>JAWZYU010000008.1:81202731-83804731 GCA_038380435.1 Ryuthela nishihirai | reverse complement strand
AACTAACGTTTTCAATTATTAAATGTTGCAACGTAATCAGTCAATAGTAAATACATAGATTATCTGTTCACATAGAATTCAACAAATACTTACTTCCAAGTTAGTACAGTCGCTCAAAAAAGTATTCGAACACTATGGTTGATTACAGAATTCAGAAAAAATATCTGGCAGCAATTTTTTCTGAATTTTGCAATCAACCGTAGTGTTCGGATACTTTTTTGAGCGACTGTAGGTGTTCATATTATTTTGATACTAGATCGTGTGGGCTCACTAACGGAAATATTGAGCTTGTGCAGTTACCGTTCATAGCAAACTGGAGTGTGTACAATTGCTGTACACGCTCCAGATATTTTTTCTGAATTCTGTAATCAATCATAGTGTTCGGATACTTTTTTGACCGACTCTAGGTGGTCATATTATTTTGATACTAGATCGTGTGGGCTCACTCACGGAAATATTGAGCGTGTGCAGTTACCGTTCATAGCAAACTGGAGTGTGTACAATTGCTGTACACGCTCCAGATATTTTTTCTGAATTCTGTAATCAATCATAGTGTTCGGATACTTTTTTGACCGACTCTAGGTGGTCATATTATTTTGATACTAGATCGTGTGGGCTCACTCGCGGAAATATTGAGCGTGTGCAGTTACCGTTCATAGCAAACTGGAGTGTGTACAATTGCTGTACACGCTCCAGATATTTTTTCTGAATTCTGTAATCAATCATAGTGTTCGGATACTTTTTTGACCGACTGTAGGTGGTCATATTATTTTGATACTAGATCGTGTGGGCTCACTCACGGAAATATTGAGCGTGTGCAGTTACCGTTCATAGCAAACTGGAGTGTGTACAATTGCTGTACACGCTCCAGATATTTTTTCTGAATTCTGTAATCAATCATAGTGTTCGGATACTTTTTTGACCGACTCTAGGTGGTCATATTATTTTGATACTAGATCGTGTGGGCTCACTCACGGAAATATTGAGCGTGTGCAGTTACCGTTCATAGCAAACTGGAGTGTGTACAATTGCTGTACACGCTCCAGATATTTTTTCTGAATTCTGTAATCAATCATAGTGTTCGGATACTTTTTTGACCGACTCTAGGTGGTCATATTATTTTGATACTAGATCGTGTGGGCTCACTCGCGGAAATATTGAGCGTGTGCAGTTACCGTTCATAGCAAACTGGAGTGTGTACAATTGCTGTACACGCTCCAGATATTTTTTCTGAATTCTGTAATCAATCATAGTGTTCGGATACTTTTTTGACCGACTGTAGGTGGTCATATTATTTTGATACTAGATCGTGTGGGCTCACTCACGGAAATATTGAGCGTGTGCAGTTACCGTTCATAGCAAACTGGAGTGTGTACAATTGCTGTACACGCTCCAGATATTTTTTCTGAATTCTGTAATCAATCATAGTGTTCGGATACTTTTTTGACCGACTCTAGGTGGTCATATTATTTTGATACTAGATCGTGTGGGCTCACTCGCGGAAATATTGAGCGTGTGCAGTTACCGTTCATAGCAAACTGGAGTGTGTACAATTGCTGTACACGCTCCAGATATTTTTTCTGAATTCTGTAATCAATCATAGTGTTCGGATACTTTTTTGACCGACTCTAGGTGGTCATATTATTTTGATACTAGATCGTGTGGGCTCACTCGCGGAAATATTGAGCGTGTGCAGTTACCGTTCATAGCAAACTGGAGTGTGTACAATTGCTGTACACGCTCCAGATATTTTTTCTGAATTCTGTAATCAATCATAGTGTTCGGATACTTTTTTGACCGACTCTAGGTGGTCATATTATTTTGATACTAGATCGTGTGGGCTCACTCGCGGAAATATTGAGCGTGTGCAGTTACCGTTCATAGCAAACTGGAGTGTGTACAATTGCTGTACACGCTCCAGATATTTTTTCTGAATTCTGTAATCAATCATAGTGTTCGGATACTTTTTTGACCGACTGTAGGTGGTCATATTATTTTGATACTAGATCGTGTGGGCTCACTCGCGGAAATATTGAGCGTGTGCAGTTACCGTTCATAGCAAACTGGAGTGTGTACAATTGCTGTACACGCTCCAGATATTTTTTCTGAATTCTGTAATCAATCATAGTGTTCGGATACTTTTTTGACCGACTCTAGGTGGTCATATTATTTTGATACTAGATCGTGTGGGCTCACTCGCGGAAATATTGAGCGTGTGCAGTTACCGTTCATAGCAAACTGGAGTGTGTACAATTGCTGTACACGCTCCAGATATTTTTTCTGAATTCTGTAATCAATCATAGTGTTCGGATACTTTTTTCACCGACTGTAGGTGGTCATATTATTTTGATACTAGATCGTGTGGGCTCACTCACGGAAATATTGAGCGTGTGCAGTTACCGTTCATAGCAAACTGGAGTGTGTACAATTGCTGTACACGCTCCAGATATTTTTTCTGAATTCTGTAATCAATCATAGTGTTCGGATACTTTTTTGACCGACTGTAGGTGGTCATATTATTTTGATACTAGATCGTGTGGGCTCACTCACGGAAATATTGAGCGTGTGCAGTTACCGTTCATAGCAAACTGGAGTGTGTACAATTGCTGTACACGCTCCAGATATTTTTTCTGAATTCTGTAATCAATCATAGTGTTCGGATACTTTTTTGACCGACTCTAGGTGGTCATATTATTTTGATACTAGATCGTGTGGGCTCACTCGCGGAAATATTGAGCGTGTGCAGTTACCGTTCATAGCAAACTGGAGTGTGTACAATTGCTGTACACGCTCCAGATATTTTTTCTGAATTCTGTAATCAATCATAGTGTTCGGATACTTTTTTGACCGACTGTAGGTGGTCATATTATTTTGATACTAGATCGTGTGGGCTCACTCGCGGAAATATTGAGCGTGTGCAGTTACCGTTCATAGCAAACTGGAGTGTGTACAATTGCTGTACACGCTCCAGATATTTTTTCTGAATTCTGTAATCAATCATAGTGTTCGGATACTTTTTTGACCGACTCTAGGTGGTCATATTATTTTGATACTAGATCGTGTGGGCTCACTCGCGGAAATATTGAGCGTGTGCAGTTACCGTTCATAGCAAACTGGAGTGTGTACAATTGCTGTACACGCTCCAGATATTTTTTCTGAATTCTGTAATCAATCATAGTGTTCGGATACTTTTTTGACCGACTGTAGGTGGTCATATTATTTTGATACTAGATCGTGTGGGCTCACTCACGGAAATATTGAGCGTGTGCAGTTACCGTTCATAGCAAACTGGAGTGTGTACAATTGCTGTACACGCTCCAGATATTTTTTCTGAATTCTGTAATCAATCATAGTGTTCGGATACTTTTTTGACCGACTGTAGGTGGTCATATTATTTTGATACTAGATCGTGTGGGCTCACTCACGGAAATATTGAGCGTGTGCAGTTACCGTTCATAGCAAACTGGAGTGTGTACAATTGCTGTACACGCTCCAGATATTTTTTCTGAATTCTGTAATCAATCATAGTGTTCGGATACTTTTTTGACCGACTCTAGGTGGTCATATTATTTTGATACTAGATCGTGTGGGCTCACTCGCGGAAATATTGAGCGTGTGCAGTTACCGTTCATAGCAAACTGGAGTGTGTACAATTGCTGTACACGCTCCAGATATTTTTTCTGAATTCTGTAATCAATCATAGTGTTCGGATACTTTTTTGACCGACTGTAGGTGGTCATATTATTTTGATACTAGATCGTGTGGGCTCACTCACGGAAATATTGAGCGTGTGCAGTTACCGTTCATAGCAAACTGGAGTGTGTACAATTGCTGTACACGCTCCAGATATTTTTTCTGAATTCTGTAATCAATCATAGTGTTCGGATACTTTTTTGACCGACTCTAGGTGGTCATATTATTTTGATACTAGATCGTGTGGGCTCACTCGCGGAAATATTGAGCGTGTGCAGTTACCGTTCATAGCAAACTGGAGTGTGTACAATTGCTGTACACGCTCCAGATATTTTTTCTGAATTCTGTAATCAATCATAGTGTTCGGATACTTTTTTGAGCGACTGTAGGTGGTCATATTATTTTGATACTAGATCGTGTGGGCTCACTCACGGAAATATTGAGCGTGTGCAGTTACCGTTCACAGCAAACTGGAGCGTGTGCAGTAACTGCACACGTTCCAGTTTGCTGTGAACGGTAACTGGAGCGTGTACAGTTGCTGTACACGCTCCAGATATTTTTCCTGAATTCTGTAACACGTGACACGAAGGTTGCCAGATCACTAATTTCTAAAAAAATCGCTGCCAGATATTTTTTCTGAATTCTGTAATCAATCACAGTGTTCGGATACTTTTTTGAGCTACTGTACAAGTTCCAAATACTAACTCATAACAAATTTTCAGAATTTAACATGTCCTTATAATCGGATTTTAGATTTAATCTGTAAACAGAATTTTCCAGTCACAAAATTAACGATTGCATTTGCTCGGCCTTACTAATCTTGATTACTCCTTCTTTGACTAATATGGGGCGGGGGTGGCTCACTCGGTAGCGTATCAGACTCGTAATCTGCAGGTTCGAGTCCCAGCTGGATGAGCATTGAGATTTATCTCCGCAAAACTCCCCGCCCTACCCATGGTCAGTAGGGGACACCGATGGGCTTGGATAGGCCGCCGTCCGTCGGATGGGACGTTAAGCCGTGGCCTCGGGTACGGGAGAGCCATACCCTGTGGGAGCGGGGATGGCTCAGTCAGTAGCGCGCCATACTCGTAATCTGTAGTTCCCAGGTTCGAGTCCCAGCTGGGTCAGCGTTGAGATTTATCTCCGCAAAATTCCCCGCCCTGCCCACGGTCAGTAGGGGACACCGATGGGCTTGGAAAGGCCGCCGTCCGTCGGATGGGACGTTAAGCCATGGGTTCGTATGCGGGAGAGCCATACCCTGTGCACGTTAAAGAACACGCTGGATGGCCTTGACGGGAGGCTACCATCTGTCTCCCAACAGCTGTTCCAGTGGGTCCCTCGCCCAACATTCTGAGCCTTCGGGGTCCGTGTGACCTGGCCATTTAGCCCATGGTGTGCAAAAAAGTGCCGCTCAGAGGTAAAACAACCCAACCCATACCCTGTGCACGTTAAAGAACACGTTGAATGGTCTTCACGGCAGGCTATCATCTGTCTCCCAACAGCTGTTCCAATGGGAGGAAAATTATATTCTTCCGCAGGAATATAAATTTATGTAGCATCACGTAAAAACAATGAGAGGCTGTCAAGTGCTTTTCCTCAGAAATCTTATCAGCATGTCCAATATTATGTACTTTGATTTCAGCTGAGATTATAAAGAGAATTTCTCTATTAAATTCTGGCGATGAATATAGTGTTTTGCAGCCAATAAATATATTTATTACCAAAGACACATCTTTGGGGGAAGGGTCCTACACTCCTCTCCCTCCCTTGAGAATTCTAGTAAGAGTAATGCTGGCACAAAACTTTTAAACAAATATATTTTTGAAATAATGTTTTATATCTTTTATACATAGAGGGAAATCGCTTCTTCGCATTTTAATCCTATCGAAATCCCGTCCCCACCTTTTACTTTGGGGCGGGGGTGGCTCAGTCGGTAGCGCGCCAGGCTCGTAATCTGTAGTTGTCGAGTCCCAAGTGGGTCAGCGTTAAGATTTATCATCGCAAAATTCCCCGCCCTGCCCACGATCAGTAGGGGACATCGATGGGCTTGGAAAAGGCCGCCGTTCGTCGGATCGGACATTAAGCCGTGTATGGGAGAGCCATACTCTGTGCATGTTAAAGAACACGCTGGATAGCCTTGACGGGAGGCTACCATCTGTCTCCCAACAGCTGTTCCAGTGGGTCCCTCCCCCAACCTTCTCTGAGCCTTCGGGGTTTATGTGACCTACCCAATTAGCTCATTGTGTGCAAAAAAAGTGCCTCTCAGAGGTAAAACAACCCAATCAACCTTTTACTTTATTTAGATTTATTGAGTTTCTTTCCATTCCCTTCACCCACAATTCACTGGTAGCTTTTTGGGGCGGGGGTGGCTCAGTCGGTAGCGCGCCAGGTTCGTAATCTGTAGTTTCCAGGTTCGAGTCCCAGCTGGGTCAGCGTCGGTAGCGCGCCAGGCTCGTAATCTGTAGTTGTCGAGTCCCAAGTGGGTCAGCGTTAAGATTTATCATCGCAAAATTCCCCGCCCTGCCCACGGTCAGTAGGGGACACCGATGGACTTAGAATGACCGCCGTCCGTCGGATGGGACGTTAAGCCGTGGCCCCGTGTGCGAGAAAGCCATATCCTGTGCACGTTAAAGAACACGCTGGATGGCATTGATGGGAGGCTACCATCCGTCTCCTAACAGCTGTTCCAGTGGGTCTCCTCTCCCAACCTTCTCTGAGCCTTCGGGGTCCAAGTGACCTGGCCATTTAGCCCATGGTGTGCAAAAAAAGTCCCTTCACCCAAAACTTTTTCTTCTTCTAGTTTCTTGATTGTTTGCTACAATTTGCAACAGGGCCGCTCTATTTAAGAAGCATTGTGCGTGGGCCTTCAAAATTCAAAAGACTACTTAATATTTTTGACCATGTTAATTTTGCTTCTCATATAAAAAACAGTAACAATTGTTCAATAAATAGTGATCAAATCATCAGTTAAGGTCTATTACGTATTGTTTTGCTAGCCAAGAAAAATTATTCAGGTTAATTTTGATCATACATCGAAATCGATAGATGCAAACTATTTGCTTAAAATTAGGAACGTTTTTAATATTCCCCCTACATTTTTTCACTATTCTTTGTTGCTGTTACATCGTTTTTCCATGCAAGAAAACAAAAGAAGGGAAAAATATCCTGTTCAAAATAATTTATTTCAAACTTTATAAGATGGCAAATACTGCATACTTTGCTTAGGCTTGTTCAAAACAAACAGTTGGGTTGTTTTACCTTTGAGCGGCACTTTTTTGCACACCATGGGCTAAATGGCCTGGTCACATGGACCCCGAAAGCTCAGAGAAGGTTGGGGGAGGGGATCCCCTGGAACAGCTGTTGGGAGACAGATGGTAGGCTCCCGTCGAGGCCATCCAGCGTGTACAGGGTATGGCTCTCCCGCACACGGGGCCACGGTTTAACGTCCCATCCGACGGACGGCGGCCTTTCCAAGCCCATCAGTGTCCCCTACTAACCGTGGGCTGGGCGGGGAATTTTGCGGAGATAAATCTCAACGCTGACCCATCTGGGACTCGAACCTGGGAACTACAGTTACGAGCCTGGCGCGCTACCAACTGAGCCACCCCCGCCCCAAGAAAACAAACAGAATCAGTGTTTTATGAACAAGAAAATGTTACGAATAGCTAACTCCAAAATTTCATTGCATTGGAAAAACTGAAATATTTGCCATATATTTATTATGTACATTTGTATAAAGGTAGAATTTAAGTGTGCAAATATTGCATATGGAATGAGAATGACAAACAGGTAATCCAAGCTTGTTAGAATTCAACGACAGCGTACTTTCTACTCGATTTCATTCGTGTTCTGGGGCAGGGGTGGCTCAGTCGTTAGCGCGCCAGGCTCGTAATCTGTAGTTTCCAGGTTCGAGTCCCAGCTGGGTCAGCGTTGAGATTTATCACCGCAAAATTCCCCCGCCCTGCCCACGGTCAGTAGGGGACACCGATGTGCTTGGAAAAGGCCGCCGTCCGTCGGATGGGACGTTAAGCCGTGAGCCGTGTGCGAGAGAGCCATACCTTGTGCACGTTAAAGAACACGCTGGATGGCTTTGATCGGAGGCTACCATCTGTGTCCCAACAACTGTTGCAGTGGGTCCCCTCCCCCAAGGGGTGGGTGTGGCTCAGTCGGTAGCGCGCCAGGCTCGTAATCTGTAGTTCCCAGGTTCGAGTCCCAGCTGCGTCAGCGTTGAGATTTATCTCCGCAAAACTCTCCGCCCTGCCCACGGTCAGTAGCGGACACCGATGGGCTTGGAAAGACCGCCGTCCGTCGGATGGGACGTTAAGCCGTGGCCCCGCGTGCGGGAGAGCCATACCCTGTGCACGTTAAAGAACACGCTGGATGGTCTTGACGGGAGGCTACCATCTGTCTCCCAACAGCTGTTCCAGTGGGTCCCCTCCCCCAACCTTCTCTGAGCCTTCGGAGTCCATGTGACCTGGCCATTTAGCCCATGTTGTGCAAAAAGTGCCGCTCAGAGGTAAAACAACCCAACCCCCTCCCCCAACCTTCTCTGAGCCTCCGGGGTCCATGTGACCTGGCCACTTAGCCCTTGGTGTGCAAAAAAGTGCCGCTCAGAGGTAAAACAACCCAACAACTCATTCGTGTTCTGATAAGTTGTGCACAGGTATATGGTAATTGCATCCAGACATTTGACGATATAACCCAAAACGTGATTTTAGGCATTTATAAAATTATCCTGTGTGTGTACATGATGTTATGCGGGTTGGGTTGTTTTACCTCTGAGCGGCACTTTTTTGCAGACCATGGGCTAAATGGCCAGGTCACATGGACCCCGAAGGCTCAGAGAAGGTTGGGGGAGCGGACCCACTGGAACAGCTGTTGGGAGACAGATGGTAGCCTCCCGTCAAGGCCATCCAGCGTGTTCTTTAACGTGCACAGGGTATGTCTCTTCCGCACACGGGGCCACGGCTTAACGTTCCATCCGACGGACGGTGGCCTTTCCAAGCCCATCGGTGTCCCCTACTGACCGTGGGCAGGGCGGGGAATTTAGCGGAGATAAATCTCAACGCTGACGCAGCTGGGACTCGAACCTGGGAACTGCAGATTACGAGCCTGGCGCGGTACCGACTGAGTCACCCCCGCCCCTGATGTTATGCGTATCAAAGCATAAAAGTTTCTTATCTCAAGAATCCATATCGTGAATTGAGTTTCAGATTTTACTTTCCTTTTAGCCATGACGTAAAGTTTTCAAAAAATTTAAAACGTTCATCAGCAAGCGATTGAAAAATTAGGCTATTCACATTACGAGTGTAAATGCCTTTTGAGATATTTAATATCCATCATATCCCAACATTTCTTCACGAATTTTATGAAATTTTTGTGGAAACTCAATTAATAAAAGAATTTTCTCGTTTTCCATATTTTCCCAAAGCAACACTTCTGCTCTGGTCAAATATTTCCAGCGCCAATTTAACATTTTGCCCTTGAATATTGCTGGGATATGAAGCTTTAAAATTTAACATATCTGCATATTTTGCAACAGAATCTCTCCCCATATTAAGATTGGATTGTTTTACCTCTGAGCGGTACTTTTTGCACACCATGGTCTAAATGGCCAGGTCACATGGACCCCGAAGGCTCAGAGAAGGTTGGGGGAGGGGACCCACTGGAACAGCTGTTGGGAGACAGATGGTAGCCTCTTGTCAAGGCCATCCAGCGTGTTCTTTAACGTGCACAGTGCATGTCTCTCCCGCACACGGGCCCACGGCTTAACGTCCCATCCGACGGACGGCGGCCTTTTCAAGCCCATCGGTGTCCCCTACTGACCGTGGGCAGGGCGAGGAAATTTTGCGGAGAAAAACGCTGACCCCGCTGGGACTCGAACCTGGGAACTACAGATTACGAGCTAGGCGCGCTACCGACTGAGCCACCCCCGCCCCACTCTCCACATTAAGGATTTTTCTCAAAAGAGAGAAGCTAACACATACAGTAGTATTGAAATCGTCAAAGTTTGGGCACATGAGTCTTTTCTGAATCCAGTTGATTCAAAGATCATTTTGTCATAACTGGATGAACGATTTTTGCGATCGATTTAGGTAAGTGCAAGATAAAAAAAAAACACAGAAGTTCTGATTCGGGGCGGGGGTGGCTCAGTCGGTAGCGCGCCAGGCTCGTAATCTGCAGTTCCCAGTTTCGAGTTTCAGCTGGGTCAGCGTTGTGACTTATCTTCGTAAAACACACCGCCCTCCCCACGGTCAGTAGGGAACACCGATGGGCTTGGAAAGGCCGCCGTCCGTCGGATGGGACGTTAAGCCGTGGCCCCGTGTGCAGGAGAGCCATACCCTGTACACGTTAAAGAACACGCTGGATGGCCTTGACGGTAGGCTACCATCTGTCTCCCAACAGCTGTTCCAGTGGGTCCGCTCCCCCAATCCTTCTCTGAGCTTTCGGGGTCCTTGTGACCTGATCATTTAGCCATGGTGTGCAAAAACGTGCAGTTCAGAGGTAAAACAACCCAACTCTCACTTATACCATCATCTGCGAAGGTTTTCCATGCAGATATAGCACTTTTAAAATAATTATCAGAGAAAAATTAGTTTTTCAAGTGCTAAAAAACACACTTTTTTTTTCTGCTTTTCACACATTTTCTCACACAAAACCACAAGAAACAAATTTTTTTTATCTAATCTCCCGAAACTTTTCCCGTAGATTTAAAATAGAATTCTCTATATCACATTTTACTGTGCCAGAAGTCTGATTTATGCTACTACTTATTAGTAGGGTTGTGGGTTGCTTTACCTCTGAGCGGCACTTTTTTGCGCACCATGGGCTAAATGGTCAGGTCACATGGACCCCGAAGTTCCAGAGAAGGTTTGGGGAGGGGACCCACTGGAACAGCTGTTGGGAGACAGATGGTAGCTTTCCGTCAAGACCATCCAACGTGTTCTTTAACGTGCACAGGATATGGCTCTCCCACACACGGGGCCACGACTTAACGTCCCATCCGACGGACGGCGGCCTTTCCAAGCCAATCGGTGTCCCCTACTGCCCGTGAGCAGGGCGGGTAATTTTGCGGAGATAAATCTCAAAGCTGACCCAGCTGGAACTCGAACCTGGGAACTACAGATTACCAGCCTGGCGGGCTACCGACAGAGCCACCCCCGCCCCACAAAATCACAGGAAACAAACTTTTTATCCAATCTCCCGAAACTTTTCTCGTAGATTTAAAATAGAATTCTCTGACTTTTTTTACTCTGCCAGAACTCTGATTTATGCTACTACTTATTAGTAAAAAAGATTTCAGTACTATTGTCAAAATTAAGCCATTTATGATATTACTTACTGTATTTATGGGTATAAGGTTATCACCCCCAAACACATATAAAGTGATTTCACTATCGATTTTTAAGCACTTTATTACGTGAGGAACTGAAGTGAAGTTCACAAAAAATAATAATAAATACCCCCTCAAGCAGCTGCTTGCCACAGAGGTCTGACAGGAGCCTGTTAGTTTATATACCACAGAGGTCTGACAGGAGCCTGTTAGTTTATATGCCACAGAGGTCTGACAGGAGCCTGTTAGTTTATATGCCACAAAGGTCTGACAGGAGCCTGTTAGTTTATATGCCACAGTAGAAGATCCGAGAGGATGGCAGGACCTAAGCAGAAAACGGACACACATCCATGCCTAATCCGGGGCTCGAACCCAGGTGCCTTAGATCAGCAGCCAAGCGCGCTAACCACTCGGCCACGGGACGGACAAAAAATGAACTGCGGTGACCCGGATTCGAACCTGGATTATTTCGGCCGCAAAGCAATGTACGAAGCACTATACGATCACGGCCAGTTGATCCACAAACAGAATGAAAATTTCTGTTCCAGTATTGTGAACGATGGCATTTACATTTTGAATAAATTCCTTTATTTGCATACAAACCGTCCCGTGGCCGAGTGGTTACTGCACTTGGCTGATGATCTAAGGGACCTGGATTCGAGCCCCGGAGTTAAGGTATGGATGGTCTTGTCGTTTTTTCTGCTGAAGACCTGCCATCCTCACAGACCTTCTACTCTGGCATATAAAGTGACAGGCTCCTGTCAGACCACTGTGGCAAGCAGCTGCTTGAGGGGGTATTTATTTCTTTTATTTTATTTATTAGCATATAAATGTCTATCGCAAATGCATCAAAATTTAATATTTAATTTTTCTGTTTACGAATAATGTGAGCTTCAACTTCTCGCTTTGACAAATTTTCTTCTCTGCTTGATCTGTGGCTTGGGGCTTGTTCCGATAGATATGATGGGTTGGGTTGGGTTGTTTTACCTCTGAGCGGCGCTTTTTTGCACACCATGGGCTAAATAGTCAGGCCACATGGACCCCGAAGGCTCAGAGAAGGTTGGCGGAAGGGACCTACTGTAACAGCAGTTGGGAGACAGATGGTAGCCTCCCGTCAAGGCCATCCAGTGTGTTCTTTAACGTGCACAGGGTATGGCTCTCCCAACGGGGCCACGGCTTTAACGTCCCATCCAACGGACGGCGGCCTTTCCAAGCCCATCGGTTCCCCTACTGAACGTGGGCAGGGCGGGGAATTTTGCGGAGATAAATCTCAACGCTGACCCAGCTGGGACTCGAACCTGGGAACTACAGATTACGAGCCTGGCGCGCTACCGACTGAGTTTATACGCCATAGCGAATGGTCTGTGAGCGAAGGCGAGACCCCAGCAGAAAAAGACCACATAAACATCCGTGTCTTAACCACGGGCACGAATCCAGGTCCCTTAGATCAGTAGCCAAGTGTGCTAACCATTCGGACGCGAACTAAATGATTTTTACAAATTAATAGCACTTATTAAAAATCTATATTATTGTTTTTATCAAGATATTTACTCGATTTCTTAAAAATATACTTTTTTTATTCACTATTGATTAAAAATTAAGTTTTCATTTTTAAGTAGAATATCTCGCATCGCAATATTTCATCAATACCTTTCCAACACAAATATAATTTTTAATTTATCTCTCTGAACGAAAGAGTTCGATATCTACATACAGACAAGTGAAACTGTTATCTCGTTTACAAAGAAAACGGGGGCGGGGTTGGCTCATTTGGTAGCGCGCCAGGCTCGTAATCTGTAGTTCCCAGGTTCGATTCCCAGCTGGGTCGGCGTTGAGATTTATTTCCGCAAAATTCCCCGCTTTGCCAACGGTCAGTAGGGGACACCGATGGGCTTGGAAAGGCCGCCGTCCGTCGGATGGGACGTTAAGCCGTGGTCCCGTATGCGGGAGAGCCATACCCTGCGCACTTTAAAGAACACACTGGATGGCCTTGACGGGAGGCTACCATCTGTCCCCCAACCTTCTCTGAGCCTTCGGGGTCCATGTGACCTGGCCATTTAGCCCATGGTGTGCAAAAAAGTGCCGCTCAGAGGTAAAACAACCCAACAAAGAAAACGTGATAAAAATGCACATTTTGTTTTTAATCAATATATTTCCCCGATTCATCAAAAATATAGTTTTTAAATTCACTACTCCTTAGAAATATATATTTTGAATTTTAAGTAGAATATTTTCCCTACATTTCTTTAGGAATATAATTTTTTTTCCTTAATGTCTTTTCACTAAGTTTGTTTTGGACGGACTTCATAACCATATAATAAAGAGAGTAATTCAGCCTTGAAGGTTTGAAAGCTCTACAACAGCGAGAAATAATTTAATCTCAAATATTTCATAATTATATAGTTGTTAGAAATAATTTAACCTGGAATATTTCATAGCGAAAAACAATTTAGCCTCTAATGGTTCATTAACTACATAATAAAATGAAATAAATAAATAAATACCCCCTCAAGCAGCTGCAACGAGAAATAATATAGCCACGAATACTTCATAACTATACAACAATAGAAATAATTTAACCTCAAATACATTTTAACTATATAACAGCAAGAAATAGTTTAGCCTCGAATATTTCATAACCATACAACAAGGAGAAATAATTTAACGTCGAATATTCATAACTATATAATAGCGATACAAATTAGCGTCTAATGCTTCGTTAACTACTTAATAAAGGGAAATAATTTAGCCTCCAGAACCTCATAACTATAAAATTGAGAAAATAATTTAGCTTCGAATATTTCACAACTATATAAGAGTGAGATACAAATTAGCGTCTAATGCTTCGTTAACTATTTAATAAAGGTAAATAATTTAGCCTCCAGAACCTCATAACTATAAAATTGAGAAAATAATTTAGTTTCGAATATTTCACAACTATATAATAGTGAGATACAAATTAGCGTCTAATGCTTCGTTAACTATTTAATAAAGGGAAATAATTTAGCCTCCAGAACCTCATAACTATAAAATTGAGAAAATAATTTAGTTTCGAATATTTCACAACTATATAATAGTGAGATACAAATTAGCGTCTAATGCTTCGTTAACTATTTAATAAAGGGAAATAATTTAGCCTCCAGAACCTCATAACTATAAAATTGAGAAAATGATTTAGTTTCGAATATTTCACAACTATATAATAGTGAGATACAAATTTGCGTCTAATGCTTCGTTAACTATTTAACAAAGGGAAATAATTTAGCCTCCAGAACCTTATAACTATAAAATTGAGAAAATAATTTAGTTTCGAATATTTCACAACTATATAATAGTGAGATACAAATTAGTGTCTAATGCTTCGTTAACTACTTAATAAAGGGAAATAATTTAGCCTCCAGAACCTCATAACTATAAAATTGAGAAAATAATTTAGTTTCGAATACTTCACAACTATAGAATAATGAGGAATGATTTTGCTTCGAACACTTCATAGGTATAAAAGAGGAAGAAATAACTTAGCTTCGAATAGTTCATAATTAGATAATAGCGGGAAAAATTTAGCCAGGAACGTTTCATAACTGTGGAATTGCTTAGCTATTGTATATTTCGTAAATATAAAACAGCAAGAATTATTTTCCCTCTCGTATCTAATATTCACAACTAAATCACCTTATTTTTCGTAGTGGAAACAATCAATAGTACAGAGGTTACCTGTAAACTTAGAAATCAAGAAATATTTTGCTGAAAATATTTAAGTTCTTTCCTGTATATTCCTGCTAAACATTTCCGAAAAGCAGACCAAAACATGCTAAACTAGGTAAAAAACTAACTTTAAGTAAAGTCCAAAAATAGACATTACTAAACTTTCCACCTTAAGTACATAACACAATATATATCGTACAATCATTAAAATGTATAACAATGTGAATTACCTCAATATATTCTGGGAAGTTCTTCAAATACCTTTTGCAAAATCCAAAAGCAATAGAAGTAAACAGACAAAGAGCACGTGTTCACAGGTTAGCGAAGACCTTGGATTAAGTTTTGAAGAGTACGCGATTCTATGGTAACAAAGAAAATTTTCCGCATTGATTTGAAGCCTGTTTACTTCTTTCTTCTCTGAAGTGTTTATGTATATATGAAAAGTTTAATAATAATTATATCTTCATTCATGTTCATATTATTATACAAAAATTTAAACAAATGACCCGTAAACATGTGTTAGTAGTCAGAAGAGAAGAACAATTGCATTACACGTAATTACATAAATATAGTTTTAAAAAATACCGTAATTTAGTTGCAACGATGTGAAATTTCTTCGCAGTACTTAAATATTTCTGTATTGATTTTTGTGCCGTGAAGAAAATTTCTAGTTTTAACATTGATTTATTTATAATTGTTTAATAGAATAATATCCCTCGATTATTACACTTACATTTCCCAAAATTGTTGAATATTTTTGGTAGCTGGAAGCAAAATGTAATGTGAATTTCTGTTGCAATTAATCTGTATCTAGTCTAGATAAAGGGGCCAATGCAACTCTATCACCACGAGAATAATAAATTGGAATGGATGAGAATAATTTTGAAACATGAATATGTATATTTCACGCATTTTTCTAGAAATGTTGGGAAAATGGAGGAACAGATTTTATTTTGGAATAACGAGAAAGTCACTTGGTTGTTCTTTAATTTTTTATTTCTAGTTCGATACAATGTTAAATTTTGTTTTTCTTTCTCGATAGAGTCATTTAGCTATTCCTTTGTTGCCTCTTTGCCGCGATACGGCCAATTGGCTTTCTTTTATCTTTTCCAACTCCATACCATAAATTGGCAAATTTTCAATTTTTTTTTCAGGCTCAATAGAGTCATATGAATTTTTTAATTTTCTTTTTATTGGATGAGTACAAGTCACTTACACAACCGTTTACTTTTTTCTCGTTTCATGGCTTGATAGAATCATTTGGTCAACCATTTAATTTTCTCTGGCTCGATACAAGTCACTTGGCCACTCTGTTACTTTATTTCCAGCTCCATACTGTTTCTTGACGACCATTATGTTTTTTCAGTCTTTATACGTTTACGTGACAACCTTTGTACTTTTAGTGGCTCCATACAGTTTAAGGACTATTGAATTCGTCATGTTGAGGGCCTTTGAAACTTGCCGCAGTTTGGAGCAGAACTTGGCAAACTTTTTGGCTAAAGGGCAGTATAAGAAACTAAAATTTGAAAGGCGGTAGTGATATAATTTTACGAACACTATCATGGAGAAAAGTAACAAATTGGAGGTGAGGGCTGCAAAAGAAATATAAATCTATAATGCATATATATCCAGCATAAAAAAATCTAAAGTGAAATATAAACAATATAATTTGATTTAAGTTAATTATATTACTGAGAATTAGCTTCGTCGAAGTTGAATTTCTTGTCCTCTATATGCTCTTTTTCTATTTTAGAAAATAAATTTTTCTGTCATGAGTTGCTCGCGGGCCCATGATTTCCCCAGGAGTGGTTAGAGTCTGATAAATTTGTCATAGTTTATGTCCTCCTGAATTTACCATGTTTTCTCTTAAACTGTTACAATTTCAAACCTAAATTTGTCAGCGTTCATGGCCCTTTTTTACACTCATAATATTTAATGGATGATAATCAGATTTTAAGCTGAGCTTATATTTTATTGTTTTGTGTATCAGTGCGTTTCGAATTTATTTTTTCATGTAGAAATGAAGATATAACTATGTAAACAGGAATTCTATGTCATTAAATACTATTAGAAATATTCTAACTAGATTCCAGTTAGGACTGTTTTATTTATTTGAAGATTCTGTGATATTATAGTATGTATGAGGAATATATAATTAAATTAATAGTGGCCGGGAATCAGTTCTAATTTTTTACATTGAGATTATTTATGGGAAATAGTTCGATTTACGATTTTCTGCATTACGTACCGTTTTTAGAAGAACAAATTTCATTCGTAAAACGAAGGAATGGTGTATTTCATGATTTAGAATTTAAATTCATTCTGAACCAGTGGTTACTGTTAGTGCTCAAGCATTCATGACTGATTTCCAATTTCTGAAGTAGGTGAATATAAAAGATCTAAAAGCAATATTTCAAAAATTGATGTTATTTATATCACCTTTTATCTCACTCTTTTCGGCACATTTTTTCGCTTTTTCAGTTATGCAACAAATTCAATAAAATATTATGATCGTAAAACAACTTCATTCTTGCTTCCCATTTCTTATGTTTCTATAACTATATATATATATGAATTCCAAAAGACATATAGATGGATATATATGTAGTTTGAAGTAAAATTATATCATGTTTTTATATTTCACCGGGTTTTAAATATTTGTTATATTGCATTGTTTTCCTTTGCATTTCTTCCCATGCAATTGGCTAAATGTCCACGTCACATGGATCCCAAAGGCTGAGATAAGTTTGGAGGAAGGGCAGGGAGAATCTAGAGTTGGGGAATATTATTACCCCTCCCCAAATCATTCAAGGGAATTATTCATATTTGATGCATTTTTGAAGAAATTTTTTTAAAGAACTCTAAAACGGAGGATGAAATGTTATATTGCAATGGAAACCTAGTCCCCTCTCTTTTAAGGGCGGGGGTGGCTCAGTCGGTAGCGCGCCAGGCTCGTAATCTGTAGTTCCCAGGTTCGAGTCCCAGCTGGGTCAGCGTTGAGATTTACTCCGCAAAAATTCCCCGCCCTGCCAACGCTCAGTAGGGGACACCGATGGGCTTGGAAAGGCCGCCGTCCGTCGGATGGGACGTTAAGCCGTGGCCCCGTATGCGGGAGAGCTATACCCTGTGCACGTTAAAGAACACGCTGGATGGCCTTGACGGGAGGCTACCATCTGTCTCCCAACAGCTGTTAAAGTAGGTCCCCTCCTCCAACCTTCTCTGAGCCTTCGGGGTCCATGTGACCTGGCCATTTAGCCCATGGTGTGCAAAAAAAGTGCCGCTCAGAGGTAAAACAACCCAACCCCTCTCTTTTACATTTTTCTGGTTCGAGTCAAATTATTGTCCCCACCTCCGATTGTTTCCTAGATGAGGGCTTGAAAGAAGAGAACCCAGCGGACAGATGTTAGGAGATAAATGAAAACCTCCCGTCAAGACTTCACAGCATATCACTTAAAAATCGCCAGGCATGGTTCTCCTGCACACCGAGCCATGACTTAAATCCCATTCCGACGAACAGTAATCTTTCCAAGCCACTTAAGTGTCACTGAAACTGTATTAAGATGCCTGGTAAAGGAGTAGATATCTCTAGGAACATTGAAACATCTTAGAAAACCACAAAAAAGAAATAATATTAAGAGAAAACAGCGTGTACTACTATACAGGTCTCATAAAATTATTTCATTGCCACTGCAGTAGGCGAATAAAACTTGTCATATGATTATTCCCTACCAAAATAGCGTTGCCGCCCCCTTTGCAACACACACAGTGAAATGTGTCAATGTTCACCTCTGTGGGGCGCGGATGGCTCAGTCGGTAGCGCGCCAGGCTCGTAATCTGTAGATCCCAGGTTCGAGTCCCAGCTGGGTCAGCGTTGAGATTTATCTCTGCAAAATTTCCCCGCCCTGCCCACGGTCAGTAGAGAACACTGATGGGCTTGAAAAGGCCACCGTCCGTCGGATGGGACGTTAAGCCGTGGCCCCGTGTGCGGGAGAGCCATACCCTGTGCACGTTAAAGAACACGCTGGATGGCCTTGACGGGAGGCTACCATCTGTCTCCCAACAGCTGTTCCAGTGGGTCCCCTCCCCCAACCTTCTCTGAGCATTCGGGGTCCATGAGACCTGTCCATTTAGCCCATGGTGTGCAAAATAGTGCCGTTCAGAGGTAAAACAATCCAATGTTCACCTCTGTAGTTAATTGTCTCTTTTTCCATTGTTTCATTTCTCCATGATAGTGTTTGAACCATACCAAATGCAAAGGAATTATGGTACGCACTCACTGGTCAGTAACGGAGCCACGGCATTGTCACTAGGTTTGCCGTTTTCTCTGCTACCTCGCTCACTTGCAAGGATTTTCCCGCGGAATTTTACGATTCAGCTAGCTTTGCATTTTTAAAAGCGGTGGTCAAACCCCTAAACAAAGCAAGAAGGGTGGCGAAGGCCGAGACAAAAGAGATTAAAGGCTTAAAGACATTAGCAGGCAGGGGAAATGCCGTTTGGGATTCTCCCTCTTCAATCCGTGGGCGACGTTGCCGGGGCCGATGCCTTCGTTGCTTGCCGGTGAGCGCTGTCTCATAGAGAAAGCAGGGGAGAATATTTTAATGCGTGCCTGCGTGCTCCGTTGCTGACCAGTGAGTGCGTATCCTTAGTTTACAGTCTTTTTATTGGATGAAGGAGTGCCTATTTGGCATAGGTTACCAGGACAAAAGAGTTACCATAAGGGACACAAGAACAAGAAAGAAAAGAAACTGTCTGAATTCTGCTTTGACCTTTGGGACTGAACGTGAACAATACAACAGATTAACAGAAACTGAAGAGACCTTCCTTTAATGGTCCCTCCTATTTCCGGAGACTTTTGTATAAAGGAAAAGATAATATAACTGATAATTTAGGAGATTAGAATGGTAAGGAGGATTATGACAAGATTATTCTACCGAGAGTCCGTCCAGTCCTCCCTGAGCCACCCCCTCCCCTGTTGGGGCGGGGATGGCTCAGTCGGTAACGCGCCAGGCTCGTAATCTGCAGTTCCCAGGTTCGAGTCTACTGGGTCAGCGTTGAGATTTATCTCCGCAAAATTCCCCGCCCTGCCCACGGTCAGTAGGGGACACCGATGGGCTTGGAAAGGCCGCTGTCCGTCGGATGGGAAGTTAAGCTGTGGCCCCGTGTGCCACAGCTTAACGTCCTGTTAAAGACAGACATACCGTGTGCACGTTAAAGAACACTCTGGATGGCCTTGACGGGAGACTACCATCTGTCTCCCAACAGCTGTTCCAGTGGGTCCCCACCCCCAACCTTCTCTGAGCCTTCGGGGACAATGTGACCTGGCCATTTAGCCCATGGTGTGCAAAAAAGTGCCGTTCAGAGGCAAAACAACCCAACGTTAAAGAACACGCTGGATGGCCTTGACGGGAGGCTACCATCTGTCTCCCAACAGCTGTTCCAGTGGGTCCCCTCCCCCAACCTTCTCTGAGCCTTCGGGATCCATGAGACCTGTCCATTTAGCCCATTGTGTGCAAAATAGTGCCGCTCAGAGGTAAAACAATCCAATGTTCACCTCTGTAGTTAATTGTCTCTTTTTCCATTGTTTCATTTCTCCATGATAGTGTTTGAACCATACCAAATGCAAAGGAATTATGGTACGCACTCACTGGTCAGCAACGGAGCCACGGCTTTGTCACTAGGTTTGCCGTTTTCTCTGCTACCTCGCTCACTTGCAAGGATTTTCCAGCGGAATTTTACGATTCAGCTAGCTTTGCGCGCGCATCAAAAGCGGTGGTCAAACCCCTAAACAAAGCAAGAAGGGTGGCGAAGGCCGAGACAAAAGAGATTAAAGGCTTAACGACATTAGCAGGCAGGGGAAATGCCGTTTGGGATTCTCCCTCTTCAATCCGTGGGCGACGTTGCCGGGGCCGATGCCTTCGTTGCTTGCCGGTGAGCGCTGTCTCATAGAGAAAGCAGGGGAGAATATTTTAATGCGTGCCTGCGTGCCTCCGTTGCTGACCAGTGAGTGCGTACCCTTAGTTTAGAGTCTTTTTATTAGATGAAGGAGTGCCTATTTGGCATAGGTTACCAGGACAAAAGAGTTACCATAAGGGACACAAGAACAAGAAAGAAAAGAAACTGTCTGAATTCTGCTTTGACCTTTGGGACTGAACGTGAACAATACAACAGGTTAACAGAAACTCAAGAGACTTTCCTTTAATGGTCCCTCCTATTTCCGGAGACTTTTGTATAAAGGAAAAGATAATATAACTGATAATTTAGGAGATTAGAATGGTAAGGAGGATTATGACAATAATTATTCTACTGAGAGTCCAGACCTGTTGGGGCGGGGGTGGCTCAGTCGGTAGCGCGCCAGGTTCGTAATCGCCAGTTCCCAGGTTCGAGTCCCAGCTGGGTCAGCGTTGAGATTTATCTCCGCAAAATTTCCCGCCCTGCCCACGGTCAGTAGGGGACACCGATGGGCTTGGAAAGGCCGCCATCCGTCTGATGGGACGTTAAGCCGTGGCCCCGTGTGCGGGAGAGCCATACCCTGTGCACGTTAAAGAACACGCTGGATGGCCTTGACGGGGGGCTACCATCTGTCTCCCAACAGCTGTTCCAGTGGGTCCCCACCCCCAACCTTCTCTGAGCCTTCGGGGTCCTTGTGACCTGGCCATTTAGCCCATGGTGTGCAAAAAAGTGCCGTTCAGAGGTAAAACAACCCAACATTAAAGAACACGCTGGATGGCTTTGACGGGAGGCTACCATCTGTCTCCCAACAGCTGTTCCAGTGGGTCCCCTCCCCCAACCTTCTCTGAGCCTTCGGGATCCATGTGACCTGGCTATTTAGCCCATGGTGTGCAAAAAAGTGCCGTTCAGAGGCAAAACAACCCAACGTTAAAGAACACGCTGGATGGCCTTGACGGGAGGCTACCATCTGTCTCCCAACAGCTGTTCCAGTAGGTCCCCTCCCCCAACCTTCTCTGAGCTTTCGGGGTCCATGTGACCTGGCCATTTAGCCCATGGTGTGCAAAAAAAGTGCCGCTCAGAAGTAAAACAACCCAACGTTAAAGAACACGCTGGATGGCCTTGACGGGAGGCTACCATCTGTCTCCCAACAGCTGTTCCAGTGAGTCCCCTCCCCCAACCTTCTCTGAGCCTTCGGGGTCCATGTGACCTGGCCATTTAGCCCATAGTGTTCAAAAAAGTGCCGCTCAGAGCTAAAACAACCCAACTCAGCTTTGTTATCTCAAGTAGGCTCTAATGTCCAGAAAACCTCCTAATCTCATGTAGACTTTAGAAATTGGATTATTATAATTCACATTTAAGAATGATTTGAAGTACTGCATGCATTTTGCTCAGTGTTTCCTGGTCTTGCTTACCCGTAACCACCGGCTCTCCACTGACCTTGGGGTGTGGGTGGCTCAGTAAGTAGCGTGCCAGGATCGTAATCTGCAGTTCCCAGGTTCGAGTCTCAGCTGGGTCAGCGTTGAGATTTATCTCCGTAAAACTCCCCGCCCTGCCCACGGTTAGTAGGGGACACCGATGGACTTGGAAAGGCCGCTGTCCGTTGAATGGGACGTTAAGCCGTGGCCCCGTGTGCGGGAGAGCCATCATGGCCATCTATATGAATTTCTTATTATGAATCTTTATTTGCATTGCAACTGCTCCCATTAATGAATGATTATCAAGGTTGTTGTTTTTAGGTTGTTTTACCTCTGAGCGGCACTTTTTTTGCACACCATAGGCTAAATGGCCAGGTCACATGGACCCCGAAGGCTCAGAGAAGGGGGGATCCACTGGAATAGCTGTTGGGAGACAGATGGTAGCCTCCCGTCAAGGCCATCCAGTGTGTTCTTTAACGTGCACAGGGTGTGGCTCGCCTTAACACGAGAGCTACGGCTTATCGTCCCATGCGACGGACGGCGGCCTGTCCAAGCCCATCGGTGTCCCCTACTGACCGTGGGCAGGGAATTTTTGCGGAGATAAATCTCAACGCTGACCCAGCTGGGACTCGAACCTGGGAACTACAGATTACGAACCTGGCGCGCTACCGACTGAACCACCCCCGCCCCTCACAAAGAGGAATGAGTCAAGTGGCTATCGAAGTAACGCGCTAATGAACACGTGTTTCGCAATTTCTTTCCTGTGTGAAATAATAATGCCCTTTTGTTGTTGCGTAACATATTGTCATATTGCGGGGGCAAACAATGAGCGAAAAGTTTCAGTGTTAGTATTTCCGAAAGATGAAGATTTGCGAAGACAATGGCTGCAATATCAAGAAAGAATTTCGCGTCAACTGAAATGTCGAAAGTAAATTAATTTTAATGCAGTTTATATCTGTAATAAAGAAGTTTAATTTTTGATTAAATTTTTCATGCAAGTTGATGAAAGTGAAATCGTAGATGTGTACATATATAATAGAGTATTACAAGCTGTAGTTATTGCTGTGGTTCGATACGAAAAAATGGCGGCGGTAGTTTCGAATCTAATGTTCAGTTCAAAATTTTGGAACTATTCGTAATGTATAGCAGTGTCTCGGAAACTTTTTTACTCTGCGGCACACTGAATCGAATTTTTTTCCGCGGCACACTGAATCTAATTTTTTTCCCGCGGCACACCTAAAAAAGAATAAAAGCAAACTCCATATAATCGTCATTACATTTGCGCTTTGTTGAAGTCATCAGCCTGGTTTTAATTGAAGATTTGCTCTCGTTCTTTAATTCATAACTCGGTGTTTGTTTCAAATATTTGTCCATTCCATGGCTTGAAATAATCAAAAATTAATACCAAAATTTGGAAAAAGCTTGATAAATACTTACAAGATGCCAGTTGATAAAATCTGAAAGATTTTTATTAAAGCACGTCGATAACACAAGTCAAGTCAAAATGAAATCTTTGGAATATCTAGTATCAATTTGAAAATCGCTCGCGGCACATAGTTTGCGAGACACTGATGTATAGAAATGTTACAAACTAGACTTTTTTTTCATTCTTAATATTGTTACGACAGAAGAATCTGGCAACCGAAAGCAAAGTTTCAGCCAACGAATAAGAACGTTGGGAGAATTTGGAGAAGAAGAGTGGAGAGTTAACGGTCGTTTTGTATTGTAACGGTCGTTGTGTTGTAACGGTCGGAGAGTTCGAAAATGGACGGTGAGCTGTTCTGAGACAGTGCGCGTAAGTATCAAGAAGTAACTTGATGTGTTGTGTATACGCGGAAGGATAAAAGTGGGATCTTTTATCGTTAAGTATCAAGAAGTAACTTGATGTGTTGTGTATACGCGGAAGTATAAAAGTGGGAACTTTTATGGCTAACTTCGAATGTCTACACGGACTGTCTTTTTGTTCGGCTAGTGTGTGAAAAGTTATTAGCACAGGACGAGAATTGGTTTACGAGTGAAGATCTTCGGGTGACCTGGTAAATCAAGTAAAAGGTAGTATTTTAGTAAAATACACAGAGCTGATATTGTGTGCTCTACGCAGGAAGATTGATGACTTGTGCATGTTAATAGTTGATTTGTTAATAAGATACTTCATCCATATTTCCTTTGTAACAGTTTACCTTGTATTGAATTTGGTTTTGAAATATAGCTTTTAATACTCACGCTCAGCGGCTATCCATTTTTGTAATCCGCAACATTTGGTGTCAGAAGTGGGATTAATTAATTGAATGCCGTTAACTAGAAGTATGGATGAATTAGTAAAGTTGATAAATAGCTTCAAAGCCGATATGACTACGCTGATGACTGATATGAAAGCCGATATGACTACGCTGATGACTGATATGAAAGCCGATATGACTACGCTGATGACTGATATGAAAGCCGATATGGCTGCGCTGATGACTGATAGGAAAGCCATTATGGCTACGCTGATGACTGATAGGAAAGCCGTTATTGCTACGCTGATGACTGATAGGAAAGCCGTTATTGCTACGCTGGTGACTGATATGAAAGCCGATATGGCTACGCAGATGACTGATATTAAAAGTGATCTAGCTGCCCAAAGCGATAAAATAGGTGACTTGAAAGCCGAAATGGCCGCACAAAATACTGAGATGAGAGATGAAGTGGCTCCTCAAGTTGGTAAGATTATTGCTCAGTTCAAGGATAGTAAAACCGAACTCAATAGACAATGCAATAGTTTAAATGTTGAATTTGTCAGTGAAAAAGATGATCTTGATAGTGTTAAGTTAGATTGTAAACATGGAAAAGAAAAAGGGAAAGGCAACGCATATAAAAATGTGGATCTGCTACTGGAAATCAAGAATTGTAGAGATAGCGCAGATAATGCCTTTGACCACGCAACTACTGGTAATGCATGGCAGAGTGTCTATGTCGCTGGTGACATGTCTAGGAACTGTGAAGAACAATCACACAGATCAGAGAGCTGTGAGACTATACAGTACGCTTTGCACTTCAAAATACCTAGGTATACAAGTCTGGCACGATCTGAAGAGAGATCCACACGAAAGGTATTCTATTCCTCGCCGTCAGCAAAATGTGTCATGGACAATTATCGCAAAGGCAGAGTAACGAGTGGTAATGAGGGGGAACGAAACAGAGTTTACGTTTCGCAGAGTGGTCCGAGTAAAGAAGAGGCGTCCATTCATCATAGATACACAGTGCCCTTCGTCGTTACCGCGGAAGTCGGAGAGATTTTTCCGAAGCATATAGCCACACTCGAATCGTTTATAGAAAGTGGGGATTTAAGGAAGAGGAATTCCGAAGAATGGCTTAGAAGCGTAACAGGTGATGCTAGTAAAGGAGCTTCAGGCAGAGACAGTACTTCAAAGACTAACTTTCTGGATGAAACTAAGCCTCAGAGTTACGATCAGAGAGAAGTGAATCCCTCAGATAATTTCAACGTAGCCACGCTGAATTTCTTTTCTGAACAGTCAATGTGCAGATTTGGACATTATAACCATTTAGATTATAAGGATATAGAAAAGTTTTATCACGATTACAAGAGCTCTAAAGTGGACAATATCATGTTACAGAACTCGTCGCTGATCTCCAGAATGAACAATTTGGCAATCATGACTGATATGTCCCTGGCTAATTACAATGAGAGCTCCAAGAAAGTGAATTCGGAAGAAACAGCAAATATGACCTCCTCGGGTCATGTGTTTTGCTGGAGACCCGAGTGGCGCCATCGGATGGTAGATAAAAACAGCACAGGAGGTGTCGGCAACAAAGTGAATCTTGTCTTGGCTCCTGCACTTGCTGCTTTAGGTCTCAAGGTCCCTATGATCTCCGGTCGTGCTCTCCAATTGACGGGAGATACTCTGGACAAATTGGAATCCATCCCTGGCTTCACAGTCGACTGCACTAAAGATAAAATCGAGCAGATGATGGAAGACGTCGGATGCTGCATCGTAGGACAGACAGAGGAGCTGGTGCCAACAGATAAGGAGATTTACCGCTGCAAGGATCTGACGGCTACCGTAGATAGCGTTCCTCTAAGGAGATGCTCAATTGTGTCCAAAAAGCTGGCTGAAGGAGTGTGCGCTTTGGTTTATGATGTTGAATTCGGAAAAGGAGCTATTGATCTCATCAGTACAGAAGATGTTGCTGTTGATTTAGTTAAGAAAATGGTTGCAGCATCACAAGCTCGTGGAATGAAGAGTTTGAGTTGTTCAGCTGTTATCAACAACATGGATTCACCTCTTGAAAACTCTGTTGACAACTCTCTGGAAGTGATGGAAGCTGTTCAGTGTTTCCTTGGTGACGGATCCTTGGAACTGCAAGAGCTCGTCGAAGAGTTAGGAGGAGAACTTCTGCGTTTGGTGAACATTGTGGATAATAGGGTAGATGAAGCATCACGTGTCCGCAAGGTTCTGCATAACGGCAATGCTTTGAACAAGTTTCGTAACATGTTAATAGAACAAGGAGTATCTGAAGATGTTGCAAGCTGGCTATGTGAAGGTAAAACAGAAAAAATATTGCTAGCAGCCCGACACATCACTGATTTCACTTATACAGGAGAAACAGGTAAGGTTGTCGGATTAGAAGCTGCAGTTCTAGCAAGAGTATGGAAGGAGGAGATGGACCGAAGAGCTAAAAAGAATTATGGAGCTGATATTATATTTGTGAAGCACCTTGGGGATCAAATGGAATCAGGTGAAACATGGCTGAAGGTTCATCACGACAGTTCTGAATTAAGGGAAAGTCAACTGACAAAAGGGTCAGACTGGAGGATGAAACTTCTCCCTAGATTTTATGTCACTAATGACTTTCATTCCTTATTACTCTTGATAGAAGTAAAAATCCAAAGAAGAAAATTTTCGACAAAGAAGAAAACTTTTTACAGGTTTTGCACGAAAACTCTTAGTCGATTCTTCTCCCTGCAGAGACATAAACATGTTCACAAGGGCTATAGGCCTTACACGTATTATGTTTGTGGACGAGGCTTCAGTCAGAAAAGAAATCTACGTCATAATGAGATTCGCTTTCATTTTGACACAGACTTGGTATATCGCATTCGTCGATGTCCAGCTACAAAGTGCAAGGTGGTTCACGTGGATCATTTGACCCCGTTTCATCGAAGAACTGAAGAAGCTTTGGAATCCAGAATTGTTCGGGACGAACAAGACCTAGGAAGGGGGCAGTGTTACGACAGAAGAATCTGGCAACCGAAAGCAAAGTTTCAGCCAACGAATAAGAACGTTGGGAGAATTTGGAGAAGAAGAGTGGAGAGTTAACGGTCGTTTTGTATTGTAACGGTCGTTGTGTTGTAACGGTCGGAGAGTTCGAAAATGGACGGTGAGCTGTTCTGAGACAGTGCGCGTAAGTATCAAGAAGTAACTTGATGTGTTGTGTATACGCGGAAGGATAAAAGTGGGATCTTTTATCGTTAAGTATCAAGAAGTAACTTGATGTGTTGTGTATACGCGGAAGTATAAAAGTGGGAACTTTTATGGCTAACTTCGAATGTCTACACGGACTGTCTTTTTGTTCGGCTAGTGTGTGAAAAGTTATTAGCACAGGACGAGAATTGGTTTACGAGTGAAGATCTTCGGGTGACCTGGTAAATCAAGTAAAAGGTAGTATTTTAGTAAAATACACAGAGCTGATATTGTGTGCTCTACGCAGGAAGATTGATGACTTGTGCATGTTAATAGTTGATTTGTTAATAAGATACTTCATCCATATTTCCTTTGTAACAATTTACCTTGTATTGAATTTGGTTTTGAAATATAGCTTTTAATACTCACGCTCAGTGGCTATCCATTTTTGTGATCCGCAACAATATTTTAAATATTGTTGCGGATTACAAAAATGGATAGCCGCTGAGCGTGAGTATTAAAAGCTATATTTCAAAACCAAATTCAATACAAGGTAAACTGTTACAAAGGAAATATGGATGAAGTATCTTATTAACAAATCAACTATTAACATGCACAAGTCATCAATCTTCCTGCGTAGAGCACACAATATCAGCTCTGTGTATTTTACTAAAATACTACCTTTTACTTGATTTACCAGGTCACCCGAAGATCTTCACTCGTAAACCAATTCTCGTCCTGTGCTAATAACTTTTCACACACTAGCCGAACAAAAAGACAGTCCGTGTAGACATTCGAAGTTAGCCATAAAAGTTCCCACTTTTATACTTCCGCGTATACACAACACATCAAGTTACTTCTTGATACTTAACGATAAAAGATCCCACTTTTATCCTTCCGTGTATACACAACACATCAAGTTACTTCTTGATACTTACGCGCACTGTCTCAGAACAGCTCAACGTCCATTTTCGAACTCTCCGACCGTTACAACACAACGACCGTTACAATACAAAACGACCGTTAACGCTCCACTCTTCTTCTCCAAATTCTCCCAACGTTCTTATTCGTTGGCTGAAACTTTTTGCTTTCGGTTGCCAGATTCCTTCTGTCGTAACACTGCCCCCTTCCTAGGTCTTGTTCGTCCCGAACAATTCTGGATTCCAAAGTTTCTTCAGTTCTTCGATGAAACGGGGCCAAACGATCCACGTGAACCACCTTGCACTTTGTAGCTGGACGTCGACGAATGCGATATACCACGTCATTAATCCTGTTAACTATTGTATATGGACCTTCCCAAGGTTTCTGAAGTTTTGGAGATAGTCCTTTCTTTCTATGTGGACTGTATAGCCAGACAAGAACTCCTTGATTGAAAATAGTTCCATTTATTTTACTGTCATATCTTGTTTTGGTTCTGTCACTTGTTATGTCGATGTTATGTCTAACGGAGTGATGGATTTCTTCTAGTCGTTGTTGCAATTCTTGTACGTATTGTGGAGTGGACACAGGCATTGCTTCGGGCCGACCATATAAAAGGTCACAGGGAAGACGTAACTCTCTTCCAAAAAGCATCATGGAAGGTGTCTGTCCAGTTGTCTCATGCACTGCCGTCCTATATGCCAGCAAAAGGAGTGGTACATGGCGATCCCAGTCACGTTGGTGGTCGTTCACAAATAATGCTAAATGCTGAGCAATTGTTCTATTGAATCTTTCAACCATACCATCCGACTGAGGGTGTAAGGGAGTTGTTCTGGTTTTCTGAATGCCTAATAGTTGACAGATGCCTTTAAACACATTGGATTCAAAATTCCGTCCTTGATCAGAGTGGAGTTGTAAAGGTACTCCATACCTACTAATGAAGTTATTAACTATCATCTCAGCCACTGTTGTTGCTTCCTGGTCTTGAATGGGATATACCTCAGGCCACTTTGTGAAATAATCCATTACCACTAATAAATATCGATTTCCATCATCAGTTCTAGGAAACGGACCCATTACATCAATGGCTATTCTTTCAAAAGGGGCACCAACGTTATACGTCTGCAGCTTACCCCGACTCCTAGTCTTAGGGCCTTTCTTTGCTGCACAGGCTTCACATTGCCTACACCATCTCTCAACGTCTGCCCTACTTTTCAACCAATGAAATCGTTCCCTGGCTTTGGCTAATGTCTTATTAACACCGAAGTGTCCTCCAGTGGCACTATCATGTACATCTTTCATCACAAGTTCCACTCGGGATCGAGGAAGGATTATCTGCCAACGGATCAGCCGTCCAGTGGGATTCTCCCATCTTCTGTATAATACTCCGTCTTCCATTTTTAAGGAGTCCCACTGTGCCCAGTAACTTTTAGTAGTTGGACTATACCTCGAGATTTGCTCCCATTTAGGTCTTACATCAGATTTTTCAATCAATTCTAATATTGGTTTTATGTCTTCATCATCTAGTTGAGCCTTCCTGATTTCAATTGGATTCCAGATGTTAGGGGTGTCATTGTTTGTTTGTGTCGATACTATTTTACGGGCATTATCTCTTTAGTTCCAAATTTCAGTTCTGCATTATAGCAATGTAGTAAAAGGCAATGGGGAGGAAGAGCATTTGCATTCATTGATTCTCGATGGCCGAGGAAATGTCTCTTAGTACGTACTGATCATGCTGCACTTAGATGGTTATTAAACTTCAAAAACCCTGAAGCAGGGTTTTTGAAGTTTAATAACCATCTAAGTGCAGCATGATCAGTACGTATAAGGAATTTCTGGCCATAGAGATAATGATGAAAATGTTCTATTGCTTTTACTATTGCTAACAGTTCTTTGCGTGTTACACAGTAATTCCGCTCTGGTTTGGATAAAGTTTTACTAAAGTATGCAATAACTCTCTCTTGTCCGTCTTGTTCCTGTGAAAGCACAGCACCAACTCCTGTGTTACTTGCGTCAGTATCTATTACGAATTGTTTTCCAGTTTGTGGGTACGCTAGCACTGGTGCTGTGGAAAGAGTTTTCTTTAGCTGTTGAAAGGCTATATCGCATTCGGTGGTCCACATAAACCGCTGGCCCTCTTCTGTCAGACGATGTAATGGCCTTGCGATGTTGGAGAAACCTTTGACAAATCTTCTATAGTAGGTGCAAAGTCCAATAAAACTACGAAGTTGATGAACATCTTGTGGTGGAGGCCAGTCTCTTACAGCTTCTATCTTACTAGGATCAGTCTTAATCCCTGCTGTAGTGATCACATGACCAAGGTAATGAACCTCTTGCTGGAACAGTTTACACTTTGTCGGTCCCAATTTTAACTTGGCTGCCTTAAGTTTTTCAAATACTTGACGAAGATTTCTCAAATGTTCTTCAAAAGTTCTTCCAAGAACTATGATGTCGTCCAAGTAAACCAGGCAGACCTCCAAAGACAAACCTTTGAGCACTGACTCCATTAGTCGCTCAAATGTGGCAGGTGCATTACAAAGTCCAAATGGCATCACCTTAAACTGCCAAAGTCCATTCCCTGTACTGAAAGCTGTTTTCTCACGGTCTTCAGGACGTATACCAACTTGCCAATAGCCGCTCTTTAAATCTAATGTTGAGAACCATTCTGACCCAGATAAAGTGTCTAGTGTATCGTCAATCCTGGGTAAAGGAAAGGAATCTTTCTTTGTTACGTCATTTAATCTGCGATAATCTACACAAAATCGTGTAGATCCATCCTTTTTCTTGACAAGAACTACTGGTGATGTCCAGGGACTCTGTGATGGTTCTATAATGCCATGAGCTTCCATGTCCTTTATGAGTTGTTCCGTCTCCTCTCTTTTTGCCAATGGAAGCCTTCTTGCCGGCAGATGGACTGGAGGAGAATCACCAGTGTTGATTTTATGTTCTGTCAGGTTAGTACGGCCATAATCATTTGACGTGGCAGAAAAAAATGTCAGAAAATTCTTTTAATAGGTTCTCGGCCTTAACAGCTTGGTTTTCAGTTAATATTTGTCTTGTTTCTCTCCATAATTCAGTAAGATGAGACGGGATGTCTGTATGATTTTGATATGAATCGGTAACTTCTATTTTATTTATACTTGTTACACAGGTAACAGCTTCACATATTGCTAATTCCTCACCTTTTTTTAACATTCTATTGGATTTGTTACAGTTCATCACTCTGATAGGGATCTGTTCTTTATCTATTCTGACTAAAGTCCTTGCAACCAGGATATTATGAGCCAAAGCTCCTTTACCAGAGGCATCAGTAACTGCCAATCGGAAGGCCCCAGAAGTCTCCGCCCGATGTCCACGGACTATAACTTCACTTTGTGCTGGGATCTCTGTGTCTTCCGTCACTAATATTGGAGTTACGCTTGATAAAGAATCAGACGTCCGGCTAAGCAGAGGAATCTCTTCTGTCTCATAGATGAGTAGGTTATCACTGGGTCTGATGTCGAATCCATGTTTCTTAAGAAAATCAAGACCTAATATGCATTCATCGTAGATGTCAGCGATGTAAACAGGATGGCGAACCAGACAGCTACCAACTCGGATGTTAAGTTCTATTTTTCCATGGACTTTCGCACGATCTCCAGTGGCTGTTTGTAGGCTTATTTTAGACTGTGTAGTATTCAAGTTTGGGTGAGGTATTATTTTCTTTACTATATCCGTTCTGAGTAAAGTTACATTTGCACCAGTGTCGACTATCATACGGCAAGGTATTCCATTTATGGCTCCATCAGCTACTAATCCATTATTATCACCATGTAATGTTGAAACATGGGCGACTTCCCCTGGGGCCAACCAATCAACAGCCAGCCTTTGCCCCGCAAGACTGACTAATTTCAGTTTCCCTGATTCTGTTGTCTAGTTGATGGACTTGGACTCCTCATTCGTTTCCTAGTGCAGTTGGTACGAATGTGTCCGGTCTTGCCACAATTCCAACACTGAAGGTCTGTTGTAGGTTTTGAAGAAGAACCTTTTATATCTTTCAAAACGGATAGTATGGCTTTGGTTAGTTCTTTCATTTCATTATCCTTTTCTACAGTTTCTTCTGCACTCACAAACCTCACTGCACGTTTGTTCGCTCGGGAGGAAAGCCTGGAGCACTCGTATTTCATAGCATGTACCACAGCTGACTTTAAGGATTCACCTTCCAACATCCTCAGAGATTGCTGAGTGTCAGGGTCAGCAATAGCATCAATAAATTGTAATTGAGCTAAATTATCTTGAATTTCTGGTGGACAGTTACTATAAGCCAATCTAGCTAGACGCTCAATATCACTAGCAAGCTCTTGCAAAGTTTCACCACTTTTCTGCATGCGATGTTTAAATTGAGTCACGTAATATTGTTTTAAATAACTATCACCAAACCTTAGTTCTAATGCAGAAACTAGACTTTGATAATCAAGTCGTTTTTCTTCTGGAACAGACTTCAAAACTTCCGCAGCAGAATTTCTTAAGGAAGCTGCAAGAAAACTGGCCTTTTGGAATTCATTCCACTCATTGGCTGTAGCGATAACTTCGAATTGTGTTTTAAATACTGTCCAAGATGATTGACCATCATATGTAGAAGGTTTAGTTGTATTTTTAGCGATATGTGTAATAACATTATTTCCACTAGAATTATTATTATCACAAGCAGAAGGTAACATTTCATTTCTCAAAATCTGAAACTGGCGTTCACAATCAGTTTTTACAATTTCTATTTCATGTTTATAATCTAACTTAACACTATCAAGATCATCTTTTACACTATTTAGTTCGGTCATAATGTCCTTACACTTATCAGAAATCTTATCAATTTGAGAAGCCACTTCAGCTCTCATCTCAGTATTTTGTGCGGCTATTTCGGCTTTCAAGTCAGTCCTCAACTCATTATTTTGTGCGGCCATATCGGCTTTCAAATCACCTATTTTATCGCTTTGGGCAGCTATATCGGCTTTCATATCACCTATTTTATCGCTTTGGGCAGCTATATCGGCTTTCATATCAGTCATCAGCTTTATTAACTCATCCATACTTCTAGTGAAAGGCATTCAATTAAATTAATCCCGCTTCTGACACCAAGTGTTGCGGATCACAAAAATGGATAGCCACTGAGCGTGAGTATTAAAAGCTATATTTCAAAACCAAATTCAATACAAGGTAAATTGTTACAAAGGAAATATGGATGAAGTATCTTATTAACAAATCAACTATTAACACGCACAAGTCATCAATCTTCCTGCGTAGAGCACACAATATCAGCTCTGTGTATTTTACTAAATACTACCTTTTACTTGATTTACCAGGTCACCCGAAGATCTTCACTCGTAAACCAATTCTCGTCCTGTGCTAATAACTTTTCACACACTAGCCGAACAAAAAGACAGTCCGTGTAGACATTCGAAGTTAGCCATAAAAGTTCCCACTTTTATACTTCCGCGTATACACAACACATCAAGTTACTTCTTGATACTTAACGATAAAAGATCCCACTTTTATCCTTCCGCGTATACACAACACATCAAGTTACTTCTTGACACTTACGCGCACTGTCTCAGAACAGCTCACCGTCCATTTTCGAACTCTCCGACCGTTACAACACAACGACCGTTACAATACAAAACGACCGTTAACGCTCCACTCTTCTTCTCCAAATTCTCCCAACGTTCTTATTCGTTGGCTGAAACTTTTTGCTTTCGGTTGCCAGATTCCTTCTGTCGTAACAATATACAAATCACTTCGAATCGCTATATTTTTGGCAGCCGTCTTCCGAGCTATTGCAAAATCAAGTTAATAATCATTTCAACTGTAGATCTGAAATAGGATATGTAAATTAATCATATTTTTTGCATTCACATTATTAAAAACCGATTACTTTATTATTGATGCCCACTATTGAAGCCTACATTTTTGAAATTGATAGTTGTTGAAGAGAATCTGTGAACGAACTATTTCCAATTTACATTAGCTATATATATCATAATCTTTTGTGATTCTTGCTTTCATTGTTTACATATCAGAATTTAAACATTATTGTAATTTTTAGTTCATTAAAATTATTCTGTAATTACAGATTGAGACGAAAGGTTTTAACTAATAAATTTTGTTCGTGAAACATAGAAATATTAATAGGTTTACAATACTTCAGTAACATTTTGGGCTGAAACTCTCAAATTGGATTGGATTGTTTTACCTCTGAGCGGCACTTTTTTGACACCATGGGCTAAATGGCCAGGTCACATGGACCCCGAAGGCTCAGAGAAGGTTGGGGGAGGGGACCCACTGGAACAGCTGTTGGGAGACAGATGGCAGCTTCCCGTCAAGGCCATCCAGCGTGTTCTTTAACGTGCACAGGGTATGGCTCTCCCGCACACGGGGCCACGGCCTAACGTCCCATCCGACGGACGGCGGCCTTTTCAAGCCCACCGGTGTCCCCTACTGACCGTGGGCAGGGCGGGGAAATTTTGCGGAGATAAATCTCAACGCTGACCCAGCTGGGACTCGAACCTGGGAACTACAGATTACGAGCCTGGCGCGCTACCGACTGAGCCACCCCCGCCCCGAAACCCTCAAAATTTTGTTGGTAAATAGTATTTACCTAATTCATATTGGAGATACAAATTAAATGATTTACCCACAAATATTTCAAAGCTGAGAAATTTATCATTTATAAAACGTATATATATATAATAATGTAAATAAGTATGTTAAAATGAGAGCACTTGCACTATGTAACTGTGGTTACATAAATAAAAAAAAAATACCCCCTCAAGCAGCTGCTTGCCATAGAGGTCTGACAGGAGCCTGTCAGTTTATATGCCACAGTAGGAGATCTGAGAGGATGGCAGGACCTCAGCAGAAAAACGACACACACATCCATGCCTAATCCGGGGCTCGAACTCAGGTCCTATTAGATCAGTAGCCAAGCGTGCTAACCACTCGGCCACGGGACGGCTCATGTGGTTACATAGTACCTCAATAATTTTGCTAAGGTTAATAAGAGTGACCTAATTCATATTGGAGATAAAGTAAACGATTTAGCCATAAATATTACAAAGCTATAACATACAACATGTACCATATCATTTATAAAATTAAATAACTATATTATTGTTAATTTTATAGTAAACAATTGTGATAAAATGGTTAGTATTACGAGGTACTTGTACATGTTATACTATGTAACAGTAGTACTGAATTGAGACATACTTAAAATTATCTATTTTAACAAATCAGTCTGCTTTTCGTTATGGGATTTTATGCAGTGTTGGAGCATAGTTATTTATATTTAACTATATAAAAATATGTGCTTAGGTTACAAAATAATAAGGATTCATGCCTCCTCTTTTAGAAACTTCTCAGAAAAAAAAACCATCATTCTATAACAGTGTTTTCGAACCTTTTAACTTGGTGTACTTCTGAAATCATTTATTTACGTGACATGCTTGTGATATAGTCCCCTTACCTTGACATTGCCATGTTATTATGCAGTATTATTGTTTTTCATATATTTTCACATGGGGGCGGGGGTGGCTCAGTCGGTAGCGCGCCAGGCTCGTAATCTGTAGTTCCCAGATTCGAGTCCCAGCTGGGTCAGCGTTGAGATTTATCTCCGCAAAATTCCCCGCCCTGCCCACGTCCGTCGGATGGGACTTTAAGCCGTGACCCCGTGTGCGGGAGAGCCATACCCTGTGCACGTTAAAGAACACGCTGGATGGCCTTGACGGGAGGCTACCATCTGTCTCCCAACAGCTGTTCCAGTGGGTCCCCTCCCCCAACCTTCTCTGAGCCTTCGGGGTCCATGTGACCTGGCCGTTTAGCCCATGGTGTGCCAAAAAGTGCCGCTCAGGGGTGAAACAACCCAACAACCCAGGTTTATGAATATGTAAATGCTGACCTATATATCTTCATAATAGTGCTTATAGACAGGTACTGCACATCAGTGTGAAGCATTGTGTGTTTATGATTAGTCAGATATGTGTTCTGATAATTCATATGGAAACTGCTGCTTGGTCACTGGTGAAAAAATTACTTTTATTAATTTTGGTTTCTCCTTCCTTGAGCTTAAGTGCTAGTAGTCATTTAAAGTGTTTACTTGATGGAGAAATTTTAAGTAGAAAATAATAGATTCCTGCAATACATCTGGAGAAAATACATGCTTGAGAATAATCCATAGTGTGTGTATTTTTTAGATTAGTCGTTTATGGTAAGGGTTGGGTTGTTTTACCTCTGAGCGGCAGTTTTTTGCACACCATGGGCTAAATGACCAGGTCACATGGGCCCAGAAGTCTCAGAGAAGGTTGGGGGAGGGGACCCACTGGAATAGCTGTTGGGAGACAGATGGTAGCCTCCCGTCAAGGCCATCCAGCGTGTTCTTTAACGTGCACAGGTTATGGTTCTCCCGTACACGGAGCCACGGCTTAACGTCCCATCCGACGTACGGCGGCCTTTCCAAGCCCATCGGTGTCCCCTACTGACCGTGGGCAAGGCGGGGAATTTTGCGGAGATAAATCTCAACGCTCACCCAGCTGGGACTAGAACCTGGGAACTACAGATTACGAGCCTGGCGCGCTACCGACTGAGCCACCCCCCATTTATGGTAAGAGGAATTGCCTTTGGTTTTGATGACATGAGTTTGAATAGCTCTGACTTGAAAAAAAAAAATATTTTGCAAGGTATTGTAGAGCAAGAGGTTTACTTTCATCTATTGCTCTATGGTAGTCATAGATATATAAGAGTTCATTTAATTGCATCTGATTCAAAATAGTTTTTCATTTCAATATAATGTGCCTTTGATATTATAAAAGAGGTGTGTGCTGACATAAATCTTCTCAATAGCAGTTTAAAAAAAATTGTGTTTATTATTTGTGTTGAAGATGTGTATCCAATATAAAATTTAATTTTTTGGCAATAAGCCTTTTATATAATCCAGTGAATGATGATATATCCTATGTTGGGTAGGAAATCAGTCAGTTCTAAAAATTGTATTTTCTTGTAATAATCATGTGAGTGGTTAGCACGCTTGGCTACTGATTTAAGGGACCTGGGTTCGAGCCCCGGATTAGGCATGGATGTGTGTGTGTCGTTTTTCTGCTGAGGTCCTGACATCCTCTCAGATCTCCTACTGTGGCATATAAACTGACAGGCTCCTGTCAGACCTCTGAGGCAAGCAGCTGCTTGAGGGGGTATTTATTATTTTTTTATCAGTATTTATATGTAACTATCATGTGTCAAGAGGATAAAATGCGCTTTTTGAATTATATCGTTTTTTGTACATATGTTTTAATGTGGTAATAAAATTATTTATATAAATTAGAATTGTTTTTCATACTTGAAATGGTGACAACTTAAAAAAATCGGGAAATTAAATATTTTCCGATTTTTTTAAGTTGTCACCATTTGATAAAATCTTTTAATAGTAGCATAATATTTAAATTTTATTATGATCAAAATTGGTTTTCCCAATAGAAGAAAATTTTATCATGTAGGCAATTTAAGAAAAGCGCTAAAATCGGTTATGTACTAATTAATTGTTCAGCAGGAAATTTTCAGAGTAAAGCTTTAAAAACTAAAAAGTGAACGATGTATTAAATCAAGTACAATAATAAAAAATGTTAAACCTCGCGTTATATGGTCATGGAGTCTGTTGGATGGCTTTCTCTTATAGGAGGTGTTGGTTAGGCCGATCCAGCGCTTTTAAGCCGTGCCCGCCTCGTCTGCGCCCCCTACCGGCACCGGGCTGCGCTTACGGCTGCATATTCTATGCCGAATATTGGTGGGTTCGGTGTTCCCTTCACGTTTGGGCCATGAATTCAGGGACACCCTGTATAAGTAATTCCTATTGCAGTCGATAGATGGCAGTATTTTTAGTTCTCGAACTGTTAGTTCATTTCGAAGCATTTCACTTTCCCTTTTAGTTCGCGAACTAAACAGGCTCTAGGTCACTAATTCCTGTTTCAGTCGATAGATGGCAGTACTTTTGGTTAGCGAACTATGCGGTTATACGTAGGATAACTCAGGAAGACGTGCATTGACTTGTTTGAAATGAAAGTTTTTCTGGAAACTTCTGTACTGTAGTACATTCTAAACTTGGCGGATTGTCAATAGTAAAAAAAAACGACAGTTGAGGACGCCTGCTCAACTGTCGTTCTTTTTTCCTATTCCATTTCTAAAATTTCTAAAATTCATATTCTAAATCCATTGCATTATATTTTATGTAGTTTAGGTTGGTATTGTAATAATTTGTTTAGAAAACTAACTAATTTAAACTTTGGAAAGTATATTATTCCTAATAACTCGTCTGATTTATAAAAATAATAAATAAATACCCCCTCAAGCAGCTGCTTGCCACAGAGGTCTGACAGGAGCCTGCCAGTTTATATGCCACAGTAGAAGATCTGAGAGGATGGCAGGACCTCAGCAGAAAAACGACACACACATCCATGCCTAAATCCGGGGCTCGAACCCAGGTCCCTTAGATCAATAGCCAAGCGTGCTAACCACTCGGCCACGGGACGGCCGTCTGATTTAGGTCTGGTTAAATCTCTGCGCCGCACTTAGAATATCCTCCTCCCCCCTGCCCCCCGAAGGGGGCGCACTCTCCAGTTTGGAAACCACTGATTTAAGTATTTGTATATCAGGTTTTCTTAGAAATTTTTGAATTTGTTTGGTAGAGGCCCTTTCCTCCACATTGAGAAGACTGCGAAGATTACCAATATGTCTGTGAGGTAACTTAATTAGTAAACATTTTCTCATTTCTATTTTTTAACTGAAGTGTTGCGAAATACCGTAAAAAGTGAATGTAATAAATTAATATTATACTCAATACAAATTTTTTAACATTCAAACAGCAATGTATTCATTTTCAAATTCACACATTTTTCTCTTTTTTTTCCCGATGTTAATGAAATCATCAGTATGTGCACACTTCCATGTTGTATGAAAGTAGAGATTTATTCAGTGTTTCGTATCTTTGTAATGCGACTATTATAGCAAAATATCCCAGGAAATAATTTTAAAATCTTAATTAATTAATTTTAAATTTTAAATGACAGGCTCCTGTCACACCTCTGTGACAAGCAGCTGCTTGAAGAGATATTTTATTGATTTGTTAAAATTACTTCACAACCTTTAAAAACTAACTTGCGATTGACAGGACAGACCTGCTTGAATTGTTTTCTTTTTTTTCAAACCATGGATGTTTGAAACATTTTTTTTTCCTTCTAAAAATTTAAAAGGACATAATTTTCTTCCTACTTAAATAAAAAAAAATTAACACCTGAAAGCTGGCTCTCCTGGGCAAGTGCCAAACATGGGTTATGGGGTGGCTCAGTCGGTAGCGCGCCAGGCTCGTAATCTGTAGTTCCCAGATTCGAGTCCCAGCTGGGTCAGCGTCGAGATTTATCTCCGCAAAAATTCCCCGCCCTGCCCACGGTCAGTAGGGGACACCGATGGGCTTGGAAAGGCCGCCGTCCGTCGGATGGGACGTTAAGCCGTGGCCCTGTGTGCGGGAGAGCCATACCCTGTGCACGTTAAAGAACACGCTGGATGGCCTTGACGGGAGGCTACCATCTGTCTCTCAACAGCTGTTCCAGTGGGTCCCCTCCTCCAACCTTCTCTGAGCCTTCGGGGTCAATGTGACCTGGCCATTTAGCCCATGGTGTGCAAAAAAGTGCCACTCAGAGGTAAAACAACCCAACCCATGGGTTATGGGAAATTCAGCCCTGCTCATTATGCATAATGAACTCGCTTATTGTTGAGTTAAAGATCAATAATAAAATCTCAGAAAATGAAAAAAACAAACAAACAAATAACCAAAATTGGACTCTATAAATGTTACTGTATGCAGGCATTACTACTGTACATTGAGTATTGAAAATTGCGTCTTAGTATTATAATGTACTTACAATAATTGTACTTTTGTGTAACATGTACAATGAAATGGTGCTATATATGATGAAATGGTGCTATATATGATTGCGGTTCTTGATAAGGCAATGTAAGGTTACTTTCATGTTCCAATTTCGCTAATAATAATACGACGTCAATGAACCTTTTGGACGGCTTTGCCGAAGGCTTATAAATAAATAAAAATAAATTCCCCCTCAAGCAGCTGCTTGCCACAGAGGTCTGACAGGAGCCTGTCAGTTTATATGCCATAGTAGAAGGTCTGAGAGGATGGCAGGACATATTTGTCTATTATTCAGTTAAGGATTACCAATAGACTCATGCCTAGGGGTCCTTTAGCAAGGCTGCATTGATAAAAATTAATACCCCCTCAAGCAGCTGCTTGCCACAGAAATCTGACAGGAGTCCATCAGTTTACATGCCATAGTACAAGGTCTGAGAGGAAGATTGGTAATAATAAAAGGCTTTTTTCATGTGTTTGGGGTTTGAATAATTTTTTGTTGCATCCACATGTTTTACAGCTTACTAGAGTTTCTCAATTAATTATTTAACAACCGGTTAAATGAAAATGAGCCGTCCCGTGGCCGAGTGGTTAGCGCGTTTGACCACGTCGCCGAGTAGTTAGCGCGCTGACCCGTGGCCGAGTGGTTAGCGCGTTAAATGAAAATGAGCCGTCCCGTGGCCGAGTAACGTGGTCCAGTAGCACGTTAGGCTACTGATCTACGGAACCTGGGTTCGAGCCCCGGGTATGGCATGGATGTATGTGTCGTTTTTCTGCTGAGGTCCTGCCATCCTCTCAGATCTTCTACTATGGCATATAAACTGACAGGCTCCTGTCAGACCTCTGTGGCAAGCAGCTGCTTGAAGGGGTATTTATTTTTTTTATTTTTAAATGAAACTATTTCGGAAAAATCTTTCGATCCTGCGTTTCAATCTCTACTTACCTACACAATGATTAACATAAATCAAGACTGGACATGGAAAGCTCTCGAACAAAAAAGCATAAAATTTTATAACATAAAACAAATTCAATATATTTCTGTAAAATAAAAAAAAATTACAAAGTATTTATTTTAAACTGCAATCAAATGCGATAAGCTAGTTATTAAAATTTTAAACTTATATTTAAAAAGTAATTGTTACCTGTATTTTAACCAGTTAACTTTTGTAGGTTATGCTAATTTGAAAGACTTAAACAACTCAAAGACTTAAACTATGAACGGGGTCCGGAAACTTCAAAATACTCGCCACGAATAAAAAAAAATTCCCTCTCCAGCTGGTTTCGAACCAGAAACCTCGGTATCACGAAGTTGGCCGAGATAGCACTGCCCTCTATCTTGTGAAACAGGAACTAGAAAACTACTTATTTAATGTTCATTGTTGGCCAAGCCAACACACGAACTCGAAGTAAGTTTACCATTATCTTAAAACGCCTTGAACCTTGATTATCTATATTAAGCTACACAAAGGGTAAGATGAATAATTAGTTTTAATTTTAATCTAAATCTTTTTTTATGTTACTGTACATTCAAAGAAGTACGTGATTCATATTATATACAGTGGAACTGTGTTTATACGTTACTCAGATACACGTGTTATTCGCAAATGAAGCTTAGTTTGGATAATTTTCCATAATTTTGAGTGTTATTTTATATCAGTAAACCATTTATACTTCTTCATGTATATACGTTACGTTTTACCTTCACGTAAAATTAAAAACTAAACGTATCTGTTCGATTTTTTTTTTTGTGTTTATTGTTTATTTGAAACATACGATTACCTCAGAAAAATGCCCTTTGTACTTTTGGGTTGCATTTTTGTAGGTCTCTCTATATACAACGAAACAACAACAACAAAGAGAGACCATGTGGTCATTATTTGGTGTATTTATCTTTAATATCTTTACGTATACGTTAGTAAATTTCATTGCTTTTAAGTCAAATATAAATCTTATAGGCAAGTATTAATTCTGTTATGAAAAGACTATTATCTATCTATGCTACTTGAATTATACTTTTTAAATTCGGTAAGCCTGAAATTCACTATACAACATTATGCTATGTGCAGAAACGTAAGTGCACAACGTGTGAATAAACGCAACGTAAGTATAGGGAGAAATTAACCCTTTCAGGACCATAAGGTTTCTAAGAGTAAATATTAGTATGTAACTGTTTATTTTAGTTTGTTTAGAAAATAAAATAAATATCCCCTCAAGCAGCTGCTTGCCACAGAGGTCTGACAGGAGCCTGTCAGTTTATATGCCAGAGTAGAAGGTCTGAGAGGATGGCAGGCCCTCAGCAGAAAAACGACACAAACAGCCATGCCTTACCCGGGGCTCGAACCCAGGTCCCTTAGATCAGTAGCCAAGTCATAAGAAAAATACATAACAATGTGTAGTATTTTTGGAATTTTATGGGAAATATCTTTCCTAATGGACTATAAAGGTAACACAAATTATAGTTAGGCTTATTATGCAATGTCTTTTATTTATTGGTTGATTAACTAAAATAATACAAAATTATGAAATAAAATTACTATCCAAAATGATGTGCTAATTATGATATTCTGCGAAGCAATTTCTTTTGGTAGTGAGGCAAAGATGGACATTGCACATAGGACATATATTATGCGTCCTGACAGTTCTGTTTTTGTTTTCTAAACGTTCCCGTTTACGTAATTGCGTTCGGCATACGTTCTATTTTGACATTCTGTATAAAAAATGCAGATAAGGTTACAAACAAATACGACAATCACCAATTTTAAAATGGGAAAAATGTTTCCCTTGGTCGTGAAAGGGTTAAGGTATGATACAAAGGTTAGAGCTTTTTACAAACTTGAACGGTAAACATATCAGATTTGCGTTCGCATTAAAATTACATTTTGATCTTTTTTTGTTACGTTTACGAAAAGACTGGTAGGTTCAAATGGAAATTAAAGTTTGCATATTTGTTATTTTTCTCTTTAAATCTCTTCTGCCTTTGAGCGGGCATGTAGTTTCTTTCTTGGGGGGAGTGGATCTGAGAATAAGACTCGAGTAGCGTTTTCCAGTTACTAAAATGTTCCACCCTAAGAGGAAAAATTAAAATGATATTCTTTATGGTTTAAGATTTTATAGTTTCATTTTTTAATCCATTTTTAGTGTCGGACATAAAATATGGAGCTAATATTAAATTATACAAAGACAACAGTTTTGGATTTCATAACAGATAGACAAGTTTGAGAATCCGGGTTGCCGAAGGCTTAACACGCTTGGCTACTTATCTAAGAGGCCTGGGTTCGAGTCCCGGGTAAGGCATGGGTGTTTGTGCTGTTTTTCTGCTGAGGTCCAGCCATCCTCACAGATCTTTTGTTATGACGTAGCCATCCCGTTGCCGAGTGGTTAGCGCGCTTTGCTACTGATCTAAGGGACTTGGGTTCAAACCCCGGATAAGGCATGGATGTATGTGTCGTTTTCTGCTGAGGTCCTGCCATCCTCACAGACTTTCTACTGTGGCATATAAACTGACAGGCTCCTGTCAGACCTCTGTGGCAAGCAGCTGCTTGAGGGGGTATTTATTATTATTTTATTATATCCACTGTCAGACTTCTGTGGCAAACAGTTGCTTGAGGGGTTATTATTTTTTTATTAGACGACCTGATTTTCGAGCGAGGGGTCCGCACGTTACCATCCCGTTACCCCCCGGGCCTGTGAGTGACATAAAATTTATTCATAAATAATTATTTGCTGGAAATGAAAGTCTGCAAATCGTAAATGATGAAGCCATTCTGTTAATGCTGTAAAAGTTACTTTTTTCTGTATTATGCAACATCAGAAATTGATTAGCGAGATCGAAAATATTGTACGTTTTAGAAATTAGAGGAATTTTGCAACTGCACACGGATAGATGGCGCTATTAAGTAGGTAGTTTTTTTCACAATATAATGGAAATACAGCATCTTGGGTTGCTTTGTTTTACCTATGAGCGGAACTTTTTTGCACACAATGGGCTATAATGGCCAGGTCACATGGACCCCGAAGGCTCAGAGACGTTGGGGGAGGAGCCCACTGGAGCAGCTGTTGGGAGACAGATGGTAGCCTCCCGTCAAGGCCATCCAGCGTGTTCTTTAACGTGCACAGGGTATGGCTCTCCCGCACACAGGGCCACGGCTTAAATTCCCATCCGACGGACGGCGGCCTTTCCAAGCCCATCGGTGTCCCCTACTGAGCGTGGGCAGGGTGGGGAATTTTGCGGAGATAAATCTCAACGCTGACCCAGCTGGGAACTACAGATTACGAGCCTGGCGCGCTACCGACTGAGCCCCCCCCCCCCCTCCTACGGGCACCGAGCTGCGTTTGCGCCGCATATTCTATGACGAATATTGGTGGGTTCGGTGTGTACTACCATCCCTTCGCGTTTGGGTCATGAATTCAGGGACACCTTGTATAATAAATATCAAAAATGACTAAAGTATACATAATATGTAAATGAAAAAAATGTAATGCAGACTATTCTGCTTCTAACATAAAGAAATTAGTTGGGTTGTTTTACCTCTGAGCTGTACTTTTTTGCACAACATGGGCTAAATGGCGAGGTCACGAGGACCCCAAAGCCTCAGAAAAGGTTGAAGGAGGGGACCCGTTGTAAAAGCTGTTGGGAGACAGATGGTAGCACCCCGTCAAGCCCATCCAGCGTGTTCTTTAAACGTTCACAGGGTATGGTTCTCCCATACACGGGTCCACGGCTTAACGTCCCATCCGACGGACGACGGCCTTTCCAAGTCCATCGGTGTCCCTTAATGAACGTGGACAGGGCAGGGAATTTTGCGGAGATAAATCTCAACGCTGACCGAGCTGGGACTCGAACCTGTGAAATGCAGATTACGAGCCTGGTGCGCTAACGACTGAGCCCCCTCCCCGCCAAAAAAAAAAAGAGAAATTAGTAATAACATAAGCCACTTATTTATAAATGTATGTGAAACTTTTATTAGATGAATATTTATATATATGTAATTTTTCAAGCCAATTGATGTGCCACCACCGCCCATTCTCAGTGGATTTTCCTGTAAATTGGTGCCACTTAATTTAGAAGTTCATGAGCCTTCACTGGAAGTAATTTATTCATTTATTTTTAAAACAAACGAGGGCAAAGACTGTGTTAGTGAGAAAATTGCAGACGTGGCACACTATAATCTGAGCCACCATCGCCCATTCTCAGTGGATTTTCCTGTAAATTGGTGCCACTTAATTAGAAGCTCATGAGACTTCACTGGAAGTAATTTATTCATTTATTTTTAAAACAAACGAGGACAAAACCTAAATGCTACCACAGGGAAAGTAGAGCGATGGTGAATTAAGTAGACGAATCTTAAGATTAAAATTTTAATATTTAAAAGGGTTCCGAAAAATAAATTTTCCTCCACTCTCTGTATTTTTGTCTCTGAGACAATGATTTGCTCAAAATGAATTGTACTGTCCAAATAAAATCGCACCAGGACGTAGTTTTGGAAAAAAAATTGGTTAGTTTTATCCCCTTACTAGAATATTAAGCCGCAACAAAGGAAAATATGCAAAAAAGCTTATAATACACACCAGGCCAGGAATTAGAAAAAATAATGGGGGGGGGGGGGGGTAGGGAGTGTGACGCAGTCGAGTGCGAAGAAACTAAAAGGGGTGGGGGCAAAAGACCAGGTTTCCTTTGCACATTTTTTCCCTTTGTTTTTTAGGTCACAAAGTTTCTCGGAAATTCCGTGAAATATTCACATTTTTTTTTCTCTATTACTGTAACCGCATTTTCAAGGGGTGGTAGGGCATCCCCCCCAAACAGATTATTTTTAGAATTAGGGAAATTCTAAATATGAAAGAAATTGAAGTGTTGTTTGAGTTGTGTTACTTTTGAGCGGCACTTTTTTGCACACCATGGGATGAATGGCCAGGTCACATGGACCCCGAGGGCTTAGAGAAGGTTGGGAGAGGGGACCCACTGGAGCAGCTGTTGGGAGACAGATGGTAGCCTCCCGTCAAGACCCATCGAGTATGTTCTTTAACGTGCACAGGATATGGCTCTCCTGCACACGTAGCCACGGCTTAACGTCCCATCCGACGGACGGCGGCCTTTCCAACCCTATCGGTATCCCTACTGACCGAGGGCAGGACGGGGAGTTTGCGGAGATAAATCTCAACGCTGACCCAGGTGGGACTCGAACGTAGGAACTAGATTACGAGCCTGGATCGCTACCGACTGAGCCACCCCCACTCCTGAAGTTGAAGAAGAATACAGTATATGATTTGCTTCACTACAAGGGGTTAAAGAAAAAAAACCTCCACGAAAGATTTTAAAGTTTGACAATTCTTTTCCCTTCATTACCCTAACCATATTTATTTTTTGGGGGGGATGATCTCCTTCCCCCTCCCCCCCACACGAAGTAGCCCTAATGCACAACATTTTAAGAATTTTGAATATTCGAAATCTGAAAGAAATGGAAAAAGAAGAATACAGTTTATGATGGGGGGGAGGGGGGTGTCTTAGTTGGTAGCGCGCCAGGCTCGTAATCTGTAGTTCACAGGTTCGAGTCCCAGCTGGGTCAGCGTTGAGACTTATCTCCGCAAAATTCCCCGCCCTGCCCACGGTCAGTAGGGGACACCGATGGGCTTGGAAAGGCCGCCGTCCGTCGGATGGGACGTTAAGCCGTGGCCCCGTATGCGGGAGAGCCATACCCTGTGCACGTTAAAGAACACGCTGGATGGCCTTGACGGGAGGCTACCATCTGTCTCCCAACAGCTGTTCCAGTGGGTCCCCTCCCCCAACCTTCTCTGAGCCTTCGGGGTCCATGTGACCTGGCCATTTAGCCCATGGTGTGCAAAAAAGTGCCGCTCAGAGGTAAAACAACCCAACCCAACAGTTTATGATAGTTTAGCTAAAAGGGGTCAAAAATAAAATGGATTATTATTTTCATGTTTTTTTTTTAGTTTTATTAGCTGAAAATAATAATGACAGCTTATTAAAATATGTTCTAGTTATTTTTTTTTACTTTTATAGGATATCGATTTCTGCCTTGCAAGATGGCATTTTCAGGAAAAGTGGATCAGTACGATTGCCGAAATTATCTATTTTTGAAAGAAGAATTTAGTGATGTCGTGATTCGGATACAGACGGATGGCTCCGTTTGCCGATATCCCTGCCATAAGGTCATTTTATCAGTAGCTAGTGAAGTGTTTGCTGCAATGTTCAATTCAAAGCTCATGGAAGGGGAAACTGGTCAAGTAACTATTAAAGATATTAAACCAGAGATCATGTTAATGCTTCTCACGTAAGTAAATGGAATTTTCTTTTCGATAGTGGTGATTAGATTTTGGGTTGTTTTACCTCTGAGCGGCACTTTTTTGCACACCATGGGCTAAATGGCCAGGTCACATGGACCCCGAAGGCTCAGAGAAGGTTGGGGGAGGGGACCCATTGGAACAGCTTTTGGGAGACAGATGGTAGCCTCCCGTCAAGGCCATCCAGCGTGTTCTTTAACGTTGGGTTGTTTTACCTCTGAGCGGCACTTTTTTGCACACAATGGGCTAAATGGCCAGGTCACATTGACCCCGAAGGCTCAGAGAAGGTTGGGGAAGGGGACCCACTGGAACAGCTGTTGGGAGACAGATGGTAGCCTCCCGTCAAGGCCATCCAGAGTGTTCTTTAACGTTGGGTTGTTTTACCTCTGAGCGGTACTTTTTTGCATACCATGGGCTAAATGGCCAGGTCACATTGACCCCGAAGGCTCAGAGAAGGTTGGGGGAGGGAACCCACTGGAACAGCTGTTGGGAGACAGATGGTAGCCTCCCGTCAAGGCCATCCAGCGTGTTCTTTAACGTTGGGTTGTTTTACCTCTGAATGGCACTTTTTTGCACACCATGAGCTAAATGGCCAGATCACATTGACCCCGAAGGCTCAGAGAAGGTTGGGGGAGGGGACCCACTGGAACAGCTGTTGGGAGACAGATGGTAGCCTCCCGTCAAGGCCATCCAGCGTGTTCTTTAACGTTGGGTTGTTTTACCTCTGAATGGCACTTTTTTGCACACCATGGGCTAAATGGCCAGGTCACATTGACCCCGAAGGCTCAGAGAAGGTTGGGGGAGGGGACCCACTGGAACAGCTGTTGGGAGACAGATGGTAGCCTCCCGTCAAGGCCATCCAGCGTGTTCTTTAACGTGCACAGGGTATGGCTCTAATCTAACACCATTTTATGTCAATAGGAATCTAACTTTTTATCTTTAATCTCTAAAATCAGCTATTAATGGTAAAATGTGACTGAATATAAATTAAAATCTCAATCAAATCTATACAGGGTGAATCTGAAAAAGTGTACGGGGTGGTAGAACGCAGCTATACGAGCAATATTCGTCATAGAATGTCATTTGTTCAAATTATTTTGTTCTTCAATATTTTATTAGTGCTTAAAATGATTAGACTATTCTTACCAATAATGGAAAATTAGATATTAAGTTTTAATAAATTCCACAGGTGAGTTACCGTATTTGCCGGCGTATAGGACACACTTTTCCCCCCTCAAAATACGCCTAAAATATGGGGTGCGTCTTATGCGCCGGTAATCAAAATTATGAATTGAAATTTCAGTCTAAAACTTTTGGTTTATATCAATATACATATACAGGGTGAATCTGAAAAAGTGGGCAAAACTTTACGGGGTGGTAGAACGCAGCTATACGAGCAATATTCGTCATAGAATGTATGGTCGGAACGCAAGCGGTGAGAAGTTAAAAGGTAGTTTTCCACTGTCACATTTAAAGAATGAACACAAGAAGGAGAGGAGATACTCTGTGCCTCACTTGCATTCCCGTCAGCCGCACCGTACACAAAGTGCATATCCGCCATTTCGTGGTTAGTATAACCAGCCATCCTCTCGGCAATCCACGGTAGAAATGCCGTTGGGTGCGAGGACCGACCCTTTTATACCGTTTCCAACGCCACCTAGCGGCTCGCCGTTTGCGTTCCGCCCATACTTTCTATGACGAATATTGCTCGTATAGCTGCGTTCTACCACCCCGTAAAGTTTTGCACACTTTTTCAGATTCACCCTGTATAATGAATCTCGTTATCATCAATAATAGATAGAACTTTAAAGTGTTATGGAAAGTGGAATGCAATGAATATCATAAAATATTAAATAATATTTAAAAAGTTACTGTCAGAAACATCTAAAACATACCTTAATTTAATTAAACGTCCAGAAACAATTATTATTATTTAAGTTTTAATTAATTTTGAGGGGTAAAATTTTACGACTCTCATTGTTATATATCCAAACTTCCATAACTCTTTAAATTCCAAACGAATATTACTGAAATATAAGATATGGATAGTTTCATTAAGAGCGTTAATTTATCTTGGCATGTTTTACAACAAAATGTTTTTTCAAAAGATAAAGAGGGGCGGGAGTGGCTCAGTCGGTAGCGCGCTAGGCTCGTAATCTGTAGTTCCCAGGTTCAAGTCCCAGCTGGGTCAGCGTTGAGATTTATCTCCGCAAAACTCCCCGCCCTGCCCACGGTGAGTAGGGGACACCGATGGGCTTGGAAAGGCCGCCGTCCGTCGGATGGGACGTTAAGCCGTAGCCCTGTGTGCGGGAGAGCCATACCCTGTGCACGTTAAAGAACACGCTGGATGGCCTTGACGGGAGGCTACCATCTGTCTCCCAACAGCTGCTCCAGTGGGTCCCCTCCCCAACCTTCTCTGAGCCTTCGGGGTCCATGTGACCTGGCCATTTAGCGCATGGTGTGCAAAAAATTCCCCCTCAGAGGTAAAACAACCCAACGTTAAAGAACACGCTGGATGGCCTTGACGGGAGGCTACCATCTGTCTCCCAACAGCTCTTCCAGTTGGTCCCCTCCCCTAACCTTCTGTGAGCCTTCGGAGTCCATGTGACTTGGCCATTTAGCCGATGGTGTGCAAAAAAGTGCCGCTCAGAGGTAAAATAACCCAACTCAAAAGATAAAGACGGATGGGACGTTAAGCCGTGGCCACGTGTGCGGGAGAGCCATACCCTGTGCACGTTAAAGAACACGCTGGATGGCCTTGACAGGAGGCTACCATCTGTCTCCCAACAGCTGTTCCAGTGGGTCCCCTCCCCCAACCTTCTCTGAGCTTTCGGGGTCCATGTGACCTGGCCATTTAGCCCATGGTGTGCAAAAAAGTGCCGCTCAGAGGTAAAACAACCCAAAAGATAAAGAATTTCGACGTTAATTTCCAATTGATATAAAATGTGGTTGCAACTTAACTTTAGTGTACCAGTGTACTTTCAGTTGATGAAGGCCCGATGACTTGAACACATAAATCTAATTATACCACGTTTCTTTTGGCGTCTCCTCTTCATAATAATTAATCATTCTGTAATGTTGAACAATTGAACGTATTGAACATACAAAAACTTAAAGAACATTCAAAAACAGTAATCAAAAACACAAATACAGTACATGTACATTCTTAGAGATAAATCCATATCTTACGCAGTATCTAGGGCATTAGGTGGTTCAGCTTTGTAACTAATGATGAGGTTAGGCAAAGGAGTCTGCAACCTCCTTTAAGCAGCATATTGTGCAGAGAGAGACTCCGTTGGTTCGGCCATGTTGCCAGTATGAATAATTATAGATTGGAGAATAGGGTTATGAATAGTGTGCCTAAAGGCCTCAGAAAGAGGGGGAGACCTAGGATGCGGTGGGCAGACAATGTCAAACAGGACCTTGTTAGAATTGGTGTGCAGTGGCCGGATGCAGTAGATGTAGCTCAGGACAGACTTGCTTGGAAAACTAAATTGCACGGTCTGGTTGGACCTCCGTAGCCCATGGCTGCTTGAGGATGATGATGATGATGATGAATGAGATATCATTTTCTTTCCGTCCTGCAGCAATTCATTCATCTATAATCTATTTTTATATGTACACATAAACTTTAAAAACAAAGAAAACTCACAACAACAACAGCAAAAAAAAAAAAAACACATGTGCAAAGAAACAAAAAATTTCTGATTATTAATATTTTTAAACATTTTTTTAACATTTCCTCACGCTGTATTTTTTTTGTTGATATCATTTGATTATTTTTAGTAGTAATTCTATATCCTCTGTTTCCATAATGTAAGTCTTCAGCCATTCTAAACTAATTTTTATATCTTTTTCCATTTTTATATTTATGGGCAATGAATTATAGATTCTCGGTCCATAAAAAAATAAAATGTCTGTGTGAAATTTCCTTTTTAGCCTGTGGAATAAGTAATTTACATTCTCCATTTCGCAGTTCACAACTTGTGTCCTTTTTTCTTAAAGTTTAAGATTTCTAAATGCTAGATAAATTATTCGAATGTGTTGGGTTGTTTTACCTCTGAGCGGCACTTTTTTTTGCACACAATGGGCTAAATGGCCAGGTCACATGGACCCCGAAGGCTCAGAGAAGGTTGGGGATTCACTGGAACAGCTGTTGGGAGACAGATTGTAACCTCCCGTCAAGGCCATCCAGCGTGTTTTTTAACGTGCACAGGGTATGGCTCTCACGCACACGGGGCCACAGCTTAACGTCCCATCCGACGGACGGCGGCCTTTCCAAGCCCATCGGTGTCCCCTACTGACCGTGGGCAGGGCGGGGAATTTTGCGGAGATAAATCTCAACGCTGACCCAGCTGGGACTCGAACCTGGGAACTACAGATTACGAGCCTGGCGCGCTACCCTACTGACCGTGGGCAGGGCGGGGAATTTTGCGGAGATAAATCTCAACGCTGACCCAGCTGGGACTCGAACCTGGGAACTACAGATTACGAGCCTGGCGCGCTACCCTACTGACCGTGGGCAGGGCGGGGAATTTTGCGGAGGTAAATCTCAACGCTGACCCAGCTGGGACTCGAACCTGGGAACTACAGATTACGAGCCTGGCGCGCTACCGACTGAGCCACCCCCGCCCCTATTCGATTGTGTATACAACTTTCTTGAATACACTATCTCATTGTTTTCGTGCAATTTGTTTCTTTTTTCTTTGTTATAATAAGTTTTGTTATAATTTGTTATAATCATTCTGTAACGTTTCTTGAAAAATATATATAACTGGTTAATTCTTTCCCAATTTCAGATACATATACTCCGGAAGCGTGGATTTTGATTACTGGATGATTGCTGTTGATGTACTTCGTGCAGCCCACAAGTACCAAATAGAATCATTAATTAAATGTTGTGAGATTTACTTGTCAGAGAATCTGACTTTGAAGAACGTTTGTTTCAATCTGGATATTGCTGTATTGTACGATTTGGGTGATCTGAAAAGCAAGTGCATTGAAATCTGTCGACCCGGAGCTTTCGTCATTTTAAAATCAAGGCCTTTCAAATACCTAAGTGCTTGTGCTGTGAAAGAGATTTTGAACACTGAAAATTTGACTGTGGCGACTGAGATGGATGTTTTCAACGCTCTGTGGGAATGGGCCACTATGGAATGCTGCAGAAAAGAAATGGAACTCACGGAGGAAAATATCTATGCCGAGTTTTACATATTTGTAAAATACGTTCATTTTGAATCTATGAGTGTTGAAGAACTGGATTCTTTGCCAAAAACTTCGTTCAAAAAACTTTGCTCTGAAAAGAAAAAAGATTTGCCAGATGAACAAAAGACAGGAGACAAAAGTGCAACATCCGATATTGCTGAAAGTGATCCTAATGCCTTTTATATCAAAGACGGCTTGGAATCCTATTCGGTTTTTAAATTTTTCTCATTTGGAAAATCATCGGATAGGACTTTCGACGAAGGTACTGTTTCGCTTATGAGGTTTTCTATGGAGGCCGATGTATACCTTACAGATTTCGTGCTGATAGCTTTATATGATGCTGACGCTACAATTTACATTCAGTCCTTTCGAATGTTCTGTAAGGATAAGACCTTAATTGACTGGTCAAGAAAGGACAACAAAACACTAGAATTGCACGATAATGGTTGTCGTTCTGCTTCTGTGAGAGACGACACTAAGTTTCAAGAGTTTGTCTTTAATGTTTTTGGCTTTGTCCTTTTGGAAGCAGGCGTGGAATACACTATGGAACTTGAAGCCGAAGATTGCAAGAGTTGCCCAATAAAATGGCCAAGTAATTCTTTATATCATATGAAAGCATATAGGCAAAACGATGTTAAGCTTATTGTTCATTCTGAAACCAGTTATGGTATAAGTGAGTTGGTCTTCCAACGAGCCACCTAAAATGAAAATTAATGTAAAGGTTCTTTGTCAAATCTTATTCAAAATATATTTCTTTTACACCTTTATATATTTCATTAACCATTGTACTTTTTTTAAGTAACAATAATAAATATTATTGAATAATTACAGTACAATATAATGTACAATATCCATGAACTATTTTTCCTAATTTCGAATAGTGTACAGTCGCTCAAAAAAGTATCCGAACACTATGGTTGATTACAGAATTCAGAAAAAATATCTGGAAACGAATTTTTTAGAAATTAGTGATCTGGCAACCTACGTATCACGTGACACGAAGGTTGCCAGATCACTAATTTTCCAAGTTATCAAACAAATTGTCCAAGTTATACTCTTTCGGTTTCATCCTCTGTAAATACTGTTCTTGGCTTTCTTTTTTTCGATTTGAAAAATCATGTCTAATTCTGCAAATTTGACGTTAAGCAGCCTTCCTGATTTATAGAGAGCCAACACACATCTAGAGGAAGTCGCAACGGTGGCTCCTTCATTAGACGCCAACCATATGAACTGGACCCATTGCGGTACTGAGATCTTTCCTATCAGAAAATTACAACACTGAGCATCGGGCAACATGCTGATGCCCATAACCTCTGTTCCCAGGTTCGAGTCCCAGCTGGGTCAGCGTTGAGATTTATCTCCGCAAAACTCCCCGCCCTGCCCACGGTCAGTAGGGGACACCGATGGGCTTGGAAAGACCGCCGTCCGTCGGATGGGACGTTAAGCCGTGGCCCCGTGTGCGGGAGAGCCATACCCTGTGCACGTTAAAGAACACGCTGGATGGCCTTGACGGGAGGCTATCATCTGTCTCCCAACAGCTGTACCAGTGGGTCCCCTCCCCCAACCTTCTCTAAGCCTTCGGGGTCCATGTGACCTGGCCATTTAGCCCATGGTGTGCAAAAAAGTGCCGCTGAGAGGTAAAACAACCCAACACATCCGTCGGGCACCTACGATCTGTGGGCGGGGGTGGCTCAGTCGGTAGCGCGCCAGGCTCGTAATCTGTAGTTCCCAGGTTCGAGTCCCAGCTGGGTCAGCGTTGAGATTTATCTCCGCAAAACTCTCCGCCCTGCCCACGGTCAGTAGGGGACACCGATGGGCTTCGAAATGCCGCCGTCCGTCGGATGGGACGTTTAGCCGTGGCCCCGTGTGCGGGAGAGCCATACCCTGTGCACGTTAAAGAACACGCTGGATGGCCTTGACGGGAGGCTACCATCTGTCTCCCAACAGCTGTACCAGTGGGTCCCCTCCCCCAACCTTCTCTGAGCCTTCGGGGTCCATGTGACCTGGCCATTTAGCCCATGGTGTGCAAAAAAGTGCCGCTCAGAGGTAAAACAACCCAACCCATAATCTCCTTCGAACTTGTAAAGAACAAATAGTGCCTATACGGCATTGAGAAATGTGGAAAAAAAAAAAAACGATTCACCTTAAAATATAACTGGCAAGCGCCAGAGCCCGAAGGCTACAGTTACATCAAAATGGCAATGGGCCATTTTGATATAATGGATTTTGATTCAAGGGAATTAATAAAAAATAAACTTGAAACAAGTGTTATTCTATCATTGGTAAACTGAGATGAACAGTGCACAATGGAATAATTTAAATATTAAAAAAAATCCGTGACGCAGTACAACTAGAAATTTATTTCCTTGAGAGTCTATAATCTCTAGCTTAATTAGCTTAGTCATAAGTATGGCCATGGCTTTCATGACATGTGTATATTTTTTGGATTCATTTTATATTCTTTATATTCTTTTCTCTACTGTCTAGATCAGTGCTGTCCAACTTCTCTAAGATTGCGGGAAATTTTTTCCTTTGCCAATATTTCGGGGGCCAAAAAAAAAAAATGGGATAGGATAGGTAATTGAAAAGTTAGTTCATGTAACCTCAAAAAATTATTTTATTTATACGAAAAATAATAAGTAATAACGAACCTCAAAAATTGCTTTATTTATACGAAAAATAATAAGTAATAATAAACCTCAAAATTATTTTATTTATACGAAAAATAATAAGTAATAATAAACCTCAAAAAATTATTTTATTTATACGAAAAATAATAAGTAATAATAAACCTCAAAAACCTCAAAAAATTATTTTATTCATACGAAAAATAATAAGTAATAAACCTCAAAAATTATTTTATTTATACGAAAAATAATGATTAATAATAAACCTCAAAAACGTAAAAATTATTTTTATTTATACAAATAATAATAAGTAATAATAAACCTCAAAAATTTATTTCATTTATACAAAAAATAATAAATAATAATAAACGTCAAAAACCCCAAAAAATTATTTTTATACAAAAAATAATAAGTAATAATAAACCTTAAAAAATTATTTTATTTATACGAAAAATAACAAGTAATAAGAAACGTCAAAAACCCTAAAAACATATTTTATTCATACGAAAAATAATGATTAATAATAAACTTCAAAAACGTAAAAATTATTTTATTTATACGAAAAATAACAAGTAATAATAAACCTCAAAAAATTATTTTATTTATACAAAAAATAATAAATAATAATAAACGTCAAAAACCCCAAAAAATTATTTTTATACAAAAAATAATAAGTAATAATAAACCTCAAAAAATTATTTTATTCATACGAAAAATAACAAGTAATAATAAATGTCAAAAACCCCAAAAACATATTTTATTTATACGAAAAATAATGATTAATAATAAACTTCAGAAACGTAAAAATTATTTTATTTATACGAAAAATAACAAGTAATAATAAACCTCAAAAAATTATTTTATTTATACAAAAAATAATAAATAATAATAAACGTCAAAAACCCCAAAAATTATTTTTATACAAAAAATAATAAGTAATAATAAACCTCAAAAAATTATTTTATTCATACGAAAAATAACAAGTAATAATAAATGTCAAAAACCCCAAAAACATATTTTATTTATACGAAAAATAATGATTAATAATAAACTTCAAAAACGTAAAAATTATTTTATTTATACGAAAAATAATAAGTAATAATAAACCTCAAAAAATTATTTTATTTATACAAAAAATAATAAATAATAATAAACGTCAAAAACCCCAAAAAATTATTTTTATACAAAAAATAATAAGTAATAATAAACCTCAAAAAATTATTTTTATACAAAAAATAATAAGTAATAATAAACCTCAAAAAATTATTTTATTTATACGAAAAATAACAAGTAATAATAAACGTCAAAAACCCCAAAAACATATTTTATTTATACGAAAAATAATGATTAATAATAAACTTCAAAAACGTAAAAATTATTTTATTTATACAAAAAATAAAAAATAATAATAAACGTCAAAAACCCCAAAAAATTATTTTTATACTAAAAATAATAAGTAATAATAAACCTCAAAAAATTATTTTATTTGTACGAAAAATAATAAGTAATAATAAACCAATATAAATTTCCTAAACCTTATCAAATATTTGATAAATTTAATGGGAGCATTATGGCCGTAGTTGTTGGGCAATAATTTGTTTTACGTCCATATCGATATTTGTTGTTGCGAGCCGAATTATATGTTCAAGTGTATAAGTCAAATGGCCGAGTGGTTAGCACGTTTGGCTACTGATCTAAGGGACCTGGGTAAGGCATGGATGTGTGTGTGTGTGTTGTTTTTCTGCTGAGGTCCTGCCATCCTCTCAGATCTTCTACTGTGACATATAAACTGACAGGCTCCTGTCAGACCTCTGTGGCAAGCAGCTGCTTGAGGGGGAATTTATTTTTCTATTTTATAAGTCTTTCAATCAGTTTCTGTATCTTGATTCATATGTTTCATATCAGAAAATGCACGCTCGCAGATATATGTATTTCCGAACGTAGAAATTATTTGGAGTCCAAAATCTTTCATTTTTGGATATTTTTCTTTATGCAGAAGTTGAGCCGTCCCGTGACCGAGTGGTTAACGCCCTTGGCTACTGATTTAAGGGAACCTGGTTCGAGCCCCGGATAAGGCATAGATGTTTTGTGTTGTTTTTCTGCTATGGCCCTGCCATCCTCTCAGACCTTCTACTGTGGCATATAAACTGACAGGCTCCTGCCAGACCTCTGTGACAAGCAACTGCTTGAGGGGGTATTTATTTTTTTTAAGTTTGAACAATTCTATTTCATTTTCTCTATTAGATGCAATAATTGGGTCGGCCTGAAGGTCACATAATTCCATTTGATATTTAGGATATACGGTGATAATATCAATATTTAATGGATTACTGAATAAATTTAAACTTTGCTTAAGGTTATCAAATTGAGAAAACCTTCTATTAAAATCTTCAATTAGGATATCTAATTTAGAAACAAATTTTGTAAAATTAACTGTTTTACTAAGTTGCTTCATTTCTTCGTAGAACTCTTTAAAGTTTCAAAATGAATTAAATTGTTTTCCTGCAAATTTGACTTCAACAATTGTAATTTGTTTCTAAACACAGTAGCATGATTATAAAGACAGCACACGTTGTGATCATTTCCTTGTAAGGATTTATTCAAGACATTTAAATAATCTGCGATGTCTGTTAGGAAAGTAAGTGAACATAGAAAATTTTCATCAACAAAACTTGTTATTAAATCTTCATCGGTGGTCACTTCTGATTTTTTTTCGAAGTGTAAAAAATCTCTTGAGGCATTTTCCAGTACTTAACCCTTTCAGGACCATAAGGTTTCTAAGAGTAAATATTAGTATGTAACTGTTTATTTTAGTTTGTATAGACGTAAAATAAATAAAAATCATAAGAAAAATACATAACAATGTGTAGTTTTTTTGAAATTTTATGGGAAATATTTTTCCCAATGGACTATAAAGGTAACACAAATTATAGTTAGGCTTATTATGCAATGTCTTTTATTTATTTTTTTATTAGAACAAAATGTTAACTAAAATAATACAAAATTATGAAATAAAATTACTATACAAAATGATGTGCTAATTATGATATTCTGCGAAGCAATTTCTTTTGGTAGTGAGGCAAAGATGGACATTGCACATAGTACATATATTATGCGTCCTGACAGTTCTGTTTTTGTTTTCTAAACATTCCCGTTTACGTAATTGCGTTCGGCATACGTTCTATTTTGACATTCTGTATAAAAAACGCAGATAAGGTTATAATTAAATACGACAATCACCAATTTTAAAATGGGAAAAATGTTTCCCTTAGTCGTGAAAGGGTTAAAGTACATGTTGAATGGTCTTGACGGGAGGCTACCATCTGTCTCCCAACAGCTGTTCCAGTGGGTCCCCTCCCCCAGCCTTCTCTGAGCCTTCGGGGTCCTTGTGACCTGGCCATTTAGCCCATGGTGTGCAAAAAAGTGCCGCTCAGAGGTAAAACAACCCAACGTTAAAGAACACGCTGGATGGCCTTGACGGGTGGCTACCATCTGTCTCCCAACAGCTGTTCCAGTGGGTCCCCTCCCCCAACCTTCTCTGAGCCTTCGGGGTCCAAGTGACCTGGCCATTTAGCCCATTGTGTGCAAAAAAAGTGCCGCTCAGAGGAAAAACAACCCAACCCAACTCTGAAAGTTACAATGTATTTTCAGCTGTCTTTCTGATTTTTTTTTTCAAATTCATATAGTTCATAGTTGTTTTAAAAATTGATATAGTTGATTGTTGGTAAAAGGTATCGAATTTCTCTACCAAGAGAACAAAGGCAGTCAAAGGCGCAAGGACATATACCACGTGACCCATCACCCAGCTTTCTGCCTCACCCCGCTCACCGTAGCTTCAAGGCATGGGGTTCTGAAAGCAATCCAATTTGCAGTCAGTTGTCTAGCGTGGGAGGGAGGGGAGTCCCCATCCATTTTTCCTGTGACCCTTTGAATACGTGATACCTAGTTCCTGTGACCTTTGATCTTCAATTCCTGTCCCTTTGTTTTTGTATCATACGCACCTGTTCTGGACTGACACGTCGGAAAACAAAATTCACCATTTTTAAGAATAGGGGAAATTTGAAAAATTGCTCATTAAAAATTTTTAGTTTTTAGTTTTGAAAAGATCACAGATTTAAATCCGAACTCAGTAAGCACTCAATGAAAACCTATGCAGATAACATGGTTTGTTTGTAAAATGTTTGTGCGCCATCTGGCGGATTTTTTTGCATAAGAGTGCCTTGAGGAGACTCGCATTGGGCAGGCCTTGTACGTTATTATCGTTGGCCACGGCTGGCCAAGGTGTCGCGCATTGCACTGTCCACAAGAGCACGTGGTTTTGGGATTCTACCATTCATCTATATTAAGCTACACAAAAGGTAAATGGAATTCTTTATTTAATAATTATCTAAATCTTTTTGACTGCGCTTATACGTTATTTAGTTACATGTCTTATTCGTAAATGAACATTAGTTTGGATAATTTTCCGTAACTTTAAGTGTTATTTTATATAAGTAAATCATTTTTATTTTTTCATGCTTATGCGTTAGGTTTTACATTCAAGCAGAGTTAAAAACCAATCGAATGTTTCCGATAGTCTATGTATTCATTGTTTATTTGAAACAGGTGATTACTTGAGAAAAGCGCCCTCTGTAATTTTGGGTTGCCTTTTGTGGGCTTCACAAAATAAAATGACAAAATTGAACAACAAAAGAACCAAAAATCAGAGACAATACAAACATTATTTGCCTTTAATCTAATTTAAACTAGACTATTTTTCTTTAAATGGCTGTAGTTCCCAGGTTCGAGTCCCTGCTGGGTCAGCGTTGAGATTTATCTCCGCAAAATTCCCCGCCCTGCCCACGGTCAGTAGGGGACACCGATGGGCTTGGAAAGGCAGCCGTCCGTCGGATGGGACGTTAAGCCGTGGCCCCGTGTGCGGGAGAGCCATACTCTGTGCACGTTAAAGAACACGCTGGATGGCCTTGACGGGAGGCAACCATCTGTCTCCCAACAGCTGCTCCAGTGAGTCCCCTCCCCCAACCTTCTCTGAGCCTTCGGGGTCCATGTGACCTGGCCATTTAGCCCATTGTGTGCAAAAAAATGTCGCTCAGAGGTAAAACAACCCTTTAATCTAATATCCTTACAGATCTGAGTGACTTTGCAAAAATCAGCTGAGAAGTAAAAATTTTTTCTCCTCTAAAATTATGGCGAGTAGTGAAAATTGAGAAAACTTGGCAAAATTCGGAGTGACTTGGTAAGATCGTGGGCAGTTCGGAGTGACTTGCGAAAATCGTGGAGAGTTGGGAAAATTCAGGTGAGATGTAAATATTGGAATCTTTTTTTCTGTAAAATTGTGGCGAGTTGACAAAATCTAGGGCAGTTGGCAGAATTCGAATCCACTTGGTAAAATACGGGCGAGTTGTGAAAATTGGAATTGTTTTTATAAAACAGCCGTCCGGTGGCCGAGTGGTTAGCGCGCTTGGTTTCTGATCTACGGGACCTGGGTTCGAGCCCCGGGTAAGGCATGGATGCTTGTGTTGTTTTTCAGCTGAGGTCCTGCCATCCTCTCAGACCTTCTACTATGGCATATAAACTGACAGGCTCCTGTCAGACCTCTGTGGCAAGCAGCTGCTTGAGGGGGTATATTATTTTAGTTATTTTATAAAACTAAGGAGAGTTGACAAAATCGCGAAAACTTGGGGGAGTTTGAAAACTTTGAAGTGACTTGGCAAATTTAGGAGAGATGTAAAAATTAGGATTGGTTTTGTGTAATTAAGAAAGGTTGGCTATATCAATGGAAGTGGAAAATTTCACACTGACTTACTGCAATTCAGATGAGATGTAAATATTGGGATTATTTCTGTGAAAATATGGCTAGTTTGCAAAATTTGAAGTTACATGACAAACAGCAGGAGATTTGTGATAATTGCCTCCCCCTCTCCCCCCCCCCCACACACGGAGCGAAAATATAGGTACGAACCTGACAGAAACATAATTTTGTCAGTTGGCAAAATTTGATTTTCAAGTTGGAAAACTTACGATTTTTCCTCCCCCAATAATAGTCCTTATCTGCGGTCCTGCACGCTATTGCTTTGTCTTAAGTGTAGGTGCTATTTCTTTATTCTGTTTTATAGATAAATATTAAATTTATATTATATATTGTTCATTATATTGTTGAAATTGAAATGTATTTATAGTAATTATTATTGTATCATGCCATGTAAATGTTGTGTTCCTGGCTGCCCTAGTAATTATAAATAAAAAAATAAATAAATACCCCCTCAAGCAGCTGCTTGCCACAGAGGTCTGACAGGAGCCTGTCAGTTTATATGCCACAGTTGAAGATCTGAGAGGATGGCAGGACCTCAGCAGAAAAACAATACGAACATCCATGCCTTATCCGGGGCTCGAACCCAGGTCCCTTAGATCATGTGTCTTTAATCTAATATCTTTACAGATCTGAGTGACTTTGTAAAAATCAGCTGAGAAGTAAAAATTTTTTCTCATCTCCTATTTTTTTTTTTAGCCGTCCCGTGGCCGAGTGGTTAGCACGCTTGTCTACTGATCTAAGGGACCTGGGTTCGAGCCCCGAATAAGGCATGGTTGTTTGTGTCGTTTTTCTGCTGAGGTCCTGCCATCCTCTCAGACCTTCTACTGTGGCTTATAAACTAACGGGCTCCTGTCAGACCTCTGTGGCAAGCAGCTGCTTGAGGGGGTATTTATTATTTTTTTATTTATAAAATTATGGCGAGTAGTGAAAATTGAGAAAACTTGACAAAATTCGGAGTGACTTGGTAAGATCGTGGGGTGTTCGGAGTGACTTGCGAAAATCGAACCCAGGTCCCTTAGATCAACATCCATGCCTTACCCGGGGCTCGAACCCAGGTCCCTTAGATCAACATCCATGCCTTACCCGGGGCTCAAACCCAGGTCCCTTAGATCAGCATCCATGCCTTATCCGGGGCTCGAACCCAGGTCCCTTAGATCAACATCCATGCCTTATCCGGGGCTCGAACCCAGGTCCCTTAGATCAACATCCATGCCTTAACCCAGGGCTCGAACCCAGGTCCCTTAGATCAACATCTATGCCTTACCCGGGGCTCGAACCCAGGTCCCTTAAATCAGTAGTCAAGCGTGCTAACCACTCGGCCACGGGACGGCTCTAGTAATTATGGGAGGACTTAATTTAGGGAGGCAAGTGGTAGTATCCACTCGTATCCCCCTCCCACAAAACCACCCCTAACATGTGAAGAAATACAGATGTTCGAAATCCGAAAGTAATTGAAAAAGTAGAATTCAGTTTATGGCCAGTTTAACTAAAAGGAGTTTAAGAACATAACAAATCATTATTTTCATATTTCATAATTTTTAGAAGCCGTCCCGTGGCCGAGTGGTTAGCGCGTTTGGCTACTGATCTACGGGACCTGGGTTCGAACCCCGGATAAGGCATGGATGTATGTGTCGTTTTTCTGCTGAGGTCCTGCCATCCTCTCAGACCTTCTACTATGGCATATAAACTGACAGGCTCCTGTCAGACCTCTGTGGCAAGCAGCTGCTTGAAGGGGTATTTATTTTAGCCGTCCTATGGCCCGAGTGGTTAGCGCGCTTGGCTACTGATCTAAGGGACCGGGTTTGAGGCATGGATGTATGTGTCGTTTTTCTGCTGAGGTCCTGCCATCCTCTCAGACCTTCTACTATGGCATATAAACTGACAGGTTCCTGTCAGACCTCTGTGGCAAGCAGTTGCTTGAAGGGGTATTTATTTTAGCCGTCCCGTGGCCGAGTGGTTAGCGCGCTTGGCTACTGATCTAAGGGACCGGGTTCGAGCCCCGGGTAAGTCATGGATGTGTGTGTCGTTTTTCTGCTGAGGTCCTGCCATCCTCACAGTTCTTCTACTATGGCATATAAACTGTGAGACCTCTGTGGCAAGCAGCTGCTTGAGGGGTTATTTATATTTTTTATCATTTTTATTAGCTGAAAATGATAGTGGTTGCTTATAAATTTAGATAAAAATTTGCTCCAATTTATATTCTAATTTTTTTAGGATATCGATTTCTCTAATTCAAGATGACATCTGCAGGAACAGAAGATCAGTTTGAGCGTCGAAAATCTCTATTTTTGAAAGAAGAACTCAGTGATGTTGTGATTCTGGTAGAAACGGATGGCTTCCGTTATCGATATCCCTGCCATGATTTCATCCTATCAGAAGCTAGTAAAGTATTCGCCTCGATGTTCGAACCAAAGCTCCAGGAAGGAGAACCTCGTTCGATAACTGTTGATGATATCAACCCAGAAATCATGTTAATCATTCTCACGTAAGTAAATGAAATTTTTTTTTTCGATACTGGAGAATATATGTAATCTTTCCGATCTAAAAGCCGTCAGAAATAAATAAGTAACAATTTGGCAACGGAAAAAATCACTATTAATAAAAAAACCTCAAAAAATTTTTTTTCGCGTACTAAATTTCAGTGTGCTCAGTTTTGATGGTCATCTGACATTTCTGTTGCTCTATCTCGCTTTATGTATCTGGCTAGATACTGATGAAAAGGGGCGGGGGTGGCTCAGTCGGTAGCGCACCAGGCTCGTAATCTACTAGTTTCCAGGTTCGAGTCCCAGCTGGGTCAGCGTTGAGATTTATCTCCGCAAACTCCCCGCCCTGTCCACGGTTAGTAGGGGACACCGATGGGCTTGGAAAGGCCGCCGTTCGTCGGATGAGACGTTAAGCCGTGGGCCGTGTGTGGGAGAGCCATACCCTGTGCACGTTAAAGAACACGCTGGATGGCCTTGACGGGAGGCTACCATCTGTCTCCCAACAGCTGTTCCAGTGGGTCCCCTCCCCCAACCTTCTCCGATCCTTCGGGGTCCTTATGACCTGGCCATTTAGCCCATGGTGTCAAAAAAAGTGCCGCTCAGAGTGGGGGGGGGGGGGCTCAGTCGGTAGCGCGTCAGGCTCGTAATCTGCAGTTCCCAGGTTCAAGTCCCAGCTGGGTCAGCGTTGAGATTTATCTCCGCAAAAATTCCCCGCCCTGCCCACGGTCAGTAGGGGACACCGATGGGCTTGGAAAGGCCGCCGTCCGTCGGATGGGATGTTAAGTCATGGCTCCGTGTGCGGGAGAGCTATGCTCTGTGCACTTTAAAGAACACGTTGGATGGCCTTAACAGTAGGCTACCATCTGTCTCTTAACAGCTGTTCCAGTGGGTCCCCTCCCTCAACCTTCTCTGAGCCTTCGGGGTTCTTATGACCTGGCCATTTAGCCCATGGGGTGCAAAAACAGTCGGCTCAGAGGTAAAACAACCCAACTAATGACAAATAAAGTTTCCAAAAGAGAAAAAAAATCAACGTTCTTTTCGTTTTTTTGTCTTTGTAAAATAATTTTTTGCACACAATGGGCTAAATGGCCAGTGACAAGCACCCAGTAGCTTTTTTCTATTAATTCTTTTTTTTTTTATGCTTTTTTTCTTTTAATGTTTTATGCTTTTTTATGCTTTCTATTAATGCTTTTTTTCTATTAATAGTGATTTTTTCCCGTTGCCAAATTGTTACGTATTTATTTAAGAAGGCTAAGAGAAGGTTGCGGGGAAGCTGACCCACTGTTAGCAGATCGCTTGTAGCCTCCTGTCAAAGCCATCTAGCGTGTTCTTTGACGTCAACGGGTTATGGCTCTCCCATCCAACGGGGGCGGGGGTGGCTCAGTCGGTAGCGCGCCAGGCTCGTGATCTGTAGTTCCCAGGTTCGAGTCCCAGCTGGGTCAGCGTTGAGATTTATCTCCGCAAAATTCCCCGCCCTGCCCACGGTCAGTAGGGGACACCGATGGGCTTGGAAAGGCCGCCGTCCGTCGGATGGGACGTTAAGCCGTGGCCCCGTGTGTGGGAGAGCCATACCCTGCGCACGTTAAAGAACACGCTGGATGGCCTTGACGGGAGGCTACCATCTGTCTCCCAACAGCTGTTCCAGTGGCTCCCCTCCCCCAACCTTCTCTGAGCCTTCGGGGTCCATGTGACCTGGCCATTTAGCCCATGGTGTGCAAAAAAGTGCCGCTCAGAGGTAAAACAATCCAATCCAATACGTATTTATTTAAGAAGGCTAAGAGAAGGTTGCGGGGAAGCTGACCCACTGTTAGCAGATCGCTTGTAGCCTCCTGTCAAAGCCATCTAGCGTGTTCTTTGACGTCAACGGGTTATGGCTCTCCCATCCAACGGGGGCGGGGGTGGCTCAGTCGGTAGCGCGCCAGGCTCGTAATCTGTAGTTCCCAGCTCGGTCAGCGTTGAGATTTATCTCCGCAAAATTCCCCGCCCTGCCCACGGTCAGTAGGGGACACCGATGGGTTTCGAAAGGCCGACGTCCGTCGGATGGGACGTTAAGCCGTGGCCACGTGTGCGGGAGAGCCATACCCTGTGCACGTTAAAGAACACGCTGGATGGCCTTGACAGGAGGCTACCATCTGTCTCCCAACAGCTGTTCCAGTGGGTCCCCTCCCCCAGCCTTCTCTGAGCCTTAGGGGCCCTTGTGACCTGGCCATTTAGCCCATTGTGTGCAAAAAAGTGCCGCTCAGAGGTAAAACAACCCAACCCATCCAACGGACGGGAAATAATAAATGTTTAGGCAGGCCTGACCTATTTCTTAGTTTGTAAAAAAAACTTTTGCAGATATTAAAGTTAAATTGTTTCCATCCAAGAAAGAAAAATATAAAAAAAAAAACCTGACGCCATACCTAGAATAAAGTTGACTCGAATAAGTATGGCTATATTTCAGCAGATGATTTTCAGTTGCATATAAAAATGACATTAAATTTATCCAAATTAATTATAAATATCTAAGATGAGATGTGGAGAAACGAGAGGCAAAATTGTTAGCGTGTGCTCTGAGATACCACAGGTTTTATTTAATTTTTAAATTTTTATTTTTTTTTGGGGGGGGGGGGAGACGGATCAGAATAAGACTTGAGTAGGGCTTCCTAATTACCAAAATACTCTACTAGACAGGAAAGGTTAAAATGATATCCTATATGGGATAAAATTTTCAGTCTGTAAATGGTAGCGCGCCAGGCTTGTAATCTGTAGTTCCCAGGTTCGAGCCCCAGCTGGGACAGCGTTGAGATTTATCTCAGCAAAATTTCCCCGCCTTGCCCACGGTCAGTAGGGGACACCGATGGGCTTGGAAAGGCCGCCGTCCGTCGGATGGGACGTTAAGCCGTGGCCCCCTGTGCGGGAGAGCCATACCCTGTGGACGTTAAAGAACAAGCTGGATGGCATTGACGGGAGGCTACCATCTGTCTCCTAACAGCTGTTCCAGTGGGTCTCCTCTCCCAACCTTCTCTGAGCCTTCGGGGTCCTTGTGACCTGGTCATTTAGCCCATGGGGTGCAAAAAAGTGCCGCTCAGAGGTAAAACAACCCAACCCAGCTGGGTCAGCGTTGAGGTTTATCTCCGCAAAATACCCCGCCCTGCCCACGGTCAGTAGGGACACCGATGGGCTTGGAAAGGCCGCCGTCCGTGGGATGGGACGTTAAGCCGTGGCTCCGTGTGTGGGAGAGCCATACTCTGTGCACGTTAAAGAACACGCTGGATGGCCTTGACGGGAGGCTACCATCTGTCTCCCAACAGCTGTTCCAGTGGGTCTCCCTTCCCCAACCTTCTCTGAGCCTTCGGGGTCCATGAGACCTGGCCATTTAGCCCATGGTGTGCAAAAAAGTGCCGCTCAGAGGTAAAACAACCCAACCCTGTAAATGGTGGTTAGGTAGTCACTGGAAGGAGAGCTATGCACCAATCCCCTCTGATGATACACGTAACCTTTCGAAAGAGAAGAAGAAGGGAAGTGCTGCAACATCAATGTAGCCTACTGATCTGGATGTCAATTGCTACTTCTCTTTTTATTTCTACCCAGCTGAGGAGTGCTCAACCACCCAGAATCCTGGTGCTGACACCAACATGAATGGAATAATGACTCTGGGTTTAATATGGTTGGGGGGGGGGGGGGGGAATCGAAAATTTTCCAACTCGAAAATCAAATTTTGCCAACTGAGAAATTTTCGCTCCGTTGAGGCAATTTTCACAACTATCTTGCATTTTGCCAACTGAGAAATTTTCGCTCCGTTGAGGCAATTTTCACAACTATCTTGCATTTTGCCATGTAACTTCCAATTTTGCCAACTAGAGTTTGCAACCTCCTTTAAGCAACATATTGTGCAAAGAGAGACTCCGTTGGTTTGGCCATGCTGCCCGTATGGATAATTATAGATTGGCGAATAGGGTTATGAACAGTGTGCCTAGAGGCCTCAGAAGGAGGGGGAGACCTAGGATGCGGTGGGCGGACAATGTCAAACAGGATCTTGTTAGAATTGGTGTGCAGTGGCCAGATGCAGTAAATGTAGCTCAGGATAGACTTGCTTGGAGAACTAAATTGCACGGTCTGGTTGGACCTCCGTAGCTCATGGCTGCTTGAGGATGATGATGATGATGATAATCTACCAGTGGTGGGAAACAATGTGTAGCACGATTCATAGGACCAGATAACAAGTTGCCAGTCTTTAGCATCCCAGTGTTTATGTGCTTTACACCAGCTTACACGTTTTGTTGCATTGATGTTGGTAATCAGAGGTTTGTGGATTGCAGCACAGCCATAAATAACAGCATTCTGAAGATCCCGACGAACAGTTATGACAGAAAAGGGATCATTCGGACTAGGGTTCAACTCTGCTGCTATTTGAGGTGCCGTGGTCTTGTGCTTCCCTTGCACAATCTGAGCCAACGTTCTCCTATCCCTATGTGACAACTTCGTCCACAATTTGCACGTTTGGAGGAAACGCCCTGTCAATTTTATATAAAAAAAAAATACCCCCTCAAGCAGCTGCTTGCCACAGAGGTCTGACAGGAGCCTATCAGTTTATATGCCATAGTAGAAGATCTGAGAAGATGGCAGGACCTCAGCAGAAAACAACACGAACATCCATGCCTTACCCGGGGCTCGAACCCAGGTCCCTTAGATCAGTAGCCAAGCGCGCTAACCACTTGGCCATGGGACGGCGTCATTTTTATACGTAGTCATAATCTTCGATACAGTTCCTCGTGTTACACTTACTGTTTCCACCTTTCTGGTTACTGAAAGATGGGGCGGGGGTGGCTCAGTCGGTAGCGCGCCAGGCTCGTAATCTGTAGTTCCCAGGTTCGAGTCCCAGCTGGGTCAGCGTTGAGATTTATCTCCGCAAAATTCCCCGCCCTGCCCACGGTCAGTAGGGGACACCGATGGGCTTGGAAAGGCCGCCGTCCGTCGGATGGGACGTTAAGCCGTGGCCCCGTGTGCTGGAGAGCCATACCCTGTGCACGATAAAGAAAACACTGGATGGCCTTGACCGGAGGCTACCATCTGTCTCCCAACAGCTGTTCCAGTGGGTCCCCTCCCCCAACCTTCTCTGAGCTTTCGGGGTCCATGTGACAGGACGTGTTTTCGGGGTCCATGTGACAGTTTCGAGGTCCAGGTTTAGTTTAGTTAGTCCAGGTTAGTCCAGGTTTTGCCGAGTATCTTGCAGGGTTTAATACCCCACAATAGAAGATGCCGTCCCGTGGCCGAGTGGTTAGCACGCTTGGCTACTGATGTAAGGGACCTGGGTTCGAGCCCCGGATTAGGCATGGATGGATGTGTGTGTGTGTCGTTTTTCTGCTAAGGTCCTGCCATCCTCTCAGATCTCCTACTGTGGCATATAAACTGACAGGTTCCTGTCAGACCTCTGTGGCAAGCAGCTGCTTGAGGGGGTATTTATTTATTTTTTATTTAGTAGAAGATATGTGAGGATGGCGGGGCGCCTCAGCGAAAAAAAAAAACATCCATACCTTGCCGGGGCTCCCACCCAGTCCCTTACAGATCAGTAGTCATGCGTCCTAACCATTCGGCCACGGGACAGTAAGAAGGTTCTTAATCAATATCTTACTAGTCCTGACAGAAAGCGTTACAGAGCGTTTAATAAACGTGTAAAAGATCAGTTAGCTGCTGATAAGAATCTTTAGCTAGATGGTTTTGTTTCAGTACCAGATAGTTATGTTTTGTCTGGAAAAAAGAGTTAGATATACAGGGACTGAAGGATAAAAGAAGTAAAGTTATTGAAGGTGAGAATTCTATCATCCCTAGGCAGGCTGAGCATTTCGCAGATGTTCTAAACGATGTGGATTATTATACAACAATGGCAGTAGTTCTATTCACATAAAATGATATACTATTCACATTTAATGATAGATGCATTGGTGGCTTTAATGTTGGCCCTATAACACAATCTGAAGTTATTTTGGCTGTTTCTAAACTTAAACTACATAAATCCCCAGGGGTAGATGAAATTACTACCGAAATGCTTAGAGTTGGGAATGTTTCGGTTACCACTTGGATGACTGAAATTCTGAATATCTTTTATGATAAAGGCATGGTTCCTAAGGATTTTGCCAGAGCTATTATTATTCCTATTTTCAAAAAAGGTGATCGCAGTTCTTGTGATAACTATAGGGGTATTAGCCTACTCTCTGTTCCAGGTAAAGTTCTTTCCATGATTGTGCTTAATAGAATTAAGAATCTGATTAACAGACAATTGCGTGATGAGCAATGTGGATTCAGAAGTGGTAGGGGATGTGTGGATCAGATATTTTCACTTAGGCAGATTCTTGAGAAATGTTTAGAGTTTCAGAAACCTTTGGTTGCTAGCTTTGTTGATTTCATAAAGGCTTTCGACTCTGTTGATCGTCATAATTTGTGGTTGATCGTGAGATGGTATGAGATACCGGATAAGTTAATTACGTAATGAAAGCCCTCTTTAAGAACATTGAATCGTGTGTGAGAGTTGGTAAGGCTTGCAGCAATTGATTTAGCATTGCTTCTGGTGTCCGACAGGGGTGCATTTTATCTCCTCTCCTCTTTAGTTTGGGTCGCTCAGTCGGTAGTGTGCCAGGCTCGCAATCTGTTGTTCCCAGGTTCGAGTCCCAGCTGAGTCAGCGTTGAGATTTATCTCCGAAAAATACCCCGCCCTTCCCATGGGCAGTACAGAAAACCTATGGACTTGGAAAGACCGCCGTCCATCGGATGGGACGTTAAGCCGTCGCCCCGTGTGCGGGAGAGCCATACACGCTAGATGGCATTGACGGGAGGCTACCATCTGTCTCCTAATAGCTGTTCCAGTGCGTCCCCTCCCCAAACCTTCTCTGAGCCTTTGGGGTCCATGTGACCTGGCCATTTAGCCCATGGTGTGCAAAAAAGTGCCAAAAAAGTGAAACGTCCAGAAACATTATTATTATTTAAATGTAATTAAATTTAGAGTTGTTATCTTACCACTCTGATTGCTATATATACAAATTTCCATAACTCTTTAAATACCGAACGAATGTTACTGAAATTTGAGATTTTGATAGTTGTCAAGGATCGTTAATTTATATCCACATATTTTACCACAAAATGTTACTTGAGAAGACAGAGTTTCAAAGTTAATTTCCAATTGATGTAAAATGTGGTTGCAACTTAACTTTTGTGCACCAGTGTACATTCAGTTCATGAAGGCCCGATGACTCGAAAACATAAATCTAACTATTTTTTCGAAATCAAAATTTTGTATTCTTATACGAAATCTCAAACTTGTCTATCTGATTTGGCATCCAGTACAGGTGTCTTTATATAATCCAGTTTTACTCCTGTATTTATCCGACACTTCGGATGGGACGTTAAGCCGTGGCCCCGTGTGCGGGAGAGACATACCTGTGCACGTTAAAGAACACACTGGATGGCCTAGACGGGAGGCTACCATCTGTCTCCCAACAGCTGTTCCAGTGGGTCCCCTCCCCACCTTCTCTGAGCCTTCGGGGTCCTTGTGACCTGGCCATTTAGCCCATGGTGTGCAAAAAATTGCCGCTCAGAGGTAAAACAACCCACCGTTAAAGAACACGCTGGATGGCCTTGACGGGAGGCTACCATCTTTCTCCCAACAGCTGTTCCAATGGGTCCCCTCCCCCAACCTTCTCTGAGACTTCGGGGTCCATGTGACCTGGCCATTTAGCCCATGATGTGCAAAAAAGTGCCGTTCAGAGGTAAAACAACCCAACGTTAAAGAACACGCTGGATGACCTTGACGGAAGGCTACCATCTGTCTCCCAACAGCTGTTCCAGTGGGTCCCCTCCCCCAATCTTCTCTGAGGCTTCGGGGTCCTTGTGACCTGGCCATTTAGCCCATGATGTGCAAAAATGTGCCGTTCAGAGGTAAAACAACCCAACGTTAAAGAACACGTTGGATGGCCTTGACGGGAGGCTACCATCTGTCCCCAACAGCTGTTCCAGTTGGTCTCCTCCCCAACCTTCTCTGAGCCTTCGGGGTCCTTGTGACCTGGCCATTTAGCCCATGATGTCAAAGGAGTACCGTTCAGAGATAAAACAACCCAACGTTAAAGAACACGCTGGATGGCCTTGACGGGAGGCTACCATCTGTCTCCCAACAGCTGTTCCAGTGGGCCCCCTCCCCCAACCTTCTCTGAGCCTTCGGGGTCCATGTGACCTGGCCATTTAGCCCATGATGTGCAAAAAAGTGCCATTCAGAGGAAAAACAACCCAACGTTAAAGAACACGTTGGATGGCATTGACGGAAAGCTACCATCTGTCTCCCAACAGCTGTTCCAGTTGGTCTCGTCCCCCAACCTTTTCTCAGCCTTCGGGGTCCTTGTGACCTGGCCATTTAGCCCATGATGTGCAAAAAAGTGCCGCTCAGAGGTAAAACATCCCAACCCAACTGTAGACCGATTCTAAGAAAGTCCTGTTTGGTATTGTCTGCCCACTGCATCCTAGGTCTCATTATTTTTCTGAGGCCTTTAGGCACACTGTTAACAATCCTATTCGCTAATCTATACTACTACTATGATACTTTTAGTATTTCCTCTTCATAGTAATTAATCATTCTGTAATATTTCTTGAAAAATGTATATAATTTGTTAATTCTTTTCCAATTTCAGATACATATACTGCGGAAGCATTGATTTTGATTATTGGATGACTGCTGTTGATGTACTGCATGCAGCCCACAAGTACCTAATAGAATCATTAATTAAACTCTGCGAGATTTACTTATCAGAGAATTTGACCTTGAGGAACGTTTGTTTCATTCTGGATATTGCTATATTGTACGATTTGGATGATCTGAAAACCAAGTGCATTGAAATCTGTCAACACGGAGGTTTCTTCATTTTAAAATCAAGGCCTTTCAAACACTTAAGTGCTTGTGCTGTCAAAGAGATTTTGAGCGGTAAATCTTTGGTTGTAGAAACTGAAATAGATGTTTTCAAGGCTCTGTGGGAATGGGCCAGTACGGAATGCTGCAGAAAAGGAAAAGAACTCACGGAGGAAAATATCTTTGCCGAGTTTTTGGTATTTTCTGAATATGTTAAATTTGAATATATGACTAATGAAGAACTGGATTCTTTGCCAAAAACTACGTTCAAAAACGTTTACGAAAAAAACCGAAAAGAATTTAAAAATGGAGAAAAGGTACTCGACAAAAATTCAAGATATGATGTTGATGTAACTGATCCTAATACGTCTTGTATATCTGAGGGCCTGAAATCCTATTTGATAACTAAAACTTTCAAATCCGGAAACTCATCGGTTACTTTCGGGGAAGGTTATATTTCGCTTTTGAGGTTTTCTGTGGATGTCAATGCATACCTTACAAATTTCGTTCTGATCGCGTTTCATGATGCTAAGGTTAACAGTTACTTTAAATCCTTTCAATTGGTCTGTAAGGGTAAGATCTTACTTGAATGGCCTAAAAAGGATAAAAAAACAATAAAATTTCATGATAATGGTTGTCGGTCTGCTTCTGAGAGAAACGCCACTAAGTTTCGAGAGTTGCTCATTCAAGTCTACGGTTTTGTCCTTTTGAAAGCAGGCGTGGAATACACTCTGGAAATTAAACCAGATATCAAAAAGGGTAATCCAGTGAAATGGCCAAATGTATCTTTATCACTTATGAAAAGATATAGGGAGGACGATGTTAAACTATTCGTTCATTCTCAAAAGAGTTTAGGAATAGATCAGATGAGCTTTTTAAGAGCCACTACAAATGAAAATTAATTTAAACGCTTGAGTGACATATGTTCAGTTTTTGTATATTCCAATATCTTTGTGCAATTTTCTGTAATGTGCTTGAATTACGTCTATGAATGAAATAAATTTGTTTCTTTTCCAACTTTATACATTTAAATGATCACTGCTTTTTTCAATTTAAAAAATAATCGAAAAACTGTAAAATAATCATAGTATATTTTAATGATACAATCCACGAATAACTTTTCTTAATTTCAAATATTGTGGGGGTGCTCAGTCTGTAGCGCGCCAGGCTCGTAATTTGCTAGTTCCCAGGATCGAGTCCCAGCTGGGTCAGCGTTGGAATTTATCTACGCAAAACTCCCCGCCCTGCCTACGGTCAGTAGGGGACACCGATGGGCTTGGAAAGGTCGCCGTCCGTCGGATGGGACGTTAAGCCGTGTCCCCGTGTGCGGGAGAGACATACCTTGTGCACGTTAAAGAACATGCTGGATGGCCTTGACGGGAGGCTACCATCTGTCTCCCAACAGCTGTTCCAGTGGGTCCCCTCCCCCAACCTTCTCTGAGCCTTCGGGGCCATGTGACCTGGCCATTTAGCCCATGGTGTGCAAAAAAGTGCCGCTCAGAGGTATAATCAACCCAACTCAAATATTGCGTAATACATTGCGATGCATATCAGAAACAACAATATATTTATAAGGAAAATTGCAAGAAAAAATAATATTTTAAAAAGAATTCAGATCAGAATAGTTTGCATATTGACAGGAACAACGAGCATTTGACCGACTGTCCTGTACAGTCGCTCAAAAAAGTATCCGAACACTAGGGTTGATTACAGAATTCAGAAAAAATATCTGGCAACGATTTTTTTAGAAATTAGTGACCTGGCAACCTTCGTGACACGAAGGTTGCCAGGTCACTAATTCTCGACCTGGGAACTGCAAATTACGAGCCTGGCGCGCTACCGACTGAGCCACCCCCATAATATTTGAAATTAAGAAAAGTTGTTCGTGGATTGTATCATTAAAATGTACTAAGATTATTTGATCTGGCAACCTTCGTGTCACGTGACATGAAATTGCCAGATCTGGAAGTGGATCTGTAGATCTGTCTGTAAGGTGGTCATATTATTTTGATACTAGATCGTGTGGGCTCACTCACGGAAATATTGAGCGTGTGCAGTTACCGTTCACAGCAAACTGGAGCGTGTGCAGTAACTGCACAAGCTCCAGTTTGCTGTGAACGGTAATTGGAGCGTGTACAGTTGCTGTACACGCTCCAGATATTTTTCCTGAATTCTGTAATCACATGATACGAAGGTTGCCAGATTACTAATTTCTAAAAAAATCGTTACCAGATATTTTTTCTGAATTCTGTAATCAACCGTAGTGTTCGGATACTTTTTTGAGCGACTGTAGGTGGTCATATTATTTTGATACTAGATCGTGTGGGCTCACTCACGGAAATATGGACCGTGACCGTTCACAGCAAACTGGAGCGTGTGCAGTAACTGCACACGCTCCACTTTCTGTGAACGGTAACTGGAGCGTGTACAGTTGCTGTACACGCTCCATATATTTTTCCTGAATTCTGTAATCACGTGACACGAAGGTTGCCAGATCACTAATTTCTAAAAAAAATCGTTGCCAGATATTTTTTTCTGAATTCTGTAATCAACTGTAGTGTCCGGATACTTTTTTGAGCGACTGTACAGCATGGCCGTCGGTAGAGGGAGGCAAACGGGCCCCCTGGGATCGAATAAAAATTCTTATTTCAATTAATTTTTGCCTCCTTTATATTGTAAATTTATATACATTATGTATGTGTTTTTGTATTGATGCAATTAGGATTGAAGAATAATCGAAAATTTAAAAACCGGTTTTTAATCAATGTGTTTTTTTAAAAACCGGTTTTGACCGAAAAGTATAGTAATTTTTAAAAGCCAAAATGAAAGGTACTGATTTTAACTCTTAACAAGCATATTTTTTTTTAACTTTTTGGTTAACACTTTTTGATAAAAAAAAAATGCCGAAGGCCTGCCAACCTCTCAGACCTCCTTCTACTATGGCATATAAACTAACAGGCTCCTGTCAGACCTCTGTGGCAAGCAGCTGCTTGAGGAGGTATTTATTTTTATTTTTTTTAAAAAAACAGCATCATACGCATGCATATAAAATAGAAAATGACAACTTTGACAATTGACATATTTTAGTTTAGACAAAAAAATGCATTATTCAGACAATTTAGAATAAAAAAAATTAATAAAAAATCTATACTTCGAAAACAAAAATTAAACTTTTTGTAAAAAAATTATAAAAAATGAAAGCAAAATTTATCTCTATTATGGAAAAAACATTGAAATAAAAGTTTTTAATAAAAGATATTTACCTAGAAAACAAAAAATAGACTCTTCTTGTAAGAAAAGACATAAAATTAAATTTAGATTTTATCGTTATGTTGAAAATGACATCTTAAGAAACAAGGGCATAAAGGGTATTATCTGTCTTTCTTGAAAGAAGCGGGGCGGGGGTGGCTCAGTCGGTAGCGCGCCAGGCTCGTAATCTGTAGTTCCCAGCTGGGTCAGCGTTGAGATTTATCTCCGCAAAAATTCCCCGCCCTGCCCACGGTCAGTAGGGGACACCGATGGGCTTGGAATAGGCCGCCGTCCGTCGGATGGTACGTTAAGCCGTGGCTCAGTGTGTGGGAGAGCGATACCCTGTGCACGTTAAAGAACACGCTGGATGGCCTCGACGAGAGACTACCATCTGTCTCCCAACAGCTGTTCCAGTGGGTCCCCTCCCCCAACCTTCTCTGAGCCCTCGGGTTCATGTGACCTGGCCATTTAGCCCATGGTGTGCAAAAAAGTGCCGCTCAGAGGTACAACAACCCAACCTTGAAAGAAGCTTAGATAAAAAAAAAAAACCCGCAGCTGAAAAGCCACTTTTTGATTCAACACTCGTTGGTTTAACTGTAAGTAACGCATTATTAAAATCTCTGTAATCTTTCAGTGTGCCTAAAAGCCTCAGAAAGAGGGGGAGACCTAGGATGCGGTGTGCAGACAAAGTCAAACAGGACCTTGTTACGATTGGTGTGCAGACAATGTCAAACAGGACCTTGTTACGATTGGTGTGCAGACAATGTCAAACAGGGTTGGGTTGTTTTACCTCTGAGCGGCACTTTTTTGCACATCATGGGCTAAATGACCAGGTCACATGGGTTGGGTTGTTTTACCTCTGAGCGGCACTTTTTTGCACACCATGGGCTAAATGGCCAGGTCACATGGACCCCGAAGGCTCAGAGAAGGTTGGGGCAGGAGACCCACTGGAATAGCTGTTGGAGACAGATGGTAGCCTCCTGTCAAGGCCATCCAGCGTGTTCTTTAACGTGCACAGGGTATGGCTCTCCCACACACGGGGCCACGGCTTAACGTCCCATCCGACGGACGGCGGCCTTTCCAAGCCCATCGGTGTTCCCTACTGACCGTGGGGAGGACGGGGAATTTTTGCGGAGATAAATCTCAACGCTGACCCAGTTGGGACTCGAACCTGGGAACTACAGATTACGAGCCTGGCGCGCTCCGACTGAGCCACCTCCGCCCCGATTGGTGTGCAGTGGCCAGATGTAGCTCAGGACAGACATGCTTGGAGAACTAAACTGCATAATTTGGTTGGACTTCCGTAGCCTATGGCTGCTTGAGGATGATGATGATGATTTAAAACATCTCTTTCTATAAAAAACATAAAGAAACAACATTGCTGTAGTCAAATAAAAATAAACGATTTTTTGTTTTTGGGGAAATTATAAAAACCGGTTCTAATACAAACATGTCATAGTAGAAGGTCTGAGAGGATGGCAGGACCTCAGCAGAGAAACGACACATACATCCATGCCTTATCCGGGGCTCGAACCCAGGTCCCGTAGATCAGTAGCTAAACGCGCTAATCATTCGGCCACGGGACGGTATATAGAAATGGAACGGCAAAAATGTTTAGGTGTGAGTTCGTTCAATATTTGAATGACCTTCAAATGTGTTCATTTTTCTTTTTTTTTTCTTTCTCCTCTCTTTCTATAAAAAACATAAAAAATTTTCAACATTACTGTAGTAAAAAAAAAAATCAATAAAAAAAACTGGTTTCTTATTTTCGATTTTCGATTTTTGCGGAAATTATAAAAATATATAATGCATTCTATAATCTACTTGTTAAAAAAAAACCAAAATAATTGAATAAAAATTTATTGATGTAATTATTTGTTTCCAAGATTCCGACCCCGGATATTCAAGAGTCTATTCTATCAGTATTTCAAACGAAAAAAACTAGAGTCCGAGGGAGACGAAAAAAACTAGAGTCCGAGGGAGGGTAAGAAGACAGGAATCTCATCTTCTCTTTATTATAATTTGGCAGAAAAAAATTATTTTCACCTCTCTCGTTTTTTCAGGCAAATTATTTATTGTAATCTATGTCTACAGGGAATTTGTGTTTTGACTATTCAATGATGATTTCTTACCATATGTCATAACTATACAATGTCAGTTTTATCACGTCACTAGAGATGAATTCGGTTGGGGAATATTTTTGTTCACCTTTTTGCACACAATGGGCTAAATGGGCAGGTCACAAAGACCCGGGGCGGGGGTGGCTCAGTCGGTAGCGCGCCAGGCTCGTAATCTGTAGTTCCCAGGTTCGAGTCCCAGCTGGGTCAGCCTTGTGATTTATCTCCGCAAGATTCCCCGCCCTGTCCATGGTCAGTAGGGGACACCGATGGGCTTGGAAAGACCGCCGTTCGTCGGATGGGACGTTAAGCCGTGGCCCCGTGTGCGGGAGAGCCATACTCTGTGCACGTTAAAGAACACGCTGGATGGCCTTGACGGGAGGCTACCATCTGTCTCCCAACAGCTGTTCCAGTGGGTCCCCTCCCCCAACCTTCTCTGAGCCTTCGGGGTCCATGTGACCTGGCCATTTAGCCCATGGTGTGCAAAAAAGAGCGCTCAGTTTTACTACCATGGTAAAATTTTTTACCATGGTAGTAAAACAACCCAACCTCTTCTGCGATAAAATACACAAACAGATGTTTTCCCATGCTGTTAATTCCCGCCTTCGTACCTTCCCACTTTCTCAACGTGTTGATAGTGTTTGCTGTCAATTTTGATGACTGCGAAGCTTAATCCTTTTATTCCAGCCATTCTACATCCTCCCTGCCCGTCTCTTCCATACCCTTGAGGGGCTCTTAAAGGTTGATCCAGAGCCACCCAGTTCCGCTGCCATTGTCAGTTGTTGCTAAGTGCATGTGCACTGAGAGAGATCAAAATGAAAGTCAGAATTCTTGCCAAGAGCAACTTCTGAATCCAAGAACTGACTGGAATCAGTACTGGAATTTTCTGGTAGAAATTTCCGCAGGACATTGCAGGAATAGTGGCGCAGGACATTGCAGGAATAGTGGCGCAGGACATTGACAAAAAGAGAGCAACTGAGCTTCGTAATTAGGCCAGAAATTAGGTTGGGAGAGGGAGTTGGGGGGGGGGGGCACAGAAGCAAGAACTGGGTGTGCGTAGCTGCCTCTATAAAGGAAATCTTTCAAGTTGGGTGAGGGGGAGAATTTTGAACATTGAAGGTCAGATATTCACGGAGAAGTGCCGACCGGAAAAGATTAAAGGAGATGTGCATTACTAAGTGGCTCATTTAGAGACAAACATGGTGTTTACAGTTGTATGACTATGGTGGGATGTGTTTGAATACAAAGGCCTGGCTTTGGGATTATTTTCCTTTGTCAGATTTCTCTAGTTCCACGTGAGATTGCCGTCTCGCAGTTTGTGTTATTGAGATTGAAATTTAAACAGTTTCATTCTTTTTTATAATAAAAAAACCGCTGCTTGCCACAGAGGTCTGACAGGAGCCTGTCAGTTTATATGCCATATCTACTACGGCATATAAACTGACAGGCTCCTGTAGAGGGTCTGTGAGGATGGCAGGACCTCAGCAGAAAGACAACACATACATCCATGCCTAATCCGGGGCTCGAACCCAGGTCCCTTAGATCAGTAGCCAAGCGCACTAACCACTCGGCTTTAATGATTACTTAATTTGCGTTCCATCATGTAAGAAAAAATCAGTAAACGAAAGTGCCTTAATGGATCGGCAAAAAGGAAAAAATTAAAAAAAAGCTGAAAATATTTAAAAAAGAAGATATTTTTGCACATTTTTATTAGTCTTGTGAAGAGGGCTCGAGAATACGTGTTGGGGAGGGCGACCGAAAAATGAATGAATGCTGACGTAATAATAAGTGAAACTGAACAAATAGTAGAAAACGATAACGATGAACATTTCAAAATGCTATCTTATTCAAACGCTTGTGACCAAGAGTTGGGTTGGGTTGTTTTACCTCTGAGCGGCACTTTTTTGCACACCATGGGCTAAATGACCAGGTCACATGGACCCCGTAGGCTCAGAGAAGGTTGGGGGGAGGGGACCACTGGAACAGCTGTTGGGAGACAGATGGTAGCCTCCCGTCAAGGCCATCCAGCGTGTTCTTTAACGTGCACAGGGTATGGCTCTCCCGCACACGGGGCAGGGCTTAACGTCCCATCCGACGGACGGCGGCCTTTCCAAGCCCATCGGTGAACTGACCGTGGGCAGGGCGAGGAATTTTGCGGAGATAAATCTCAACGCTGAAACAGCTGGGACTCGAACCTGGGAACTACAGAATACGAGCCTGACGTGTTACCGTCTGAGCCACCCCCGCCCCCATATTAGGCAGGTGGTCATAATGTTTTGACCATTTGGTGTATACATATATTAGATGTCGTTTGGAAGTTTTAGTGACAACTGAAATGGGGAAGGAGATTATATTCTGAAATAACAATTAGGGTTATTACGCTATATTTTAATCGCCCCCCCCCCCCCTCCGCAACACCTAGGCCATTCTTCCTATATTTTAGGGTCTTGTCCTATGTAGTGATAAAAAAATCATAAAGATGCTTTTGTCCTTTTTTTTTGTTCTGTCTTTTAAAAATCTTATACTTTTAATGCAAAATTAAAATCTTTCTATCTTACCAGTAATATTGAATTTTTTTTAAAAATTTTCTTCATGTAATTGGAGATTTAATAACACATAACGAAAATATTTATAATTCGGTATTATTTATTCATACTAATTAAATAATTTTTGTAATAGGGGAAATTTTTAAAAATAAAAATTATTTTATAAATATGTTCATTACGCTTTTGAATAATCTTTTTGATTTTAAATAAAATAAATGTATGCATACGTCATTTGTTTCATTTTAGAGAGTTTTAGAATATTGTTGCGGATTACAAAAATGGATAGCCACTGAGCGTGAGTATTAAAAGCTATATTTCAAAACCAAATTCAATACAAGGTAAATTGTTACAAAGGAAATATGGATGAAGTATCTTATTAACAAATCAACTATTAACATGCACAAGTCATCAATCTTCCTGCGTAGAGCACACAATATCAGCTCTGTGTATTTTACTAAATACTACCTTTTACTTGATTTACCAGGTCACCCGAAGATCTTCACCCGTAAACCAATTCTCGTCCTGTGCTAATAACTGTTCACACACTAGCCGAACAAAAAGACAGTCCGTGTAGACATTCGAAGTTAGCCATAAAAGTTCCCACTTTTATACTTCCGTGTATACACAACACATCAAGTTACTTCTTGATACTTAACGATAAAAGATCCCACTTTTATCCTTCCGCGTATACACAACACATCAAGTTACTTCTTGATACTTACGCGCACTGTCTCAGAACAGCTCACCGTCCATTTTCGAACTCCCCGACCGTTACAACACACAACGACCGTTAACGCTCCACTCTTCTTCTCCAAATTCTCCCAAAGTTCAATTCGTTGGCTGAAACTTTGCTTTCGGTTGCCAGATTCTTCTGTCGTAACACTGCCCCCTTCCTAGGTATTGTTCGTCCCGAACAATTCTGGATTCCAAAGCTTCTTCAGTTCTTCGATGAAACGGGGCCAAACGATCCACGTGAACCACCTTGCACTTTGTAGCTGGACATCGACGAATGCGATATACCACGTCTGTGTCAAAATGAAAGCGAATCTCATTATGACGTAGATTTCTTTTCTGACTGAAGCCTCGTCCACAAACATAATACGTGTAAGGCCGATAGCCCTTGTGAACACGTTTATGTCTCTGCAGGGAGAAGAATCGACTAAGAGTTTTCGTGCAAAACCTGTAAAAAGTTTTCTTCTTTGGATTTTTACTTCTATCAACAGTAACAAGGAATGAAAATCATTAGTGACATAAAATCTAGGGAGAATTTTCATCCTGCAATCTGACCCTTTTGTCAGTTGACTTTCACTTAATTCAGAACTGTCGTGATGAACCTTCAGCCATATTTCACCTGATTCAATTTGATCCCCAAGGTGCTTCACAAATATAACATCAGCTCCATAATTCTTTTTAGCGCTTCGGTCCATCTCCTCCTTCCATACTCTTGCTAGAACTGCAGCTTCTAATCCGACAACCTTACCTGTTTCTCCTGTATAAATGAAATCAGTGATGTGTCGGGCTGCTAGCAATATTTTTTCTGTTTTACCTTCACATAGCCAGCTTGCAACATCTTCAGATACTCCTTGTTCTATTAACATGTTACGAAACTTGTTCAAAGCATTGCCGTTATGCAGAACCTTGCAGACACGTGATGCTTCATCTACCCTATTATCCACAATGTTCACCAAACGCAGAAGTTCTCCTCCTAACTCTTCGACGAGCTCTTGCAGTTCCAAGGATCCGTCGCCAAGGAAACACTGAACAGCTTCCATCACTTCCAGAGAGTTGTCAACAGAGTTTTCAAGAGGTGAATCCATGTTGCTGATAACAGCTGAACTCTTCATTCCACGAGTTTGTGATGCTGCAACCATTTTCTTAACTAAATCAACAGCAACATCTTCTGTACTGATGAGATCAATAGCTCCTTTTCCGAATTCATCATCATAAACCAAAGCGCACACTCCTTCAGCCAGCTTTTTGGACACAATTGAGCATCTCATTAGAGGAACGCTATCTACGGTAGCCGTCAGATCCTTGCAGCGGTAAATCTCCTTATCTGTTGGCACCAGCTCCTCTGTCTGTACTACGATGCAACATCCGACGTCTTCCATCATCTGCTCGATTTTATCTTTAGTGCAGTCGACTGTGAAGCCAGGGATGGATTCCAATTTGTCCAGAGTATCTCCCGTCAATTGGAGAGCACGACCGGAGATCATAGGGACCTTGAGACCTAAAGCAGCAAGTGCAGGAGCCAAGACAAGACTCACTTTGTTGCCGACACCTCCTGTGCTGTTTTTATCTACCATCCGATGGCGCCACTCGGGTCTCCAGCAAAACACATGACCCGAGGAGGTCATATTTGCTGTTTCTTCCGAATTCACTTTCTTGGAGCTCTCATGGTAATTAGCCAGGGAAATATCAGTCATGATTGCCAAATTGTTCATTCTGGAGATCAGCGACGAGTTCTGTAACATGATATTGTCCACTTTAGAGCTCTTGTAGTCGTGATAAAACTTTTCTATATCCTTATAATCTAAATGGTTATAATGTCCAAATCTGCACATTGACTGTTCAGAAAAGAAATTCAGCATGGTTTCGTTGAGATTGTCTGAGGGCTTTACTTCTCTCTGATCGTAACTCTGAGGCTTAGTTTCATCCAGAAAGTTAGTCTTTGAAGTACTGTCTCTGCCTGAAGCTCTTTTACTAGCATCACCTGTTATGCTTCTAAGCCATCCTTCGGAATTCCTCTTCCTTAAATCCCCACTTTCTATAAACGATTCGAGTGTGGCTATATGCTTCGGAAAAATCTCTCCGACTTCCCGGGTAACGTCGAATGGCACTTTGTTTCTATGATGAATGGACGCCTCTTCTTTACTCGGACCACTCTGCGAAACGTAAACTCTGTTTCGTTCCCCTTCATTACCACTCGTTACTCTGCCTTTGCGATAATTGTCCATGACGCATTTTGCTGAGAGCGAGGAATAGAATACCTTTCGTGTGGATCTCTCTTCAGATCGTGCCAGACTTGTATACCTAGGTATTTTGAAGTGCAAAGCGTACTGTATAGTCTCGCAGCTCTCTGATCTGTGTGATTGTTCTTCACAGTTCCTAGACATGTCACCAGCGACATAGACACTCTGCCATGCATAACCAGTAGTTGCGTGGTCAAAGGCATTATCTGCGCTATCTCTACGATTCTTGATTTCCAGTAGCAGATCCACATTTTTATATGCGTTGCCTTTCTCTTTTTCTTTTCCATGTTTACAATCTAACTTAACACTATCAAGATCATCTTTTTCACTGACAAATTCAACATTTAAACTATTGCATTGTCTATTGAGTTCGGTTTTATGATCCTTGAAGTGATCAATAAACTTACCAACTTGAGAAGCCACTTCAGCTCTCATCTCAGTATTTTGTGCGGCCATTTCGGCTTTCAAGTCACCTATTTTGTTAGCCATATCGGCTTTCAAGTCATCTTTTTGAGAAACTATCTCAGTTCTCAACTCATTATTTTGACTTTTAATGTCATTCATCTGTGTAGCCATATCGGCTTTCATATCTTTCATATCAGTCATCTGCGTAGCCATATCGACTTTCAAGCTATTTATCAACTTTACTAATTCATCCATACTTCTAGTTAACGGCATTCAATAAATTACCCCACCTCTGACACCAAATGTTGCGGATTACAAAAATGGATAGCCACTGAGCGTGAGTATTAAAAGCTATATTTCAAAACCAAATTCAATACAAGGTAAATTGTTACAAAGGAAATATGGATGAAGTATCTTATTAACAAATCAACTATTAACATGCACAAGTCATCAATCTTCCTGCGTAGAGCACACAATATCAGCTCTGTGTATTTTACTAAATACTACCTTTTACTTGATTTACCAGGTCACCCGAAGATCTTCACCCGTAAACCAATTCTCGTCCTGTGCTAATAACTGTTCACACACTAGCCGAACAAAAAGACAGTCCGTGTAGACATTCGAAGTTAGCCATAAAAGTTCCCACTTTTATACTTCCGTGTATACACAACACATCAAGTTACTTCTTGATACTTAACGATAAAAGATCCCACTTTTATCCTTCCGCGTATACACAACACATCAAGTTACTTCTTGATACTTACGCGCACTGTCTCAGAACAGCTCACCGTCCATTTTCGAACTCCCCGACCGTTACAACACACAACGACCGTTAACGCTCCACTCTTCTTCTCCAAATTCTCCCAAAGTTCAATTCGTTGGCTGAAACTTTGCTTTCGGTTGCCAGATTCTTCTGTCGTAACAATATTATCGCTTTTCGACGATGACTTTGTTAAGCGTAACATAAAATTAATAGTGTCATGACAAAACTTGACCGCAAACCTTCCCGCCCTGCCCACGGTCAGTAGGGGTCACCGATGGGCTTGAAAAGGCCGCCGTCCATCGAATGCGACGTTAAGCTGTGGTTCCGTGTGCGGGAGAGCCATACCCTGTGCACGTTAAAGAACACACTGGGGAGACTGCCATCTGTCTCTCAAAAGCTGTTTCAGTGGGTTCTCTCCCCCAACCTTCTCTGAGCCTTCGGGGTCATTGTGACCTGACCATTTGGCCCATGGTGTGCAAAAAAGTGCCGCTCAGAGGTAAAACAACCCAACCCAGCAAAACTTGACAAACTGTAGTTATAAAAAAGCCAGAAAATCCAGTTTTCAATTAAATGTCCTATTTGTTCCTCGAAGAATAATAGTCACAGTATTTTATTCGATAGTGACGAAAACCTATTTTTCGGAGATGTGGGGACCACAGATAAAGGTAGGGACACCCTCTGGAAATTCTTTTTTTCCGATTCTGCTTGTAACTAACGGATACCTCCAAGCTAAAAATTCCCACCCATATACGGTCCGTGGAGGCAGGCAGGTGAATTCAAAACTGTCCCAAACGAGACGTCACAGTTACGACACCTGCCGAGACTCGTCGAGCAGGTGCAAACTGCATGACCAATGGTCTACACTTGGTGCCAAAGGCTTTTCCTGGCTAAACTAATCGTTAACAAACCTTGTTGCTGATGCTCTCACTTACAATTTCCATATTTCAAACTCTAAATTAGGGGTACTCAACGTGGGGTACGCGATAATTTTTTGGGGGTGTACGACGTGAGAGCTTAAAAGTTGCTAGATCTATAACAAACTAAAGATAGCCATTTTCATAATATAACTATAGTTTTATCTATCTATATAAGGTTGGGTTGGGTAGTTTTACCTCTGAGCATTTAGCCCATTGTGTGCAAAAAGGACCCCGAAGGCTCAGAGAAGGTTGGGGGAGGGAACCCACTGGAACAGCTGTTGGGAAACAGATGGTAGCCTCCCGTCAAGGCCATCTAGCGTGTTCTTTAACGTTGGGTTGTTTTACCTCTGAGCGGCACTTTTTTTGCACACCATGGGCTAAATGGCCAGGTCACATGGACCCCGAAAACTCAGAGAAGGTTGGGGGAGGGGACCCACTGGAACAGCTGTTGGGAGACAGATGGTAGCCTCCCGTCAAGACCATTCAGCATGTTCTTTAACCCTTTCACGACTAAGGGAAACATTTTTCCCATTTTAAAATTGGTGATTGTCGTATTTAATTATAACCTTATCTGCGTTTTTTATACAGAATGTCAAAATAGAACTTCTTTAATGTGCACATTGTATGGCTCTCCTGCACACGGGGCCACGGCTTAACGTCCCATCCGACGGGCGGCGGCCTTATCCAAGCCCATCGGTGTCCCCTACTGACTGTGGGCAGGGCGGGGAATTTTTGCGGAGATAAATCTCAACGCTGACCCAGCTGGGACTCGAACCTGGGAACTACAGATTACGAGCCTGGCGCGCTACCGACTGAGCCACCCCCGCCCCATCTCTATACAAGGGGTACGCCAGTTACATACACATTTCCAGGGGGTACGTGAAGCATAAAAGGTTGAGAACCACTGATCAAAATAAACATAAATATTGTTTTCCAATTATTCTTGATTTACAACATATAAGATCTAGAAAACATCAATGGGGTTTGTGGGAGAGGGGGACGATTAAAATACAGCGTAATGGGCCTCCGTTTCAGTGGTCACTAAGACTTCCATACGATGTCTAATATATGTAAATATATCAGATTCTGCCATCCTCTCAGACCTTCTACTCTGGCATATAAACTGACAGGCTCCTGTCAGACCTCTGTGGCAAGCAGCTGCTTGAGGGGGTATTTATTTTTATTTATTTATTATGCCGTCCCATGGCCGAGTGGTTAGCGCGCTTGGCTACTGATCTACGGGACCTGGGTTCGAGCCCCGGATAAGGCATGGATGTATGTGTCGTTTTTCTGCTGAGGTCCTGCCATCCTCTCAGATGTTCTACTGTGGCATATAAACTGACAGGCTCCTGTCAGGCCTCTGTGGCAAGCAGCTGCTTGAGGGGGTATTTATTTTATTTATCAGATTCACATAATTCCTAGTTGATGACAGAATAAATATTGCATTTATATTATTATTGTAACAAGCAAAATACATTGCCTTATCCAAATATTAAAAATAATCTATCAATAAATCCAGTCATTATTTGAAAAAAAAATGGGAGCATAAGCGAAAAAATTCTCAATGACAAGAGAGGTTACGTGGTTTTCGCTGACAACGATATCGTTTGTGCACTTGTGTTGCTCCTATACGTAAAATTTAGCCCACTTTAAAAAATAGGAAATGGGCTTCGATGATGGGTTGGGTTGTTTTACCTCTGAGCGGCACTTTTCTGCACACCATTGGCTAAATGGCCAGGTCACATGGACCCCGAAGGCTCAGAGAAGGTTGGGGGAGGGGACCCACTGGAACAGCTGTTGGGAAACAAATGGTAGCCTCCCGTCAAGGCCATCCAGCGTGTTCTTTAACGTTGGGTTGTTTTACCTCTGAGCGGCACTTTTTTGCACACCATGGGCTAAATAGCCAGGTCACATGGACCCCGAAGGCTCAGAGAAGGTTGGGGGAGGGGACCCACTGGAACAGTGGTAACAGTGTTGGGAAACAGATGGTAGCCTTCCGTCAAGGCCATCCAGCGTGTTCTTTAACGTGCACAGGGTATGGCTCTCCCGCACACGGGGACCACGGCATAACGTCCCATCCAACGGACGGCGGCCTTTACCAAACCCATCGGTGTCCCCTACTGACCGTGGGCAGGGCGGGGAATTTTGCGGAGAAATATCTCAACGCTGACCCAGCTGGGACTCGAACCTGGGAACTACAGATTACTAGCCTGGCGCGCTAACGACTGAGCACCACCGCCCCACTTCGATGATGAGTTTATGTTTTTTTTTTATATTCATTTCTATTTTTTACCGTCGTGTCTAGATGAGGTTTCATATAAAAAATGTCAAAGATGATTTCCTATAATTGAAACATCTCACATTATTTCACAAATTCGCATGTGCAAATCAGTCCTCTCGGATTTAGATTTCATTAAAAACATTTCTTGAAAAGTGCATTTAATGGGAAAATATCACTAGAGATAAATTAAAGATCAAAATCAAATCTTTTTAAATCCCGATTTTCAACAGCATCCGTTCTGTATTTAAAGAGTTATGGAATCTGGAATATTTCGCAACATTAATGTGTCAATTTTTGTCATTCAGAATTTTCCTCATGAATTAATTACAGCTTAAATAGTTAAATATTGTTTGAAATCATTTAAAAAAATAAATATTTGATTTAGAAGTTTGCGTAATGATCATTTCAATTTCAGACAATTCTGAATATTAGAGAAATTTTACTTAAAAAATATCAGCCCACCGGACTCGGAAAATTAATTAAAAGTAATGCAGGCAATAACATAATTTTTTTTAATCATTCTGAAATATTAGAACAAATGTCAATGTATCGAATTATTAAATTTCTGTTCTGGATCTCTTATTTTCTAATTCCCCGCCCTGCCCACGGTCAGTAGGGGACACCGATGGGCTTGGAAAGACCGCCTTCGTCGGATGGAACGTTAAGCCGTGGCCCCGTGTGCGGGAGAACCATACCCTGTGCACGTTAAAGAACAAGCTGGATGGCCTTGACGGGAGGCTACCATCTGTCTCCCAACAGCTGTTCTACTGGGTCCCCTCCCCCAACCTTCTCTGAGCCTTCGGGGTCCTAGTGACCTGGCCATTTAGCCCATGGTGTGCAAAAAAGTGCCGCTCAGAGGTAAAACAACCCAACCCAGAGAGAGTTGAGGTATAAAAAATGAATTTGTATTTTTTTATTGTAGTCCGTTTTTTTTTACAGTAATATCCATATGAGTTTTCACACTAAACCTGCCAAAGATGATTTGCTATAGCAAAAACATTTCAAATTATTTCATCGATTGATTCGATTGTTCCAAATCAACAGCCAACAAAAGCCAAGCTGTGCCCCCCAACCCCCGAATCTGCGGGCTGTGCTTATCGCTTGTTTCAGCCTGGTGGTTAAGTTAGCGGGCTGCTCAGATTAGGTGAGCTGTGGGTTAGTGGGTCCGCACACATTGTCCATAAAAGCACGTGGTTTTGGTGCACGTTTTACCTAAGAATCATTCAACTCCTTGAACCTTGTTGATATTCTATCATTCATCTGTACTATTCTACATAAAAGGTAAGATTAATTTGTTAATAAATTTGCATCTAAATCTTTTTTTTTTATGGTACTGTACATTCAAAACATGCATGATATGTATTGTATACAATGGATCCTCGTTTATAAGTTAGTCAGTTACACGGTTTTCTTATTCGTAAATTAACCTTAGTTTGGAAAATTTCCCATAATATCCAATGTTATTATATATTAGTAAATCAGTTATACTTTTTTCCTGTATATACGTATGTTTTACGTTCAGGTAGAGATTGGAATAATATATGTATCCGTTCGATAATTCGATGTGTTCGTTGTTATTTGAAGCATTTGATTCCTCAAAAAAAATGTCCTCTGTACTTTTGTGTTATATTTTGTATTTCTTACGATATACAATGACACAATGCAATAACAAAAAAACACAAAAAAAAAATACAGATAATGTAATCATTATTTGAAACTATAAGCCTTTACTTTGAACAAATCTTGTTAAATTCCTTACAGATCTCTTAAAAAATAATGTATTTATTCATCATCATCGTCATCTCACAAAACACAGATGTAAAGAGATTTTATACATTTCACCTGCAAAGCTAATAGCTTATCTGCAGGAAATATTGATGAGTATTAGTTTTAATACATAAGTAAACATATTAAAAAAGAACACAAAAGTCATATAGATACAGGTTTCTCAGGATTACAGATTAACAGACATTTTTTAAATAGCTTTTAACCTTTAACTTAATCTCACTAAAATTAGTTAGATATATGATTTCTCTTGGCAACTGATTAAAGAACCTTTAACTGATTAAAGAATCTCACTAAAATTAGTTAGATATATGATTTCTCTTGGCAACTGATTAAAGAACCTTTAACTGATTAAAGAATCTCATTAAAATTAGTTAGATATATGATTTCTCTTGGCAACTGATTAAAGAACCTTTAACTGATTAAAGAATCTCACTAAAATTAGTTAGATATATGATTTCTCTTGGCAGCTGATTAAAGAACCTTTAACTGATTAAAGAATCTCATTAAAATTAGTTAGATATATGATTTCTCTTGGCAACTGATTAAAGAACCTTTAACTGATTAAAGAATCTCATTAAAATTAGTTAGATATATGATTTCTCTTGGCAACTGATTAAAGAACCTTTAACTGATTAAAGAATCTCACTAAAATTAGTTAGATATATGATTTCTCTTGATAACTGGTTAAAAATACCCGGCACTTTATACTCTTTAAAATTTTCACCGTAATTGTTAACAAAATTCGGCATTTGAAAATAATTTATTGGTCTGAAGTCTGGTATTCTTATCATGTGTAATTTGTACTTTATATGTGTCATTGAAAAAGTTGTCCAGAATAATGCCATATCTAAAGAGATTTTGGAGTGACAGAATATTTAGGAATGAAAATCTTTCACTTGCGTTTGAAAAATTATCTCTAAGCTTGTATGTAATAATATTTTTTGCTATAGATGATTGCAATTTTTCAAAAATTTTTAGGTTAATGATGCCAGTTGTGTCATATATTGTAATTCCATACCTAATTAAAGATTCAGAAATTGTCTTGTAGACCATAAGGCAAACGTCGGTATTGACTATGAATTGCAATTTGTAAATTTTAGCGGTGCGATATCTGAGACTTTCACATAGCTTCAAAACGTGAGTGGTCCATCGAAAGGCTGAATCCAAATATAAACCCAGGTACTTAAAATTATCTGGGGCGGGGGTGGCTCAGTCGGTAGCGTGCCAGGCTCGTAATCTGTAGTTCCCAGTTCGAGTCCCATCCGCCGTCCGTCGGATGAGACGTTAAGCCGTGGCCCCGTGTGCAGGAGAGCCATACCCTGTGCACGTTAAAGAACACGCTGGATGGCCTTGACGGGAGGCTACCAATGGCTGTTCCAGTGGCTCCTCTCCCCCAACCTTCTCTGAGCCTTCGGGGTCCATGTGACCTGGCCATTTAGCCCATGGTGTGCAAAAAAGTGCCGCTCAGAGGTAAAACAACCCAACGTTAAAGAACACGGTGGATGGCCTTGACGGGAGGCTACCATCTGTCTCCCAACAGCTGTTCCAGTCGGTCCCCTCCCCCAACCTTCTCTGAGCCTTCGGGGTCCATGTGACCTGGCCATTTTGCCCATGGTGTGCAAAAAAGTGCCGCTCAGAGGTAAAACAACCCAACGTTAAAGAACACGGTGGATGGCCTTGACGGGAGGCTACCATCTGTCTCCCAACAGCTGTTCCAGTGGGTCCCCTCCCCCAACCTTCTCTGAGCCTTCGGGGTCCATGTGACCTGGCCATTTTGCCCATGGTGTGCAAAAAAGTGCCGCTCAGAGGTAAAACAACCCAACGTTAAAGAACACGCTGGATGTGCTTGACGGGAGGCTACCATCTGTCTCCCAACGGCTGTTCCAGTGGCTCCCCTCCCCCAACCTTCTCTGAGCCTTCGGGGTCCTTGTGACCTGGCCATTTAGCCCATGGTGTGCAAAAAAGTGCCGTTCAGAGGTAAAACAACCCAACGTTAAAGAACACGCTGGATGGCCTTGACGGGAGGCTACCATCTGTCTCCCAACAGCTGTTCCAGTCGGTCCCCTCCCCCAACCTTCTCTGAGCATTCGGGGTCCATGTGACCTGGCCATTTAGCCCATGGTGTGCAAAAAAGTGCCGCTCAGAGGTAAAACAACCCAACGTTAAAGAACACGCTGGATGTGCTTGACGGGAGGCTACCATCTGTCTTCCAACGGCTGTTCCAGTGGCTCCTCTCCCCCAACCTTCTCTGAGCCTTCGGGGTCCATGTGACCTGGCTATTTAGCCCATGGTGTGCAAAAAAGTGCCGCTCAGAGGTAATCCAATCCAAAACTTAAAATTATTCACCAATTCAGTGCTATGGCAATCATAAATATTTTTATAAGTTTCGGATTTATATATGCAATTTATGTTGTGGGTCTTAATTACATGGTTTAATGTTTTCAAAGTACCTGGTGTGTGGAAGATCATCCATTTAGTTTTATCATTATTTATATGTATGAAATTAATATTCAGTGATTTTACCAAGCAATTATAGTCATCCTGTAATTCTCTTATAGTCGTGTCCACGTCGCGATTGCTGTTTAAAATAACAGAATCATCAGCATAAAAAAATAATTAAAAAAATAGTAAATAAATATCCCCTCAAGCAGCTGCTTGCCACAGAGGTCTGACAGGAGCCTGTCAGTTTATATGCCACAGTAGAAGATCTGAGAGGATGACAGGACCTCAGCAACACGAACATCCATGCCTTATCCGGGGCTCGAACCCAGGTCCCGTAGATCAGTAGCCAAAGAAATAATTTACTTTTTAAATTTAAGTTAGTGATGTAAATTTTATTGTCAATGAATATATTACTGGTGACTATCAATTCCATTGTTGAAGACTGTTGATTTCTCTGTTACTGGAACTATAAGTTTTAAATTCGGTTAGCCTGCAATTCGCGGTACAATACTGATAAAAAAAAATAAATACCCCCTCAAGCAGCTGCTTGCCACAGAGGTCTGACAGGAACCTGTCAGTTTATATGCCACAGTAGAAGGTCTGTGAGGCTGGCAGGACCTCAGCAGAAAAACAACACGAACATCCACGCTTACCCGGGGCTTGAACCCAGGTCCCTTAGATCAGTAGCCAAGCGCGCTAACCACTCGGACTACGTTAATAAACGTAACGTACGTATAGGGTAGTAAATAATCGCAACGTAAGCAAAGAATACGTGAATTAACGAAACGTAAGTAGCATGATAACGTACTGTATGATAAAATGATTGGAGTTTTTTGGAGAATTAAACGGCTAATATATGTACGTGCTGCATGTGAATATCACATTTTTATATTTTTAAATTTATGAAAAGTCTTGGGTTGGGTTGTTTTACCTCTGAGCGGCACTTTTTTGCACACCATGGGCTAAATGGCCAGGTCACATGGACCCCGAATGCTCAGAGAAAGTTGGGGACCCACTGAACAGCTGTTGGCAGACAGATGGTAGCCTCCCGTCAAGACCATCCAGCGTGTTCTTTAACGTGCACAGTGTATGACTCTCCCGCACACGGGGCCACGGCTTAACGTCCCATCCGACGGACGGCGGCCTTTACCAGGCCCATCGATGTCCCCTACTGACCGTGGGCAGGGCGGGGAATTTTGCGGACATAAATCTCAACGCTGACCCAGCTGGGACTCGAACCTGGGAACTACAGATTACGAGCCTGGCGCGCTACCGACTGAGCCACCCCCGCCCCAAAAGTCTTGGGTATGATCTATTTTAAATTAAAATTAAACTACGCATTTTTTGTTATTTTCCTTGTTAACTGAGAACTAGGTTACTCCAAATATTGAACGCCAAAGTAGAGTCACTATTTTCTGTAATACTCATCATCAGAAATAGATTTAAAAAATAGCAGAAAGCGTATTTTTCAAACAATTGTGAAATTTTGCTACTACCTGCGGATGGAAGGCGCTATGAAATATCGCTGCAGTTCTTTTAATTTGCAACATAATCTGTGAGTAAAGGATCTTAGAAACCACAGGGGTGGGCACAGAGAATTGTGTGCTAGAAACTACCGACTCTGGCAGTTAAATCTTGATTACTTATCAAGTAGGAATAAAAAATCGGAACATGTCATATATTTTTAAAGTGTACTGAAAATTCAAAAATAGGTATTGGGCCTTTTTCCTGACTGAATAGCTAGTACTTAAAATGAAAATTATGGCCTACTTTCATTTTAACTACTACAATTTGTAAAATTTGTTTATTTCACAAACATTATTGTCTGATAACCCTGTTTATATCTCACTACCTGTCCGGAAATGTAAAATGAAAAGGGGAGACGGTTGGGTTGTTTTACCTCTGAGCGGCACTTTTTTGCACACCATGGGCTAAATGGCCAGGCCACAAGGACCCCAAAGGCTCAGAGAAGGTTGGGGGAGGGGACCCACTGGAACAGCTGTTGGGAGACAGATGGTAGCCTCCCGTCAAGGCCATCCAGCGTGTTCTTTAACGTGCACAGGGTATGGCTCCCCGCTCACGGACCACGGCTTAACGTCCCATCCGACGAACCTCCGTTCGTCCAAGCCCATCGGTGTCCCCTACTGACCGTGGATAGGGCGGGGAGTTTTGTAGAGATAAATCTCAACGCTGACCCAGCTGGGACTCGAACCTGGAAACTACAGATTACGAGCCGGGCGCGCTACCGACTGAGCCACTCCCGCCCCCCATTTTGCACGTTTGGAGGAAACGCCCTGTCATTTTTATACGTAGTCATAATCTTCGATACAGTTCCTCGTGTTACAGTTACTGTTTCCACCTTTCTGGTTACTGAAGCTCCTGCAAAATGCGCACCAATGATCATGCCTTTTTGGGGATCCTTGAGATCAGACTTTGTCGACAATTACACCACAATAGTTGTTTCACCTGCACCCGTGCAATGCTACGTGATATCCTCTCACATCGCGAGTGACGTCATCCTTGTGATATGAATAGTTCATTGTGTGTACTCCAGTCGCCGTAGGTGTTTCCATTATTTTGCTGTACGTGTGATGTATATGTTCTTTCAAAATGTTGTATACGTCATTTTCACTTTTTTGTACTGATTTGGTTATGTATTTTTATATGTACTAATTTTGAATTGTTCTCTTTGTATGTGTCTACTGTTAATGGATCATTGATCTGTTGTGAGCGCATTAAAAAATAAATAAGTAAATAAATAAATATTCCACAACTTAAATTCCCACCAATTTTATTTTCTAATGATACCTCCAAAACTAAGTTATTCTTTCCATAACAATCTCGGGGCGGGGGTGGCTCAGTCGGTAGCGCGCCAAGCTCGTAATCTGTAGTTCCCAGGTTCGAGTCCCAGTTGGGTCAGCGTTGAGATTTATTTCCGCAAAATTCCCCACCCTCCCCAAGGTCAGTAAGAGAACACCGATGGGCTTGGAAAGGCCGCCGTCCGTCGGATGGGACGTTAAGCCGTGGCCCCGTGTATGGAAGAAACCATACCCTGCACACACTGGATGGCCTTGACGGGAGGCTACCATCTGTCTCCCAACAGCTGTTCCAGTGGCTCCTCTCCCCCAACCTTCTCTGAGCCTTCGGGGTCCATGTGACCTGGCTATTTAGCCCATGGTGTGCAAAAAAGTGCCGCTCAGAGGTAATCCAATCCAAAACTTAAAATTATTCACCAATTCAGTGCTATGGCAATCATAAATATTTTTATAAGTTTCGGATTTATATATGCAATTTATGTTGTGGGTCTTAATTACATGGTTTAATGTTTTCAAAGTACCTGGTGTGTGGAAGATCATCCATTTAGTTTTATCATTATTTATATGTATGAAATTAATATTCAGTGATTTTACCAAGCAATTATAGTCATCCTGTAATTCTCTTATAGTCGTGTCCACGTCGCGATTGCTGTTTAAAATAACAGAATCATCAGCATAAAAAAATAATTAAAAAAATAGTAAATAAATATCCCCTCAAGCAGCTGCTTGCCACAGAGGTCTGACAGGAGCCTGTCAGTTTATATGCCACAGTAGAAGATCTGAGAGGATGACAGGACCTCAGCAACACGAACATCCATGCCTTATCCGGGGCTCGAACCCAGGTCCCGTAGATCAGTAGCCAAAGAAATAATTTACTTTTTAAATTTAAGTTAGTGATGTAAATTTTATTGTCAATGAATATATTACTGGTGACTATCAATTCCATTGTTGAAGACTGTTGATTTCTCTGTTACTGGAACTATAAGTTTTAAATTCGGTTAGCCTGCAATTCGCGGTACAATACTGATAAAAAAAAATAAATACCCCCTCAAGCAGCTGCTTGCCACAGAGGTCTGACAGGAACCTGTCAGTTTATATGCCACAGTAGAAGGTCTGTGAGGCTGGCAGGACCTCAGCAGAAAAACAACACGAACATCCACGCTTACCCGGGGCTTGAACCCAGGTCCCTTAGATCAGTAGCCAAGCGCGCTAACCACTCGGACTACGTTAATAAACGTAACGTACGTATAGGGTAGTAAATAATCGCAACGTAAGCAAAGAATACGTGAATTAACGAAACGTAAGTAGCATGATAACGTACTGTATGATAAAATGATTGGAGTTTTTTGGAGAATTAAACGGCTAATATATGTACGTGCTGCATGTGAATATCACATTTTTATATTTTTAAATTTATGAAAAGTCTTGGGTTGGGTTGTTTTACCTCTGAGCGGCACTTTTTTGCACACCATGGGCTAAATGGCCAGGTCACATGGACCCCGAATGCTCAGAGAAAGTTGGGGACCCACTGAACAGCTGTTGGCAGACAGATGGTAGCCTCCCGTCAAGACCATCCAGCGTGTTCTTTAACGTGCACAGTGTATGACTCTCCCGCACACGGGGCCACGGCTTAACGTCCCATCCGACGGACGGCGGCCTTTACCAGGCCCATCGATGTCCCCTACTGACCGTGGGCAGGGCGGGGAATTTTGCGGACATAAATCTCAACGCTGACCCAGCTGGGACTCGAACCTGGGAACTACAGATTACGAGCCTGGCGCGCTACCGACTGAGCCACCCCCGCCCCAAAAGTCTTGGGTATGATCTATTTTAAATTAAAATTAAACTACGCATTTTTTGTTATTTTCCTTGTTAACTGAGAACTAGGTTACTCCAAATATTGAACGCCAAAGTAGAGTCACTATTTTCTGTAATACTCATCATCAGAAATAGATTTAAAAAATAGCAGAAAGCGTATTTTTCAAACAATTGTGAAATTTTGCTACTACCTGCGGATGGAAGGCGCTATGAAATATCGCTGCAGTTCTTTTAATTTGCAACATAATCTGTGAGTAAAGGATCTTAGAAACCACAGGGGTGGGCACAGAGAATTGTGTGCTAGAAACTACCGACTCTGGCAGTTAAATCTTGATTACTTATCAAGTAGGAATAAAAAATCGGAACATGTCATATATTTTTAAAGTGTACTGAAAATTCAAAAATAGGTATTGGGCCTTTTTCCTGACTGAATAGCTAGTACTTAAAATGAAAATTATGGCCTACTTTCATTTTAACTACTACAATTTGTAAAATTTGTTTATTTCACAAACATTATTGTCTGATAACCCTGTTTATATCTCACTACCTGTCCGGAAATGTAAAATGAAAAGGGGAGACGGTTGGGTTGTTTTACCTCTGAGCGGCACTTTTTTGCACACCATGGGCTAAATGGCCAGGCCACAAGGACCCCAAAGGCTCAGAGAAGGTTGGGGGAGGGGACCCACTGGAACAGCTGTTGGGAGACAGATGGTAGCCTCCCGTCAAGGCCATCCAGCGTGTTCTTTAACGTGCACAGGGTATGGCTCCCCGCTCACGGACCACGGCTTAACGTCCCATCCGACGAACCTCCGTTCGTCCAAGCCCATCGGTGTCCCCTACTGACCGTGGACAGGGCGGGGAGTTTTGTAAAGATAAATCTCAACGCTGACCCAGCTGGGACTCGAACCTGGAAACTACAGATTACGAGCCGGGCGCGCTACCGACTGAGCCACTCCCGCCCCCCATTTTGCACGTTTGGAGGAAACGCCCTGTCATTTTTATACGTAGTCATAATCTTCGATACAGTTCCTCGTGTTACAGTTACTGTTTCCACCTTTCTGGTTACTGAAGCTCCTGCAAAATGCGCACCAATGATCATGCCTTTTTGGGGATCCTTGAGATCAGACTTTGTCGACAATTACACCACAATAGTTGTTTCACCTGCACCCGTGCAATGCTACGTGATATCCTCTCACATCGCGAGTGACGTCATCCTTGTGATATGAATAGTTCATTGTGTGTACTCCAGTCGCCGTAGGTGTTTCCATTATTTTGCTGTACGTGTGATGTATATGTTCTTTCAAAATGTTGTATACGTCATTTTCACTTTTTTGTACTGATTTGGTTATGTATTTTTATATGTACTAATTTTGAATTGTTCTCTTTGTATGTGTCTACTGTTAATGGATCATTGATCTGTTGTGAGCGCATTAAAAAATAAATAAGTAAATAAATAAATATTCCACAACTTAAATTCCCACCAATTTTATTTTCTAATGATACCTCCAAAACTAAGTTATTCTTTCCATAACAATCTCGGGGCGGGGGTGGCTCAGTCGGTAGCGCGCCAAGCTCGTAATCTGTAGTTCCCAGGTTCGAGTCCCAGTTGGGTCAGCGTTGAGATTTATTTCCGCAAAATTCCCCACCCTCCCCAAGGTCAGTAAGAGAACACCGATGGGCTTGGAAAGGCCGCCGTCCGTCGGATGGGACGTTAAGCCGTGGCCCCGTGTATGGAAGAAACCATACCCTGCACACACTGGATGGCCTTGACGGGAGGCTACCATCTGTCTCCCAACAGCTGTTCAAGTGGCTCCTCTCCCCCAACCTTCTCTGAGCCTTCGGGGTCCATGTGACCTGGCTATTTAGCCCATGGTGTGCAAAAAAGTGCCGCTCAGAGGTAATCCAATCCAAAACTTAAAATTATTCACCAATTCAGTGCTATGGCAATCATAAATATTTTTATAAGTTTCGGATTTATATATGCAATTTATGTTGTGGGTCTTAATTACATGGTTTAATGTTTTCAAAGTACCTGGTGTGTGGAAGATCATCCATTTAGTTTTATCATTATTTATATGTATGAAATTAATATTCAGTGATTTTACCAAGCAATTATAGTCATCCTGTAATTCTCTTATAGTCGTGTCCACGTCGCGATTGCTGTTTAAAATAACAGAATCATCAGCATAAAAAAATAATTAAAAAAATAGTAAATAAATATCCCCTCAAGCAGCTGCTTGCCACAGAGGTCTGACAGGAGCCTGTCAGTTTATATGCCACAGTAGAAGATCTGAGAGGATGACAGGACCTCAGCAACACGAACATCCATGCCTTATCCGGGGCTCGAACCCAGGTCCCGTAGATCAGTAGCCAAAGAAATAATTTACTTTTTAAATTTAAGTTAGTGATGTAAATTTTATTGTCAATGAATATATTACTGGTGACTATCAATTCCATTGTTGAAGACTGTTGATTTCTCTGTTACTGGAACTATAAGTTTTAAATTCGGTTAGCCTGCAATTCGCGGTACAATACTGATAAAAAAAAATAAATACCCCCTCAAGCAGCTGCTTGCCACAGAGGTCTGACAGGAACCTGTCAGTTTATATGCCACAGTAGAAGGTCTGTGAGGCTGGCAGGACCTCAGCAGAAAAACAACACGAACATCCACGCTTACCCGGGGCTTGAACCCAGGTCCCTTAGATCAGTAGCCAAGAGCGCTAACCACTCGGACTACGTTAATAAACGTAACGTACGTATAGGGTAGTAAATAATCGCAACGTAAGCAAAGAATACGTGAATTAACGAAACGTAAGTAGCATGATAACGTACTGTATGATAAAATGATTGGAGTTTTTTGGAGAATTAAACGGCTAATATATGTACGTGCTGCATGTGAATATCACATTTTTATATTTTTAAATTTATGAAAAGTCTTGGGTTGGGTTGTTTTACCTCTGAGCGGCACTTTTTTGCACACCATGGGCTAAATGGCCAGGTCACATGGACCCCGAATGCTCAGAGAAAGTTGGGGACCCACTGAACAGCTGTTGGCAGACAGATGGTAGCCTCCCGTCAAGACCATCCAGCGTGTTCTTTAACGTGCACAGTGTATGACTCTCCCGCACACGGGGCCACGGCTTAACGTCCCATCCGACGGACGGCGGCCTTTACCAGGCCCATCGATGTCCCCTACTGACCGTGGGCAGGGCGGGGAATTTTGCGGACATAAATCTCAACGCTGACCCAGCTGGGACTCGAACCTGGGAACTACAGATTACGAGCCTGGCGCGCTACCGACTGAGCCACCCCCGCCCCAAAAGTCTTGGGTATGATCTATTTTAAATTAAAATTAAACTACGCATTTTTTGTTATTTTCCTTGTTAACTGAGAACTAGGTTACTCCAAATATTGAACGCCAAAGTAGAGTCACTATTTTCTGTAATACTCATCATCAGAAATAGATTTAAAAAATAGCAGAAAGCGTATTTTTCAAACAATTGTGAAATTTTGCTACTACCTGCGGATGGAAGGCGCTATGAAATATCGCTGCAGTTCTTTTAATTTGCAACATAATCTGTGAGTAAAGGATCTTAGAAACCACAGGGGTGGGCACAGAGAATTGTGTGCTAGAAACTACCGACTCTGGCAGTTAAATCTTGATTACTTATCAAGTAGGAATAAAAAATCGGAACATGTCATATATTTTTAAAGTGTACTGAAAATTCAAAAATAGGTATTGGGCCTTTTTCCTGACTGAATAGCTAGTACTTAAAATGAAAATTATGGCCTACTTTCATTTTAACTACTACAATTTGTAAAATTTGTTTATTTCACAAACATTATTGTCTGATAACCCTGTTTATATCTCACTACCTGTCCGGAAATGTAAAATGAAAAGGGGAGACGGTTGGGTTGTTTTACCTCTGAGCGGCACTTTTTTGCACACCATGGGCTAAATGGCTAGGTCACATGGACCCGAAGGCTCAGAGAAGGTTGGGGGAGGGGACCCACTGGAACAGCTGTTGGGAGACAGATGGTAGCCTCCCGTCAAGGCCATCCAGCGTGTTCTTTAACGTGCACAGGGTATGGCTCCCCGCTCACGGACCACGGCTTAACGTCCCATCCGACGAACCTCCGTTCGTCCAAGCCCATCGGTGTCCCCTACTGACCGTGGATAGGGCGGGGAGTTTTGTAGAGATAAATCTCAACGCTGACCCAGCTGGGACTCGAACCTGGGAACTACAGATTACGAGCCTGGCGCGCTACCGACTGAGCCACTCCCGCCCCCCATTTTGCACGTTTGGAGGAAACGCCTTGTCATTTTTATACGTAGTCATAATCTTCGATACAGTTCCTCGTGTTACAGTTACTGTTTCCACCTTTCTGGTTACTGAAGCTCCTGCAAAATGCGCACCAATGATCATGCCTTTTTGGGGATCCTTGAGATCAGACTTTGTCGACAATTACACCACAATAGTTGTTTCACCTGCACCCGTGCAATGCTACGTGATAGCCTCTCACAGCGCGAGTAACGTCATCCTTGTGATATGAATACGGTTCATTGTTGTGTACTCCAGTCGCCGTAGGTGTTTCCATTATTTTGCTGTACGTGTGATGTATATGTTCTTTCAAAATGTTGTATACGTCATTTTCACTTTTTTGTACTGATTTGTTTATGTATCTTTATATGTACTAATTTTGAATTGTTTTCTTTGTATGTGTCTACTGTTAATGGATCATTGATCTGTTGTGAGCGCATTAAAAAATAAATAAGTAAATAAATAAATATTCCACAACTTAAATTCCCACCAATTTTATTTTCTAATGATACCTCCAAAACTCCATAACAATCTCGGGGCGGGGGTGGCTCAGTCGGTAGCGCGCCAAGTTCGTAATCTGTAGTTTCCAGGTTCGAGTCCCAGTTGGGTCAGCGTTGAGATTTATTTCCGCAAAATTCCCCACCCTGCCCACGGTCAGTAAGAGAACACCGATGGGCTTGGAAAGGCCGCCGTCCGTCGGATGGGACGTTAAGCCGTGGCCCCGTGTATGGAAGAAACTATACCCTGCACACACTGGATGGCCTTGACGGGAGGCTACCATCTGTCTCCCAACAGCTGTTCCAGTGGGTCCACTCCCCCCACCTTGTTTGAGCCTTCGGGATCCTTGTGACCTGGCCATTTAGCCCATGGTGTGCAAAAAGTGCCGCTCAGAGGTAAAACAACCCATAACCATCTCACGATTACCTTTAAGATTTCATGCCGTTTATCAGTTTCACAGAGAATAATTTCCCTCAGTATTGAAGTTTTATCTTTAGATAGATTTCATTCTACTATTGACGATTATTGTAATGTACAGTCGCCCCCCAAAAACAGTATCCGAACACTATGGTTGATTACAGAATTCAGAAAAAATATCTGGCAACGATTTTTTTTTAGAAATTAGTGATCTGGCAACCTTCGTGTCACGTGGCACGAACGTTGTCAGATCACTAATTTCTAAAAAAATCGTAATATCGTAAATAATAATATATTGTAATTAATATCGTAAAATCGTAATAAACGTATATATAATGCGTATGAATATATAATGCAATGAATATGGAGCGTGTGCAGTTACCGTTCACAGCAAACTGGAGCGGTTGCGGTTAATGTTCACAGCACATTGGATCGTGTGGGCTCACTCACGAAAATATTGAGCGTGTGCAGTTACCGTTCACAACAAACTGGAGCGGTTGCGGTTAATGTTCACAGCACATTGGATCGTGTGAGCTCACAAAGACCTGGATCGTGTGGGCTCACTCACGGAAATATTGAGCGTGTACAGTTGCTGTACACGCTCCAGATATTTTTCCTGAATTCTGTAATCACGTGACACAAAGGTTGCCAGATCACTAAGTTCTAAAAAAATCGTTGCCAGATATTTTTTCTGAATTCTGTAATCAACCATAGTGTTCGGATACTTTTTTGAGCGACTGTAGGTGGTCATATTATTTTGATACTAGATCGTGTGGGCTCACTCACGGAAATATTGAGCGTGTGCAGTTACCGTTCACAGCAAACTGGAGCGTGTGCAGTAACTGCACATGCTCCAGTTTGCTGTGAACGGTAACTGGAGCGTGTACAGTTGCTGTACACGCTCCAGATATTTTTCCTGAATTCTGTAATCACATGACACAAAGGTTACCAAATATTTTTTCTGAATTCTGTAATCAACCATAGTGTTCGGATATTTTTTTGGCGGCGACTGTTTCGGATTATATGTACCTGGGATTTACTTATTATGTTCTTTTTTTTATAGTTGTTTTCGTTTTTTTTTTTTTGCAGTGATTGAATAAAGAACTGCACCCAAAAAAACTATTTCGCAGTGAGGATGGGAGGAAAGTTTTGCTCTTTCACCCGAAATCCAGATTACCAGGTGGATGGTTGGCTCGTTAATGAGATTTTTATATAGAGATGTATATAACAATATATATATATACTGTATAATAAATAAATAAATACCCCCTCAAGCAGCTGCTTGTCACAGAGGTCTGACAGGAGCCTGTCAGTTCATATGCCACAGTAGAAGATCTGAGAGGATGGCAGGATCTCAGCAGAAAAACAGTACGAACATCAATGCCTTATCCGGGGCTCGAACCCAGGTCCCTTAGATCAGCAGCCAAGCGCGCTAACCACTCGGCCACGGGACGGCTATATACTGTATATGTATCACTTATTTTTACACAAACGTTTTGCAAATCAAAGGAAGAAAAATTATGCTGGAATGCCCCTCTGCTAATCCGTCCCACAATTCGGATCATTTGGGCACCACCTCAGTTTTTTTCTGCATTTGTCCTGTTAGTACCGAATTTTTTTTTCCATTCATGTCGAAAAAATATAAACTGTTGTGCCCCCCTCCCCCAGAGGCAGGGGTGGCTCAGTCGGTAGCGCGCCAGGCTCGCAATCTGTAGTTTCCAGGTTCGAGTCCCAGCTGGGTCAGCGTTGAGATTTATTTCCGCAAAATTCCCCGCCCTGCCCACGGTCAATAGGGGACACCGATGGGCTTGGAAAGGCCGCCGTTCGTCGGATGGGACGTTAAGCCGTGGCCCCGTGTGCGGGAGAGACACCCTGTGCACGTTAAAGAACACGCTGGATGGCCTTGACGGGAGGCTACCATCTGTCTCCCAACAGCTGTTCCAGTGGGTCCCCTTTCACAACCTTCTCTGAGCTTTCGGGGTCCATGCGACCTGGCCATTTAGCACGTAGTGTGCAAAAAAGTGCCGCTCAGAGGTAAAACAACCCAACGTTAAAGAACACGCTGGATGGCCTTGACGGGAGGCTACCATCTGTCTCCCAACAGGTGTTCCAGTGGGTCCCCTTCCACAACCTTCCCTGAGCCTTCGGGGTCCATGTGACCTGGCCATTTAGCCCGTAGTGTGCAGAAAAGTGCCGCTCAGAGGTAAAACAACCCAACCAACTCTAAATGAGCCACTTAGTAATGCACATCTCCTTTAATCATTCCCGGTCGGCACTTCGCGGTGAATATCTGACCTTCAATGTTGAAAATGAAAGATTTCTTTTGATAAGATCTTTATAAAGGAAATTATATAAGAGAATAATTTAAAATTTCTTAAATATAAAGATATATTAGATAAAATATAAAGATTAAATTTAGATATAAAGATATATTTATATATTTATTAAATATATTTCTTTAAATTATAAAGATCTTATATAAGAGAATAATTTAAAATTTCTTTTGATAAGATCTTTATAAAGGAAATTTTATGAAGATTTTATATAAGAGAATTTTATAAAGATTTTTTTGATTGATCTTTATAAAGGAAATTGAAAGATTTCCTTTATAAAGGCAGCTACGCACACCCAGTTCTGTGCCCCCACCCCCACCCCAAACCCCACCCCGACCCTAATTTCTGGCACTACATGTGAAAACTAATCAGCTTGGCCATTGGTAAGTATTCTGACTTCCATTCTGTCTCTCTCATTGCACATGCACTTACATTTGGTCGTTTTTACACACCTGACAAAGACACACCAATGACTACAACACCTGACAATGGCAGCTGAACTGGGTGGCTCTGTATCATCCTTTAAGAGCCCCTCAAGGGTATGGAAGAGACGGGCGGGGAGAATGTAGAATGGCTGGAATAAAAGGATTAAGCTTCGCAGTCATCAAAATTGACAGCAAACACTATCAACACCTTAAGAGAGTGGGAAGGTACGAAGGCGGGAAGTAGCAGCATGGGAAAACATCTGTTTGTGTATTTTATCACAGAAGAGAAGGAAGTAGAGTGCTATCTCTGTATCGCACTAGTAATCGCTGTAGATTCTAACAGAGCAGTGCCTAGATCAGGAAACGATATGTCACGTGACTTTTACCATGGTAGTCAGCACCCGGTTGGCGCTGGCAGCCAACGACAAACCACGCCCTTGCTATCTCTTGGCATAGGTCGCTAGTGTAGTCGTGGAGAACGGCGGTAGCCATTTTGTTCTTTCTCAGAAAGCTGCGCGGTGTACGTCAGTGGCAATATATCCGAATATTTTATGGGGCGGGGGTGGCTCAGTCGGTAGCGCGCCAGGCTCGTAATCTGTAGCTCCCAGGTTCGAGTCCCAGCTGGGTCAGCGTTAAGATTTATCTCCGCAAAATTCCCCGCCCTGCCCACGGTCAGTTCACCGATGGGCTTGGAAAGGCCGCCGTCCGTCGGATGGGACGTTAAGCCGTGATCCCGTGTGCGGGAGAGCCATACCCTGTGCACGTTAAAGAACACGCTGGATGGCCTTGACGGGAGGCTACCATCTGTCTCCCAACAGCTGTTCCAGTGGGTCCCCTCCCCCAACCTTCTCTGAGCCTTCGGGGTCCATTTGACCTGGCCATTTAGCCCATGGTGGGCAAAAAAGTGCCGCTCAGAGGTAACCCAACCCAAACCGAATATTTTATGCTAATACTGCTCAATAAAATCGCAATTGTTTCATGTACGAAAAAGATTCTTATTCAACATTTAACGGTGATTGAACCCCTTTGTTTAAATTAGCATATTTCTACAATTATTACTAAATAAAATCGTTTTTTTTTTTTATGGGGGGTGTCAAGGTCAATAATTCTTTTATAGTGATCAAAAAACTACTCTTTTTGGCTTTGGTTTTGCATTCACTTTTGTTTTAAACACAATTATTTAACCCTACTTAAAATTAGTGAACAAATTGCATATCAAATGGAACTAAGCAGCTTTTTCATAAATTAGGGATTGATTGTAAATTTTATTCAGTGCAGTAAGTAAGGGAAATAGGGACAAAAAATTATTTGAAATAAGACAAACGCACTAACCACTCTGTCAAGGTACGGCATTATTAAATTTCTGAATTTGTAGATATTTCAATTAAAATTATCTGAAAGTAGCAAAATATTATTACTCCAGAAAACTGTTAAGGATAACTTCTCCCCATCTGGGGATAACAGAAGCATAATCTCAGTATTTCTAAATACAAACATGTTATGAAATAGCAAAAAACATGGTCCCTGTCTAATTAATTTACCAACCTCTTACTACATAGGGGGGCGGGGGTGGTTCAGTCGGTAGCGCGTCAGGCTCGTAATCTGTAGTTCCCATTTTTGAGTCCCAGCTGGGTCAGCGTTGAGATTTATCTCCGCAAAATTCCCTGCCCTGCCCACGGTCAGTAGGGGACACCGATGGGCTTGGAAAGGCCGCCGTCCGTCGGATGGGACGTTAAGCCGTGGCCCCGTGTGTATGTGAGCCATACCCTGTGCACGTTAAAGAACACGCTGGATGGCCTTGACGAGAGGCTACCATCTGTCTCCCAACAGCTGTTCCATAGGGTCCCCTCCCCCAACCTTCTCTGAGCCTACGGGGTCCATGTGACCTGGCCATTTAGCCCATGGTGTGCAAAAAAGTGCCATTCAGAGGTAAAACAACCCAACGTTAAAGAACACGCTGGATGGCCTTGACGGGAGGCTACCATCTGTCTCCCAACAGCTGTTCCAGTGGGTCCCCTCCCCCAACCTTCTCTGAGCCTTCGGGGTCAATGTGGCCTGGCCATTTAGCCCATGGTATGCAAAAAAATGCCGCTCAGAGGTAAAACTACCCAACGTTAAAGAACACGGTGGATGGCCTTGACGGGAGGCTACCATCTGTCTCCCAACAGCTGTTCCAGTGGATCCCCTCCCCCAACCTTCTCTGAGCCTACGGGGTCCATGTGACCTGGCCATTTAGCCCATGGTGTGCAAAAAAGTGCCGCTCAGAGGTAAAACAACCCAACGTTAAGAACAAGGTGGATGGCCTTGACGGGAGGCTACCACCTGTCTCCCAACAGCTGTTCCAGTGGGTCCCCTTCCCCAACCTTCTCTAAGCCTTCGGGGTCCATGTGACCTGGCCATTTAGCTCATGGTGTGCAAAAAAGTGCCGCTCAGAGGTAAAACAACCCAACGTTAAAGAACACGCTGGATGGCCTTGACGGGAGGCTACCATCTGTCTCCCAACAGCTGTTCCAGTGGGTCCCCTTCCCCAACCTTCTCTAAGCCTTCGGGGTCCATGTGACCTGGCCATTTAGCCCATGGTGTGCAAAAAAGTGCCGCTCAGAGGTAAAACAACCCAACCATTACTACATAGGATTTCTTCAGATACGAAATTGGGGCAGTGTTGATTGAGCCAATGCATCCCCTCTTAGGTAAAAAGAGACTGCAAGAAGAATTTTGCATTATGGGAAGTAATGTGCAAATCACCTTCCTTTCTTCGGAAAATATAAACACAATTTTAACCCTTAATTTTCCTATTGTTGTTTCCAATAGGTTAAAAAATAGGATTACACTGGTAAGCAAAAGTTAAGTTACAACCCTCAATGAGAAAATAATTCCAAAGTTAAAACTTCTTACATACCTTTTCGTGGTAAAATAATGACTGGACATAAAGCTCTTAATCAAATCTATCTAAATCTCAATTTAAAGCAAGTTATTTAAAGAGTTATGGAAGTTATAATATTTAGCAGCAAAATACCAGTGCTAATAAACTTTTTTTTAAAAATTGATGATATCGAAAGAGTTTTTTACACAAACTTCAAAAACGGTGAATTAATTATAATTGCTTATTGGTGTAGTTTAAAGATTGCTTCTTGTAATAATTTAAAAATTGCTTATTGGTACAGTTTAAAGTTTGCTTATTCATACAGTTTGAAAATTGCCTATTAGTATTGTTTAAAAATTGGTTATTTATGTAGTTTAAAGATTGCTTATTGGTACAATTTAAAGATTTCTTATTGACGCAGTTTGACTGCAGTTTTAAGATTTTCTTATTGACTACAGTTTTAAGATTACTTATTGGCACAGTTTAAAGATTAAATATTGGTATAGTTTGTTGATTCTTTTATTTATATAAAGATTGATTATTGGTAGAGTTTGTCGATTCTTTTATTTATATAAAGATTGGTTATTGGTACAGTTTGTCGATTCTTTTATTTATAATAAAGATTGGTTATTGGTACAGTTTGTCGATTCTTTTATTTATATAAAGATTGTTTATTGGTACAGTTTGTCGATTCTTTTATTTATATAAAGATTGGTTATTGGTACAGTGTGTCGATTCTTTTATTTATATAAAGATTGGTTATTGGTACAGTTTGTCGATTCTTTTATTTATATAAAGATTGGTTATTGGTAGTTTGTCGATTCTTTTATTTATATAAAGATTGGTTATTGGTACAGTTTGTCGATTCTTTTATTTATATAAAGATTGGTTATTGGTGGAGTTCGTCGATTTTTTTATTTATATAAAGATTGGTTATTGGTATAGTTTGCCGATTCTTTTATTTATATAAAGATTGGTTATTGGTATAGTTTGTCGTTCTTTTATTTATATAAAAATTGGTTATTTTTATAGTTTGTCGATTCCTTTATTTATATAAAGATTGGTTATTGGTACAATTTGTCGATTCTTTTATTTATATAAAGGTTGGTTATTGGTACAGTTTGTTGATTCTTTTATTTATATAAAGATTGGTTATTGGTACAGTTTGTCGATTCTTTTATTTATATAAAGATTGGTTATTGGTACAGTTTGTCGATTCTTTTATTTATATAAAAATTGTTATTGGTGAAGTTTGTCGATTCTTTTATTTATATAAAGATTGGTTATTGGTGGAGTTTGTCGATTCTTTTATTTATATAAAGATTGGTTATTGGTACAGTTTGTCGATTCTTTTATTTATATAAAGATTGGTTATTGGTGGAGTTTGTCGATTCTTTTATTTATATAAAGATTGGTTATTGGTACAGTTTGTCGATTCTTTTATTTATATAAAGATTGGTTATTGGTGGAGTTCGTCGATTCTTTTATTTATATAAAGATTGGTTATTGGTATAGTTCGTCGATTCATTTATTTATATAAAGATTGGTTATTGGTATAGTTTGCCGATTCTTTTATTTATATAAAGGTTGGTTATTGGTACAGTTTGTCGATTCTTTTATTTATATAAAGATTGGTTATTGGTGGAGTTTGTCGATTCTTTTATTTATATAAAGATTGATTATTGGTACAGTTTGTCGATTCTTTTATTTATATAAAGATTGGTTATTGGTGGAGTTTGTCGATTCTTTTATTTATATAAAGATTGGTTATTGGTACAGTTTGTCGATTCATTTATTTATATAAAGATTGGTTATTGGTATAGTTTGCCGATTCTTTTATTTATATAAAGGTTGGTTATTGGTACAGTTTGTCGATTCTTTTATTTATATAAAGATTGGTTATTGGTGGAGTTTGTCGATTCTTTTATTTATATAAAGATTGATTATTGGTACAGTTTGTCGATTCTTTTATTTATATAAAGATTGGTTATTGGTGGAGTTTGTCGATTCTTTTATTTATATAAAGATTGGTTATTGGTATAGTTTGTCAATTCTTTTATTTATATAAAGATTGGTTATTGGTATAGTTTGTCGATTCTTTTATTTATATAAAGATTGGTTATTGGTGGAGTTTGTCGATTCTTTTATTTATATAAAGATTGGTTATTGGTATAGTTTGTCGATTCTTTTATTTATATAAAGATTGGTTATTTGGTACAGTTTGTTGATTCTTTTATTTATATAAAGATTGGTTATTGGTTTCATATAAGAATTTCTTATTGGTATAAAGTTTGTTTATTGGTATGGTTTAAATATTGCTTCAATTTTTAAGTTCTTTTTTACTCTAGGAAACTTATTTCTATCTTCCAATGGCACTATCAAGGGCGAAAGAAGAGTTAGGATTAGGAAAGAGTCTGTTCTTGAGAGGAGAAGAATTCAGTGATGTTAAGATAAATGTTGAAAACGGGAGCTCCATTTGTCGCTTTCCCTGCCATAAGGTCATTCTATCAGCAGCAAGTAAAGTATTCGCCAAAATGTTCGCCTCAAAGCCTGGTGAAGGAAATGTTCAAGTAACAATCAAAGGGATCAATCCAAAAATCGTGTACATCCTTCTCAAGTGAGTAAGAGGCACTTTTTTTTTTACTCCAATATAAACGTGTGGATTTATCTTTTAAGTAGCAGATTAAGCCGGTTGAAATTGGCCATGATTGTTTGGTTAGGGAATACGGTTATGAATAGTGTGTCTAAAGTCTTTAGAAAAAGGGAAGACCTAGGATGCTGTGGACAGACAATGTCAAAGAGTACGTCGTTGGAATAGGCCTAGTGGCCAAATGCAGCAGTTGTAGCGTTGGGTTGGGTTGTTTTACCTCTGAGCGGCACTTTTTTGCACACCATGGGCTAAAATGGATAGGTCACATGGACCCCGAAGGCTCAGAGAAAGTTGGGGGAGGGGACCCACTGGAACAGATGTTGGGAGACAGATGGTAGCCTCCCGTCAAGGCCATCCAGCGTGTTCTTTAACGTGCACAGGCTATGGCTCTCCCGCACACTTAGCCACGGCTTAACGTCCCATCCGACGGACGGCGGCCTTTCCAAGTCCATCGGTGTCCCCTACTGACCGTGGGCAGGGCGGGGAATTTTTGCGGAGATAAATCTCAACGCTGACCCAGCTGGGACTCGAACTAGCCTGGCGCGCTACCGACTGAGCCACCCCCGCCCCCAGCAATTGTAGCTAAGTGCCAGATGTGTAAAAAGTCTGATCTAACGGATTTCGAAGGAGGGAGGCTGATCGCTAGAGCATAATGGGAGGTGTAACTAACAGTAGATGATGGAACTGAGAGGAAAATCAGGGCCACATCGTTCCAAGTCTATGGAGAATAGATTCCAAGCCTATGGATAATACTCTGTGGAATGTCTGACATTTCACACAGCATTGTCCATAAGATATCTAAGATGATAAATAGATATGCATTTTCAGTCTTAGGTTTCTCGATATTTTCGGGATCTTAGTGGTGTGTAGGATGTTTGGAGTACAAAGTGCTTCCCGAAACAACTGAGAATAAATATCAGAACTGAACACAGTTCTGCATATTTGGCTCATTATTATTATTATTATTATTATTATTATTATTATTATTATTATTATTATTATTATTATTATTATTATTATTATTATATTACGTCAATAAGAAATTTTACACAAATTGGGCTGTTTCATCGTACTTTGCGCATCGAGTAGTGTTCAAAATAATTTGGTAAGGATATAAATATAGTAATCGATAACATTGTTCTTTTAAAAGATGCACTGCTGCCAAATCATTGTGGAGTTGGGGGGAGGCAAATCATTGTGGAGTCGTTAGCGCGCCAGACTCGTAATATAGTTCCCAAGGTTTCGAGTACTAGCTGGACCAGATTTGAGATTTATCTACGCAAAATCTTTCCGCCCAACCCACGGTTAATAAGAGACACCAATGGACTTGGATGACCATCATCCATCAGATAGGATGTTAAGCCGTGGCGCCGTGTGCGGGAGAGCCATATTCTGTGCACATTAAAGAACAGGATGGATGGCCTTCATGTGAGGCTACTATTTGTGTTTGGACAGCTGTCCAGTGGGTACCCTCATCCAACCTTCTCGGAGCCTTTGGGAACCCAAGGCTCCAAGAGACGATTTGGGTGGACCGAATTGAGTGATCTGGGCATTAACACATTGTATAGTAAAAGTGACTTTCAGGGTAAAACAACCCAACAACATAAAAATTACTTTTATGCTTATTACAACCTTAAAGCATAACTTTCGGTTGGATTGGGTTGTTTTACCTCTGAACGGCACTTTTTGCACACCATGGGCTAAATGGCCAGGTCACAAGGATCCCGAAGGCTCAAAGAAGGTGGGGGGAGTGGACCCACTGGAACAGCTGTTGGGAGACAGATGGTAGCCTCCCGTCAAGGCCATCCAGTGTGTTCTTTAACGTGCACGGTATGGCTCTTCCATACACGGTGTCACGGCTTAACGTCCCATCCGACGAACGGTGGTCTTTCCAAGCCCATCGGTGTCCCATACTAACCGTGGACAGGGTGGGGAATTTTGCGGAGATAAATCTCAACGCTGATCCAGCTGGGACTCGAACCTGGGAACTACAGATTACGAACCTGACGCGCTACCGACTGAGCCACCCTCGCCCTCACATTACTTTCGGCATGACCTTCCTGTCTATGGTAATAAACAATAAATCGTTCGACAATATTTCTTGAGTATTTTATATAACTTGCTAATTGATTTTTATTTTTATTTTCAGATACATTTACACCAGAGAGATTAATTTTGAATGCTGGAGGATGGCCATTGAAGTGGTGCAAGCTGCCCACCAATATCAAATCTCAACTTTGATGGATCACTGTGAGCTTTTCCTGTCCAAGAATTTGACCCTGAGGAACGTCTGTTTCATTTTGGATATTGCTATACTCTACGAATTAATTTTGCTAAAATTGAGATGCTTATCACTCTGTGAACGCGGATGTTTTGTTATTTTGAACACAGAAGGTTTCCAAGAACTCAGTGCTGATGCAGTAATGGCTATAGTTTCTTGGAGACCGTTATCTGTGAACACCAAAATGGACATATTCAAAGCTCTTTGGAAGTGGGCCACTATGGAATGTTGCAGGAACAAGAACAAACTCATTGACGATAATATCTTTGCCGAGTTTTTAATGTTCTCTGAATATGCTGGATTTGAAGACATGACGGTTGAAGAGACGGAATCCTTGCCAAAATCGGTGCAGGAATATATAATAAGTAGGAGTATGTTGGATGAAGAAACTGAATCCAATGCTAGTACTGAAACAAAACACGATTCTTGTAATATTAGTGAAGGTTTGGAAAGCTACTTGGTTACAAAAGCATTTAATTTGAACATTTCCTCAATTTTTCCTCGCAGTGGTAGTCATCTTACAGTTTTGAGCTTTTCTGTAGATACTGATGTGTATCTTGTAGACGTCACTCTAATGCCTTTGAGTAATCCTAATGTTAAAGAGTATTTTAAATCATTTCGTTTATTCTGTATAGATAAAATCGTTGCCGAGTGGAATGAAGAAGAGGAAGAGATGCTCCATTTGTGTGACAATGGATGTCACTTTTCCTCTTTGAAAGATAGTACTGAAGTTCACGAGTTTGTATTTCGGGTTTGTGGGTTCATTTCATTGAAAGCTAACACATTATACACTATGGAAGTTGAACCATATGACTGGGAGAATTCTCCAACATATTGGCCAAAGGTTTCCCTGAGTACTTCTGAGAAATATTGTAACGATGACATTCAACTTCTTGTTCATTCTCAGAACAGTTTTGCTGTAACTAAGTTGAACTTTCTACCTGCTTTCTAACAAGAATTCATAAATGAAGGTTCTGTACTTCTTAGATTGATTTTTGTTGAAATAATTAATGAATAAGCTCTCTGTGATCCGTTAGATTAATTATTCTTTGAAGAATTCATAAGTAGCAAGCTTCTGCGATCCGTTAATTTGTCTTTCAAGAATTATTAAATAACCGTCTGTGATCCATTTGATTGATTTTTCTTTGCAGAATTCATAAATCAAGTTTATCTGTCAGATTCATTTTTCTTTGAAAAATTTGTAAGTAAAAAGTTCTGTGGTCCGACAGATTCACTTTTCTTTGAAGAACCATTAATAAAGTTTCTGTGATCCGTTAGATTGTCTTTCAAGAATTAATAATAAAGTTTTTGTGATCCGTTAGATTGTCTTTCAAGAATTAATAATAAAGTTTTTGTGATCCGTTAGATTGTCTTTCAAGAATTAATAATAAAGTTTTTGTGATCCGTTAGATTGTCTTTCAAGAATTAATAATTATAATAAAGTTTTTGTGATCCGTTAGATTGTCTTTCAAGAATTAATAATAAAGTTTTTGTGATCCGTTAGATTGTCTTTCAAGAATTAATAATAAAGTTTTTGTGATCCGTTAGATTGTCTTTCAAGAATTAATAATAAAGTTTTTGTGATCCGTTTGATTGTCTTTCAAGAATTAATAATAAAGTTTTTGTGATCCGTCAGGTAAATTTTTCTTTGAAGAATAAGCAAGTAAAAATGTATGTTATATGAGAAACCAGGACAAACCTAACATAGCTTTCTGGGTTATTTCCGTCCTTTGTGTAGGGGGAGTATATTCTTAAAAAAATTTATAAAAAATGAAAATTTCTGTAATCCTTTATATCAGTTTTTGTTTGAAGAGTTAATAGCTTTCTGTGATGCGTCAAGATAATTTTTGTACGAAATAATTGAACAGTTTTTAATGATTTAAAAAATATTGTTCTTATGCACGTACATTTTGTTTTTTTGACGTATCTCAGTGAAGTTTGTAAATCACCGACTCAAATAAATGTCCTTTTGCATATATATATATTTGTTGAACTTTATTTTAAAAATCTAATTCACTTTATTCCTGCAGGCTTCACTAATAACAGGTAGAGAACAGCACTAAGTGGGGCGGGGGTGGCTCAGCGGTAGCGCGCAAGGCTCGTAATCTGTAGTTCACAGGTTCGAGTCCCAGCTGGGTCAGCGTTGAGATTTATCTCCGCAAAATTCCCTGCCCTGCCCTGCCCACGGTCAGTAGGAGACACCGATGGGCTTGGAAAGGTCGCCGTCCATCGGATGGGACGTTAAGCCGTGGCCCCGTGTGTGGGAGAGCCATACCCTGTGCACGTTAAAGAACACGCTGAATGGCTTTGACGGGAGGCTACCATCTGTCTCCCAACAGTTGTTCCAGTGATCACCTCCCCCAACCTTCTCTGAGCCTTTGGGGTCCATGTGACCTGGCCATTTAGCCCATGGTGTCCAAAAAAGTTCCGCTCAGAGGTAAAACAACCCAACAGCACTAAGCCCAGGTCACATTGATACAACCATATATTAATTTGTTAGCAGAGATATAGATGAGATAGTCTCAATACCACTGCAATGTATAGCACCATATTTGCCAATGTATAGAATCAAATTTTCGATGCCTATTGTGATTTTTTCTGATGATTTCGTCCACCATTGCATGCAATGGTATTGAGATGTCCACCTATGCAAATGACTTATTTTGTGCATACACCAGGTATGGACATCCGTTGAGGAAAAAGAGGAATATTAAATATTGCATAAAATTTTAAGCGATATGCTGTGTCTGAAATTAAATTAAAATCTACTATTTCAATTACATAAAGCGAAATGATTTATTCATCAAAACTATATTAAAACATTTATTCAATTTTTTTTTCTGTAGGGGTAGATAAGAAAAGGCCCCTATGCTACGAAATGTATGTAGATTTTAACAGCTATTTCAAAACTGAAATTGTTTAATCCGTTCAGTAATAAAGTATCACAGGAAAATGTTCTAATAGACAAGAAACATTTGAAATAATCAGCTGAAAAATATTGAGTTTCGCTGCAAGTAGGATTCTAATCCACGTCTCCCAGAAACATACTGGGTGTTGGGTTGGGTTGTTTTACCTCTGAGCGGCACTTTTTTGCACACCATGGGCTAAATGGCCAGGTCACATGGACCCCGAAGGCTCAGAGAAGGTTGGGAGAGGGGATCCACTGGAACAGCTGTTGGGAGACAGATGGTAGTCTCCCGTCAAGGCCATCCAGCGTGTTCTTTAACGTGCACAGGGTATGTCTGTCCCGCACACGGGGCCACGGCTTAACGTCCCATCTGACGGACGGCGGTCTTTACAAGCCCATCGGTGTCCTCTACTGACCGTGGGCAGGGCGGGGAATTCTGCGGAGATAAATCTCAACGCTGACCCAGCTGAGACTCGAACCTGGGAACTACAGATTACGAGCCTGGCGCGCTACCGACTGAGCCACCCCCGCCCCTACTGGGTGTCATAACCACTAGATCAGAGATTGGAAAACTCACCCCCCCCCCCCTCCGCTCTATGGGCCATTTGCGGCTTGACATGATTTCGCGGTCCGCCGACAAATAAAGAATTTTATTGCTGACCACAATCAGAGTGTCAATATTCAGTATATAACCAAATTTTTGGTTGAATACTGTGATTTTTACGACGATTCGGTCTACCCAAATCGTCTGTGAAATGTAGCTGCATTCATCTCTTTAAAAAGAAATAAAATATAAATACTCCCTCAAGCAGCTGCTTGCCACAGAGGTCTGACAGGAACCTGTCAGTTTATATGCCATAGTAGAAGGTCTGTGAGGATGGCAGGACCTCAGCAGAAAAGCAACACACATCCATGCCTTACCCGGGGCTCGAACCCAGGTCCCGTAGATCAAGAAACCAAGCGCGCTAACCACTCGGCCACGGGACGGCCCATCTCTTTACCACATGAGTTTAATTACGTATGTTCTTTAAACGCAATTTTTTCTTACCATTGAATAATAAATAGTACTTTTTCAAGATCGATATAATCAGTTCTTAGTTATATATAATATACACCGAAGAGCCAATGCATTATGACCAGTGTGTCTTTATGCAAATCGAAGCAACTGTGGGTAAACGACGGCGCGTGTGAAGGTCATGAAACGGTAAAAATAACAGCTGATACTGAGCTCTGTTAATTAGTGTTATTCTTGTTCTTCAGGTGGGAAAGGCAACGGATTTAAGTGGTTGGGTTGTTTTACCTCTGAGCGGCACTTTTTTGCACACCATGGGCTAAATGGCCAGGTCACATGGACCCCGAAGGCTCAGAGAAGGTTGGGGGAGGGGACCCACTGGAACAGCTGTTGGGAGACAGATGGTAGCCTCCCGTCAAGGCCATCCAGCGTGTTCTTTAACGTTGGGTTGTTTTACCTCTGAGCGGCACTTTTTTGCACACCATGGGCTAAGTGGCCAGGTCACATGGACCCCGAAGGCTCAGAGAAGGTTGTGGGAGGGGACCCACTGGAACAGCTGTTGGGAGACAGATGGTAGTCTCTCGTCGAGGCCATCCAGCGTGTTCTTTAACGTGCACAGGGTATGGCTCTCCCGCACACGGGGCCACGGCTTAACGTCCCATCCGACGGACGGCGGCCTTTCCAAGCCTATCTGTGTCCCCTACTGTCCGTGGGCAGGGCGGGGAATTTTTGCGGAGATAAATCTCGACGCTGACCCAGCTGGGACTCGAACCTGGGAACTGCAGATTACGAGCCTGGCGCGCTACCGACTGAGCCACCCCCGCCCCAGGATTTAAGTGAGTTTGACAAAGATAAATTGCAATGGCCAGACGACTGGGTCAGCGTATTTCCGAGACGGGAAGGCTTGTGGGGTGCTCATGGTAAGACGTGGTTAGTACCTTTAAAAAGTCATCCGAGGAGGAAAAAACCATGAACCACCGGCAAGTCGTGGGCCGACCACGGCCGTGACCCGAAGGTTACGGTAGAGCACACCGATGGATTTGGAAAGGTCGCCATCTGTCGGATGGGATGTAAAGCCGTGGCCCATTGTATGGGAGAGCCATATCCTGTACACGTTAAAAAACATGCTGGATGGCCTCGACGGGAGCCTAATATCTGTCTAATGGGTTCCCTCCCCAGATACTTCTCTGCATCTTTGGGATCCTTTTGATCTGGCCTTTTAGCCCAGTGTGTGCAAAAAAAGTGCAACTCAGAGGTAAAACAACCCAACCCTGTCCACCGTAAGTAGGGGACACGGATGGAATTGGAAAGGTCGCCATCCGTCAGATGGGACGTAAAGCCTTGGTGCCGTGTGCTGGAGTCATACCCTGTGAACGTCAAAAAGCACGTTGTATGGCCTTGACGGGAGGCTACCATCTGTCTCACAACAGCTTTTCAGCGGGTCTCCTCCCTCAACCTTCTCTGAGCCTTTGGAGTCCTTGCCACCTGGCCCATTTTTACGTTCGAGTCCCAGCTGGGTCAGCGTTGAGATTTATCTCCGCAAAATTCCCCACCCTGCCCACGGTCAGTAGGGGACACCGATGGGCTTGGAAAGGCTGCTGTCCATCGGATGGGACGTTAAGCCGTGGCCCCGTGTGCGGGAGAGCCATACCCTGTGCACGTTAAAGAACACGCTGGATGGCCTTGACGGAAGGATCTGTCTCCCAACGGCTTTTCCAGTGGGTCCCCTCCCCCAACCTTCTCTGAGCCTTCGGGGTCCATGTGACCTGGCCATTTAGCCCATGGTGTGCAAAAAAGTGCCGCTCAGAGGTAAAACAACCCAACCCACAACCCTGGCCCATTTAACCCATTGTGTGCGAAAAAACTGCTGCTCATAGGTAAAACAATCCGAGATCTGTCTCTGTACGATTGTGAGAGATTCTTTGAAAGGAGATCACGCTAATTCTAACTATGAAGAAGAAATGGTAGAGGTCTAAAAATTGGCACCTAGGGGTAATCCGAGTCACATTATCCCGGGGAAAATCCGAAATTTGACCTTCGACCTGTCCTTCAAGGTCAAACAGAGATCACGCACAGCTCAAATCTTGACCTGCGAATGCTAGAAATGTGAAAAATTGGTGTCTGGTGATATTTAAAAACTAGATCTCTGAAGAGTTATGGAATTTTGGATCCCGAGGGTCCTTCGAGGTCAAAGTCAAATTTAGATATATCACCAGATTCAGTGTCTCTTTGAAGAATTGAATTGACACAAAATTTAGTAAAGGTGGTTGGGTTGTTTTACTTCTGAGCGGCACTTTTTTGCACACCATGGGGCTAAATGGCCAGGTCACAAGGACCTCGAAGGCTCAGAGAAGGTTGGGGGAGAGGACCCACTGGAACTGTTAGGAGACAGATGGTAGTCTCCCTTCAAGGCCATCCAGCGGGTTCAATATGGCTCTCTCGCATACAGGAGCACGGCTTAACGTCCCATCAGACGGACGGCAACCTTTCCAAGTCCATCGGTGTCCCCAACTGATCGTGGGCAGGGCGAGGAGTTTTGCGAAGATAAATCTCAATGCTGACCCAACTGAGACTCGAACCTGGGAACTGCAGATTACGAACCTGGCACGCTACCGACTGAGCCACCCCCATCCCAGTAATGATTTTAATCCCTTTGAACACACACACGAGTAAAGGGGGTCTAGGAAAAAATTATATTCTTAATGAATTGGATTGTTTTACCTCTGAAAATCGCTTTTTTTGCACACAATGGGCTAAATAGCAAGGTTACAAGGGCTCAGAGAAGGTTGGGGGAGGGGACCCACTGGAACAGCTGTTGAAAAACAGATGGTAGTCTCTCGTCAAGGCCATCCAGCTTGTTCTTTAACGTACACAGAGTATCGCTCTCCCACACACGGACCACGGGTTAACATCCCATATGACGAAGGGCACCTTTCTAAGCCCATCGCTGTCCCCTGCTGACGTGGGTAAGGCGGGGAGATTTGGGAATATTCTTAATGAACCGTACGAAAAATTCTCTATTAAAAACGAACACATACAATAAAAAAAACTTCAATACGACTTTTAATGAAAAATATGTCTGAAGATAAAGATCTCAATCAAATCTAAAACTCGATATTTTAAACAATATTTCTTCAGTATTGAAAAAGTTATAAATGCTGGAATATTTAACAGACTGCAAAAAAAAAAAATTATCACAAAATTTAATTAAAACAGAACTCTAGTATAGAGTAGCGGGTGAAGTACGGTGGGGGTGGCTCAGTCGGTTGCGCGCCAGGCTCGTAATCTGTAGTTCCCAGGTTCGAGTCCCAGCTGGGTCAACGTTGAGATTTATCTCCGCAAAACTCCCCGCCCTGCCCACGGTCAGTAGGGGACACCGATGGGCTTGGAAAGGCCGCCGTCCGTCGGATGGGACGTTAAGCCGTGGCCCCTTGTGCGGGAGAGCCATACCCTGTGCACGTTAAAGAACACGCTGGATGGCCTTGACGGAAGACTACCATCTGTCTCCCAACAGCTCTTCCAGTGGGTCCCCTCCCCCAACCTTCTCTGAGCCTTCGGGGTCCATGTGACCTGGTCATTTAGCCCAAGGTATGCAAAAAAGTGCCGCTCAGAGGTAAAACAACCCAACCGGGTGAAGTGCGCACTGTACTCTATTTCTTCAACTATAATCTCCGATCTCAACCTGTTTCGATATTTTAAATTTTGGGGTCATTTTTTGTTGCCTGCTAAATATCCCAGTTTTCATAACTTATTAAATAAATAATAAAAAATAAATACCCCCTGAAGCAGCTGCTTGCCACAGAGGTCTGACAGGAGCCTGTTAGTTAATATGCCATAGTAGAAGGTCTGAGAGGATGGCAGGACCTCAGCAGAGAAACGACACATACATCCATGCCTTACCCGGGGCTCGAACCCAGATCCCTTAGATCAGTAGCCAAGCGCGATAACCACTCGGCCATGGGACGGCATAAAAGTACGTGCCGTGACCAGGATTCGAACCTGGGTTATTGCGGCCACAACGCAATGTACTAACCACTATACGATCACGGCTAACCCTTGACACCTTATTAAATACTGAACAAATATTGTTTAAAATCGAGATTTTTTTTACGGGGCCGTCGTGAAAAAAGACGGTCTTGATTTTTAGCCACTCGAAAAATTTTGAACCGCCGTCCCATGGGCGAGGGTTTTGAACCACCGTCCCATGGCCCGGGTAAGGCATGGATGTTTATGTCGTTTTTCTGCTGAGGTCCTGCCATCCTCTCAGACCTTCTACTATGGCATATAAACTGACAGGCTCCTGTCAGACCTCTGTGGCAAGCAGCTGCTTGAGGGGGTATTTATTTATTATCACCTTCAAACACATGGAATACTTATCTCCAATGGAAACATAGTTTGTTGTTATTTAAATAATAAGATAAGATCATGATCTCTTCCGAATCGGTATTTAAGAAGGGTTGCATTCAAGGATTACCTCATTATTCATTATAATTACTCATTCTCTACTTACTAATTTCTATTCACTCTATGAAGCCGAGTGGTTAGCACGCTTGGCTACTGATCTAAAGGACCTGGGTTCGAGCCCCGGGTAAGGCATGGCTGTTTGTGTCGTTTTTCTGCTGAGGTCCTGCCATCCTCTCAGACCTTCTACTATGGCATATATAAACTGACAGGCTCCTATCAGATCTCTGTGGCAAGCAGCTGCTTGAGGGGGTATTTATTATTATTAGAATTTTGAAGGTGGAAGACTTGCCCTCATTTCCTACTGTCCCCGAGTTAATAAAAAAACACTCACTAAGACGGGTTGGATATGGTGTATTTCAAGATTTATCACCAATGGACTTCTTTTGCCCATTGTCCATTACTTTGGCCATGTAAGGCAAGAAAAATTCTGCATAAAAAAGCGTTATTATTTCTAAACATTGATTTACGCCAGGCTGCTAGGGGAAGGGGGGCAGTTTAAAATGGTACAGCGTTTATCAAAAAACTCGTCATATCTGAGTAAATGGACCAATATGAAAAAAAAAGCAGTCTGCAATAGATGTTGTTCTTTAACGGACAACCACAAATTAGAATGAAAAACATTTTTATGACAGCTGGGGTAATCATTTTTCGGGAGGAAAATATATGACACTTATTCAGAAATATATTTTCTAGAAATTTCTTCATTTATAACTATTTGTTCGTCAATTCTTGTCATGATACTCTAATTTTTACGCTTTGTCCAGCAAAGTCACCTTCGAAAAGTGGTAAATATCGTAAAAGAAAAGGCTCTAAAATGAAACAAATAATATGCATATATTAATTTTATTTAAACTGCAAAAAATATTCAAAAACGTAAAAGGGGTTGGGTTGTTTTACCTCTGAGCGGCACTTTTTTGCACACCATGGGCTAAATGGCCAGGTCACATGGACCCCGAAGGCTCAGAGAAGGTTGGGGGAGGGGACCCACTGGAACAGCTGTTGGGAGACAGATGGTAGCCTCCCGTCAAGGCCATCCAGCGTGTTCTTTAACGTTGGGTTGTTTTACCTCTGAGCGGCACTTTTTTGCACACCATGGGCTAAGTGGCCAGGTCACATGGACCCCGAAGGCTCAGAGAAGGTTGGGGGAGGGGACCCACTGGAACAGCTGTTGGGAGACAGATGGTAGTCTCTCGTCAAGGCCATCCAGCGTGTTCTTTAACGTGCACAGGGTATGGCTCTCCCGCACACGGGGCCACGGCTTAACGTCCCATCCGACGGACGGCGGCCTTTCCAAGCCCATCGGTGTCCCCTACTGACCGTGGGCAGGGCGGGGAATTTTGCGGAGATAAATCTCAACGCTGACCCAGCTGGGACTCGAACCTGGGAACTACAGATTACGAGCCTGGCGCGCTACCGACTGAGCCACCCCCGCCCCCACGTAAAAGGGGAACAAATATATGAAGAAAATAACTTTAAATTTGTCAAAGGTTCACACTATTTCAAAAATTATTTAATAAATAATTCCTAATTATAAATATTATAGTTATAATTCCACAATCTACTCAACAGTAATAAGATAAATTTATGAAAAATCAGTGGTAGAGAGAACGTTTTTATTTCGTATAAAAAATATTGAACTTTTAAGGTCAGAACAAAAAACATAAATGAATTGAAAATTTTGAAAAACACCATCTTTCTATGTGGGCCCTAAAAAGTTGAAATACACATAAGGCATATCGATGTTTAGTAATATAGCAGAAATATTCAAAAACTGCCCTGTATTACAAAAAGGTTTCTGGCATTTCTGTGTTATGCTAAGAGAAAGCCACATTGGAATCTCCCTAAATTTAAAAATATGCTTTTTTTGTAAAAATGTCACTGGAAATAAATTAAAAATCTCATTAAAATCATTTAAATTCTTGTTTTTTTTATCAATATTCTTTAAATTTACATAAATATATAATTATTAATTTGGAAACTTTTAACAGTTCACCCTGCTGTTAAATGCTTCGGGTCCCATAACGCTTTAAATATCACAAAAATATTGTTGACAAACGAGAATTAGAGAGATCTAAGTGAGATCTTAGCTTATTTCAAAAGTTGGAGAGTTCTGAAAGCGACTTTTCATTCACATAACAAGGAAATGTCCGGAAATTGGTTCATTGTATTAATAGAGACACAGGTTGGGTTGTTTTACCTCTGAGGGGCACTTTTTTGTACACCATGGGCTAAATGTCCAGGTCACAAAGACCCCGAAGGCTCAGAGAAGGTTGGGGGAGGGGACCCAATGGAACAGCTGTTGGGAGACAGATGGTAGCCTCCCGTCAAGGCCATCCAGCGTGTTCTTTAACGTGCACAGGGTATGGCTCTCCCGCACTCGGGGCCACGGCTTAACGTCCCATCCGACAGACGGCGGCCTTCCAAGCCCATCGGTGTCCCCTACTGACCGTTGGCAGGGCGGGGAATTTTGCGGAGATAAATCTCAACGCTGACCCAGCTGGGACTCGAACCTAGGAACTACAGATTACGAGCCTGGCGCGCTACCGACAAACAAATAATTAATATGCTGTATCTGGCTCATTTCGTCCAATTTATTGAAGAAACAGCTTTAGATGCATAAATAAACGATTTGCAATTCATAATACTCATCAAAAATATAGTTTTGTTTTTTAATCACAATGTGTTTCACAATTCCTTATATATATATAATTTTTTAATTTTTTTTCTTCAAATTCTTTACTTATTAGAAAAGTGCAGGTACTCTACAGAAAAATGGAAACATTTCCATGTTAATAGAAAAATCACTTTCGGAACTCAATAACTTCTTCAATATGATTTTTAATGAAAAATGTGTTTAAAGGGAGGACGTACACCTCAGCGTTTTTTGTGTTGCAAGCCAGTTGTTTTGAGATTCTTGCCCAATACAGCAATTAGTTGAGGCTACCTAATTCGTGTTTCATATCAATAGTGCTGCCATTCTTAATCACCCTTTTAAGTACCTTAGGTTGTACGCATTAATAAGTAATCTGTAGTTCCCAGGTTCGAGTCCCAGCTGGGTCAGCGTTGAGGTTTATCTCCGCAAAATTACCCGCCCTGCCCACGGTCAGTAGGGGACACCGATGGGCTTGGAAAGACCGCCGTCCGTCGGATGGGACGTTAAGCCGTGGCCCCGTGTGCGGAAGAGCCATACCCTGTGCACGTTAAAGAACACGCTGGATGGCCTTGATGGGAGGCTACCATCTGTCTCCCAACAGCTGTTCCAGTGGGTCCCCTCCCCCAACCTTCTCTGAGCCTTCGGGGTCCATGTGACCTGGACATTTAGCCCATTGTGTGCAAAAAAGTGCCGCTCAGAGGTAAAACAACCCAACCCAACGCATTAATAGAGAGAACTAGATAACATGAAGCTCTTGATAAATCGGAATATTAGAATAAAATATTTTCTGTGAACAAAATGTAAAAACAAAATTTATTATATATTTTCCACCGGTTTTCCAGTTTTATGTTTAAAAGAATTGAAATTTTTGGATAAAAATTCATTAGTCAACCTTAATTAACAGTTGAAACAGAGAAATATAACCCTCAATTGGCTACTTTATTGGTAACAGGCCATGGTTCAGAGTCACAGGGATTTTTTAGCTTCATTTTTGAAAACGAGATAAAAAGAGCTGAAATTTGAAAAAACATTCAAAATTGGTTAAAATTGAAGGAAGGAAAGTGCAATGGGATTACGACTGTACGCTAAAGGAAAACCACATTTATTTCATTCCTTCTAAATGAATGGGAGACAAAATAATTTATATAGCAAAATAAAGAACGATTTAAAAAAATAACATTTGATAAACTCGAAAGTTCCGTGCATGACCATATACGTATATACGAAGGAATGTTGCCTTAAATACGAATATATAAATACGAAGGAATGTTGCCTTAAATACGAATATATAAATACGAAGGAATGTTGCCTTAAATACGAATATATAAATACGAAGGAATGTTGCCTTAAATACGAATATATAAATACGAAGGAATGTTGCCTTAAATACGAATATATAAATACGAAGGAATGTTGCCTTAAATACGAATATATAAATACGAAGGAACGTTGCCTTAAATACGAATATATAAATACGAAGGAACGTTGCCTTAAATACGAATATATAAATACGAAGGAATGTTGACTTAATACAAACATATAAATACGAAGGAATGTTGACTTAATACGAATATATAAATACGAAGGAATGTTGACTTAATACGAATATATAAATACGAAGGAATGTTGACTTAATACGAATATATAAATACGAAGGAATGTTGACTTAATACGAATATATAAATACGAAGGAATGTTGATTTACGAAGGAATTTTGCCTTAAATACAAATATATAAATACGAAGGAATGTTGCCTTGAATACGAATATATAAATACGAAGGAATGTTGCATTGAATACGAATATATAAATACGAAGGTATGTTGACTTAATACGAATATAAATACGAAGGAATGTTGCCTTAAATACGAAAGTAGTATCAAGACAACCCACTAGTGCTTTCCCCCTATGACGTCACCGCCCCCATACGAGGCCGCTTTGGACTTTGACCCCTATGTCGCAATCGCCCGGAAATTGACCACTATGACGTCACTGCCCCGGAAATTGACCCCTATGTCGCAACTGTCATGGAATATGGCACCACCACTCGGTCGCGTGATATGTCGCAACCGCCCCGGACTTTGACCCCTATGTCGCAATCGTCCACGTTGCCTTCTCAGATTGAACTTTGACTCCTATGTCGCAACCGACCATGCTCCCTTCTCGAATAATCTCGATTTCAGACCCCCTGGTTGACCCACCTATATTTTAATCCTCCCTTCTCGAATAGTCTCGATTTCCACTGGTTGACCTATATTTTAAGCCCTCTCTCTAAAGACCCCCTGGTTGACCTATATTTTAAGCCCTCTCTCTAAAGACCCCCTGTTGAACTATATTTTAATCCCTCTCTCTGAAGACCTCCTGGTTGACCTATATTTTAAGCCCTCTCTCTAAAGACCCCCTGGTTGACCTATATTTTAATCCCCTCTGTAAAGACCCCCTGGTTGACCCATCACAAATCAGTTTTTGCACATTTAACCGGTGTCATCCAACGTCCATACTATTTTTAGTACGACTCCTGTATTTTAAAAAAAATTCCATCCGACAGCGTGATTTAATCTCGCTACTCTGTGTCGATAGCTGGAGTGTTATCGTACTCGACTATACCTTGTACTTGATGATGTGCTTAGATGTGTCTCGAATGGGGTATAACCCATCGCTATAAATTAAGTATCTCTTTATTAAGAGCTATTTCAGATATTTTCATTAACGTAGGTTTTTTATTATCCTACGTTTTTTACAACCTTCGTATTTATTTCTTTATAACTAGCTTTTTTTCTGCGTAACCTTCGTTTATAACCTACGTATTTTTTTTAATTAACTCCGTTACCTTTGGTTGTCGCATTTTTATTAGAAGAAGGATTATTCTACAGTAACTGTTTTAAAAGACTATCCCACAGAAAATGTCATTGGGTAAAAAAAAATTAATAAAAGGAAAAAAAAATAATCTGATTTAAAAACTTATTCGTCATTATGTAAAATATTGAGGGGCAATATGGTCTGGTGACCTGTATGGGTGGCATAAAAGTCCCGCTTTAGAACAAGCGTTCAGCACCGGACCACGTTTTATTGACGGATGGTTAAGTCCTGTGAAATTAAAAAATATTAAACGGTGAATCACAAGGCGACCACGATTTACTGATGGTTTTACTATCCCTCTGGATTTACTGATGGTTTTACTCCTCCTTTCTTAAAAACCCTACATTAATTAAAACTCTTATCAAAAGTTCCGTCCTCTCATTAACAGTTCTGCCCTCCCCACTTTTTAAGGAACATCCCGCAGTAACTGTTTTGAATGACTGTCCCGCAGAAAACAAAAAGATGCCATTGGGTAAAAATAAAATTAATAAAAGGAAAACGTCGAAAAAAAAATCTCTCTTTTTAAAAATATCACATACTCACTTCCCTTGCTGCGTACGTGACAAGGTCACTTTCTTAACGGGTGATTGCAGACAGAAATGCACATTAACTGCACAGCAATATTTGCATTTGCTAGAACAAGAATTTTTCGCTCACTAGTCTTCCAGATCTGATGAGAAGAAACACGCGATATTATTCAAAAGATTCGTAAGGATGAAAACTGTAAAAAGTACGAGAACTAAGGTCAAGGTATGCAAATTCATTCAAAGTGACAAGCAGGGTGTGATTCTGCATAGTTCAATGAGTCCTTTGGTAGCCATTAGGAAGGCGAGAAGTAGGAGTTAGCAGACTGAGAAAAAAAACATATCGTTGGAATATGGGATGTTCGTTTCCAAAGAGAATGAATGTTTTCATTTTACACCTTCAGTGCCCTCAAAAAGTTACATATCTACGGTCTATTATTATTATTTTGTACCATGGAAAACTAGTTGATTAGCCAAGAAAAATCAAGAGTTGATGTATATATTAATGTTTCGCTGAATTATTTATTGGAATGAATGCAGGAAATAAAAAACATGAATATTGATGAAACAGTGCAAAACAAAATTTTTCAAAGAGTTACATTTAGTACACACAATTCTTGTTAGTTTTTTTTTCTCTGCTTTACACATGGCCGTCTGTTTACTTCGACTGTCAAATGATCTCCTACCCTGAGCATGCTATTAGAAGCTTCTACGGTTAAAAAAAAAGTAAATACCCCCTCAAGCAGCTGCTTGCCACAGAGGTCTGACAGGAGCCTGTCAGTTTATATTCCACAGTAGGATATCTGAGAGGATGGCAGGACCTCAGCAGAAAAACGACACACACATCCATGCCTAATTCCGGGGCTCGAACCCAGGTCCCTTAGATCAGTAGCCAAGCGTGCTAACCACTCGGCCACGGTACCAACCGGGAAGAGCACGGGATATTTTGATACCAGTGAACTAGGAATCAACTCTTTTTCCATTACCACTGGGACTACTTTACACATATATAAATCCTATATTAACTGTGAATGAGCCTGTAATAAATTGAACACCTTAACAACTATATACATTTAGGAGGAAAATTAAACACATCCGGCCTAATTTTCCCTATAACAATAAATCAAATATCTAAATTCGTAAAAATGAACATTTCAGTCAATGCTTTTGGATACGAGAAAGAGGTGTTCCCACTCTACATCACGCCATTCAGATTTAAAGCGCATGCAAATCTCCTACTGTTATCAGATGATGAAAAGCAGCATTATTGTTCCCTTAAAAATTGATAAGAATCTATGAAATTCAAAGTTCCAAGGGAGAATGCTGTTTTCCATATTATTGGGATCGCAATTAATCTTATTTTGAATCATTCCTTGCATAATAAGATGGCTGTCCTTTAGGTTATGAAATATAACTGGAACCTTATTAGGGAGCTTAAAATTGAGATGACACGTATTATGAGCGCCTCCTCGGAGAAGTGCTAAAACTATGTGTCAGATACTACGAAATTGATCCCTGTCATGTTTGCACAGCTCCTGCCTGACCTGAAGATGACAAATATAGTTGATAAACTACAATGTACCTTTTTGGTAGGTATACGAGGGGGAATTTCGGTGAATCGTTTTAGCACGGCAAGCAACAAGCATTTTGAACAGTGTCTCGCAAACTGTGTGCCGCGGCACAGTAGTGTGCCGCGAGAGATTTTCAAATTGACACTAGATATTCCAAAGATTTCATTTTGACTTGACTTGTGTTATCGACGTGCTTTAATAAAAATCTTTCAGATTTTATCAACTGGGATCTTGTAAGTATTTATCAAGCTCTTTCCAAATTTTGGTATTAATTTTTGATTATTTCAAGCCATAGAATGGACAAATATTTAAAACAAACACCGAGTTATGATTAATTACATTTATTATTATATTTATTTTAAATAAAATGCATTTAACGAAACTTCAATTTTCCTCTTTTTACGTAACCATCAAAAATTCTTTTTTAGGTGTGCCGCGGGAAAAAAAATTAGATTCAGTGTGCCGCAGAGTAAAAAGGTTTGCGAGACACTGATTTAGAACGAAAGACAAACTGATTGCAAGTTTGTTTTACTGTCATACAATCTTAGAGATAAACTCGTTACATAGCTTAATCTTCAGATGCATGTTTCTCAATATCTATTCTTTGCATTTCCTCATACATCTCACATTGTAATTAAAGTTCAAACACTAATACATCTTCCCCATGTGTATCTTTCTAATAAACCATACCACCAAAGTAAATAAATCGCAAGCATCATCTGAGTCAGATTATTATTTTTTCCATATATCTGCTAATTCATTACGACGAAAATCTCACAATAGCCTGAAATGGACAGTACTTTACCCACGATACAGCATGTGACTAGGTCGTTTAATCAAATTACATGCGTAAACGAAAATTCGAAAAACAACGAAATGGTCGGTAAATTAAATGAGAATCACTAAAATGTAAAGGGTGTTGGAATATCTGTAAATTCGCACACATTGCCGTGGATAGGTGAACATTTTCACAATTCTTTGGAAGTGGAAGGTACATTGACTGTAAAATATACTGTGACGAGAGAGAAAGTATAAAAATGCAGTGGGATGGCTGTAAAAATTGCTTCAAAACAGCAAATTACAGCGCAAATACTGTAAGATAGAAAAATCGACTATGAACAAGCGCCATCTAGTGTGTAAAATAAGTGATCCTAAGGAGCAGCTGATAAAAGTCAGTCTTTAGCAGAAGGAGTAATACAGGAAAATCATAAAATATTAAGGTCCCACTCTAGTAAATCACTGTCCATTGTGTACACACGGATGGATGAATATCACAAAATACTTTGCATATAGAAAACATCAGTAAAGAACCGCAGAAATGATTGAAAGACACTAGTGTTTTGAAATCTGAAATAATACTGTCTATAAAGAGAACAGCACTGTAAGCTTGTACTAAATTACTCCTCGTTTCTGAGGGCCCCGCAGAATCGTATCGGCTACACATAACTATGGATACTCAAACTTCAACCGATCTGTTAGACAATACTTTGCGTTTCAAACGTTTTCCGGATCTAACGCATAAAGTCTTTCCCACTTCAAACCGAGACAATCAATCGCCACATTACAGAAGATTGATGGGGCGGGGGTGACTCAGTCGGTAGCGCGCCTGGCTCGTAATCTATAGTTCCCAGGTTCGAGTCCCAGCTGGGTCAGCGTTGAGATTTATCTCCGCAAAATTCCCCGCCCTGCCCACGGTCAGTAGGGGACATCGATGGGCTTGGAAAGGCCTCCGTCCGTCGGATGGGACGTTAAGCCGTGGCCCCGTGTGTGAGAGAGCCATACACTGTGCACGTTAAAGAACACGCTGGATGGCCTTGACGGGAGGCTACCATCTGTCTCTCAACAGCTGTTCCAGTGGGTCCCCTCCCCCAACCTTCTCTGAACCTTCGGGGTCCATGTGACCTGGCCATTTAGCCCATGGTGTGCAAAAAAGTGCTGCTCAGAGGTAAAACAACCCAATGTTAAAGAACACATTGGATGGCCTTGACGGGAGGCTACCATCTGTCTCCCAACAGCTGTTCCAGTGGTCCCCTTCCCCAATCTTCTCTGAGCCTTCGGGGTCATTGTGACCTGACCATTTAGCCCATGGTGTGCAAAAAAGTGTCGCTCAGAGGTAAAACAACCCAACGTTAAAGAACACGCTGGATGGCCTTGACGGGAGGCTACCATCTGTCTCCCAACAGCTATTCCAGTGGGTTCCCTCCTCCAACCTTCTCTGATCCTTCGGGGTCCATGTGACCTGGCCATTTAGCCCATGGTGTGCAAAAAAAGTGCCGCTCAGAGGTAAAACAACCCAACACAACCCAACCCAACAGAAGATTGAAAAAGAGAAGTGAAAGAAAAGCACCCTACCTGCATTCTCACATTAAAAGTAAACGTAACGTAAGCATTCATCGCCTCAAAACAGCTAAGACAGAGGGCGCCATGTCACAGCAAGGAGAATACTGTGGTAACCATAGTTTAAACACAAGTATTCATTTTTTTAAGTATTAGAGCGTTAACGTTACAATTTCTTACAACAACGTTCATTTCTAGTGAAGATGGAACATTCAGTTTTTGTGGAAGCATGTGAATATTACATTTCAGTTGTATGTGAAATTCACTTTTCCGAACAGGGGTGAAATCGCTCCAATGGAGTGAACTACAGTGAAATCCTCACACAGGACAAGGCACTCACGTTGGAAATAGGTGATAAATCTTCGAAATCAATAGCTGAAGGTTTTGCTAGAAGGTTGGGGGAGGAGACTGAGGTAGAAAGGTTAGACCGGTAGCGGGCAGCAGCGATGCTATTTATTGGATTGGATTGTTTTACCTCTGAGCGGCACTTTTTTGCACACCATGGGCTAAATGGCCAGGTCACAAGGACCCCGTAGGCTCAGAGAAGGTTGGGGGAGGGGACCCACTGGAACAGCTGTTGGGAGACAGATGGTAGCCTCCCGTCAAGACCATCCAGCGTGTTCTTTAACGTGCACAGGGTATGGCTCTCCCGCACACGGGGCCACGGCTTAACGTCCCATCCGACGGACGGCGGCCTTTCCAAGCCCATCGGTGTCCCCTACTGACCGTGGACAGGGCGGGGAATTTTGCGGAGATAAATCTCAACGCTGACCCAGCTGGGACTCGAACCTGGGAACTACAGATTGCGAGCCTGGCGCGCTACCGACTGAGCCACCCCCGCCCCACTATTTATTGGTGAATTACCAGTACTAGCAGAGTTGTAAAAGCTGGTACAAGGTGAATGCAAACCGGTTCATACATGTATCGTGTCTGCTTCTTCATATACTATTCTTTCGAACACAAATGTTAAAATATTTCATGCAACAGTTAAAAAACAGTAAATAAGTGATTTTCTGCGTTTCGGGCATTTAACCAGCGCTATCTATCGGGTACAGGAATTCTCAAAACTAAGTAACAATACTAGAAAAATCACTGTCCATAACATTTATATTCATGTATTTCAAATAATTTTCTTGTTAATGGGACCATTTTAAAAAGATTTTATCGGAAACTAGCAGTACTCTTTTAGGAAAAAAAGGAGCAGAGGAGACAGAATTATTTGAGTTATAAGGCACTTGAGCTTATTTCAGAAAGAAGGAACTGCAGGAATGTCCTTAATCAGTACCCTACTAGTCCTAATAGAAAGCATTACAAAGAACTTAATAAACGTGTAAAGGATCAGTTAGCTACTGATAAGAATCTTTGGCTTGATGGCCTTGCTGACAAAGCTGAGGAAGCAGTTAGACAGCACAACAGCAGAGAGCTGTACCAGATAGTTAATGTTTTGTGTGGTAGAAAACGAACAGGTGTACAGGAATTGAAGGATAAACAAGGTAAGGTTATAGAAGGTGAGGATTCTGTCATGGCTAGGTGGGCTGAGCCGTAACCATCGAGAATCAAGGCCTTTTCACTGGTGACGTCATACGTTCTGACGTCATCCTTCGTCGATCTAGCTTGTTGATTCCCCGTAGTTGTGGAGCGTTTTAGTGCTTTTGTACGAAAGTTGTTTGAGTAGTTTTTGTGCGAAATTTAAATCTTTGAAGTTGCGATAAGTTTGCGAAGATGCCTCACCCATGCAGTGTGCCCGGCTGTAGAGGCAACTATAAAAATTCAAGAAAAGTTCGCGTTTACAGTTTTCCCCAGGATGAAGAATTGTGTAGAAAATGGCTGCTAGCAATAAGAAGAGAAAACTTCACAGTAACAAAATTTAGCAAGGTATGTCAATTTTTTTTTTGCCTTTTTATAATAGCAAGTATACTTGTGATAAAAATTTTAGATTGCTGAAATCCTAGCAAAATTGCAATATTTGGCAAGAGTGCATAAAATGGTTTGAATGATAATTGTGAAGAATATATTGTGCCATACATTCATATAAGTTAACTGCTATACGTACGGTGACCATATTTGTTTGGAGAAAATAAAGGACAATCAGAAATTGTTTCATAATAAAAAAATGCAGGTTGCGTTTATTTTTTTCACTAAAACTAAAAAGCTTTATAACATTTATTACAAAATATAAGCATATGCATAGCATTTTAAACAATCATATTACTTAAAAATTTAATTTTGATACTTTTCACAAGAAAACATTTTTAATAAATCGGGTTTGTGCTTTAAAAATTCTTAAAAATATACAATTCATGTCAAAGTTGCATTTGGTATAAATGCATGCTTTCAATGTTTCGATTTTTAATTTGGTGTTTTCACTGGTCCACATATTGTTCGCTAATCAAAATACTCATTCAGTGGGGGCATTAGATCCAGGGACACAAGCAAAATTCAACGTTTCTTTAAATGTTTGTAAAAAATATGTGCTTATCTGTAAAATATTTTAAAATTTCAACCCATCTACTGCATTTCAATATTCAGTTTACTATATTAATTCAGAAGAAAAAGGACAAAATGGTCATTTTAGAAAAAAATAAATATAATAGTGAAATAAAGGACGTATGGTCACCGTAGCTATATGTTTAATCACAATTAGTTTATTTATCCTTCCTGTTTGCATCGTGGTTGTTTTTTGCTGAGGGAGGGTATTGAATATGAGTTTTTTATTTAGTTATGTGAAATATAGGTTTAAGAAATAGTGATCACAAGCCAACATATGTTATAGAGAAGAGAGCATTTGTCACTCATTAATAATTTGGATGACATGTAAATTTAAAGTTTATTTTCATAATACCCTTGGGAAATATTAGAATCTGATTTTCACAGTTTCCTCAGAGATTTAATGTTTTAGTTTCAATCATTTTTCAAGAGAACAGGTTATATACCATTCATTAGTTAATGTTTGAATGCCATAGTCGTAAGGTAAAATTTGTGCATTATGAATGAATAACGAATGCCTGTGTAACGTAAATTATGTAGCGAGTGATCATTTCCCCAAAAAATATACATAACAGAAATTTATATACAGAAATCATAGAGGTGAAAAAGGAAATTTTTTACTGGATCATTATAAGTCAACTGTAAAATAAATATGTCTCAAATTAGGTTTCTGCAAAAATAGAAAGTTTCTAGTATTAGTGTTTCTTAAACAGATACCATAAATGCTGTAGGAATAAACTAATGCATAATACAAATTCTTCATTGTGTTATATTTATAATTCAAGATATATTTGAATGCATCCAATACTTTTTCCAATTATTCAAATCACTTGAACAATACAATTCAAGTTTTCAAGTTTGCATATAATATAATTCTAATTCAAGATATATTTGAATGCATCCAATACTTTTTCCAATTATTCAAATCACTTGAACAATACAATTCAAGTTTTCAAGTTTGCAATTCAAGTTTGCATCTCTTGAAACACAGAGAAACTTTATTTGTTGATATATTTGGACTTTTGACCATTTACAATAATTTTTACTTTTCTTACTATTTTTATAAAATATATACATACATACAAAATCCTCATGCAGCCATGGGCTATGGAGGTCCAACTAGACTGTGTAATTTTCCACACCAGACTTGTCTTTTTTGAGCTACAGCTGCTGCATTTTTGGCAACTATAGGCCTATTCTAGCAAGGTCCTGTTTGACATTGTCTGCTCATTGCATCCTAGGTCTTCCCCTTTTTTGATACCTTAGGTACACTGTTCATAATGCTCTTTGCCAATCTGCAGCTATGTATACGGGCAACATGGCCAAACTAACACAGTCTCTCTCTCTCTGCACAATATGCTGTTCAAAAGACTCCCTTCATCTAACCTCATCATTGCTTTCAAAGTCAAACCACGTAATGCCTATTTTTCCATACTCTCCATAGATTCTTAAAAGTCCCAGCAGCAATCCCTATTCTTCTATTTATCTCATACTGCACACCACTACATGTTACGTAGCTCCTAAGATAACTAAACTGAGACACTTGCTCAATAGTACAGCCATTCAAAGCGTCTAAAGCACCATCTGCCTGACCATTTTCATCACTTTAGTTTTTTCTCTGTTTATCACCAAACCTACTCTATTACAGTCTGATTAACATCCCTAATGAACAAATTCATCTCATCAACATCAGTAGCCAACAGGGCCAAATCATCTGCATAACCTAAATCAGAAATTTTGAAATCTCTAGACCATTTAAGGCCAAAATCTTTCCCTTGCAATGAATTTCGCATTACATAATCAATAACTAAAGAGAAAAGGTCCTGTCTGTTTCTTCCCACATTAAACATTAACAATCTGGTACAACCCTCTGCTGTTGTGCTGTCTAACTGCTTCCTCTGCTTTGTTAGCCAAGCTATTAAGCCAAAGATTCTTATCAGCTGTTAACTGATCTTTTACATGTTTATTAAGCTAGTTGTAATGCCTTCTGTTAGTACTAGTAGGGTGCTAATTCATATTAATCCTGCACTTCCTTCATTTAGAAATAAGTTCTGTAGCCTTATCACTCAAAATTTTGTTTCCTCTGTTCCCTTTTACCCAAAAGAGTACTGTTGGTTTCAAGAAAAGCCTGTTTAAACTGATCCCATTCCTTCTCAACTTCAGCAGTAAGCAAACTACGATTGTCGTAATGACTAAGTAGCCTATCATGGTATGCTTTGGTTATATCTGGAAATAGAAATATCTCCTTTCTTCACAATTCAAAATATCCTGAAGCTTGTTGTAAAACATCCTTCTCATTCTCATGAGTCCTCTGGGGGGGGGGGGGGGGGGGGATGGCATTGAAGTCTTTAACTTTTGTTTTAAATTTTTCTATAACTTGAGTAACCCAACAGTGTTGCAGATTAAGCTTAATTGATCAGTAACAATCAGACAAAAAAATTTAACATATAAAGCACAACACACTAAATGGTATTCATCTTTCTCTCTAGGTTTGTGAATTACACTTCAAAGAGAGTGATATTCAAAGATGTTCAAGTGCATTCAATGAGAAAACTGGTAAGACGGTTACTGTGCAATTGAAAGTCCCCAGACTAATTCCTGGGAGCATTCCCTCAAAACTACCAAATTTACCAGCATATCTCTCTGCTACTCCTACATCCAGCAGAGAAAGTCCTGAAAGCAAAAGGAAACAACGTGAAGAATCTTCACTCAAAAAAGCACTAGAATGTAGTGCAAGGGAAAAAGCTGAATATGACACTCAAAGAACATTTTTATCCATTCGTGATTTATTTTCCAAAGTGCACTTCATAGACGTTCACACATGGACTGTATTATGTAAAAATGATTTGCTTTTGATATTAAATATTGTAAGTGATCCAGCTCCTATAGTAAAATTTTCTGTTGTTGTTAATTCTGAGCTTATGGTGAGAGCATATAATAAAAATAACGAGCAATCCAAAGTTGGAAAATATACTTTTCCTCTAAAAATCAGTCATATTGATGTTTTAAATGACCTTTTAAATTGTTTAATAAGGGTTAAAACTCCTGAAAGTAATATTAGATATAGTATTGATTTAATGTGTAATATTTTGAAAGCACTTCGTATATCTGATGAAAATAACACTAATCATTTAAAATTCATTGAGGAACAGGTGATACTATTTGGGTTAAATAAGTATGCTTCAAGGTATTCATCAGATATGATGATTTTTGCATCACTCTTTTTTAGCATGGCTCCTCATGCTTATAATTTTGTTAGAGAAAGTGGAAACATTAGATTACCACATCCTAGTACAATTCGACGCATTTGTCTTCGGTTTAATGTCAACCCTGCTATAGAGAAAGTAGATTCAAATTTTTTATCATATGTCAGGCAAAAATATTCTTTTTTGAATGATACAGATAAAAAGGTGATTTTAATGCTTGATGAAATTCATCTTAAACAGTATTTGGATTACAAATGTGGTAACCTTGTTGGTCTATCATTTGACACACAAAACATGGCAACCAGTGCCCATGTATTTATGATAACTAGTTTGCTTTCCAACTATAAAGATGTAGTTCATATATTACCAGCCAAAACAATAAATGCTGATATTCTCTACAGTATTATTAAAAAAATTATCATTGGTTTGGAAGAAATTGGTTTTTTTGTGATATGTGTCGTAGCTGACAATAATTCTATCAATCGTAAGAGTATGTCATTATGTCTTTCTCCCCCTAAAGTTCAAATTGTATATCCTCATCCATCAGATAAATCAAGACCTTTATTTTTTCTTACTGACCCAGTTCATTTGTTGAAGTGTATCAGAAATAACTGGCTAAATCAAAAAAATATTGAAAAATGCATGTACTATCCACACTTTGTAAATAATGGAAATAGTATTTCATCATTCAAAACTGCATCATTATCAACCCTTAAAGAACTGCATAAAATTGAAGCAAACTCATTGTTAAAATATGGATTTAATCTGTCGTATAAAGCTTTGAACCCAAGTAACCTTGAGAGACAAAATGTTAAATTAGTCTTAAATATTTTTAATGATTTTGTAGTTAATGGACTTTTAGAAATAGGAGAAAAGCACAAATTGTTACATTACCAAGATACATCAGATTTCATTAAGATTATTTTAACATGGTGGCATATTGTAAATGTAAAATCACCTTTTAAAGGTGAACGTTTGAATAACAAACACCAAATGCCATTAACGTGTTCAGAGTCAGATGAAAATGTCTCATTTCTGAATTCTTTCCTGAATTGGCTTGATAAATGGGAGCAGATGAGTTGCACAACTGGTATGCTAACGAAAGAAACCCATTCTGCATTAAGACTTAGTACATAGTCATTGCTTGAAATTGCATCATATTGTACTTCTGAACTTAAATTAAAATATATTTTACCAGGTAAGTTTCAAACTGATAATTTAGAGAGTCGTTTCGGCCTCTACAGGCAGTTAGCTGGATGCCAATATAATATAAGTGTACGTCAATTATTTGAATGTGAAACAAAATTAAGAGTGCAGTCACTGTTGAAACTTCCCACTAAGTCAAGTGGCAAAATTAAAATAACTGATTTGGATTTTAAAGATGATTTTAAGGAAATGAATTTTACGTCTATTAGCTTAAAGTTTAATATTACAGTGCTTCCTTCAGATTTGTCTGATTGTGATAACTCTCTTCCTGTAATTGCATATATAGCAGGATATTGTGTATTTTCAGTTTTGAAAAGTTTGAAATGTGACCATTGTAAACATTTATTATTACTTGATAAAAAAGTAGAATTGGATGCAAAATTTAAGTATTTACAAAAACTTGATAGAGGCAGTCTTTTTTGCCCAAATGAGACAGTAATTAATGTTGTATTGTTAAATTATATTACTATGAAAAAATTGTGTACTGAATTCGAACAAGAATTTATGGAAATGGCAAATCAAAGAAATGTTGTTACTTTAATCACTACCAGTCTTTTACATGATGCAGAATTACTTGATTATCACACAAGTTGTGAATTTGGCCACTGTATTGGAAAAACTCTAGAAATGATTATCTGGTGTTCAACCAATATATTTTTAAACAATTTTTGCAAGGTTAAAAATGATTGTTTGTTAGAGAATTTGGGAAATAAGAAAAAATGTCTTAGTGCCAAAAAAAGAAAGTTGTCCACCCTCAATAAATAGTATCCACAGAGTTAACTGTTTGAAGTTAATAGTTTTGTGACAGTTTTTCTGGCATGTGGGATTTGAACCATATCTCTCCAGGTATATGCCACAGTATTCTAAGACTATTATACTAATAAATTATATTAGTGGAAAAAAAGGAAGAGCAGTGTTAGTTTAGTGGTCTTACACCACTGGCTTATATCTGGAAAGATGTATGCCTAAATGATTTAATCTTTGTTTACCAGGCTGCATAGAATTATATTTTTAACAATCGAAGATTGATTAGAGACTATTTTCTTTACATTTGAGAGGTTAGTTGAGCGATATATTATCAAATGTTAGGTCGATAGATTTACAGGTAGCTTTGTAAACCAAAATGTGTATGTAAATTGTAGTTTGTAAAGTTTAGATGCACTTTTCCTGCTAGTTTTTGAATATGTATTCCATCAAAAGGTATCCATGTCCTATAAATTCAGTCTAATCACTAAGAAAAAGTATTTCAATTAAAACATAGCTGCAATTGTTACAGTTAAACCTATTACAGTATATCATTAATTTGTAGTTCACATTTGTCAATAAAATTGCTCTGAAGAAATTTTGTGTGTGTGTGTTTTTTTTTCTTTTAATATAACAGACTAATTTTCCATAGCAGTTTATGTCACGATTATATTATCAATGGTTCAAAAAACTGGATTAGTTATTGACAGCATTTATCAGGAAAAATATGTGAAGGAAATGATTTTATTTTTGTAAATATATAACCGAGTAATTATTTGCATTTTACCTTATTTTTAAACAAATTGTGTCAATGTTATTATATGTAGAACCTGAATATGACACTCCTGCTAATTTATATATCTTTATACATGTTCAGAGAACGTTAAACAACGATTACTCTGCACTTTGAGTCATCAATTTAGCACAATTAGAAATCGAGATCTATTTTAGTTTCAACGTCTTCCTTATTTGAAGGTTTGTCAGAAATATTACACTAATGTACATATATACAATGTCAATCAGTTTTTGAGCACATTATCAAACAAAAATGCCCACCGAACTTATAAAAAAAAAGTAAATGCTCGATTTGCGACGGTAGTTCTACGTACGCAGGAAGCACTGTAGATCCAGAGGATGTGACGTCAATTTAGACTTCAAAGGCCTTCAGTCTCGAAGGTCACGGCTGAGCATTTCAGTGATATTCTAAACAATGCGCTTAGTTCTACTCCCATTGTTTGCAATGATGATAGATGCATTGGTGGCTTTAATGTTGGCCCTATAACACAATCTGAAGTTATTTTGTCTATTTCTAAACTTAAACTTCATAAATCTTCAAGGGTAGATGAAATTACTACAGAAATGCTCAGAGCTGGGAATGTTTCGGTTACCACTTGGATGACTGAAATTTTGAATATCTTTTATGATAAAAGCATAGTCCCTAAGGATTTTTCTAGAGCTATTATTATCCCTATTTTCAAAAAAGGTGATCGCAGTTCTTGTGATAACTATAGGGGCATCAGCCTACTCTCTGTTCCAGGTAAAGTTCTTTCCATGATTGTGCTTAATAGAATTAAGAATCTGGTTGACAGGCAATTGCGTGATGAGCAATGTGGATTCAGAAGTGGTAGGGGATGTGTAGATCTGATATTTTCACTTAGGCAGATTCTTGATAAATGTTTAGAGTTTCAGAAACCTTTGGTTGCTAACTTTGTTGATTTCAAAAAGGCTTTTGACTCTGTTGATCGTCATAATTTGTGGTTGATTGTGAGATCATATACCAGACAAGTGAGTTAACATAATGAAAGCTCTCTATAATAACACTGAGTCGTGTGTGAGAGTTGGTAAGGCTTGTAGCAATTGGTTTAGCATTTCTCCTGATGTTCGACAAGGGTGCATTTTGTCTCCTTTTCTCTTTAGCTTGGTTATTGATTATGTTATGCGAAATTCACTTCAAGGGAAAGATTTTGGCCTTAAATGGGCTGGAGATACTAAAATTTCTGATTTGGATTATGCTGATGATTTAGCCCTTTTGGCGAATGATGTTGATGAGATGAACTCTTTCATTCGAGCTGTTGATGAGACTGGTAGTACAGTAGGATGGTTATAGACAGAGAGAAAAATAAAGTGATGAAAATTGGTCAGGCAGGCTGTGATTCAGTTAATCTGAATGGTTGCAGTCTTGAGCAGGTGTCACAGTTTAATTATCTTGGGAGCTATGTAACAGATAATGGTGATGTGCGGCATGAGATTAACAGACGAATAGGGATTGCTGCTGGGACTTTTAAGAATCTATGGAGAGTGTGGAGAAATAGGCGTATACACCTAAAGACTAAAATTAGACTGTATAATAGTTTGGTTCTTTCTAGGGTTAGTTATGGTAGTGAAACTTGGACACTTTGTAAACAAGATAACAGGAAACTAGATGCTTTTGATTCCAGATGCTTACGCAGTATCTTGGGCATTAGGTGGTTTAACACTGTAACTAATGATGAGGTTAGGCAAAGGAGTTTGCAACCTCCTTTAAGCAGCATATTGTGCAGAGAGAGACTCCGTTGGTTTGGCCATGTTGCCCGTATGAATAATTATAGATTGGCGAATAGGGTTATGAACAGTGTGCCTAAAGGTCTCAGAAAGAAGGGGAGACCTAGGATGCGGTGGGCAGACAATGTCAAACAGGACCTTGTTAGAATTAGTGTGCAGTGGCCAGATGCAGTAGATGTCGCTCAGGACAGACTTGCTTGGAGAATTAAATTGCACGGTCTGGTTGGACCTCCGTAGCCCATGGCTGCTTGATGATGATGATGATGGTGATGAATGTCTAACCCTACAACCCTTTTTAATGAAACTTACTGTCAAGCTAATTGCCTGTTTTCCTTAAGGATAGCTAACATTTTAAAATTTAATCTAATAAATTCTCACTAGACACTTTAATACTTTCTTGTGTCACGGAAATGAGGGGAAAAATGAGTTAAAGTTGCATCACGAAAAAGTTGATTAGATTTCTGAAAAACGAAAGCAGTTGGGTAGTTTTACCTCTGAGTGCCACTTTCTTGCACACATTGGATTAAATGGCCAGGTCACAATGACACTGAGAGCTCATAGAATGTTTCGAGTCAGAATGTTTCATTAGAATGTTTCAGTCAGTAGCCTACGTTCAAGGATGGAACGTAAAGTCGTATTCCCGACTGCGGGAGAGCTATACCCTGTGCACGTAAAGAACGCACTGGATGAATTTAAAAGGAAGCTACCATCTGTTTTCTAATAGCTGTCAAGTGGATCCCCCCCTCCCAACCTTCTCTGAGCCCTCGGGAGCCTTGTGACCTAGCCATTTAACCCTCTTTTTTTTTGGAAAAAAAAAAGCGTCGCCCAGAGGTAAAACATCCAACTTATTCCGCACACGTAGCCATGGTTTACCGTCCCATTCGATAAATTTCCAAGCCCATGGGTATCCCTTACTGACCGAGGGCTGGAAATTTTGCGGAGACAAATCTCAATAGTGGCCCAGCTGGGTCTCGACCTGAGAACTGCAGAATACGAGCTTTGCGGGCTACCTATTGAACCATCCCCGCCCCCATTTTGTTAGTGTTACCTTAATTATGTCAAGCAGTGTATACAGGTTAAATATTTTTTCGCCTCCGTTTTCGGGGGCGGGGATAGTCAGTCAGTAGCACGCTTCGCATATAATCTGCAGTTTCAGGTTCGAGTCCCACTTGGACCATCATTGAGATTGAACTCTGCGAAACTCCCCGCCTTGCTGTTGATCAGTAGGGGACACTAATGGGATTGGAAATGCTGCCATCCGTAGGATGGGACTTTAAGCCATGGTTCGGTGTGGTGGAGAGCATACCTTGTGCACGTTAAAGGACACGCTGGATTGGCTTGACGGGAGGCTACCATTTGTATCCCATCAGCTGTGCAGTGGGTGTCTTCCCCCAACCTTCTCTGAGATTTCTTCCACCTGGCCGTTTAGTCCATTATGTGCAAAAAAAAAAAAAAATGCCGCTCAGAGGTTAAACAACCCAACCTCCGTTCTGGTTACTGACATTCTCACCAGATGAGGGGGGGGGGGGGGGGCAGCTCGGACCCCGCGTTACAATCGGCTCTGTTAAGAGATATAAAATATGACATTAATATATGCATGGGTCAAAACATTTTATTTACTCTCACGTCAGAATGCTCGAATAAATGTGAACTCAGTTACAGCCAAAGTATCGTAGTAATGATTGAACTTTATATCAAAATCTTGATTGCGGGATTGCCTGGTAATATCCATTAAAACCGATGGCCAAGTTATCTCGCAGTTTCCAGGATCAACTTGAATAGTATACTCCACGTCAGACTCTAACAGGATGAGCTTTTTGGCATGAAATTCGAAAATATGGATTTCTGTGCTTTGATAAGTGGAATCCGAAGAAGACAAATCGTTCATAAGCATCTTTCCCTCATAATCTGTGGTCCACAAATCCACATAATTATCCTTACTTAAGAGCCGAAATGATTCAAAATAAATTCCAGTATCCTCATTATTCAAAGCTTTAACTATGAAACTTAAAAGGTATACATCAGGATTCACAGAGAAACTTAAAAGTGAAAGCCGATTGCCCAGACTCGAAGGAGTATGTAAAGGATCAAAATTAACACATTCTATAGTAATCTGAAAATTTATCAAGCTACAAAGAATTTCAGAGAATTTTTTGTCAGCTTCAGTGCTATCGTCAGATTCATTTATTTCCGCTTTTTCTTCCTCAATCCACACATTTTTCGAAATTTTATCACAAACATATTCCGAAACTGATTTTGGCAAAGATTTCAGCTCATCTTCAGACAAGAATTGAAATCCAACATACTCAGCGAATTTCGAAAACTCGTCAAATATATTTCTTTCCGTGAGGAATATTTGTTTCCTGCAGCACTCCATAGTGGCCCATTGCCATACAGCTTTAAATATATCTATTTTATTCTCTACAAACAAATCTTTGACACAAATTATCTCTTGAACTGCAGAAGCACTTAGTTTTGTGAAAGCTCTTGTTTTCAAAACAATAAACCCTCCATTACGGCACAGATCTAAGCATTCGTCTTTCAGATCTGACAAATCGTACAATAGAGCGATATCCAGGATAAAACAAACGTAACTCGGAGTCAAATTGTTGGATAAATAGGTTTCAGAAAATTTAATTAAAGGTACAATTTCATATTTGTGGGCTGCTTGCAGTACATCAACAGCCGTCTTCCAGCACTCGAGATAAACATATCCACTGTATAAATACCTGAAATTGAAGAAGAGAAAAGATTAACAGACTTGATAAATATGTCAAAGAAATTATTTAGCTAAACAATGCTCAACTAACCGAAAGCGAGCAAGAGATAGGTATAATAATACATCTATCTGCCTAGGGGCGGGAGTGGCTCAGTCGGTAGCGCGCCAGGCTCGTAATCTGTAGTTCCCAGGTTCGAGTCCCAGCTGGGTCAGCGTTGAGATTTATCTCCGCAAAATTCCCCACCCTGCTCACGGTCAGTAGGGGACACCGATGGGCTTGGAAAGGCCGCCGTCTATCGGATGGGACGTTATTCGTGTGCAAGAGAGTCATACCCTGTGCACGTTAAAGAACACGCTGGATGACCTTTACGGGAGGCTACGCTACTGACCTTGACGGGGGTCTCCCAACTGCTGTTCCAGTAGGTCCTCAACCTTCTCTGAGCCTTCAGGGTCCATGTGACCTGGCCATTTAACCCATGGTGTGCAAAAAAGTGCCGCTCAGAGGTAAAACAACCCAACCCAATTTCAAAGGCAAAATCACGGAGCATTGTGGGAAAGTTGAACGTGTTGTGATATCGTCGCAAGTAACAGCAGAACAGTGGGCATTCAGTCTCTGTGCTTTTTCTTTCTGTTGGTTTTTAATTTGCGCGTAGAATTCTTCCTTCGGAAAAGTGTTCGTATTTGCTTTTGTGGGTGAGATTTTCTTCAGTCTAAGGCTGATCTGGAAACTGAGCAGTGGCATGTGATACATTAATGCGTTTGACAAGGCTTAAGTGGTGTCAGGCAGTCGCAGAAATAATTTAAATGTATCGAGAACGGTGCTTGAAAAGAAGCGCGATTTTCAAATGACACAAATGCTTCACATGCGGGTACGGTTCACTAGAGCAGTGGTTCCCAACCTTTTAACAAGAGAGGACCACATTCCCAAATCACATTTGAGTTGCGGACACCCACTACACATTTAGCAGTTTAGTGACTTAAATTAAAATCTTTAAATGCTGGCCAATGAAGGAATAGGCCTATATTCAATAATAAAAAAAAAATAAAATAAATACCCCCTCAAGCAGCTGCTTGCCACAGAGGTCTGACAGGAGCCTGCCAGTTTATATGCCACAGTAGGAGATCTGAGAGGATGGCAGGACCTCAGCAGAAAAACGACACACACACCCATGCCTAATTACAAGTTGTTATTTACTGCAACATAACAAATAAAATGCACGGATGTAGAAAAAAGAACTAAACATTTTATATTATTGGCAGCGCAGTCACAGACCACAGGTTGGGAAACACTGCACTAGACGACAACCCAAGATCTGGACCTGTTTCCACAGGTTGGGAAACACTGCATTAGAGGACAACCGAAGATCTGGACCTATTCCCACAGGTTGGGAAACACTGCACTAGACGACAACCCAAGATCTGGACCTGTTCCCACAGGTTGGGAAACACTGCATTAGAGGACAACCCAAGATCTCGGCCTGTTCCCACAGGTTGGGAAACACTGCACTAGAGGACAACCCAAGATCTGGACCTATTCCCACAGGTTGGGAAACACTGCATTAGAGGACAACCCAAGATCTGGACCTGTTCCCACAGGTTGGGAAACACTGCACTAGAGGACAACCCAAGATCTGGACCTATTCCCACAGGTTGGGAAACACTGCATTAGAGGACAACCCAAGATCTGGACCTGTTCCCACAGGTTGGGAAACACTGCACTAGAGGACAACCCAAGATCTGGACCTGTTCCCACAGGTTGGGAAACACTGCACTAGAGGACAACCCAAGATCTGGACCTGTTCCCACAGGTTGGGAAACACTGCGTTAGAGGACAACCCAAGATCTGGAACTATTCCCACAGGTTGGGAAACACTGCACTAGACGGCAAACCCAAGATCTGGACCTGTTCTCACAGGTTGGGAAACACTGCACTAGAGGACAACCCAAGATCTGGACCTATTCCCACAGGTTGGGAAACACTGCACTAGAGGACAACCCAAGACCTGGACCTATTCCCACAGATTGGGAAACACTGCACTAGAGGACAACCCAAGATCTGGACCTGTTCACACAGGTTGGGAAACACTGCGTTAGAGGACAACCCAAGATCTGGACCTATTCCCACAGGTTGGGAAACAATGCACTAGACGACAACCCAAGATCTAGACCTATTCCCACAGATTGGGAAACACTGCACTAGAGGACAACCCAAGATCTGGACCTGTTCCCACAGGTTGGGAAACACTGCACTAGACGACAACCCAAGATCTGGACCTGTTCCCACAGGTTGGGAAACACTGCACTAGAGGACAACACAAGATCTGGACCTATTCCCACAGGTTGGGAAACACTGCACTAGAGGACAACCCAAGATCTGGACCTGTTCCCATAGGTTGGGAAACACTGCATTAGAGGAAAACCCAAGATCTGGACCTGTTCCCACAGGTTGGGAAACACTGCGTTAGAGGACAACCCAAGATCTGGACCTGTTCCCACAGGTTGGGAAACACTGCGTTAGAGGACAACCCAAGATCTGGACCTATTCCCACAGGTTGGGAAACACTTCACTAGAGGACAACCCAAGATCTGGACCTGTTCTCACAGGTTGGGAAACACTGCACTAGAGGACAACCCAAGATCTGGACCTATTCCCACAGGTTGGGAAACACTGCACTAGAGGACAACCCAAGATCTGGACCTGTTCCCACAAGTTGGGAAACACTGCATTAGAGGACAACCCAAGATCTGGACCTATTCCCACAGGTTGGGAAACACTGCACTAGAGGACAACCCAAGATCTGGACCTATTCCCACAGGTTGGGAAACACTGCACTAGAGGACAACCCAAGGTCTGCACCTGTTCCCACAGGTTGGGAAACACTGCACTAGAGGACAACCCAAGATCTGGACCTATTCCCACAGGTTGGGAAACACTGCACTAGAGGACAACCCAAGATCTGGACCTATTCCCACAGGTTGGGAAACACTGCATTAGAGGAAAACCCAAGATCTGGACCTGTTCCCACAGGTTCTGAAACACTGCAGTAGAGGATAACCCAAGATCTGGACCTATTCCCACAGGTTGGGAAACACTGCACTAGAGGGCAACCCAAGATCTGGACCTGTTCCCACAGGTTGGGAAACACTGCACTAAAGGGCAACCAAAGATCTGGACCTATTCCCACAGGTTGGGAAACACTGCACTAGAGGACAACCCAAGATCTGGACCTATTCCCACAGGTTGGGAAACACTGCACTAGAGGACAACCCAAGATCTGGACCTATTCCCACAGGTTGGGAAACACTGCACTAGAGGACAACCCAAGATCTGGACCTATTCCCACAGGTTGGGAAACACTGCACTAGAGGGCAACCCAAGATCTGGACCTGTTCCCACAGGTTGGGAAACACTGCACTAGAGGGCAACCAAAGATCTGGACCTATTCCCACAGGTTGGGAAACACTGCACTAGAGGGCAACAAAGATCTGGACCTATTCCCACAGGTTGGGAAACACTGCACTAGAGGACAACCCAAGATCTGGACCTATTCCCACAGGTTGGGAAACACTGCACTAGAGGGCAACCCAAGATCTGGACCTGTTCCCACAGGTTGGGAAACACTGCACTAGAGGGCAACCCAAGATCTGGACCTATTCCCACAGGTTGGGAAACACTGCACTAGAGGGCAACCCAAGATCTGGACCTGTTCCCACAGGTTGGGAAACACTGCACTATAGGGCAACCAAAGATCTGGACCTATTCCCACAGGTTGGGAAACACTGCACTAGAGGACAACCCAAGATCTGGACCTATTCCCACAGGTTGGGAAACACTGCACTAGAGGACAACCCAAGATCTGGACCTATTCCCACAGGTTGGGAAACACTGCACTAGAGGACAACCCAAGATCTGGACCTATTCCCACAGGTTGGGAAACACTGCACTAGAGGGCAACCCAAGATCTGGACCTATTCCCACAGGTTGGGAAACACTGCACTAGAGGACAACCCAAGATCTGGACCTGTTTTCCTCACACTTGAATAATCTCTGCTACTAGAACACTGTAACACATCACATGCCACTGCTCAATATCTAGATCAGCTGTAGCGTGAAAAAAATATCACACCCACAGAAACAAAACGAACACCTTTACAAAGCAAGAACACGACAGTATGACTGTTTACTGTTCTGCTGTCACTTGCGACGACCGTATCGCAACGTGTTTCAAATTGCACACACTGCTCTATGCCGTTAAAAGAATCGCTGTTTTGCCACATATCACGTATTATCTTGTGCGAAAACAGTTAATTGTAACCTACGGTTTTCCACGAAATAAATGATCCAACCTCGTTTATTGGATTTGGGTTGTTTTACCTGTGAGCGGCACTTTTTTGCACACCATGGGCTAAATGGCCAGGTCACATGGACCCCGAAGGCTAAGAGAAGTTTGGGGGAGGGGACCCACTGGAACAGCTGTTGGGAGACAGATGGTAGCCTCTCGTCAAGGCCATCCAGTGTGTTCTTTAACGTGCACACGGGACCACGGCTTAACGTCCCATCCGACGGACGGTGTCCTTTCCAAGCCCATCGGTGTCCCCTACTGACCGTGGGCAGGGCAGGGAATTTTGCGGAGATAAATCTCAACGCTGACCCAGCTGGGACTCGAACCTGGGAACTACAGATTACGAGCCTGTCGCGCTACCGACTGAGACACCCCGCCCTCGTTTATTGGAAAACAGTCGTCTATTACTTACTCGAGAAGAAGTAACACGATATCTGAGCTGATATCTTTTATTGTAACTTTCCTGGTTTTTCCTTCACTGAACTCTGAATTCAGCATCTTGGAGAATACTTCACTAGCTGTTGATAGAATGAACTTGAGGCAGGGAAATCTGTAAGTGGAGCGATCTGTTTCTACCAGAATTTCAACATCACTGAGTTCTTCTCTCAAGAAGAGATTTCTTCCCAAATAAAACCCACCTTTTCTTTCTACAAGTGTCATCTTCTCTGCACAGGTATCAGAATCCTAGAAAGTAAAACATCTCCTTCAATTGGTACCAACTCGAAATTTCCTTTATGGGCTATCACTAAAATATTTTCAGTTTTCAAATACAGTAAACCCTTGTTAGTCCTGAATACAGTTGGGGTGGGGGTGGCTCAGTCGGTGGCGCGCCAGGCTCGTAATCTGTAGTTCGTAGGTTCGAGTCCCAGCTAGTCAGCGTTGAGATTTACCTCCGCAAAATTCCCCGCCCTGCCCACGGTCAATAGAGAATGCCGATGGGCTTGGAAAGGCCGCCGTCCGTCGGATGGGACGTTAAGCCGTGGCTAAGTGTGCGGGAGAGCCATACCCTGTGCACGTTAAAGAACTCACTGGATGGTCTTGACGGGAGGCTACCATCTGTCTCTCAACAGCTGTTCCAGTGGATCCCCTCCCCCAACCTTCTCTAAGCCTTCAGGGTCCATGTGACCTGGCCATTTTGCCCATGGTGTGCAAAAGTGCCGCTCAGAGGATAAACAACCCAACCCCGAATACAGTTAATCCGGATTGACGACTGAAGGATGTTATTGTTCAACGCGGTCAAGAATGGTGTTCCGTTTGGAGTGTACAGTGGTATTGTTGTCTCTGTGACTGTCGGGTATTGCTTATAACTTATAATTTGAGTTCTGCTATTCAATTAAGTCAAAATATTTGATTTTATCACGGGTCGTAAAAGTTGAATGGGCAGTTGAAATTTAAATTGAATTGCAAGAAATTATGCAAATGTGACGAAATTTAGGGAGCCAATAGTATATGGAAATGATTAGGTTTACACGACGATCGAAATGATTGGACAGGAGCGAGCTGACGTCACAGGTACGGAGCAGTCAAACACAGAAAAAGGCAACCAAAGCTCCCTGGTTGACAAAACGTTGTGGAAATTGTTCTAACCCTTGAAAGATGCTCTTACGCAGACCTCGACAGTTCCAACAGTTAACAGACTGAGCGTAGAAAAATCATCGGCCTTAGAGAAGCTGGTTTGTCGTACAAGAGATGTGGTCAACCTTGTTGGTCGCAATCGTACACCATCGTACACATATGTCGCCAGTGGGTTCGACAAGGATCAGGAAGACGACGTATGACCATGGAGCGACAGAACCGCCATTTTCGAAGTATGGCAGATTTGCGACTTCAATGCAACTGCAAAGGGACTGGTAACAGGGTTGGGTTGGGTTGTTTTACTTCTGAGCGGCACTTTTTTGCACACCATGGGCTAAATGGTCAGGTCACATGGACCCCGAAGGCTCAGAGAAGGTTGAGGGAGGGGACCCACTGGAACAGCTGTTGGGAGACAGATGGTAGCCTCCCGTCAAGGCCATCCAGCGTGTTCTTTAACGTGCACAGGGTATGGCTCTCCCGCACACGGAGCCAAGGCTTAACGTCCCATCCGACGGACGGCGGCCTTTCCAAGTCCAGCGGTGTCCCTTACTGACTGCGGAAAGGGCGGGGTATTTTGCGGAGATAAATCTCAACGCTGACCCAGCTGGGACTCGAACCTGGGAACTACAGATTACGAACCTGGCGCGCTACCGACGGAGCCACCCCCGCCCCACTGGTAACAGGTAACACATCGAATACCTACCAGGCGGACAGTAAACAACAGGATTTTACAGTCTTCATTACGAGCCTATTGTCCGGCGTGGGTTGGGTTGTTTTACCTCTGAGCGGCACTTTTTTGCACACCATTTGCTAAATGGCCAGGTCACATGGACCCCGACGGCTCAGAGAAGGTTGGGGGAGGGGACCCACTGGAACAGCTGTTGGGAGACAGATGGTAGCCTCCCGTCAAGGCCATCCAGCGTGTTCTTTAACGTGCACAGGGTATGGCTCTCCCGCACACGGGACCACGGCTTAACGTCCCATCCGACGGACGGCGGCCTTTCCAAGCCCATCGGTGTCCCCTACTGACCGTGGGCAGGGCGGGGAATTTTGCTGAAATCTCAACGCTGACCCAGCTGGGACTCGAACCTGGGAACTACAGATTACGAGCCTGGCGCGCTACCGACTGAGCCACCCCCGCCCCACTGGTGACAGGTAACACATCGAATACCTACCAGGCAGACAGTAAACAACAGGTTTTTACAGTCTTCATTACGAGCCTATTGTCCGGCACTACGTTTACCCTTCATATCTGCTCACATGCAAGCACGTCTTCAGTGGTGTCGTCTCAGACAGAACTGGAACGAACAAGACTGTAGTACCGTGGTGTTTAGGTGACGAATCTCGTTTTCGTCTTCGTTAGCATGATGGTAAACAACGTGTTCGCCGTCATCCAGGGGAAAGGAATGTCCCCAAGAGCTTGCGACATCGTCACACAGCTCCAGCACCTGGTGTCTTGATGTGGAGTGCCATTAGTCGAACATCTCGATCAGAACTGGTCATCATAAGGCAGTGTCTCGCAAACTTTTTTACTCTGTGGCACACTGAATCTAATTTTTTTTCCGCGGCACACCTAAAAAAGAATTTTTGATGGTTACGTAGAGGAAAATTGAAGTTTCGTTAAATGCATTTTATTTAAAATAAATCTAATAATAAATATAATTAATCATTACTCGGTGTTTGTTTTAAATATTTGTCCATTCTATGGCTTGAAATAATCAAAAATTAATACTAAAATGTGGAAAAAGTTTGATAAATACTTACAAAATCCCAGTTGATAAAACCTGAAAGATTTTTATTAAAGCCCGTCGATAACACAAGTCAAGTCAAAATGAAATCTTTGGAATATCTAGTGTCAATTTGAAAATCTCTCGCGGCACACTTGGAATCTCTCGCGGCACACAGTTTGCGAGACACTGTCATAAGGGGATCTCTAACTGCTCAACGATATGTCACCAATATTTTGTAGCAAGTGGCTGTCCCATTTGTTCAGCAACAAGGAACCTTTCACCAGCAAGATAATGCCCATCCCCACACAGCTCGCAGTAGTCTGCAGTATCTACACGAGCAAAACGTTCAGGTACTACCATGGCCAGCACGTTCGCCGGACCTTTCACCTATTGAAAACGTCTGGGACGTGATGACCAGACATCTCCAACAACACAAAAAAGGTGCGTCAAACACTGTCGCTGAAACGGTCATGTCTGCCAGCGCAATACGATTACTAGACGTGGACCTGTATGCATGCTGTCCCCTGGCTTGTCTTCCTCTCACACCATCCCATTGCCGTGCACGTCTGCTATGATGCAGGGAGAGGAGTTCCCGGAGAATGGAGTGACATTATGTCGCCTTTAGTGACGAATCCCGTTTTAGTTTAGGTGCCACTGATGGCCATGTGCGTATGTGAAGACAGCCGTAATACAGCGTGTATCCCGGACTGCCATACGGAGCTGACGCTTGGCATCATGGTGTAGGGACAGTGGTGGGCTACTTTTTTCAGGACACATCTATAACAGGGGGACCCGTTCTGCGATAAAAAAATCCGGTTTCTCTTGCAATATTTCAATATTTATTCTTTTGAGAGTTTGTACATGAAGCTTAAAATAGGTTTTCCCTAATTCTGTGAAATTTCTGAAAAATAGCAATTGTTATTATTAAAAAAATCCTGTTCCTATGAGGTGAGACGGGCCTGGATACTACATCACTCGGCGTCCCTTACCAGTCCGTGCCTGTGTAGGTAGCCATTAGTGTCATGTCCCTCGAATTTTATATTTATTTATTAATTGTATATTTTTGTTGGATTTTATTGTTGTATATATTTTTATGTGTTCTTGGAAACGTTTGTGCTGGGATGACTCACTGTTCTTTTTTGGGTCTAAAGTTGCTCCATGTAAGTATGAAACCAGTTCCAGAAGTTGTTTATGGCCGCAAATGACTAGCCTGAAGCGCTAGTGTGGCAAGGAGGAGAGAGAAGGGAGATTGAAGGAATAAGTTTTGGCGTGAGCTTTCGAACGAGAGGGAGTCGTTTCGATACGCGTCGGAAGGACGCCGCCATACTCAAAGGAAACCCTTGGAGTGAGTGAGGGTGCGATTCCAAGAGGGAATCCAGATTCTTGGAGAATCTGTCATTTCATGTGGTTTAGAAGGAACCACAGTGTAGGCAGAGGAAAGTCCGTCCTTTCTTGTTGAACCTTCTGTTATCTCTTGTTGAACCTTCTGTTATCTCTTGTTGAACCCTCTGTTATCTCTTGTTGAACCCTCTGTTATCTCTTGTTGAACCCTCTGTTATCTCTTGTTGAACCCTCTGTTATCTCTTGTTGAACCCTCTGTTATCTCTTGTTGAACCCTCTGTTATCTCTTGTTGAATCCTCTGTTATCTCTTGCTGAACCCTGTTATCTCTTGTTGAACCATCTGTTATCTCTTGGTGAACCTTCTGTTATCTCTTGTTGAACCCTCTGTTATCTCTTGTTGAACCCTCTGTTATCTCTTGTTGAACCTTCTGTTATCTCTTGTTGAACCCTCTGATATCTCTTGTTGAACACTCTGTTATCTCTTGCTGAACCTTCTGTTATCTCTTGTTGAACCCTCTGTTATCTCTTGTTGAACCTTCTGTTATCTCTTGCTGAACCTTCTGTTATCTCTTGTTGAACCTTCTGATATCTCTTGTTGACCCCCCCCCCCTCTGTTATGGGGCGGGGGTGGCTCAGTCGGTAGCGAGCCAGGCTCGTAATCTGTAGTTCCCAGCTTCGAGTTCCAGCTGGGTCAGCGTTGAGATTTATCTCCGCAAAATTCCCTGCCCTGCCCACAGTCAGTAGGAGACACCGATGGGCTTGGAAAGGCCGTAGTCCGTCGGTTGGGACGTTAAGACGTGGCCCGGTGTGCGGGAGAGCCATACCCTGTGCACGTTAAAGAACACGCTGGATGGCCTTGACGGGAGGCTACCATCTGTCTCCCAACAGCTGTTCCAGTGGGTCCCCTCCCCCAACTTTCTTTGAGCCTTCGGGGTCCATGTGACCTGGTCATTTAGCCCATGGTGTGCAAAAAAGTGCCGCTCAGAGGTAAAACAACCCAACCCTCTGTTATCTCTTGTTGAACCTTCTGTTATCTCTTATTGCCAACAGCTTCCACAAGTTCGGGCGTTACGATCCATAAGTTTCACAATTTGTCGTTAGCACAGCAAAACTTCTTCCATTCCAATATTCCTCTCTACCGCTAGAACAGTTCTGCTCTTCCAGTTGAAAAGTTCAAACTATCTTTGAATAAAACTTTTTTAAATATTAATATCCAGGAAAAAAAAACAAGGTCACACATAATAAGACGAAATAAAACTTACCTCTTTGTACATTTGCAAATCAGGTGATTGAACTAAAAATACCAGTAAATTTAAACGAAAATAATACACCCTATATACCACATTATAGTTTCATTGCTATTCGTGTTTGCCTTTTACCAGTCTATGAATTATTCGTGGTCAGATAGAAGTTATGTGCGGAAGTATACGGTGTATACTTCCGCACATAAAATAGTCCAACAGAATTAAGTTCATGTTATCGTAATTTATTATTTTTGGGAAAAGATGTTACCAGTTTTTTTTGTATCTAACATACTTGTTTTTATTCCCATAACAGTTTTTAAGAATTTGCTATTTTGATGATGACAAGCAGATTTTTTTCATTTCCAATTGTGAAGGGGCATTCCTTCATGGAAATGCTTCTTTATCAAACTGGCGATAGGTGGTAAAACGCGTATCTTCCAAAGCTTATCACCATGTGTACTTCGTTCTCAAAAAAGATTAGCAGTAGTTTCGTTTACAATGATCAGCAATGGAAATGATTAGATATAGCAGTAGCGGTTTCAACGGGTAAGGGCTTCCCTTCCCAAAGGATAAGGGTCTCGAAAAAAAATATCAGTAGTTTTGCTTGAAACGATCAGCAATGGAAATGTGTCGACAGAGCAGTAGCCGTCTCAAAGGGTAGGACTTATCCTCCCAAGGGCTAAGGGAATAGTGGCAAAAGGATTAGCAGTAGTTTCATTTGCAATGATCAGCGATGGAAATATGTGGATATAGCAGTAGCGGTCTCAAAGGGGAGGACTTACCCTCCCAAAATCTAAGGGTATAGTGGCAAAAGGATTAGCAGTAGTTTCATTTGCAACTATCAGCAGTGGAAATGAGTCGATATAGCAGTTTCGGTCTCAAAGGGGAGGACTTACCCTCCCAAAAGCTAAGGGAATAGTGGCAAAAGGATTAGCAGTAGTTTCATTTGCAACTGTCAGCAGTGGAAATGAGTCGATATAGAAGTATAGGTCTCAAAGGGCAGGATTTACTCTCCCAAAAGCTAAGGGAATAGTGGCAAAAGGATTAGCAGTAGTTTCATTTGCAACTGTCAGCAGTGGAAATGAGTCGATATAGCAGTATAGGTCTCAAAGGGCAGGATTTACTCTCCCAAAAGCTAAGGGAATAGTGGCAAAAGGATTAGCAGTAGTTTCATTTGCAACGATCAGCAATGGAAATGAGTCGATATATTAGTAGGGGTCTCAAGGGAGAGAACTTACCCTCTCAAAGGCTAAGGGAATAGTGGCAAAAGGATTAGAAGTAGTTTCATTTGCAACTAACAGCAGTGGAAATGTGTCGATATAGCAGTATCGGTCTCAAAGGGGAGGACTTACTCTCCCAAAAGCTAAGGGAATAGTGGCAAAAGGATTAGCAGTAGTTTCGTTTGCAACGATCAGCGATGGAAATGTGTCGATATAGCAATAGCGGTCTCAAGAGACAGGACTAACCCTCTCAAAGGCTAAGGGAATAGTGGCAAAAGGATTAGCAGTAGTTTCATTTGCAACTATCAGCAGTGGAAATGAGTCGATATACCAGTATCGGTCTCAAAGGGGAGGAATTACCCTCCCAAAAGCTAAGGGAATAGCGGCAAAAGGATTATCAATAGTTTCATTTTCAACTATCAGCAGTGGAAATGAGTCGATATAGCAGTATCGGTCTCAAACGGGAGGACTTACGCTCCCAAAAGCTAAGGGAATAGCGGCAAAAGGATTAGCAGTAGTTTCATTTGCAACTATCAGCAGTGGAAATGAGTCGATATAGCAGTAGCGGTCTTAAAGGGGAGGACTTACCCTCTCAAAAGCTAAGGGAATAGCGGCAAAAGGATTAGCAGTAGTTTCATTTGCAACTATCAGCAGTGGAAATGAGTCGATATAGCAGTAGCGGTCTCAAAGGGGAGGACTTACCCTCCCAAAAGCTAAGGGAATAGTGGCAAAAGGATTAGCAGTAGTTTCATTTGCAACTATCAGCAGTGGAAATGAGTCGATATAGCAGTATCGGTCTCAAAGGGGAGGACTTACCCTCCCAAAAACTAAGGGAATAGAAGCAAAAGGATTAGCAGTAGTTTCATTTGCAACTATCAGCAGTGGAAATGAGTCGATATAGCAGTTTCGGTCTCAAAGGGGAGGACTTACCCTCCCAAAAGCTAAGGGAATAGTGGCAAAAGGATTAGCAGTAGTTTCATTTGCAACTGTCAGCAGTGGAAATGAGTCGATATAGCAGTATCGGTCTCAAAGGGGAGGACTTATCCTCCCAAAAGCTAAGGGAATAGCGGCAAAAGGATTAGCAGTAATTTCATTTGCAACTATCAGCAGTGGAAATGAGTCGATATAGCAGTATCGGTCTCAAAGGGAAGGACTTACCCTCCCAAAAGCTAAGGGAATAGTGGCAAAAGGATTAGCAGTAGTTTCATTGGCAACTATCAGCAGTGGAAATGAGTCGATATAGCAGTATCGGTCTCAAAGTGGAGGACTTACGCTCCGAAAAGCTAAGGGAATAGCGGCAAAAGGATTATCAATAGTTTCATTTTCAACTATCAGCAGTGGAAATGAGTCGATATAGCAATATCGGTCTCAAAGGGGAGGACTTACCCTCCCAAAAGCTAAGGGAATAGTGGCAAAAGGATTAGCAATAGTTTCATTGGCAACTATCAGCAGTGGAAATGAGTCGATATAGCAGTATCGGTCTCAAAGGGGAGGACTTACCCTCCCAAAAGCTAATGGAATTGTGGCAAAAGGATTAGCAATAGTTTCATTTTCAACTATCAGCAGTGGAAATGAGTCGATATAGCAGTATCGGTCTCAAAGGGGAGGACTTACCCTCCCAAAAACTAAGGGAATAGAAGCAAAAGGATTAGCAGTAGTTTCATTTGCAACTATCAGCAGTGGAAATGAGTCGATATAGCAGTAGCGGTCTAAAAGGGGAGGACTTACTCTCCCAAAAGCTAAGGGAATTGCGACAAAAGGATTAGCAGTAGTTTCATTTGCAACTATCAGCGATGGAAATGAGTTGATATGGCAGTATCGGTCTCAAAGGGGAGGACTTACCCTCCCAAATGCTAAGGGAATTGTGGCAAAAGGATTAGCAGTAGTTTCATTTGTAACTATCAGCAGTGGAAATGAGTCGATATAGCAGTATCGGTCTCAAAGGGGAGGACTTACCCTCCCAAAAGCTAATGGAATTGTGGCAAAAGGATTAGCAATAGTTTCATTTTCAACTATCAGCAGTGGAAATGAGTCGATATAGTAGTAGCGGTCTCATGAGGAATGTTTTTCCTCCCAAAGGATAAGAGGAATAGTGACTCAGAGAGCTTAGATAGAATGCGAGACATGAAATTCCTGTGTTTACGTAAGAAGGGAGCTCGAGAAACATTTATTATCACTTTTCTCTGGGACGTTAGAGAATTATGAGTATCTTCATTGTTACAGTAACTCTTTAAAATCAGGTAGTCCCCAGCAGTTGAATCAGAAACTATCTTGTCCTCGTGATAAAAGTTATTGGTAAGAATTTTGATTCATCTTCAGCAGCGTTCGAAAAATCGTCCCTCTCCCATCTGCGATAAAAAATCCTCTAGATAAAAATCCTCTAATCTTCTTCGATAATCCTCTAATCTTCTCGATAAAAATCCTCTAACATCCTCTAGTAAAATATATATTTTACTAGAGGGCGACTTTTCTTAAGAATCCATTTGCATTTTTTTTTTATTTTGCTGGTTTTTTTTTTTAGGGAAAGTAAATTAGACTGCAAAACTAACGGGATTTGAAATCAAAAGCTAGGGGACTGTAAATTTCCCAACAACTACTTCAAACGTTGGTGAAAAACAGTCCTCATGTTTTGGGAAACAAATGGAGGCGATTTATTTTAGAAACACTCCTCAAGGAAAGAGGATATTATTTTCGATACTACATACACATATTACCTATTAACATAGACTACAAGAAATTCTTTTGCGGATAAAATTAGTTTTGCCTAGGGGTAGGACTACAACTCACAATTACTTTGTTCTAAACTCTAAACTATCACCAGCTATGTCATTTATCCACTAATTGTGACTTTTAAAAGCTTCCCGATCGTCTCGGTCATGACGCCATCTAGGAATGGGAAATCAAATGTTCGAATATTTTTTTACTATGGATGAAACTAATGGAATGACTCATACTACAAAGAGTTATTAATGCAGGAACATTGGGTGGTCAGGGGTTCAGTTGGTAGCGCGCCAGGCTTGTAAACTGTATTTCCCAGGTTCGAGTTCCACTTGAACTAAGGTTAAGATTTATCTCCGGAAAACTTCCTGCACTCAGTCAGTACAGGACAATGTGCCATCCGTCGGAAGGGACGTTAAGCCAGCGGGCCCGTGTACGACAGAGAGCCATACCTTGTGCACGATAAAGAATACACTGGTTGGCCTTGACAGGAATCTACAATCTGTTTCCGAACAGCTGTCCAGTGGGTCCTCTCCCTAAAACCTTCTCTTAGCCTTCGGGGTTCTTGTGACCTGACCATTAAGCCCATTGTGTGCAAAAAAAAAGTGCTGCTCAGAAGTAAAGTAACGCAACACAAACCAAAAATATTGGAAACCTGCCTTTCGCGATCATAGATGGCGCTTTCAAAAGTCAAAATTAGCGGATAAATTACGGAGCTGGTGATAATCTAATGGCTAGAACACCTGGCATGGAACTGGGTTGGGTTGTTTTACCTCTTAGCGGCACTTTTTTGTACACCATGGGCTAAATGGCCAGGTCACATGGACCCCGAAGGCTCAGAGAAGGTTGGGGGAGGGGACCCACTGGAACAACTGTTAGGAGACAGGTGGTAGCCCCCCGTCAAAGCCATCCAGCGTGTTCTTTAACGTGCACAGGGTATGGCTCTCCCGCACACGGGGCCACGGCTTAACGTCCCATCCGACGGACGGAGGCGTTTCCAAGCCCATCGGTGTCCCCTACTGACCGTGGGCAGGGCGGGGAAATGGAACTGGGAGGCGTGGGTTATCACAGTCATCGGCGAAACTCATTCTTCTGCAAATGTATTTCGAGGAAATAATTTTTTTTCCTTTAAAATTGTAGCTTAGGTAATATTCCCACTGAAGTTAATCGGCATTTGTACCGCACAATAAAGTAATTAAATAATTTAGGAAATAAACTTAAACACCGTACCATTGGATAACTTTGACCAAATGACGGGCGTAAATCATTGGCTTGTTGCTTGAGTAAAGAATTCGTCATATTGATGAACATAACGAATAGACATTATGTGATTTTAAGGAGGTAAGGAGGATAATTAAGATGTGTAAGACATTTGATTTTAGATTTTTGCTTAAAATTTTACTTGCATCGTAAATTAAATGATTGAATAATAAGGGTTGGGTTGTTTTATTTCTGAGCGGCTCTTTTTTTTGCACACAGTGTGCTCAACGGCCAGGTCACAAGAACTCCGAAGACTCAGAGAAGGTTGTGTGAGGGGACTCACTGGAACATTTGAGAGACAGATGATAGCATCCCGTCAAGGCTATCCAGCGTGTTCTTTAATGTGGTGGGGTTCTTTAATGTGTTAGAGGGTATGTTTCTCCCGCACACGGCTTAACGACCCATCCGATGGTCGCCAGCCTTTCCAAGCCCGTCGGTGTTCTACATGCAGGGCGGGAAGTTTTGCGGAGCTAAATCTCAATGCTGGATCCAACTGGAACTCGAACCTGAGAACTGCAGATTATGAACCTGGCACGCTACCGACTGAGCCACCCGCGCTCTTAATTGAATAACAGGACATTTTGAGTAGATGTGTTTGCAATTGGACTATAAATATATTAAAATCTAGGGATCATATAGGCATTTTCATGGTTTTCATCTAGAGGACGGGGCTGGGGTGGCTCAGTCGGTAGCGCGCCAGGCTCGTAATCTGTAATTCCCAGGTTCGAGTCTCAGCTGGGTCAACTTGAGATTTATCTCCGCAAAAATTCCCCGCCCTGCCCACCGTCAGTAGGGGACACCGGTGGGCTTGGAAAGGCCGCCGTCCGTCGGATGGGACGTTAAGCCGTGGCTCCGTGTGTGGGAGAGCTATACCCTGTGCACGTTAAAGAATACGCTGGATGGCCTTGACGGGAGGCTACCATCTGTCTCCCAACAGCTGTTCTAGTGGGTCCCCTCCCCCAACCTTCTCTGAGTCTTCGGGGTCCATGTGACCTGTCCATTTAGCCCATGGTGTGCAAAAAAGTGCCGCTCAGAGGTAAAACAACCCAACCCAACCCATCTACAGGACGAAAATATTTTCAGCACAGGTTAATAATTCTCCTGCCTTGCTGAAGGAGAAGTTTCTTCAGAAATTTCAAGCCTTTCTTTACTGAATGAATACTTTTGAAATTCAGACAAATTAGACAGATTTGCAGCTGATCGTCAATTTATGCATAATTATTGTGAATTTAACCCCTCCTCCCTGTAAATACTAATTACTGGAATGAGACAAAAAATTATTAACCTATGTACATACCATGCGTTTTTCAAGATAATTTTTGGGATGGGGGTGGCTCAGTCGGTAGCGCGCCAGGTTGTAATCTGTAGTTACAAGGTTCGAGTCCCAGCTGGGTCAGCGTTCAGATTTATCTGCGCAAAATTCCCCCACCCTGTCCGTGGTCAGTAGGGGACACCGATGGTCTTGGAAAGGACGCCGTACGTCGGATGGGACTTTAAGCCGTGGCCCCGTGTGCACGTTAAAGAACACACTGGATGGCCTTGACGGGAGGCTACCATCTGTCTCCTAACAGCTGTTCCAGTGGGTCCCCTCCCCCAAACTTCTCTGAGCCTTCGGGGCCCATGTGACCTGGCCATTTAGCCCATGGTATGCAGAAAAGTGCCGCTCAGAGGTAAAACAACCCAACCCAAACAAGACAATTTTTAAACACCGATGAAATTGAAGAATTTGGGTTGGGTTGTTTTACCTCTGAGCGACACTTTTTTGCACACCATGGGCTAAATGGCCAGGTCACATGGACCCCGAAGGCTCAGAGAAGGTTGGGGGCGGGGACCCACTGGAACAGCTGTTGGGAGCCAGATGGTAGCCTCCCGTCAAAGCCATCCAGCGTGTTCTTTAACGTGCACAGGGTATGTCTCTCCCGCACACTGGGCCACGGCTTAACGTCCCATCCGACGTACGGCGGCCTTTCCAAGCCCATCGGTGTCCCCTACTGACCGTAGGCAGGGCGGGAATTTTGCGGAGATAAATCTCAACGCTGACCCAGCTGGGACTCGAACCTGGGAACTACAGACTACGAGCCTGGCGCGCTACCGACTCGAAATTTCGCGCTCTCGATCCCCGCCCCGAAATAGAAGGAAATGTTAAGTAATGAAATGGTTATCCACTCCTCCTCCCCCCCGACACACCTCATATTTTTCTAGATTCTGTTGACCAGCAAGTATTTGGATATCCATTGCAGTATAACCTCTCCCTTTCCGTATAAAAAGTCTAAAACATTTCTTGAAAAAGGGATTAGTTTAACAATTTTTTGCCTGTATTACTGGAATTTCCCACAGATCCAGTTCTTGTAACAAATATATATTTTAGTTGCAATGAGATATTGTATTCATCGTCAGAGTTGAGAGCCTTTAGTAAAGATATTGTTTTTAATCTCCGCTTAAATAAGAGTATCAAACATTGGACTTGCTGATAAGCTTTCTGAGGAGGAGCACTAGACAGCTTATCATTTCTGTCACGTGATGCTTAATAAAAAGATATTACTGCGGAGGAATAATATGGAGGATATTCCTCCGCAGTAATATCTTTTTATCTGTCTATCAACAATATCCTATTAATGTCTATCAGTAATTTTTCTCAAAATATCCTCTCAGACCTTCTACTCTGGCATATAAACTGACAGGCTCCTGTCAGACCTCTGTGGCAAGCAGCTGTTTGAGGAGGTACTTATTTATTTATTTTATTTATCTTATTATTGTATTGCAACTGGCAGTTGCAATATATTAATACTGAAGTTTGTCAAAATATAGTTTCCTTGGAAATCGTTTCTCTTTTTAGCACTAAAAATGCTTATCAAATTGTTTCAAGATTATTCTGTATAAATTACAGAAACGAAAGACTGATTGGTTGCACTATTTATTTTCGCTAAAGAATACATTGCGGTAAAGTGTTTTCAAAACTCTTTTTTCAGGAATCACACAGTGACGCCGTGACGAAAGGAAACTTCAACTGAGTGGTTTACTTTCTGTTAAGTTCGTTGATTTTTTTTCCTAATTAATTCAGCAATAATTTGGAAATATATAACAGGTAGGTTTGATTTCTGTACTATCATTACGCGACATACCTTGTTTTCTTTCCTACATATTACTAAGATCTTAAACGCTAACATCCGGCATTACCATAACTGAAACCAAAACTTCAGGAAATAATATTTAAATCTGAAAGGGATCAGACGCTGCGCGGATGTAATTTTTAATCTACATATTTTTCTTTTCACTGCAGTGTAGGGTAATTTTGTGAGCACCCCCATACCCCTCCCCCCCCCACCAAAAAAAAAAAAAAAACAGAATTCAACACGAAGATTTGACCAGCGTCACTCAGGTGGTTAGTAATGTCGGCGCGCTCACTTACAGTTAGCCCATGACTTCGTCGGAAACCATCGAGAATTTTAGAATTTTATTTCGTCTGTTTTTGGTACCCTATGGTTGGCATTCACCCAGGGTTGATCTGGCAACCTTCGTGTCACGTGATTACAGAATTCAGAAAAAATATCTGGCAACGATTTTTTTAGAAATTAGTTATCTGGCAACCTTCGTGTGACGTGATTACAGAATTCAGGAAAAATATCTGGAGCGTGTACAGCAACTGTACACGTTCCAGTTACCGTTCACAGCAAACTGGAGCGTGTGCAGTTACTGCACACGCTCCAGTTTGCTGTGAACGGTAACTGCACACGCTCAACATTTCCGTGAGTGAACCCACACGATCTGGTATCAAAATAATATGACCACCTATGTACAACGAATATTTTATGAATCAGTGTCAAATTCTGATTCGACCCTCACCACATTAGCTGTAACGTCATTCAATACGTCTATAGGAATAAAATGTGATCACTTAGGCTTATAAACAAAAACCAGATATTTGTAAATCAAATCTGAAATGTTTTCTTTATCTTTCCAAAGTTAGTGACTATGCAAAACAGCACCAGTGAATAAGAATTGGTTCCTCTCTATGAGGATTTGGGTTGGGTTGTTTTACCTCTGAGCGGCACTTTTTTGCACACCATGGGCTAAATGGCCAGGTCACATGGACCCCGAAGGCTCAGAGAAGGTTGGGGGAGGGGACCCACTGGAACAGCTGTTGGGAGACAGATGGTAGCCTCCCGTCAAGGCCATCCAGCGTGTTCTTTAACGTGCACAGGGTATGGCTCTCCCACACACGGGGGCCACGGCTTAACGTCCCATCCGACGGACGGCGGTCTTTCCAAGCCCATCGGTGTCCCCTACTGACCGTGGAATTTTGCGGAGATAAATCTCAACGCTGACCCAGTGGGACTCGAACCTGGGAACTACAGATTACGAGCCTGGCGCGCTACCGACTGAGCCACCCCGTGACTGTATGCAAAACAGCACCAGTGAATAAGAATTGGTTCCTCTTTATGGGGATGAAAGTGATCTGCCATAATTTTGGAAATTTCTCATCAGTTTCCCTCTGTAAACGAATCTTTCTATATGTGGAAATATATTACGATCTTTACTTAAATATAGAATCATTTTATAGGGATTCAGAACAAGGGCAAAACAATCTTCTTCGGGTGATTTTGTTTTCTCTTTGAAATTAAACGCTACGTAGCGTCCAGTAAGTAGGACGTATTGAATCCGTAATCGTCGCTGCATCTCTTAACATATCGAATATTTTTGTTCACTGGATCACGTGTAATATGCAAAAATTACTAAAGAGTTCACACAAAGCTGTGAAATTGAAGAAGGCATAACCATCTCTGTAAGCAGAAAGAATTTGGAAAAGATTTAACACACTATACTGCAAAAAGCAATCAAATACTTAAACGATATGTAAATAGAAAGTCACATGCAAAGCTCCCTAACTTTCAAAATAGGTTATTTTATTTACGAAAAAATGTTACTGGAAGTGAATTGAAGCTGTCACTCAAATCTCTAGAAATATCTATTTTCGGCAATATTTGTTTAATATTTAAAGAATTATGGAAAAATAAATATTTAACTATAAATTTACCTCAAAAGATAGAACAAAATTGTTATATTGTTATAAGTTGGTGTAAAAATTTTTTTATAGTTCATTTTTGCGGAAAGATATTTAGGATTGAATTTGATTCTATTTCCTCGGTGTGGCACTTTTTTGTACACAATGGGCTAAATGGCCAGGTGAAATGAGATTCTAAGTTTGTACCCCATGTCGCAAAAATTTTTTATATTTCATCATTCATTTTTGCGGAAAGATATTTAGGATTGAATTTGATTCTATTACCTCGGTGGGGCACTTTTTTGTACACAATGGGCTAAATGGCCAGGTGAAATGAGATTCTAAGTTTGTACCCCAGGTCGAAAATTTTTTTTATAGTTCATCATTCATTTTTCCGGAAAGATATTTAGGATTGAATTTGATTCTATTTCCTCCGTGCGGTACTTTTTTGTACACAATGGGCTAAATGGCCAGGTGAAATGAGATTCTAAGTTTGTACCCCATATCGCAAAATTTTTTTATGTTTCATCATTAATTTTTGGGGAAAGTTATTTAGGATTGAATTTGATTCTATTACCTCGGTGCGGCACTTTTTTGTACACAATGGGGTAAATGGCCAGGTGAAATGAGATTCTAAGTTTGTACGCCACGTCGCAAAAGTTTTTTATAGTTCATCATTCATTTTTGCGGAAAGATATTTAGAATTGAATTTGATTCTATTACCTCGGTGTGGCACTTTTTTGTACACAATGGGCTAAATGGCCAGGTGAAATGAGATTCTAAGTTTGTACCCCATGCCGCAAATTTTTTTTATATTTCATCATTCATTTTTGCGGAAAGATATTTAGGATTGAATTTGATTCTACTACCTTGGTGTGGCACTTTTTTGTACACAATGGGGTAAATGGCCACGTGAAAAGAGATTCTATGTTTGTACCCCATGCCGCAAAATTTTTTTATATTTCATCATTCATTTTTGCGGAAAGATATTTAGGATTGAATTTGATTCTACTACCTCGGTGTGGCACTTTTTTTGTACAGAATGGTCTAAATGGCCAGGTGAAATGAGATTCTAAGTTTGTACCTATGTCGCAAAATTTTTTTATAGTTCATCATTCATTTTTGCGGAAAGATATTTAGGATGGAATTTGATTCTATTACCTCGGTGCGGCACATTTTTGTACACAATGGGGTAAATGGCCAGGTGAAATGAGATTCTAAGTTTGTACGCCACGTCGCAAAATTTTTTTATAGTTCATCATTCATTTTTGCGGAAAGATATTTAGAATTGAATTTGATTCTATTTCCTCGGTGTGGCACTTTTTTGTACACAATGGGCTAAATGGCCAGGTGAAATGAGATTCTAAGTTTGTACCCCATGCCGCAAATTTTTTTTATATTTCATCATTCATTTTTGCGGAAAGATATTTAGGATTGAATTTGATTCTATTACCACGGTGTGGCACTTTTTTGTACACAATGGGCTAAATGGCCAGGTGAAATCAGATTCTAAGTTTGTACCACATGCCGCAAAATTTTTTTATATTTCATCATTCATTTTTGCGGAAAGATATTTAGGATTGAATTTGATTCTACTACCTCGGTGTGGCACTTTTTTGTACACAATGGGGTAAATGGCCACGTGAAATGAGATTCTATGTTTGTACCCCATGCCGCAAAATTTTTTTATACTTCATCATTCATTTTTGCGGAAAGATATTTAGGATTGAATTTGATTCTACTACCTCGGTGTGGCACTTTTTTTGTACAGAATGGTCTAAATGGCCAGGTGAAATGAGATTCTAAGTTTGTACCTATGTCGCAAAATTTTTTTATAGTTCATCATTCATTTTTGCGGAAAGATATTTAGGATGGAATTTGATTCTATTACCTCGGTGCGGCACATTTTTGTACACAATGGGGTAAATGGCCAGGTGAAATGAGATTCTAAGTTTGTAGGCCACGTCGCAAAATATTTTTATATTTCATCATTTATTTTTGCGGAAGGATATTTAGGAATCATTAATTTTTGGGGAAAGTTATTTAGGATTGAATTTGATTCTATTACCTCGGTGCAGCACTTTTTTTATACACAATGGGGTAAATGGCGAGGTGAAATGAGATTCTAAGTTTGTACGCCACGTCGCAAAATTTTTTTGGAGTTCATCATTCATTTTTGCGGAAGGATATTTAGGATTGAATTTGATTCCAATACCTCGGTGATGCACTTTTTTGTACACAATGGGCTAAATGGCCAGGTGAAATGAAATTCTAAGTTTGTACCACATGTCGCAAAATTTTTTTATAGTTTATCATTCATTTTTGCGGAAAGATATTTAGAATTGAATTTGATTCTATTACCTCGGTGTGGCACTTTTTTGTACACAATGGGCTAAATGGCCAGGTGAAATGAGATTCTAAGTTTGTACCCAACGTCGCAAAATTTTTTTATATGTCATCATTGATTTTTGCGGAAAGCTATTTAGGATTGAATTTGATTCAATTACCTCGGTGTGGCACTTTTTTGTACACAATGGGCTAAATGGCCAGATGAAATGAGATTCTATGTTTGTACCCCGTGTCGCAAATTTTTTTATAGTTCATCATTCATTTTTGCGGAAAGATATTTAGGATTGAATTTGATTCTATTTCCTCGGTGTGGCACTTTTTTGTACACAATTGGCTAAATGGCCAGGTGAAATGAGATTCTATGTTTGTACCCCGTCGCAAATTTTTTTATAGTTCATCATTCATTTTTGCGGAAAGATATTTAGGATTGAATTTGATTCTATTTCCTCGGTGTGGCACTTTTTTGTACACAATTGGCTAAATGGCCAGGTGAAATGAGTTTCTAAGTTTGTACCCCTTGTCGCAAAATTTTTTTATAGTTCATTCATTTTTGCGGAAAGATATTTAGGATGGAATTTGATTCTATTACCTCGGTGTGGCACTTTTTTGTACACAATGGGCTAAATGGCCAGGTGAAATGAGATTCTAAGTTTGTACGCCAGGTCGCAAAATTTCTTTATATGTCATCATTGATTTTTGCGGAAAGCTATTTAGGATTGAATTTGATTCAATTTCCTCGGTGTGGCACTTTTTTGTACACAATGGGCTAAATGGCCAGATGAAATGAGATTCTAAGTTTGTACCCCATGTCGCAAAATTTTTTTATATTTCATCATTCATTTTTGCGGAAAGATATTTAGGATTGAATTTGATTCTATTTCCTCGGTGTGGCACTTTTTTGTACACAATGGGCTAAATGGCCAGGTGAAATGAGATTCTATGTTTGTACCCCGTGTCGCAAATTTTTTTATAGTTCATCATTCATTTTTGCGGAAAGATATTTAGGATTGAATTTGATCCTATTTCCTCGGTGTGGCACTTTTTTGTACACAATGGGCTAAATGGCCAGGTGAAATGAGATTCTAAGTTTGTACCCCATGTCGCAAATTTTTTTTATAGGTAATCATTCATTTTTGCGGAAAGATATTTAGGATGGAATTTGATTCTATTACCTCGGTGAGGCACTTTTTTGTATACAATGGGCTAAATGGCCAGGTGAAATGAGATTATAAGTTTGTACCCCATGTCGCAAATTTTTTTTATAATTCATCATTCATTTTTGCGGAAAGATATTTAGGATTGAATTTGATTCTATTACCTTGGTGTGGCACTTTTTTGTACACAATGGGCTAAATGGCCAGGTGAAATGCGATTCTAAGTTTGTACCCCATGTCGCAAAATTTTTTTACAGTTCATCATTCATTTTTGCGGAAAGATATTTAGGATTGACTTTGATTCTATTACCTCGGTGAGGCACTTTTTTGTACACAATGGGCTAAATGGCGAATTGAAATGAGATTCTAAGTTTGTACCACATGTCGCAAAAATTTTTTATACTTCATCATTCATTTTTGCGGAAAGATATTTAGGATTGAATTTGATTCTATTACCGCGGAGTGGCACTTTTTTGTACACAATGGGCTAAATAGCCAGGTGAAATGAGATTCTAAGTTTGTACCCCACGTCCCAAAAATTTTTTATATTTCATCGTTCATTTTTGCGGAAAGCTATTTAGGATTGAATTTGATTCTATTTCCTCGGTGAGGCACTTTTTTGTACAATGGGCTAAATGGCCAGGTGAAATGAGATTCTAAGTTTGTACGCCAGGTCGCAAAATATTTTTATAGTTCATCATTCATTTTTGCGGAAGGATATTTAGGATTGAATTTTATTGTTTCCTCAGTGCGGCACTTTTTTGTACACAATGGGCTAAATGGCCAGGTGAAATGCGATTCTAAGTTTGTATCCCATGTCGCAAAATTATTTTACAGTTCATCATTCATTTTTGCGGAAAGATATTTAGGATTGAATTTGATTCCATTACCTCGGTGACCACTTTTTTGTACACAATGGTCTAAATGGCCAGGTGAAATGAGATTCTACGTTTGTACGCCAGGTCGCAAAATTTTTTTATATTTCATCATTCATTTTTGCGGAAGGATATTTAGGATTGAATTTGATTCTATTTCCTCGGTGTGGCACTTTTTTGTACACAATGGGCTAAATGGCCAGGTGAAATGAGATTCTAAGTTTGTACCCCATGACGCAAAAATTTTTTGCAGTTCATCATTCATTTTTGCGGAAAGATATTTAGGATTGAATTTGATTCTATTACCGCGGTGAGGCACTTTTTTGTACACAATGGGCTAAATGGCGAATTGAAATGAGGTTATAAGTTTGTACGACATGTCGCAAAAATTTTTTATACTTCATCATTCATTTTTGCGGAAAGATATTTAAGATTGAATTTGATTCTATTACCGCGGTGTGGCACTTTTTTGTACACAATGGGCTAAATGGCCAGGTGAAATGAGATTCTAAGTTTGTACGCCACGTCGCAAAAATTTTTTATATTTCATCGTTCATTTTTGCGGAAAGCTATTTAGGATTGAATTTGATTCTATTTCCTCAGTGAGGCACTTTTTTGTACAATGGGCTAAATGGCCAGGTGAAATGAGATTCTAAGTTTGTACGCCAGGTCGCAAAATTTTTTTATAGTTCATCATTCATTTTTGCGGAAGGATATTTAGGATTGAATTTGATTCTATTCCCCGGTGTGGCACTTTTTTGTACACAATGGGCTAAATGGCCAGGTGAAATGAGATTCTAAGTTTGTACCCCATGTCCCAAAATTTTTTTATATTTCATCATTCATTTTTGGGGATAGATATTTAGGATTGAATTTGATTCTATTACCTCGGTGTGGCACTTTTTTGTACACAATGGGCTAAATGGCCAAGTGAAATGTGATTCTAAGTTTGTACCCCATGTCGCAAATTTGTTTTATATTTCATCATTGATTTTTGCGAAAAGTTATTTAGGATTGAATTTGATTGTTTCCTCAGTGCGGCACTTTTTTGTACACAATGGGGTAAATGGCCAGGTGAAATGCGATTCTAAGTTTGTATCCCATGTCGCAAAATTATTTTACAGTTCATCATTCATTTTTGCGGAAAGATATTTAGGATTGAATTTGATTCTATTTCCTCGGTGAGGCACTTTTTTGTACACAATGGGCTAAATGGCCAGGTGAAATGAGATTCTAAGTTTGTACGCCAGGTCGCAAAATTTTTTTATATTTCATCATTCATTTTTGCGGAAGGATATTTAGGATTGAATTTGATTCTATTTCCTCGGTGTGGCACTTTTTTGTACACAATGGGCTAAATGGCCAGGTGAAATGAGATTCTAAGTTTGTACCCCATGTCGCAAAAATTTTTTATATTTCATCATTCATTTTTGCGGAAAGATATTTAGGATTGAATTTGATTCTATTACTTCGGTGTGGCACTTTTTTGTACACAATGGGCTAAATGGCCAGGTGAAATGAGATTCTAAGTTTGTACGCCGCGTCGCAAAAATTTTTTACATTTTATCGTTCATTTTTGCGGAAAGCTATTTAGGATTGAATTTGATTCTATTTCCTCGGTGAGGCACTTTTTTGTACAATGGGCTAAATGGCCAGGTGAAATGAGATTCTAAGTTTGTACGATAGGTCGCAAAATTTTTTTATAATTCATCATTCATTTTTGCGGAAGGATATTTAGGATTGAATTTGATTCTATTTCCCCGGTGTGGCACTTTTTCGTACACAATGGGCTAAATGGCCAGGTGAAATGAGATTCTAAGTTTGTACCCCATGTCGCAAAAATTTTTTATATTTCATCATTCATTTTTGCGGAAAGATATTTAGGATTGAATTTGATTCTATTACCTCGGTGTGGCACTTTTTTGTACACAATGGGCTAAATGGTAAGGTGAAATGAGATTCTAAGTTTGTACGCCACGTCGCAAAAATTTTTTATATTTCATTGTTCATTTTTGCGGAAAGCTATTTAGGATTGAATTTGATTCTATTTCCTCGGTGTGGGACTTTTTTGTACACAATGGGCTAAATGGCCAGGTGAAATGAGATTCTAAATTTGTACCCCATGTCGCAAAATTTTTTTATATTTCATCATTCATTTTTGCGGAAAGATATTTAGGATTGAATTTCATTCTATTACCTCGGTGGGGCACTTTTTTGTACACAATGGGCTAAATGGCCAGGTGAAATGAGATTCTAACTTTGTACGCCATGTCGCAAATTTTTTTTATAGTTCATCATTCATTTTTGCGGAAAGATATTTAGGATTGAATTTGATTCTATACCTCGGTGGGACACTTTTTTGTACACAATGGGCTAAATGGCCAGGTGAAATGAGATTCTAAGTTTGTACCCCAGGTCGAAAATTTTTTTTATAGTTCATCATTCATTTTTCCGGAAAGATATTTAGGATTGAATTTGATTCTATTTCCTCCATGCGGTACTTTTTTGTACACAATGGGCTAAATGGCCAGGTGAAATGAGATTCTAAGTTTGTACCCCATATCGCAAAATTTTTTTATATTTCATCATTAATTTTTGGGGAAAGTTATTTAGGATTGAATTTGATTCTATTACCTCGGTGCGGCACTTTTTTGTACACAATGGGGTAAATGGCCAGGTGAAATGAGATTCTAAATTTGTACGCCACGTGGCAAAATTTTTTTATAGTTCATCATTCATTTTTGCGGAAAGATATTTAGAATTGAATTTGATTCTATAACCTCGGTGTGGCACTTTTTTGTACACAATGGGCTAAATGGCCAGGTGAAATGAGATTCTAAGTTTGTACCCCATGCCGCAAATTTTTTTTATATTTCATCATTCATTTTTCGGAAAGATATTTAGGATTGAATTTGATTCTATTACCACGGTGTGGCACTTTTTTGTACACAATGGGCTAAATGGCCAGGTGAAATGAGATTCTAAGTTTGTACCACATGCCGCAAAATTTTTTTATATTTCATCATTCATTTTTGCGGAAAGATATTTAGGATTGAATTTGATTCTACTACCTCGGTGTGGCACTTTTTTTTACACAATGGGGTAAATGGCCACGTGAAATGAGATTCTATGTTTGTACCCCATGCCGCAAAATTTTTTTATATTTCATCATTCATTTTTGCGGAAAGATATTTAGGATTGAATTTGATTCTACTACCTCGGTGTGGCACTTTTTTTGTACAGAATGGTCTAAATGGCCAGGTGAAATGAGATTCTAAGTTTGTACCCATTGCGCAAAATTTTTTTATAGTTCATCATTCATTTTTGCGGAAAGATATTTAGGATGGAATTTGATTCTATTACCTCGGTGCGGCACATTTTTTTACACAATGCGGTAAATGGCCAGGTGAAATGAGATTCTAAGTTTGTAGGCCACGTCGCAAAATATTTTTATATTTCATCATTTATTTTTGCGGAAGGATATTTAGGAATCATTAATTTTTGGGGAAAGTTATTTAGGATTGAATTTGATTCTATTACCTCGGTGCGGCACTTTTTTTGTACACAATGGGGTAAATGGCGAGGTGAAATGAGATTCTAAGTTTGTACGCCACGTCGCAAAATTTTTTTGTAGTTCATCATTCATTTTTGCGGAAGGATATTTAGGATTGAATTTGATTCCAATACCTCGGTGATGCACTTTTTTGTACACAATGGGCTAAATGGCCAGGTGAAATGAGATTCTAAGTTTGTATCCCATGTCGCAAAATTATTTTACAGTTCATCATTCATTTTTGCGGAAAGATATTTAGGATTGAATTTGATTCTATTACCTCGGTGAGCCACTTTTTTGTACACAATGGTCTAAATGGCCAGGTGAAATGAGATTCTAGGTTTGAACCCCATGTCGCAAAAATTTTTTGCAGTTCATCATTCATTTTTGCGGAAAGATATTTAGGATTGAATTTGATTCTATTACCTCGGTGAGGCACTTTTTTGTTCACAATGGGCTAAATGGCGAATTGAAATGAGATTCTAAGTTTGTACCACATGTCGCAAAAATTTTTTATACTTCATCATTCATTTTTGCGGAAAGATATTTAAGATTGAATTTGATTCTATTACCGCGGTGTGGCACTTTTTTGTACACAATGGGCTAAATGGCCAGGTGAAATGAGATTCTAAGTTTGTACCCCATGTCGCAAAAATTTTTTATATTTCATCATTCATTTTTGCGGAAAGATATTTAGGATTGAATTTGATTCTATTACCTCGGTGTGGCACTTTTTTGTACACAATGGGCTAAATGGCCAGGTGAAATGAGATTCTAAGTTTGTACGCCACGTCGCAAAAATTTTTTATATTTCATCGTTCACTTTTGCGGAAAGCTATTTAGGATTGAATTTGATTCTATTTCCTCAGTGAGGCACTTTTTTGTACAATGGGCTAAATGGCCAGGTGAAATGAGATTCTAAGTTTGTACGCCAGGTCGCCAAATTTTTTTATAGTTCATCATTCATTTTTGCGGAAGGATATTTAGGATTGAATTTGATTCTATTCCCCGGTGTGGCACTTTTTTGTACACAATGGGCTAAATGGCCAGGTGAAATGAGATTCTAAGTTTGTACCCCATGTCCCAAAATTTTTTTATAATTCATCATTCATTTTTGGGGATAGATATTTAGGATTGAATTTGATTCTATTACCTCGGTGTGGCACTTTTTTGTACACAATGGGCTAAATGGCCAAGTGAAATGTGATTCTAAGTTTGTACCCCATGTCGCAAATTTGTTTTATATTTCATCATTGATTTTTGCGAAAAGTTATTTAGGATTGAATTTGATTGTTTCCTCAGTGCGGCACTTTTTTGTACACAATGGGGTAAATGGCCAGGTGAAATGCGATTCTAAGTTTGTATCCCATGTCGCAAAATTATTTTACAGTTCATCATTCATTTTTGCGGAAAGATATTTAGGATTGAATTTGATTCTATTTCCTCGGTGAGGCACTTTTTTGTACACAATGGGCTAAATGGCCAGGTGAAATGAGATTCTAAGTTTGTACGCCAGGTCGCAAAATTTTTTTATATTTCATCATTCATTTTTGCGGAAGGATATTTAGGATTGAATTTGATTCTATTTCCTCGGTGTGGCACTTTTTTGTACACAATGGGCTAAATGGCCAGGTGAAATGAGATTCTAAGTTTGTACCCCATGTCGCAAAAATTTTTTATATTTCATCATTCATTTTTGCGGAAAGATATTTAGGATTGAATTTGATTCTATTACTTCGGTGTGGCACTTTTTTGTACACAATGGGCTAAATGGCCAGGTGAAATGAGATTCTAAGTTTGTACGCCGCGTCGCAAAAATTTTTTACATTTTATCGTTCATTTTTGCGGAAAGCTATTTAGGATTGAATTTGATTCTATTTCCTCGGTGAGGCACTTTTTTGTACAATGGGCTAAATGGCCAGGTGAAATGAGATTCTAAGTTTGTACGCCAGGTCGCAAAATATTTTTATAGTTCATCATTCATTTTTGCGGAAGGATATTTAGGATTGAATTTTATTGTTTCCTCAGTGCGGCACTTTTTTGTACACAATGGGCTAAATGGCCAGGTGAAATGCGATTCTAAGTTTGTATCCCATGTCGCAAAATTATTTTACAGTTCATCATTCATTTTTGCGGAAAGATATTTAGGATTGAATTTGATTCCATTACCTCGGTGACCACTTTTTTGTACACAATGGTCTAAATGGCCAGGTGAAATGAGATTCTACGTTTTTACGCCAGGTCGCAAAATTTTTTTATATTTCATCATTCATTTTTGCGGAAGGATATTTAGGATTGAATTTGATTCTATTTCCTCGGTGTGGCACTTTTTTGTACACAATGGGCTAAATGGCCAGGTGAAATGAGATTCTAAGTTTGTACCCCATGACGCAAAAATTTTTTGCAGTTCATCATTCATTTTTGCGGAAAGATATTTAGGATTGAATTTGATTCTATTACCTCGGTGAGGCACTTTTTTGTACACAATGGGCTAAATGGCGAATTGAAAGGAGATTATAAGTTTGTACGACATGTCGCAAAAATTTTTTATACTTCATCATTCATTTTTGCGGAAAGATATTTAAGATTGAATTTGATTCTATTACCGCGGTGTGGCACTTTTTTGTACACAATGGGCTAAATGGCCAGGTGAAATGAGATTCTAAGTTTGTACCCCATGTCGCAAAAATTTTTTATATTTCATCATTCATTTTTGCGGAAAGATATTTAGGATTGAATTTGATTCTATTACCGCGGTGTGGCACTTTTTTGTACACAATGGGCTAAATGGCCAGGTGAAATGAGATTCTAAGTTTGTACGCCACGTCGCAAAAATTTTTTATATTTCATCGTTCATTTTTGCGGAAAGCTATTTAGGATTGAATTTGATTCTATTTCCTCAGTGAGGCACTTTTTTGTACAATGGGCTAAATGGCCAGGTGAAATGAGATTCTAAGTTTGTACGCCAGGTCGCAAAATTTTTTTATAGTTCATCATTCATTTTTGCGGAAGGATATTTAGGATTGAATTTGATTCTATTCCCCGGTGTGGCACTTTTTTGTACACAATGGGCTAAATGGCCAGGTGAAATGAGATTCTAAGTTTGTACCCCATGTCCCAAAATTTTTTTATATTTCATCATTCATTTTTGGGGATAGATATTTAGGATTGAATTTGATTCTATTACCTCGGTGTGGCACTTTTTTGTACACAATGGGCTAAATGGCCAAGTGAAATGTGATTCTAAGTTTGTACCCCATGTCGCAAATTTGTTTTATATTTCATCATTGATTTTTGCGAAAAGTTATTTAGGATTGAATTTGATTGTTTCCTCAGTGCGGCACTTTTTTGTACACAATGGGGTAAATGGCCAGGTGAAATGCGATTCTAAGTTTGTATCCCATGTCGCAAAATTATTTTACAGTTCATCATTCATTTTTGCGGAAAGATATTTAGGATTGAATTTGATTCTATTTCCTCGGTGAGGCACTTTTTTGTACACAATGGGCTAAATGGCCAGGTGAAATGAGATTCTAAGTTTGTACGCCAGGTCGCAAAATTTTTTTATATTTCATCATTCATTTTTGCGGAAGGATATTTAGGATTGAATTTGATTCTATTTCCTCGGTGTGGCACTTTTTTGTACACAATGGGCTAAATGGCCAGGTGAAATGAGATTCTAAGTTTGTACCCCATGTCGCAAAAATTTTTTATATTTCATCATTCATTTTTGCGGAAAGATATTTAGGATTGAATTTGATTCTATTACTTCGGTGTGGCACTTTTTTGTACACAATGGGCTAAATGGCCAGGTGAAATGAGATTCTAAGTTTGTACGCCGCGTCGCAAAAATTTTTTACATTTTATCGTTCATTTTTGCGGAAAGCTATTTAGGATTGAATTTGATTCTATTTCCTCGGTGAGGCACTTTTTTGTACAATGGGCTAAATGGCCAGGTGAAATGAGATTCTAAGTTTGTACGATAGGTCGCAAAATTTTTTTATAATTCATCATTCATTTTTGCGGAAGGATATTTAGGATTGAATTTGATTCTATTTCCCCGGTGTGGCACTTTTTCGTACACAATGGGCTAAATGGCCAGGTGAAATGAGATTCTAAGTTTGTACCCCATGTCGCAAAAATTTTTTATATTTCATCATTCATTTTTGCGGAAAGATATTTAGGATTGAATTTGATTCTATTACCTCGGTGTGGCACTTTTTTGTACACAATGGGCTAAATGGTAAGGTGAAATGAGATTCTAAGTTTGTACGCCACGTCGCAAAAATTTTTTATATTTCATTGTTCATTTTTGCGGAAAGCTATTTAGGATTGAATTTGATTCTATTTCCTCGGTGTGGGACTTTTTTGTACACAATGGGCTAAATGGCCAGGTGAAATGAGATTCTAAGTTTGTACCCCATGTCGCAAAATTTTTTTATATTTCATCATTCCTTTTTGCGGAAAGATATTTAGGATTGAATTTCATTCTATTACCTCGGTGGGGCACTTTTTTGTACACAATGGGCTAAATGGCCAGGTGAAATGAGATTCTAACTTTGTACGCCATGTCGCAAATTTTTTTTATAGTTCATCATTCATTTTTGCGGAAAGATATTTAGGATTGAATTTGATTCTATACCTCGGTGGGACACTTTTTTGTACACAATGGGCTAAATGGCCAGGTGAAATGAGATTCTAAGTTTGTACCCCAGGTCGAAAATTTTTTTTATAGTTCATCATTCATTTTTCCGGAAAGATATTTAGGATTGAATTTGATTCTATTTCCTCCATGCGGTACTTTTTTGTACACAATGGGCTAAATGGCCAGGTGAAATGAGATTCTAAGTTTGTACCCCATATCGCAAAATTTTTTTATATTTCATCATTAATTTTTGGGGAAAGTTATTTAGGATTGAATTTGATTCTATTACCTCGGTGCGGCACTTTTTTGTACACAATGGGGTAAATGGCCAGGTGAAATGAGATTCTAAATTTGTACGCCACGTGGCAAAATTTTTTTATAGTTCATCATTCATTTTTGCGGAAAGATATTTAGAATTGAATTTGATTCTATAACCTCGGTGTGGCACTTTTTTGTACACAATGGGCTAAATGGCCAGGTGAAATGAGATTCTAAGTTTGTACCCCATGCCGCAAATTTTTTTTATATTTCATCATTCATTTTTCGGAAAGATATTTAGGATTGAATTTGATTCTATTACCACGGTGTGGCACTTTTTTGTACACAATGGGCTAAATGGCCAGGTGAAATGAGATTCTAAGTTTGTACCACATGCCGCAAAATTTTTTTATATTTCATCATTCATTTTTGCGGAAAGATATTTAGGATTGAATTTGATTCTACTACCTCGGTGTGGCACTTTTTTTTACACAATGGGGTAAATGGCCACGTGAAATGAGATTCTATGTTTGTACCCCATGCCGCAAAATTTTTTTATATTTCATCATTCATTTTTGCGGAAAGATATTTAGGATTGAATTTGATTCTACTACCTCGGTGTGGCACTTTTTTTGTACAGAATGGTCTAAATGGCCAGGTGAAATGAGATTCTAAGTTTGTACCCATGTCGCAAAATTTTTTTATAGTTCATCATTCATTTTTGCGGAAAGATATTTAGGATGGAATTTGATTCTATTAGCTCGGTGCGGCACATTTTTGTACACAATGCGGTAAATGGCCAGGTGAAATGAGATTCTAAGTTTGTAGGCCACGTCGCAAAATATTTTTATATTTCATCATTTATTTTTGCGGAAGGATATTTAGGAATCATTAATTTTTGGGGAAAGTTATTTAGGATTGAATTTGATTCTATTACCTCGGTGCGGCACTTTTTTTGTACACAATGGGGTAAATGGCGAGGTGAAATGAGATTCTAAGTTTGTACGCCACGTCGCAAAATTTTTTTGTAGTTCATCATTCATTTTTGCGGAAGGATATTTAGGATTGAATTTGATTCCAATACCTCGGTGATGCACTTTTTTGTACACAATGGGCTAAATGGCCAGGTGAAATGAGATTCTAAGTTTGTATCCCATGTCGCAAAATTATTTTACAGTTCATCATTCATTTTTGCGGAAAGATATTTAGGATTGAATTTGATTCTATTACCTCGGTGAGCCACTTTTTTGTACACAATGGTCTAAATGGCCAGGTGAAATGAGATTCTAGGTTTGAACCCCATGTCGCAAAAATTTTTTGCAGTTCATCATTCATTTTTGCGGAAAGATATTTAGGATTGAATTTGATTCTATTACCTCGGTGAGGCACTTTTTTGTTCACAATGGGCTAAATGGCGAATTGAAATGAGATTCTAAGTTTGTACCACATGTCGCAAAAATTTTTTATACTTCATCATTCATTTTTGCGGAAAGATATTTAAGATTGAATTTGATTCTATTACCGCGGTGTGGCACTTTTTTGTACACAATGGGCTAAATGGCCAGGTGAAATGAGATTCTAAGTTTGTACCCCATGTCGCAAAAATTTTTTATATTTCATCATTCATTTTTGCGGAAAGATATTTAGGATTGAATTTGATTCTATTACCTCGGTGTGGCACTTTTTTGTACACAATGGGCTAAATGGCCAGGTGAAATGAGATTCTAAGTTTGTACGCCACGTCGCAAAAATTTTTTATATTTCATCGTTCACTTTTGCGGAAAGCTATTTAGGATTGAATTTGATTCTATTTCCTCATTGAGGCACTTTTTTGTACAATGGGCTAAATGGCCAGGTGAAATGAGATTCTAAGTTTGTACGCCAGGTCGCCAAATTTTTTTATAGTTCATCATTCATTTTTGCGGAAGGATATTTAGGATTGAATTTGATTCTATTCCCCGGTGTGGCACTTTTTTGTACACAATGGGCTAAATGGCCAGGTGAAATGAGATTCTAAGTTTGTACCCCATGTCCCAAAATTTTTTTATAATTCATCATTCATTTTTGGGGATAGATATTTAGGATTGAATTTGATTCTATTACCTCGGTGTGGCACTTTTTTGTACACAATGGGCTAAATGGCCAAGTGAAATGTGATTCTAAGTTTGTACCCCATGTCGCAAATTTGTTTTATATTTCATCATTGATTTTTGCGAAAAGTTATTTAGGATTGAATTTGATTGTTTCCTCAGTGCGGCACTTTTTTGTACACAATGGGGTAAATGGCCAGGTGAAATGCGATTCTAAGTTTGTATCCCATGTCGCAAAATTATTTTACAGTTCATCATTCATTTTTGCGGAAAGATATTTAGGATTGAATTTGATTCTATTTCCTCGGTGAGGCACTTTTTTGTACACAATGGGCTAAATGGCCAGGTGAAATGAGATTCTAAGTTTGTACGCCAGGTCGCAAAATTTTTTTATATTTCATCATTCATTTTTGCGGAAGGATATTTAGGATTGAATTTGATTCTATTTCCTCGGTGTGGCACTTTTTTGTACACAATGGGCTAAATGGCCAGGTGAAATGAGATTCTAAGTTTGTACCCCATGTCGCAAAAATTTTTTATATTTCATCATTCATTTTTGCGGAAAGATATTTAGGATTGAATTTGATTCTATTACTTCGGTGTGGCACTTTTTTGTACACAATGGGCTAAATGGCCAGGTGAAATGAGATTCTAAGTTTGTACGCCACGTCGCAAAAATTTTTTATATTTCATTGTTCATTTTTGCGGAAAGCTATTTAGGATTGAATTTGATTCTATTTCCTCGGTGAGGCACTTTTTTGTACAATGGGCTAAATGGCCAGGTGAAATGAGATTCTAAGTTTGTACGCCAGGTCGCAAAATTTTTTTATAATTCATCATTCATTTTTCGGAAGGATATTTAGGATTGAATTTGATTCTATTTCCCCGGTGTGGCACTTTTTTGTACACAATGGGCTAAATGGCCAGGTGAAATGAGATTCTAAGTTTGTACCCCATGTCGCAAAATTTTTTTATAATTCATCATTCATTTTTGGGGATAGATATTTAGGATTGAATTTGATTCTATTACCTCGGTGTGGCACTTTTTTGTACACAATGGGCTAAATGGCCAAGTGAAATGTGATTCTAAGTTTGTTCCCCATGTCGGAAATTTGTTTTATATTTCATCATTGATTATTGTGGAAAGTTATTTAGGATTGAATTTGATTGTTTCCTCAGTGCGGTACTTTTTTGTACACAATGGGGTAAATGGCCAGGTGAAATGCGATTCTAAGTTTGTATCCCATGTCGCAAAATTATTTTACAGTTCATCATTCATTTTTGCGGAAAAATATTTAGGATTGAATTTGATTCTATTACCTCGGTGAGGCATTTTTTTGTACACAATGGGCTAAATGGCCAGGTGAAATGAGATTCTAAGTTTGTACGCCAGGTCGCAAAATTTTTTTATATTTCATCATTCATTTTTGCGGAAGGATATTTAGGATTGAATTTGATTCTATTTCCTCGGTGTGGCACTTTTTTGTACACAATGGGCTAAATGGCCAGGTGAAATGAGATTCTTAGTTTGTACCCCATGTCGCAAAAATTTTTTATATTTCATCATTCATTTTTGCGGAAAGATATTTAGGATTGAATTTGATTCTATTACCTTGGTGTGGCACTTTTTTGTACACAATGGGCTAAATGGTAAGGTGAAATGAGATTCTAAGTTTGTACGCCACGTCGCAAAAATTTTTTATATTTCATCGTTCATTTTTGCGGAAAGCTATTTAGGATTGAATTTGATTCTATTTCCTCGGTGAGGCACTTTTTTGTACAATGGGCTAAATGGCCAGGTGAAATGAGATTCTAAATTTGTACGCCAGGTCGCAAAATTTTTTTATAATTCATCATTCATTTTTGCGGAAGGATATTTATAATTGAATTTGATTGTATTTCCCCGGTGTGGGACTTTTTTGTACACAATGGGCTAAATGGCCAGGTGAAATTAGATTCTAAGTTTGTACCCCATGTCGCAAAATTTTTTTATAATTCATCATTCATTTTTGGGGATAGATATTTAGGATTGAATTTGATTCTATTACCTCGGTGTGGCACTTTTTTGTACACAATGGGCTAAATGGCCAAGTGAAATGTGATTCTAAGTTTGTACCCCATGTCGCAAATTTGTTTTATATTTCATCATTGATTTTTGCGGAAAGTTATTTAGGATTGAATTTGATTCTATTACCTTGGTGTGGCACTTTTTTGTACACAATGGGGTAAATGGCGAGGTGAAATGCGATTCTAAGTTTGTATCCCATGTCGCAAAATTATTTTACAGTTCATCATTCATTTTTGCGGAAAGATATTTAGGATTGAATTTGATTCTATTACCTCGGTGAGGCACTTTTTTGTACACAATGGGCTAAATGGCCAGGTGAAATGAGATTCTAAGTTTGTACGCCAGGTCGCAAAATTTTTTGATATTTCATCATTCATTTCTGCGGAAAGATATTGAGGATTGAATTTGATTCTATTACCTCGGTGAGGCACTTTTTTGTACACAATGGGCTAAATGGCGAGGTGAAATGAGATTCTAAGTTTGTACCACATGTCGCAAAATTTTTTTATAGTTCATCATTCATTTTTGCGGAAAGATATTTAGGATTGAATTTGATTCTATTACCTCGGTGAGGCACTTTTTTGTACACAATTGGCTAAATGGCCAGGTGAAATGAGATTCTAAGTTTGTACGCCACGTCGCAAAATTTTTTTATAGTTCATCATTCATTTTTGCGGAAGGATATTTAGGATTGAATTTGATTCTATTACCTCGGTGTGGCACTTTTTTGTACACAATGGGCTAAATCGCTAGGTGAAATGAAATTCTAGGTTTGAACCCCATGTCGCAAAATTTTTTTATAGTTCATCATTCTTTTTTGCGGAAAGATATTTAGGATTGAATTTGATTCTATAACCTCGGTGTGGCACTTTTTTGTACAGAATGGGCTAAATGGCCAGGTGAAATGCGATTCTAAGTTTGTACCCCATGTCTGAAAATTTTTTTATAGTTCATCATTCATTTTTGCGGAAATATATTTAGGATTGAATTTGATTCTATTTCCTCAGTGCGGCACTTTTTTGTACGCAATGGGCTAAATGGCCAGGTTAAATGAGATTCTATGTTTGTACCCGATGTCGCAAAATTTTTTATATTTCATCATTCATTTTTGCGGAAATATATTTAGGATTGAATTTGATTCTATTACCTCGGTGTGACACTTTTTTGTACACAATGATCTAAATGGCTAGGTGAAATGAGATTCTATGTTTGTACCCCATGTCGTACCCGGATCAAAACAATTTTGAGTTTCATGTACAAGAATGATTTATCGAATTGCAATTATACCTAGTATTTTACTTTTTATCAGTCATATTTTACTTTCATATATCTACACTGCCGTATCAAAATGCACAGCACTGCAATTCACTGTTACAACGCCGCCATTTAGTTTTTTCGCAACATAATTAATATGCTGCGAACAATGCACTTCTCATGAATGCAAGGGGCATTTCAATACGGTATAATTTGTTGGGGTGGAACTTATATCTCGGTTTTTAAACATCAGGTGTTTCTGCGGAACAAAATTATTAAAATAATTGCAAAGAAAAAAACACTGATCTTTCAAGTAATTTCAGTCGTTACTCTATGCTCTTTTTAACTCTACCGGTAACTGTAGCAACATCGGAACGCACATTTTCGAAACTAAAATTGATAAAATGTTATCTGAGAAGTAAAATGACAGAAAAAACATTATCAGAACTTGCCATTTTATCCATAGAAAGTGAACGGGCACGAAAATTAAATATTAAGAAGATTTTTAAAACATTTGCAGAAATTAAAGTAAGGAAAGTCAAAAATCTGAGTACAACGAAAGCGTTAATTTTCAGCTTACTGTATGGTAGCTCTTTGCTGAAAATTTCTGTAAGTTTTGTAATCTTAGAGAGTTGTTTTTTTCTAAATTTCTCTTATAAGTTTTGTTTCGGCAAACACGTTGATAACGCCCTGAAAAAATTTTTCTCCACTGGTGAGTTTCTTCGTCTTTAACCGGACAGAATTTCGAATCGTAGTGGCACATTTTCCTTTTGTTACAGAAGTTAACTTTCTTTTTATAAATCCGTGAAATTTGCAAAAGTTTTATAATTTTTTGTGAATATGGGAGGTGCATTGTTCCTTGACCTCCCCCTCCTCAGAGCAGGAGCGGACTGAAGTTTTTCAACAAAACGGCCCATAAGCTATCCTGTGTCTCTGTTCACTTAGGGCAACCCACAATAACAAAATAAATCAATAATCAAATAACTAATAAAAAATAATCAAAAAGAACTTATTTGATTATTTTTCACATACATTTAGAAAAAAAAAATGTTTTATTTCTGTTTGCTAAGATATCGATTATTTGCTCATCAGGAATATTCTTACAGGAAAAGTTACAGAAATCAGCCAATAATAAACTGTCTTATTAATCCGTGCAAAAATATAATAATCTGAAATACTATACCATTATAATAGGAATAAAATATGCTACGACTCATTTGGTTACAATAATAGTTTTGAAATTATACTTTTTATGGAACAGAAAACAAAAATTGTTCTATAGATGCTACGTGAGTGAATTTGATGGCCCTACTACCCCATCGGACCACCGAGGATTCCTCGATAAGGGAATTCGCCCCTGCCAGAGAGATTCATCAGACCTCTATGGCAAACAGGGGCTTCAAGTAAATATTTTTATGGGAGTTTTGTAGAGTTTTATTTGCTGAAAATAAGAGTTCTTTATTATTGCCTTGGGTTTAAGTTTGCTTCAGTTTGAATTCTTTTGTTCATTCCTTAGATTACGAATTGTCTTGAGATGGCAGTTGCAAGGATCAAAGATCAGTTTGATTGGCGAAAAAGTCTATTTTTGAAAGAAGAATTCAGTGATGTTGAGATCCTGGTAGAAAAGGATGGCTCCATTTGTCGGTATCCCTGTCATAAGATCATTCTATCAGCAACTAGTGAAGTATTTGCTACAATGTTCAATTCAATGTTTAGTGAGAAAGAAACTGGTAAAGTAACTGTCACTGATATCAGCTCGGATATCATGTTCATCCTTCTCACGTAAGTAAATGGATTTTTCTGAATAATAACAAGTAATCTTTATGAATTAAAAAAGTCGGAAAGAAATATATAATAAAACTGCAATGAAAGAAAGTTGTACCAATAAGTGTACCACGTTTTTTCTAACAGCTGTCTAGTGGGTTCTCTTCCCCAACCTTCTCTGAGCCTTCGGCGTCTTTGTGACCTGGCCATTTAGTCCACTGTGTCCCAAAAAGAAATTGTCACTGGATTTAAAAGCGAGCTCTTTTTATGCGTCTGCAGAGAGCAAAGATGAATTCTATTTTTACCATATATTTCGTGCAGAAATGTTCCAACAACTCCACGTGCTTTTTCTTCCAAATTTTCGAAATTTGTTGGTATTGTTCAACACTTTTTGTTTAAGGTCGATGGGGCAGCAATTGGAAGAAAATGATGCTGGAGTTTTCGTTGTGAATCCCCAGCCTTACGATTCTTCCACTGGGAACACGTATTCCCTTTTTTAAATGTCAAAATTACAACGTATCCTCTCTAGTTCCCACTTGCTACAATAACTCTTAGTTAAATATTCTCCTATCCCGGTGCAACCGTTAAGTTGCTTTTTCTGTAAATTACACTCTGAATAGAAGGTTGAGACAACATGACATGTTCACACTTCCAATAATTCATAGGATAGTTTAATGACCAAATGTTCTGCCAGTAAATCCTTAAAACATTTTTCTGTACCTTCTGCTGTAGCTTTGTACCAGAAGGATCTGCCAACTAACTCTCAGGTGTGAGTCTAAGCACCAACAGATGACACCTGTATTACTTGGATGATCCACGACTAACGCAATGAGAATTCTAACTGGATATCCTCCTTCTCAGAGGAACATTTTAAAAATTCTGAACTTTCTTTCTCTCAAGATAGCAGATTTGTTCGTGGGAATGACAGGGGCAATAGAAATTTGAACGTTGAGAAATGCATTGCATGACCAAATTATTATGGACACCTGTATAATACGTTTGGCCCCCCGAGTGCAGAGATGACAGCCTGGACTTGAAATGGCATGCTTTCCAGACTTTGGAATATAGCAGGAAAGACTTTGATTCAGTCTTTCTGCAAATTGGCTTGAATATCTGAAAATGAAGAGGGCAGAGGTCTTTGCATTCGAATAGCGCTTTCCAGTTTGTTCCATATGTTTTCCATTAGATTAAGATCGGGAGTTTGTGCATGGCAGGGACGTTTAAAAGTCTCATTAGAGGCATGGAAGTGGGGAGAGCTGTTTGGAGTGGCCATTGTTCCATCCCCATGGCTTCCCCTATCCAAACGACAACAAGGCAGCAATTGCGACAACGAAGGTCAGGGGAAGCATTCCCGTTTCTTGGAATTTAAGTCCTGGACTCGGCCAGCAGTTCTGGGAATTGACGGTCAGCTGAGAGTTCGCGGTTTGGAGATTTTATGCGTGATCTTGACCCCTGTCAGGTGATGGAACAGTTAAAGCACTCTCTCGCTGGCCGTTGAAGGAGAAAGAGACCTTCACTTTCAGATATTCAAGCCAATTTACAGAAAGACTGAATCAAAATCCTTCCTGCTATATTTATAATCCCCGATTTTATAGTTATCAATCGTTCCGTAACGTTTCTTGTAATATATATATAGCTTGTTAATTCTTTTCCAATTTCAGATACATATACGGCGGAAGTGTTGCTTTTGATTGCTGGAAGACGGCTGGTGATGTACTTCGTGCAGCCCACAAGTACCAAATAGAATCATTAATTAAACATTGTGAAATTTATTTATCAGAGAATTTGACTTTGAAGAACGTTTGTTTCATTCTGAATTCTGCAATTTTGTACGACCTTGCTGATCTGAAAACCAAGTGCTTAAAACTCTGTAAATACGGAGGTTTCATAATTTTGAAATCAAGTGCTTTCACACATCTAAGTGTTTCTGCTGTTAGAGAGATATTGAACGGTAATTCTTTGTGTGCTGAGACTGAAATAAGTGTATTTAAGGCTCTGTGGGAATGGGCCATTATGGAGTGTTGCAGAAAGCTAAAGAAAGTCACAGAAAAAAATATCTTTGCTCAGTTTTTGGTATTTTCCAAATATGTTAAATTTGATTCTATGTCTAACGAAGAACTGGATTCTTTGCCAAAAACTACGTTCAAATACGTTTGCGAGAAAAATCGAGAGAAGTCGACAAATGAAGAAAAGGTAGTCGAGAAAAAATCAATATCCGCTCTTTCTGAAATTGATCCCAATACCTCTTATATCAGTGAGGGTTTGAAATCCTATTTGATAACTAAATTTTTCACATTTGGAGGAAAGTCATCGGTATCGTCTTTCCAGGAAGGTTATCTTTCGCTGCTGAGGTTTTCTGTGGATACAGATGTATACCTTATAAGTTTCGTTCTGCTGCCTATTAATAATGAGTATCATTTTGGCGAAAATTTTGTTTTCTTCCGATTGGTATGTAAAGAAAATATTTTAGCTGAGTGGCCTAATATGGGTAAGAAAACACTAAATTTTGATAATAAAGGTTATCGTCATGCTTTTGTCAGATGCGACGATAGATGTCAAGATGTTGTCTGTAAAGTTTATGGTTTTGTTCTTTTGAAAGCAGGTATGGAATACACTATGGAAGTTAAAGGCAATAATTATCGAATAAAATGGCCAAATATTTCTTTAATTGATACCGAAAGATATAGGCAAGACGATGTTAAACTCTTCGTTCATTCTGAAAGTAGTTTCGGTGTAGATCAGATGACCTTTCTACGATCTAACTGAAAATAAAATAAATGTAAGTGCTTGAATCAAAATGAAAATAAAACCATGTTATCTCAAAAGAAAAATCACATTCAGAGTTCAATAATTTCTTCGATATGATTTTTAATGAAAAATATATCTAATGATAAATTAATGATCTGATTCAAATCTATCCAAGTATAAGTTTTTGACAAAATTTGTTCTATGCCTGAAGATAAAGATCTCAGTCAAATCTATCTAAATCTCGATTTTAAACAATCTTTGTTCAGTATTAAAAGAGTTATGAACACTGGAATTTTTAACAGGCTGCAAAAAATTAATCTCAGAAATTCAATTGAAACAGGCCAAAGATCTGAGATCATAAATAATTCTAGTCGGGTACCATGTGACCGGTATTGATCTCCCAGTGTCGTAGCGAAGGGACTATGGTTGGGGGGAAAGAGAGAGAGAGAACGAAAATTTTTCCACTCCAAAATAAAATTTTGCCAACTGATAAAATTAGTAGATATATTTAATAATGTTTCTGTTAGGGACGTACCCCAGGATTTAGTTTCCGAGGGGGTCTGGGTGGGTGGGCAGCTCTCCAAGATTTCGATTTTGCCAGCTTGCCACAACTTTACTAAAAAAAAAAAAACAAATTTTTACATCTCCCCTGAATCACCTATCTCGGTGAATTTTACCATGTGACTTCGAATTCTGCGAACTCACAAAAGATTTTGCCAAGTTGTCTCGTTTCTGACAACTTTTGTTACATTTACAAAACCAATTACAATTTTCACAATGACCTGTATTTTACCAAGTCGCTTCGAATTTTGTCAACTTCGATTTACTTTTCTCTTAGATGCTTACGTAGTATCTTGGGTATTAGGTGGTTTAACTTTGTAACTAATGATGAGGTTAGGCAAATGAGTCTGCAACTTCCTTTAAGCAGCATATTGTGCAGAGAGACTCCGTTGGTTTGGCCATGTTGCCCGTATGGATATTTATAGATTGGCGAATAAGGTTATGAACAGTGTGCCCAAAGACTTCAGAAAGAGGGGGAGACCTAGGATGTGGTGGGCAGACAATGTCAAACAGGACCTTGTTAGAATTGGTGTACAGTGGCCAGATGCAGCAGATGTAGCTCAGGACAGATATGCTTGGAGAATTAAACTGTACGGTCTGGTTGGACCTCCGTAGCCCATGGCTGCTTCAGGATGATGATGATGATGATGATGAAGGGGAGCTCCTCCCAAAGCTACGACCCCGTCATAACCTGTTTTAATTAAAATTTGGGATCATTTTTTGTAGCTTGTTAAACACTCCAGTTTTCATAAATATTTGTATATCAAACAAATATTGTTTAAAACCGATATTTGGATATCGATTTAAATTTTTAGATCTTTATTTATCTTTAGGCATATTTTCTATTAAAAATCGTGTTGAAGAAGTTATTGAGCTCTGAATGTGATTTTCTATTGAGATGACATGGAACTGTTTCCATTTTTCTGTCCAGTACCCACAGTTACGGTATATGTCAGGTGACCTATTATCCATCTGAAAAGTAAAAAAATATAAGCGCTGAAATTATATACGTTCAGTTTTTTGTATCTTCCAATATATCTGCATAATATTTTGTAATGAGCTCTGATAATCTCTGAACCAAATAAATATGTTTTTCTCTTTTCCATTTCTTTGTCGATCCTTTGGATTTTTGTCCGTTAGTAAATTGTCAAAGTAGTGAACGGCAGAACTCGGGCCATTTTGATTTCGAAGGAATTCGGATCAAATAAGAAATTAAAGAAACCTAATACTTCATTTCGGATTAATATTCTATAACATTGCAACAAAGTTTTCTTTCAGGGATAAAAACTATCTGTAGGAAATTTTAGGTTGCTTTTCCTCTGAGAGGCACTTTTTTTGCATACATTGAACTGAATGGCCGGGTCATGAGGACTCAGAAGGTTGGGTCGAGGACACCCATTGTAGCCTCCCGTCAAGGCCATCCAGCCTGTTCTTTAGCGTGCACAGGATATGGCTCTCCTGCACAAGGGGTCCAGTTTCAAGTCCCAACCGACGGACGGCAGCCTTTCCAAGCCCATCAGTGTCCCCTACTGACTCTGGGCAGGACGGGGAGTTTTGCGGGAAAAAATCTTAAAGCTGGCCCAGGCGGGACTCGAACCTCGGAACTGCAGATTATGAGCCAAGCGCCTACCGAATGAGACAGCCCCCACTCTGAAAAGGAGAACTAGCTTCAAACATAAGCTCACCGACAAAAATATTTGTCATCTCGTGCCGTAAGAGGGCCACCTCCAGTCTTCCAAGACGATAATTGTCGCGTGCCCAGGGCTCAAAGTGTGTCGGATTGGCACAACGTGCATTCTGAAGCCTTCGAACATCTCGACTGGCCCGCCAAATCCCCGGAATTTATTCCATTAGAAAATTTGTGGGACTATTTGGAGCAACAAGTGAAGCGACGTCTCAGCCATCCGGCAAATCAGGCCGAACTGCGGCATTTCCTGTTGGAAGAGTGGATGAATATTGGCGTGCAGTACATCGCCATACTGGTGGCATCCATGACATACAGGATTTCGGCTGTTCTTTGGTGGCACGGAGGCGTTACGCGCTATTAGGTGACATTCAGCCAGGGGTGACTCATTTTTTGTTTCGTGAGCTTATAATACGTATAAAAGTCAACAGGAAGGTACAGCCCGCTCTAGCACTAATGAAGGATTCAGAAAGTCGAATCATGTCATCCATATGATCATCCAGAGAAGAGAATGCGAGAACTAAATGCAGTCCTTAGCAGATAACTTAGCCCCCTGTAACAAGCACCAAATTACCTTTATCATTTGAAAAAAATATATCGAAAATAGAATAAAAATTAAATATAATAAAAATAGAAAAATTTGATTTATAATATTTCATTACTACCTATCCAAGTAAAAAAAGCATTTTTCCAATTATCTCTTAAAACTGTTACGTTTCTCACCCTCATTGGGAACAATATTTTATTTCCTGTAAAAAAACGTCATAATTTTCATGTTCCAGCACGAAAATTTCAAATATATAGTATAAATATATCGTTTGCAATACTCTTTTAAAAAAACTGTTAGAGCAATTTAAGTTTTTCGGGTATTCTGAAAGTGTGAATCGTAAGAGTTGGTTAAACCCATCTCACACAAAAGAAATTTTAAATTTATCCCTAAAAGAGAAAAAAAATGGAATATTTAGATACGGGCAGACAGATGAGAAAGTGAAATCATTATCTTGTTTTTCTTAAACGAGATAATGATGCTGATACTTGACAAATCACCTTTATACGAAAGAGAAACTACAGCAGTCCTCTTTATGTATACAGTGGGAGCCTCAACATTCAATGGTAATTCGTCTCACAAATTGGTTGTTGGAAATGTCGTACGCTGAAACCAATAATACATTGATTTTCTGTAATTCGTTCAACATCCCTGATAGGAGACCCCAACAACAAATAAAATAGTATTTCTTACATTTATACTTGATTTTTTACATTAAAAATGACATTTTAAATTGATCGACGTTAACTTTAGAATGACAGTTTCCTTAATTAAAAATGATCGTTTAATAAATAGTTATATAACATCTCAAAATGAAAAAAAATACCCCAATAAATTAGCATTTACATTAGACTACAAGTGTAGCATTGATCAAATCGATTGTGGCGAAATGGTGGTGGGTAGGTGATAAATCAAAAATAATCGCAATGAAATGATTTATAATTCACAAAAATACACTCTCTTTACACTGAACAACCGCATGAAATAGTTTTCAAAACAAAGCGGGGGATGTTATGCTGGAAAATAACAAAAATGCTGTTTGCTTGAGAACATTGGAACCAGGTGCTGAAATCCATGCTGTACCATCTGATCCGAGAACATTCTCGGGATTGGGATAGGCATCTGCCATTTCTCTTATGGGCATATCGGGAAGTGCCCAATGCCACCAAAGGCATTGCTCTCTTTCAGCTACTGTATGGGGGAAGACCTACTGGGTCTCTGTCCATTTTGAAGACCACATGGACTGGGGAGGTCTGACCCCCTCCACAGTCCAATATATGCAAAACTTAAAGGTGCGGTTGGAATTAACAGCATAGGAGGCCATATTGGTAGCAGCGAAACAGCAGAAGAGTTATGCAGATTACTAAAATAGGAGATCTCGCCACAAAGAATTTAGTATTGATTAGCAGACGTTAGTACTTGAACCAGATTCAAGCAACAAACTTTATGCTCGAAGGACGGGACCACGGATTGTCTCAAAAACGTCATCTTATAGTTACAGAATCGAACTTCCTGATGGGGAATTCGAACAATACATGCTAACAAGTTCCGACAATATTGAATGCAAGTATCTAGCGTAGGAATGGCACATGAGGCAGATGAGGAATATGGATATCTGGATCACGTTCTTATTATTAGAAAATGGGATCAGCTGAAGTTGGATTCAACAGAAATGATCGATTTGGACTTTGTGCAGCAGAGAGAAATTGAAGGGGTACTGGGAAAATATGCTTGAGTTTGTGCCAGAATTCCAGGTAGAGGAAAGTGTGAGAAACTTTCCATTAAGGCCAAGGAAGGATTTGAACGCAGAAGGGCGCACCCATACAGAATATCCATTGCTCTCTGGAATGAAGTAGATAGACAGATCGAGGAATCGTTGAAGCTTAAGCTCGTACAACCATCGTATAGTGAATACGCTCATCCAGTTGTATGTCTAGATAAGCGTCATGGGTCAGTGCCACTGTCGACTTTCGCACTTCAATGCTGGAATAGAAATGGATAAGTAGTTTTGTTCCATTCTACGGTTTCACCACGCACAGTGCTTCCCCCTTATGACGTCACCGGTCACACCCACTTCCGGTCAGGTAATATGATGTCACAAGCCACGCCCCTTATTAATATTCATAATTTTTACTTAATTAATAATTCCTCCCCTTTATTAAAAAATTCCCTTAGCAAAAGTTCCCTCCCACTTTTATTAAAAGCCCGTGGCGCCATCTAGTGTATAGGATGAGTACTATTTTTAGAAAAACCCTCTATTTTAGTCGTAATTTTTCCATTTTTTGACTCCCCCTTATTAAAAAACTCCTTATTAAAAGTTCCCCCTTTATTAAAAGCCCGTGGCGCCATCTAGTGTATATGCTGAGTACTATTTTTAGAAAACCCCTCTCTTTTAATCGTAATTTTTCCAATTTTTGCCCCTCCTCATTAAAAAAACCTATAATAAGTTCCACCCCTTAATTAAAATCCCCTCCCCTTTATTAAAATTCCATCCCCCACATTAAAAAACCCCTTATCAAAAGTTCCCTTTATTAAAACTTCACTGATCACAAACTCCCCTGATATCCACGTTCACTGAAATTTTCAAAGTCCAACTAAACTTTGGGTGGCAACGACCAGAATGGCTGATGCAATCCTCTAAATAATTACAAACTTTCGGTGGTAGTCCCTAACAGAAAATCCCCTCCCTTTTATTAAAAACCTCCCTTATCAAAAGTTTCCCTTTATTAAAATTTCCCCGATCACAAACTCCCCTGGTATCCATGATCATCTGAAGTTTTCCAAGTCCAACTAAATTTTTTGAATGGCAGCGCTCATCCCCATCTCAGAATGGTTGATGCAATCCTCTAAATTTTTGCGAATTCGACCTTCATCGAGGCCTGTGACATATGTGTCGCAACAAGCGGGCCGCGTACGTGACTAGGTCTCTTCTTATCGAGAGGTCAAGAGGGTGTTTGCAGACAGAACTGACATGTACACTATCAGCAGTGCGATATTTGTATTTGTTGTTGAGAAGATCCGAATTTTAATATCTACAAGCTTTAACCGCACCAGAGCGAGTGACGGTTGTTATCACTACATTGTCAAAGGGTGAATGCCGATGTGCGCTATCTGTTTACATTTGCTAATGATAAACGATTTCCTTCCTTAAAAACAGAAACTAAATAAATAATTCGGTCGGTGCTTTAGCTCACGTGTTTACTCCGAACGTATCTCATGAAGGGGGGGGGGGGCTTATCAGATATTGGTGAAGGTCGACCTTGGTCATGTCGAAAGATGTATCAAGGGTGTTCATGAGATAACATTTGCCTGTATATAAGCTCGCACCCTGCTTGCTACATCATTCCTTGCTACTGGGCAGAAGCTATCTGTCAGAAGATGTTGCTCTTAGTTTGCACATGGTTTTGAAGTATGTCTTCAAAGAGATGTCTCTCATCCGAGAATATGAAAATGCTGCTGAGATGGACTTCGAGCAGAAGGATGTATCTCGTTCCTTTGATGACTTGCTTGCATTGGTACATCTGTTGGATGATGCCACCAAGCACCCTCCATTACCCGAGGCCCTGCAGTGAAGCGTGTCTACCTGCCGTCGATCCAACAAGGCGGGAAGACGCCTCAGAGGGCCCGGAAGCTCACCTCAACTGCATCCCGTGCAGCATCCACTGCTGGGCAGGCTGGTAGCTGCCCCTACGTTCCGGCACACCTGCTGGATGGTTCACTGGCTGGGGCCTTCATCTACCTCCAAGGACGTAGCCGGTTCCTTTGATGACTTGCTTGCATCGGTACGTCTGTTGGATGATGCCACCAAGCGCCCTTCATTACCTGAGGCCCCTGCAGCGAAGCGTGTCTACCTGCCGGCGATCCAGCAAGTTCGGGAGGCGTTTCAGAGGGCCTGCAAGCTCACCTCAACCGCGTCAAGTGCAGTATCCACCGTTGGGCAGGCTTGTAGCCGTTCCTACATTCCTGTACACCCACTGGACGACTCACTGGTGGAACCTTCATCTTTCTCCAAGGATGTCGGTTCATCCCAGCCTCACATTGCTTCTCCCCCAAGTTCATCCTCTGTTGTGCCGCACTACACCATCACGAACGTCAGAAGCTTTAATTCTACCAAATTTGAAACACAATTCCTGTCGAAAAGCGTCCGACTCGGGGGGATGGAGAATGTTGAGGCACATGATTTTTTCCCTGTGTTCAATACCCTAAATGAGAAAATGCTTTGGGACATTGTACCACAGGGTGAATACAGCCAGGTCCAACTGTGTTTCCGTTCGTCGAATCTAAAAAATCCAGTTAACCTGAGCCTAATTCGGCGAAACGAACTGACTGCTGAATGATTCATGACTGCCCTGGACTGCGTCGTACAATCCAATGAAGGCCTGGGCAGTCACATTGACTTGGAATTTGACTTTGTGTGTGCGAATATCGAACATCAGGGGAGTGGATGCACGGCCCCTGAGACGCGCACCTTCGTTGACATACAGTCATTCATCCATAAGAAGGACAGTGTCAGCAGAATTGTGAACAATGACTCGATCTGTCTGGCAAGAGCTCTTGTGGTTGCCATGGAACTGTGCTTAAAAAACAAAGGTCTACCCAACCGATATGCGTCAATCAGAGATTATCGTTGCACACAGCAGGCGAAATTAGCTCATCAACTTCATCTGGATGCAGGAGTGGCCATTGCTCCCTGTGGTGTCCTGGAAGTAAGACTCTTCCAAATACATCTTGCCAGCCAGTTCCGGATTGTGATATATTCTGCTGATGACGCCTTTCTCCCCATTTTCATAGAACCCGAAGGTGAGGATAACCTTTATCTGTTATTTAATAAGGGACATTACAATGTAATAACGAAACCGGCCTGGTTTTTCGGGGGCAAACAATTCTGTTCGAAATGCTTAAAATCATATAATCATGGTCACATGTGCAAGGACACATGCAACCGGTGCACTTCAACCGATGTGCTACATACTGGGGAGCTGTTGCTCTGCTCGGTGTGCCGTGTGTATTTGCGTGGGGCTGAATGCTTTCAGGCACACCTTGTGGAAACTTGTCAGATGCGGCATCGCTGTGTTAAATGCATCAGCATTCATGACCCTCAGAAAAAGCATGTTTGCAAGGTTGGTACTCTAAAATTAGTCGAGCTCTGTAAAATTGACCCTGTTGGTCAATTTTACCTATACTTTGACGTAAAGACAGTGCAGTGTGTCAACGGATCTTTGAAACCAATACTGTGGGTGGTCACTATCAGGTGTATGACGAGTGGGTTTATGCCTCATTCCCGGAAAGAGACGCTTTCATGGACAGGCTTCTGGCCGAAGAAAGCCCCAGGGTTCGACGATTCAAGGATGCCACAGTCCTTGCCCATAATCTGAAAGGCTTTGATGGCATGTTTATCATCAGCTACCTGCAGAGAAAATTTTTAAAACCGGATCTTGTGTTCGATGGATCTAAGATTTTAGGTATCTTTTTACCTGGCCTTAAAATACGTTTCATCGATACATTATACTTTATTCAGGCTCCTCTTCGCTCCTTTACAAAGACCTTCAACTTGGAGACAGTAAAAGGTTTTTTCCCCTTCAAATTCGTGAAGGAGGAAAATTTACAGTATGTGGGGTCCATTCCGAGATCGGCATTTTTTCCAGCCCGAAGACATGGAGCCTTCGACTCTGTCAGTATTCGATCAAAGGTATGCCACAGCAAGCCTCGAACCCTGGGACTTTCAGCAACAGCTTCTGTATTACTGCAAGGCAGATACAAAACTGTTACAGCATGGCGCCCAAGCTTTCTGACAGGAATTTTTAATTCTAACAGGCATAGACCCTTTTGCACCTGACCTCACAATTGTTGGTGCTTGCTTACGCATTTTCTGCGGTAAGTTTCTGCAGAAGAATACCCTTGGTGTGTTCCCCCGCGCAGGGGTATTCTGCAAGTAATGACCGACAGTCCTTGAAAGCTGTCGCATGGTTGGAGTATGAGGCTTCCAAGGACAATATCGAAATTCAGACTGCGCGATCCCCTGGAGGAGAATATAAAATAGGTCAATACAAACTGGATGGCGTGTGACACAGTACCCGTTGTTTTTATGAATTTTAGGGTGTTACTTTCATCATTGTTTGAAATGTTTCAACCCTGAAAAAATAGATCAGTGTACTAGAAAACCATTTGGTTTGTTAAACACACAAACCATGGATCACCTTGAGGCCTTGAAACTGCTGATGAACGGGTACACGTGCAAAATCATGTGGGAGCAGGAGTTCGACGAATTAATGCGTAAAAATTTTTATATTTTAAAATTATTTATATTTTAAAATTATTTATATTTAATGCAAGAGGCATTTGCATTAATTTACAAAGCCTCTTGCATTAATTTACAAAACCATTGAGCCTATTAGGCGCATAGGGGCCCGTGATTACCTATACGGAGGGTGCATGGAGGTATTTTCGATTTTTGCATCAGCTGACCAAGGGTGTGCCTTGAATTGCGTTGACTATAATAGTCTATACACTTTCGTCTGCAAAAAGTCTCCTTTCAGCAAAGGTCGCCCGATTCGAATCACCTCCGATTTCGCCACTGACTCGATCACTATTTTGGCATTGCACACGCCACATTGTTACCACCAGATGATCTATTTATACCTGTTTTGCCTTACTGGTGCAACGGGAAGCTGCTTTTCCCCCTTTGCAGGACCTGTGCAGATGGACAACTGGCGCCCCCTTGTCATCATAGTGTGAACCAGCGCGTGTTGACTGGCTCGTGGCAAATATTCCAGATTTATACGGCTATGCGCTCTGGATACAAGCTAATTGCATTCCACGACGTGTGGCATTTTAAGACCATTCTACAGTACGATCCTGTAACAAAAAAGGAAGGTGTCTATTCAGGGTAAATAAACACTTTACTGGGGTTGAAGCAGCGCTACTCCGGGTTCCCTCCTGATGTGCAGATCAACGAGCAAAAGGAAACTTTCTGTGAGGCCTTCTTCCAGGAGGAGGGGGTTCGAATCCTCCCCTCAGAAGTTGAAAAAAATATCCTTAAGCCTACTCTCTCCAAGGTCTCGCTTAATTCGTCATGGGGAAAACACACGCAGAACATGAATGCAACCCAGACAACCATCATGAGCTGCCCTGTTAATATGGAGCACTTGACGGATGTCTCGCTGGTTGTGACCAACATTGCTACTGTCAGTGATCAGGCCATGTTAGTCACACACAAGTCTGTGGAGTCTGCTACTCCTTCAAACACCCGTGGAAGCCTGATTCTCGCTGCAATGGTGACGAGTCACGCCCGACTTAAATTATACGATCTGTCAAAATTAGGATCTCATGCACTGCATTCAGACAGGGATTCGGTGATCTACTCGACGTCTTCCGGTGACACTTATACCCCCGCGCAAAACCCATTTCTCGGAGGTCTCGTCGATGAAATTACATCGAAATATGGAAGTAATGTACAATTATGTCAGCGCCGGAGCTAAAAGTTATGCGCTCCAATTAAGTAATGGTGACGAGATTCTGAGGGATAAAGGTATCTCTCACTAAGAAAATTATAACTAAATACATTTTTCAATTGCTAAAATCCATGGTGTTAGACCAGTCCCTGTCCAACGAGACCTTCGATGTACCTTTTAATGTAGTTCGTAATAAAGTGGAGGGGACACTTACAAATAAACCCATGATAAAAAGTTTTAAGGCCAACCTTGATAAGCGTTATCTCAGCTCAGGTTCGACTGTTACTGTACTGTACAGGTACAATGACCTGGGATTGGATCCCCTTCTCCAACTCATGGATGACTAATTTTTAATACATATTTCAATGTCCATAGTGGATCTTATAATTTATTACACATATTTCAATGTCCATAGTGGATCTTATAATTTATTACACATATTTCAATGTCCGTAGTGGATCTTATAATTTATTACACATATTTCAATGTCCGTAGTGGATCTTATAATTTATTACACATATTTCAATGTCCGTAGTGGATCTTATAATTTATTACACATATTTCAATGTCCGTAGTGGATCTTATAATTTATTACACATATTTCAATGTCCATAGTGGATCTTACAATTTTATTACACATATTTCAATATCCATAGTGGATCTTATAATTTATTACACATATTTCAGTGTCCATAGTGGATCTTGTATCCATAGTGGATCTTATAATTTATTGCACATATTTCAGTGTCCATAGTGGATCTTGTATCCGTAGTGGATCTTATAATTTATTACACATATTTAAGTGTCCATAGTGGATCTTATAATTATACTGTTAAATATTTCCCTAATGTCCTTATAAATTACACGGCGGCGTCAGCAGCTTTTTTTTAATCTGTTAAATATTTCAGTAACAGGTCTTGTATTTTTTATACTGCTAAACATTTCAGTATTGAATAGCGTCATCATTGTTTTTGAAACCTGTTTTATACCGTAAATAGTTCCGTAGTGGATTTTATTATACTGCTAAATATTCCCGCAATGGATCTTACATTTGTTTTTGAAATCGTACGAATTATGATTTCTGCATTGTCTGTTTATAATTGTAACTGTTGATATTTTTAATAAAAAAAGTTTAAAAAAAATCAGTCTCTTTATTTCCCAACACTGGAAAACATTATGTGGGGTAAAAGTAAGAGGTAACTTTGTTTTACACACATTTGTTTAAGTAACTTTGTTTTACAGGTGATCTAAAGCAGATGAAGTATTGTCAGCAGCCTATATACAGCGAGCGGTGTTGCTGCATCATGAGTCAGGGGTCATCTACTCATCAATCGCAGTGCGCCGATGATATTTCCGGCATCCACAGTAGAGAAACTCAATAAGGCGACGGCCCCTAACTCGCTCTGCAGCAGTGCGTGATTGGTTATTTTAAGCAGCATAGAGTTCGTAAGCTATCGCTTTAGAGGAGAGCCATCTAGTGGCGCTGTAAAAAAACTAATTCACGTAAACAACACAGAGGCATATATCAGTTTTAATTTTTTATTGAATGTCAGAAATTTTAAACACATTGTTTCATTTTTAACACAAATTTTTAATACATTGTTTCATTGAATTTTTAACACAAGCCTTCAAACAGTGATCTTCCATATGGAGTCCAGTCAATTAATTTCCTTATCTTACGACGGATGGGGTGATGAACAAAATCGTCAATGTCGTCTTGAGGGTGACCAAAAGTAGAAAGTACATCAATGTAGCATATTCGGTATGGTCGGCTGGAAATTTATTAATCACTCTCTGGAATATAGCAGGAGAAAAACGGAGCCCAAACAGTAAAAATTTCCATTGGAATTATCCTCGGTGGGTTATAAAAGCAGTGTGATGCTAACACTTTTCATCCAGAGGGATTTCCCAATAACCCTTCAATAGATCGAGAACAAAAATAAATTTCACCTTCTACACCAGTCACAACAGAATAGTGTCTATCTCACTATTCTGTTGTGACTGGTGTAGGGAGCCCCTTCTCTGGAGGCTAATTTCACCATATTTACAACACCTTGAACCTTGAACCTTGGGGAGGAATTTCGATAAGGGGATTTTTTAATGAGGGGAGTCAAAAATTGGAAAAATTATGACTAAAATTGGGGTTTTTCTAAAAATAGTAGTCATTCTATACGCTAGATGGTGCCACGGGCTTTTCATGAAGGTGGGAATTTTGATAAGGGGTGTTTTTAGTAAGAGGGTTTTTTAATAAGGGGGTTAATTAATTATTAATTAATTAATTAATTAATTAATTAATTATGAATATTAATAAAGGGGCGTGGCTTGTAATGTCATGTCACGTGACCTGGAGTCGCGTGGCCGGTAACGTAATAGGGGGAAGGCACTGTGAGTGGAACTAAACTACTTGGTAAGATCCAATATCAAGTGGGGAAGGCGAAGTTTATTTTTGTTCTCGATCTATTGATGGGTTATTGGGAAATCCCTCTGGATGAAAAGTGTCAGCATCACACCTCTTTTATAACCTACTGAGGATAATTCCAATGGAAAATTTTACTGTTTGGGCTCCGTTGTTCTGCTGCCATATTCCAGAGGGTGATTAATAAATTTCTAGCTGACCATACCGAATATGCTTGCGCTTATCTCGATGACATCGCTGTTTACTCAGAGACCTGGGAGGAGCAGAAGGATCATCTCAACAGAATATTAAAGGAGATCAATGATGCTGGCTATGTAGTTAATTTATGTAAATGTCTGTTTGGACAAGCTAAAATCAGGTATTTAGGACACCTAGTGGGTTCGGGGACTCATGCTCCTGACCCAGCAAAACTTGAGGCAATTGAAAAATTGGCCAGTCCAAGGGGAAAAAAAGAGCTGCGAAGTGTACTGAGGCTCTGTGGTTACTATAGAAGTTATATCCCAAATTTCGCCAATATTGCTAACTCTTCGACGGACCTGATGTGGAGGCGGATCCCAATGCAAATTCCATGGGGTGATGTAGAAGAGAAAGCATTTAACGAGCTGAAGGCCCAACTATGCAAGGCTGCTGCCTGCCGTAACCCCGGACCCTAAACAGCCATATTGCTTACATGTTGATGCCTCGAATTATGCAGTCGGTGCCTGCTTGATGCAGCGTTATAATGTAGGGAAAGATGCCCCAATTGGTTTTGCATCGCAAAAGTTATATCCCACCGAAAGGAAGTGGGCAGCAATTCAGAAGGAAGCTTTCACTGTAATTTGGACCTGCAAAAGTATGAAACCTGGCTGTTTGGGTCCCAAGTAGAAGTATACTCTGATCACAACCCTCTGACTTATTATATTATAACGCAGGTCTCGCCCCAGAGTGCTAAACTGTTGTGGTGGTCTTTGGCGCTGACGATATTTAACGTACGCAAACGTAGAAAGAATATCAACACTGACTCCATCAGCAGACTTCCAACTCATTAAGAGGGGAAATACTGTGCTGGATTGGGGATGTCCGCCAACAACACCACTGCAGACAGATCAAGGTAGGTAATTGCTGGGTTTATTGGTCTTGTCTGATTAGAGGCTGAGAAGGATGCAATACTATATAAACTTCTCTGTGTGGAGGGAAGCTGACTAAAGGAAATGTGATCTGTGCCTGATAATCTCATAAGCTTTTGTTAAGAAGCTATCATTAAGATGTATATTTTATTACAATGTAAAATGTGCACTAGATGAACTAAGGCAAGACCCTGCCATACATAACTAGTAGCATAGAACGGTGCTTAGAAGAAAAGGCAGCCTGACTAACTTAATCTGTGCATTCAAAGATGAACCTGTGAACTTAATAGTTCAGTAGAGCTGACCAGTAAAGATTCTTTGGGGGGGGGGGGGCATTTCAAGGATGTTCCCAGAGTTGTATGCATTCCCCTGATACTACATTTAGTGAGACGAGAGCCATGTGCTACGTGTATGACCTTCCAAGGGTATGCCGGACTGCAGAACTCAGACCCCAGACGCCGCAGGGTGTCATGAACAGGAAGGAGCCCTAATGAGGTCTGCAACTGTTTATGCGAAGGGGAGAGCGAAGAGAGGGACACTTCTCTCCTGATCGTCGGAAGTGGATTTCCGTGGTCTGGGCTCATTGAAGGACTTTTTGATAAAATCGGATCAACCTACTGGTAGTGTGTGTGACTGGATATTCTCGGTGGGGCAGTGGATTAAGGCTGCTCCCAATTGTTGTTCTATTCGTTTACGTAAAGTGCTGCTTATTAAACTAATACTTAGTCAAGAGATACTGAGTTAACGGTGTTATTATTAAGTACGATAACCACTGTGTGGTAAAGGTCCATTAAAGACATTAAGCCAACAGATCTCTCGTATAAATAAGAAAGACCTTGATAATTGGTATCTCTGTTATTCAATGCTGAAACTTCTACAATTTTTTAAGCACCGAACAGATATTGTTCAGATCGAAATTTCGACCGATTATTGACATCTTCAGTCATGTGTTTCCATAAAAATGTATTTTTCCAGTTACGATCAAAATTTAATTCCCCACTGACAGATGAGGATGTTTCCATTTTAATGTTCGTTGGCTGTACATAGCCTACAGCTACTTACTTACCTGTGATTGTTTGTTTATTAAACATAGCATCCTTACTCTTAGTTAGAAAATAGTACTATTTGACCGCGATGCTCCTGTGCACTAACCTGGAAGACTCTTCAATTACAGTCAGATAAATTCTAATGACTGACTCCATGGTATAATCTAAAAAGCCACCAACAGAGAAAATCTTGGTCGTCAACTGGTGGCTCATCGGTCACAGTAGCTGACATACTATTAGGAGGGTGTGAGTTCATATCTCACCTGGCTAAAAGCAATTTTTTTCTCTCTACTCATTTAAAAACTACGTTATTTACAAGATAGAGTTTTATATCGGTAACAGATAGTTTCGAAACAATTACATACGTAATAGCAATAATCTTCACACCACTTAATGGTAAATGAATCGTAGCGAAAAGGTAAATATCGAAGTTGTTGGAAACAGCACGCGAGTATTTTTCTTTATCTCCTAACGCTCGCGCTTTGGTCTTTTGGCATTATTAATTAAAAGCTAAGTTCCTTAAAATGTTTTGCTCTAAGCACACTTTTGAGTGTTTATTTTTTCGTAATTTTACATTTAATTGTTTGACATAACAAACAATTAAAAATTTGTCAGTGCTTAGTAAAGTATTTGACATCCGAGAGATTTAAGTTATAATTATCATTTATAGTTGCTTTATAAATGATAATGTGACAGCTATTGCTTTTTGACCGGCTCGGTGGACGAGTAAACTTAGTTACTCTCAAAGGCATCCGAGTTCCAGACCGAATTTTCTTCTGTGTTGTCTTTCTGATGAAAGCTCACTTTCTTCTGATCATCTCTCTGACGTGTTGAACGAAGAGATTTCTGTGGAAAGCAGTTGCTTAAGGAATAATTTATTATTAATGAAGAATCACAGAAATTTATCCTGTAGACAAGAAACACGTGAAATAATTAGCTGAAAATATTTTCGTTTTGCCCTTAGTGGGATTCGAACTCACGTCTCCCAGAAACAGGGTTCGCAAACCATTTTTTTTCCCACCTAATTCTTTTAAGAGTTTCTTGCCTACAGGACAGTTTCCTGTGATATTTTATAACCGAAATATATATAACGCTATGAGCGTGAGTGAAATATATTACTTCGATCATATGAGGCAGCTTGATTGCCCGATTCCCGAAATAGAGGGGCGGGGGTGGCTCAGTCGGTAGCGCGCCACACTCGTAATCTGTAGTTGCCAGGTTCGAGTCCCAGCTGGGTCAGCGTTGAGATTTATCTCCGCAAAAATTCCCCGCCCTGCCCACGGTCAGTAGGGGACATCGATGGGATTGGAAAGGCTGCCGTCCGTCGGATGGGACGTTAAACCGTGGCTCCGTGTGCGGGAGAGCCATACCCTGTGCATGTTAAAGAACCCGTTGGATGGCCTTGACGGGAGGCTACCATCTGTCTCCCAACAGCTGTTCCAGTGGGTCCCCTCACCCAACCTTCTTTGAGCCTTCGGGGTCCTTGTGGCCTGGCCATTTGGCCCATGGTGTGCAAAAAAGTGCCGCTCAGAGGTAAAACAATCCAATCCAAACCCGAAATAGATGGCGTCAGGAGAGAACCAAACAAAATAGGTGGCAATGTCTACACTGAGATGCTAGTTTATTAGGTATAGCACCCCTCCTCACATCAATGGTTCATTCCAACACGAAATACTTCACGTGACCACTGTGTGCGTTATAAATCGGGCGAGTCAGAATTGGCAGAACGAGCGACTTTGAACCAAGGCCCCCTTGATACACCAGGCCTGCAGAGCCTTGAGGAAATGGAGGAAAGAAACGAGGGATATTAATTATGCATAAAAATTCAAGTGATCTAATTTGTTTAAAATTTAAGTTGAAGCTATTTATTTTAAAATCAGTTACAAAAATTATCTGTTCACAAAGACTTTATTGAAATAAATGAGAATATTTTAAAATTAATTACCAAATTTTAAAAAATAGGTAACTTCCAGTGGAATTTTTAGAAATTCAACTATAATAAAAACTGCTATATTTTTCAAGATTAGTTCTTTTGTTACTGCAGTGTCCAGGCCTATTGTATCTAGGTGGCCTTGCTTTGAACGTGGTGCAATAGTTGGCGCTAGTTCTATCATTTCTTAAACGGCCGCCGTACCGTGACCTTCGAGATTCTCGATGGTTACGGCCGTACCGTGACCTTCGAGACTGAAGGCCTTTGAAGTCTAAATTGACGTCACATCCTGTGGATCTACAGTGCTTCCTGCGTACGTAGAACTACCGTCGCAAATCGAGCATTTACTTTTTTTTATAAGTTCGGTGGGCATTTTTGTTTGATAATGTGCTCAAAAACTGATTGACATTGTATATATGTACATTAGTGTAATATTTCTGACAAACCTTCAAATAAGGAAGACGTCGAAACTAAAATAGATCTTGATTTCTAATTGTGCTAAATTGATGACTCAAAGTGCAGAGTAATCGTTGTTTAACGTTCTCTGAACATGTATAAAAGTATATAAATTAGCAGGAGTGTCATATTCAGGTTCTACATATAATAACATTGACACAATTTGTTTAAAAATAAGGTAAAATGCAAATAATTACTCGGTTATATATTCACAAAAATAAAATCATTTCCTTCACATATTTTTCCTGATAAATGCTGTCAATAACTAATCCAGTGTTTTGAACCATTGATAATATAATCGTGACATAAACTGCACAACCGCACAACCGTATGAAGAATGGTACGAAAAGCAGAAAACTACCAGTGAACGACGATTCTCTGGACGAAAACACGTTGTCGATCATAGGGTTCAAGGGAGACTGCTAGGAATTGTGCAATCGAACAGAAGGACGAGAACGAGGCAAATCACAGCAGAAAAATCTAGTCTGCACATGCAACAAGACAAGCAAAGAGAAGGGTCAAGTCATAGGTCACGGTTATCTCCACGGTTACCACTGTCATCGCTGCAGGACACCGACCATCCTGCAGCTTCTCAAAACTCAATGGAGTTCCTATTAGCGTGGGGCGGGAAAATCTCAGTTGGTAGCAGGACAGACTTGTAATATGCAGCTCCCAGGTTCGAGTCCCACCTGGGCCTGGGCGGGGGTGGCTCAGTCGGTAGCGTGCCAGGCTCGTAATCTGTAGTTCCCAGGTTCGAGTCCCAGCTGGGTCAGCGTTGAGATTTATTTCCGCAAAATTCCCCGCCCTGCCCACGGTCAGTAGGGGACACCGATGGGCTTGGAAAGCCCGCCGTCCGTCGGATGGGACGTTAAGTCGTGGCCCCGTGTGTGGGAGAGCCATACCCTGTGCACATTAAAGAACACGCTGAATGGCCTTGACGGGAGGCTACCATCTGTCTCCCAACAGCTGTTCCAGTGTGTCCCCTCCCCCAACCTTCTCTGAGCCTTCGGGGTCCATGTGACCTGGCCATTTAGCCCATGGTGTGCAAAAAAGTGCCGCTCAGAGGTAAAACAACCCAACCCAACCCACCTGGGCCAGTGTTGAGGTTTACCTCCGCGAAACTCCCGGGAACACCAATGGGCTTGGAAAGGCCGCCGTCCGTCGGATGGGCACGTTAAACCGTGGCTACGTATGTGGGAGAGCCATACCCTGTGCACGTTAAAGAAGAGACTGGATGACCTTGACGGACTACCATCTGTCTTCCAACAGTTGTTACACTAGGTTCCCTTTCCCAACCTTCTGTGAGCCTTCGGGGTCCATGTGACCTGGCCATTTAGCCCATTGTGTGTAAAAATTTGCCGCTCAGTGGTAAAATAAACCAACCTATTATCAGAATTTTGCACAAAAAAAAAAAATCCAAGGAACACATTATTTTCAACAAAGAGTTGAAAGTTCCGATTTAAAAACGAGATTCTCACAGTCAAGTGAAAAAGTAAAGCTAAGCAATCCAATTATTATGTTGCTCATTTGGCAGCAGCCGAGTTGACAGCGCATAACTGCCATCTAGCGGTAAGATAATAATATTCTGCAAAGAACCGTTAAAACCGAAACTAAAACTACGAACTTCTTCAACTGTGTGATTAGATAAGGAGACGAGTGGATGTGTCGCTGAGATATTCGGCGTGAGGAGATAAAACTAAGGTAAGATTTATATGACAAAATTCAGAATAGCGTGTAAATGAAGAAAGATTATGGTTATAAACATTTTTATATCCCTAAGATTTGTGTGAAATCCAAATATTGTAAACTTTGTATCAAAAGCCTTTGTCAAACAACGACGTGTTGCTACCAGAATTTGTTACATTGCATTTTTGTAACAAAATCCAATAAGAATAATTAAAAATATTTCTAACTACTGTAGAGCAATGAGTCGCAGGGGATTCGTGAATAGCTTGGAGGGGGGAATAATAAAGCTGTAATAGTTTTATATCATCAAGGAATTTTAATGGATTTCTTTTGCAAATGCATAGATTCTGCAATGTGGGGAAGAAGTCCCATTTTATCTCGGTTCTAGAGTTGCATAAATTTATTACAAAACCAAGGGTTGCAGTCTCAAAAAGATGAGAAGTCTGTTACACGGTATATAAAGCAGAATAGTTATAATATCATTCAGTGGTATTATAATTGTATTTTTTGACTTATCTAGGGCTCCAGCCTTCGAGGTAATATTACTAGAGGTAGTACTGGAAACGGACGCCATGAACATGTACAAAATTTTAGGCCTACTCAGAGAAGCAGAGAGTCGTGTTCGGATAGTGTCAACAAATCTTTCACCACGATCTTAGACTTACTTGAATTGTGTACTACTGAAAAGTACTGTAAAAACAGCAATTCGATATTTCATAGTTTAGTAATTTAAGAAAATTGTGAAATGCTTCTAAATTGAAATTGTTAAAGCAGAGAGGCCCCAAAATAAATAAAGTATTTCAAAATACCGTTCGGTCCTAGAATAATATCAAATGTGGTTCACGATTTTTTTTCCCGAATGAAACTAATAATATTTACATATGAAAAGAAATTGATTTACAGGTTGAAACAGAATGGAATTTATAGAATATTTTGGTGAATTTTGTTATAAAAAGAAATATTAAACTTGGGCATTAATTTTATGAGACTTCTGCTTTGCATTTTTATTTTGCCAAAATAACACAAATTGCTTTTGTTTTTTCAAACCAAACGCCTGAAATATGGATTTTATAAATTTGCATGTGATAAATGAAGCTTAAAAATTTGCTTTTAATAAAAAAATATTTACGAGTTGAAATGCTGAGGCTTGTCAATTGCTCCACTGTCTCTCTTTAAACAGTAGCTAGTACTATCTGTTCCCAGCATTTTACTGTTTTAAAAATAAAGTGTCAGAAAGTGGCACAGCATTATTAATTAATGATACCCTGCCAACTTTATTCACATTTGTAACAAATGACACACTGTAAAATTGAAAACCTCCTATATTGAGAAACACTTGTAGAAGACATAAAATTTGCAATGAGAACAGATATTGCCAATAACAATTATCACTCATGCTGTGTAAGAGGAAAGAGTCCTAGAAAATTTAAGAGAAAGTTGATAGTGCAAAATGAAATCCAAAGCTTAAAGAAAATGCTGTGGTGATATTATTGCCAGCTAAGAGCCAAGCAATCAGACTCTTCTTCTTTAAAAGAAATATTAGGTTTGTTTAAGGTTCGAAAGCTCATCAAGATGACATTAAGATGCCAAAGTGTGTGTTTTTAGATATACCTTTAAGCTTGTTCAGAAATTCACAGCAAAAAATGCTGAAAGAAGCAATGGCAAATTTTATTGCCAAGAGGTAAATAGGTTTACCATGATATTATATTTTCGTTCTCCAAAAGGCTTATTAAAAATTGAGGTTCTATTTTTTTATTTTTAAAAAGGCTTGTGGATTTGTAAGAGAAAATTACCTTCCTCAATAGCTCCACAATTTTAACTTGCTGCAGATGGCCATCCTGGATTTATTGAAGTTTCCTGCCTGGAAATTTTTACTTATAGTAAGCAGAAGCATATGATATTCAGTTTCTTACTTGATGAGAAGTCAATTAGGAAACAAATACTGTTCAGTGGCAAATGCTATTGTGGATATGTAGATTATGGTAATAATAGTAATGATAAAAATTCAGATATAGCTTCTGAAACTCTAATTTTTATGTTTGTTTCAGTTTTACATAGCTGGAAAATCCCCATAGATTATTTTTTAAACAGTTGGTTTGTTTGGCTCAAAATACATTTTTACTTACAAATTCAGTCAGGACCATATTTAATTTTTTTTAAGCTATAAGAGCAAAAGAGGGAAACTATAATAACGTAATAATCTTTAGTTGCAAAGTGCACACATGCAGTTAATAATTAACCGGCTGATAATTAATAAGAAAAATGGCATTTATTTAACTTTCAGTGAAATTAAAATCATTGGCAGCAATAATGAAATGTCAGTGACATTTTAGGTGTTTCTCACATGTGGATAATATCAAGCAATCACAATAAAGCAATGAAGGTCATTTTGTCTCTTTTTCTCTGAAATTGAAAAATGTTATTATAAGCTGTCTTTATAGAAAAACAATTATGAAAAATTTCTAGCATAGAATGTAAATTAGCATTAATTGACTCTGACCAAATGCAGTCTTCTGTGTCTGCATTTATTAACCCTGACAGAGACAATTTATTTTTCTTTAAGAAACAACAACTTTTGAGCCTTATTATGAAAAACTAATGAATGAAATAGTCCATATTAAATATCAAAAGAAAAAGCATTTAATTCTGGAAAAAAATGGCAGCGAAGCATAAAAAAGCATGTTCTTTTGTGCGGATTTTTGGAAACTTATTAATGAGCTTCTGTCACTTTAAAGGTTAATATTAAAAATTGAGGTTTGTCACTCTTCTCACAATATGTGTGAGCAATTGCAAAAATTACTGAACACTGTCTTCCAGGAGAAAACTTTATATTCTCAACAACAACTATTTCATACCTAATTAAAAAATTCAGGTTAATATTTTACATAGGCTTCAATGCATGTTGGTGCTCCAATCACTAAATAGTCATATCACTAATAGGGAATTGGATGTGGAAGTTGACAATCATGCTTATAATATGAAAAGAAACATTACAAAAGAATATGATAAAAGTAGACCAGCATTTAGACACACAAATGACAGAAAAATTAAAAGGCATCAATATCAGAGCAAACATCTAAATTTGTAGAAAATTCAGTAACAAAAATATACTTTGCAGTACTTCATTTCTTATATTTTGTGTGTGTGATATGAATTTCCTACTGCCTCAGCTGGAATGAAAAATAGTTTGCATTTCTTTTTCTTTATTTTTATAGCATGAAATTTCAAATATATCATTTGTGTATGTGTGACCTAGGATTTCCTTCTGCCTTAGCTGATATAAAAGTTTACAATATTTGTTTGTTTTTTTTTGCATGAAATTTTAATCATGTCATTTGTGTGTGGTGAGGGAGCTTGCCTTTCCTCCTGCCTTAGTTGAAATGAGAGTAAGTGTAAATTATTTTGTTTATATATATATAGCATGAATTTCAATTACGCCATTTGTGTGTGTATGTGGGGGGGGGGTTTGAATTTCTTTCTGCTTCAGCTGAAATAACAAGCTTATAATATTTGGGTTTTTTAATACGATGAAATTAAATTGTCATTTATTGGGGACAGATTTCATTTCCTGTCTCAGCTGAATTAAAAAAATGTTTACGCTATTTGATTATTTCTTTAAATTTTTAATAAAAATTAATATATATTTTAATAAAAGGAGAAAATAAATGTGACATTTCATGTTTTTTTTAATGACCCGCGGATTTGAACAATTAAGATTTATAAATTTTGCGGGCTTTTGTTTAAGCTAAATGATTTGATCGTGTATTAAATTTTAAAATATGTTTACCATTGTCCCTGTTTTAAACGGGCACAAATTAAAGTCTGCTAAGTTTGCAGTCAATTTAGTTAAGCTTTAATCACATATTAAGAGCATATAGAATTTTTTCTAAATTTTCATGCAAAACCTCAATTTGAAAGAGAAGCAGTTTCAAGCGTCTTCGCTTTTCATCCGAAAAAAATCAATAAGTGTATGAATTAAATATATTTTGTTGTTTTAATTACTGCAACAGAATAACTTAATTGAAATTAAAAAAAAGCAAAGTTCTAGTATTTTCATTCATTTGGTCGTCGTTCACTCATCGTCGTTTACCAGACATTCGCAAGGCATCATGGGTATTTTTGTCTTTATAAGCAGTCTGCAAGCACACCGTCTGTGATATGGCTACCAATGGTAAGGGTTGTTTTACCTCTGAGCAGCACTTTTAAATGGCCAGGTCACATGGACCCCGAAGGCTCAGAGAAGGTTGGGGGAGGGGAACCACTGGAACAGCTGTTAGGAGACAGATGGTAGCCTCCCGTCAAGGCCATCCAGCGTGTTCTTTAACGTGCACAGGGTATGGCTCTCACGCACACGGGGCCACTGCTTAACGTCCCATCCGACGGACGGCGGCCTTCTCCTAGCCCATCGGTGTCCCCTACTGACCGTGGGCAGGGCGGGGAATTTTGCGGAGATAAATCTCAACGCTGACCCAGCTGGGACTCGAACCTGGGAACTACAGATTACGAGCCTGGTGCGCTACCGACTGAGCCACCCCCGCCCCCAATGGTAAGGGAATCGGAGGCCTGTCTCTAGTATTACTACCTCAATGGCTCCAGCTACTGGCGCAAAATTTGAAAGGATGCCTTGATGTATTTCAAAATTTTCTGTAAAAATTTACTGCTACTTCTTTATTTGTTACAGTTTACAACATTTGTCAGTTATATTCTATATCCACGGCCGGATCCGGTGGGGCAAGGGGGCCATTCTTCCCTTTTGAGAATACCAATAAAGGTAATAGAGGCAAAAAAATTGATAAAATTACTTATGTTTCATAAATTTTTCAAGTAAATTTTTAACGTCTCTGAAACGGAGGAGAAAGTATTATACTGCAATGAAAATTCGGTCTCTTTTTCCCACCCGCCTTATTTTTCCTAGATCCGGAACTGTCTATGTTCAATTCATAGAGATAAAGTGTTATTATATATAAATTTGAAAATGTATTTTATTTTTCCAAAATATATTTCTTTACAGCTTTGTTATGGGAAATTATTATTTGTAGTTATTTCATAAAATACATTTTTCTCTTGTGTAGATGAATTCGCATCCGACATTTTTCGCATTAAGTTATTTTTCTGGGCTGAGTTGTTTTACATCTGAACAGCATCTTTTTTTGCACACAATGGGCTAAATAGCCAGGTCACAAGTACCCCGAATGTTCAGAGAAGGTTAGGGGAGTGGACCCACTGGACAGCTTGTGGGCGACAGTTGTAGCCTTCCGTCAAAGCCATCCAGGGTGTTTTTTTATTGTGCACAGAGTATGATTTTCACCACAAGGAGCCACGGTTTAAAGTCCCTCCGACGGACGGCGATCGTTTCAAGCCCATCAGTGGGTTATTTTGCACTTTGGGTTACTTTGGAAACTATAGGTTCCACTTTAGGCTACGTCTTTTCACAGTTAACGGGCTTCGGACCGATTCAGATTTCCGAGTAAATCGCCTGCCACGTTTTAACGACCCCCCCCCCCCCAAAAAAAAAATATATATATATATATTTATTTTATTCAGGGACTTTTTGTATAATGCGGCAGTCGGATAATTGTTTAAATCAATGAGGGCCTTGAAAACCTATAAATTGACTGTCACAAAAAAATGTAAAATGCCGCCGAGTTTTGAATTTAAGATACAGCTTACGGCATTATTTAAAAAAAATCCCAGAATTATATACATTATTTCCTTCTCAAGTATTACTACCTGTCGAAAACACCCTTTATCGAATTCTCATTATTATCGAAATCTCAATGTTATCTGATGGTATTTTTTTAATAGTACAAACGGCGAATCAGCTACAGAGGAATATTGCAGTGAAGCCCGTTTACTGGGAAACGACGTAGCCTGAACTGGAATCTATATTTCCAAGGTACCCCAAATCCCAAATTACCTCATTGGTGTCTGACCGAGAGCACAGCGGGGAATTTTTCGGAAGTTCCCAGGTTCGAGTTCCAACTGCGTCTCGGATCTGGCAAATGCAGATTAGAAGACTGGTGCACTATCGACTGAGACTGTCCTGCCTTTTAGCAGACTCTCCTACTTTTAGCCGATGTTTTCGAAAGTTTCAGAAAACTATGCATCGTATACTCTGAAATCGATCCCTGCCATGTTTACACAGCTCCTGGATTAGCCTGGCAAGCATGCTTAAAAATGACAAATGTAAATCTTCAGTTGATAACTGACCCTACAATGTACCTTTTCCTGGAAAAAGGCATACGAGGGGGAATTTCTGTGATATGTAATCGTCTTAGTACTGCAAACAACAAGTATTTGGACACCTATGATCCTCAGTTACCGTCTAAATACATTATGTACTATGATGCCAACAATCTTTATGGATGGGCAATGTCACAATGTCTCCCTCAAAGCAATTTTCGATGGCTTAATAAAGAAGAAATAGCAGATCTAGATATTACAGCAGTTGCTGATGATTCGAATAAAGGGTACATATTGGAAGTTGATTTAGATTATCCAGTTTCTCTACACGACAAGCATAATGATTATCCACTAGCTCCTGAGAAACTTCAGATTACCAGCAGCATGCTATCCCCATATCCCCCTCTGAGTTTACATGAGGAGAAGACGGGGAAAGGAGTCCCCCGTAAAAAGAACCCTTCGTCACAAGGATTACAGAGACTGCTTGATAAACAAATCACCTTGTCGAGTAGATTTGACAAGGATTCAAAGTAGCAACCATCATCTTCATACAGTGAAAGGTAAAAAACTTGGTCTGTCACCATTTGATGATAAAAGATATATTTTAGAAAATGGTTATGACACCCTTTCATACGGTCACTACAAGACGATAAAAGAATAATAGAACAGAAAAAACGAATATTTCGCTGTGATATTTTTAATATATTTGAGCTATATATTATTATGTATAAAAATACCGAATGTATACATATAACCCCTATATATGTAAAAATATTGCATGTTATTATTATATGTAAACAGCTGTATGTAAAAATCATTTCCTCTGTTAACCTGCATTTTTGTAAGCAGGCTGTAAAGTATATCTATAATCAATGTGAAAAAGCATCATTGTGAAATGTATAAAATTGTAAACCAATGGAAATCATTACACGCGTAAAACTACGCATTGTCATTGTATCTCCAAATACTTAGATATCAATAAAAAATTTTAAAACGAAATATATGTGTCGCCTGAATTTCTGAGTCTTATCTTTAGCAAATGGGGAGGTAAACAAACGTTAGCGTTACTTCTCAAGTGACTTTTTCCGGTGACGCTCGTGCTGCTGACTCATTTCCGCAGCTCGCATTGTAACGTGCCCGTGAAATCAGCTCGCTCACTGGGAGAAAACCGTTCTGGGATCCATTTCTGGGATTACACTTATAATAAAAGGTTGGTAATTCTCTAAATTTTCATGGTTTATCAAACATTACTTATAATTTCACGATGTAGTAACGTTCTCAAGTATTATGAAGTGATGAAAATATAACATTTCCTTTCAGAGTTGTTTGGAGACGTTTGCTTGCTTAGCCCATTACACACCCGGAACGAGCCACCTCGAAATCAACGTTTTTTTAAGCAATCGCCTCTCAAAAGTGGAGGACTTCAATAGATGCACCGAGTGCTGTGTTTATGAGAAAATTAGCACGGAATGAAATTCTAATTTTTACTTTGCAGAGAGGAGAACTTTACGTAGATTTTTACAGAGAAATAATCGAAATTATTGCATTAGCCATTTAGCGATAAAGTGTTTTGCAGCAGATTTTACTGAATATTAATACTTTACAATAAATGAAAAAGATAAATTCCTGTATATAATACAGAGGTGTACAGACGAATTTTATTTCCTATGAATAAAAAAAAACGGTTTTCATACTGTTATTCAAATTACTCAGTTAATAATTGTTTTACTTTGTAATATTTCCATGACAAAAAGTATGATGATTTAAATAAAAATAACGTTTTTCCCTAATTTCATGGAAAATTAAGGGGATTTCATCGTGAAATTTACGTGTTTAAAGAAAAAGAGAAAATCCAAAAAAAAGATTTTTTCAATTACAGAGGTGAAATATCGTTTTTTCTCAAATGCATTGAAAATTAAACGATTTCAACACTTATTTCAACTAGTAATGGTAGCTAGGTAGTCACTGGAAGGAGAGCTATGTACCAATCCCCTGTGATGCATAGAACCGGCCAGGCCTAGCACCTAATGTGCGACCCCTCCTTCTCGTGGTGCAGACCGTTAGTACCTTTCAAAAGAGATACTCTCTTGTGGAAGTGAACGGAAGGGGAGGGCTGCCAGATTAGTGTGGCCTGATCTGGACAACTATGGCTACTTTTCTTTTTTTTCTACCCTGCTGAGGAGTGGTCAACCACACAGGGTCCTGGTGCTGACCATATAAACCCACTGGACTGGACAGATATATGGCTCTGAGCTTGATTGTGGATCCTGATTTTGCTGCACTGGTGGGCTTCTGTGGAGGGAAAATCTTTCCGCTGTGTTTTCTGTTTGTTTGTGGGTTGACAGCCCCAAGTGAATAGATTCACAGGATATGTTTATCAGCTGGTGGATAATCCTGAGCAGAAGTCATCGCAGGCACCTGAACTCTTTGCTTCTATTGGCATCGTCAAATTCTACATTGGAGGAAGTCTTCCAGTGTAGATGGCTTCAGCCTTCAGTGGTGAGGGAACGGGTCTTTGCCCCATGTCTGCGATTAGGGGGCTGTTTGATATTGTCGGCATTCCCTCTCTCAATAAATATAGTTTCTTTAAACATCCCACTAATCATTTTCTCTCCATAGGTAGTTGGAATGTGAGGACTCTGCATAGAGCTTTTTCTCTTGATGTCCTCACACAAGAATTCCACCATTATAATTTAGATATTCTTGGCTTGCAAGAGACCAGATGGACAGATAAAGGTCAGATTCTTAAAAATAATCTTAAATTTCTCTTTTCAGGGAGGGACGATAATAAGCATCACCAAGGCGTGGGTCTGCTTCTCAGCAGACACGCTAGTAATGCTCTTCTAGGATATGAGTGCATTAATGAAAGGTTTCTTACAGCAAAATTTCAGACAAGCGTTAAAGACTTGAATGTTATCTGCTGTTATGCCCCCACTGAGGATGCTGATGAGGATGAGAAGGATAGGTTTCATGAACAACTTCAGGATATTTTGAATTCTGTCAAGAAAGGAGATATTACCCTTGTTCTTGGTGACTTCAATGCCAAAGTTGGTACCGACTCTGACCTTTGGGCAGGAGTAATAGGCCCTTTTGGTATTGGTAGCTGCAATGCCAATGGGGAACGTCTCCTACAGGTAAGTAAACTCAATGGATTCAGAATAACTAACAATTATTACAAACACCGCGACATACATAAGTACACATGGGTTTCACCTGATGGGCTGCATAAGAATATGATTGATTACATATTAATTAACAGCAAATGGGCTAGTTCTGTTAAGAATACCAGGGCATATAGGGGAGCTGAAATTGGATCTGACCATTACCTTGTTAAAAGTGTCTTGCAACTTAAACTTAAAAAGTGTTGTGCTAAGGTTAAAAAATTTACTTTTAATACGGAAGTTCTGAAAGATCCAGTTATAGCCAAAGCTTACCACGATAGGTTACTTAGTCATTATGACAGTCATGGTTTGCTTACTACTGAAGTTGAGGAAGAATGGGATCATTTTAAACAGGCTTTTTTGGACACTAGCAGTATTCTTTTAGGAAAAAAGTAGCAGAAGAGACAGAATTATTTGAGTGATGAGACACTTGAGCTTATTTCGGAAAGAACTGCAGGGATGTTCTTAATCAATACCCTACTACTCCTAATAGAAAGCATTACAGAGAACTTAATAAACGTGTAAAAGATCAGTTAGCTGCTGATAAGAATCTTTGGCTTGATGGTTTGGCTAACAAAGCCCAGGAAGCAGTTAGACAGCACAACAGCAGAGAGCTGTACCAGATAGTTAATGTTTTGTGTGGTAGAAAACGGACAGGTATACAGGCATTGAAGGATAAACAAGGTAAGGTTATCGAAGGACAGGATTCTGTCATGGCTAGGTGGGCTGAGCAATTCAGTGATGTTCTAAACAATGTAGTTAGTTCTACTCCCATTGTTTGCAATGATGATAGATGCATTGGTGGCTTTAATGTTGGCCCTATAACACAATCTGAAGTTATTTTGGCTGTTTCTAAACTTAAACTATATAAATCCCCAGGGGTAGATTAAATTACTACAGAAATGCTTAGAGCTGGGAATGTTTCGGTTACCACTTGAATGATTGAAATTCTGAATATCTTTTATGATAAAGGCATGGTTCCTAAGGATTTTACCAGAGCTATTGTTATCCCTATTTTCAAAAAAGGTGATCGCAGTTCTTGTGATAACTATAGGGGTATCAGCCTACTCTCTGTTCCAGGTAAAGTTCTCTCCATGATTGTGCTTAATAGAATTAAGAATCTGGTTGACAGTCAATTGCGTGATGAGCAATGTGGATTCAGAAGTGGTAGGGGATGTGTGGATCAGATATTTTCATTTAGGAAGATTCTTGAGAAATGTTTAGAGTTTCAGAAACCTTTGGTTGCTAGCTTTGTTGATTTCAAAAAGGCTTTCGACTGTGTTGATCGTCATAATTTGTAGTTGATTGTGAGATCATATGGTATACCTGATAAGTTAGTTAACATGATGAAAGCTCTCTATAATAATACTGAGTCGTGTGTGAGAGTTGGTAAGGCTTGTAGCAATTGGTTTAGCATTACTTCTGGTGTTCGACAAGGGTGCATTTTGTCTCCTTTTCTCTTTAGCTTGGTTATTGACTATGTTATGCGAAATTCACTTGAAGGGAAAGATTTTGGCCTTAAATGGATGGAGATACGAAAATTTCTTATTTAGATTATGCTGATGATTTAGCCCTTTTGGCAAATGATGTTGATCAGATGAACTCTTTCATTCGAGCTGTTGATGAGACTGGTAGTAGAGTAGGTTTGATTATAAACAGAGAGAAAACTAAAGTGATGAAAATTGGTCATGCAGGTTGTGATTCAGTTAACCTGAATGGTTGCAGTCTTGAGCAGGTGTCACAGTTTAATTATCTTGGGAGCTATGTAACAGATAATGGTGATGTGCGGCATGAGATTAACAGACGAATAGGGATTGCTGCCGGGACTTTTAAGAATCTATGGAGAGTGTGGAGAAATGGCGTATACACCTAAAGACTAAAATTAGACTGTATAATAGTTTGGTTCTTTCTAGGGTTAGTTATGGTAGTGAAACTTGGACACTTTTTAAACAGGATAACAGGAAACTAGATGCTTTTGATTCCAGATGCTTACGCAGTATCTTGGGCATTAGGTGGTTCAACTTTGTAACTAATGATGAGGTTAGGCAAAGGAGTTTGCAACCTCCTTTAAGCAGCATATTTTGTAGAGAGAGACTCCGTTGGTTTGGCGATGTTGCCCGTATGAATAATTATAGATTGGCGAATAGAGTTATGAACAGTGTGCCTAAAGGCCTCAGAAAGAAGGGAAGACCTAGGATGCGGTGGGCAGACAATGTCAAACAGGACCTTGTTAGAATTGGTGTGCAGTGGCCAGATGCAGTAAATGTAGCTCATAATAGACTTGCTTGGAGAACTAAATTGCACGGTCTGGTTGGACCTCCGTAGCCCATGGCTGCTTGAGGAGGAGGAGGATGATGATGATTAGTAAAAAAATACATTTAATTCCGAGATTTTTAATGACTGAGATAAAAAATAACTTGCTTACCTAGATTAAATACAATGTAAAATAGCGAAATTCACGACAAAGTTCAGCTGCTTAATATCAAGAAACACAGATGATTTCCTGTTTTTAACATTGCACATAAGAAAAATGGACTAGCGAACGTATCAACATGTACCTCTGAGACTTAAATATGACACGCTCTGTGTGTCAATATTACGCATTTTTTCAGTACTTTACACATTAATTATTAATTTTTTTCATTCAACAGTTAAGTACCCAATTGGAAGTAATGTGAGCAATATTTCCTGTTTAAATGCATCTCCACAAATCCGCTTTAAAACATTTTCTTATAATTTAAGAGGAAAATAAAGAATTTTAATTGAATTCTTTTAACACTATATACCTAATATATTGTCATCAACGTATTCTACATAAAAAACGAATTAATACAGCCTAGTTACTGGAAATTAACATAATAGTGAAGTATTTTCTTCCTAAAGTATAAGAACTGAATTTTAATTACATTTTTAATCACTAGATGGCACCACAGTTACTATTAGAACTCATCGAGTAGTATCAAGTACATCCATTGACCCCTTTGCACCGTGCTTTCATGGCCACGCCTACGTGAAATGGGGTTAATTATTAAATAATTATTAATGGAAAATTAGAGCTAAAATAGGGGTTTGTCTGAAAATAGTATTTTTTATAGTCACTAAATGGTGCCAGGTGGTTTAAAGGGGGAGTCAAAATTCGGGAAATTAGAGCCAAAATAGGGGTTTTTCTAAAAGTAGCATTCCTCATAGTCACCAGATGGCGCCAGGGGTTAAGGGGGGGGGGGGTATTTTTTAGTAAAAAGGGTTAATTAATTTTTAATTATTGGTTGTTAATTAGTTATTAATTGATTATTAATTAGTATTTAATTAGTTATTAATTGGTAATTAATTAAGGGCGTGGTCAGTGACGCCATAGGGGAAAGCACTGTGCAAAGGGGCTCAATGGATGTACTTGATAGTACTCATGAGATCTATTAGTAACTGTGGTGCCATCTAGTGGTTGAAAATGTAATAAAATTCATTTTTGTTATACTTTTAGGTAGAAAATACTTCGATATTATGTTAATTTCCAGTAACTAGGCTGTATTAATTCGTTTTGTATATAGAATACGTTGATAACAATATATTAAGTATATAGTGTTAAAAGAAATTCAATTAAAATTCTTTATTTTCCCCTTAAATTATAAGAAAATGTTTTAAAGCGGATTTGTGGAGATGCATTTAAACAGGAAATATTGCTCACATTACTTCCAATTGGGTACTTAACTGTTGAATGAAAAAAAATAGTTATTAATGTGTAAATTACTGAAAAAATGCGTAATATTGAAACACAGAGCATGTCATATTTAAGTCTCAGAGGTACATGTTGATACGTTCGCTAGTCCTTTTACTTATATCTAATGTTAAAAAAACAGGAAATCATCTGTATTTCTTGATATTAAGCAGCTGAAATTAGTGGTGAATTTCGTTATTTTTCATTGTATTTAATGTAGGTAGGCATATTATTTTTTATCTCAGTCGTTAAAAATCTGGGAATTAAATATATTTTTTACTAAACAGTTGAAATAAGTGTTGAAATCGTTTAATTTTCAATGCATTTGAGAAAAAACGATATTTCACCTCTGTAATTGAAAAAATATCATTTTTATGGATTTTTCTCTTTTTCTTTAAATCACGTAAATTTCACGATGAAATCCCCTTAATTTTCTATGAAATTAGGAAACAACGTTATTTTTAATTAAATCATCATACTTTTTGTCATGGAAATATTACAAAGTAAAACAATTATTAACTGAGTAATTCGAATAAGAGTATGAAAATCCTGTTTTTTTTTATTCATAGGAAATAAAATTCGTCTGTACATCTCTGTATTATATACAGGAATTTATCCTTTTCCTTTATTGTAAAGTATTAATATTCAGTAAATTCTGCTGCAAAACACTTTATCGCTAAATGGCTGATGCAATAATTTCGATTATTTCTCTGTAAAAATCTACGTGAAGTTCTCCTCTCTGCAAAGTAAAAATTAGAATTTCATTCCGTGCTGATAATTTTCTCATAAACACAGCACTCGGTGCATCTATTGAAGTCCTCCACTTTTGAGAGGCGATTGCTTAAAAAAAACGTTGATTTCGAGGTGGCTCGTTCTGGGTAGTGTAATGGGCTAAGCAAGCAAGTGTCTCCAAACAACTCTGAAAGTAAATCTTATATTGTCATCACTTCATAATACTTGAGAACGTTACTACATCGTGAAATTATAAGTAATGTTTGATAAACCATGAAAATTTAGAGAATTACCAACCTTTTATTATAAGTGTAATCCCAGAAATGGATCCCAGAAGGGTTTTCTCCCAGTGAGCGAGCTGGTTTCACGGGCACGTTACAATGTGATGCGAGCTGCGGAAATGAGTCAGCAGCACGAGCTTCACCGGAAAAAGTCACATGAGAAGTAACGCTAACACTTGTTTACCTCCCCACTTGCTAAAGATAAGACTCAGAAATTCAGGCGACACATATATTTCGTTTTAAAATTTTTTATTGATCTCTAGGTATTTGGAGATACAATGACAATGCGTAGTTTTACGCGTGTAATGATTTCCATTGGTTTACAATTTTATACATTTCACAATGATGCTTTTTCACATTGATTATAGATATACTTTACAGCCTGCTTACAAAAATGCAGGTTAACAGGAAATGATTTTTACATACAGCTGTTTACATATAATAATGACATGCAATATTTTTACATATATAGGGGTTATATGTATACATTCGGTATTTTTATACATAATAATATATAGCTCAAATATATTAAAAATATCACAGCGAAATATTCGTTTTTTTCTGTTCTATTATTCTTTTATCGTCTTGTAGTGACCGTATGAAAGGGTGTCATAACCATTTTCTAAAATATATCTTTTATCATCAAATGGTGACAGACCAAGTTTTTTACCTTTCACTGTATGCAGATGATGGTTGCTACTTTGAATCCTTGTCAAATCTACTCGACAAGGTGATTTGTTTATCAAGCAGTCTCTGTAATCCTTGTGACGAAGGGTTCTTTTTACGATGTATTTGGGGACTCCTTTCCCCATCTTCTTCTCCTCATGTAAACTCAGAAGAGAATACATTTTTGAACGCAGCCCTGCGAATTCTTTGATAGGTACTCCTGAAAGTTCATCTTTCATTTTACGTAGTACCTTTTTATTATGCGTACCTCGCAAAACATGATCGATGCGATAGTCGGACATATTGAAATGATCTATATCAGCTTTCATATCAGCATACACGTCCTCGGTTTGAAGCTCGTAGCACAGTGAATCTGTATCAGTGAACAATAATTTAGCTTTTTCTCCATATTTTGGACTAATATAGTCATAATGAAAGCTATACATCAATAGTTTACTAATATCTAGAATACTGAAACCAGCATAAATAGGTCTGTTGAGTTTCAATTTAGTTTGCTTTGATTGTACACAAGCGAGGTCGTTGTCAAAAACACGAAAAGCGTGAAAAGCAGGTGATGCTACGAGTTTACATACTCTCTTCGGGTTCTAGAGTCAATTCAATTTTCACTCGATTTCTCAAATTTTCCTTCGTTTTTCCAAACACAACATTATTCATCGGTTTGAAGAAGTCCTTCTCGAAGTCGTTTCTAGCTTTCTTCCGCTGATCTGTATTAAATTCTATATATGGTTTTAGCCAGCAAGACTGATTAAATTCTAAAACGCGATGTATTTTCTTCAGCTGCATACCGAAGGCTAAATATTGTTTGATATTTCGATAATGAAGGACATATTTTTCCTTAGAATTTAGATTTGGGGCTAATTTCACGACTGATTGGCTTGTATTTATTCCAAGGCTTTGGGCAACCTCTTGACAATATGGTAATAGCATGCTGCTGGTAATCTGAAGTTTCTCAGGGGCTAGTGGATAATCATTATGCTTGTCGTGTAGAGAAACTGGATAATCTAAATCAACTTCCAATATGTACCCTTTATTTGAATCATCAGCAACTGCTGTAATATCTAGATCTGCTATTTCTTCTTTATTAAGCCATCGAAAATCGCTTTGAGGGAGACATTGTGACATTGCCCATCCATAAAGATTGTTGGCATCATAGTACATAATGTATTTAGAGGGTAACTGAGGATCATAGGTGTCCAAATACTTGTTGTTTGCAGTACTAAGACGATTACATATCACAGAAATTCCCCCTCGTATGCCTTTTTCCAGGAAAAGGTACATTGTAGGGTCAGTTATCAACTGAAGATTTACATTTGTCATTTTTAAGCATGCTTGCCAGTCTAATCCAGGAGCTGTGTAAACATGGCAGGGATCGATTTCAGAGTATACGATGCATAGTTTTCTGAAACTTTCGAAAACATCGGCTAAAAGGAGCACGTCAGTCTTCAGGTACAAGTCATGATACTGGCCTAGATTTTTTATGTTGAATGCATTCCATACTCTTATTGCATGGGTGTAGTCTTCTTCCCCTAGCGCTTCTTCTGTGAGTTGGTTGTAAAATGCTTCACGTGGTGGTAATACTGTTTCTTCAAACTTTTCACTGTTGTCTATATAAATCATAGTGGCAAACCCCTTTTCTCAAAATCAAGTGTAGCCGTTCAGTTTCAACATATTCCTTTAAAATATGGAACTCTTCCGGTGATAAATGATTTACTTGTTTCTCAAGGGATGTGCTTAAAAACTGATAGGAGTCTATAAAATGTAATGTCCCCAGGGAGAAGGCTATGTATGTTTCCATGTTATTGGGAATGCAATTAATCTTCTTATTTTTGATTCTGCCGATTCCCTGCATAATAAGGTGGCTGTCATATCCCTTTAGGTTGTGAAAGATAACTGGAATCCTATTGGTTAACTTAAAGTTCAGATTACAGGAATTATGGGCAGCTCCTCGGAATTAACCTGTTATATGATCGTGATCTCTCACACGATCTGCTCCTAGGACACGCTTACAAATATGACAGTCAGTAGCGTTGTGAAACAGTTTCTTTTCATGATTCGAGAGTTGCATTGGCTTTATCAACGGAAGTAAATTTTTGATGTTTGCTTCTTCTTTAAGCATACGTTCTAAAAATTCTTCTACTACATTAGGATTTCTATAAATTACTGGAGGTTTATAGCTGCAGCCATCAGGTCCAACAACAAGATATATGCAAATCCACAGGGTTCATGAATTGCCGTGATAGTGGTGTGAGATATTTCAGGGTTAGGCATACAAGTGTCCACTTTCACTAGGAATGATTCAAAGTTGGCATAAATCACGTATGGAACGGGCTGCTGAAACTTAAAATTGTGAATTTCAGCCATTTCTCTTCTTTCTTCTTCTTCAGTTGGGAATTCTACTCTCTGGGGTCCATGATCTTGACAATAGGGGATATGATCCTTCAAGAGTGATTCATTTGCGAAACGGTGAAGGCAGTAATCTCAGTAGAAACGTACACCATTATGTTTGGTGAGAGGACTGAGTAGCCTACTCATTTTCTTAATGGAGCAATAATGTTGCTTTTCACCATCTGATAACTGAAAGAGATTCGCATGTGCTTTAAATCTGAATGGTGTGATGTAGAGTGGGAACACTTCTTTGTCATATCCAAAAACATTGACAGAAATGTTCATTTTTTCGAATTTAGATATTTGATTTATTGTTACAGGGAAAATTAGTCCAGATGTGTTTAATTTTTCTTCTAAATGAATATAGGTGGTAGGACGTTGTGGATGATCTGTGGTAGGATACAAAGAGGCTAAAACAGACCAGACAAAACATTTTTGGTCAGAATTGCATACATTGACAGTAGCGTGTTTTAACAGTAATTCCTTTGGAGTAGGGATATAACTAGACCCTGAAAGAGGGATATATTTTCCAATGTTCATTCCAGCGTGGAGTACAGTATCCAGTGTCCATCCACTATGTGCTCCTTCAAATTAGGCTTTAATCTTCTTATACGTTGAATCCAATTCTCTGCTTAGGAATGATGTAGGAAGACTTGTGACACAGTTACTTCGGAGAAATGGAGTACAGTGTTCGAAGGTAGAAGGGGAAACTTTTCGCCTTAAGCGCACTTGTACAGCAAGGTACCATTTAATGCTACCTTTCGAAGTCGATTCTTCTTTCAAATGAGTTATGAGTGACTCCCGCGAGGATTCAAGGAAAAAGGTGAGGTCAACAGATGTTTCATCCGTTGCCATCAGTTTATGTGTTGACAGGGTCCTTTTCATTTCTTCTGTAAACTGGCAGGGTTCTTCAGGGTCTGGTTTTTGTTTCTTTTGGGCAATCCTTTCATCTTCAGAACGTTTTCGCTAATTATTGTGTGGCTTTCTTTGATGTCGTAAAAGATTGTCTTGTCTTTTCTTCCAAACTCCATGGCACATTCTTCACATTTGTACGTTTTTCTGGAGGTGTAGGTTAACTCATGACGTCATCTCTCCTTGAGAATGTCGATTCGCATTGAGATCACTTAAAGAGGTTATTTCCATCATGATTTCTCTTATGACGAATGAGATGGGTCTGATGAAGGAAAGCCTTCTCACATATATCACATGGATACATTATGTAGCAGTGACTTGTAAAATAGCTGATTTATACTATACAAGGACGTCGAGAACTATCGCTATTGGCTAATAACAGTTGGAGAAATCATGGAGACGCAGCAGCAGAGAACTGTCACAGACAACGGAATGAGGATTCTGACTAATGGATGTCATATTTATACTTGAAGAAGGACTTTTGAAGAAGTACCACAAAAACTAATTTAAAAGACTGTCCCGCAGAAAATAAAAAAAAGAGAAACTACTAGTGGTTAAAATAAAAAAAAAAATTAAAGAAAAACAGTGAAAAAAAATGTCTGATTTAAAAATAAATTATTTGAAAATATGTAAATTATTGAGGGGGGGGGGGAATATTGACCTGTATGGATGACAAAAAAAAAAGACCCACCTCCACTTTAGAACACAGGAAGGTGGGTCCCATAGGATTAACACTGACCCGCCTCTGGTCCAGAACTCTTCTTTTTCCCCTACTCACCAGAAGGCCACAGGAGAAGCACTCAAAATGCATTAGAAAAAATTTCATCATTCTCGAACCAGGGAACTGTAGATTACGAGCCTGGCGCGCTACCGACTGAGACATCCCTGCGTTTATTTTTCTGGAAAAATAGAGATGAGTTGGAGCTCAATTTTTCATTCCCTAGCTCAAACCACTTCCACAATTATTGAGCACGATCCAGAATTCCGGAAACATATCCATTTACTTATTATAACATTTATATACAGAAATACATATCGCTGAACAATTTTTTAATCCTTCTGATTTTTGTTGTGGAAGTTCTTTGGAACAAAAATATTGCAAATTTTAGTAGAAACTAAAATTTTTGGATAACATTATTATAAACATTAAGGGCCATTAATTAATTTATTAAACATAGAGAATAAGTAGAAAATAATCAAAGGCCACACGTTGCTTATTTTTAATTGCAAGATTGAAATTGTAATAAAAAAATATATATATTTACTTTTTCATTCTAAATTACAAGAAATTTTTTATATTAAACTATTTTGAGCCAGGAGTTGTCTGTGATTTTTTTTAGCCCCAACTCATCACTAATTGTCCAATTTTTTTCGTCTTTAAATCCATAATGATTGACTGTTGGGAAGGGGACGCAGCATAATTCAAAATTTTTTCGCTGAACGACAGAATACCTATTGCTATCGGACAGAAAAAAAGAGGGGGGCTCAGTCGGTAGCGCGCCAGGCTCGTAATCTTTAATCCCAGGTTCGCGTCAAAGCTGTGTCAGCTTTGAGATTTATCTCCGCAAAAATTCCCCACCCGGCCCACGGTCAGTAGGGGACACCGATGGGCTTCAAAAGGCCGCCGTCCATCGGATGGGACGTTAAGCCGTGCCCCCGTGTGCGGGAAAGCCATACCCTGCGCATGCTAAAGAACACGCTGGATGGCCTTGACGGGAGGCTACCATCTGTCTCCCAACAGCTGTTCCAGTGGGTCCCCTCCCCCAACCCTTCTCTGAGCCTTCGGGGTGCTTGTGACCTGGCTATTGCCCATGGTGCACAAAAAAGTGCCGCTCAGAGGTAAAACAACCCGACCAAGAGAAAAAATGGAAAGAGTTCCACGTCATTTCAATAAAAAAAAATAACATTCAGATCTCATTAACTTCTTCAATATGATTTTTAATGAAAAAATGAGTCTAAAGCTAACGATCTCAATCAAATCCGTCTAAATCTTAATTTTAAACAATATCCGTTCAGTATATAAAAGAGTTATGATATTTGGAAAATCTAACAGGCTACAAAATATTTACCCCAAAATTTAATTAAAACATTTAAACAGTTTAAAAGATCAGAGATCATAATTGACTTAAGTTGATTTAGAGCTCAGTATCGGATGCATTGCACTCGGTTCTGATGTTTTAATTAAATTTTAAAGTTAATTTTTTGCAACTTGCTAAATATTACAGCGTTCATAACACTTTGAATATTTAACAAATATTGTTTACAATCGAGATTTAGGTAGATTTGATTCAAAACTTTATCTTAAAAATTTTTTTAATTAAAAAACATATTGAAGAAGTTATTGATCTTTGAATATGATTTTCTGTTGAGATAATATGGAACTGTTCCCATTTTTATGTCCAATTCTTGTAGATACGACACTGATTACACTGAAGGATAAACCTTTCGTATATTTCAATCTTTGCAAATTGATAATTCTATATGTTCATATATAATAAGTAAAATATCATATCCTTTTGGAAGTTTGTATCTGCTAACCTACCCTGGGGGAGAAGTAAGTTCAATCCATGCAAATAAATAATGATATACCACTTGAATATGAAGTTCTAGCAGATACTTTATAATACTAGGTAAAGCCACGCCAAACGTATTAATAACTGTTTCCATCGATAATTTCAATCATAGCTTACTGCTGTGCGCACCTCGGTTTGCAAGCACTTTTCTAATTTGAAGCGCGCCAGGCTCGTAATCTGTAGTTCCCAAGTTCGAGTCCCAGCTGCGTCAGCGTTGAGATTTATCTCCGCTAAATTCCCCGCCCTGCCCACGGTCAGTAGGGGACACCGATGGTGTTGGAAAGGCCGCCATCCGTCGGATGGGACGTTAAGCCGTGGACCCGTGTGCGGGAGAGCCATACCCTGTGCACGTTAAAGAACACGTTGGATGACCTTGACGGGAGGCTACCATCTGTCTCCCAACAGCTGTTCCAGTGGGTTCCCTCCCCCAACCTTCTCTGAGCCTTAGGGGTCCTTGTGACCTGGCCATTTAGTCCATGGTGTGCAAAAAAAGTGCCGCTCAGAGGTAAAACAACACAACCCTTTCTAATTTTAATGGAGAAGTACCCAGCTCTACATGCGTGTTGTGAGGCGTTGTGTTTCCCGCATTGCTCAATCACGGTTTATTCCCTTAATTGGACAATGCAGGCCGCAAAACTCCCAGGCCGTCGCCTTAGGGGAAGACTTTTTTGATGAAGCCCAATGATAAGCACAACTCAGGTTTATGAAACACAGTAATAGCAACATTTAATGAGTTGGGTTGTTTTACCTCTGAGCGGCACTTTTTTGCACACCATGGGCTAAATGGCCAGGTCACATGGACCCCGAAGGCTCAGAGAAGGTTGGGGGAGGGGACCCACTGGAACAGCTGTTGGGAGACAGATGGTAGCCTCCCGTCAAGGCCATCCATCGTGTTCTTTAACGTGCACAGGGTATGTCTCTCCCGCACACGGCGGAGCCACGACTTAACGTCCCATCCGACGGACGGCGGCCTTTCCAAGCCCATCGGTGTCCCCTACTAACCGTGGGCAGGGCGGGGAATTTTGCGGAGATAAATCTCAACGCTGACCCAGCTGGGACTCGAACCTGGGAACTACAGATTACGAGCCTGGCGCGCTACCGACTGAGCCACCCCCGCCCCACAACATTTAATAAGAAGAAACAATCTGAATGTACAGGCAGAAAACAACGAATCTTCTAATAACAAATCAATTATCTTAACTTGAACTTAAGATTACCATGCAATTAAATAAACAATGGAACCCCTCTAAAATTAAATCTTAAACGTAACCTTAAAGATAGTAACTTTTGAATCAGAGGAAGGATAAGACTACCGTTATATGTCCTCCTTAATTCATCCGACAGCTGCATCGGGTTGCGGCCATGTTTTTCACTCCAACTTCTGGTGGGGATCATCTCCTTATTGCATCCTTTAGGCGACGAAGGGGGAAATATCTCCGTCGCACAGCGGCTGATGTGGAGACGGATCTTCAGTTCACCGTCACATATGCAGTTTGGGTAATTTGGCTGCATCGTCTATAAATTGGACTATAAATTGGAATTCGCTCTTCAACCGATCAGACGGTAAGGGATCACAAACTCAGTGTAGCACACTTCACCAGAACACTCATTGGCAGAGATACCGTTACGATGAAGCACTAAGTTATGTCGAATTCGATTTGAAAGCAGTCTTAAATTGGCCACATTCCCTATCGTTCCAATCGCTTATTAAACCCTTTTTTATACACTTCCTTCACTTTCCGATGACTCCTATTTTTCGTGGGGGCGGGGGTGGCTCAGTCGGTAGCGCGCCAGGCTCGTAATCTGTAGTTCCCAGGTTCGAGTCCCAGCTGGGACAGCATTGAGATTTATCTCCGCAAAATTCCCCGCCCTGCCCACGGTCAGTAGGGAACACCGATGGGCTTGGAAAGCCGCCGTCCGTCGGATGTGACGTTAAGCCGTGACCCCGTGTGCGGGAGAGCCATACCCTGTGCATGTTAAAGAACACGCTGGATAGCCTTGACGGGAGACTACCATCTGTCTCCCAACAGCTGTTCCAGTGGATCCCCTCTCCCAACCTTCTCTGAGCCTTCGGGGTCCATGTAACCTGGCCACTTAGCCCATGGTGTGCAAAAAAGTGTCGCTCAGAGGTAAAACAACCCAACTCTGCGCTAGACGTTGACATCGCCGCCTGGGAGAAGAGAATTTCTCGTTGTTGAATACAAACATCGGACGATGTTGTCCAGTTCTAAATCTGCCGTTGCTATGGGTACGATTTCCCGAATTCAGTTTCCCGTGTGAGGTCGCACTTAAGTTGTCGGCATTCGTTCACACCCCCAGACAATTCCGTGTCTGGCCTTACATTGTAGGGGAATAAACCGGGGCCTGTCGTCTACCCACGAGGGCGCTGTGTCGCGTTGTTTATCGAGTGATGTGAAATATGTACACTGGGCGTACTGTGTGTGTGTGGGCTTTCGCTGCACCTGCGAATTCCGTCACCTCCTAAAATGTAAGTAACGTGGCATCTGTTCGTGTGTTTCCTCTGTGTTGAAAAAAAACTAATTAAGTGAGAAATTAAAAAAAAATGGATCGTTATGCCTGATGTAAAATCAGAGCATAACACTTCCCACCACTTCACAATTAAATCACGTGCAACGTATGCCGATTGATAACTTCATTCAGAGCATTCCACACATAGTACTTACAACTGCATTCGCAAAGTAGGTGATAGCAGCGCCCCCATAAATCTCGAACAATTTTCGAGGGATCACTCCCGATCCACGGCACCCGATTTGTTACCCCAACAATGTGTGAACTAAATGGGGTCACCCCACCAAATTTGGGACCGATCGTTCAAGTACCTGGGAAACCAAAGGGAAACTGAGAATTTTTACCACTGATGACGTCATACATGTGCGCTCATCCTTTCAAAATTAGGCCTATTATATATAATATGCCGATATTAGTTATACTTTCAATATATTTGTTCTGCTTTCAAAATCATGTGCCTCCAAAAGGTAGAACTTTGAAATATTGAACAAGTTCTAAAATGCAAAATCCAATATTTTACGGTACTTATTCAACCACAAAATTTTTTTTTTATCCCTTACACAGAAAAAGGTTGGGTTGGGTTGTTTTACCTCTGAGCGGCATTTTTTTGCACACCATGGGCTAAATGGCCAGGTCACAAGGACCCCGAAGGCTCAGAGAATGTTGGGGGAGGGGACCCACTGGAACAGATGTTGGGAGACAGATGGTAGCCTCCCGTCAAGGCCATCCAGCGTGTTCTTTAACGTGCACAGGGTATGGCTCTCCCGCACACGGGGCCATGGCTTAACGTCCCATCCGACGGACGGCGGCCTTTCCCAGCCCATCGGTGTCCCCTACTGACCGTGGGCAGGGCGGGGAATTTTGCGGAGATAAATCTCAACGCTGACCCAGCTGGGACTCGAACCTGGGAAGTACAGATTACGAGCCTGGCGCGCTACCGACTGAGCCACCCCCGCCCCACAGAAAAAGGAAAAAGGGAAAAAAACAAAAAACAAAGTAGAAATAAATCAATAGATTGATTTTGCTCGCAAATATTAAATAGCATGTATACGTAAGATTTATCTCCATAAAACTCGTCGCCCTGCCCTCTTGTCAGTAGGGGGGGGGATACTGATGGGCTTGGAAAGGCGGCTGTCCTTCAGATGGACGTTATGCGTGGACCCGTGTACAGTAGCTCAAAAAAGTATCCGAACACTACGGTTGATTACAGAATTCAGAACAAATATCTGGCAACGATTTTTTTTTAGAAATTAGTGATCTGGGTAACCTTCGTGTCACGTGATTACAGAATTCAGGAAAAATATCTGGAGCGTGTACAGCAACTGTACACGTTCCAGATATTTCAGCTTCTTGCCACAGAGGTCTGACAGGAGCTTGTCAGTTTATATGCCAGAATAGAAGGTCTGAGAGGATGGCAGGACCTCAGCATAAAATAGACGTCTTTAAAGTTCTTCATGGAAATTAAATGAAATAGTCAGCAATTTTGCAATTTTTATTTGCCTCCATTACCCTTACTAAAAGTCCAGGATCTAGAAAAAAATCGAAGGGATCCAAGAACACAATCGAGCCGAAAAAATGTCAGGGTGGGTGGGGGGAAAACACTTGATTTCCAAGGTAATGTTACATTTTCTCCTCCGATTTTACGTTTTTTTTTAATTTTCTTGAAAAGTGAATGGAATATAGGTAATTTTAATAAATTTTGACTTTTTACTCTTGGTCGCATTCTGAAAGGGGGCCATGGCTCCTTGCCCTCCTTTAGATTAGGGGCGAGGGTGGCTCAGTCGGTAGCGTGCCAGACACGTAATCTGCAGTTCCCAGGTTCGAGTCCCAGCTGGGTCAGCGTTGAGATTTATCTCCGCAAAATTCCCCGCCCTGCCCACGGTCAGTAGGGGACACCGATGGGCTTGGAAAGGCCGCCGTCCGTCGGATGGGACGTTAAGCCGTGGCTCCGTGTGCGGGAGAGAGCCATACTCTGTGCACGTTAAAGAACACGATGGATGGACTGGACGGGAGGCCTACCATCTGTCTCCCAACAGCTGTTCCAGTGGGTCTCTTCCCCCAACCTCCTGTGAGCCTTCGGGGTCCATGTGACCTGCTCATTTAACCTATGGTGTACAAAAAAGTGCCGCTTAGACGTAAAACAACACAACAACCTCCTTTAGATCCGGCCCTGCTTACTAGCATTTTCTAGAGGTGAGTGGTGGCATGACCCTTCCCCCTTCCTGTAGATCTAGCCCTAATGCAGAACATTTTCAGAATTATAAAGATTCGAAATCTGAAAGAATTTAAAAAGGATATAAATTCTGACTACTTTTATTTAAAAGGATTTAAGAACAAAATAAGATCACTGTTCTCAGGGATCATTTATTGTTTTTAGCTGAAAATTATAGAGGTTGTTTATTGATTTAAATTTGAATCTGCTCTAGTTTAATTTTCTCTATGTTTTAGGATATCGATTACAAATCTTGCAAGATGGCATTAGGAAAAAATGATCATTTTGATTGGGGAAAGAGATTGTTCTTAAAAGAAGAATTCAGTGATGTTGAGATTCTAGTAGAAACGGATGGCTCCATTTGTCGATATCCCTGCCATAGATTCATTCTCTCATCAGAAAGTGAAGTATTCACCAAGATACTTAATTCAAAGCTCAGTGAAGGAGAAACTGGGAGAATAACTATCAACGATATCAGCCCAGATGTCATGTTAATCCTTCTCACGTAAGTAATTTTCTAATGATAATTTTAATCAGAAGCAATCTTTCCGATTTAAAAAATTCAGAAAGAGCAACACAGTAATAATGAAAAGAAACTGTAGAAATAAGAGAAAAAGCTCAAAATTTTTTTAGGTTATTAAATTTCAACGTGTATCATTTTTGCGGGTCATCAGACACTTTTCTACAGACCTCGAAAACCAGCGGGGTCGCATGCGACCCTCTCTGTGTGTGATACACGAGCAATTGATGAAAAATAAATGAGTAAAAGAGAAAAACAACTTTTTTATGGTTTATATATATACGTTGTTGATTATATATTACTTTGGCGGCCTGGGGAGGGGTGGCTCAGTCGGTAGCGCGCCAGTCAGTCGGTATCTGCAGTTGGGTTAAAAAAATCTTGCATTCCACTTAACAGAACTGATCGTGTGTATTAACCTGGAAGACAACTTCTAGATTAGAATCTTCAATTACAGTCAGATAGATTCTAATTAGTGACTCTTCAATTAGAGTCATAGATTCTAATGACTGATTTCAGATGGATTCTAATGACTGACTTCTCAGTTACAGATAGATTCTAATGACTGAATCTTCAATTAGAGTCAGATAGATTGTAATGACTGATCAGATGGATTCTAATGACTGACTTCTCAGTTACAGTCAGATAATTCTAATTACTTACTCTTTAATTAGAGTCAGACAGATTCTAATGACTGATTTCAGATGGATTCTGACTGAATTCTCAGTTACAGTCAGATAGATTCTAATGACTGATTTCAGATGGATTCTAATGACTGACTCCTCAGTTACAGTGAGATATATACTAATGACTGAATCTTCAATTAGAGTCAGAAATATTCTAGTGAATGATTTCAGATGGATTCTAATGACTGACTCAGTTACAGTCAGATAGATTCTAATTACTTACTCTTCAATTAGAGTCAGACAGATTCTAATGACTGATTTCAGATGGATTCTAATGACTGACTCAGTTACAGTCAGATAGATTCTAATTACTTGCTCTTCAATTAGAGTCAGACAGATTCTAATGACTGATTTCAGATGGATTCTAATGACTGACTCCTCAGTTACAGTCAGATATATTCTAATGACTGAATCTTCAATTAAAGTCAGATAGATTCTAATGACTGATTTCAGATGGATTCTAATGACTGACTTCTCAGTTACAGTCAGATAGATTCTAATAATTTACTCTTCAATTAGTGTCAGAGAGATTCTAATGACTGACTCTTCAATAGTAGTGAGATTCTAATAACTGACTGTTCAATTATAGTAAGATTCTAATTGACTTAAATTAGTCAGATGGATTCTAATGACTGACTCTTCAAATACAGTCAGATGGATTCTAATGACTGTCTCTTCAGTTACATTCAGATGGATTCTAATGACAGACTCTTCAAATACAGTCAGATGGATCCTAATGACTGAATTCATGGTATAATGCTAAAAGCCACCAACTGTCGTGCGCGTTGGTCGGGGACTGGCAGTTGACATACTACCAGGGCGATCTGGATTCTTATTCCACAAGGCTAAAGAAATTTTTTCTTTTGTAGTCATTTAAAAACTGCGTTAGTTATAAGACAGAGTTTTATATAAGTAACAGATATTTTCTACAAAATTCACACGCAAAAGTCAATATTTCCAACACTGAGCTAAATAAGCCATAAAAACACACCAATCGAACAATTTTTTTAACCCCATAACGCGCTCTCATCATTTGCCATTTTAATCCCATAACGGGTGATCTCATCAATGGACAGCTGTCCATTGGCTTTTCATCATTAATTAAAAGGTACTGTCTTAAAAAATACATTGCTCTAAACACACCTTTGAGTGTTAATTTTTTTCATAATTTTACACTTAATTGTTTGGCAAAAAAATTATCAGTGCGTTCTAAAGTATTTGATATTCGGTATACGTAAGTGATACTGCTGATTCATAGCTGCTTTCTAAATGATAATGTGACAACTATTGCGTTTATAACTCCTCGGTGTACGAGTACTTAGTTACTGATCAAAGGCAGAAACAAGGGAACTTCTAGACCGAAGTTCCCCTGTTTCTGGGAGATGTGGGTTCGAATCTCAGTCAAGGCGAAAAAAACAATTTTATTCTTCAGCTGACTATTTGGAGTAATTTATTATTTTCTTCATTGGAGACACCTGACGGTATCTCAAACTTCACTTGCAGAAACGTTTACTCGTAGTTAATGGTGATACATGATTGCTTCACCTCTGAGGGGCACTTTATTTTGCACACAGTGAGCTCAATATGCCAAGTTATAACGACCCGAGGGCTCAAAGAAGGAGGAGTAAGAGGCACGTACTGGACAACTGTTAGGAAATACATGGTAGCCTCCCATGAAAACCATCCAGCAGGGGCGTGGGTGGCTCAGTCGGTAGAGCGCCAGGCTTGTAATCTGTAGTTCCCAGGTTGGACTCCCAGCTGGGTCAGTGTCGAGATTTATCTCCGTAAAATTCCTTTGGAAAAACCGCCGTCCGTCAGATGGCACGTTAAGCTGTGCCCTGTGCACTTTAAAGAACACACTGGATGGCCTTGATGGGAGGTTACCCTCTGTCTCCCAACAGCTGTTCCAGTGGGTCTTTTCCCCCAACCTTCTCTGAGCCTTCGGGGTACATGTGGCCTGGCTATTTAACCAATGGTGTGCAAAAAAAGTGCCTCTCGGAGGTAAAACAACCCCAAGTCTCTCGACCCATCCAGCTTATTCTTTAATGCGCACAGGATATGGTTCTCCTGCACACTGATAAATGCTTAGTGTCCCATCTGGTGGACGGCCATTTGTGTTTCCTATTGACGGAGAGCGTGATGTTTTGCGGAGATAAATCTCAACGTTGGTTCAGGTGGAACTCGAACCTGGGAACGGCCGATTGATGAGAGGTAGATGCCGAACATGTGGAAAAATTAAGTGTAAATTTATGAAACAGAAAGGATAATTTGTAAAAATGGAGATATAGTAAGCTGGATTCAAGAAAAGTTTAATCCACCTGAAATGCACATTCCAGGTTACCAGTATTGTGAACCTTTTACGAAACTAGACAAAAGGTTAAAGCGAGGAGATCCTGGTATTAACCAAGTAGACAAAGCCTGCAAAAAGCACATTTCATTATTAAATGATTTGGATGAAATTTAGAATAGAGTCTGGGGCACTACCAACTGTGCTACACCACACCTGAAACACAAAATACTTAAATGATAAAATTAAAATTGAATGGAATAAAACTAGTCTATACTTTTAATAATTTTCTCTACTTACATGATAAACCTCAACTTTCCATGTAATGTAGATATATCTGAACTACAAAACTTATTATACTCATTGTATATGACCAAATAATTTATAAAGTCATATTACCTCCAAGTTCTAATTATGATAAATTTCATATTTATGCCTTCACAGTTAGGAATATGATTTATCAGGCCTGAATGTAGGAAAAAATAAAGGACGCGGAAGGTCCCTTTCTTTTATTTTATTTTTAAATAATCCAGCTGCTCTTTGCTTTCCAGGAATGTACAACCCTTTTCCTAGAACGTTTTGTACAAGCTTAGTACCAGCATATCCCGCAACTGTAGCTGCTTTTCCCAATGATACGAGTGCAGGTATTAAGAATGGCAGAAATCCACCTAGCTGTGTTTTACTGAAATGAAGTCGAACTGGCGTTTTAGATCTTTTCAGTTTAATGATTTTGTCACTTTGTCAGTTTCAAAGTATCCTTACCTTTCTTCTGTGGATCAATACTTAAAGTACATAATCATCATCCTCAAGCAGTCATGGACTACGGAGGTCCAACCAGACCGTGCAATTTAGTTCTCCAAGCATATCTGTCCTGAGCTACATCTGTTGCATCTGGCCACTGCACACCAATTTTAACAAGGTCCTGTTTGACATTGTCTGCCCACCGCATCCTAGATCTCCCCCTATTTCTGGGGCCTTTATGCACACTGTTCATAACCCTATTCGCCAATCTATAATTATCCATACGGGCAATGACAAATAAATGTGTAAAATAGCAAACCAACTTTTCTTATGGTTTATATATATATATACGTTGTTGATTATATATTGCATTGGCGACCTACCCTTCCATTTCAGTTTGTTTGGCGGTATGCTCTCATTACGGGGGCGGTCATATTATTCTGATACGACTGTGTATTTTTGTCATTTCTAACGATACACGATTTCTACGAGGAAAGAAAATTCGAATATTCAGATTGCTTTATTGAAAGCCAAACTGCTGTTTCCCCGGGACAGAAACTTCATAACGATCAAATTTTTTGCTTTCTTGGGAACAAGTTTCTGTGCGTGTTTGAGGAAAACATCAGGAAAATCAGATTATTTTCTCTCTGAACAACAAATAGCTGTTTCTTCATTGCTTCTGCATACTTCGAAGTGAAATGCTTAAACATCGTAGAATTTTCAGAGCAGAGTTATAATCTTTGTTCCAAAACTAATTTTACTATTAATATTCTAAGCTAATATAATACACAAGTATGTACTGAAGATCTGTCTTTTGTTCACTTGGAATTTAATTTCTGAATGTGTTTATTTCATAAAAAATTATACTTCATTTTAGTATTATATATTTCTGCCTTGATATTATTTATAGTTTTCTGAAGTTCATTTAAAATTCCAGATCTCATAAGGTTTTAAATGTATTAGTGTTATATTTGCTTTGCAATTTTTTTGCAGTGAAAGTACGGAATCTATTCTTCCGTATTCTGGGTGAACGTTTCTCACCACAAAAAATGACATAATCCGGTTGTAATGTCCCTCCCATTTCAGAAACTCTTGTTTATAATTCTATATCTTTTTTAGACCTGAATATCATGCCATGTATTACTTTGGATATAGAATTTAGTCAGTGGCATAGTCATAGGGGTTCACTTTAAGAGATCCGAAATTCAGGTGAATGGGATAATTATTGTCTATTCTCAGGCAGCTATGTATCCAGGATTTAGTTTAGGGAGATTCGAGAATTTAGTTTGTTAGGGGCGGGGTAATTTATTAAAGGGTTTGAGAATTTTTAGCTTTCTTTGAGGGGGCTGAAAAAAAAACTTCACTAGGTTTTCCCAATTACTAAAATATTCCACCGCAGAGGAAAGGTTAAAATAATGTTCCCTGTGGATTTAAATTTTATAGTTGTTTTTTAAATTTATTTTTAGTGTCGGATATATACTATAGGACTAAAATAAAATTAGCAAAGACAACTTTTGTTAAACACCTATTGTTTCGGATTTAACAGTAGGTAGACATCTTTGAGATTTTCTATGACGACAGTATTTTCGGGGTGTGGTAGGTCCCGAACAAACCTTGGTAACCCAGTGTCACCAACTCATGAGTTTTGGCTTATTGAGCCTGCCTGAGGCAGATAAGTTTGTGCAGTCCCTCTCCACTGGCTAAGTTCTTCGAAGATATATTTACTTTCAGTTCATGAGGGTCCGATTACTTGAAAATATAGAACTGACTATTCTGTGAGGATTGTAGATTTTCATTTTCGTAATTATTAATCCCTCTATAATCTTTCGAGAAAATTGTATATAATTTGTTAATTCTTTTCCAATTTCAGATACATATACTCCGGAAGCGTGGATTTTGATTACTGGATGATTGCTGTTGATGTACTTCGTGCAGCCCACAAGTACCAAATAGAATCATTAATTAAACGTTGTGAGATTTACTTGTCAGAGAATCTGACTTTGAAGAACGTTTGTTTCAATCTGGATATTGCTATATTGTACGATTTGGATGATCTGAAAACCAAGTGCATTGAAATCTGTCAACACGGAGGTTTCTTCATTTTAAAATCAAGGCCTTTCAAACACTTAAGTGCTTGTGCTGTCAAAGAGATTTTGAGCGGTAAATCTTTGGTTGTAGAAACTGAAATAGATGTTTTCAAGGCTCTGTGGGAATGGGCCAGTACGGAATGCTGCAGAAAACGAAAGAAACTCACGGAGGAAAATATTTTTGCCGAGTTTTTGGTATTTTCTGAATATGTTGAATTTGAATCTATGACTGATGCAGAATTGGATACTTTGCCAAAACCTGCGTTCAAATACGTTTGCGAAAAAAATCGAGAGAATTTGGAGAAAAGGTAGTCGAGGAAAAATCAATATCCGCTCTTGCTGAAATTGATCCCAATACCTTTGATATCAGTGAAGGTTTGGAATCCTATTTGATAGATAAATTTTTCACATATGGAGACAAATCATCGGCTACGTCTTCCCAGAATGAAGCTATTTCGCTTCTGAGGTTTTCTGTGGATACCGATGTATACCTTACGAGTTTCGTTTTGAGGCCTTTATTTGATTATCGGGTTAAGAGTTATTTTAGTTCCATCCGATTGGTATGTAAAGATAATATTTTAGCTGAGTGGCCTAAAATGGATAAGAAAATGTTAAAATTGAATAATTATGGTCCTCGTTTTGTCGGATACAGCACTACATCTGAAGAGAGTGTCATTCAAGTTTATGGTTTTGTCCTTTTGGAAACAGGCGTGGAATACACTATAGAAGTTGAACCCGAAGTCAGCAACCCATCTCCATTGCAAAGTATTTCTTTAATTGATACCAAAATATATAGGGAATATGACGTTAAACTCTTCGTTCATTCTAAAAGTAGTTTCGGTATAGGTCAGATGACCTTTCTACGATCTAACTGAAAATAAAAGTGCTGAACAGAAATATGGAAAAAACTCCATGTTATCACAACAGAAAATCATTCAGAGAACAACAACTTCTTCGATATGAATTTTAATGAGAAATATGCCTAAAGGTAAATTAAAGATCTGAATCAAATTTGTCTAAATATCGATTTTAAACAATATTTGTTCAGCATTCAGAGAGATGGGAACACTGGAATATTTAACAGGCTGAAAAAAATTGATCCAAAAAAGTTCAATTAAAGTAGACCAAAGATTAGAGATCATAAAACACTATATAAGGGTATCAAATGCTCGGTACTGATATCCGTGGTGCGTAGCGAAGGGACTGTGGTTTGGGGAAAGAGGGAGAACGAAAATTTTCCCACTCGAAAATCAAATTTTGCCAACTGAGAAAAGAAGTACATATACTTAATAAGGTCTCTGTTAGGGATGTGACCCACGTTTCAGTTTCCGAGGGGGGAGAGGGCAACTCCCCAAGATTTCGATTTTACCCACTTGCCATAATATTGCGAAATAAAAATCGTAATTTTTGCACCTTGCCTGAATTTCACCAGGTCACTTTGGATTTTGAGAACTCACTAAGATTTTGCCAAATCTCCTTAATTTTACGAAAACAATCCCAATTATCACAGTTGGCCTATATATTTTACTAAGTGGCTTCGAATTTTGACGACTTCCCTACATTTTGTCAAATTGCCTCGATTTTACCAACTCGTCATTCCATTTTTTACATCTCTGCTGATTTTTTGCCAAGTCAATTCGAATTTTACTAACTCCACAAGATTTGCCAATTGCTTGGATTTTCCGAACTCCCCTTAATTATACAAAAAAAACTTAATTTTCGGAACTCATCTGATGTTTCCCAAGTCTCTTCTTATTATGTCCATTCTGATTAAGTTTTTTTTTTTCGGGGGGGGGAGTTACGCCCCTGTGATATCCTAACTTGTTTCAATTAAATTTTGGGATAGTTTTTTTGTAGCCTGTTGAATAGTCCAATTTTTATAACTCTTTGAATATAAGACAAATATTGTTTAAAATCGAGATTTGAATAGTTTCGCTAGAGATCGTTATTTTATCTTTAGACATATTTTCTATTAAAAATCGTATGAAAGAAGTTATTGAGCTCTGAATGTGATTTTCTGTTCAGATAACATGTAGCAGTTTACATTTTTCTGTCCACTACCTACAGTTTCCGTATAGGTCAGAGGTGACCTATTATCCTTCTGATAAGTAAAAAATATATAAACGCTGAAATATATACGTTCAGTTGTTTTGCATCTTCCAATATATCTGCATAATCTTTTGTAATGAGCTCTGATAATCTCTGAACCAAAAAAATATGTTTTTCTCTTTTCCATTTCTTTGTCGATCCTTTGGATTTTTGTCCGTTAGTAAATTGTCAAAGTAGTGAACGGCAGAACTCCGGCAATTTTGATTTCGAAGGAATTCGGATCAAATAAGAAATTAAAGAAACCTAATACTTCATTTCGGATTAATATTCTATAACATTGCAACAAAGTTTTCTTTCAGGGATAAAAACTATCTGTAGGAAATTTTACGTTGCTTTTCCTCTGAGAGGCACTGTTTTTGCATACATTGAACTGAATGGCCGGGTCATGAGGACTGAGAAGGTTGGGTCGAGGAGACCCATTGTAGCCTCCCGTCAAGGCCATACAGCCTGTTCTTTAGCGTGCAAAGGATGTGGCTCTCCTGCACAAGGGGCTCCAGTTTCAAGTCCCAACCGACGAACGTCAGCCTTTCCAAGCCCATCAGTGTCCCCTACTGACTCTGGGCAGGACGGGGAGTTTTGCGGGAAAAAATCTTAAAGCTGGCCCAGGCGGGACTCGAACCTCGGAACTGCAGATTACGAGCGTGGCGCCTACCGAATGAGACAAGCCCCACTCTGAAAAGGAGAACTGGCTTCAAACGTAAGCTCACCGGACAAAAATATTAGTCATCTCGTGCCGTAAGAGGGCTACCTCCAGTCTTCCAAGACGATAATTGTCGCGTGCCCAGGGCTCAAAGTGTGTCGGATTCGCACAACGAGCATTCTGAAGCCTTCGAACATCTCGACTGGCCCGCCAAATCCCCGGAATTTATTCCTATAGAGAATTTGTGGGACTATTTGGAGCAACAAGTGAAGCGCCGTCTCAGCCATCCGGCAAATCAGCTGAACTGCGGCATTTCCTGTTGGAAGAGTGGATGAATATTGGGTTGGGTTGTTTTACCTCTGAGCGACACTTTTTTGCACACCATGGGCTAAATGGGCAGGTCACATGGACCCCGAAGGCCCAGAGAAGGTTGGGGGAGAGACCCACTGGAACAGTTGTTAGGAAACAGATGGTAGCCTCCAGTCAAGGCCATCCAGATGTTCTTTAACGTGCACAGGGTATGGCTCTCCCGCACACGGGGCCACAGCTTAACCTTCCATCCGACGGACGGCAGACTTTAAAAGCCCATCGGTGTCCCCTACTGCCGTGGGCAGGCGGGGAGATTTGCGGAGATAAATATCGACGCTGACCCAGCTGGGACTCGAACCTGGGAACTACAGATTACGAGCCTGGCGCGCTACCGACTGAGCCACCCCCGTCCCGATGAATATTGGCGTGCGGTACATCGCCATACTGGTGGCATCCATGATATACAGGATTTCGGTGGCACGGAGGCGTTACGCGCTATTAGTGACATTCAGCCAGGGGTGACTCATTTTTTGTCCCGTGAGCTTATAATACGTATAAAAGTCAACAGGGAGGTACAGCCCGCTCTAGCACTAATGAAGGATTCAGAAAGTCGAATCATGTCATCCATATGATCATCCAGAGAACAGAATGCGAGAACTAAATGCAGTCCTTAGCAGATAACTTAGCCCCCTCTAACAAGCACCAAATTACCTTTATCATTTGAAAAAATATATCGAAAATAGAATAAAAATTAAATATAAATATAAATAGAAAAATTTGATTTATAATATTTCATTACTACCTATCCAAGTGAAAAAGCAATTTTCCAATTATCTCTTAAAACTGTTACGTTTCCCATCCTCATTGGGGACAATATTTTATTTCCTGTAGAAAAACCTCATAATTTTCATATTCCAGCACGAAAATATCTAATATAAATATATCGTTTGCAATACTCTTTTAAAAAGAACTGTTAGAGCAATTTAAGTTTTTCGGGTATTCTGAAAGTGTGAATCGTAAGATTTGGTTAACACCCATCTAACCCAAAAAGAATTTTAAATTTATCCCTAAAAGAGAAAAAAAGTTGAATGTTTAGACACGGGCAGACAGATGAGAAAGTGAAATCATTATCTTCTTTTTCTTAAACGAGATAATGTTGCTGATACTTGACAAATCACCTTTATACGAAAGAGAAACTACAGCAGTCCTCTTTATGTATACAGTGGGAGCCTGAACTTTCAATGGTAATTCGTCTCACAAATTGGTTGTTGGAAATGTCGTAAGCTGAAACCAATAATACATTGATTTTCTGTAATTCGTTCAACATCCCTGATAGGAGACCCCAACAACAAATAAAATAGGTATTTCTTACATTTATACTTGATTTTTTACATTAAAAATGACATTTTAAATTGATCGACGTTAACTTTAGAATGACAGTTTCCTTAATTAAAAATGATCGTTTAATAAATAGTTATATAACATCTCAAAATGAAAAAAAAACCCAATAAATTAGCATTTACATTAGAGTAGAAGTGTAGCATTGATGGTGGCGAAATGGTGGTGGGTAGGTGATAAATCAAAAATAATCACAATTAAATTAATTATAATTCACAAAAATGCACTCTCTTTACACTGAACAACCGCATCAAATAGAGATGAACAAATATTAACAATGTCCTTTATCTTTTTCAAAACAAAGCGGGGGATGTTATGCTGGAAAATAACAAATTTGCTGTTTGGTTGAGAACATTGGTACCAGGTGCTGAAATCCATGCTATACCATCTGATCCGAGAGCATTCTCGGGATTGGGATAGGCATCTGCCCTTTCTCTTAGGGGCATATCGGAAAGTGCCCAATGCCACCACAGACATTGCTCTCTTTCAGCTACTGTATGGGGGAAGACCTACTGGGTCTCTGTCCATTTTGAAGACCACATGGACTGGGAGGTCTGACCCCCTCCACAGCCCACTATATGCAAAACATAAAGGTGAGGTTGGAATTAACAGCACAGGAGGCCACATTGGTAGCAGCGAAACAGCAGAAGAGTTATGCAGATTACTAAAATAGATCTCGCCACAAGGAATTTAGTATTGATTAGCAAGTGTTAGTACTTGAACCAGATTCAAGCAGCAAACTTTAGGCTCGAAGCACTGGACCACGGATTGTCTCAAAAACGTCATAGTTACAGAATCGAACTTCCTGATGGAGGATTCGAACAATACATGCTAACAAGATCCGACAATATTGAATGCAAGTATCTATCGTAGGAATGGCACATGAGGAATATGGATATCTGGAGCATGTTCTTATTATTAGAAAATGGGATCAGCTGAAGTTGGATTCAACAGAAATGATCAAAGCCTTCAATCACTCCTGGATCACCTGCACCATACCTGAGTCATGGAAGGCAACACACATCGTGCCTATCTTGAAGCAGGGAAAACCTGTCACGCAGCTATCCTCTTACAGGCCCATTGCTCTATCATCTTGCCTCTGCAAGATCCTAGAGACACTGGTCCTTGGACGCCTGGAATGGTACCTAGAGTCCAATTTCCTCCTCCCTGACAGCCTCTCGGGTTTCTGCAAAGGGAGATGCACATCAGACAATCTCATCGACTTCATCTCTGCTGCTGATCAGGCGTGGTCCCTGGGAGAGACTACTGTTACTATCTTCTTCGGCATCCAGAAGACATTCTTCCCCGCCCTGCCCACGGTCAGTAGGGGACACCGATGGGCTTGGAAAGGCCGCCGTCCGTCGGATGGGACGTTAAGCCGTGGCTCCGTGTGCGAGAGAGCCATACTCTGTGCACGTTAAAGAACACGCTGGATGGCCTTGACGGGAGGCTACCATCTGTCTCCCAACAGCTGTTCCAGTGGGTCCCCTCCACCAACCTTCTCTGAGCCTTCGGGATCCATGTGACCTGGCCATTTAGCCCTTGGTGTGCAAAAAAGTGCCGCTCAGAGTTAAAACAACACAACACAAACCAGAAGACATTCGATTCCCAGTCCCACTCGGATATTCTCTGCAGGCTTTATGATCTCAGCCTCAGAGGCAATATCATCAAGTGGATCGCAGCGTACCTCTCCAACAGAACATGCTCAGCGTCTCCCACACCCTCAATCATGGAGTACCTAAAATGGGTGTCCTCAGCCCGATGTTGCTGAATATCTTGCTGTCAGGACTACCCTCTCGAGGAGAGAGTGGGTATTTCCATTTACGCAGACAATATCTGCATCTGGTTCCCTAGCCAGGACCCCTACCATGCTCAGTTCGTGATGAAAAGAGCTGTGGACACGGTCGTTAAGTTCTTCGACAACCTAAGCCTCACTCTTTCCACTGATGAGACTGTGGCCATGGTTTTCAAGAGGACACGCCTTCCACCCACTTTCCCTGACCTCGTGCTTGGGCCAGATCACATCAAGGCCATCCATCAGCATAAGTTCCTTGGTGTGGTCCTGGACAACAGGCTGAGCTGGGGGCCGCACATCCAGCATCTTAAGACAGCTGCCACTGCACAGAGAAATATACTGTCTTTTCCTGCTGGTACCCACTGGGGAAGTTCCTGCAAGACACTCCTGGTCTTGTACTGGCACTTGATCCTCTCCCGCGTCAACTACAGTGGTCATCTTCTGTGCAATGCCTCTTGATACACTGCTCAGCAAGTTGGCAACTGTCCACACTAGATCTCTGCGCCTGTGCCTCGGACTCTGTCCTAACACACCTAATGCGTCTGTCATTGCAGAGGCTGATGACATGCCTTTCCACCTGCACTGGAAGAGAGATATACTGTGTCATCTCTCGAGGCTCCATTCCCTGCACACTAACCATGAGCTTCTCAGGAAGTTGCATGACAGGCCTCACTCTGCCATCGCTCTGTCCGCCAAGCACGAACTGGCAGGGACACTGCACGAACTGGCAGGGACAGATGCTGGATGCTGGCAATACTCTCTTCCCCGACCTTTCACCCTTGGGTTACAGTGACCTATTGATCAATGTCACTATCCCTTCTCTTGGTCGGAAGAGCGACTCTGATCCATTGGCCATCAGACTTCTCTCTACCTCCTATGTCACTGCACGATATGAGAGATGTACTGAGGTCTACACTTATGGATCTGTGGACTGGGAGAGGTAACATGCTGCTTCTGCCATTGTCATCCCCAATACTGGCATTGCCAGAGGTTTCCGTCTCCCGCATCTAACCTCCTCTACCTGTGCAGAGCTTCATGCTATTCTTGGGGCTGTATTATTCATCCTCAGCCTCGAGAGTGGCAACTTTGTCATCCTCTGTGACAACAAGTCAATCTTGGAAGCTCTCCAGAAGCGAGACAGCAAGAGCTGCTACCCCTTCCTCATCCAGAAGATCATGGAGACTTGCTCGAAGGTCACTTCTGCTGGAATCACGGTCCATTTCCAGTGGATCCCTTCCCACGTAGGGATATCTGGAAATGAGCTCGCTGATCACACCGCGAAGGAGGCACTGGAGAGTCAGAGGTGTGTAACTAATTACCCTCTCTCTCTCAACGACTACAAGAGTTCTGTCTCACAACTGGTGAGCCAGTTCCGTCTTGCTCAGTAGCAGAAGGACAGCAGGTGTTCCTCATTCAGGTACCTGGTTGAACCTTTTCTTACTGCTCATAACCTCAGTAATCTTCTCAGATCTGAGGAGACCCTCCTTCATCGTCTCCAAGTTGGTGTCATCTACAGCAACTCTACGCTGCACACTCTTGGCAGAGTTTACAGTCCAGACTGTGCCACTTGCGGCACACTTGAGACTGTATCCCACGGTCTGCTCAACTGTTCCCGCTACAATGCCGAAAGAGATACTTTGTTCCAGGAGCTTAATGCTATAGGAACCACCGACTACTCCATCACCTCCCTCCTCAGCAACAACCACAGTGCGAAGCTGCAACGTGCACGCTTCCGTATCGTCACTGACTTCTTTCAGAACATTGGCCTCTCTGCAAGGTACAATTTTACATTGTAATACATTTACACAGTTTTACACAGTTTTACATTGTAATAATACTCCGCTAAATGTAGAGCGTGGATCACTCTACTGCCCACAAGAGTTATTTCTCATTATTTCCGTGAATTTCTCAGTTAATTAAATGTTGCAATATCGTGGTTTTAAATGAGTAATGCGCATGCCCGGTCCTCTGCTGGTGAATCTTCCAGATATGTAAAGTACACAAGGCTCTGACTTCCTGTTGTTACACGGTAGAAAGGTTTGCCAACGCTATAGAAGCAGTAAGTAGAACGGGAGAATTCCTAGAATGAAAAGTGGCGCTGAATGTCATATTTTATCAATGAGAACAAAATAAATTTCTCTGATCCAGAAGGTCGTATTGGTTAACCGATAAATAACATAAACATCAGATTCAGTTAACCGCCTTTATCGGGGGCGGGGGTGGCTCAGTTGGTAGCGCGCCAGGCTCGTAATCTGTAGTTCCCAGGTTCGAGTCCCAACTGGGTCAGCTTTGAGATTTGTCTCCGCAAAATTCCCCGCCCTGCCCACGGTCAGTAGGGGACACCGATGGGCTTGGAAAGGCCGCCGTCCGTTGGATGGGACGTTAAGCCGTGACTCCGTGAGCGGGAGAGCCATACCCTGTGTACGTTAAAGAACATGCTGGATATCCTTGACGGGAGGCTACCATCTGTCTCCCAACAGCTGTTCCGGTGGGTCCCCTCCCCCAACCTTCTCTGAGCCTTCGGGGTCCTTATGAGCTGGCCATTTAGCCCATGGTGTGCACAAAAGTGCCTCTCAGAGGAAAAACAACCTAACCCAAATGCTAATAGAAAGTGAGCAAAACACAAATACATTATTTAACGGATTAACCCGAATTTTATTTCCATAGCTTTGAATGGAAAATGAAAGATCATGAACACTAAGCGACTTAAGACAGGTCGCGACGATCAATGACCTCATCAAGGGGACCTGGGTTCGAGCCCCAAATCAAGTATGGATGTTTTCTTTCGTGGGTTGTCTTTCTGCTGAGGTCTCGCCTTCTCCAGAAACCTCTTCTATGTCATATTATATTGATAGGCTGCAATCAGTTATTTCTAGCAAGCGGAACTTGAGGGATATTTATTATTTATTTTACACTCATATTTTTCGTACTACGACCTTTTATACTTTCAATAATTTTCTTAACGTCCTAGTTTGGTAACACGAAACTGTCTTCGAAGTCGATGAAGACAGTTGAAAAAGTATGAAAGAAATTCAACTGGAGCGACTAATGGAGAGCGTGGATCACTCTACTGTCCACAAGCATTATTTCTCATTATTTCTCTGACTTTCACAGTTAATTAAATGTTGCAATATCGTAGTCTTAAATGAGTAATGCGAATGCCCGTTCCTCTGCTGGTGAATCTTCCAGATATGTAAAGTACACAAGGTTTTGACTTCCTGTTGTTACACGGTAGAAAGGTTTGCCAACGCTATAGATGCAGTAAGTAGAACGGGAGAATTCCTAGAATGAAAGTGGCGCTGAATGTCATATTTTATCAATGGGAACAAAATGCGTTTCTCTGATCCAGAAGGTCGTATTGGTTCACCGATAAGTAACATAAACATCAGATTCAGTTAACCGCCTTTATCGACGAGTTTTAATGGAGGATCAAGGACGAACAAAAAAATTGAGTTTTGTTTCGGAAATGACGTGACTGCCACGTGCTATAACAGACGATGGTACATGCTGTTTCTTGATTTTATTTCTTAGTACAAGCAATCCGGATCAAACTGCAGACGAAACAGAACTGGGTAAGTTATATAGGTTCAAGATGTTACGTACTAAATTGAGTCCCTAAATTACTGATTTAACTTCTTAATTGCTTTCTTGAATTATTAAGCGAACTTTTTAATCGATCCCTTTAATTACTCAGTTGTCATTTTTTTGTCGCTCTCTTTAATTATTCGCTGAACTTTTCAGTCACACTCTTTGATTGCTCAGTTAATTTTTCCAATTACCCTGTTCAATTACTCGGGGAACTTTTAATTAATCTCTTTTATTATTCATCTCAGTTAAAAAAAGAAAAAGATACTCTCTTTAATTATTCACTTCCCTTTTTTTAATAACTGAGTTAATAACTCGGTTCACCATTTTAATTTCTCTCTTTAATCACCCAGATCTTTTTAATTAGTCCTTTTAATTTCTCGGTTCACTTTTTAATTGCTTTCTTTAATTACTCAGTTTGATTACTCAAATACGCCCCAGGATATGATGGTCCCTACCCATGCACAAATGTTAAAAATTATAAATCTTTATCATCTGCATATGCCATATTATATAGTTAATGTATCTTTCGAAAATGGAATCTTCTATGAATGACTTGCTAAAATAATTCCTATTTACAATTCAGCGGATAAAAATATTGTGGGGCATAATATCAGATGGCATTCAAGTTTTTAAATTTTGTCGTAAAAAGTTTTTTATTAATTCACTCGTATCCTAGAAGAGCATCACCGGTGTGTCCGCTGAGAAGCAAACCTGCACCTTGGATATGCTTTCCATTCTCCCTCCCTGAAAAGATAAATTTAAAGTTATTTTAAGTATCTGACCTTTACTGTTCATGTGGTCTCTTGCAAGCCTAGAATATCTGGGTTATAACGCTGGAATTTTTGCATGAGGACATCAAGAAAATAATCTCTATGTAGCATCCTCACTTTTCACGTACCTGGAGAGAGAAAATGATTAGTAGGATATTTTAAAAACTAGATTTATTGAGAGAAGTTTGGGCCAAAAATATCAAACAGATCGTAGGCATGGGGCAAAGACCTGTTCCTCCTCCGCTAAAGACTGAAGTCAACGATGATGGTAGGAACCTCAAGCACCGCCTTTTCAAATGGACCTTTTCAGGACATTTCTGAGACATATTACTCCAGTTTAGGATTGACAAAGTTAAGTGAGAATTCAGATTCCTGCGATGACTTCTGATCAGTATTATCCACAAGCAGATATAAGCTATCCTGTGTCTCTGTTCACTTAGGGTAACCCACAAGCAAACAGAGAACACAGCGGCAGATTTTCAATCAACACAGGTCCACCAGTGCAGCAAGTCCCGGATCCATAATCAAGTTCAAATCCATAAAGAAGTACAGTCTAGTGGGTATAAATGGTCAGAACCAGGATCCTGTGAAGTTAACCCTTCCTTTGCAGGGTTGGAAAAAGGAAAATATGGCCATATATAACCAGATTAGTAGGCCACACTGAACAGGCAGCCCTCCTCTTCTGTTCTCTTCCAAAAGATAATATCTCTTTTCAAAGGTGCTAACGGCCTGCACCACGAGAAGGCGGGGACGGACATTCGGTAACAGATTTGGCCAGTCTGTGCATCATCACTAGGAATTGGTACACAGCTCTCCTTCCAGTTTATGCCTAGCTACCATTTGCAAACCTCATAAATATAATTATCATTTTTAACATTCTCTTTAATTGCTCAGTTGAATGTTTAGATGAAAAATTTTTTATTATAAATTTTACATTATTTTATAAGTATAATTATCATTTTAACGTTATCTTTAATTGCTCATATAAATACACCCAATTCTGTTTTTACACGGTAGATAGATTCCCGTAAAAAACGTGAAAAAAAAACCGTCTAAAAAAAACACATTGCATATGCAAAAGATTGGTTACAGACTTGAAAACCCAGTACAAATAATAAGGTGTTTTCAAATAAATCATGTAAAAATCATTATTTGATATTTATTCATTTAATCAAAATTTTTATTTTATAAATTTATAAAGATAATTTTATGTACATATATAAAGTTAATTATCCTTCAAAAAGAAAATAATATGTCACTAATTCAAGAATTAAAAAGTGCAAAAAATATGATTTACATATGCTTATTAGGTAGATTTTTTTCGTAGTCAATTTCTGAAAATAGCCGCATTCGTTTGCGTGATTGGAATTAAATCACTTTCATCGCTTGAAACATTTCGTGTTCATATTTGAATGGTGAAATGCTCTCGTGTTCATACTCCATTGCTGTATCTATAGTACATTTTCAAACTTAAAACTACTTCGAAAAATGTGACCATAAAAACGGCATTTTTGTTATAAATGTAAGATCTAGGAATTTTTTCTTGAATATCAATATTTTTCAGAATTAAATTCAAATGGAGATTTTTAAAAAGACGCCGTTGGAACCGTGTTTGATCAAAAGAAATCGTGTAGAAAGAGAATTGGAATTTTTTTTAAACCGTGTTAAAATCCGTGTAAAACAGAATTCGATTTATTTTTTTGATGACATTTTTTTTTATAAACATCAGATTGCTTTATAAGTATAATTATCATCTTTAACATTCTCTTTAATTACTTTGTTAAATTTTTAAATTAAAATTTTCGTTCTATAAGTATAATTATTGTTATTTTTATCATTAGTGAACCACTGAACTGAGTGCAATGAAAGTGTTAATTTTCAGCTTACTGTATGGTAGCTCTTTGCTGAAAATTTCTCTTTTCTAAGTTTTGTTTTGGCAAACATGTTGATAACGCCCTGAAAAATTTTTCTCCACTGGTGAGTTTCTTCGTCTTTAAGCGGACAGAATTTCGAATCGTAGTGGCACATTTTCCTTTTGTTACAGAAGTTAAATTTTTTTTTATAAATCTGTGAAATTTGCAAAAGTTTTATATTTTTTGTGAATGTGGGAGGGGCATTGCGTTCTTGACCTCCCCCTCCTCAGAGCAGGAGCGGACTCAAGGTTCTGGTCGGCCTGAGGGCGTTTTTCAACAAAACGGCCCATAATATAAGCTATCCTGTGTCTCTGTTCACTTAGGGCAACCCACAATAACAAAATAAATCAATAATCAAATAATTAATAAAAAATAATGAAGAATAACTTATTTGATTATTTTTCACATATATTTAGAATAAAAACATATGTTTTATTTCTGTTTGCTAAGATATCGATTATTTGCTCATCACGAATATTCTTACAGGAAAAATTACAGAAATCAGCCAATAATAAACTATCTTCTTATTCCGTGCAAAAATATAATAATCTGAAATACTATACCATTATAATATGAATAAAATATGCTACGACTCATTTGGTTACAATAATAATTTTGAAATTATCGTTTTTATGGAACAGAAAACAAAAATTGTTCTACAGATGCTACGTGAGTGAATTCGATGGCCCACTACCCCATCGGACCACCGAGGATTCCTCGATAAGGGAATTCGCCCCTGCCAGAGACATTCATCACACCTCTATGGCAAACAGGTGCTTCAAGTGGATATTTTTATGGAAGTTTTGTAGAGTTTTATTTACTGAAAATAAGAGTTGTTTATTATTGCCTTGGGTTTCAGTTTGCTTCAGTTTGATTTCTTTTGTTCATTCCTTAGATTACGAATTGTCTTGAGATGGCAGTTGCAAGGATCAAAGATCAGTTTGATTGGCGAAAGAGTCTATTTTTGAAAGAAGAATTCAGTGATGTTGAGATCCTAGTAGGAAAGGATGGCTCCATTTGTCGGTATCCCTGTCATAAGATCATTCTATCAGCAACTAGTGAAGTATTTGCTACAATGTTCAATTCAATGCTTAGTGAGAAAGAAACTGGTAAAATAACTGTCACTGATATCAGCCCGGATATCATGTTCATCCTTCTCACGTAAGTATATGGATTTTTCTGAATAATAGCAAGTAATCTTTATGCATTAAAAAAGTCGGAAATAAATATCTAATAAAACTGCAATGAAAGAAAGTTGTACTAATAAGTGTACCACGTATTTTCTAACAGCTGTCCAGTGGGTTCTCTTCCCCAACCTTCTCTGAGCCTTCGGCGTCTTTGTGACCTGGCCATTTAGTCCACTGTGACCAAAAAAGAAATTGTCACTGGATTGAAATGCGAGCTCTTTTTATGCGTCTGCAGAGTGCAAAGATGAATTCTATTTTTACCATATATTTCGTGCAGAACTGTTCCAACAACTCCACGTGTTTTTTCTTCCAAAGGTTCGAAATTTATTGGTATTGTTGAACACTTTTTGTTCAATGTCGATGTGGCAACAATTGGATGAAAATTATGCTGGAGTTTACGTTGTGAATCCCCAGCCTTACGAAGCCGCTACTGTGATCTTTTACTGGGAACACGGATTCTATTTTTAAAACGTTAAAATTACAGTCGGTCCTCTTCAGTTCCCACTTGCCTCAAAAACCTTTAGTTAAATATTATCCTTGCAGGGTGCAACCGTTAAGTTGCTTTTTCTGTAAATTACACTCTGAATAAAAGGTTGAGACAACATGACATGTTCTCACTTCCAATAATTCATAGAATAGTTTAATGACCCAATAGTAGGGAGAGTTCTGGACCAGAGGCGGGTCAATGTTAATCCTATGGGACACGCCTCCCTGTGTTCTAAAGCGGAGGCGGGTCTTTCCACCACACAAACAGGTCAATATTTCCCTCAATAATTTCAAATAATTTATTTTTAAATCAGATTTTTTCTTTTTCTTTTAATTATTTTTTTCTTTTCTTTTTTCAACCAATAGTATTTTACTATATCTGCATCACAGTCTTCTAAATCAGTTTCTGCGGGATAGTACATTAATCCGAAATTATATTATTCAGTTAAATTGGAGGTAATAATATATAACAGATGGTATTGGATAACTACTCGGTCATAATTTCCAGAGAAAACTATCTTGGTTTCTACCCTCATCCGAATTTTTTTTAAGTCCAGAGCCGCCATTTTGAATCCTGACATCACACGGGCCGTGAGACTCATCTCGTAGTTAACAACTCTCATGGTCTCAGAATTCTCCATCCTAATTACGGAGCCATCTAGTGTTTAACGAACGTACCCATATTTGAAAGAAAAAAATTCTTTCCCAGGCGGGTTTTGAAAGCGTTATCTTATGGGTCAGAAACTTAAAATGCGCGCTAATGCACCCGGCTAGAGCTTGATACTTACGCGAATTGCTTAGATGTGTCTGAAGCGGGGATAAGCGTTCTTTATTAAATAATATCGGTTGGTTCTATTTCCTTCACGAGTTTTATATTGATGTATTTTTATTAACATTTTTTTATTTTTATTAACGTATGTTTTTTTTTTAATTTTATAACCAGCGTATTTTTATTTCTTTTTTAATTCGTGATTATCCTCGTAAATCAACCCCACATATATTTCTATACTTTAATGTGGTAGTTGTATATTTCATGTATTTATTCCTTATTAATTAAACATTTATCCATAACTAATACCCCTTTATTAATATGCAACCTCTTTATTGTAAACACTTATAAAAATTTCCATCCCCATCGCACGGCTAACCTCGTAATTTCCACCCTCAAAATATTTAAGTCCAGCCAAACTTTCGGTGATAACCCTTCTCAGAACGGCTGATGCAATCCTCCAAATAATTACAAAGTCCCATATTCATATAATTCTAAGTCCTGCAACGTGTATTTCGCAACAAACTTTCGGTACCTCACACCTATAGGGAACCACGTTTTAATGTCGGATGGTTTTACGAATTTAAAGGCCGTACGTATTTAAAAAAAAATATATTATTCCAAACGGAGGAATCACACATCTCTGTATAATAATTCGTATTTTTTAAATATCTACATACTTTATACTTGCATTCTCATGCTAGTGGTCTTATCGGTTCATTGCTAAAGGGTGAGTGGAGATTGAACTCGGATGAACGCTATTTGCTACTGATTAATAATTTCCTTCATTTAATGCAAGGGTTTGAGTCAATAATTCTTTGAACCAAATGGTGCCACTATCGTTTTTTTCTTATTTCCTCCTAAAAATGATTAATTTTCATATTAAACCATTTCAAAATGAACACCGTAAACTGTTTTTAACATAGTCCTGTGTAAACTGTGTGTGTGGGGGGGGGGAGTCCTTACTCTGAATAATTATTATCAGCGTATATGGATATACTTTTCCCATTCTGCATCAACAGACCAAGCAATAAATTTATATCTTTCTCTCACATTTTTATTCTGAAACACGTTTCATAGGAAGACATTACAGTAATCATTACTTGAAAAAATAACTGTTTTCAAAAAGTCCCATTTATCGAGCCAATATTCTGCTGGTGGCTGATGTTTTCCCTATCATTCTGCATTTTCACAGATCCACGATTTATTGAGGGTCGTCGGTATCATAAGCATTATTTCAACAATCTGAGAACACTCCTACCATTTACACAACATAAAATAAACATTTTTTTTTCAAGTTCACGTATTCCCTTTGTATAATTATTAGTGGTATATTTCATTAAGAGTGATTTTTTTTCTTCATTACATACCCCTCCTGCGGACCACATTTGATTGACGGTTGCCAATAATCTGAGAATTAAATATAGCAGTAATGAATATGTTATACAACGGGTTTTACACTGTTTGCTCTGTATAATAATTATCAGCGTTGTTTATTTGGAAATACTTCCCCACTCTGTGAAAACAGTCCATGCAATATAGTTTTAACCTCTTCCCAGTTTTACCACGTTTCATAGACAGTAATAAATGTTTTAAGTTCCGAATAGGGCATTACACTCCTTGCTCTGAAGGAGGACTTTTTTTTACTGCTTATCTCACTCATCATGAGGGACCACGTTTCATTGACGGATGACGCCACGTAGGTGACCGTGAAAATGTCTGTAATATTACTCCATATTGGGAATTCCTTGCTTTTGACTGTGGCTGAATTCATTCGTGTGTGTTTAAAAATATTTATACTCGCCGGGCTGTATGAAATGTTTACATTGTATCTGACACTTCCTTCATGTCTCGCTAGGAACCATGTTTTAATGACAGATGGTACCATGAAAGTAACCTAGTAATTCTATTTTTCCATAATGGATTTTACACTCTAAACTCTGTATAATGCAGATCGCAACAATATACTAGTAATATACATTATTTCTCATATTTGTGAATCACATTCTTCGCATATCTGCCTAATACCATTCTTAGTGTCAAAAAAAAAAAAAACTCTGAATGACCTTGACAGGACGATTTCTCTCCTAACAGCGGTCTAGTACCCTTTCTCTATCGAACTATGAGCCCTTTGCTACATGTACTAGGCAATTTAATTAAATTGAATGCATAAAAGATCCCTCAGAATTGAAAAACCAACGAAATGATTGGTAAAATCGCTTTGAAAAACAGTAAAATGAATGGCAGAATATTTGTAAATACGCACACATTGCAATTGTTGGTGAAAAGACACTATATGCAATGAATTTGGAATAACAGTAAATACGCACACACTGCAGTGGATGGGAGAATATTTTCAAAATTCTTCTAAGTGGAAGGCATTCCAGCATATTTTGAAGGTATTCTATCATCTCCAGTACATTTTGTTTCATTACGCATGCTCATACGTATCAGCTTACGTAAAAAAAAAAACTAGTTCCAACACGAATGAGTGTTAATAGAGGACAATAGTCAAATACAATAACCTACTATAAAAAATAATACATAAGTCTCACTCGAACGTACCCTCACAACATACCTGGATTAATCCAGCGAAATGAGAAAGCTTCGGTGCAACATAAAAATCCACCTAACTATGCTTTGACATATATGTTCTGATCGGGCCTCTGTACTTATGTCGTTGTTCTCACGTAGAGCGTACAAGAAGCGACGTCTCTTTGCAAACTAAGAACGTGAAAAAACCCTTCACTCCCGCTTCGACTCTGTTCACGTGATCTGCTGAAATGACACATCACGGCAAGAAGCTGGCCAGCACACTTCACGGCACAAGCTGGCCAGCTTGCCGTGATGTGTCATTTCAGCAGATCACGTGAACAGAGTCGAAGCGGGAGTGAAGGGTTTTTTCACGCTCTTAGTTTGCAAAGAGACGTCGCTTCTTGTACGCTCTACGTGAGAACAACGACATAAGTACAGAGGCCCGATCAGAACATATATGTCAAAGCATAGTTAGGTGGATTTTTATGTTGCGCCGAAGCTTTCTCATTTCGCTGGATTAATCCAGGTATGTTGTGAGGGTACGTTCGAGTGAGACTTATGTATTATTTTTTATAGTAGGTTATTGTATTTGACTATTGTCCTCTATTAACACTCATTCGTGTTGGAACTAGTTTTTTTTTTACGTAAGCTGATACGTATGAGCATGCGTAATGAAACAAAATGTACTGAAGATGATAGAATACCTTCAAAATATGCTGGAATGCCTTCCACTTAGAAAAATTTTGAAAATATTCTTCCATCCACTGCAGTGTGTGCGTATTTACTGTTATTCCAAATTCATTGCATATAGTGTCTTTTCACCAACAATTGCAATGTGTGCGTATTTACAAATATTCTGCCATTCATTTTACTGTTTTTCAAAGCGATTTTACCAATCATTTCATTGGTTTTTCAATTCTGAGGGGTCTTTTATGCATTCAATTTAATTAAATTGCCTAGTACATGTAGCAAAGGGCTCATAGTTCGATAGAGAAAGGGTACTAGACCGCTGTTAGGAGAGAAATCGTCCTGTCAAGGTCATTCAGAGTGTTTTTTTTTTTGACGCTAAGAATGGTATTAGGCAGATATGCGAAGAATGTGATTCACAGATATGAGAAATAATGTATATTACTAGTATATTGTTGCGATCTGCATTATACAGAGTTTAGAGTGTAAAATCCATTATGGAAAAATAGAATTACTAGGTTACTTTCATGGTAACATCTGTCATTAAAACATGGTTCCTAGCGAGACATGAAGGAAGTGTCAGATACAATGTAAACATTTCATACAGCCCGGCGAGTATAAATATTTTTAAACACACACGAATGAATTCAGCCACAGACAAAAGCAAGGAATTCCCAATATGGAGTAATATTACAGATATTTTCACGGTCACCTACGTGGCGTCATCCGTCAATGAAACGTGGTCCCTCATGATGAGTGAGATAAGCAGTAAAAAAAAGTCCTCCTTCAGAGCAAGGAGTGTAATGCTCTATTCGGAACTTAAAACATTTATTACTGTCTATGAAACGTGGTAAAACTGGGAAGAGGTTAAAACTATATTGCATGGACTGTTTTCACAGAGTGGGGAAGTATTTCCAAATAAACAACGCTGATAATTATTATACAGAGCAAACAGTGTAAAACCCGTTGTATAACATATTCATTACTGCTATATTTAATTCTCAGATTATTGGCAACCGTCAATAAAACGTGGTCCGCAGGAGGGGTATGTAATGAAGAAAAAAAAATCACTCTTAATGAAATATACCACTAATAATTATACAGAGGGAATAAGTGAACTTGAAAAAAAATGTTTATTTTATGTTGTGTAAATGGTAGGACTGTTCAGAGATTGTTGAAATAATGCTTATGATACCGACGACCCTCAATAAATCGTGGATCTGTGAAAATGCAGAATGGTAGGGAAAACATCAGCCACCAGCAGAATATTGGCTCGATAAATGGGACTTTTCGAAAACAGTTATTTTTTCAAGCAATGATTACTGTAATGTCTTCCTATGAAACGTGTTTCAGAATAAAAATGTGAGAGAAGGATATAAATTTATTGCTTGGTCTGTTGATGCAGAATGGGAAAAGTATATCCATGTACGCTGATAATAATTATTCAGAGTAAGGACCCCTCCCTCCCACACACACTTTACACAGGACTACGTTAAAAACAGTTTACGGTGTTCATTTTGAAATGGTTTAATATGAAAATTAATCATTTTTAGGAGGAAATAAGAAAATAACGATAGTGGCACCATTTGGTTCAAAGAATTATTTACTCAAACCCTTGCATTAAATGAAGGAAATTATTAATCAGTAGCGTTCATCCGAGTTCAATCTCCACTCACCCTTTAGCAATGAACCGATAAGACCACTAGCATGAGCATGCAAGATTAAAGTATATAGATATTTAAAAAATACGAATTATTATACAGAGATGTGTGATTCCTCCGTTTGGAATAATATATTTTTTTTAAATACGTACGGCCTTTAAATTCGTAAAACCATCCGACATTAAAACGTGGTCCCCTATAGGTGTGAGGTACCGAAAGTTTGTTGCGAAATACACGTTGCAGGACTTAGAATTATATGAATATGGGACTTTGTAATTATTTGGAGGATTGCATCAGCCGTTCTGAGAAGGGTTATCACCGAAAGTTTGGTTGGACTTAAATATTTTGAGGGTGGAAATTACGAGGTTAGCCGTGCGATGGGGATGGAAATTTTTATAAGTGTTTACAATAAAGAGGTTGCATATTAATAAAGGGGTATTAGTTATGGATAAATGTTTAATTAATAAGGAATAAATACATGAAATATACAACTACCACATTAAAGTATAGAAATATATGTGGGGTTGATTTACGAGGATAATCACGAATTAAAAAAGAAATAAAAATACGCTGGTTATAAAAATAAAAAAAAACATACGTTAATAAAAACAAAAAAAAGGTTAATAAAAATACATCAATATAAAACTCGTGAAGGAAATAGAACCAACCGAGATTGTTTAATAAAGAACGCTTATCCCCACTTCAGACACATCTAAGCAATCCGCGTAAGTATCAAGCTCTAGCCGGGTGCATTAGCGCGCATTTTAAGTTTCTGACCCATAAGATAACGCGTTCAAAACCCGCCTGGGAAAGAATTTTTTTCTTTCAAATATGGGTACGTTCGTTAAACACTAGATGGCTCCGTAATTAGGGTGGAGAATTCTGAGACCATGAGAGTTGTTAACTACGAGATGAGTCTCACGGCCCGTGTGATGTCAGGATTCAAAATGGCAGCTCTGGACTTAAAGAAAAAATACTATTGGTTGAAAAAAGAAAAGAATTATTAATTAAAAGAAAAAGGAAAAATCTGTTTAAAATTAAATTATTTGAAATTATTGAGGGAAATATTGACCTGTTTGTATGGTGGAAAGACCCACCTCCGCTTTAGAACACAGGGAGGCGGATCCCATAGGATTAACATTGACCCGCTTCTGGTCCAGAACTCTCCCTTTCTCCCTACTCCCAATGTTCTGCCAGTAAATCCTTAAAACATTTTTCTGTACCTTCTGCTGTAGCTTAGGAACCAGTAGGATCTGCCAACTAACTCTCAGGTGTGAGTCTAAGCACCAAAAGTTGACACCTGCATTGCTTGGATGATCCACGACTAACGCAATGAGAATTCTAACTGGATATCCTCCTTTTCAGAGGAGTATTTTAAAAATTCTGAACTTTACTTCTCTCAAGATAGCAGATTTGTTCGTGGGAATGACAGGGGCAATAGAAATTTGAACGTTGAGAAATGCATTGCATGACCAAATTTTTATGGACACCTGTATAATATGTTTAGCCCAACCCCCCCCCCTCCCGAGTGCAGAGCCTGGACTTGAAATGGCATGCTTTCCAGACTTTTGGAATATAGCAGGAAAGATTTTGATTCAGTCTTTCTGCAAATTGGCTTGAACATCTGAAAGTGAAGAGAGCAGAGGTCTTTGCATTCGAATAGCGGCTTCCAATTTGTTCCATATGTTTTCCATTAGATTAAGATCGAGAGTTTGTGCATGCCAGGGACGTTTAATAGTCTCACTAGAGGCATGGAAGGAGGGAGAGCTGTTTGGAGTGGCCATTGTTTCATCCCCATGGCTTCCCCTATCCAAACGACAACAAGGCAGCAATTGCGACAACGAAGGTCAGGGGAAGCATTCCCGTTTCTTGGAATTTAAGTCCTGGACTCGGCCAGCAGTTCTGGGAATTGACGGTCAGCTGAGGGTCCGCGGTTTGGAGATTTTATGCGTGATCTTGACCCCTGTCAGTTGATGGAACAGTTAGAGCACTCTCTCGCTGGCCGTTGAAGGAGAAAGAGACCTTCACTTTCAGATATTCAAGCCAATTTACAGAAAGACTGAATCAAAATCCTTCCTGCTATATTTATAGTCCCCGATTTTATAGTTATTAATCGTTTCGTAACCTTTCTTGTAATATGTATATAGCTTGTTAATTCTTTTCCAATTTCAGATACATATACGGCGGAAGTGTTGCTTTTGATTGCTGGAAGACGGCTGGTGATGTACTTCGTGCAGCCCACAAATACCAAATAGAATCATTAATTAAACATTGTGAAATTTATTTATCAGAGAATTTGACTTTGAAGAACGTTTGTTTCATTCTGAATTCTGCAATTTTGTACGACCTTGCTGATCTGAAAACCAAGTGCTTAAAACTCTGTAAATACGGAGGTTTCATAATTTTAAAATCAAGTGCTTTCACACATCTAAGTGTTTCTTCTGTTAGAGAGATATTGAACGGAAATTCTTTGTTTGCTGAGACTGAAATAAGTGTATTTAAGGCTCTGTGGGAATGGGCCATTATGGAGTGTTGCAGAAAGCAAAAGAAAGTCACAGAAGAAAATATCTTTGCTCAGTTTTTGGTATTTTCCAAATATGTTAAATTTGATTCTATGTCTAACGAAGAACTGGATTCTTTGCCAAAAACTACGTTCAAATACGTTTGCGAAAAAAATCGAGAGAGGTTGTCAAATGAAGAAAAGGTAGTCGAGGAAAAATCAATATCCGCTCTTGCTGAAATTGATCCCAATACCTGTGATATCAGTGAGGGTTTGAAATCCTATTTGATAACTAAATTTTTCACATTTGGAGGAAAGTTATCGGTTACGTCTTTGCAGGAAGGTTATCTTTCGCTTCTGAGGTTTTCTGTGGATACAGATGTATACCTTATAGGTTTCGTTCTGCTGCCTATTATTTCTGATCCTAATTTTGGACTTAACACCTTCCGATTGGTATGTAAAGAAAATATTTTAGCTGAGTGGCCTAAAAAGGGTAAGAAAACACTAAATTTTGATAATAAAGGTTATCGTCATGCTTTTGTCAGATCCACCGATAGATGTCAAGATCTTGTCTGTAAAGTTTATGGTTTTGTTCTTTTGAAAGCAGGTATGGAATACACTATGGAAGTTGAATGCGGATACTGCAAGGTTTATCCAATAAAATGGCCAAATATTTCTTTTATTGATACCGAAAGATATAGGCAAGACGATGTCAAACTCTTCGTTCATTCTGAAAGTAGTTTCGGTGTAGATCAGATGACCTTTCTACGATCTAACTGAAAATAAAATAAATGTAAGTGCTTGAATCAAAATGAAAATAAATCCATGTTATCTCAAAAGAAAAATCACATTCAGAGTTCAATAATTTCTTTGATATGATTTTTAATGAAAAATATATTTAATGATAAATTAATGATCTGATTCAAATCTATCCATGTATAAGTTTTTGACAAAATTTGTTCTATGCCTAAAGATAAAGATCTCAGACAAATCTATCTAAATCTCGATTTTAAACAATCTTTGTTCAGTATTAAAAGAGTTATGAACACTGGAATTTTTAACAGGCTGCAAAAAATTAATCTCAAAAATTCAATTGAAACTGGCCAAAGATCTGAGATCATAAATAATTCTCGTTGGGTACCATGTGACCGATATTAATCTCCCAGTGTCGTAGCGAAGGGACTATGGTTGGGGAGAAAGAGAAAGAGAGAACGAAAATTTTTCCACTCCAAAATAAAATTTTGCCAACTGATAAAATTAGTAGATATATTTAATAATGTTTCTGTTAGGGACGTACCCCAGGATTTAGTTTCCGAGGGGGTCTGGGTGGGTGGGCAGCTCTCCAAGATTTCGATCTTGCCAGCTTGCCACAACTTTAATAAAAAAAACAAACAAATATTTAGATCTCCCCTGAATGGCCTATCTTGGTGAATTTTACCATGTCACTTCGAATTTTGCGAACTCACCAAAGATTTTGCCAAGTTGTCTCGTTTCTGACAACTTTTGTTACATTTACAAAACCAATTACAATTTTCACAACTGACCTGTATTTTACCAAGTCGCTTCGAATTTTGTCAATTTCGATTTACTTTTCTCTTAGATGCTTACGTAGTATCTTGGGTATTAGGTGGTTTAACTTTGTAACTAATGATGAGGTTAGGCAAAGGAGTCTGCAACCTCCTTTAAGCAGCATATTGCGCAGAGAGAGACTCCGTTGGTTTGGCCTTGTTGCCCGTATGGATAATTATAGATTGGCGAATAGGGTTATGAACAGTGTGCCTAGAGGCCTCAGAAGGAGGGGGAGACCTAGGATGCGGTGGGCAGACAATGTCAAACAGGACCTTGTTAGAATTGGTGTACAGTGGCCAGATGCAGCAGATGTAGCTCAGGACAGATATGCTTGGAGAATTAAACTGCACAGTCTGGTTGGACCTCCGTAGCCCATGGCTGCTTGAGGATGATGATGATGATGATGATGATGATGATGAAGGGGAGCTCCTCCTAAAGCTACGACCCTGTCATATCCTAACCTGTTTTAACTGAAATTTGGGATCATTTTTTTTAGCTTGTTACACACTCCAGTTTTCATAAATATTTGTATATCAAACAAATATTGTTTAAAACCGATATTTGGATATCGATTTAAATTTTTAGATCTTTATTTATCTTTAGGCATATTTTCTATTAAAAATCGTGTTGAAGAAGTTATTGAGCTCTGAATGTGATTTTCTATTGCGATGACATGGAACTGTTTCCATTTTTCTGTCCAGTACCTACAGTTACGGTATATGTCAGGTGACCTAAGTAGTGAGTAAAGGAGAGTTCTGGAACAGAGGCGGAGCTATGTTAATCCTATGGGCTCCGCCTCCCATGTGTTTCAAGCTGGAGGCGGAGCACATTGGTCAGAATTCTCACATTTTTTTTTTTTTAAAGACTGAAGCCAGACAATGGTGAATAGAATACCTCCCTCCAGTAATGTATTAATCCCAAATTATTCAGCTAAATTTCAGATAATCCATTAGTAATTACCACCGACGCCCATCTTGGTTTCACCCTCATCCGAAATTTCTAAGTCCAGACTCAGCCATTTTGAATACTGACTCACCTGTTAGAAGTTCTGCCTTTCGAAGTATTTTTACCCAATAGCTTTGTTTCTTTTCGTTTCTGCAGGACAGTTTTTTTTTATTCCAGTTTCTGCGGAATAGTCTTTCTTCTAGTATAAATACGACATCCATCAGTCAGATTCCTCATTCTATTGTCAGACGTTGACAGTGACGGTTCTCTGCTGCTGCTTCTCCGTGATTTTTTTTTTTCAACTGTTAGAAGGTGATAGTTCTCCACGTCCTCGTGTAGTATCAGCTATTTTTTTTTACAACTCACTGTTTCATAATGTATCCATGCGATATATGTGAGAAGGCTTTCACGCTCCAGAAAAATCTCATTCGTCATATGAGAAATCATGATGGGAATAACCTGTTTAAGTGCTCTGAATGCAAATCGACATTCTCAAGGAGAGATGACGTCCGACGTCACGAGTTATCCCACACCTCCAGGAAAACCTACAAATGCGAAGAATGTGCCATGGAGTTTGGAAGAAAAGACAATCTTTTACGACATCAAAGAAAGCCACACAATAATAAGCGAAAACGTTCTGAAGATGAAAGGATTCCCCAGAAGAAACAAAAACCAGACCCTGAAGACCCCTGTCAGTTTACAGAAGAAATGAAAAGGACCCTTTCAACACATAAACTGATGGCAACGGATGAAACATCTGTGGACCTCACCTTTTTCCTTGAATCCTCACGGGAGTCACTCATGACACATCTGAAAGATGAATTGACCTCGAAAGGTAGCATTAAATGGTACCTTGTCGTGCAAGTGCGATTCAGGCGAAAAGTTTCCCCTTCTACCTTTGAACACTGTACCCCGTTTTTCCGAAGTAACTGTGTCACAAGCCTACCTACATCATCCCTAAACAGAGAATTGGATTCAGCGTATAAGAAGATTAAGACCTCATTTGAAGAATTTGAAGGAGCACATAGTGGATGGACACTGGATGTCGTACTCCACGCTGAAATGAACATTGGAAAATATATCCCTCTTGCAGGATCTAGTTATATCCCTACTCCAAGAGAATTACTGCTAAAACACGCTATTGTCAATGTATGTAATTCTGACCAAAAATGTTTTGTCTGGTCTGTTTTAGCCTCTTTGTATCCTGCCACAGATAATCCGCAGCGCCTTAACAACTATATACATTTAGAAGACAAATTAAACACATCGGGCTTAATTTTCCCTGTTACAATAAATCAAATATCTAAATTCGAAAAAATGAACAATATTTCTGTTAATGTTTTTGGATATGAGAAAGAGGTGTTCCCACTGTACATCACACCATTCAGATTTAAAGCGCATGCAAATCTCCTTCTGTTATCGGATGATGAAAAGCAGCATTATTGCTGCATTAAGAATATGAGTAGACTTCTCAGTCCTCTCACCAAACATAACGGTGTACGTTTCTACTGTGATTACTGCCTTCACCGTTTCGCAAATGAATCCCTCTTGAAGGATCATGTTCCCTATTGTCGAGAACATGGACCTCAGAGAGTAGAACTCCCAACTGAAGAAGAGAAATGGTTGAAATTCACAAATTTTAAGTTTCAGCAGCTCGTTCCATACGTGATTTATGCCGACTTTGAATCATTCCTAGTGAAAGTGGACACTTGTATGCCTAACCCTGAAAAATCTCACACCACTATCACGGCAAATCATGAACCCTGTGGATTTGCATATCTTGTTGTTGGACATGATGGCTGCAGCTATAAGCCTCCAGTAGTTTATAGAGGTCCTAATGTAGTAGAAGAATTTTTAGAATGTCTGCTTAAAGAAGAAGAAAACATTAAAAATTTACTGTTGATGATAAAGCCAATGCAGCTCTCGAATCATGAAGAGGAATCATTTCACAACGCTACTGACTGTCATATTTGTAAGCATGCCCTAGGAGCAGATCGTGTGAGAGATCACGATCATATAACAGGTAAATTCCGAGGAGCTGCCCATAATTCCTGTAATCTGAACTTTAAGTTAACCAATAGGATTCCAGTTATCTTTCACAACCTAAAGGGATATGACAGCCACCTTATTATGCAGGGAATCGGCAGAATCAAAAATAAGAAGATTAATTGCATTCCCAATAACATGGAAACATACATAACCTTCTCCTTAGGGACATTACATTTTATAGACTCCTATCAGTTTTTAAGCACATCCCTTGAGAAGCTAGTAAATAATTTATCACCAGATGAGTTCCATATTTTAAAGGAACATGTTGAAACTGAACGGTTACACCTGGTTTTGAGAAAAGGAGTTTACCCCTATGATTATATTGACAACAGTGAAAAGTTTGAACAAATAGTATTACCACCACGTGAAGCATTTTACAACCAACTCACAGAAGAAGCACTAGGGGAAGAAGACTACACCCATGCAATAAGAGTATGGAATACATTCAACATAAAAAATCTAGGCCAGTATCATGACTTGTACCTGAAGACAGACGTGCTCCTCTTAGCTGATGTTTTCGAAAGTTTCAGAAAACTATGCATCAGATACTATGAAATCGATCCCTGCCATGTTTACACAGCTCCCGGATTAGCCTGGCAAGCATGCTTAAAAATGACAAATGTAAATCTTGAGTTGATAACTGACCCTACAATGTACCTTTTCCTCGAAAAAGGCATACGAGGGGGAATTTCTGTGATATGTAATCGTCTTAGTACTGCAAACAACAAGTATTTGGACACCTATGATCCTCAGCTACCCTCTAAATACATTATGTACTATGATGCCAACAATCTTTATGGATGGGCAATGTCACAATGCCTCCCTCAAAGCGATTTTCGATGGCTTAATAAAGAAGAAATAGCAGATCTAAATATTACGACAATTGCTGACGATGTGAATAAAGGATACATATTGGAAGTTGATTTAGATTATCCAGTTTCTCTACACGACAAGCATAATGATTATCCACTAGCCCCTGAGAAACTTCAGATTACCAGCAGCATGCTATTACCATATTGTCAAGAGGTTGCCCAAAGCCTTGGAATAAATACAAACCAATCAGTCGTGAAATTAGCCCCAAATCTAAATTCTAAGGAAAAATATGTCCTTCATTATCGAAATCTCAAACAATATTTAGCCTTCGGTATGCAGCTGAAGGAAATACATCGCGTTTTAGAATTTAATCAGTCTTGCTGGCTAAAACCATATATAGAATTTAATACAGATCAGCGGAAGAAAGCTAGAAACGATTTCGAGAAGGACTTCTTCAAACTGATGAATAATGCTGTGTTTGGAAAAAACGATGGAAAATTTGAGAAATCGAGTGAAAATTGAATTGACTCAGAGCCCGAAGAGAGTATGTAAACTCGTTGCATCCCCTGCTTTTCATGCTTTTCGTGTTTTTGACAACGACCTCGCATGTGTGCAATCAAAGCTAACTAAATTGAAACTCAACAGGCCTATTTATGCTGGTTTCAGTATTCTAGATATTAGTAAACTATTGATGTATAGCTTTCATTATGACTATATTAGTCCGAAATATGGAGAAAAAGCTAAATTATTGTTCACTGATACAGATTCACTGTGCTACGAGCTTCAAACCGAGGACGTGTATGCTGATATGAAAGCCGATATAGATCGTTTTGACACGTCCGACTATCACATTGACCATGTTTTGCATAGTACACATAATAAAAAGGTACTAGGTAAAATGAAAGATGAACTTTCAGGAGTACCTATCAAACAATTTGCAGGCCTTCGTTCTAAAATGTATTCCCTTCAGAGTTTACATGAGGAGAAGAAGACGGGGAAAGGAGTCCCCAAATACATCGTAAAAAGAACCCTTTGTCACAAGGATTACAGAGACTGCTTAATAAACAAATCACCTTGTCGAGTAGATTTGACAAGGATTCAAAGTAGCAACTATCAACTTCATACAGTGAAAGGTGTAAAACTCGGTCTGTCACCATTTGACGATAAAAGATATATTTTAGAAAATGGTTATGACACCCTTTCGTACGGTCACTACAAAACATTGAAAAAATAACATAGCAGAAAAAAAACGAATATTTCACTGTGATTTTTAATATGTTTGAGCTATTTATGTAAAAAAAAATATGATAATTTTATCCAAATGTGTGCATATAACCCCCTATATATGTAAAAATATTACATGTTATTTTTTATATGTAGATAGCTGTATGTAAAAACCATTTCCTCTGTTAACCTGCGTTTTTTTTTTTGTAAGCAGGCTGTGAAGTATAATCAATGTGAAAAAGCATCATTGTGAAATGTATAAAATTGTAAACCAATGGAAATCATTACATGTGCACGCATTGTCATTGTTTCACCTAATACTTTGAAATCAATAAAAAATTTTAAATGAAATATATGTGTCGTCTGAGTCTTATCCTTGGCAAGTGGAGCGATAAACAAGCGTTAGCCGCTTCTCACGTGACTTACTCCGCATGCACTTGTGATGCTGACTCACTTCCAACCGCTCATATCCTGTTGGAACGTCAGACCTCACTCACTGCGAGAAAGCTCTTCTAGGATCCATTTCTGGGATTACACTTATAATAAAAGGTGAGTAATTCTCTAAATTTTCATGGTTTATCAAACATTACTTATAATTTCGTGATGTAGTGACGTTCTCAAGTATTAAGAAGTGATGAAAACATAAGATTTCCTTTCAAAGTTATCGTAACTCGCTTGCTTGCTTGTTACCGGAACGAGCCTCCTAGAAATCAACGTCTTTTTTTTAAAGCAATCACCTCTCAAAAGCAGCGGGACTTCAATAAATGCTCTGAGTGCTGTGTTTATGAAAAATATATCAGTACGGGATGAAATTCTAATTTTTACTTTGCAGAGACGAGAACTTTACGTAGATTTTTACAGAGAAATAATAGAAATTATTGCATCAGCCATTTAGCGATAAAGTATTTTAGAGCAGATTTTTACTGAATATTAATACTTTAGAATAAAGGATAATTTCCTGTATATAATACAGAGGTGTACAGACGAATTTTATTTCCTACGAATAAAAAACAAAAATAGGATTTTCATACTGTTATTCGAATTACTCACTTACCACTTATTTCAACTGTTTAGTAAAAAAAAAATACATTTAATTCCCAGTTTTTTAACGACTGAGATAAAAAAAATATGCTTACCTACATTAAAATACAATGTAAAATAGCGAAATTCACCACTTATTTCAACTGTTTAGTAAAAAAAATACATTTAATTCCCAGATTTTTAACGACTGAGATAAAAAAAAAAATGCTTACCTACATTAAATGCAATGTAAAATAGCGAAATTCACCACTAATTTCAGCTGCTTAATATCAAGAAATACAGACGATTTCCTGTTTTTTTTTTTAGCATTGCACATAAGAGAAAAAAAAAGACTAGCGAACGTATTAACATGTATACCTCTGGTACTTAAATATGACATGCTCTGTGTTTCAATATTACACATTTTTTCAGTAGTTTACACATTAATTACTATTTTTTTTTTCATTCAACAGTTAAGTATCACAATTGGAAGTAATGTGCGCAATATTTCCTGTTTAAATGCATCTCTCTACAAAAAAAAAAGATTTCCTTTCAAAATTATCGTAACTCGCTTGCTTGCTAGTTCATTACATGGCCCGAATCGAGCCACCTCGAAATCAACGTTTTTTTTTTGAAGCGATCACTTCTCAGAAGTGGAAGACTTCAATAAATGCACCGAGTGCTGTGTTTATGAGAAAATTATCAGCACGGAATGGAAATCTAATTTTTTTTACTTGCAGAGACGAGAACTTTACGTAGATTTTTACAGAGAAATAATCGAAATCATTGCATCAGCCATTTAGCGATAAAGTGTTTTACTGAATATTAATACTTTAGAATAAAGGATAAATTCCGGTATATAATACAGAGGTGTACAGACGAATTTTATTTCCTATGAATAAAAAAAAATAGGATTTTCATACCGTTATTCGAATTACTCAGTTAATTCACCACTTATTTCAACTGTAAAAAAAAATACATTTAATCCCCAGTTTTTTAACGACTGAGATAAAAAAAATAATGTACTTACCTACATTAAATACAATGTAAAATAGCGAAAATTCACCACTAATTTCAGCTGCTTAATATCAAGAAATACAGGCGATTTCCTGTTGTTTTTTTTTTATCATTGCACATAAGAAAAAAAAAAGGATTAGCGAACGTATCAACATGTACCTCTGAGACTTAAATATGACATGCTCTGTGTTTCAATATTACACATTTTTTCAGTATTTTACACATTAATTACTAATTTTTTTTTTTCATTCAACAGTTAAGTACCCAATTGGAAGTAATGTGAGCAATATTTCCTGTTTAAATGCATCTCCAAATCCGCTTTAAAATATTTTCTTATAATTTAGGGGAAAATAAAGAACTTTAATTGAATTTCTTTTAACACTATATACTTAATATATTGTAATCAACGTATTCTATATACAAAACGAATTAATACAGCTTAGTTACTGGAAATTAGCATAATGTTGAAGTGCTTTCTACCAAAAGATTAAAAAAAAAACCTGAATACTTTAATTTTAATTACATTTTCAGCCACTAGATGGTGGGTGACACAGTTACTATTAGACCTTGGGACAGACGAGAGAAACTTGAACGCTTTGCTCAGAGCGCCACCTAGCGGATTTTCAGTAGTTTCATCACAACCGACCGTGCCCCTTTGCACAGTGCTTTCCCCCCTATGACGTCACCACCTGGACTTTGACCCAACGGGATCGGTCGGTTGTGATGAAACTACTGAAAATCCGCTAGGTGGCGCTCTGAGCAAAGCGTTCAAGTTTCTCTCGTCTGTCCCAAGGTCTAATAGTAACTGTGTCACCCACCATCTAGTGGCTGAAAATGTAATTAAAATTAAAGTATTCAGGTTTTTTTTTTTAATCTTTTGGTAGAAAGCACTTCAACATTATGCTAATTTCCAGTAACTAGGCTGTATTAATTCGTTTTGTATATAGAATACGTTGATTACAATATATTAAGTATATAGTGTTAAAAGAAATTCAATTAAAATTCTTTATTTTCCCCTTAAATTATAAGAAAATATTTTAAAGCGGATTTGGAGATGCATTTAAACAGGAAATATTGCTCACATTACTTCCAATTGGGTAATTAACTGTTGAATGAAAAAAAAAATTAGTAATTAATGTGTAAAATACTGAAAAAATGTGTAATATTGAAACACAGAGCATGTCATATTTAAGTCTCAGAGGTACATGTTGATACGTTCGCTAATCCTTTTTTTTTTCTTATGTGCAATGATAAAAAAAAAACAACAGGAAATCGCCTGTATTTCTTGATATTAAGCAGCTGAAATTAGTGGTGAATTTTCGCTATTTTACATTGTATTTAATGTAGGTAAGTACATTATTTTTTTTTATCTCAGTCGTTAAAAAACTGGGGATTAAATGTATTTTTTTTTACAGTTGAAATAAGTGGTGAATTAACTGAGTAATTCGAATAACGGTATGAAAATCCTATTTTTTTTTATTCATAGGAAATAAAATTCGTCTGTACACCTCTGTATTATATACCGGAATTTATCCTTTATTCTAAAGTATTAATATTCAGTAAAACACTTTATCGCTAAATGGCTGATGCAATGATTTCGATTATTTCTCTGTAAAAATCTACGTAAAGTTCTCGTCTCTGCAAGTAAAAAAAATTAGATTTCCATTCCGTGCTGATAATTTTCTCATAAACACAGCACTCGGTGCATTTATTGAAGTCTTCCACTTCTGAGAAGTGATCGCTTCAAAAAAAAAACGTTGATTTCGAGGTGGCTCGATTCGGGCCATGTAATGAACTAGCAAGCAAGCGAGTTACGATAATTTTGAAAGGAAATCTTTTTTTTTTGTAGAGAGATGCATTTAAACAGGAAATATTGCGCACATTACTTCCAATTGTGATACTTAACTGTTGAATGAAAAAAAAAATAGTAATTAATGTGTAAACTACTGAAAAAATGTGTAATATTGAAACACAGAGCATGTCATATTTAAGTACCAGAGGTATACATGTTAATACGTTCGCTAGTCTTTTTTTTTCTCTTATGTGCAATGCTAAAAAAAAAAAACAGGAAATCGTCTGTATTTCTTGATATTAAGCAGCTGAAATTAGTGGTGAATTTCGCTATTTTACATTGTATTTAATGTAGGTAAGCATATTTTTTTTTATCTCAGTCGTTAAAAATCTGGGAATTAAATGTATTTTTTTTTACTAAACAGTTGAAATAAGTGGTGAATTTCGCTATTTTACATTGTATTTTAATGTAGGTAAGCATATTTTTTTTATCTCAGTCGTTAAAAAACTGGGAATTAAATGTATTTTTTTTTTACTAAACAGTTGAAATAAGTGGTAAGTGAGTTTTTCGAATAACAGTATGAAAATCCTATTTTTGTTTTTTATTCGTAGGAAATAAAATTCGTCTGTACACCTCTGTATTATATACAGGAAATTATCCTTTATTCTAAAGTATTAATATTCAGTAAAAATCTGCTCTAAAATACTTTATCGCTAAATGGCTGATGCAATAATTTCGATTATTTCTCTGTAAAAATCTACGTAAAGTTCTCGTCTCTGCAAAGTAAAAATTAGAATTTCATCCCGTACTGATATATTTTTCATAAACACAGCACTCAGAGCATTTATTGAAGTCCCGCTGCTTTTGAGAGGTGATTGCTTTAAAAAAAAGACGTTGATTTCTAGGAGGCTCGTTCCGGTAACAAGCAAGCAAGCGAGTTACGATAACTTTGAAAGGAAATCTTATGTTTTCATCACTTCTTAATACTTGAGAACGTCACTACATCACGAAATTATAAGTAATGTTTGATAAACCATGAAAATTTAGAGAATTACTCACCTTTTATTATAAGTGTAATCCCAGAAATGGATCCTAGAAGAGCTTTCTCGCAGTGAGTGAGGTCTGACGTTCCAACAGGATATGAGCGGTTGGAAGTGAGTCAGCATCACAAGTGCATGCGGAGTAAGTCAAGTGAGAAGCGGCTAACGCTTGTTTATCGCTCCACTTGCCAAGGATAAGACTCAGACGACACATATATTTCATTTAAAATTTTTTATTGATTTCAAAGTATTAGGTGAAACAATGACAATGCGTGCACATGTAATGATTTCCATTGGTTTACAATTTTATACATTTCACAATGATGCTTTTTCACATTGATTATACTTCACAGCCTGCTTACAAAAAAAAAAACGCAGGTTAACAGAGGAAATGGTTTTTACATACAGCTATCTACATATAAAAAATAACATGTAATATTTTTACATATATAGGGGGTTATATGCACACATTTGGATAAAATTATCATATTTTTTTTACATAAATAGCTCAAACATATTAAAAATCACAGTGAAATATTCGTTTTTTTCTGCTATGTTATTTTTTCAATGTTTTGTAGTGACCGTACGAAAGGGTGTCATAACCATTTTCTAAAATATATTTTTTATCGTCAAATGGTGACAGACCGAGTTTTACACCTTTCACTGTATGAAGTTGATAGTTGCTACTTTGAATCCTTGTCAAATCTACTCGATAAGGTGATTTGTTTATTAAGCAGTCTCTGTAATCCTTGTGACAAAGGGTTCTTTTTACGATGCATTTGGGGACTCCTTTCCCCGTCTTCTTCTCCTCATGTAAACTCTGAAGGGAATACATTTTAGAACGAAGGCCTGCAAATTGTTTGATAGGTACTCCTGAAAGTTCATCTTTCATTTTACCTAGTACCTTTTTATTATGTGTACTATGCAAAACATGGTCAATGTGATAGTCGGACGTGTCAAAACGATCTATATCGGCTTTCATATCAGCATACACGTCCTCGGTTTGAAGCTCGTAGCACAGTGAATCTGTATCAGTGAACAATAATTTAGCTTTTTCTCCATATTTCGGACTAATATAGTCATAATGAAAGCTATACATCAATAGTTTACTAATATCTAGAATACTGAAACCAGCATAAATAGGCCTGTTGAGTTTCAATTTAGTTAGCTTTGATTGCACACATGCGAGGTCGTTGTCAAAAACACGAAAAGCATGAAAAGCAGGGGATGCAACGAGTTTACATACTCTCTTCGGGCTCTGAGTCAATTCAATTTTCACTCGATTTCTCAAATTTTCCATCGTTTTTTCCAAACACAGCATTATTCATCAGTTTGAAGAAGTCCTTCTCGAAGTCGTTTCTAGCTTTCTTCCGCTGATCTGTATTAAATTCTATATATGGTTTTAGCCAGCAAGACTGTTATATGGTTTTAGCCAGCAAGACTATTAGTGCTTAGCAGCCCACATGCTAAGATCCCTTTCACAATGCTAGTAAGGGTAATGAAGGCGGAAAATGATTAAACTTATGCATATTTCACGCATACTTCAAGAATTGTTTTAGAAACCTCTGAAATGAAAGAGAAAATATTACGCTGCAAACCCTCTTTTACCTACTTGTGGCAAGAATGCAAACCCCTCTTCCTTATTTTTTCTAGATACGGGCCTGGTTGAATTATACTTTCTTTTCACGTATCTAGAGGTAACTGGTGGAAATTGAAAAAAGGACATCCAGAAGGAATTCCTTTAGGAACGTCATATTATAGTATGTTAATAGTTAAGGGCAACAGAAACCGTGATCCAAGATTCAAAGTCATTGGATGAAATGATGACGTCACTGAGGACGAGAACATGTAAATCTACGCAGCGCGTATTTAAGGGCTAAGGCGTGAAGAAAGAAGCTATTCATCCGTGTCCTGATAATAGCCGACCTTATATGTCGTGATATGCATGAATCACGACATATAAGGTCGACACGTTTTCTCGACCTTTTATGTTGGTTGTCGACACGTCTTCTGTCATGTTGTGTCGTGTGTTCTCTTTAAGGAGCTACCGTATCTGGACGATGCAGCTGCGCAACGTTTGTTCGGCTAACAGAGTTTGAGCGAGGTAAAAAAGTGGGTTTTCGGGAAGCAGGTTGGTCTTTTTGGTCAAATTGCACACCGCGTTCGACAAGAGGTATCGGCAGTGACATGATGGTGGCGTCGATGGTCATTAGAGCATTCGCACACTCGCAGACTTGGTTTCGGGAAACACAAGATTATGAACACACGAGAGCATTGGAGTATCTGGAGGAAAGGCGGTGGCTGAGCAGACAGCTACGGCGACACAAATTCGATCCTCGGGTAGTATCAAGAGTGTCTACAAGAATGATATGCAATCGTCTTTTGGAAGCGGGACTAAAGGTTTGTGCAGGACTAAAGGCACGCATGTCGCTGGCATGGTTACCACAGTCACCTCGTCGTTGTCGAGCACGTTTGCAGTGGTTTAAAGAACGAGTTCATTGCAGGGAAGAATGGCAGTCTGTGGTCGTCAGTGATGACAGCCAATTCTGCTTTCGAGCGTCTCATGTTCGTTTAGGCGTCCGAAGGCGACAAGGTGAGCGACTTCTCCCATCGTGCATCCGACAGGGACACACAGGGCCCACGCCGGGAATCATGATGTTGGGAGCGATTAGCTATCACTCTCGTATATGTCTGGTGTTTGTACAGGGTACATTGAATAGCAATACATACGTCAGCGACATCGTACAGCCTTTCGTCCTGCCATATTTGAGTGTAATCCTAAACGCGATATTCCAGTAGGATAACGCCCATGCACACTCCCCCCGGGCAACTCAACATTCTCTTCGGGCAGTGCACCAACTTCCTTGGCCAGCACGCTCTCTGGACTTGTATCCAATCGAGCATGTCTGGGACTGGATCGAACAAAGACTCTTCCGCGGACTACGGCAGACAACGATCATCTCTGAATTACACGTCCAAGTTGAAAGCGCATGGAATGGTTTCCCCCAGTGTGATATCCAGCATTTGTACGAGCGATTGCATGCCAAATTGGAAAATTGCATTGCTGCTTGAAGAGGTTATTAAAATGTACCTTCTGTAAATTGTAAAACTCATTAAAAGGAAATATAAATATTGAATCACTTCACACTGTGATCACTGTCCTTTCTCAACAAGTTGTTTCTACTAAATAAATCTCATTGATTACGCTTCAATTGTTAATAGTGTTCTTGTTTCAATTTCCACCAGTTCATATATTTCACCCTTTTTTCTTTCAAAACGAATATTTCTTTTATTTAGGAAGAAGCAAAATTTTCATAAATAAGGACGGTGATAAATTGTGTTGGCTAAATCTGTTGGGCTTGTTCTAGTTTCTCAAACAAAGGAGACATACGCGGGCAATCCTGCTGGTTTAGTAATCAGGTATGTTGACCACTTCACCAGGTATGGCCCTTGAAGATGAAATTTTAAAGGTAATAGGGGGTTTATTTACTTTCAATGTGTTAAGACAGTCCCCGATTTTACAGTTATTAATCGTTCCGTAACGCTTCTTGTAATATAAGTATAGCTTGTTAATTCTTTTCCAATTTCAGATACATATACGGCGGAAGTGTTGCTTTTGATTGCTGGAAGACGGCTGGTGACGTACTTCGTGCAGCCCACAAGTACCAAATAGAATCATTAATTAAACATTGTGAAATTTATTTATCAGAGAATTTGACTTTGAAGAACGTTTGTTTCATTCTGGATTCTGCAATTTTGTACGACTTTGCTGATCTGAAAACCAAGTGCTTAAAACTCTGTAAATACGGAGGTTTCATAATTTTGAAATCAAGTGCTTTCACACATCTAAGTGCTTCTGCTGTTAGAGAGATATTGAACGGTAATTCTTTGTTTGCTGAGACTGAAATAAGTGTATTTAAGGCTCTGTGGGAATGGGCCACTATGGAGTGTTGCAGAAAGCAAAAGAAAGTCACAGAAGAAAATATCTTTGCTCAGTTTTTGGTATTTTCCAAATATGTTAAATTTGATTCTATGTCTAATGAAGAACTGGATTCTTTGCCAAAAACAACGTTCAAATACGTTTGCGAAAAAAATCAAGAGAAATTGACAAATGAAGAAAAGGCAGTCGAGGAAAAATCAATATCCGCTCTTGCTGAAATTGATCCCAATACCTCTGATATCAGTGAGGGTTTGAAATCCTATTTGATAACTAAATTTTTCACAATTGGAGGAAAGTCATCGGTTACGTCTTTCCAGGAAAGTTATCTTTCGCTGCTGAGGTTTTCTGTGGATACAGATGTATACCTTATAGGTTTCGTTCTCCTGTCTATTACTGAGTATGATTTTGTCAAAAATCTTAAATCCTTTCGATTGGTATCTAAAGAAAATATTTTAGCTGGGTGGTCTAAAATGGGTAAGAAAACACTAAATTTTGATTATAAAGGTTCTCGTTATTCTTTTGACAGATGCAACGATAGATGTTATGATCTTGTCTTTCAAGTTTATGGTTTTGTCCTTTTGAAAGCAGGTATGGAATACACTATGGAATTTGAATGCGAAGACTGCAAGACTATTCCAATAAAATGGCCAAAGAGTTCTTTTATTCATACCGAAAGATATAGGCAAGACGACGATAAACTCTTCGTTCATTCTCAAAGTAGTTTCGGTGTAGATCAGATGACCTTTTTACGATCTAACTGAAAATAAAATAAATGTAAGTGCTTGAATCAAAATGAAAATAAAACCATGTTATCTCAAAAGAAAAATCACATTCAGAGTTCAATAATTTCTTCGATATGATTTTTAATGAGAAATATATCTAATGATAAATTAATGATCTGATTCAAGTCTATCCAAGTATAAGTTTTTGACAAAATTTGTTCTATGACTAAAGATAAAGATCTCAGTCAAATCTATCTAAATCTCGATTTTAAACAATCTTTGTTCAGTATTAAAAGAGTTATGAACACTGGAATTTTTAGCAGGCTGCAAAAAATTAATCTCAAAAATTCAATTGAAACAGGCCAAAGATCTGAGATGATATATAATTTTAGTCGGGTACCATGTGACCGGTATTGATCTCCCAGTGTCGTAGCGAAGGGACTATGGTTGGGGGGAAAGAGAGAGAGAGAGAACGAAAATTTTTCCACTCCAAAATAAAATTTTGCCAACTGATAAAATTATTATATATATTTAATAATGTTTCTGTTAGAGACGTACCCCAGGATTTAGTTTCCGAGGGGGTCTGGGTGGGTGGGCAGCTCTCCAAGATTTCGATTTTGCCAGCTTGCAACAACTTTACTAAAAAAAACAACAAATTTTTACATCTCCCCTGAATCACCTATCTCGGTGAATTTTACCATGTCACTTCGAATTTTGCGAACTCACAAAAGATTTTGCCAAGTTGTCTCGTTTCTGACAACTTTTGTTACATTTACAAAACCAATTACAATTTTCACAACTGTCCTGTATTTTACCAAGTCGCTTCGAATTTTGTCAACTTCGATATCTTTTCGCTTAGATGCTTACGTAGTATCTTGGGTATTAAGTGGTTTAACTTTGTAACTAATGATGAGGTTAGGCAAAGGAGTCTGCAACTTCCTTTAAGCAGCATATTGTGCAGAGAGAGACTCCGCTGGTTTGGCCATGTTGCCCGTATGGATAATTATAGATTGGCGAATAGGGTTTTGAACAGTGTGCCTAAAGGCCTCAGAAAGAAGGGGAGACCTAGGATGTGGTGGGCAGACAATGTCAAACAGGACCTTACTAGGATTGGTGTGCAGTGGCCGGATGAAGCAGATGTAGCTCAAGACAGATATGCTTGGAGAAATAAACTGCACGGTCTGGTTGGACCTCCGCAGCCAATAGCTGCTTGAGGATGATGATGATGATGAAGGGGAGCTCCTCCCAAAGCTAAGAGCCTGTCATATCCTAACCTGTTTTAATTAAAATTTGGGATCATTTTTTGTATCTTGTTAAACACTCCAGTTTTTAAAACCGATATTTGGATATCGATTTTAATTTTTAGATCTTTATTTATCTTTAGGCATATTTTCTATTAAAAATCGTGTTGAAGAAGTTATTGAGCTCTGAATGTGATTTTCTATTGAGATGACATGGAACTGTTTCCATCTTTCTGTCCAGTACCTACAGTTACGGTATATGTCAGGTAACCTATTATCCATCTGAAAAGTAAAAAAATATAAGCGCTGAAATTATATACGTTCAGTTTTTTGTATCTTCCAATATATCCATAATATTTTGTAATGAGCTCTGATAATCTCTGAACCAAATAAATACGTTTTTCTCTTTTCCATTTCCTTGTCGATCCTTTGGGTTTTTGTCCGTTAGTAAAGTGTCAGAGAAGTGAACGGCAGAACTCCGGCCATTTTGATTTCGAAGGAATTCGAATCAAATAAGAAATTAAAGAAACCTAATACACCTATCCCTCGATTTGCACGGTACTGAGTTCACACAATTTTGGCTTTGCACCGTCAAAAAATGCAACCAGTTTCGATTTACACGGTACTGACTAAGACGTACATAGAAAAGAAATCTCAGTCAGTACCGTGTAAATCGAAACTGGATGCATTTTTTGATCGTGCAAAGCCAAAATTGTGTGAACTGAGTACCGTGTAATTCGAGGGATAGGTGTACTTCATTTCGGATTAATATTCTATAACATTGCAGCAAAGTTTTCTTTCAGGGATAAAAACTATCTGTAGGAAATTTTACGTTGTTTTTCCTCTGAGAGGCACTTTTTTGCATACATTGAACTGAATTGCCGGGTCATGAGGACTCAGAAGGTTGGGTCGAGGACACCCATTGTAGCCTCCCGTCAAGGCCATCCAGCCTGTTCTTTAGCGTGCAAAGGATATGGCTCTCCTGCACAAGGGGCTCCAGTTTCAAGTCCCAACCGACTAACGGCAGCCTTTCCAAGCCCATCAGTGTCCCCTCCTGACTCTGGGCAGGACGGGGAGGGGGACTGGAGGTAGCCCACTTACGACTTCCGCCGTAAGTGGGCTACCTCCATTCTTCCAAGACGATAATTGTCGCGTGCCCAGGGCTCAAAGTGTGTCGGATTGGCACAAAGAGCATTCTGAAGCCTTCGAACATCTCGACTGGCCCGCCAAATCCCCGGAATTTATTCCTGTAGAAAATTTGTGGGACTATTTGGAGCAACAAGTGATGCGCCGTCTCAGCCATCCGGCAAATCAGGCCGAACTGCGGCATTTCCTGTTGGAAGAGTGGATGAATTTTGGCGTGCAGTACATCGCCATACTGGTGGCATCCATGACATACAGGATTTCGGCTGTTCTTCGGTGGAACGGAGGCGTTACGCGCTATTAGGTGACATTCAGCCAGGGGTGACTCATTTTTTGTCCAGTGAGCTTATAATACGTATAAATGTCAACAGGGAGGTAAAGCCCGCTCTAGCACTAATGAAGGATTCAAAAAGTCGAATCATGTCATCCATATGATCATCCAGAGGAGAGAATACGAGAGCAAAATGCAGTCCTTAGCAGATAACTTAGCCCCCTGTAACAAGCACCAAATTACCTTTATCATTTGAAAAAATATATCGAAAATAGAATAAAAATTAAATATAAATAGAAAAATTTGTTTATAATATTTCATTACTACCTATCCAAATAAAAAAGCATTTTTCCAATTATCTCTCTAAAACTGTTACGTTTCTCACCCTCATTGGGGACAATATTTTATTTCCTGTAAAAAAACCTCATAATTTTCATATTCCAGCATGAAAATTTCAAATATATGGTATAAATATATCGTTTGCAATACTCTTTTAAAAAAACTGTTAGAGCAATTTAAGTTTTTCGGGTATTCTGAAAGTGTGAATCGTAAGAGTTGGTTAATACCCATCTCACCCAAAAAGAATTTTAAATTTATCCCTAAAAGAGAAAAAAAAGTGGAATGTTTAGATACGGGCAGACAGATGAGAAAGTGAAATCATTATCTTGTTTTTCTTAAACGAGATAATGATGCTGATACTTGACAAATCACCTTTATACGAAAGAGAAACTACAGCAGTCCTCTTTATGTATACAGTGGGAGCCTCACATTCAATGGTAATTCGTCTCACAAATTGGTTGTTGGAAATGTCGTACGCTGAAACCAATAATACATTGATTTTCTGTAATTCGTTCAAAATCCCTGACAAGAGACCCCAACAACAAATAAAATAGGTATTTCTTACATTTATACTTGATTTTTTACATTAAAAATGACATTCAAATTGATCGACGTTAACTTTAGAATGACAGTTTCCTTAATTAAAAATGATCATTTAATAAATAGTTATATAGCATCTCAAAATGAAAAAAAAACACCCAATAAATTAGCATTTACATTAGACTTCAAGTGTAGCACTGATGAAATCGATGGTAGCGAAATGGTGGTGGGTAGGTGAGAAATCAAAAATAATCACAATTAAATGAATTATAATTCACAAAAAACCACTCTCTTTACACTGAACAACCGCATCAAATAGAGATAAACAAATATTAACAATGTCCTTTATCTTTTTCAAAACAAAGCGGGGGATGTTATGCTGGAAAATAACAAAAATGCTGTTTGGTTGAGAACATTGGAACTAGGTGCTGAAATCCATGCTGTACCATCTGATCCGAGAACATTCTCGGGATTGGGATAGGCATCTGCGCTTTCTTCAAGTGCCCAATGCCGCCACAGGCATTGCTCTCTTTCAGCTACTGTTTGGGGGAAGACCTACTGGGTCTCTGTCCATTTTGAAGACCACATGGGCTGGGAGGTCTGACCCCCTCCACAGCCCAGTATATGCAAAACTTAAAGGTGCGGTATCAACAACCTGATTATTACCCCCTGGCAAGAAACAGTTTCGAGAGTGTGAGAATCTTCCTTCGTACCGATACAGGAGAAGTTCTGCGTTTTAAATTCGGTAAAGTTTTAGTCAAGTTAGATTTCTGCCATGAGGGTTAAATTCGTTCCCCCTTCTGCAGACACCTATGTGAGCTACCAGAAGAGCCAAACAGGGCAGGGTGTCTTCAGGGGCCCTAGTTATCAGAGAGGTTATGGGCTCGGTAGCATCTTCGCCACTATTGGACGTTTCATCCGCCTCTCATACGACCGGCGCTGTCCACCCTATGTAAGGGTGGACTATGGTTCCTTTCAGAGATGGCCCAGGAGCAAAATTTCAAAACGGCCGCCAAAGCAGGGTTGTGTGAAGCCGATATAGACTTATTGCAACGTGCTAGTTCCAAGTTGCAGGGTGGAAATGGGATAAAACGCCGCTGTCATCATCCTAGTGTTCATAAAGTGAAGAGACTGTACTGTGAAGGATGTGTTTTCATCATGAGCATTCATGAAATTCACGCTGATTCAGGCGACTGTACCAATTCCGAATTGGACCTGATTCTGGTTCACCCCACTGTCTCTCAACTGGAAAGAGGCTGCTATGTCAATTATTCACCTGTGGCTTCGCTGGAAGGTAATGCTCCATTTGAAGTCATCGTGAAGGGGACAGATGATTGCATTGATCTATCCCGCTGTCACCTATGCCTCGTCTTCAAAATTGTGAAATCCGATGGTACACCCCCATCGGAAGTGGTTGCCCACTGCAATCATTTCTTCCACGCCCTCTTAAATCAGGTAGATGTCTTCCTCAACGATCACCTTGTGAGTGCTTCTCACACCCTGAACCCCTACAGGGCATACCTGGAGACTCTATTGAATTATGGTACCGATGCCACGCGAAGTCTGCTCGTTACGTCACTCTGGTACCTCGACACCCACGGTAAAATGGAACTGACCAGTCGGGAGAATGAGGTATGGCATCAGCGCAAGGGGTACGTCAAGTCAACAGGTATTGAACTCATCTCGTGGATCCATGCCGACCTGTTCAATCAAGAACATTACCTACTCAATCAAGTCGATCTGAGACTGCGTTTGTTAAGGACCAAACCCGAATTCTGTCTCGTGACAGGTGAAGCGGACCCTTCTTACAAAGTACAGATTCACGAAGCTGAATTTTTTATGCTCAAAGTCAAACCCACTTCCGGTGTCATCCTTGCAAATGCGCGCCTACTGGGCTCAGAAAGTGCCAAGTACCCCTTGCGAAGAACGGATTTACGCATGTTCTCCATCGCTGCAGGTCTGACGAGTGTGAACCGTCACATTTTATTTCTTGGCCAACTTCCGGTATGTCTGGTACTGGGTATGGTGGAAAGTATCAGTCTGAATGGATCGTACAAAAAAATCCTTTCAACTTCCAACATTTCGACTTAAACTACATCAGCCTTCACATTGACAGTGATCAACAGTCCTACTCCCCAGACTTTACGAATGGACGTTATCTCAGATGTTACCAAGGATTATTGGAAGCTGTGGACGCATGGAAATCCGATTGTGGTATTAACCTATGGCGAAAAGCCTATGGGGAGGGTTTTACACTGTTTGGATTCCAATTGACCCCCTAGCAACGTGAATGAAATCAAGTGTTTTCTTTAATAAAGAGCGGTAGTGTGAGAGTCGAATTAAAGTTTGCCAAGCCACTACCAACATTAGTCACTGTGAGTTACCTACAAGTGTAGGTGTGTTCCCACGTGACAGACTACCTCGCCGAATCGACCAGTCAGAAACCATCTTTATTTACAATACTGATCCGTCCTCGCTACCCAGAACCCACTGGATAGCTATTTACAAGAAAGGAATGCACGTGGATCACTTTGACCCCCTGGGCACAAGTCCCGATGTCTCCATGCAAGAATACTATAGCCAGCTAGGCATACGTCACGTGTTACATCCCTCGATACCTCTGCAAGACCCCCAGGGAGACACTTGTGGTGCTCACTGTCTGCATTTCCCGTTTAAAAGAGCGAGTGGTTCGACTCTTCCCACAGTATTGCAACGATTACACGTGTCGAGTAGACTTTAACGACTGCATGGTGGTACGATGGCTCTCCGAACTTCTTCAAATAATTTAATTGCCACTCCTTCACAGTGTGGAAAGACGACTTTAACTCCGCAACTCATCAAAGAAGTCACTCAGGTGTTCGAACACCACCCCCAACGTGTCGTTTACTGCTACGGGGAGTGGCAATCTGCCTTTGAATCCTTTAAGAAAACTGTGGGATTTTACGAAGGACTACCTGTAGATCTGGAATTTGACCCCCTCAGGCCTAAGCTTCTCGTGCTGGACGACTTGATGGAACAGTCTGTGGCCAGCGAGCGCATGTCTCAATTGTATATTCGTGGAGGGCAGCATATAAAAATATCACGATTGTCCTGATTTTGCAAAATGTTTTTAAAGGGAAGACATTCGAGGACTATATTACTCAATGCTCACTATATCATTTCATTTCGCAACTTTCGGGATGCTTCACAAATAACGCATCTGGCAAGACCAGTAATTCCACATCAATCCAAACTCCTGACCGATGATTATAGACTAGATACACAGCCTCCCTGTGGCTATTTGTGCGTGGACTTTCATCCCAGAACGTTAGATACTGAAAGGCTCCGTGCCAAGATCTTCCCTTCTGAAGAACCCGAGATACTCGATGTCCCAAATGAAAGTTAGATCTCAAGGCCCGTTCCTTCAGTGTTTACCAAAACTTGGGGGAAAGCGATGTGCAGCTCTGCTGAAGCACATCTCTGACCCTCAGATGTATGCTCTATGCGAAGTGTGCACTAATTTCTTAAAAGGGAATATACCTCTCTTCCATCGAGTATTAAAGAATTTACGAAGTCACAAGACTGTCATAAGAAGTTTAGCTTCCAAACGTGCATCTGTCCTTCACAAGAAACGTCTCCTGCAAAAGGGATCGGGATTTCTACTCCCCCTTCTCACTGCTGCATTACTTCTGCTGGGGTCCCTATTTCGAAAATGATTTCAGTGAAGGGTGTTCAAAGGCGAAACATAGGAAAAAAGTTCGTGATTTAGACAGAGATGAAGAAAATACTTGAATCTGACGTTGATGATAAAACGGAAAAGTTCCTGGCTGTACTGAAAAATTACCTGTTATTTAACCAACAATTGGAAGCCCCCCACGAGGTCAAGGTTGACTTTCCACAGCAAATATTACCTCTGTCCACACAGAAAATATCAGAGACTTCTGGTCACCCTCAAGACGACATTGTCGATTCTGTTCATCACCCCATCCATCGTAAGAAAAGGAAATTAATTGACTAGACTCCATATTGAAGATCACTCTTTGAAGACTTGTGTTAAAAATTCCATGAAACAATGTATTAAAAATTTGTGTTAAAAATGAAACAATGTATTAAAAATTTCTGATATTCAATAAAAAATTAAAACTGATATATGCCTCTGTGTTGTTTACGTTAATTAGTTTTTTTACAGCGCCAATAGATGGCTCTCGTCTGAAGCGATAGCTTACGAACCCTATTAAAATACCCTCCTTAAAATAACCAATCACGCACTGCTGCAGAACGAGTTAGGGGCCGTCGCTTCATTGAGTTTCTGTACCGTGGATGCGGGAAATATCATCGGCACACTGCGATTGATGAGTAGATGACCCCTGACTCATGATGCAGCAGCACCGCTCGCTGTATACAGGCTGCTGACAATACTTCATCTGCTTTAGATCACCTGTAAAACAAAGTTACTTAAACAAATGTATGTAAAACAAAGTTACCTCTTACTTTTACCCCCACATAATGTTTTCCAGTGTTGGGAAATGAAGAGACTGATTTTTTTGAAACCTTTTTTTATTAAAAATATCAACAGTTACAATTATAAACAGACAATGCAGAAATTATAATTCGTATGATTTCAAAAACAAATATAAGATCCATTGCGGGAATATTTAGCAGTATAATAAAATCCACTACGGAACTATTTATGGTATAAAACAGGTTTCAAAAACAATGATGACGCTATTCAATACTGAAATGTTTAGCAGTATAAAAAATACAAGACCCGTTACTGAAATATTTAACAGATTAAAAAAAAGCTGCTGAAGCCGCCGTGTAATTTATAAGCGACATTAGGGAAATATTTAACAGTATAATTATAAGATCCACTATGGACACTTAAATATGTGTAATAAATTATAAGATCCACTACAGATACAAGATCCACTATGGACACTGAAATATGTGCAATAAATTATAAGATCCACTATGGATACAAGATCTACTAGGGACAGTGAAATATGTGTAATAAATTATAAGATCCACTACGGACATTGAAATATGTGTAATAAATTATAAGATCCACTATGGACATTGAAATGTGTGTAATAAATTATAAGATCCACTATGGACATTGAAATATGTGTAATAAATTACAAGATCCACTATGGACATTGAAATATGTATTAAAAATTAGTCATCCATGAGTTGGATAAGGGGATCCAATCCCAGGTCGTTGTACCCATATGGTACATTAACAGTCGAACCTGAGCTGAGATAACGCTTATCAAGGTTGGCCTTAAACCTTCTTATCATGGGTTTATTTGTAAGTGTCCTCTCCACTTTATTACGAACTGCATTAAAAGGTACATCGAAGGACACTTTGGACAGGGACTGGTCTAACACCATGGATTTTAGTAATTGAAAATTGTATTTAGTTATAATTTTCTTGGTGAGAGATATACCTTTATCCCTCAGAATCTCGTTACCATTACTTAACTGGAGCGCATAACTTTTAGCTCCGGCGCTGACATAATCGGTTATGTGTACATTACTTCCATATTTCGATGTAATTTCATCGACGAGACCTCCGAGAAACGGGTTTTGTGCGGGGGTATAGGTGTCACCGGAAGACGTCGAATAGATCACCGAATCCCTGTCCGAATACAGCGCACGAGCTCCTAATTTTGACAGAAGATCGTACAATTTAAGTCGGGCGTGACTCGTCACCATTGCGGCGAGAATCAGGCTTTCACAGGTGTTTGGAGGAGTAGAAGACTCTGCAGCTTGTGTGTGACTAACACGGCCTGATCACTGACAGCAGCAATGTTGGTCGCAACCAGCGAGACATCCATCAAGTGCTCCATATTAACGGGGCAGCTCACGATGGTTGTCTGCGTTCGATTCATGTTCTGTGCGTGTTTCCCCCATGACGAATTTAGCGAGACCTTGGAGAGAGTAGGCTTAAGGCTATTTTTTCAACTTCTGAAGGGAGGATTCGAACCCCCTCCACCTGGAAGAAGGCCTCACAAAAAGTTTCCTTTTCCTCGTTTGTCTGCACGTCAGGAGGAAGCCCGGAGTAGCGCTGCTTCAACCCCAGTAAAGTGTCTATGTACCCTGCAACCTTCCTTTTTTGTTACAGGATCGTACTGCAGAATGGTCTTAAAATGCCACACGTCGTGGAATGCGATTAGCTTGTATCCAGCGCGCATAGCCGTATAAATCTCGAACGTTTGCCACGAGCCAGTCAACGCATGCTGGTTCACACTGTGATGACAAGGGGGCGCCAGTTGTCCATCTGCACAGGTCCTGCAAAGGGGGAAAAGCAGCTTCCCGTTGTACCGGCAAGGCAAAACAGGTATAAATAGATGATCTGGTGGTAACAATGTGGCGTATGCAATACCAAAATAGTGATCGAGACAGTGGCGAAATCGGAGGTGGTTCGAATCAGGCGACCTTTGCTGAAATGAGACTTTTTGCAGACGAAAGTGTATAGACTATTATAGTCAACTTAATTCAAGGCACACCCTTGGTCAGCAGATGCAAAAATCGAAAATACCTCCACACACCCTCCGTAGAGGTAATCATGGGCCCCTATGCACCTATAGGCTCAATGGTTTTGTAAATTAATGCAAGAGGCTGATTTTTACGCATTAATTCGTCGAACTCGTGCTCCCACATGATTTTGCACATGTACCCATTAATCAGCAGTTTCAAGGCGATCCATGGTTCGTGTGTTTAACAAACCAAATGGTTTTCTAGTACACTGATCTATTTTTTCAGGGTTGAAACATTTCAAACAATGATGAAAGTAATACCTTAAAAATTCGTAAAAACAACGGGTACTGTGACACACGCCATCCAGTTTGTACTGACCTATTTTATATTCACCTCCAGGGGATCGCGGAGTCTGAATTTTGATATTGTCCTTGGAAGCCTCATACTCCAACCATGCGAGAGCTTTCAAGGACTGTTGGTCATTACTTGCAGAATACCCTTGTGCGGGGCACACACCAAGGGTATTCTTCTGCAGAAACTTACCGCAGAAAATGCGTAAGCAAGCGCCGACAATTGTGCGGTAGTTCACGTGCAAAGGGGTCTATGCCTGTTAGAATTAAAAATTCCTCTCCGAAAGCTTGGGCGCCGTGCTGTAACAGCTCTGTATATGCCTTGCAGTAATACAGAAGCTGTTGCTGAAAGTACCAGGGTTCGAGGCTTGCTGTGGCATACCATTGATCGAATGCTGACAGAGTCGAAGGCTCCATGTCTTCGGGCTGGAAAAAATACCGATCCCGGAATGGACCCCACATACCGTAAATTTTCCTCCTTCACGAATTTGAAGGGGAAAAAACCTTTTACTGTCTCCAAGTTGAAGGTCTTGTAAAGGAGTGCAGTAAAGCCTGAATATAGGATAATGTATCGATGAAACGTATTTTAAGGCCAGGTAAAAAGATACGTAAAATCTTAGATCCATCGAACACAAGATCCGGTTTTAAAATTTTCTCTGCAGGTAGTTGATGATGAACATGTCATCAAAGCCTTTCAGATTATGGGCAAGGACTGTGGCATCCTTGAACCCTGGGCTTTCTTCGGCCAGAAGCCAGTCCATGAAAGCGTCTGTTTCCGGGAATGAGGAGTATACCCACTAGTCATACACCTGATACCTGACCACACACAGTATTGGTTTCAAAGATCAGTCGGCACACTGCACTGTTTTTACGTCAAAGTAAAGGTAAGATTGACCGACAGGGTCAATTTTACAGGGCTCGACTAATTTTAGAGTATCAACCTTGAAAACATGCTTTTTCTGGGGGTCGTGAATGCTGATGCATTTAACACAGCGATACCGCATCTGACAAGCTTCCACAAGGTGTACCTGAAAGCATTCAGCCGCATGCGAATACACGCGCCACACCGTGCAGAGCAACAGCTCCCCAGTATGTAGCACATCGGTTGAAATGCACCTGTTGCACGTGTCCTTGCACACGTGACCATGATTATATGATTTTAAGCATTTCGGACAGAATTGTTTACCCCCAAAAAACCCAGCCGGTTTCATTATTACATCATAATGTCCCTTATTAAATAACAGATAAAGGTTATCCTCACCTTCGGGTCCTATGAAAATGAGGAGAAAAGCATTGTCAGCAGAATATATCACAATCCGGAACTGGCTGGCAAGATGTGCTTGGAAGAGTCGTACTTCCGGGACACCACAGGGAGCGATGGCCACTCCTGCATCCAGGTGAAGTTGATGAGCTAATTTCGCCTGCTGTGTACAACGATAAACTCTGATTGACGCATATCGGTTGGATAGACCTTTGTTTTTTAACCACAGTTCCATGGCAACCACAAGAGCTTTTGCCAGACAGATCGAGTCATTGTTCACAATTCTGCTGACACTCTCCTTCTTATGGATGAACGACTGTATGTCAGTGAAGGCGCGTGTCTCAAGGGCCATGCGCCCACTCCCCTGAGGCTCGATATTCGCACACACAAAGTCAAATTCCAAGTCACTGTGACTGCCCAGACCTTCGTTGGATTCTATGACACAGTCCAGTGCAGTCAGGATTCTTTCGGCAGTCAGTTCATTTCGCCGAATCAGGCTCAGGTTGACTGGATTTTTTAGATTCAACGAACGGAAACACAGTCAGACGTGGCTGTATTCACCCTGTCGTACATTGTCCCAAAGCATTTTCTCGTGTAGATTATTGAACACAGGGAGAAAATCATGTGCCTTAACATTCTCCATCCCCCCGAGTCGGACGCTTGTCAACATGAACTGTGTTTTAAATTTGGTAGAGTTAAAGCTTCTGACGTTCGTGATGGTGTAGTGCGGCACAACAGAAGACGAACTCGGGGGAGAAGCAATGCGAGTCTGGGATGAACTGACATCCTTGGAGGTAGATGAAGGTTCCACCAATGAGTCGTCCAGCGGGGTGTACAGGAACGAAGGGACAGCTACAAGCCTGCCCAACGGTGGATACTGCACTGAACGCGGTTGAGGTGAGGATCCAGGCCCTCTGAAACACCTTCCCAGCTTGCTGGATCGCCGGCAGGCAGATACGCTTCACTGCAGGGGCCTCAGGTAATGAAGGGCGCTTGGTGGTATCATCCAACAGACGTACCGATGCAAGCAAGTCATCAAAGGAACGGACTACGTCCTCGGAGGTAGATGAAGGCCCCCACCAGTGAACCGTCCAGCAGGTGTGCCAGAATTTAGGGGCAGCTACCAGCCTGCGCAGCAGTGGACACTGCATGGGATGCGGTTGAAAAGAGCTTCCGGGCCCGCCGAGGCGTCTTCCCACCTTGTTGGATCGATGGCAGGCAGACACGCTTCACTGCAGGGGCCTCAGGTAATGGAAGGTGCTTGGTGGCATCATCCAACAGATGAACCGATGCAAGCAAGTCATCAAAGGAATGAGCTACATCCTTGTGCTCGACGTCCATCTCAGCAGCATGTTCAAATTCTCGGATGAGAGACATCTCACAAAGACAGACTTCAAAACCATGTGCAAACTAAGAGCAAAAACTTCTGACAGATAGCTTCTGATCAGTAGCAAGGAATGACGTAGCAAGCGGGGTGCGAGTTTATATACAGGCAAATGTTATCTCATGAACACCCTTGATACATCTTTTGACACGATCAAGGTCGATCTTCACCAATATCTGATAAGCCCCCCTCCCCGTCATGAGATACATTCGGAATAAACACGTGACCTAAAGCACCGACCGAATAATTTATTTAGTTTCTACTTTTAAGGAAGGAAATCGTTTATCATTAGCAAATGTAAACAGATAGCACACATTGCATTCACTCTTTGACAATGCAGCGATAACAACTGCCACTCGCTCTGGCGCGGTTAAATCTTGTAGATATTAAAATTCGGATCTTCTCAACAACAAATACAAATACCGCACTGCTGATAGTGTATGTGGCAGTTGTGTCTGCAAACACCCTATTGACCTCCCGATAAGAAGAGACCTTGTCACGTACGCGGCCCGCTTGTTGCAACACGTATGTCACAGGCCTCGAAGAAGGTCGAATTCGCAAAATTTAGAGGATTGCATCAACCATTCTGAGACGGGGATGAGCGTTGCCATTCAAAAAATTTAGTTGGAATTGGAAAATTTCAGATGAACATGGATACCAAGGGAGTTTGTGATCAGTGAAGTTTTAATAAAGGGAAGTTTTGATAAGGGGGTTTTTAATGAGGGAATTTTAATAAAGGGAAGGGGATTTTCTGATCGTAGCCACCAAAAAAGCTTAGTTGGACTTGGAAAATTTCAGATGATCATGGATACCAGGGGAGTTTGTGATCGGGGAAGTTTTAATAAAGGGGAGGGGATTTTCTGTTAGGGACTACCACCGAAAGTTTTGTAATTATTTAGAGGATTGCATCAGCCATTCTGGTCGTTGCCACCCAAAGTTTAGTTGGACTTGGAAAATTTCAGATGAACGTGGATACCAGGGGAGTCTGTGATCAGTGAAGTTTTAATAAAGGGAACTTTTGATAAGTGGTTTTTTAATGATGGAATTTTAATAAAGGGAAGGGGATTTTTATTAAGGGATGGAACATTTTATATGGAATTTTTTAATGAGGGGGGGGGGGGGGGTCAAAAATTTCGAAAAATTACGATTATAATAGAGGGGTTTTCTAAAAATAGTACTCAGCATATACACTAGATGGCGCCACGGGCTTTTAATAAAGGGAGAACTTTTGATAACGGGTTTTTTAATAAGGGGGAGTCAAAAATTTTAAAAATTACGAATAAAATAGAGGGTTTTTCTAAAAATAGTACTCATCCTATACACTAATTGGCGCCACGGGCTTTTAATAAATGGGGAGGGAACTTTTGGTAAGGGGATTTTTTAATAAAGGGGAGTAATTAATTAATTAATTATAAATTATGAATATTAACAGGGGCGTGGCTTATGACGTGATATTAGGTTACAGGAAGTGGGCGTGGCCGGTGACGTCATAAGGGGGAAGCACTGTGCGTGGGGGTACCGTAGAATGGGACAAAACTATTTATCCATCTCTATTCCTACATTTAAGTACGAAAGTCGACAGCGGCACTGACTCATCATGCTTAGCTAGACATACAACTGGATGAGCGTATTCACTATACGATGGTTGTATGAGCTTAAGCTTCAACAGTTCCTCGATCTGTCTATCCACTTCATTCCGCAGAGCAATGGATATTCTGTGTGGGTGCGCCCTTCTGCGTTCAAATCCTTCCTTGGTCTTAATGGGAGGTTTCTCACACTTTGCTCTACCTGGAATTCTGCCACGAACTCAGGGATATTTTCCCAGTAACCCTTCAATTTCTCTCTGCTGCATTAAGTCCAAATTGATCATTTCTGTTGAATCCATATTCCTCATCTGCCATCCATACGCTAGATACTTGCATTCAATATTGTCGGATCATGTTAGCATGTATTGTTCGAATTCCCCATCAGGAAGTTCGATTCTGTAACTATAAGATGACGTTTTTGAGACAATCCGTGGTCCAGTCCTTCGAGCCTAAAGTTTGTTGTTTGAATCTGGTTCAAGTACTAACACCTGCTAATCAATACTAAATTCCTTGTGGCGAGATCTCCTATTTTAGTAATCTGCATAACTCTTCTGCTGTTTCGCTGCTACCAATGTGGCCTCCTGTGCTGTTAATTCACAACGCACCTTTAAGTTTTGCATATACTGGGCTGTGGAGGGGGTCAGACCTCCCCAGCCCATGTGGCCTTCAAAATGGACAGAGACCCAGTAGGTCTTCCCCCATACAGTAGCTGAAAGAGAGCAATGCCTGTGGCGGCATTGGGCACTTGAGAAAGCGCAGATGCCTATCCCAATCCCGAGAATGTTCTCGGATCAGATGGTACAGCATGGATTTCAGCACCTAGTTCCAATGTTCTCAACCAAACAGCACTTTTGTTATTTTCCAGCATAACATCCCCCGCTTTGTTTTGAAAACGATAAAGGACATTGTTAATATTTGTTTATCTCTATTTGATGCGGTTGTTTACTGTAAAGAGAGTGCATTTTTGTGAATTATAATTCATTTAATTCTGATTATTTTTGATTTGTCACCTACCCACCACCACTTCGCCACCATCGATTTCATCAGTGCTACACTTGTATTCTAATGTAAATGCTAATTTATTTTGTTTTGTTTTTTTTTCATTTTGAGATGTTATATAACTATTTATTATACGAACATTTTAATTAAGGAAACTGTCATTCTAAAGTTAACGTCGATCAATTTAAAATGTCATTTTTAATGTAAAAAATCAAGTATAAATGTAAGAAATACCTATTTTATTTGTTGTTGGGGTCTCCTGTCAGCGATTTTGAACGAATTACAGAAAATCAATGTATTATTGGTTTTAGCTTACATTTCCAAAAACCAATTTGTGAGACGAATTACCATTGAATGTTGAGGCTCCCACTGTATACATAAAGAGGACTGCTGTAGTTTCTCTTTCGTATAAAGGTGATTTGTCAAGTATCAGCATCATTATCTCGTTTAAGCAAAACAAGATAATGATTTCACTTTGTCATCTGTCTGCCCGTATCTAAACATTCAACTTTTTTTCTCTTTTAGGGATAAATTTAAAATTCCTTTCGGGTTAGATGGGTGTTAACCAACTCTTACGATTCACACTTTCAGAATACCCGAAAAACTTAAATTGCTCTAACAGTTTTTTTAAAAGTGTATTTCAAACGATATATTTATACTAGATATTTGAAATTTTCGTGCTGCAATATGAAAATTATGAGTTCTTTTTGCAGGAAATAAAATATTGTCCCCAATGAGGATGGGAAACGTAACAGTTTTAAGAGATAATTGGAAAAATGCTTTTTCACTTGGATAAGTAGTAATGAAATATTATAAATCAAATTTTTCTATTTATATTATATTTAATTTTTATTCTATTTTCGATATATTTTTTCAAATGATAAAGGTAATTTGGCGCTTGTTACAGGGGGCTAAGTTATCTGCTAAGGACTGCATTTTGCTTTCGCATTCTCTTCTCTGGATGATCATATGGATGACATGATTCGACTTTCTGAATCTTCATTAGTGCTAGAGCGGGCTATACCTCCCTGTTGACTTTTATACGTATTATAAGCTCACGGACAAAAAATGAGTCACCCGTGCCTTTCTCCGTGCCACCGAAGAACAGCCGAAATCCTGTATGTCATGGATGCCACCAGTATGGCGATGTACTGCAAGCCAATATTCATCCACTCTTCCAACAGGAAATGCCGCAGTTCGGCCTGATTTGCCGGATGGCTGAGACGGCGCTTTACTTGTTGCTCCAAATATCCCACAAATTTTCTATGGGAATAAATTCCTGGGATTTGGCGGGCCAGTCGAGATGTTCGAAGGCTTCAGAATGCTCGTTGTGCCAATCCGACACACTTTGAGCCTGGGCACGCGACAATTATCGTCTTGGAAGACTGGAGGTAGCCCTCTTACGGCACGAGATGACTAATATTTTTGTCGGTGAGCTTATGTTTGAAGCCAGTTCTCCTTTTCAGAGTGGGGGCTGTCTCATTCGGTAGGCGCCAGGCTCGTAATCTGCAGTTCCGAGGTTCGAGTCCCGCCTGGGCCAGCTTTAAGACTTTTTCCCGCAAAACTCCCCGTCCTGCCCAGAGTCAGTAGGGGACACTGATGGGCTTCGAAAGGCTGCCGTCCATCGGTTGGGACTTGAAACTGGAGCCCCTTGTTCAGGAGAGCCATATCCTGTGCACGCTATAGAACAGGCTGGATGGCCTTGACGGGAGGTTACAATGGGTCTCCTCGACCCAACCTTCTGAGTGCTCATGACCCGGTCATTTAGCTCAATGATGCAAAAGAAATCGCTCAGAGGTAAACAACCTAAAATATCCCAGAGATAGATATTACCCCTGAAAGACTACTTTGTTGCAATGTTATAGAATATTAATCCCAAATAGAGTATTAGGTTTCCTTAATTTCTTATTCGATCTGAATTCATTCGAAATCAAAATGGCCGGACATCTAACATTTACTGGTTTGACACTTTACTAACGGACAAAACTCCAAAGGATCGACAAAAAAATGTAAAAGAGAAAAACATATTAATTTGGTTCAGAGATTATCAGAGCTCATTACAAAATATTATGCAGATATATTGGAAGATACAAAAAACTGAACGTATATAATTTCAGCGCTTATATTTTTTTACTTTTCAGATGGATAATAGGTCACTTGACAAATACCGTAACTGTAGGTACTGAACAGAAAAATTGAAACAGTTTCATGTCATCTCAATAGAAAATCACATTCAGAGCTCAATAACTTCTTCAACACGATTTTTAATAGCAAATATGCCTAAAGATATATAAAGATCTAAAAATTAAAATCGATATCCAAATATCGGTTTAAACAATATTTGTTTGATATACAAAGAGTTATGAAAACTGGAGTGTTTAACAAGCTACAAAAAATGATCCCAAATTTTGATTAAAACAGGTTAGGATATGACAGGGTCGTAACTTTTGGAGGAGCTCCCATTCATCATCCTCAAGCAGCCATAAGCTACGGAGGTCCAACCAGACCGTGCAGTTTAATTCTCCAAGCATATCTGTCCTGAGCTACATCTGCTGCATCTGGCCACTGCACACCAATTCTAACAAGGTCCTGTTTGACATTGTCTGCCCACCACATCCTAGCTCTCCCCCTCTTTCTGAAGTCTTTAGGCACACTGTTCATAACCCTATTTGCCAATCTATAAATATCCATACGGGCAACATGGCCAAACCAACGGAGTCTCTCTTCAAAATATGCTGCTTAAAGGAGGTTGCCGACTCCTTTGCCTAACCTCATCATTACTTACAAAGTTGGACCACCTAATATCCAAGATACTACGTAAGCATCTAAGAGAAAAGTAAATCGAAGTTGACAAAATTCGAAGCGACTTGGTAAAATACAGGACAGTTGTGAAAGTTGTAATTGGTTTTCTAAATGTAACAAAAGTTGACAGAAACGGGACAACTTGGCAAAATCTTTGGTGAGTTCGCAAAATTCGAAGTGACATGGTAAAATTCACCGAGATAGGTGATTCAGGGGAGATGTGAAAATTTGTTGTTTTTTTTTTTTAGTAAAGATGTGGCAAGCTGGCAAAATCGAAATCTTGGAGATCTGTCCACCCATAGCACCCAGACTCCCACGGAAACTAAATCCTGGAGTACGTCCCTAACAGAAACATTATTAAATATATATACTAATTTTATCAGTTGGCAAAATTTTATTTTGGAGTGGAAAAATTTTCGTTCTCTCTCTCTCTTTCCCCCCAACCATAGTCCCTTCGCTACGACACTGGAAGACCAATACCGGTCACATGGTACCCGACTAAAATTATATATGATCTCAGATCTTTGGCCTGTTTCAATTGAATTTTTGAGATTAATTTTTTGCAGCCTGTTAAAAATTCCAGTGTTCATAACTATTTTAATACTGAACAAAGTTTTTTAAAATCGAGATTTAGATAGATTTTACTGAGATCTTTATCTTTAGGCATAGAAGAAATTTTCTCAAAAACTTATACTTGGATAGATTTGAATCAGATCATTAATTTATCATTAGATATATTTTTCATTAAAAATCATATCGAAGAAATTATTAAACTCTGAATGTGATTTATCTTTTGAGATTGAACTCTGAATGTGATTTTTCTTTTGAGATAACATGGATTTATTTTCATTTTGATTCAAGCACTTAGATTTATTTTATTTTCAGTTAGATCGTAGAAAGGTCATCTGATCTACACCGAAACTACTTTCAGAATGAACGAAGAGTTTAACATCGTCTTGCCTATATCTTTCGGTATCAATTAAAGAAATATTTGGCCATTTTATTCGATAATTCTTGCCTTTAACTTCCATAGTGTATTCCATACCTGCTTTCAAAAGGACAAAACCATAAACTTGAAAGACAAGATCATAACATCTATCGTCGCATCTGACAAAAGCATGACGATAACCTTTATTATCAAAATTTAATGTTTTCTTACCCATTTTAGTCCACTCAGGTAAAATATTTTCTTTACATACCAATCGGAAGGATTCAAGTCGAAATTTACAATCAGCATTAATAGGCAGCAGAACGAAACCTGTAAGGTATACATCTGTATCCACAGAAAACCTCAGAAGCGAAAGATAACCTTCGTGGAAAGACGCAACCGATGACTTTCCTCCAAATGTGAGAAATTTAGTTATCAAATAGGATTTCAAACCCTCACTGATATCACAGGTATTGGGATCAATTTCAGAGGAGCGGATATTAATTTTTCCTCGACTACCTTTTCTTCATTTGTCAACTTCTCTCGATTATTTTCGCAAACGTATTTGAACATAATTTTTGGCAAAGAATCCAGTTCTTCGTTAGATATAGAATCAAATTTAACATATTTGGAAAATACCAAAAGCTGAGCAAAGATATTTTCTTCCGTGAGTTTCTTTCCTTTTTTGCAACACTCCGTACTGGCCCATTCCCACAGAGGGTTGAAAACATCTATTTCAGTTTCTACAACCAAAGATTTACCGCTCAAAATTTCTTTGACAGCACAAACACTTAGGTGTTTGAAAGGCCTTGATTTTAAAATTATGAAACCTCCGTATTTACAGAGTTTTAAGCACTTGGTTTTCAGATCAGCAAGGTCGTAGAAAATTGCAGAATCCAGAATGAAACAAACGTTCTTCAAAGTCAAATTCTCTGATAAATAAATTTCACAATGTTTAATTAATGATTGTATTTGGTACTTGTGGGCTGCACGAAGTACATCACCAGCCATCTTCCAGCAATCAAAAGCAACACTTCCGCCGTATATGAATCTGAAATTGGAAAAGAATTAACAAGCTATATATATATTACAAGGAACGTTACGGAACGATTAATAACTATAAAATCGGGGATTGTCTTAACACATTGAAAGTAAATAAACCCCCTATTACCTTTTAAATTTCATCTTCAAGGCCCATACCTGGTAAAGTGGTCAACGTACCTGATTACTAAACCAGCAGGCCGCGTATGTCTCCTTTGTGTGAGAAACTAGAACAAGCCCAACAGAGCTTCTAATTTATCACCGTCCTTATATATGAAAATTTCGCTTCTTCCGAAATAAAAGAAATATTCGTTTTGAAATTAAAAAGGGTGAAATATATGCAGTGGTGGAAATTGAAAAAAGAACACTATTAACAATTGAAGCGTAATCAATGAGATTTATTTAGTAGAAACAACTTGTTGAGAAAGGACAGTGATCACAGTGTGAAGTGATTCAATGTTTATATTTCCTTTTAATGAGTTTTACAGAAGGTACATTTTAATAACCTCTTCAAGCAGCAATACAATTTTCCAATTTGGCATGCAATCGGTCGAACAAATGCTAGATATCACAATGGGGGAAACCATTCCATGCGCTTTCAACTTGGACGTGTAACTCAGAGATGGTCGTTGTCTGTCGTAGTCTGCAGAAGAGACTTTGTTCGATCCAGTCCCAGACATGTTCGATTGGATACAAGTCCGGAGAGCGTGCTGGCCAAGGAACTTGGTGCACTGCCCGAAGAGAATGTTGAGTTGCCCGGGGGGAGTGTATATGGGCATTATCCTGCTGGAATATCGCGTTTGGGATTACACTCAAATATGGCAGGACGAAAGGCTGTACAGTCGCTCAAAAAAGTATCCGAACGCTATGGTTGATTATAGAATTAAAAAAAAATATATATGGCAACGATTATTTTAGAAATTTGTGATCTGGCAACCTTCGTGTACAGTACACGAAGGTTGTCAGATCACTAATTTCTAAAAAAATCGTTGCGAGATATTTTCTTCTGAGTTCTGTAGTCAATCATAGCGTTCAGATAATTTTTGTGAGCGACTGTACGATGTCGCTGAGGTATGTATTGCTATTCAATGTACCCTGTACAAACACCAGACACATACGAAGAGTGATAGCTAATCTCTCCCAACATCATGATTCCCGGCGTGGGCCCTGTGTGTCGCTGTCGGATGCACGATGGGAGAAGTCGCACACTTTGTCACCTTCGGACGCCTAAACGAACATGAGACGCTTCTAAGCAGAATTGGCTTTCATCACTGACGACCATAGACTGCCATTCTTCCCTGCAATGACCTCGTTCTTGACACCACTGCAAACGTGCTCGACAATGAAGATGTGACGTGGTAACCGTGCCAGCGGCATGCGTGCCTATAGTCGTGCTTCCAAAAGACGATTGCATATCATTCTTATAGACACTCTTGATACTACCCAAGGATCGAATTTGTGTCGCCGTTGCTGTCTGCTCGGCCACCGCCGCCCTCCAGATACTCCAATGCTCTCGTGTGTTCATAACCTTGTGTTTCCCGAAACCAAGTCTGCGAGTGTGCGAATGCTCTAATGACCATCGACGCCACCATCATATCACTGCCGATACCTCTTGTCAAACGCGGTGTGCAATTTGACCAAAAAGACCATCCTGCTTCCCGAAGACCCACTTTAATACTTCGCTGAAACTCTACTAACCAAACAAACGTTGCGCAGCTGCATCGTGCAGATACGGTAGCTCCTTAAAGAGAACACACGACACAACATGACAGAAGACGTGTCGACAACACGACATATAAGGTCGATAAAACGTGTCGACCTTATATGTCGTGATTCATGCATATCACGACTATAAGGTCGGCTATTATCACGACACGAGATGAATAGCTTCTTTCTTCACGCCTTAGTCCTTAAATACGCGCTGCGTACATTTATATTTTCTCGTCCTCAGTGACGTTATTATTTCATTCAATGACTTTCAATCTTGGATCACGGTTTCTGTTGCCCTTAACTATTAACATACTACAATATGACGTTCCTAAAGGAATTCCTTCTGGATGTCCTTTTTTCAATTTCCGCCAGTTACCTCTAGATACGTGAAAAGAAAGTATAATTCAACCAGGCCCGTATCTAGAAAAAATAAGAGGGGTTTGCATTCTTGCCACAAAAAGGTAAACGAGGGTTGCAGCGTAATATTTTCTCTTTCATTTCAGAGGTTTCGAAAACAATTCTTCAGGTATGCGTGAAATATGCATAAGTTTAATCATTTTCCGCCTTCATTACCCTTACTAGCATTGTGAAAGGGGAATGGTAATCCCCCATTCACTAGATCCAGCCCACAATCTAACTCTACTTGTTGATGATGATGTTTGTAAGATAAAACTGAGAATTTCCTATACCTTTTTATATATTCTGCTTCAATATATCATTTTTAAGAGCCATTCTTGGTTTCGGGAGGTCAGGAGTTTCCACCCATCCTCACTCAGCACTGAAGGTCCTAATAAATTTTTTGAAGTGTGGTAGGGATTAAAAAATACTTGAATAAAGAGTAGATCAAAGGTGGGGAGATGATGGTACTGTTGTACTCTGATTTCCATCTTTATGCAGCTGGAGTGCACGGTGCGATTCCCTGGCCATGATCGTCGCCATTTTGCCCTCCCTTCTCCTTCACCATTTTAGCAGTTGTTTGGGCTCACCTAGTCTGCAGATAAAGAAATCATCAACTGCTGGACCACCAAAATCAACTGAAGAAGCAACCGAATATCAGAACCGTTCTTCAAAAGGGCTCAATGAGGTTAGAAAATGTGTTCGCAATTAACGAAATGTTAACAAGATTGAAACAGAATACAAAGGACCAGCTCACTAAAGCTGTGAAATTCCAAGTATAGAATGGTGGGCACATTTTGGAAACAATGGGGTGAAACCTACAACTGATAGCATAGACAAAGATTATGGTTTATGACCCCAAAAGTGAATTAAAAGAAATCTTGGAGAAAGCGCAGAGGATGGACTTGTACACACTCCCCCTTCTCCCAGCAGAAAAAAATAACATGAGTATCATAACAGACGCAGGTGCTTGGAAATACCCATGGCATCACAGTCAGGGATATACTCCGAAGACATAAGCAACAACAAGAGAGAGAACCAGGAGAGAGATAAGGAAAGTTTGCCAGTCGGATGTCGTCTACCACTTCGAAGAGTGTCTGGTAGTGTTTAACTATCAGGAAGCCCACATAGAGCAATCGCCAACAGAAGGAAGAAATCCCTCCTAAGATAAGTGCAGGGCCTTTCTACAAAGTATTTTGTGTACCATTGCAAAGGAGAGTTTAATTACCAGGAGAAACTGGTGTTTCTCACCATTGTAAGGACTTCGGCACAACAATGATTAAAGTGGACTTGAAATGTTTATCTAGCTGTAGGGTCTGCAAGGGAATTAGAAATTCTTGCTCACGGCGTACCCGAAAAATGAATAATACGAATTGCACCGAAGCTCTTAAAATATATTTCAATGGTTAAAATGAAATAATTAGATCGATTGGGTCTTTTGGTTTCTAGGCGGGGTCGCATCACTTCATGGTAGTATGCATCTTAGACGATAAGGTTCTGCTGATGATGCATCATTTTTATCCCAGTGGAGTTGTAAATTCCAGGATGATAATGCAACAATTCATCACTCTCAAATTGTACAGCAATAGTTAAAGGAACATGAAAAAACTTTTATTACCTTCTTAGAGAATGCCTCTTCTGAGCTGTTGAATGAACTACCATGGTTAGGAGTATAAACTGGTACGTTTTATTACTTCTTGTCAGGATGAGGATGACGCCTGGTGACATTAATATTCCACTACAGTTAAATGAATTATATAAAAATAAATAAATACCCTCTCAAGCAGCTGCTTGCCACAGAGGTCTGACAGGACCCTGTCAGTTTATGTGCCATAGTAGAAGGTATGTGAGGATGGCAGGCCCTCAGCAGAAAAACAAAACAAACAGCCATGCCTTACCCGGGGCTCGAACCCAGGTCTCTTAGATCAGTAAATAAGAGTTATTGAGGCAAGTGGGAACTGAAGAGGAACGACTGTAATTTTGACATTTGAAAAAGAGAATCCGTGTTCCCAGTAGAGGATCACAGTGGCGGCTTCGTAAGGCTGGGGATTCACAATGTGAACTCCAGCATTATTTTCATCCAATTGCTGCCCCATCGACCTTAAGCAAAAAGTGTTCAACAATACCGACTAATTTCGAAAATTTCGAAGAAAAAGCACGTGGAGTTGTTGGAACAGTTCTGCACGAAATATATGGTAAAAATAGAATTCATCTTTGCTCTCTGCAGACGCATAAAAAGAGCTCGCATTTAAATCCAGTGACAATTTCTTTTAGGAACACAGTGGACTAAATGGCCAGGTCACAAAGACGCCGAAGGCTCAGAGAAGGTTGGGGAAGAGAACCCAGTGGACAGCTGTTAGAAAATACGTGGTAGACTCATTGGTACAACTTTCTTTCATTGCAGTTTTATTAGATATTTCTTTCCGACTTTTTTAATTCATAAAGATTACTTGTTATTATTCAGAAAAATCCATTTACTTACGTGAGAAGGATGAACATGATATCCGGGCTGATATCGGTGACAGTTATTTTACCAGTTTCTTTCTCACTAAGCGTTGAATTGAACATTGCAGCAAATACTTCACTAGCTGCTGATAGAATGATTTTATGACAGTGATACCGACAAATGGAGCCATCCTTTTCTACCAGGATCTCAACATCACTGAATTCTTCTTTCAAAAATAAAATTTTTCGACAATCAAACTGATCTTTGATCCTTGCAACTGCCATCTCAAGACAATTCGTAATCTAAGGAATGAACAAAAGAATTCAAACTGAGGCAAATTTAAGGCAAAAATAAAGAACTCTTATTTTCAGCAAATAAAACTCTACAAAACTCCCATAAAAATATCCACTTGAAGCACCTGTTTGCCATAGAGGTGTAATGAATCTCTCTTGGCAGAGGCGAATTCACTTATCGAGAAATCCTCGGTGGTCCGATGGGGTAGTGGGCCATCAAATTCACTCACGTAGCATCTGTAGAACAATTTTTGTTTTCTGTTCCATAAAAACGATAATTTCAAAACTATTATTGTAACCAAATGAGTCGTAGCATATTTTATTCATATTATAATGGTATAGTATTTCAGATTATTATATTTTTGCACGGATTAATAAGACAGTTTATTATTGACTGATTTCTGTAATTTTTCCTGTAAGAATATTCCTGATGAGCAAATAATCGATATCTTAGCAAACATAAATAAAACATATGTTTTTTTTTTCTAAATATATGTAAAAAGTAATCAAATAAGTTGTTTTTGATTATTTTTTATTAATTATTTGATTATTGATTTATTTTGTTATTGGGGGTTGCCCTAAGTGAACAGAGACACAGGATACCTCATGTTATATCCGTTTTCTTGGTCGGCCTGCGGGCCGTTTTGTTGAAAAACGCCCTCAGGCCGACCAGAACCTTCAGTCAGCTCCTGCTCTGAGGAGGGGGAGGTCAAGGTCGCAATGCCCCTCCCACATTGACAAAAATTTATAAAACTTTTGCAAATTTCACGCTGTGTTCTCTGTTTGCTTGTGGGTTACCCTAAGTGAACAGAGACACGGGATACCTTATATCTGCTTGTGGATAATACTGATCAGAAGCCATCGCAGGTACCTGAATTCTCACTTAGCTTTGTCAATCCTAAACTGGAGTAATATGTCTCAGAAAGTCAAATGTCTTGAAAAAGTCCATTTGAAAAGGTGGTGCTTGAGGCTCCAACCAGCATCGGAGACTTCAGTCTTTAGCGGAGGAGGAACAGGTCTTTGCCCCATGGACAGTAAAGGTCAGATACTTAAAATAACTTTACATTTATCTTTTCAGGGAGGGAGGATGGAAAGCATATCCAAGGTGCAGGTCTGCTTCTCAGCGGACACACCGGTGATGCTGTTCTAGGATATAAGCGAATTAATAAAAGATTTTTTACGGCAAAATTTAAAACAAAATTTAAAACTTGAATGCCATCTGTTATTATGCCCCACAATATTTTTATCCGCTGAATTGTAAATAGGAATTATTTTAGCAAGTCATTCATATAAGATTCCATTTTCGAAAGATACATTAACATATATATATATAATATGGCATATGCAGATGATAAAGATTTATAATTTTTAACATTTGTGCATGGGTAGGGACCATCATATCCAGGGGCATATTTGAGTAATTAAAGAAAGCAATTAAAGAGTGAACCGAGAAGTTAAAAAGACTAATTAAAAAGATCTGGGTGATTAAAGAGAGAAATTAAAATAGTGAACCGAGTTATTAACTCACTTATTAAAAAAGGGAAGTGAGTAATTAAAGAGAGTATTTTTTCTTTTTTTAACTGAGATGAATAATTAAAGAGATTAATTAAAAGTTACCTGAGTAATTGAACAGGGTAATTGAAAAAATTAACTGAGCAATCAAAGAGTGTGACTGAAAAGTTCAGCGAATAATTCAAGAGAGTGACAAAATAATGACAACAGAGTAATTAAAGGGATCGATTAAAAAGTTCGCTTAATAATTCAAGAAAGCAATTAAGAAGTTAAATCAGTAATTTAGGGACTCAATTTAGTACGCAACATCTTGAACCTATATAACTTACCCAATTCTGTTTCATCTGCAATTTGATCGGAATTGCCTGTACTATGAAATAAAACCTAGAAACAGCATGTACCATCCTCTGTTACCGCACGTGGCAGTCACGTCATTTCCGAAACAAAACTCAATTTTTTTGTTCGTCCTTGATCCTCCATTAAAACTCGTCGATAAAGGCGGTTAACTGAATCTGATGTTTATGTTAATTATCGGTGAACTAATATGACCTTCTGGATCAGAGAAACTCATTTTGTTCCCATTGATAAAATATGACATTCAGCGCCACTTTTCATTCTAGGAATTCTCCCGTTCTACTTACTGCATGTATACCGTTGGCAAACCTTTGTACCGTGTAACAACAGGAAGTCAGAGCCTCGTGTACTTTACCTATCTGGAAGATTCACCAGCAGAGGAACGGGCATTCGCATTACTCATTTAAGACTACGATATTGCAACATTTAATTAACTGTGAAATTCAGAGAAATAATGAGAAATAATGCTGTTGGGCAGTAGAGTTGTCCACGCTCTCCATTAGTCGCTCCAGTTGAATTTCTTTCATTCTTTTCGATGGACTTGGAAAGGCCGCTGTCCGTCGGATGGGACGTTAAGCCGTGGCTCCGTGTGCGGAAGAGACATACCCTGTGCACGTTAAAGAACACGCTGGATGTCCTTGACGGGAGGCTACCATCTGTCTCCCAACAGCTGTTCCAGTGGGTCCCCTCTCCCAACCTTCTCTGAGCCTTCGGGGTCCTTGTGACCTGGCCATTTAGCCCATGGTGTGCAAAAAAGTGCCTCTCAGAGGAAAAACAAGATAACCCAAATGCTAATAGAAAGTGGGCAAAACACAACTACATTATTTAACGGATTAACCCGCATTTTATTTCCATAGCTTTGGACGGAAAATGAAAGTTCATCAGCGACTTAAGACGGGTCGCGACGATCAATGACCTCATGAAAGGGACCTGAGTTCGAGCCCCAAATCAAGTGTGAATGTTTTCTTTCGTGGGTTGTCTTTCTGCTGAGTTCTCGCCTTCCCCAGAAATCTCTTCTATGTCATATTATATTGATATGCTGCAATCAGATATTTCTAGCAAGCGGAACTTGAGGGATATTTATTATTTATTTTACACTCATATTTTTCGTATTACGACGTTCTATACTTTCAGTTTTTTTCCTAACGTCCTAGTTTGGTAACACGAAACTGTCTTTGAAGTCGATGAAGACAGTTTCGTGTTACCAAACGAGGACGTTAAGAAAAAAATTGAAAGTATAAAAGGTCGTAATACGAAAAATATGAGTGTAAAATAAAAATGTAAATATAATAAATATCCCTCAAGTTCCGCAAGGTAATATTTTCCGCAATAATAAATATCCCTGAAGTTCCACTTGCTAGAAATATCTGATTGCAGCATATCAATATAATATGACATAGAAGAGATTTCTGGGGAAGGCGAGACCTCAGCAGAAAGACAACCCACGAAAGGAAACATCCATACTTGATTTGGGGCTCGAACTCAGGTCCCCTTGATGAGGTCATTGATCGTCGCGACCTGTCTTAAGTCGCTGAGTGTTCATGAACTTTCATTTTCCGTCCAAAGCTATGGAAATAAAATTCGGGTTAATCCGTTAAATAATGTAGTTGTGTTTTGCTCACTTTCTATTAGCATTTGGGTTACCTTGTTTTTCCTCTGAGAGGCACATTTTTGCACACCATGGGCTAAATGGCCAGGTCACAAGGACCCCGAAGGCTCAGAGAAGTTTGGGAGAGGGGACCCACTGGAACAGCTGTTGGGAGACAGATGGTAGCCTCCCGTCAAGGATATCCAGCGTGTTCTTTAACGTGCACAGGGTATGTCTCTTCCGCACACGGAGCCACGGCTTAACGTCCCATCCGACGGACAGCGGCCTTTCCAAGCCCATCGGAAAGAATGAAAGAAATTCAACTGGAGCGACTAATGGAGAGCGTGGATAACTCTACTGCCCAACAGCATTATTTCTCATTATTTCTCTGAATTTCACAGTTAATTAAATGTTGCAATATCGTAGTCTTAAATGAGTAATGCGAATGCCCGTTCCTCTGCTGGTGAATCTTCCAGATATGTAAAGTACACGAGGCTCTGACTTCCTGTTGTTACACGGTACAAAGGTTTGTCAACGGTATACATGCAGTAAGTAGAACGGGAAAATTCCTAGAATGAAAAGTGGCGCTGAATGTCATATTTCATCAATGCGAACAAAATGAGTTTCTCTGATCCAGAAGGTCATATTGGTTCACCGATAAATAACATAAATATCAGATTCAGTTAATCGCCTTTATCGACGAGTTTTAATGGCGGATCAAGGACGACCAAAAAAAGTGAGTTTTGGTTCGGAAATGACGTGACTGCCACGTGCTATAACAGAGGATGGTACATGCTGTTCCTTGATTTTATTTCTTGGTACAAGCAATCCGGATCAAACTGCAGACGGAACAGAACTGGGTAAGTTATATAGGTTCAAGAAGTTAAGTACTAAACTCAGTCCCTAAATTACTGATTTAACTTCTTAATTGCTTTCTTGAATTATTAAGCGAACTTTTTAATCGATCCATTTAATTACTCTGTTGTCATTTTTTGTCACTCTCTTTAATTATTCACTGAACATTTCAGTCACACTCTTTGAATGCTCAGTTAATTTTTTCAATTACCCTGTTCAATTACTCAGGTAACTTTTAATTAATCTCTTTAATTATTCATCTCAGTTAAAAAAAGAAAAAATACTCTCTTTAATTACTCACTTCTCTTTTTTAATTACTCGGTTCACTATTTTAATTTCTCTCTTTAATCACCCAGATCTTTTTAATTAGTCCTTTTAATTTTTCGGTTCACTTTTTAATTGCTTTCTTTAATTACTCAGTTTGATTACTCAAATAAGCCCCTGGATATGATGGTCCCTACCTATGCACAAATGTTAAAAATTATAAATCTTTATCATCTGCATATGCCATATTATATATATATATGTTAATAAAATTTTAAATCTTTCGAAAATGGAATCTTATATGAATGACTTGCTAAAATAATTCCTATTTACAATTCAGCGGATAAAAATATTGTGGGGCATAATAACAGATGGCATTCAAGTTTTTAAATTTTGTTTTAAATTTTGCCGTAAAAAATCTTTTATTAATTCGCTTATATCCTAGAAGAGCATCACCGGTGTGTCCGCTGAGAAGCAAACCTGCACCTTGGATATGCTTTCCATCCTCCCTCCCTGAAAAGATAAATGTAAAGTTATTTTAAGTGTCTGACCTTTACTGTCCATGTGGTCTCTTGCAAGCCTAGAATATCTAGGTTATAACGCTGGAATGTTTTATGAGGATATCAAGAAAATAATCTCTATGTAGCATCCTCACTTTCCACGTACCTGCAGAGAGAAAATGATTAGTACGATTTTTTTAAAAGAAACTAAGATTATTCAGAGAAGTTTCGGCCAAAAATATCGAACAGATCGTAGGCATGGGGCAAAGACCTGTTCCTCCTCCGCTAAAGACTGAAGTCTCCGATGCTGGTTGGAACCTCAAGCACCACCTTTTCAAATGGACCTTTTCAAGACATTTGATTTTCTGAGACATATTACTCCAGTTTAGGATTGACAAAGCTAAGTGAGAATTCAGGTACCTGCGATGGCTTCTGATCAGTATTATCCACAAGCAGATATAAGGTATCCCGTGTCTCTGTTCACTTAGGGTAACCCACAAGCAAACAGAGAACACAGCGTGAAATTTGCAAAAGTTTTATAAATTTTTGTCAATGTGGGAGGGGCATTGCGTCCTTGACCTCCCCCTCCTCAGAGCAGGAGCTGACTGAAGGTTCTGGTCGGCCTGAGGGCGTTTTTCAATAAAACGGCCCTCAGGCCGACCAACAAAACGGATATAACATGAGGTATCCTGTGTCTCTGTTCACTTAGGGCAACCCCCAATAACAAAATAAATCAATAATCAAATAATTAATAAAAAATAATCAAAAACAACTTATTTGATTACTTTTTACATATATTTAGAAAAAAACATATGTTTTATTTCTGTTTGCTAAGATATCGATTATTTGCTCATCAGGAATACTCTTACAGGAAAAATTGCAGAAATCAATCAATAATAAACTGTCTTATTAATCCGTGCAAAAATATAATAATCTGAAATACTATACCATTATAATATGAATAAAATATGCTACGACTCATTTGGTTACAATAATAGTTTTGAAATTATACTTTTTATGGAACAGAAAGCAAAAATTGTTCTACAGATGCTACGTGAGTGAATTTGATGGCCCACTACCCCATCGGACCACCGAGGATTCCTCGATAAGTGAATTCGTCCCTGCCAGAGAGATTCATTACACCTCTATGGCAAACAGGTGCTTCAAGTGGATATTTTTATGGGTGTTTTGTAGAGTTTTATTTGCTGAAAATAAGAGTTGCTTATTATTGCCTTAAGTTTGCCTCAGTTTGAATTCTTTTGTTCATTCCTTAGATTACGAATTGTCTTGAGATGGCAGTTGCAAGGATCAAAGATCGGTTTGATTGTCGAAAAATTCTATTTTTGAAAGAAGAATTCAGTGATGTTGAGATTCTGGTAGAAAAGGATGGCTCCATTTGTCGGTATCCCTGTCATAAGATCATTCTATCAGCAACTAGTGAAGTATTTGCTGCAATGTTCAATTCAACGCTTAGTGAGAAAGAAACTGGTAAAATAACTGTCACCGATATCAGCCCGGATATCATGTTCATCCTTCTCACGTAAGTAAATGGATTTTTCTGAATAATAACAAGTAATCTTTATGAATTAAAAAAGTCGGAAAGAAATATCTAATAAAACTGCAATGAAAGAAAGTTGTACCAATAAGTGTACCATGTATTTTCTAACAGCTGTCCAGTGTGTTCTCTTCCCCAACCTTCTCTGAGCCTGCGGCATCTTTGTGACCTGGCCATTTAGTCCACTGTGTCCCAAAAAGAAATTGTCACTGGATTAAAATGCGAGCTCTTTTTATGCGTCTGCAGAGAGCAAAGATGAATTCTATTTTTACCATATATTTCGTGCAGAACTGTTCCAACAACTCCACGTGCTTTTTCTTCGAAATTTTCGAAATTTGTTGGTATTGTTGAGCACTTTTTGTTTAAGGTCGATGGGGAAGCAATTGGATGAAAATGATCCTGGATTTCACATTGTGAATCCCCAGCCTTACGAAGCTGCCACTGTGATCCTCTACTGGGAACACGGATTCTCTTTTTCAAATGTGAAAATTACAGTCGGTCCTCTTCAGTTCCCACTTGCCTCAATAACTCTTAGTTAAGTTGCTTTTTCTGTAAATTACACTCTGAATAAAAGGTTGAGACAACATGACATGTTCACACTTCCAATAATTCATAGGATAGTTTAATGACCCAATGTTCTGCCAGTAAATCCTTAAAAATATTTTCTGTACCTTCTGCTGTAGCTTGGTACCAGAAGGATCTGCCAACTAACTCTCAGGTGTGAGTCTAAGCAGCAAAAGATGACACCTGCATTACTTGGATGATCCACGACTAACGCAATGAGAATTCTAACTGGATATCCTCCTTTTCAGAGGAGTATTTTAAAAATTCTGAAATTTACTTCTCTCAAGATAGCAGATTTGTTCGTGGGAATGACAGGGGCAATAGGAATTTGAACGTTGACAAATGCACTGCATGACCAAATTATTATGGACACCTGTATAATATGTTTAGCCCCCCCCCCCCTCCCGAGTGCAGAGATGACAGCCTGGACTTGAAATGGCATGCTTTCCAGACTTTTGGAATATAGCAGGAAAGATTTTGATTCAGTCTTTCTGCAAATTGGCTTGAACATCTGAAGGTGAAGAGGGCAGAGGTCTTTGCATTCGAATAGCGGCTTCCAATTTGTTCCATATGTTTTCCATTAGATTAAGATCGGGAGTTTGTGCATGCCAGGGACGTGTAATGGTCTCACTAGCGGCATTGAAGCGGGGAGAGTTGTTTGGAGTGGCCATTGTTCCATCCCCATGGCTTCCCCTATCCAAATGACATCAAGGCAGCAATTGCGACAACGAGGGTCAGGGGAAGCATTCTCGTTTCTTGGAAATTAAGTCCTGGACTCGGGCAGTAGTTCTGGGAATTGACGGTCAGCTGAGGGTCCGCGGTTTTGAGATTTTATGCGTGATCTTGACCCCTGTCACGTGATGGAACAGTTAGAGCACTCTCTCGCTGGCCGTTGAAGGAGAAAGAGACCTTCACTTTCAGATATTCAAGCCAATTTACAGAAAGACTGAATCAAAATCCTTCCTGCTATATTTCGAAAGTCTGAAAAGCATTGCATGTCAGTCTTGGAGGTGAGGCAGCTAGTCAGACTGCCACCTAAGGCTGAGTTTTAGCTTCTCTCTTCAGGCCCTTGTGCGACCGTATGACGTAAATAAGTTAATAAACAGTTTTATCGGGTAAGGCATGGATGTGTGTGTCGTTTTTCTGCTGAGGGCCTGCCATCCTCCCAGACCTTCTACTATGGGATAAAAAAGACATGCTCCTGTCAGACCTCTGTGGCAAGCAGCTGCTTGAGGGGGTATTCATTAATTTATTTTTATATATTTCATTTAACTGTAGTGGAATATTAATGTCACCAGGCGTCATCCTCATCCTGACAAGAAGCAATAAAACGTACCAGTTTATACTCCTAACCATGGTAGTTCATTCAACAGCTCAGAAGAGGCATTCTATAAGAAGGAAATAAAAGTTTTTTCATGTTCCTTTAACTATTGCTGTACAATTTGAGAGTGATGAATTGTTGCATTATCATCCTGGAATTTACCAACTCCACTGGGATAAAAATGATGCATCAGCAGCAGCACCTTATCGTCTAAGATGCATACTACCATGAAGTGATGCGACCCCGCCTAGAACCCAAAAGACCCAATCGATCTAATTATTTCATTTTAACCATTGAAATATATTTTAAGAGCTTCGGTGCTGTTCGTATTATTCATTTTTCGGGTACGCCGTGAGCAAGAATTTCCAATTCCCTTGCAGACCCTACAGTTAGATAAACATTTTAATCATTGTTGTGCCGAAGTCCTTTCTTTTACTTACAATTTTTACTTACAATTTTTTTTCCTTACAATGGTGAGAAACACCAGTTTCTCCTGGCAATTAAACTCTCCTTTGTAATGGTACACAAAATAATTTGTAGAAAGGGCCTGCACTTATCTAAGGAGGGATTTCTTCCTTCTGCTGGCGATTGCTCTATGTGGGCTTCCTGATAGTTAAACACTACCAGACACTCTTCGAACTGGTAGACGACATCCGACTGGCAACCTTTCCTTGTCTCTCTCCTGGTCCTCTCTCTTGTTGTTGCTACCAAAAATGGTGAAGGTGAAGAGAGCGCAAAATGGCGACGATCATGGTCAGGGAATCGCACCGTGCACTCCAGCTACATGAAGATGGAAATCAGAGAACAACAGTACCACCATCTCCCCACCTTTGATCTACTGTTTATTCAAGTATTTTTTAATCCTTACTACACTTGAAAAAATTTATTTGGACCTTTAGTGCTTAGGGAGGATGGGTGGCATCCCCGCACCTCCCGAAGCCAAGTATGGCTCTTAAAAATGATATATTGAAGCAGAATATATAAAAAGGTATAGGAAATTCTCAGTTTTATCTTGCAAACATCATCATCAACAAGTAGAGTTGGATTGTGGGCTGGATCATGTGAATGGGGGATTACCATTCCCTATTCACTACATCCAGCCCTCTTGCTATTAGTGCTAAGCAGCCCACTTGCTATTAGTGCTTAGCAGCCCACTTGCTAAGATCCCTTTCACAATGCTAGTAAGGGTAATGAAGGCGGAAAATGATTAAACTTATGCATATTTCACGCATACCTCAAGAATTGTTTTAGAAACCTCTGAAATGAAAGAGAAAATATTACGCTGCAAACCCTCTTTTACCTTCTTGTGGCAAGAATGCAAACCCCTCTTCTTTATTTTTTCTAGATACGGCCTGGTTGAATTATACTTTCTTTTCACGTATCTAGAGGTAACTGGCGGAAATTGAAAAAAGGACATCCAGAAGGAATTCCTTTAGGAACGTCATATTATAGTATGTTAATAGTTAAGGGCAACAGAAACGTGATCCAAGATTGAAAGTCATTGGATGAAATGATAACGTCACTGAGGACGAGAAAATGTAACTGTACGCAGCGCGTATTTAAGGGCTAAGGCGTGAAGAAAGAAGCTATTCATCTCGTGTCGTGATAATAGCCGACCTTATATGTCGTGATATGCATGAATCACGACATATAAGGTCGACACGTTTTATCGACCTTATATGTTGTGTTGTCGACACGTCTTCTGTCATGTTGTGTCGTGTGTTCTCTTTAAGGAGCTACCGTATCTGGACGATGCAGCTGCGCAACGTTTGTTCGGCTAGCAGAGTTTGAGCGAGGTAATAAAGTGGGTCTTCGGGAAGCAGGTTGGTCTTTTTGGTCAAATTGCACACCGCGTTCGACAAGAGGTACCGGCAGTGACATGATGGTGGCGTCGATGGTCATTAGAGCATTCGCACACTCGCAGACTTGGTTTCGGGAAACACAAGATTATGAACACACGAGAGCATTGGAGTATCTGGAGGGCGGCGGTGGCTGAGCAGACAGCTATGGCGACACAAATTCGATCCTCGGGTAGTATCAAGAGTGTGTACAAGAATGATATGCAAACGTCTTTTGGAAGCAGGACTAAAGGCAAGCATGCCGCTGGCATGGTTACCACAGTCACCTCGTCGTTGTCGAGCACGTTTGCAGTGGTTTAAAGAACGAGTTCATTGCAGGGAAGAATGGCAGTCTGTGGTCGTCAGTGATGAAAGCCAATTCTGCTTTCGAGCGTCTCATGTTCGTTTAGGCGTCCGAAGGTGACAAGGTGAGCGACTTCTCCCATCGTGCATCCGACAGGGACACACAGGGCCCACTCCGGCAATCATGATGTTGGGAGCGATTAGCTATCACTCTCGTATATGTCTGGTGTTTGTACAGGGTACATTGAATAGCAATACATACGTCAGCGACATCGTACAGCCTTTCGTCCTGCCATATTTGAGTGTAATCCTAAACGCGATATTCCAGCAGGATAACGCCCATGCACACTTCCCCCCCCCCCCGGGCAACTCAACATTCTCTTCGGGCAGTGCACCAACTTCCTTGGCCAGCACGCTCTCTGGACTTGTACCCAATCGAGCATGTCTGGGACTGGATCGAAGAAAGACTCTTCCGCGGACTACGGCAGACAACGACCATCTCTGAATTACACGTCGAAGTTGAAAGCGCATGGAATGGTTTCCCCATTGTGATATCCAGCATTTGTACAACCGATTGCATGCCAAATTGGAAAATTGCATTGCTGCTTGAAGAGGTTATTAAAATGTACCTTCTGTAAAATGTAAAACTCATTAAAAGGAAATATAAACATTGAATCACTTCACACTATGATCACTGTCCTTTCTCAACAAGTTGTTTCTACTAAATAAATCTCATTGATTACGCTTCAATTGTTAATAGTGTTCTTTTTTCAATTTCCACCAGTTCATATATTTCACCCTTTTTTCTTTCAAAACGAATATTTCTTTTATTTAGGAAGAAGCAAAATTTTCATAAATAAGGACGGTGATAAATTGTGTTGGCTAAATCTGTTGGGCTTGTTCTAGTTTCTCAAACAAAGGAGACATACGCGGGCAATCCTGCTGGTTTAGTAATCAGGTACGTTGACCACTTTACCAGGTATGGGGCCTTGAAGATGAAATTTAAAAGGTAATAGGGAGTTTATTTACTTTCAATGTGTTAAGACAGTCCCCAATTTTATAGTTATTAATCGTTCCGTAACGTTTCTTGTAATATAAGTATAGCTTGTTAATTCTTTTCCAATTTCAGATACATATACGGCGGAAGTGTTGCTTTTGATTGCTGGAAGACGGCTGGTGATGTACTTCGTGCAGCCCACAAGTACCAAATAGAATCATTAATTAAACATTGTGAAATTTATTTATCAGAGAATTTGACTTTGAAGAACGTTTGTTTCATTCTGGATTCTGCAATTTTGTACGACTTTGCTGATCTGAAAACCAAGTGCTTAAAACTCTGTAAATACGGAGGTTTCATGATTTTAAAATCAAGTGCTTTCACACATCTAAGCGCTTATGCTGTTAGAGAGATGTTGAACGGTAATTCTCTGTTTGCTGAGAATGAAATAAGTGTATTTAAGGCTCTGTGGGAATGGGCCACTATGGAGTGTTGCAGAAAGCAAAAGAAAGTCACAGAAGAAAATATCTTTGCTCAGTTTTTGGTATTTTCCAAATATGTTAAATTTGATTCTATGTCTAACGAAGAACTGGATTCTTTGCCAAAAACTACGTTCAAATACGTTTGCGAAAAAAATCGAGAGAAATTGACAAATGAAGAAAAGGCAGTCGAGGAAAAATCAATATCCGCTCTTGCTGAAATTGATCCCAATACCTCTGATATCAGTGAGGGTTTGAAATCCTATTTGATAACTAAATTTTTCACAGTTGGAGGAAAGTCATCGGTTACGTCTTTCCAGGATGGTTATCTTTCGCTGCTGAGGTTTTCTGTGGATACAGATGTATACCTTATAGGTTTTATTCTGCTGCCTATTACTGAGTATGATTTTGACAAATATCTTAAATCTTTTCGATTGGTATCTAAAGAAAATATTTTAGCTGGGTGGTCTAAAATGGGTAAGAAAACACTAAATTTTGATAATAATGGTTCTCGTTATTCTTTTCACAACGATAGATGTCAAGATCTTGTCTGTAAAGTTTATGGTTTTGTCCTTTTGAAAGCAGGTATGGAATACACTATGGAAATTGAATGCGAAGACTGCAAGTCTATTCCAATAAAATGGCCGAAGAGTTCTTTTATTGATACCGAAAGATATAGGCAAGACGATGTTAAACTCTTCGTTCATTCTGAAAGTAGTTTCGCTGTAGATCAGATGACCTTTTTACGATCTAACTGAAAATAAAATAAATGTAAATGCTTGAATCAAAATGAAAATAAAACCATGTTATCTCAAAAGAAAATTCACATTCAGAGTTCAATAATTTCTTCGATATGATTTTTAATGAGAAATATATCTAATGATAAATTAATGATCTGATTCAAGTCTATCCAAGTATAAGTTTTTGACAAAATTTGTTCTATGCCTAAAGATAAAGATCTCAGACAAATCTATCTAAATCTCGATTTTAAACAATCTTTGTTCAGTATTAAAAGAGTTATGAACACTGGAATTTTTAACAGGCTGCAAAAAATTAATCTCAAAAATTCAATTGAAACAGGCCAAAGATCTGAGATCATAAATAATTCTAGTCGGGTACCATGTGACCGGTATTGATCTCCCATTGTCGTAGCGAAGGGACTAATGGTTGGGGGGAAAGAGAGAGAGAGAACGAAAATTTTTCCACTCCAAAATAAAATTTTGCCAACTGATAAAATTAGTAGATATATTTAATAATGTTTCTGTTAGGGACGTACCCCAGGATTTAGTTTCCGTGGGGGTCTGGGTGGGTGGGCAGCTCTCCAAGATTTCGATTTTGCCAGCTTGCCAAAACTTTACTAAAAAAAAACAAATTTTTATATCTCCCCTGAATCACCTATCTCGGTGAATTTTACCATGTTACTTTGAATTTTGCGAACTCACCAAAGATTTTGCCAAGTTGTCTCGTTTCTGTCAACTTTTGTTACATTAACAAAACCAATTACAATTTTCACAACTGACCTGTATTTTACCAAGTCGCTTCGAATTTTGTCAACTTCGATTTACTTTTCTCTTAGATGCTTAGGTAGTATCTTGGGTATTAGGTAGTTTAAATTTGTAACTAATGATGAGGTTAGGCAAAGGAGTCTGCAACTTCCTTTAAACAGCATAATGTGCAGAGAGAGACTCCGCTGCTTTGGCCATGTTGCCCGTATGGATAATTATAGATTGGCGAATAGGATTATGAACAGTGTGCCTAGAGGCCTCAGAAGGAGGGGGAGACCTAGGATGCGGTGGGCAGACAATGTCAAACAGGACCTTGTTAGAATTGATGTACAGTGGCCAGATGCAGCAGATGTAGCTCAGGACAGATATGTTTGGAGAATTAAACTGCACGGTCTGTTGGACCTACGTAGCCCATGGCTGCTTGAGGATGATGATGATGATGATGATGAAGGGGAGCTCCTCATAAAGCTACGACCCTGTCATATCCTAATCTGTTTTAATTCAAATTTGGGATCATTTTTTGTAGCTTGTTAAACACTCCAGTTTTCATAACTATTTGTATATCAAACAAATATTGTTTAAAACCGATATTTGGATATCGATTTTAATTTTTAGATCTTTATTTATCTTTAGGCATATTTTCTATTAAAAATCGTGTTGAAGAAGTTATTGAGCTCTGAATGTGATTTTCTATTGAGATGACATGGAACAGTTTCCATTTTTCTGTCCAGTCCCTACAGTTACGTTATATGTCAGGTGACCTATTATCCATCTGAAAAGTAAAAAAATATAAGCACTGAAATTATATACGTTCAGTTTTTTGTATCTTCCAATATATCTGCATAATATTTTGTAATGAGCTCTGATAATCTTTGAACCAAATAAATATGTTTTCTCTTTTCCATTTCTTTGTCGATCCCTTGGATTTTTGTCCGTTAGTAAAGTGTCAAAGTAGTGAACGGCAGAACTCCGGCCATTTTGATTTCAAAGGAATTCCGATCAAATAAGAAATTAAAGAAACCTAATATTTCATTTCGGATTAATATTCTATAACATTGCAACAAAGTTTTCTTTCAGGAATAAAAACTATCTGTAGGAAATTTTACGTTGTTTTTCCTCTGAGAGGCACTTTTTTTGCATACATTGAACTGAATGGCCGGGTCATGAGGTTGGTTGTTGGTTGGTTGTTTTACCTCTGAGCGGCACTTTTTTGCACACCATGGGCTAAATGGCCAGGCCACATGGACCCCGAAGGCTCAGAGAAGGTTGGGGGAGGGGACCCACTGGAACAGCTGTTGGGAGACAGATGGTAGCCTCCCGTCAAGGCCATCCAGCGTGTTCTTTAACGTGCACAGGGTATGGCTCTCCCGCACACGGGGCCACGGCTTAACGTCCCATCCGACGGACGGCGGCCTTTCTAAGCCCATCGGTGTCCCCTACTGACCGTGGGCAGGGCGGGGAATTTTGCGGAGATAAATCTCAACGCTGACCCAGCTGGGACTCGAACCTGGGAACTACAGATTACGAGCCTGGCTCGCTACCGACTGAGCCACTCCCGCCCCCGGGTCATGAGGACTCAGAAGGTTGGGTCGAGGACACCCATTGTAGCCTCCCGTCAAGGCCATCCAGCCTGTTCTTTAGCGTGCACAGGATATGGCTCTCCTGCACAAGGGGCTCCAGTTTCAAGTCCCAACCGACGAACGGCAGGCAGCCTTTCCAAGCCCATCAGTGTCCCCTCCTGACTCTGGGCGGGACGAGGGGTTTTGCGGAAAAAAATCTTAAAGCTGGCCCAGGCGGGACTCGAACCTCGGAACTGCAGATTACGAGCCTGGCGCCTACCGAATGAGACAGCCCCACTCTGAAAAGGAGAACTGGCTTCAAACGTAAGCTCACCGGACAAAAATATTAGTCATCTCCCGCCGTAAGAGGGCTACCTCCAGTCTTCCAAGACGATAATTGTCGCGTGCCCAGGGCTCAAAGTGTGTCGGATTGGCACAACGAACATTCTGAAGCCTTCGAACATCTCGACTGGCCCGCCAAATCCCCGGAATTTATTCCTATAGAAAATTTGTGACACTATTTGGAGCAACAAGTGAAGGGTCGTCTCAGCCATCCGGCAAATCAGGCCGAACTGCGGCATTTCCTGTTGGAAGAGTGGATGAATATTGGCGTGCAGTACATCGCCATACTGGTGGCATCCATGACATACAGGATTTCGGCTGTTCTTCGGTGGAACGGAGGCGTTACGCGCTATTAGGTGACATTCAGACACGGGGTGACTAATTTTTTGTCCCGTGAGCTTATAATACGTATAAAAGTCAACAGGGAGGTACAGCCCGCTATAGCACTAATGAAGATTCAGAAAGTAGAATCATGTCATCCATATGATCATCCAGAGATGAGAATTGGAGAGCAATATGCAGTCCTTAGCAGATAACTTAGCCCCCTGTAACAAGCACCAAATTACATTTATCATTTGAAAAAATGCATCGAAAAAAAATAAAAATTAAATATAAAATAAATAGAAAAATTTGATTTATAATATTTCATTACTACCTATCCAAGTAAAAAAGCATTTATCCAATTATCTCTTAAAACTGTTACGTTTCCCACCCTCATTTGGGACAATATTTTATTTCCTGTAAAACAACCTCATAATTTTCATATTGCAGCACCAAAATTTCAAATATCTAGTATAAATGTATCGTTTGCAATACTCTTTTAAAAAAACTGTTAGAGGAACTTAAGTTTTTCGGGTATTCTGTAAGTGTGAATCGTAAGAGTTAGTTAACACCCATCTAACTCAAAAGGAATTTAAATTTATCCCTAAAAGAGAAAAAAAGTTGAATGTTTAGATACGGGCAGACAGATGACAAAGTGAAATCATTATCTTGTTTTGCTTAAACGAGATAATGATGCTGATACTTGACAAATCACCTTTATACGAAAGAGAAACTACAGCAGTCCTCTTTATGTATACAGTGGGAGCCTCAACATTCAATGGTAATTCGTCTCACAAATTGGTTTTTGGAAATGTAAGCTGAAACCAATAATACATTGATTTTCTCTAATTCGTTCAAAATCCCTGACAGGAGACCCCGACAACAAATAAAATAGGTATTTCTTACATTTATACTTGATTTTTTACATTAGAAATGACTTTTTAAATTGATCGACGTTAACTTTAGAATGAGAGTTTCCTTAATTAAAAATGATCGTTTAATAAATAGTTAATCTCAAAATGGAACGAAAAAATAACCCAATAAATTAGCATTTACATTAGACTTCAAGTGTAGCACTGATAAAATCGATGGTATCGAAATGGTGGTGGGTAGGTGATAAATCAAAAATAATCATAATTAATGAATTATAATTCACAAAATGTCCTCTCTTTACACTGAACAACCGCATCAAATAGAGATAAATAAATATTAACAATGTCCTTTACCTTTTTCAAAACAAAGCGGGGGATGTTATGCTGGTAAATAACAAAAATGCTGTTTGGTTGAGAACATTGGAACCAGGTGCTGAAATCCATGCTGCACCATCTGATCCGAGAACATTCTTGGGATTGGGATAGGCATCTGCCCTTTCTCTTATGGGCATATCGCGAAGTGCCCAATGCCACCACAGACATTGCTCTCTTTCAGCTATTGTATGGGGGAAGACCTACTGGGTCTCTGTCCATTTTGAAGGCCACATGGGCTGGGGAGATCTGACTCCCTCCACAGCCCAGTATATGTAAAATTTAAAGGTGCGGTTGGAATTAACAGCACAGGAGGCCACATTGGTAGCAGCGAAACAGCAGAAGAGTTATGCAGATTACTGAAATAGGAGATCTCGCCACAAGGAATTTAGTATTGATTAGCAGGTGTTAGTACTTGAAACAGATTCAAGCAACAAACTTTATGCTCGAAGGACTGGACCACGGATTGTCTCAAAAACGTCAATTTATAGTTACGGAATCGAACTTCCGGATGGGGGATTCGAACAATACATGCTAACAAGATCCGACAATATTGAATGCAAGTATCTAGCGTAGGAATGGCAAATGAGGCAGATGAGGAATATGGATATCTGGTGCATGTTCTTATTATTAGAAAATGGGATCAGCTGAAGTTGGATTCAACAGAAATGATCAAAACTTTCAATCACTCCTGGACCACCTGCACCATACCTTAGTCATGGAATGCAACACACATCGTGCCTATCTTGAAGCAGGGAAAACCTGTCACGCAGCTGTCCTCTTACAGGCCCATTGCTCTATCATCTTGCCTCTTCAAGATCCTAGAGAGACTGGTCCTTGGACGCCTGGAATGGTACCTAGAGTCCAATTTCCTCCTCCCTGACAGCCTCTCGGGTTTCTGCAAAGGGAGATGCACATCAGACAATCTCATCGACTTCATCTCTGCTGCTGATCAGGCGTGGTCCCTGGGAGAGACTACTGTTGCTGTCTTCTTCGACATCCAGAAGGCATTCGATTCCCAGTCGCACTCGGATATTCTCTGCAGGCTCCATGATCTCAGCCTCAGAGGCAATATCATCAAATGGATCGCAGCGTACCTCTCCAACAGAACATGCTCAGCGTCTCCCACACCCTCAATCATGGAGTACCTAAAATGGGTGTCCTCAGCCCGATGATACTGAACATCTTGCTGTCAGGACTACCCTCTCGACTCGAGGAGAGAGTGGGTATTTCCATTTACGCAGATAATTTACGCAATATCTGCATCTGGTTCCCTAGCCAGGACCCCTACCATGCTCAGCTCGTGATGAAAAGAGCTGTGGACACGGTCGTCAAGTTCTTCGATAACCTAAGCCTCACTCTTTCCACTGATAAGACTGTGGCCATGGTTTTCAAGAGGATACGCCTTCCACCCACCTTCCCTGACCTCTTGCTTGGGCCAGATCACATCAAGGCCATCCATCAGTATAAATTCCTTGGTGTGGTCCTGGACAACAGGCTGAGCTGGGGGCCTCACATCCAGCATCTTAAGACAGCTGCCACTGCACAGAGAAATATACTGTCTTTCCTTGATGGTAACCACTGGGGAAGTTCCTGCAAGACCCTCCTGGTCTTGTACTGGCACTTGATCCTCTCCCGCATCAACTACAGTGGTCACCTTCTGTGCAATGCCTCTGATACACTGCTCAGCAAGTTGGCAACTTTCCACACTATAGCTTCATGCTATTCTTGAGGCTGTACTTTTCATCCTCAGCCTCGAGAGTGGCAACTTTGTCATCCTCTGTGACAAGTCAACCTTGGAAGCTCTCCAGAAGCGAGACAGAAAGAGCTGCTACCCCTTCCTCATCCAGAAGATCATGGAGACTTGCTCGAAGGTCACTTCTGCTGGAATCACGGTCCATTTCCAGTGGATCCCACGTAGGGATACCTGGAAATGAGCTCGCTGATCAAACCGCGAAGGAGGCACTGGAGAGTCAGAGATGTGTAACTAATTACCCTCTCTCAAGAGTTCTGTCTCACAACTGGTGAGCCAGTTCCGTCTTGCTCAGTGGCAGAAGGACAGCAGGTATTCCTCATTCACGTACCTGGTTGAATATTCTCTCACTGCTCCTAACCTCAGTAATCTTCTCAGATCTGAGGAGACCCTCCTTCATCGTCTCCGAGTTGGTGTCATCTACAGCAACTCTACGCTGCACACTCTTGGCAGAGTTTACAGTCCAGACTGTGCCACTTGCGGCACACTTGAGACTGTATCCCACGTTCTGCTCAACTGCTCCCGCTACAATGCCGAAAGAGATACTTTGTTCCAGGAGCTTAATGCTATAGGAACCACCGACTACTCCATCACCTCCCTCCTCAGCAACAACCACAGTGCGAAGCTGCAACGTGCACTCTTCCGTATTGTCACTGACTTCTTTCAGAACATTGACCTCCTATGCAAGGTGTAATGTTCAGTACTTTTACATTGCAATAATACTCCGCTAATGTAGAGCGTGGATCACTCTACTGCCCACAAGAGTTATTTCTCATTATTTCCGTGAATTTCTCAGTTAATTAAATGTTGCAATATCGTGGTTTTAAATGAGTAATGCGCATGCCCGGTCCTCTGCTGGTGAATCTTCCAGATATGTAAAGTACACGAGGCTCTGATTTCCTGTTGTTACAAGGTAGAAAGGTTTGCCAACGCTATAGATGCAGCAAGTAGAACGGGAGAATTCCTAGAATGAAAAGTTGCGCTGAATGTCATATTTTATCAATGGGAACAAAATGAGTTTTTCTGATCCAGAAGATCATATTGGTTCACCGATAAATAACATAAACATCAGATTCAGTTAACCGCCTTTATCGACGAGTTTTAATGGAGGATCAAGGACGAACAAAAAAATTGAGTTTTGTTTCGGAAATGACGTGACTGCCACGTGCGGTAACAGAGGATGGTACATGCTGTTTCTAGGTTTTATTTCATAGTACAGGCAATCCCGATCAAACTGCAGGCGAAACAGAACTGGGTAAGTTATATAGGTTCAAGATGTTACGTACTAAATTGAGTCCCTAAATTACTGATTTAACTTCTTAATTGCTTTCTTGAATTATTAAGCGAACATTTTAATCGATCCCTTTAATTACTCAGTTGTCATTTTTTGTCACTCTCTTTAATTATTAACTGAACTTTTCAGTCACACTCTTTAATTGATCTGTTAATTTTTTTAATTACCCTGTTTAATTACTCGGGTAACTTTTAATTAACCTCTTTAATTATTCATCCCAGATTGAAAAAATAAAAAAAAAATAAAAAAAATATTCTCCATAATTACCTAGTTATCTGGGGCGGGGGTGGCTCAGTCGGTAGCGCGCCAGGCTCGTAATCTGTAGTTCCCAGGTTCGAGTCCCAGCTGGGTCAGCGTTGAGATTTATCTCCGCAAAATTCCCCGCCCTGCCCACGGTCAGTAGGGGACACCGATGGGCTTGGACAGGCCGCCGTCCGTCGGATGGGACGTTAAGCCGTGGCCCCGTGTGCGGGAGAGCCATACCCTGTAACGTTAAAGAACACGCTGGATGGCCTTGACGGGAGGCTACCATCTGTCTCCCAACAGCTGTTCCAGTGGGTCCCCTCCCCCAACCTTCTCTGAGCCTTCGAGGTCCTTGTGACCTGGCCATTTAGTGTGCAAAAAAGTGCCCCTCAGAGGTAAAACAACCCAACGTTAAGAACACGCTGGATGGCCTTGACGGGAAGCTACCATCTGTCTCCCAACAGCTGTTCCAGTGGGTCCCCTCCCCCAACGTTCTCTGAGCCTTCGAGGTCCTTGTGACCTGGCCATTTAGTGTGCAAAAAAGTGCCCCTCAGAGGTAAAACAACCCAACGTGAAAGAACACGCTGGATGGCCTTGACGGGAAGCTACCGTCTACCAACAGCTGTTCCAATGGGTCCCCTCCCCCAACCTTCTCTGAGCCTTCGAGGTCCTTGTTACCTGGCCATTTAGTGTGCAAAAAAGTGCCCCTTAGAGGTAAAACCACCCAACGTTAAAGAACACGCTGGATGGCCTTGACGGGAAGCTACCGTCTACCAACAGCTGTTCCAATGGGTCCCCTCCCCCAACCTTCTCTGAGCCTTCGAGGTCCTTGTTACCTGGCCATTTAGTGTGCAAAAAAGTGCCCCTCAGAGGTAAAACAACCCAACGTGAAAGAACACGCTGGATGGCCTTGACGGGAAGCTACCGTCTACCAACAGCTGTTCCAGTGGGTCCCCTCCCACAACCTTCTCTGATCCTTCGAGGTCCTTGTGACCTGGCCATTTAGTGTGCAAAAAAGTGCCCCTCAGAGGTAAAACAACCCAACGCTAAAGAACACGCTGGATGGCCTTGACGGGAAGCTACCATCTGTCTACCAACAGCTGTTCCAGTGGGTCCCCTCCCCCAACCTTCTCTGAGCCTTCGAGGTCCTTGTGACCTGGCCATTTAGCTCATGGTGTGCAAAAAAGTGCCCCTCAGAGGTAAAACAACCCAACCTAGTTATCTACAAATACTCTCTTTAATTACTCACTTCACTTTTTTAATAACTGAGTTAATAACTCAATTCACTATTTCAATTTCTCTCTTTAATCACCCAGATCTTTTTAATTAGTCCCTTTAATTTCTAGGTTCACTTTTTGATTACTCAATTTAATAACTCAGTTCACTTTTTAATTGCTTTCTTTAATTACTAAATTTAATTACTCAAATGAGCCTCTGGATATGATGGCATTAATGCATAAATGTTAAATATTATAAATCTTTATCATCTGCATATGCTGACATATTTAGTTAAGGTGTCTTTGGAAAAAGGTATCTTTTAAGAACGGCTTGCTAAAATAATTCCTATTTACAATTTAGGGGATAAAAAAATATTGTAATAAATCATAGACCAATTTCAATTTCGCCAATTTTTCCTAAAGTTTTAGAAATTGTGACGAAAAACAGACTTTTTGATTTTTATGAAAAAAAATTTTTTTTGTTAAGTCGCAATTTGTGTTTAGGAGAAAACTAAATTCTGAGCAAGCTATTTTAAATCTAACAAGCAAAAATTTTAAATATGTTAATGATAACAAAAAGCTATTGCCATATTCATAAAAAAAAAATACCAACTCAAGCAGCTGCTTGCCACAGAGGTCTGACAGGAGCCTGTCAGTTTATATGCCACAGTAGAAGATCTGAGAGGATGGCAGGACCTCAGCAGAAAAACAATACATACATCCATGCCTTACCCGGGGCTCGAACCCAGGTCCCGTAGATCAGTAGCCATAGATACAAAAAAAGATTTGACTCTGTTGATCATGGATAAACTATCCATGATCTGTGTATACTCATGGATAAACTATATAAAAGTTGAATAAGAGGTAATTGTCACTTACATTTCAAAAACTATTTAAAGGAAGAAAACAGGCAGTTCAAATTGATAATATTATAAGTGATTTCCGTATTGTTAGAAAAGGAATTCATCAGGAATTAGTATTAGGACCTATACTATTTTTGATATATTTGAATGATTTTTGCCATTTAAATATAAAGGGATCCCTTACATGTTAAGCTAATGATGCAGCAATACTATACTCTGGTCATGCATTAAATGACCTTTTAAACGAAATTGAGTATGATCTACAATTGATCCATAATTGATTTTCAGCAAATAAATCAACTTTAAATATACAGAAAGCTAAATTCATATATTTTGATCTAAAAATAATAATATCCATGTATATATCCAAATAACATAAATAAAACTTCTTTTCCTCCAAATCTGCAACTGTCTTGTTTTAGATAGAGTTTTTAGCTTTAAATACTTAGTCGTGCATCTGAATTCCAACTTGAAAAGGCGCCAGGCTCGTAATCTGTAGTTCCCAGGTTCGAGTCCCAGCTGGGTCAGCGATGAGATTTATCTCCGCAAAATTCCCGGCCTTGCCCACGGTCAGTAGGGGACACCGATGGGCTTGGAAAGGCCGCCGTCCATCAGATGTGACGTTAAGCCGTGGCCCCGTGTGTGGGAGAGCCAGACCCTGTGCACGTTAAAGAGCACGCTGGATGGCCTTGACGGGAGGCTACCATCTGTCTCCCAACAGCTGTTCCAGTGGGTCCCTTCCCCCAACCTTTTCTGAGCCTTCGGGGTCCTTGTGACCTGGCCCATGGTGTGTAAAAAAGTGCCGCTCAGAGGTAAAACAACCCAACGTTAAAGAACACGCTGCATGGCCTTGACGGGAGGCTACCATCTGTCTCCCAACAGCGGTTCCAATGGGTCCCCTCCTCCAACCTTCTCTGAGCCTTCGGGATCCATGTGACCTGGCCATTTAGTGTGCAAAAAAGTGCCCCTCAGAGGTAAAACAACCCAACCCATACCCTGTGCACGTTAAAGAACATGCTGGATGGCCTTGACGGGAGGCTACCATCTGTCTCCCAACAGCTGTTCCAGTGGGTCCCCTCCCCCAACCTTCTCTGAGCCTTCGGGGTCCATGTGACCTGGCCATTTAGCCCATGGTGTGCAAAAAAGTGCCGCTCAGAGGTAAAACAACCCAACGTCAAAGAACACGCTGGATGGCCTTGACGGGAGGCTACCATCTGTCTCCCAACAGCTGTTCCAGTAGGTCCCCTCCCCAAACCTTCTCTGAGCCTTCGGGGTCCATGTGACCTGGCCATTTAGCCCATGGTGTGCAAAAAAGTGCCGCTCAGAGGTAAAACAACCCAACGTTAAAGAACACGCTGGATGGCCTTGACGGGAGGCTACCATCTGTCTCCCAACAGCTGTTCCAGTGAGTCCCCTCCCCCAACGTTCTCTGAGTCTTCGGTGCCTTGTGACCTGGCCATTTAGCCATAGTGTGCAAAAAAGTGCCGCTCAGAGGTAAAACAACCCAACTTGAAAAGCATTACTCATACGAACATTTTGACCAAAAACGATTAAATTATATTCTATCTGATATTATTATTTGAAACCTATTGTACGGAAAAAAATTTTAATTGGAGTGTACTATGCATGGGTTTACTCCGTTATTCAATACGGAATATATAGCTGGGCAAGTGGATATAAAAATAATCTTCATAATTTGATTTTAATTCATAAAAAATATCGTTGCGGATTACAAAAATGGATAGCCACTGAGCGTGAGTATTAAAAACTATATTTTAAAACCAAATTCAATACAAGGTAAATTGTTACAAAGAAAATATGGATGAAATATCTTATAAACAAATCAACTAATATCCATACACAAGTCATCAACCTTCCTGCGCAGAGCACTCAACATTAACTCTGTCTATTCCACTAAATATTACCTTTTTACTTGATTACCATGTCGCTTGAACATCTTCATACACAAACAAAATCGTCCTGTGCTAGTTCGCTTACTCACACTAGCAGAACCATACGACCGTCCGCGTACACATCACATAAAAAATACCACTTTTATACTTAACACGCACTGTCTCAGAACAGCTAACCGTCCATTTTCGAACTCTCGACCGTTACACACACGACCGTTACACGCTCCACTTTTCTTCTTCAAATTATCCCAAAGTTCTTATTCGTTGGCTGATATTTTTTGCTTTCAGATGCCAGATTCCTTTTGTCGTAACAATATATAAACTAGTTTTTAACATTTCTTCCTATTGCAATATTCATACCTTAAACACGACACATTATTACAGCGTTAGACAAATACACATATATAAAATTATCTTATTTCTATGTTTAAACAAATATTCGTTCCTATTCTTCACTATTCCTTCATGCCCTTATATTTCTAGACGAGTTGGCTTGTCATACAGGGTTCCATTACAACACATAAAAAAGTTATAAAAAGATATTTTGTTTTTCTAGCTGATAAAATTTACGATAGTTTAGACTTAAATGTTAAATATAAAATTAGTTTTGTTCTCTTTAAATGCAAAATAAAAAATATAATTTTTATATTATTGATTTCGAACACTTTTTGAAAATTTGAATATCTATTTCCTTTTTCTTACTGTTGTGTTTGTTGGGTGTCCTTTGAAATGATTAATTGACTTTATGATTTTGAATCAAATATTTAACGGCATATAACTTGTAAATTTGAAACATTTATTTCATTACTAGAGATAAATCAACGGATGTATTGCCATATATTATAATTTTTTACTCATTCTCGAAACCTGGACAGGCATAAGGTGCACCTTGGTTCTCAACATTGTCAGGTCAGAAAATTTTCTTTTTCCTTTTCTATGATATTTTTATTATTATTACTATTTTCTTTGTTTATTGGTATTTGTTATTGTTATTATTTTGTTCTTTGAATTAAATATATAGTACTTTATTACAGCGTTATTATGAAAGCATATTCTTTTGGTGCTGAATAAAAAAATAAATAAATTAATCTTCGAAATAAATAAATATGTATTTGAAATCAGTGTTGCATTGCAACCGAATCTGCCACGTTTCCACATTTTCTTTGATAATAATTAAAAATGATAATAAAGTCATTTAAATTTTAAAAAATTATCAGGTATTCTGTATGATCTAACAATCCATCATAAATTATATCGATCAACAGAGTCAGAAGCCTTTTTGAAATCTATAAAACAAGTAACCACAAGTTTATGGGCCTTGGGTAGCTCAGTGGATAGCGTGCCAAGCTCATAATTTGCACTTCCCAGGTTCGAGTCCCCGCTGGGTCAGCGTTGATATTTATCTCAACAAAACTCCCCCCCCCCCTGCCCACGGTCAGTAGGAGATACTGATGGGCTTATGCCGCCGTCCGTCGGCCATGACCCCATGTGCGGGAAAGACACACGCTGTGCCGTTAAGGAATATGCTGGATGGCCTTACAACAATATGCTGCATGGCCTTACAACATTGTGATGGATGGTCTTGCAACAATATGCTGAATGGCCTTACAATATGCTGGAGCCTGCCATCTGTCTCCCAACAACTGTTCCAGTGGGCCAAATCCCCCAACAACCTCTGAATTTTCGGGGTCCTTGTCACCTGGCAATTTAGCCCATTGTGTGCAAAAAGTGTTCCTCAGAGGTGAAAGAGCCCAACTTAATTAAATTTATTCATTTTATTGTTGAATTTAATTTGTGAAAAATTTCCTAGCCTGTTAAAAAAAAAGAAACTAATGTTCAAAAGCACGTGATTCCAATAATACGACTCTGAAAGCAGGTGGCGTACTGGAATATTTCGAAGGCCACCTGCAAGAAATGGCTTAGGGTCCATTTTGAGAAAGTTCATTGGTTTCCCATTATTCAAATTTTATAATTAGATTTCATATTAATTAATACTTTTATTTTAAGATTTTCTGTAGTTTCTAATAATTTAAACTGTCTTCAGAATGAAATGAATAATACGAATTGCACCGAAGCTCTTAAAATGTATTTCAATGGTGAAAAGGAAATAATTAGATCGATTGGTTCCTCTAGTTTCTATGTGGGGGTCGCATCATTTCACGGGAGTATGCATCTTAGACGATCAGGCAGGGCCGTGCCGTGCTATGATGCAGAGAGGCGGCCGCATCAGGCGGCACCGTAAGGGGGCGGCATAAGCAGCGAAATCAAAATACGTTTTGAACCATTTAATAATTAAAAATCTTTACGCAACGCTTTTCTATATTGGTCTATGTTATTCCGATATTGATGTATACGATTTATGATTTATCGTACGCCTCTGCCTCAGCGCTTTCGGTACCCTTTGATCTCGGTTTCTGGTGCAAGTGCATTGTTGGTGAGCGCTCGCCGAAAGACTTTTGATCTGACAGCGCGAAGTTATTATTTTTGTTTGTAATATACCGCGCGGCCGCTCCTAAAAGCTGAGGCGGCAATTATCACAAAAGACAATTGCACGTGTTGATAGTTCTGCTTTGAGCTTACAATTATTGACAATATTTGATTTTAATGTTAGTTTGTCATGAGAAGTGGCAAGTGGCTGTGCTGTATTTAAATCAGTAAATCAGATATATATCTGTATCAGTATAATATTTGTGCATTTATACTAATTCAGTTTTTGTGTTTAAAAAGTAGATCAGGTAAGAGAATTATTGTTTTTTACAGCAATGCAGTTACTTATTATCACTGAAAATGATTATGTTATGACAATAGGGACTTGAATTAATTGCATGGACTGGGTATATCTCAGGTGCGAAACGTGGGCCTCTGTGTGATAGATAGAAAGTTATTTAGGTAATATTGGGCTACTTTTGCCTTCTGTGTGTGATAGAGAGAGAGTTGCTTAGGAAATATTTGCATTTGCCTACTTTTGCGTTCGTTATTTATTGCTGTATTTTTACCAATTCATATATACGTTGAAGTGGAGACAATACGATAACAAGTTAAAGAAAGGCATTTGTCAAAACGGCTGCTAGCCGTCAATTTGACAGATATTCGTTATCTATTTATTATGTTCTGTTACTTACAAATCTTACTAGCTTTGCAACTCATTTCTATCGTTATTTTATCTACCCTATTTTAATAGCATGATAAGCATCATCATATTTAATCATTTTCAATGACCCCCCCCCCCCCCCCCCCGGTTGCATTTTTGCGAAGGACTGTGAATTTTTATTTAATATTTTTTATTACAGTATGGAACAGAAAAGGAAAAAATTGTCTGTAAGTCAATATAAAAAGAAACGCTTAAAGAAAGAGGAACAAGGAAGAAAGCTAAGCTACGTTATGAAGGAATTCTTAGTACAAAAGTCCTGTTTACATGAGTCGTCCACATCCACATCAACAGCTACTGCTTTGGATTTGGCAAATAAAAACTCAGTGCCGCCCCAATCACTTCCAGAAGAAGTTGTTGAAGAGAGCCAAAAAATAACACCATTAGAAGTTCATCAAGAGCCGGGTAATAGTAGCAGTGGCAGCCAGCAGATATTAAACGAAATTCCTTCTGCTCCTGCATTATGGAATGCTTTCTGCATGTCATCTGAAACTCCTCAAATACTGGTTGAGAGGGGTCCACATCAAATTAAAGAATTCGAGTTTCCTATTAATAAAGGAAGGCGTAGATTTTCGCCCTCGCATTATTTGAAAGTGTTGAGCAATAGTGAAGTCGTTGAGAGAAGTTGGTTGATTTACTCTGTTACAAATGATGCCGTTTTTTGCTTTTGTTGTATATTATTTGATAATTCGTCTGCTATTAATGACTGGCCCAAAAAAGGTTATTCTGACTGGGGAAATCTTATAAGAGCCCTCACAATGCACGAAAAGTCTGTAAATCACAGAAATGCTTTTAGAGCATGGAAAGAATTGGACATTCGATTAAAGCAGAAAAAAACTATTGACGCTGAATATCAACGAATTATGGATATGGAAATTCAGCATTGGAGAGGAGTTCTAAAAAGAATTATGTGAATAATTAGACTATTGGCCTCACAATGCTTAGCTTTTCGTGGAACAACTGAACATTTGTTTCAGCCTAATAATGGAAACTTCCTAAAGTTGGTAGAATTGCTTTCTGAGTTTGATCCAGTTATGGAAGAATATATCAGGAGAGTTCAACGCGAGTCTGATAAATGGTCTGTGACTTATCTTAGCAATAATATACAAGATGAATTGATAAATTTGATGGGAAATGTAATTTTAAGCAAAATTGTCGAAATAACAAAAATCGCTAAATATTTTGCGATAATCGCCGATTGTACCCCAGACGTAAGTCATATTGAACAGCTCTCATTAACAATAAGAGTTGTCGCTTTAAACTCCATTCAAAATAAATATGAAATTGAAGAATTCTTTATTGGTTTTTTTGAAGCTAGTGATTCAACCTGAGAGGGTTTGGCAGAACTTATTCTGACACATTTGGAAAGTTAGGTTTTGAGTTAAAGTGGCTCAGAGGACAAGGCTATGACAACGGAACTAATATGAAAGGAGTAAGAAAGGGTGTACAAAATAGAATATTTGAAAAATATCCAAGGGCGTTTTATGTGCCCTGCGCATGTCATTCTTTAAACGTAGTTGTTAATGATGCAGCGTCTTCTTCTACAGAAACAACAACTTTTTTTTTCCATTGTACAAGAACTTTACACTTTTTTTTTCTGGTTCTACAAAGCGTTGGGAAGTGCTAAAAAAAGTTTCACAATTAACTCTAAAACCATTGAGTGCTACTAGGTGGTCAAGCACAGTAGATGCGTTAAAACCTTTACGATTTCAACTTTGCGAAATCTATGATGCATTATTCCAAATAATAGAAGACATCAACAGAGATGCAGAAACTAAAGTTAAAGCACGATGATTAGAAAAAATATTAAAAATTACAAGTTTATTAATTAATATCCCCTCAAGCAGCTGCTTGCCACAGAAGTCTGACAGGAGCCCTGTCAGTTTATATGCCATAGTAGAAGGTCTGAGAGGATGGCAGGACCTCAGCAGAAAAACGACACGAACAGCCATGCCTTACCTGGGGCTCGAACCCAGATCCCTTAGATCAGTAGCCAAGCGCGCTAACCACTCGGCCATATGCGGTGTAATTCTTTGGTATGATATTTTATTTGAAGCTATTGCAATCTATAACTATAAATTTGTCAGATTGTGTAAGGATGTTATCAGAAACCATACAAAAAGTGAAAAGTTATAGACAATCTGGATATGATCAGATGAAAATTGCTGCTAATGAGATTGCAAAGAATCTTGAATGCAGTGCAGAATTTCCTGCCGAAACTGAAGTTAGAGCCAGAAGGAAAAAGCGTCAATTTGACTATGAAGAAGCTGTCGATCAACCCTTAGCAGAGGAGAATAAATTAAAAAAAAAACTTTTTCAATTATATTCTGGACATTACCCTTAATTCTCTGAATGAACGATTCACGCTTCTGGAAACCCATAGCAAAAATTTTCAGTTTTTACATGACATTTTAAAACTCAAGGATATAGATGACAAAACGCTAGAAAATTATAGTACCAGTCTCCAGTCAATACTTCCGGTCGAAAATGAATAAGATATAAATGCAAATGATCTTCAAGAAGAATTACGTGATGTATCCCGAATGCTACCATATTCTATGAAACCTTTGGATGTTTTAAATTATTTGTTCCAAAATAACTTAATTGCTTTGTATCCGAATACTGTTGTAGCTCTGAGAATTTTATTAATACTCCCTGTCTCTTTAGCTAGGGGGGAAAGAAGTTTTTCCAAATTAAAATTAATAAAACACTACTTAAGAAGTTCAATAAGCCAAACAAAACTTAGAAATCTGTCATTAATTTCTATTGAATCTACATTGGTTGCCACTCTAGACTACACATCTCTAATTAACGAATTTGTTAAAGTTAGAAGGGTAAAACTGTAGTAGATTGTTGTAGTTGATATCATTCTTTTAAAGTAGTTTATATTTTCAAATTAAAAAGAGTATTCGTACATTTTGTGCAGTTTTTTTTTTAAATCACAATCGAAGGTTATTTTAAAGAAAAAACATTTAAGGGGCGGCATTTCGAAGACTTGCATCATAATGAAAAAATCTACCGCACGGCCCTGCGATCAGGTGCTGCTGATGATGCATCATTTTTATCCCAGTGGAGATGGTAAATTCCAGGATGATAATGCAACAATTCATCCCTCTAAAATTGTACAGGAATAGTTAAAGCAACATGAAAAACCTTTTATTACCTTCCCATAGAATACCTCTTCTGAGCCGCTGAATGAACTACCATGGTTAACAGTATAAACAGGTACGTTTTATTACCTCTTTTTGAAAATGAGGATGACTCATGATGGCATTAATATTCCACTATAGTTAAGTGAAATATATACAACTGATTATTTACTTATTTGCGTCATACGGTCACACAAGGGCCTGCAGAAAAAAGCTAAAACTCCGCCTTAGGTGGCAGTCTGACTCGCTGTCTCACCATCGAGACAACATTCTTTCTCCTTCAACGGCCAGCGAGAGAGTGCTCTCTCTGCTCCATCACGTGAGAGGGGTCAAGATCACGCATCAAATCTCAATACCGCTCTCCCTCAGCTGACCGATTCCCAGAGCTGCTGGCCGAGTCCAGGATTTAAATTCGAAGAAACAGGAATGCTTCTCCTGGCCCTCATTGTCGCAATTGCTGCCTTGTTGTCATTTGGATAGGGGAAGTCATGGGGATGGAACAATGGCCACTCCAACCAGCTCTCCCCCCTTCCATGCCGCTAGTGAGACCATTACACGTCCCTGGCTTGCACAACCTCCTGAATTTAATCTAATCGAAAACATATGGAACAAATTGGAAAGCGCTATTCGAATGCACATACCTCTGCCCTCTTCATTTTCACATGTTCAAGCGATTTTGCAGAAAGACAATCAAAATCCTTCCTGCTATATTTCGAAAGTCTGGAAAGCATGCCATGTCCAGTCCAAGCTGTCATCTCTGCACTCGGTGGGCCAAAAGTATTATACAGGTGTCCATAATAATTTGGTCATGCAATGCATTTGTCAACGTTGAATTTCTATTGCCTCTGTCATTCCGACGAAGAATTCTGCTATTCTGAGAGAAATAAAGTTCGGAATTTTTTAAATGTTCCTCTGAAAAGGAGGATATCCAGTTAGAATTCTCATTGTGTTAGTCGTGGATCATCCAAGTACTGCAGGTGTCATTTTTTGGTGCTTAAACTCACACCTAAGCGTTAGTTGACAGATCCTTCTGGTACATAAGTAGTATAATCGCACTATACGGAATCCCCACAGTGCTTTCCCCCCCCTATGACGTCACCACCCACTTCTTGTCCGTGATATGTCGCAACTGTCCACGTTGCCTTCTCAGATTGGACTTTGACCCCTATGTCGCAAACGACCGGAAATTGACTTCTGTGTCGCATCACCCCGGACTTTGACCCTATGGCACCACCACCCTGTTTCGTGATATGTCGCAACCGCCCCGGACTTTGATCCCTATGTCGCAATCGTCCACGTTGCCTTCTCAGATTGAACTTTGACCCTTATATCGCAACCGACCATATTTTAAGCCCTCCCCCTCTTCATAGACCCCCTGGTTGACCGACCTATTCTCGAATAAGCACCCTTCTCGAATAGTCTCGATTTTTCTTGATTTCAGACCCCTTGGTTGACTTGTATTTTAAGCCCTCTCTTTAAAGGCCCCGGGTTGACCTATATTTTAAGCCCCCCTTCTCAAATAATCTCGATTTTCCCTGGTTGACCCACCTATACTTTAAACCCTCCCCTCTTTAAAGACCCCCTGACTCATCGCAAATCAGTTTTTGAGCATTTAAGCGGTCTCATCCAACGTCCATACTATTTTTAATACGTCTCCTGTATTTTAAAAAAAATTCCTTCCGACAGTGTGATTTGAGCTTGCTACCTCACTGTCGATAACTGGAGTGTTATCACACTCGACTATACCTTGTTACTTGATGATGTGGCTTAGATGTGTCTCAAACGTGGCATAAACCTCGTATCGCTTTATTACACCTTGAGTTTTATATTTCAGATATTAACCTAGGTTTTTTATTATCCTACGTTTTTTACAACCTTCGTATTCTTTATAACTAGCTTTTTTCAGCGTATTTCTTATAATGAACTCCGTGACTAGAAGAAGGACAAATCTACAGTTTTAAAAGACTATCCCACAGAAAATACCAATGGGTAGAAAATTAATAAAAGGAAAAAAAAATCTGATTTTATTCGTCATTATGTAAAAAGGGATAATATGGTGACCTATAACTTTAGTACGTCTCCTGTATTAAAAAAAAATTTGCTTCCAACGCCGTGATTTGAACTTGCTACCGCAGTGTCGATAGTCGGACGTTACCACACCCGACTATGCCTTGTTACTTGATGATGTGGCTTAGATGTGTCTCAAACGGGGTATAACTGATTACGGGTTATAAATTTAGTATATCGGGTTATAAATAATTTTAATTTAGTAAAACAAGTTATAAATTTAGTATATCTTTATTACAGTTTAAAGACTTATTTCACATATTTTCATTAACATAGGTTTTTATTCAACCTTCGTGTTTATTTCGTTATAACTAGCTTTTTTTTTTCGTAACCTTCGTTTATAACCTACGTATTTCTTATAATGAACACCGTGACTAGAAGAAGGACTATCACACAGTAACTGTTTTAAAAGACTGTCCCACAGAAAATGCCGTTGGGAAAAAAAATCTGATTTAAAAACTTATTCATCATGGTATGCTGACCTGTATGGGTGGCATAAAAGTCCCGCTTTAGAACACGCGTTCGGTACCGGACCACGTTTTATTGACGGATGATTAAGTCCTGTGAAATTAAAAAATATTAAACGGTGAATCACAAGGGACCACGATTTACTGATGGATTACCTTTGATAGCGTACACTGACGTGCTCCTTTTAGCTGATGTGTTTGGTGGCAGATGCTGATCCCTGTCATGTTTACACAGCTCCTGCCTTCATACCTGAAGATGACAAACACTAGAGTTGATAACCTACAATGTACCTTTTTGGAAGGCATACGAGGAGGAATTTCGGTGATATGCAGACAACAAGCATTTAGAATGAAAAACTGATTGCAAGTTGGCTTTACTGTCATACAAACCTGAAAAGAGATGAAATGGGCAGTACTTTACCCACGATGCAGCATGTGACTAGGTCGCTAAATCAAATTACATGCATAAACGAAAATTAGAAAAACAACGAAATGGTTGGTAAATTCAATGAGAATCACTAAAATGTAAAGAGTGTTGGAATATCTGTAAATGCACACACATTTCAGTGGATAGGTGAATATTTTCACAATTCTTTGGAAGTGGAAGGCACAATAACTGTAAAACATACTGTGACGAGAGAGAAAGTATAAAAATGTAGGGGGATGGCTGTAAAAAATCGCTTCAAAACAGAAAATTACAACGCAAATACTGTAAGATAGAAAAAACGACTATTCGGCGGTTATTCCAAGCCGCTATCTCACGCTCTTTTCAGATTTCCTGGTTCTATAGTTCCCTGGTACGTAGCGCATAAGTGTGGGTGTAGTTGGCTATTTTTCGTTGCAAACACAAGTTGTTTTCACTATTAGTTATTTTTCTTGCATGAGAATACATATTTCTATACTAGTGTGGAATTCTTAGAACAAGTACATTATATTTTATAAGTATGAAGGTGGCTATTTTTCGTTGCACACACACAAGTTTTTTTTTTGACAATGATATGTATCCTGTTTGGAAATCTGAAATAACACTGTCTATAGAAAGTAGCATTACTCATGTAAATTCCATAAGCATAATGCTTTTCGTTTCTGAAGACCCCTCCAGAATCGTATCGGCTACACTTAACTATTATATACTCAAACTTCAATCGACTTCCGAACCTAACACAAACAGCGCTAAGTCTTTCAACGTTATTTCACACTTCAAACATTCAAAGAAACTCAATCACCACATTACAGAAGATTGAAAAAGAGAAGCGAAAGAAAAACACATTACCTGCATTCTCACATTAAAAGAAAACGTAAGCATCGCCTCAAAACAGTGAAGACAGAGGGCGTCCAGTACCAGCAAGGAGAATACAGGCAGTAACAATAGTTTAACCATTCATTTTTTTTTCAGTATTAGGGTGTTAATGTTACAATTTCTTACAACAACGTTAATTTCTAGTGAAGATGCAGGTCTGCAACATTCACTTTTTGTGTAAGCATGTGAATATTACATTTCAGATGTATGTGAATCAGTCACTTGAGAAGAATATTGACATAAACATCACTGTGAGCTCATTGAAACTAAAACGTGTTTCCTACTTGTGTCTCCTTCTTAATATCTGTATACTATTCTTACGAGCACAAAAGATAGAACTTTCGAAGGAAGATAAACCCTGCAACAGTTAAAAAAACGATTTTTCTGTGTTTTGGACATTTCACCAGCGACATTTATCGATAAAGGCCACTGTTTCGTTCAACCATTGTGAACGTTTGTTACTGGGTCGTATGAAAAAATCCTGTAACTGTTACGACAATTAGCTGCGTGAAGGCGTATTTATTTTTAAAGCAAAGACACACTAATTTCGGACTCGCTAGCTAGAGAACGATATATTAACTTGCTAAAGTTTGATTTTAACGATCAGATAGTGTATACATCACCACTTTTTTTAGTTCATACTAATAACTTCTAACTTTTAAAGGAAATATTGTCTCATTGCCGAGTGGTTAGCGCGCTTGGCTACTGATCTAAGGGACCTGGGTTCGAACCCCGGGTAAGGCATGGATGTGTGTGCTGTTTTTCTGCTGAGGTCCTGCCATCCTCACAGACCTTCTACTATGGCATATAAACTGACAGGCTCCTGCCAGACCTCTGTGGCAAGCAGCTGCTTGAGGGGGTATTTATTTATTTTATTTATAAGCGATTGCATACAAAGAGATACGCACTCTATGCTTCACATTTAAATCTATAAAGATAACGATCACTACCCATGGAACACATCTGTGAAAAAAAAAACACGCTATGATTGGGTTTGACAAAGATTTTTAGCCCATTGGGGTGCTGCACTGCAGGAAAGCACATTATCTTTGATATCAGAACCTAAATGAAAGTTATACTGTTTGGGTTTGAGAAAGATTCTTTAGTTCACAGGGCACCGCATTATAGTAAAGCACACTGTCTTGTACGTATGTCTATATGTTTGTTTCTCTCTCTCTCTCTGTGTGTGTGTTTGTGTCTATGTGTAAATATGTATGTTACTACGAAATGTGTGTACGTGTAGGTGTGTGCATATATGTCAAGATGTAACTGTGTCTTCATGTTTGTTTCTCTCTAAGTGTGTGTGTTTCAGTGAATCGTGTATGTGTGCATATGTGAGTGTGTGCATGTTCGTGTATGTTAATATGTTTCTTTATATGTATATGTTTTCGTGCGTGTGCGTATGTGTTAAGATGTCTGTATGCACATAGTCGTTTCTCTGTATGTGTATACGTCTTCCACTCACGTTGGAAACAGGTGATAAATCTTCGAGATCAATAGCTGAAGGTTGGCTAGAAGGTTGGGGGGGGGAGGAGACTGAGGTAGAAGGGTTGGACCAGTAGCAGGCAACGATGGTTGGACCAATATTTCCACCGATGGGTTGGACCGGTAGCAGGCAGCGATGGGTTGGACCAGTATTTCCACCGATGGGTTGGACCAGTATTTCCACCAATGAGTTGGACCGGTAGCAGGCAGCGATGGGTTGGACCAGTATTTCCACCGATGGGTTGGACCGGTAGCAGGCACCGATGGATTGGACCAGTATTTCCAGCGATGGGTTGGACCAGTAGCGGGCAGCGATGCTATTTATTAGTGAATTACCAGTGCTAGCAGAGTTGTAAGAGCTGGTACAAAGCAACCGGTTCATACATATGCCTGCTTCTTCATGTACTATTCTTTCGAGCACAAATGTTAAAAGGATACATGCAATAGTTAAATAAGTGATTTTCTGCGTTTTGGGCATTTAACCAGCGCCATCTATCGGTACAGGAATCCTCAAAACTAAGACACAAATACGTCTTTACTAGTTAAATTGGAAATCTATGAACAGTACTAGAAAAATCACTGTCCATACATTTATATTCATGTATTTCATTTTCTTGTTACGAGGCATCTGACAGAAAACGTAAGACAGGCATGTTCAATATTCAAACGTGTTGAAAAATACTTACTGAAATATGAGTATTCAAAAATCAAGAGATGATGTATGGCACTATACATATTCAATGGATGTCTTTCTAAGTATAAGTCTCTATGCATACATGAATGCGATGGACTAAGTTTTTCTTCATATTTTGTCACATACTTGTTTTGTCTCTGTATATGTGTTAATTGTATGTGTGTGCGTGCGTTGCGATTATTACTCTAATATCGTAAAGTTTTCAGATAATCATTCTTTTACATTTCTCGATTCAGTTAAGTGTAACAATGAAACAGCATTGCGGGAAAAATCTTTTATTCATACAGTAAGAAATTACAAAGAGGACCAATCAGATATAGAACAGAAATTAGTAGCACTATTAGCATTTATTTAGTACATATTCAGAGGCACGTCCCATACTTCGTTTAGTAATATGGGAAAGTGTAACATGTAGGAATAGTTATCATCTCCTACCTCCCCCGCAAAATGTTTAGCATATTATACATAGACACAAACACACACACCCACACTTATGCGCTACGTACCAGGGAACTATAGAACCAGGAAATCTGAAAAGAGCGTGAGATAGCGGCTTGGAATAACTCCCGAATAGTCGTTTTTTCTATCTTACAGTATTTGCGTTGTAATTTTCTGTTTTGAAGCGATTTTTTACAGCCATCCCCCTACATTTTTATACTTCCTCTCTCGTCACAGTATGTTTTACAGTTATTGTGCCTTCCACTTCCAAAGAATTTTGAAAATATTCACCTATCCACTGAAATGTGTGTGCATTTACAGATATTCCAACACTCTTTACATTTTAGTGATTCTAACGTAGGATAATAAAAAACCTAGGTTAATATCTGAAATATAAAACTCAAGGTGTAATAAAGCGATACGTGATTTATACCCGTTTGAAACACATCTAAGCCACGTTATCAAGTAAGAAGGCATAGTCGAGTGTAATAACGCTTCCAGTTATCGACACTGAGGTAGCGAGATCAAATCACGCTGTCGGAAAGAAATTTTTTTTAAAAAAACAGGAGACGTATTAAAAATAGTATGGACCTTGGATTAGACCGATTAAATGCTAAAAAACTGATTTGCGATGGGCCAACCAGGGGGTCTTTAAAGAGGGGAGGGCTTAAAATATAGGTGGGTCAACCAGGGGAAATCGAGATTATTCGAGAAGGGGCTTTAAAATATAGGTGGGGTCTGAAATCAAGAAAAATCGAGACGATTTGAGAAGGGGGGGCTTAAAATATAGGTCAACCCGGGGGCCTTTAGAGAGAGGGCTTAAAATACAAGTCAACCAAGGGGTCCGAAATCAAGAAAGATCAAGACTTTTCGAGAATAGGTCGGTCAACCAGGGGGTCTATGAAGAGGGGAGGGCTTAAAATGTGGTCGGTTGCGACATAAGGGTCAAAGTTCAATCTGAGAAGGCAACGTGGACGATTGCGACATAGGGATCAAATTCCGGGGCGGTTGCGACATATCACAAAACAGGGTGGTGGTGCCATAGGGCCAAAGTCCGGGGTGTTGCGACACAGGGATCAATTTCCGGTCGATTGCGACATAGGGGTCAAATGCCAATCTGAGAAGGCAACGTGGACAGTTGCGACATATCACGGACCGGAAGTGGGCGGTGACGTCATAGGGGGAAAGCACTGTGGGGATTCCATTTAGTGCGACTATACTACTTATGTACCAGAAGGATCTGTCAACTAACGCTTAGGTGTGAGTCTAAGCACCAAAAAATGACACCTGCAGTACTTGGATGATCCACGACTAACACAATGAGAATTCTAACTGGATATCCTCCTTTTCAGAGAAACATTTTAAAAATTCTGAACTTTATTTCTCTCAGAAAAGCAGAATTCTTCGTCGGAATGACAGAGGCAATAGAAATTCAACGTTGACAAATGCATTGCATGACCAAATTATTATGGACACCTGTATAATACTTTTGGCCCACCGAGTGCAGAGATAACAGCTTGGACTTGACATGGCATGCTTTCCAGACTTTCGAAATATAGCAGGAAGGATTTTGAGTCAGTCTTTCTGCAAAAACGCTTGAACATGTGAAAGTGAAGAGGGCAGAGGTATGTGCATTCGAATAGCGCTTTCCAATTTGTTCCATATGTTTTCGATTAGATTACGTTCAGGAGGTTGTGCAAGCCAGGGACGTGTAATGGTCTCACTAGCGGCATGGAAGGGGGGAGAGCTGGTTGGAGTGGCCATTGTTCCATCCCATGGCTTCCCTTTCGAAATGACAACAAGGCAGCAATTGCGACAATGAGGGCCAGGAGAAGCATTCCTGTTTCTTCGAATTTAAATCCTGGACTCGGCCAGCAGTTCTGGGAATCGGTCAGCTGAGGGAGAGCGGTATTGAGATTTGATGCGTGATCTTGACCCCTCTCACGTGATGGAACAGAGAGAGCACTCTCTCGCTGGCCGTTGAAGGAGAAAGAATGTTGTCTCGATGGTGAGACAGCGAGTCAGACTGCCACCTAAGGCGGAGTTTTAGCTTCTTTCTGCAGGCCCTTGTGTGACCGTATGACGCAAATAAGTTAATAATCAGTTGTATATATTTCACTTAACTGTAGTGGAATATTAATGCCATCATCAGTCATCCTCATTTTCAAAAAGAGGTAATAAAACGTACCTGTTTATACTCTTAACCATGGTAGTTCATTCAGCGGCTCAGAAGAGGGATTCTATGGGAAGGTAATAAAAGTTTTTTCATGTTCCTTTAACTATTCCTGTACAATTTTAGAGGGATGAATTGTTGCATTTATCATCCTGGAATTTACCATCTCCACTGGGATAAAAATGAACGCATCATCAACAGCACCTGATCGTCTAAGATGCATACTCCCGTGAAATGATTTGACTCCACATAGAAACCAGAGGACCCAATCGATCAAATTATTTCCTCTTCACCACTGAAATACATTTTAAGAGCTTCGGTGCAATTCGTATTATTCATTTCATTCTGAAGACAGTTTAAATTATTAGAAACTACAGAAAATCTTAAAATAAAAGTATTAATTAATATGAAATCTAATTATAAAATTTGAATAATGGGAAACCAATGAACTTTCTCAAAATGGACCCTAAGCCATTTCTTGCAGGTGGCATTCGAAATATTCCAGTACGCCACCTGCTTTCAGAGTCGTATTATTGGAATCACGTGCTTTTGAACATTAGTTTCTTTTTTTTTAACAACCTAGGAAATTTTTCACAAATTAAATTCAACAATAAAATGAATAAATTTAATTGAGTTGGGCTGTTTCACCTCTGAGGAACACTTTTTGCACACAATAGGCTAAATTGCCAGGTGACAAGGACCCCGAAAATTCAGAGGTTGTTGGGGGATTTGGCCCACTGGAACAGTTGTTGGGAGACAGATGGCAGGCTCCAGCATATTGTTGTAAGGCCATTCAGCATATTGTTGTAAGACCATCCAGCATATTGTTGTAAGACCATCCAGCATATTGTTGTAAGTCCATCCAGCATATTGTTGTAAGGCCATCAAGCATATTGTTGTAAGGTCATCAAGCATAGTGTTGTAAGGCCATCAAGCATATTGTTGTAAGGCCATCAAGCATAGTGTTGTAAGGCCATCCAGTATATCCCTTAACGGCACAGCGTGTGTCTTTCCCGCACATGGGGTCATGGCCGACGGATGGCGGCCTAAGCCCATCAGTATGTGTATCAGTCAAGCCCATCAGTATGTACTGACCGTGGGCAGGGGGGGGGGGGGGAAGTTTTGTTGAGATAAATATCAACGCTGGCCCAGCTGGGACTCGAACCTGGGAAGTGTTAATTATGTGCTTGGCGCGCTATCCAATGAGCCACCCAAGGCCCAATAGTAATAAATTTACTGGTTAATGATGCGAAATTATGTTTCGAGAGTGCTTTCCAGTGGACGAGTAGTTATTGTGCTTGGCTATTGATCACAGGAACCTAGGTTCGAGTCAGTGTAAGAGATGCATGTTTGTGTTGTTTTCTGCTGAGGTGTCTTTCTCTTTCCTCACAGATTATGGCATAGAAACTAACAATCCCTGTCAGACCTCAGGAGCAAGAAACTGCTTGAGGGAATATTTCTTTTTATAATTTGAGATAAAAGTACAATGATTCAACCTCATTCTTCAGAAGAAACATTAGTGGTTCATCTTTTCTCAGATATTTCCATTTAAAAATAAATCCTTATCGCATGCCTTACTCTCTTTCTACTAATAATTTCAAAATGCACCAAAATATCATTTATCATTGAATTTGCTGGGGCGGGGGTGGCTCAGTCGGTAGCGCGCCAGGCTCGTAATCTGTCAGTTCCCAGGTTCGAGTCCCAGCTGGGTCAGCGTTGAGATTTATCTCCGCAAAATTCCCCGCCCTGCCCACGGTCAGTAGGGGACACCGATGGGCTTGGAAAGGCCGCCGTCCATCGGATGGGACGTTAAGCCGTGGCCCCGTGTGCGGGAGAGCCATACCCTGTGCACGTTAAAGAACACGCTGGATGGCCTTGACGGGAGGCTACCATATGTCTCCCAACAGCTGTTCCAGTGGGTCCCCTCCCCCAACCTTCTCTGAGCCTTTGGGGTCCATGTGACCTGGCCATTTAGCCCATGGTGTGCAAAAAATTACCGCTCAGAGGTAAAACAACCCAATTGAATTTGCTCCAGTTTAATTTTCTTTTATTTTTTAGGATATCGATTACAAATCTTGCAAGATGGCATTAGTAGGAAAAAATGATCATTTTGATTGGGGAAAGAGATTGTTCTTAAAAGAAGAAAAGAGTGACGTTGAGATTTTGGTAGAAACGGATGGCTCCTTTTGTCGATATCCTTGCCATAGACTCATTCTCTCATCAGCAAGTAAAGTATTCACCACGATACTTAATTCAAAGCTCAGCGAAGGAGAAACTGCAAGAGTAACTATCAACGATATCAGACCAGATGTCATGTTAATGCTTCTCACGTAAGTAATTTTTTAATGATAATTTTAATCAGAAGTATTCTTTCCGATTTGAAAATTTCAGAAAAAGATAAAGTGACAATGAAAAGAAAGCTATACTAATAAGTGGAAAAGCTCAAAATTTTTTTAGGTTATTAAATTTCAGCGTGTATCATTTACGCGGGTCATCAGAACAGTTTTATACAGACTTGGTGAAACTACCTGCGGGACCATATCCGACCCTCTGTCTCTGTGTGATGCACGAGCTACTCATCATCATCATCCTCAAGCAGCCATGGACTACGGAGGTCCAACCAGACCGTGCAATTTAGTTCTCCAAGCATATCTGTCCTGAGGTACATCTGCTGCATCTGGCCACTGCACACCAATTCTAACAAGGTCCTGTTTGACATTGTCTGCCCACCGCATCCTAGATCTCCCCCTATTTCTGGGGCCTTTATGCACACTGTTCATAACCCTATTCGTCAATCTATAATTATCCATACGGGCAATGACAAATAAATGTGTAAAATAGCAAACCAACTTTTCTTATGGTTTATATATATATATACGTTAGTAGTTTATTGCCACCGTACGGATCCGCCTTTGCACAGTGCTTTCCCCCCCTACGTCGCAATCGTCCACGTTGCCTTCTTGACTTGGACCCCCTATGTCGCAATCGACCGGAAATTGACCTGTGCTGGGCCACGTTGCCTTCTGAACTTTGACCCCTATGTTGCAATCAACAGGAAATTGACCCTGGCGTAGCAACTGTCGGGGTATTAATAATTCATAATTAATAATTCATAATTAATAATTCGTAATTAAAAATTCCTCCCCCTTTTAACCCCTTGTGCTATCTAGTTTTTAACTCTAATTTTAAGTCCTCCTTCTCGAATAGTCTCGATTTTTCTTTATTTCAGACTAACCGTTTATTTTAAAACCTCGATTTTGCAAACCCCCTGGTTGACCTATATTTTAAGTCCTACCTATATTTTAAGTCATGGATTTTGCAAACCACATGGTTGACCTATATTTCAGACTCACCTTTTATTTTAAAACCTCGATTTTTCAAACCCCCTGGTTGACACACCTATATTTTAAGCTCCCCTTCTCGAATAGCCTCGATTTTTCTTTATTTCAGACTAACCTTTTATTTTAAAACCTCGATTGTGCAAACCCCCTGGTTGACCCACCTATATTTTAAACTCCCCTTCTCGAATAGTCTCTATTTTTCTTTATTTCAGACTCACCTTTTATTTTAAGCCCTCTTCATAGACCCCACCCCCCTGGTTGAGCTATTAAGCTCCCCTTCTCGAATAGTCTCGATTATTCTTTATTTCAGACTCACCTTTCATTTTAAGTCCTCTTCATAGACCCCACCCCCCTGGTTGACCTATATTTTAAGCCCTACCTATATTTTAAGCTCCCCTTCTCGAATAGTCTCGATTTTTCTTTATTTCAGACTCGCCTTTTATTTTAAAACCTCGATTTTGCAAACCCCCTGGTTGAGCTATATTTTAAGCCCTCCTTCTCGAATAGTCTCGATTTTTCTTTATTTCAGACTCACCTTTTATTTTAAAACCTCGATTTTGCAAACCCCCATGGTTGAGCTATATTTTAAGCGCTCCTTCTCGAATAGTCTCGATTTTTCTTTATTTCAGACTCACCTTATATTTTAAAACCTCGATTTTGCAAACCACCTGGTTGACCTATATTTTAAGCCCTACCTATATTTTAAGTCATGGATTTTGCAAACCACATGGTTGACCTATATTTCAGACTCACCTTTTATTTTAAAACCTCGATTTTGCAAACTCCCTGGTTGACACACCTGTATTTTAAGCTCTCCTTCTCGAATAGTCTTGATTTTTCTTTATTTCAGACTCACCTATATTTTAAACCCTGGATTTTGCAGACCCTCCTGGTTGACCTATATTTTAAACCCTACCTATATTTTAAGCCCCCTCCTTCCCTCGGATTACAAGTCTCAGAATAATTCCGCAGTAAAGGATGACACAAGTCTCAATTGTGAAAATCAACTCTCAAAGTTGTATTCTTATTAATTAAAACCCTTTCTATTAAAAGTTACCTCTATTAAAAATCTTTCGGTGTTCATTTTACCAGGACTGTTAAACGATTCCCTTTTATTAAAACTACTTCGGTATTTATTTTTTCCAAACCCGTTAATCGATCCCCTAGTAAATAAAAACTCTCACTCACCTTTATTAAAATCATCCAGCGCTCGTAATAAATCAGTTTAATCGGGAAAAAAAAATCATTCCATCGCTAGCGTACCTCCACGTTAATTTCGGGAAAAAGCCTCATCGGATCCAAGGTCCACGTATTTTACTAGAAGAATGACACAGTAACTGTTTCACAGAAAAATTAATAAAATTTGGTTTAAATTATTCGTAGGACTTGTATATAAGATCTACCTTGCAATAGACGTTCAACAGGCTAAAAGTTCTCCCAAGTCCGTTATCAGTATATCGGAAATCGTACGTTTCCTGTAGACATCCTTCAGATCGTTTATCCGTGGGTAGCAACAACACTTTCGCCACATCACACGATATGGTGCAATCCTTTATAAGCTGGAAGGTCAAAAGGTCAAATGTCCAGCGCTTCACTGTGTCTGCATTTGACACTGATAAGGTTTAAAAATAGATGTTTCCTAGAATCCACATTGCCTTCTCAGATTGGACTTTGACCCCTATGTCGCAACCGACCATATTTTAAGTCCTCTTCATAGACCCCATGGTTGACCTATATTTTAAGTCCCCTTCTCGAATTTTTTTGTTTTTCCCCTGTTTAACTCATATTTTAAGCCCTCCCCTCTTCATAGACCCACCTATTGATCCACCTATATTTTAAGCCCTCCCCTCTTTAAACCAAATCAGTTTTTGCGCATTTAATCGGTGTCATCCAACGTCCATACTATTTTTAGTACGTCTCCTGTATTTAAAAAAAAAAATATTGGCTTTCGTCGCCGTATTTGAACGCGCTACCTCAGTGCCGATAGCTGAAGCGTCATCGCCAGAGCGCGGATTTTTGCGGAGATAAATCTCAACTCTGGCCCTGCTATCCGCTCGACAATATTTGCTACTGGTAAAACGATTTCCTTCATTAAAAATAAAAACTAATTAAATAATGGGGTATCACTGGGAAAATACTGGGAAGAACCAAACTAATTTCGTGCTAAAACATCTCCAGATTTCAGCTTACTTGAAAAACTATTGTTAGAAATGAACCAGTGACTTGAATCACTCAACTTCCATAAGAATACACAATTATGGTACAGTGTCGGGAAGAAATATGCTTCAACGAAATTCAATTGCATGTATTACGATCAGAAAAATAATTTAGTGGACAAAGTTTAAAATAGTTATTAAATGGTACCTTACAGTGCAAGTGCGCTTCAGGCGAAAAGCCTCCCCTTCGAACACTGCACCCCGTTTTTCCGAAGTAACTGTGTCACAAGTCTTCCTACATCATCCCTAAACAGAGAATCGGATTCAATGTGCAAGAAGATCAAGACCTCATTTGCAGGAGAACATAGTGGATACTGTACTCCATAGTGAAATGAACATTGGCCTCTTGCGGAACCTAGTTATATCCCTACTCCTAGAGAATTACTAATGAAAACGTGCTATTGTTAATGTATGTAATTCCGACAAAAAATGTTTTGTCTGTTTTAGCCACTTTGTATCCTGTAATAGGAAACACTGAACACCTTAACAATTATATACATTTAGAAGAAAACACATCAGGTCTAATTTTCCCTTTAACAATCTGGATACGAGAAAGAGATGTTCCCACTCTACATTACACCATTCAGATTTAAAGCGCACGCAAATCTCCTACTGTTGTCAGACGATGAAAAGCAGCATTATTGTTCCATTAAGAATTTGTTTCTATGAAATTCAAAGGGAGAATGCTGTTTTCCATATTATAGGGAATGCAATTAATACATTCCTTGCAGATGGATGTCCTTTAGGTTATGAAATAATCTTATTAGAACGCTTAAAATTGAGATGACACACATTAGCTCCTCCGAGAACCGCTAGGGGGTAGAAGAATATACCCGTGTAATGAAAATATTCATTCGACATAAAAAAAAAACCTACGCCAATATCGCGTACACTAACGTGCTCCTCTTAGCTGATGTGTTTGGTGGCAGATACTGACCCCTGCTATGTTTACGCAGCTCCTGCCTTCATACCTGAAGATGACAAATACTAGAGTTGATAACCTACAATATACCTTTTTGGAAGGCATACGAGGAGGAATTTCGGTGATATGCAGACAACAAGCATTTAGAATGAAAAACTGATTGCAAGTTTGCTTTACTGTCATACAAACCTGAAAAGAGATGAAATGGGTAATACTTTACCCATGATACACCCTGTGACTAGGTCGTTAAATCAAATTACATGCATAACGAAAATTAGAAAAACAACGAAATGATTGGTAAATTCAATGAGAATCACTAAAATGTAAAGAGTGTTGGAATATCTGTAAATGCACACACACTTCAGTGGATAGGTGAATATTTTCACAATTCTTTGGAAGTGGAAGGCACAATAACTGTAAAACATACTGTGACGAGAGAGAAAGTATAAAAATGTAGTGGGATGGTTGTAAAAATTCGCTTCAAAACAGAAAATTACAACGCAAATACTGAAAGATAGAAAAAAAACGACTATTCGACGGTTATTCCAAGCCGCTATCTCACGCTCTTTTCAGATTTCCTGGTTCTATAGTTCCCTGGTACGTAGCGCATAAGTGTGGGTGTAGTTGGCTATTTTTCGTTGCAAACACAAGTTGTTTTCACTATTAGTTATTTTTCCTGCATGAGAATACACATTTCTATACTACATTGCGTACACGGATGGACGAATATCACAAAATACTTTGCATATAGAAAACATCAGTAAAGAACCACAGAAGTTTGGAAATTTAAAATCTGAAAACTCAGTGTTTATAAGAAAACAACAATATTTTCAGTATTTCCATGAAAAGTTCGGTCCCAGAATCGATCCGCTAGACCTAACTTTGCATTCTCTGACTTCAACCACCGATAAAACGTAATGTAAGCTCTCTCGTCGGTTATCCCAAGCCGCTATCACTTTTCAGAGTTTCTGGTCCCCTCGGTACGTTTGAATAAGTGCATAAGTGTGGGTGAAGATGGCTATTTTTCGCTGCAAACACAAGTTTTTCGACAAAGATAGGGTGTTTCACTACAATCTAACACGGGATTTCATGTGTGTTTGGTTATTTTTCCTGCATGAGAATATTTCTAATCCTTCTCATAGACAGCAGGTTAGTTACTTCGGATCTAACAAAGCCAAGGTTTGAGATCCATAGTAAGACATGAACGTCTGTGTTGTTTTCCTACCAAGATCCCGACATCCTCTCACCCCTTTCTACTAGGTCGTATGAAAAAAGCCTGTAACTGTTACGACAATTAGCTGCGTGAAGGCGTATTTATTTTTAAAGCAAAGACACACTAATTTCAGACTCGTTAGCTAGAGAATGATATATTAACTTGCTAAAGTTTGATTTTAACGATCAGATAGTGTATACACCACCACTTTTTTAGTTCATACTAATATCTTCTAACTTTCAAAGGAAATATTGTCTCATTATAAGCGATTTCATACAAAGAGATACGCACTCTATGCTTCACATTTAAATCTATAGAGATAACGATCACTCATGGAACACATCTGTGAAAAACACGCTATGATAGGGTTTGAGGAAGATTTTTAGCCCATGGGGTGCTGCACTGCAGGAAAGCACATTATATTTGATATCAGAACCTACATGAAAGTTATACTGTTTGGGTTTGAGAAAGATTCTTTAGTTCACGGGGCACCGCATGAATAAATGCATAAGTGTGGGTGAAGACGGCTATTTTTCGCTGCAAACACAAGTTTTTCGACAAAGATAGGGTGTTTCACTACAATCTAACACGGGATTTCATGTGTGTTTAGTTATTTTTCCTGCATGAGAATATTTCTAATCTATCTCATAGACAGCAGGTTAGTTACTTCTGATCTAACAAAGCCAAGGTCTGAGATCCATAGTAAGACATGAACGTTTGTGTTGTTTTCCTACCAAGGTCCCGACATCCTCTCACGTGAAATATTACTGTACTAGGAGATTTCACACAAAGAGATACGCACTCTATGCTTCACATTTAAATCTATACAGATAACGATCACTACCCATGGAACACATCTGTGAAAAAACACGCTATGATAGGGTTGCCATGGCCCCGTGTGCTCTCCCGCACACGGGGCCACGGCAACAGAACAAAATGGCTGACAATCAGACAACTTACTGTTACGTCATGACAATGACGCAGCGGTGAAAAATTCCTCAAAATATTAATATTTTACAAAATGAATGACGCAATAGCAAATCTTGTATTGTTGAAGAGCGTTTAAATAGAAGGGCCTCGTGCTTTTTCACCAGATCCCAGTGGAATGATCTGATTGCACTGTTTAGGATAAGATGTGGAGTGAATATTGACATTCGGAGTGGGCTCTTGGTGGTACTAAGATACCGGAGAACATAAATGTGCCCATAGTAAGGAACATAAATATGCCCATAGGCTAGTTCACCTCGTGACCTCTGTTATGCTTAGAAACGCAACAGGAGTGCTACAGCGCAACAGGAGTGCTATGCACCGACCGACGTACCTTTGGCCTCTGTCACGTCTTAAGATACGCATTTTAGTGTTTTGTGAAAAAGCAAAAATAGCTTATCACTCGAGGGTCACGACCTGAGAGGACGGGGGAAAAATTCGTCTCTTCATACTTGCAATCGGAATATGTATGAGAATGATCACAGTCGTACGATTTCAATAAATGAATAGCGAACTCTGATCGAAAGACTACGGTTATTAGTCCAAAAAGAGGCCTCTGTCGAGTCTTTAAGGCTTTTGTCATGTCTCAGGAGAAAACTGTGGTACCTCAAGGTGTCCGTTTCATGCCCACTACGAGGTTAATCATTCACATCCTCATCGTGATAACCTAATCTTAAATTACTTTCTCCAAAAATAAATAACACTATTCAAATTGCTCTTTGAACGCTAGTGAATTCAATTGCACTGCATGTTTTTTGGTCTTATGGAAAATCATTTTCAGAGAAAACGAAAAGCAGGGAAAAACTATATTTGCACATTTCAGATGTGATTTTGGTGATATTAATGGATGGCTGCTACGATATCGAACTGTTAAAAAATTAGTAAATCTGTTAGTAAATCTGTTAGTAAATCATTGCCTTAGGACTGTTAGTAAATCATTGCCTTAGGACATGAGCCTGTCACCTATGAGTAGTTTATTGCCACCCGGGGAATCCCCCTTTGCACAGTGCTGTTTTTCCGCGCAAGGGGACGAAGGGTGATAAAACGTAATACTACTGAAACAACTGGATTTTTTCAGTAGTATTACGTTTTATCACCCTTACTAAAACTACTGAAAACTAACTATATACTACTGAAATTACTGAAAAAACACTAATACTACTGAAAAAATCCACTAATACTACTGAAAAAATCCAGTTGTTTCAGTAGTATTACGTTTTATCACCCTTCGTCCCCTTGCGCGAAACAACAGGATTTCGATCGCTTCAGGTCGTGTTTCAGCTGTTAGTATCCCCCCACTTCGTTCTTAACGCATCAGGATGTCGTATTATTCTAAGTTTGAAATATTCTCGGTTGAATGTCCTCTTCTGTATTAGCAGAACACACACACACACGCTTTGTTCGTTACGAGACATCTGACAGGAAACGTAACGTAAGACGTAACGTAAGACAGTCGTGTTCAAAAAATATTCGAACGTGCTGAAGAAAACTCCTTACATCTCCTGAAATATGAGTATTCAAGTTAAGATCTGTGATGAAATATTTTGCATAGCCACAAGGCTCGTTTTAAATTGTTAGCTTCTTCTGTAGCAAGCAAGTGTCCGTAAGACAATATGTTTATTCCTGCATGTGAACAAACACACACACATACGATAACATATGCACATAAAGATGAAACACATACAGACACTTTAACACACACACACACACGCACAGAGAGAGAACCAAACATGAAGACGTATACACATACAGAGAAACGAATATGTGCACACAGACATCTTAACACATACGCACGAAAACATATACATATTAAGAAACATATTAACATACATCAACATACACACACTCACACATGAAATATTTTGCATAACCACAAGTCTCGTTTTAAATTGTTAGCTTGTTCTGTAGCAAGCAAGTGTCCGTAAGACAATATGTTTATTCTTGCATGTGAACACACACACACACATACGATAACATATGAACATAAAGATGAAACACATACAGACACTTCAACACACACACGCACGCACAGAGAGAGAAACAAACATGAAGACGTATACACATACAGAGAAACGATTATGTGCACACAGACATCTTAACATATACGCACGAAAACATATACATATAAAGAAACATATTAACATGCATCAACATACACACACTCACATATGCACACATGAAATATTTTGCATAACCACTAGTCTCGTTTTAAATTGTTAGCTTCTTCTGTAGCAACCAAGTGTCCGTAAGACAATATGTTTATTCTTGCATGTGAACACACACATACGATAACATATACACATAAAGATGAAACACATACAGACACTTTAACACACACACACACACAGAGAGAGAGACAAACATGAAGACGTATACACATACAGAGAAACGACTATGTGCACACAGTCATCTTAACACATACGCACGAAAACATATACATATAAAGAAACATATTAACATACATGAACATGCACACACTCACATACGCACACATACACGATTCACTGAAACACACACCTAGAGAGAAACAAACATGCAGACACAGTTACATCTTGACATATATGCACACATCTACACGTACACACATTTCGTAGTAACATACATATTTACACATAGACACAAACACACACACACACAGAGAGAGAAACAAACATACAGACAGACATACGTACAAGACAGTGTGCTTTAGTGTAATGCGGTGCCCTGTGAACTAAAGAATCTTTCTCAAACCCAAACAGTATAACTTTCACGTACGTTCTGATATCAAAGATAATGTGCCTTCCTGCAGTGCAGCACCCCCATGGGCTAAAAGTCTTTCTCAAACCCAATCGTAGTGTGTTTTTTCACAGATGTGTTCCATGGGCAGTGATCGTTATCTCTATAGATTTAAATGTGAAGCATAGAGTGCGTATCCCTTTGTATGAAATCGCTTATAATGAGACAATATTTCCTTTAAAAGTGTGCTGTAGATATTTGGAGGTGATTCAGCCACACATTTAAGGTATTTTAATGTTTTGAAAGCAATTCTGTCTTTCCCGGTGTGTATTTATCTAATTTTTTACAGTTGTTTTTTCAGCTATTGGAGCTTATTTTGAAGTTATTCTGTCATGCATCCACTGCATTTGAAGATATTTTGTCGTTCATTCATCAAATAATTTTAGCTCTTGACAAGAAAATGGGGTGAAATACATGAATGTAATAAAAAAATTAATGTAATGGATAGTGATTTTTCTAGATCCTAGTACAGTAATATTTCATGTGAGAGGATGTCGGGACCTTGGTAGGAAAACAACACAAACGTTCATGTCTTACTATGGATCTCAGACCTTGGCTTTGTTAGATCAGAAGTAACTAACCTGCTGTCTATGAGATAGATTAGAAATATTCTCATGCAGGAAAAATAACTAAACAAATATGAAATCCCGTGCTAGATTGTAGTGAAACACCATATCTTTGTCGAAAAACTTGTGTTTGCAGCGAAAAATAGCCATCTTCACCCACACTTATGCGCGTATTCATGCGGTGCCCTGTGAACTAAAGAATCTTTCTCAAACCGAAACAGTATAACTTTCATGTAGGTTCTGATATCAAAGATAATGTGCCTTCCTGCAGTGCAGCACCCCCATGGACTAAAAATCTTTCTCAAACCCTATCATAGCGTGTTTTTTCACAGATGTGTTCCATGGGTAGTGATCGCTATCTCTATAGATTTAAATGTGAAGCATAGAGTGCGTATCTCTTTGTATGAAATCTCCTAGTACAGTAATATTTCACGCGAGAGGATGTCGGGACCTTGGTAGGAAAACAACACAAACGTTCATGTCTTACTATGGATCTCAGACCTTGGCTTTGTTAGATCAGAAGTAACTAACCTGCTGTCTATGAGATAGATTAGAAATATTCTCATGCAGGAAAAATAACTAAACACACATGAAATCCCGTGTTAGATTGTAGTGAAACACCCTATCTTTGTCGAAAAACTTGTGTTTGCAGCGAAAAATAGCCGTCTTCACCCACACTTATGCACTTATTCATGCGGTGCCCTGTGAACTAAAGAATCTTTCTCAAACCCAAACAGTATAACTTTCATGTAGGTTCTGATATCAAAGATAATGTGGTTTCCTGCAGTGCAGCACCCCATGGGCTAAAAATCTTCTTCAAACCCTATCATAGCGTGTTTTTCACAGATGTGTTCCTTGAGTGATCGTTATCTCTATAGATTTAAATGTGAAGCATAGAGTGCGTATCTCTTTGTATGAAATCGCTTATAATGAGACAATATTTCCTTTGAAAGTTAGAAGATATTAGTGTGAACTAAAAAAGTGGTGGTGTATACACTATCTGATCGTTAAAATCAAACTTTAGCAAGTTAATATATCATTCTCTAGCTAACGAGTCCGAAATTAGTGTGTCTTTGCTTTAAAAATAAATACGCCTTCACGCAGCTAATTGTCCTAACAGTTACAGGCTTTTTTCATACGACCTAGTAGAAGGGGGTGAGAGGATGTCGGGATCTTGGTAGGAAAACAACACAGACGTTCATGTCTTACTATGGATCTCAAACCTTGGCTTTGTTAGATCCGAAGTAACTAACCTGCTGTCTATGAGAAGGATTAGGAATATTCTCATGCAGGAAAAATAACCAAACACACATGAAATCCCGTGTTAGATTGTAGTGAAACACCCTATCTTTGTCGAAAAACTTGTGTTTGCAGCGAAAAATAGCCATCTTCACCCACACTTATGCACTTATTCAAACGTACCGAGGGGACCAGAAACTCTGAAAAGTGATAGCGGCTTGGGATAACCGACGAGAGAGCTTACATTACGTTTTATCGGTGGTTGAAGTCAGAGAATGCAAAGTTAGGTCTAGCGGATCGATTCTGGGACCGAACTTTACATGGAAATACTGAAAATATTGTTGTTTTCTTATAAACACTGAGTTTTCAGATTTTAAATTTCCAAAATTCTGTAGTTCTTTACTGATGTTTTCTATATGCAAAGTATTTTGTGATATTCGTCCATCCGTGTACGCAATGTAGTATAGAAATGTGTATTCTCATGCAGGAAAAATAACTAATAATGAAAACAACTTGTGTTTGCAACGAAAAATAGCCAACTACACCCACACTTATGCGCTACGTACCAGGGAACTATAGAACCAGGAAATCTGAAAAGAGCGTGAGATAGCGGCTTGAAATAACCGTCGAATAGTCGTTTTTTTTCTATCTTTCAGTATTTGCGTTGTAATTTTCTGTTTTGAAGCGAATTTTTACAACCATCCCACTACATTTTTATACTTTCTCTCTCGTCACAGTATGTTTTACAGTTATTGTGCCTTCCACTTCCAAAGAATTGTGAAAATATTCACCTATCCACTGAAATGTGTGTGCATTTACAGATATTCCAACACTCTTTACATTTTAGTGATTCTCATTAAATTTACCACTCATTTCGTTGTTTTTCTAATTTTCGTTTATGCATGTAATTTGATTTAACGACCTAGTCACATGATGTATCATGGGTAAAGTATTACCCATTTCATCTCTTTTCAGGTTTGTATGACAGTAAAGCAAACTTGCAATCAGTTTTTCATTCTAAATGCTTGTTGTCTGCATATCACCGAAATTCCTCCTCGTATGCCTTCCAAAAAGGTACATTGTAGGTTATCAACTCTAGTATTTGTCATCTTCGGGTATGAAGGCAGGAGCTGTGTAAACATAGCAGGGGTCAGTATCTCCCACCAAACACATCAGCTAAGAGGAGCACGTCAGTGTACGCAATATTGGCGTAGGTTTTTTTTTATGTCGAATGAATATTTTCATTACACGGGTATAGTCTTCTACCCTCTAACGCTTCTGCGAGGAGCTAACGTGTGTCATCTCAATTTTAAGCTTTCTAATAAGATTATTTCATAACCTAAAGGACAGCCATCGGTATTAATTGCATTCCCTATAATATGGAAAACAGCATTCTCCCTTTGAATTTCATAGAAACAAATTCTTAATGGAACAATAATGCTGCTTTTCATCGTCTGATAACAGTAGGAGATATGCGTGCGCTTTAAATCTGAATGGTGTGATGTAGAGTGGGAACATCTCTTTCTCGTATCCAGACAGAAATGTTAATTTTTTCGAATTTAGATATTTGATTTATTGTTAAAGGGAAAATTAGACCTGATATGTTTTCTTCTAAATGTATATAGTTGTTAAGGTATTCAGTGTTTCCTATTGCAGGATACGAAGTGGCTAAAACAGACAAAACATTTTTTGTCGGAATTACATACATTAACAATAGCACGTTTTCATTAGTAATTCTCTTGGAGTAGGGATATAACTATGTCCCGCAAGAGGCCAATGTTCATTTCACTATGGAGTACAGTATCCACTATGTGCTCCTTCAAATGAGGTCTTGATCTTCTTTCACATTGAATCCGATTCTCTGTTTAGGGATGATGTAGGAAGATTTGTGACACAGTTACTTCAGAAAAACGGGGTGCAGTGTTCGAAGGGGAGGCTTTTCGCCTGAAGCGCACTTGCACTGTAAGGTACCATTTAATAACTATTTTAAACTTTGTCCACTAAATTATTTTTCTGATCGTAATACATGCAATTGAATTTCGTTGAAACATATTTCTTCCCGACACTGTACCATAATTGTGTATTCTTATGGAAGTTGAGTGATTCAAGGCACTGGTTCATTTCTAATAATAGTTTTTCAAGTAAGCTGAAATCTGGAGATGTTTTAGCACGAAATCAGTTTGGGTTCTTCCCAGTATTTTCCCAGTGATACCCCATTATTTAATTAGTTTTTATTTTTAATGAAGGAAATCGTTTTATCAGTAGCAAATATTGTCGAGCGGATAGCAGGGCCAGAGTTGAGATTTATCTCCGCAAAAATCCGCGCCCTATCGATGACGCTTCAGCTATCGGCACTGAGGTAGCGCGTTCAAATACGGCGACGAAAGCCAATATTTTTTTTTTTTAAATACAGGAGACGTACTAAAAATAGTATGGACGTTAGATGACACCGATTAAATGCGCGAAAACTGATTTGGTTTAAAGAGGGGAGGGCTTAAAATATAGGTGGATCAATAGGTGGGTCTATGAAGAGGGGAGGGCTTAAAATATGGATTAAACAGGGGAAAAACAAGAAAATTCGAGAAGGGGACTTAAAATATAGGTCAACCATGGGGTCTATGAAGAGGACTTAAAATATGGTCGGTTGCGACATAGGAGTCAAAGTCCAATCTGAGAAGGCAATGTGGATTCTAGGAAACATCTATTTTTAAACCTTATCAGTGTCAAATGCAGACACAGTGAAGCGCTGGACATTTGACCTTCCAGCTGATAAAGGATTGCACCGTATCGTGTGATGTGGCGAAAGTGCTGTTGCTACCCACGGATAAACGATCTGAAGGATGTCAACAGGAAACGTACGATTTCCGATACACTGATAACAGTCTTTGTAAACTTTTAGGCTGGTGAACGTCTAAAGCTAGATCTTATATACAAGTCCTACGAATAATTTAAACCAAATTTTATTAATTTTTCTGTGAAACAGTTACTGTATCATTCTTCTAGTAAAACACGTGAACCTTGGATCCGATGAGGCTTTTTCCCGAAATTAACGTGGAGGTACGCTAGCGATGGAATGATTTTTTTTTTTTACCGATTAAATGCATCTACTGATTTATTACGAGCGCTGGATGATTTTAATAAAGGTGAGTGAGAGTTTTTATTTACTAGGGGATCGATTAACAGGATTGGAAAAAATGAATACCTTAGTTTTAATAAAAGGGAATCGTTTAACAGTCCTGGCAAAATGAACACCAAAAGATTTTTAATAGAGGTAACTTTTAATAGAAAGGGTTTTAATTAATAAGAATACAACTTTGAGTGTTGAGTTTTACAATTGAGACTTGTGTCATCCTTTTCTGCGGAATTATTCTGAGACTTGTAATCCGAGGGAAGGAGGGGGCTTAAAATATAGGTAGGGTTTAAAATATAGGTCAACCAGGAGGGTCTGCAAAATCCCGGGCTTAAAATATAGGTGAGTCTGAAATAAAGAAAAATCGAGACTATTCGAGAAGGGGAGCTTAAAATATAGCTCAACCAGGGGGTTTGCAAAATCGAGGTTTTAAAATAAAAGGCTAGTCTGAAATATAGGTCAACCGGGTGGTTTGCAAAATCCATGACTTAAAATATAGGTAGGGCTTAAAATATAGGTCAACCAGGGGGTTTGCAAAATCGAGGTCTTAAAATAAAAGGTTAGTCTGAAATAAAGAAAAATCGAGACTATTCGAGAAGGAGGACTTAAAATAAGCTCAACCAGGGGGGTTTGCAAAATCGAGGTTTTAAAAGAAAAGGTTAGTCTGAAATAAAGAAAAATCAAGACTATTCGAGAAGGAGGGCTTAAAATATAGCTCAACCATGGGGGTTTGCAAGTGGAGGGTTTAAAATATAGGTGAGACTGAAATAAAGAAAAATCGAGACTATTCGAGAAGGGGAGCTTAAAATATAGCTCAACCAGGGTGTTTGCAAAATCGAGGTTTTAAAATAAAAGGCTAGTCTGAAATATAGGTCAACCAGGTGGTTTGCAAAATCCATGACTTAAAATATAGGTAGGGCTTAAAATATAGGTCAACCAGGGGGTTTGCAAAATCGAGGTTTTAAAATAAAAGGTTAGTCTGAAATAAAGAAAAATCGAGACTATTCGAGAAATAGGACTTAAAATTAGAGTTAAAAACTAGATAGCACCAGGGGTTAAAAGGGGGAGGAATTTTTAATTACCAATTATTAATTATGAATTATTAATTATGAATTATTAATGCCACGACAGTTGCAACGCCAGGGTCAATTTCCTGTTGATTGCAATATAAGGGTCAAAGTTCAGAAGGCAACGTGGCCCAGCACAGGTTAATTTCCGGTCGATTGCGACATAGGGGGTCCAAGTCAAGAAGGCAACGTGGACGATTGCGACATAGGGGGAGAAAGCACTGTGCAAAGGGGGATCCGTACGGTGGCAATAAACTACTTACGTTGTTGATTATATATTGCATTGGCGGCCTACTCTTCCATTTCAGTTTGTTTGGCGGTACGCTCTGATTACGGGGGCGGTCATATTATTCTGATACGACTGTGTATTTTTGTCATTTCTAACGATACACGATTTCTACGAGGAAAGAAAATTCGAATATTCAGATTGCTTCATTGAAAGCCAAACTGCTGTTTCCCCGGGACAGAAACTTCATAACGATCAAATTGTTTGCTTTCTTGGGAACACGTTTCTGTGCGTGTTTGAGGAAAACATCAGGAAAATCAGATTATTTTCTCTCTGAACAGCAAATAGCTGTTTCTTCATTGCTTCTGCATACTTCGAAGTGAAATGCTTAAACATCGTAGAATTTTTTCACAGCAGAGGTATAAACTTTGTTCCAAAACCAATTTTATTATTAATATTCTAAGCTAATATAATACACAAGTATGTACTGAAGATCTGTCTTTTGTTTACTATGAATTTAATCTCTGAATGTGTTTATTTCATAAAAATTTATACTTCATTTTAGTATTATATATTTCTGCTTTCATATTATTTATAATTTTCTGAAGTTCATTTAAAATTCCAGACCTCATAAGGTTTTAAATGTATTAGTATTATATTTGCTTTGCAATTTTTTGCAGTGAAAGTACGGAATCTATTCTTCCGTATTCTGGGTGAACGTTTCTCACCACAAAAAATGACATAATCCGGTTGTAATGTCCCTCCCATTTCAGAAACTCTTATTTATAATTCTATATCTTTTTTAGACCTGAATATCATGTCATGTATTACTTTGGATATAGAATTTAGTCAGTTGCATAGTCATAGGGGTTCACTTTAAGAGATCCGAAATTCAGGTGAATGGGATAGTTATTGTCTGCTCTCAGGCAGCGATGTATCCAGGATTTAGTTTAGGGAGATTCGAGGATTTAGTTTCTGGGGGGCGGGGTTATTTAGTAAAGGGTTTGAGAATTTTTAGCTTTCTTGAGGGGGCTGAAAAAAAAAACTTCACTAGGTTTTCCCAATTACTAAAATATTCCACCGCAGAGGAAAAGTTAAAATAATGTTCTCTATGGATTAAAATTTTATAATTGTTTTTTAAATTTATTTTTAGTGTCGGATATATACTATAGGACTAAAATAAAATTAACAAAGACAACTTTTTTAAACACCTATTGTTTTGGATTTAAAAGTAGGTAGACATCTTTGAGATTTTCTGTAAGACGACAATATTTTCGGGGTGTGGTAGGTCCCGAACAAACGTTCGTAACCCAGTGTCACCAACTCATGTGTTTAGGCTTATTGAGCCTGCCTGAGGTAGATAAGTTTGTGGAGTCCCTCTCCACTGGCTAAGTTCTTCGAAGATATATTTACTTTCAGTTCATGAGGGCCCGATTACTTGAAAATATAAAACTGACTATTCTGTAAGGATTGTAGACGTTCCTTTCGTAATTATTAATCCCTCTAATCTTTCGAGAAAATTGTATATAATTTGTTAATTCTTTTCCAATTTCAGATACATATACTCCGGAAGCGTGGATTTTGATTACTGGATGATTGCTGTTGATGTACTTCGTGCAGCCCACAAGTACCAAATAGAATCATTAATTAAACGTTGTGAGATTTACTTGTCAGAGAATCTGACTTTGAAGAACGTTTGTTTCAATCTGGATATTGCTATATTATACGATTTGGATGATCTGAAAACCAAGTCATTGAAATCTGTCAACACGGAGGTTTCTTCATTTTAAAATCAAGGTCTTTCAAACACCTAAGTGCTTGTGCTGTCAAAGTGATTTTGAGCGGTAAATCTTTGGTTGTAGAAACCGAAATAGATGTTTTCAACGCTCTGTGGGAATGGGCCAGTACGGAGTGCTGCAGAAAAGGAAAGAAACTCACGGAGGAAAATATTTTTTGCCGAATTTTTGGTATTTTCTGAATATGTTGAATTTGAATCTATGACTGATGCAGAATTAAATTCTTTGCCAAAAACTACGTTCAAATACGTTTGCGAAAAAAAACGAATAAAGTCAACAAATGAAGAAAAGATAGTCAAGAAAAAAACTACATTCGCTCTTCCTGAAATTAATTCTATTACCTCTGATATCAGTAAGGGTTTGGAATCCTATCTGATACCTAAATTTTTCACATTTGGAGACAAATCATCGGCTACGTATTCCCAGAAAGAAACTATTTCGCTTCTGAGGTTTTCTGTGGATACCGATGTATACCTTACAAGTTTCGTTTTGAGGCCTTTATATGATTATGAGGTTATGAGTTATTTTAGATCCATCCGATTGGTATGTAAAGATAAAATTTTAGCTGAGTGGCCTAAAATGGGGAAGAAAATGTTAAAATTGAATAATAATGGTCCTCGTTTTGACGGATACAGCACTACATCTCAAGAGTTTGTCATTCAAGTTTATGGTTTTGTCCTTTTGGAAACAGGCGTGGAATACACTATGGAAGTTGAACCCGAAGTCAGCAGCACATCTCCATTGCAATGGCCAAGTATTTCTTTAATTGATACCAAAATATATAGGGAAGATGACGTTAAACTCTTCGTTCATTCTAAAAGTAGTTTCGGCGTAGGTCAGATGACCTTTCTACGATCTAACTGAAAATAAAAGTGCTGAACAGAAATATGGAAAAAACTCCATGTTATCACAACAGAAAATCACATTCAGAGAACAACAACTTCTTCGATATGAATTTTAATGAGAAATATGCCTAAAGATAAATTAAAGATCTGAATCAAATGTGTCTAAATATGGATTTTAAACTATATTTGTTCAGCATTCAGAGAGATAGGAACACTGGAATATTTAACAGGCTGAAAAAAATTGATCCAAAAAAGTTCAATTAAAGTAGACCAAAGATTAGAGATCATAAAAAACTATAGAAGGGTATCAAATGCTCGGTACTGATATCCGTGGTGCGTAGCGAAGGGACTATGGTTTGGGGAAAGAGGGAGAACGAAAATTTTCCCACTCGAAAATCAAATTTTGCCAACTGAGAAAAGAAGTACATATACTTAATAAGGTCTCTGTTAGGGATGTGCCCCGCGTTTCAGTTTCCGAGGGGAGAGGGGGCAACACCCAAAGATTTCGATTTTGCCAGCTTGCCATAATGTTGCGAAATAAAAATCGTAATTTTTGCACCTTGCCTGAATTTTACCAAGTCACTTTGGATTTTGAGAACTCACTAAGATTTTGCCAAATCTCCTTAATTTTGCGAAAACAATCACAATTTTCACAGTTGGCCTGCATTTTACTAAGTGGGTTCGAATTTTGACGACTTTCCTACATTTTGTCAAATTGCCTCGATTTTACCATCTCGTCATTCTTTTTTTTACATCTCTGCTGATTTTTTACCAAGTCAATTCGAATTTTACTAAGTCCACAAGATTTGCCAATTGCTTGGATTTTCTGAACTCCCCTTAATTATACAAAAAAATCTTAATTTTCGGAACTCATCTGATGTTTCCCAAGTCTCTTCTTATTATGTCAATTCCGATTAATTTTTTTTTTTTTTTTTTGGGGGGGGGGGGGGGTACGCCCCTGTGATATCCTAACTTGTTTCAATTAATTTTTGGGATAAATTTTTTTGTAGCCTGTTGAATAGTCCAATATTTGTAACTCTTTGAATATCAGACAAATATTGTTTAAAATCGAGATTTGAACAGTTTAGCTTGAGATCTCTATTTTTATCTTTAGACATATTTTCTATTAAAAATCGTATGCAAGAAATTATTGAGCTCTTAATGTGATTATCTGTTCAGATAACATGGAACTGTTTACATTTTTCTGTCCACTACCTACAATTTCCCTACAGGTCAGGTGACCTATTATCCTTCTGATAAGTAAATAATAAATAAACGCTGAAATATATATGTTCAGTTTTTTTGCATCTTCCAATATATCTGCATAATCTTTTGTAATGAGCTCTGATAATCTCTGAACCAAATAAATATGTTTTTCTCTTTTACATTTTTTTGTCGATCCTTTGGATTTTTGTCCGTTAGTAAAGTGTTAAACTAGTGAATGGTAGAATTCCGACCATTTTGATTTGAAAGGAAATCAGATTAAATAAGAAATTAAGGAAACCTAATACTCAATCACGGATTGATATTCTACTACATTGCAACAAAGTGGACTTTCAGGGATAAAAACTATCTGTAGGAAATTTTAGGTTGTTTTACCTCTGAGCGGCACATTTTTTGCCTACATTGAGCTAAATGGTCGGGTCACATGGACCCAGAAAATTGGGTCGAGGGGACCCAATATACAGCTGTCAGGAGACAGATCATAGCCTCCCATCATGTTCTTCAACGTGCACAGGATAAGGCTCTCACATGGTGCTCCAGCTTCATGTTCAGTCAGATTCTTCAAACTGACACTTCGTGTCCGACAGACGGCAGCCTTTACAAGTCCATTGACCATGTCACCTGCTGACTGTGGGCATAACAGGGAATTTTGCGGAGATAAATCTTAATGCTCGCCCAGGCGAGACTCGTGCGTGGGAAATGCAGATTACGAGCTTGGCGCGGTACCCACTGAGCCATACCCAAGTGCGCAATGTGCAAAGTATTAAATCATTATAGAGGTACAATTGTCTTTAGGCGGATGGGTCCAAACCCCACCTGGCTAAAGACAATTTTTCATCTGTACTCAATGCACAGATACTGCAGATAAAAATGGTACCCTTCTCATGTTATATCAATGGAGTATCAAATTCGAACATTCGTAACTTTTACAAAAAGGTTTTTATAGGAAAATAGGACAAGCCAAATTAAACCCTCAATCAAATCCATCTAAATTCCGATTTTCAATATTATTTTTTGGTTATTTAAGGAGCTATGGAAGCTTGAATATTGAACAGCAGCAAAGTCAGACCTAAGAAAATTCTGCAAAACTGACAACTATTGAAAGATATTTGGTCATAATTTTAAAACATATTTTATTAAATGGTTTTCTTTTTAAAGTTTTAATTTAATTCTTACGCGTGGCATCTCTGTTATTCAATATTGAAACTTCTATATCTTTTTAAGTACCTGACGGATATTGTTGAAAGCAGAATTTCAGACAGCTTTAATTAACATCTTATATTTATCTTCAGATATGTTTCAATAAAAACGTATTTAACCAATTATGGAGTCACGAATTTGATTCACCATTCACATAAGATGTTTCCTCATCCAGTTCCATTTTCCTGTCCATTGCTTGTATACAAACCAGCAGCTGTTTACCTGTGTTTGTTATTAAATCATTCGGAATCCTTACGTTTGATAAAAATATTTGGGTTAAAAAAAAATCTTGCATTCTACTTAACAGAGCTGATCGTGTGCACTAACCTGGAAGACAACTTCGATATTAGAATCTTCAATTACAGTCAGATAGATTCTAATGACTGAATCTTCAGTTAGAGTCAGATGGATTCTAATGACTGATTTCAGATGGATTCTAATGACTGAATCTTCAATTAGAGTCAGATAGATTCTAATGACTGACTCCTCAGTTACAGTCAGATAGGTTCTAATGACTGAATCTTCAATTAGAGTCAGATAGATTCTAACGACTGATTTCAGATGGATTCTAATGACTGACTTCTCAGTTCTAGTCAGATAGATTCTAATGACTGATTTCAGATGGATTCTAATGACTGACTCTTCAATTGTAGTCAAATTCTAATAACTGACTGTTCAATTAGAGAAAGATTCTAATTGACTTCAATTAATCAGATGGATTCTAATGACTGACACTTCAAATACAGTCAGATGGATTCTAATGACTGACACTTCAAATACAGTCAGATGGATTCTAATGACTGACTTCATGGTATAATGCTAAACGCCACCAACTGTCGTGTGTGTTGGTCGGGGACTGGCAGTTGACATACTATCAGGGCGATCTGGATTGTTATTCCACAAAGCTAAAGAAATTTTTTGTTTTGTACTCATTTAAAAACTGCATAAGTTATAAGAGAGAGAGAGTTTTATATCAGTAACAGATATTTTCGACAAAATTCACACACAGAAGTCAATATTTCCAACACTGAGGTAAATAAGCCATAAAAACACACCAATCGAACAATTTTTTTAACCCCATAACCCATCCGCTCTCGTCATTTGCCACCATTTTTGATCCCATAACGGATGATCTCATCAATGGACAGCTGTCCATTGGCTTCTCATCATTAATTAAAAGCTACGGTCTTAAAAATACTTTGCTCTAAACACACCTTTGAGTGTTTATTTTTTCATAATTTTACACTTAATTGTTTGGCAAAAAATTATCAGTGCGTTCTAAAGTATTTGATATTCGGTATACGTAAGTGATACTGCTAATTCATAGCTGCTTTCTAAATGATAATGTGACAACTATTGCTTTTATAACTCCTTGGTGTACGAGTACTTAGTTACTGATCAAAGGCAGAAACAAGGGAACTTCTAGACCGAAGTTCCCCTGTTTCTGGGAGATGTGGGTTCGAATCTCACTCAAGGGAAAAAAACAAATTTATTTTTCAGCTGACTATCTACCTGACACTATCTGAAGCTTTACTTGCAGAAACGATTACTCGTAGTTTATGGTGATACATGATTGTTTCACCTTGGAGGGGCACTTTATTTTGCACACAGTGGGCTAAACATGGCAATTTATAACGACGTGAGGGCTCGGAGGAGGATGAGTAAGAGGAACGTACTGGACAACTGTTAGGAGATACATGGTAGCCTCCCATGAAGACCATCGAGCAGGGGCGTGGGTGGCTCAGTCGGTACCGCGCCAGGCTCGTAATCTGTAGTTCCCAGGTTGGACTCCCAGCTGGGTCAGTGTCGAGATTTATCTCCGTAAAATTCCTTTGGAAAGACCGCCGTCCGTTGGATGGCACGTTAAGCTGTGGCCCCGTGTACGGGAGAACCATACCCTGTGCACTTTAAAGAACACACTGGATGGCCTTGATGGGAGGTTACCCTCTGTCTCCCAACAGCTGTTCCAGTGGGTCGCTTCCCCCAACCTTCTCTCAACCTTTGGGGTACATGTGGCCTGGCTATTTAACCCATGGTGTGCAACAAAGTGCCGCTCGGAGGTAAAACAACCCCAAGTCTCTGGACCCATCCAGCATATTCTTTAACACGCACAGGATATGGTTCTCCTGCACACTGATAAAGGCTTAGTGTCCCATCTGATGGACGGCCATTTGTGTTCCCTATTGACCGAGAGCGTGAAGTTTTGCGGAGATAAATCTGAACGATGGTTCATGTGGAACTCGAACATGGGAACGACCGATTGATGAGAGGTAGATGCCGAACACGTGGAAAAATGAAGTGTAAATTTATGAAACAGAAAGGCTAATTTGTAAAAATGGAGATATAGTAAGCTGGATTCAAGAAAAGTTTAATCCACCTGAAATGCACATTCCAGGTTACCAGTATTGTGAACCTTTTACGAAACTAGAGAAAAGGTTAAAGCGAGGAGATCCTGGTATTAACCATGTAGACAAAGCCTGCAAAAAGCACATTTCATTATTAAATGATTTGGATGAACTTCAGAATAGAGTCTGGCGCACTACCAACTGTGCTACACCACCCCTGAAACACAAAATACTTAAATGACAAAATTAAAATTGGATGGAATAAAAGTAGTCTATACTTCCAATAATTTTCTATAATTACATGATAAACCTCTACTTTCCATGTAATGTAGATATATATGAACTACAAAACTTATTACACTCATTGTATATGACCAAATAATTTATAAAGTCATATTACCTCCAAGTTCTAATTATGATAAATTTCATATTTATGCCTTCACAGTTAGGAATGTGATCTATCAGGCCTGAATGTAGGAAAAAATAAAGGACGCGGAAGGTCCCTTTCTTTTATTTTTAAATAATCCAGCTGCTCTTTGCTTTCCAGGAATGTACAACCCTTTTCCTAGAACGTTTTGTACAAGCTTAGTACCAGCATATCCCGCAACTGTAGCTGCTTTTCCCAATGATACGAGTTCAGGTATTAAGAACGGCGGAAATCCACCTAGCTGTGTTTTACTGAAATGAAGTCGAACTGGCGTTTTAGATTTTTGCAGATTAATGATTTTGTCAGTTTCAGAGTATCCTTACCTTTCTTCTGTGGATCAATACCTAAAGTACATCATCATCATCCTCAAGCAGTCATGGACTACGGATGTCCAACCAGACCGTGCAATTTAGTTCTCCAAGCAAGTCTGTCCTGAGCTACATCTGCTGCATTTGGCCACTGCACATCAATTCTAACAAGGTCCTGTTTGACATTGTCTGCCCACCGCATCCTAGGTCTCCAAGCAAGTCTGTCCTGAGCTACATCTCCTGCATTTGGCCACTGCACATCAATTCTAACAAGGTCCTGTTTGACATTGTCTGCCCACCGCATCCTAGGTCTCCAAGCAAGTCTGTCCTGAGCTACATCTCCTGCATTTGGCCACTGCACATCAATTCTAACAAGGTCCTGTTTGACATTGTCTGCCCACCGCATCCTAGGTCTCCAAGCAAGTCTGTCCTGAGCTACATCTCCTGCATTTGGCCACTGCACATCAATTCTAACAAGGTCCTGTTTGACATTGTCTGCCCACCGCATCCTAGGTCTCCAAGCAAGTCTGTCCTGAGCTACATCTCCTGCATTTGGCCACTGCACATCAATTCTAACAAGGTCCTGTTTGACATTGTCTGCCCACCGCATCCTAGGTCTCCCCCTTTTTCTAAAACCTTTAGGCACACTGTTCATAACCCTTTCGCCAATCTATAATTATCCATACGGGCAACATGGCCAAACCAGCGGAGTCTCTCTCTGCACAATATGCTGCTTAAAAGAGGTTGCCGACTCGTTTGCCTAACCCCATCATTAGTTATAAAGTTGAACCACCTAATGCCCAAGATACTTCGTAAGCATCTAGAATCAAAAGCATCTAGTTTTCTGTTATGTTGTTCACTTTAAGTTATTAGATAACTTAAAGTTATAGGATTCTTATTTAGAAATGCACTCTTCAATTTTTGCTTTTGTGCAGGCGTTAAAATACACTGCTTACAAAAATTATGGGATATTTCAAAATGAATATGAAGCGATAAAAGAAGAAGCATTTGATTTTTTTTTATTAAACAAGAACATCAGAAAAGCAAACGACAAGTCAAAGAAAGTTGTTCGATTATACAAATGAGATTCAAAACCAACTTTTATTTCATTGGTGAAAATGCACTATACAAAAAGGCTGAAAGTACTGCACGTTCCCTGATCTTGAAAGTGAACATCCTGCAATTTTCCAGCCCTTGCAATGCCCCTCCTACACGATTTGCCAGAATGCGAAGCCTGGAGAGCCATACATAGGACGTCTTGAAGCTGGTCAAACACAGACTACAGTGGCAACAGCACTTGGAACATCCCAAACCATAGAACATGAGCTGATGAGCGTCGTCATTGGACCCGTGATGAGTGATCAACTGTCCTCTTCTCTGATGAGTCACGGTTCAGTCTGCAGTCTGACAATCATCGTGTCCTGATCTGGCGTAAACGAGGAACACGGGAGAATCCACGTTTCATGCGAAAAAGGGACTCCTTCGGTGGTGGTGATGGTGGAATCATGGTGTGGGCTGGCATCAGCATTGGTGGTCGTACTGACCTCCACGTCATCGGAAACGGATCGCTGACTGCTGTCAGATATCGAGATGAGGTCCTGCACCCTATAGTGGTACCCTATGCTGGAGCAGTTGGAAACAACTTTCTTTTCATGGACGATAATGCAAGGCCCCACCGTGCGCATCTCGTCAACAACATGCTTCAGGAGGCTGGAATCGAACACATGGACTGGCTTTCACGTTCTCCAGACCTGAATCCCATTGAACATGCTTGGGATGCACTGGGAAGACGTCTGGCAAACCGTCCAATGCCTCCCACAACACTTCTTGAGCTGGAAGTTGCCCTGGAGCAAGAGTGGCAGAGGATCCCACAAGAACTGCTGGACATTCTGATCCTGTCCATGCCCCATCGCTGTCAGTGTGTTTTGGCAGTCTTGGGTGACCATACGCCCTACTGAACAGTCAATGTGTGCCACTCTCGTCCAGTTTCACATGCTTCTGTTCACCCCCACCAATATGTCACTTGCTACTCAATCACGACAATTGAGTTTGCATCTCATTTGCATAATCGAACAACTTTCTTTGACTTGTCGTTTGCTTTTCTGATGTTCTTGTTTAATAAAAAAAATCAAATGCTTATTTTTTTTATTGCTTCATATTCATTTTGAAATATCCTCTAATTTTTGTGAGCAGTGTAGTTAAATAACTGTGATACATTGTACTTTATTTTATGGGTATCACGTACTTATATTTTTATATAAAAATTAAGGATGTATTGTGTAAAGTGTAAAACGAAAACTTTAACAGATAACGTTGAATATGTCACATCAAAGAATAAAAGAGTAATGATGAGAGGTAGATGCCAAATATGTGGGAAGACAACCTAGTTAACTGAAAGTTAACATAATATTGAAGTATTTTCTACCTAAAGAATCAAATTTAAAAAAAAACTGAATTCTTTAATTGTAATTACATTTTCAACCACTAGATGGCGCCACAGTTACTATGAGACGTGACACGTGAATTCAGTTTTTTTTTCCAGTTTGATTCTTTAGGTAGAAAATACTTCAATATTATGTTAATTTCCAGTAACTAGGCTGTATTAATTCGTTTTGTATATAGAATGCGTTGATGACAATATATTAAGTATAGTGTGTTAAAAGAAATCCAATTAAAATTCTTTATTTTCCCCTTAAATTATAAGAAAATAATGTTTTAAAGCGGATTTGTGTAGAGATGCATTTAAACATAAAATATTGCTCACATTACTTCCAATTGGGTACTTAACTGTTGAATAAGAAATTTACATTAATCAGTAATTAATGTGTAAAATACTAAAAATGTGTAATGTTGAAACACAGAACATGCGATATTTAAGTCTCAGAGGTTATATGTTGATACGTTCGCTAGTTCTTTTTCTTTCTTATGTACAATGTTAAAAAACAACAACAGGAATTTATCTATATTTCTTGATATTAAGCAGCTGAAATTAGTGGTGAATTTCGTTATTTTTCATTGTATTTAATGTAGGTAAGCATATTATTTTTTTATCTCAGTCGTTATAAATCAAATTTTTAGGGAATTAAATGTATTTTTTACTAAACAGTTGAAATAAGTGTCGAAATCGCTTAATTTTCAATGCGTTTGAGAAAAAACGATATTTCACCTCTGTAATTGAAAAAATCTCATTTTGAGGGAATTTTCTGTTTTTTTTTCAATCACTTAAATTTTATGATGAAATCCTCTTAATTTTCAATAAAATTAAGAAAGAAAAAAACCGTTATTTTTAATTAAATTATCATACTTTTTGTCACGGAAATATTTCAAAGCAATTATTAACTGAGTAATTCGTGTAAGAGTATGAAAATTCAATTTTTTTTTTACTTATTCATTGGAAAAGTATATAAAATTCGTCTATACTCCTTTGTATTATTTAATATACAGGAAATTATCCTTTTTCTTGTAGGTCATTATTGAAAAGTATTAATATTCAGTAAAATCGGCTCTAAAACACTTGATAAATTCCTTTATCGCCAAATGGCTGATGTAATAATTTCGATTATTTCTCTGTTAAAATCTACATAATGAAAGTTTCCATCTCTGTAAAGTAAAAATTAGAATTTCATTCCGTGCTGATAATTTTCTGATAAACACAGCACTCGGTGCATTTATTGAAGCGCTGGCACTTTTGGGGCAGGGGTGGCTCAGTCGGTAGCGCGCCAGGCTCGCAATCTGTAGTTCCCAGGTTCGATTCCCAGCTGGGTCAGCGTTCAGATTTATCTCCGCAAAATTTCCCCGCCCTGCCCACGGTCAGTAGGGGACACCGATGGGCTTGAAAAGGCCGCCGTCAGTCGGATGGGACGTTAAGCTGTGGCACCGTGTGCGGGAGAGTCATACACTGTGCACGTTAAAGAACACGCTGGATGGCCTTGACGGGAGGCTACCATCTGTCTCCCAACAGCTGTTCCAGTGGGTCCCCTCCCCCAACTTTCTCTGAGCCTTCGGGGTCCATGTGACCTGGTCATTTAGCCCATGGTGTGCAAAAAAGTGCCGCTCAGAGGTAAAACAACCCAACTCTGCAGTTCCCAAGTTCGAGTCCCAGATGGGTCAGCGTTGAGATTTATCTCCGCAAAATTCCCCGCCCTGCCCACGGTCAGTAGGGGACACCGATGGGCTTGGAAAGGCCGCCGTCCGTCGGATGGGACGTTAAGCCGTTGCCCCGTGTGTGGGAGAAACATACCCTGTGCACGTTAAAGAACACACTGGATGGCCTTGACGGGAGGCTACCATCTGTCTCCCAACAGCTGTTCCAGTGGGTCCCCTCCCCCAACCATCTCTGAGCCTTCGGGGACTAGTGGCCTGGCCATTTAGCCCATGGTGTGCAAAAAAGTGCCGCTCAGAGGTAAAACAATCCAATCCAAACTTGGCACTTTTGAGAGGCGATTACTTTAAAAAAAACCGTTGATTTCGAGGTGGCTCGATCCGGTAGCGTAATGGCCTATGACTAAGCAAGCAAGCGTCTCCAGACAACTTTGAAAGGAAATCTTATGTTTTCATCACTTCTTTAATACTGGAGAATGTCTCTACATCGTGAAATTATAAGTAATGTTTGATAAACCATGAAAATTTAGAGAATTTGCAACCTTTTATTATAAGTGTAATCCCAGAAATTGATGTATTTAAGGCTTTTTCTCCCAGTGAGCGAGATGATTCCGCAAGCACGTTGCAACCTGTGAAAAATGACTCAGGAGCATGAGTTTTTTGGGAGCGTCACGGGAGAGTCATGTGAGAAGCCGCGATAACGTTGTTTACCTCCCCACTTGCTAAAGATAAGACTCAAAAATTCACACAACACATATATTTCATTTTAAAATTTTTTATTGATATCAAAGTATTGGGAGATACAGTGACAATGCGTAGGTTTCACATAATATTTTACACAGGTAATGATTTCCATTTGGTTTACAATTTTATACATTTCACAATGATGCTTTCTTCACATTGATTATAGATATACTTTACAGCCTGTGTAGAAAAATGCAGGTTAACAGAGGAAATGGTTTTACATACAGCTGTCTACATATAATAATTACATGCAATATTTTACATATACAGGGGTTATACAAAAAATTATGCATACATTCGAATAAAATCGTCATATTATAATCAAATTATAATCGTCAGAAAAAATATCTGGCAACGATTTTTTTAGAAATTAGTGATCTGGCAACCTTCGTGTCACGTGATTACAGAATTCAGGAAAAATATCTGGAGCGTATACAGCAACTGTACACGCTCCAGTTACCGTTCACAGCAAACTGGAGCGTGTGCAGTTACTGCACACGCTCCAGTTTGCTGTGAACGGTACCTGCACACGCTCAATATTTTCGTGAGTGAGTCCACACGATCCAGGTCTTTGTGAGCTCACACGATCCAATGTGCTGTGAACATTAACCGCAACCGCTCCAGTTTGCTGTGAACGGTAACTGTACACGCTCAATATTTCCGTGAGTGAGCCCACACGATCTAGTATCAAAATAATATGACCACCTACAGTCGCTCAAAAAAGTATCCGAACACTATGGTTGATTACAGAATTCAGAAAAAATATCTGGCAGCGATTTTTTTAGAAAGTAGTGATCTGGCAACCTTCGTGTCAACACGGTTGCCAGATCACTAATTTCTAAAACAATCGTGGCCAGATATTTTTTCTGAATTCTGTAATCGACCATAGTGTTCGGATATTATTTTGAGGGACTGTACCTGGAATTTCAGATTTAATTTCATCTCTTGTTAGAATGCGTAAATGTTCTCCTTTTATATTATCATTCATATTCTTTGGATCTAAGCATACTCTTAACGTACTTAATTTAACGTACGTACTTAATGTTTTTAATTTCTTTTCTACTATTACCAAAGAACTAGCCCAGTCTGTAGGGGGTGGCTCAGTCGGTAGCGCGCCAGGCTTGTAATATGTAGTTTCCAGGTTCGAGTCCCAGCTGGGTCAGCGTTGAGATTTATCTCCGCAAAACTCTCCGACCTGCCCACGGTCAGTAGGGGACACTGATGGGCTTGGAAAGGCCACCGTCCGTCGGATGGGACATTAAGCAATGGTCCCGTGTTTGGGAGAGCCATACCTGTGCACGTTAAAAAACACGCTGAATGGCCTTGACGGCCTGTCTTCCAACAGCCGTTTTAGTGGTTCCCCTTCCCCAACCTTCTCTGAGCCTTCGTGGTCCAGGCCATTTAGCCCATTGTGTGAAAAAAACTGCCGCTCAGAGGTAAAACAACCCAACCAGTCTGTAGGTTCACCTGTTTTCCTTACTATACCTTTATTTACCAATCTCTCTAATTCATTTTGAGCTTATCTTTCAAAGCGAATGGAATTCTTCTTCACTGTTGAATAACTGGCACACTGTCTTCCTTCAGGCAAATTTTATATTTTTTTGACAAGCATCGCATCCCATTGAATAAGGTAGAAAATTCTTTAACAACTTTATCGTTTTCCAGAACTGATAACTCATTATCAGTTTCTTCCGATGCAATTTGATATATCCTTTTCAAAATTCTTAGTTTCTCACATGCCTTCAACTCTAATATTGGTTGATTTCCATGCTAACAATTACCATATTTGATACAGTCTCTTTATTTTTTTATTTTGACATCTATGACATCCACAGATTTAATTTCACTTCCTCCACAAGCTTTAAGTAACATATGTTTCTTTTCCAAGATTGGCATAATTTCTAATCTCTTATAGTAATTGATAATATAAAATAAATAAAAACTCCTCAAACGGCTGCTTGTCACAGAGGTCTGAACAGGAGCCTGTCAGTTTATATGCCATAGTAAGTCTGTGAGAATGGCAGGACCTCAGCAGAAAAACAACACAAACGTCCATGCCTTAGTCCGGGGTTCGAACCCAGGTCCCTTAGATCAGTAGCCAAGTGCTCTAACCATTCGGCCACGGGACGGCTCTTTATAGGGTAATAAATCTGCCTGTGCTCCTGTATCAATTTTAAATGATATTGTTGAGCCCAATATTTGTACTGAATATTCCATCCCTCAGGTTTATTATTACTTTCAATTGAATTGACCGTATCAATCAGAAATTCATCATTCTGAATTTTCTACTGTGTTTGCATATTTTTTGTTGTATGGCCTGCACATTTTAACAAAGTGATTATATTTTCCGCATTGCTTGCATTGTATCTTTTATGCTGGACATTTACCATAATCATGTTTTTTATCACACCTCGAACATTTATTCCGGCCTTTTAGTATAGTTTTGTTGGCATCACTCTTTGCATAATTGCTTTTTACGTGTTTTTTTTTTTTTCTTTTTTTTTTTGGGGGGGGGGGGGGGGGGGGCTCAGTCGGTAACGCGCCAGGCTCGTAATCTGTAGTTCCCAGGTTCGAGTCCCAGCTGGGTCAGCGTTCAGATTTATTTCCGCAAAATTTCCCGCCCTGCCCACGGTCAGTAGTGGACACCGATGGTCTTGGAAATGCCGCCGTCCGTCGGATGGGACGTTAAGCCGTGGCCCCGTGTGCGGGAGAGCCATACCCTGTGCACGTTAAAGAACACGTTGGATGGCCTTGACGGGAGGCTACCATCTGTCTCCCAACAGCTGTTTCAGTGGGTCCCCTCCCCCAACCTTCTCTGTGCCTTCGGGGTCCATGTGATCTGGCCATTTAGCCCATGGTGTGAAAAAAAGTGCCGCTAAGAGGTAAAACAACCCAACCCAACGTATTTTTTTCCCTGAGAACGTATTGCAATCTCTTGCTTTGTTGCATCAGTGTTATTTTACCATGTTCGCATTTGAATTTGTGTCTGTTTTGCGGCTTGACAAATTTTGATTGCTTTCTCTAAAGTTAGTTCTTCTTCTAATAAACGTTCCCTGATTTTATTATCTTTTACTCCTATAACAAGCTGATCTCTTAATAATGATTCGCAAAGATTTTCATAATTGCAAGACTGAGCTTTTAACCTTAACTCTACTAGAAATTGCTCCATTGTTTCCCCTTCATTCTGATCTCTATTCCGAAATATACAGGATACCTCTCATAACTCATTTACTTTCGGAGTGCAGTACTCAGCAAGTTTCTTTAGGATTGTAACATAATCTCTTACTTCCGTCTCTAGAAAGCTGAAGGTGTTGTATAATTCGATAGCTTCCGGTCCAGCTACATGTAGCAGGAGAGCCATATTTTGTTTATCTGTTCTTTGTACAGTCGCTCAAAAAAATATCCGAACACTGTGGTTGATTAATGAATTCAGAAAAAAATATCTGGCAACGATTCTTTTAGAAATTAGTGATCTGGCAACCGTGTCACGTGACACGTTGTTGCCAGATCACTAACGTCAAAAAATCGTTGCCAGATATTTTTTCTGAATTCTGTAATCAACCATAGTGTTCGGATACTTTTTGAGCGACTGTAGGTGGTCATATTATTTTGATACCAGATCGTGTGGGCTCACTCACGGAAATATTGAGCGTGTGCAGTTACCGTTCACAGCAAACTGCAGCGTGTGCAGTAACTGCACACGCTCCAGTTTGCTGTGAACGGTAACTGGAGCGTGTACAGTTGCTGTACACGCTGCAGATATTTTTCCTGAATTCTGTAATCACGTGACACGAAGATTGCCAGATCACTAATTTCTAAAAAAACCGTTGCCCGATATTTTTTTCTGAATTCTGTAATCAACCATAGTTTTCGAATATTTTTTTGAGCGACTGTACCTGCGAGCTTGCTTCTACAATAGAGTTCAAATCTTTGCTTGAACTTTTCTATTCCTCATTAGTTTCCAATTAATTTAAAAGTTTCGGGAGGCTACAAGTACTCCATTACTCTACATCAGTGGTTCTCAATCTTTTATGCTTCACGTACCCCCTGGAAATGTGTATGTAACTGGCGTACCTCTTGTATAGATTGATAAAACAATAGTTGTAGTATAACAATGGTTATTTTTACTTTGTTACTAGATGTAGCGACTTTTGACCTCTCACGGCATACCCGAAAAAATTTTACCGCATACTCCACGTCGAGAACCCCTACCTATATAATCACTTTAGACAGACTCTTGACACCATGTATCATTTATGTATTTATACTAATTACTTTAATAAATCTTACCTTTAGATTATTTATAAGAAAGAATATATTTTATTCATTAGCCATTTTAGTTGCGATTTCACTGTTGCCAAATAGCAAGTACCAAACTTTGGTTATATCTCAATTCTACTGAAATGCTTATAGCTGAGCATGTTTCTGTTACCATGTGGATGACTGAAATTTTGAAGAACTTTTATGATAAAGGCATGGTACCTAAGGATTTTACCAGAGCTATTGTTATCCCTATTTCTAAAAAAGGTTGCAGTTCTTGTGATAACTATAGGAGTATCAGCCTCTTTCTGTTCCAGGTAAAATTCTTTGCATGATTGTGCTTAACAGAATTAAGAATCTGGTTGACAGTCAATTGCGTGATGAGCAATGTGGATTCAGAAGTGGTAGGGGATGTGTGGATCAGATATTTTCACTTAGGCAGATTCTTGAGAAATGTTTAGAGTTTCAGAAACCTTTGGTTGCTAGCTTTGTTGATTTCAAAAAGGCTTTCGACTTTGTTGATCGTCATAATTTGTGGTTGATTGTGAGATCATATGGTATACCAGACAAGTTAGTTAACATTATGAAAGCTCTCTATAATAACACTGAGTCGTGTGTGAGAGTTGGTAAGGCTTGTCGCAATTGGTTTAGCATTACTTCTGGTGTTCGACAAGGGTGTATTTTGTCTCCTTTTCCCTTTAGCTTGGTTATTGATTATGTTATGCGAAATTCACTTCAAAGGAAAATTTTTGGCCTTAAATGGGCTTTAGATACGGAAATTTCTGGTTTAGATTATGCTGATGATTTAGCCCTTTTGGCAAATGATGTTGATGAGATGAACTCTTTCATTCGAGCTGTTGATGAGACTGGTAGTAGAGTAGGTTTGGTTATAAACAGAGAGAAAACTAAAGTGATGAAAATTGGTCAGGCAGGTTGTGATTCAGTTAATCTGAATGGTTGCAGTCTTGAACAGGTGTCACAGTTTAATTATCTTGGGAGCTATGTAACAGATAATGGTGATGTGCGGCATGAGATTAACAGACGAATAGGGATTGCTGCCGGGACTTTTAAGAATCTATGGAGAGTGTGGAGAAATAGGCGTATACACCTAAAGACTAAAATTAGACTGTATAATAATTTGGTTCTTTCTAGGGTTAGTTATAGTATTGAAACTTGGACGCTTTGTACACAACATAACAGGAAACTAGATGCTTTTGATTCTAAATGAAATTTATTGGAGATTAGGTGGTTCAACTTTGTAAGTAATGACGTGGTAGGCAAAGGAGTCTGCAACCTCCTTTAAGCAGCATATTGTGGAGAGAGAGACTTCATTGGTTTGGCCATGTTGCCCGTATGAATAATTATAGATTGGCGAATAGGGTTATGAACAGTGTGCCTAAAGGCCTCAGAAAGAAGGGGAGACCTAGGATGCGGTGGGCAGACAATGTCAAACAGCACCTTGTTAGAATTGGTGTGCAGTGGCCAGATGCAGTAGATGTAGCTCAGGATAGACTTGCTTGGAGAATTGCCATTATTCTTCTCTCCTGCAGATAAGCAGATGCTTTGCGGGTCATTTGTTTAAACTTTTGTATAACTAACATGAATATGAATAACGATTATTATTATTATTAAAAAAAAAAAGAACTAAATTGCACGGTCTGGTTGGACCTCCGTTGCCCATGGCTGCTTGAGGATGACAATAAAAGAGAGTGGATTTTTATTGCAGTATATAATTTTCGCTTCCGTTTAGAAATCTTTAAAAATGCGTGAAATATTCACGTCAGGGTCAGACTAAGGGCCAATCCACTCTCCTCACTTTTCAGAATGCTAGTTAGGATATTTGGGGCTAAAATTTATTCAACTTGTGCATGTTTCGCGCATTTTTTAAGAAATGTTTTTAAAAACCTCTAAAACTAAGTAGAGTCTAGTCTGTTGCTCTCCCGCCAAACTTTTCCGGCCCGATTTTGTCGCTTGCCCCCTTTCTCCTTTAACTTTTTTCTAAATCATTGTCTGCACAAGTTTAATGCATTTTTACATCCATTACATTCAGTAGCATTATTAAAGGGGGAAAATTATTTTCTCCTCTTTAGTTCGGCCGGGTTGTGTTGGGTTGTTTCACCTCTGAGCGCCACTTTTTTGCACACCATGGACTAAATGGCCAGGTCACATGGACACCGAAGACTCAGAGAAGGTTGGGAGAGGGGACCCACAGGAATAGCTGTTGGGAGACAGATGGTAGCCTCCCGTCAAGGCCATCCAGCGTGTTCTTTAACGTGCACAGGGTATGGCTCTCCCGCACACGGGGCCACGGCTTAACTCCCATCCGATGGACGGCGGCCTTTCCAAGCCCATTGGTGTCCCCTATTGACCGTGGGCAGGGCGGGGAATTTTGCGGAGATAAATCTCAACGCTGACCCAGCTGGGACTCGAACCTGGGAACTACAGATTACGAGCCTGGCGCGCTACCGACTGAGCCATCCCCGCCCCATGCTACTAAGGAAAACGGGTCGAAAAATTAGCAAACTTGTGTATATTTTACGGATTTTTCATGAAATTTTTTAAAAACCTCTAAAGCTGAGGAGAAAACGCGAAAAATAAATAAATACTCTTCCAGGCTGACAGAGGTCTGACAGGAATTTTAATTCTACAGATTTATTTGGATAATATTAATTATTTTATTTTCATTACTACAAATCAATAGCACTATAGTAAGTTTCATTCATTCCTAGCTTGTTAATTTAACATGCCATGGAGAAAAATCAGCGAGGAAGGCGTGGACCCAGCAGAAACACAACAGAAATATCGATGACTTACTCGGGGATCGAACCCCAGTCCTTTTGGTCACTAGTCAAGCGCGCGAATTACTCGGCTACCGGAGAAATGGAAATCCAGTCTCTTGACGCCTCAGCAGAAAGACAGCACGGAAAAAAATCTTTATGTGGGATTCGGACCTAGGTCTACTTCTGTTTGCATACAGATCTCAAGAAGGTTGGTGTTTACCTCTGAGTGGCACTTTTTTGCACACCATGGGCTAAATGGCCAGGTCACAAGGACCCTGAAGGCTCAGAGAAGGTTGGGGGAGGGGACCCACTGGAACCGCTGTTGGGAGACAGATGGTAGCCTCCCGTCAAGGCCATCCAGCGTGTTCTTTAACGTTGGGTTGTTTTACCTCTGAGCGGCACTATTTTTGCACACCATGGGCTAAATGGCCAGGTCACATGAACCCCGAAGGCTCAGAGAAGGTTGGGGGAGGGGACCCACTGGAACAACTGTTGGAAGACAGATGGTAGCCTCCCGTCAAGGCCATCCAGCGTGTTCTTTAACGTTGGGTTGTTTTACCTCTGAGTGGCACTTTTTTGCACACCATGGGCTAAATGTCCAGGTCACATGGACCCCGAAGGCTCAGAGAAGGTTGGGGGAAGGGACCCACTTTAACCGCTGTTGGGAGACAGATCCCGTCAAGGCCATCCAGCGTGTTCTTTAACGTGCACAGGGAATGGCTCTTCCGCACACGGCTTAACGTCCCATACAACGGTCTTTCCAAGTCCATCGGTGTCCCCTACTGACCGTGGGCTGGAATTTTGCGGAGATAAATCTAAACGCTGACCCAGCTGGGACTCGAACCTGGGAACTGTAGATTACGAGCTTGGCGCGCTACCGACTGAGCCATCCCCGCACCTGATCTCAAGAAGCTATAATTTGACATTTCTATTCTAACACGCGAGTTTAGATTACCCTAGAATTCAAAACAGACCTTTGCATAACAAATTTAATCAGCAAGGAATGAAAATGAAGAGTTGAAACGACTAAGAGCAGGAATCGAGAGGATTGGGGTGCTCATTGGTAGCGTGACAGGCTCGTAATCTGCAGTTCCAAGGTTCAGGTTCCATCTGGGCCTGCTTTGAGATTTGTCTCCGCAAAACTCCCCGTCCTACCCTCGGTCAGTAGGGGACACCGATGGGCTTGGAAAGGCCACCGTCCGTCGGATGGGACGTTAAACCGTTGTCCTATATGCGGGAGAGCCATACCCTGTGCGCGTTAAACAACACGTTGGATGGTCTTGTCGGGAGGCTACCATCTGTATTCTAGCAGCTGTCCAGTCACCCAACCTTCTTTGAGCCCTAGGGGTCCTTGAGACCTGGTCATTTAGCCCATTGTGTGCAAAACATTGAAAACAACCCAACCGAAAACAAAGCCCAAGAACTATTACGAAATACACAAAATACAAAAATTCTCAGAAGAATCAAATATCAACCGATCATTTATTTATGCGCATAAAATTGACCACACGACCTTTTCTATACGAGAAAACGATAAAAAAAAAAAATTGCGATCACTGATATTTCGCCGAAAATAATTCGGCCGTAGCGAGTGCTTTAGGTTACGGCTACCAGATGGCGCGCGCGTCGCGTCTGAGTCACATCCCCAACAGCGTTAACAAAACTAAGTGGGAATAAAACCTGAGCGCCGCCGTACAATAGCTCTGAAGCGTTATTGGATTTTAGGAGAGGTTGTTTGTAGTGAAGCTGCGCTGACATTCCCGTAGCTGCGACTGGGAGACAGCGTCAAGCGACAGATCAGTGCACTACGTTGCGTCCAGTCGATCCGTCTTCCAGCAGCGGGAGTTCTTTGTTATCCATCTGTGACTCCTGCTGTCGCTGTTGCCGGCCTTGAGCTGCATTTTAGAGGTTGAGGACAACTTCGAAAGGAGTAAGAAGGAACGATTAATATCTCACTGTCTGCGTTTACTTCAATCCAACCAATTTATCTGCAATGGGGTGTGCCAACACTAAGGCTGGAGCTGCTGGCGCAACAGCATATGGTGCTCCTGAAGATGCTCCTGATGCTGGAGACCCCACCCAGACTGGGAAGGTGGATGTGCCCAAGGTAGTAGTGGATGGAGAAGCCACACAATCAGGAGAAATGGCGGTCAATGGGAGCGTTGTGCAGAATGGCCATGGAGGTAAGGGATTTCGATTTTTCAAACAACCTGATCAAATGTAGATTCAAAATTGTTTTAACTTTATGTTTCCTTTATTTAGGTAAGTATTTCTTGTCAATAATCTAAATGAAGTTTTGTTTTTTTAAATGTATTTTATTGTTTATATAGATAAGGGAGTGTATTTTTGATTTATGTTACTATAAAGTTAAAAACTACTTTAAAAACTACTTTTTAAAAACTACCTATTTAACTTAAAAATTACTTTATTCAAAGTATGTTTTAAAGATTATCAACTTTGCTGAGAACAGTTTGTTTAATTGCATCTTCAGGAACGTTTTTAGCTGCTAATTAATATGCAAGCAAATTACAATCAAGCATTTGTTTTTTACAGGTATAAGGAAATAGCTGAATTACTGATGTTATTTTTCCATATTTTTATTTTATATCTATCCTTTACACAATCTTTTCTCATTTTTTGATATCTTTTTTCCTCTCATGAAAAATTAAATTCTTTCTCCTTTTCGGGATTTTTAGCTCTTTCTGAAAACTATTCTAGTGATGTTGATGAGGTGAAGAACACCAAGATTTCATCCAGATTTTCTTCATCTCATCATCTTTACTTCCCACAATACGATCTCCTTCATCTCACAGCCTTCACCACAAATAGTTTTCAATCCTCATTGTTTTTTCCCTCATCTTTTAAAACTTTACTCACATTTCATCTCCTTTCCTTCAACCCCTAAAATTAACATCATTTATTCTAACCTTCTTTTTCTTAAATCAACATAATTAATTCCTCGTTTTCTACCTTGTCAAGCAATATTTATTTCTCATTTTCTTCCTCGTCAAGCAATATTTATTCGTTATTTTCTACCTCGTCAAGCAATATTTATTCACTTTCTTCCTCATCAAGTAATATTTATTCCTCATTTTCTTCCTCGTCAAGCAATATTTATTCCTCATCTTCTTGTTAAAAAAATATTTATTCCTCGTGTTCTTCCTTTTAAAACAACCTAATTCATTTCTCATCTTCACCCTAAAAAATTTTATTTATCATCTTCTTTCTATTAAAACAACGTAATTTAATGCTCATCTTCTTGCTCTTAAAACAACGCGATTTAATATTCATCTTCTTCCTCTTAAAGCAACGAATTTAATCTTCATTTTCTTCCTCTTAAAACATGTTGATCTCGATTTAATCCTCATCTTCTTTCTCTTAAAGCAACGTAATTTAATCCTCATTTTCCTCCTCTAAAAACAATGTAATTTAATCCTCATCTTCTTCCTCTTAAAACAACGCGATTTAACCCCATCTTTTTCCTCTTAAAACAATGTAATTTAAATCTCATCTTCTTTCTCTGAAAATAACGCAATTTAATCCTCATTTTCTTCCTTTTAAAACAAAGTAATTTAACCATCATTTTCCTCTTCTTAAAACAATGTAATTTAATCCTCATCTTCTTAAAACAATTTAATTCATTTCTCATCCTCGTCCTCTTAAAACAGTCTATTACTCATTTTCTTCCTCTAGAAATAACATAGTATATTTCTCATTTTCTTCCTCTTAAAGCAACGAAATTTATTTCTCATTTTAATCATCTTAAAATAGCATAATTTATACCTCATCTTCTTCCTCTTAAAAATAACATCATTTAGTTCGAATATTTACTTCCAATAACTTCTTCATTTTTTAACGCCATCATTCATTCCTCCACCTCTTCCTCATGGTCTAAAGTCATCTTCTTTCCTCATTCTCTAGCATCATTCATTCATTCCTCCACCTCTTCCTCATGATCTAAAGTCATCTTCTTTCCTCATTCTCTAACATCATTCATTCATACTCTTCATCCTCTCAAATTAGCATAATGAATTCCTCATCTTTTTCCCATGAAAACATTCAGTCCTATCCTCCTCGGTTGGACAGATTTTTTCATTCCCCATCTTCCTCATCCCCTACAACATTATTCATCCTCATCATTTTCCATATCTTTGATCCAAACACTCCACATTACAATTTTTTTCATCTTCTTTAATACAACTTTTCTTTTTTATATACTTTACATTCTCTATTTTATTTTCTAAATCCTTTCAGCATTCTCTCCTCTTCTGCAAATTCTGTCACGTTCTACTTTTCCTTTTACTTCAATCATCCTCCAACATCTAGTTTTTTACTCTCATTTTTCCCACATCAGATGATGAAAATTCTTCTCTCTATCACTCAATAGCGTTTTTTTTCTCACTTTTCCATGAATTTTTTACTCTGAAGTTTCATCTTGCATTTCGAAAAACTTCTTCTTTCCTCATATTTTCTTCCATCGATATTTCTCAGCATCGATTTTCTTCTGTTCCGGTTTTTTTCTTCAATCGATTTCTTTCCGCAACACAACCTACATAATCCGAAACGTTCAAATATTCAGAGAATTTCAAAAGCAAAAAGAATTTAGATAATCTCAAATTATTTTTTAATCAAATGTTGATTTTATAATTTTTTTCTTTTTTTAAATGCTTTGGTTGTTAATTTAGTCCCGATTTTCTGCAAATAATCCCAAACTTTGAGATCCAGAATAGTTTACTGTTTTTCACGGCCTTACGGTTGATTTTAAGCATGATAAGGGTTGACGTTGTTTTTTTCCTTTATTACGCAATTAAATAATCGACCAAAATTACTTTCTGAACTGTTGCCATTTTCTGCTTCCTAATATTTTTCCTTTGGAACTCACACTGAATAATTAGTAGAAGAAATGTAGCTATTTCCATTAAATATATTTTGTTTTTAAATATTCTAAATTAATATTCAACTCTCGCGTAAATAATTTAAATCATAATTAAATTGCCCAGAGTTAATACTGAACCAAATGAAGATTCTCATCGGAATTATCTCATTTTACTGTACCAAATGGAGATTCTCTTGAAAATTGTCTCATTTTACTATACCAAATCAAGATTCTCTTGAGAATTGTCTCATTTTACTATACCAAATCAAGATTCTCATAGGAATTGTCTTAATTATACCAAATGAAGATTCTCACGAGAATTGTCTCATTTTACTATACCAAATGAAGATTCTCTTGAGAATTGTCTCATTTAACTATACCAAATGAAGATTCTCTTGAGAATTGTCTTATTTAACTCCAAAAAAATGAAGATTCTCATGAGAATTGTCTCATTTTACTGTACCAAATGAAGATTCTCTTGAGAATTGTCTCATTTAACTATACCAAATGAAGATTCTCATCAGAATTGTCTCATTTGACTATACCAAATGAAGATTCTCATCAGAATTGTCTCATTTTACTATATAAAATGAAGATTCTCATGGGAATTGTCTCATTTTACTGTACCAAATGAAGATTCTCTTGAGAATTGTCTCATTTAACTATACCAAATGAAGATTCTCTTGAGAATTGTCTCATTTAACTGTACCAAATGAAGATTCTCATGAGAACTGCTCATTTTGCTATACCAAATGAAGATTCTCATGAGAATTCTCTCATTTAACTATACCAAATGAAGATTCTCATCAGAATTGTCTCATTTGACTATACCAAATGAAGATTCTCATCAGAACTGTCTCATTTGACTGTACCAAATGAAGATTCTCTTAAGAACTGTCTCATTAACTATACCAAATGAAGATTCTCATCAGAACTGTCTAATTTAACTGTAAAAAATGAAGATTCTCATCTGAATTGTCTCGTTTAACGCTTAGCGAATAAAGATTATCTGAAGAATTGTCTCGTTTAACTCTTTAAGAAATCAAGATTCTCATCGTGTCTCCTTTAACGCTTGGAATGTGGCTTTCGTTTCAAATAACGTGAAAATGTCCGAATATTCAGGCAGCGGAGGTTTACTCAGCCAACAGCTCGTCAAAGCTCATAATCTGCAGTTCAAATCCTAAAAGTACGTTCAGAATATTCTCGCTAATTCCTGTTCTGACCATGATTAGAAAAGTCCTTTTCTAATCATGATCAGTGTCCCACTGATGGGATTGGAAAGGCCTACGTCTATCAAATGAGAAGGTGAATTTTCTTCCATGTGCTGGAAAGACATACCTTGTGCACGTTAAACAACTCACTCAATAGCATTTATGGAAGTGTTGGGTTCGGTTGTTTTACCTCTGAACGACACTTTTTTTTTGCATACCATGGGCTAATTGGCTAGGTCACAAGGACGCCGAAGGCTCAGAGAGTGTTGGGGGAGGCGACCCACTGGAATAGCTGTTGAGAGACATATGGCAGCCTCCCATCAAAGCCATCAAGCGTGTTCTTTAACGTGCACAGGGTATGGCTGTCCTGCACACGGAGCCACAGCTTAACGTCCCATTCGACGGACGACGGCCTTTTCAAGCCCATCGGTGTTCCCTTCTGACCGTGGGCAGGGCAGGGAATTTCGCTGAGATAAATCTCAACGCTGATCCAGCTGGGCCTCGAACCTGGGAACTGCAGATTACGAACCTGGGGCGCTACCGACTGAGCCCCTCTCCGCCCCCCCCCCATTTAAGGAAAGCTACCATCTGTCCCCTAACACCTGTCTAGTGGATTCCCTTCCCAGAACCTGCCCTCTGCCCTTGAATCCTAGTAATCTGGCTATTTACTTCTGTGCAAAAAAAATGCCGCTTAGTGCTAAAACAAATCCAACAACCCGGGCATTTGGTAATAATTAGGAATTAGGTGAAATATTTCCTAAAGAATTTCTGCATTCAAAATGATCTAAATTAATTTTATTAATAATAAACAATGGGCTTAACGGCGATGTCCCAAGGACCCCATGGGCGCAGAACAGGTGGTGATAGCGGGTCATGAACTTTTGTTACGAGATAGGTGATAGCCTTTCATCAAGCGCAATCTTTAATTCGCACAGACTCTCGTGCACAGAGGGGGTGTGCGGGGGGCTCAATCGACAGCGCGCCAGGCTCGTAATCTGCAGTTCCCAGGTTCGAGTCCCAGCTGGGTCAGCGTTGAGATTTATCTCCGCAAAATTCACCTCCCTACCCACGGTCAGTAGGGGACACCGATGGACTTAGAAAAGCCGCCGTCCGTCGGATGGGACGTTAATCCGTGACCCCGTGTGCGGGAGAGCCATACCCTGTGCACGTTAAAGAACACACTGGATGGCTACCATCTGTCTCCCAACAGTTGTTCCAGTGGGTCCCCTCCCCCAAACCTTCTCTGAGCCTTCGGGGTCCTTATGACCTGGCCATTTAGCCCATGATGTGCAAAAAAGTGTCGCTCAGAGGTAAAACAACCCAACGAGCTGGTTTCCAACCGACTCTGCCAACCACGGCCCCCATATCACAGAAAAAAAAACAAGAACAAAATAAAACATCCTAAAGCAGAACAAAAACCTCTCTTTCCAAGGTCAACAAAATCGAAAATAGGTCAGTAGAATGAAGGATTTCAATGCTAACGTTAGAAGAAGTTGAGGCTTTGAAGTGAATCATTCTAGCAATATCGTGTTATGACTTCAGTCATGAAATTACAACTCGAATTTCCTCTCCGATATCACAGAATCGCGTGCTTCTAGTGCGTGCTACGTCCTCAGCTTGTATCTACCATTCACTTCATCACTCAACATCACTCCAACATCATTTCTCTTGTTCCCTGATTTCATTTTATTTTCCCTGGTGTATAGCTTTTCGTGTTTGAGATGTTGTTTTTCGGCAATATTTACCTTCCCTAATTTGCATTCTGTAGTTCTTTTTTAGATATTTTTCAAAGAAGGTATATTTTAAAGGATTTCACTTAATCGAGATCATGCCAGTCTCGTAATCTGATGTTCCCAGAATCGGGTGGTTCAGTTAAGAATATTGTTCTACGAAATCCCCATTCTACCATCAGTTAGAAAATGGACCCCGATTTGGGATGGTCTTGACGATAGACTCCCATCTGTCTTCTAACAGTTGTTGGGTTGGGTTGTTTCCACGGCTTAACGTCCCATCCGACGGACGGCGGCCTTTCCAAGCCCATCGGTGTCCCCTACTGACCGTGGGCAGGGCGGGAAATTTTGCGGAGATAAATCTCAACGCTGACCCAGCTGGGACTCGAACCTGGGAACTACAGATTACGAGCCTGGCGCGCTACCAACTGAGCCACCCCCGCCCTACTAACAGTTGTTTAGCGGGTCCCTTTCCCCAAACCTTCTCTGAGCCTTTGGGGGGTCCTTGTGACCTTGCCATTTAGGCCATTGTGTGCAAAAAAAGTGCAGCTCAGAGGTAAAATAACCCAACCTAACCTTAACTTGTAAACATAGGTTTTGCAACCCTTTATGTGATGAATATTTACTGCTAATGACTAATCCTTGCTACTAATTACTAAACTTTGCTACTAATTACTAATCTTTGCTACTAATTACTAATCTTTGCTACTAATTACTAATCCTTGCTACTAATGACCAATCCTTGTTACTAATGACCAATCTTTGCTACTAATTACTAATCTTTGCTACTAATTACTAATCTTTGCTACTAATTACTAATCCTTGCTACTAATGACTAATCCTTGCTACTATTTACTAATCTTTGCTACTAATTACTAATCTTTGCTACTAATGACTAATTCTTGCTACTAATGACTAATCCTTGCTACTAATGACCAATCTTTGCTACTAATTACTGATCTTTGCTACTAATTACTAACCTTTGTAACTAATTACTAATCCTTGCTACTAATGACTAATCCCTGCTACTATTTACTAATCTTTGCTACTAATTACTAATCTTTGCTACTAATTACTAATCCTTGCTACTAATGACTAATCCTTGCTACTAATGACCAATCTTTGCTACTAATCACTAATCTTTGCTACTAATTACTAACCTTTGCTACTAATTACTAATCCTTGCTACTAATGACTAATCCTTGCTACTATTTACTAATCTTTGCTACTAATTACTAATCTTTGCTACTAATTACTAACCTTTGCTACTAATTACTAATTCTTGCTAGTAATGACTAATCCTTGTTACTATTTACTAATCTTTGCTACTAATGACTAATCTTTGCTACTAATTACTAACCTTTGCTACTAATTCTAATCCTTGCTACTAATGACTAATCCTTGCTACTATTTACTAATCTTTGCTACTAATTACTAATCTTTGCTACTAATTACTAATCCTTGCTACTAATGACTAATCCTTGCTACTATTTACTAATCTTTGCTACTAATTACTAATCTTTGCTACTAATGACTAATCCTTGCTACTAATGACTAATCCTTGCTACTAATGACCAATCTTTGCTACTAATTACTGATCTTTGCTACTAATTACTAACCTTTGCAACTAATTACTAATCCTTGCTACTAATGACTAATCCTTGCTACTATTTACTAATCTTTGCTACTAATTACTAATCTTTGCTACTAATTACTAATCTTTGCTACTAATTACTAATCCTTGCTACTAATGACTAATCCTTGCTACTAATGACCAATCTTTGCTACTAATTACTAATCTTTGCTACTAATTACTAACCTTTGCTACTAATTACTAATCCTTGCTACTAATGACTAATCCTTGCTACTATTTACTAATCTTTGCTACTAATTACTAATCTTTGCTACTAATTACTAATCTTTGCTACTAATTACTAACCTTTGCTACTAATTACTAATCCTTGCTAGTAATGACTAATCCTTGCTACTATTTAGTAATCCTTGCTACTAATGACTAATCTTTGCTACTAATTACTAACCTTTGCTACTAATTACTAATCCTTGCTACTAATGACCAATCTTTGCTACTAATTACTAATCTTTGCTACTAATTACTAACCTTTGCTACTAATTACTAATCCTTGCTACTAATGACTAATCCTTGCTACTATTTACTAATCTTTGCTACTAATTACTAATCTTTGCTACTAATTACTAACCTTTGCTAATAATTACTAATCTTTGCTACTAATTACTAATCTTTGCTACTAATGACTAATCTTTGCTATTAATGACTGATATTTACTTTTAATGGCTAATCTTTACTCCTAATGACTACTTCTTATTCCAATGATTAATAACTAATCTGTATTGCTAATGATTAATCTTGATTACTAGTTCGTAATTTGTACTGCTAAAGATTAATCTTTATTACTAATAACTAATCTTAATTACTAATGAAAATGACTTATCCTTACAACTAATTACGATTCTTACTATTAATGAAAATGACTTATCCTTACTACTAATTACGATTCTAAACTACTAATGACTAATCTTTACCATAAATGACTAATCCTTTACTGCAATGATTAATCTTAATTGCTAATAACTAATACCCAAACTTTACTACTAATAACTTACCTTTACTACTAATGAAAGACTAATGACTAAGCTTTACTACTGCTGACTAATAATTAAGCTTTACTACTGCTGACTACTAATTAAGCTTTACTACTGCTGACTAATAATTAAGCTTTACTACTGCTGACTAATAATTAAGCTTTACTACTGCTGACTAATAATTAAGCTTTACTACTGCTGACTAATAATTAAGCTTTACTACTGCTGACTAATAATTAAGCTTTACTACTGCTGACTAATAATTAAGCTTTACTACTGCTGACTAATAATTAAGCTTTACTACTACTGACTAATAATTAAGCTTTACTACTACTGACTAATAATTAAGCTTTACTACTACTGACTAATAATTAAGCTTTACTACTACTGACTAATAATTAAGCTTTATTACTACTGACTAATAAATGATTAAGCTTTATTACTACTGACTAATAAATGATTAAGCTTTATTACTACTGACTAATAAATGATTAAGCTTTATTACTACTGACTAATAATTAAGCTTTATTACTACTGACTAATAAATGATTAAGCTTTATTACTACTGACTAATAAATGATTAAGCTTTATTACTACTGACTAATAAATGATTAAGCTTTATTACTACTGACTAATAATTAAGCTTTATTACTACTGACTAATAAATGATTAAGCTTTATTACTACTGACTAATAAATAATTAAGCTTTATTACTACTGACTAATAATTAAGCTTTATTACTACTGACTAATAATTAAAGCTTTATTACTACTGACTAATAATTAAAGCTTTACTACTACTTACTAATAATTAAAGCTCTACTACTACTGACTAATTATTAAAGCTCTACTACTACTGACTAATTATTAAAGCTCTACTACTACTGACTAATAATTAAAGCTCTACTACTACTGACTAATAATTAAAGCTCTACTACTACTGACTAATAATTAAAGCTCTACTACTACTGACTAATAATTAAATCTCTACTACTACTGACTAATAATTAAATCTCTACTACTACTGACTAATAATTAAAGCTCTACTACTACTTACTAATAATTAAATCTCTACTACTACTGACTAATAATTAAAGCTCTACTACTACTGACTAATAATTAAAGCTCTACTACTGCTGACTAATAATTAAAGCTCTACTACTACTGACTAATAATTAAAGCTCTACTACTGCTGACTAATAATTAAAGCTCTACTACTACTGACTAATAATTAAAGCTCTACTACTGCTGACTAATAATTAAAGCTCTACTACTGCTGACTAATAATTAAAGCTCTACTACTGCTGACTAATAATTAAAGCTCTACTACTACTGACTAATAATTAAAGCTCTACTACTGCTGACTAATAATTAAAGCTCTACTACTACTGACTAATAATTAAAGCTCTACTACTACTGACTAATAATTAAAGCTCTACTACTACTGACTAATAATTAAAGCTCTACTACTACTGACTAATAATTAAGCTCTACTACTACTGACTAATAATTAAGCTCTACTACTACTGACTAATAATTAAGCTCTACTACTACTGACTAATAATTAAGCTTTACTACTACTGACTAATAATTAAGCTTTACTACTACTGACTAATAATTAAGCTTTACTACTACTGACTAATAATTAAGCTTTACTACTACTGACTAATAATTAAGCTTTACTACTACTGACTAATAATTAAGCTTTACTACTACTGACTAATAACTAATCTTTACTGCTAATGTCTAATCTTTATTATCACTGATTAATCTTCACTGGGAATAAATAATCGTTACAGCTATTAGCTTATCTTTACTACTAATGACTAATATTTACTATTAATGGCTAATCTTTACTACATATGACTAATAACTAATCTCTACTGGTAATAATAACTTATCTTTACTACTAATGATAATGACTAATCTTTACTACTGACTAATGACTATTCTTTTCTACTAATATTTACTATTGAGGACTAATGGCTAATCTTTACTGCTAATGACTAATTACTGAACTTTTACTGTCAATAACTAATAACTTCTCTTTATTAGTCCTGACTAATGACTAATCTTTACTATTAATTACTATTGGTTGATCTTTACTGCTAATTATTAATATCTACTATTAATGACTAATATTGCCAACTAATAACTAATCTTTATTCTTAATAACTTATCTTTACTACTATTGACTAACCTTTATTACTAATGACTAATGATCAATCTTTACTGTTAATGACTAATAGGTAATTTTTATTGCTAATGAATAATATTACTACTAATGATTAATCTTCACTACTATAGACTAATCTTACTACTACTGACTAATGACTAACCTTAACTATTAATGACTAATGGACAATCTTTACTATTAACCACTAATGTCTAATATTTACTGCTGATGGCTAATATTTACTGCTAATAACTAATCTTTACTGCTAATAACTGATCTTTACTGCTAATAACTATTCTTTACTGCTAATAACTAATCTTTACTGCTAATAACTAATCTTTACTGCTAATAACTAATCTTTGCTATTAATGATTCACTCAATATCCCAATTGTGATGCTATAATTATAGAGCTTGCCCGGATCAGCGGTATTCGCGCAAATTGCTCTAGCACTTTCATTCTATCTTACATATTTATAGAGTTTTTACAAGCCGTTACGTAAACCACATGACCTATGCAGGATCACTGTATAGTTGGGTTGTTTTACCTCTGAGCGGCACATTTTTTTGCACACCATGGGCTAAATGGCCAGGTCACATGGACTCCGAAGGCTCAGAGAAAGTTGGGGGAGGGGACCCACTGAAACAGCTGTTGGGAGACAGATGGTAGTCTCCCGTCAAGGCCATCCAGCGCGTTCTTTAATGTGCACAGGGTATGGCTCTCCCGCACAAGGGGCCACGGTTTAACGTCCCATCCGACGGACGGCGGCCTTTCCAAGCCCAGCGGTGTCCCCTACTGACCGTGGGCAGGGCGGGGAATTTTGCGGTGATAAATCTCAACGCTGACCCAGCTGGGACTCGAACCTGGAAGTACAGATTACGAGCCTGGCGCGCTACTGACTGAGCCCCCCCCCCCCCCCCGCCCCCCCAGGTTGATCTTCATAGCACCCTATATTAACAATGAAGGCATTGTAAATATTTCTGTAATATTTCACTATATTTTCTCTTTTCAGTTTTTTCTTATTTCCTTTCGTGTGAGTTCGATATACACTCCGAGATACAGTTTTGTTACTGGAGGTCGAAAAAGGTCATAGCAAAGGCCTTCTCGATCTTCTTCGATCTTTCGATGTCATTTTTAATTGATTTTTTTTTCTTCATCGTACAACAGATTCCCTCCATGTTTTCAATCAATCATCGTTTATCATTTTTCTCAAGCTCACCCGTTTCAAACAAAATCGAATTCTTTCTTCAGATAATTTCACGTCACATTTGCAGTATCTTTTTTTTTCCAAATGTTTTTCTTCCCAACATTTTTCTGCTTCGTTCAGTCTTCAGAGGTTTTTTTCAGAGGGTCAAAAAGAGATTGTGGTCATTTTATCTTTCACCGTTTCCTCCGTTTTATAAAAATTTTCTTAATAATAAGTGGAGAGGGCTTAGCTTATAATCTGTAGTTCCCAGGTTCGTTGTTTTGGGTTGTTTTACCTCTGAGCGGCACTTTTTTGCACACCATGGGCTAAATGGCCAGGTCACATGGACCCCGAAGACTCAGAGAAGGTTGGGGGTGGGGACCCACTGGAACAGCTGTTGGGAGACAGATGGTAGTCTCCCGTCAAGGCCATCCAGCGTGTTCTTTAACGTGCACAGGGTATGGCTCTCCCGCACACGGGACCACGGCTTAACGTCCCATCAGACGGGCGGCGGTCTTTCCAAGCCCATCGGTGTCCCCTACTGACAGTGGGCAGGGCGGGGAGTTATGCGGAGATAAATCTCAACGTTGACCCAGCTGGGACTCGAACCTGGGAACTGCAGATTACGAGCCTGGCGCGCTACCGACTGAGCCCCTCCCGCCCCTCCCAGGTTCGATTCCTTCAGTAGTAAAGATAGGTAGAGGACACCGATGGAATTGGAATGGCCGCCGTCCGTCGGATGGGACGTTAAACCGTGGCTCCAAGTGCGGGACAGCCATACCCTGTGCACGTCAAAGACACGCTGGATGGCGTTGATGGGAGGTTAACATCTATTCTCTCAACAGCTGTCCAGTGGGTCCCTTCTTCCAACCTTCTCCGAGCCTTTGGGTCCTTAGTGACCTGGCCATTTAGCCCATCGTGTTCAAACAAGTGTAGCTCAGAGGTAAAACAACCCAATCTATGCATTGATGAAAAAATTATTTCCGTTAAATAGGATACGAACCAAAGACCTCCTGATAACATTGAAGCAAGGATTTGAAAAAAAATGGGGGAAGGGGGGGGGGTGATGGTACCAGTTTCGAATTTCACCTGTGATAATGTCGGCAGTTACCAGGTTCGAGTCCCACCTGTGGTAATGTCTGAAGTTACCAGGTTCGAGTCCCACCTGTGGTAATGTCTGAAGTTACCAGGTTCGAGTCCCACCTGTGGTAATGTCTGCAGTTACCAGGTTCGAGTCCCACCTGTGGTAATGTCTGAAGTTACCAGGTTCGAGTCCCACCTGTGGTAATGTCTGAAGTTACCAGGTTCGAGTCCCACCTGCGGTAATGTCTGCAGTTACCAGGTTCGAGTCCCACCTGTGGTAATGTCTGAAGTTACCAGGTTCGAGTCCCACCTGTGGTAATGTCGGCAGTTACCAGGTTCGAGTCCCACCTGTGGTAATGTCTGCAGTTACCAGGTTCGAGTTCCACCTGTGGTAATGTCGGCAGTTACCAGGTTCGAGTCCCACCTGTGGTAATGTCGCCAATTACCAGGTTCGAGTCCCACCTGTGGTAATGTCTGCAGTTACCAGGTTCGAGTCCCAACTGTGGTAACGTCTGCAGTTACCAGGTTCGAGTCCCACCTGTGGTAATGTCTGCAGTTACCAGGTTCGAGTCTCACCTGTGGTAATGTCTGCAGTTACCAGGTTCGAGTCCCAACTGTGGTAACGTCTGCAGTTACCAGGTTCGAGTTCCACCTGTGGTAATGTCTGCAGTTACCAGGTTCGAGTCCCAACTGTGGTAACGTCTGCAGTTACCAGGTTCGAGTTCCACCTGTGGTAATGTCTGCAGTTACCAGGTTCGAGTCCCATCTGTGGTAATGTTGAGATTTATCTCCGCAAAACTCTGCAACTTGCCCTCGGTTAGAAGTCACTGAAGGATTTGGAAAGGCCGTTGTCCGTTTGATGGAACGTTTAAGCCATGACCCCGTGTGCAGGATAGCCATACTATATGCATGATAAAGAACATGCTGGATGGCCTTGACCGAAGGCTACTATCTGTCTCCCAATATCTGTCCAATGGGTCCCCTTCCCCAACCTTCTCTGAGCCTTCGGGGTCCTTGTGACCTGACCATTTAGCCCATTGTGTGCAAAAGACTGCCGCTCTGCGTTAAAACAATCGAACAACAACCTCTTCTTAACGTTTGCAATCTATCACCAAAAGTCTTAAGTTTCTAGAACAAATAGATCGTTTGCAATTTTGATTTTAGGTTCGACCAATTTTCCAAAAAAGTTCCAATTGTTCTGGAAAGTACAGTTTTTTTAATAACATCTTCTTGAATTTTCTTACGGTAGCTTCGTTCAAACCGAAATATTTACTTATGGATGTTGAACCTTCTCTAGTTGCAAGACGATCTTTTTTTTTTATTTGCGACATATAGGACAGAGAAGAATCCTGGAAGCTACTCCTAGCTTAATACAGGCCTTCTCATACAAGGACATGCCCTACTAAGACCGAAGTCACTGCTGACCACTGCCTTAGTTAGAGCTAACACAACACACAAAGTTTGCCTTGCTGGAACAGTCGCTAGCTGCCTAACCACTACGCCAGTTAGGCCTAAAATTTAGATCTTAGTATCCAAAGAGATAGCTTTCCTTTTCTGCTTTTGTATAGTTGAATTATCCGACATCGTGGTAAGGCTTACGAAAAATTTTTGAATTTAATAAATTTATATTACGCACACAAAACTTCAAAAAAAAAAAACTTTTTTCTGTTTCTTCTATTAAACAACTAAACACTTAACTTTAAACACGAAATGAGAGACCAAGACTAAAGCATCTAGTGAAGATAAAATTGAGGGGAATTCCGTAACCCAATGTTGTCACTTTTTTCCGAATGAAGTTGGTTCTGTACAAATTTTCCATAAAACAGAGAATAAAATAGAGAGAACTTGTTGTGTAGTTATGTTAATGTTGGGTTGTTTTACCTCTGAGCGGCACTTTTTTGCACACCATGGGCTAAATGGCCAGCTCACATGGAACCCTGAGGCTCAGAGAAAGTTGGGGGAGGGGAACCCACTGGAACAGCTGTTGGGAGACAGATGGTAGCCTCCCGTCAAGGCCATCCAGCGTGTTCTTTAACGTTGGGTTGTTTTACCTCTGAGCGGCACTTTTTTGCACACTAGGGCTAAATGGCCAGGTCCCATGGATCCCGAAGGCTCAGAGAAGGTTGGGGGAGGGGAATCCACTGGAACAGCTGTTGGGAGACAGATGGTAGCCTCCCGTCAACGCCATCCAGTGTGTTCTTTAACGTGCACAGGGTATGGCTCTCCCGCACACGTGGCCACGGCTTGACGTCCCATCCGACGGACGGCGGCCTTTCCAAGCCCATCGGTGTCCCCTACTGACCGTAGGCAGGGCGGGGAATTTTGCGGAGATAAATCTCAACGCTGACCCAGCTGGGACTCGAACCTGGGAACTACAGATTACGAGCCTGGCGCGCTACCGACTAAGCCACCCCCGCCCGATTATGTTAGTGTAGTTTTTATTTTGGGGAGTTTAGTGCACAAAATGTGTATCTATATTACATTTTCAAAGTTAAAACTACTTCGAAAAATGTGATCATATAAGCGGCATCTTTGTTATAAATGTAAATTCTACGAATTTTTTCTTGAATAGGAATATTTTTTCACAATTAAATTCAAATGGAGATTTTTAAAAATGGCGCCGTTTGAACCGTGTCAGATTAAAATAAATCGTGTAAAAAGAGAATTGGAATGTTTTTCTAAACCGTGTTAAAATCAAAATATTGTAAAAAAAAAAATCCGTGTGAGAACAGAATTGGGTGTATTCGTCTTTGTGTAGGCTTTAGAACCGACTAATAGCTATTTCCTTTCCATTTCTTTTCCTAAATGTTGTCATCTTTCATTCAAACTTAAACTACAAAAATTACTTTACGTACAGTCGCTCAAAGAAATATCCGAACACTAGGGTTGATTACAGAATTCAGAAAAAATATCTGGCAACGATTTTTTCTAAAAAAAATCGTTGCCAGATATTTTTTCTGAATTCTGTAATCAACCCTAGTGTTCGGATACTTTTTTAATATATATAATGCGTATAAATATATAATGCAATGAATATGGAGCGTGTGAAGTTACCGTTGACAGCAAACTGGAGCGGTTGCGGTTAATGTTCACAGCACATTGGATCGTGTGAGCTCACAAAAACCTGGATCGTGTGGGTTCACTCACGGAAATATTGAGCGCGTGCAGTTACCGTTCACAGCAAACTGGAGCGTGTGCAGTAACTGCACATGCTCCAGTTTGCTGTGAACGGTAACTGGAGCATGTACAGTTGCTGTACACGCTCCAGGTATTTTTCCTGAATTCTGTAATCACGTGACACATACTGCAATCAACCCTAGTGTTCGGATACTTTTTTGAGCGACTGTAGGTGGTCATATTATTTTGATACCAGATCGTGTGGGCTCACTCACGGAAATATTGAGCGTGTGCAGTTACCGTTCACAGCAAACTGGAGCGTGTGCAGTAACTGCACACGCTCCAGTTTGTTGTGAATGGTAACTGGAGCGTGTACAGTTGCTGTACACGCTCCAGATATTTTTCCTGAATTCTGTAATCACGTGACACGAAGGTTGCCAGATCACTAATTTCTAAAAAAAATCGTTGCCAGATATTTTTTGTGAATTCTGTAATCAACCATAGTGTTCGGATACTTTTTTGAGCGACTGTAAATAATATACAAACCAAGAATGAAAATGATCGAGTCAAAAGTTAGTGAGTTATTCTCCTTCCAAAAACGTTATTCTCCTTCCAAACACTCGTTTATTTTTCGAAACATATCAGCCTCTGTGCAAAAAACCGTAACCTCCTGACAAGCGAATTGCTCTCCCCGTAATCGTCTGACTGCCATACCCGCTCTTTCTGCAGAATGGGGAAAAAAAGGGAAGATTTATGAAGACCGAAATTCCCGCTAGGGGTGCTCGGTATAGCCACGGGTATGGTTGCCATTTGTAAGAAATCACTTCTGATTTTGACTAGGCGAAGTAGAAAAGTCGAGAGAAATCTTTGGCCCTTGGTCAGATGTCAGTCGCTTCATTTACCAATGATGGCGCTGCACTTTCGGGTAAAGGCAAGATTCGGTGAAGAAGGCAGTTGTATTTCTCATGTGGCAGGTAAGAAATTGAGCGAACCTAATGTAGATTTATTCAGCATTTTACCTGACAGTCTTATATGCAGGGCTGGGGAGAGGCGGATCCAGCGAGTTCCCCGGAACCCGGCCCCGTGGTCCACGAAAATCTCATCGTAAAAAACGAAATTTCGGTCAAAATTGACCGAAATAGCGAAATTGGTCAATTTTGATGACGTAATTAAAGATTTTGTTTCGAAAAAGGCGAGAAAAATTAGGTAATATTTATAATATACTTGGTGTTTCTAAAGTTGTATGGGGCGGGGGTGGCTCAGTCGGTAGCGCGCCATGCTCGTAATCTGTAGTTCCCAGATTCGAGTCCCAGCTGGGTCAGCGTTGAGATTTATCTCCGCAAAATTCCCCGTCCTGCCCACGGTCAGTAGGGGACACCGATGGGCCTTGAAAGGACGTCGGATGGGACGTTAAACCGTGGTCCCGTGTGCGGGAGAGCTATACCCTGTGCACGTTAAAGAACACACTGGATGGGCTTGACGGGAGGCTACCATCTGTCTCCCAACAGCTGTTCCAGTGGGTCCCCTCCCTCAACCTTCTCTGAGCCTTCGGGGTCCTTGTGACCTGGCCATTTAGCCCATGGTGTGCAAAAAAAGTGCCCCTCAGAGGTAAAACAACCCAACCCGGAACCCGGCCCTGTGGACGAATAACTCGTCGTAAAAAACGAAATTTCGGTCAAAATTGACCGAAATAGCGAAATCGTTCAATTTTGAAGACGTAATTAAAGATTTTGTGTCGAAAAAGGCGAGAAAAATTATGTAATATTTATAATATACTTGGTGTTTCTAAAGTTGTATGTAGATATGTACCGCACTTTGTACTTATAATGAATTATTTATTTTTATAAAATTTAGAAGTACATGTAAGTGCGATTTTTTTTTGGCCCTGCACAATTTTGGAACCCGGCACCGCAAAAGTTAACGTCGGCGCTGCTTATGTGAGAATGACTGAATATCAAAATTAGTAATGGCATGAATAAGGGGTTGGGTTGTTTAACCTCTGAGCGGCACTTTTTTACACACCATGGGCTAAATGATCAAGTCACAAGGACCCCGAAGGTTCAGGGAAGGTTGGGAGAGGGGATGCACGGGAATAGCTGTTGGGAGACAGATGGTGGCTTTCCGTCAACGTCTTCCATCTGTTCTTTAACGTGCACAGGGTATGGCTCTCTCCCGCACACGGAACCACGACTTAACGTCCCATCCGACGGACGGCGTCCTTTCCAAGCATAAAAATAAAGGTTAAAGTGTGAGGTTTATAAAGCTGCAAAATTGATGAAGATTTTATATTTCTTGAAAAGTAATTGAACTACAACATGAGAGTCCAACTGGTCAATTTTTTTTATAAATTAATTCAAAAAATATAATAATTTTTAAAAGAAATTTATATTTTTTAATATTGTGATTCAAATTAAATATGGTTTCCAACAGTGTGAACAGTTTGGTTGGATTGTTTTACCTCTGAGCGCCACTTTTTTGTACACCATAGGCTAAATGGCCAGGTCACAAAGACCCCGAATGCTCAGAGAATGTTGGAGGAGGGGAACCCACTAGAACAACTGTTGAGAGACAGATGGTTGGGTTGGGTTGTTTTACCTCTGAGCAGCACTTTTTTGTACACCATGGGCTAAATGGCCAGGTCACAAAGACCCCGAAGGCTCAGAGAATGTTGGAGGAGGGGAACCCACTAGAACAACTGTTGAGAGACAGATGGTTGGGTTGGGTTGTTTTACCTCTAAGCGACACTTTTTTGTACACCATGGGCTAAATGGCCAGGTCACAAAGACCCCGAAGGCTCAGAGAATGTTGGAGGATTTTGGTTGTTTTACCTCTGAGCGGCACTTTTTTGCACACCATGGGCTAAATGGCCAGGTCACATGGACCCCGAAGGCTCAGAAAAGGTTGGGGTAGGGGACCCACTGGAACAGCTGTTGGGAGACAGATGGTAGCCTCCCATCAAGGCCATCCAGTGTGTTCCTTAACTTGCACAGAGTATGGCTCTCCCGCACACGGGGCCACGGCTTAACGTACCATCCGACGGTGACAGATGGTAGCCTCCCATCTAGGCCTTTGTATGGATGGGACAAAATTTGTGTGTGTGTAGAAGTAAAGAGGATTGTGGATTTAAAAATAAAATGTAGATCCCAAGCTCATAAAGGTGATCATCCCGAAATTAGAATCCATCGAACTGCTAGAACGGGGACTGGGATTGGTTGAGATGTTATCGCCAAATTCCCGTAATCTGCAGTTCCCAGGTTCGAGTCCCCACTTGGGCTAGCACTGAGATTTTTCTGCGTTAAAACATCATCCTGGTCTCGGTCAGAAAGGGGACAACGAGTGCTTGGAAAAGCCCTCTTCCATCAGATGGGACCTTAAGCTCTGGTTCCTTGTGCAGGAGAGTTATGCCATGTTCACGTCATTGAACACACTGGATGACCTTGACAAGAGGCTACCACCTGTCTCCTAGCAACTGTCCAGTGAGTCTCCTTCCCCCAACTTTCTCTGAGCCCTCAGGATTCTGGCGACCTGAATATTTAACATATTGTGTGGATACTTTTTTGGATACTTTTTAGGGTTTTTTTCATTTTTTTTTTCGGATACTTTTTTGAGCGACTGTAGGTGGTCATATTATTTTGATACTAGATCGTGTGGGCTCACTCACGGAAATATTGAGCGTGTGCAGTTACCGTTCACAGCAAACTGGAGCGTGGGCAGTAACTGCACACGCTCCAGTTTGCTGTGAACGGTAACTGGAGCGTGTACAGTTGCTGTACACGCTCCAGATATTTTTCCTGAATTCTGTAATCACGTGACACGAAGGTTGCCAGATCACTAATTTCTAAAAAAAAAATCGTTGCCAGATATTTTTTCTGAATTCTGTAATCAACCATAGTGTTCGTATACTTTATTGAGCGACTGTAGGTGGTCATATTATTTTGATACTAGATCGTGTGGGCTCACTCACGGAAATATTGAGCGTGTGCAGTTACCGTTCACAGCAAACTGGAGTGTGTGCAGTAACTGCACACGCTCCAGTTTGCTGTGAACGGTAACTGGAGCGTGTACAGTTGCTGTACACGCTCCAGATATTCTTCCTGAATTCTGTAATCACGTGACACGAAGGTTGCCAGATCACTAATTTCTAAAAAAAAAATCGTTGCCGGATATTTTTCCTCAATTCTATAATCAACCACAGTGTTCGGATACTTTTTTGACCGACTGTAACTTCCCAAGACCATACAGTGCGGTTTTAACGTGCACAGGATAATGGCAGTCTTACACACGTGTCGCGGCCCAACGTCACATCCTGCGTACGTTGCTCTTTCCAAGTGCATCGGTGATTCACTTCCTACCGAGGATAGAGTGGGGTTTAGCAGAGATGAACTCTGCCAGAGGTTTGGCGTGACTCGAACCACGGAACTTTAGATTGTAAGTCTGATGCACTAATGACTGAGCCAGCCTTCACCCCAGATTAGTTGAGAGTGGATGATGGATTATTTTCAGTGATCCATGAAACTGTTGAGAGTGGTCCGATTGATTATTTTCAGTGATCCATGAAACTATTGAGAGCGGTCCGATTGATTATTTTCAGTGATCCATGAAGCTATTGAGAGTGGTCTGTTCGATTATTTTGAGTGATCCATGAAACTGTTGAAAGTGGACCATTGGATATTTTTGATTGATCCATGAAACTGTTGAGGGTGGTCCAATTGATTATTTTAACGATCCATGAAACTGTTGAGAGTGGTCCACTTGATTATTTTTTAAAAAAAATCCAAAAAACGAGAGAGTGGTCTGATGGATTATTTTGAATGATCCATGAAACTTTTGAGAGTAATCTGATGGATTATTTTGGGAATCCATGAAACTGTTGAGAGTGATCCGATGTATTATTTTGAGTGATCCATGGAATTGTTCAAGGTGGTCTGACGGATAATTGTGAATGGTCCATGGAACTGTTAAGTGTTGTTCTTTGGGTTATCGTGAATGGTCCATGGAACTGTTAAGTGTTGTTCTTTGGGTTATTTTGAATGGTCCATGTAACTGTTCAGTGTTGTTCTTTGGGTTATTTTGAATGATCCATTTAACTGTTCAGTTTTGTTCTTTGGGTTATCGTGAATGGTCCATGGAACTGTTAAGTGTTGTTCTTTGGGTTATCGTGAATGGTCCATGGAACTGTTAAGTGTTGTTCTTTGGGTTATTTTGAATGATCCATGTAACTGTTCAGTTTTGTTCTTTGGGTTATCGTGAATGGTCCATGGAACTGTTAAGTGTTGTTCTTTGGGTTATCGTGAATGGTCCATGGAACTGTTAAGTGTTGTTCTCTGGGTTATCGTGAATGGTCCATGGAACTGTTAAGTGTTGTTCTCTGGGTTATCGTGAATGGTCCATGTAACTGTTAAGTGTTGTTCTCTGGGTCATCGTGAATGGTCCATGGAACTGTTAAGTGTTGTTCTCTGGGTTATCGTGAATGGTCCATGGAACTGTTAAGTGTTGTTCTTTGGGTTATCGTGAATGGTCCATGGAACTGTTAAGTGTTGTTCTCTGGGTTATCGTGAATGGTCCATGGAACTGTTAAGTGTTGTTCTTTGCGTTATCGTGAATGGTCCATGTAACTGTTAAGTGTTGTTCTCTGGGTCATCGTGAATGGTCCATGGAACTGTTAAGTGTTGTTCTCTGGGTTATCGTGAATGGTCCATGGAACTGTTAAGTGTTGTTCTTTGGGTTATCGTGAATGGTCCATGGAACTGTTAAGTGTTGTTCTCTGGGTTATCGTGAATGGTCCATGGAACTGTTAAGTGTTGTTCTTTGGGTTATCGTGAATGGTCCATGGAACTGTTAAGTGTTGTTCTCTGGGTTATCGTGAATGGTCCATGGAACTGTTAAGTGTTGTTCTCTGGGTTATCGTGAATGGTCCATGGAACTATTAAGTGTTGTTCTCTGGGTTATCGTGAATGGTCCATGTAACTGTTAAGTGTTCTTCTCTGGGTTATCGTGAATGGTCCATGGAACTGTTAAGTGTTCTTCTCTGGGTTATCGTGAATGGTCCATGGAACTGTTAAGTGTTCTTCTCTGGGTTATCGTGAATGGTCCATGGAACTGTTAAGTGTTCTTCTCTGGGTTATCGTGAATGGTCCATGGAACTGTTAAGTGTTCTTCTCTGGGTTATCGTGAATGGTCCATGGAACTGTTAAGTGTTCTTCTCTGGGTTATCGTGAATGGTCCATGGAACTATTAAGTGTTGTTCTCTGGGTTATCGTGAATGGTCCATGGAACTGTTAAGTGTTCTTCTCTGGGTTATCGTGAATGGTCCATGGAACTGTTAAGTGTTGTTCTTTGGGTTATTTTGAATGGTCCATGTAACTGTTCAGTGTTGTTCTTTGGGTTATTTTGAATGATCCATTTAACTGTTCAGTTTTGTTCTTTGGGTTATCGTGAATGGTCCATGGAACTGTTAAGTGTTGTTCTTTGGGTTATCGTGAATGGTCCATGGAACTGTTAAGTGTTGTTCTTTGGGTTATTTTGAATGATCCATGTAACTGTTCAGTTTTGTTCTTTGGGTTATTGTGAATGGTCCATGGAACTGTTAAGTGTTGTTCTTTGGGTTATCGTGAATGGTCCATGGAACTGTTAAGTGTTGTTCTCTGGGTTATCGTGAATGGTCCATGTAACTGTTAAGTGTTGTTCTTTGGGTTATCGTGAATGGTCCATGGAACTGTTAAGTGTTCTTCTCTGGGTTATCGTGAATGGTCCATGGAACTGTTAAGTGTTGTTCTCTGGGTTATCGTGAATGGTCCATGGAACTGTTAAGTGTTGTTCTTTGGGTTATCGTGAATGGTCCATGGAACTGTTAAGTGTTGTTCTCTGGGTTATCGTGAATGGTCCATGGAACTGTTAAGTGTTGTTCTTTGCGTTATCGTGAATGGTCCATGTAACTGTTAAGTGTTGTTCTCTGGGTCATCGTGAATGGTCCATGGAACTGTTAAGTGTTGTTCTCTGGGTTATCGTGAATGGTCCATGGAACTGTTAAGTGTTGTTCTTTGGGTTATCGTGAATGGTCCATGGAACTGTTAAGTGTTCTTCTCTGGGTTACTGTGAATGGTCCATGGAACTGTTAAGTGTTCTTCTCTGGGTTATCGTGAATGGTCCATGGAACTGTTAAGTGTTCTTCTCTGGGTTATCGTGAATGGTCCATGGAACTATTAAGTGTTGTTCTCTGGGTTATCGTGAATGGTCCATGGAACTGTTAAGTGTTGTTCTTTGGGTTATCGTGAATGGTCCATGGAACTGTTAAGTGTTGTTCTCTGGGTTATCGTGAATGGTCCATGTAACTGTTAAGTGTTGTTCTTTGGGTTATCGTGAATGGTCCATGGAACTGTTAAGTGTTCTTCTCTGGGTTATCGTGAATGGTCCATGGAACTGTTAAGTGTTGTTCTCTGGGTTATCGTGAATGGTCCATGGAACTGTTAAGTGTTGTTCTTTGGGTTATCGTGAATGGTCCATGGAACTGTTAAGTGTTGTTCTCTGGGTTATCGTGAATGGTCCATGGAACTGTTAAGTGTTGTTCTTTGCGTTATCGTGAATGGTCCATGTAACTGTTAAGTGTTGTTCTCTGGGTCATCGTGAATGGTCCATGGAACTGTTAAGTGTTGTTCTCTGGGTTATCGTGAATGGTCCATGGAACTGTTAAGTGTTGTTCTTTGGGTTATCGTGAATGGTCCATGGAACTGTTAAGTGTTCTTCTCTGGGTTACTGTGAATGGTCCATGGAACTGTTAAGTGTTCTTCTCTGGGTTATCGTGAATGGTCCATGGAACTGTTAAGTGTTCTTCTCTGGGTTATCGTGAATGGTCCATGGAACTATTAAGTGTTGTTCTCTGGGTTATCGTGAATGGTCCATGGAACTGTTAAGTGTTCTTCTCTGGGTTATCGTGAATGGTCCATGGAACTATTAAGTGTTGTTCTCTGGGTTATCGTGAATGGTCCATGGAACTGTTAAGTGTTCTTCTCTGGGTTATCGTGAATGGTCCATGGAACTGTTAAGTGTTGTTCTCTGGGTTATCGTGAATGGTCCATGGAACTGTTAAGTGTTGTTCTCTGGGTTATCGTGAATGGTCCATGGAACTGTTAAGTGTTGTTCTCTGGGTTATCGTGAATGGTCCATGGAACTGTTAAGTGTTCTTCTCTGGGTTATCGTGAATGGTCCATGGAACTGTTAAGTGTTCTTCTCTGGGTTATCGTGAATGGTCCATGGAACTGTTAAGTGTTCTTCTCTGGGTTATCGTGAATGGTCCATGGAACTATTAAGTGTTGTTCTCTGGGTTATCGTGAATGGTCCATGGAACTGTTAAGTGTTCTTCTCTGGGTTATCGTGAATGGTCCATGGAACTGTTAAGTGTTGTTCTCTGGGTTATCGTGAATGGTCCATGGAACTGTTAAGTGTTCTTCTCTGGGTTATCGTGAATGGTCCATGGAACTGTTAAGTGTTGTTCTCTGGGTTATCGTGAATGGTCCATGGAACTGTTAAGTGTTGTTCTCTGGGTTATCGTGAATGGACCATGGAACTGTTAAGTGTTCTTCTCTGGGTTATCGTGAATGGTCCATGGAACTGTTAAGTGTTGTTCTCTGGGTTATCGTGAATGGTCCATGTAACTGTTAAGTGTTCTTCTCTGGGTTATCGTGAATGGTCCATGTAACTGTTAAGTGTTCTTCTCTGGGTTATCGTGAATGGTCCATGGAACTGTTAAGTGTTGTTCTCTGGGTTATCGTGAATGGTCCATGGAACTGTTAAGTGTTCTTCTCTGGGTTATCGTGAATGGTCCATGGAACTGTTAAGTGTTCTTCTCTGGGTTATCGTGAATGGTCCATGGAACTGTTAAGTGTTGTTCTCTGGGTTATCGTGAATGGTCCATGGAACTGTTAAGTGTTGTTCTCTGGGTTATCGTGAATGGTCCATGGAACTGTTAAGTGTTGTTCTCTGGGTTATCGTGAATGGTCCATGGAACTGTTAAGTGTTCTTCTCTGGGTTATCGTGAATGGTCCATGGAACTGTTAAGTGTTGTTCTCTGGGTTATCGTGAGTGGTCCATGGAACTGTTAAGTGTTCTTCTCTGGGTTATCGTGAATGGTCCATGGAACTGTTAAGTGTTCTTCTCTGGGTTATCGTGAATGGTCCATGTAACTGTTAAGTGTTCTTCTCTGGGTTATCGTGAATGGTCCATGGAACTGTTAAGTGTTCTTCTCTAGGTTATCGTGAATGGTCCATGGAACTATTAAGTGTTGTCCTCTAGGTTATCGTGAGTGATCCATGAACTGTTGAGAGAAATACACTGGATTATTTTGAGAAATCCGGGAACTGTTAAGAGTTGTCAAATGGATTATTTTGAGTGATCCATGGAACTGCTAATTAGGAGTTAGTAATTTGAGTTTACAAAAATTCATTTCCTTTTCATTTTCATCAACTCTTTGAGATAATAATGTCTCAACCGTACTCACGGTTTAGTATTTTCTCCATTAGGAAAATGAACTCGACTACTGCGTTGCCACGTAATATTTTTCTCAAAAAGAACCAACCATTTTTAATATTAATTTGCTACTGAAATTATTACTTTGCTATGCCACTAAAGAATGCTGTTTTTAGTTTCTCTTTTACATATTTATGATTTTTTTATTCGCAAATAACTTTTCTTAGGCGGATACATTACAACTCGGAAATCTCGTGATGTTTCTGTCAATAATTATTATCATCATACAAAATCTAAAAATTTCCCGTATGATTATAAACAAATATAGAATCCTCGTCTCACAGTTACGGATTAAACGTTTTGGATCCCAATTTGTTTTGGTATCGGTTGGGTTGTTTTACCTCTGAGCGGCACTTTTTTGCATACCATGGGCTAAATGGCCAGGTCACATGGACCCCGAAGGCTCAGAGAAGGTTGGGGGAGGGAACCCATTGGAAGAGCTGTTGGGAGACCAGATGGTAGCCTCCCGTCAAGTCCATCCAGCGTGTTCTTTAACGTGCACAGGGTATGGCTCTCCCGCACACGGCGCCAAGGCTTAACGTCCCATCGGACGGACGGCGGCCTTTCCAAGCCCATCGGTGTCCCCTACTGACCGTGGGAAGGGCGGGGAATTTTTGCGGAGATAAATCTCAACGCTGACCCAGCTGGGACTCGAACCTGGGAACTGTAAATTACGAGCCTGGCGCGCTCCAGACTGAGCCACCCCGCCCCAGTGCACAGGGTGTGGCTCTCCTACACGCGGTGCCACGGCTTAACGTCCTATCCGACGGACGGCGGTCTTTCCAAGCCCATCGGTGTCCCCTACTGACCGAGGGCAGGGCGGGGAGTTTTGAGTTTTGAGGAGATAAATCTTAACCGTGGCCCAGCTGGGACTCGAGCCTGGGAACTGCAGATTACGAGCCTGGCGCGCTACCGACTGAACCCCCCCCCCCGCCCAGTTTTGGTATGACGTACGAAGCTTTACTATGCAAAACAATTATATCAGCCAATTTACAGACGTTCAACTATTTAATTTATCATAAATCAGTTAAGATATTCATACAAAATAAGAGTAATATAAAAGAAGTCTTAAGATATAGTTATTATATAACAATAGGAAATGACAAATACTAACCATATATCAGTAAAACATTTAACAATCCTTTCAAAAAAAAAAGACAGGTCAATTTAAGTTACACAGAGTCCCTAAAAGTCCTGGGGCTCCGAGCCCCAGGACTTTTACATTTCCAGGCGGTACGTGAAACATAAAAGGTTGAGAACCACTGATATATACAGGGTGAATCTGAAAAAGTGGGCAAAACTTTACCGGGTGGTAGAACGCAGCTATACGAGCAATATTCGTCATAGAACGTATGGTCGGGACGCAAACGGCGAGCCGCTAGGTGGCGTTGGAAATGGTATAAAAGGGTCGATCCTCGCACCCAAGTGTCTTCGCAAATGTGCGTCGGTCCCTATCCCGCAGGTGTGAAGCCTGCATTACAGCTGGCGGCAGCTCTTTTGAGCAATTTCTTTGAGCATGTACCTCAATTACATTCCTGTTAATAAAATGTTTTCTGAAGTATCTCCTCTCCTTCTTGTGTTCATTCTTTAAATGTGACAGTGGAAAACTACCTTTTAACTTCTCACCGCTTGCGTTCCGACCATACATTCTATGACGAATATTGCTCGTATAGCTGCGTTCTACCACCCGTAAAGTTTTGCCCACTTTTTCAGATTCACCCTGTATATATGTTTTATTTTATTCCCAATTTTATACTATAACTATAGTTTTATCTATCTATACAAGGGGTACGCCAGTTACATACACATTTCCAGGGGGTATGTGAAGCATAAATGGCTCTCCTTCACTCGGAGCCACTGCTTAACGTTCCAATGGACGGACGGACTTACTAAGCCCCACTCCATGCTTTTCAGAAGTACGCAGACTGTAGATCGCATCAACGTATTCTGCATCATCTGAAAAGACTACACTAACAATACCACCAGAAAAAAAACTCATATAAAGTTCTTTGATAACATTGAAGTATCGCGTGACCGGAAGTCACCACGTGATTATCATTAGTCATCAACCGACACCGCCAGTTTCATTGCTCCAAACTTTTTTTAAACGCTTCCTGTGTATTATATATCGTTGGTTCACCGCACTACCCATGATGACACCTACACCAGAAAAAAATAAAACCTACTCACTGAAAACAACATTGGCCACGAACTGAACCCCATTAAAAGGCATTCTAGAGGGAATTAGGATTGTTACTGTGGACAGAATAGCGGAAATGCGAACCATGCCCACAAAATAAACAAAGATGGCTTCCCTTTGGACTTTCTATTTGGTTGATTGCATTTAGTAGAATGGACGTTGTTGGTCTATTAACTATGACTGCAACGACTCCACCTATTTTATCTTTAGGAATGTCGAATACTTTTCTTCTTTTGGGACATTAACTTGATGGAAATAGTTGTTTTCTTCTTTTCTTTGTTCGCCACTTTACTCATATTCGTAATTTAATTTGTAATTCGTGACGTATTGGTTGTGTGACGAAACAGAACAATTTCCGGTGAAAACCGTTTGACGGAACTATTAGTGTAATTAATAAACAATTAGTGTAATTTAATATTTTTTATTGGGTTGGTTGTTAGGTTGTTTTACCTCTGAGCGGCACTTTTTTGCACACCATGGGCTAAATGGCCAGGTCACATGGACCCCGAAGGCTCAGAGATGGTTGGGGGAGGGGACCCACTGGAACAGCTGTTGGGAGACAGATGGTAGCCTCCCGTCAAGGCCATCCAGCGTGTTCTTTAACGTTGGGTTGTTTTACCTCTGAGGGGCACTTTTTTTGCACACCATGGGCAAATGGCCAGGTCACATGGACCCCGAAGGCTCAGAGATGGTTGGGGGAGGAGACCCACTGGAACAGCTGTTGGGAGACAGATGGTAGCCTCCCGTCATGGCCATCCAGCGTGTTCTTTAACGTGCACAGAGTATGGCTCTCCCGCATACGGAGCCTCGGTTTAACCTCCCATCCGATGGACGGCGGTCTTTCCAAGCCCATTGGTGTCCCCTACTGACTGTGGGCAGGGCGGGGAAATTTTGCGGAGATAAATCTCAACGCTGACCCAGCTGGGACTCGAACCTGGGAACTACAGATTACGAGCCTGGCGCGCTACCGACTGAGCCATCCCCGCCCCTATTTTTTATTGAATATGAAAGCTGATTTGATTAGTTACCTTATTTTTAATGCATCTTTTTCCGTTACATGTTCCATGTTCCGGGCATGCATTTGAATTAATAAAATGACCCTGCTTACGTGAAAATTAGAAAAGTTTGTTACCGACCGTCACGTTTTCGAATGTTTCTTCGCATTATGCACAATATTTCCTTCACCAAACAACCTTTCACAATACAACCTTCGTGTCACGTGACACGAACCTTTCACAATACAACCTTCGTGTCACGTGACACGAACCTTTCACAATACAGCCTTCGTGTCACGTGACACGAAGGTTGTATCGCCAGATCACTAATTTCTAAAAAAAAGATCGTTGCCAGATATTTTTTCTGAATTCTGTAATCAACCGTAGTGTTCGGATACTTTTTTGAGCGACTGTAGGTGGTCATATTATTTTGATACTAGATCGCGTGGGCTCACTCACGGAAATATTGAGCGTGTGCAGTTACCGTTCACAGCAAACTGGAGCGTGTACAGTAACTGCACACGCTCCAGTTTGCTGTGAACGGTAACTGGAGCGTGTACAGTTGCTGTACACGCTCCAGATATTTTTCCTGAATTCTGTAATCACGTGACACGAAGGTTGCCAGATCACTAATTTCTAAAAAAATCGTTGCCAGATAATTTTTCTGAATTCTGTAATCAACCGTAGTGTTCGGATACTTTTTTGAGCGACTGTAGGTGGTCATATTATTTTGATACTAGATCATGTGGGCTCACTCACGGAAATATTGAGCGTGTGCAGTTACCGTTCACAGCAAACTGGTGCGTGTGCAGTAACTGCACACGCTCCAGTTTGCTGTGAACGGAAACTGGAGCGTGTACAGTTGCTGTACACGCTCCAGATATTTTTCCTGAATTCTGTAATCACGTGACACGAAGGTTGCCAGATCACTAATTTCTAAAAAAATCGTTGCCAGATATTTTTTCTGAATTCTGTAATCAACCATAGCGTTCGGATACTTTTTTGAGCGACTGTACCATTCTTTTGTGTGCCGTATTGGAAGAGTGTGAAATCCCTTCCCAGCGAGATTTTCATTTCTACAAGCATTAATGATTTTTATTTCAGACTGAAGAGATCTGACTTATCACCATTTCTCAAATGTTTCAAATTTTAATACACTTTTCTTTGTCCAGAACTTTAATCGCTTCGGAAATCTCTAAAGTTTTAGCTATTTTAATTTCATAAGGTAAGGAATTGCAAATTTTTGAAGCCGTGTAAAAGTAGAGTTTTTTAAAATTTGCTAAATTTATTTTTGGCAGGGACAATCATCCTCCCACTTGAAGTTTTTTCGTATATTCCAATATGATTCATAAACCTATTGGGGCGGGGCTGACTCAATCGGCGCCTGGCTCGTAATCTGCAGTTCCCAGGTTCGAGTCCCAGCTGGGTCAGCGTTGAGATTTATCTCCGCAAAATTCCCCGCCCTGCTCACGGTCAGTAGGGGACACCGATGGGCTTGGAAAGGCCGCCGTCCGTCGGATGGGACGTTAAGCCGTGGCCCCGTGTGCGGGAGAGCCATACCCTGTGCACGTTAAAGAACACGCTGGATGGCCTTGACGGGAGGCTACACTTTGACACCTGTCTCCCAACAGCTGTTCCAGTGGGTCCCCTCCCCCAACCTTCTCTGTGCCTTCGGGGTCCATGTGACCTGGACATTTAGCCCATGGTGTGCAAAAAGTGCCGCTCAGAGGTAAAACAACCCAACCCATAAACCTATTGAAATAATAAAATTTATCAGATACACCTGGTAGTATTTGGTTGGTAAATATAAAGGGAAAATTGCAGCGTAGCTGACATGTCAGGTACGTTCTGAACCCACGACGTGCCTGACACCAGGTGGGATCTGAACCCACGACGTCCCTGACACCAGGGACGTCGTGGGTTCAGATCCCACCTGGCTAATGACAATTTTTCCTCTACATTTATCATTCATAAAACTATTATCTATTACATCTATTATATATAGTGAGTCATAAACGGATTATATATACATATATTATACACACTATATATAGTATATAAGTAATTCCGACGGTATCAGTGTACTGATGTAGCATCTTGTGGTCATCTTTGCAATAATAATAATGATTCATAAACCTATTAAATGGGGCGGGGGTGGCTCAGTCGGTAGCGCGCCAGGCTCGTAATCTGTAGTTCCCAGGTTCGAGTCCCAGCTAGGTCAGCGTTGAGATTTATCTCCGCAAAATTCCCTGCCCACGGTCAGTAGGGGACACCGATGGGCTTGGTAAAGACCGCCGTCCGTCGGATGGGACGTTAAGCCGTGGCCCCGTGTATGGGAGAGTCATACCCTGTGCACGTTAAAGAACACGCTGGATGGCCTTGACGGGAGGCTACCATCTGTCTCCCAACAGCTGTTCCAGTGGGTCTCCTCCCCCAACCTTCTCTGAGCCTTCGGGGTCTTTGTGGCCTGGCCATTTAGCCCATGGTGTGCAAAAAAGTGCCGCTCAGAGGTAAAACAATCCAATTCAATTAAACCTATTACTTATATATATATTGTATATATGAGTTTTTTGTAACATTGAAATAACAACAATTTATATAACTATATATATAATTAACATTATTATTATTATACCAATATCTTTATTATAATATATATTCATAGAGAATTTAAGATTATCTACATCAAGTAAAAAAAGGATTTTGTGCATGTGGTAACAAATAATAAAAAAAGTCGGCAATATGTAATGAATCCGTCCCGTGTCCCAGTGGTTAGCTACTGATCTACGGGACCTGGGTTCGAGCCCCGGGTAAGGCATGGTTGTGTGTGTTGTTTCTCTGCTGAGGTCCTGCCATCCTCACAGACCTTCTACTATGGCATATAAACTAAAAGGCTCCTGTCAGACCTCTGTGGCAAGCAGCTGCTTGAGGGGGTATTTTTTTTATTTGCTTTTTTTCAAGTAATGAATTTTATAATTCCCGTTGGTCTGCAAAACTTTACTAAGCGAATGGTGAACAACACTAAAGGGATTTTGAATCATCATGCATTCACATCGAAAAATAGTGTCATGTGCATAAAGTTCAGTAAGGATACTGAGGACAGTATGACTCAGTCGGTAGCACCTCTAGGATCGTAATCTTCAGTTCCCAGGTTCGAGTCCGACCTGGACCAGCTTTGAGATTTAGGGTTGGGTTGGGCTGTTTTACCTCTGAGCGGAACTTTTTTGCACACCATGGGCTAAATGGCCAGGTCACATGGACCCCGAAGGCTCAGAAAAGGTTGGTGGAGGGGACCCACTGGAACAGCTGTTGGCAGACAGATCGTAGCCTCCCGTCAAGGCCATCCAGCATGTTCTTTAACGATGGGTTGTTTTACCTCTGCGCGGCACTTTTTTGCACAATATGGGCTAAATGGCCAGGTCACATGGACCCCCGAAGGCTCAGAGAAGTTTGGGGGAGGGGACCCACTGGAACAGCTGTTGGGAGACAGATGGTAGCCTCCCGTCAAGGACATCCAGCGTGTTTTTTAACGTGCACAGGGTATGGCTCTCCCGCACACGGGGCCATGGGTTAACGTCCCATCCGACGGACGGCTACCTTTCCAAGCCCATCGGTGTCCCCTAGTGACCGTGCGCAGGGCGGGGAATTTTGCTGACATAGATCTCAACGCTGACCCAGCTGGGACTCGAACCTAGGAACTACAGATTACGAGCCTGGCGCGCTCCGATACTGAGGATTACGAGCCATCCCGCCCCGATACTGAGGACAGTATGACTCAGTCGGTAGCACTCTAGGATCGTAATCTTCAGTTCCCAGGTTCGAGTCCGACCTGGAGCAGCTTTGAGATTCATCTTCTTAAAACTCTCCGCTTCGATCACGGTCAGTAGGGGACACAAATTAGCTTGGAAAGCCATGGCCCCGTGCACTGTGTACTTGCCCCGTGCCCGTGCCCCGTGCACTGTGCCCCGTGCACTGTGCACTTTAAAGAGCATGCTGGATGGAACACGCTAGATGGCTAACGAACATCTTTCTCCTAACAGCTGTCCAATAGGTCCCCTTCCCCAACCTTCTCTGAGCCTTCGAGGTCCTTCTGACCTGGCCATTTAGCTCATTGTATGCAAAAAAAGTGCCGCTCAGAGGTGCACTTTGAAGAACATGCTGGATGGCTAAAGGACATCTGTCTCCCAAAAGCTGTCCAATGGGTCCCCTCCCCCAACGTTCTCTGAACCTTCGAGGTCCTTCTGACCTGACCATTTAGCTCATTGTATGCAAAAAAGTGCAGCTCAGAGGTGCACTTTGAAGAACATGCTGGATGGCTAACGAACATCTTTCTCCTAACAGCTGTCCAATGGGTCCCCTCCCCCAACGTTCTCTGAGCCTTCGAGGTCCTTCTGACCTGGCCATTTAGCTCATTGTATGCAAAAAAGGTGCCTCTCAGAGGTGCACTTTGAAGAACATGCTGGATGGCTAAAGGACATCTGTTTCCCAAAAGCTGTCCAATGGGACCCGTCCCCCAACGTTCTCTGAGCCTTCGAGGTCCTTCTGACCTGACCATTTAGCCCATTGTATGCAAAAAAGTGCCGCTCAGAGGTGCACTTTGAAGAACATGCTGGATGGCTAAAGGACATTTGTCTCCCAAAAGCTGTCCAATGGGTCCCCTCCCGCAACGTTCTCTGAGCCTTCGAGGTCCTTCTGACCTGGCCATTTAGCCCATTGTATGCAAAAAATGTGCCGCTCAGAGGTGTACTTTGAAGAACATGCTGGATGGCTAAAGGACATCTGTTTCCCAAAAGCTGTCCAATGGGACCCGTCCCCCAACGTTCTCTGAGCCTTCGAGGTCCTTCTGACCTGGCCATTTAGCCCATTGTATGCAAAAAAGTGCCGCTCAGAGGTGCACTTTGAAGAACATGCTGGATGGCTAAAGGACATCTGTCTCCCAAAAGCTGTCCAGTGGGTCCCCTCCCCCAACGTTCTCTGAGCCTTCGAGGTCCTTCTGACCTGACCATTTAGCTCATTGTATGCAAAAAAGTGCAGCTCAGAGGTGCACTTTGAAGAACATGCTGGATGGCTAACGAACATCTTTCTCCTAACAGCTGTCCAATAGGTCCCCTCCCCCAACGTTCTCTGAGCCTTCGAGGTCCTTCTGACCTGGCCATTTAGCTCATTGTATGCAAAAAAGGTGCCTCTCAGAGGTGCACTTTGAAGAACATGCTGGATGGCTAAAGGACATCTGTTTCCCAAAAGCTGTCCAATGGGACCCGTCCCCCAACGTTCTCTGAGCCTTCGAGGTCCTTCTGACCTGACCATTTAGCCCATTGTATGCAAAAAAGTGCCGCTCAGAGGTGCACTTTGAAGAACATGCTGGATGGCTAAAGGACATTTGTCTCCCAAAAGCTGTCCAATGGGTCCCCTCCCGCAACGTTCTCTGAGCCTTCGAGGTCCTTCTGACCTGGCCATTTAGCCCATTGTATGCAAAAAATGTGCCGCTCAGAGGTGTACTTTGAAGAACATGCTGGATGGCTAAAGGACATTTGTTTCCCAAAAGCTGTCCAATGGGACCCGTCCCCCAACGTTCTCTGAGCCTTCGAGGTCCTTCTGACCTGGCCATTTAGCCCATTGTATGCAAAAAAGTGCCGCTCAGAGGTGCACTTTGAAGAACATGCTGGATGGCTAAAGGACATCTGTCTCCCAAAAGCTGTCCAGTGGGTCCCCTCCCCCAACGTTTTCTGAGCCTTCGAGGTCCTTCTGACCTGGCTATTTAGCCCATTGTATGCAAAAAAAGTGCCGCTCAGAGGTGCACTTTGAAGAACATGCTGGATGGCTAAAGGACATCTGTCTCCCAAAAGCTGTCCAATAGGTTCCTTTCCCCAACGTTCTCTGAGCCTTCGAGGTCCTTGTGACCTGACCATTTAGCCCATTGTATGCAAAAAGTGCCGCTCAGAGGTGCACTTTAAAGAACATGCTGGATGGCTAAAGGACATCTGTCTCCCAAAAGCTGTCTAATGGGTCCCCTCCCAAAACGTTCTCTGAGACTTCGAGGTCCTTCTGACCTGGCCCTTTAGCCCATTGTATGCAAAAAAAGTGCCGCTCAGAGGTGCACTTTGAAGAACATGCTAGGTGGCTAAAGGACATCTGTCTCCCAAAAGCTGTCCAATGGGTCCCCTCCCCCAACGTTCTGAGCCTTCGAGGTCCTTCTGACCTGGCAATTTAGCTCATTGTATGCAAAAAAAGTGCCGCTCAGAGGTGCACTTTGAAGAACATGCTGGATGGCTAAAAGACATCTGTCTCCCAAAAGCTGTCCAATGGGTCCCCTCCCCCAACGTTCTCTGAGCCTTCGAGGTCCTTCTGACCTAGCCATTTAGCCCATTGTATGCAAAAAAAGTGTCGCTCAGAGGTGCACTTTAAAGAACATGCTGGATGTCTAAAGGACATCTGTCTCCCAAAAGCTGTCCAATGGGTCCCCTCCCCCAACGTTCTCTGAGCCTTCGAGGTCCTTCTGACCTGGCCATTTAGCCCATTGTATGCAAAAAAAGTGCCGCTCAGAGGTGCACTTTGAAGAACATGCTGGATGGCTAAAGGACATCTGTCTCCCAAATTATGTCCAATGGGTCCCCTCCCCCAACGTTCTCTGAGTCTTCGAGGTCCTTCTGACCTGGCCATTTAGCCCATTGTATGCAAAAAACGAGCCGCTCAGAGGTGCACTTTGAAGAACATGCTGGATGGCTAATGGACATCTGTCTCCCAAAGGCTGTCCAATGGGTCCCCTCCCCCAACGTTCTGAACCTTCGGGGTCCTTCTGACCTGGCCATTTAGCTCATTGTATGCAAAAAAAGTGCCGCTCAGAGGTGCACTTTGAAGAACATGCTGGATGGCTAACGAACATCTTTCTCCTAACAGCTGTCCAATAGGTTCCCTTCCCCAACGTTCTCTGAGCCTTCGAGGTCCTTCTGACCTGGCCATTTAGCCATTGCATGCAAAAAGTGCCGCTCAGAGGTGCACTTTGAAGAACATGCTGGATGGCTAAACGACATCTGTCTCCCAAAAGCTGTCCAATGGGTCCCCTCCCCCAACGTTCTCTGAGCCTTCGAGGTCCTTCTGACCTGGCCATTTAGCCCATTGTATGCAAAAAAAGTGCCGCTCAGAGGTGCACTTTGAAGAACATGCTGGATGGCTAAAGGACATCTGTCTCCCAAACGCTGTCCAATGGGTCCCCTCCCCCAACGTTCTGAGCCTTCGAGGTCCTTCTGACCTGGCCATTTAGCTCATTGTATGCAAAAAAAGTGCCGCTCAGAGGTGCACTTTGAAGAACATGCTTAATGGCTAACGAACATCTTTCTCCTAACAGCTGTCCAATAGGTCCCCTTCCCCAACCTTCTCTGAGCCTTCGAGGTCCTTCTGACCTGGCCATTTAGCTCATTGTATGCAAAAAAATGGCCGCTCAGAGGTGCACTTTGAAGAACATGCTGGATGGCTAAAGGACATCTGTCTCCCAAAAGCTGTCCAATGGGTCCCCTCCCCCAACGTTCTCTGAGCCTTCGAGGTCCTTCTGACCTGGCCATTTAGCCCATTGTATGCAAAAAAAGTGCCGCTCAGAGGTGCACTTTGAAGAACATGCTGGATGGCTAAAGGACATCTGTCTCCCAAAAGCTGTCCAATGGGTCCCCTCCCCCAACGTTCTCTGTGCATTTGGGGTCCTTGTGACCTGTCCATTTAACCCATTGTATGCAAAAAGTGCTGCTCAGAGGTGCACTTTAAAGAACATTCTGGATGGAACACGCTGGATGGCTAACGAACATATTTTTCCTAACAGCTGTCCAATAGGTTCCCTTCCCCAACCTTCTCTGAGGCTTCGAGGTCCTTGTGACCTAGCCATTTAGCCCATTGCATGCAAAAAGTGCCGCTCAGAGGTGCACTTTGAAGAACATGCTGGATGGCTAAAGGACATCTGTCTCCCAAAAGCTGTACAATGGGTCCCCTCCCCCAACGTTCTCTGAGCCTACGAGGTCCTTCTGACCTGGCAATTTAGCCCATTGTATGCAAAAAACGTGCCGCTCAGAGGTGCACTTTGAAGAACATGCTGGATGGCTAAAGGACATCTGTCTCCCAAAAGTTTTGCAATGGGTCCCCTCCCCCAACGTTCTCTGAGCCTTCGAGGTCCTTCTGACGTGGCCATTTAGCTCATTGTATGCAAAAAAAGTGCCGCTCAGAGGTACACTTTGAAGAACATGCTGGATGGCTAACGAACATCTTTCTCCTAACAGCTGTCCAATAGGTTCCCTTCCCCAACGTTCTCTGAGCCTTCGAGGTTCTTCTGACCTGGCCATTTAGCCCATTGTATGCAAAAAAAGTGCCGCTCAGAGGTGCACTTTGAAGAACATGCTGGATGGCTAAAGGACATCTGTCTCCCAAAAGCTGTCCAATGGGTCCCCTCCCCCAACGTTCTCTGTGCATTTGGGGTCCTTGTGACCTGGCCATTTAGCCCATTGTATGCAAAAAAAGTGCCGCTCAGAGGTGCACTTTGAAGAACATGCTGGATGGCTAAAGGACATCTGTCTCCCAAAAGCTGTCCAATGGGTCCCCTCCCCCAACGTTCTCTGTGCATTTGGGGTCCTTGTGACCTGTCCATTTAACCCATTGTATGCAAAAAGTGCTGCTCAGAGGTGCACTTTAAAGAACATTCTGGATGGAACACGCTGGATGGCTAACGAACATATTTTTCCTAACAGCTGTCCAATAGGTTCCCTTCCCCAACCTTCTCTGAGGCTTCGAGGTCCTTGTGACCTAGCCATTTAGCCCATTGCATGCAAAAAGTGCCGCTCAGAGGTGCACTTTGAAGAACATGCTGGATGGCTAAAGGACATCTGTCTCCCAAAAGCTGTACAATGGGTCCCCTCCCCCAACGTTCTCTGAGCCTTCGAGGTCCTTCTGACCTGGCCATTTAGCCCATTGTATGCAAAAAAAGTGCCGCTCAGAGGTGCACTTTGAAGAACATGCTGGATGGCTAAAGGACATCTGTCTCCCAAAAGCTGTCCAATAGGTTCCTTTCCCCAACGTTCTCTGAGCCTTCGAGGTCCTTGTGACCTGACCATTTAGCCCATTGTATGCAAAAAGTGCCGCTCAGAGGTGCACTTTAAAGAACATTCTGGATGGCTAACGAACACCTTCGGGGTCCTTGTGACCTGGCCATTTAGCCCATTGTATGCAAAAAATTGCCGCTGACAGATCGAACAACCCAGCTCCGTTTGTTAACTCCTGGTGTGCAGAGTTCTTTTTCTAGGTGTTTAAGAGGTCGCACATTTGAAGTGGCAAGACACTTGATTTGTGATAAACACCTTTGTTTACCGCATTCTCACCCTATTGTCGTTTTTCTGCATGAACGGCGTTAGCGCCAAGCACAGGCAAATTTAGTTTAACCCTTAGAAGTGATCATCTCACCTCCTTGAGAGGTGACAGCTGATGGTTCTTCTTTGAGAGATGTTGCGAGAGAAATTCTTAGAAAACGGGGGGCGGGGGTGGGTCAGTCGGTAGCGCGCCAGGCTCGTAATCTGTAGTTTCCAGGTTCGAGTCCCAGCTGGGTCAGCGTTCAGATTTATCTCCGCAAAACTCCCCGCCCTGCCTACGGTCAGTAAGGGACACCGATAGGCTTGGAAAGGACGCCGTCCGTCGGATGGGACGTTAAGCCATGGTCCCGTGTGCTGGAGAGGGGACAGCCATACCCTGTGCACATTAAAGAACACGCTGGATCGCCTTCACGGGAGGCTACCATCTGTCTCCCAACAGCTGTTCCAGTGGATCTCCTCCCCCAACCTTCTCTGAGCCTTCGGGGTCCATGTGACCTGGCCATTTAGCCCATGGTGTGCAAAAAAGTGCCGCTCAGAGGTAAAACAACCCAACCCTTTGAGAACGGAAATTCTGCCATTCAACTGATTCCAGAGCGCTTGTGCATTGAATCAGTTCACCATTACGTCATCATTTTTGAGTCAGCAAGATTTTTTTAATTAATATTTCACATTAAGTCATCCCGTGGCCTGGTGGTTAGCGCGCTTGGCTACTGATCTAAGGGATCTGGGTTCGAACCCCGGGTAAGGCATGGATGGATGGATGTGATGTTTTTCTGCTGAGGTCCTGCCATCCTCTCAGACCTTCTACTATAGCATATAAACTGACAGGCTCCTGTCAGACCTCTGTGGCATGCAGCTGCGTGAGGGGGTATTTTTTTTTCACTTTAAAGTTTAAAAAAAGGTAGCTATCATCCTGCTGCCGCCCTTAAAAAAACGGCCACTGGTGGGCCACGCACACCGGCTTGTGACGACCCTGTGTGTGACCTTGACCAGAAATGGCTACCATCTTTCTCCTCGGGGTCCTTGTGACCTGGCCATTTATCCCATTATTCGCAAAAGCAGTAAAGCGAGAAAAATTCAAGCCCAACTAGTAAACCACTTTTGCACAGGTTTCAATATTTTAAAATAATTTTTCTATTCCGCTCGATAAACATATATCAGCTGCCAATTTTTCAAATTATTGTCAGGTTAGGCAACACCACGATTCAGTATGCTTCAAAATTACATAATTTACGTAAATAAAAAAACCTGATAACCAATGCACAAGAGCACATTCAATAAATATAATCCCATCAGCGATTAGTCGCAGTTATAAACCATACTTTATGTTCAACCTTCTCACAAGGGGCGAGGGTGGCTTAGTCGGTAGCGCGCCAGACTCGTAATCTGCAGTTCCCAGGTTCGAGTCACGGTTGGGTCAGCGTTGAGATTTATCACCGCAAAATGCCCTGCCCACGGTCAGTAGGGAACACCGATGGGCTTGGAAAGGCCGCCGTCCGTCGGATGGGACTTTAACCCGAGGCTTCGTGTGCGGGAGAGCCATATCCTGTACACGTTAAAGAACACGCTGGATGGCCTTGACGGGAGGCTACCATCTGTCTCTCAACAGCTGTTCCAGTGGGTCTCCTCCCCCAACCTTCACTGAGCCTTAGGGTCCATGTGACCTGGCCATTTAGCCCCATGGTGTGCAAAAAAGTGCCGCTCAGAGGTAAAACAACCCAACCCTAACAGCTATCGAGTTCCCAAACCCTCTCTGAGTCCTGGGGTTGTGACCTGGCCATTTAGCTCAATTCTGTGCAAAAAATAAGCGCCGTCAGAGGTTAAACAACATATACCCTGTGCACGTTAAAGAACACGCTGGATGGCCCTGACGGGAGGCTACCATCTGTCTCACAACAGCTGTTCCAGTGGTCCCCCTCCACCAACGGATCCATCTCCCCTTCGGGATCCATGTGTGCAAAATCCCATGGTGTGCAAAAAAGTGCCGCTCAGAGGTAAAACAACCCAACCTTCTCACAACTCCTATTATGTATCTTTCCGCTGCTCTCGGGAAGAAAAAAAAGTACTCCTGAATCCGTCGTTTACATTCCACGCACATAAGCACACAGTCCGATACACTGCGCGCAATCTTAGTTCAGATGAAAAGCTTTCAGCACTCATTTTTTACCATACCAGTAAGGAGCATTCTCCCATTTTTTGGTGGGAGCATCTGCCCCCACCACTCCCCCAACAAATGCCGGCGTCACTCTCAAAGTCTGTCCTATCCTTCCTCTATTCCGACAGGAGGCCAACAAGTGTCTAGCGAGGCCCCCGTTAATCGCTTTTGACGGTCCATCGGAATTCCTTTTACGCCATTTCAACGCTCTTTGAGGTTCTAGCTGCGCGACATCACAGAAGACTCAATGTTGCCATGACAATGGGAGAGGAGAGGGGAGATGCCGGGCCTCCCACTGCTTTAGTTGTGCCGCAATCCCTAGCCACCCCTCTGAGCGGGTATTGTGGAGGCCAGTCTTTCATGCATTCTTCGAAGCTGCAGTGTCAGCCTTCGTGTCGAGTCTGTTCGTGAAAGGTTAAAAAACAGGAATATAGATGGTTCTGGGTTTGTGGGGCGTGCATGAAACGACTGGGGGGGGGGGGGGAGGCTCTTTTTCATCTTTCTTAGGGTTTGGACCTTATCTTTAACAATCTTGGTATTTGCGATGCTTGCCGGTGAACGTCGTTGGTAATAAAAAAGGTGCATTATGGAATGTAGGCTTAAAGTATTGGGAAGTTATTGGCGTGGCTGTACTTTGAGTGAAATTTTTACTGTACAGTCGCTCAAAAAAGTATCCGAACACTATGGTTGATTACAGAATTCAGAAAAAATATCTGGCAACGATTTTTTTTTTTAGAAATTAGTGATCTGGCAAGCTTCGTGTCACGTGATTACAGAATGCAGGAAAAATATCTGGAGCGTGTACAGCAACTGTACACGCTCCAGTTACCGTTCACAGCAAACTGGAGCGTGTGCAGTTACTGCACACGCTAATAAACTGCACACACAAATAACTGGAGCGTGTGCAGTTACTGCACACGCAAATAACTGGAGCGTGTGCAGTTACTGCACACGCTCCAGTTTGCTGTGAACGGTAACTGCACACGCTCAATATTTCCGTGAGTGAGCCCACACGATCTAGTATCAAAATAATATGACCACCTACAGTCGCTCAAAAAAGTATCCGAACACTATGGTTGATTACAGAATTCAGGAAAAATATCTGGCAACGATTTTTTTTTTAGAAATTAGTGATCTGGCAACCTTCACGAGACACGAAGGTTGTCGGATCACTAAATTCTAAAAAAAATCGTTGCCAGATACTTTTTTTGAATTCTGTAATCAACCATAGCGTTCGGATACTTTTTTGAGCGACTGTACAGCATGTATTAAGATGGTCAGGTAACAAGGATCTTAAGAGTCATGAAAAGTCTTGTGAACCCATTAGGCGTCTTTTAGCAAATAAGAATGTGAAATTATGAATTAATATATTTGAAATTTATTTGATAGACTTTTAGTTGCTGGCCTGAGTTTCAAAAATATAATTATTGCTGAAAAAATATATACAGAGTGATTCCAAACTTTTGGGCCAAACTTTAAGGGGTGATAGAACACACCTAAACAAGCACTTTTCGTCATACAATGCATGGTGGGAACTCAAGTGGTGAAGCGCTAGGGGTCAGCAGTTACTGTGTCACGATTGGGTTGGGTTGGGTTGTTTTACCTCTCAGCGGCACTTTTTTGCACACCATGGGCTAAATGGCCAGGTCACATGGACCCCGAAGGCTCAGAGAAGGTTGGGGGAGGAGACCCACTGGAACAGCTGTTGGGAGACAGATGGTAGCTTCCCGTCAAGGCCATCCAGCGTGTTCTTTAACGTGCACAGGGTATGGCTCTCCCGCATACGGGGCCACGGCTTAACGTCCCATCCGACGGACGGCGGTCTTTCCAAGCCCATCGGTGTCCCCTACTGACCGTGGACAGGTTGGGGAATTTTGCGGAGATAAAACTCAACGCTGACCCAGCTTGGACTCGAACCTGGGAACTACAGATTACGAGCCTGGCGCGCTACCGACTGAGTCACCCCGGGGGGGGGGGGGGGGGCGTCTGAGAAGAAGACTTGAGTAGGATTCCCCAATTACTAAAATATTCTACCTAACAGGAAAGGTGAAAATTATATTCTATATGGAATGAGATTTCATTTTTTAAAACTATTTTTTGATGTCGGACATAAATAGACTAAAATAAAATTATACAAAGAAAGCGGTTTTGGATTTCAAAACCGGTGTCCGACCCCGCCTTCTCGTGCAGGTCGTAAATACCTTTCAAAAGAGATGTTCTCTTTTGGAAGGGAACGAAGAAGATGGCTGCCAGATCAGTTGGCCTACAGATCTGGACAACTATGGCTACTTTTCTTTTTTTATGCTGAGGAGTGGTCAACTCCATAGGATTCTGGTGCTAACCATTTATACCTACTAGACTGGACTGATTTACGACTATTGATTATGATTGGGAAAATTTGTTGCTGTTTTTTCTGTTTTCTTGCGGGTTGTCAACCCTAAGTGAACAGAGGCATGGTATACCGTATATCAGTTGGAAATAATACTGATCAGAGACCATCGCGGGTCCCCGCCCTTCCCACGGTCAGTAGGGGACACCGATGGGCTTTGAAAAGCCGCCGTCCGTCGGATGGGACGTTAAGCCGTGGCCCCGTGTGCGGGAGAGCATACCCTGTGCACGTTAAAGAACACGCTGGATGGCCTTGACGGGAGGCTACCATCTGTCTCCCAACAGCTGTTCCAGTGGGTCCCCTCCCCCAGCCTTCTCTGAGCCTTCGGGGTCCATGTGACCTGACCGTTTAGCCCATGGTGTACAAAAAAGTGCCGCTCGGAGGTAAAACAATCCAACCCAACCCATCGCAGGTACCTGAACTCTCATTTAGCTAGTTGGGCATCGCCAATCCTAAACTGTAGTAATGTGTCTCAGAAAGGTCAAACGGCTCTTGAAAAGGTGGTGCCTGAAGTTTCTACCAGCATGGGTGGCTTCAGCCTTTAGCTTAGGAAACAGGACTTTTCCCAATGCGCCCATGCCTGTTATCAGGGGGCTGTTTGATATTGTTCGCCCTACCCTTCTCAATAAACCTAGTTTCTTTAAAAATCCTACTAATCATTTTCTCTCTGCAGGAACGTGGAAAGTGAGGACATTACATAGAGATCATTCTCTTGATGTCCTCATGCAGGAATTCCAGCGTTATAAACTAGATATTCTAGGCTTGCAAGAGACCAGATGAACAGGTAAAGGTGAGATACTTAAAAATAACTTTAAATTTCTCTTTACAGGGAGGGAGGATGGAAAGCATCACCAAGGCGTGGGTCTTCTTCTCAGCAGACATGCTAGTGATGCTCTTCCAAGATATGACTGCATTAATAAAAGATTCCTTAGAGCAAAATTCAAAACAAAAATTAAAGACTTGAATGCCATCTGTTGTTACGCTCCCATAGAGGACTCTGATGAGGATGAGAAGGATACGTTTTACAGCCAGCTTCATGATATTTTGAGTTCTGTGAAGAAAGGAGATATTTCTTTTGTTCATGGTGACTTCAATGCTAAAGTTGGTACTGGACTCTGACGTTTGGGCAGGAATTTTAGGTCCCTTTGGCATTCTTAATTCCAAAGGCAATGGGAAACGTCTCCTACAGTTAAGTAAACTTAACGGTTTGCAAATAATAAACACGTACAGTTGCTCAAAAAAGTATCCGTACACTACGGTTGATACAAAATTCAGAAAAATATCTGGCAACGATTTTTTTAGAAATTAGTGATCTGGCAACCTTCGTGTCACGTGATTACAGAATTCAGGAAAAATATCTGGAGCGTGTACAGCAACTGTACACGCTCCAGTTACCGTTCACAGCAAACTGGAGCGTGTGCAGTTACTGCACACGCTCCAGTTTGCTGTGAACGGTAACTGCACATGCTCAATATTTCCGTGAGTGAGCCCACACGATCTAGTATCAAAATAATATGACCACCTACAGTCGCTCAAAAAAGTATCCGAACACTATGGTTGATTACAGAATTGAGAAAAAACATCTGGCAACGGTTCTTTTAGAAATTAGTGATCTGGCAACCTTCGTGTCACGTGATTACAGAATTCAGGAAAAATATCTGGAGCGTGTACAGCAACTGTACACGCTCCAGTTACCGTTCACAGCAAACTGGAGCGTGTGCAGTTACTTCACACGCTCCAGTTTGCTGTGAACGGTAACTGCACACGCTCAATATTTCCGTGAGTGAGCTCACACGATCTAGTATCAAAATAATATGACCACCTACAGTCGCTCAAAAAAGTATCCGAACACTATGGTTGATTACAGAATTCAGAAAAAATATCAGGCAACGTTTTTTTTTTAGAAATTAGTGATCTGGCAACCTTCCTGTTACGTGACACGAAGGTTGCCAGATCACTAATTTCTAAAAAAAAAACGTTGCCAGATATTTTTTCCGAATTTTGTAATCAACCATAGTGTTCGGATATTTTTTTTTGAGCGACTGTACCGGATAGTTAGAGTTTGTGTAGAAAGAAACGAACAGATACACAGCGATTGAGGGATAGATATGGTCAGGTGATTGAAGGTGAGGATCTTGTGAAAGCTAGGTGGACTGAACATTTCAAAGATGTTCTAAACACTATGATTTTTTCTACTCCCATTGTTTGCAATGAGGATAGATGCATTACTGATTTTAATGTTGGCCCTCTAAAACATTGTGAAGTCTATATATAATAAATAATATTATTGTATTATTATTATTCTATTACTATGTATTCTATATATAATAAATAATATATATATATTATATATATAATAAAGAAGTAGAATTTCGCTATCTCTAAATTAAAACTGCATAAATCCCCAGGGGTTGATGAAATCACCACTGAAATGCTTAGAGCTGGGAACATTTGTGTTGTCACATGCCTGACTGAAATTTTGAATATTTTTTATGTAAAGTTTATTATTATTATATAAAGTTGTTTTCATTTGTTCATTTATTATTATAAATATATTATTTATATTATTATATAATATATTATTATTATAATATATTATTTCATTTATTATATAAAGAGATAGTTAATATATAAGCTGTTCATTTATTATATAAAGTTGTCGTTCCTAAGGATTTTACTAGAGCTAATATTGTCCCGATTTTTAAAAAAGGTGATCGCAGTTCTTGTGATAATTATACGGGAATATGTTTACTCTATGTTCCAGGTAAAGTTCTTTCCATGATTATACTTAATAGAGTTAAGAATTTGGTTGATGAACAGCTTAATGATGAACAGTGTGGATTCAGAAGTGGTAGGGGATGTATTGATCAAATATTTTCACTTAGGCAGATTCTTGAGAAATATTTAGAGTTTCAGAAACCTGTGATTACTAGCTTTGTAGATTTCAAAAAAGCTTTTGACTCTGTTGATCGACATAATTTGTGGTTGATCGTTAGATCATATGGAATATCTGATAAGTTAGTTAGTGCAATAGGTTGGGTTGTTTTACCTCTGAGCAGCACTTTTTTGCATACCATGAGCTAAATGGCCAGGTCACATGGACCCCGAAGGCTCAGAGAAGGTTGGGGGAGGGGACCCACTGGAACAGCTGTTGGGGGACAGATGGTAGTCTCCCGTCAAGGCCATCCAGCGTGTTCTTTATCGTGCACAGGGTATGGCTCTCCCACACACGGGGTCACGGCTTAACGTCCCATCCGACGGACGGTGACCTTTCCAAGCCCATCGGTGTCCCCTACTGACCGTGTGCAGGGCGGGGAATTTTGCGGAGATAAATCTCAACGCTGACCCAGCTGGGACTCGAATCTGGGAACTACAGATTACGAGCCTGGCGCGCTACCGACTGGGCCACCCCCACCCTAGTTAGTGTAATGAAAGCTCTTTATAATAACATTGAGTCATATGTGAGAGTTAATAAGGCCTATAACAATTGGTTTAGCATTGCTAGTGAAATTAGACAAGGGTGCATTTTGTCTCATTTCCTCTTTAATTTGATTATTGATTATGTTATGCTAAATTCTTTGCAAGGGAAAGATTTTGCTCTTAAATGGTCGAGAGATTTCAAATTTTATTGATTTAGGTTATGCAGATGATTTGGCGGTATTGGCTAATGATGTTGATGATATGAATTCTTTCATTCGAGCTGTTGATGAGACTGGTAATAGAGTAGGTTTGGTGATAAACAGAGAAAAACTGAAGTGGTGAAATTGGTCAGGCAGATGGGGTTTCAGTTGCTTTGAATGGCTGCCCCCTTGAGCAAGTGTCTCAGTTTAATTATCTTGGGAGCTATTATATCAGATACTGATGATGTGCGGCATGAGACAATAGATATTGCCGCTGGGACTTTTAAGAGTCTGTGGAGAGTGTGAAAAAATAGGCGTGTACACCTAAAGACTGAAATTAAACTGTATAATAGGTTAGTTCTTTCTACCGTGGCCGATGGTTAGCGCGCTTGGCTACTGATCTACGGGACCTGGGTTCGAGCCCCGGGTAAAGCATGGATGTTCGTGTTGTTTTCTGCTGAGGTCCTGCCATCCTCTCAGATCTTCTACTGTGGCATGTAAACTGACAGGCTCCTGTCAGACCTCTGTGGCAAGCAGCTGCTTGAGGGGGTATTTTTATTTTATTTAAGATTAATTATGATAATGAAACATGGATCCTTTGTAAGCAGGATAACAGGAAACTTGATGCCTTTAATTTTAGATTAACTCTTCTAACTCCATCATTACTGATAGAGTCAAACCACCCAATCCACAAGATACTGTTTAAACAGTATCTTGTGGATTGGGTTACCTTGTGGATTCTTTTTTGGGTTATCTTGTGGATTGGGTTATTACAGAATTTAGAAAAACTATCTGGCAACGATTTTTTTAGAAATTAGTGATCTGGCAACCTTCGTGTCACGTGATTACAGAATTCAGGAAAAATATCTGGAGTGTGTACAGCAACTGTACACGCTCCAGTTACCGTTCACAGCAAACTGGAGCGTGTGCAGTTACTGCACAGTTTGCTGTGAACAGTAACTGCACACGCTCAATATTTCCGTGAGTGAACCCACACGATCTAGTATCAAAATAATATGACCACCTACAGTCGCTCAAAAAAGTATTCGAACACTACGGTTGATTACAGAATTCAGAAATTAGAAATTAGAAATTAGTGATCTGGCACCTTCGTGTCACGTGACACGAAGGTTGCCAGATCACTAACAAAGGATGTCACGTGACACAAAGTTTGCCAGATCACTAATTTCTAAAAAAATCGTCGCCAGATATTTTTTCTTAATTCTATAATCAAACATAGTGTTCGAATATTTTTTTGAGCGACTGTACCACAAGAGAGTGCTTTATTATAATTTGGAAACATGTTAAGAGTTTATATGAAAAGGATGACATTTCATGTTTTTTCAAAATTTTGGGAGGACAAGAGATAAAAAAAAAGGAGGACATGTGCTCATTTTGCAGGACGTGTGGTAAACCTACCTAAGGGGCAATAGCGAGCCAGGCTCGTAATCACTAGTTCCCAAATTCAAGTACAGTCGCTCAAAAAAACACACTGTGGTGAAAAACACACTGTGGTAAGCCGAACACTATGGTTGATTGCAGAATTCAGAAAAAATATCTGGCAAAGATTTTTTTTAGAAATTAGCGATCTGGCAACCTTCGTGTCACGTGACACGAAGGTTGCCAGATCCCATCCTTCAGTTGGGACGCTACGCCGTGGTCCGTATCCTGTGTATGTTAAGGAACACGCTGGAAGGCGTTGACGGGAGACTTCCGTATGTCTCCTAACAGCTGTCACGTGGATCCCCTTATCCTAACCTTCTCTGAGCCCTAAGGATCATTGTGACCTGGCCATTTAGCGAATTCTGTTTATAAAAATACCGCTCAGAAGTAAAACAACCTAAGCTATTACAAAAGGTATATTCGACCAGGAAGGCCTCTCAGAATTCCAAAGAAAACAAGACTTTCAAGTTTTGAGACCCATAGCCCAAAAGAAAAACTGTCTTTATTATTTACGAATGTTTTTAATTTTAATTTCACAAAATATGCAAAGAAAATTACCTCTCAAGTAGCTACTCACCACAGAGTACTGATTAGGAGCTTGTTAGTGTAATGCGTCAGCCTCAGTACAAAGACAACAGCATAAAAGAAGCATCTATGCGTTAACTGAGGCTATCGTTTACTAAATTGCACCTTTTCCTGTTGTATTTAATATAAAAAAAATCAAACAATAGTTTAAATTTGTGGCCGCCCTTTTAGTCCGAGGCTTAGACCTCTAGATGCACACACCCCTTCTGAAAGACCCTGAATTCAAAGGTCTGAACAGGATTAGGGTCCCATACCCTAAAAAAGAGAGTGGGGGGGGGGGGGGGCTATGGTTATTTGCTAAAGCATAGTATGATTTTAACCAAAAGTTTGCATTTTTTCCAAATTATGCACCATTTTAGAATTAGTAACAATGAAACAAATATAAGAAAATGTTCTAAATTAATAAATCTGAATTAGAACTTTTAATATTTTTCTCTAAGTCATTATTACAATTATTATGGACACACAGGTGTCTTAAAAATAATAAATAAAAATAAAAATAAATAAATACCCCCTCAAGCAGCGGCTTGCCACAGAGGTCTGACAGGAGCCTTTCAGTTTATATGCCAGAGTAGGTCTGAGAGGATGGCAGGACCTCAACAGAGAAACGACACAAACAGCCATGCCTTACCCGGGACTCGAACCCAGGTGGGACTGGTAAAAGACAAAATTTGCTTATATGAATTGGTGTTATTAACATTTTTTATTTACTTACTTAGAGATTCATTTCTGATTCATTTTTTACTAGCAGAAGGAAACCCAAAATCCTGAGGTGCCCTGGTCCCAGAAATTGTGAAATCCGTCCTATCTACGATAGGTACCTAATGTGTAGTGATTACATATAGATACTTAATGTGTAGTGGTTACAATTTCGTTAGCGATGCTGTTTTAACTCTGTTTTGAAACGTTTCCTTTTATTGTAATAAACAAATCTATAGCTCCTTCAGTCTGTAGTAATTTTTGATATTCTCAAGTAGCGGTTATCAACGTGGGGTGCAATGTAAAGTACGGGTCTCAACGCGGTAAAATTTTTGGGGATACTCCGTGAGAGCTCAAAAGTCGCTAGATTTTTGTTATACTATAACCATTGTTATACTGTAACTATAATTTTATCTATCTATACAAGGGGTACGCCAGTTACATACACAATTCCAGGGGTACATGAAGCATAGGGGGCGGGGGCGGGGGTGGCTCAGTCGGTAGCGCGCCAGGCTCGTAATCTGTAGTTCCCAGGTTCGAGTCCCAGCTGGGTCAGCGTTGAGATTTATCCCCGCAAAATGTTCCCGCTCTGCCCATGGTCAGTAGGGGACATCGATGGGCTTGGAAAGGCCGCCGTCCGTCGGATGGGACGTTAAGCCGTGGCTCAGTGTGCGGGAGAGCCATACCCTGTGCACGTTAAAGAACACGCTGGATGGCCTTAACGGGAGGCTACCATCTGTCTCCCAACAGCTGTTCCAGTGGGTCCCCACCCCCAATCTTCTCTGAGCCTTCGGGATCCTTGTGACCTGGCCATTTAGCACATGGTGTGCAAAAAAAGTGCCGCTCAGAGGTAAAACAACCCAACCCATGAAGCATAAAAGGTTGAGAACCACTGGTCTAAAGGTAATTTGTGGCCACCAGGTACTAGCCTATTTTTATATCAGTACTAGACCGCATATAGGGAAGGAGGACATGGCTCCACCCACTTTGGATATCCCCCACTTTTGAGAATGTCAGTAAAAAGAACGGAAGAGAAAAAAAAATTAAATATATACACACTTCAATTTTACGACCACCTTCTTCATGTACGTACCCAGGATTTATTTTCGAGGGGGGGGGGGTATGAGAAAAAAGATTTGAGTGTGATTTCCAAATTAATAAAACATTCCAAAGGACGGGAAATATTAAAATGATATTGTACATTGAATCATATTTTACAATTGCTTTATAAATCTGTTTTTACTATCGAACATATACTATGGAGTTAAAATAAATTACACAAAAGCAACTGCTTTGAATTTTAAAGCAGGTAGAAAAGTTTGAAATTTCGTACAAGACGACCGGATTTTCGGGGAGGGGGGACATACCCCCTCCTGAGTGCGTCCATGCCATTCAACCCTTAATTTTTTAAAACTTATATCACCATAATATTAATTACGTATGCAAGGTGCGAAATTTCTAAACATAAATGTCTTAAGTTTGCGAAATTCGCAAACTTAAGACTGAAATCTGACTCTTTGGAATTGCAGCAGTAATCGATGAAATCATGATAAAGTTTTAATGATGTAAGTACGACGAAAATATGTTGATTTTCAGACAAATATCTCTTCTCCGAACTAGATATTTCTGTTTATTGAACTGAAAGTTTACTGACCTAGGGTTTTTTTCCCCCTTTTATAAAGCTCAAAGTATCACTTTCGTAACTACATTTTCTGGAATGGATTTCTAATGGTTCCATTCATTGAACCGACAAATACGGAAAAAAAGGATTTCCATTTTCAGAAAGTCAGAGTTTGGGCTGCACGCAAACCAGTTGATACCGATCATTTATTTTACTTAGCGGTAATCGGTCAGAATCATCTGGCAACGCTTCTGATATGCAGACTACTGCTGGCGGCGTGCTTCCCAGAGCCGATGCGTGCACAAGCCAATGACCCAGTGTGGCGGGTAAGCGAGGTGTGACCAAGCCACATAAAGACCAGTGACAAGGGCACGCCCTTGGACTTGGAAAGTGTTCGGTGACACCACTTTAATGTTCATTTTAATACAGAATTACTAACTTTTTTCTTTGAGAAATCACCCGTTTTTACGCACAGATAGTAGTGTATTAATTTATAACGTAGTTAAGGATTACATTAGTTTAATAGTTTTTTTTTTATTAAATAACTTATCTTGGATAAGGTGGCATCATCGTTGTCTTTTGTTCGTCGAGTTTTCGAATTTAACAAAGCGTGGTTAAATCACGCTGCCAGATCAAAAGGTGAAAATACTTTGAAATTGTTAACTTCCGGAGAATGTGTTTTGTCAAAGGGACTGGCAACAACAAAATTTTTAACTTACTATAAATATTAGCAGAATAGAACAAAACTTTGATTTACAATAGCAAATCGAAGTTTTATTATAACTATTCGCAGAGGTTTTATAATAACTATTAGCAGAGTAGAATAAAACTTCGATTTACAATAGCAAATCGAAGTTTTATTATAACTATTAGCAGAGGTTTTATAATAACTATTAGCAGAGGTTTTATAATAACTATTAGCAGAGGTTTTATAATAACTATTAGCAGAGGTTTTATAATAACTATTAGCAGAATAGAATAAAACTTCGATTTGCAATGGCAAATCGAAGTTTTTATTATAACTATTAGCAGAGGTTTTAAAATAACTATTAGCAGAATAGAATAAAATTTCGATTTGCAATGGCAAATCGAAATTTTTATTATAACTATTAGCAGAGGTTTTATAATAACTATTAGCAGAATAGAATAAAACTTCGATTTACAATAGCAAATCGAAGTTTTATTCTATTCTGCTAATAGTTATCGTAAGTTAGAAATTTTGTTATTGAATATTTTAGAGTGTATTTTAACGTGCTGTCCACAAAACTATTTTATCAGTCTTACTCAGGATAATTTTTTAGAATATTAGCATTAAACCGTCCGAGATTTCCTGACAAAAATTCGAATAAAAGAAAACTGGAAACCTAATTTGGGAATCCTTAGCAACAGTTACTATTTCAAATCAAGCTGCGTTCATCAAAAAAGTACTCAGATATTCTACAGAAGGATTTCCCAAATTATACATAGCTGGAGACTCGTTTTTTCAGTACCTTTTGGGGGCGGGAGTGGCTCAGTCGGTAGCGAGCCTGCATCGAATTCTGCATTTCCCGGGTTCGAGTCCTACCTGAGCCAGCGTTGAGATTTATCTCTGCAAGACTCCCCACTGTGCCCTCGATCAGTAATGGTTTCCCAAGGGGTTTGGAAAGGTAGCCATCCGTAGGGTTGGGACGGTTAAGCTGTGGCTCCTTGTATGACAGAACCATACCCTGTGCACGTTAAAGACCTGCTGGATGGCCTTGAAGGACTGGATGTCCTTAACAGCTATTCCAGTGGGTTCCCTTCCCCCAACCTTCTTTGAACCCTTGGAGTCCTTGTGACCTGGCCATTTAGCCCATTTTGTGTAAAAAAGTGCTTCACAGAGGAAAAACAATACAAGCCATACCCTGTGCACGTTAAAGAAGCTATCATCTGTCTCCTAACAGCTGTCCAGTGGGTCCCCTTTCCCCAACCTTCTCTCAACCCTTGGGGTCCTTGTGACCTGGCAATTTAGCCCATTATGTGCAAAAAAAGTGCTTCTCAGAGGAAAAACAATACAAGCCATACCCTGTGCACGTTAAAGAACATGCTAGTTGGACTTTCCGGAAGCTATCATCTGTCTCTTAACAGCTGTCCAGTGGGTCCCCTTTCCCCAACCATCTCTGAACCCTTGGGGTCCTTGTGACCTGGCCATTTAGCCCATTATGTGCAAAAAAGTGCTTCTCAGAGGAAAAACAATACAAGGCATACCCTGTGCATGTTAAAGAACATGCTAGTTGGCCTTTCCGGAAGCTATCATCTGTCTCCTAACAGCTGTCCAGTGGGTCCCCTTTCCCAAACCTTCTCTCAAACCTTGGGGTCCTTGTGACCTGGCCATTTAGCCCATTATGTGCAAAAAAGTGCTTCTCAGAGGAAAAACAATACAAGGCATACCCTGTGCATGTTAAAGAACATGCTAGTTGGCCTTTCCGGAAGCTATCATCTGTCTCCTAACAGCTGTCCAGTGGGTCCCCTTTCCCAAACCTTCTCTCAAACTTTGGGGTCCTTGTGACCTGGCCATTTAGCCCATTATGTGCAAAAAAGTGCTTCTCAGAGGAAAAACAATACAAGTCATACCCTGTGCACGTTAAAGAACATGCTAGTTGGCCTTTCCGGAAGCTATCATCTGTCTCCTAACAGCTGTCCAGTGGGTCCCCTTTCCCAAACCTTCTCTCAAACTTTGGGGTCCTTGTGACCTGGCCATTTAGCCCATTATGTGCAAAAAAGTGCTTCTCAGAGGAAAAACAATACAAGGCATACCCTGTGCATGTTAAAGAACATGCTAGTTGGCCTTTCCGGAAGCTATCATCTGTCTCCTAACAGCTGTCCAGTGGGTCCTCTTTCCCAAACCTTCTCTCAACCCTTGGAGACCTTGTGACCTGGCCATTTAGCACATTATGTGCAAAAAAGTGCTTCTCAGAGGAAAAACAATACGAGGTATACCATCTTCACGTTAAAGAACATGCTAGTTGGCCTTTTCGGAAGCTATCATCTGTCTCCTAACAGCTGTCCAGTGGGTCCCCTTTCCCCAACCTTCTCTCAACCCTTGGGGTCCTTGTGACCTGGCAATTTAGCCCATTATGTGCAAAAAAAGTGCTTCTCAGAGGAAAAACAATACAAGCCATACCCTGTGCACGTTAAAGAACATGCTAGTTGGCCTTTTCGGAAGCTATCATCTGTCTCCTAACAGCTGTCCAGTGGGTCCCCTTTCCCAAACCTTCTCTCAACCCTTGGGGTCCTTGTGACCTGGCCATTTAGCCCATTATGTGCAAAAAGGTGCTTCTCAGAGGAAAAACAATACAATGCATACCATGTGCACGTTAAAGAACATGCTAGTTGGCCTTTCTGGAAGCTATCATCTCTCTCCTAACAGCTGTCCAGTGGGTCCCCTTTCCCCAACCTTCTCTGAACCCTTGGGGTCCTTGTGACCTGGCCATTTAGCCCATGGTGTGCAAAAAAGTGCCGCTCAGAAGTAATACAACCCACAACCCTTTTGAAACATTGGTATTTCTTAACCCTACTAAGAACTGATTTCCACAGTGGAAACTGATTTATTTTTCGATTACTTTCGACTTGTAAAAGTATTTTCCCTTTGTAAGCGTCATCCTCTCCTAAAAATAGATTTCTGCCAAAACAATAGATTCTATTCCTTAAAAGAGGCATTTCTTATAAGAACTTTTTTCTTGTAAGAATAGATTCCACTGGTAAAGACAGATTTTCTTCTTCTAAGAATAAATTCTTCTTGTAAAAACAGATTTCTCTTGTAAGAATGTATTTCTCTTGTAAGAAGAGATTTTTCTTGTAGGAATAGATTCCACTGGTGAAAGCGGATTTTTTTCTTGTAAGAATAGATTCCTCTTGTAAAATCATACTTTTCTTTTAAGAATATATTTCTCTTGTAAGAACAGATTTTTCTTGTAGGAATAGATTCTACTGGTGAAAGCGGATTTTTTTTTCTTCTAAGAATAGATTCCTCTTGTAAAATCATACTTTTCTTTTAAGAATATATTTCTCTTGTAAGAACAGATTTTTCTTGTAGGAATAGATTCCACTGGTGAAGCGGATTTTTTTTCTTGTAAGAATAGATTCCTCTTTTAAAATCATACTTTTCTTTTAAGAATATATTTCTCTTGTAAGAAGAGATTTTTCTTGTAGGAATAGATTCCACTGGTGAAGCGGATTTTTTTTCTTGTAAGAATAGATTCCTCTTTTAAAATCATACTTTTCTTTTAAGAATATATTTCTCTTGTAAGAAGAGATTTTTCTTGTAGGAATAGATTCCACTGGTGGAAGCGGATTTTTTTCTTGTACGAATAGATCCTCTTTTAAAATCATACTTTTCTTTTAAGAATATATTTCTCTTGTAAGAACAGTTTTTTCTTCTTAGAATAGATTCCCCTCTTCTTTGTCACTTAAATGTTATAAAATGCACATATAATAACTTACTTATTGTTGTAAGATTAAATGATAAATATTTTGATTTTTTATAGGCGTTAATATTTTTCGGTAGCAAGTAAAAGTTTGTGAGTTGGATTGTTTTTGCTCTGAGAAGCACTTTTTTACACATAATGGGCTAAATGGCTAGATCACAAGGACCCCAAGGGTTCAGAGAAGGTTTGGGAAAGGGGACCCACTGGACAGCTGTTAGGAGACAGATGATAGCTTCCGGAAAGGCCAACTAGCATGTTCTTTAACGTGCACAGGGTATGCCTTGTATTGTTTTTCCTCTGAGAAGCACTTTTTTGCACATAATGGGCTAAATGGCCAGGTCACAAGGACCCCAAGAGTTCAGAGAAGGTTGGGGGAAGGGGACTCACTGGAACAGCTGTTAAGGGCATCCAGTCCTTCAAGGCCATCCAGCAGTTCTTTAACGTGCACAGGGTATAGTTCTGTCATACACGGAGCCACATGTTAACGTCCCAACCCTACGGATGGCTACCTTTCCAAACCCCTTGGGAAGCCATTACTGATCGAGGGCACAGTGGGAGCTTTGCAGAGATAAATCTCAACGCTGGCTCAGGTAGGACTCGAACCCGGGAAATGCAGAGTACGATGCAGGCACTCTACCGACTGAGCCACTCCCGACCCCAAAAGGTACTGTAAAAACGAGTCTCCAGCTATGTATAATTTGGGAAATCCTTCCGTAGAATATCTGAGTACTTTTTTGATGAACGCAGCCTTTTTTCATCAAAGTTTCCGTTCGGTTAAACCGAAATAATGAAAATTACTGTCGCCTTAAGCAAAATATTCTGATTGAACATATTTAGATTTATTTTTGTACAGTCGCTCAAAAAAGTATCCGAACACTATGGTTGATCACAGAATTCTGAAAAAATATCTGGCAACGATTTTTTTAGAAATTAGTGATATGGCAACCTTCGTGTCACGTGATTACAGAATGCAGGAAAAATATCTGGAGCGTGTACAGCAACTGTACACGCTCCAGTTACCGTTCACAGCAAACTGGAGCGTGTGCAGTTACTGCACACGCTCCAGTTTGCTGTGAACGGTAACTGCACACGCTCAATATTTCCGTGAGTGAGCCCACACGATCTAGTATCAAAATAATATGACCACCTACAGTCGCTGAAAAAAGTATCCGAACACCATGGTTGATTACAGAATTCAGAAAAAATATATGGCAACGATTTTTTTTAGAAATTAGTGATCTGGCAACCTTCGTGTCACGTGACACGAAGGTTGCCAGATCACTAATTTCTAAAAAAAAAAAAGTCGTTGCCAGATTTTTTTTGGGGTTTAACTTTGTTTCCATTTTTTTCTCCAATCGTTATTTAATCCTGGAAAAACTTCGATGAGCTGTTTTCCTCCTAAAATACCAATCTCGTAGAAAATTCGTCTTTAGTGGTATAACTAAAACAGATTTTCAAAGAATCCGTCGATACATGATCACTAATCTTCTGATTCATAATTTCTTGTTTATGAGTCTTCTGGACAGAATTCCCAGTAACCAAACGCATCGATGATTTAATGACAGTTCGTCATATTTCCTTTACTTCATTCATTAGTTTCTATCAGGAAGGATTATTTTTATGTCCTGCAAACATTCCCTGCTCCATTTACAAGAAGAGATCTCATACCTCCACCTCGCAAGCTTCCTACGCCATTTCCTCCGTTTCGCTGCGCGAGCGTGTGGGGGCTCCTTTGGCGTAGAGAGAGTCAGTGCAGACAAAGACCTAGCCCTAGTTTCGATCGATGAAAATTTCCCCGGCTCGCTCCGGCGTTCGATCGGCACGAGCTCAGTCGAGTGCGTTAACCCCTTGTCCCTGACATTAACGGGACATTGACCCGATGAGACGTTGGTCGGTCGGCACCGGCACGAGGCGATGGGAGAAACCACTGGGATGCTGGGAGGATGGAGGCAAGGATGGAGAGGGAAGCTCGGGAGCTACTGCAAAGATGGAGAGGGAAGCTCGGGAGCTACTGCAAAGATGGAGGCGCGGGCGGTTCCCACTCTGGATGAAGGGCGTGGAATGTGTGAAGATCGCGTTTGTGAGGCTTAAAAGAGAAAGAATGGGATGGGTTCTTCTTTGGGTGTAATGGAGTGTCAAACATGGAGGGGTTTTGCTTCTGGGCTTCTAGCCAGATTGCTGTTAATAGGTCTCTAAAATAGCGGAAAAAGAGCAAGGGTTGACATTGAAAGTGTGTCATTATGGAGAGCTGAAAGAAACGAGGGTTTGTGTGGCTTGAGATAGCGTATTCCGGATGAGGAAGTGACGTTGGGAAGTCAAAGGAGGTGGAGTTGTGTAACCCCCGCTGGGGTAATGCGGCGATAAGTAATTTGGGTGTGGATGGGGGCGTGGAAGACTATAATAGCTGAAGATGTTTTGACGCAGTGACGCTTAAGAGCAGAATTAAAATGATGAAGATTGAATTAACGATAATGGATAATTCGTTTAATGGGAAATGACGTAAATCTGTTTTAAGTTCTCTAACTGAAGGTCTGCTAAAGAAATTTGTTTCTTTTACAGAGGGAAATAAAATGTTTTTGATAATGCTGAACTATTTTTTTTGTCATTTGGGTTTTGTTTGCTCTGCGATAATTTTCGAAGGTTTAAATGGATTATTTGCGTTTTGAATAAAAATAGACTTTTGAAGGCTTTTTGTCAGATTCTTTATCACTTTTTGGTGGATTGCTCCAGATTTTCTTTGTCTAATTCTGTTACAATTATTATTATATTTTTGTCGGACTCAGCTGGATTTTGGTCAAATTTTGCTAGACGTTTTATCGCATTTTACTATAATTTTTATTTGTTGGATTTCAATATATTTTTGTCGGAGTTCGCTACAATTTTTTTATCAGATTTATTCAGACTATACATTTTGTCGTATTTCTTTAGATTGTTTCTTTTTTCGCTGTACTTTTTATATCGATTTCACTATACTTTTTGTCGAATTTCACTTTACTTTTGTCGAATTTCGCTAGACTTTTTTTTTTATCAGATTTCGCTAGTCGTTTTGTCAGATTTCACTATACTTTTTGTCGGATTTCGTTAAACTTTTTGTCGGATTTCTCTAGATTGTTTCTTTTTTCGCTGTACTTTTTATATCGATTTCATTATACTTTTTTGTCGAATTTCACTTTACTTTTGTCGAATTTCGCTAGACTCTTTTTTTTGTCAGTTTTCGCTAGTCATTTGGTCGGATTTCGTTAAACTTTTTTTCGGATTTCGCTAGATTCTTTCTTTTTTCGCTGTACTTTTTATATCGATTTCACTATACTTTTCGTCGAATTTCACTTTACTTTTGTCGAATTTCGCTAGACTTTTTTTTTATCAGATTTCGCTAGTCGTTTTGTCAGATTTCACTATACTTTTTGGCGGATTTCGTTAAACGTTTTGTCGGATTTCTCTAGATTGTTTCTTTTTTCGCTGTACTTTTTATATTGATTTCACTATACTTTTTTGTCGAATTTCGCTAGACTTTTTTTTTTGTCAGATTTCCCTAGTCGTTTTGTCAGATTTCACTATACTTTTTGCCGGATTTCGTTAAACTTTTTGTCGGATATCTCTAGATTGTTTCTTTTTTCGCTGTACTTTTTATATCGATTTCACTATACTTTTTTGTCGAATTTCGCTAGACTTTTTTTTTGTCAGATTTCGCTAGTCGTTTTGTCAGATTTCACTATACTTTTTGTCGGATTTCGTTAAACTTTTTGTCGGATATCTCTAGATTGTTTCTTTTTTCGCTGTACTTTTTATATCGATTTCACTATACTTTTTTGTCGAATTTCACTTTACTTTTGTCGAATTTCGCTAGACTCTTTTTTTTGTCAGATTTCGCTAGTCGTTTTGTCAGATTTCACTATACTTTTTGGCGGATTTCGTTAAACGTTTTGTCGGATTTCTCTAGATTGTTTCTTTTTTCGCTGTACTTTTTATGTTGATTTCACTATACTTTTTTGTCGAATTTCACTTTACTTTTGTCGAATTTCGCTAGACTTTTTTTTGTCAGATTTCGCTAGTCGTTTTGTCAGATTTCACTATACTTTTTGTCGGATTTCGTTAAACTTTTTTTCGGATTTCTCTAGATTGTTTCTTTTTTCGCTGTACTTTTTATATTGATTTCACTATACTTTTTTGTCGAATTTCACTTTCCTTTTGTCGAATTTCGCTAGACTTTTTTTTGTCAGATTTCGCTAGTCGTTTTGTCAGATTTCACTATACTTTTTGTCGGATTTCGTTAAACTTTTTGTCGGTTTTCGCTAGATTCTTTCTTTTTTCGCTGTACTTTTTATATCGATTTCACTATACTTTTTTGTCGAATTTCACTTTACTTTTGTCGAATTTCGCTAGACTCTTTTTTTTGTCGGATTTCGTTAAACTTTTTGGCGGATTTCGCTAGACTTTTTGTCGGATTTCGTTAAACTTTTTTTCGGATTTCTCTAGATTGTTTCTTTTTTCGCTGTACTTTTTATATTGATTTCACTATACTTTTTTGTCGAATTTCACTTTCCTTTTGTCGAATTTCGCTAGACTTTTTTTTTTGTCAGATTTCGCTAGTCGTTTTGTCAGATTTCACTATACTTTTTGTCGGATTTCGTTAAACTTTTTGTCGGTTTTCGCTAGATTCTTTCTTTTTTCGCTGTACTTTTTATATCGATTTCACTATACTTTTTTGTCGAATTTCACTTTACTTTTGTCGAATTTCGCTAGACTCTTTTTTTTGTCGGATTTCGTTAAACTTTTTGGCGGATTTCGCTAGACTTTTTGTCGATTTCAATGTACTTTTTTTACCACATTCCCGCTAGACTTCTTGTCGGATTTCACTATAATTTTCAACGCATTTCACTAGACCTTTTGTCGGCTTTCACTATACTTTTGTCGGATTTTACTAGCCTTTTTACGGATTCAGTTTTGTCGTTTTTCTCTAGATATAGACTGTTTTGTTAGATTGTTTTAAATTTAGGTTCGATTCTCTTTCACCTCCATCGTTTGATTCTGCTAAAGTTTTTCACGGATTCTGCTATTTTTTTATTTCTGTCAGACCTCTGTGGCAAGCAGCTGCTTGAGGCGGTATTTATTTATTATTTTATATTTCTTCCCTCCGACGGACAATGGCCCATCACCCCCCGCACTCTTTCTCCCTTTCTCATCAACGGCAGAGCGATAATTAGAGACGAGAATATTAGTACAGTTGCTCAAAAAAGTATCCGAACACTATGGTTGATTACAGAATTAAGAAAAAATATCTGGCAACGATTTTTTTTTGAAAATAGTGATCTGGCAACCTTCGTGTCACGTGATTACAGAATTCAGGAAAAATATCTGGAGCGTGTACAGCAACTGTACACGCTCCAGTTACCGTTCACAGCAAACTGGAGCGTGTGCAGTTACTGCACACGCTCCAGTTTGCTGTGAACGGTAACTGCACACGCTCAATATTTCCGTGAGTGAGCCCACGCGATCTAGTATCAAAATAATATGACCAACTACAGTCGCTCAAAAAAGTATCCAAACACCATGGTCGATTACAGAATTCAGAAAAAATATCTGGCAACGAATTTTTTTAGAAATTAGTGATCTGGCAACCTTCGTCTCAAGTGACACGAAGGTTGCCAGATCACTAATTTCTAAGTAATTCTCAATATTTTTAAGAATCTGACCTTTATCTGTCCATCTGGTCTCTTGCAAGCCAAGAATATCTGTATTATAACGGTGGAATTCTTGTGTGAGGACATCAAGAGAATAAATCTCTTTGCAGAGTCCTCACATTCCAACTTCCTATGGGGAAGAAATGGTTATTGGGATGTTTAAAGAAACTATGTTTATTGAGAGAGGGAATGCCAACAATATCAAACAGCCCCCTAATCACAGACATGGGGCAAAAACCCGTTCCCCCACTACTAAAGGCTGAAGCCATCTACACTGGAAGACTTCCTCCAATGTAGAATTTGATGATGGCAATAGAAGCAAAGAGTTCAGGTGCCTGCGATGACCTCTGCTCAGGATTATCCACTAGCTGCTAAAACATATCCTATGAATCTATTCACTTGGGGGCTGACAACCCACAAATAAACATAAAAACAGAGGAAGATTTTCCCTCCACAGAAGCCCACCAGTGCAGCAAAATCAGGATCCATAATCAAGCTCAGAGCCATAATTCAAGTTCAGGTTGGTATATATGGTCAGCACCAGGACCCTGTGTGGTTGACCACTCGTCAGCAGGGTAGAAAAAAAAGAAAAGTAGCCATAGTTATCCAGATCAGTAGGCCACACTGATCTAGCAGCCCTCCTCTTCTATTCACTTCCACAAGAGAGTATCTCTTTTAAAAAGTATAGTGTAGTGTCGAATATATCAATCTATCCTGCACAACGAGAAGACGGTGTCGGACTTTACGTGCTGGGCCTGGTCGGTTCTTGCATTATCACAGGTATAGGTGCATATCTCTCCTTCCAAGAATACCTACCTACCATTTACAGACCCCAAGGTAAGGCATGGATATTTGTGTTATTTTTCTGCTGAGGTCTCGCCTTCCTCCCAAACCTTCTGCTCTGTAGCAAGTAGTTACTTGAGGTGGGATATATAAATTAAATTTTTTTATATAACATGAAAATATATTGTTAAATATTCTAGCTTCCATAACAATAAATATTGTTACAAATTAAAATGGATGAGCACTGAGCGTGAGTTGAAGTAAAAATATGTCAATGAAAATTACAAAACAATGCAATTTATTACAAAAGCATCGATGAAATTATTTACAAATGAAGTCGACCGACACGAAACTCTACAATAATAATACAAATATAAACTTTCAGAAGAATTCATTATCTCAATTTTATTCATACCCAAATCACAAAACAAGGTTAATATCATTAAATGAACAATAAAATCATGTTGGTAAATAAATATTCAATCTGACGAGAATATCCTTACCAGTTCCTTAACAAACTAAATAACTTTCTGATTTCTATTGGATTCCAGATGTTAGGAATATCACTGTTTGCTTGTGTCGATATTATTTGTCTTATGGACATTACCTCTTATATTTCAACTCTGCATTATAACAATGCATTTGTCAAATTTTTTTAAAAACAACTGCATTTGTCAATGCAGTTGTTTCTGGAAAGGGCATCTGCATTCCTATGCATTTTGCCACTTCGATGCTCAATAGAGAAATTGTACTCTTGTAATCGCTGTATCCACCTAGCAATTTATTCTTCAGGGTTTTTAAAGTTTAGTAACCACCTGAGTGCAGCATGATCAGTGCGTATAAGAAATTTTTGTCCATAGAAATAATGATGAAAATGTGTTATTGCTTTTACTATTGCTAACAGTTTTTTTTCGTGACACAATAATTTCGTTCTGGTTTGGAAAGAGTTTTGCTAAAGTATGCAATAACCTTTTCTTGTCCGTCTTGCTGTTGTGAAAGTACAGCACCAACTCCTGTGTTACTTGCGTCAGTATCTATTATGAACTGTTTTACAGTTTGTGGATATGCTAACACTGGTGCTTTGGAAACTGTTGGATGGGCACTTCACATTCGGTGGTCCACATGAACCGCTGACCCTCCTCTGTCAGACGATGTAATGGCCTTGCGATGTTAGAGAAACCCTTGACAAATCTTCTATAGTAGGTGCAAAGTCCAGTAAAACTACGAAGTTGATGAACATCTTGTGGTGGAGGCCAGTCTCTTACAGCTTCTATCTTACTAGGATCAGTCTTAATCCCTGATGTAGTGATCACATGACCAAGGTAATGAACTTCTTGCTGGAACAGTTTACAATTATTCGATCCCAATTTTAGCTTGGTGACCTAAGTTTTTCAAACGCTTGACGAAGATTTCTCAAATATTTTGAAACTCTCTAACGAGAACTTTTTCAGTAGGTTCTCGACCTTAGCAGTTTGGTGTTCAGTTAATATTCTTCTTGTTTCTCTCCATAATTCAGTAAGATGAGATGGGATGTATGTATGATTTTAATTTGAATCAGTAATTTCTATTTTATTTATACTTGTTACACAGGTAACAACTTCACATATCGCTAATTCTTCACCTTTTTTAACATTCTATTGGATTTGTTACAGTTCATCACTCTGATAGGAATCTGTTCTTTATCTACACTGACTAAAGTCCTCACAACCAGGATACCGTGAGCCAAAGCTCCTTTACCAGGGGCATCAGTGACTGCCAATCGGAAGGCCCCAGAAGTCTCCACCCGATGTCCACGGACTATAATTTCACTTTGTGCTGGGATCTCTGTCTTCCGTCACAAATATTGGAGTCACGCTTGATAACGAATCAGATGTTCGGCTAAGCAGAGGGATCTCTTCTGTCTTACAGATGAGTAGGCTGTCACTGGGTCTAATACTGAATCCAGGTTTCTTTAGGAAATCAAGGCCTAATATACATTCATCGTAGATGTCAGCGATGTAAAGAGGATGATGTACCAGACAACTACCAACTCTGATGTTGAGTTCTATCTTTCCATGGACTGTAGCACGATCTCCAGTGGCTGTTTGTAAGGTTATATATTACACTGTCTAGTATTCCAGTTTGGGTGAGCATTTTGCACATAAATTCTTCTTTATTATGTCTGTTCTGAGTAACGTTACATTTGCACCAATGCAATACGGCAAGGCACTCCATTCATGGTTCCATCAGCTACCAATCCTTTATCTCCACCATGTAGTACTGAAACGTGGGAGACTTCCCCTGGGGCCAACCAATCAACAGCCAGCCTTTGCCCTTCACGTTGCTTATACTGGTTCTGTTGTCTGTTAGACGTGCTTGAACTTTGTCCCCACCCTTTTTGCAGTTGGCTCGAATGTGTCCAGTCTTGCCACAATTCCAACACTAAAGGTCTGTGGAAGTTTTTGAAGAGGAACCTTTAATCTCTTTCAAAATGGATAATATGACTTTGGTTAGTTCTTTCATTTCATTATCCTTTTCTACAGTTTCGTCTGCATTCACAAATCTCACTGTGCGTTTGTTCGCTCGGGAGGAAAGCCTGGAGCACTCGTATTTCATATCATGTACCACAGCTGACTTTAAGGATTCACCTTCCAACATCCTCAGAGATTGTTGAGACTCAGGGTAAGCAATAGCATCAATAAATTGTAATTGAGCTAAGTTATCTTGAATTTCTGGTGGATAGTTACTATAAGCCAATTTAGCTAGACGCTCAATATCACTAGCCATTTCTTGCAAAGTTTCATCACTCTTCTGCATATGATGTTTAAATTGAGTCATATAGTATTGTTTTAAATAACTATCGCCAAACCTGAGTTCTAATGCAGAAACCAGACTTTGATAATCAAGTCGTTTTTCTTCTGGAATAGACTGTAAAACTTCTGCAGCAGAATTTCTCAAGGAAGCTGCAAGAAAACTGGCCTTTTGGAATTCATTCCATTCATTAGCTCTAGCGATGACTTCAAACTGTGATTTGAAGACTGTCCAAGATGATTGACCATCATATGTAGATGGTTTAGTTGTATTTCTAGCGATATGTACAAAAACATTATTGCCATTAAAATTACCATTATCACAAGAAGAAGGTAACATATCATTTCTTAAAATCTGAAACTGGCGTTCAAAATCAGTTTTTACAGTTCCAATTTGATATTTATAATGTAACTTAACACTATCAAGTTTTGTATTTAAATCACAAGTGCTTTCATTAACATTACACTTAACCCCATTGATATCATTTATTGCACCGTAAATTTCAACCTTTAAATTATCACACTGTCTGCTAAGTCCGGTCTTAATGTCTTTATATTGGTCAGTTATTTCACGTCTATGAGCTGCCATTTCAGCTTTCAACTCATTATTTTGTGTAGCCACATCGGCTTTCAAGTTATCATTGGATTGGATTGTTTTACCTCTGAGCGGCACTTTTTTGCGCACCATGGGGGAAATGTCCAGGTCACATGGACCCCGAAGGCTCAGAGAAGGTTGGGGGAGAGGACCCACTGGAACAGCTGTTGGGAGACAGATGGTAGCCTCCCGTCAAGGCCATCCAGCGTGTTCTTTAACGTGCACAGGGTATGGCTCTCCCGCACATGGTCCCCGAAGGCTCAGAGAAGGTTGGGGGAGAGGACCCACTGGAACAGCTGTTGGGAGACAGATGATAGCCTCCCGTCAAGGCCATCCAGCGTGTTCTTTAACGTGCACAGGGCTCTCCCGCACACGAGGCCACGGCTTAACGTCCCATCCGACGGACGGCGGCTTTTCCAAGCCATTCGGTGTCCCCTACTGACCGTGGGCAGGGCTGGGAATTTTACGGAGATAAATCTCAATGCTGACCCAGCTGGGACTCGAACCTGGGAACTGCAAATTACGTGCCTGGCGCGCTACCGACTGAGCCACCCCCGCCCCATTCAAGTTATCATTTTGACTGGTTATTTGAGCTCTCAATTCATTATTTTGTGTAGCCACATCGGCTTTCAAGTCATAACTTTGTCTAGAAAGGTCACCAATTTTACTGTTTATGTCGTTATTTTGATTAGCAAGTTCACCAATTTTGCTATTTTGGGAAGCTATATCACCATTAATATCAGTCATCAGCTTTACTAACTCATCCATACTTCTAGTAAAAGACATTCAAAATAATAATAATATCTTCACTCCTACCACCTATTTGCTACAAATTAAAATGGATGGGCATTCAGCGTGAGTTCAAGTCAAAATTGTTCAATGAAAATTACAAAACAATGCATATATATCAAACAATATTACAAAAGCATCGATGAAATTATTTACAAATGAAGTCGACAGACATGAAACTCTACAATAATAATACAAATATAAACTTTCAGAAGAATTCATTATCTCAATTCTATTCATAACCAAATCACAAAACAAGGCTAATATCATTCAATGAACAATAAAATCATGTTGGTAAATAAATATTCAATCTGACGAGAATATCCTTACCAATTCCTAAACAAGCTAAATAACTCTACACTAAATGACTGCCTTCTAAGGTTTTAAGTCATCAAGGACTCCAAAACTGCGGCTAAGTGTTCTGGTTTCTCAGAACCAATTCTTCTCAGACGTTGATCAACACACACAAGACGACGAATTCTTCTTTTCCTTTACCAGCTTACCAACACGATCCACACCAATAAACTAATCAACCACGAATAAACAATAAACTAATCACACCATGTAAAATGCTTCTTCCCTTTATACACCCATCACGTACATAACTGAAACTAATTATGCCTCCTTTCGGATATCCACAACTCCAACTTAACAATTCCATCTTTCCTATTTTTCAGATCGTTTCTTTGTTCCAATTCGTTGGTTAAATAATTCTCACGCAGAAGCATACACGAGCGTTTATGACGCTCGTGTCATAAACGCTCGTGTATGTTTCTGCATACACGAGCGTATGATTGGTATTTATGATATACCAATCAACACGCTCGTGGGTTGATTGGTATATCATAAATTCGCTGTAGCACGTTCATCTGTCTTAAATAAATAAATAAATAAATAAATACCCCCTCAAGCAGCTGCTTGCCACAGAGGTCTGACAGGAGCCTGTCAGTTTATATGCCACAGTAGAAGATCTGAGAGGATGGTAGGACCTCAGCAGAAAAACAATACGAACATCCATGCCTTATCCGGGGCTCGAACCCAGGTCCCTTAGATCAGCAGCCAAGCGCCATAACCACTCGAACAATATGGAAAAAATATTGTGGAATATAATATATATATTCCACAATTAATAATGTAAATATAATATATTCAAATCTTGAATATATTATATTTTGATCTTTAATTTCTCTTATGTAATATTCTTCCATTAAATTCATATTTTAAAAGTCGAAGTTGTATTTCCAATTGACATAAAATGGAACTTTTCTAATATTTGGATAGGGCAATATATATTCTAGGATACAGCATACAGTATTTTCAAACCTAATGGTGGTAGCTATTCCACTGCATCAGCCTTTAACCCTGTATATCAGTCTTTTCCGTGAAACGACACTATTGACGGAGAAGCACACTTCCAGGCGCTTATGACTAATAATGCAGTATTAAAATAATCGAAGGGCTTATTTAACAACACCATTGACAGCTGTGATATAATAAGTAAAAAAAAATAAAAATTTAACGGGTACAAAAGATATATCTGGCCAAATTATTATGAAACTATAATGTGTGCGAAATATAATAAAACATGCCAGTGCAAGCAAAATACCTTACTGATGTTCAGTATTCTTCGTCAGTACGAAAAAAAGTTTGTAAAGGAGTGTTGGAAATCAAAGTTTCGTGTGACATGAGTAAAAAGGCTACCTGACCTGACTTGAAAGGAGGTTCATCGTTGGGACCCGACAGGTGCATCCGTAATGGAGGTGATGGAACTCAGCCGAAAATTTCAGGGTATACGAATCCCAAGTGTACGAAGAATGGGAAAGGTCTTAAAAAACGTAAATGCAGAGGATTTATTCTTGGTCTCCATGCCTCATATTCTACATCTCTCTCTCTCTCTCCATCGCATTCTAGACAGCCTCCATCGCATTCCAGGTTCTCTGCATCACATTCTACATCTCTATCTCCATTGCATTCCATGGCAATCTAGGTCTTCCATCCTCCATGGCAATCTAGGTCTCTCTGCCTCACATTCTACATCTCTCTCTCTCTCTCTCTCCATCGCATTCTAGACATCCTCCATGGCAATCTACGTCTCCCGCCATCGCATTCTAGGTCTCTCTGCCTCACATTCTACATCTCTCTCTCTCTCTCCATCGCATTCTAGACATCCTCCATGGCAATCTACGTCTCCCGCCATCGCATTCTAGGTCTCTCTGCCTCACATTCTACATCTCTCTCTCTCTCCATCGCATTCTAGACATCCTCCATGGCAATCTACGTCTCCCTCCATCGCATTCTAGGTCTCTTTGCCTCACATTCTACATCTCTCTCTCTCCATCGCATTCTAGACATCCTCCATGGCAATCTAGGTCTCCCTCCATCGCATTCTAGACATCATCCATGGCAATCTAGGTCTCCCTCCATCGCATTCTAGGTCTCTCTGCCTCACATTCTACATCTCTCTCTCTCTCCATTGCATTCTAGACATCCTCCATGGCAATCTAGGTCTCCCTCCATCGCATTCTAGACATCATCCATGGCAATCTAGGTCTCCCTCCATCGCATTCTAGGTCTCTCTGCCTCACATTCTACATCTCTCCGTCCATCGCATTCTAGACATCCTCCATGGCAATCTAACTCTCCCTCCATCGCATTATAGTTCTTTCTTCCTCACATTCTACATCTCTCTCTCTCTCCATTGCATTCTAGACATCCTCCATGACAATCTACGTCTCCCTCCATCGCATTCTAGGTCTCTTCCATTCGCATTCTAGCATTTCCCCATCACATACTATATCTCCCTTCTGACATTCTAGGATTCTTAAGTCACAATCTAGGTCTGCCTCTATCACATTCTAGGTCTCTCTCCGTCACATTCTACGTCTCTCTCTATCACATTCTAGGCATCCTCCGCGGCAATCTAAGTCTCCTTCCACTGCATTATAGGTCTCTCTCCCTCACATTCTAAATCTCCCTCCATCGCATTAGAGGCATCCTCCGTGGCAAAACGAAAAAGTAGTTGGAAAAAGGCGCTGACAGACAGTGGCAGGCGTTTGTTAGCACGAACTGTACATCAAAACAGAGATTCTGCATTCATCAGCTGAGCTAGCCGATTTCAACGAAGACTATGCGCAGAATTTGGTTGGGTTGTTTTACCTCTGAGCGCATTTTTTTGCACACCATGAGCTAAATGACCAGTTCACAAGGACCCCGAATGCTCAGAGAAGGTTGGGGGAGGATTCTAGACATCCTCCATGGCAATCTAGGTCTCCCTCCATCGCATTCTAGGTCCCTCTGCCTCACATTCTACATCTCTCTCTCTCCATCGCATTCTAGACATCCTCCATGGCAATCTAGGTCTCCCCTCCATCGCATTCTAGGTCTTCCGTGGCAAAACGAAAAAGTAGTTGGAAAAAGGCTCTGACAGACAGTGGCAGGCGTTTGTTAGCACGAACTGTACATCAAAACAGAGATTCTGCATTCATCAGCTGAGCTAGCCGATTTCAACGAAGACTATGCGCAGAATTTGGTTGGGTTGTTTTACCTCTGAGCGCATTTTTTTGCACACCATGAGCTAAATGACCAGTTCACAAGGACCCCGAATGCTCAGAGAAGGTTGGGGGAGGAGACCCACTGGAACAGCTGTTGGGAGGCAGTGGTAGCCTCCCGTCAAGGCCATCCAGCGTGTTCTTTAACGTGCACAGGGTATGGCTCTCCCGCACACGGGGCCACGACTTAACGTCACATCAGACAGACGGCGGCCTTTCCAAGCCCGTTGGTGTCCCCTACTGCTGTAGGCAGGGCGGGGAATTTTGCGGAGATAAATCTCAACGCTGATTCGGCTGCGACTCGAAACTGAGAACTGCAGATTACGAGCCTGGCGCGCTACCGACTGAGCCACCCCGCCCACTATGCGCAGAGAACTGAAAATCTTTTAATTTATGAACTCTACAACGACAAATGTGGAGAAATATTAGGTAGGTGTTCATAAGAGCCGTCCCGTGGCCGAGTGGTTAGAACGCTTGGCTACTGATCTAAAGGACCTGGGGTCGAGCCCCGGGTAAGGCATGGATGTGTGTGTTGTTTTTCTGCTGTGGTCCCGCCATCCTCTCAGATCTCCTACTGTGGCATATGAACTGATAGGCTCCTGTCAGACCTCTGTGGCAAGCAGCTGCTTGAGGAGGTATTTATTTTATTATTTATTTATTTCATAAGAACTTGGCGACGCAGTATATGTCTCGTTATTTTTGTTTGGGAATAAAATCGAGAATGAATAACTTTTGGGAATCAAGCACACCAAAATTTCTTCACATCATCTGGACGGGAGTGGCTCATTCGGGAGCGCGCCAGGCTCGTAATCTGTAGTTTCCAGGTTCGAGTCCCAGCTGGGTCAGCGTTGAGATTTATCTCCGCAAAACTCTCCGCCCTGGCACAGTTAGTAACGAACACCGCTGGGCTTGGAAATACTGCCGTCCGTCGGATTGGACGTTAAGCCGTGGCCCCGTGTGCGGGAGAGACATACCCTGTGCACGTTAAAGAACATGCTGGATGGCCTTTATGGGAGGCTATCATCTGTGTCTCAACTGCTGTTCCAGTGGGTCCCCTCCCTCAACGTTCTCTGAGCCTTCGGGGTCCATGTGACCTGGCCATTTAGCCCATAGTGTGCAAAAAAGTGCCGGCTCAGAGGTAAAACAACCCAACTTCACATCTTCATCAATTTATAAACTTTAACAATTATAAGTCTACAATAGAAGAAATACGAGTTTAGCAACCAAAAAAAAATCAAACTGACTTTTTAGTTTTTCTACATTGCCATTAGAAAATATCTACATTCCTAATATTAGCAACTTTATATTCTGTAAAATTGTTTAAATCGGCAAATTGCTATTAATTTTTATAAGAAAATACTCACATTTTTTGACAATTTTCATTGGTATAATCTGCAGGTAAACAGAGTAAAATGTAGAATAGAGAAAATGAATTTTTTTATATAAAAATTGTAAAAAAAATGATAACAAACTAAAAAAAATTGTCCGCCTTTGCTCGTATCTTTACGTAAGTAAATAATACTCTGAAAATAACAAGTTTTCATTTGACATAAAACTGAACAAGATCGCCTCCGGAAAAAATTTTCTTCCACCGGTTTTATGAGTCAGAAATAAAATATAGGGCGCAATTTCAGCTAGCCCTTAACATTCTTCTATAAATAGCTTTCGTTTCAAACACAACTCGTTAGGTCTGTAATCGTTTATTTAACTCTCTTTTACATTTTGTATGAGGAATTTTAGGGAAAGCACTTACTCAGAATTTAATTTCGGGGTGGGGAAGGGATCCGAGAATTTAATTTCTGGGTGAGGGAGGGGTCCGAGAATTTAATTTCGGGGTGGGGGAGGGGTCCGAGAATTTAATTTCGGGGTGGGGAGGGATCCGAGAATTTAATTCGGGGGTGGGGGAGGGGTCCAAGAATTTAATTCGGGGGTGGGGGAGGGGTCCGAGAATTTAATTTCGGGATGGGGGAAGAATCCGAGAATTTAATTTCGGGGTGGGGGAGGGATCCGAGAATTTATTTTCGGGGTGGGGGGAGGGGTCCGAGAATTTAATTTCGGGGTCCCGATAGGAAGGGTCGGAGAATTTATTTTCGGGGAGAGTTCAATCAATCAATCAAAATACTTCATTTTTAACACATTAGACTATACCTATGCATTCAGTACAATATAAACAATCCAAAAGTATTTCTCTTATCTAGGTTGTTATAGTTAGCATTACAGTCGCTCAAAAAATATCCAAACACTATGATTGATTACAGAATTCAGAAGAAATATCTGGCAACGATTTTTTTAGAAATTAGTGATCTGGCAACCTTCGTGTCAGGTGACACGAAGGTTCCCAGATCACTAATTTCTAAAAAAAAAAACGTCGTCTGGTATTTTTTCTGAATTCTGTAAAACAACCATAGTGTTCGGATATTTTTTGAGCGACTGTACACAAGTTTGATATTTCGTATAACACGATCAGATTTTCGGGGAATTAGGGGGTTGCTTAAATCGCGTTGAATGGTCCCTTGAGTATTAACGTAATCAAGTTTTGGTTCAAAAATCATAAGACGTAGTAACACTGTCAAAAACATCTTAAGTCAGCTCTACGCAAGAACTAATGTAAGCAACGCAGCCGGTTAAAATTACCGCTAATATTTATAAAAATTAATAACGAAACAAGGCATCATGTTCGAAATCTACTTCTGCCATAGCTTTGATATTTGTTAGTGCAATACGGAGTGCCAAGGGCGCATCCATATGAAATTCTAACAAGGTCCTGTTTGAATTTATCCACTTTATCCACCTCTATCATCATCATCATCATCATCCTCGAGCAGCCATGGGCTACAGAGGTACAACCAGACCGTGCAATTTAGTTCTCCAAGCATATATGTCCTGAGCTACATCTGCTGCATCTGGCCACACATTTCCAGGGAGTACGTGAAGCATTCCCATTGTTATACTATAAATATACTTTTATCTATCTATACAAGGGGTACGCCAGTTACATACACATTTCCAGGGGGTACGTGAAGCATAAAAGGTTGAGAACCACTGATATATATGTTTTATTTTATTCCCATTGTTATACTATAACTATAGTTTTATCTATCTATACAAGGGGTACGTCAGTTACATACACATTTCCAGGGGGTACATGAAGCCTAAAAGGTTGAGAACCACTGATATATATGCTTTATTTTATTCCCATTATTATACTATAACTATAGTTTTATCTATCTATACAAGGGGTACGTCAGTTACATACACATTTCCAGGGGGTACGTGAAGCCTAAAAGGTTGAGAACCACTGATATATATGTTTTATTTTATTCCCATTATTATACTATAACTATAGTTTTATCTATCTATACAAGGGGTACGCCAGTTACATACACATTTCCAGGGGGTACGTGAAGCATAAAAGGTTGAGAACCACTGATATATATGTTTTATTTTATTCCCATTGTTTTACTACAACTATAGTTTTTTCTATCTATACAAGGGGTACGCCAGTTACATACACATTTCCAGTGGGTACGTGAAGCATAAAAGTTTGAGAACCACTGATATATATGTTTTATTTTATTCCCATTGTTTTACTACAACTATAGTTTTTTCTATCTATACAAGGGGTACGCCAGTTACATACACATTTCCAGGGGGTACGTGAAGCATAAAAGTTTGAGAACGACTGATATATATGTTTTATTTTATTCCCATTATTATACTATAACTATAGTTTTATCTATCTATACAAGGGGTACGTCAGTTACATACACATTTCCAGGGGGTACGTGAAGCCTAAAAGGTTGAGAACCACTGATATATATGTTTTATTTTATTCCCATTATTATACTATAACTATAGTTTTATCTATCTATACAAGGGGTACGTCAGTTACATACACATTTCCAGGGGGTACGTGAAGCCTAAAAGGTTGAGAACCACTGATATATATATATGTTTTATTTTATTCCCATTATTATACTATAACTATAGTTTTATCTATCTATACAAGGGGTACGTCAGTTACATACACATTTCCAGGGGGTACGTGAAGCCTAAAAGGTTGAGAACCACTGATATATATGTTTTATTTTATTCCCATTATTATACTATAACTATAGTTTTATCTATCTATACAAGGGGTACGTCAGTTACATACACATTTCCAGGGGGTACGTGAAGCCTAAAAGGTTGAGAACCACTGATATATATGTTTTATTTTATTCCCATTATTATACTATAACTATAGTTTTATCTATCTATACAAGGGGTACGTCAGTTACATACACATTTCCAGGGGGTACGTGAAGCCTAAAAGGTTGAGAACCACTGATATATATGTTTTATTTTATTCCCATTATTATACTATAACTATAGTTTTATCTATCTATACAAGGGGTACGCCAGTTACATACACATTTCCAGGGGGTACGTGAAGCATAAAAGGTTGAGAACCACTGATATATATGTTTTATTTTATTCCCATTATTATACTATAACTATAGTTTTATCTATCTATACAAGGGGTACGTCAGTTACATACACATTTCCAGGGGGTACGTGAAGCCTAAAAGGTTGAGAACCACTGATATATATGTTTTATTTTATTCCCATTATTATACTATAACTATAGTTTTATCTATCTATACAAGGGGTACGTCAGTTACATACACATTTCCAGGGGGTACGTGAAGCCTAAAAGGTTGAGAACCACTGATATATATGTTTTATTTTATTCCCATTATTATACTATAACTATAGTTTTATCTATCTATACAAGGGGTACGCCAGTTACATACACATTTCCAGGGGGTACGTGAAGCATAAAAGGTTGAGAACCACTGATATATATGTTTTATTTTATTCCCATTGTTTTACTACAACTATAGTTTTTTCTATCTATACAAGGGGTACGCCAGTTACATACACATTTCCAGGGGGTACGTGAAGCATAAAAGTTTGAGAACGACTGATATATATGTTTTATTTTATCCCATTATTATACTATAACTATAGTTTTATCTATCTATACAAGGGGTACGTCAGTTACATACACATTTCCAGGGGGTACGTGAAGCCTAAAAGGTTGAGAACCACTGATATATATGTTTTATTTTATTCCCATTGTTTTACTACAACTATAGTTTTATCTATCTATACAAGGGGTACGCCAGTTACATACACATTTCCAGGGGGTACGTGAAGCATAAAAGGTTGAGAACCACTGATATATATGTTTTATTTTATTCCCATTGTTATACTATAACTATAGTTTTATCTATCTATACAAGGGGTACGTCAGTTACATACACATTTCCAGGGGGTACATGAAGCATAAAAGGTTGAGAACCACTGATATATATGTTTTATTTTATTCCCATTATTATACTATAACTATAGTTTTATCTATCTATACAAGGAGTACGCCAGTTACATACACATTTCCAGGGGGTACGTGAAACATAAAAGTTTGAGAACCTCTGGTCTAGAGAACCTTGTGACGTGGCTCATGCAAAGATTTCTATTCTTTTTAACCTTGAAATTATTAATTCAAGGACTCCATCGAAGTTTCTGAAATTACTAATTAGGGTCCAAAGGACCTTGTGACGAGGCTCTTACAGTGATATTTATTGTCTCTAATCTTAAAATTTCTAATTATAGTTAGGGCTATAAATTTTTCGCGGGAAAAATGGGCTAAAATCGCAAAACAACCTCTGAAAACGCCAAAATTCGCGAGATTTTGCGGGACAAATTTTCGAAATTGGCTCATCATTTCAGTTCGCAAATTATAAAACTAAATAATCAGTGGCGCACACATTAACAAGGGAATGATGACTGAATCCATACAAGTGCTTAAAAAGAACAGAATATAAATAGCAAATGATTGGCATTTATTTAGGTTCAAATTACACGTTGCATATTAATCAGGAGTGATGAATTCTGTTGCAGTGTAATCTCCGTAATAATCTCCGTATTCCTCAGTAAATCTCCGTAGATATGTTATACTCCGTGGATCATCTCGCAGGGGTGGCTCAGTCGGTAGCGCGTCAGGCTCATAATCTGTAGTTCCCAGGTTCGAGTCCTAGCTGGGTCAGCGTTGAGATTTATCTCCGCAAAATTCCCCACCCTGCCCACGGTCAGTAGGGGACACCGATGGGCTTGGAAAGGCCGCCGTCCGTCGGATGGGACGTTAAGCCGTGACGCCGTGTGCGGGATAGCCATACCTTGTGCACGTTAAAGAGCACGCTGGATGGCCTTGACGGGAGGCTACCATCTGTCTCCCAACAGCTGTTCCAGTGGGTCCCCTCCCCCAACCTTCTCTGAGCCTTCGGGGTCCATCTGACCTGGCCATTTAGCCCATGGTGTGCAAAAAAGTGCCGCTCAGAGGTAAAACAACCCAACCCAAATCTCGCACAATGCCTCTCTATTTAGAAATATATAGCTCTTAATTAAAAATGTTGTTTTAATCTGATAAATATCGGAGAGAATGGAAAATGCTTCTTTTTGAGACAGCGTTGTGTTGGGTTGTTTTACCACTGAGCGGCACTTTTTTGCACACAATGGGCTAAATAAGCAGGCCACAAAGGCCACACCATTTAACCAAAGGAAGACTCAGAAAAGGTTGGGGGAGGAGTCTCACTGGAACAGCTGTTGGGAGACAGTTTTAAAGAATATGCTGGATGGCATTGACGGGATGATAGCTTCCCGTCAATGCCATCCAGCATATTCTTTAAAGTGCACAGGGTATGGCTCTCCCGCACACGGGGTCACGGCTTTACGTCCCATTCGACGGACGGCGGACTTTCCAAGCCCATCGGTGTCCCCTACTGACCGTGGACAGGGCGGGTAAATTTGCGGATATAAATCTCAACGCTGACCCAGCTGAGACTCGAACCTGGGAACTACAGATTACGAGCCTGGCGCGGACCACGGCTTAACGTCCCGTCCGACGGACGGGGTCATTTATAAGCTACCGACTGAGCCCCCCCCCCCCCCCCGCTCCAATTGTGATGATAGAGTACAACTTGAAACAAGACGTTCCATCTTGTTTGAAAAGGAACTGGTGATTTGTTGGTTTTTCTCCTTTTCCTTGAACACGAGCTTTACGACGAGCACTTAAAACGAGCTTTACGTGTAGGACAAGTTGTGAATCCGCGTTTAACCGCTGCAACCGAAGCATTAACAGTTTTAAATTCTCGTTGTCATATCTCACCAACAAGATTTAGAACTGAACCGTTACACGTAGCATACAATCGCTCAAAAAAGAATCCGAACACTATGGTTGATTACAGAATTCAGAAAAAATATCTGGCAACGATTTTTTTAAAAATTAGTGATCTGGCAACCTTCGTGTCACGTGATTACAGAATTCAGGAAAAATATCTGGGAACGATTTTTTTTTTTAGAAATTAGTGATCTAGCAACCTTCGTGTCACGTGATTACAGAATTCAGAAAAAATATCTGGCAACGATTTTTTTAGAAATTAGTGATCTGGCAACCTTCGTGTCACGTGATTACAGAATTCAGGAAAAATATCTGGAGCGTGTACAGCAACTGTACACGCTCCAGTTACCGTTCACAGCAAACTGGAGTGTGTGCAGTTACTGCACACGCTCCAGTTTGCTGTGAACGGTAACTGCACACGCTCAATATTTCCACTTCTTTCTTATTGTGAGTGAGCCCACACGATCTAGTATCAAAATAATATGACCACCTACAGTCGCTCAAAAAAGTATCCGAACACTATGGTTGATTACAGAAATCAGAAAAAATATCTGGCAATGATTTTTTAGAGAATAGTGATCTGGCAACCTTCGTGTCACGTGCACAGAGGTTCCTAGATCACTAATTTCTAAAAAAAAATTGAAAATTAATTAAATTTGTTTTTTAGAAATTAAGTGATCAGTCTAATGGTTTATTAATGACAATAATTCACTAAAAAATTCACTGTCATAAAAACAGTCTGTACAGTCGCCCCAAAAAAATATTCGAACACTATGGTTGATTACAGTATCCAGAAAAAATATCTGGCAACGATTTTTTTTTTAGAAATTAGTGATCTGGCAAACTTCATGTCACGTGACACGAAGATTGCCAGATAACTAATTTCTAAAAAAAATCGTTGCCAGATATTTTTTTTTATTATTCTGTAATCAACTATAGTGTTCGGATACTTGTTTCAGCGACTGTACGCTGCATTTGAAAAAAAGCAACTTTAAGATTTTTATTCCTATGCTTTGAACACCTACGTGACAAAAGCTTCGCCAAAAAAAAATACGATAATTTAATTTGTACATCGAACAAGTGCAACAGTGGACAGGGTTGGGTTGGGTTGTTTTACCTCTGAGCGGCACTTTTTTGCACACCATGGGCTAAATGGCCAGGTCACATGGACCCCGAAGGCTCAGAGAAGGTTGGGGGAGGGGACCCACTGGAACAGCTGTTGGGAGACAGATGGTAGCCTCCCGTCAAGGCCATCCAGCGTGTCCTTTAACGTGCACAGGGATGGCTCTCTCCCGCACACGGGGCCACTGCTTAACGTCCCATCCGACGGACGGCGGTCTTTACCAAGCCCATCGGTGTCCCCTACTGACCGCGGGCAGGGCGGGGAATTTTGCGGAGATAAATATCAACGCTGACCCAGCTGGGACTCGAACCTGGGAACTACAGATTACGAGCCTGGCGCGCTACAGACTGAGCCACCCCCGCTCCACAGTGGACAGCAATATGTGGAAAAATGTGGAGTTCCAACGCTGAATTGTACATTTCCCCCAACGCATTACTCCATCAGCAAAAGTAAAACGAATTAAAAAGTATTGTCTCACTCGCCTAAGGAGAGATTTTGGGAACCATTTTAGTCATGTAGAAACCACTTACTTAGGAAATATAAAGGTCATTAAAGCAAAAGTCATACTTCCACATCAGTTTCTGAAAACCTATGTTCTCATGGATTTGAGAAAAAATAGCATGTTTAAGTAACACGTGGAAGGTCCGAAATCTACCCTAACTGACTCTTCCCTTCTGGCGACTTATCAGAATTTTATAAGAATATTTTTCAATATTCAAATTAAGTCGCAGAATTTCAGGGGGGAAAAAAACATTGAAATTCGCGAAATCGTGAAAAAATATCCAAATTCGCGGAAACCTTAAAAAGAAAAACAATGTAATTCGCGGAAATTGTCGCGAAAACTTTTAAAAAACATCGTAATTCACGGAAATTTTCGCCGAAGCTTTTTAAAAGCATCGTAATTCACGGAAATTGTCGCGGAAACTTTCAAAAAACACCGTATTTCACGGAAATTGTCGCGGAAACTTTCAAAAAACACCGTATTTCACGGAAATTGTCGCGGAAACTTTCAAAAAACACCGTATTTCACGGAAATTGTCACGGAAACTTTCAAAAAACACCGTATTTCACGGAAATTGTCGCGGAAACTTTCAAAAACACTGTAATTCACGGAAATTGTCCCGAAACTTTTAAAAACATCGTAATTCACGGAAATTGTCGCGGAATTTAAAAAAAAACACCGCAATTCACGGGAATTGTCGCGGAAACTTTTAAAACACACCGTAATTCACGGAAATTGTCGCTGAAATTTTCAAAAAACACTGTAATTCACGGAAATTGTCGCGGACACTTTTAAAAAATACTGTAATTCGCGAAAATTGTCGCGGACACTTTTAAAAAATACTGTAATTCGCGAAAATTGTCGCGGAAATTCGTACCGCGAAATATTTACAACCCTAGTTACAGTCCACAGGAACTTGGCTCATGCAGGAATTTCTACTTAACCTTGAAATTACTATTTAGTGTTCACAGTACTTTAGGACGAGGCTTCTACGGTGATTTCTATTGTTCCTAACTTTATTTTTACAAATTACAATCAGGAGGACCTTATGACGAGGCTCATGAAAGGATTTCTGTCCCTTTTAACCTTGAAATTGCTGATTGCAATCAACTGGACCTTGTAACCAGTCTCAAGCCGGATTTCTATTGTTTCTAACCTTTAAATTACTAATTATAGGTCACAGGGTCTTTTAACGTGATCCATGTTGGGATTTACATTGTTCCTAACCTCGAAATTACTAATTGCAGTCCACAGAACCTGCTGACCAGGTTCATTCGATGATTACTGTCGATTCTTACCTTGAAATCACTAATTGCAGTCCACAGAACCGTACAAGATAAGCTAGACGGAAACATATTGAATTATTAATTTCTGGACCCGATAACCAGAAACAATATCGTTTTTGAAGTTCGAGTTTTTAACTCGAACTTGAAAAAGGATATTGCAATATCGTCTTGTTTTTTCTGACTCAGGTTCAAACCGAATCTGAGAAGCAATTTCTTTTTCTACGGACCCGATTTTTATCCGAATTTCTACGGAATCGATTTTTACCCGATTTATACCAATATTGTATTATTATTTTTTTTATATCCGATTTTAATCCGAGAATTGAGAAAAAATATTGGATTATTATTTTGTCTTTCAAAACGAATTTGAGAAACATTATTCCATCATTCGTTGTTTTTTCGACCCTATTTCAACCCGAATATCAAAACCATATCGGATTATCCTATTTTTCGACTTGATTTAAATGCGAATTTAAAAAAAAATATCGGATTTTTATTTTATCGATCCTATTTCAGTCAAATTTGAGAAACAATCTTGGATTTCAACTTTTTTCGACCAGTGTCCTTCTCGAATTTCTCACGAAAATATTCGAATATCATTACTTTTTTCGACTTGATTTCAAACGGAATTTGAGTAACAATATTGCATTACTAGTCTTCGCTACCAGATTTATACCGAATTAAGATAGATAGATAAATTTTATTGCATTCTAAAAAATACATTTACATTGACTCAAATTTTGAGTCATTAACAGATTCTTCAATATCCTGCTCGAGTTAATACTCGTCTGTATGATAATAACACAAACATCTTAATATGTAAAGTGTCTGCATTCAAAAATGAAAATTTTACATTATAAGTGGACACGTCCTAAGCTTTAAACCAGGCGTGTCCAACCTGCGGCCCCGGACAGCTAGTAATGCGCCACAAAATCATAAAGTTTACGTGTTTACGACATAAGCTTTCAAGATGATTATGTGATTTTCAGCGAGTTTTTGATATCCCACTAGTTTTGTGTTGCCCTTTTTTTTTATAATGAAAAACATAAGAAAATAAATGAAGTTTTATTATTCATATACATTAACTATATTATATATTTTATGTGCGGCCCAAAACAATTCATCTTCACTTAATGTGGCCCAGGGAAGTCAAATCTTCACTCAATGTGGCCCAGGGAAGTCAAAAGGTTGGACAATGCCTGCTTTAAACATTAACAATTATCTAATTTTGGGAAATATTATTCGATTATTATTTTTTTCTACCCGATTTCTACCCTAATTTAAGAAGCAATATTGGATTGTTATTTTACGGACCCAATTTCAATCCGAATTTGAAAAAAGTATTGGATTTTTTTTCCGACCCGAGGTCAAATTGAATTTGAAAAAACGATATCGGATTAATATTTCTTCCATTCAACTTCAAAACGAATTAGTAAAGTAATACTGGATTATTATTATTTTTTCTACCTAATTTGGACCCGAATTCGAAAAATAAATTACCAGATATTTTCACCATGAAAGGAATGTTTTTTTTTTGTAACCGAAACAGCCTATATTCAATTCGTGATCTTTATTTTCTGAAGGAATGACTACATTGTCCTGAATCCTTTGTTGAAGCCCATTTTGTACGGAGAGTGAATCATCCACATCAACAAAGAAGAAAAGATAGCGACCATTTCACTAAGCACTGATTCCCAATTAGTGAGATGAGATTCCGAAGATAAAAGGAAAATGGTTCCCCTTCCATAAAGGGGAACTCGAAAGACTCAAAGAGGCAGGATTACGATCTCTGTGGGATCAATTATTCTCTTCAGAGACGATTCTCAGCACTTTATTAACTCCTCAGTAAGTAATGTTTCATTGGCACGGTGGACTTCACGGTTTCTGTTAAGAGTTGCTTGCGAGGAGTTTTAATTCTAAATGAAGAATGTCTTTTGAATTAAAGCTCTCCTTTTTCATATAAAATCGTTTAGAAAACATGTTTGCACCTTTTAAATTCTCAGCATTTGACGCTTGTTACTTGCAGATCCAAACCAAAAATTAAAATTAGGCAGTAAAATAATTATCTCCTTCCCAAAGTTTGTTATGGTAAGGAAACTTGGACTCTTTGTAAGCAAGCTAACAGATTGGGTTGGGTTCTTTTACCTCTGAGGGTCGCTTTTTTTGCACACCATGGGCTAAATGGCCAGGTCACAAGGACCCCGAAAGCTCAGAGAAGGTTGGGAGAGGGGACCCACTGGAAGCTGTTGGGAGACAGATGGTAGCCTCCCGTCAAGGCCATCCGGCGTGTTCTTTAATGTGCAGAGAGTATGTCTCTCCTGTACACGGGGCCACGTCTTAACGTCCCATCCGACGGACGGCGGCCTTTCTAAGCCCATCGGTGTCCCCTACTGATTGTGGGCGGGGCGAGGAAATTTGCACAGATAAATCTCAACGCTGACCCAGATGGGACTCGAACCTGGGAACTACAGATTACGAGCACAGGCTAACAGGAAACTTGATTCCAGATGCTTACGCAGTATCTTGGAATTTAGATGATTAGACTTTGTAAACTAATGACAAGGTCAGGCGAAGGAGTCTGCAACCGCTTCTAAGTTGCATATTGTACAGAGAGAGACTGCATTGTTACAGCAATGTTACCTGTAGGCATAATTACAGATTGGTGAATAGGGTAATAAAGAGTGTGACTTAAGGCCATAGAAGCAGGACAGTTGGGTTGGGTTGTTTTCCCTCTGAGCCCTTTGGGCTCAGAGGGCTACCGACTGAGCCACCCCCGCCCCTTCACATAAAGAATGGAGCTGTAAAATTTGAAGATTAAAAGAAGCAATCAACCAATGACAAGATGTCATATCCACGTGAATTCTATCAGGAACAACTCGCTCATGTAATACTCCGCCACAGCATATAGTTCCGTGTTTTATGCAAGAAATAAGTTACTTTATCTAACATAAATTATTATTATCATGCGTAGTTTATTGAAGCAATAAATTAAAAAAATGTTTTTAATTTCAGAATATTGTAAAGTTGAAGATGAAACATAATTTCTCAAATACTTGCCGTACAAGCTGCCTAATTAGTTGAGGACTGATACATTTTTCAGGCTTCCCATCTTCCCTATCACTGGGGGTGGCTCAGTCGGTAGCGCGCCAGGCTCGTAATCTGCAGTTCCCAGGTTCGAGTCCCAGCTGGGTCAGCGTTGTGATTTATCTCCGCAAAATTCCCCACCCTGTCCACGGTCTGTAGGGGACACCGATGGGCTTGGAAAGGCCTCCGTCCGTCGGATGGGACGTTAAGCCGTGGCCCCGTGTGCGGGAGAGCCATACAGTGTGCAGGTTAAAGAACACGCTGGATGGCCTTGACGGGAGGCTACCATCTGTCTCCCAATAGCTGTTCCAGTGGGTTCCCTTCCCCAACCTTCTCTGAGCCTTCGGGGTCCATGTGACCTGGCCATTTAGCCCATGGTGTGTAAAAAACAAAAAGTGCCGCTCAGAGGTAAAACAACTAACCAACTAACCCTATCACCGGTTTTCTTGGTTAAGAGTTTAAAGCCACGGATGGACAAAAACTACATTCTTTACGTGAAACAAACTATATTTTATTCCTACTTAAATTCACGCAAAAAGTTTGCTGCGAAACATAAAAAAAAATAAAAATAAATACCCCCTCAAGCAGCTGCTTGCCACAGAGGTCTGACAGGAGCCTGTCAGTTTATATGCCACAGTAGAAGATCTGTGAGGATGGCAGGACCTCAGCAGAGAAACGGCACAAACAGCTATGCCTTAACCCGGAGCTCGAACCCAGGTCCCTTAGATCAGTAGCCAAGCGCGCTAACCACTCGGCCACGGGATCCGTGGGAATTTCTACAACCGATGACATATCACTGGTGTCCGCCCGCTCATTCGTTCGGCAACCTTCGTGTCACGTGACATGAAGGTTGCCAGATCACTAATTTCTAAAAAAAAGCGTTGCCAGATATTTTTTCTGAATTCTGTAATCAACCGTAATGTTCGGATACTTTTTTGAGCGACTGTACTACATAAGCATCTAGAACCAAGTTTTCTGTTAGCTTGCTTGCAAAGAGTCCAAGTTTCGTTACCATAACAAACTTTGGGAAGGAGATAATCATTTTACTGCCTAATTTTAATTTTTGGTTTTGATCTGCAAGTAACAAGCGTCAACTGCTGAGAATTTAAAAGGTGTAGATATGTTTTCTAAACGATTATATATGAAAAAGGAGGGTTTTAATTCAAAAGACATTCTTCATTTAGAATTAAACTTCTCGCAAGCAACTCTTAACAGAAACCGTGAAGTCCACCGTGCCAATGAAACATTACTTACTGAGGAGTTAATAAAGTGCTGAGAATCGTCTCTGAAGTGAATAATTGATCCCACAGAGATCGTAATCCTGCCTCTTTGAGTCTTTCGAGTTCCCCTTTAGGGAAGGGGAACCATTTTCCTTTTATTTTCGGAATCTCATCTCACTAATTGGGAATCAGTGCTTAGTGAAATGGTCGCTGTCTTTTCTTCTTTGTTGATGTGGATGATTCACTCTCCGTACAAAATGGGCTTCAACAAAGGATTCAGGAAAATGTAGTCATTCCTTCAGAAAATAAAGATCACGAATTGGATATGGCTGTTTCGGTTACAAAAAAAAAACATTCCTTTCATGGTGAAAATATCTGGTAATTTATTTTTCGAATTCGGTTCCAAATTGGGTAGCAAAAAAATAATGATCTAATATTGCTTTACAAATTCGGTTTGAAGTCGAGTCGAAAAAGCTAATAATCGATATTGTTTTTCAAATTCGCATTGAAAGCAGTCAATAAAATAATGATGCCTATACAGGGGAGTAGCGAAGGGTGCAGTTGCGAAGGTGCTGTTGCAGTGCTCTGAGCGGCACTTTTTTCCACACCATGGGCTAAATGGCCAGGTCACAAGGACCTCGAAGGCTCAGAGAAGGTTGGGGGAGAGGACCAACTGGGACAGCTGTTGGGAGACAGATGGTAGCATCCCGTCAAAGCCATCCGGCATGTTCTTTAACGTGCACAGGGTATGGCTCTCCCGCACACGGGGCCACGGCTTAACGTCCCATCCGACGGACGGTGTCCTTTCCAAGCCCATCGGTGTCCCCTACTGACAGTGGGCATGGCGGGGAATTTTTGCGGAGATAAATCTCAACGCTGACCCAGCTGGGACTCGAACCTGGGAACTACAGATTACGAGCCTGGCGCGCCACCGACTGAGCCACCCCCGCCCCCGTAGCGAAGGGACTTTGGTTTGTGGGGCGGGGGAGGGGTATAGGAAACAAGAATTTTTCAGATCGGAAAAAAATTTTGCCAACTAAGAAAATATGTACTTCACTTAAATTTAATGATTCCTCTGTCAGGGACGTACAGTCGCTCAAAAAACTATCCGAACACTATGGTTGATTACAGAATTCAGAAAAAATATTTGGCAACGATTTTTTTAGAAATTAGTGATATATCAACCTTCGTATCACGTGACACGAAGGTTGCCAGAGGTTGCCAGTCTGTAATCAACCATAGTGTTCGGATACTGTTTTGAGCGACTGTACCCAGGATTTCGTTCCGCGCGTGTTGCAGATCCCCACGATTTTACGAAGTTGGCCCCATTTTGCTACCTTGTCATAATTTTGCAAAAAATGAAATCCTTATTTTTACATCTCACCTGAATTTTACCAATTCCCCAAGATTTTGCCAACTCTCCTTAATTTTACAAAATCAATCCCAATTTTTACAACTCACCTGTATTTTAGCAAGTGGCATCGAATTTTGCCAACTGCCCTAGATTTTGCCAACTCTCCTTAATTTTGCAAAAAAAATTCAAATTTTCATAACACATTTGGTGTGAGTAATAATAGATAAGGATAGAGATAAAAAAAAGTTATTAAAGTTAGAAGGGAAAATTATAGAAAATGGATGGTAAATTTTATCAAGTCGTTTCGAATTTTGGGAATTGCGATTTGCTTTGGGGGGGGGGGGGGATAGCCTTCTCCTTCTCCATCTCCCCCAATAGATACGCCCCTGATCCGATTTTCTCTTTCAAACTCGGGTTTAATGGGGTCGAAATTGCATCTGATATTGTATTTTAAATTCGAATTGAAATCAAGTCGAAAAATTCCTGGCTCCAGGACGAGTCCTAGAATGTCGATTCGTTCGAATCCCATCTGGGACTCGATCTGTCTGGATCACGCTGACCTATCTGGGAACTGCAGATTACGAACCTGGCGTGCTACCGGCCGAGCCAATCCCGCCCCGGCAGTGTATATAACCTGTGATATAAAATATATGTGTCCTGTGCAGAGACAGACCCCGCTGATTTGGCCATGTTGCCCGTATGGATAATTATAGATTGGCGAATAGGGTTATGAACAGTGTGCCTAAAGGCCTCAGAAAGAAGGGGAGACCTAGGATGCGGTGGGCAGACAATGTCAAACAGGACCTTGTTAGAATTGGTGTGCAGTGGCCAGATGCAGTAGATGTAGCTCAGGACAGAGGTTGCACTATGGTTGATTACAGAATTCAGGAAAAATATCTGGAGCGTGTACAGCAACTGTACACGCTCCAGTTACCGTTCACAGCAAACTGGAGCGTGTGCAGTTACTGCACACGCTCCAGTTTGCTGTGAACGGTAACTGCACACGCTCAATATTTCCGTGAGTGAGCCCACACGATCTAGTATCAAAATAATATGACCACCTACAGTCGCTCAAAAAAGTATCCGAACACCATGGTTGATTACAGAATTCAGAAAAAATATCTGGCAACCATTTTTTTAGAAAATAGTGATCTGGCAACCTTCGTGTCAAGGTTGCCAGATCACTAATTTCTAAAAAAAAAACGTTGCCAGATATTTTTTCTGAATTCTGTAATCAACCAATACTCGAATTCTTTTTTGAGCGACTGTACAAAAGTCCACGGAGGATTGGGGCGGGGGTGGCTCAGTCGGTAGCGCGCCAGGCTCGTAATCTGTAGTTCCCAGGTTCGAGTCCCAGCTGGGTCAGCGTCGAGATTTTTCTCCGCAAAATTCCACGCCCTGCCCACGGTCAGTAAGAGAACACCGATGGGCTTGGAAAGGCAGCCGTCCGTCGGATGGGACGTTAAGCCGTGGCACGTGTGCGGGAGAGCCATACCCTGTGCACGTTAAAGAACACGCTGGATGGCCTTGACGGAAGGCTGCCATCTGTCTCCCAACAGCTGTTCCAGTGGGTCCCCTCCCCCAACCTTCTCTGAGCCTTCGGGGTCCATGTGACCTGGCCATTTAGCCCATGGTGTGCAAAAAGTGCCGCTCAGTGGTAAAACAACCCAACCCACGGAGGATATAATAGCACACAATTAATTCGTACTGAAATCGTCTCCATTCCAGAGAGAGAAGTGAGAGCTCTTTCAATCTCTGTTGATACAATTTCTTGCGAAATCCCAATAGCTTTTTTTTGTAAGAGAAAAGAATTTCGAATTTTTAACAATAGCAATGCCAAATTTTATGGTATAAAACTTATAAAATCTGATGAATAGTGAGAGAATTCTTTGCAGAAACTTCTAAAATATCTACTTATTTCAATTTTTGTGACAGGCATTGTATACCTACGTATTTTATTAAACACACTTTGATACAATACTTATTACTAAGTATAAACTTCTGAAGTCAATTTCTGCGACAGGCATTGTTAAATATTGTGCACTCATTAAATACTGAACGAATATTATTGAAAATCGAGATATTGATATATAAAACTGAGTGCTATCACATCTCTCAAAATAGCAAAGCTTATTTTAGAAGTAATTCAGCTTCGACGTTAGCTTCGCAATGGCATATCTTAGGGTTGTTCTTTAATTTAGGGAAAGCAGTGTAGCATTATCAATTACTGCAGCCGCTCAAAAAAGTATCCGAACACTATGGTTGATTACAGAATTAAAAAAATCGTTGGCAGATATTTTTTTTAATTCTGTAATCAACCATAGTGTTCGGATGCTTTTTTGAGCTCAAATCACTATCTCACTATGGTTGATTACAGAATTAAAGAAAATGTTTGGCAAAGATTTTTTTTTAGAAATTAGTGATCTGGCAACCTTCGTGTCACGTGACACAAAGGTTGCCAGATCACTAATTTCTAAAAAAAAATCGTTGCCAGATTTTTTTTTAATTCTGTAATCAACCATAGTGTTCGGATACTTTTTTGAGTACAAATCACTATCTCACTATGGTTGAATACAGAATAAGTGACACAAAGTTTGCCAGATCACTAAAATCTAAAAAAAAAATCGTTGCCAGATATTTTTTTAATTCTGTAATCAACCATAGTGTTCGGATACTTTTTTGAGTACAAATCACTATCTCACTATGGTTGAATACAGAATAAGTGACACAAAGGTTGCCAGATCACTAAAATCTAAAAAAAAAATCGCTGCCAGATATTTTTTTAATTCTGTAATCAACCATAGTGTTCGGACACTTTTTTGAGTTCAAATCACTATCTCACTATGGTTGAATACAGAATAAGTGACACAAAGGTTGCCAGATCACTAATTTCTAAAAAAAATCGTTGGCAGATATTTTTTTAATTCTGTAATCAACCATAGTGTTCGGATACTTTTTTGAGTTCAAATCACTATCTCACCATGGTTGATTACAGAATTAAAGAAAATATTTGGCAATGATTTTTTTTTTTTTAGAAATTAGTGATCTGGCAACCTTTGTGTCACGTGACACGAAGGTTGCCAGATCACTAATTTCTAAAAAAAAAATCGTTGCCAGATATTTTTTTTTAATTCTGTAATCAACCATAGTGTTCGGATACTTTTTTGAGCGACTGTACCTTAAAACGGAATGGAAAATTCTATTCCACAAAGGAAATCCATCCAAGATCAATAAAATTTTGATGAAAATATTTTTCTGCAATTATACTGGAAAAATATTAATCTTCAATTTTTAAAAATTTTCAGTTTTTTAGTTTAATTTTATAGTCATTCTTATATTTCTGCCCTGTACTAATATCAAGATCAAAAAAATTTTGATGAAAATATTTTTTAACAATTATGGTGGAAAAATATGAAATTTCAATTTTTAAAATATCGCAATAAAAATATATATGGTTTACCATTTATAAAATGTCTCTTTTTAATATTAGGATTTAACGATTTAAAATTTTTAAATTTAATATAATTAATTTTAAAATTTTAAAACAGTGTTTTAAAAAATTTGTTACTCTGTTCAAATCTGTTAATTTGTTACTCCATAAGTTGCTGGGGCGGGGGTGGCTCAGTCGGTAGCGCGCCAGGCTCGTAATCTGTAGTTCCCAGGTTCGAGTCCCAGCTGGGTCAGCGTTGAGATTTATCTCCGCAAAATTCCCCCCCTGTTCACGGTCAGTAGGGGACACCGATGGGCTTGAAAGGCCGCCGTCCGTCGGATGGGACGTTAAGCCGTGGCCCCGTGTGCGGGAGAGTCATACCCTGTGGCACGTTAAAGAACACGCTGGATGGCTTTGACGGGAGACTACCATCTGTCTCCCAACAGCTGTTCCAGTGGGTCCCCTTCCCCAACCTTCTCTGAGCCTTCGGGGTCCATGTGACCTGGCCATTTAGCCCATGGTGTGCAAAAAAGTGCCGCTCAGAGGTAAAACAACAATCCAACCCATAAGTTGCCTCAAAATACAGTGCCCTACCAACAATTAGAGTTTTAACGCAATGCCAGAGAAAATCTAAAATCAAAGCTCTGTAACTTCTAAAATTAGCTTTTAAAAATTTAATTCAAGATAAATTAAACACAACCAAATCGATCTAAATCTACATTGACAATAATATTTATTTCAATGTTTAAAGAGATGTGAAAGTTCTAATATTCATTATCAATACCAGTTATGCGAAGTTGACACAGAAGTTAAAAAAATTATGAATATTTTTTCTTAAAACTGTATAATATAATATGTCTGTCTGTGACAGCAGTAACTAATCGGGAAATTGTGCTATAACTTCGAATTCTCACAAAGTGTTCCTTTCATTACCCTCTAATTGTGAACTTAAGATTCATAACTAAGTTTAAATCTGTTGCCAGATCCCCACATTCACAAAGGAATTATTATTTGAAGGCGTCATATTACTCTTAGGGACCCGATTTTTTAACTCAACATCGGTCATACAGGGCAACCCCCTTGCGAAATTTGGGACCGTTCGGTTAAATATCACGGGAACCATAGGGTATCAAAATGTGTCAAAATTATAAATATCTATAGTTTGCGAGGAAGCCACAGGCTATGACTAAGTTTAAATATGTTGCCAGATCCCCACATTCACAAAGGAATTATTATTTGAAGGCGTCCTATTACTCTTAGGGACCCGATTTTTAACTCAACATGGGGTCATACAGCGGCAACCCCTTGCGGAATTTGGGACCATTCGGTTAAATATCACGGGAACCACAGGGTATCAAAATGTGTCAAAATTATAAATATCTATAGTTTGCGAGGAAGTCACAGGCTATGAGAGCGCGCGCTGATGTTAATAACAACCTGAGCAACGCCAGACGACTTTTCGTGTTGAATCTGTGCTAAAGGAAGTGGGGGAAGTGATCACAGAACTAATTTATATTGCAAAACGGAAAATGGAGATTAAAAATGAGACATGGGCAGCCCTGTGTGCCGTTCAACAAGTAGTAAAATAAGTGTATGTATCAGACAGTTTTCCGAATAATTCTTTCAACGTTTGTCGATTCTGTATAAGTTTCTTAACACGCATTGATGTTCACAAATTGTACTTCTATATACCATTTAGGTATTATGTGTTAAATAAATAAAATTTTAAAGTTAGCAGGGAGGGGGAGGAAATTCCTGCTTCTATAATTCTTTAAATATCGAAAGTGTATTATTGACAAAAAATTGAGATTTAGATAGATTTGGTTGTGATGTTTACTTTATTTTTTAATCGCATTTGAACATAAAATTTTATAAATTTTAGAATTTTATTTTAATTTTCGAAATTTTTAGAGCGTAGGCTTTAGCTTTCCATTGATGTAGCATTAAAAATCTCTAATTTTAACAGGACACTGTAGATTGCACGTAGATTTATACATTAGTAAGCTGATTCAATTGGGACAAAAAAAGGTCAATAAAGTAGATTTATCATGTTTCGACTTTCGTGATTTTATATTTGTTATCTCTCCAACAGATTCCAGCGTAGAGGAAACAGGAGCGTGTAATGGCGACGTCAACGGAAGTGCGAAAGACAACGAGGCGAAGCTCGAAGTCGGAGATGACGTAGCGGGAAAGAGTGGTTTGAATGCAGAGGACGTGGAGCTCTCAGCGCCATCTGTCGACGAGAAATCAAACGACACTCTCAATGGCGGCGGCGAGGGAGGAAGCGATGAAGCCGCGGCGGATGGTGCAAGTCAGAATGACGACGAGAAGACCGAGAGCAAAGATGACGAAGGTGATGGAGATAAAGATGTCGAGGAAAATGAAGCTAAGGAAGATGCCGGGGATTGTCCAACGGAGAGCGCCGATTGTATTCCAGCAGACAGCGGCTACGAAACCTTGGAGTCTAGGGAAAGTAACCAAGATGGCAGCGAAGAAAAAGTGGAATAAATATACCTTTAAAGGGTGCTGACCCTTAAAGGGGAGGGAACATGTGGGGGAATTTGGTGAGATAATGAAAAGTTTGATAAATCTGAATGCGAACATTGGCTGTGTAAAATGACTCTGTATGAAGATAAGTCTGAATTCCAACGAGTATATTACTGAACTGTAGAACTTTTACGTATGTGTGACCTGTGCCAAGGTAGCATTGGAGTCTGATTTACTAGCACGTTTGTTAATACAACTGATTGTTCTCCAATTCTCTGCGGTCCTATGCCTAAACGCAAGGCTCTACATAATGCCAATCTGTTGTCAGTAGAGGAATTTAAATACAGAAAAAAAAGTCCACGTCCAATGGTATTTTACGAGCATGATATATATGTGTGTGTGAGTGGTACGTGCGTGTTGGTTTACCCCTGTATGCAAGCCTAGTGTGTATGTATTTGTTTGTGTGAATGAGTTTGATTCACATCCCTCAAAACAAAAATTTGAAATGAAGCCATCATTACTACTGAAATCACCCAGTTCACTTTATACTGCATAGTTCAGCAAGAAATACCAAGTGTTTAACCATTAAAGATTGAAACTACTCCTATCCTTTTACATAGCAGAACTTTTAAGTTTTTAGAACAATCACTAAACGCTTCTGCTTGTTTGATGTTGTGAGTAAATTGTTTTAGGATCCACTATCCTCTACCTCCCCACGAATTCCCCCCTCTGTACGCACCTCTAAACCCTCTCACATATGTAAACTATGTCCTGTCCTTGTAGAAAAGACTTGAAATTAGAGGGAGAATATGAGAGAAAGAATAGTAAAAAAGGAATGAACGAAGACGGCGAACGCCTTCCTAGATTAGCAGGGTATGTTAGTAGTTCTGACAGGTTAGATTTAATAGTGATAGTCTTGACTTCCATTCAGAATCAGCTCTAGCAGTTTCATTCTAATTATTATCGACATAACTGTGTTTTCCAACACTTGCTCAATCGTTTCTCAAAACCATGGAACTCAAAACTGGCCAATTTTAAAATTTTGCGTTTTTAATACTGCGATTTATAAGCCAGTAATTTAAATGTTTTTGCAGTTTTATATTTCTCTTTTCAAAGAGATGGCATTTTTCCAAAGACTTTTTTTTATTTGAGAGAATTAATTAAAAAAACGATTTGTATACTTCAATTTACGAACTATATACGCCTATATATCATACTGATAGTTTTTCGAGGAGTATTGCGCTTTAATAATGAATTTTATTGCTCTAGTTCGAGCCCAGATTTTAAATAAGGATTGGTAAATTATATTACCTTTTTATTGTTGTTTCTGTAGAGTTTGTTTGCCAAACTTTCCTGCCTACAAAAACGATGACGTCAGCTTTGTTACTTTTCAAACAACACTTCCCTGGTTTACAAAAATAAGGAGATGAACTTCGATCAGATGCGAAATGAGGGAAAAAAGTTAATTCCTTTATTGGATATTTTTTCTCTATATATAATTTAGAGACATATTTAGAAAGAAAATGGAAGCTATGGGCCCCCTTGACCATTTAAGAGGTCAGGACCTGCTTGACAACAGCACTTCCAGTCAGGGTGTTCATGTCCTCCTTGACAGCAGCCTTTGTTAACCCAAAGGTGGCATGACCTACTTGAAAATAACCCTTAATTGACCTAAGTTTCTACGACTACCTTGAGTCCCAAAGGTACTCTGACTACCTCGACAACAGCCTTTGACTACTAATAGGGGCCATAAGCTCTTTGACCAGTCAAAGGTGCCATGACCTGTTGACAACAGGTCTCTACCAAAGGAGCCATGACCTCCTTGACCAATCACAGGGGCCATGGCCACCTTGACAACAACTCTTGATTAGTCAAAGATCCATTACTTTGACAACAGTTCTTGACTAATCAAAGGGGCCATGACCTCCTTGACAACAGCAATCAATCAATTTTATTCAATTAAGAGTGACCATAACCACCTTTGACAAGTCTTTAACCACTAAAACTGACCATAACCTCTTGGACCAGTGAAAGTAGCCTTGAATGCTTTGAAAACAGCAGTTGATCAGTCAAAGGTCCATGACCACCTTTGACAACAGTCCTTGACCAGTTAAAGTGGTCATGACCCCCTTGTCAAGAGCCCTTGACTATCAAAAAGATGTGATACCTTGAGAACAGCCCTTGACTATCAAAAAGACCTTGAGAACAGCCCTCGACCAGTCATGGCCACCTTTGCACAATTTTAATAACCAAAACAGATGAGAAAATTTTGTACATTACTGAAATATGTGTAAAGAAAAACATGTATTGCACTGTTTAACAAGAATGACTTCTGATAAAATATATAATAGAATGGGTGTCTGATTCGTTAAAGTTCATTTCCTTTAATGGTCTTTCTTCCACCTCAACACTTCATCTCAATTCCTTTTTTGGGATTAAATCTTCTTCTAACTGAAACCACCGACATAACTTATGAAATCTGGCTGAATATTATATTAGACATTTATAGTTTCGGTATAGAATGTTGGATACTTTATTCGTTCAGTACGCTTAGAATTATATTATACTTCGGTAGTCCTATAAAATGTCCGGTTGCTCAAGGCAACTTTTTTGAGAAACGTTGGATAGACAGTAAAACAGAACATCATCTTTAAATATCTTTTGAAGTTTTTAAAATTAAATTTGCATCTCCACAAACACAAAAAGGATTTAGAATAATTCTTACTTACATTTCATTTTTCCAAAGGACTACAAACAATCATATTTACGGACAGTAGATGCATTAAAACTCTTATTTTGTAAAGGTGGCTTGGCAACAAGTTAGGTGCTTGAAGTAGTTACTGTCATTCGAATAACGTATAACATATTTGATTATGTTTCTGTGAATTGTATACTAGAGATATTTCGAGTTCAGATTTTCCAGCCCGAGCCTGCCTAGATTCTAACTTTTTCGATTATTGCTAAGTCGGTGACGGTAGGTTAAAGACATTATTCCTTAATCTTAAAACTCTATGCTGCTATATTAGTCTTTTTCAAAAATAAAAATACGCCGAAAAATTTGTAGAATCTGGAAAATCATTAATGAGATACAGAATATGTTAGAAAATAATCAAATGCGAATAATACTTACTAATATTAACTACTAAATGCTATTTAATAGAATGAAATCTTATTCAAATTATTATTTTCTTTTTTTTAAAGTAGAAAATAAAGGTTGTTTTTTTTCTACTTTTCTTTCTCAGTTATAAACAAAACCGAAAAAACTGAATTCGGCACAGGCCAGGTTATTAAGCTCAAACCGAATTGATCTCTGTAGTGCAAAATTAAGGCCACAAATGTTTCGTGTTTTTAAGTATAGAATTTTCTGTTTAGCGTGTGAAGTTGTTAGAGTAGGTCCAAGTTAGCACCTAATTTTTCTCACTGAGTAAAAGACAGGATCTTGTGGAACAATTTCTACAATTATCACATTTGTATATAGTATCATTTGATCAAATAGCATTTCGTTCACCACTGCATTTAAGTTATGGTTTTTTTTTTACAAAAACTGTAGTTTGTTTAATTGTGTAGAAATGTATTCAGTTCATTGTTATAAATAGAGCCCTGCGTGGATGCGAATCCGCCTTTCATAGCGATCCGGAGATAAAATATTTTGTTATTAAAACGAATAATGGATAAAACCGTGGGTAAAATACTGATTTTATCTCTGAGAGCAGATAAAATATATAGAAAAATTTGGAAATATTACTGCATTATTGATGGGGGTAATATGAATGGAAAAAGCTACTTTAGAAAATGAAAAAAAAGAGCTGATTTGAAAATTCACTGCTGATATATACTTTAAAACGATAATATTTATTTTAAAAGAAAAATATATATTAGAATAAAGCCAAAAATTAAAAAAAAATGGGAAAGAAACGATCATTTTGTAGACAAACAAATATAAGTTCAAAAAATTTATTCGGATATTGCGCAGAAAACTGGAATTAAATTTTTGGAAATTTCAGTCACGGAGATACTAGGTTTACAGAGTAAAATATAGATGTAGAAAGGTGTTTTTCCATATCGTGGATAACTGCATTTAAAAGAGCAAAATTTGCTCAAGGGACTTTGCAAAATTGCATTCTGATAGATATTTATCTAATATTTAGTAAGGCGTATTTTTCTGAAGTACAGTCGCTCAAAAAAAAACATCCAAACACTATGGTTGATTACAGAATTCAGAAAAAATATCTGGCAACAATTTTTTAGAAATTAATGATCTGCCAACTTTGTGTACGTACACGAAGGTTGGTGAATTAGTGATTTGGCAACCTTCGTTTACGTACACAAAGGTTGGCAGATCACTAAATTCTAAAAAAAAAGCGTTGCCAGATATTTTTTCTGAATTCTGTAATCAACCATAGTGTGCGGATAATTTTTGAGCGACTGTACAGGCTATTTTTATGACAGTGAATTTTTTTTTAGTTAATTATTGTCATTAATAAATCATTTGACTGATTTCTTTTATTTGCAAACGTATGTACATCAAATATCAAGCATTTGCAAAACATCGACAAGTAGTCAATATATGCGGTTGCGGAGAGACTTTTGCCATCCTCGCAAGGCTCTAGTATCTACACCTTTAGCATAATTAGTGAATAGTGTCAATAATTCAGATTTTCAAATGGCTTTGTATATATATGTATGGACAAAGCTTCGTCTGTTGTAACGTTTTGTTCAGCGCATACAAACATACCAGTGGATTGTGACAGTAATTTCTCAAACGAAAATACTTGTGGTTTAGTGAAGCTTTAATGTTATGTGCTGTGCAAAAAATGTAAAATAGAAAAACAGAAAAAATCCTTCCATCTAATATATATAGACGATTGTGAGTGATTAACCAACCCCTCCTATAACAGGAAGCTAGCGGACCAAATTTATGACGTCACCTTAAGTAGTCATACCATATAGAAGGAAGAGGGGGAGGTGCCCTTACTATATCTTAGCATAGGTGGCTAGTGTAACCGCGCAGAATGGCGGAAGCCATGTTGTTGCTGCTTAGAATGCTGTACGTTGCGCGTCAATTGCAATATATCCGAATGCTTTATACGAATACTGCTCAATAAAATTGCAATTGTTTCATGTGCAAAAAAGGAATTGTTTCGCCGAATATTGCTAAATCAATTTTTTTTTCTTTCTTGGAAGGTCAAGAGATGTTTAATATATATATAAAAAAAAAATACTTTTTTCCACTTTAGTTTTTCGTTTGTTTACGTTTTAAAACACAGTTGTTTAATCCCACTTAAAAATAATAATAACAAATTTCATATCAAATGAAAGCTACGCAATCTTTTTCATAAAATAGTGACCGAATTCCCCTCCCCTGCATAATATTTCAAAGTTCTATCATTATTTAATGAAGTTTCTAATGTTCAGAGTAAACTGTGATAAGTCAAATCTCTTATATAAGAAAAAAATGTAAATCTTAACAAAAAAAATCTCTTTGGAATAAGAAGCAGGAACTTTGTTGTGAAATATCCAGACTTTAATATAGGCTTAAATACTGAATATTGTTTAAAATAAAAATTTAAATAGTTTTGATTATGATCTTTTATCTATCTTCAGTCATATTCTTCCATTATATTGCATGAATATCGTTGAAAATGGAGGTTTAAATGGATTTGATTATGATCTTTAATTTACCTTCTGTCGTATTTTTCCCTTAAATGCATTTTTTAATAGTTATAGCACTTCACAGTTAAATTTCCATCGACATGGAACATAATTTATCATGAAATATTCTAGCGTCCATAACTCTTTAAACACTTAACAAATATTGTTTAAAATCAAGATTTAAATAGATTTAATTATGTTTTTTTAATATATCTTTAGTCACATTTTTCCATTAAATGCATATTTTAGAAATTACAGAGCTTCGAAATTAAATTCTCATTGACATAACAGGGAAATTCTCTAGCGTTTCGTTAAGGTACATCAAAAGCATAGGAAATGACGAATGATATGAGTATGGCATTCTCCCCTGATTGTAGTTTTTTTTCTCTTTCTATTAATTTATAAGAACACTTTATTTTATCAGTTTACATTAAAAACACTTGGAAATTCTCGCAATTCATCTTACTGCCTTCCGCTAGGCCTACCTACGCTACTGTCATAAATTATTTGAAATGAAAAGTTTTCACTTTTCAAAGCAAAACTTTAGCATACTTCTTACCTATGAAATGTTATCCTGTTGATCTTTTCGCAAGTTTCTTAATGCATCTAAACGCGATCCCCAAATCCATTTTTTAATGCAATCTGTCGTTCTTTAACACAGTGATAGCACGATTACGAGTAGCGACAATATGGCGACGCTCGGTTACAGTTTTGAAGCGATAGGGCGCCTCCCTCTCTTCCTAACTCCATGACATAGACACTTCTTATATTTTTTATTTTAATATTATTACTGGTAGATTCTGTGCTAATCTTTATACTAATGTTTATCTATAAATATATTTTATTTCGGAGAAAATTTATTTGTATTAAATAGCATTATTATATTTAATAATAAATACGAATATTTTTTTCTTAAATAAAATATATTTATAGATAAACATCAGTATAAAGATTAGCACAAGTCCACCAGTAATAATATTAGAATAAAAAATATAAAAATTATCTACATAATAGGACTACTTAGTGACGTCAAAAATTCGGTACATTGGCCTTCTGTTATAGGTGTTGAATTAACTGTGACTAACAGGGGATCACGCTACTTCTAACTATGATGCAGAAATGGTAGAGCTCTGAAAATTTGCACCTAGGGGTAATCCGGGTCGCAGATATCGGAAACTTTTCGAAATTTGACTTACGACGCGTCCTTCAAGGTCAAATAGAGGTCACGTAAAGGTCAAACCTTGATCTACCAGCACTAAAAACTGAAAATAATTGTTTGGGTGTGTTTTGGGTTGCAGATCTTGGAAATGTTATGAAGTTTTAGATTCGGAGGGTTCCTCCAGAGCAAAGGTCAAATTTAAATCTACCGATCTAGATAGCTAAATATTGGTTCCTGAGTATATTTTGAGTTGTAGATCTCAGAAACATTGCGGTAGTTGGGATGTGATGGGTCATTCGAGGTCAAAGGTCAAATTTTATCTACTGGTGCTAGAGTTAAAGTTTGATGTAACGGGTATTTCATTTCTTAGATCTCAGAAGCGTTATGAAAATTAGGATCTGATGGGTCATCCAATGCGGTGTTCAGGGTCAGATAGGGGTTGGAGTGTCAGTCTAGAAATTGAGAGGAAGTAATTGATATCTAATATATACACAGTCGTATCTGAATAATATGACCACCTACCATAGTATATGTATGGTAGGTGGTCATATTATTCTGATACGACTGTATATAAATGTACTGAACGCTGCTCTCAGACCTGTATTATGGACAATATTCACTAAATATGCCAAAGGAATTCATAATAATGTGTTTAATTAATGTTTTTATACCTTTAAACAAAATGCAGCTAAATAGTAAATATTTTAACCTGAATAATCAAAAAAAGTCATAAATTTGAACCATTTCCGAAAACTATATGATTTCATTTTGCATACATTTCTTTGATCAAAATATTTTTTCTACTATTTAAAATTGCAGTTAATTTTGAATATTTGAATACATGAAATATAATGTATAGATTTGTTAAATTAAGTTTAAACACGAAGAAATATTTTAATTTCCAAAAGAAATTTCAGCAGAAAAATGTATAATTCACTATCCATCAGAATGGTAAAATATTGAACAAATAATTTGAAGTTGTGACAAAATATGTAAACTTACGAACAATTTATTTTATTAAACAGTAGGTAATAAAATGTTTAGTAAATGTGTACATTGACATTCACTGTATCGCTGAAACGCCTTTAACATAGGAAGCTACATAGACAATAGAACCTGTTTTATAATGTACGTTAAATTACCAGAATTCTCTGGTAAATCCATTATATATATATATGGTGCTTATTTTGCATTTAGAACTTTTTCAATGTTTCTCTATAAGGTGCTAACTTGTAATTTTTACGCAGAGCTAAATACTTTATGCACTGCCAGAAATTAGACTGCAACTTACGCTATTGTGCTGTTTAAGCCTTAAAACATGATTGTAAAGAGTTGTTTATCCTTTAGATAGAGCCAATGGGAAAAAAAATCTCATTTACAGACCTTAATATTAAAGTGTATAACGATTTTTCGTCGACAGTCAGGGCTTACAAAGTGCTTGACGTTTGTGTTAAAGAAAAAGTAATTTTTCCTAAGATATTCTTGGTAAATGTTCCTTTGATTTCCGAAAAATATATCAGTTGTTTCTGTTAGTGTACATAAAATTACCACATAATAAACTGAAACAAGTTTAATCAATCTGAACAAATTACTAAAGATAAAGCAATTTCAATTCTAACCTTTTTGTAAAAGAGGGAGTTTTGATAAACTTTTGTACACAGAATAGTATTTCTTCATATATTTTTAATAATCATTTTAAAGTTTGAATATTATGACTAGAGTGGTAATTTTATTCGTTTGAAAACAGCTAATAATTTGAAATAAAAATATAAAAATTAGAAATACTCAAAAAAGGGCTAACAATTTAATGCAAATGATTTATTAAAAGAAGTTAATTATTTTAATACAGTGTTTGCAAAATTATTCATCGTTAATAAAGTACCAAATAATTCGTAAACAACAAAAAATTCTTGGCAATGGCTTATTCAGTTTCAATTTGTGTAGATAATATCAAACAGGGAATGATTTTTCACTAAAATGAATAAAAGTTACAATGGCATTCCCAAAGGAGTTTCGACCACTAGCTAGAAGGAAAAATTGTTCTCACAAATTGAAACCTTGTATTCTCAGTAATTCATTTTACAAACATTTCTTTATGCGATTATTGTTTTTAAAAGTTATCCTTTTTTGGATACTTTAATGCTATCAAATAACATTTGTTGGCTTATTTTTTGCATAATCAAAAATGGAATTATATAAGGAATATAAATAAATATTTCCACAATTACCACTCTATTTTATGAACAAACTCATGGTTTACTCTTACTTTTTTAAAGCTTACAAAGGCTCTTATTATAATCATTTAATAAACATGCAATTTTACTAATGCCATCGAAAAAGCATTTTCTCACACTATTTCTGTTTTAAGTGATAATATGTATTAGAAAAAGTCACTTTTTTTTATAAATTCCGATTACTTGGCATAGTGTTTGTTTCTTGTGGCAAAAATGTCTGAAAGTTTAAATTTTGAAATGGTGAAACAAATGCTTTTATACCTAAAAATATCAAAGTTAAAATCATACATAACGAGTGCAAAATAATCTATGTTTCTTTCTTAAACAAATGTTTTAAATGTGCACTTTCATGTGACAAAATGTGAAATAACAGAGTTGGTAATAAAAGTTACTTCACTGTCAAATAGTCCACTCCCTGTGTTGTGCAAATTCTCATTTCATTTCGTAGTGCTAGTCGGAAACGCAGTCAAGTTCTGAGACCTTGAAGATTCAGAAAAGGACTGATTACAGAACCGTAACAAAAACGGATGCTTGCTCATTATTATTATTAGCTCATCAGTATCAAGTGTGTACTTAAACGACGTTTTTGAGTGTTCTCGTTTTATAATGTTATCTGTTGCATCGCCTGTAAGATTTTTCTGTATATGATGAATTTCGATCTTTTTACCTAATAAATGGTTTTAAAAAAGAATGCTATTTGGGTCGTTAATGTGTTCATTTGTGATTTTGTAGAGGGCCGAATACGAGTGGGCGGCGAAACATGATGGACTTGAATAACTTTACCACCCAAATCGGAGTGAAAAGATATAGTGAATCAGGTCTAGATTTAGGGGAAAAAAATGGGGGGGGGGGTAAGACACTCGATTTTAATTGCATCTTTTTCCCCTCGTTTTAGATGTTTTTAAAAAATTCCACGAAAAGTGAGTAGAGTATGCACAAGTTTAACCAATTTGGGCTTCTATTATCCTTACTAGCATTCCCCAGGGGAGAAGTAGCATGGGCTACTTTTTTTCACCTAGATTTCCCCCCCCCCTCCGTCCTTTTAATTTAGGGGTGGGAGGTGGCTCAGTCGGTAGCGCACCAGGCTCGTAATCTGTAGTTCCCAGGTTCGAGTCCCAGCTACGTCAGCGTTGAGATTTATCTCCGCAAAAATTCCCCGCCATGCCCACTGTCAGTAGAGGACACCGATGGGCTTGGAAAGGCAGCCGTCCGTCGGATGGTACGTTAAGCCGTGGCCCCGTGTGCAGGAGAGCCATACCCTGTGCACGTTAAAGAACATGCTGGATGGCCTTGACGGGATGCTACCATCTGTCTCCCAACAGCTGTCCCAGTTGGTCCCCTCCCCCAACCTTCTATGAGCCTTCGAGGTCCTTGTGACCTGGCCATTTAGCCCATGGTGTGGAAAAAAGTGTCGCTCAGAGGTAAAACAGCCCAACCCTTTTAATTTTCGAGAGATTACACGCTAACTACGGCACATATTAATTTTTCTATTGGCACACTGATCCCTATTTCACAACGTTAACGTCATGCCAGATATCAAATTTTGAAAAAAAATTTTTTATTATCTACGACCCAAAGTACTTTTTCATACAACTAACTTTCTCATGCTTCCAGTACAGTCGCTCAAAAAAGTATCCTAACACTATGGTTGATTACAGATTTCAGAAAAAATATCTGGCAACGATTTTTTTAGAAATTAGTGATCTGACACGAAGGTTGGCAGATCACTAATTTCTAAAAAAAAATCATTGCCAGATATTTTTTCTGGAATCTGTAATCAACCATAGTGTTCGGATACATTTTGAGCGACTGTAGGTGGTCAAATTATTTTGATACTAGATCGTGTGGGCTCACTCACGGAAATATTGAGCGTGTGCAATTACCATTCACAGCAAACTGGAGCGTGTGCAGTAACTGCAGACGCTCCAGTTTGCTGTGAACGGTAACTGGAGCGTGTACAGTTGCTGTACACGCTCCAGATATTTTTTCTGAAATCTGTAATCAACCATAGTGTTCGGATACTTTTTTGAGCGACTGTACATATCGATCACGGTTAGATCACAATATGACCTAAAGGACTTGTTGTAGGTCAAATTTTGTATTTTTTTTTTCCAAAGATTCACAACACAAATTACCCCTAGGTAGAATTTTTCACGTTTTTCATCTTCTGCATCATACTTAGAATTACTTTAATTCTTCCCTCACTTACTCACAATTAGCAATATACGAGGGTGAGTCAGAAAGTAAAATTTACAGTTTGTTCCCTTCAAAATAATAAATATCTCTGGTTGTGTCTCATCTCATGTTAGTGCCAAATGATGTCACTAAGTGGCACTATTGTCATTGTTATATACCATGCTGTGAGACACAGACTGACGACGAATATGGCTAGAGTAATGCACATGTATACACAACTGAAAAACAGAGAAATAATTCGGTTTCCCGAGCAAAGAAAACCCAACCACTGGAAATCCACCGATATCTTGTGACTGTGTAATATATATATTGTATATAGCTCAGATGTGTGTGAGTGAATCAAGAATGTGTAAGTGAAAAACTTCAGGCAAAGAAATGGTGCGGTGAATTTCAAAATGGTGTGAGTGTGATGGATGAGAATCTCCTCACCTGATGGTGGACAACTCTTCACACCGACCATAACGTCCAGACCTGGTGATTTCAGATTTTCGCCTGCTCAGGAAGCTGAAGGTTGGGTTAGGTTGTTTTACCTCTGAGCGGCACTTTTTTGCACACCATGGGCTAAATGGCCAGGTCACATGGACCACGAAGGCTTAGAGAAGGTTGGGGGAGGAGACCCACTGGAACAGCTGTTGGGAGACACATGGTAGCCAGCATGTTCTTTAACGTGCATAGAGTATGGCTCTCCTGCACACGGGGCCACGGCTTAATGTCCCATCCGACGGACGGCGGCCTTTTGAAGCCCATCGGTGTTCTCTTACTGACAGTGGGCAGGGCGGGGAATTTTGCGGAGATAAATCTCAACGCTGACCCAGCTGGGACTCGAACCTGGGAACTACAGATTACGAGCCTGGCGTGCTACCGACTGAGCCACCCCGCCCCAGAAAGCTGAAGAAGCATCTCCGAGGACCATGCCATTAGAGTGGATGTCACAAGATGGCTTCAAGAGCAAGACGCATCCTCTCGCGACAGGGCTTCAATAAGATGATTGGTTGCTATGAGAAGTGTCTCAACGTATCTGGTGAATATGTGGAAAAATGATTCGCGTTATGTGGGGCATTTCCTGAATATTGTGTTGATACAATTACTTTCCCCGCACAGAAATTAAACAGATAACCTTATTTCTGACTTGCATTATATTAACGGGAACAATAGACACTTTAATATTACATGAATGGACAGCCAAATTCAAAGTTCACTAACTAAGAAAATATCACTGGAGTAAAATTAATAAATCTCAAAACTCTCTAAATTTCGAATTTCAGCATGCTTTTCCAAACATTGGGAAAAAAACATCCAATATCACATTTAATTTAATAAACGATTTATTATGAAAGTTGTTATTTGAGTTTTAGTTAACTTTTGAGATAAATTTGTATGACTAAATAACGCTGCAGTTAATTTTAACTCCAGCAATATTTTTAACGGAAAACTTATTTTGAAAGTTGAAGTTTTCAATGTGGCTTTTCACTCATAGAAAACTAGTTTCCCAATACTTTTGGTAATATAATGTATACACTGAAGTGCCATTGAATTAGGGATAGGAGACGTTATCCAAATTCAGTACCGCAAGTCCCGCATTTGCGCGCATGCGTGGCTGAAACTCTGGTCATATATAGCTGTCAGCTTTGGCTTTCCCAAGCATTCGTCTTGAGAAGCGCAATTGGAAAGGTGCGTGATTCAGATGCATTTGACAGAAAGCAGATCGTAGGTGCCCGACGGATGTAACACTCGATCTCCGAAATTGTCAACGAACTTGGATTTTCTCGTACGACAATTTCAAGAGTATTCTGGGAATATGAAAATTCTGGCAAAGAAACAAGCACCCGGACAAACTGCAAAGGAGAACCAGCTTTGAATGATCATGGGCTTCGCCATCTGACCCGCATCATATGGACCAATAGGGGCCAGACATTATCTGAAATCACCTCCCATCTGAATGTGGGTTCCAGCCAGTGCAAGTCAGTGCACGGACCATGCAATGTTCACTTCATCATCTCGACTTAGGGAGTTGCCGACCTATGAAAGTTCCACTTTTAACAGCATAACACCGGACTCAATCCTTGCCTGGGCTAAAGAACATTGAAACTGGACCATCGAAAATTGGCAACGGAATAACCTAGAGTGACGAATCCTAGAGTGGCAACGGAATAACCTAGAGAGATGATTTAAACTTCATCATGCCGATGAGAAATAGAAGGTAGAATTAAGCCATGGATCCTGCATGTCAGGTTGGAACAGAACAAACTGGTGGTGGCTCATTGATGGCCTGGGGTATCTTCAGTTGGACGTCTGTGGGACCTTTGGTACGTGTACCGACGACTCTCAATGCATTTTGGTAAGTAGAACTCATGGCTGACCATTGACACCCATTTATGGCCATCATGCATCCCAATGGAGATGGTGTCTATCAGCAAGACAACTGTTCATCTCACGGGTTCGGGTTGGCTACTGCATGGTTGCAGGAGCATTCTGCTGACTTTGAAATAATGAATTGGTCACCTAGAAGCCCAGATTTAAATTCCATTGAAAATCTTTGGGATACCATCGATCAGAGTGTTCGGGCCTGTGTCCTATCAGTGACGACCTTGAGAGAATTGTGGACAGCTCTGGAGGATGCATGGGTCGCCATACCTGTAGAACATTTAGGCAAGCTGGTGGAGCCCTTGCTCGTCATGTGGCTGCTGTTATCAGGGCCAGAGGGGGTACAACACGTTACTAGGTTGCTATCCTAAATTCAATGCCACTTCAGATATTTCACAGTGTATATAATAAAAATTATACTACATTACGTAAAATCGTCGAGTTAGTACAAAGGAGTAGTACATCAGTTTTACAGAGAGAAATTTATGACCAAATAGCAAATTTTGATAGTCCCACCTATAATGATGAGCAAAAATGTTACCCATTTTATTTCAATAGGAAATTAACTTTGCAAGTAACTATGAAAATTCTAAAGTAAGCCTTTTATGGTTAAATGTGTGAAGATAAATTAACGACCTTTGATTTATTTACATCATTCAAATCTCAAATTTCAAAAATATTCGTTAAGTATTTAAAGAAAGTTTTGTAAATTTGGAATACAGCAACAGTTAATTCCTCAAAAGTTAATCAAAACTTAAATAATTAGTGTTCTTTAGCACGTTCTACTACTAATCAGAGGGACCTGGGTTCGAACCTCGAGTGGATGCTCGTGTTGTCTTTCTGCTCTGGTCCCACCATCCTTACGGACCTTCTACTATGGCCTACTAAATTGACAGGCTTCTGTTACCTTTGTGGCAAGCAGCTGTTAAGGGTATTCTTTTTAAACTGTTTTGAAACGTTCCATAAAATTAGTGTATGTTTTAGATGTCTGTGTCAGTAATTCTTTCAATGTTTGTCAACATTATATGAGTTTCACAGCAGTATCATAATATAACTAAGGTTACATATTCCATCTTCTGTAACTCATTAAATACCAGTTATTACATCAGAAAATCGAGATTTCTATAAATTTCATTGAGATCTTTCTGTATTGTCATATTTTGCCATAAAAAACTTATTTTAGAGGTTACAGAGTTTTGAAGTCAGTTTCCTGTTGACATGAAATAGACATCTAATTTAACTTTGGCGCATCAGTATATTTGATTTATTTACCAAATTCTTTCAAAAGAAGCACTATAGATGAAGTGATTTAAACACATTACATAGCTACTACTACAACCTATTTTTATTTACTATTTCTTCTATTCGGTGCTTTTTGCCCAACTTAAGTATAACGGAAATAAAAATTGTCTATCAATTACACAAACAGTGAGTTTTTATGCAGCAAAATATAACGAGCATTTTTAAAAAGATTTCTCGCCTCCTTCCATAGCTTTATTGGAGTAATTAATGGGAGGGCAATATTTTGCTTTTTTAATACCTTTCTGATGAAACGAAACGTAAAAGGCATATTTATTACTATTATTGAAATGTAACTATCAAAATCTAATGTGAAAACGAAGTCTAATACGTACCTCAATGTCTAATACGAATAAAGAACAGCTATTTTGGTAGCGAACTTGGCTTAGTTTTATCAAACTTTGCGTCCCACGTTGCCAGCGGGAAAAAATGCTGGTGGTGCACTATTTTTTCCTTTTTTACTATATCTATGACTGCCCTAGAGACAAAATAACCTTTGTTGGTTGCTGTTTGATATTAAATTCCCTTTGATTGATTTAATGCGACTTAGGATTACAATATATCGATGAATTTGGTCTGTGCGATCGCACGGCTCGATCGTGCTTCAAGCCTGCCCTAAAAAGTCGAGCCTTTATATCAAAGCTCTAATCAAAGCTCAAATCAAACTTTATATCAAATCTCTAAAAATTAAACAAAAGATTAAATAATTTGGAGGAGTTTGTGTATCATATAAAAAAATGGAGCTAACGTGCAAAAGCAAAACAATAAATAACATACTTTCACTCATTGCTTCGGAATGCAAGTACAGCGGCATTGTACGGAAACAAATTTAAATCTAAAACATTCGAAAAGTAGGAAGCAAACAAGTCAATGCTGAAACATAGGTTTGTAAGTGAAGAAGCATGTGCTCCATGGTGTTACATTAATATGCATGGTTGAGGTATTCGTGCATGTCGTGTATTTTATAATGCTTCGTAAAGAATGATTTTCATATAAATTTGGAAAATATTAGTAAGTAGTGCATACTATGCAAGATATTATGTTTTGAATATGAATGATAATGGTGTTTACGATACTCCTATCATAGACTTAGTATGTTTTCTCAGTTTCGTTTCACATGAATTAATAACTGGTTTTCTCAGAAAAATTTAAATAACTTTAAAAATGAAATATATCTGTTAATTGATGAAGGTACTCAATTTATATATTCAATGTTATAAAATTTCATCATCATCATCCTCAAGCAGCCATGGGCTACGGAGGTCCAACCAGACGGTGCAATTTAGTTCTCCAAGCAAGTCTATCCTGAGCTACTATCATATATTTAATATTGCAAATGATTTAACATGCCAACCAAAATAAGAACCAGAAAAAATTTAAAGTGACAGTTGTGAGGTGTGTATTGAAAAACATTTTATAAGCCTAAATCATCAAGATGGAGAACTCTCAGAAGTTGTAGGGTTATGAACACAATAAATATCAGAATTCATGAGAAATATTAATATGTAACATGACTTTTCCTACTACTCAATATGGTTATAACACATCCAACTGACTAATAGCTCAATGCAGATCACTATGGCTGGGCTTAATGATAACTTTCATGTCCATTAGCAGGGTGTGATGGATGTAAACAAGATTAGAACGTTACATTTGCCCACCTGAGACATAATATAACTTTTTTTATCTGGCAAAACCAGATTTAACCTGCAAAAAAAAAAAAGGTTTTCCCCTTACAACTTCTACTTAAATCTTTTGAGCAGCAATTTTGCAATTATTGACCTCTCTCCGATATTCATATTTTGACCATTTTGCCATGTGATGACTTAAATACCCCCTCTGTGCCTGTAAGAACAATTTAAGGAGTCCCCTCCCCATTTAGCTGTCTTTATGTACCATTCTATGATAACCAGTAACTCATGCACATGGGAATCAGCTAATATACAAGGAGAGATGAGGGAAATTAAATAGCTAAATAATTCAAATATTCTTTCTACAAGTAATCTGTGAATTTACAATGGACAGATTCAAGAATTTCAATAAATCGAGGCAGTCAAATATGTTGAATAATTTGCTGCAAAAAATTTAGTTTCATTCTGAGTTGCATTCGAACATTCATTTCCCAGAAGTATGTGCAGTTTCAGCAGTGTGACATTTAAATATTCCTGCATGTTTTGTTGATTCTCCACTAGCATCATCAATGTCGAGAATTGGGCAAACCAAGCTGCATCATTTGATAGAAGTAATATTTGTCACTCATGATCTCAACATTATGTAAATAATTCAGTAATAAAGTATCACAGGAAATGTCCTGTAGACAAGAATTTGGTTTCTTCCTGAATGGGATTTGAACCCACATCTCCCAGAAGTGCCTGGTGTCATAACCACTAGGGGTTCTCAACATGGGGTACACAGTAAAATTTTTTTGAGATATGCTGTGAAGCCCAAAAGTCGCTAGATATATGTTATATATATATGTTTTATTTTACTCACCGTCCCATGACCAAGTGGTTAGCATGCTTGCTTACTGATCTAAGGGACTTGGGTTCGAGCCCCAGGTAAGACTTGGTTGTTGGTGTGTTGTTTTTCTGCTGAGGTCTTGCCTTTCTTACAGACCTTCTACTATGGCATATATAAACTGACAGGCTCCTGTCAGACCTCTGTGGCAAGCAGCTGCTTGAGGGGTATTTAATTTAATTTTATTTATTTTATTCCCATTGTTATACTATAACTATAATTTTTATCTATACAAAGGGTACACCAGTTACATACACATTTCCATGGGGTACGTGAAGCATAAAAGGTTGAGAACCTCTGCACTAGACTATCAGAGACTAACAATTTTCTTCAGCAGTGAGACATATAAACATTCTCTGCAAAATATGCAGGAATGCTTATATGTCACATTACTGAAGAAAACAGTCTCTGATGGCTAGTGGTTATGATGCCTGACATGCTTCTGGGAGATAGATGTGGGTTCGATTTCCATTCAGGACGAAACCAAATTATTTTAAGTGTTTGCCAGGGGGCTTTTCATGTCCTCAGCCAACAGATGCCGGTGCTCAGGATGTATATGACATACTACATTACTTCATGTAGTATGTCATACGCATCCTGAGCACCAAGTATTTTTAGCATGAAGTATGATGTAGAAATGTAATGTTAGAGTATCCATGGGTTGTTGGTGCCCTATGGTTCTATGGTGTTTCTTTTGGATAAGTAATGTGAAGTCGTGTGTGATTCAATATGAATGGGAAATTATTGTTGGATTTTATTTTGCTTGTGGATAACTTGCCCGAGAGGACCACAGGTAAGTGGATATGTATAATATATATTTTATGAGGGATTTTTGACGATAAGCAAAAAATGGGTAATTAGTTCATCTCGCTTGTTTTTTGGCATTTCTTTAAAATATGGTAAATTATGAGTTATTTAAGATATTTAGGAATTGAAATTATTTAATATTAGGAGGGTTGTTGAAAGTGTTAGTCAACCCTTTTATTTTTAATGTTATTGCCAGGTTCTTTGGAAGTGCGATTTCGGTAGTTTTTCTGGTGGTGTGTATGAGAGGGATGTTTTGAATAAATGCTTTGGAGTGAGGCTTGAAGGGAGGGTTAGACCTGTTTTTAATCATTTTGGTGTTTTGTTATGAGTATGGAAGAAAATGGCAAAATTTTGGAACATGAAATGAAGTATAAAGTAGGAAGTTCTTAAAGGGGTGTTAGTGTTTTAGGAGAAGTTTTTGGAGAAATGTGTACAGTGGGTTTTCAGAGAATTCTAATGTATAGAGGCAGAGTATGTTTGGCAAAAGGAGGGAATATGGCAGTTGTAACAAGTATGTATATCTCGTTATGGTAGTTTGAGGTGAATTGAGTGATTGTAACTGGTTATGTATAATATAATTATTGTTATTTTTTTGGATATTATATTTGTAATGCTATTAATATTTATTGGAAATATTTGGAAGGGTGGGTGGCATGTTTTTTGCATAGAAATTTTTGATGTAGAATTGACAGTGTTGGAAAATCACAGTTCAGAATGGAGGAAAGAACATTAAAGAATTATTTAGGGAAGATTTATTTTTTAAAAGTATTAATTATTGTATGGAAGGCAGTCTGTAGTTTTACTAGTAGCTTAATTCAGTGTCCTTCTGCATGTTTTTATTATTATTTTCTGGTTATGAATATTAATAGTGATAGTATTGATATATTTAGTTATGGAATTTAATATTTGCTTTAAATTTCATTTATTACTGTTTGTGGTTAAGAAGTTTAATATGGGTATGTAATTGCTTAAAATGATGGGTAATATGTTAATGGCTGCAGAAATGTAATTAGCACTGTGATAGATATTGTACATTTGAAAAATATTGGATATATGGTTTTTTTGTTGTCTAAGGTTGTATTATTTAGTTTGGGGATTTCTTTATAATTCAGAATGGTGGTGCACTGTTCCTAATTTCCTTGTTTTTTGGTATGTTGTTTCCAATCAGATTATTTTGTTTTGGGGGCTTTTTTATAATGCCGATCAGTGGTGTATTGTTCACGATTTTCTTGTTTTCAAGATTTGGGTTCAATTCGATTAATTCTGATGATTTATTCAGGTTAATTTTTTATGTGTAACGTGATTTATTAGTTTAGTTTATGAAAATATATTAATGGAGTATTTTAAGTATTGGGAAAAGAAGGGGGAAGGAGATTGCAGGAATTTGTACTATATGGGAAGGCAAATATTGTATTGGTTTTTTTTTAGTAATTCGTGGTTGTTAGGGATGTTTTCTAGGGGGCAGGGTGAATAGCATTTTTTTATGTTACATTTGTTTACATTGCAAAATACCATTACCTTGGTAACAGTACTTTGCATTTGATATAAATTCAAGTTATTGTTATCATGGTAACGAAAAAAACTATATTTTTTCTAAGAATATCTGTTTGGGTTAGAGTCTGGGGGTTGTAGTAAACATTAAAAAGGACTTTTTTTGTTACATTGCATAAAAGAAAATGGTGTCCAAGGACTATGAAGTACACTGCTGCCCAAGTGTTGTCAGCAGGACATTTTCTGTAATACTTCATTACCAAATCCTTTTTAGGGGTTCTGCCAACACCTATGAATCTGGAAATAATTGGAAATTCAAATAGAATCTGGCATAAATTTTCATAATAATGATCAGTCATAAAATTGTTAAATAATGTATATTATTAAATAAAAGATTGTTTTCAAAAGTCTTATTTTTGCACCTGAAAAATACACTTCTATTTTATAGGAGTTCCACAGATGTTGAGTGTGAAGACACTATTGAATTTACATTTTGTATTCACCCCCCTGCACTCCCTCTTTTTTGAATACCATAATTTTTTTGGAATATATGTTGGTCATTTTAACCCAAATCTTCATGACTTTATCAGCGGTGGGCTGGGAAATGAAAGTGGCCCTGAAAATCATCAATGGAGCAGCCTCTGGATATGTACTACACATGAGCACCCTCAGAAACATTTTTCCTCCTGGAGTGGGAGGGGGTCACTGCAATGTATGTATTATTTTCCAAGAGGCGGGGGTGGGGGGGGGGTATCAGCTCCAAGGAGAGAAATTTTTGAAAAGAAGAAATACCCCATTTCAAGAGTATTTTCGCAGCTGACAGTCTTTTCTCAGTGGTCATGAAATTGCAAAAAAAAAAAATTAAATTGGCCCTCCTGCAACCAAAAATAATTCAAACAGCTTGAAAGTTTCCCTTTCAAATTCTTAGCATGAGGAGTTGGAATTTTATGTTATTTGCAACCTCAAATAGGATTCATTCTAAAACATCTTTTTTTTTATTCACATTCCTCAAGGTTATTATTATTAAAAACTATACAAAAATTATTTTTGACTTATTGAGGTCAAAAACTGCAATTGCAATTTTATTGTTCCCTTTTTGCAATATTATTTTTATTACAAATTATTCTCTTTCTACAATAAATGCAAGTCACTGCTTTGGGAAAAGAAAATATTGATTCGAGATACTCATAAAATGCACATCTCAACTCCCAAATATATTGAATTATAATTATATTCAAATAATTCCATTGGTTACAGTGATTAGTGTCCATATGACTAGGGGCGGGGATGGCTCAGTCAGTAGGGCACCAGGCACGTAATCTGCAGTTCCCAGGTTCGAGTCCCAGCTGGGTCAGTGTTGAGATTTATCTCTGCAAAATTCCCCACTCTGCCCACGGTCAGTAGGGGACACCGATGGGCTTGGAAAGGCCTCCGTTTGCTGGATGGGACGTTAAGCCATGGCCCCGTGTGTGGAAGAGCCATACCCTGTGCACATTAAAGAACACACTGGATGGCCTTGACGGGAGGCCACCATCTGTCTCCCAACAGCTGTTCCAGTGGGTCCCCTCTCCCAACCTTCTCTGAGCCTTCGGGGTTCTTGTGACCTGACCATTTAGCCCATGGTGTGCAAAAAAGTGCTGCTCAGAGGTGAAACTAACCATATGACTAAATTTTTCTCGAATGTAGGCATGGATGTTTGTGTTGTTTTCTGCTGAGGTCCTGCCATTCTCTCAGATCTTCTACTGTGGCATATAAACTGACAGGCTCCTGTCAGACCTCTGTGGCAAGCAGCTGCTTGAGGGGGTATTTATTTTTATTTTTAGGAGGAAGCAAAGCGTCTCTTTTAGTCCGTTTTTGCAGCTGCCTACAGTACCATGTAAAAGTAAAATTTCCCTGTTGAGGGTGAGTGGGACGAGGGATCAAGCTAATCATCAGACTATCAAATATGTTGGGACTAAAGTCGAAAATGAACTTTTTGTGAATCACAAAAATTATATATAATATGGAAGCAATCCAGTGTATTTCCAATTTCTATATTTTACTTTTAAATAATATAAACCTTTTTTTACTCCTAACATTTTGACTCTGTTGGCAATCATAATTTGTGGTTGATTGTGATATGTGGCATACCAGACAAGTTAGTTTACATAATGAAAGTCTATAATAACACTGAGTTGTGTGTGAGAGTTGGAAAGACTTGTAGCAATTGGTTTAGCATTGCTTTTGGTGTTCAACAAGGATGCATTTTGTCTCCTTTTCTCTTTGGTTATTGATTATGTAATGCGAAATTCACTACAAAGGAAAGATTTTTACCTTGAATAGTCTGGAGATCTGAAAATTTCTGATTTAGATTATGCTGATGATTTAGCCCTTTTGGCAAATGATGTTGATGAGATGAACTCTTTCATTCGAGCTGTTCATGAGACTGGTAGTGAGTAGGTTTCATGATAAGCAGAGAAAACTAAAGTGATGAAAATTGGTCAGACAGGCTGTGATTCAGTTTATCTGAATGGTTGCAGTCTTAGCAGGTGTCACAATTTAATTATCTTGGGAGCTATGTAACAGATACTGGTGATGTATGGCATGAGATTAACAGACGAATAGGGATAGCTGCTGGGACTTTTAAGAATCCATGGAGAAATAGGTGTATACACCAAAGACTAAAATTAGACTGTATAATAGTTTGGTTCTTTCTAGGGCTAGTTATGGTAGTGAAAGTTGGGTTGTTTTACCTCTGAGCAGCACTTTTTTACACACCATGGGCTAAATGGCCAGGTCACATGGACCTCGAAGGCTCGAGAAGGTTGGGGGAGGGGACCCACTGGAACAGCTGTTGGGAGACAGATGGTAACCTCCCATCAAGGCCATCCAGCATGTTCTTTAACATGCACATGGTATGGCTCTCCTCACACACACACCTTTAGTGCAGGAAACAACAGAATATGAAGATTAAAAGTGAGACACGAGCTGTCACAATTTGTGTAGAAACGAAGCCACAGGCCATGTGGGAACCTGTTTTTTAAGCCAGTCACGGGGGACGCTGCTTTAACAAATTTGGACCGTGCAGACGAATATCATTAAAAGCCATAGGGTGGGAAATTCTGTGATAACGGAAATAAAAATCTTGATAGCTTAAAAAGAAACTAAGCCACAGATTATGAGAGAGCTCGCTGACGTCAACAATGATCGAAGCCAACCCCGGGCAAATTTCTTGCTGTTGAAAATCTGTGCTAAAGTGTTGGGGGGGGGGGGGGACTTACAAAATTTACCTTTACTGCTGCAAAAATAAGAATATACAGATTAAAGTTACATCCAGGGCAGCACTGGGTACATTCAGCTAGTATATAATAAATGATTGGAAATATTAAACAAAGATTTAATAGGTGTATGTAGCATTTATTTGAAATTTATTTTAAAACTGTTAAGATGAGTGCTAAGACATACATTGTTTTTTCTACCTGTATTCTTTAAATATTTAATGGATATTGCTGAAAATCTAGATTCTCATAGATTTAATTTATATATTTTACTCATCTGTCACATTTTCCCACAGAAAAACATATTTAAGAGATTATGGAACTTTGATCATGCCTTTTATCTAATGTAACAAAGGACTTCCTACTTTAGAGAGAGTCTGTACTATAACATAAGGGGTGGGGGTGGCTCAGTCGGTAGCGCGCCAGTCTCGTAATCTGTAGTTCCCAGGTTCGAGTCCCAGCTGGGTCAGCGTTGAGATTTATCTCCGCAAAATTCCCCGCCCTGCCCACGGTCAGTAGGGGACACCGATGGGCTTGGAAAGGCCGCCGTCCGTCGGATGGGACGTTAAGCCGTGGCCCCGTGTACGGGAGAGCCATACCCGCTGCACATTAAAGAACATGCTGGATGGCCTTGACGGGAGGCTACCATCTGTCTCCCAACAGCTGTTCCAGTGGGTCCCCTCCCCCAACCTTCTCTGAGCCTTCGGGGTCCATGTGACCTGGCTATTTAGCCCATGGTGTGCAAAAAAGTGCCGCTCAGAGGTAAAACAACCCAACAACCCTACTTTAGAGAGAGTCTGTACTATAACATAAGGGGTGGGGTGGCTCAGTCAGTAGCGCGCCAGGCTCGTAATCTGTAGTTCCCAGGTTGAGTCCCAGCTGGGTCAGCGTTGAGATTTATCTCTGCAAAATTCCCCACCCTGCCCACGGTCAATAGGGGACACCGATGGGCTTGGAAAGACCGCCGTCCGTCGGATGGGACGTTAAGCCGTAGCCCCGTGTGTGGGAGAGCCATACCCTGTGCATGTTAAAGAACACGCTGGATGGCCTTGACAGGAGGCTACCGTCTGTCTCCCAACAGCTGTTTCAGTGGATCCCCTCCCCCAACCTTCTCTGAGCCTTCGGGGTCCATGTGACCTGGCCATTTAGCCCATTGTGTGCAAAAAAGTGCCGCTCAGAGGCAAAACAACCCAACAACCCAACTGTAACATAAATACATTTTTCTCTTAGGAGAGCATCTAAATAAGAATAATAAATACCCCCTTAAGCAGCTGCTAGCCACAGAGGTCTGACAGGAGCCTGTCAGTTTATATACCACAGTAGGAGATCTGAGAGGATGGTAGGACCTCAGCAGAAAAATGACACACACATCCATGCCTAATCCAGGGCTTGAACCCAGGTCCCTTAGATCAGTAGCCAAACGGGCTAACTACTTGGCCACGGGACGGCTAGGAGTAACTAATTTTCTGCAGATTGCAAAGATTACAGTCTGATGATTAGCCTGATATGAATTTTAGCTTGGGATCATGTGGGATTTTTGCTGTTTTTCATCATCCTCAAGCAGCCATGGGCTAAAAAGGTCCAACCAGACCGTGCAGTTTAATTCTCCAAGTATATCTGTCCTGAGCAACATCTGCTGCATCCGGCCACTGCACACCAATATTAACAAGGTTGTGTTTGACATTGTCTGCCTACCACATCCTAGGTCTTTCCCTCTTTCTGAGGCCTTTTGGCACACTGTTCATAACCCTATTCGCCAATCTATAATTATCCATATGGGCAACATGGTCAAAACAGCAGAGTCTTACTCTGCACAATATGCTGCTAAAAGGAGGTTGCAGACCCCTTTGCCTAACCTCATCATTAGTTACAAAGTTGAACCACCTAATGCCCAAGATACTGCGTAAGCATCTAGTTTCCTGTTATCTTGTTTACACAGTGTCCAAGTTTCACTACCATAACTAACCCTAGAAAGAACCAAACTATTATACAATCTGATTTTAGTCTTTAGATCTATACGTCTATTTCTCCACACTCTCCATAGATTCTTAAAAAGTCCCAGCAGCAATCCCAATTCGTCTGTTAATCTCATGCTGCACATCACCTGTATCTGTTACATAGCTCCCAAGGTAATTAAACTGTGACACCTGCTCAAGACTGCAACCATTCAGATTAACCGAATCACAGCCTGCCTGACCAATTTTCATCACTTTAGTTTTCTCTCTGTTTATAACCAAACCTACTGTACTACCAGTCTCATCAACAGCTCGAATGAAAGAGTTCATCTCATCAACATCATTCGTCAAAAGGGCTAAATCATCAGCATAATCTAAATCAGAAATTTTAGTATCTCCAGCCCATTTAAGGCCAAAATCTTTCCCTTGAAGTGAATTTCGCATAACATAATCAATAACCAAATTAAAGAGAAAAGGAGACAAAATGCACCCTTGTCGAACATCAGAAGAAATGCTAAACCAATTGCTACAAGCCACACACGACTCAATGTTATTATAGAGAGCTTTCATTATGTTAACTAACTTGTCTGGTATACCATATGATCTCACAATCAACCACAAATTATGATGATCAACAGAGTCAAAAACCTTTTTGAAATCAAAAAAAAACTATCCACCAAAGTTTCTGAAACTCTAAACATTTCTCAAGAATCTGCCTAAGTGAAAATATCTGATCCACATATCCCCAACCACTTCTGAATCCACATTGCTCATCACGCAATTGACTGTAAAAAAAATACCCCTTCAAGCAGCTGCTTGCCATAGAGGTCTGACAGGAGCCTGTCAGTTTATATGCCACAGTAGATCTGAGAGGATGGCAGGACCTCAGCAGAAAACAACACCGAACATCCGTGCCTTACCCGGGACTTGAACCCAGGTCCTTATATCAGCAGCCAAGCACGCTAACCACTCGGCCATGGAACACCTACCATATTCTTAATTCTATTAAGCACAATCATGGAAAGAACTTTAGCTGGAACAGAGAGTAGGCTGACACCCCTATAGTTATCACAAGAACTGTGATCACCTTTTTTGAAAATAGGGATAATAATAGCTCTGGTAAAATCCTTAGGAACCATGCCTTTATCATAAAAGATATTCAAAATTTCAGTCATCCAAATGGTAACCAAAACATTCCCAGCTCTAAGCATTTCTGTAGTAATTTCATCTACCCTTGGGGATTTATGAAGTTTAAGTTTAGAAATAGCCAAAATAACTTCAGATTGTGTTATAGGGCCAACATTAAAGCCACCAATGCATCTATCATCATTGCAAACAATGGGAGTAGAACTAACCACATTGTTTAGAACATCACTGATATTCTCAACCCACCTAAACATGATAGAATCTTCACCTTCTATAACCTTAACTTGTTTATCCTTCAATCCCTGTAAACTTGTCTGTTTTTTACCATACAAAACATTAATTATCTGGTACAGCTCTCTGCTGTTGTGCTGTCTAACTGTTTCCTTGGCTTTGTCAGCCAAACCGTCAAGCCAAAGATTCTTATCAGCAGCTAACTGATCTTTTACACGTTTATTAAGTTCTCAGTAATGCTTTCTATTAGGACTAGTAGGGTATTGATTAAGGACATTCCTGCAGTTCTTTCTTTCCGAAATAAGCTCAAGTCCTCTTCTGCTCCTTTTTCCCTAAAAGAGTATTGTTAGTTTCCAAAAAAGCCTGTTTAAAATGGCCCCATTCTTCCTCAACTTCAGTATTAAGCAAACCGTGACTGTCATAATGACTAAGTAACCTATCATGGTAAGCTTTGGCTATAACTGGGTCTTTCAGAGCTTCAGTATTAAAAGTAATTTTTTTAAATTTAGCCCAACACTTTTTAAGTTTTAAGTTGCAAGACACTTTTAACAAGATAATGGTCAGATCCAATTTCAGTTCCCCTATATGCCCTAGTATTCCTAACAGAACTAGCCCATTTGCTGTTAATTAATATGTAATCAATCATATTGTTATGCAGCCCATCAGGTGAAACCCATGTGTATTTATGTATGTCGCAGTGTTTGTAATATGTGTTGGTTATTCTGAAACCATTGAGTTTACTTACCTGTAGGAGACGTTGCCCATTGCCATTGCAGCTACCAATTCAAAAGGGCCTATCACCCCTCCCCAAAGGTCAGAGTCAGTACCAACTTTGGCATTGAAGTCACCTAGAACAAGGGTAATATCTCATTTCTTGACAGAATTCAAAATATCCTGAAGTTGTCCGTAAAACCTATCCTTCTCATCGTCATCAGCATCCTCAGTGGGGGCATAACAGCAGATAACAATCATGTCTTTAATGCTTGTCTGAAATTTAGCTGAAGAAACCTTTCATTAATGCACTCATATCCTAGAAGATCATCACTAGCATGTTTGCTGAGCATCAGACCCACGCCTTGGTGATGCTTTCCATCCTCCCTCCCTGTAAAGAGAAATTTAAAGTTATTTTTAAGTATCTCACCTTTACTTGTCCATCTGGTCTCTTACAAGCCTAGAATATCTAGGTTATAGCGCTGGAATTCCTGTGTGAGGACATCAAGAGAATAATCTCTATACAATGTCCTCACATTCCACGTTCCTGCAGAGAGAAAATGATTAGTAGGTTTTTTAAAGAAACTAGGTTTATTGAGATAGGTAGTGCCAACAATATCAAACAGACCCCTATTTTTCACTATATCACCAAAAACATGCTAAAAAAATTCTTTACACACAATTTTCCTTTATTTTATGCCTTTGTAAGGGGTAGGAAAAAAATACTTTTCAAATGTTTTTGAGCAGTTTTGCACAGGTGGAAATAAATATGTTAAAAGTAATCTTGAATAAAAAAAATATTTGGAAAAACTGATTTTTCTCAATACCTCCTCAGCTTTTAGGAGTAAAAAAACAGGGTTTATATTAAAATAAAAGTAAAAATTGCAGATATGCTGCACAATTAGCTTTAGTATGATATATAACATTTGTGATTCGTGAAAAGTCGCTTTTGTCACAATGTTTTTTAGTTTTGCATCACTGCAAAACAACAGCTTCTTTTGTGTCTGCCTGCTGTTCGTGTTTTGCAACTCCAGCCTGAAAACCTACATACTCCCCATTGCCCAAGATTTCAATTCCATTCTTTTATATTTTTGCTATCCAATTCACTACATTTGACCATGATCATTAGCCCATTATTTTTTAAATAATTAAGAATCAACTACCAAACGAGCGGCCTCAAGGTAACATTTTGTGACCTGCTTACCGGGAATTCTCCCAGTGTCCTGTTGGCCCAGTCTGCCACCGTGACTTATCACAATATTATCTCTGCATCTTTTTGTGAATTTTTTCAAAATTTGTCCAAATACATTTTGAGATATGCACATTTAATAGATCTGTGCTCAGTTTTGATAAATGGTATATATATATATACCCTGTTTGTATAAATGGTATATATATATAAATATGCCCATCTGTATAATCCATAATATACTGTCTATAAACAGGGGTTTATTTATATATACTTTGCTTTGGTTCCTACAGACATCCAAGTCTACACCACTGTGAATGAATCATGCATCATTGACAAGTGTTGCAAACTCCACATACACAATTTCACTTTGTCACTGAACAATAATTGCAAAAATTTATAGGCCACCATAGACACTGCCAACTATTCACTGTTAGTGTAATATTATGTTGGATTTCATGAGCAGCAGCATCTCATGGCTATTAATCAAGTAATGCAACATGGTTGAGTTCTGCATTTTTGAAACTGAATAACCATCTGGTCATCAGTAAACAATCAGTTCCAGTGATGTACCCAGAAAGTTCTGATGGGGGAGGGTGTTTTGTGTGTAATGGAATGGTTTTGATATGCTTGAGTCTGTCTTAAAAATGGTATTCAAGTCTTCCACTGTTTGTGCAGGTGGGCATTTAGCCTGTGAAGTCACTCAAGCAAGTAAAATATTTCAAATAGCCCTGCTTCCGGCCTGTGGTCAAGTGGTTAGCATGCTTGGCTACTGATCTATGGGACCTGGTTTCGAGCCCAGATGAGGCATGGATGTTCGTGTTGTATTTTTGCTGAGGTCCTTCCATCCTCACCGACCTACTATGGTGTATAAACTGGCAGGTTTCTGTGAGACCTTTGTGGCAATCAGCTGCTTGAGGGAATATTTATTATTTTTATTTTATTATAATCTTTTCATCTCCATAATGCCCAAATGGCTAGTAAAGCCAAAGAATAATATTCATGTGAGTTTGTTTCAGTCCCAATCTATATGGGGGTTAAAGTGTAAAAAAATCAGAATAATTAAATTTTAAATGATTGGAATATACATATATATTGTAAATTTTATCACAAGTGTACTTTGATTAACCCATTGGCAGAAACTGTTGAAAAAATAGCTAGTGTGAAAACATTTAGGCTACCTCCTGAACTTAAAATTGCCTGGTAATGGCCAGTTGTCCCAATCAGCAGACCTAAGATGGTCATGCCTGACTTCTTTGCAACTTTCGTGTTACCAGAAAATTCTGAATTTGAAAGACAACCTAGATAATTTTGACACTTATAAAAAGTGCTGTTCAGAGGTAACCCAACTCTCACTATACTTCAAGCTGTTAAAGTGTCAGAAAAAAGTGATAGATAGTGATAGAAAAAAGTGATAGATCTATCACTTTTTCTTCTTTTAGAGGTCTTGTTTATATTTTGAAATTTCTTGATTAAAGAAATTGATGTTTTCAGAAGAAAACAATATCATTTTTAGCATCTAAACAAGAAGCTTTTCTTTCCTGGATTTATCTTATGTTTCATGTAAATAAAAGTATTGATACAGTTTCTGCACATATCAGGTTTGTTGTTAACACTTAGAAGTGCCAAGTGAAAATATAAAGTGCTGGGGAATTTTATCATGAAGTAACTGATTGAACTTAGCCATGTTATTGTACATAATGTAATTTGTTCATTTTTAAGTTTAGAAAAACTTTTAAAAGGGAAATTTCTTTTGGCAAAAGTATAAAAGTTTGCAGCAAAAAAAGTTATATGGGAACGGTAGTGTTTTCTGACACTTTAACAGTTCAGCTACAATGATGGTAAAGAACATGTAAATGTTATGTACTAAAACATTTTTTTTTACAGAGTAATGACTCTGTAAACAAGAATTTGTACCTTAGATGTAAAATTACTTTTGTTGGAATATTCATGTTGAAACCATATTTATGATTATACCCATCAATAGTTAGTAATAATTAGCATATCTATGCTTGAAGTATAGGGAGAATTGGGTTACCTCTGAACAGCACTTTTTTGCACACCATGGGCTAAATGACAAGGTCACATGGACCCCGAAGGCTCAGAGAAGGTTGAGGGAGGGAACCCACTGGAACAGCTGTTGGGAGACAGATGGTAACCTCCCGTCAAGGCCATCCAGTGTGTTCTTTATCATGAACAGGGTATGGCTCTCCCGCACATGGGGCCACGGTTTAATGTCCCATCCAATGGACGGTGGCCTTTCCAAGCTCATTGGTATCCCCTACTGACCGTGGGCAGGGCGGGGAATTTTGCGGAGATAAAATTCCCATCTCGACACTGACCTAGCTGAGACTCAAACCTGGGAACTGCAGATTATGATCTCACTACCAACTGAGCCCCCCCCCCCCCACCCCAAATATAGTGATAGTAGATAACCATGTTTAGAAGAATAAAATGAATTTAACTTAATAACAGTAAATATTAAAAGATTGTAGTATACAGATTATAGTAAAATATAGTTCAATTAAGTATTATTAAGTAAACAAAGAAATTGTTCTCTCTCATTTCAGATTTAAGATGTCTTCAAAAGCTTTAAAGAAACGAAAAGCAGGTGATTTAGGTTTGGATAAAATATCTTCCAAATCTGTAAGAAAAAGAAAAGCATGTAATAAAGTTATGGATGATATGTCTTTGAAATCTATAGGCCAAGAAATATCAAATGATGCAGATGTGGATAAAATGTCGTCTAAATCTTCATGTAAACGAAAAGCAAGTTATGCTGATTTGGATCCTGGAGAAGGCACAAGTGATGGGAAACAGTTAAAATTACCCAGCAAATTGAGTGATTCTAGTTCAATAGCTGGACCTAGTAAAGATTCATCTGGAAATTCAAGTTTTGAAAAGCTTCGTCATGTATTCACTTCAAGTGAGGTATACCTCATTTATTTTATTAGAAATCAAACACGTAATACATAGCTGCAAAAGTGTAAGATGCATAAAAATATACTATTACTCAATACTTGTCCTTTTTGCAATTGCTGGTGTCCATCATATTGAAAAGTTTTTCAGTTTAATTATTGACAGCGTAATCATTAAAGAATACAATAACAACTTAGTCATAATATCATTGTCAGTGTGATACTTATGTACACTTTCCATAAATCAAGGAATAATCCTATGTTATGTCACTGGGACGATAACATCAAAGCTTATAATTTCAAAATAAGTTTTGAAAAATAGGATAGCAGATAAAGATCTCAATCAAATATATCAATATCTTAATTTTTCAGCAATATTCATTTAATATTTAACAACAGCGATACCAGTCTTAAGAAACATACAAAACTGATTAATAGTGAAAGCATTCTTTGCACAAACTTCTAAAATACCTACTTATTTTTTTAAACACTTTGATACAATACTTATTACTAAGTATTAATTAACTTCTGAAGTGAATTTTTGTGACTGGCATTGTTAAATATTTTTGGAAATTGAGATATTGAATATATTTGATTGAAATCTATATCTGCTATCACATTTTTCTGAAAAAAAAAACAAATAATTATTTTTAAAGTTAAAAAGCTTTGACATTACCTTCCCATTTGCTTGACATTGGGTTCCTTATTTTTTGTAAACAAGTATATATGGTAGCCACCTTGCTCTATTCCTGCTTCTAGCTGTGTCTACTTGAAAAGCTCACTTGGGTCCACCTACTTGGAGACTGTCCTTTATCAATGGAATTTTAACACATTTAACTTTTCTGCTGAGGTCCTGCCATCCTCTCAGATCTCCTACTGTGGCATATAAACTGACAGGCTCCTGTCAGACCTCTGTGGCAAGCAGCTGCTTGAGGGGGTATTTATTTTATTTTTAACACACCATATGTCAACTTCATGTACTGTTTTGAAACAAAGGTTCTTTTTTTTTTTTCAAGACACTGTCAGCCATGTGATAAACTAGGAAATCTATCAGCACCACTTCCATGGAAGCTAATCATTAATTGAAATTATAAAAACTAATAAGCACATTGGCACGTAGTGCCAACATGTATGTATGAAAACAGATCCTAGTATGATAATGGACTCACCATGTCAAAAAAATATGCAACAACAAGAGATACCTGGAAATCATATCCATCCTCTTGTAATCATATATCCTCTGTTCACATGACTGAAAGAAATGTCTTGAAAATGAAACTGCTGTTTTGAAACAGAAATTGTATCTGAAGTTGGCATGTGCTGTGTGAAACTTTAAGACTGCCAAAAGACAAGAGTCCAACTAGCTGGACCTTAGTGAGCATTTGAAAACCAACAGATGGAAGCAGGGACAAAGCAAGACTGCTGCTTATGCCTAAGTGTACACTACATAGTGATTTTATGTTACAGTATTCTTTTGCAGTTGATGACACCAGCAGTAGTTGAACTGCAAAGTTTTCAATATTGTGGATAGCAGAAATTATGAAAATCAGGACAAATATAGTATAATGGATGCTATTTTATGTATTTTTAAGCCTCGGTGATAATTTGTTAAATTTTTCTGTAAAGTCTCATGTTATAAAGGTAAGGTGATTAAATGTAGAATAAAACTAATAAATATTAAGCTTTTGAAAAGTTAGCTGAAAATTTTTATTTTTGATCCAAGGGTGCACAACTTAATTAACTTTTTGTGTACAACTTAACTAAATGACCAGGTCACAAGAATTGAGTGATTTGTGTGCACAAAATGAACTAAATACCAAGGTCACAAGGGCTCAGAATTAGGTAGTAAAAGGGCCCACTGGATAATTATTAAGGCCATTTGATATGTTCTGTAACATGCTCAAGGTATGGCTCTCCTAATGGAAGGTGATCATTCTGAGCCCATCAGTGTCCCCTTTCTGACTGAGAGCAGGTGGAAGATAAATCTCAATACATGCACAGTGGTATATGAACCTTTAAACTGCAGATTATGAGTGGTGCATCATCAATCAAGCCAACTCCTGCCTTTCAATGGAAGGATTTGAACCCATGACCTGATAACATCTCAAGTGTTGTTATCATTTGATCTATTCTGATCCATTCAGTCTTCAGTCAGTGGTAAACGCAAAGATATTTCCATTTTCACAAGTTCCTGGGGTACTGTATAACAATGGGGCACCTCTAATATCCATAAAAAGTTTTTTTAAGTGAAATATGAAAATTCAATGCTATAATGAGAAATTCAATAATAACTCATGGGCAAATTATAACTTAGAAGGAATACTTTGTGTTATTTAAACTTGTTAAAAAGCAACTTTTTGAACTCTTATGCTGTAAGTCAGTGTGGACATAGAGGAAAATTGTCTTGAGCAGTGGGATCTGAACCCACAATCTCCTGATGACATTTCAGGTGCTCTGACTGCTGAGTTATTGACTGCTGTTCAATTATTCTCCATTGTGGGTGCTAAACCTCTTATTACAGAATCAGTTGCTGGTGGCTGCCTTATACTCATAACTGCAAGTGAAAGATCTTTTATGCAGATCTCCCAGGTTCAGGCCCATGCCAAGTCATACTTCATAGGACAAGGAAGAAGGTAGTACCCTACACAAAAGACATAACCTAGATAGTCTATTGGGCTTATCCTGGTTTCTCATGCAACATACCTGGGGCGGGGGTGGCTCAGTTGGTAGTGCGCCAGGCTCGTAATCTGTAGTTCCCAGGTTCGAGTCCCAGCTGGGTCAGCGTTGAGATTTATCTCCGCAAAATTCCCCGTCCTGCCCATGGTCAGTAGGGGACACCGATGGGCTTGGAAAGGCCGCCGTCCATCGGATGGGACGTTAAGCCGTGGCCCCGTGTGCGGGAGAGCCATACCCTGTGCACGTTAAAGAACATACTGGATGGCCTTGACGGGAGGCTACCATCTGTCTCCCAACAGCTGTTCCAGTGGGTCCTTTCTCCCAACCTTCTCTGAGCCTTCGGGGTCCATGTGACCTGGCCATTTAGCCCATGGTGTGCAAAAAAGTGCCACTCAGAGGTAAAACAACCCAAAACAACAACATGCAACATACCAACACATACATCCCCATGTATGTGTACATGTCCACTGGTTTAGCAGTCAGGTGCCCTAAAACTGAAATACTACTAGACCAGGTATGACAATTGGCATTTCTTAAAAGTTATCCTCAATTCTTATGTGTAGTTCTTAGGTATCTCTAGTACATACATCTAGTATACATTATCTGTTACATTAGTAACATTTTAAATCGCAGACCTTCATAGTAACAACTTTTTTAACTCTATTATGCTGTAGGTCAACATGGGCATAGAAAAAATTCTCTTGATCTAGGTGAGATCTGAGTCAGGAGGTTGTGGGGTTCAGATCCCACCCAGCTGAAGACAATTTTCCTCTATGCCCTTATTGAACTATAGCATAATAGTGTTCAAAAAGTTGTTACTATGAAGTGCTGTGATTTGAAGCATTACTAATATAACAGATAATGCATATTTGTTAAGCATTTCTAATGCAGTACCTAACAGCCAAATAGCATGGCTCTGAATTCAGCCTTTGACATTGTTAAACACAAAACTTAAATGAATATTTTGTGCATAAACTGCCCTGCTGATATTAGAGCATTCAATTCATTTACTTGTTTGGTAAGAAGACTAATTTTCAATCTAAGATGGTATTACAGCCTTAGTATTAACTCTTCCAATGCAGTTTTATAAATATGCTAAGAATATGTACTTTTTTTTGCAGAATAGTAAACTATTATTTTACAGAGTGGTTCAGTACATACATCTAATATACATTAGCAGGGGTGGCTCAGTCGGTAGCACACCAGGCTCATAATCTGTAAAACAGTTTGCAGTTAGTACTGAGATGTATCAAGTCAAGCACATGCCCATATATAGTAAACCCTAATCAAGTGTGGGGGATACATTATTTTAAAGCCACACATTGGCGATTCCACAGTAGATAAACTTAATGTTATAGGGGCAGGGGTGGCTCAGTTGGTAGTGCACCAGGCTCATAATTTGCATTTCCAAGGTTTGAGTCCTAGCTGGGAAATTTGTCTCTGCAAAACACCCCACCCTGCCCACAGTTAGCAGGGGATACCAATGGGTTTGGAAAAGCCACCATTCGCCGAATGGAACATATGCAGAAAAGTCCTACCCTGTGCAGATTAAAGAACACACTGAGTGGTCTTGTCGGGGGCTACCATCTGTCTCTCAACAGCTGTTCCAGTGAGTTGCCTCCCCCCCCCCCCAACCTTCTCTGAGTTCTCGGGGTCCATTGTGTGCAGAAAAGTGCTGCTCAGAGGTAAAACAGTGCAACCTTAATGTTTTGTAGGGTTAGGAGAACATGTTTGTAGAAAATCTTAAGTAAATAACAATAAAACCATAAATATATTATAATATTTATTTATGAACAAACTGTGTACATAATATAATAACAAAAGTTAAGTACTGTATTAAAATATCCATGAAAAGTCATTGTAAAATAAAATATCAATAGAATGTTAGGCATTAAAATATCAGCACAAAGTTTGGCATTGAATTTTGAACATCTTTGTTAATAAATCTTGTAAACAAATCACTCTTTCACCAAATTAGAAATGTCATTGCCATGTAAAACCTATGTGATTTTGTAACCATGAGTTTTTTTTTTATACTACTGCATTAGGAAGTGTCATTCTTTACGAAATGGCAAAACCTTCACTGTGTGAAATAATGCAGAAATTTTGACTTATTGAATTTAAAACCTAATGTGCAAAGAGAATCTGTTACCACAGTTTTTTGTTTTTACTGTATTTTTTTTTTATTTTTTCACAGGTTTTTCCATGATAACAATGATATGTGTTCTATATTGCATGTAAAATATTGTTTCAAGAAATGTGTATACAGTTTTTATATATCCTGTATATTAAAGTGACATGAGAAGAAGAAATTGTTGGATGTTCAAGAATATTCAAGAAAAACATACATAGTAGTGTGTCTAAAATTCTTATACAGCATGTTTGCCACACCTCATGTAGTCACACTTTCCACATATGGTAAATGCTTATTCACGTTTGTTTTCTTGTGCTTAATGGAATTTGCATTGGTGGAGAGTTTGTTGTAATGACTCAGTTAAACCAAAGACTTGAAGAATGAGATTCTCTTGGCCTAGACAGTATTCATTGGAGTTAAAACTTAATCATACCTTTCTATCTTCTAGTTAGAAATTACCATCTTAGTGGTAGGATCTTTGTTCTGTCATAACCTGCAGATAAGTTAATTGCTGAATTGGTCTGATCACAAATTTGAAAAAAAAAATGGATAAACATAGTCAGTTGTTTTGTTGATAGTCTCAGTAGATAAGAATGGTTCACATTATAAGTGGTTGTGGGTCATATCCATTTCGCTCAAAATTTATTTGCTGGCATGACAAAACTTTGGTATATACATTTATTGAATAATAAATGCAATTTTATGGGCTTATTAAAATATTTTTTGTTCTGAATTGAAACATTACAAACAGAATGACTTCAATCTTTTTTTCAAGTGCTTTCATTTCTTAGATGTCTGAGAAAAGTGTCCCTTTAAATTGCCATTGATAATGATAGGCTTATAAGGTGGAGATTGCTCAGCAGAAAGGAAATGAGTTGGTAATTAGAAAATTGGTAATTTGTAATTTTTTTTTGGACTTTGCAGCAGAATGCTCCAACATTAAGTATTTCATTTTTTGCATATGTGCTAAGCTATTAGGCAGGTGTGCTAGAATGGAAACTGTATCAAATAGAGAAGTCAGGGTACTTAACCCATAAAGCAGGGATGGACAATCTATTTTCATCTGTGAACTGGAAGAGGTTTTTCCAAAGTGCCATGGGCCAGAACTAATACTTATTGCATTAAACACTCTAAACTTATCCCCTCCCCCTAAGTTCAATGCCTTGAGTATATAATATGCATAAACAATTAAATTATCACATATATCTATTTGTTTAAAAAAAAACAGATTTTCATTAAATTATGAAAATTTTTATTTTTAATTTAAATTAGGATTAACTATATAAGAAATTGAAAGTAAACAGAATAATTAGATAAAAATTAAATGTATTTTCTTGGAAATTAACATGAACTCCACATAAAAATACCACTAATTAAGCTGTAGGAAACATCTATACTTTCATCCAGGGCCAAAGAAAAATATAAAAAAATTTTAATGCAAGCTTTATAAAGGTATTTTATATATTGGCAGCAAGTTCGTCGATACACCTGATTACAATTCTATGGGATAAACTTGTGTTATAATTTTTTTATCTCTGGACAAAACATTATAAAAAATATTTGCAGCCACTCTTACAAATTTGCCATCAGAATAATTTTTGTAACATTTTGTAATTTTCTCATTAATAACAAAACTTGCACACACAATAGCATCAGAGTCTTCAGATCTTTGAGTGAAATTTTTTTGTGTTTATTGCAGCCATAAGTTTCTTAAATGTTTCTTTTTATGTTGGCCTTGATGACTTTCATAATTAGAATGTTTACTTAATGTAGTGTGTTACTTAATGTAGTGTGTATTTGAGTGAGAGCTGAGTTGTTTTAATCAGTAGCTGAATGTTACGTTCAGAGAACTCAATCTACTCTTACACACAAAGTCTGTCATATGGGTTGATATCGTAAATTAAATTTAGTCTACTAAAGAACACTTTCAAAAACAGTGCTAAGGTAAATTGGGGGAGAAAGAAATATTGTATTCCACAAAGTACTTGAAGAATAAGAGATAAAAAATTTAATAATTTGTGCAGTAATATTCATGGGCCATTTGAAAAGTGTCTGTGGGCCTGATGTGGCCCACCAGCCACAGATTGCCTATGGCTGTCGTAAAGTGTTCAGTTTTTTACACTGTATGCAATTGTGGCCATGATAAATTTTTACTTTTTTCAAGATAAACCTTATTTTTTTTTCCTCTACAGTGACAAATAGATAAATATATAGGACACTTTAAAATTGAAATCAAGGCTATTTAAGCTTAATTAAAAAAGTGAACTGTCTTTGAATACTTTAAAGGTTATAAGCATAAGTGAAGATTTCAATTCACAGTGTTACCTACTACTATGCTGTTGTAGAAATCATGCTTTGACAATTTTGTTAGACAGATTATGAGTTTATATATTAGACTATGACAGATTATATGCTACAAGCACCAGAATGGTTGTCATTGCAAAAAGAAAATTTTTATAGTACAAAAAAAGAATGAGAACGAAATATTAGATGATAGTTTGGATTTCAGAGTGTGGTTTGCTGATAAGCTCTTGCAGAAATCATGTTCTTAATAATTTAGAGTGGTTAAAAAAATCTTTTTTTTAGCACAAAACTTTTTTTTTTGGCTATTTTATGCTTTAAATGGTGCATAATATTCAGCTTAGTAATGTTGAAACTGTAAATCAATTTATAATTAAGTTGATAAATATCCTTTTTCTTATATAGTTTTCATCATCTGAGATTAAAAGTTTTTCACTTGAAGATAGCTTTGAGTCTCCAAAGGAGATGACAAAATTTGATATTCCAGACAGTAAGTCAGATTTCAGTATAATTTTTTCATAGTATTGCAATTTATAATTGTTATTAGCTAACAACAGTAAAAAAAATTGTTTTTAGGATGTGTTCCAAATTCAAATTTATTCAAAAGTTTCAGAAATATCTAATATTTTTTTTCAGAAATATTGAATATATTATAATAAGTGTTGTATACATATTTAATGCCAAAGTATCAACAGCATGACATATAATGGAAAAGATTACAGTTTTGCAAATAATTTTATTTGTCACCATTTGTTTTAAGATCTCGAAAATTACAGTACTTGTGTACTGTAACACTTCAAAATAAATGAGGTGAAATTTTTATTCCATTGTATATTATTCAAAAGAATCACACTTTTTATTCTTTAATTTAACAGTTTCAACAGTGAGTGTGGAAACAGAATTTTAATAATAGCTAGATTAGCAATGCTGGCTAGGGAACCCTTGTTTTATACACAAAATCATTATAAAATGATAATGATTTTGTGTATACTGTATATCTGTATATAACTAATATATTGTGTATACTGTATATAATACTGTATATCACTAAATAGATGTAGTTAGTGAGATGTTTTTAAGATTTCTAAGATTGTCTTGATCATTGGTCTGCCTTTTAGATAATCAACAAAATGAACTAATGAAAATGCAAGTTTTTGGTAATGGGTTATAATTTTAAATTCATTCTTGTATTCATTAATACTAGTTAAACATGCCAATAGTTGGGTATGAAACATATGTCCAAGCCCTTTTTGCTTGTGTATCCAAGACCATTTGCTTTCAGGAAAAGATATAGAATCAAAGTGTTTTTACTGGAAAACAAAGAAATAATAATAGGAAAATTAATAGGTAATCTAATGCAATCTTAAATAAAATATCCGCAACCACTTATAAGGCAGCCATCCGATGTAGCATAACTTCAGAAGATTGATAGATCAGAAATATATTTATATAAACAGATATAAAGGATAATTTACAGAATCAAAAACTAGGATTTAATTGTAAAAAAGTAAATAAAATAGTAACTTTACAAAGGGAGATGATATCCATTGTGTGGAGAGAAAGTATTTGGACTTAAATCAACCATGTAAACAATTACCGTGCAGCCACTTAACAAATGGCTCTTGTATGTGTGAGCAGGCAAGTAGTAGCCAAGAAGTCTTCCTCTGCCAAGATGCCATGCACTGCAGCTAGTCTGCATTGAACAACAAGCTCTGGCTAAGAAGTCTTTTTTAGTTTTGATATGATGAGTCAAAACAATGCACAGAATGCTGGGATAAATGATAACAATCTAGGAATATTGTAATAGGCTTAAGGCTGAAAAGAATATAAAACTGAAAAAAAGAGATACGTACTTTGTAATTACTTCTAAAATCTTCCATTTTTAAAATAGCAATTTTTTGTTAATTTTCAGATTTTCAAATGTTTAAGGAAACTTTTGAGATAATAGTTCGAACAAAACTTGTGAGCTTAAGTCAGGGGGTTGCTTCAGCATAGAGTAATGTTAACAAGCAAATTGATAATACTGTATATCACTTCTAAGAAATGGTAATCAGATGGCTTTAACAAATTATTTATGTCATGGCTTAATAATATGTGCATCAAATGAAAAAGAAAATATTATTTTCCAAGCGTTAATAATGTATTTTTATAAGGTATATGTAAAACTTTTCAAACAGCAATTTAAAGGGAAAAAAAAACAAAGGTTTAATGTATTGTACTAAAAACAAATATAGGCATTATTGGTTTCTCATTTGTGGATTCTATCAACTTGTATACAAAACATGGCCCTATAAGGATTAAAGCACTGAATAGCCAGTGGCCCAATTTATTTGTAAGTGACTTTCAGAATAACAACTGTTGAATGTTATTCTGAAATACCTAATGAAGTACACAGTCGTTTCAATAGGAATAACCACCCTTGGCCAGGATGACAGTGACGAGACAGTGTGGCATGGATGCAATGAAGCCGTTGAGGGTTGCCAGAGGCACATGTGCCCATTCGGACTCCAGCAGAGCATGGAGGTTCCCGAGATGACATGGTTGTGGGTCTGTACGCCGAACCTGTCGATCCAAATGGTCCCACAAGTGCTTTATGGTATTGAGGTCGGGCGATTTCATCAGCCAAGGGAGAACAGAGACATCGCTGTCATGTTCACCTTAGTGACATGGCAGGGCGCACTTTGTCCTGTTGGTAGACATCACCATCAGGGTAAATGTCCAACATTAAGGGATGCATGTGGTCAGCGAGGATAGATAGGTAGCCATTGGCATTCAAGGACACATCAAGTGGTACCAGTTGTCCCAGGTCACACCAGGAAAACATCCCCCAGATATGCACACTGCCACCGCCGGCCTGTACTTGACCTACAAGCGTGTCCAGATGTTGGTTCTCGTGTGTCTGATGCCGTATCCACCACCTCCCATCACTTCTGTGGAGTAGAAACCTCGATTCGTCAGAGAAGGCAGCCGTTTTCCACTCTTCCACTGTCCAGTGATGGTAGTCCCGTGCAAACTGCAGGTGGCGTTGCCAATGGACCTTGGTTAACATGGGCGCCTTTACACAGCGTCAACTCGAAAACCCATGTGTAACAGGGTTTGATCTACTGTTATCAGGGACATGTACCTGGGTGCCCCAGCATTCATTTGCTGCACTGTTGCATGTCAATTGCCCTTTACCAGTTGACAGAGGCAACGTTCTCCTCTGGTGTCGATGGCCTTTGGGGCTCCACAGCTATGACTTCTGGAGGTACTCGGTGTGTTAGCAGTCCATTCTTGGTACACCCTTACTACAGCACCTCACAAACAGCCCACAAAGTCTGTTGTTTCCGAGATGCTTCCACCCTTGGCTCAGTAGCTGATGATCATTCCTTTTTGAACATCCATCAAATCAGTACCTCGCCCATTGTGCTCACTATCCAAACCATGGCTCATCTGTCCTGGCCAATCGCTTATATCTCCATGTGGTCGACCTTGTCATGTGCACTCTGTGACATGCCTGGACAGATACACTGTGATTCCATGTGTGGCCATATTATTCTGATACGACTGTGTATGTCATACTAATGGAAAGAACGTTTAATTCTGAACAGTAGTAGAACAAAACATCTAACGAAAACTGAATTCTCTTAATTTTGCATTGTCATTTTTGTGTACTAATGCAATTATAAAATGTTTTTTTTTAGATTTCAATCTTATGAAATAATAACTGAATTGAAATATGTTTTTTAGGATGAAAAGAAAAATTTTAATTCCAAATATACAGTGGTGAACAAAAGCTAAGTTCATCCCTATTTTATGTAAATGGGAAGCTAACATTGAAGCTCTGACTTCTAAAATAGGTTGTTGTTGTTTTTTTGTTTTCAAAAATGTGATAGCAGATAAATATCTGAAATATATGAATATCTCAATTTTCAAGATATTTATTCAGTATTTAATAAGTTTTGGAATTTTGAATAATTAACAACAACAGTGTCGGTCCTAAAAAAATTATGCAAAACTGCTGAATATTGAAAGATTGATTTGCACAAACTTGTAAACTATACTTGTTTTAAATAATTAAATCATTTGAAATAATACTTTTCAAGTCTTAGGTCTAAGATAAACTCTTATAACTGGCAATGTTATTGTTAAACAATATTTAACAATAAATGTTCAGACTTCCATAACTCATTAATACGAACAAATATTGTTGAAAACAAAGATATTGATATATTTGATTAAGCTTTTTATCAGCTATCATGTTTCAAGAAAATATATATATATATAAAAGTCATAGAGCTTTGATGTTAGTTTCCCATTTACATTACATAGAATTGTAATTTTTGTCCACCAGTGTATTGGAACATGTTTAACAAAATCTATGCTATCACGCTTTTGTATGTCACAAAATTTACTCTATTAAGGAACAAATATGTTCTCTGATTATGCTTTCAATAGAAAGTAGTGAAACATTATTACCTAGTCTCATATACTAAATTTACAGATGCAAATTAACTGAGCTGTTGTTAGGGGTTAGGCTGTCTCAGGAGTGTGTCAGGCTCAAAATCTGCATTCCTAGGTTTAAAAAAATACTAGTTCCAGCTGGGGCAGCATTGAGATTTATCTCTGCAAAACTCCCCCACCCTGCCCTCAGTCAGTAAGGAACATTGTTAGGCTTGGAAAGGCCGCTGTCGGATGGGATGTTAAGCCATGGCCCCGTGTGCTGGAGAGCCATATCCTGTGCACATTAAAGAACACATTGGACAGCTTGACAGGAGTCTACTGTCTCTCTCCCAACAGCTGTCCCCTCCCCAAATCTTCTCTGAGCCTTTGGGATCCTTGTGACCTGGCCTTTTAGTTCATTATGTGCAAAAGTGCTGTTCAGAGTTAAAGCAACCCAACCGAGCTCTTGCTGTGCATATTTGTCCATTGATTAATTTTAGGGCTGCTTTTTAGAATTATATGATAATTTACTAACTGAAAATTTTTAGCAACAAAGAAATTCACAGCTCATCATTTATTTCACTAAGTATTTTAACTACTATCAAGGTGTTTTTAGTCAACAGGATAAAGATGGGTGTAGAGGAAAATTTGTCTTGGGCAGGGTGGGATCTGAAATCATCCTCCTGATAACATTCAGGTGCTCTGACTGCTTAACTACCAGCCACCAATCAATCTCCTCCACTGCTGATGTTATACTACACACCATCTAGTCAATCACTGTCATGTTAAATGCATTTGGGGGCTCCATCTCCACATAGGCACATGATAACATGCCACAAGAGCCTTCTGGCTGATGTTTTTTGCAAGTGCCATTTGCCTATGGCTAGGAAGGCTGTGAGGATATGGAGTCCCCAAATGCACTTAAAATGACAGTGACTGACTAGATGTGTGTAGCATAACATCAGAAGTGGAGGAGAGATCGATCAGTGGCTGGTAGCTCAGTGGTCAGAGCACCTGACATGTCATCAGAAGGATGTGGGTTCAGATCCCATCCAGCCCAAGACAAATTTTCCTCTACACCTATGTTTATCATGTTGACTAAAAACAGCTTGATAGTGGCTAAAATACAGGGTGTCCATAAAGTCTCTTTACAATTTAAAAAATTTATTAAAAAATTAAATGAAAAGATAAATATTTGGAAATTATTACAAAATGAGAAGTAGATATTGAAGTTTTTTTCCATCATTTAATAATACACCTCTATATGGGCACCATTAGTTGCATGAAGCACATCAAGACAGGGCTCGATTTCTTGCCATGTTCGCTGTAGCATAGCCTCATCGATGGTGGCAATGGCATCAGTGATCTTTTGCTTTAGGTCAGTGATGTCCTGTATCTTTGTTTGATACACGATATCTTTAACATAGCCCCATAGAAAGAAGTCCAGGGGAGTGATATCTGGTGAACAAGGTGGCCAGGGAATTGGGCCATCCCTTCCAATCCACCGGTCTGGAAATGTTTGATTTGGGAACCCATGGACTTGCAGTCCCCAATGTGGTGGTGCACCATCTTGCTGGAAAATGATGGTTGGTTGAAGGTCATCTATTTGTGGTGCCTCATATTCAGTTGAAAGGTCAAAGTAAACATTTGCAGTAATTGATGCCTCGTTGAAGAAAAATGGACCAAGGATTCGATTTCACATGATCCCACACCACACATTAACCCTTGGACTATCTCGGTGAAGTTCACTAGTCACATGGGGGTGTTCTGATCCCCAGATTCTCACATTATATGTGTTCAGTTTCCCTGAGACATGAAAGGTTGCCTCATCACTAAAACAAACTCTGGTGAGGAACGTTTCATCCTCAGAAATTCATTCCAGCATGTTAACTGCAAACTCTTTTAGTCTTGGTTTATCATTTGGCTTGAGTGCATGTAAGAGTTGCACTTTGTAAGCATACAATCGCAAGTTTTTGTGTAGGACTTTGTGCACTGTTGAACATGGTAGCTCTGTCTGGCAACAGTACGGATGGACGTTGTGGGAGATCGACTAAAGGCTTGTCTTACATGATCAATGTTTTCCTCAGATGTTCTTGGTCGTCCACTCCTCCCTTTATCCAACACTGTCCCTGTGTCCATAAATTTCTTGTGCCATGCACGAATTGACGGACGTGACAGTGGATCTCTTCCATACTTAGTTCTGTAGTTTCGCTGAGTCTTCGTATCTGATTTTGTTTCAATAAACCATGATACACATTGTGCCTTCTCTTAAGGAGTAGCCATTTTTTTTAGAGTTTCTTTAAAAAATACCTCTTTCATCAACGTGGTACCTGAAATACACAAAAGCATTGTGATTAAAAACTTTGGTAACCACTTAGTACATAGAACAAATTTGATTAAGATATCTCATCAATTGCCTTTGTAATATTTTTTTTTTGATTGTAAAGAGACCTTATGGACACCCTGTACTTAGTGAAATCAAGTTATAGCAATCTTCCAACAATATCAAGCTGTATCTTCTTGCAACCTTCCAATAATAGTAATGGATAAGGACTGGTTTTTCAAGGAGTAACTAATACGAAGTAACAACATACCCTCAATATGACATCTACAAATGAAGTTCTGCTAAAATGACATTGGAGACAGTATTAATGTTTAAGAGACTCTCGAGTATACCAAGCAAAGAAGCAAGAAACTCATAAAAAATATCATACTAAAAACTTTCTAGTTAGTAAATTATGATCTAACAGTAACATTTTTTTAGCCCTAAAATTAATCAATGGGCAAATATGTGCAGCAACAGCTCAGTTAATTTACATCTGCAAATTTTGTACATGAAGCTAGGTAACAATATTTCACTATTTTCTATTGAAAGCATAATATGAGAACATGTTTGTATCTTTTAATACAGTTAATTTTGTGATTTTAAAATTTAATCTAATATTGTGCTTTTAATTAATGCTAAAAAAAATGGTCTTCCCCAATTTGAGTATTTAAAATAAACAGTACTATGTCATATTAATTCTGAATTGAAACATTTCAGTAGATTTGTTACAGAAATGGCAGAGCAGTTGTGTTTTGAATAAACCGTTTTTGGTGTGGTACTCCTCCAAGCAAAGTCTATGAATGCAGATCACTTGATAGTAAACACAACCTCCTATGGGGAAATTGTATTGCACTTACTCCATAAGCAGCCAGAAGTATTGGGGAGAGGGGGCTATTTTTCAAGACCTCAGGAGAGAAAGATCACCTCATAGAGCAGCAATTTATAATTGGAAATACCTAGAAACGAAACTTAAATTGCTAAAACAGTTTCAACAGCAACAATAGTTACATCTCAAGACTGAAATTAAATTCTTTTTTTTAATTTGCGACATATAGGACAGAGAAGAATCCTAGAAGCTACTCCTAGCTTTTACAGGCCTTCTCATACAAGGACATGCCCTACTAAGACAGAAATTACTGCTGACCACTGCCTCAGTTAGAGCTAACACAACACACAAAGTTTGCCTTGCTGGAACAGTCACTAGCTGCCTAACCACTATGCCAGTTAAGGCATTTGTGCAGACTTTTCATTCTGCATGTATTTCTGATCATTTTATAGAGCATTAAAAAAGTATTCAAATGCTTATTATATCTTTTTGCAGTATTTACATATTTTTTAAGATTTGATTTCAATAATTTGTAACTATTTTAGTATAATAAGCTTCACAGTGATCTGTGAATACTACCAGCAAGTTAGTATAGCCTTATTTTATTGACATGTTATTTTCATGTTTGTAGCTGTAAACGTTTTAAAGTTTGCTGAATGCCGGGCTGCCGAAATTGCTACATTGATGCAAGAAGTAGAAAGCAAGAAGCCAAAACTAATCATGCAGCAATTACCTCGCCATATGCGTCGTCGTGCAGCCAGTCACAACGCCAACAGGATACCACGACGGCTGAGGGAAATGGCTCTAAAAGAGGTACGATTATAAATAAGCTTATTTACTTATTTTTATGTTAGTAAGAACAGACATCTCAGTTTGAAGTTGAATGTTAAACTAGTAAAGAGTTACACTTAGGAACTTTTGGCGATTAGCAAAATGGGTTTTGCAATTCTTATGTGACCGAACCTCTCTTAGACATTAATCCAGACACCACCAATTAACGTAGACAATCCAGACATTGTCCAGGCACCATAAATTTGAATCAGTATTGAGCAATTAGTATTAAAAAAAGCCTAAATGTATTGTGATGCTCATTGTTGATACTTAGAAGGATATTGTGATGCTCATTGTTGATACTAAGAATATGCTCATTGTTGATACTAAGAATATGCTCATTGTTGATACTTAGACTAGACAAACTGTTAAAATTGTCTAGGGCAATGCATCCCAACCTTCTTGAATCCACAGCACATTTTGAGAATCCAAATTGAGGAAACACCAGGGGAAAAAAAAGCTTTTTTTTTCTTTTAATTTATTAATTTGATTTTTGATGTAAGCAAGTGACAGCCTTGTGAGGGCTATCACTGTCTTTGGCTTGATGGCTTAGCTGACAAAGCCAAGGAAGCAGTTACACAGCACAACAGCAGAGAGCTGTACCAGATAGTTAATGTTTTGTGCGGTAGAAAACAAACAGGTATACAGGGATTGAAGGATGAACAAGGTAAGGTTGTAGAACATGAGGATTCTGTCGTGGTTAGGTGGGCTGAGCATTTCATGATGTTCTAAACAATGTTGTTAGTTCTACACCTATTGTTTGCAATGAGGATAGATGCATTGGTGGCTTTAATGTTGGCCCTATAACACAATCTGAAGTTATTTGGCTATTTCTAAAACTTAAACTTCATAAATCCCCAGGGGTAGATGAAATTACTACGGAAATGCTTAGAGCTGGGAATGTTTCGGTTACTATTTGGATGACTGAAATTTTGAATATCTTTTATGATAAAGGCATGGTTCCTAAGGATTTTACCAGAGCTATTGTTAACCCTATTTTCAAAAAAAGGTGATTGCAGTTCTTGTGATAACTATAGGGGTATCAGCCTATTCTCTGGTCCAGGTAAAGTTCTTTCCATGATTGTGCTTAATAGAATTAAGAATCTGGTTAACAGGCAATTGCATGATGAGCAATGTGGATTCAGAAGTGATAGGGGATGTGTTGATCAGATGTTTTCACTTAGGCTGATTCTTGAGAAATGTTTAGAGTTTCAGAAACCTTTGGTTGCTAGCTTTGTTGATTTCAAAAAGGCTTTCGACTCTATAGAACATCATAATTTGTGGTTGATTGTGAGGTCATATGGTATACCAGACAAGTTAGTTAACAAAATGAAAGCTCTCTATAATAACACTGAGTCATGTGTGAGAGTTGGTAAGGCTTGTAGCAATTGGTTTGTAATTGGCTTGTTGCAATTGGTAGCAATTGGCTTGTAGCAATTGGTTTAGAAGAAACACCAGAAGCATTACTTCTGGTGTTTGACAAGGGTGCATTTTGTCTCCTTTTCTCTTTAGCTTGGTTATTGATTGTTATGCAAAATTCACTTCAAGGGAAAGATTTTGGCTTAAATGGACTGGAGATGTGAAAATTTCTTATTTAGATTATGCTGATGATTTAGCCCTTTTGGAAAATGATGTTGATGAGATGAACTCTTTCATTCGAGCTGTTGATGAAACTGGTAGTAGAGTAGGTTTGGTTATAAACAGAGAGAAAACTAAAGTGATGAAAATTGGTCAGGCAGGCTGTTATTCAGTTAATCTGAATACAGCATAGCAGGTGTCACAGTTTAAAAATCTTGGGAGCTATGTAACAGATAAGGTTGATGTGAGGCATGAGATTAACAGCCAAATAGGATTGCTGCTGGGACTTTTAAGAATCTATGGAGAATGTGGGGAAATAGGCGTATACACCTAAAGACTAAAATTAGACTGTATAATAGTTTGGTTCTTTCTAGGGTTAGTTATGGTAGTGAAACGTGGACACTTTGTAAACAAGATAACAGGAAACTTGATGTTTTTGATTCTAGATGCTTACACAGTATCTTGGGCATTAAGTGGTTCAACTTTGTAACTAATGATGAGGTTAGGCAAAGGAGTTTGCAACCTCCTTTAAGCAGCATATTGTGCAGAGAGAGACTGTTGGTTTGGCCATGTTGCCCATATGAATAATTGTAGATTGGCGAATAGGTTTATGAACAGTGTGCCTAAAGGCCTCAGAAAGAGGGGGAGACCCAAGATGCGATGGGCAGACAATGTCAAATAGGACCTTATTAGAATTGGTGTGCAGTGGCCAGATGCAGTAGATGTAGCTCAGGACAGACTTGCTTGGAGAACTAAATTGCATGTCTGGTTGGACCTCCGTAGCCCATGGCTACTTGAGGATGATGATGATTTGTTTTGTAAAATATATCTAATATAGGGGGAAAAATTAGAAACATTGGAGCAAGTTTTTAATTGCAAAATATGCTAAAATAAAGAAAGAACTGTGGCTGAATCATTGAAGTTCTCCAATAATTAGAAATAAAAATTCCTTCAGTATATAACTTCATTTGACTGAAAACATGGATGAGTGGATCTAACATAAACGTGGTAATTCATTCTAGCTGAAATATTTGGGGTTTGTAGCTAAAATTGGAACATGCCACGTGGTAATAATGGGATCCAGACTATTCTAATGGCAATTTAAAGGATCAGAAAGGTTTATTACTTTCTGACACATGAATTTGAAAGATTAGCATTATTTAGGAGCAGTGAAATGTCTGTTTTAAATATATATATAAATGAAATGTAGCTTGAAATTTTATCATTTTAAAAAATTTAAATTTCTTTTGTCATTTAATTGCTTTGTTCAGCATTTTCACTATATATTCAGGTTGATGAACTGCATTTTGTAGTTTAGGCAAAAGCTTTAACTCCTCTAGCTTCCATGCATCATGAATGTTTTGCAAGGCCTTGTAAAATTTTTATTTGCTGATATTTAAAACAGATTCAGCCAAAATTAACAGAAGAAGCTATCAAGTAAGTGAAATGTAAGCCATAGTATTCCTTTACACTGACATTTAAATTTAAAGCAAACATGTACAAATTTCAAAGTCTTTTTAAATAATAGTGCAAGTTCTGAGCACATTTGCATATTCCAAAAGCACATGACAGCCTTAATTGTTGCACCATTAAATCTCAAACAAAACCTATTTCAAATCACATTTAATTACAGAAATATGCTTTGAAAACATATAAGTGCTTAGTAGGATAAAAAAAAAATCCCCAGAGAAAGCTCTGAGTATAATATGATTTCCCATAATCCTTATAAAGGCCTTGCAATGAGTCATAATTAAGTTGTTGTGGGCTAAATTTTGGTTTTTTGATTTTGGAAGGAATGAGTAGGTGGATGAGAAGCAATTAATCTCTCCATTGCATCCCATGCATAATCATCAGGGTAAAAATCAGAGCAGCATTCAGGTTAGTCACACAACATAAAAATGCTCTTCTGAAATGGCTGAATGGGGATGAGTATTACATCCATTAAAATCAATTCCCAATAGCATAAAAAAAGACAAAGATTGACGATCTCATTGTCATATCACAAATAGTGATAGATCCTCTACTAACATGTATATGTCAGTGCATTCATGGAAAATGATACTTGCCCATAATATTGTTTGATCATTTCTATATTGATCTCTTTTTGTAATGTTGGCACACTACTCCAAGTTCAGATTCTCTCCGTTCCGTGGTTTGTTAATCTCTGGAGATTTAATATAGATAGACGTCTATGTAAATGAAGAGTTTGATACCCTAATAGTCCAGTCAGTAACATTCCAGGCTCATTATCTGCAGTCTCAGGTTGGACTCCTAAGTGTGCCATTGAGATTTATTTAAATTAGCCTTCATCCTCCTCGCAGTTGTGATGGTCCATCCATTCACTTTTACTTCTCCTTAACCAGTTTTATTTGTATTATATTTATTATTTTGGGGCTTTATTCTTCAGTTGTATCATTTTTCCTCATCCAGACTTCTAAAGGAGTTGCAGAAGCATATCTCCGACTTTTGATTGACAGTCACTAATGTGCACATAAGAACATGCTCCCTCTTGCCTCATAGCTAGCACGCTATTGAAGATTATGTAAATGTACATCCCAGCATGCATCACACATGTGTCAGTTGCATGCTGCATGTATTGTAAGTGATGTTAGAACACAGTAGTCAGTAAGAAAGTTGTTAGTAGTTGAGATGAAGTTTTTGGTGGAGAGTAGTTAGGTTTTGTTGAGTAGAAATGGAGTTAGTTGGAGAGAGCTAGTAGTTGAGAGAATGTGAGATTTTAGTTGCTCAAAAATGGTATTCATCAGTTTATTTGGTGAGTCTTTATTTTTTGGAAATAAACTTTGTTTTATGAAATATTGACTTTTCTATTTTTTTTTCTCTTGAGCAGGATAAATTAATTTTGATTAAATTTTAACTTTAATAATTTGATAATCTTTTGAATTCTTTATAATTAAGTAATGCAAAAATATACTTAGCAAACCCTTATTTAACTTTATTTGGAAAGATTAATTGGCTGGGACCCGATGCTATGCGGAAAATTAGTCTAACTTGGATCAGTCGAAAGGTCCAAAGTGAAGTTTGGAGCATTACAGGGATAATAAAGAAATTTGCGCACCGAACACAGGAACTGTATATGTAAATTATTATTAAGAACATGCTGATGGGAGGCTACCATTTCTCTCCTGACAGTTGTGCAGTGGGTACCCTTCTTTCCACCTTCTCTGATAGTTTGGGAAAAGATTATCAAACATTTGAGGCTATTGTGACCTGCCTTTTAGCCTCTCATGTGTGAAAAAGTGCTGCTCAGACATAAAACAACCCAACCCTAATGGGCCAAAGCCTAGTTGGTGACTCCACTTATTCTGTTTTTTCCCATGTAAATAGCAATTTTTTGAGACATTTGGTATTTTCATATCTAGAAGATAAGGGCAAGCATGATTTCAATGACCACCTTTTCACCTAGTAACAGATTGTTGAGTGTGAATGATCCAGATTTGGTCACATTACTACTGAAGTTTGTGACACCTGCTTCAATTTTACTGATAGCTATTCATTTTAAACACTGGTTATCTGTTGAAGAACCTTCTATATGGTGAGTACATGCTCTACAGTGCATAGTTATGTAATAGCCAACATTTATGAGCTAAAAATAGTTCCATTAAATTTAACACATTATTTTGAATATCTTCTACTCAAGCAACTATACACTCACAGATAGGGGCAGGAGTGGCTCAGCTTGTAGCACTCCAGACTCATAATATATAGTTCCCATGTTTGAATCCCACCTAGGCCAGCAGGAGATTTATCTCTGCAAAACTACCCACCCTGCTCTCGATCAGTAGGGGACAGATGGACTTAGAAAGATTGCTGTATGTTGGATGGATGTAAAGTCATGGCTCATGAGCAGGAGAGCCATACCCTGTGTACATTAAAGAGCCCACTGGCTAGCCTTGATGGGAGGCCACCATCTGTCCTAACAGCTGTCAATAGGATCCCCTCCCCCCAACCTTCTCTGAGCCTTTGGGGTCCATGTGACTGGCCATTTAGCCCATTATGTGCAAAAAAAGTGCCTCAAGTAAAACAACCAGGAACAACACTTGCAGGTATGGTAGTTTAGAGTATTCTACACCATTTTTAAAAACTATCTTTGATTTATGTATTTGATTCTTTAATTTTGAATGCCAGTGTATACTTACAAAATATTTTTAAAATTAAGGAAAAGCTGCACTTTGAAAAAGCTATTCCTGCATGATGTGACCTTTTTTTCCCTTTCTGCTCTGTCCTTGCACTGCAAACCTTGGCTGGAGATACACCAAAGGTCTGATAGTGTAGTGGAAAGCACATCTGTCATGTAGCAGAAGGCCCAGGTTCGAACCCTGGTCAGGCCAAAAACAAAATCTCCACTGTCATTGCATATTTTTTGCACTTTTTTTTTTTATGAATTGGGGCTTTTTCTCCTTTTTCATTTTGGCTTCCTTGCTGGTATTAAACTTAAAATCACCAAACCTCTGCTTGCAATTCTCTTTTTACATTTTTTAAAAAATACATATATAAAAGTAATTCAGTGTCCTAAGAATGCAAAATAGTAATCCAAAGGAGTTTATTGGGGGGAGGGGTGAAGATATGTGGGCATTGTTCTGAGTATGCAATTAATCTGCTGGTTTTGTATGGGTTTCATAAAATTTTAATTTTTTGAAAGGTTGAAATAAAACTCCTGAAAAAAAAAGCAAAACAGTAAATTTAAGGAGTCTTAAAAATATCCTAGTGACCAACTAAGGTGCACACTATTCTATGTACAGAAGTAAGTGTAAGTCTGTCTCTGTTTTCTTAAATTTCATGCTTGTAACATGTTTCATAGGATCAGGTATTAACTGTACCTCTGTTAATTTTCTTTGTTCATTCAGGCAGCCTGAAGAATCAGGCAACAGAGAAATTATCGTGATGTGACCCTTGTACTTAATGCATGTTAATAGCCTATTAGATAAGCTTGACAATATTATTCTTATAATGTGATGTTATTCTGTTTTATAAGAATGAATTGGCACTCAGGTCACATGAAATTATTTTAATTATCAACCTTTCTAGAGTGACTTAATATGACACTTTTTTTGGGGGGTTGCAAACCAAACTTTTAGCCAGATGTTCCCAATTTTGAACCCCCACTGTGCCTGCATCGAGATTTTTTCCACTAATTCCAGCTCTGCCCTAACTGAAAAAGAGTATGATAGGCAGAGAAATCTCAGTATATTTGATGGTTTTAGACTCTCTTGCGTGCAAGAGATCCATATCCTCCATACTTTAGCCAATGCAATGTGGTATGACTAGAGGCTCCCATCTGCATCTCCAAACTGCTCATTTGATCCCCTTCTCCTACTCAACTCTAGGTTTTTGTGGTCTTATCAAGTAGTCCATTGTGTGCACTACTAAAGTGCCACTCAGAGGTAAAACAACACATGCTTACTTGAAATTTGTTTTGTAATGAATTTCTTATTTTGCACTTATGTTCCAATTAAATATTCTAAAAAAAATTAGCTATATTTTCAAAAGTGTTAAAGATACATATCAATATTAATGTGCAGTTTAATTTTTCAAAGCTTGTAATGAGTTCTTACCCCCACTGGAGTATTTCTATAATAATATATATATAACAATAATCACCAGCTATTTTCTCTTACCCAGTGTGGATCTGGAGTGCAGATATCCACATTGGGTAACCCCCCCCCCCCCCCCTTCCTTTTTTTTTTCCCAGTTTGATTGTGTTGCTTGCCCCACCACTACTACCTGAATTTTCTTATATCTGGGCCTGTCTTATCTTTCAGTAAAAATTGTTTAACTTCTAAAATTATCTGTCAGTTAACTGAATGTCCCACTGAAAGGATCTTACTGGATCAATTATCTTCAAATATAGCATTTGATATTCCTTTCCATGCTGATTAATAGTTATGACTATTCAGTGTTCTTTATTTATTGGAGCATTTGGTGAAAGAGTTATTAATGAACTTCCATAGCAAAGTTAATCTACGAAAGTTATCTGTATACAACTCAGCTGGAAAAGAGCAGCTCGTGTTCAACCATAAGATCATGGGTGCAAATCGTATTTGGGTCAAACTGATTTTTCCCTTTTTTAATGCTTACAGAAATTGTAACCATTGTGTAATTAACAATAATTATTAAAAAATCTAAGTTGAAAAACTTATATTGTGAATAAGAAAAAGATATAGTTGTAGTCAAATGTTATGCTTTAAAATATTGATAGTTAACTGTATTTTGTGTGTTTAGATCCAGAAGTCAAAGAAAACAAAGCGTCCAAGTAGAAAGCATCGTCGCCGACCAAGCAATTTATTATTTGAATATAATCGTCGTCAAAGAGAATTTGTGTGGTTAGAAACTCATATATGGTTTGCTAAAAGGTTTAAGATGGCAGAACTTTGGGGATATAAACTTCCTCTGCATCCTAATGATAAAAGTGTGAGGGCTTCATATAGAGCATCTACAAAACATGTTCTTATTCAGGTTGGATATTTTTTTTTTCATTAAAATAATCTTAAGTATTTTACTGGGTATTTATATTTTTACACACTATTTATTCGCATGATGCAAAGATATAGAAGAAAATTGCTTTTAACCAGGTGTGATCTGAACCCATGACCACCTGGTAACATGTCAGGTGCTCTGATCGCTGAGATACCGGTTGCCGAACAATCATCCTCTATTGCTGATGTTAAGCCAGAGTACCTGACATATCATCAGGTGGTCATGGATTCAGATCCCACCTGGCTAACACACTATATACAAGTTATTACCATTTTAGTAACACTGGCTAAAGACAATTTTTTTCTATACCTTTGTCATCATATGCATAAATCATAATGTTTTGAAAGCATGTAAATACCCAGTAAAAGCTTGATGAGCAGTGAAGAAAATAAATAATCTTAAGTACTCTGCAATTTCCATTTTACTAAAATTTTCTAGTGTTATTATCTAACTGTTTAGCATTACACTTAATTTGATCTTTAGTTAAATCAGCCCTTTTAATTCTGAATCACAAGGTAATGCAAGAGCGAAATAGTGTGAACCATTTAAACAAAATCTTATCAAGCATGTAAAACCCAATAAGGAAAAGAAATTAAATTTTCATAAGCTGCAAAATAGTCTACAAAAAGGAAAATTGTGCAGCTGCTTGCCACCTGACACAAGAACTTGTTAGTGTAACTTAATATGAAGATTATTGAAATGTAAAATCCTCATTAATAGTTTAACAAATTATAAAGCTTCATTTAATAAGCATAGTTATTACGGTCCTGAATACATGGAATATCTTCAGTAATTAAAAGCAAATTTGGTTAAAAACTTAATCACTATTCAAGCTGTTTTAGTTTTGTTTTAGTAACATTGAAATAGCATTTCGATTTCATGAATACTGGATAATAAGGATGATATTACTTCTTTTAATAGTATATGAAGCAAGTCCTTTCCTCACACAACGATATTTAGACCACCAAATTTGGTTATTTGAAAAAAGTTCTTTTTTAGTACTATTAGCTTTAAGATTTTATATTATGTGAAATGAATAAAGCAAGTGTAATGTCATTAGTTAAACTTTGGGCAGATATAAAAAGTATCTGTGTCCAGGTAAAAATGAGAATAGTAGATCTGTGATCCAGAACCTTTTATAGTGAAGTTTTCTGCATCTGACAAATAGGTCTACTTTATTTGATATCTGTCCAACTCCACGTAGAATTCATTTGCCATGTTATTATTAATTAAAAGTGCTTATTTTTCATTTAGAAAAACATGTAGAACCAAACTCATACATGAAAGATTTATTTGTGGTCACACAAAATGTTTAAGAAAAAGTTGGAAGTACAAAATATCTGGTGTCCTATATACGAGTTATTACCATTTTAGTAACACCAGCCACCTATTTAGAATGGAGGAAATCAACAGAGGAGTATGTGATCAACAGAACTGACCCAGAATAATTTGATATATGTAGCAGCTATCATGGTCAGACTTGATATCAAGAATTCTTGTACTGATAGGACTATAATACATCCTTATATATCCTAGAAATTTAGACTTCCAAATATCGTGTGTTTACCCATTTCAAAAATGTATTTGATTTCTCATGTTTATTATTATTATTATCTAAGTGCTCTTAGTTTGCTTAAAGTTATGCTTGGAATGCAAATATTTCAAATTATATGGATGCACAGAATCCATAGTTATCAAACTAGGAATAAAAGTTGTTTTTATGTATACAGTAGTGCTACAGAAATATGAGTTTCAGGTGATAAATAATATGCATCCAGGTACAGGAATTTGCCAGATAGCTCAGGTTCAATGGCAAAATTAATGAACACTATTGAAGTGTTTTTATAATTCCATCAGGTCCCCTATTCCATGTACCTAACAATTAAAATATCAATGTAACAAACATAGAAGACTGACTTCTTGGTTCATTGGGTAAGAACAATATTTTCAGCATGGGGTATGATGACATCCACTATGAGTCCATATGAACTCCCTCTGATCTGGACCCAGGTGTGGTCATCGATATCCATTCTTATGAACTGTGCGTTTAGTAAGAATTATTTTCTCTTCCTTCAGCCTTGCAAAAAAAGTTGTATTACAGTCTATGTTTCATAACTGAAAAGTAAACTTGCTAAAAAATCTTACACATAGATTAATACAGTATAGTTAAAAGATTTCGGCTGGTAATCTCTGTATTTATAAGACAGTATAGTTAAAAGACATAGTATTTATAAGACAGTATAGTTAAAAGATTTTGGCTGGTAATCTCTGTTGCAATGCTATTCTAATTGCTAGATAAAAAATTCTTTTTACTGAAGTGAAAGTAACATTTCAGGCAGAACATGAAATTCCAGATAACTCCATGTGATCCAATACTATATGCTTAACCCTTCCAGTGTTCAGCCTGAAAAACTGGTTTCTATCCAGAAGCCAAGCTATTTTCTCCTATGCTCAGCAAAAAAAAAAATTCTTTTAAACTTTTTTGCCAAATAACTAATGAAAGGAATTATGGAATGTTATATACCAAATTAATCAGTATTTAATTCTGGATTTTCTGAAAATAAAATATTTAGTAAAAATATTCATCTGGCAACACAAAACTTTATTTAAAGAGTACTAATAGACAAAAATGATTATAATATGCGTGAATAGAAAGGCTCCTTATTTCTGAATAACAAAAAAAAACTTTTTTTTGTTTTGTGATATTTTTCTCGGTACCATACATTGAAAAAATTCTAGGCTTTTAACTAATTGTGCTGAGTCAGATAAATAAGTCAACTTTAGAATTTAAAAAAAAACAATCAATAGAAGTAGATCATGTTACATAACAAATTAAACAAATTTACAAGCATATTGATTTTAATAAGCCTTTTTCAATGTGATATGGCGAAAAAAAATCGCTATATACAATTATGGCTTCATTTTGGGAAACCTGATGAATAAAAATAGTTAAATCATATATTAATCAAAATGATTTTCCTCCCGAATAATATAATATTCAACCTGAAATATTATTTTTATTTATTTTAATGATACTTTTTAGTATTGTATATTTTAAACATGGCCAGTGTTATACAACATGACTTGGACTTCTCACATTACAGGATTTCCTGAACTGGTTATGAAATAGAAAAAAAAACTTGGCTGTTTTTTTTGCTAAACATTACAACTTTTTTTCTTGGGTGTTGAAGTTTGGTGATCTTGGCTAAGTGCAGAAAGGTTTGTGCACCGAAGCGAAATAAAAAACCATTATATCATCTGTATGGCACAACCAAGATACTGAGATACTGACTCATAATTTAAAAAATATATTCTTTTAGAGAATATATTTTTTAATGGGGGGGGGGGTGAAATGTTCACAGTTTTAGTGGAGGGGAAGCCTTCCTGAAATTGCCCTCCCACATGACTGATTTCCATATCAAGAAGTCTATTTTGCTTCCCTATCTAAGACATTTTCAGAAAACGGTACAAACTCAGTTTTTTTTTATTTGAAAAACAAAAGAAAAGAAAAATTGCATATAACCTAACGGGCTGTTAAAATATCTGTGACAACTTTTAAGCAGATCTTCAATGTAGCGTAATTCAGAAAGATCAATAAATCAGCTGACCAAAATATTGCTAACTTATGGAAATAAATCTACAGAAATTAGTTTGTTTCCATATCTAAGACCATTTATTTTCAGAAAATGATACCAGATCAAAGTTTCACTGGAAAAGTAATAAATAATAAAATAAAAATTAACATATAGCCTAATGCGATGTTAAAATATCCACAGCAACAAGTTGTAGACTGGCCATCCAATGTAACATAACTATGAAAAATCAATACTTATTGATTGGCCAAAAGATAGCTAATTTCCAAAAATAAATATACTGAAATGAAAACTTAGGTTTAAATATAAAAAAAGTAAATATGAACTTTACATTACAAAGGGTATCCAATATGCTGGACCAAAACAATATGGGAGCCATTTATAGCACATAGAATAGAGATAGCAGGTGTCAGCCATCTGCCTCTTGTTTGCCTCAGTGAGCCATACATAATTAAATGCAGCTGCACCCAGAATTTCTAAGAAGGATGTGTTTACTTCTCATTTTTATTTTAAGAGTGGGAGAAATGCTGAGAAAAATGATAAAAATAATTTTGGGAATACTGAAAATAGGTTATGACAGAAAAGAGTGTGAAACGGGGGAAAAATGGCGGTACATAGTTTGTAATTACTTCCAAAATTTACCATTTTTAAAAATAGCAATTTTTTTGTGAATTTTTAGGAGATTTTTCAAAAGTTTAAGGAAAATATTTGTTGATAATAGTTCAAACATATGAGCTTAAATCAGAAGTTTGCTTCAACAAATAGGAACATTAACAAGCAAATCGACAATACTGTTTAGTGCTTCTAAGAAATGGCAGTCAGATGGATTTATATTGTGGTTTAATAAAATATGCATCAAATTAAGAAACAATATATTTTTATTATATATATATATAACATTGCAATGGCAATTTTTATTTTTAAAAAATCTATTTCTTTTCGTTGTACTAAAAATGTATACATTTGTCCTTGGCCCCTCGTTTCGGATTCTCTGTATGTATACAGACAACGTGGACATTGGAAGGGTTAAGAGACCACAGAGAGCAGGTCTGAAATATTGCTTTCATTGTAGACTTTCTTAAATATAGTTCTGAGCTAAGATTTTTCTGCCAAGATTTTCTTTAACATATGTGAAAATGAAAATCTACACTCAACATAAGTGTTTACCAGTTTTATTGTGAATATTTGCAATTTCGTTTCAGTTAGGTTGTTTTACCTCTCAGTAGTACTTTTTAGCACACAATGGACTAAATGGCCAGGTCACAACATCCCAGAGGCTCAGAGAGGTTTGAAGGGAGGGGATCCACTGGACAGTTGTTAGGAGACAGATGGTAGCCTACCGTCAAAGCCTCTAGTGTGTTCTTTAATGTACACGGTACAACTCCTGCACAAAAGGGGGGTGGGGGGGCAGTTGGTAGTGCACCAGGCTAGTAATCTGTAGTTCCCAGGTTTGAGTCCCAGCTGGGTCAGCTTTGAGATTTATCTCCACAAAATTCCCCACCCTACCTACGGTCAGTAGGGGACACCGATGGGCTTGGAAAGGCCACCGTCCGTCGGATGGGACATTAAGCTGTGGTCCCATGTGCGGGAGAGCCATACTCTGTGTACGTTAAGAACACGCTGGATGGCCTTGACGGGAGGCTACCATCTGTCTCCCAACAGCTGTTCCAGTGGGTCCCCTCCCCCAACCTTCTCTGAACCTTCAGGGTCCATGTGACCTGGCCATTTAGCCCATAGTGTGCAAAAAAGTGCTGCTGAGAGGTAAAACAACCCAACAACAATCCTGCACAAAAGGCCGCTGCTTATGCCATATAACAGACAGATGACTGGCGAGCTTTCCAAACCCATCAATGTCCCCTATTGACTGAGGTCAGGGGTTTTGCAGATATAAATCTCAACACTGATCCAAGTGGGACTCAAACCTGGGAACTGCAGATTAAGAGTCTGGTGCTGCCGACTGAGCTCCATCCCTTTTACTTCAATAAAGATATTCTTTATCCAGCAAGTAGAACTAAATTGCAGCAGAGGTTACTAATGAAAACTTTGTGTTTCAAGTGTACAGTTGTAGTTTTTGTTTTTAAGATTTTGATTAAGTGAACAGTGTTTAGCATTGTAACTCTAAAAAAGTAATTTTTCATGAACCTTCTTTTTCAGGATTTATCTTATATGGCCTGCATAGAACTGAAAGGCATTGCAAATGTCCTTTTACAAGGCTTATCTCAATTAACTTGCACTTCAGCTGGTAAGAATATATTTAAATATTTGTATTTCCAATTTTTGCTCTCAGTGTTGCATACTAGTTAAATCCCACCAATCATATGTCTATTGAAAACTCTTCCCATCAATAACTTTGTTTACAGTTTTCCGCTATTAATATACTGTTCACAAATGTTGTCAATAATGTACTACTCCATTCACCAGGTAGGTGACAGCAGTGCTCCTAGAAATTTGGAGCCCTTCTTGAGTGATTACTTCTAACCCATAGCAGCTAGGAACTCTATGTTACTTCAATAGGGCTAGAACTAAATGAAATCACCTCACAGAATTTTGTACCGATTGCTCAAGTAGCTGCGGAGTCACAGGGAAACCGATAATTTCTGCCACTAATGACATCCTGTGTCTGCCTGCTCATCTGCCTGGAATTACCATTATTGTGTAATGATAATTATGTTTATTAAAGTGGAATAAAGTTAATTCATCTGCAACTACATTTGTGTATCAAAAAAATTAAAGACCCACCATTCATTGCCAGTGGAATCAGATGCATCTGGGGCTCTTGTGACTGAATTAACATTTTTAAACACACAAACTTCCTATTTTTTGGTCTTCGGGGATGTGCCAGATAGTTGATGTTTTATGTGAGAAAATACTGACAGGTATGCAGGGATTGAAGGATAAACAAGGTAAGTTATAGAAAGTGAGGATTCTGTCATGGATAAGTGGACAGAATTTCAGTGATGTTTTAAACAATGTGGTTATCTCTACTACCATTGTTTGTAATGATGATAGATGTATTACTGACTTTAATGTTGGCCCTGTAACACAGGCTGAAGTTATTTTGGCTATTTTTAAACTTTAACTACATAAATCTCCATGAGTAGATGAAATTACTACAGAAATGCTTGGAGCTGGGAATGTTTTAGTCACCACTTGGATGACTGAAATTTTGAATATCTTTTATGATAAAGGCATGGTTCTTAAGGATTTTACCAGAGCTATTATTATCCGTATTTTTAAAAAAAGGTGATCACAGTATTTGTGATAACTATAGCGGCATCACCCTACTTTCTGTTCCAGGTAAAGTTCTTTGTATGATTGTGCTTAATAGAATTAAGAATCTGGTTAACAGGCAATTGCATGATGAGCAATGTGGATTCAGTAGTGGTAAGGGATGTGTAGATCAGATATTTTCACTTGGGCAGATTCTTGAGAAATGTTTAGAGTTTCAGAAACCTTTGGTTACTAGCTTTGTTGATTTCAAAAAGGCTTCTGACTGTTGATTATCATAATTTGTGGTTGATTGTGAGATCATATGGCATACCAGGCAAGTTAGTTAACATAATAAAACCTCTCTATAATAACAATGAGTCATATGTGAGAGTTGGTTAAGGCTTGTAGCAATTGGTTTAGCATTGCTTTTGGTGTTCGACAAGGGTGCATTTTGTCTCCTCTTTGGTTATTGATTATGTAATACGAAATTCACTATAGGGGAAAGATTTTGGCCTTAAATGGTCTAGAGATCTGAAAATTTCTGATTTATATTATGCATGATTTAGCCCTTTTGGCAAATGTTGTTGATGAGACTGGTAGTAGAGTAGATTTCATGATAAACGGAGAAAACTAAAGTGATGAAAATTGGTCAGGCAGGCTGTGATTCAGTTAATCTGAATGGTTGCAGTCTTGAGCAGGTGTCACAGTTTAATTATCTTGGGAACTATGTAACAGATACTGGTGATGTGCAGCATGAGATTAACAGATGAATAGGGATTGCTGCAGGGACTTTTAAGAATCTATGGAGAGTGTGGAGAAATAGGCATATACACCTAAAGACTAAAATTAGATTGTGTAATAGTTTGGTTCTTTCTAGGGTTAGCTATGGTAGTGAAACTTGGACACTTTGTAAACAAGATGAAATTACTGGCTTTAATAATCAAACTAGATGCTTTTGATTCTAGATGCTTACGCAGTATCTTGGACATTAGGTGGTTCAGTTTGTAACTAATGATGAGTTTAGGCAAACGAGTCTGCAACCTCCTTTAAGCAGCATGTTGTGCAGTGAAAGACTCCTTTGGTTTGGCCATGTTGCCTGTATGGATAATTATAGATTGGTGAATATGGTTATGAACAGTGTACCTAAAGGCCTCAGAAAGAGGGGGAAACCTAGAATGTGGGGGGCAGCCATGTGAAACAGGACCTTGTTAGAATTAGTGTGCAGTGGCCAGATGTAGCTCAGGACAGATATATTTGCACAAAATGTTTCAAATGAGAATTAAGTGGATGTTATATATGAGGGTGGAGCATTTAATTTGTAGACTGATATATTGTTACCTTTAATATCCATTGCCTTAGTCTGCAGGTGTTTCCTCCTTCTCAAAGTGTTCCCCTTTGAAAGCTATGTACTTACACCATTGCTTAACCCAGACATCGAATGTTTTCTTCAAGACATTTTGTGAAACTGTTCATTGCTGTTGTTGCCACTCTTGCTGCTCCGCAAAATTCCCCGCCCTGCCCACGGTCAGTAGGGGACACCGATGGGCTTGGAAAGGCCGCCGTCCGTCGGATGGGACGTTAAGCCGTGGCCCCGTGTGCGGGAGAGCCATACCCTGTGCACGTTAAAGAACACGCTGGATGGCCTTGATGGGAGGCTACCATCTGTCTCCCAACAGCTGTTCCAGTGGGTCCCCTCCCCCAACCTTCTCTGAGCCTTCGGGGTCCATGTGACCTGGCCATTTAGCCCATGGTGTGCAAAAAAGTGCCGCTCAGAGGTAAAACAACCCAACCCAAAGCCACTCTTGCTGCCTTGTCATTTCCAAAGCAACAGTCTTTTAAAGATGTGTTCAGCTTTGGAAACAGGTGAAAATTGCAAAATCAGGGAAGTAAGGGGGATGCTCTAACATCTCAACACCAATATTGGTGATAACAGTTTAAACTGAAGCAGCAGTATAGCACTTCATGTTTATCATTGTTTGCAGAACCATTCCCCCCCCACCCTTGGAATTCTGTTTGTTATTCCTGAACTGCATGACTAGTTTTGTTTGAAGGACAGCTGAATGAATCCATTTGTTACCTGGCTAACTTCACAGCTTGAAATTTCGTAGGCTATAGTGAACTTTAGTGGTTAAATTCACTGGATTGGTATTTTGTTTTTGGATCAGAGTGGAAAATCCCAAGTCTCATCTCCAGTCACAATATGCTGTAAGAATCATTCGCCTTCCTCCTCAAATCTTGCCAACCAGTTCCAACACACATCAACACAGTTTTGCTTGGTACTCATATTGTGCAGGATCCAATGAGTACAAATTCTTGACAATTTCAAGTTACTGTTGCATTAACACTGCCATAAAAAAGGCCCATTCTTGCTGATAGTGTATATTATTCTGTGGTATTTATAGCCATCCCATGGCCGAGTGGTTAGCACGCTTGGCTACTGGTCTAAGGGACCTGGGTTCGAACCCCGGGTAAGGCATGGATGTATGTGTCGTTTTTCTGCTGAGGTTCTGCCATCCTCTCATACCTTCTACTCTGGCATATAAACTGACAGGCTCCTGTCAGATCTCTGTGGAAAGCAGCTGCTTGAGTGGGTATTTATTATTATTATTCATTGAGAATGGTTTGGGCTTTGATGATTTGTTGTGCATTGATGAAGATGCTTGGTTGCCCATATTTTGAGTCATTCTCTATGGAATTGTACCCATCTGTGAAGCATTTGTTCCACTTGAAAATCGCACTTTATTTCAAGCACTGTTCTCTGTGCACTTGAATCATTTTTGTGACTGTGCACCCCTTAAGACTAGCTGAACACAGTAACATAATACTGCTGTTGTGTTTCCAGATAGTCTGCAAAAATCACCCACAAAAATTAACAGCTTTTCAAAGTTAGAAAATAATGGAGACAGTGTACTCTTGTGCTGTTATTAGTGATCTTATTGCAACAGGTTTCAACTTGCACACACTACGCCATACTTTTGAAGAGTAACTGTGTTGTCACATATCATGTATTGACTCGTACAAAAAGCTGCTACTGTTGGCAATGGCAGCCCATGAATTAAACGATGCACCTATGTACATATATCAAAGTGTACATCATTAATTAAATGATGTGTACACATTTAACTGAAGCACACTTGCATTAATTTAAAAACACAATTTAAAAGTACTTCATTGTGTGGCAAATATTTTGGCTTGTTTGGCTAATCTGTATTTTAAGAATATTGTAAATAATAGTTATCATAGCCCCTTCTGAAATGTCGAGCATTTATATTAATACTGCAACATTAATGCCAAGGAATTATTTGTCAGTTCCAAAATTACATATAATTTTTTTTTATCAAAATGTAATTGTCACATGCTGATATATAAATTTGTATATTTCTAGGTTTGACTTTTGCAGCCAAAATGTATGTTAGTGGCTCCCGAGAAGGACATGTTGTTTTGTACCATCCCAATTGTTACCCATTTCAATGCATTGGGCCTGTGTCATTTCTGTGGAAACCAATATATGATACCATAACTGTAGGTAATTCAGAAGTCCCAAATGATATCATTCGCCAGTTATGGATCTGGTGTCATCCTTCATGCTATGAAGAACTTGTCAAAGTATTTCAGCTTATTTTTAAATTAAAAGAAGATACATTAAAAGGAGAAAAATATGGCCTATTGTCTAACCATTCCAAAGAAGTTCAGGATGCATCAGATGCTTCAAATGAGATTTGCAAAACTGCAAAGAATACAACTTCTGAGGAAAGCTCTTTTGAGTTGAAAGGATTTATTACACCTAAAGTGGAAAAGTGTAGTGAATCATTATCTAGTCATTCTGAAGATCAGAAAGTATTGACTACTTCAAATAAGACTCTCAAAACTAAAAAGAAGGCAATGTCAATAAAAAGTGCTTTTGAATTGAAAGGATTTATTGCACCAAAAGTAGAAAAGTGCAGTGAATCAATGTCCAGTCTTTCTGAAGATAACGTTTCAGATATTTCAAGTGAAATTCTTAAAATTACAAAGAGTGCAGCTTCTAAAGGAAGTGCTTTTAAGTTGAAAGGACATAATGCACCAAAAGTAGAAACATGTAGTGAATCATTCTCTAGCTGTTCTGAAGATAAGGTATTGGATACAAGTGAGAAGTGTAAATCTACTAAAAATATAACTTTCAGAGATCATCCTTCAAAAGGTAGCAAAAATGATCTGGAAAGAACAGAAAAATGTGATGAAAAAGTGAGTTTACGCTTTAAAAAATATGTATTTTACACAGGGAATGACATAACAATGACGCTTTTAAAGGATACACTTGTTCGTCATAGACTTATTGGCCCATTGGCACAAGCTGTGATTACAGATACACTGAAACATGCAGATGTAGGGTTTGGTCAAAAAGAATCTATATCTCTTACACAAAGACAAAAATGGTGGGAAACATATTATGGAAACCAGAAAATGAAATCTGTGCATCAGAAACAGAAGGAGCTTTGGCAACAAATGCATGGCGCACAATCACCAGGACAGTTACCACCTGGAGTTATTCTGGGTTTGACAGTGAAAGACCCAAGAATGGACCTGCCAAAAGTTAAAACTAAAGTAGTTAACAAGCCAGAAGGTAAGCATTATTATTGTTTGTTCACTAGTTCATTCCATTATTAACTTTCATTAATGTAAATGCATCTAATTGAAATAAAAGTACAATAGCCGATATTTTCTTAGAGAAGATGGTGAGTGTTTTACTATATGTGGTGTTCGTGGTGAAATGTCGTGATTTCCTACAGCTTATCCAGAAGAATCCAGCAGAGATTTAGGAGAAAAGTATTGAGTAAATGAAATACTTTTTTGTTTCAGGAACAGAAAGAATGGCTGACTGATAGTTATCAGTAGAGGAAAATTGCTGTTTTGTGGTAATTGGGAAACAGAATTGCTTGTTACAGTATAGCAAAAAGTTTGTGAAAAATATGAATAAAAATCTCTGAATTGTTAGCTCACTGATCTATGAAGTGAGAAATGTTCAGGTGCATTTAAGTATTGTCAACAGCTATCAGTTTATATTGAATACAGTGGAGCAGAGTACAACAGCTAACAGTTATATGGAATACAGGAGAGTATCTTATGTGAGGGTTAGGTTCTAAAGTCAGTGCATAAGGTAAAAATCATGTAATAATGAAAATTACTATCAAAAATACTTTAAATCGCCCATAAAGTACAGTATAAATGATTTTCATGTATACAACCGTGCCCAATAATATGTACGTACGTACGTACGTACGTACGTACGTACGTACGTACGTACGTACGTACGTATGTATGTATGTATGTATGTATGTATGTATGTATGTATGTATGTATGTATGTATGTATGTATGTATGTATGTATGTATGTATGTATGTATGTATGTATGTATGTATGTATGTATGTATGTATGTATGTATGTATGTATGTATGTATGTATGTATGTATGTATGTATGTATGTATGTATGTATGTATGTATGTATGTATGTATGTATGTATGTATGTATGTATGTATGTATGTATGTATGTATGTATGTATGTATGTATGTATGTATGTATGTATGTATGTATGTATTGTATACAATAATGTACAGTTTATAATAAAGAGTACATATGAAAAATATATAATTTTACATTTTTTTTTAATTACCTAAAAGAGAGGGAGGAGTGAAAGAATAAAAAATAAACTAAAACACTCGTGATTCATCCTGAATATTCTTGCTAGTCATGAGAATACGGGGGCTTTATAGGGATGAATTTTTCTTTAAGCTGCTGTTTCATTTCATTTGCTAGTCTACAATGATATGAGGATAAGTGATGACTATGATGATTACTACAGCATCTGTATAATAAACAGAGATTTTTATTCTTTTAGGACATGGGAATTTGCAGCACTGTAGACCAAGCCAGCTTTATTAAATGCCCACTGTCATTGCCATAAAACAATATAGTCAAATGGTCTTTAGCTGGTTTGAGGCCAGGGGCTTGTCTTTCTGATTTTGAGATGTAAGTAAATAGTGAGATAAACTCGACTGTTCAGCATCCACTAATAAATCAGCACTTTGACGTCAATTCTAATTTTAGAGGAAAAATTGTCGAGCACTTTGACGTCGATTCTAATTTTAGAGGAAAAATTGTCTTGAGCCAGGTGAGATACGAACCCACAACCTCCTGATAACATGTCAGGTGCTCTGGACCACTGAGCTACCGGCCACCGATCAAGATCTCCTCTAACGCAATGAACATTCCTTTTATGTCACATATAGGTGCTATTCAGGCAATTTTAGCCACAAGCGACTTTCTATTTGCCATATAGATGGAAAGCATGTCTTGCAAGTATGCTAATGATGATAAATAATGAGATAAACTTGACTGTTCAACATCCACATATAAATCAGCACTTTGACGTCGATTCTAATTTTAGAGGAAAAATTGTCTTGAGTCAAGTGGGATACGAACCCACGACCTCCTGATAACATGTCAGGTGCTGTGAACCAAAGGAATGTTCATAGCATTAATTAGAGGAAAACGATTAGTATATTTTTAGGACTTTTTTCTTTTACCTCGATGAAGATAATTCTGTGTTTTGAACAATTTGCAATGTTCTGATGAAGCATGCTGTGATGCCCTGATATGGTTTTCAACCAGCCCGAACTTTAACAGTAAAATTATTTATCTCTGGGTTCCTTAAGCTTGAGGTTTGCAAATTGGCACCCAGAATACAATGTTAAGCAATATCATGAACTATATTCAAAACATAATAAAATAAATTTTTGAAAACTTATTTTTCAACATTTCCTATGTTTTCACAAAATTATAAATAGGCATTGAGGCCATTTTGAACACTTGCATAATAAATTTTAATATTTATCTTATCAACACTGCTTTTATTATACCTCTGCTGGATATTTTTGTAGCTGTATGAGATTATTGCATTTCATTGCAAAGCACTTTATAGCTTATTCGATATGTATATACACTCAATGGTCATTGTATTATGACCATTGAGTGACTGGATGGAATGTTCGTTATATTATTACCATTCCACCTGGTATTTAGTCATTGGAAAGTTAATTTTGAAAATCTATAACTTATAAAATAATCATTTTTGAGAGAAAATGTGGCTGAGGATAATTTAAAGTACTGAATCAAAATCTCTGTTTTCAATAATATTCTTTCAAAGTATTAGTCATCTGTGGGGTTTAAAACAATTCAAAGCGGCAACATTCTAAGAAATTGATCAAAAAATTAGATACAGAAATTATTCACAAACACTTTTAAAGCATGTAGTTATTTATGGAATGGTTTGAAATAAAGCTTCTTATTTCGGTTTAAATTAACTTTAAAGGTGGGGCGGGGGTGGCTCAGTCGGTAGCGCGCCAGGCTCGTAATCTGTAGTTCCCAGGTTCGAGTCCCAGCTGGGTCAGCGTTGAGATTTATCTCCGCAAAATTCCCCGCCCTGCCCACGGTCAGTAGGGGACACCGATGGGCTTGGAAAGGCCGCCGTCCGTCGGATGGGACGTTAAGCCTTGGCCCCGTGTGCGGGAGAGCCATACTCTGTGCACGTTAAAGAACACGCTGGATGGCCTTGACGGGAGGCTACCATCTGTTCCAGTGGGTCCCCTTCCCCAACCTTCTCTGAGCCTTCAGGGTCCATGTGACCTGGCCATTTAGCCCATGGTGTGCAAAAAAGTGCCACTCAGAGGTAAAACAACCCAACCCAACTTTAAAGGTGAATTCTGTTTTCTAGCACTGCTATTGTTAAATGTTCAAACTTTCATAACTCTTTAAATAGTGAACAAATACTGTTGAAAATTTGCTATTTAGATATAATTGATTGAGATCTTTTAATTTATCATTAGTCACGTTTTCCCATAAAATGCTTATTTTAAAGATTATAGAGCTTCAAAGTTTAGTGTCCCATTGACATAACTTGGGTTGATCATAATTCAGTGATCACTCAGTGTATATATATAAACACACACACACACACTAGAAGTGTACTGAATCTTAAACTGGTCAAACTAATTGAATGTTTCGCCATTGTTCAGCAAATTTTACATTCATATAGATGAAAATAACACATTAAATGTAATGTAACTTAAATTATCACCAATAGTCACTGTGCAGTTAGTCAAATGACTTCTTTTTCATTATCAGATTTGCAATTTTTTTTTGACCAAAAATTGGAATGCATGAAAAAACTGGGCATTTGCATCAAGTTTTGTTTCAAACTTTGTAAAACTGTTTCAGAGACTCGCAAAATGCTTAAACAAATATTTGGTGATGATGCCATGGGCTAAACTCAAGATTTTTGAGTGGTTCTCACATTTTAAACAGGGCAACTATTGGTGAAAGTTTCTGAACATTCTGGTCATCCCTCAAGAAGCCAAATAGACAAAAATGTACATCAGGCCCTCCACAAGGACCATTAATGAATAATTAATGATATCTGTGGAATTGTTGGACTAATATATGGATTTTAATGGTGGAACTCAACTCGGTGCAGATTGCTGCCAAATTTCTGTCTTGACTACTGGCTTAGGACCAAAGACAACATCAGCTCATTGTGCACAGGACCTTCAGGAGCAAATCAAAAAGGAAAAAACTTTCTCTCTAAACTCCTAACTGTTGCTGAAAGCTGGGTTTATAGGTATGACTCAGAAACAAAGCAGCAATCATCCCAATACAAGAGTCCTCCTTTACTGCGACCAAGGAAAGTAAGGCAGGCAAAGGGCATGCTGATTTCTTTCTTTGAATTTCTTTCTTGGAGGGAATCATGCACAAGGAGTTTGCTTCTACAAGCTAGCAGCATTGAGCATTTGTGGAAGAGTGAGGCTGAAACTTCCAGGAAAATGGTGCACACAGGACGGGTGGTGCATCATGACAATGCATTGGTCCACATCGCTCTGTTCAACAGTTTTTAGCCAAAAATAGCATGATGGTGCCCCCCCCCCCCCCCCCTTACACACTGGACCTCACTCACTGTGACTTCTTCCTGTTCCCCAAGATGAAGTTCCACTTTAAGGGTCGACAATTTGGCTGTGTCAGAGTAATTCAGGCAGAAGTAAAAGAGCTGCTGAACATCTCAAAATAAAAGTTTCAGAAGGGTTTTCAGCAATGGGAAAAGCACTGGGTTCACTCTATTAGCTCCCAAGGGGACTACTTTGAAGGGGATAACAGTGATTAAAACCTAAGGTAAACCTGCATTTTTTTTATCAGAACAATTCAGGAACTTTTGAATTGCATCATATATGATAATGAAACTAAAAGTGTGAAATTGTCATTACTCATAGGGATGGAAGTTTGCTCAGTCACTAGATGCACCAGGCTTATAATCTTCATTTACCAAGTTTACCTATGCCAGTGTTGAGATTTATCTCTGATGAACCCCTGCCCTGCTCTTGGTGAGAAAGGGGACACCAATGGGCTTGAATAGGTTACTGGCTCTCTGATGAGCTGTTAAGCTGTAGCCCCACGTACAGAAGAGCTGTACCATATCACATTAAAGTATATGCTGGATGTCTTCGACAAAAGGCTTTGATCTGTCTCCTAACAGTTGTTTAGTGTGTCCCTTTCCCCCAATATTCTCTGAGCCCTTGGTGTCCTTGTTACCTGGCCATTTAGCCCATTGTGCACAAAAATGTGCTGCTCAGAGGTAAAACAATCCAATCCAGTCATTACTCAGGAAACTTGATCTGCATTGAATGTTCAGCTAATGCAAAAAGCTCACTGTTTACCATGCTTGTTCCTTTAATGAAACAAAAATTTGATTAGACTAAAAAAAATTTCATTTATCATATAATATGAATGGAAACATACATCTTTGAAGCAAAATTTGTCTGAATATTTGATCTTATGTTTAAAACTAGTTTCTTTTTTAAATGAAACAAATACACTGAAAGGACAATTTTTATACATACCCACTTAATAACGTGTGGATCCACTTTTTGCCCTTACAACAGCAGCAACATGGCATGGACTCTATCAGGTGTTAGAAACATTTGGGTGGTATTAAGTCCCATGATTCCAGGACAGCAGTCCGTAAAGTGCTGAGAGTTGCTGATGGTGAGTTTTGGGCTCGAATGCATTGCTCCACTTCACCCCACAGGTGCTCAATAGGATTCAAATCTGTAGTTGTGAACTCACTGGAATGTTCCTCTAACCAATCCTTCAACAAACAGGAGTGATGCAATGACTTTTTTGTGTTGAAAGAAGGCATCCTGGTGTAGGTGGTCAGCAAGTATGTCAACATAGCCAACGGTCCCCAAGATGGCCCATATAAACACATCTTCCCATATTGGGCCCATATAAACATCTCTTCTGTCATTTTTGTGTTTCCTCATTTCATGACACAGTAACTGCTAACCCTTAGCACTTCACCGCTTGAGTTCCGACCATGCATTGTGTGACGAAAAGTGCTTGTTTAGGTGTGTTCTATTACCCCTTAAAGTTTGGTCCAAGAGTTTTGAATCACCCTGTATAGCTGTCAGCTTTGGCTTCCCCAAGCATTCATCGTGAGAAGCGTAATGAGAAAGGTGCAGGATATATATGCGTTTGACAGAGGGCAGATCGTAGGTGCCCAAAAGATGGGACACTCAATCTCCGAAATTGTCAACAAATTTGGATTTTCTCATACGACAGTTTCAAGAGTGTTCCGGGAATATGAAAATTCCAGCCAACAAACGAGCACCCGGACAAACTGCAAAGGATAACCAGCCTTGAATGATCGTGGACCTTGCCTTCTGATCGCATCATACGGACCGATAGGAGCCAGACATTATCTGAAATCACCTCTGATTTGACACAGGTTCCAGCCGGGAAGTCAGTGCACAGACTGTGCAATGCTCACTTCATCATCTCAGCTTCAGGAGCTGCCGACCTATGAGAGTCCCACTTCTAATGACATGACACCAGGCTCAATGCCTTGCCTGGGCTACAGAACATTGAAACTGGACCATCGAAAATTCGCAATGGATAGCCTGGAGTGATGAATCCATATTTAAACTTCATCATGTCGATGGGAGACTGATGATATGGTGCCAACCCCATGAAGCCATGGATCCTGCATGTCAGGTCAGATCAGTACAAGCTGGTGGTGGCTCAGTGATGGCCTGGGGTGTCTTCAGTTGGACCTCTGTGCGACTTCTGATATGTGTACCGATGACTCTCAATGCATCCTGGTAAGTAGAACTCATGGCTGACCATTTACATCCATTTATGGCCATCGTGCATCCCAATGGAGATGATGTCTACAGGTCCAGGTTGGCTACTGTATGGTCCACAGGTCCAGGTTGTATCTCACAGGTCCAGGTTGGCTGCTGTATGGTTGCAGGAGCATTCTGCTGACTTTGAAATAAAAAAATTGGCCACCTAGAAGCCCAGGTTTAAATGCCATCAAAAATCTTTGGTATACCGTCAAGCAGAGTGTTCAGGTCATGTCCCATCAGCGACACCTTGAGAGAATTGTGTACAGCTCTGGAGGATGCATGGGTCGCCATACCTGTGGATGTAAGCTTGTGGAGTATTTGCCTTGTCTTGTGGTGGCCATTAGCAGGGCCAGAGGGGTCCAACACATTACTAGGCTGTTATTCCTAATTCAATGGCAGTTCAGTGTGTGTGTGTGTGTGTATATATATATATTTTAACCCTTTAACACCTAGGAAATTTCAGAAAAGGGTAGAGGGTATTAAAGACAAATGAGTAGCACTATTTGGATGAGTCCATTTCAAATTTTTGGCTGTTATGGGCTTTAAAGGGTTGAAGAAATAATAGTAAAATGCAACGATATAGATATGAATTTGAATAGTTTTTAACTGGATATGTAGTAATGAATTTCAAATATTTAAACAATATTATTATTAATTTGTTAAAAAATCAAAGTTCAGTGGAATAAAAAATTTTGTTATTGATTGCAGTATCATTTCAAGATATAAATGAATAATGTTTAATATTTTCAAAATGTTAACATTAATTTAGAAGTGTGGAGAGCAACGCCTAGTCAATGGATCCATTCATCAATCCAGTATGAGTCTTCTCAATCCAGTATGAGTCTTTCTCCTCTATGGGAACAAGAAATTAGAGATGAAGTAACGATTACAAAGCAAACAGAAAGCCAACTTAATGCATTGAGATCACAGTTCCTAGTGCCAGGTAATTCTTTTTACCCCCAGATTTTTATTCTACACTATTGTGTAATGCTCTTTGGGACATACTTCAGTACTGTATTTCTAAGCAGGTTTTAATGTTAAATGTAATACAGCTGTAATCATTGAGTTGAAGCTGAATATCTTCTAATTTTAACTGAACAGCAACAAAAATATCCCAAAGGGTTTTAAATTTTCATTTCAGAATTATTACAGTAAACATGGGCTAAAAAGCTGATTTAAAAAAAAAATACTTTGTTTCTATGTAAAAAGATGCTTTTTTGCTCAATTTATTACTTTGTCACCATCACTGTGTCCTGAAACTCAGTGAAGTGAGATTTGTTATTGGCTATTTTAACAGATTGTAATTTTGTGGCTTTGTCTTTTATACACCATCCAACATGGGTCTTTTTACACCTTGGTTGGTTTTACTTTTATATTTTAATATGTACTGCTTTACACATATTTATTGGTTTTATATCTGTTGGTTTTGTCTTCTACTGTCATGACTTTTAACTTTGGTTGCGGGTTTCTGTGTCTTTTACAGTTTTATTTGTCTCACTTGGTGCATTATGGCCTTAGTTGCCGATACGCCATAAAACCCCAAATAACCAACCAACTTTACCATTTTACTGTGTAGGGTTTATATTTTAACCTTTGGTTGCTGGTTATTAACCTTTAATTTGATGTATTATGGCCTAGTCACCCTTGCGCCATAAAACCCCAACCAACCAAGTAAGATGTAAAAAAATAATATATTGAGGAGAAAGCATCTTTTTACACAGAAACAAAATGCTTTGTTTCTATGCAAAGAAAAAAGGTAAATGCTTTCTGCTCAATTTATTACTTAGTCACATCTCACTTCACTGAGATTCAGGGCATATTGATGATTAATGTAAACTCTGCTAGTGCATTTCAAGCCATGTCAGGATCAAGATGGAAACTAGATTTATTATGTGTACCAAACACACTTATACAATTGAATGTAATTAATAGAGTAGCTAATAAATAGGCATCATCATCATCCTCAAGCAGCCATGGGCTACAGAGGTCCAACCAGACCATGCAATTTAGTTCTCCAAGCAAGTCTGTCCTGAGCTACATCTGCTGCATCTGACCACTGCACACCAATTCTAATAAGGTCCTGTTTGACATTGTCTGCCCACTGCATCCTAGGTCTTCCCCTCTTTCTGAGGCCTTTAGGCACACTGTTCATAACCCTATTCACTAATCAGTAATTATCCATATAGACAACATGGCTAAACCAACGAAGTCTCTCTCTGCACAATATGCTGCTTAAAGGAAGTTTCCAACTCCTTTGCCTAACCTCATCATTAATTACAAAGTTAAACCACCTAATGCCCAAGATATTGTGTAAGCATCTAGAATCAAAAGTATCTAGTTTCCTGTTATCTTGTTTGCAAAGTGTTCACTACCATAACTAACCCTGGAAAGAACCAAACTATTATACAGTCTAATTTTAGTCTTTAGGTGTATACGCCTATTTCTCCACACTCTCCATAGATTCTTAAAAGTCCCGGCAGCAATCCCTATTCATCAGTTAATCTCATGCCGCACATCACCATTATCTGTTACATAGCTCCCAAGATAATTAAACTGTGACACCTGCTCAAGACTGCAACCATTCAGAGTAACTGAATCACAGCCTGCCCGACCAATTTTCATCACTTTAGTTTTCTCTCTGTTAATAACCAAACCTACTCTACTACCAGTCTCATCAACATCACTTGCCAAAAGGGCTAAATCCTCAGCATAATCTAAATCAGAAATTTTTGTATCTCCAGATCATTTAAGGCCAAAAATTTTCCTTTGAAGTGAATTTCACATAACATAATCAATAACCAAACTAAAGAGAAAAGGAGACAAAATGCACCCTTGTCGAACACCAGAAGCAATTCTAAGCCAATTACTACAAGACTTACCAACTCTCTCACACAACTCAGTGTTATTATAGAGAGCTTTCATTATGTTAACTAACTTGTCTGGTATACCATATGATCTCACAATCAACCACAAATTATGACGATCTATAGAGTCGAAAACCTTTTTGAAATCAACAAAGCTAGCAACCAAAGGTTTCTGAAACTCTAAACATTTCTCAAGAATCTGCTAAGTGAAAATATCTGATCCACACATCCCCTACCACTTCTGAATCCACATTGCTCATCACACAATTGCCTGTCAACCAGATTCTTAATTCTATTAAGCACAATCATGGAAAGAACTTTACCTGGAACAGAGAGTAGGCTGATACCCCTATAGTTATCACAAGAACTGCGATCACCTTTTTTGAAAATAGGGATAACAGTAGCTCTGGTAAAATCCTTAGGAACCATGCCTTTATCATAAAAGATATTCAAAATTTCAGTCATCGAAGTGGTCGGTCAGTGAATGTTTCAGTCAAAAAGTGTTTTTGACTGAAACATTCCCAGCACTAAGCAATTTCTAAGCAAAATTTCATCTACCCTTGGAGATTTATGAAGTTTAAGTTTAGAAATAACCAAAAATAACTTCAGATTGTGTTATAGGGCCAACATTAAAGCCACCAATGCATCTATCATCATTGCAAACAATGGGAATAGAACTAACCACATTGTTTAGAACATCACTGATATTCTCAACCCACCTAACCATGATAGAATCTTCACCTTCTATAACCTTACCTTGTTTATCCTTCAATCCCTGTATACCTGTCCGTTTTTTACCATACAAAACATTAATTATCTGGTACAGCTCTCTGCTGTTATGCTGTCTAACTGCTTCCTCGGCTTTGTCAGCCAAGCCAAAGATTCTTATCTGCAGCTAACTGATCCTTTACATGTTTATTAAGTTCTCTGTAATGCTTTCTATTAGGACTAGTAGGGTATTGATTAAGGACATTCCTGCAGTTCTTTCTTTCTGAAATAAGCTCAAATGCCTTATCACTCAAATATTTCTGCCTCCTCTGTTCCTTTTTCCCTAAAAGAGTACTGTTAGTTTTAAAAAAAGCCTGTTTAAAATGACCCCATTCTTCCTCAACTTCAGTAGAAAGCAAACCATGACTGTCATAATAACTAAGTAACCTATCATGGTAAGCTCTAGCTATAACTGGGTCTTTCAGAGTAAAGGTAGATTTTTTAACCTTAGCACAACACTTCTGAAGTATAAGTTGCAAGACACTTTTAACAAGGTAATGGTCAGATCCAATTTCAACTCCCCTATATGACCTGGTATTCCTAAAAGAACTAGCCCATTTGCTGTTAATATATAATCAATCATATTCTTATGTAGCCCATCAGGTGAAACCTATGTGTACTTATGTATGTCGTGGTGTTTGTAATATGTGTTAGTTATTCTGAAACCATTGAGTTTACTTACCTGTAGGAGACGTTGCCCATTGCAGCTACCAATACCAAAAGGGCCTACACCTCTCCCCAAAGGTTAGAGTCAGTACAACTAAATGCTTTGCTTGAATAGTTTGCTTAATTCTGCTATATTGCATGAGCAAACAAATTAGGCACAATCACTGTGCAACCACTTCACTGGTGATTCATGAAAGATACTGTTTTGGACTCATTACACACCAGGATTGTAATCTGCAGTTCCCAGGTTTGAGTCCCAACTGTGACTGAATTTAGATTTATCTCCATTGACCCACACCTACCATTAGTGAGAAAGGGGACACTGTTGGGCTTGGAAACGCTACCTTTCAACATATGGGTCATTAAATCATTGATTTATCTCCTGTATTTTAATTTTTATGTTTTGCTAGTTATTTTCCCAGCATCTTTTTTTTATCCCAGATTCTCTACTTTTTCTGAATTTCTCTATCCCTGGAGAATGTTGAACATTTTTTCACTCTTCAATGTAAACTCGTGAACTAATAATTTATTTAAAATAAAAAATTTTAAAGGGGATTTAATATAATATCCTCATCATGGCAAAAAAGAAGGGGGTAGTAAAATCCTTTAGTTCATTTATATCTTTGTTGTTTTCTCTTTAGTTGGGGATTTTGTTGCATTTATATATTTCATCTTCTTTCTAGCTGTAGTTGTTAGTGCATCTTTTAAAATAATCTAAGATTTAATTTTTATGGTGATGTATATATTTTTAGTTGTTAATTTATTATTACATGATGTTACAGAGCTCTAAGGAGAGTGAAGACAAGTTCCATTATCTTTTATTAATTATGTGTTATATTTAGGCACACCATTAAATCTTGGTAAAGATGAATCGAGAGTACCTTTGATAGTTATTCAGCAACCTGGTAATGAAGGTAAGTGCAGACAAATCTTATTGGCAGTCACAATTTTTTCCACATATGTAAATTTTCATTTAAAACAGTATGTGTCATTATTGTGTCTAATTTAATTTTACTTTCTCATAAGAAGTAGCGAGAAAATGTGATCATGAGAAAAACTGATCTCAAAATTTTCAATGAAGAATGTGTTTTTGAGTATTATGAACTTGAAAAAGTAGTTTTGTAATACAGTCTATGTGCTTCTGGAGCAGGGGTGAGCAAAATTTTAATAACAGAATGAAGATGGGTGTAGAGGAAAAATTGTCTCTAGCTGGGTAGGATCTGAATGCAGGACCTCTTGATGACATGATGACATGTCAGGTGCTCTGACCACTGCTACTGGTCGCTGATCAATCTCTCCTCTAACTGTAGATGATTTCCATTGCAATGTAATATTTACCCCTTTGTTTTAGAAGTTTTAAAAAAATTCATGAAATATGTACAAGTTGTCTGGATTATATCCAGAGGGATCATGAACACTTAGTCTCGCAGAGGCCAAATCTTTGGACTCTGCGAGACTTTTAAGCCAGAAAATCTTTTGCGATCAACCATAGTCATCATCATCATCCTCAAGCAGCCAGGGCTACGGAGGTCCAACCAGACCATGCAATTTAGTTTTCCAAGCAAGTCTGTACTGAGCTACATCTACTGCATCTGGCCACTGCACACCAATTCTAATAAGGTCCTATTTGACATTGTCTGCCCACCACGTCGTAGGTCTCCCCTTCTTTCTGAGTCCTTTAGGCACACTCTTCATAACCCTATTCACCAATCTATAATTATTCATACGGGCAACATGGCCAAACCAACATAGTCTCTCTCTGCACAATATGCTGCTTAAAGGAGTTTGAGTTTGCAACCTCCTTTAAGCAGCATAGTACATGAGTTATAATACTGATTTAACACTGCTTGGCCAGCTAAGCATAAAAAAAAATTTAGCATCAAGCATATTATATAATATATATTTATACTTTTATTATTATACTAATAATATTATAATTGTGTTAACTGAAGTTTTAACATCCAAATTTGGCTAAATTTTTCGAAGTAATAATTTAATAGAGGAAATAAGTAAATGTGAATCCTTTAATGTTTGATGAAAGGCCTGTATGCTATAACTTCTTCCAATTTGGGTTTATGAAACATAATGCTGACATTAGCATGGTGATAAATCAAGAATTATATGATTATACTAATATTACATGATTGTGTTAGAATTATACATTTTATTAAGAAATCCATTAAATCTAGCACCAAATTCGCTCACAAACAGTAAGTGTTGTGACAATAGTGGCACATTAGTTTAAGACGATAACTAGCTCTGGCAGCTACGTGATTGATCAAATTGAGATAACGTGATTGAAAAAACAGTTGAATGTGTCATGTCGATCGTGATCAACTGTTTGGCCACCTCTGTCTTAATGCATCACAAAAATATCCTTAAAACATAATTTTCATTATTTGTTATCAAACATTGCTCAGGCCTTTAACTTTCCGAAATGTATAGTGGGGATACTGCTACATTTCAAGCTTTCATTTGACATGCAATTCATTACACTAGACAGCAGAAAAATTTCTTTTTTTTTTCATTTTTCCCAGCTTTCACTGTTAAAGATTGTGTTATGAAAGCATTATTCAGCATCTAAAAGCTTTTTAAAAAATGTAGAAATAATTCCAACTGTTGGGTCTCAGAAGTAATAAGAGATAAAGTAACTCACAACACATTGCAAAATAAATTATATTTTTGATTAATTATATAGTTATTAATCATGTGATTCGAAAATGGATCCAAATTATGTCAACAGGGATCAGGTTTAGAGCTCAGTAAATGAGCTTTTTGCAGAAAAAAATGTGACAGTATAAATAACTTAAAAAAAATCCAAATTGAGAAAAATTTAAATGAAATTTATGAACTGCTAAAATTATGCATATTCATTTTTGAAAAGTTATTGCATAAATTATTATTTGAATTTTTTTCAAATTTCATGCTGCTGTTAAAAATTTCCAGCCTTCACAACTGTAAATACTGAATGAATGTTGTTGAAAATTAAGTGTTTGGTAGATTTAATTGAGGCAATTAGATAGGATTACTTTTCTGTCACATTTTTCCAGAAGAAGCTTATTTAGTAAGCTCAGGACTCTGAATCTGGCTACCTATTGATATAATTTTGTTACTAATAAATTGACCACAGAGTGTAAATTTTGTTGATAATTTTTTTTTATAACTAGTGCTTCACTAAGCCTCTATAACTTGATTACAGTGCATACTGTTAACACAGAAGTCAGGGGACCAGTGTAAATATTTCATGTTTCAGAATTTTCCATTAGCTATATTGACGAGTACATTGCATTATCGATCTAATGTTATTCATAGCCTATGCTGTATTTTGAGAGAGAGAAATTCAAGGCAAAGTTTGAATGAGACCTTCATTGATTAAAGATATGTAGCTGGCTCACTAGCCTTTCGAATATTATTCCTGATCAGTTCCAAGCCAACGAGATCGACAGTCTGAATGCAGCATGGGAAACTGCCATAATCATCAAACAATATTATTAACTTGTGTCCCAGATGTTAAGTCTAAAATTCACAATTGTAGTTACAGTTACTAGCAAGAAATTTGAAACTGTTCAAAATTTATCAAACAGTTATTGTGATTATATCTGTTGATTCCTCTATAAATCTTGTGTTATATGATGAAATTTGAATAGAATTTATATTCAATGGGCTGTGGAAAATTTTTTATATTTTTTTTTGTATTTTCCATTTCATGTTAAAAGAATATGCATGCAAAAGTATTGTCACTGGAACAGACCAATTTTAATTTCACATTAACCGATGTTTTGCCTTATCTATTTTCAGATTAAGTGTTTTTGATTGTACATATAATAACTGTAATTCTTTTAGTGTGAAGACTTCATTGGAAGACTGCCAGTCTTCTAATAACACATGCACCACTTTATTGATTATTGTGTGTGATCTATTTTTTTAACAGAATTCAACCTTTTGTAATTCAGTAGATATTTGACTACATGGTCTCATTTCTCCTATGGGTTTTACCCTAGCAGCCACACTGTGTTGCATTAAAAAATCATGTCTCTATCTCTGATATAATTCAAGTTTGAGTAAGATTCCTTTTTGTATTTGCATTTCAGGGGCCTGTTGAATATCAGTGAGAAACTTGCTAGTAAACTAATATCTACTGTTCACTTATTACTATTGCAAACAGTTTGATTTTTGTACAATTTATTTTCCCCCCATTAGGATGCAGTGGTGGTTGGGATATAATTGCTCCGCTTGGATGGAGCATGCCATTTTGGATTGCCTTCATTTATCGTGGTGCGAGAGCTTCAGGCTTAAGGGAACTAAGGAGTGTTTATCACGAAGTTGGAATGCCCCTCTTTCCTTTTAACTATCCTGATACCTTTTCTGGGCAGAAGACAGCAGAGCAGAACAGAAAAGACACGATGGCCAAACACTTACGATACCCACCAGACAAGAGGCCTAGTTTCAACAAACTAGGCATTGTTGCACCTTTCTTTGTTCCATGGGAGAAACTAGTGGCAGAGTGGGAACTTGAGCTGGTTACTAAAAGCAAACAATTTGGCAATAGTAGATCAGCAGTAGTAGTCACACTTAACAATGTGCCTAATTGTACAGTAAATAGTAATAATTCAGAACTGAAAAGTGTTTTACCTAATGTTCAATTAACAAAATGCAGTGAACTGTCATCATTTTATGTATTAAGAGACAGAAAACTTCTGAATTTATTACGTGAATCAACAACTGTGAGAAAACAATTTACACCAAAGCCAGTGTCCAACATGAAAGCTTGTTTGGAAAACTTGATATGCCGTGTAAAAAATGATTCTGGTCTTAGAAAAGCACTTCTTTGTGTAAAAGTTAAACTTACTACCAAAGGGAATCCTTGTGAGTATTCTGCATTATATTTGCCCACTGATGGCGATATAAAAACAATAAAGCAAAACCCACAGTTTGGAGGGCCAACAGAACCATCTCATCCAGCTAAGAAAATTCCAAAAGAGCCCAAGAAGAAAAGAAAAAGTTCTATTCAAAAGCAAAAGGTGTCCCAAAATGTCCAAGACAATTCTGTAGAATGTAGTGACAGTGTTGAATTATTAAGACCAGAAGTTGATACAATAATTTCCACGTGTTGTAGGAAGATGATTGGATCTGTTGAGGTTGGTGGATACTCGTTTATTAATGCTTGTGGTTTTGGACTAGGTCACTGTGCATTCATAGGGTTTGTTGAGCTCCTTCAGATGTGCTACTATGCTAAAATGCCACCAACAGTTTTAGTAAGATCACAAAGCAGTTTTCAGTATAGGTTTGCAAAGATTGATGTTGTCTAATAGATTAAATTTTATTGAAAGAAATTTATTTTAAAAATTTTGTTTTTTGTACAAAAATGCATTCAGTTCATTTTTAACATATATATATTTTTTAAATGGTTGAATAAATTTGTAAAACTTATATTTGCTATCTAATGTTCATTTCAGAATATTGAAAAAATACTTTTAATTGGGTTTAATGCATTAGTATGCAATAAATCAAATAGCTTTAGTTATCATAAAAAAAGCCTGTAGTTATACTCATGTTGAAAAAATGTGAACCAAAATAATTTATAGTATAAAATGGTTTATCGTAATATTTTTGGAAAAAAACTTGAATTTTATTCAAAAAATGCTTAACGTGATCTTATTTAAAAGAATCAAAATATAAAAGTTACTAAAAATTAACTATGATATTCAAATGCTGATAGTTTTAGTTGGAACGAAAAGCTACAGACAGTATAGTAGTATATAGAGAAGTGGGAAATTCTCAAAGGCAGTGCATTCGAACTCCCCCCCCCCCCCCCCCTCATCTACTGTTGGGATGGGGTTTGGTTCAGTTAGTAGTGTGCCAGGCTTACAATCTGCAGTTCCAAGGTCGAGTTCCACCTGGGTCAGTGTTTAAATTTATCTCCACTGAACTCCCACCCTACCCTTAATAGGGATGGGCTTCAGAAGGCTGCCATCAGATGGAATGCAAAACTACACAAGTTAACACACTGGATAGCCTTTATTGGAAACTAACAGCTGTCCAATTTGTTCTCTTCCCCCAACCTTCTCTGAGCACTTTGGGTCCTTGTAACGTAGCCATTTACCCCATTATGTGAAAAGAAGTGCTACTCAGAGATAACAGGGCGGGGGTGGCTCATTCAGTAGCGTGCCAGGCTCGTAATCTGTAGTTCCCAGGTTCGAGTCCCAGCTGGGTCAGCGTTGAGATTTATCTCCGCAAAATTCCCTGCCCTGTCCACGGTCAGTAGGGGACACCGCTGGGCTTGGAAAGGCCACCGTCTGTCGGATGGGACATTAAGCCGTGGCTCCGTGTGCGGGAGAGCCATACCCTGTGCACGTTAAAGAACACGCTGGATGGCCTTGACGGGAGGCTACCATCTGTCTCCCAACAGCTGTTCCAGTGGGTCCCCTCCCCCAACCTTCTCTGAGCCTTCGGGGTCCATGTGACCTGGCCATTTAGCCCATGGTGTGCAAAAAAGTGCCGCTCAGAGGTAAAACAACCCAACGTTAAAGAACATGATGGATGGCCTTGACGGGAGGCTACCATCTGTCTGCCAACAACTGTTCCAGTGGGTCCCCTCCCCCAACCTTCTCTGAGCCTTCGGGGTCCATGTGACCTGGCCATTTAGCCCATGGTGTGCAAAAAAGTGCCACTCAGAGGTAAAATAACCCAACTCAGAGATAACCCAATGCAGTTTCTAAATTCAGTTCCCAACTGTACCATCATTCAGATTTCTTGTAATGAGAACCGTCTAATGACATAATGATAACCACAATTTAAGCTCATCTGCAACTGATCATTGCTGATAGTTTAATAAGGAAATATCAGGAAAGTGTTTAAATGGCCTTTTGTATGGTGAGAAGTGTCTTCCATCCACCAGATTTTTTTTTTGCAATGTATAGAACAGAAAATCCTAGAAACTACTACTAGCTTTTACAGGCCTTCTCATACCAGGACATGCCCTACTAAGACTGAAGTCACTGCTGACCAGGTTCGAGTCCCAGCTGGGTCAGCGTTGAGATTTGTCTCCGCAAAACTCACTGCCCTGCCCATGATCAGTAGGGGACACCGATGGGTCGCCGTCTGTCGGATGGGACGTTAAGCCGTGGCCCCGTGTGTGGGAGAGCCATACCCTGCGCACGTTAAAGAACACACTGGATGGCCTTGATGGGAGGCTACCATCTGTCTCCCAACAGCTGTTCCAGTGGGTCCCCTCCCCCAACCTTCTCTGAGTCTTCGGGGTCCTTATGACCTGGCCATTTAGCCCATTGTGTGCAAAAAAGTGCTGCTCAGAGGTAAAACAACTCAACCCACTGCTGACCATTGCCTCAGTTAGACCTAACACAACATATAAAATTTGCCTTTTTTATGCCTGAATGATATCACTCACTATCCTTGAAATGCACCCAATGATGGGGTGTTGTTCATGCTGTTCATGCTTGTCTGAACCGCCCCATCACAATATATGGGGCGGTTCAGACAATGGTAGTGTGTCAGGCTCATAAACTTATGTTCCCAGGTTCGAATCCCACCTGGGCCAGCATTAAGATTTATCTGTGTAAACCCCTCATCCTGTCCTCAGTCAGTAGGAGAAACCTATTGGTTTGGAAAGGCCGCTTATGTCAGATGAAACATAAAACTGGGGTACCATGTCCAGGAGAGCCATAGCCTGTGAATGTTAAAGAATAAACTTGATGACCTTTACGGAAGGCTTCCATCTGTCTCCTAACAGCTGTTGAGTGGTCTCCTTCTGTGAACTTTCTCAGGGTACTTGTGACCTGGCCATTTTGCCCCTCGTTTGCAAAAAATGATGCTCAGAGGTAAAACAACTCAACTGGCAATATTCAAATGGTCATGGCAGTTATTCAATTGGTGTAAATGCACGTGTGGGTGTCACAGAATTCACTATGAAACCCTTCACTATCAGTCAATCTATAGGGATGAGTCTCATTACTGTACCAATTTGGCCCCGTATGTAACATGTGACCCCTTCTATAATTGATGTAGATCTGACAACTAGCATGTTTATGTCCCCTACTAGCAAATCCAAATAATGAGAGGACACACTGAGTATGGCAAGATGTTAATTTTGTATTGGGAGTATCAATGCAATACCCATTCTGCTGCACAACTGTTTGTTGTGAGATATCTGCAGGATTGTCATCCTGCTCATAGGACATTTTTATGTGCGAGTATACAGACACGATGCCCGCTATCTAGGTTGTAAAAAACTAATATTTACGTCAGGACGGTGGAGTGGAGTGAACTCCACAACTGATGCAGCTGCATAATCTGTGCATTTGCATCACTCGAATAGCCAGTGTGGCCATTTGCATATTGCTGTACAGAGTGTGAGTTGGACATGTTCTGAGGAAGGTGTTTGATATTGTTCAAGCATGAAGTAACCTTTCCTGGTGGGCATTTGAACCCATGTTCCATGCATCAGACTGTTGAAGTTGGATAACAGTTCTAGATGAGTTTTTGTTTCAGTTCTCAGCTACCATTAATCCAATTGCAATGACGTATTTGTACATGATATGTGTTGATCTGTAACTTCGCTATTGGAATTTTGGCACTGTCTATAATATTCAATTTTATTATTACTCTAAATTCTTCATTTTGCTACCAGTGGCCGAGTGTATAGCATGCTTGGCTAGTGATGTAAGGGACCTGGGTTCGAGCCCCAGATAACGCATGGATGTGTGTGTCGTTTTTCTGCTGAGGTCCTGCCATCCTCTCAGACCTTCTACTATGGCATATAAACTGACAGGCTCCTGTCAGACCTCTGTGGCAAGCAGCTGCTTGAGGGAGTATTTATTTTTTTTTACTAGTGGTGCTACTAATGTGCTCATCAGGAAGAGCACTTCCACTTTATATGCATCCTGCACATCTAGACACATGGGATTGCTTGGTCATGAGTTATTACCCTGGAGAAGGACTTGTAACTTTGCATTAAAGTGTGTTATGTTCTCAACTTGAAGGGGCTGGGGGGCTTCAATTGGTAGTACGCAAGGCTTGTAATTTGTGGTTCCCAGATTCAAATCCTGTCTGGACCAGGAGTTGAGATTTACCTGTGCAAAACTCCCACCTTGTCCACTGTCAATAGGGATATTGATGAGCTTGGAAAGATCTCCATCTGTTGGATGGAGCATTAAGCCATGGACCCATGTGCAGGAGAGCCATACCCTATGGATGTTATGTTGGATGGCCTTGACTGGAGGTACCATCTGTCTCCCAACAGCTGTCTAATGGATCACTTTCCTCCAAACCTTCTTTGAGTCTTTGTGACCTGGATTTTACCCCAATGTATTCAAAAACATGCTGCTCAGAGGTAAAACACCCAATCCCTTCTCCCAACTTTCTCCAAGTGCTTGAGATTTTTATGACCAGGTCATTTAACGCATTTTGTGAGGGGGGGGGGATGTGCTTCTTGGAGGTAAAACAGCACAACGTAAAAATCTCGTCCTAAATCAGTTGTATACACAACAAATGAATGAAACTACATGAAAAAGGGGTGTTTAAATGAAAACCAGTGAAATAGGGGATGTGACCCTTTCTAGGATTGATGTAAATGTGACATCGGTTCATCCCCTCACTAAGATTATTGCCCTCTCCTTTTTTGGATTAAGTCTCTGACTTCTCTCACCAGTTCTCCCTCTAGTATATATAAAACTCTGTCTTGAAGTCTGCAAAACTCCCTGCCTTCATTCAGTAGGGGACGTTGATGAGCTTGGAAAGGCCGCTGTCCATCAGATGGAGCATAAAGCCCCATGTGTGGGAGAGCCATACCCAGTGCAACAAGAGTAGTCTCCAGAATTCTTCAGTGACTGTTTTGCTCCTGGTAACAATTTATCTTATTTCCACAGTCGCAGCAAATGACCATTACGCACCTTAAAATCAGCAGTGAACTGTGTCAAAGGTGGCAGAGCTCATCAAAGCATTCAGCCATTGTATTCCGTTGACTGTGAGCCAATACCCTTTGCTTTTGTGTGTGCCATATATCACTTCTTTGTCCCCAGTATAAAAAACCCTTTTTCATATATCCCAGGACCAAACTTTGATATCAGCAGGAGTGTTGGGTTGTTTTGCCTCTTAGTGGCACTTTTTTTGCACACTATGGGCTAAATGGCCAGGTCACATGAACCCTGAAGGCTCAGAGAATGTTGGGGGAGGGGACCCACTGGAACAACTGTTAGGAGACAGATGGTAATCTCCCGTCAAGGCCATCCAGCATGTTCTTTAACGTGCAAAGGGTATGGCTTAACGTCCCCTCCAATGGACAGCAGCCTTTTAAAGCCCGTCTCTGTCCTCTCTGACCGTGGGCAGGGCAGGGAATTTTGTGGAGATAAATCTCAATGCTGACCCAGCTGGGACTCGAACCTGGGAACTGCAAATTACGAGCCTGTACACTACCGACTGAGCCACCCCCATCAACAGGAGTGACACTAGCTACCAGATGTGGAGAAGCAATCACAAAAGCAGTAAAAATCAACTTCAGAAAACTATTTTCGTACATTAGAAACCAAAACACTACCACAAAAACATCGCACCTTACAGAATCAAATGTCACAAAGAGCAAAACTGCCCAGTTAGATTGTAAATATAACTTAGCTCAACCTGGAGTTCCAACTTCAGGGATGGGTGTTCTCAGTCAGTAGCACTCCAGGCTCATAATCTGCAGTTCCCAGGTTTGAGTCTCAGCTGCGTCAGCATTGAAGTTTATCTTCGCAAAACTGCCCACAGTCAGTAAAGGATACCAGTGGGCTTGGAAAGGCTGCCGGCCGTAAGATGGGACATTAAACCATTGTCCTGTGTGCGGGAGAGCCATATCCTCTGCACATTAAAGAATACACGATAGCCTTGACGGGAGGCTACCATCTGTCTCCCAACAGCTGTTCCAGCTGTTCTCTGAGCTTTTGGGTTCCTTGTTAGCCCATTGTGTGCAAAAAATGCCACTTAGAAATAAACCAAAGTTCCAACACGAGATAGTTGGAGGCAGTGCTTTGGGATTTGCCTTTCGAGGGTCTGTATGGAATAGTTGGATGATATAATCCTGGAAAGGAACTTTGAAGAACTATTGAATAATCTTTGCCGTGTGTTCATGAAACTCGTGACACAAGAGAGGAAGGAAGATTGACAGAATACAATGAGTTACGGTTGTCACCTTGAGCACTGGAAGTTATGTTTTGACCATTCCCACATAGTTCATCATGTATGAGGAGACACAGATCAACTACCACTAAGGAAGGTATCAAGTGTTACCCTCAGGGCTGACATGCACACCATCATACTGGAAAGAAGAGAAAGTTAATTTGAGACTTATAGGAATAGAGTCATGAAGGCTTTTCATCCTTCAGAATGGCTTAGGCAGTTGGTTGGAGACGGCTGACCTATATCGAAACCTTAAAGTATGTAACAGGAGTAGAGCAGAAATCCAAAAGCATCAAGAGGCATAGATTAGCTAGCAAGTCACTACTAATTCTGCCTGTTGTGTTTTCTTCAATATACACCCTGCAAGGCCGAGTTACAACAAAAATAGTCTCCAAAACTCTACAGTGACATTTCATTTCTGGTGAGGAATTATCAGACTTCCAGCATGTGAACATTACACATCGTAGCAACACCAGTGAGCCATATCAAAGATGGCAATCTCATCCAAGTTTTTAGCCATTGTATCTCATTGATCATAAACCACCCTCTCACTGTGTGCTTTAGTGAGAAAGGAAATCAGGATAAGAGTCCCTTTTGCAGAGTCTCCCTATTGCCCAAAGTGTATTGTGCAACAGAACCCCGCAAAAATTCCCCGCCCTGCGCACGGTCAGTAGGGGACACCGATGGGCTAGGAAAGGCCGCCGTCTGTCGGATGGGACGTTAAGCCGTGGCTCCGTGTGTGGGAGAGCCATACCCTGTGCATGTTAAAGAACACGCTGGATGGCCTTGACGGGAGGCTACCATCTGTCTCCCAACAGCTGTTCCAGTGGGTCCGGGGCGGGGGTGGCTCAGTCGGTAGCGCGCCAGGCTCGTAATCTGTAGTTCCCAGGTTCGAGTCCCAGCTGGGTCAGTGTTGAGATTTATCTCCGCAAAATTCCCCGCCCTGCCCATGGTCAGTAGGGGACACCGATGGGCTTGGAAAGGCCGCCGTCCGTCGGATGGGACGTTAAGCCGTGGCCCCGTGTGTGGGAGAGCCATACCCTGTGCACGTTAAAGAACACGCTGGATGGCCTTGACGGGAGGCTACCATCTATCTCCCAACAGCTGTTCCAGTGGATCCCCTCCCCCAACCTCTGAGCCTTTGGGGTCCATGTGACCTGGCCATTTAGCCCATGGTGTGCAAAAAAGTGCCGCTCAGAGGTAAAACATCCCAACCCAAATCCAGTGGGTCCCCTCCCCTAACCTCCGAGCTTTTGGGGTCCTTGTGACCTGGCCATTTAGCCCATGGTGTGCAAAAAGGGGCCGCTCAGAGGTAAAATAATCATCGAACTTTAATAAATTGATATTTCTCTTTGTACATCTGACAAGCAATATTATTTCCAAGTTTTTGGAAATTTTAGGATTATAGGGATAAAGTAACCACACCCCAATACAAGTGCACAAAAAGAAAAAAGTTGGTCGCAACGCCACTGTAGCGTCTTTAGAGTGGGCGCTGTGCCACAAAGACTGGACTATCAACTCTTGAAAGCCTGTGATCTGGTTGGAAGAGTCAAGTTTCTGCTTGTACTCAAATGATGCGATTCGACGGGTACATCATAAGCCGCATGAAGCTTTCCATGAGGACTTTGTGCAAGATTATGTTCAAGCTGGTGGAGGCTCTGTGATGTTTTGGGGGTGTTTCACATGCGAGGAAATGGGCCCTTTGGTTGCGGTGACATCACATTTGAACCAGAAGGGCTATATGGAGTTATTGGACTTGTCTTTTGTGCAGCATCTTCACAGTGACCACCAGAAGGATACCCCAGTCTTCCAAGACGCACGTCTCACGGTGAGGCTGGATCGGGCTGACGGGTGGTTTCGAGCTGCTCTCTGAGCTCGATGACCACTCTGTCAGCCAGGAGCCAATCAATGTGGCAGTAGCGGAGATAACGGACTGTATCGTAGATGCAACTGCATCAACAATTCCTCAAACTTCTACACGGTTTCCTCGCTTTCCGAAACCGTGGTGGAATCCAGATTGCACCGCAGCTCGTAAGGCTCAGAACAAGGCTTGGGGGGTGTTTCGGAGATATCCGACGTCCCCCAATCTTGAAAATTTCAAACGCGACAGGGCGAAAGCACGTTTCGTCCGACGCCAGAGCCAGAAGGAATCTTGGATCAAGTATACATCTTCTATCACCCGCACTACTAGTTCTGAGGTCGTGTGGGATAAAGTCCGGAAGATGAGTGGGAACTACACGTCCCACTCGTTATCGATCCTGGAGCACAATGGACAGGCAATTGCCGACACTCGGGGGGAGTCATTCTCTTCGTCTTCCTCTTACTCCCCCGAGTTTCTGGCCCAGAAGGGCAGGGCGGAGCGCTCTCCGCTGTCTTTCCACTCGAATGGCCTGGAGCCTTACAACAGGCCATTCACAGCAGAGGAGCTTCGCCTTGCTCTGCACTCTTCTCGTGCCTCTGCTGTAGGGCCGGACAATGTCCATTATGCCATGCTCCAACATCTCTCACCATCGAGTAAGGATCGGCTGCTCCATCTCTTCAATCGCATTTTTCTCGAGGAGCAGTTTCTGGACTCCTGGCGGGAGGCCACCGTCTTGGCCTTCCCCAAGCCAGGCAAAGATCCCAAGATTCCTTCCAATTATCGTCCCATCGCGTTGACGAGCTGCGTGTGCAAGGTGTTGGAAAGAATGGTAAATGCCAGACTCATCTGGTATTTAGAACATCACAACCTTCTTTCCAACACCCAGTGTGGCTTTCGCAGGCAACGGTCAACTCTTGACCATCTGATACGCCTCGAATCGGCTATCAGAAATTCATTTTTAAGAAGAGAACACCTGGTGTCAATTTTCTTGGACATCGAAAAAGCGTACGACACGGCTTGGAGATTCGGCATTCTTCGTGACCACAGTTTCGGTTTGAGAGGTCACATGCCGATCTTCATCTCCAACTTCTTATCGACACGTTCTTTTCGTGTCCGTGTCGGTAACACTGTGTCGCAGCCGTACCCCCAAGAACAGGGGGTGCCACAAGGCTGCGTTCTGAGTGTTACGCTTTTCGCTGTCAAGATTAATTCTATAACTAGACAACTTCCTCCATCAGTAGGCAATGCCCTCTATGTTGATGACTTTAGCATCTTTTGCTCATCGTCCAGCATGAGGGTCATTGAAAGACAACTGCAAATTGCCCTGAACAATCTTTCGGTTTGGGCGACGGCCAACAGGTTTCGGTTCTCCCCACAGAAGACCGCTTGTGTGCACTTTTGCCACAAGCGTAATCTTCACCTGGATCCCGAGCTGCGGCTCGGGGGTAACATCATTTCAGTTGTGGCGGAGACCAAGTTTCTCGGTCTCGTATTCGATCGGAAATTGACCTTTTTACCTCGCATACGTCATCTCAGGTCCAAGTGCACGCGGGCATTGAACATCGTCAAGGTCCTCTCCTCCCTCTCTTGGGGAGCGGACCGATGTTCTTTGCTCGCCTGTACCGTGCACTTGTCCGATCGAAACTGGACTACGGATCCCAGGTGTACGACTCGGCACGGGATTCGGTGGTGAAGGTGCTGGACCCCCTCCATCATCAGGCCCTCCGTGTTTGAACAGGAGCCTTCCGCACCTCACCGGTCAAGAGTCTTTACATTGAGACCGACGAACCATCTTTATCTCTTCGCCGTCAGCAGTTGTCCCTACAATATGCTTCTAAATTGCGATCCCTGCCTGGCCATCCCACTTGGGACTGCGTTTTCAGTCCAAAGTGGGAAATCCTTTACACTAATCGGCCGACTGCCATTCGTCCTTTCGGTTTGCGTGTCCGAGGTTACCTGCGAGACATCAACACCAGTCTCAATAGCATTGCACAGTCGACAACTGAGCCACTACCACCTTGGCTCGCTGTTTCCCCTTCCTGCGATTTTTCCCTGTGCAGGACCGGGAAGGCCTTTACACCAGACTGTGTGTACCGGCAACTCTTTGGCAGCCATCGTGCGCACACCCGGACTTCTTGCCTGTCTTCACAGATGGCTCGAAGTCCGGCACATCAGTGGGATCGGCCATGGTCTGCTGTGATGTAATCATTGCAGACCAGATCCCACAGCAGTGTTCCATCTTCACTGCTGAGTTGCATGCTATCAGCATTGCCTTGGACCATATAGCAGCTAAGCATCATCGTTGGTGTGTGCTTTACACCGACTCACTTAGCTCGCTACAGGCTTTGATCTCGGTGAGGCATCGGCCTCACCCAGTTCTTACTAAGATCTGCCAGCAGCTACATCGTCTGGCAGCCACCACCACCATCCATTTCTGTTGGGTGCCCGGTCACGTCGGAATCGGGCAATGATTTGGCAGATTCTGCTGCTAGGTCAACCACGCCCCTGTCCGACTCTCCGTTGCCGGTTCCCTATCTGGATTTCCGGCAGCGTTTTACCACCGAGCTCCGGGCACAGTGGCAGAGATCTTGGTCAGAATAGCTTACCAACAAGTTCTTAGAGATCAAACCTATCATCAAACCATGGCAGTCTTGTTACCGCAGGAATCGCAAGGAGGAAGTTGTACTTGCTCGGCTCCACTTAGGTCATTCATTTATTACTCCATTCGTTTCTTCTTCGGGCGGACGACGTACCTAAGTGTGAGTTTTGTGACACCATTTTAACTATCAAACACATTTTAATATCATGTCAATGTTTTCACATGGAACGTCGTATGTTTTTTTAACTTTCACAATTTTACGTCCGAGCCCCTTACACTCGGACATCTTTTATCAGATCATTGTTGTTTTAACTCTGTTTTTCAATTTTTAAAATTTACTGGATATTTTAATCGTTTGTAGTTTTACTCTCTCTATATTTTTAACCCAGTCTGCTTACAGCTGGGTTATTTTTCTATTTTTATTCATTTAGCATATTTTTACATTTTTTCCTTGTTGCTCTACCTGTTTTATTTTAATGACATCTATTATTTTGTTGTTCTTTGTCGTTTATTTTTAACTTTGGTTAAGGGGTAACATGATTTTTATACTTTTACCTTTTGGACATATGTTTGGCGCATTATAGCCTTAGTTGCTAATGCGCCAATAAACCCCAACCAACCAAGACGCAATTGTCACATGCACAGGGCTTGAAATGTGTTTGATTGGCATGATGAACATCTTAACTGGCCCGCCACATCCTCGGATTTGAATCCCATAGATAACTTGTGGGTCTATTTGGGACAATGAGTGAAGCGCTGTCCCAGCCATCCATCCAATCTGGACAAACTGTGGCATTTGCTGCTGGAAGAGTGGATGAATATTGATGTGCACTACATCCGCACACTGGTGGCATCCATACCAGACAGGATTTTGGCTGTTCTTCGATGGCACGGAGGCGTTACGCTCTATTAGGTGACATTCAGCCAGGGGTGACTAGTTTTTTGTCTGGTGAGCTGTAATACTGATAATATATGTTTGAACAGTATTTCAAGTGAGATTAAAAAACGAACCACTTTCATCAGGTGACTTTGATGTGTGAATCTGATGCAAGAAATCCCAGAACTTATGGGATTTTTTATAATAATTTCTGGGATTTGTTGCATCAGATTATACAACAGAGTCCTACCTGGCCTGGGCGGGGGTGGCTCAGTCGGTAGCGCGCCAGGCTTGTAATCTGTAGTTCCCAAGTTCGAGTCCCAGCTGGGTCAGCGTTGAGATTTATCTCTGCAAAACGCCCTGCCCATGGTCAGTAGGGAACACCGGTGGGCTTGGAAAGGCCTCCGTCCGTCGGATGGGACGTTAAGCCGTGGCCCCGTGTGCGGGAGAGCCATACCCTGTGCACGTTGAACACGCTGGATAGCCTTGACGGGAGGCTACTATCTGTCTCCCAACAACTGTTCCAGTGAGTCCCCTCCCCCAACCTTCTCTGAGCCTTCGGGGTCTATGTGACCTGGCCATTTAGCCCATGGTGTGCAAAAAAGTGCCGCTCAGAGGTAAAACAACCCAACCCTACCTTACCTAGTGGTATCAGTGCCTGGCCTAAGGTCGAGGTAAGTACAGCAATAATTCAGTAGTCGGAGAGCACCCGACATGTTATCAGGAGGCCATGGGTTCGTATACGTCGGAACAAAAATTTTTCAACTAATATTTCAAGCATTCCATGGTTACGGGTTTCTCGTGGTTTATTATTGAGGCTTGCACTCATAATGTTTTATCTGCGTGTTTGAGTACAATAATAGTTGCATCAACACATGCCCTTTGTACACCTAATGTCAAAAAAAAGTGGCTTTGGCTTTTAATAGCATGATAAGCTTTTCTAAAATTACAGTATGGAGTGTTGCATTATGAAATAAGTACCGAAATAATGCCCATTATAAATAAGTATTCAAAAAATGCTCACTCTTAAAATACCCAGGGTGCATGCCTATGGTGGGTAGCTACGCTGTCCCCAATCAATAGCGCCATGAATAATTGCAGTTGGGAATGTTTATGGCTATGCTTGGGATAGCTCAATGATCAGAGCACTCAACATACTTGGTTTGGGTTGTTTTACCTCTCGGTAGCACTTTTTTTTTGCATACGATTAAATGGCAAGGTCACAAAGACCTAAGGACTCTGAGGTGGGGGCAGAGGTGGCTCAGTAGCATACCAGGCTCATAATCTGCAGTTCCTAGGTTCGAGCCACACGTGGGCCAGCATTAAGATTTATCTCCGCAAAAGACCCCACCCTGCCATCAGTAGAAAACACCAGTGGGCTTGGAAAGGCTGTCATTCTTTCAGATCGAATGTTCAGCTGTAGTCCTATATGCCATGGCTTAACATCTCATCTGAGAGGCCATACTCTGTTCACGTTAAAGAACGTGCTTGATGGGAAGTTAACAGCTGTTCAGTGTGTACCTCCCCCAACTTCTACAGGATGGTAGCCTTTCCAAGCCCATAAGTGTAATAATAGTAAATCCTATTGACTAAGGATATGAGGAGGAATTTTGCAGAAATAAATCTTGACATTCAAGGGTGAGACGAACTTGGGAACTGTAGATTATGAGCCTGACGTATTACCAAGTCGCTTCTGACCCAGAGGTAGAAAGAACCCAAATCCCTAGAATCATAGATAACGTTATACGACCCCTTTGTTACAATGTAGGACCTACATTATCCAATAATTATATTTACAGAGGAGAAATGAAAGAAAAAAAAATTTTTTTTTTATTTAATGCAACATATTTGTCACAAAACATATATATAGTCTGATATATTGCATAAAGGAATTCCCTAAAAATACCTTCAAACAATGAAGTCGTTTTTGTGACACCCATCCAAGTTGCTTTTTACCCACTGTTTGAGAACTATTTCAAAGCATTCACCTTTTCAGCAGGTGGGGCTGGGTCAGCGTTGAGATTTATCTCTACAAAACTCCCTGCCCTACCCATGGTCAGCAGGGGACAATGATGAGCGTGGAAAGGCTGCCGTCCTTTAGATGGGCTGTAAAACTGGTCCCATGTGCGGGTGAGCCATACTGTGTGTGTTAAAGAACATGCTAGATGGCCTTGACAAGAGGCCACCATCTGTCTCCCCCCCCCCCCATAGCCTTAGGAGTCCTCGTAATCTGGCCATTTAGCCCATGGTGTGCAAGTGCTGCTCAGAGGTAAAACAACCCAACCCACTGCCTCGGAGCTAATACCACACAAGCAACCAGAGCAAGATCGGGGGGGGGGGGGGGCAAACCCCCTTGACATATGCCTGTAAGGCTAATAGAACCAAAAATTATGAAATGTATTTTTAAAAACACTTTTGGAGACCTCTGAATTAGACTTTTATTTTTCCCTCTGACTGGCATTTTTTGTACACAATGGACTTAATGTACATTAACAAAGACCCCGAATGAGGATATTGTTATAAAACATTATTTACCTCTCATCAAGTCCACTCAGTGTCCCCCCCCCTGCACTTTAATATCTGATGGGCAACAACCTTTCCAACTCCATCAGTGTCCCGTGTTGACTGAAGGGGTGGGAGTTTTATCGGAGTCTAAAGTGGAAAAAGAGTTATACTTCAATGGAAATCCCCCACTTTATCCGGTTCTTGCAGACCTTTTTTCCTAGATCAGGCCTTGCACCATGGGATTCGAACTCGGCAGTTACAGTATCACTGCGAAACTAGCTCCACCGCAGAGGTGGCATTTATCATGCTACTCCGATACGAAACGATAATCGTTGACAAATCCCAATTAAGCCATTTTTCTATTCTCTTATTCTGAACAACTTCTGCGATTGCTGAGAATAAGCTCGACTTCATAGTTGGCCACAATTGTTTAATAGTTTTTCTACTATGGCATATAAACTGACAGGCTCTTGTCAGACCTCTGTGGCAAGCAGCTGCTTGAGGGGGGTATTTTTTTTTCCTGATTACACCAACATGTAGTGGTGTTCAATCTGTGTTAAGGAGTTACTCGTAAAATTAACCTTTACTGCAGTGAGAATCGGAATATGCAGTTACATCTTAAAAATGGGAGCCGTGCAGCACCTGGTATAGTTCAGCTAGTAATGTTATAAATGAAGATTGCGTTTCCAACATATAGTAAAAGGGAACTTGCTATGTACCACCAGCATATTTCTGCTGATAAAATTGGACCAAAATATTCATAGTCGTGAGACAATTTGCCACCAAAATGGCGGATCTTTCTGATCCGCCATTTGTCCAATAGTAATTTTACTAATTCCAGTTCTGCATTTTTGATGAAGCAACTTCTAACATTTTGCTTCTGCACTAATATAGTAAAATCTTCGGCGTCCATTAATTGCTCCAATAGTGTGACCGGAAGCAATAAATCCTTTTACAATAAGCGCTCTTTGTGGATTTTTAAAAAGCATATAATCTGTTTTTGTTTATACTTAGATAGGTTAAAAACGTACTATGTACAAGAAACAAACAACGGGGAGGGCTGTAATCGCTATATAATAATCAGATTATCTCCAATGCCACATAGTTCATTTTAATATCAATTAAATTAGTTAAAAAAAATAGATTTGTTTGGGAGTACGAGTTTTTCTGCTACCAAAATGGCAGTCGCTAGCGAGATAGACTGTTTTGAATGCACTACCTAGTTCCCTTTCACTGCATGGTTTGCAAACTTCACTTCTGTGTAAAATTATATTTCTAATATGGAATTAAAAAATTTAATGTCTCCTAATTTGACGGCTGTGAATCAAGATCGGCGATATCTCTGTCCAATGATAGCTATTCGTTTCTTCGTAGAGCTTCTTAGTTGCAAAACTTCCTCTGCTTGCTTTACCTTTAAATCTGCAATTCTCGGCAAACAAGACCATGGTTGGGCGTCAGCAACAACAAATTTTTTGCGTTAGACAAACATTTCAATATCCTTTCATGAATTTCATTACGAGTTTAGCAAAAAGCTTGAAATAATTTTACGAAATGTTAAAAGATTCATAAACCACCAGTGATTTGGTAAGTAGCAATCCAAATCAGTCTTTGAAACATTTTTGTTCAAGAACATCCTCCTCCTTGCAAACACCAGGGCTGGACTTTCGCATAAGCTACAGCTTATGCCACGCAATATTAGGAGCCCAAAGAAATGCATTTAAACTTTCACCGTTACGAAAAATTTATATTTATTATGCAAACTCTTCATTTTACCATTGCTAAATAATGTTTTCCCATCAATTTCCTGTCAAGCTTTTAATGTTCCATTCAATCTTAAAAATGTATTCTTTTGACTAGAATATTTGGAGCCTCCTAAATTTGTACAGATTAGGGCCTCGGAAGGTCGTCCGGACTTACAAATATCAGAGACTTTATTCGCAGCGTACTATAGATATAAATAGAACGGTGAAAAAGAATTTTCTGTATGTAAACTAAGGCGCTTTAAAAAGACTAGTTTAAATTACCACCAGTAAAATTAACTTTCGGTTTTAGAATTACTACTAAATGATATTTACAACATACACCCCATTTTAAGCATTTAGGAAAAAAAAAACTTTAAAAATGTTTACTCCAAGTACTATGGAACACAAATGGATTAAATCTTAATTCTGGGTTAGGAAATTCACTGGAACAGCTGTTGCGAAAGATGTCAGCCATGCAGAGGGTACGACTCCAGCAAACGCGGCTTGTCCCATCCGACGGCGGCCTCTCCAAACCCATCATTGTCCCCTACTGACCGAAGGCAGGGAGTTTTGCAGCTATAAATCTCAATGCTGACCCAGCTGGGATAATTCTTATAGGTATATAAGATTATAATTTGTACAGCTATGGTACATTGCAACCACTTATGCTGACGTTAAAAACTGAAGTATTCGACAATATTTCCGTAAAAATAACGTAATTTCCTCAGTGTATTGTATTTAAGGGTAAAGTTGTGCCTCAGTGCGTTCTCTGTTGTAATATCGCCATTGCAATTTTGCCTACTGCAGCCAAAAATATCTTGTGTTGAAAAATAAAGGTTCATTGACTTGGAAAGCAAGTGGCAGAAAACATCAAATTTGTTTAACAGTAGAAATAAGGGACTTTCCAAATATAGTGCATAGAATTCATTCGAAGTTGAGAACGATTCATCTGGATTCTTCACTCTCCCTTGGAAATTTTTTTCATGGAATGTTAACGATGTACAGCTTAATGATTATGGTCTCCAAATTAGACGAGTTCGTTTGAAAGTGTCTTTATATATTTTAAAATACAGGAGTTAATATTACCAAACCACTTCGTACTAGTTATTCAGTATTTTTTCTAAATGTTGCCAGTTTTACTGACTTAATAGTGCTTGGAATTTATGGTCCTAAATCTTACTGTTATAGATTATTATGTATTAGAGCAACAATAAAAGACCACACGTGAGGAGAAAATAAAGGTTTATTCCATCATGTCGACATCCAGTGTAGTTGGAAGGGCTACACCGCGGCCGAAATTCAAGTAACTTGAAGTCAATGGTAGCGATGTACTCAAGGCACCAGCTCCATGTGACGGTCGTGTCGAGACCCAAGTGGCTTCCCAAAAGTCACCAGGTCAGTCTGTTTTGTACGGTAAATGGCATTCCTATACAAACTTGAAAGAAATCAATGGATTTCAAGTGGTTACATCTGACAATCACAGTATGGCAACCCATAAAGTAGAAATGATTCTTAGCAACTAAGGCCCGTCGAGTTGTTTGTTGGGATTACTTACAGGTCGTACATACAAACAGTTGTCTGCAACTTTTCACCCAATTCTCTAGTACAAAAAACAGTAGCAAAAACTTTATGAATATGAACGGCACTAACTACCAATGCTTTAAACTATATCTCGTTCATTTAATATTCCTCTTTTGCAACATGCTGTTTGCTTGCAAACATGGCCGCCAATGCACCATGTATATTATGCACACACATCGAAAACGTGCTTCGGACACAGACAAGCTACAGCGTGAAGGGAAAAATCACTTATAAAAAGCAAGAAGGCAATTGACGAAGATTAATTGGACTTTACAGTTGGTCATGGTAAAAGCAAAGCACTTTTTGCTCAAGTTCAGCAGCAGATACGCACGGTCAACATGCGGGAACCATACAGGCAAAGATCAACTCATTATATTCACTTGGCTCTTCAAAATTTGTGATTTCGTGAAACCATAGTTTTTTTTGCCTTGGGTTTCAAACTCAAGGCAATGATGGTATGGGGCAGAAAAAAATATAATTCCCCTTAATTTACATATCTTTAAGAGTAATTTTAAAGAAAATGCAAGGTTTTTAACATTATATGAGCTGCTCATTACACTTTTACTACGTATGGAAAAAATAGTTTGAATTTTTATCAAATATTAAATAACTTGCAGCATTAGTTCATAGCGTTTTGCCAATACAAATTCTATCTAAAAGCTGATTTTATTAGAATTTTGATCCCATATAGCAGAAAACGTATTTAAATGTCACATATTTGACAAAACAGTATTTGTGATATAACTTCGTTAGAAGTTTTTTTTTTCCCCGTATTTCACGGCTCTAAATATGTTGTCTTAAAGCAGGTTTGTTTCTTTTGCATATGCCTAACGTAGTATCGGAATGAAAAATAAGTTTTTTATATACATGATAATTACAATTCAGTCAGGTACTTAAACTATCTAAAAGCAAAGTAATGGAAAAATGTTTTAATGAATACGTAATATTTGAAGTCTTATTTCCAGAAATTTGCCTTTAAGAGAAATTTTTATCGATAAAATATTTCTAAAAATGACTTGTGAATATAAAAACAAATTTTTTAAGCATTTTGCTTAATTTTAACGTAAAAAATTCCCAATGTCATATTAAAATAATTGTGAAAACAATGCTAAAGTTAAATTATCCCTAATTTTCTTAAGGGAAAAACTTGTTTTTGATATTCTTACACTTTTATCACATATTTATTGGCCCCATTGTACATATTATTGGAAACAAGGCCACAATATTTAATTTTCTGGTAGTGTAAGGTTTCAAAAATTGAGTAAGGATTTCTATGGCGTACAAAAGTTATTTTATAGCCAGCTAGTTTTATTTCCATTACTTTGCATTTTGATAGTGGAACTTACAAACCGTTTTGTACTTTCCTCTGTGGAGTGCTTTATTACAAAGTGTCTCTCAAGTAATAGAACATCATACTACTGTTTTTAAAAATCTTTAGACAAATGCTGCCAATTGTTTTAGCAATCCTGTAACCTGTAGAGTCAATTCAATACTATAATCTGAATATTAGTTCGCAATGACATTAAAGTTCTATGATAACAAATAGACAAAGAAAATCAAAAGACTGAAATATAGAGTTAAATTAAATACTAGTATACTGCAATATTAACTAATTATTAGATTAACATTTTTTAATATCCGTTTTTACCAAAACTGCCTATTTGGACCTTTTATTTCTTAAATCGGAATTGTACTATAGTATATTATGGACATATTTAGTTAAATTAATAGAGACATGTTGGGTTTACATTTAACAAGACACCCTTGTAACGTCTTTAGGGTTAGGTTGAATACATCTGAAACCTGTTTTAGAAAAAACATGCTTCTTACAGTAGTAGTAAAAATAATCGTTCTAACAGATTATTTTACCAATTTTCGCAAGACATTTAATAGATAAGTGGGCAACAAATATAACGCATTTCCTCACAAATCGGGCAATAAAAATATAGTACCTCAAATGCTATATTCATTCAAATTGCCACGTTTTACGGGGAGAGAAAATAAAATTTTGTTCATATATCACAATTGCGTCAAATTTCTGTATTGCCTTGATATTTATTTTAATCGTTCCATTGTAACTACTTATCGGCAGTTTTTCGTGCTGGTTTTGAAGAACGATACCCTAAAAATTATATCGCTTTTTTTTTTCTGAAAATTTCGGAAAAAATGGTTTGGATCAATTTATTTAGGGCTTTTTGCACACAATGGGTTGTTATCTCTGAGCGGCAGTTACGAGGAAGATGGTAGGCTTCTGTCAAGGCCATCTAGCGTGTTCTTTGACGTATACAGGATGTGGTTCTCCCGTATATCTGACAGACAAGCAATATTTCCAAATCCATCTGTCTCTAATGGACCGAGGCGAGTTTTGTGGATTGAATACATACATAACGTAAACACTTTTTATATAACTCGCCTACCCTTAATTTTGGAGAATATAGTTAATAAGAAATATCTCTGTTTGAAAAGTAGCCATATTAAATGTTTATTCTAATGTTCGTGAATAGCTCTTGCTGAGACTGAACATGTCTAGAGAAACTGGCTGATTTAATGTTTAGTGCCAGTCTACTATTCGAAGCTGATGAAGTTGGACATGTTTATTTTTGCATATGTGAAAAGGATTTTCCAGAACAGTTCGGGGAGCAAGGAGAATTTATTTTTTTTAAATTATGAATTTTGTTAAATGGGGTTTTGACTGATGATAAATAAAAGTTGTGGGAGCCACGAGGGTTTATCGAAAATAAAGGGGGGGGGCAGTGTGGACATGATTCTGAAAAGTCTGAAGCGCTGTATTAGAGTATTGAACAAAAGTAAATTTAAAATTGAGATGATAGTCAGTGAAATTTTCGAACTATTGGATGACCCTCGTGAAAACTTGGCAAAGGTGTGCACTCTTATTTAGACAATAGTCTATTCCTTTTGTAAGCAAAATCACCCAAGAAGCTAAATTTTTCAAATGGATCATGCCACCACTTTTCGTTTTGTTCGACTCAAAATAATGAGATTCAAATATATGCAGACCATTAAAAGAAATAAGCAACTTTGCCCAGTAATTTTAGATCAATTTTTGGAATAGCGCAAAGTATCTTCAAAAGTTGAAAGAGATGGGCCATAATCTTTTATAAGTGCTTCAACCTAGTTGACTTTTGAACATTTATATTAATATTTTCTGAAAAATATTAATGAACTTGCAGTGAAAGAAATATATTTTTTGCATCAATAATCAAAATTAATTTTCAGAGCTCCGAAGTTTCTTAGTTGATATTTGCTACTTATTTTTCATTAGATTTTTGTGATTATAAAATGTGTCTTAACTTGAATAATGTATTTGTTAAATACTGTTGCATTCTGCTCAAAGCTTATACAGTGTTTTACTACTTTGGGTCTAGTAGGGTGCATATTTTTTTATGTTCTTTACAGCTATTGAAAAGGTCCACACATAGTAACTTTGTTTCTTGCTTTTTGAAAGCAAGTCAGAAATGAACGCATATTTATAACATGGAAAAAGTATATTAAGTGATTGACAAAAATATGAACGTTTTTATAGATTTCAATATCAGCTGTATACCTCTGAAATAAAATATTTGCATTATTACATAAATTAAAAAAATACGCAATAATGAAAAGTAAAAAACCATATTACTATCGTCAAAAGAATATTTGTTACATTTTTGGTTTCTACACTTAACAAAATCTTTCAATCCGCCCATTTGTGATATTAAATTTATTTCAGATATGTATATTTCCCACGAGCAACATTATAAAAAGATACGTTTGCTATGCTTTAAAAATGTAACTAAAAAAATATATATTCAACAATAATTTACCATTAAGTGTTGAAATTTTAACAAGTTGGGCATTCTTGCAAGTTGTATACCAAACTTGAAAAATAATATTCTCTCATTCATTTGTTACATGAAATATCAGCAATACAAATCAAACTTTGCGTTTATGTTTTGTGCTCTATTTTTTTCACGAAGTTCACAATAATCCAGAAAATGTTTTCTCCAATGAGCTTCGATTTGTTAAAAGCTGTAGGAGATTCTGTTCACTTTAGATTCTGCGTGTATGTGTGACAGTTCTATGAACAGAATATTGTAATGGATTTCACATACAAAATAAATCTAACACATTTTCAGGTTTTATCGCAGATAGTTAATCACTTGTGCATTGTGGATGAATAAAAACTTATTTTTAATTACAAAATAACAAAACTATCTTTCACTTTGAATGATACAATTTAAAGCTGAACATCAATATATCAGTGAATTTCATTTTGTTTTAAATGGTGGGACAAAAAAGTACCAAATTTCAATGAAAAATATCTTAAACACCAAATAATAGACAAATGATTCTCAGTGTTTTTCAAATCCGATATCCTAGTACTTGTGTTCATTTTGTCACCAAGCACACCAAAGGTAATACATTTCTGCAATTAAAAAACTTATACTGATAAAATCAAATCACCCTCAATTACAGAATACTAGGGTGCTATACCACTTAGTACCAGTTCAAAATCCCTATACTCTCACTTTTAAAATTTAACAATTTCATCAAAATATTATCGTTTAATAGTAAAATGTAGTTTACCAATTCCACCTTTATGTATTTACAAGATTGGTGTCCATTCAATATATATTTTTTAGGCTTTTTTATATTTTTGAGATTATTTTTAGACCGCATGTGAATGCCATGGCACACTTGGCACAAGCTATTGAAAACCACAGCAACAGAGGAACTGAAATTTTTTTTACATTACACAGAATTTCAAAATGTCATTCTGAGCACATCATATATTAATGAAATAAGGCTATTGTAACTGGCACTGTCTCATCACCAATCCTGAATACAGTTCCAACCCCATAATCCTTAAGATTACCTATTATTCTTGCTTACACCAGCCACTTCAATAAAGTATCTTCTAATCCTGGACACATGTTCCTAAATTCGTAGTTTCAATATTCTCCACAATAATGTTCTTTATTGCGAATTTAATAATTATCAAACTAAAAACTGAAGTTTTTCCCCTTATTAGTTTTTGTATCGTACTCCATTAAGTTTTCTTTTGAAATTTGGTACATCAAGGTATTTTTTGGTTTACAAATTCAACGTTCTAACATTGTTGCCCAAATTTCAAGTTACCAGCAATGTATAAATTTCAGATAGCTTAAAAATTGATTCCAATCAGGTGGGACATGAACCTACAACCTCTTTAATTAGGAGTCAGTCCCAAGTCAAGGCTCCACCACTGACCAAATCTCTTAACCCATTCAGGATGGGCGTACGAAATGCACAACTAGCTGTCTGAGCTCAGCAGCAATCGATTACTCACAGCACGCATTATGCATTTATCCATGCTTTCAAAATTTTCATACTAAAAAGAAACGCAGCCATGTTTATAAAGTATAAAAAAAAATACCCCCTCAAGGGGCTGCTTGCCACAGAGGTCTGACAGGAGCCTGTCAGTTTATATGCCACAGTAGGATATCTGAGAGTACCTGAATTATATTTATTTTTGAATGATTCCTTTTGTTAATTGCATTAATTTCTGTTTACCAACTATCTTATTTCACTGCAAAAAAAACAAAACCCGTGATATTTAAAACGCACGACACTTGGCCCCAAATTAGCTGTAAATGTATGACACAGCCAGCCTGCAAAAACATTTATTCATTAAAATTTCTGCAGCAATAGGTCTGCCAAAGTACCACTAAAATTGTAGGGCTATGGGACGAAGTCTTAAACAGTAGCTCCCTGAAATTATACATGTATGGCATACATCCTGAATGGATTAATTAGAATTTAGTCCCCGTTAGCGTTCCATCATGGCTGTAATTCAAATCTGTTAACGAGGGCTGCGACATGGTTGATGATTCACTTATTTATTGTTTTCAACTTGTGTGCCATGAGCATCAGCAATAGAACTGCGTAGCCAAGACTTCTTTTTTCTAATAACACAAGGGACACTAAGCAACGCAAATTTCTTAAAGTATGTACCTCAGTAACAAACTTTTCAGTGATTTTTATACAGGACACTTAATAAGTCAATATTTATCACCCATATAGCACGAAATGGAAGTTAAATTATCACTATTCCCAAGGCATTTTAGGAATGGCACAGAATAAGACTCTAGCATAAATATTTCGTTGTGATAAAATGAATTGTATCATAAGCTAACTATTCATTAATCATTTTCAAATGAAAGCATTTTTGTTCTAAATTCTATTACTTAAAAAATTGTAAACCATTATATTTTGTATTTTTATCTATTATATGGGGAAAACATATATTACAGTCATTTACAGAAAGGTGCATCTAAAAAATCTTTTAAAGATACATTTATTAGAAATAGTGAAAGGAACAACTCAATGGATATTTAGAATATACATACAATGTAATATATCCATCTCTTGCGAAAAAACATACTGGCTAGCCATTTTGTCTATTGGAGTGGGTAGAATCCAATCTCGTAGCTACTGGCAGCTTTTGCTATACCTCAAGCCAAATTTTTATAGCTGCCAAATTTTGAATATTATTCAAGAATTTTCTTTTTCTGTTCTTAAAAACAGTTTTATTTCTCTGCTTGATTGTATAAATAATAGTTTTATCCTACTATTCAAGTTTAAATGTTCAGTTTAAATGTTCACTTGAACCAGTAGCAAATACTTAACTTTTCCTATTTAAATTTTAAAGTACTCAAGAGATTATTTAATTTAGCAATTTCCAAGTAAAATTATGGTCTTTCTGCAAGTGAGCAATAAATGTATTAAAAAATAATGAAAATATTTTTAGTAAAAAACAAAAATTTTATTATTTCTGTAGACACATTGTTTGAAAGGTGTTCACAGATTTCATTCATTGTGACTTGCATTTCTTTTTAATGAATATGTGAATTTTTTTCATAAAAATACATACATCCTAATGCATTAGCAACCACACTCTTATTATGTGATTAAATGCTTTACTCTGTATATGCTGCAAATTTCATTTGCCTCATTGATAATTCTTTTGAGTTTTATTATGTAAAACTTTTAATATCAGAACAACTTCTACATTAAATTTTTCATATGCATAATTACTTAAAACACATTTACATAAAATTGCAAGAGCAAGTACTATAAACGAGGTATAATTATCAATTTATTCAGCAAAATTTGTAAATTACGGTGTGGGGCATTTCAACATGGAAAATAGAAAGCTATGTTTCATTACGCATACCATTTTCTTTTAATTAATTATTATGACCGTTTGTAAAACAATGCAAAACCCCTTTATAGACTTGTTATCGTATAGTTATATTTCAAACATTTTTTCTGAAAGCCAGTTAGTCATTTCTTTTGAAACAATTGATTTCTAATGTCAATTTCTATTTAATTCATTTTGGCACATTTTAAAAATTTCAATTTCATAGAATAATGATGTCAAGTAACTGATTTAAACTCAACAAATTTTTAGGTTTTTAGAATTTACAACTGACTAAGACAATAATATTTAAAGCATATTTGGTATATTAATTATAAAAGGTATGCTGTTTTAGCTGTAAACAGTTACCAATAATTGTTGATTAATAGATATTCACAGATTTAAACAATTGTAGAAAAGAATATTGTGTGTTGTTTATTACCTGCTTATGTAGATAAAAGTGCAATTATGGATTTCTTTTTTCCCTTTCATGTCATTTTCTGTTAAAGTACTTTTGCTCTTTAGCTAATTTACAATATTTAACATACACTACGTCATTATCAGGGGAAGAAAACAATGCCTTTTTCTCTCAAGTGGGTATTTAGTGTGTTTAAAATATTGTGACTTTAAGTGTGTTATAATTCCAGCTCATTTACATATGTTTTGAAACACATCATATGTTGCATTTGTAATAATTTTAAAATTTCTAACCGTTACATTTTGCAATTATTGGAAACATTGACACAGACCACTTTCTAATTACATAATACAGAACACAGAACTAATTTCTCGTTTGCAGGTGGAGAACAATTATGTATGAAATATAATTTTTTTCCTATACAGTTACAAATAAATTTTTTATGACTGTGCAATTAATACTTAAGAAATTACTCCAATTAAATTAGATAAAATATTAAGCACTATACGAATATATTAAATAAACTTTTCACATATCAGTCCATATTTCCACGGCATGATAGGCATTCATCCCAATATGCTGTATGAGCTGCGGTAGAAGTGGTTTCCAGTTGACCCGCTGCCAAAGGTAGCAATATTGCAGCAGCTGCTTTAAGGCAAAAGAAAATGAACACTACTACAAGAAAATGATCTCCCTGCACTGTTTTTTTTAACTTATTCCATATTATCCCATTTTTGGAAGTGAATGCACACACATTTTGCATGCCAACACCACATTTCAGTAGCATGTCTTAGTTTGATATCCACTACAAATGGATCTTTCGGCACACCTTCAGTTCGCGACATATTATTGATTGCAGATGAAAATGTTTGCATAAAACACAGGCAAGGACTGAGAATTGAAGAATTAGCTTTGCAGCATTACTCCAAAATATAAGGAGTCAACTGCAATTGCTAGGAGGGCAAAATGCAGCAGTTTACACCCCTCCACCAAAATTGGCAATGATTAGTTCTCTCAAAAGGGTTGGATGCGGTCTTACAGACTAAAGCCAACTGGCCACATCTTTGTCCCTGTCAAATGATTATTTTATTGAATGACACAACACTTGCATTTTGGCTTTTTCTTTATCATGACTCGCTCCACCTGGGGTGTGTCAGAAGGAGGTGCAATAACCCCATGCTGAACTTCAACCACTCCAGGCCCAGGTGCTGAACTAGTATCTTTGGGGGTACTTCCATTGGCACCAATCTTTGCATTCTCCACGGCATTGGCTGTTGTTGGTGAGATATGCTCCTCTTTCACTTCATGTGGTACACTGTCAGTCTGATCTACTGGCAACCCATTAATGCTGCCATCAAGTGGAACATCGGTACTTTCACCTTTCACAGGGGTAATAGGTTTTCCTTCCTTAATAAGACTAACAATAGTATCAGCTTCTCGGCTCAGCTCCCCATCTGGCCGAAAAGGATTGTCCACACCACTTTCTGCACTGAAATGAAATAAAATTACAATTACTACTGTGCTTTTGACATTAATGCTTTATGGAAAGAGTAAACAAAGTTACACTCTTACCTTAGAGAAAGAGTTCTAGTCTAGTAATTACAATATAAAAAGAGTTCTAGGTCTAAGTACAATTATGCCCAAAATATTACACATTTTTAATTATATTTGTATTACTTTTTGTCACACAGTCCAATTCTAAAAATTACAGTGTTTATTAGTAGAGCTTATTAATAAAAATAAAAAAATAAATACCCACTCAAGCAGCTGCTTGCCAGTTTATATGCCATAGTAGAAGATCTGTGAGGATGGCAGGACCTCAGCAGAAAAATGACACATACATCCATGCCTTACCCGGGGCTCGAACCCAGGTCTCTTAGATCAGTAGCCAAGTGCGCTAACCACTCAGCCATGGGATGGCTGAGCTTATTAGCCTATTTATAATTATATTTTATTGGTGGCCAATGTTCTTATTCAGTTCTGACAAATAGTTTATGGAAGCAAAAAGGTTGGTATACACTGACAAAAAAGTATACTGATGAGATTATTTTTTATTTGGAGTTGTACTAACTCATTTTGAATATACACAAAATCCAAGGATATTGGATAGAAAACAGTCCTAAAATTCAGTCAGTCCACGTATTATATAGTAAAAATTCAAAGGCTAATTTGATAACTTGCATCATTTGTTTATCCTAATACCCCCTCAAATTCCATGCTATGAATTAATGCTATAATTTGAGTTACTTTAGATGTTTCCTCCAAAATTCAGATGTTTTGTGACACCTTTTCAACTGTTAAACATATAATAGCCGATTGTCTTAGTTTTAACTCGGAAAAACGTTTTTATTTCAACTTCCCTGATTTTACATCCAAGCCCCTTACACTCTGACATCTTTTACTAGATCATTGTTGTTTTATCCTTGTATTTCGACTTTTACAATATATTGGATATATTACTCGCCTATAGTTTTACTTTGCTGTTTCTTATTCTGTATTTTAATGCAGGTCTTTTACACTTGGATTGCTTTTATGTTTATATTTATCTCTTGTTGCTTATTTATACATTTGTTCATTGTTGTTTTACCTCTTTTGCTGTCAGCGTCTTTGTAGTTTGTATTAATTTTTAATTTGATTTCATAATTTTTATCATTCATTTTGTCTTTGGTGCATTTTAGCCTTAGATGCTAAATTTGCATAAAACCCTAAACAACCAACCAAAATTCAAATTTAGGGGTTGTCCATAAATTACATAATGTGTAATACAGGAGATTCTGAAGTTGTGTTAGAACCTCATGAGCTATGGGGTCTTTATGACCACTTGGCTCATTGTGTACACAAAAGTATTGCTCAGTAGATAAAACATCCACACCAACTTTACTGAATTTTGGACCAGTTTTCTATTTATGCTGCAATTTCTACGTTACTTTTTCTTCCGAGATTTGCCAATAGCACAAACCTCTTCATACTTGATAACACTTAATAGATAATGAGTGTTCATTTCATGAAGATTTTGTTGTAAATTGTTAGTCTGTATTTTACTCTTGCTTATTATACTATACGTAAGTGAATCTTACAGAACTCTGTTAATGCATTCTTCCCCTAAAAGTTCTGCAGCCTCTGATTTTTGCACAATAAAAATATTAAACTCTGAATAACTAGAAAAAATTAAAAGTATTATATTTCAATAATCACCAATTATGGAAAAAAATTGCAGCTAGTGAAAAATTTTCACTCAAGAAATCTAGATATGGATGTATATATCCATTGTAGTAATATAGAACATATTAATGCTGATGGGAAAGGCATGATCTTCAAAAGCCAACACAGGATCATTAGCTGGACAAAAAATGCGATGAACTCAGTAGCATTACAATAATGTAGGGTTGGGTTGTTTTACCTCTAAGCACTTTTTTGCACACAATGGACTAAATCACCAGATCACACAGACCATTAAGGCTCAGAAGATTGGGGGATGGGGGCAACTGGACAAGAGATATATGGTAGCCTCCCATAAAAGTCATCCAGCATGTTCTTTAATGTACACGGGGTATGGCTCTTCCGAACACAGGGGCCACAGCTTTACATCCCATCTGCTAGATGGCACTCTTTTGAAGCCATCGGTGTCCCCTACTGACCAAGGGCAGGGTGGGGAGTTTCACAGAGATAAATCCCAACTCTAGCCAAGGCAGGACTTGAACCTGGGAACTGCAGATTATGAAGCCTGGTGCACTACCGACTGAGTCATCCCTGCCCCAACAGTGCAGTTTGTTGACATCCTCCAGCTGAATTCCATACACTGTAACAACACATTTCTTTGTTCCTTTCTGCTTACAACAGGTATTTCAAATTAGGCTCATCTTATATCTAACGTCTACTGCTATGGTTTATATCTGATATACAACACGTTTTGGAATTTTCTACAAAAATTAATATAATAGAACTAAATTAATATAATAGATTCCCCTAACTCCAGAGGTTACTACTAGTAGTTAGTACTAACTCCAGAGGCCAAGCAATTTTTTTACTATAATAATTTGTTCATTTAATATTCATCAAAATTCATTAATATTTCATCAAATTAATATTTAATATTCATCATTTAATATTCATCAAATTCATCAAATCATTTAATATTCATCAAATGGGTTGGGTTGTTTTACCTCTGAGCGGCACTTTTTTGCACACAATGGGCTAAATGGCCAGGTCACATGGACCCGAAGACTCAGAGAAGGTTGGGGGAGGGGACCCACTGGACTAGCTGTTGGGAGACAGATGGTAGCCTCCCGTCAAGGCTATCCAGCGTGTTCTTTAACGTGCACAGGGTATGGCTCTCCCGCACATGGGGCCACGGCTTAACATCCCATCCGACGGACAGTGGCCTTTCCAAGCCCATCGGTGTCCCCTACTGACCGTGGGCAGGGCGGGGAATTTTTGCGTAGATAAATCTCAAAGCTGACCCAGCTGGGACTCGAACCTGGGAACTACAGATTACGAGCCGCCCCTTTCATCAAATTGAAAAAGTATTATTTTTCAGGTTTGAATTATGTATTTCTATAAGACAGAAATTGCAAATTTGTTTATTTTCAAAAAACGAATATTGCAGTCTTCAGCAGGGCATAGTGAAGGGACTATGGTTGTGGGGGGGGGGGGAGAACGAAGATCTGCCAACTCGGAAATCAAATTTTGCCAACTTATATAATTAAATTTCTGTAAAGTTTTTAATTTTTATCTACTGTCACTAACATAGCTTGCTTTTCATTCAGTGGGGGGTTTGCAACCTTACAATTCATTTTTTGAATTTCACAAAACCAATCCCACTTTAACCTTTCACATTTGTCGGTTTGTGGATTAGACAAAAATTTGTTCCACCTTATCTTTTCAATGCAATAGAGAAACTTAATGATTTATGTGTCAAATGATAGCTTGTGACTCAAGGAGTGTTACAGGCTATAAAAAATTGATCCACAATGCTTTCTTCCCTACTTAAAGAAGGGGAAATATGAAAAGTTTTCCCTGATATCTCCAGAACAGGAGTGCCAAAAGTAACAAGCTATTTCTCAAATGAGTGCTTCTAACACAGGGAATGTCATAGGCATGAAAAGTTGACCTCCATGCTTTCTTACACCCTAAAAAAAGGGAGAAATATGAAAATGATTGTTCCCCTATATCTCCTGAATGCTGAAAGTAACAAGCTATGTGTCAAATAAAAGCTTTTTACGTGGTAAATGTCTTAGGCTATAAAAAAATTGACCCCCCCCCTGCTATCATACCTCACCTGAAAAGGGGGAGGGGGATATGAAAATAATTGTTCCCCTATATCTCCTGAAAACGAGTGCTGAAAGTAATAAGCTATGTGTCAAATGAAACCTTGTGACATGGTGAGTGTCATAGGCTATAAAAATTTGACATCCCCATGCATTCTTCCCTCCAGAAATTGGAACTGTGAAAGTTGTTCTACTATAAAGATATAGTGCGAGAGCCTACAGCTATGAATTAGATGTCAAATGAAAACTCGTATAATGTAGCCGTAAACTATTATGAATCTTGCCCCCCCCCCACTATTCCCCCTGATAAAAAAAGGGAGGGGTGGATTTTCGTGGGATTTGACTTTAAGGAGTCATATCTCAAAGCTTGTGACATCTGCAATGTCATGGGTAAACTCAAACACAACTCCAAAAGGAAGGAAAAATGTGGTCAATTTTACGAGTCATGTATGAAATTAAAGTTTTTGAAGGTAGCTGTTTTTAGTGACAAACTAGAAGAATGCATATCACCGGTGGCACATATGAGAATCTTGTTTTCAAAGAGAATGAAGTTTTTCCTTCACCTACTATTTCATTCCTTAAAAGTTTTTGAGCTAGCGGATGAGAAAAATGCAAATAGTATTTTATTTTTACAACATAAGAGTATTTATTTTTTAATTCTTAAATCTAAAACGTTGCATTTCCCACACCTCTCTCAGAAAAGCGAGTAGATTATTGCTGTCAGCGGAATCTCTCTTAAAAACTACCACTAATTTTTCAGATTTCTATTATATACATATTATTTGTAAAAGTCGATGGCAACACATATTCATAAGATTCAGGTCTTACAGAACAAGATTTTGAGAACTGCAGTTGATGCCCCCTGGTTTGTCACTAACAGACAACTCCATAAAGACCATGCACCTCAAAAAGATCTTTCTGATGGAGATGGTTAGGGGTAAAATTATTGCCCGGTATATCGAATGTGATTGTATGATTTACGATCTACAATGACACTACCGTTTCATCATTTCATTGATCTATAAAGACTCTTATATTAATTAAAACTACCAAGTATTTGAAAAATGTGAATTATATTTCATTAGTACTAATCAAACTAAATATTGTTGAAATTTTGGAATTTTCAAACTTTTTCACCATTAGATGGTGCAATTATAATGCACAAAAGATTACTAAAGGGAAAATAATATTTTATCAATTCCTATCTAATCCTACTAAAAAGATTTCTACTTTTTATAACCATATAGGTAGGTATGAAAAGTTGACCCCCATGCTATATAAAAGTTAGGTATTTTTTAAATTTTTTAATTCACAACTAGCTACGAATTTTGCAAAATCTCCTAGATTTTGCCAACTTGCTGTAATTTTACAAAAAAATATCCAAATTTTTACATCTTCCCTGAATTTGCCAAGTCACTTCGAATTTTACCAACTCTCCTTAATGGTACAAAAACAAGTCGTTTTCAAAACCTGTATTTTACCAAGTTGCTTCGAATTAACTCGCCATAATTTTACAGAAGAAAATCCCAATTTTCACAACTCACCTGCATTTTACCAAGTGGCTTCGAATTTTGCTAACTGCCCTAGATTTGGCCAAGTTGCCTCGATTTTGCCAACTCGCTATAATTTTACAGAAAAAAAATCCAAATTTTTACATCTCACTGGAATTTTGCCAACTCCTCAAGATTTCGACACCCTAGATTTTTCAGAGTTGTCTGGATATTGCTAACCCCCCAAGTTTTACCAAAAAAATCCCAATTTTCACAACTCATCTGGATTTTACAAAGTTGCTTTGCATTTTGCCAACTCTGATTTACTTTGGGGGGGAGCCTCCCCCCATAGGTTTAATCTCACTGCTGCTAAAAATTTGGTGCTAATAAAAATAATGTGAGAAGTTGGGAAAAAACCTGAATTTTTAACCTTTAAGTGTAGGAAACTGACAAATCGTTTTTTGAAAATCACTACAAATAAAAATAAATACCCCTCAGCAACTGCTTATAACAGGTCTGACAAGAGCCTGTCAGTTTAATACACCATAGTAGAAGGTCTGTGAGGATAGCAAGACCTCAGCAGAAAGACAACACAAAGATCCAAATGCTCTTTTAGTATGTAATGTAAATTATTTTATTCATTAGTTGTTTCATAATGTGAGGCTCAGAAGTTGAGTTGCATTTTTAGAGAAAAAAATCCAACACACTGTAAGGGTTAATGCACATTTTATGAGCTTTCATATACCTATAACAGATATTCATTAACAGAGTAGTTCTATCTGTATAGGATATGTTCCATGCTAATCAATAGTTAGCTGAAAACAAAAGTAAGTAGCTAAAAACAGATGATTATTAAGAACTTTAGAAATGTGGTTTTTAGTATGTTAAAGGGGTGTATAATAACAAAGGATTTCCAATAACAGAAGGCATTATTGGCTTAAATTTAAAAAACAATATACCACAAACAGAATTTAAAGCAAGCTTGGGATGGTGTAAGAGTATAATGATAATGGGCTATCTCTGAGGTGGCTTTTACATCATAGTTCAGGCTATTAGTGGCAAAGATTACCATGAAATATAGTTTTTCTATGAAATTTTGTATAAAGGGTGTTCACAACTCCTTTTCAAGTTTTAAAAATTCAAGAAAATAAAAAAGTGGCTAAACAATGCCCATTTCTGCACCTTATATTTTAACTAATGAATTTATATGTTCACGTGCAGAAGTGACTGCAACAATTATTATTTAACTAATGATAATTGTTGCAGTCACTTCTGCACGTGAACATTTAGTGATCCTGAGCACATCAAACTGATACTCTACTATAACACACATTTTGGCTGGCATATCATCTCTCATTCCTCTGTTCCCATTGGGGTTTCAATACCATTGACAGATATCTGGTAAACATGATCCTTGATAGAGCAGACATTTTTGGATCAAGAGCCAAAACAAAAAGAGAGTAAACCAACAAAAATTTGGGAGCAACAAATTATAATCTTTATTGGGTCGAGGCATAATATGAAAAAATAAAGAAACAGCAAATTAATTTATTAATGAAAATAAAACCATAACATAATTGAGTAATACAATATCACAGGAAATGTCCTGTTGACAAGAAACATTTGAAATAATTTGCTTAAAGTTTCTCTTTAGGACATTTCCTGTAATACTTTATTACTGAATTATTTGTAACTGTGAGTGACAAATATTACTTCCATCATGTGAGGCAGCTTAGTTGCCCAATTCCCAATATGGAATATCACCAGTGGCAAATCAACAAAAATATGTGGGAATGCTTATATGTCACACTGTGGAAGAAACCTGTTGATCTCTGATGGTCTAGCGGTTATAATACCTCATGCTTCTGGGAGACATGGGTTCGAATCCCACTCAGGATGAAACCAGATTTTTTCAGCATATAGTTTTAAAATAGGTATATCAGGATTGAACAGGTCAGCTGGAACCCTTTCTTTCTATACCTATAGGAGAAGGGAAGGTTACACCCTATCTGCATTTCACAAGAATTAGCATTGCTGTGCTGATTGCACACACAGAGCTGGACAGAGCTGATAGCAAAGGCAGCCCCATATATAAAGAGGAAAGGAACTCGAGGTTTTTCTGGTCTGCTTCTTGCTCAATGAATTCTCACTTCTTGCTCAGCATTTTAGCTGGCGGTCCTACATACGGGCACCAGGTATCATTTTGTAAAAGTTGAAAATAGTGCGAAACCTGTGCAGAGAATATTAATCTCTCGCAGGGTAATTGTTTGTGTAGACAGAGGAATAAATTGTTTTCTTATTGTTATTTAAGTTCAATGGTTCGAGTCTGATTTAACCAATGTACCAGAAAGGAATAATGTTTCACTAAATTTGTATAAAACGTGTATATGCAGCCCCACATCCAGTTGAGTTTATGGCAAGGCGTATTCAAGCGTATATAACAAAGCTATTAAAAAATATACTGATGAGTGGCATGACTTGAGTTTGCATCTTCTCAACTGCCTTAATCAAATTTTGAATTGCAACAGTGCTTTCAAATTATCATCTGCCAACCTGCTCTAGTGCATGTTTTTAATGAAAATTACTTAAAAAATTTCAGAGTTGAATGTTGAACCAAAAAGTGTCAAGTCATTTTGACCCCTGATATAACCCTATGAGAAGAATTCTTTACAAAGTTATGCACAACTAGAATGGTAATTTGTATAGCTGAAAAAGAGTAATCTGGAAGATCATATTGAGATATTGATAAATTAGTCATGAGGATCTCATGACTAATTATACTTCATAGTTTCATTTTCTTAATAAAATAAACCACAGATTACCTTTTTTGTTTTGGCTCTTGACCCAAAAAAGGTTGCCAAACCCTGGACTATATCAAGGATTAAGCTTACCAGATATGTACCAACAGCATTGAAACATGAAATGATATGCTGGACAAAATGTTTGTTATAGTAGAATATCAGTTGAATGTACTCAGGATCACTAAAGATTCAAATGCTGAGGTAACTGCAACCGTTATAAAACTACTGGATTATTTACCATTTTTGTTCAACACAAAAATTTAAAGAGCTTTCGATTTTTTTTTTCTGAAGTAAATAAATAACAGACAGAACTTTATGTTCTTGAACACAATGTAATTTGTTAATTTTTCATGTGTAACTTGAAACACTTTTAAAAGGGAAATTTAGCAAAACTATAAAATCTTGTAGCAAAGTTCCCTGATATATATCATGAGACAAATATCTCAATAAGCATGACAAATTTCAACAGATCAATAAATGATTTATGTCTCATTTCAGAATCTCCCAATATTCATTTAAATGACCCTTATATTATAAATTCATTTAATTCTATTAATGCATCTAACCTATAAATTCTATTTCTTTCATAGGCAACATAATTTTTAGAGGAAGAATGAATCAGCAACAAAATTTTGTATTGCAAATGCATTTTCCCCTAAAACAATGCATATGCACAAAACATTTTGTTGGTCTTATTATAATTCAAAAGGGACTAATGTTTTCAAAGAGGGATGAAATCACTTTTGCCAACTGCTAGCATTTTATCACAGAAATTTGTAGTTAGTGCACTACCTAAAATAAACACATGGCCACGAAAAATATTATTTTGCAATTCCAGATATTACACTGCCAAAGTCCAAAATTTTGGTTGTTTTACCTCTGAGCGGCACTTTTTTGTACACCATGGGCTAAATGGCCAGATCACAAGAACCCTGAAGGCTCAGAGAAGGTTGGGGGAGGGGACCCACTGGAACAGCTGTTGGGAGACAAATGGCAATCTCTCATCAAGGGCATCCAGCATGTTCTTTAACATGCAGAGGGTATGTCTCTCTCTCTCACACATGTGGCCACGGCTTAACGTCCCATCCAACCGACAGTGGCCTTTCCAAGCCCATCAGTGTCCCCTACTGACTGTGGGCAAGGTGGGGAGTTTTGCAGAGATAAATCTCAACGCTGACCTAGCTGGGACTCAAACCTGGGAACTGCAGATTACAAGCCTGGTGTGCTATCGACTGACCCACCCCCCACCAAAGTCAGAAATACTGGTATAGAGTTGCTTTAAAGATTTAATAACACTAGGTGTATATTTAGAAAATATTGAACATTTATAAGGAGAAAGCTATGAAGTAAAGAGCAGTATGTGAAATGGCTGATAATTAAACAAATTTTAATATGTCTTTACTCATTATTTTTCAGTGGTGCACTAGTAAATTGAAATGGACCTGGATATATCAGTGGATCAGCTTCTTTATACATACTACATGAGATACTTGAAAAACATTTTTTCACTCTGGATGGGTTGTGTGGCAAATTATACTTTTTTTCATTGAGGTCTATGGAATACCCTTCAATGCAAGGTTCTGGCACCAGGAGAAAAAAATTTTAAAAGAAAATATCCCATTTGAAGGGTATTTTCACATCTGAACTACCTTTTCAGAAAAGTCATGAAAATATAAAAACAAAACTGGCCCTCTACCCTTCCGCAACCAAGAAATATTGAAATAACTTAAACGTTTGCTTTTCAAGTTCATAGGAGTAGCAGCTAGAATTGCACGTTGTTCACAATCTTGAATTCGATTAATTTTCAAACAATGGCTTTTTTTCTGACATTTCCAAAATTTCTGATTACTAAAATTGTTTAAAAATTTGTTTTTGACTTATTCAGGTGTCATTAATTTGCAAAAAACAATATTAGATCAGGATACTGCATTTTGCAACTCTGGCCCCAAGATTTCAAATCCATTCTTTTATATTTTCCACTAACCATTTCACCATATTTAACCACTGTACTCTGCCAATTATTTCTTGATTAAGAATCAACTACCGATACACTGCCCTCGACGTAAGATTTTGTGACTGCCCTATCAGGAAATCTGCCAGTGTCCTGGCAGCCCAATCCATTAGTTTTTTAATCCTATATTTCCCGATATAAACTCCAACAGTAAAATTAGAACTAAAAATTAGAACTAAAATCCTGTGCATTACTAGTTTTTACTTTTTAATGGTTAAGGGTATTTTTATGGTTAAACCAATCTTAAAGCTTTTTTGGTAGAATTGAGAAGTAGTCATAGAAGTGAGCAAAAGTAAATAAATTTTACCTCTTCAATGCAAAAACTTATTTAATCCATAAATATCGACTTTGCATATTTCTCATTTTTGTTGCATCTATTTCATAATCAATTCAATCCAACAATAATAATACTAATTCAGTTGTAAATAGTACAATAGAAATTTCAACACACTTAAAATCACTGGTAAATTGATAACAATTTGGTGCTTGCAATAGTTATGATTCAATCTTCAGTTACTGAGAGGTTAGAAAGAAGCTTTATTAATCAGTGTGGCATCATCTAATATTTACTCTATTTTAAGTGGATTCCTATTACATAATATCTACTATTTTTTGTGAACTGTTTTTCAAACTTAAAATTTTCTATGAATTTATCTTTTTTAAAAGTATATTACACTGTGTATCTCTTAGCCATTCCTCTGGCTGTATCTTTTCTGCAATACAAGATGCATATTTATATATATATCCTTAAATTCTTGTTAGCAGTTGGAATTTTCTAATACACCAAATTGAAATTAGTGGTTTTTAGCAGCTGCCACTTCTTGTCAACTTTATCCTACTGTGGTATTCATGAAGACAAGGTTAACAGCATTCCTAAGGTATTTTTAGGCATCTATCATATCTGCCAACAGGGTTGACATTCAGAATGCACCAGTGATTCTGTGGAACTCTCTGTACAAAGACCTCTTTATTTCTGACAGCAGCAATGGTAACAAATGCTTACAAGTCATGTTTCTAAGAATATCACTTTCATTAATTAAATATTAAAATAGTAGTCAAGAGACTTGCAATCTTTTTGGAAGGATATTTATAAAATTTCCACACAACTTATTAAGAAATGGGTTGGGTTAACTCTGAGTGGCACATTTTTGCATGCAATGGACTAAATGGCAAGGTCACAAGAACCCCATGGTCTCAGAGAAGGTTGGGAGGAGTGGACTCACTGGACAGTTGTTGGGAGACATATGGTAGCCTCCTATCAAAGCTGTCCAGAGTATTCTTTAACATGCAAGCATATTGCTCTATCACACAAGAGGCCATGGCTTAACATCCCATCCGACAGATGGTGGCCTTTTCAAGCCCATTGGTGTCCCTTACTGACCATGGGCAGGAAGTTTTGCAGAGATAGATCTCAATGCTGGCCCAGCTGGGACTCAAACCTGGGAACTGCAAATTAGGAGCCTGGTGCACTACTGACTGAGCCACCCCTGCCCCTAAAGAAATGACAACTGGAAGTTTTGAAACATTGGAAAAAATTTTGCTTTGGTTGTTAGATAAAAACACCAAAAATACTTTTTTTTTGTTAAAATACAATGTAACCAATGAAGCTGAGCACATTTTTTACGAAACTCCCTAAAATAATACACATATTTTTACATGCATAGCCAATTCTTTATAATCTGGTCTTTGTAGAACCTCGAGTGGCCAACTTAGATTTCAACACACTATTCTTAGCAAAACAGTGTAAAAGTTAAATGTGGTTGAAATTTTCTTATAAAATTGTATTGCGTTTTGCTAAGAATAGTGTGTTGAAATCTAAATTGGCAACTCGAGGTTCTACAAAGACCAGATTATAAAGAATTGGCTATGCATGTAAAAATATGTGTATTATTTTAGGGAGTTTAATTTACATAGTGTAAAAGTTAAATGTGGTTGAAATTTTCTTATAAAATTGTAATGTAAATTTAACCTTAGATGTCAGTGTTCTGAAACAAATTTTGCATTCTGAAATAACAAGCATAGGTTGATTTACAACTTCTTGACCACTGAATACTTAAATAATAAACCTTTTGGAGATTGCTCTCATCAAATTTCAAAACCTAAAGAATGGCGAAGTCCATCCAAATTCTACCCTCACCAACCCTTTTGTACTTCTCATAAGTGAATTATTGCTCCTCCACTCTGCTTCTCTCACAAGCCAAAAAGATGACACTACCACCCATAAAAACAATTAACACAAACTTACCCATACCCCACACGAAGTTTCAGCTCAGATCACTCTTGAACAGTGCTCATAGCATAAACACCACATTATTGGCTTAGCTCCTCACAACCCTACAATTGGGGGAAATCGTTGGTACTGGTACACCAACTGTCTTCAAAAGATTAATCTGCTTACTACTAGTTTTGGTTCTGCAATGATCATCATTTTTGTTATCAAACTATTTTTCAGTGATTCAATACTCCTGAAAACATCAGGTATTTTCCATATTGAACTATCCAGTTTAGATTCCAGCTAAAACTATAAACTTGATTCTATGTTTGATAATTAATAGAAAGAATAATAACCCATTATTTCTTAATGGAAGTGCTACTGCTCCTTAGGGGAATTTTAAAAATCTGAAACATTTTCTCTAGTTTTCGTTAAGAAATAAATTATCGAATATTTCTCAAATTAACAGTTTTATATGTTTCATTTTGTGAGAAAAATATTTGAAATTTATGAATCAAAATAGTCATAAGTTTGTATACAGGGTATAGTTTTATAACTAGTTTTACACAGGAAAAATTACTTGATTTCCATGAAGGGGTGTTAGGAAATTATACTTAGTAAAAAGTGTAGGACCCAGAAGCATCAAGGACCCCAAAGGCTCAGAGATGTTTGGGGGAGGGGACCCACTGGAACAGCTGTTGGGAGACAGATGGTAGCTTCCTGTCAAGGCCATCCAGCATGTTCTTTAAAAAAAAAGTGGAAAGTGCTGATCTACAAGAATCTAACACTTATGATAGAAATGAGGTCGAGGACAAAAAAAATAAGCAAAACAATTTGCAACTTTTTTCCACTGTTAGAGGGTGCAATTATAGCTATAGGAAGGTTCCAACAGTGCAGATCATAATATGCCATCAATACCTATTCAACCAAAAAAAGAATTTTTAATTTATCTCTGAAGACAAAAAATTTTATGTCTACAGACAGACTGCGATAAAATGAAAACATTTGCTTTTTTTTTCTGAAAATAAGCAAAAATATTAAATATTTAATATATCATCCATTTTAATGTGAAAACTGAAGTTGGCTTTATCAAAGCAGTTGGTGAAGGATGGGACTATCCCAGAAAATAGCTGCTGAAAATTTGGTTTTAATGACATTGTAGCTAGGATGTTATTCATATTTTTATCTTATTAAAACACTATTCACTTTTACAGAGTCAGATTTAAACAAAAATCTATTTTCCAATTTTCATTCAGGCCAGAGTTTGAGCATGCATGCTTGGAATGCTCTATGAAGGAATGTTGCATACCTGTTTTTCTTTCCCAACCTACCACAAGATGCAAATGTGAATGGCACCTCATACCTAGAGAATAAGCTAGCACAGATAGACAACCAAACACCACTGCTTGCACTGCCACCTATAACATTTGGCCATAATTCTCATTTTTCCACCAGCATTGCAACCATTGTTTGCTGAGCAGTTTCTTATCTGACTAATATTTTTTCTCTTTTGCTTTCTTCTTTATTTGAACTGCTTTGAAAATATATCTGGATATGTCAGGAGACCATATTCATCATTATGACATAGAATTTTTTCAGAATACCTAGCTTACTTGCATGCTAATGTTCTTTAAAGGTCTATCTGATCACAAAAGGCAATCAGTTGCTTTCAATTTATAGTATATTTTTCAATCTTTATAAGTGCATGATTGTTGACTTTTCTTCTGTTTGTGTCATCTAATTGGAAATTAGATTTATCATGAAGACAAAATTTGTTAGAACCCTTTATATTTGAATGTTATTTGCATAAGTGTATTAAACAAAGTGAAAGATAAACTACCTCAAATACATAGTAGATTATTAAAATGTTAAATTGTTCTGAATTATTTGTCATCAAAATAACTTACTGCATACTGAAACCTTTTGCATTTAATTATTGGATCAAAAAAATTTTTATTTCACACCCAGGGGAAAATTTTTGCGAGAGAAAACAATGATAGTACACAAATCATAGAGCTAGATCTCTTAGGGCAGGGCCATTAAGGGTGTGGAATTCTTGGAACAGCATTAGTTGCACTAGCATCAATTTTCTGCTACAGTGGGCACATATTGGAAGTTGTCTAACGGTGCTAATTATAGTATATCTGTGCATCATACCTACCATACTTTATATGACACAATATGAGGTATCATTGTGAGAATTATACTCACGTGAGAGGCGATCCATACATTATTAGCCCTCAATTTGTATCCAAACTAGGATGCAACTTTTGACATTTTCGGAGATAATGTAATAAAAGTTCCATCATCATTTCATATTAATTTGGCATTTCTAGATACTCTTTCTTGCCATTTGAGCAATATTTTTTACAAACTTTTCCTAAAATTCCTTTTAAATTCTGTCAATGTACAGATCAATAGACTGAAAGGTAATATTAAATCGAAAGGATAAAATAGCAGTTCTTACCAAAATTAGGTATTGTCTTTGGAGTGCACTCACATATAATTTATTTTTGCATGGAAAGGATATCTGATTCTGAATATTCTTTATAGATTATTATATGGACCACATAAACGTATTTAAAAGTCTCTTAACACATTTTTCAAAAAATCCCTTTTAATCAAGAAATCAAAGAAATTTTCCATTCTTAAGATTCTTTAAAATTTGCATGTAAGGAAAAGCAAAACATAAAAGTTATACTCAATTAATTTGGAAATTCATGATTAGTTGGCATGATCAGTTGTCCCTTCCTGAATTTCAAAACTTATAATTCATGCTGAAAAATACGTAACAAGAATAAAACAAAATTCCAGAGGAATTTTCAATCTAAAATCAGCTTTAAAAGAACAAGTTTAAAAATTATGGATTTCTTAAAATTCAGGGTTCAGCAATTAATTTTTTGTATGTTAAAAGGACGATAGGTTTACAATCGTACTAAATTAAAAATATTCTTCTTTCTTTCCAATAAGGACAGAACTCTTATTTCAAATTAATACAATATATTTACCCAGTTTCTTTCGTAGTTTATGTTTTCGTTGTCAGATAACTCAAATGATTCAGAAAGATTAAATTTTTATCCATATTAGAAGCAAAATGGATAAAAAAAAAGTTAACTATATCAGGGATGAACTTTTTTTTAACTTAAGTATTCAATTCACATCACTTAAAAGCAGTGAAAAATATAACTCATCGACACAATATCAGCTGGCATCCTTCATACCAAGGGCATCATTAAATGGCAGCCATGATGCTAGAATCTGTCTCTAGAAACTTAATGCGCATTTCGAAAATTAAAATAGTCGAATTAGTATACCTTACCGAAAAACTAGCTAAGTTAAGAATGTAACTGATTTTTGTTACAGAGAAGGGTACGTTTAAGTACCTACCGTTCCACAGGCACAACGACGTAATAAACATGTAACCGGTTATCTATCGTAGCCATTGTCGGCGGTTAGGCTTAGCAACAGAGCTACGCCATGGCCGAAGCGGCTCTCTTCACAGAGGCTACTTCAACTATCCGGACACTCCCTGCCGCATCACTGCTGCTCCTGGATGTGATCTCACTTCCTGGTCTGTTTTTTTCACCAGAGAAATCATCCCTTCACGACAATCTCACATAGTGCTTCCGACAGGGGCAGGGATAACGCCACACAGGGAGAATAGCTGCAGTTCGCGTCGCAACAGCATCCTGATAATCTCTACGGCAGGGTGTCTCCCAACTCATCTTCCTTGAAGGGACTCTGTGCGCTGGTTGCACAGATGTATGTGGGGGTGCGCGCCGCCGCTATGTGCTTCGTAGCTTGTCTGCATGCATGTCTACTCGCTATTTATATCTTCATCTGTTCTGCGCTTTCGAACGCATCGTCATGAACACGTTTCTCGTGAATATGACGACCATCACTGACCTTTTCAGTTGCTGTCAGTAGTAGAGACGTAGAGTGATGTTTCTTGCTGAATCTCATCTTTCAGGATCGCTACACCAGAGCGCAATGCCACATATGATAAATGAAGTCAAACTTTGGTCACTTCCTGCAACAGGATGCGAGCTCTGAGCTTCGGACGCAAGTAGTGGTCAAATAAATTCCAGTGGACCAATCAACTGATTAAACACAACGGATTGTTGAAACCATCCTGTCTTACGTTAAAGAGAGAGTGTATCTTCACTATAAATTTTTAATCGCAAATCACTGAAATGTATATTCAGTAGGTGATGTAAAAGTCGCTGACAGTTCAAATAGAGAAAAACAAAAGGGCCACCATTTTCCAAATGAAATTTGTCAACATAAAAGATTGCATTATTATAGAATCTGCAGTGGTATAGCCAGGATTTTTGTAAGGAATCAGAGAAGATTGAGGGTTGGGTTGGTTTGTTTCACCTCTAAGCGGCACTTTTTTGCACACCATGGGCTAAATTGCCAGGTCACAAGGACCCCAAAGGCTCTGAGAAGGCTGGGGGAGGGGACCCACTGGAACAGCTGTTAGGAGACAAATGGTAGCCTCCAGTCAAGGCCATCCAAGGTGTTCTTTAACGTGCACAGGGTATGGCTCTCCCCTACACGGCTTAACGTTCCATCCAACGGACGGCGGCCTTTTCAAGCCCATCGGTATTCCCTACTGACCGTTGGCAGGGCGGGGAATTTTGCGGAGATAAATCTCAACGCTGACCCAGCTGGGACTCGAACCTGGGAACTACAGATTACGAGCCTGGCGCGCTACCGACTGAGCCACCCTCGCCCCAGAAGATTGAGGAGGAGTCCAACTGGAGAGCTGTTAGACATGTAGCTCGTTTAACGTACACAAGACATTACTCTTCCGCAAACGGCGGTCTTTACAAGCCCATTGATCTCCCCTTTCTGACCGAAAGCAGGGTGAGGGGTACAGCGGGGATAAATCTCACCGCTGGCACAGTTGGCTTTCGCGCCAGGCTTGTAATCTGCAGTCCCCAGGTTCGAGTCCCAGCGTTGAGATTTATCTCCGAAAAACTCCTCGCCCTGCCCTCGGTCAGTAGGAGACATTTATGGGCTTGGAAAGGCCGCTGTCCGTCGGATGGGGCGTAAAGCCATGTCTCCGTGTACGGGAGAATCATACCCTGTGCACGTTACAAAACACGCTGGATGGTCTTGACAGGAAGCTGCCATGTCTCCTAACAGTTATTCAGTGGGTCCCACCCTTCTGAGTCCACAGGGTGCTTGTAGCCTGGCTATTTAACCCATTGTTTGCAAAAAGTGGCGGTCAGAGATAAGACAACATTATATAGATAGCATTTTCATTCCTTTTCTAATGTAAGCAACTTTTTTTGGATGAATATATTTTCCTTCATTTTGTTAAAAAAAATTGTTTTCTGGATAATATGCTATCATATTATCTAGAAATAATAATTCTCCAGAAATACAGAATAAAATTCTCTCCACAATGCGTGGGTAGGAAAATATTCTCAGAGGAGAGGCAAAAATCTTATTTAAACAATGGTCAAACCTTTCGAATGGTTATTAATACATTGTGAAGGGGAATCTGTGTATTTCTGTAAATCAGGCTTGTGGCCGAAATAAGTATTTGCCTTTACAGACAATGGAAAACTGTCAGACAAAGTAAATTTCTAACTTCATAAAATTTCAACTGTCATCAAAGGATTAAAATGGACTGCTGCTTCCAGAATAATTATTAGAATCGGTGGTAACTTTTTGAATGGAATTTTAAATCAGTATTTTAATGAATAAAAAACAAGCAAGTCATTTTAATAATGTAATTGAAATGGCTCACAGCTATATGAATACTTGTTAAAATGATAGCGACTTTATTTTTAAAATTTGTCCATGGCTTTTGGTCATCAAAATACGTTGTTGCTTTTTAAAAGTTCAGTAAACGAATCGATTATCTTTAAATGGTAGTTAAAACTGGCATCTATTCTTTGAACAATTATTAAAGTGGAAGATGTTCTTGGTAAATTGAAATGAGTGACTACTCTTTTCTGAGTTATTTTACCTCTCAGCGGCACTATTTTTTTTGCACACAATGGGCTATAAATGGCCAGGTCACAAGGGCTTCGAGGGCTTAAAGAAGGTAACCCATTGGAACAGCTGTTGGGAGACAGATGGTATCCTCCCGTAAAGGCCATCCAGCGTGTTCTGTAACGTGCACAGGGCATGGCTCTCCTGCACACGGGCCACATCATAACGTCCCATCCGACAAACAGCGGCCTTTCCAAGCCCATCAGTGTCCGCTACTGATCGAGGGCAGTACGGGGTTTTTCAGAAATAAATCTCAACGCTAGCCCAGGTGGGTTTCGAACCTGAGAACTGTAGATTACGAACCTGGAGCGCTACAGACTGAGCCACCCCGTCCCTCTTTCTATTTGAATGGGCAGCTTTCTTTTAGTGCCACTGAAAAGAATCTAAATAATTTGCTGCTCTTTGGGTATTAAAACGAGTCACTGTTTGGATGATTGTTAAAATGGGTCGCAGCTCTTGGGATGGTTATTAAATTGGATAATTGCTCTTTGGATGATTGTTAAAATGGGTCGCAGCTCTTTGGATGGTTATTAAATTGGGTAATTACTCTTTGGATATATTATCCATAGAGATCTATGGATAGTTATTAAACTGAGCAGCTGTTCTTTGGAGAGTTATTAAAATGTGTGGCAGCTCTTTGGATGGTAACGAAAGTAGGAAACTGCTCTGCGACAGTAATTAAAATGGGTCTGTGGCTCTTTGGGTATTATATAATGGATCATGCTCAACATATGGGCGGGAACCACCGCTAGAATAAGTGTGAACGCAAGTCCGAAAGATAAAACAACAGTTGAGCTTCCTCTGTTGCTACAAATTCAGTCAGTAACAGGGAAGGACTTAGCAACGAAGAAGAAGAAAGATTGGCCAAATGCCCAACAATGCCCAGTGTCGCTAAACGTCAAGTTCAAGAGTGAAAACTTCAACCATTGCTATTCTTAGTCCACCCCACCCCAGTTGGCACACAAATTCGCCTTTTTTTGTTCCGTGGCAAACCTGGTAACGCAGTTTCGGTGCACTTGCTTAGCAGTTTCCAAGAATATATATATATTTTTTGTTACATAAGACAGCTAATTATATAAGCACACTTTACATTATTTTTTTTAAAACCTGCTACTGAAAAATCTTGCTTCATTTTTAACGAGGAAAGTAGTGATTTTTATGGGACTGGGATAAAAATATTTTATTTACTTGAAGAAATTTTTTTTAAAGGAAAAAAAAATCGCAACGCACTAAACAATTCTTGTACCTAATTTCTTTTATTGATGAAAGTAGTGAAAGAAATACTGTTCAAATATAATGAAGAGTACCTTTTTTTCGCCATATATTTTTTTACGTAACTTTTACAAAATTGTTTTGGTTTTAATAAAAGGTATCAGTTGTTGAAACGAAAAAAAACATTTTTTAAGCATTTCAAACACTTTCGATAAACTATTTCATAGCTAAATATTTGATACCTTTTATTAAAATCAAAAACGTTGTGAAAAATTATGTACAATTAAAATTATGCAAAAATTATGTATTTATCTTTTTTTGACTGTTTAGTTTCAGTGTACTTAAATTCTCTATTATACATATCGATGTGACATTTCAAATAATTTCTGTGTTCAAATATTGCAAAATTACTATTATACTGAGAGGAAAAAAAAATGCTACCATAATAGCATACAGGCCCGAATCTAGAAAAAATTAAAGGAGGGAGGACTTGAAAAAGGGTTGGGTTGTTTTACCTCTGAGCAGCAATTTTTCGCACACAATGGGCTAAATGGCCAAGTGACAAGGTCCAGAGAAGGTTGGAGTGGACACACTGGAAAAGTTGTTGGAAAACAGATAGTAACCTCTCATCAAGGGCATGCAGCGTGTTCTTTTAACTTGCACAGGGTATGGCTCTCAGAAACGGGGCTACGTTTGCCCCCATTTGGGAGAGCCATACGCTGAAGGATCTTGACGGGAGGCTACCATCTGTCTCCCAACCTTCTGAGTCCTTGGGGTCCCTGTGACCTCGCCATTTAGCCCATTCTGTGCAAAAAAAAATGCAGCTCAGAGGTAAACAAACCCAATCCTTCATTTTTAGAAGTTTTTCCAAAAAATTCTTGAAAAAGGTGTGAAATACGCACAAGTTTAATAATTTTTTTTGGTCTCCATATACACATCTAGATTTTGACCAAAGTAAAAAGACTCTTGGAACTAGTTTACAATGGTCTGTTCGTTGCACATGCAAACGTTAATGACGTGCATGTATGAAAATGACAGGATGTCGCAACTTTTTGGCGCCAGTCAGATATTCCTGTGCAACTTTGTTCTTAGAAATTGTATTGAGCATCTGTTTCCAAAACTGTGGTACAAGAGTTTAGTATCAACATTCATTCACACAACTGTTGCATGATAAATGCAAGAAAATGAATCATTTTTCAGCACCATCTTGTTTGTAAAATGCTTATTTTTTTCTTTAGCCTAACGATGTTTTGTAAGTTGATATTTTCCTAATACTGGTGCAAAAATAATGTGCTATGTGAAAAAAAGTCTGAACCCCTGTTCCAAGGGTTTAAAAGTTAGTGTATTTACATTGATTAATTTGTGCGAGGTTTATCCTTTTGCATTCCGTTCGGTTTAAGCCATTATAATTATTCCTTTACACCTTCTGTTTCCAATTTTCAGGGGTTTTTTTTTCAAAGGAATATTAACGCATTTTTGTTTTTATTACATTACTAGTGATGAGCACCCAGAGCTGCTCAAGTTCCACTTTTAAGATGCATTTTCCTTTCACGAAAGATTAGTTTGAGAAGTTACAACAGACTAAATATGAAATATTGCATGCATTCTCATAACCCGTGGTTTCGTAACTATACAAACTATCGAGATTTTTATTTCCGTTTCGAAAGATTTTGGTACTCTGTGGTTTCCGAAGTATTTGACTGAATAGTCCCAAGTTTCGTATACTAGTTCTCCCACTCTGACCTCGTGTTGGGCTAAAAAAGAATCTGATCTCTATCTGCAATGAGACTGCTTAAAATATTTTTGGGAATGTGGGGGGGATCTGACAACAACAGCAGAATTACACGTTGTTATGACTCTTAGGTTCAATTACTGAGCAATGAATGGCAACAATGAATTTGGCATAGAATTCTGTTTCCCGTTTGGAATTTGAACTTGAAATCTGGCACTGCAACTCGACGACAACCATAAACATTCTGAAATTTTGAAGCGTCTAACCACGACTTCCCGATTAGTTATGGCTGCCACAGATAACGTAGACATATTTTATGAATTTGGATGCATTTATGATTCTTTTGAGTAAAGAACTAGGTGACAAAATATATGATACCAAAGTATATATATCTAATGCAATTGCCTCTTTGGTAGCAGGAAAAGAACGCATAAAAAAACAGCAGCTTCGATATAATCATCATCATAACGTGAAATTATTTGACTCTGTTGTAAGATCTCCCTGAGATGGAACTTTTCATACGAGCCATATCTCTAGATGTCGTTACTATCATTGAAACTCAAAAAAAAAAGGAAAAATGAAGGAAGAGAGAATAAAAAATTAAAGAATGCCACAGGAACTAAAAATTAGAGTTTTTAAAAATTAGAGAGAGAAAAATAAAAGCCAAAAGAAGTGTTAACAGCAGTTGTAAGCCTAATCGAAGAAAGCATTAAATTTAGACAGGATTCAGACAGAAAAGCTCTCAGCCAATGAGAAGAGAGGAATTTTGGTATTGGCCGAGTCTCAAAAGGAAGATTACATGAATACAATGTCAAAAATTAATAAAAAATAATGAACTTTAACATTAATAAAAGGGAAAAATCTCTAATTCAACTAGAATTAAAGCAAATAAAGGAAATAAATAGCATAAATAACAAAAAGGATCACTTTTTAAGCTTTAAAAAGTTTGCAAACACAGTTCAAATATGTAGTCCCATACTGAGAAAGAGTCCGGTAGGTCACTAGAATGGAGTGCTTTTTGGTATATTTTTTTAAATTTTGACTTGATTTTTCCTTCTTCTGTGATTGTCCTTCGAAGAAATATGAAAGAAGAAGGGATTTCCCATTCAGAATCAGAAGAAATCGGGTTTGCAACAAATTTTAAAACATCGACGATATCATCAAAAGTTTCTTGGGATTCTTCATCATCAAGAATGCAGTCTTCTCGGTGATCCGGAAGCCGATCTTGGATAAAGTCCGAGATTGCAAAACTCAGATTTGCTTTAAGTTGAATTTTTGAAACTTTTTTTCTTTGGAAAGTCCACAACTGAAGCAATTTTAGAACTTTTAGGAGAAGACACAAGAGAAATGGTTTTTCTTTTATGGGAGGAAGAGACCAGAACCATATTTTCACCATTTGTAGATTCAGGGGGTGTAGTTTGACTTTTTTCAGGATTCGAAGATTTAAAGACTGTGATTTCAGAATCTGAAGATTTCCGTTCCGAATTTTTTGCACCACTTGCATAATTTTTGAATCCCTTTATACCAGATTGTTGCATTGAAATTTCCCACTTTGAGAAAATTTGGGATGGGTTTCAGCATTTGAAAAGACAAGGGTTGGGTTGTTTTACCTCTGAGCGGCACTTTTTTTACACACCATGGGCTAAATGGCCAGGTCACATGGACCCCTAAGGCTCAGCGAAGGTTGAGGGAGGGGACCCACTGGAACAGCTGTTGGGAGACAGATGGTAGCCTCCCGTCAAGGCCATCCAGCGTGTTCTTTAACGTGCACAGGATATGGCTCTCCCGCACACAGGGCCACGGCTTAACGTCCCATCCGACAGACGGCGGCCTTTCCAAGCCCATCGGTGTCCCCTACTGACCGTGGGCAGGGCGGGAATTTTGCGGAGATAAATCTCAACGCTGACCCAGCTGGGACTCGAACCTGGGAACTACAGATTATGAGCCTGGCGCGCTACCGACTGAGCCACCCCCGCCCCTGAAAAGACAAGATTCTGGTGCCTGTCCTTATTTTCTTCAGCCCTTTTGAAGTAAGGAATTCATCTTTACAGTCCAAGACTTTGCCAAAAGGCTCAAGGGCGGCTTGAATTTCGAAGTGAGTTGTAAAGAAAGGGAGTTTAGCGATGTAAACAGTCTTGGATGGAGACGACAGTCTATAAGATGAAGTTCATAATTGGTCCGTAGTCCAGTTGTTCTCTGCAGGTACAGTCGCTCAAAAAATATCAGAACACTATGGTAGACTACAAAATTCAGAAAAAATATCTGGCAACGATTTTTTTTTAGAAATTAGTGATCTGGCAAACCTTCGTGTCACGTGACACGAAGGTTGCCAGATCACTAATTTCTAAAAAAAAACTGAAACGTATCTGAAACTTTTTCTACATGATTATAAATAATTTTATCCATTCGAAATCATTTTTGTCGAATCTGCTTTAAACAAAAATAAAAAAAATTCAAATATACTGAAGTTGTAGGGTTGGGTTGTTTTACCTCTGAGCGGCACTTTTTTGCACACAATGGGCTAAATGGCCAGGTCACATGTACCCCGAAGGCTCAGAGAAGGTTGGGGGAGGGGACCCACTGGAACAGCTGTTGGGAGACAGATGGTAGCCTCCCGTCAAGGCCATCCAGCGTGTTCTTTAACGTGCACAGGGTATGGTTCTCCCGCACACGGGGGCTTGGCTTAACGTCCCATCCGACGGCCTTTTCAAGTCCATCGGTGTCTCCTACTGACCGTGGGCAGGGCGGGGAATTTTGCGGAGATAAATCTCAACGCTGACCCAGCTGGGGCTCGAACCTGGGCTGCTGATGTTAAGACTTTGGCGAGAACTTTCATGAAATAGCAATGGGTTGGTAAATAATTAAACAAAAAAATTTCCAAATGCTGTACGAAGATTTGTTTATTGTTTGAGGATTTATAAAAAAAAAAACACTGTGCCTTTCGACTGCCTGATGATGTATTGCAACATTCTGAATATTCAAGAAATTTTTCTCAAGGAAAAAATATAACTGCATAATATAAGGCGTAATGTCTTATTGCGTAGTTTGCGGAGATATGTGCAAAATGCTCTATTTTCAGTTGTGCTTGTTTTACACCTCTGAGCCCCTACTGACCGCGGGCAGGGAGTTTTGCGGAAATAAATCACAACGCTGTCCCAGCTGGGACTCGAATCTGGGAACTACAGATTACGAACCTGGCGCGCTACCCACTGAGCCACCCCCGCCCCTTAATGTGTACAGAGTATGGCTCTCCTGCACATGGCAAAACGACTAACGCCCCATGCGGCAGGTTGGGTTGTTTTACTCTGAGCGGCACTTTTTTGCACACCATGGGCTAAATGGGCAGGTCACATGGACCCCGAAGGCTCAGAGAAGGTTGGGGAAGGGGACCCACTGGAACAGCTGTTGGGAGACAGATGGTAGCCTCCCGTCAAGGCCATCCAGCGTGTTCTTTAACGTGCACAGGGTATGGCTCTCTCCCGTACACGGGGCCACGGCTTAACGTCCCATCCGACGGACGGCGGCCTTTCCAAGCCCATCGGTGTCCCCTACTGATCGTGGGCAGGGAGAAGACATTTGCGGAGGTAAATCTCAATGCTGACCCAGCTGGGACTCGAACCTGGGAACTACAGATTAGGAGCTTGGCGCGCTACCGACTGAGCCACCCCCGCCCCTCCCATGCGGCAGAGTGGCCTTTCCAAACCCATTGGTATTCCCTGCTGACCAACGGCAGGAGTTTTACGGAGAAAAATCCCAACGTTGGCCAAGATGGGGCTCGAACCTGAGAACTGCAGAGTTCGAGCCTGGCGCGCTACCGACTGAGTTATCCACGCCCCCACATTTAATGTGAAAATATATCTGCAGATAAAGATGAAATTTAAGTAGATTTGATTACTAATTTTCAATGATATTCGTTTAGTATTTAAAAGATTATGGACCCTGCAATATTTAACAAATTATTTTGTTTTATAAAAATCATTCATGATTACCTAATACTGAAATAATCATATTGTATATAAAAAAAAATGTATATCAATTTTATTAAATAATTTTAAAAAGTGCTGATTATTTAATTTTGAGGTAAGTTCTTACGATTCATTACCATTGAGAAATATTCCAGGGTTGCAGGTTGTTTTACCTCTGAGCAGCACTTTTTTTGCACACCATGGGCTAAATGGCCAGGTCACAAGGACCTCGAAGGCTCAGAGAAAGTTGGGGGAGGGAACCCACTGGAACGCCTGTTGGGAGACAGATTGTAGTCTCCCGTCAAGGCTATCCAGCGTGTTCTTTGATGTGCACAGGGTATGGCTCTCCTGCACACGGGGTCACGGCTTAACGTCCCATCCTTTCCAAGCCCATCAGTGTTCCCTACTGACTGGGGGCAAGGAGTTAAGGTTGGGGGAGGGACCCACTGGAACAGCTGTTGGGAGACATAAGGTAGTTTCCCGTCAAGGCCATCCAGTGTGTTCTTTAATATGCACAGGATATAGTTCTCCCGCACACAGTGCCACGGCTTAACGTCCCATCCTTTCCAAGCCCATCGGTGTCCCCTACTGACTGTGGGCAGGAAGTTTTACAGAGATAAGTCTCAACGCTGACGCAGCTGGGACTCGAACCTGGGAGCTGCAGATTACGAGCCTGGCACGCTACCGACTGAGCCACCCCCGTCCCGATATATTCTAGCTTCAGAACTTTTTAAATACTGAACGAATATTGTTTAAAAAAAGAAATATAAATAGATTTGATCATGGTCTTTAATTTATCGTCAGACATTTTGTTGCGTTAAATGCATATTTTAGATGTTGTAGAGCTTTGGAGTTAGACTCATTGATATAATAAGGAAAGACATATTTCGACAGGGCACTGCATTAACAGAAGTAGATTTGCTACGGTGATACGGCCAGGGATATCCCCTTTGCTCTATGGTGGTTACGCCCCTAAATTTAAGATATACAGTGAAAAATATTAGGATAATGGGTAAGATTATTATCGATACAAGACATCTAAATTATACTCTTCTTAGGAATCAAAGAGTTGGGTTGTTTTACCTCTGAGCGGCACTTTTTTGCACACCATGGGCTAAATGGCCAGGTCACATGGACCCCGAAGGCTCAGAGAAGGTTGGGGAGGGAACCCACTGGAACAGCTGTTGGGAGACAGATGGTAGCCTACAGTCAAGGCCATCCAGCGTGTTCTTTAACGTGCACAAGGTATGGCTCTCCCGCAAACGGGGCCACGGCTTAACGTCCCATCCGACGGACGGCGGCCTTTCCAAGCCCATCGGTGTCCCCTACTGACCGTGGGTAGGGCGGGGAATTTTGCGGAGATAAATCTCAACGCTTACCCAGCTGGGACTCGAACCTGGGAACTACAGATTACGAGCCTGGCGCGCTACCGAATGAGCCACCCCCGCCCCAGGAACCAAAGAAGTTATTTCCTTTAGAAACAGTTGGTAGTATTGTTATGATCGTATTAATTTGAAAGTAATTTAGAAATACGCTTAACAATTTAATATACATGTATAATTCATATCATTAGTAAATATTCTACTAAAACACTGATAAGTAAATTTATTTCACAACAAAATTATGTGTTGCTTGTACGGACAACATCTTAAGGCAAGAAATCGCCTGTAATGACGTGAAGACTGAAAAAAAAAGAGGTAAAGGTTGTGTGTGACCGGGTGTGGTCACACCCTCTGCAACATTAGAATTACACCACTGGCCCAAGCTTATGACGTAGTAGAATAATTGAATCTGACTCAATTTTGAATGGGAAAAGATTTTCTCCTGAATGTTCACTTACCTGTATGTCTTTGAGTGTTGCAGAAAATCCTTATTTACAGTTGCAAAATTCTTAAGGATTTTTTTTTACGTCGAACAAATTTCGTAGCTTTTGATTAAAATTAGTCACTTCACAACAAAAGCAATAAAAAATATATAATAAAAAACTAGAAATTATCAAATTATTAGACAAACACGAGAAGCGGTCAAACAGTTTAAAAAAGCATATACGGGTAGCGTTGTTTTACCTAAAAAGCTGAACTTTTGCACACTTGACTAAATGGCCTAGGTCACAAGGATCCCAAGGGCTCGAAGAAGGTTGGGGGAAGGCTTGGGTTGTTTTACCTTTGAGCGGCGCTTTTTTGCCCACAATGGGCTAAAAGGCACTGGATGGCGCACAAGGCCTTTAACGTGCACAGGGTATGACTCTCCAGCACACGGGGCCACGGCTTAAACGTCCCATCCGACGGACGGCAGCATTTCGAAACTCATCAGTGTCCCCTACTAAACGTGGCCAGGGCCGGGAATTTTGCGGAGATAAATCTCAACGCTGATGCAGCTGGGACTCGAACCTGAGAACTACAGATTACAAGCCTGGCGCGCTACCGACTGAGCCATCCCCGCCTCTCCAGCACACGGGGGACACGGCTTTAAGTACGATCAGACAGACGGCGGCCTTTCCAAGCCCATCGGTGTCCCCCATTTCTGATCGATGCAGAGTGTGGTTGGATTGTTTTACCTCTGAGCGGCACTTTTTTTTTGCACACCATGGGCTAAATGGTCAGGTCACATGGAACCTGAAGGCTCAGAGAAGGTTGGGGGAGGAGACCCACCGGAACAGCTGTTTGGAGACAGATGGTAGAGTCTCCCGTCAAGGCTATCCAGCGTGTTCTTTAACGTGCACAGGGTATGGCTCTCCCGCACATGGGGCCATGGCTTAACGTCCCATCCGATTCACGGCGGCCTTTCCAAGCCCATCGGTGTCCCCTATTGACCGTGCGCAGGGCGGGGAATTTTGCGGAGATAAATCTCAACGCTGAACAGAGTGGGGTAGTTTGGCGGATATAAATCCCAACGCTGACACAGATGGGACTCGAACTTGGTAATTGAAGATTACGTCCCTAGTGCGCTACCAATTGAACCACCACCACCACCCTGAGAAAAAGAAGTACAGATTCACAGGGAGATGAAGAAAAATAATTATTTGGGAGTGATAAAGATTTCTTTGAGACATCATAGAAGCAAACTACTGGGGGGGGGGGGGGCTTCATATTTCTTTTCTATTACTACAAAATGAAATTCGTTTGGGCGTGCAAAAATATTCTGTAACCCAGCTGTGGACGAATATTATAGAAACTCGAAAATTAGGTCTTAAAGACTCGAGAACTCTGCTTACCTCATTTGCCTGGCATAGGCTGACTGGTCGGATATGGGAGATGCCATGCTGTCGGATACGAAGTCGAGGACGACGTCTGGTGAAGGTGGGGTGCAGGCGACCTGGGTCACCTGTTGACTCTCGAAGAATTTGACTCGGACTTTGGCTGGATGCAATCTCGCCTCCTCTCTGCAATCAGAAAAATATGGATTCTTTCAGCATATTTCTAAAACAGTGCAAAAAATAAAATTGATAGCGATATGGGGAGGGGGTGGCTCAGTCGGTAGCGCGCCTAGCTCGTAATATGTAATTCCCAGGTTCGAGTCCCAACTGGGTCAGCGTTGAGATTTATCTCCAAAAATTCCCCCGCTCTGCCTACGGTCAGTGGGGGACACCGAAGGACTTGGAAAAGCCGCCGTCGGATGGGACGTTAAGCCGTGCGGGAGAGCCATACCCTGTGAACGTTAAAGAACACGCTGGATGGCCTTGACGGGAAGCTACCATCTGTCTCCCAACAGCTGTTCCAGTGGGTTCCCTCCCCCAACCTTCTCTGAGCCTTCGGGGTTCATGTGACCTGGCCATTTAGTCCATGGTGTACAAAAAAGTGCCGCTCAGAGGTAAAACAACCCAACTGATAGCGATATTAAGGCTACTCGATATCTTTTTTTTCGTTTTCTTTGGAAACGAGATAATAGTTTCGCTTTGTCGTCTGTCCGTCTGCAGACATCGAACTTTTTCGTTTACAGAGATAAATTAAAAATTCTTTTTGTGCTGGATAGGTATTGAATAAATATTACGATATGCATTTTCTGAATTTCTCTAAAGCTATTATTACGCCCTTTATCGGTGGAAATTTTTGAAAATTCAAAAATTTCAAACGAATATTGCAAACGATGTATTTATGCAAGAAATTTTGGTGACGGATTGTAAAGTTACGAAATTTCCACTGTTCAACAATAAGTTGGCGCTTAAGACCCAGGGAGGTCGAAAAACGCATTTTTTTTTGTTTTAGCAGGCAATTTTTTTTTTATAGATAAATGAAAAATTCTTCCTTAGATAGGAATTGATGAAATATTATGATAATCTCCTTTCCGAATCTTTCGGAAACTATAATTGCGAACTCTAACCTGGAAAAAGTTAAAAATTTCAAAAGAATATTGCAATGATGTTATTAATGATAGAAATTTTAATGGCGGAATGTGAACGTCATTAAGGGTTGGGTTGTTTTATCTCTGAGCGGCACGTTTTTGCACACCATGGGCTAAATGGCCAGGTCACATGGACCCCGAGTTGGGTTGGGTTGGGTTCTTTTACCTCTGAGCGGCACTTTTTTGCACACCATGGGCTAAATGGCCAGGTCCATGGACCCCGAAGGCTCAGAGAAGGTTGCGGGAGGGGACCCACTGGAACAGTGTTGGGAGACAGATGGTAGCCTCCCGTCAAGGCCATCCAGCGTGTTCTTTAACGATGGGTTGTTTTACCTCTGAGCAGCACTTTTTTGCACACCATGGGCTAAATGGCCAGGTCACATGGACCCCGAAAGCTCAGAGAAGGTTGGGGGAGGGGACCTACTGGAACAGCTGTAGGGAGACAGATGGTAGCCTCTCGTCAAGGCCATCCAGCGTGTTCTTTAACGTGCACAGGGTATGGCTCTCTCCCGCACACAGGACACGTCTTAATGTCCCATCCGACGGACGGCGGCCTTTCCAAGCAAATCGGTGTCCCCTACTGACCGTGGGCAAGGCGGGGAAATTTTGCGGAGATAAATCTCAACGCTGACCCAGCTGGGACTCGAACCTGGGAACTACAGATTACGAGCCTGGCGCGCTACCGACTGAGGCACCCCCTCCCAAACGTCATTAAGTTTCCATTAGAAACAATACAAAGTGATAATTAGAAAGCTATTTTAGTTGGATTGTATTAGTGAAATATAATTCGTATTTTTGAAATACTTAGATACGTTTAATATATATATCTTTACAGATCACGAAGTATGAAAATGGTCGAGTTGTTACCGAGTTTTTGAAATAATATAATATAAAATAGAAATTTAAAATTTTAGTGGTAGCTTTTTTAAAAGACATTTCACTTTTTCTGAGAGAGCTGTGGAAAATGCAACTTTTTAAATTTAAGAATTAAAAGACGAATACTTTTTATGATGCATAATTACTAATAATATACTATTTACATTTTCCTCGTCATCCGGCTAGCTCAAAATAAAATTGTTCAGGAGTTAAAGGGTATGTAAAGGAAAAATATTCGTTCTCTTTGAAAACGGGGCGGGGGTGGCTCAGTCGGTAGCGCGCCAGGCTCGTAATCTGTAGTTCCCAGGTTCGAGTCCCAGCTGGGTCAGCGTTGAGTATTATCTCCGCAAAATTCCCCGCACTGCCCACGGTCAGTAGGGGACACCGATGTGCTTGGAAAGGCCGCCGTCCGTCGGATGGGACGTTAAGCCAAGCCCCCGTGTGCGGGAGAGCCATACTTTGTGCACGTTAAAGAACACGCTGGATGGCCTTGACGGGAGGCTACCATCTGTCTCCCAACATTTGTTCCAGTGGGTCCCCTCTCCCAACCTTCTCTGAGCCTTCGGGGTCCATGTGACCTGGCCATTTAGCCCATGGTGTGCAAAAAAGTGCCGCTCAGAGGTAAAACAACCCAACCCTTTCTTTGAAAACGAGATTTTTATATGCGCCAGAGGCGATATGCGTCCTCCTAGTTAAATAACAACATTCTGTGATCATTAGGAAGATTTGGTTTGTTTTACGTCTGAGCGAGGGTAGCTCAAACGGGAGTAAAGTAGGTTCGAATCCCCATGTGGATTGGGTTGTTTTACCTCTGAGCGGCACTTTTTTGCACACCATAGGCTAAATGGCCAGGTCACATGGACCCCGAAGGCTCAGAGAAGGTTGGGAGAGGGGACCCACTGGAACAGCTGTTGGGAGACAGATGGTAGCCTCCCGTCAAGGCCATCCAGCGTGTGCTTTAACGTGCACAGGGTATGGCTCTCCCACACAAGATCACGGCTTAACGTCCCATCCAACGGACGGCGACCTTTCCAAGTCCATCGGTGTCCCCTACTGACCATGGCAAGGACGGGGAATTTTGTGGATATAAATCTCAACGCTGACCCATCTGGCAACTCTAACCTGATTACTGCATATTGTGAGCCTGACACGCTACCAACCGAGGTACGCTAGAAATAAGCTTTGAATAAATTAGACCTTAGGCAGCCGCAAAGCCCTTCAGCATAATACATCACAGACATTGGTGAGGAAAGCAAGTCAACAAACATAACAAAAAAACTTTCATGACTTCTCCGTGACTGGAATATACGATTCCCATTACCGTGCAGCAAAGCATGCTAACCGCTAGGCCACTTGGGTGGGAAAAATGAATTATTGCTGAAACAGCTCGCGTGCTACAGAAACTGACAGTATCTTTTCAGCATACTGCGAAATGTCAGTACAAAAAAAAAATCCATAAGGTGAACGAATTATATTTGCTATACTGAAACGCAATGGTACACGGGGATACATACTACAAATTAATCTCCGAAAAATCCCCCACCCTGCCCACGGTAAGTAGGGGACATCGATGGGCTTGAAAAGGCCGCCGTCCGTTGGATGGAACGTTAAGCCGTGATCTTGTGTGGGAGAGCCATACCCTGCGTACTCTAAAGAACACGCTGGATAGCCTTGATGTGAGTTGTTTGGGTTGTTTTACCTCTGAGAGGCGCTTTTTTGCACACCATGGGCTAAATAGCCAGGTCACATTGACCCCGAAGGCTCAGAGAAGGTTAGGGGAGGGGACCCACTGGAACAGCTGTTGGGAGACAGATGGTAGCCTCCCGTCAAGGCCATCCAGCGTGTTCTTTAACGTGCACAGGGTATGGCTCTCCCGCACACGGGGCCACGGCTTAACGTCCCATCAGACGGACGGCGGCCTTTCCAAGCCCATCGGTGTCCCATACTGACCGTGGGCAGGGCGGGGAATTTTGCGGAGATAAATCTCAACGCTGACCCAGCTGGGACTCGAATTTGGGAACTGCAAATTACGAGCCAATTTTTTTTTTGTTTGAAAATGCTCTGTATATTACATAAAAGATGAAAAAAAAAATGTAACAGTTACTGCTCACGTTTTAACTTGATTGATTTTTCAAATTGATTATTGCAAGCTGTCAAATATTTCAGCTTCCACAAATCTTTAAATGTTGATCAAATATCATTGAAAAATCGAGATTTAAATAGAATAGCGCAAGTTGATTTCAGTCTTTTCCGCAAGAAGCTTATTTAAGAAGTTACCGAGTTCTAAATCTTACTGTACAAAAGTTATCTGGTCTGCTTAGTTCCATTAGAGGTCGATTGTTGCCAACGTCACTGCTGTACAGTCGCTCAAAAAAGTATCCTAACACTACCGTTGATTACAGAATTCATAAAAAACATCTGGCAATGATTTTTTTTAGAAATTAGTGATCTGGCAACCTTCGTGTTACGTAACACGAAGGTTGCCAGATCACTAATTTCTAAAAAAAGTTGCCAGATATTTTTTCTGAATTCTGTCCTCGAAGGTTGCCAGATCGCTAATTTCTAAAAAAAAAAAGTTGCCAGATATTTTTTCTGAATTCTGTCCACGAAGGTTGCCAGATCACTAATTTATAAAAAAACGCTGCCAGATATTTTTTCTGAATTCTGTCCACGAAGGTTGCCAGATCACTAATTTCTAAAAAAACGTTGCCAGATATTTTTTCTGAATTCTGTCCACGAAGGTTGCCAGATCACTAATTTATAAAAAAAGCTGCCAGATATTTTTTCTGAATTCTGTCCTCGAAGGTTGCCAGATCACTAATTTCTAAAAAAACGCTGCCAGATATTTTTTCTCAATTCTGTCCACGAAGGTTGCCAGATCACTAATTTCTGAAAAAACGCTGCCAGATATTTTTTTCTGAATTCTGTCCACGAAGGTTGCCAGATCACTAATTCTAAAAAAAGTTGCCAGATATTTTTTCTCAATTCTGTCCACGAAGGTTGCCAGATCACTAATTTATAAAAAAAAACGCTGCCAGATATTTTTTCTGAATTCTGTCCACGAAGGTTGCCAGATCACTAATTTCTAAAAAAAAGGTTGCCAGATATTTTTTCTGAATTCTGTCCACGAAGGTTGCCAGATCACTAATTTCTAAAAACAAATCGTTGCCAGATATTTTTTCTGAATTCTGTATCAACCATAGTGTTCGGATACTTTTTTGAGCGACTGTAGACACTTTGACGTATTACTTACGCTCCACAAAATTTTCTAAAAATCCCCATTGTTTCTTTCGAAAAATATTTTACAAGAACAATACGCTTTTAACGACACAGAAATGGCAACACGTAATCGCGACAAAAGGTCACGAGTTATCTCGTTCATCTCGTGACATGATCAGCGTGGCCACGTAGAGCAATTATCCTGCTGACGAATGGCCATTGTAAGAAAGTCATTCAACCGCTGCGTTAATGAGCATTCGCCCATAGCGCTGAATATAGACATCAATGATGGGTGGATCCCAGGAATGGAGTTGGGTTGAGATGGAAGCTTAAATAACCTTTTCAGAGTCATCTGTGGAATGTCTTTCAGAACAAAAGGTTACCGCACAGCATAGTTTTAATGGATAGTTTGGTAGCGAAAGAATTCTACCTCATAAAAAACGGTCAATTCGTGTAATTTTGAAGAATAGATTAATATTAGAAAGTGGGGCGAAGTACGGTGGGTGTAATTCTGGATTTCCCTTCTCAGATTTATTATAACGGACGGAAATCTCAAGACGTTTTATTCTTGGATATGAAAAAGGCTTTCGATATTGTATCTGAAAAAATACCTTTAGAGAAAAATTGGATCAGGCTGGTTTTAGGAGAGCTATTAAGAATTGGTTGGTAAGTTACCTACGAGGTTCGCTTGTTTTACCTCTGAGCGGCACTTTTTTACACACCATGGGCTAAATGACCAGGTCACATGTACCCCGATGGCTCAGAGAAGGTTGGGGGTGGGGACCCACTGGAACAACCGTTGGGAGACAGATGGTAGCCTCTCGTCAAGGCCATCCAGCGTGTTCTATAACGTGCACAGGGTATGGCTCTCCCGCACACGGCTTAACGTCCCATCCGACGGACGGCGTCCTTACCAAGCCCATCGGAGGGGACTCACTGGAACAGCTGTTGGGAGACAGATGGTAGCCAAGGCAATCCAGCTTGTTCTTTATCCTGCACAAGATATGGCTCTCTCCCGTAAAAGGGACCACGGCTTAACGTCCCATCCGACGGACGGAAGCCTTTTCAAGCTCATCGGTGTCCTCTAATGATCGTGGACAGGGCGGGGAGTTTTGCGAACATAAATTTCAACGGTGACCCAGCTAAGACTCGAACCTGGGAACTACAGATTACGAGTCTGGCACGCTACCGAGTGAGCCCCACCCCTATCTACGAGGTAGAATAGAGATAAAACAGACGGTAAGGAAAGTAATGAAAAAAAAATAATTCAATTATAGAGTGCCTCAAGGTTCAGTTTTGGATCCAGTTTTGTATTTAATTTACATAAATGATCTTTGCAATTTACAGATGAAATCAATCAACCACCTCAGAGGTGCATTTCTTTAAATCAGCGGACCATCTGAGATGGGCCTTCTTTTAAATCAACCAACAACCCCAGATGGGCCTTTCTTTAAATCACGCGACTACCGAGTTGGATAGTTTTACCTCTGAGCGGTACTCTTTTGCACACCATGGGTTAAATGGCCAGATCACAAGAACCCCTGAGGCTCAGAGAAGGTTGGGGGAGGGGACCCACTGGAACAGCTGTTAGAATTGGGTTGGGTTGTTTTACCTCTGAGCGGCACTTTTTTGCACACCATGGGCTAAATGGCCAGGTCACATGGACCCCGAAGGCTCAGAGAAGGTTGGGGGAGGGGACCCACTGGAATAGCTGTTGGGAGACAGATGGTAGCCTCCCGTCAAGGCTATCCAGCGTGTTCTTTAACGTGCACAGGGTATGACTCTCCCACACACGGGACCACGGCTTAACGTCCCATCCGACGGACGGTGGCCTTTCCCAAGCCCATCGGTGTCCCCTACTGACCGTGGGCAGGGCGGGGAATTTTGCGGAGATAAATCTCAACGCTGACCCAGCTGGGACTCGAACCTGGGAACTACAGATTACGAGCCTGGCGCGCTACCGACTGAGAAACCCCCGCCCCGCTGTTGTTAGAAGGATGGTAGCCTTCTATCAAGGCCATCCAGCAACCTTAACATGCAACATACACGGGGACACGGTTTAACTTCCCATTCGACGGACGGCGGTCTTTCCAAGCCCATCGGTGTTCTCTACTGACAGTGGGTAGGGCGGGGAGTTTTGCGGAGATAAATCTCAACGCTGACTCAGCTGGCACTCGAACCTGGGAACTGCAGATTACAAGCCTCGCGCGCTACCGATTGAGCCAGACCCAAAGTAAGAGGACTTTAAATAATCTCGCTTTCCATTTTCCTCATATGGAAGTGCCCCAATATTTTTCGCAACATGCGTACATTCCTCAATTAAAAATTTCGTGTTTCAGTAATAACGTCATCATATCTTCCACTCTGCTTTTGCGTTTTGGGGTAATTTTACTTCCGCACATATGTTCGATGGCATGCTGCCAACTTCCGGGTGGAGAGTCGGGACGTCACCCGCCACTCCATACCAACAGTCGGCATGGCAACGGAATTTGCTTTCCCAAGGAGTCGGCGATTCTCCTCTCTGAAAACATTCACTTCTCAAGTCAGCTGTTCAATTCAGAGCAGCAGTTAAATTTGTCCCCATTGCTCTGGGTGTGTTTAGATTGTCGTTTGTGGAGAAACAGATGGGGCGAGCCATTTCTCTCGTGCAGGCCAACATGGTCCGTCTCCTTGTTTATATGCACGGACTGTCTTTGCTGAGTAAGGCTATTTACTCAACGCTAACGGGCAACTGGCAGCGTCCTTCAACCAATTGCTCCGAAATGGATGAGGATAACTCTTGCACCCATCACTAAAAAGGAAGATGACGCAATGGTTCGCTGTTAGTTGCGTAGAATAATCTGAACATGGTTGCAACAGTCGCTGTGCTGCCTCTAAGTTGGGCTTTTCTTTTAAGGGAGTTTCTCTTTCCAAGAAGTTTAGAAAAAGGGTTGGATTCCTTTACCTCTGAGGAGCCTTTTTGTGTATAAATTGTTCTAAATGGCTAGGTCACTAGGACCCCAAGAGTCCAAAGAAGGTTAGTAAAGGTTGGGTTGTTCTGCCTCTGAGTGACACTTTTCTGAATACATTGGTCTAAATGACCAGGTCACAAAGTTAGTAGTTGTACCCCTGAGCGGCATTTTTTGCACACCATGGGCTAAATGGCTAGGTCACAAATACCCCAAAGGCTCAGAGAAGGTTGGGGGAGGGACCCACTGGAACAGCTGTTGGAAGACAGATGGTACCTTCCTGTAAGGCCATTCAGCGTGTTCTTTAACGTGCACAGGGTATGGCTATCCCACTCACGGAACCTCGGCTTAATGTCCTTTCCGACGGACGGCTGCCTTTCCAAGCCCATCAGTGTCCCTTACTGACCGTGGGCAGAGCGAGGAGTTTTGCGGAGATAAATCTCAACGCTGACCCAGCTGGGACTCGAACCTGGGAACTACAGATTACGAGCCAGCCCCCACCCCCCCGCAAAAGGGGCCAAGGCTTAATGTCCCATCCGGCAGACTTTCCAAGTTCATCGCTGTCGCTACTGACGGCAGGGAATTCTGCGGAGATATATCTCAATGCTGGCCTCGCTGGAACTCGAACCTAGGAACTGCAGATTATGAGGCTGGCGCGCTACCGACCGAGTCTTTCCCGATCCTTTCGCAAGTGATGATGCATTGAATGTTTATGTATACAATATTATGCAGGCCCTGGTGTAGAAAAAATTGTATTGGCGACAAAATCGAGCCAGAAAAAAATCGGGGTGGGGGACAAGAAGCGAATTCCATTATAACGTAAAAATTTCACTAAGTTTTAGATGTTTAAATATATTTTTTGAAAAATGCGCGAAATATACACAAGTTTTAAAATTTTTGGCCTTTATTACCCTAATTAATATTCTCGTGGTTCTGTGGATACAAGAATGCAAGTTTACCCAATGTCCTTTTCAGGGAAAAAAAAGTAAAAATAAAAATAAATACCCTCTCAAGCAGCTGCTTGCCACAGAGGTCTGACAGGAGCCTGTCAGTTTATATGCCATAATAGAAGGTCTGAGAGGATGGCAGGGCCTCAGCAGAAAAACAACAGAGAATTCATGCCTTACCCGGGGCTCGAACCCAAGTCCCTTATACCAGAAGCCAAGTGCGCTAACCATTGGGCTACGGGCCTAGGCCACCCTAATTTTAAAGTAATTTTTTTAAACATAATTTATAACTTCCTAAAATTTTGCCATTCAAAAAAAAAATCGTAAAAAAAGATATTCCCCCACCTCGTCCACATAATCCGTGGTTGGATCCGTAATTGGTGGCTGGAGTTTGCGACATGTTGAGTAAGGTGGTGCCATCTATGAACTGTTTTCAATAATACCGAATTACAATTAACCGAGACAAGTGATTGTCTCAGTTGCTCTTCTGAGATCTCGCCTTCCTCACAGATCTTCTCTGTGACAAGAAGCTGCTTGAAGAATCATTTTTAACAAACATCAGAAGTTAATCAAAGGGCAAATACCACAAAAATTCGATTACGTACACTGCATTCCATAAATTAAGGAAAAATGAGAAAAATCTCGATAATTCGCCAAAAAATTGTGCGATCCTCACCAAACTTGTTCACGTACCCAGTAATGCCGAGTGAGCATATCGTATGCAAATTCGTCTAGGTTGCGTCAATTTGCGTAATCGGATAGCGGCATAAAATCGGATGTTTTGGAGTGGATCTTTTTTGTGTTGTAAATGTGAGTAAATAAATTCGAAATAGCCATTTTGTACGAATGACCTCGAGACCTCATTTGTCAAATGAACTGCGGTGGAGAGCTATTGGCAGCTCGAAGCAGGCCAAAATCAGTCAGTCGTGGCATGATAGCTGAATGCGAGTCCTTCTGTGGTCCATAGACTATGGAATCAATTTCTTACCATGGATTCCGCATCTCAGAGGTTTAGCTGAGGAAGGGCTAGAGTTACAACCGCTGAACAAGACTGATATATGCGATTAAAAGCACGAAGGAGCAGGACGTCTACTCCCTCTTGGCTACAATCCTCTCTTGCAGAGGGGCGGGGGTGGCTCAGTCGGTAGCGCGCCAGGCTCGTAATCTGTAGTTCCCAGGTTCGAGTCCCAGCTGGGTCAGCGTTGAGATTTATCTCCGCAAAATTCCCTGCCCACGGTCAGTAGGGGACACCGATGGGCTTGGAAAGGCCGCCGTCCGTCGGATGGGACGTTAAGCCGTGGCCCCGTGGGCGGGAGAGCCATACCCTGTGCACGTTAAAGAACACGCTGGATGGCCTTGACGGGAGGCTACCATCTGTCTCCCAACAGCTGTTCCAGTGGGTCCCCTCTCCCAACCTTCTCTGAGCCTTCGGGGTCCCTGTGACCTGGCCATTTAGCCCATGGTGTGCAAAAAAGTGCCGCTCAGAGGTAAAACAACCCAACCCAACTCTCTTGCAGAAGCCACTAGGAGGGTTGTATCAGCTTCTACTGTGCATAGAAGGCTTCATGAGGGAGGTCTGTATGCTAGAAAGCCAGTGATTTCTATACCCCTCACATCATAGGAGAGAGCGGTTGAATTGGGCACGCATGCATGTTAACTCGATACACGCTGGATGGCCTTGACGGGAGGCTACCATCTGCCTCCTAAAAGCCGTTCCAGTGGGTCCCCTCCCCCAACCTTCGTGGTCCATGTGACCTGGCCATTTAGCCCATTGTGTGCAAAAAAGTGCCGATCAGAGGTAAAAACAACCCAACCGAGAATATCGCTGTCGTGCCTGCATTGCTGTATGGGGTGGCAACACTCCTTATTAAAGAACTTTGCCATTTCATTCTGACACCTCATTTTTGGATAAGTTCCTGTAAGTTCTTTTTTTTTGACGAAAAATGTTTCTAGTGTGAAATATTTTATGCCATTCTGAAACTAGCATTGTAATTCATGTTTCCATCAAATTTCATTAAAATCATTTATATAGTTATTCATATAATTTTTCTGAGTTTTCCTTAATTTATGAAAACCAGTGTATTTATCAAATTAATGAAATTTCCTTAGAATGCAGTTATTAAAAGAGCAATCGATGTGAACCTTAGGCAATTGCGATTTCCAATGTGGGGCAGGAGGGGTGCATTTTATCTGTGTTCGCTTTTGTGCATACAATAAGTGGTCAGGTCACAGGGACCCCCAAGGTTGAAGGAGGGGATCCACTGAACAGCTGTTCGGAAATAGATGTCAGGCGATCCAGTTCGTTTTTTAACGTACATAGGGTATGGCTCTCCTACACAGGAGACACGACTTAACATCCCATCCGACGGACGGCAGTCTTTCCAGGCCCATTGGTGTATCGTAATAATGGCAAGGAGGACGAGTTTTGTGGAGGAAAATCTCAACGCTAGTTCAAGCTGGGACTCTAACCTGGAAACTGCAGACTACGACCCTGGCACGCTACCGACGAAGTCACCCCCCCCCCCCTGGGTAAGGGGCTAAATGAAAGCTATAAGCAGACAAATTGAAGCATCCCTTCAAAGCCATACATGTGGTCTTTAGCGTGTACAGAGTATGACCCTCGTGCACAGGGAACTATTGTTAGATATCCCATCAGATGTAAGGCACTTTTTTCAAATGCAATAGCACCAATGTCATTTTTCATTAAGGTCTGAATTGGTTGGTTGGGTTGTTTTACCTCTGAGCGGCATCCCCCACAGTGGGCTAAATGGCCAGGTCACAAAGAACCAGGGGGCTCAAAAGATTTGGGGAGAGGACCCACTGGACTCTCCCCAAATCTTTGAAGATCTTCTAAGATTTTGAATATCTTCTAAGAGCTAATAGTCGGAGAACTATTAGCTCTTAGAAGATAGGTGGTAACCTTCTGGGTTGGGTTGTTTTACTTCTGAGGGGAACTTTTTTGCACACAATGGGCTAAATGGCCAGGTCACATGGACCCCGAAGACAGAGAAGGTTGAGGACCCACTGGAACAGCTGGGAGATAGATAGTAGCCTCCCGTCAAGGCCATCCAGCGTGTTCTTTAACGTGCAGAGGGTATGGCTCTCCCGAACACGGGGCCACGGCTTAACGTCCCATCCGACGGACTGCGGCCTTTCCAAGCCCATCGGTGTCCTCTACTGACCGTGGGTAGGGCGGGGAATTTTGCGGACATAAATCTCAACGGCGACCCAGCTGAGACTCGAACCTGGAAAGTGCAGATTACGAGCCTGGCGCGCTATCGACTGAGCCACCCCCCTCCCCTCCATCACTAGGAGAAGCAAAAATACACTCAAGAGTCGCAATTTTGATGTACTCGCACTTCAGCGTGGCCACGCTTCAGAATTTATGCTAATCCAATTGCTTTGCAAAGCCACAGGATCCGGGAGTGGTGGTCTAGTCTCAGTGAAGTGCTAGACTCGTGATGTCTTCTGTATGAGGAGTCTCTCTCTTTGATGGTGCTCCACCCTGCTGCTGCAAGGGAGGGGCAGCGTTGCTAATGTCACGGCTTGTGTTTATTGGTTAGTGGAGTAGTAGGCGCTGTCATCTCGAGGAGGGCGCAAGTTGATGCTCTTGGGTGGATCTGGTAATAGATCTTGAGCTTCTTTTTTTACACGTCTCAATGATCAGGTTGTCTGAAGGTTGTTAGAATGTGAAATTCCTAAGAAGGTGGGGTTGCTTTAAATCTCGACGGTACTGTTTTTCCACACAAGTGGGTTGGGTTCTTTTACCTCTGAGCTGACACTTTTTTGTACAAAATGTGCTAAATGGCCAGGTCACATGGACCCCGAAGGCTCAGAGAAGGTTGGGGGAGAGAACTCAATGGAAGGCTGTTGGGAGACAGATGGTAGCCTCCCGTCAAGGCCATCCAGCGTGTTCTTTAACGTTGAATTGTTTTTCCTCTGAGCGGCACTTTTTTGCACACCATGGGCTAAATGGCCAGGTCACAAGGACCCTGAAGGCTCAGAGAAGGTTGGGGGAAGGGACCCACTGGAACAGCTGTTGGGAGACAGATGGTAGCCTCCCGTCAAGGCCATCCAGCGTGTTCCTTAACGTGCACAGGGTATGGCTATCCCACAAAAGTTTACGGCTTAACGTCCCATCCAACGGACGGCGGCCTTTCCAAGCCAATCGGTGTCTCCTACTGACCGTGGGCAGGGCGAGGAATTTTTCAGAGATTATTTTGTAGTATGTACTCCCGTGTACCATTGCACTCTAGTATAGCAAATATAATTCGTTCACCTGCGGGATCTTTTTTTGTACTGACATTTCGCAGTATGCTGAAAAGATCCTGTCAGTTTCTGTAGCACGCGAGCTGTTTCAGCAATAATTCATTTTTCACACCCAAGTGGCCTAGGGGTTAGCATGCTTTGCTGCACGGTAATGGGAATCGTATATTCCAGTCACGGAGAAGTCATGAAAGTTTTTTTTGTTATGTTTGTTGACTTGCTTTCCTCACCAATGTCTCACCTCACCTGTCAGTTTATATGCCAAAGTAGAAGGTTTGAGAGGATGGCAGGACCTCAGCAGAAAAACGACACAAACAGCCATGCCTTACCCGGGGTTTGAACCCAGGTCCCTTAGATCAGTAACCAAGCGCTCTAACCACTCGGCCAAGTATAACATTGGGAATAAAATAAAACATATATCAGTGGTTCTCAACCTTTTATGCTTCACGTACCCCTTGGAAATGTGTATGCAACAGGCGTACCCCTTGTATAGATAGATAAAACTATAGTTATAACAATGGGAATAAAATAAAAAAAAAACGTATATATATAGCATATATCTGGCGACTTTTGAGCTCTCAAGGCGAACCCCAAAAAATATCATCGCGTACCCCACGTTGAGAACCCCTAATCTAATCTATACAATTATTTTGCCTACAACAAGCATATGCATGTTTCAAGCATTATAGGTTTACTTCTGCAGCAATTCCACAAAATTCCACAAATTTCAACAAAATTTGTGCACTAAAAAAATTTATATGAAATCTTGGGGATAAATTACTTTATAATTAGAGTTCGAAAATTTTATATTTAGACTAAATTTTATAGGTTTCATAATTATAAGTACAAAAATTTTACGTTTTATAATTATTAAATTTTAATTTGGAACTTTTCATTATTCATTATTATCCTTGGGGTTCGCAACACAATTTTTTCTGTTGAAAGGGATTAGTGGAACAAAAATCATTGGGAACCACTGATCTCAGCCGACCCCTGGCCGAGTGGTTAACGCGCTTGGCTACTGATCTAAGGGACCTGGGTTCGAGCCTCGGGTAAGGCATGAATATTCGTATTGTTTTTCTGCTGTGTTCCTGCCATCCATACAGACTCCTACTACAGCACATAAATTTGGTTGGGTTGTTTTACCTCTGAGCGGCCTTTCTTTTGCACACCATGGGCTAAATGGCCAAGTCACATGGACCCCGAAGGCTCAGAGAAGGTTGGGGGAAGGGACCCACTGGAACAGCTGTTGGGAGACAGATGGTAGCCTCCCGTCAAGGCCATGCAGCGTGTTCTTTAACGTTAGATTGTTTTACCTCTGAGCGGCACTTTCTTTTGCACACCATGGGCTAAATGGCCAAGTCACATGGACCCCGAAGGCTCAGAAGGTTGGGGGAAGGGACCCACTGGAACAGCTGTTGGGAGACAGATGGTAGCCTCCCGTCAAAGCCATCCAGCGTGTTCTTTAATGTGCATAGGGTATGGCTCTCCCGCACACGGTGCCACGGGTTAATGTTCCATCCGACGGACGGCGGCCTTTCCGAGCCCATCGGTGTCCCCTACTGACCGTGCGCATGACGGGGAATTTTGCGGAGATAAATCTCAACGCTGACCCAGCTGGGACTCGAACCTGGTAATTGCATATTACGAGCCTAGCGCGCTACCGACTGAGCCACCCCGCCCCACTTTCACTGAGACCTCAGGGCCTTTGTGTCCTGACCATTTAGCCCATTGGGTGCAAAAAAGTGCAGTTAAGAGGTGAAACAATCCAACAGTCGAGACTGGGAACTGCAGATTACCAGCTTGGGGTGCAACCAGCAAACCAACACCCGCCCGTGTGGCATAAGGTGATCCCCTTAAATTGGGTTGGTTTGTTTTACCTCTGAGCGGCACTTTTTTGCGCACCATGGGCTAAATGGTAAGGTCACATGGACCCCGAAGGCTCAGAGAAGGTTGCGGGAGGAGACCCACTGGAACAGCTGTTGGGAGACAGATGGTAGCCTCCCGTCAAGGCCATCCAGCGTGTTCTTTAACGTGCACAGGGTATGGCTCTCCCGCACACGGGGCCACGGCTTAACGTCCCATCCGACGGACGGCGGCCTTTCCAAGCCCATATGTGTCCCTTACTGACCGTGGGCAAGGCGGGGAATTTTGCGGAGATAAATCTCAACGCTGACCCACCTGGGAACTACAGATTACGAGCTACCGACTGAGCCACCCCCACCCCTCCTTAAATTGGGGTCCTTGCGACTTAACTCATTGCCTGCACAAAAGTTCCACTCAGAGGTAAAAAGAATCTAACTGTGAAAAGTCTCGGCTTACGAAAATATTGCTCTTTTTAAAACCGCTCAGACTTGCAAAAATGCCCAGACGAAGTCACTTTCAACCGTTGAATCAAATTTCAGCATCCTTAATCATTTTTCTGCCTCGTGAGCTCATATTTTTTTTCTCAAATACGAATTAGTCAAAGTGACCTGCTGAGTCACCCAGACAAGCCAGACATCGCCCACAAAGGTCAACACTGATTCATCAACAAGTTTCATCATCAACAGGTTGTGTCAAGGTCTTGGATGTCGTTAACTCTCCACTGCCAAGCAGATATATGATGCGATGGAGCCGCCGCTGCAGCAGCATCAGGAAAGACATGTTTCCTGGAAGGAATTTACGGACCACATCAACGGGAGATAAATCTCGCCTTCCTAAATGATTCGCGGACTTTGTGCGAACTATACGAAGCACGCAAAAAGTACATTTATTACGTCAGTTACGGAGTGGGTAAAGTATATGCGTCCCGTCTGGTTCTTGTGGCAGGCTGTTACAGCAACTATCCAATGACGAGGCGATGTCAGTCTCTAGTGGTGCACGGTGAAGGTTTTGTCATCTCTAATACGGGATGGTTATAAATTTAATGGTATTTTTCTTTTGCTACGAGGCTAAAATGTCCTGAACCTCTCTTTTTGGTGTTTGGGCATTTAAAGAAGGGAGGAATGAGTGGGAGAAGGACTGCGTATGTGGGTTGGGTTGTTTTACTTCTGAGCGGCACTTTTTTGCACACCATGGGCTAAATGGCCAGGTCACATGGACCCCGAAGGTTCAGAGAAGGTTGGGGGAGGGGACCCACTGGAACAGCTGTTGGGAGACAGATGGTAGCCTCCCGTCAAAGCCATTCAGCGTGTTCTTTAATGTGCATAGGGTATGGCTCTCCCGCACACGGGGGCCACGGCTTGACGTCCCATCCGACGGACGGCGGCCTTTCCAAGCCCATCAGTGTCCCCTACTGACCGTGGGCAGGGAATTTTGCGGAGATAAATCTCAACGCTGACCCAGCTGGGACTCGAACCTGGGAACTACAGATTACGAGCCTGGCGCGCTACCGACTGACCACCCCCGCCCCTAGACAGCGTATGTGGACCAGATGCTAAAGGGGACAAGGCCCCTTTTACAAAGTGGTCCACACGAATGATGATGATGATTAGACAGGACTTCATGAGAGGGAGAGATAAAGGGAGATAGTGGGATAAAGTGTAGGAGTGAGAGGGAGAGTGTGCGAGGGATATGGGAAAGGAAGGACAGGGGGAAAGGAGGGATATAGTAAAGGAAGGAGAGGGGGAAAGGAGGGATGAGAGGAAATGTGTTCGAGGGATATGGTGAAGGAGAGGGGGTAAGGAGGGATGAGATGTGTTCGAGGGATATGGTAAAGGAAGGAGAGGGGGAAAGGAGGGATGAGAGGAAATGTTTTCGAGGGATATGAAGGAGAGGGAGTAAGGAGGGATGAGATGTGTTCGAGGGATATGGCAAAGGAAGGAGAGGGGGAAAGGAGGGATGAGAGGAATTGTGTTCGAGGGATATGGTGAAGGAGAGGGGGTAAGGAGGGATGAGATGTGTTCGAGGGATATGGTAAAGGAAGGAGAGGGGGAAAGGAGGGATGAGAGGAATTGTGTTCGAGGGATATGGTGAAGGAGAGGGGATAAGGAGGGATGAGATGTGTTCGAGGGATATGGCAAAGGAAGGAGAGGGGGAAAGGAGGGATGAGAGGAATTGTGTTCGAGGGATATGGTGAAGGAGAGGGGGTAAGGAGGGATGAGATGTGTTCGAGGGATATGGTAAAGGAAGGAGAGGGGGAAAGGAGGGATGAGAGGAATTGTGTTCGAGGGATATGGTGAAGGAGAGGGGATAAGGAGGGATGAGATGTGTTCGAGGGATATGGCAAAGGAAGGAGAGGGGGAAAGGAGGGATGAGAGGAATTGTGTTCGAGGGATATGGTGAAGGAGAGGGGGTAAGGAGGGATGAGATGTGTTCGAGGGATATGGCAAAGGAAGGAGAGGGGGAAAGGAGGGATGAGAAGAATTGTGTTCGAGGGATATGGTGAAGGAGAGGGGATAAGGAGGGATGAGATGTGTTCGAGGGATATGGTAAAGGAAGGAGAGGGGGAAAGGAGGGATGAGAGGAATTGTGTTCGAGGGATATGGTGAAGGAGAGGGGGTAAGGAGGGATGAGATGTGTTCGAGGGATATGGCAAAGGAAGGAGAGGGGGAAAGGAGGGATGAGAGGAATTGTGTTCGAGGGATATGGTGAAGGAGAGGGGGTAAGGAGGGATGAGATGTGTTCGAGGGATATGGTAAAGGAAGGAGAGGGGGAAAGGAGGGATGAGAGGAATTGTGTTCGAGGGATATGGTGAAGGAGAGGGGGTAAGGAGGGATGAGATGTGTTCGAGGGATATGGCAAAGGAAGGAGAGGGGGAAAGGAGGGATGAGAGGAATTGTGTTCGAGGGATATGGTGAAGGAGAGGGGGTAAGGAGGGATGAGATGTGTTCGAGGGATATGGCAAAGGAAGGAGAGGGGGAAAGGAGGGATGAGAAGAATTGTGTTCGAGGGATATGGTGAAGGAGAGGGGATAAGGAGGGATGAGATGTGTTCGAGGGATATGGTAAAGGAAGGAGAGGGGGAAAGGAGGGATGAGAGGAATTGTGTTCGAGGGATATGGTGAAGGAGAGGGGGTAAGGAGGGATGAGATGTGTTCGAGGGATATGGCAAAGGAAGGAGAGGGGGAAAGGAGGGATGAGAGGAATTGTGTTCGAGGGATATGGTGAAGGAGAGGGGGTAAGGAGGGATGAGATGTGTTCGAGGGATATGGTAAAGGAAGGAGAGGGGGAAAGGAGGGATGAGAGGAATTGTGTTCGAGGGATATGGTGAAGGAGAGGGGGTAAGGAGGGATGAGATGTGTTCGAGGGATATGGCAAAGGAAGGAGAGGGGGAAAGGAGGGATGAGAGGAATTGTGTTCGAGGGATATGGTGAAGGAGAGGGGGTAAGGAGGGATGAGATGTGTTCGAGGGATATGGCAAAGGAAGGAGAGGGGGAAAGGAGGGATGAGAGGAATTGTGTTCGAGGGATATGGTGAAGGAGAGGGGGTAAGGAGGGATGAGATGTGTTCGAGGGATATGGTACAGGAAGGAGAGGGGGAAAGGACGGATGAGAGGGAGACAATGAGGGAAGAGAGGGGGAAAGGAGGGATGAGAGGAATTGTGTTCGAGGGATATGGTGAAGGAGAGGGGGTAAGGAGGGATGAGATGTGTTCGAGGGATATGGTAAAGGAAGGAGAGGGGGAAAGGAGGGATGAGAAGAATTGTCTTCGAGGGATATGGTGAAGGAGAGGGGGTAAGGAGGGATGAGATGTGTTCGAGGGATATGGTACAGGAGAGGGGGAAAGGACGGATGAGAGGGAGACAATGAGGGAAGAGAGGGGGAAAGGAGGGATGAGAGGGAGACAATGAGGGAAGGAGAGAGGGGGAAATGATTAAAGAGATATTGTGGAGGGAGGGAAAAAAGGATGGGATGGAGACAGTGAGGGAATGAGTAGGGGGAAAATGATGAAGATAGATATTGAGGAAAGGAGTGTTGGAGGGAGAGATAAAGAGAAGGATAGAGGGAGAGATGGGAGGGATATAATAAGGGAGAGGGGAAATTGATGAAAGAGGGAGATATTGTAGAAGGGAGGGATGAGAGATAGTGTGGGAAGGAGAGTGGGTTGGAGAGAGGGAAAATGAGGGATGAGAGATAGTGAGGGAAGGAGGAAGAGACAGAGTATAAGATAGAGGAAGATAGTTAAGGGAGAGGAAAGGAGGGTATGGGAGGGATATAGTATGGAAAAGAGAGGGCGAGAGGGAAAAGGAGGGATGAAAGCGATGCTAGCGCTCCTGTCGAGCAGCGCCTTAACAAATTTTGTTCCAACAATAATATGTAACTTTCAAATTGAAAGGAACATTTTTTTTATAAGCCAGCAGTTAATTTTCGATGATTCTCCAATATTTTTATACAATCTTTATAAATATTTAGCTTGCCTATTTTTTTAAAACGGGAGTAAAAAAGAAAGTAATAGTTACAGAACTGGATTGGGTTGTTGTTTTACCTCTGAGCGGCACACCATGGGCTAAATGGCCAGGTCACATGGACCCCGAAGACTCAGAGAAGGTTGGGGGAGTGGACCCACTGAACAGCTGTTGGGAAACAGATGGTAGTCTCCCGTCGAGGCCATGCAGCGTATTCTTTAACGTGCACAGGATATGGCTCTCCCGCACACGGAGCCACGTCTTAACGTCCCATCCGACGGACGGCGGCCTTTCCAAGCCCATCGATGTCCCCTTACAGAACTGGAAAAGCAATATGTCCCCACACTTTGATAGTGGGAAAATGTGAATTACGGCAACTGTAAAAGATTGCAGTGCAGGCAGTGGTACTGAGATGGGTTGTTTTACCTCTGAGCGGCATTTTTTTTGCACACCATGAGCTAAATGGCCAGGTCACAAGGAACCCGAAGGCTCGGAGAAGGTTGGGGGAGGGGGACCCACTAGAACGGCTGTTGGGAGACAGATGGTAGCCTCCCGTCAAGACCATCCAGCGTGTTCTTTAACATGCATAATGTTCAGTTTATTATAATAATAAGTTACAAAGAGTATATATTTGTAATACTCTTATTAACCCAAGAGCATCTAAGCTCATGTAGGTTAACTTACAAATTATTTAAATACATAATTTTGGCAACATTGACACTCGACTTTACATAAAAAGAAAAATATATATACAAAAACGGTACAGAATTTATAACAAAGAATTATAATTTTTTTACTTTAACACTGAAAACAGGCTGTCAGCATTAGTAATGCTCATTAGATAATTAGCAGTGAGAGATCTGAAATGCATAAAATTAGTTTCATTTCGAATTATAATCGGTAAAGAATTAAAAATTTTAGGGGCCAAATAATCAAAATGTTTGTGCATAATTTCTTTATTTGCAAGTGGCAACAGAAATATTTTCCCATTATCTGGCATAGAATAATTTGTATAATGCAGCACTGCATTGTTGTTTTTAAAGAAGTAATTTAATGTTATGTCTCAGTTGAAATACACCTGAAATGGTATACTTACAAAAGACGGTAACAGTTTTATATTTATTTGGTAATATTTGAAATATAAATTTACTTTGCATTAAAATTAGATTCGCTAATGATGAAATGTATGTTCCTCCCCAACTTGTAATACCATACTGTATAGCAGACTGGACCAAAGATTTGTATTGCATTATTAACATTTTATTACTGAGGATTTTTTTTTTAATAATAAAATTTATATAACATCTGTCTAAGTGTGTTTGTTAGTTTTTAAATATGCATTTTCCAACTTAGGAAGCTATCAATATAAACGCCTTGTATAGTAGACTGTGAACTTGTTTAATTAATTCACAGCAACAAGCCGAGTAATTATTGAATGAAAAGTTATGTATTATGGCTCTCCCGCACACAGGACCACGGCTTAACGTCCCATCCGACGGACGGAGGCCTTTCCAAGCCCATCGGTGTCCCCTGCTGACCGTGGGCAGGGCGGGGAGTTTTGCGGAGATTTTGGGTTGGGTTGTTTTACCTCTAAGCGGCACTTTTTTGCACACCATGGGCTAAATGGTCAGGTCACAAGGACCCCGAAGGCTCAGAGAAGTTTGGGGGAGGGGACCCACTGGAACAACTGTTGGGAGACAGATGGTAGCCTCCCTTCAAGGCCATCCAGCGTATTCTTTAACGTGCACAGGGTATGGCTCTCTCCCACACACGAGGCCACGGCTTAACGTCCCATCCGACGGACGGCGGCCTTTCCAAGCCCATCGGTGTCCCCTACTGACTGTGGGCAGGGCGGGGAATTTTGCGGAGATAAATCTGAACGCTGACCCAGCTGGGGCAGTGGTGCCGAGTTATCTGTCTGTGCTAGCTAGTTATTCTGTTCGGGATTCGGAAACTGCGAATGGCAACATTTTATCGATGTCTATCTATCCAACTCAAAAAGGATTCTTTACCGCTAAAAACAAAACGTTAAATGCCTACAGACGACAGTGCGTGAACCTTAGCTGGGAATTTATATATTTTATTATTAAAAATCCCCTGAAAATTGTAATTCAGATTCAGTATTAAAAATTTAGAAGACGCTTATATTTCAGGTTCCTACCTGAAATTATATTATCAAAATAATACTGGTTATTATCTTGGGACTTGAAATTAAATAAAATTTCGAAACGTTATACAACTAAAAAGATCAACAACAATTCCGGCTTAATCATTTGCTGGGTAGGTCAAAACCTCACCAACCGATAAGCTTGATACGGAAAGCCTTCAAAATTGAATAACAGACTTGAACCACCAAGCCAATTTATTTTGCGACGTAATCCACACCAGGAAATACGAGTGGTCGCTAGTTTCACCTCTGTGTTGTTTGCACAGATCCCAGGAATTCATCAATTTTTATGCGATTGGCAAATAGTGACACCTCGCATTTTAAAAAGCTTAATGTCGCCTGTTTACATAATCAGCTGTCGTCGATAGGCGAATAGAAGATATTTATCAGCGACCATCAAGCACGGGTTCCGTTGCCAGGCGACGGTCACGTGTCATAAGCACCTTTGATAACAATCTGGTGCGCAGCGAGTGTGAAGGTCGGGTATTGTGGACACTGATAGGTCTGTGGACGAAGTCTGCGCCAACGCTGCTGCAATTGTTAGTGGAACCGACTTATTGTAATATAATTTATACTGGAATGAAATTCGTGCATTGCAATGACTGTAAGACACGGAAGTTCAGGGAAATGTTGTTCTGGCTTTATTCTATCTAGTTATGCGATTTGAATAAAATGCGTATTGTGTGCGAGTTATAAGCGGAAGCTTCTTTGAAGTTTATAATCAAGATATTTATTAGTAAGCGACTGGTGAGAAAATAATTTCTATGAATGCATATGAAACAAAAACGTTTTCTTTTTTAAATCTGCCTTTTATGCTTTTAAACAAATAGTGGGTTAGGTAAATGGCCAGGTCACAAGGACCCGAAGGCTCAGAGAAGGTTGGGGGAGAGGACCCACTGGAACTGCTGTTGGGAGACAGATGGTAACCTCCCGTCAAGGTCTTCCAGCGTGTTCTTTAACGTGAACAGGGTATGGCTCTCTCCCATACACGGGGACACGGCTTAATGTCCCATCAGACGGACGGCGGCCTTTCCAAGCCTAGCGGTGTCCCCTACTGACCGTGGGCATAGGGCGGAGAGTTTTGCGGAGATAAATCTCAACGTTGACCCAGCTGGGACTCGAACCTGGGAACTGCAGATTACGAGCCTGGTGCGCTACCGACTGACCCCGCACCATATACTGGTGGGTTGGGTTGTTTTACCTCTGAGCGGCACTTTTTTGCACACCATGGGCTAAATGGCCAGGTCACATGGACACCGAAGGTTCAGAGAAGGTTGGGGGAGGGGACCCACTGGAACAGCTGTTGGGAGACAGATGGTAGCCTCCCGTCAAGGCCATCCAGCGTGTTCTTTAACGTGCACAGGGTATGGCTCTCCCGCACACGGGGCCACGACTTAACATCCCATCCGACGGACGGCGGTCTTTCCAAGCCCATCGGTGTTCCATACTGACCACGGGCAGGGCGGCTGAGAATACGGACTTTTAAATTACTAGCAACCTTTTGTGAATTTCGCGGTCTCTTTTTTCCCGCGTATTTGAGAATTTTGGTTGAAGCGCCCATGGCGCTTTGTGGCAACTCTACTTTTCATCTGCGATGATTCACGATTTTGAAACATATAAGTCAGTCGATCTGTGGCAACGGTAAATACCGTAGTGCATTATTTGCTGTCTTAAAATTTCGTTCTCAAAAGGAATGAAGTTTTTCGTTTGCCTACTTTTACACTCTTCAAAAATTTAATTCGAAGTGATGGATATTTGGTAAAAATGTAAATACAGTAAAAGTCTGAAAATCCGGACATCCTGAGAATATGGACTTTTTAAAATACCAGCAAACTTTTGTGAATTTCGAGGTCTTTTAAATCTTTGTTTAACTTTGTAACAAATGATGAGGTTAGGCAAAGGAGTTTGCAACCTCCTTTAAGCAGCATATTGTGCAGAGAGAGACTCCGTTGGTTTGGCAATGTTGCCCGTATGGATAATTATAGATTGGCGAATAGGGTTATGAACAGTGTGCCTAAAGGCCTCAGAAAGAAGGGGAGACCTAGGATGCGGTGGGCAGACAATGTCAAACAGGACCTTGTTAGAATTGGTGTGCAGTGGCCGGATGTAGCTCAGGACAGATATGCCTGAAGAATTAAACTGCACGGTCTGCTTGGACCTCCGTAGCCCATGGCTGCTTGAGGATGATGATGATGATTAGAGAAATGGCGCTTTGTGGCAACTCTACTTTTCATCTGCGATGATTCATGATTTTGAAACATATAAGTCAAACATTGATTTTAAATGATTTTAAAATATATAGGTATCTGTGGCAACGCTAAATACTGTAGTGCATTATTTGCTGTCTTAATGCTTCATTTACATATGCAGCTTACACGTACTATTTACAAATTTTTATTAACCCCATAATAATGGCTCCAAAAGTATATAGAGTTCGTGGTGTTGAAAGAAAACCACATTACAACTTAAGAAACTTTCTTAAAAAAAGCTGTAGAAATGTCTACTCATAAAAAGTGTTCCATCCAAAAGTGAAAATCGCCAAAATAAAGGAATAATTACATTTAGTGTTTTTTAATAAAAATGCTTTTTGTACTGTATCCTGGAGGGGGGGAGGGGCTCAGTCGGTAGCGCGCCAGGCTCGTAATCTGTATTTTCGAGATTCGAGTCCCAGCTGAGTCAGCGTTGCGATTTATCTCCGCAATATTCCCCGCCCTGCCCACGGTCAGTAGGGGACACCGATGGGCTTGGAAAGGCCGTTGTCCGTCGGATGGGACGTTAAGCCGTGGCCCCGTGTGCGGGAGAGAGCCATACCCTGTGCACATTAAAGAACACGCTGAGTGGCCTTGACGGGAGGCTACCATCTGTCTATTAACAGCTGTTCCAGTGAGTCCCCCTCCCGGAACCAAAAATCCCTTGAATATTCTAATTCAGATTTAGTATTAAAAATTTAGAAGTTATATTTCTTCTAAATATAATTTTCTCTGAGCCTTCGGGGTCGTTGTGACCTGGCCATTTAGCTCACGATGTGCAAAAAAACGTGCCCCTCAGAGACAAAACCAAAATTACTGTTGAGAATCCGGAAAATCCAGAAATCCGAACCAATTCCCGGTCAGTCCGGATTTTTGGACCCTTTCTCTGTATTCTGTGATCTCAATCCACAACGACGTTCAATTCCTTTCTCTGCGATGGCATCAGGTAAATAGCTGACATGTCAGAAGACGAGAATCTCGTAATTTGAAACCTTCCGCGCAAGAAATCGTGTGATCAGTATCGCTGAAGGCAAGATAGAGTCCTTGAATGATTTGGAGTGTTGAGAGAGAATTCAGGGCCACATATTTGCAGCTCAAAGGAGAAATATCACAGGTCACTGGATGTGCAAGTCAGTCATGGGAATATCCTGTGCTACATTCTTCTAGTTCGTTCATAGGTATCACGTATCGCTGTTTCATAACTTCTTCAGCTATTTTTTAAAAACAACTACGAGCATGCAAGGCATTCAGGAACAAGATAAATCATAAAAGTTTTTAGTATCGTCTATGAGAAAGTCAATAGCGAATGGCGTCCGATTCTGCTGAACCCGTTGGCTTTTCGCGTTTATGTTTTTTTAACTTTTCAATGATCCAAATCAATAATTATTTGTTTAAACGAAGAAATTATGTTGTTTTACCTTTGAGCGGCACGTTTTGGGCACAGTGAACTAAATGGTCAGGTCACAAGGTTGGTGTTGTTTTACTTCTGAGCGGCACTTTTTTGCACACCATGGCCCTCTCGACTGAAGTCTCTTCGTTTCTGACTTTTGAGGAAAGGGGGGGGGGTCTGAATTTTTTTCATACAGATAAAAAAAAGTGAGAAAATTCGCTTCTCAGAGATAAACCGACTTTATAAACTTCTCACGCGCCCAGGACGGGAAGAGGTGCAAACAGAATGTTTGAAAAGCGCTCAAGTTTATTTTTGTTGGAGCATTTCCGTAGTCTCAAGGTCGGCCGTGTCTGTCTGGGCACCCACGCAGGTACGCACGCAGTGACAGTCACACGGCAGAATCATTGGCGACGCTATTCTGCAGAGCGTTTGTAACAATCTCGGAATTAGGATTGGATTGGATTACCTCTGAGCGGCACTTTTTTGCACACCATGGGCTAAATGGCCAGGTCACATGGACCCCGAAAGCTCAGAGAAGGTTGGGGGAGGGGACCCACTGGAACAGCTGTTGGGAGACAGATGGTAGCCTCCCGTCAAGGCCATCCAGCGTGTTCTTTAACGTGCACAGGGTATGGCTCTCCCGCACACGGGGCCACGGCTTAACGTCCACTCCGATGGATGGCGGCCTTTCCAAGCCCATTGGTGTCCCCTACTGACCTTGGGCAAGGCGGGGAATTTTGCGGAGATAAATGTCAACGCTGACCCAGATGGGACTCGAACCTGGGAATTACAGATTACGAGCCTGGCGCGCTACCGACTGAGCCACCCGCGCCCCTTCGGAATTAGGACTAGCAGGAATGGCAACATGAGCTTGACAATACCTCGTGCCTTTCGCTTTCGACATCACGGTCTTAAGTTGATTTTACCTCCGCGTTTTTGGGAGGAGGGGGGGTGGCTCAATCGGAACGTGCCAGGACCGTAATCTGCAGTTCCTATGTTCCAGTCTCACCTGCGACCGCGTTGAGATTTATCTCCGCTAAACCCACACTCTTCCTAGGTCAGGAAGAGGGCACCGCTGGGCTTCGAAAGGTCACCGTTCGTCGGATGGGACGTTAAGCCGTGGCCTCGTGTGCGGGAGAGCCATACCCTGTGCACGTTAAAGAACACTGGATGGCCTTGACGAAATAAAGTCGTGGCCCCGCACTCGGGATTGGTTGGTTATTTTACCTCTGAGCGGCACCTTTTTTGCACACAATGGGCTAAATGGCCAGGTCACAAGGACCCCGAAGGCTCAGAGAAGGTTGGGGGAGGGGACCCACTGGAACAGCTGTTGGGAGACACATGGTAGCCTCCCGTCAAAGCCATCCAGCGTGTTCTTTAACGTGCACAGGGTATGTCTCTCCCGCACACGGGCAAGGCTTAACGTCCCATCCGACGGACGGCGGCCTTTCCAAGCCCATCGGTGTCCCCTACTGACCGTGGGCAGGGCGGGAAATTTTGCGGAGATAAATCTCAACGCTGACCAAGCTGGGACTCGAACCTAGGAACTGCAGATTACAAGCCTGGCGCGTTACCGACTGAGCCACCCCCGCACAATCCCTCGCACGCGGGAAAGCGCCCTCTTGTAAACGTTAAAGAACATGCTGGATGGTCTTGACGGGAGGCTACCTTCTGTTCACTGGGTCCTCTTCACCAGACCTTCTGAAATGGCTATTTAGCCCATTGTGTGAAAAAAGTGTCTCTTATAGGAAAAGCAATCCAACCCTCTGAGAAGTCGTTGTATGCATCATGCTTATTCAATTCCTCATTATGTATCTTATTCAGTTGCCATTTCTTTTGTACTAATAAAGGGATCAAGTTTGTTGCCATTTCTTTTGTACTAATAAAGCGATCAAGTTTGCCATTTCTCTTGTACTTTCAAATTCAAATTTATTTTCAATAAGTATTATCTATAATTATTTTGCATACAAAAAAATCCCACTAAGCCGAAGCTTATCAGCGGGAATGTACATATATGGCTTTAACATATATGATCTAGATTACATCAGTAGTACATCAAATGAAAGAGAGAAAGAAAAATGAATAAATGAAAAAGAAAACCGACAAAATGATGAAAGTTTCCAAATAAAAACATCACTTTTTCATCAACCACCGAAATAATTTTTCTTTAACATCACAAATTTTTTTAAAGTTAACTATTTCTCTAGGAAGCAAGTTAAATAGGTAGGGAATTTGATATTCTTTGGAATTTCGTTCGCAATTATAAAATTTTGGTTGTTTGAAAAAACCCATAGCTTTTTTCTAGTAAACTTATTGTGGCAAATATTTTGCTTATAGGTATTATCAAAGAAGTTACTGATAACAGAAACAAACACATAAAATTTTGAACAAACTAAATATATCATCTTTCGTTGTAAGGGAATTTTTAACTTCTGAATTACACAATCCTTTTAGCAGACTAATTTGTATTCTTTTAATTTTATTTAATTCTGTCTTATAGGTTGTCCCATAAACTGTTATCCCATATCTAACTATAGATTCAAAAAGTGCTTTATATACTAAAATAGTTATTTGTGTATCAACAAACAAGTTTCCTAATTTTAAATGCTACATATCATAGTCTTGAACACATCCAATTAATATGTTTATTCCATTTCATTTTCAAGCCTAGGTAAATTATTTCGTTTACTTCTATTTTAGGGCAATTGCATATACCAGGTGATAAACCATTCAGCATAGTACAACTTATTCGATGCTCAGTAATTCTTCTAATTAAGTGTATGTTATTGAGAACCAATACACATAAATTTAGTTTTTTTTTTCTCGTTTACACTCAGTTTGTTAAGAGCAAACCATTTAACTGTTTTATTGAAATCATTTTATAGATTGCAAATAGCGTATTTTAATCAGAGTGGAAGTTGATTAGCACTGTATCATCAGCATACATATATAATTTAATATCGAAATTAATATTAGCCAAATCATTTATGTATATTTGGAATAGCATAGGGCCGAGAATAGATCCTTGTGGAACTCCAAAATTGATCTGAAATTTATCGCTAAAATTATCATTTATTTTTATAACAAGATATCAATGTCAACTGAATCAAATGCTTTAAGTCCATAAATACCGCAACGCATTTCTTTCCTATATTTAAATTAATATTTATATTATTAATAAGATCTTCCAAAAGACTTTGCGTTCACATACCTTTACGGAACCCAAATTGCTGACTTGACAGAAAATTTATTTTATTCAAAAAATTTTGCAAGCGATCTCCAACGTATTTTTCCATTATCTTACCAAAAATTGTTAATCGAGTGATTGGTCTATAATTATAAAAATTCTTTTTTGATCCACTTTTATATACCGGACGAATAATTCCAATTTTCATAGCTATTGGGATTTGTGAATTTTCAAAAATTTTATTTATAAGAATTATTACATGAACAAAATTGCATTTACTTTCCTATATGTATTTTGGTTCAATATTGTCAAATCCAGGAGATGTGTTATATTTTAAGTGATCTATAATACTGGCAACATCGAAGTTACTAGCTAGTGGAAAATGCATAGAATTCTTATTTATGTAACATAATTCGTAAACCTTTTCTAACCTAGTATTCATCATCACAAATTCTGTTTGCATCTCATTAATTATTGTTACAAAAAACTTAAACTATTTAGAATTTCTTTTGGAGTGTTATCTGTAATCAAGTATCTTTCAACATTTTCGTCGATTGACATCCTTTTTTTTTATCATCAATAATATCATTAATTCCCACAACCTCGTATCTATATTATTAATTGCTAACGTATTTGAATAAAATACGCGTTTTTGGTTCCTTATAATGATGATTATCCTATTTCTTTCCATTTTATATAAGTCATAATTTTGCTTATTATTAACATTATCTTTATATCTTTTCCCTAATTTAAATAAGCGATCAAATATATACAGTACTGTGCGAATTAGTTGGGGCGAGCGAAGGAACGCTAATCCTTCGCTAAGGTCCTTCCCATCATAGTCCAATCGCTAAGTCCCTTCCACTGCAGAGTCTAAACTGCTGCAAGTCTAAACTTGTTCGTAATCTTCTGCTGCAAGTCTAAACTTGCGCGTGTCCCTGCAATGGACACGCGCAAGTTTAGACTTGCAGCAGAGCGATATCTGCAAGTCTAGAATTGTCTGTTGTGTTACTCTGCTATTATTTACACTTTCACTTTAGTCGGAATTGATATTTCATAGGCTGAGGACGCGATTCTGTAAGTAGGTCACAGTTTTCATTGGAAACTTTTTTTATTAAATACATCATGGACATCACGCCTCGTAAACGAGCTAAAATAATCGCTTTAGGCGAAAACACTTCACTTACTGCTAGGCAGATAGCAAAAGCAGTTGGCTTCGGGAAATCCTGCGTTTTACGGATCATGAAGCTGCATAAGGAGACGGTCCGTGGACACGTCCCGTAAAGGGCATTGTGGAAGAAAAAGAAAAACGACCCCTAGAGATGATAGTCTAATTCGAAGAATTAGTATCATAGACCCGAAGATTGGATTGGAGTGGATTGTTTTACCTCTAAGCGGCACTTTTTTGCACACCATGGGCTAAATGGCCAGGTCACATGGACCCCGAAGGCTCAGAGAAGGTTGGGGGAGGGGACCCACTGGAACAGCTGTTGGGAGACAGATGATAGCCTCCCGTCAAAGCCATCCAGCGTGTTCTTTAAAGTGCACAGGGTATGTCTCTCCCGCACACGGGGCCACGGCTTAACGACCCATCCGACAGACGGCGGCCTTTTCAAGCCCATCGGTGTCCCCTACTGACCGTGGGCAGGGCGGGGAAATTTTGCGGAGATAAATCTCAACGCTGACCCAGCTGGGACTCGAACCTGGGAACTACAGATTACGAGCCTGGCGCGCTACCGACTGAGCCACCCCCGCCCATAGACCCGAAGAAGACCAGTGGAGACATCAAAAGGGAGACTGCGTTGGGTTGTTGGGTTGTTTTACCTCTGAGCGGCACTTTTTTGCACACCATGGGCTAAATGGCCAGGTCACATGGACCCCGAAGGCTCAGAGAAGGTTGGGGGAGGGGACCCACTGGAACAGCTGTTGGGAGACAGATGATAGCCTCCCGTCAAAGCCATCCAGCGTGTTCTTTAAAGTGCACAGGGTATGTCTCTCCCGCACACGGGGCCACGGCTTAACGACCCATCCGACAGACGGCGGCCTTTTCAAGCCCATCGGTGTCCCCTACTGACCGTGGGCAGGGCGGGGAAATTTTGCGGAGATAAATCTCAACGCTGACCCAGCTGGGACTCGAACCTGGGAACTACAGATTACGAGCCTGGCGCGCTACCGACTGAGCCACCCCCGCCCATAGACCCGAAGAAGACCAGTGGAGACATCAAAAGGGAGACTGCGTCTTATGGGGTTAATATAGATGCTTCCACCGTAAGTCGTCGCCTTCTGGAGTGGGACCGCTGGGCTCGACCCCCCTCCAAAAAGCAGCTTTTGACACCCGTTATGAAGAAAAAAGGCTATCCTGGGCAAAGAAACATCGAGACTGGACTGTGGAGAATTGGCAAAAAGTGATATTTTCCAACGAAACCTACTTTGAGGTGCATGGCTATAGGAAAAATTTCGTCCGCCGCTCGCCTGGAGAACCTCTTCGATCCGGCCACATCCAGCAATCCCCCAAACACCCACCCAAGGTCATGTTTTGGGGATGTTTCACAGCTTCCGGGCCACAGACGCTTCACCCCATTGAAGGAATGATGGACAGCAAAAAGTACATAGGCGTTCTGGAGGCGAAAATGGTCCCAACACTGCAGAAGCTGTTTCCTAAAGGCGATGGGGTATTTCAACAGGATCTGGCTCCATGCTACAATTCTAAGCTTGATAAGAGCTTCTTTACCCAGCAACATTTGAAGGTATTGGAGTGGCCAGGAAATTCATCCGATCTAAACCCCATTGATATTTTTGTGGGCCATTATTAAAGCACGCATATCTAAGATGGATTGCACGACGAAAACCAAAATGATAGAAAGTGTCATGAAAGTGTGGTACCACGACCCTGAAGTGAAGGAGATGTGTGGAAAGCTAGTGGCATCAATGGTTGAGAGGGTGAAAGAAGTAATTAAAGCTGAGGGGGGTCGCATTCACTATTAACTACACTATTAAATAAATATTTTAGTTGTGTCTTTGTTACTACATTTTCCTATTGTCCCAACTAATTTGCACAGTACTGTAATAATAATAATAAGGGATCACAATTTCTAAAAAGGGATCAAATTTGTTGCCATTTCTTTTGTACTAATAAAGGAATCAAATTTGTTGCCATTTCTTTTGTACTAATAAAGGAATCAAATTTACTCCTAATTCCAGTTGTGTCTTTACGCCATAAAAAAATTGTGCGAAAATAAAAAAAAGAATCGTGATAGTTCGAGATTTATTGGGTAGTAAACGAAAAAAATTAAAATTTCAATTGAATGTGAGACTTCAGTTTCATTTAATAAATTTGAAAGCACAACATTCATTTCTGAATGCGCATATATTTGCATAGCTAATATTAAAGCTTTATTCTCAACTGTAAAACTTTGAACTCGAAAACATTTTTGTGGATACAAAAGGCAACTGAGTCCATTTTTTATTTTGCATGACTTATGGATCATTCAGCCATCCCGTGGCCGAGTGGTTAGCGCGCTTGGCTACTGATCTAAGGGACCTGGGTTCGAGCCCCGGGTAAGGCATGAATGTGTGTCGTTTTTCTGCTGAGGTCCTGCCATCCTCACAGACCTACTCTGGCATATAAACTGACAGGCTCCTGTCAGACCTCTGTGGCAAGCAGCTGCTTGAGGGGGTATTTATTTTTATTTATGGATCATTCTGCAATATTCTTAAAAGCTTGTTGGAATGTTTCATTAAATATTTTTGTGCACTTGTATTGGGGTGTGGTTACTTTATCCCTATAATCCTAAAATTTCCAAAAACTTGGAAATAATATTGCTTTTTTGTCAGATGTACAAAGAGAAATATCAATTTATTAAAGTTCGATGATTATTTTACCTCTGAGCGGCACTTTTTTGCACACCATGGACTAAATGGCCAGGTCACAGGGACCCCGAAAGCTCATAGGTTGGGGGAGGGGAACCACTGGAACAGCTGTTGGGAGACAGATGGTAGCCTCCCGTCAAGGCCATCCAGCGTGTTCTTTAACGTTGGGTTGTTTTACCTCTGAGTGGCACTTTTTTGCACACCATGGGCTAAATGGCCAGGTCACATGGACCCCAAAGGCTCAGAGAAGGTTGGGGGAGGGGATCCACTGGAACAGCTGTTGGGAGACAGATGGTAGTCTCCCGTCAAGGCCATCCAGCGTGTTCTTTAACGTTGGGTTGTTTTACCTCAGAGCGGCACTTTTTTGCACACCATTGGCTAAATGGCCAGGTCACATGGACCCCGAAGGCTCAGAGAAGGTTGGGAGAGGGGGCCCACTGGAACAGCTGTTGGGAGACAGATGGTAGCCTCCCGTCAAGGCCATCCAGCGTGTTCTTTAACGTGCACAGGGTATGTGCTACTTGCGTGTTACTACTAACGTGTTAGGTAACGTGCACAGCGGTATCTTTAACGTGCACAGGGTCTCCCGCATACGGGGCCACGACTTAACGTCCCATCCGACGGACGGCGGCCTTTCCAAGCCCATCGGTGTCCCCTACTGACCGTGGGCAGTGCGGGGAATTTTGCGGAGATAAATCTCAACGCTGACCCAGCTGGGACTCGAACCTAGGAACTACAGATTACGAGCCTGGCGCGTTACCGACTGAGCCACCCCCGCCCCAGAAGCCTTAGGCTTCAATCAAATATAGTTTGACACTAATATTGAATTCAACCTGCCCCGTTTCTTGTTGGAAACATCCTGTGTAGTCGAATTTCCGTGATTGAAACCAATCGTTCAAGACGATAGTGATCTACCGGCTTGCAATAATTAAACATCCCTTGTGCAGCATCATTACGAAAGACACCAGAGTTACGCACCGCCAATTAATTCTGCGGCAGGAACGTGACAAAAACAACAATTATAACGAGATGACGAAACCTTAACTATTTGTAGCGACTTTTTTAAGTAAAGAAGATTGCATTCTCACTAAACAAAGACACGAGAATCAAGGTCTTTTTGGTACAAAGGAATTCAGGCAACCTTGGCAAATAGCTCTGGCAATTAGAGAAACAGCATTCATATTCAGCCAACTGTAAAAAGAACAACTTCAAACGAATAACGCAAGTCTTACTAGAAGAAAGAGTGGATTGCGCTTTAAGAATGTTGGTATTCGCAATAATTTCTTTTACTGAGGCGTGTGCAAGTTTTATTTACGTCCATCTTAAGATTTCGCAGGTATTTCTCTATCCAAGGAAGCAATTCCGTAAATCTTTTGCGGCCTTGTGAATTTAAGGTCTTTTTTTTTACAGGATCGTCTCGAGCGTTCACTTTTTTCCTTTCTGTGGCATTAACTCTTTGAGGGTCTTTTGGGCTATTATGTCTCTAAAAGGTCCATCTGGAAGATCTATATTTTAAGGGATTTTTTTGGGGGAGGGGGGGGGTGGCTTTGTTTTGGAGTGTTCTAGGATATTTATTTTAAGATTGGGTTGTTTTACCTCTGAGCGGCACTTTTTTGCACATTATGGACTAAATAGCCAGGTCACATGGACCCCGAAGGCTCAGAGAAGGTCGGGGGAGGGGACCCACTGGAACAGTTGTTAGGAAACAGATAGTAGCATCCCGCCAAAGCGTGTTATTTAACGTGCCCAGGGAATGGCTCTGCCTCACACGGAGTCACTGTTTAACGTCCCATCCGACGGATAGCGGCCTTTCCAGGTCACAAGGACTCCGAAAGCTCAGAGGTTGGGGGAGGGGACCCACTGGAACAGCTGTTGGAGACAGATGGTAGCCTCCCGTCAAGGCCATCCAGCGTGTTCTTTAACGTTGGGTTGTTTTACCTCTGAGGGGGAATTTTTTGCACACCATGTGCTAAATGGCCGGGTCACATGGACCCCGAAGGCTCAGAGAAGGTTGGGGGAGGGGACCCACTGGAACAGCTGTTGGGAGACAGATGGTAGCCTCCCGTCAAGGCCATCCAGCGTGTTCTTTAACGTACACAGGGCATGGCTCTCCCGCACACGGGGCCACGGCTTAACGTCCCATCCGACGGACGGCGGCCTTTCCAAGCCCATTGGTGTCCCCTACTGACCGCGGGCAGGACGAAGACAAAAATTTAGGTGGAACAAGGGACTGGATTTCGATTCCAGCGTTACCTTCCCCCCCCCCCACTTTCTGGAAATTTCTCGAAAAATGGCGAAATATGTACAAGTTAAAATCCTGCCATCCTCTCAGACCTTCTACTATGGCATATAAACTGACAGGCTCCTGTCAGACCTCTGTGGCAAGCAGCTGCTTGAGGGGGTATTTATTATTATTTTTTTAAATAATTTTTGGGCCCCATTTCCCTTAGTACCATTCATCAAAAAGGGAAAGCCTCCATCATCATCAGATCCTGCCCCGCTCAAAATCATGTTATTTAATTATGACGGAAATTTGCCAGGAATACGACGAAAAAACCGTGAAAAGAAAGTGTAATCAGCTTTCAAATCATTTACCTCATTGGCCCAGATAACAATTTCAACACACTTTCCCGCAATGAGGAAGCAAGAGTATCTCCAGATGACGTCAAGAACCAAAGGCAGGTGCTGACTCATGCTCGACGTATGAGGCACAGAGGACAGGTGCGTTTGTATGTGAGGCAAGGGGGGGGGTTGTCGAGAAGGGGGGGAGTGGATGAGGAAGTATTGACAGGGAGCAGTACAGGTATGTCATAGTGTGAGCTTATCTGTCGGTAAATAGGACATTCTGTCTCTGTTGTAAGATCTGAAACTGACTGATCTTTGGAAAGGAATTCTTCAGATAACATTCCAGGGGCCCTGCGAATGCCAACTGCAGACATTCTACACGATTAAAGGGATGCATTTTGTATTGGATGTTTTCGGAAAGATTTCTGAATGTAATCGTGACAGTTCATAAACCAGCGAGGAAATGATTCGTTGGCGTTTTGGAACCTTGTTTTTAGATACGATTTCGGAAAAGCGATTTCTTGAATGTTTTTGTCGCCTCATAGAAAGTAATCATGCAAAACGAATCGGTCTTCAGTTTCATACAAGCTCGTAATCTGCAGTGCCCAGGTTCGAGTCTTACTTGTGCCAGCGTTGAGATTTATCACCGCGAAACTTCCCTATCCTGCTTTCGGTCAGAAAGGGGACACTTATGGGCTTGGAAAGGCCACCGTCCTTCCGATGGGACCCTAAGCTTATGGGCTTGGAAAGGCCACCATCCTTCCGATGGGACGCTAAGCTTATGGGCTTGGAAAGGCCACCATCCTTCCGATGGGACGCTAAGCTTATGGGCTTGGAGAGGCCACCATCCTTCCGATGGGACGCTAAGCTTGTGGGCTTGGAGAAGCCACCATCCTTCCGATGGGACGCTAAGCTTATGGGCTTGGAGAGGCCACCATCTTTCCGATGGGACCATAAGCTTATGGGCTTGGAAAGGCCACCGTCCTTCCCATGGAACGCTAAGCTGTGACGCAGTGTGCAGAACAGCCATAGCATGTGCATGTTATAGAACACGCTGGATGGCCTTTACTATCTACAAACAGCTTTCGCGGGGGTCCCCTCACTAACCTTCTCTAGGCCTTCGGGGTCCTTTTCACCTGGTCGTTTAGTCCCCATTGCGTGTAAAAAGAGTGCCAGAGATAAAACAACCTAAACCTTAGCTTTTTGCAAACAATTGCTTTGGTCGTTGATACGACCCCATATACTTTTTGCTTTAGAGGGTTGGGTTGTTTTACCTCTGAGCGGCACTTTTTTGCACATCATGGGCTAAATGGCCAGGTCACATGGACCCCGAAGGCTCAGAGAAGGTTGGGGGAGGGGACCCCTGGAACAGCTGTTGGGAGACAGATGGTAGCCTCCCGTCAAGACCATCCAGTGTGTTCTTTAATGTGAACAGGGTATAGCTCTCCCGCACATGGGGCCAAGACTTAACGTCCCATCCGACGGACGGCGGCCTTTCCAAGCCCATCGGTGTCACCTACTGACCGTAGGCAGGGCGCGGGTTAAGGCACAGGTGAGACTCGAACTTTGGAACCAGCAGATTACGAGCCTGGCGGCTGCAAGCTCAGCCACCCACTAAACGCGTGGCCTGTGGGGATCATAAGTCTCTTGACTTCGCCTCAAGTCTAGTTTTTGCTTTCTCAGAAAAATCTTTTTCTAAGCCTTTTGCTTTAAAACTTACACTTCCCACTAAAAACAAAAATCGTCCACATACTTCGAAAAGTGTTGTGAAGAAATAAGAATCCAATTCTGAAGATAAAGATCATCATCAAATCTCTCTAAATCTCAAATTTTGATAATATTCGTTAAGTGTTTAAGAGTTATGGAAGCCGAAATATTTTACAGCAGAAATGCGTCATGAGAATTTTCCTCAAAATTAAATGTTGTTTGAAACCATTATAATACATTTGAGAAGCTTCCGTAATGATTATTTCAATATTAGACAATCGTGATTTTCTTTTTTTAATATTGGGTTGGGTTGTTTTACCTCTGAGCGGCACTATTTTGCACACCCAGGGGGTAAATGGCCAGGTCACATGGACCCCGAAGAAGAAGGCTCAGAGAAGGTTGGTGAAGGGGACCCACTGGAACAGCTGTTGGGAGATAGATGGTAGCCTCCCGTCAAGGCCATCCAGCGTGTTCTTTAACGTGCACAGGGTATGGCTCTCTCGCACACTGGACCACGGCTTAACGTCCCATCCGACGGACGGCGGCCTTTCCAAGCCCATCGGTGTCGCCTACTGACCGTGGGCAGGGCGGGGAATTTTGCGGAGATAAATCTCAACGCTGACTCAGCTGGGACTCGAACCTGGGAACTAGATTACGAGCCAGGAGCGCTACCGACTGAACCACCCCCGCCCCCTTTTTTTTTTTTAATAAATGAAGGTAATTTTTAAATATTCCAGCTTCCGAAACTTTATTACGAATATTATTGAAAATCGAGTTTTAAATAGATTTATCTGCAATCATATTTATTCCACTTGATGAATATTTTAGAAGTTACAGAACTTTGAAATTAGATTCCAACATAATACAGAAATTCTCTAATATTTTGGTAAGCGTCCCGAATGTTTCTGGAAAAGAATCACAATTTTTATATCGTCTGCCGCATTGTCCCCATAAACCATCGACATATTTCAGCAAACAGTAAACGAACGAAAGTGATTAAGCATTAGAATGAAAATATTAATTCATAAAATCATCGCAGTCAGGTTACAGAATCAAAGACACAAAATAATTATTTTCGCCGATATTTTATACTTTTTTTTCATCTGCATTAAATTACTTTTCTATTTTCAATAAAAGCGATTCGTTATATGGGATTTATTTTTTATACTTTTGTAGGGTTTTTCTTATAAATTGCAGCGGGAATGGCTTAGTCGGTTAGCGCGCCAGGCTCATATTCCAGAGTTCCCAGGTTCGAGTCCCACCTGGGGCAGTGTTGATTTATCTCCGCAAAACTCTCAGTCCTTCCCTCGGTCAGTAGGAGACCTGATTGGTTTGAAAAGGCCACCGTCCGTCGGATGGGAGGTAAGTCCTGGCTTCTGGTGCGGGAGAGCCATACCATGTGCACGTTAAACAACACACTGCTAGACGGGGAGTAGATAATGGGCAAGGTGATAATCCTATCCATTTCCCCTTATCTACCCTAATTCGAGCAATTGTAACTTCAAATGATAATCCCTTCCCCCAACCTTTTCTGAGCCCTCGGGGTCCTTGTGACCTGGCCACTTACCCCATATGAATAGGGGCGGGTGTGGCTCAGTCGGTAGCACGCCAGGCTCGTAAACTGTAGTTCCCAGGTTCGAGTCCCAGCTGGGTCAGCGTTGAGATTTATCTCCGCAAAATTCCCCGCCCTGCCCACGGTCAGTAGGGGACACCGATTGGCTTGGAAAGGCCGCCGTCCTTCGGATGGGACGTTGAGCCGTGGCCCCGTGTGCGGGAGAGCCATACCCTGTGCACGTTAAAGAACACGCTGGATGGCCTTGATGGCAGGCTACCATCTGTCTCCCAACAGCTGTTCCAGTGGGTCCCCTCCCCCAACCTTCTCTGAGCCTTCGGGGTCCATGTGACCTGGCAATTTAGCCCATGGTGTGCAAAAAAGTGTCGCTCACACAGAAGTAAAACAACCCTACCCCATATGAACAAAAGAAAAAGTGACGCTCAGAGTTAAAACAACCCACAAATAAATTTACGAATCAGAAAAAAATACCTTTAACCATGTTCCCATAACCGTACACATCGTTTAAAAAGCAGCCTTGTCTGTATCAGGATCTATCTTATCCAAAAGTAGAAAACGCCATATTCACTTACATATTATTGTTGTTGTGACAGGTTGTATTTTCACCTTCCCCGACAGCCATATTTCTTCAGAGAAAAGATCGTACGGAAATGAGATTCTCCTCTGCAGACTTCCTTTTTATCAAATATCCCTGAAGGCACAACACTTAAATCACGAGCACATTCAAAACGCGCAAATCAACAAGTGGCAGCCATTTGCAGCCGAAGAACAGCTCGCTCGGAGCAACAGAAGTGTCGACTGCCACCACAAACCACGTGCGCAGTTTTCGCGCCAGCGCTAAACCAGCACATCTCACGCGCCACTTCACGTGCTCCTCTCGCTGACGTAACCGACCAATTGACTGCCATTTTGTCGAGGACAGATAACAGCTCGCAGGACATGCAAAAAAAATAAGGCTGTGACAGTACTATCTTCTTCGAACAAGGGGTTGTTTACGGGATTTTCACAGCGAATTATTTTCCGTTTGTAGAACAGGAAAACCAGAGATAAAACAGTTATAAATAGGCCTAACTTTTGAGAGTTTCAGCAAATGAGGTGAACCTCCCTTCAAAGAGGGAAAGATTTGCAAGGATTATTTTATGTCTTCGTAAAAACCACGTTAAGGGAAGTCTTCACACTATTCTAGAAGGATTAAAGAAGGTTTATTTATCACAAGGAAAGATTTTCAATGAACCAAACGAGGCAATGCACTTGCTTGCACGGTTAAGAATAATAATATTTTTTTCCTTTCCCGATTTTTTCTCGCCCATTTAATCGTAATCGGAGCGTGTTAAATTAACGCAGCGAAAATCGACTGCCGTAAACTAGAAGTTAAGTCTTTAATTAAATAACTTGTTGTTCAGTTAGTTGACAAGTGTTTTCCGATTAAGTGAATAATAACGACTATATGTCTTCCGGTAAACATTTAAGTAATTATCTGTTTGAACTTTATTTGATGTGTGCCAACGGAGGACTTCAATCTAGAAATCCACTATACATGCCAATCTAAAATTGGCATATATAGCGGAAGTTCTTCATGAGAGATTGTTTTCAAAATGGTGATAATTCCGATGACCTAAATCAAAGAAATTGTCCCAAATCACTACTAGGGGTGGCTCACTCGGTAGCGCGCCTGGCTCGTAATCTGTAGTTCCCAGGTTCGAGTCCCAGCTGGATCAGCGTTGCGATTTATCTCCGCAAAACTCCCCGCCCAGCCCACGGTCAGTAGGGGACACCGTCCGTCGCATGGGACGTTACGCCGTGGCCCCGTGTGCGGGAGAGCCATACCCTGTGCACGTTAAAGAACACGCTGGATGGTCTTGGCGGGAGGCTACCATCTGTCTCCCAACAGCTGTTCCAATGGGTCCCCTCCCCCAATCTTCTCTGAGCCTTCGGGGTCCATGTGACCTGGCCATTTAGCCCATGGTGTGCAAAAATGTGCCGCTCAGAGGTAAAACAAACCCAACTACTAGGGGTCACTTATGACGTTTATTTAACACGCTTAAAACTCTTAACAGACATTTTGTTTTCTGCCTTCAACTCGACTGGAAAGATATAGCCACAGCGGCGTTCCCAGGATTTAGTTTAGAAGGGTGTTTGAAAATATACATATATTTTTTTTTAGGGGGGAGGGGATTGTTTTACCTCTGAGCGGCAGTCTTTTGCACACCATGGGCTAAATGTCCAGGTCACATGGACCCCGAAGACTCAGAGAAGGTTGGGGGAGGGAACCCACTGGAACAGCTGTTGGGAGACAGATGGTAGCCTCCCGTCAAGGCCATCCAGCGTGTTCTTTAATGTGCACAGGGTATGGCTCTCCCGCACACGGGGTCACGATTTAATCTCCCATCCGACGGACGGCGACCTTTCCAACCCCGTCGGTGTCCCCTACTGACCGTCGGCAGGGTGGGGAGTTTTGCGGAGGTAAATCTCAACGCTGGTCAAGATGGGACTCGAACTTTTTTTTGGGGGGGAAGGGAGGGGGCAGGGTCTGAGAATAAGATTTCAATAGTTTCCCAATTAAGATCTTACAATTTTTTGCGTCGGATATAAAATATGGACTGAAATAAAATTATACAAAGACAACTATTCTAGATTTCAAAGAAGGTAGACAAGTTTGAGATTTAGTATCAGTCGACCGCATTTTCGAGGGAGGGGGGGGGGATCCCACTGGATATTCTCTGATACACCAGTCGCAATAAAACGTATAAACCATATTTTCCTAAATTGAGTAGAGTTTGGAAGAGTTTGCATTCAGGTGCTTAATTCTTTATTTTTCTACTCGTGTTTTGTCTAAGTATTAAAAATTTGGTGTCCTTTAACCGTGTACAGTCGCTCAAAAAAGCATCCGAACACTATGGTTGATTACAGAATTCAGAAAAAATATCTGGCATCTTTTTTCTGAATTCTGTAATCAACCATAGTGATCGGATACTTATTTGAGCGACTGTACGGGGGAGCGCCATACCCTGTGCATGTTAAAGAACACGCTGGATGGTCTTGACGGGAAGCTACCATCTGTCTCCCAAAAGCTGGCCAGTGGGTCCCCTCCTCCAACCTTCTCTGAACCTTCCGGATCCTTGTGAATTGACCGTTTAGCCCATTGTCAACAAGAAAATGCCACTCAGAGGTAAAACAACCCAAAATCCCTGCCCCCAGTTAGACCACTGGGGGGGTAGCAAAAGCTTCAAGTCCATCCAGTCCCCAGAACTGTTGAATCCAACCTTGAACAAACCTCTATCTGAAGTGCAAGGATCCGTTGTCCTCGCGTGACAGCTGAGGTGACTGTGAAGAAATAAAATAATAAATGGAAAACTGCAGAAGATTCGAAAATAAAAGGGTAGGATATGGCGTGTTGTACAGTGACGTCATTTCCGATTAAATACACAGCGGGAGGCGGGATATGTTCCCGTCTATGATGTCAGCGTTGGGCTCGTCTGCATTACTCATGGAAGGTTAATTGTATCCTACGCGTTTCAGATGGGGAAAAAATGGGGTCGAATAGAGTTTCTTTAATATTTAATGGCACGTTAACCCAGATTGCGATTTCGTTGTTAATTAGTCAAATGCGTGGTTAAGTGATCGTTGTTATTGATGAGTTTTTCCTGTCATCGTTCCTTTCATGCTAATACTTCGATATGCAGGTTGGGTTGTTTTGGGCGGCTCAGTCGGTAGCGCGTCAGGCTCGTAATCTGTAGTTCCCAGGTTCGAGTCTCAGCTGGGTCAGCGTTGCGATTTATTTCCGCAAAATTACACACCCTGTTCACGGTCTGTAGGGAACACCGATGGGCTTGGAAAGGCAGCCGCCCGTCGGATAGGACATTAAGCCGTGGTTCCGTGTGTGTGATAGCCATACCCTGTGCACGCTAAAGAACACGCTGGATGGCTTTGACAGGTGGCTAACATCTGTCTCCCAACAGTTGTTACAGAGAAGTTTGGGAGAGGGGACCCACTGAGCCTTCCGGGTCCTTGTGACCTGGCCATTTAGCCCATGGTGTGCAAAAAAGTGCCACTCAGAGGTAAAACAACTCAACTCGTATTCTGTAGATCCCAGGTTTGAATCCCACCTGGGCCAGCTGAGATAAATCTCAGCAAAACTCCCCGCCCTGCCCTCTGAGCGACACTTTTTTTGCACACCATGGGCTAAATGGCCAGGTCACATGGACCCCGAAGGCTCAGAGAACGTTGGGGGAGGTGACCCACTGGAATAGCTGTTGGTAGACAGATGGTAGCCTCCCGTCAAGGCCATCCAGCGTGTTCTTGAACGTGCACAGGGTATGTCAGGCGTGCTAATGCCGAATGTACTGTTAGTTAGATTACCTAAAAAGGTCAGCCGCAGAGAGTAGTTGTTAGCATGCATGTCACTAGGAAATGTGGGTTCGAATCTGACTCATGGCAAAACGTGATTTTTTTTTTAAAACAATTTGTATTTCCTGCATTGTCAGCCATTTACACTTCGTAGGGGAAGAATGCGTTAATTTAAGAAAAAAAAAAGCTTTATTATAAAAATAATTAGGATGATAAGGATCCAACTCGCGTTAACACGAATATTTGTTGGAATCAGAAATGATTAATAAATCACTTCATGCCGAAGAACTCGTGTGCATAAAAATTTATTTAAATGATTAACACCCTATTACATAGGCAATACCAATTTTAAGTTTTGATTTCAGTATCCCCGAAGGGCGGGGGTGGCTCAGTCGGTAGCGCGCCTGGCTCGTAATCTGTAGTTCTCAGGTTCGAGTCCCAGCTGGGTCAGCGTCGAGATTTTTCTCCGCAAAATTCCCCGCCCTGCCCACGGTCAGTAGGGGACACCGATGGGCTTGGAAAGGCCGCAGTCCGTCGGATGGGACGTTAAGCAGTGGCCCCGTGTGCGGGAGAGCCATACCCTGTGCACGTTAAAGAACACGCTGGATGGCCTTGACGGGAGGCTATCATCTGTCTCCCAACAGCTGTTCCTGTGGGTCCCCTTCCCCAACCTTCTCTGAGCCTTCGGGGTCAATGTGACCTGGCCATTTAGCCCATGGTGTGCAAAAAAGTGCCGCTCATAGGTAAAACAACCCAACGTTAAAGAACACGCTGGATGGCCTTGACGGGAGGCTACCATCTGTCTCCCAACAGCTGTTCCAGTGGGTCCCCTCCCCCAACCTTCTCTGAGCCTTCTGACCTGGCCATTGGCTTCTCTGAGCCTTCTGACCTGGCCATTCAGCCCATGGTGTGCAAAAAAGTGCCGTTCAGAGGTAAAACAATCCAACCTTAAAGAACACGCTAGATGGCCTTGACGGGAGGCTACCATCTGTCTCCCAACAACAAGCAACAGCTGTTCCAGTGGGTCCCCTCCCCCAACCTTCTCTGAGCCTTCGTGGTCCATGTGACCTGGCCGTTTAGCCCATGGTGTGCAAAAACGTGCCCCTCAGAGGTAAAACAACCCAACGTTAAAGAACACGTTGGATGGCCTTGACAGTAGGCTACCATCTGTCTCCCAACAGCTGTTCCAGTGAGTCCCCTCCCCCAACCTTCTCTGAGCCTTCGGGGTCCATGTGACCTGGCCATTTAGCCCATGGTGTGCAAAAAAGTGCCGCTCAGAGGTAAAACAACCCAACGTTAAAGAACACGCTGGATGGCCTTGACGGGAGGCTACCATCTGTCTCCCAAAAGCTGTTCCAATGGGTCCCCCTCACCCAACCTTCTCTGAGCCTTCGGGGTCCATGTGACCTGGCCATTTAGCGCATGGTTTGCAAAAAAGTGCCGCTCAGAGGTAAAACAACCCAACGTTAAAGAAGACACTGGATGGCCTTGACGGGAGGCTACCATCTGTCTCCCAAAAGCTGTTCCAATGGGTTCCCTCACCCAACTTTCTCTGAGCCTTCGGGGTCCATGTGACCTGGCCATTTAGCCCATGGTGTGCAAAAAAGTGCCGCTCAGAGGTAAAACAACCCAACCCAACAGTATCCCCGACCAAATATCATAATTCACTGGAGTGGCTAGTCGGTAGCGCGCCAGGCTCGCAATCTGCAGTTCCAAATTTCCAATTCTACCTGAGCCAGCGCCGAGATTTCTCTCTGCAAAACTCCCCGCCCTCGGTCACTACACTAGGGGATACCTACGGGCTTGTTAAAGGCCGCCGTCCGTCTGGTGGGACGTTAAGCCGTGGTCTCAGTGCAGTCACACCCTATGCACGTTATAGATGCACGCTCTATGTTCTTAACGGGATGCTACCATCTCTCCCAACAGTTGTCCAGTGTGTACAGTCGCTCAAAAATATTATCTGAACTCTATGGTTGATTTCAGAAAAATATCTGGCAACGATTTTTTAGTCACTAATTCTAAAAATCACTAATTTCTATTAAAAAAAACTGATAAGGATAATCTGGCAACCTAGGTTGCCAGATTACTAATTTCTAAAAAAAAACGTTGCAGATATTTTTTCTGAATTCTGTAATCAACCATAGTGTTCGGATATTTTTTTGAGCGACTGTAGGTGGTCATATTATTTTGATAATAGATCGTGTGGGCTCACTCACGGAAATATTGAGCGTGTGCAGTTACCGTTCACAGCAAACTGGTGCGTGTGCAGTAACTGCACACGCTCCAGTTTGCTGTGAACGGTAACTGGAGCGTGTACAGTTGCTGTACACGCTCCAGATATTTTTCCTGAATTCTGTAATCACGTGACACGAAGTTGCCAGATCACTAATTTCTAAAAAAAAATCGTTGCTGATATTTTTTCTGAATTCTGTAATCAACCATAGTGTTCGGATATTTTTTTGATCGACTGTACACGACCTCTGAGCCCTTGAGGTTATTGTGACCTGGCCATTTAGTCTATTGTGTACAAAAAAAGTGCCTCTCAAAGCTAAAACAGTCCAATCATAATTCTCTGTTTTACTTTCACGAGGACTACATTTGAAAAAAGAAAATAGTTCTTAATATAATAATAAACTTTTGTTCATTTTATTCGTTACTTGGTCGAATATGGAAATAAATCAAACTATTATATCAGAAATTCGACTTATTCGGATAACTTATTTCCCAAATTAAATGGGGGCTTCGTATCGACTCCATCTGCGTCAAGTTTCACGATAAAAACTGCTGCTTTAGGAAGTGTTAATAGATTTAAAACTATGCTTTTTTGTAGCTGAACACTTCGTAATTTTCCTACAATGGTGTACTGTGGGTTAATCCAAAGAAATGACTCAAGATAAAAGACGAAACGATAATGCAGGATCTGACTTCGATTCATTTATTTTCTGGAAAGCTGTCAACTAGTAAGGAATTCAAACAAAATCATACTTATTGCTATTTAGGTAACTGGAGAATGGCATCACTTAATGGTACCCATCTTCCCATGCATGAACGCTCCAATTCTGAGCTTTCGACTTTATTGAAAAAAAGTGTGAATATTTGCCTCTTTTGTGCAAAATCTGTTTGGGCTTTTTCAAAAAAATGTGTTTTTTTATAGGTAATTAACGATAGAACTAAGTTTACGTAATGTATATTGCACCTTTCATGGAACAGTAGAATGTAAAAGTACGCAAACTCGGAGTAAATGACCTCGCTCATGAGAAAATGACCTCGAAAAGGATTGTTAATGTTGTTTTTCATGTAGACATCGAAGAGTTTGATTGTCTTACATCTGAGCGGCACTTTTTTGCACACCATGGGCTAAATAGCCAGGTCAAAAGGGCCCCAAGGGCTCAGAGAAGGTTGGGGGAGGGGACCCACTGGAACTGCTGTTGGGAGACAGATGGTAGCCTCCTGTCAAGGCCATCCAGCGTGTTCTTTAACGTGCACAGGGTATGGCTCTCCCGCACACGGGGCCGCAGCTTAACGTCCCATCCGACGGACGGCGGCCTTTCCAAGTCCATCGGTGTCCCCTACTGACCGTGGGCAGGGCAGGGAATTTTGCGGAGATAAATCTCAACGCTGACCCAGCTGGGACTCGAACCTGGGAACTACTGATTACTAGCCTGGCGCACTACCGACTGAGCCACCCCTGCCCCAGCACACAATGGTCTAAATAGTCAAGTCGCAAGTACCTCGAGGGTTCAGAAAAAGTTTGAAGGGAACCACTGAACAGCTATTGGGAGACAGATGCTAATCTCCCGTAATGGCATTCCAGCGTGTTCTTTAACTTGCACAGGGTATGGCTCTCTTCTGCACACGGAGCCATGGCTTACTTTCCATCTGACGGACAGCGGTCTTTCCAAGCCCATCGGTGTCCCCTACTGACCGTGGGCAGGGCGGGGAGTTTTGCGGAAATAAATCTCAACGCTGCCTCAGCTGGGACTCGAACCTGGGAACTGCAGATTACGAGCCTGGCGCGCTACAGACTGAGACTCTCCGGCACCAGGTGATATAAAGAACCTAAACCTCGCTTACTGTAATGGAATATTTATCACGTAGGAATTATTAGATCATAGTAAAAGAAGTTGAAAATTTCAAGATAATTTTTGGTGTGTAATTCCGTGGCCGAGTGGTTAGCACACTTGGCTATTGATCAATGGGACCTGGGTTCGAACCCCGGGCTAAGGCATGGATGTTCGTGTTCTTTCTCTGCTGAAGTCCTGCCAACTTCATGAGGTCGTCTCACAGATCTATGGCAAGCAGCTGCTTGAGAGGGTACTCTTTTTTATTTTAATTCATCAATAAAATTTGAAATAGCCTGTTAATGATTTGCAATTCCGCATTACAACGCGCTGCCAGTTTCTAACTGAAAACATATTTTTTTTCCTTTAATTTGAAAAGTTATTGTTCGTGTGGTCTGGCAACAGGTTATAGCAACAAAACACTTATGAATAGCTTAATTTTTTTCTTCACATAGTTACTAGATTCTACGAATTTTAGTAAATGTCTAAAATTTAATTAACTATAGTTCAGAAAAACACTTAACAAATTTACTCTAGAATTTTCGTAAAAAGCAAGAAAACTATATATTACGGTCTGGTAATTCCTAAAACTGAAATATATGAAAATTCTTAACTTATAAAAGAACACCAAAAATATTCTATAGCATTAAAACGTGTTGCCAGCTTCCAACAATTTTTTTTTTTCAAATTAGGAACAGAAATGCTCTTTTGATTACAGATCTGGCAACGACAAAGTTTAGGCTTAAACTTTTTCAACATAGATTTCTTGTTTTGGGGGGCGGGGGTGACTCAGTCGGTAGCGCGCCAGGCTCGTAATCTGTAGTTCCCAGGTTCGAGTCCCAGCTGGATCAGCGTTGAGACTTATCTCCGCAAAATTCCTCCGCCCTGCCCACGGTCAGTAGGGGACACCGATGGGCTTGGAAAGGCCGCCGTTCGTCGGATGGGACGTTAAGCCGTGGCACCGTGTGCGGGAGAGCCATACTCTGTGCACGTTAAAGAACACGCTGGATGGCCTTGACGGGAGGCTACCATCTGTCTCCCAACATCTGTTCCAGTGGGTCCCCTCCTCCAACCTTCTCTGAGCCTTCGGGGTCCATGTGACCTGGCCATTTAGCCCATGGTGTGCAAAAAAAGTGCCGCTCAGAGGTAAAACATCCCAACCCAATCTCGTTTCGGAGACGAGGTTTTTAAGTTTAGTTAACGATATATGCTTAAAATGCGAATAACAAAAATTTAATAAGTTAAATTTAAAATTCCCTAAATAGCAAAACAGTTTTATTTATCAAGTTGTTGTTTTGGTCTAACGTTTCCTAAAATCCAAAATTATCGACTTAAAACACCAATATTCCGATTTAAAACAATTTTTTTTACTTATTCGTACACAAGAGCTCTTATATTTTGATAACAGAGTTTGGGAACATCACAGTTCAGTCTATTTTTTTTTCGACGTAATCATTTTTGAGTTTTAGAAAAAGTTTCATGTTTATAAAAAAAAAATTTCTTTCGGTGAAGTTTCTTTTTTCATGTTGGGAATCTGGCATCTTCCCGACAGTTTCAAACTTCTCACACTACAATTCGAAGGAGGGGACGTAACAGAAGAAATCGAAATCGCTTTAAAAAAGCGCCATCTCTTTTAAGAATCTCACCAGACGAGACAAGGTTTCGTGTTGTTCTAGTCTGCAGAGAGTTTCTGGGAAGGAGAATATTTCTTGGAGTTGATTTAATTTTTTTTCGCAGTAGCCTACCGTATCGTGAAAGTATATGGAATCTGATCCCATCCGAGACCAATACCTAAAAAAACTTAATTTTCTTTTTTAAAATGGTCTCGAACTTTTTTTTTTTGTTTTTATCTATTGAAATCCTTAAACTATAATTCTTATCTGGGATTAAATTCCTTTTTTCTCTTTTTATTTCTCTTTTTTATGCGGTAACAATTTTTTGTTTCTCGCAACTCATTATCAGAATACATAAATGGCTTCAATGCATCGGAAGCTGCAAATTATTTTTAATGGAATTTGGCAACTTGTTTTTCTCTTCGCACGATGTTTTACTTTTTTTTCCTGCTCTGACGTTTTTTAATTTTTGAGATTTTTTTTGTTTCGAGTATGTTTGAAAAATTTTTTTACTTTCAAACTTTCAAAAGTTTTTTTCACTTTGTAAGAGAAAGGGCTGGGTGGCTCAGTCGGTAGCGTGTCTGGCTCGTAATCTGCAGTTCCAGTAATCACAGTTGGGTTGTTTTACCTCTGAGCGGCACTTTTTCGCACACCATGGGCTAAATGGCCAGGTCACATGGACCCCGAAGGCTCAGAGAAGGTTGGGGGAGAGGACCCACTGGAACAGCTGTTGGGAGACAGATGGTAGCCTCCCATCAAGCCATCCAGCGTGTTCTTTAACGTGCACAGGGTATGGTTCTCTCGTAAACGGGGCCACGGCTTAACGTCCCATCCGACGGACGGCGGCCTTTCCAAGCCCATTGGTGTCCCCTACTGACCGTGGGCAGGGCGGGGAATTTTGCGGAGATAAATCTCAACGCTGACCCAGCTGGGACTCGAACCTGGGAACTACAGATTACGAGCCTGACGCGCTACCGACTGAGCCACCCCCGCCCCAGTAATGGCGTTCCAGCTGGGCCAGCGTTGAGTTGGATTGGGTTGTTTTACCTCTGAGAGGTACTTTTTTGCACACTATGTGCTAAATGGCCAGGTCACAAGGACCCCGAAGGCTCAGAGAAGGTTGAGGGGTGGTACCCACTGGAACAGCTGTTGGGAGACAGGTGGCAGCCTCCCATCAAGCCATCCAGCGTGTTCTTTAACGTGCACAGGATATGGTTCTCCCGCAAATGGGGGCAACGGCTTAACGTCCTATCCGACGGACGGCTGCCTTTTCAAGCCCATCGGTGTCCCCTACTGACTGTGGGCAGGGTGGAGAGTTTTGTGGAGATAAATCTCAATGCTGATCCAGCTGGGACTCGAACCTGGGAACTGCAGATTATGAGCCTGGCGCGCTACCGACTGAGCCACCCCGCCCCATTTAGTGCAGGATTCTGAACATTGGCCCAGTAGGGGTTAAAAACTGGGACAAAATCACACAAGTTTTTGTCGTTAACTGTTCCTACCACTGGAAAATTTCGTCCACCATTCGATATTTTACATTAAATAGATTATAAAGATACTGACATATACCTAACCTACATCAGACCTCTTTCGGAATGTTCAAATACGAGTCTTTAGTATGCTTAGTTCACCAATGAACGTTCAGGCATGAAAGACCAATCACATTTAATTTGAAGATCACTGAAGTGACGTCATTCTTTTATTAACCCAACGAAATTGCGTTAGATTCTAGTTTGTGGATTACACAACTTTTTAATTTTTGGCTATAAATATGCACTTAGATTCAACATAATCATTCAAAATAATACAATAATCCATTATTCAGTAGTAAATAATCACAGGATAAGTCCTGTAGACATGGGGGGCGGGGGTGTCTCAGTCGGTAGCGCGCCAGGCTTGTAATCTGTAGTTCCCAGGTTCGAGTCCCAGCTGGGTCAGCGTTGAGATTTATCTCCGCAAAATTCCCCGCCCTGCCCACGGGCAGTAGGGGACACCGATGGGCTTGGAAAGGCCGCCGTCCGTCGGATGGGACGTTAAGCCGTGGCGCCGTGTGCGGGAGAGCCATACCCTGTGCACGTTAAAGAACACGCTGGATGGCCTTGACGGGAGGCTACCATCTGTCTCCCAACAGCTGTTCCAGTGGGTCCCCTTCCCCAACCTTCTCTGAGCCTTCGGGGTCCATGTGACCTGGCTATTTAGCCCATGGTGTGCAAAAAAGTGCCGCTCAGAGGTAAAACAACTCAACCTGTAGACATGGAACTCATGAAATGATGAGCTGAAAAAAAATTTGGTTTTGCCATGAGTGGATACTTCCCGGATAGATGGCGCCACTAGTGCGAATCAAATAAATAAAACTCCGGAAAGCTTAAAAGGTCACTAAGCTGAGAAAAGTTTAGCCATTGATGGTGTTGTGGTCTAGCATAACAGGCATGTTTCCTGGAGACGTGGGTTCGAATCCAACTCATGGCAAAACCAAATTTTTTTTCAGCTCATCATTTCATGAATAATCCATTAATTAATCTAAGCTTTGTGTAATAAATTGGAGTGTGAAATCCTTTACTCGAACGGTGTTGAAATTATCAAATAAGATTAATCTTTCATCACTGTCAAATGAAGAAGCAATAAGTGATTGGGATGGGTTGTTTTACCTCTGAGCGGCAATAAAGATAGATGAGATAAATCTCAGCAAAACTCCCCGCCTTGCCCTCCGAGTGGCACTTTTTTGCACACCATGGGCTAAATGGCCAGGTCACATGGACCCCGAAGGCTCAGAGAAGGTTGGAGGAGGCGACCCACTGGAACAGCTGTTGGGAGACAGATGGTAGCCTCCCGTCAAGGCCATCCAGCGTGTTCTTTAACGTTGGGTTGGTTTACCTCTGAGCGACACTTTTTTTGCACAGCATGGGCTAAATGGCCAGGTCACATGGACCCCGAAGGCTCAGAGAAGGTTGGGGGAGGGGACCCACTGGAACAGCTGTTGGGAGACAGATGGTAGCCTCCCGTCAAGGCCATCCAGCGTGTTCTTTAACGTTGGGTTGGTTTACCTCTGAGCGACACTTTTTTTGCACAGCATGGGCTAAATGGCCAGGTCACAAGGACCCCGAAGGCTCAGAGAGAGTTGGGGGAGGAGAAACACTATAACAGCTGTTAGGAGACTGATGGTAGCCTCCCGTGAAGGCCATCCAATGTGTTCTTTAACGTGCACAGGGTATGGCTCTCCCGCACACGGGGCCACGGCTTAACTTCCCATCCGACGGACGGCGGCCTTTCCAAACCCAGCGGTGTTGTCCCCTATTGACCGTGGGCAGGGCAGGGAATTTTGCGGAGATAAATCTCAACGCTGACCCAGCTGGGACTCGAACCTGGGAAGTACAAGATTACGAGCCTGGCGCGCTACCGACTGAGCCACCCCCGCCCCCGCAATAAGTGATGTTTGAATTAAAGTTTCCTTGTGTGCAATGGAAAGAATCCGTGTAACTGCTTCGATGAGACGTCATCCACTGCCTGCTGATGAAAACAGGAATTTGCATGACAAAGCGATTTCATCCAAGAAATGACGAAACGTTTTCGTCTGCAGCAATCGCACAAAAGAGGAACTTACTGTTCGCTTTCTGGCAACGAAGAATGAGGAAAAGAATAGTTGTGATAATTAAAGACAATTAAATCCCGCATTTTCGTTTCAGGAGGGTCTTGAAATCGAATGAATGGTTCGCGTGATGGACACTGGTTGTTATCTGGAAACCTCTCTGCTCGTGAATGGTTTACGTTATTGGGTTAGTTGCGTTGATTTTTTTACCTCTGAGCAGACTTTTTACCGTTTCTCTTTTTACTCTTTTTCTTCCTTTTACTCTTTTTTAACCTTTTCTCGCAAACAATGGGCTGAATGGGTTGGATTGTTTGTTGAGTATAATAGAGCAAGAAGAGTTATATATGCCATGGACGACTGCAGATTATGAACAATTTCAGTTCGTTTAGAGGTTTTTTAAAAAAATTCCCGAAAATACGCAAAATTATGCACAAGTTTAATCAATTTTGTCCTATTACTCTTACTAGCATTCTCAAGGGGGGATGGTTATGCCCCCCATACACATATATACGTACACTGCACATACATCACCACTAGATCCGGCCCAGATTTGATCTATTCCAATAGGAAATCTCAAGAAAATGACCCCTCGCAGGGGCATGTTGCGGGGACCCTTGTCCCAGCAGGGGGAAAAGACAGACAACAGACACACACTGAGAGAAACACAAAGGTTTTACACACACTGAGAGAAACGGACACCAGACACACACACTGAGAGAAACGGACAACAGACACACACACACACACACTGAGAGAAACGGACAACAGACATACACACTGAAAGAAACACAAAGACAACAGACATACACACAGAGAAAGACACCAGATATACACACTAAGAGAAATGGACGCCAGACACACACACACACACACTGAGAGAAACGGACAACAGACTGAAAGAAACACAAAGACAACAGACATACACACAGAGAGAGACACCAGATTACACACTGAGAGAAATGGACGCCAGACATACACACTGAGAGAAACGGACGCCAGACATACACACTGAGAGAAACAGACAACAGACACATACACACTGAAAGAAACGGACAAGACATACACAGAGAGACACCAGATATACACACTGAGAGAAATGGACGCCAGACATACACAATGCCAGACATACACACTGAGAGAAACAAACAGACACACACACACAAAGAGAGAAACAGACAACAGACATACACACTGAAAGAAACGGACAAGACATACACAGAGAGACACCAGATATACACACAGAGAAATGGACGCCAGACATACACAATGCCAGACATACACACTGAGAGAAATGGACGCCAGACGCACACACTGAGAGAAACAGACAACAGACATACACACTGAAGGAAACACAAAGACAACAGACACACACAGAGAGAGACACCAGATATACACATTGAGAGAAATGGACGCCAGACATACACACTGAGAGAAACGGACGCCAGACATACACACTGAGAGAAACGGATGCCAGACATACACACTGAGAGAAACGGACGCCAGACATACACACTGAGAGAAACAGACAACAGACACACACTGAAAGAAACAGACATACGCACTGAAAGAAACAGACAACAGACACACAGAGACACCAGATATACACACTAAGAGAAATGGACGCCAGACACACACACACAGAGAGAGAAACAGACTACACACTGAAAGAAACGGACAAGACATACACAGAGAGAGAGAGACACCAGATATACCCACTGAGAGAGAAACAGACAACAGACATACACACTGAAAGAAACGGACAAGACATACACATAGAGAGAGAGAGACACCAGATATACACACTGAGAGAGAAACAGACAACAGACATATACACTGAAAGAAACGGACAACAGACATACACAGAGAGAGACACCAGATATACACACTGAGAGAAATGGATGCCAGACATACACAATGCCAGACATACACACTGAGAGAAACAGACAACAGACACACACACTGTAAGAAAAGACAACAGACATACGCGCTGAAACGGACAACAGACACACAGACACCAGATATACACACTAAGAGAAATGGACGCCAGACACACACACACACAAAGAGAGAAACAGACAATAGACATACACACTGAAAGAAACACAAAGACAACAGACATACACAGAGAGAGACACCAGATATACACACTGAGAGAAATGGACGCCAGACATACACACTGAGAGAAACGGACGCCAGACATACACACTGAAACAGACAACAGACACACACACACTGAAAGAAACAGACAAGACACACAGAGAGACCAGATATACACACTAAGAGAAATGGACGCCAGACACACACACACACAGAGAGAGAAACAGACAACAGACATACACACTGAAAGAAACGGACAACAGACATACACAGAGAGAGACACCAGATATACACACTGAGAGAAATGGACTCCAGACATACACACTGAGAGAAACAGACGCCACACACTGAGAGAAACAGACAACAGACATACACACTGAAGGAAACACAAAGACAACAGACATACACACAGAGAGAGAGAGACACCAGATATACACAGAGAAATGGACGCCAGACATACACACTGAGAGAAACGGACACCAGACACACACACTGAGAGAAACAGACAACAGACATACACACTGAAGGAAACACAAAGACAACAGACATACACACAGAGAGAGAGACACCAGATATACACACTGAGAGAAATGGACGCCAGACATACACAATGCCAGACATACACACTGAGAGAAACGGACACCAGACACACACACACTGAGAGAAACAGACAACAGACATACACACTGAAGGAAACACAAAGACAACAGACATACACACAGAGAGAGAGACACCAGATATACATACTGAGAGAAATGGACGCCAGACATACACAATGCCAGACATACACACTGAGAGAAACGGACGCCAGACACACACACTGAGAGAAACGGACAACAGACATACACACTGAAGGAAACACAGACAACAGACATACACACAGAGAGAGACACCAGATATACACACTGAGAGAAATGGACGCCAGACATACACAATGCCAGACATACACACTGAGAGAAACGGATGCCACACACACACACTGAGAGAAACGAACAGACATACACACTGAAGGAAACACAAAGACAACAGACATACACAGAGAGAGACACCAGATATACACACTGAGAGAAATGGACACCAGACACACACACTGAGAGAAACAGACACCAGACTCATACTAACAGAAAGACAGATACCAGACATACACAGATATATAGACAGGCACAAATATACACACACACAAACAGTAAACACATACACAGAGAGGAGCCGGGAGTGACTCAATTGGCAGTTTGCCAGGTTCCTAATCTGCAGTTCCCAGGTTCGAGTTTCACCTGGGCCAGTATTCAGATTTATATCGCAAAGCCCCCATCCTGTCCTCTGTCAGTAGAGGATATCAATGGGCTTCGATAGGCTGCCGTTCGTCGGATGGGATGATAAGCCATGGTCCCCTTATAAGGGTTGGGTAGTTTTACCTCTGAGCGGGCACTTTTTTTGCACACAATGAGTTAAATGACCAGGTCGCAAGAACCGCAAGGGCTCAGAAATGGTTGTGAGAGGGGACCCACTAGAACAGCTGTTGGGAGACAAATGGTAGCTTTACATCAAGGCCATCCAGTGTGTTCTTTTGTCAGACTCTCCCGCACAGCGTTCTACGGCTTACGTCCCATCTGACGGACGGCAGCCTTTCCAAGTCTGTCGGTGTCCCCTACTGACCATGGGCAGAGTGGGAGTTGTGTGGAGATAAATCTAAACATTGGCCTAGCTGGGACTCGAACCTAGGAACTGCAGATTAGGAGCCTGTCACGCAACAGCCCGACGCCCCCCCCCCCCACCTATCCCCTTATACGGGAGAGCCATACTCTGTGCACGTTAAAGAACACGCTGGATGGCCTTGATGAGATACTACCATCTTCTCTTGTCCAGTGAGTCTCCTCCCAACCTTCTCTGAGCCCTTGGGGGTCCTTGTGACCTGGCCATTTAGCCCACTGTGCGCAAAACTCGTCGTCAAAAAAAAAATCATCAAATTTGGCGAAAAGTTAATTTTTAGGCAAGCCTCAAAATATATAACTTTAGAAAACGATTTATACAAAATTTGTCACTTGTATTTTGATTAACTTTTGATATTAAACTTTACAAATAGGAATTGTCACAGAACGTACCAGGCTGTTCACCTGTCCTCAAGTGATAAAAATGACTACGTGACGTCAAACAATAACAACTTCCTGTTTCCGATTCTTGTGGAAACAAAAATGACACAGTTTGACAACAAGGCTTGCTTGGAGATAGCTTATACTTCCTCCCTAAGAGCTCTACAACTCTGCCCTGAATTTGATAGTGCAATTATACCGGAAATCCGTAAAACTTGACGGCTGAAATTGCTAAGATAACTTTTGAAGTGTGCAATATGATCGAAATATGAAAATAGCACAGAAGCATAACACTAATTAGGAATAAAACTGCAAAAACTTTTATGTTCCCAGATTCGAATATCTAATTCCCTGCACTTATATTATTTCTTTTAATCTTTCTTCTCTGCCCTTAATGACGAAAAGGCATCAGTGGTTTGAAAGGTTGTCTTCTGTTGGATAAAATGTTAGAATCCCGTTGTCAAGATAGAGACAGCACATTGAGTTGGGTTGTTTTACCTCTGAGCAGCACTTTTTTGCACACCATGTGCTAAATGGCCAGGTCATATGGACCCCGAAGGCTCAGAGAAGGTTGGGGGAGGGGACCTACTGGAACCGCTGTTGGGAAACAGATGGTAGCCTCCCGTCAAGGCCATCCAGCGTGTTCTTTAACGTGCACAGGGTATGGCTCTCTCCCGCACACGGGGCCACGGCTTAACGTCCCATTCGATGGATGGCGGCCTTTCCAAGCCCATCGGTGTCCCCTACTAACCGTGGGCAGGACTGGGAGTTTTAAGGAGATAAGTCTCAACGCTGACCCAGCTGGGACCTCGAACCTGGGAACTGCAGATTACGCCTGGCGCGCTACCGATTGTGCCACCCCCTCCCCTAACAACACATTGTGGATAACCCTTATTTGAAGACTTCTCTACCTATACGGTGGTTACAGTTCCTTTAATCAACAAGCCTTTGAGGTTCGTGACTTGGCCTTTAGTAGCTAGGCAGACGTTGAAATATTTCTTAATTAACTCCGTAGTAGCTAGGCAGACGTTGAAATATTTCTTAATTAACTCCACACTTTATCTTTGATCAGAAATGAAACAGCGATGGGCTTTGAAAGGCCGCATCCGTCGGATGGGACGTTCAGCCGTTGTCCTGCACAGGGACGTACTCGAGAGGTAGGGGGGGGGGGGGGGAGACGGGAAGTTACCCCCAAATTTCGGATGCTTTTCGCAGGATCACTCCCGATCTACGGCAGCTAGGAACCAGGTCTGTTATACCAACAGGGCTACAACTAAGTGAGATCACCCCACCATTTTTGGGACCGATCGCTGAACTAGCCGCGGAACAGTAATGAAACCGATAATTTCTGCCACTGAAGGCATCAAATGCCTACAGCTCTCTGAATGTTTCAATTAAACTTGGAAATTTAAATTCTTCTGATTAATTTACTTCTGAGCGGCACTTTTTGCACACAATGGCCAGGTCACAAGGACCCCGAAGGCTTAGAGAAGGATGGGGGAGGGAACCACTGGAACAGCCGCTGGGAAACAGATGGTAACCTCCGGTTAAGGCCATCCAGTGTGTTGTTTAACGTGCACAAGGTATGGCTCTCCCGCACAAGCCGATGGGCTTGGAAAGGTAGCCGTCCGTCGGATGGGACGTTAAGTCGTGGCCCCCTGTGTGGGATAGCTACACCCTGTGCACGTTAAAGAACACGCTAAACGGCCTTAACGGGAGGCTACCATCTGTCTCCCAACATCTGTTCCAGTGGGTCCCCTCCTCCAACCTTCTCTGAACCTTCGGGGTCCATTGTGACCTGGCCATTTAGCCCATGGTATGCAAAAAAGTGCCGCTCAGAGGTGAATTATATTATCAGAACTCAACTCCCGCACAAGGGGCCACGTCTTAACGTCCCATCCGACTGACGGCGGCCTTTCCAAGCCCATCGGTGTCCTCTCCAGACCGATGACAGGACGGGGAATTTTGTGGAGTTAAATCTCAACGTTGGCTCAACTGGGTATCGACCCTGATAACTGCAGTCCCCCCCCCCCGCCCACCAGTGGTATTTTGAGTTTGAACTTAACTTTACAAGAAATGTCTGATGTTTTTAAATTTTGAGGATGCCTTTAAAGTTGAAGCTAAATGCCTCTCCTGCCCATTCCCAGCAGATACTCTCAGCAAATAGAATAATCAACGTGTCAAAAATGAAGTTATACAAACAAGATTTCGTTTTTTAAATGCGTCCTAAATATTTTTTTCTTTACTGGAATATTTGGGTGGTCTCCCCTGGCTGTGTGCCTAGTCTTGTTATTTTAACGGAAAAATTTACGCAGTTTCTTGAAAACTTCATTCTTTGCAAACGTCGACGAGTTAATAATACCGCAATGAAATGTTGCAAAGATAAATAAAAGAACCGGAAGTTCTAACTGGCTGTTGCACGATGAGCTATTTCTGTACTTCCTAACAGATATCAACGAGTTATAACTCAAATCGCGATTCTTCAGTGAGCTTTTAATCACAATCCAAAGACATTTTTCGCTTTTCGTATCGACTGCAATATTGCCACACAACTGGCGCCATCTAGTGAAAAATTGTGGAACTTTTCAAGAAAAATTCTAGAGATTCCAAAAACAATTGTTTTACCTCTGAGCGGCACTTTTTTGCACACCATGGGCTAAATGGCCAGGTCACATGGACCCCGAAGGCTCAGAGAAGGTTGGGGGAGGGGACCCATTGGAATAGCTGTTGGGAGACAGATGGTAGCCTCCCGTCAAGGCCATCCAGCGTGTTCTTTAACGTGCACAGGGTACGGCTCTCCCGCAGACGGGGCCACAGCTTAACGTCCCATTCGACGGACGGCGGCCTTTCCAAGCCCATCGGTGTCCCCTACTGACCGTGGGCAGGGCGGGGAATTCTGCGGAGATAAATCTCAACGCTGACCCAGCTGGGACTCGAACCTGGGAACTACAGATTACGAGCCTGATGCGCTACCGACTGAGCCCCCCCCCCCCGCCCCCCTCTGAGATGGACTTTTAGATAAACGATTAGGGCGTCGCCATACTGTTGCTACTCGTAAGTGTGCCATCACAGTGTTAAAGAACGACAGATTGCATTAAAAAAGTGGGTACGTGCATCGCGTTTGGATGCATTAACAAACCTGCGAAAAAGATCAAAGGGATAACGTTTCATAGGTAAGAAGTAATGCTAAAGTTTTGCTTTGTAAATTGAAAGCTTTTTTCTTATTTCAACTATTTATGACAGTAGCATAAGTTAGGAATTGCGGAAGGAGAGATAGCGAAAACTTGGGGAAGGGGGTTGCGAAACTTTCCCAGTGTTTTAAATGTAAACAGATTAATTAAAGGTTCATTATAAATTCGGAGAAAGAAATAATAAATCAAGAAATGGGAGAGAACATGCACATTATTCATTTCCTATGCTTCTGATGAACCCTTTCGAAAGGCTACAGAATTTCCGTTATGCCAGTGAAAACTTAACTTGGAAGCTCTATAATTTCTAAAACATGCATTTAATGGGAAAATGTGACTGAAGATAAAGATCATAATTAAATCTATTTAAATCTCGATTATAAACAATATTCGTTTAGTATTTAAATAATGGCGGAAGCTGGAATATTAAGTAATAATCTTCCATGTTATGCCAGTGAGGACCTAACTTGGAAGCTCTATAATTTCTAAAATGTGACTGAAGATAAATTAAAGATCATAATCAAATCTATTTCAATACAGATTTTCAACAATATTCGTTAAGTATTTAAAGTGTTATGGACAATAGAATATTTCATGATACATTTTGTTTGATGTCGATGAAAATCTAACTTTGAAGTGCTATAACTATTAAAATATGCATTTAATGGAAAAATACTACAGAAAGTAAATTAAAGATCATAATCAAATCTATTTAAATCCCCATTTTCAACGATATTTATGCAATTTAATGGAAGAATATGATTGAAGATAAATAAAAGATCATAATCAAAACTATTTAAATATTTATTTTAAACATTATTCAGTATTTAAGCCTATATTAAAGTCTGGATATTTTAAAACGAAGTTCCTATTTCTTATTCCAAAGAGATTTTTTTTGAATATTTACATTTTTTCTTATATAAGAGATATGACTTATCACAGTTTACTCGGAACACTAGAAACTTGATATATGAAGTGAAACCTGCACTGGATATATGTAGTCCTACAATCAATTCCTATTTTATGAAAAAGATGGTGTAGTTTTCATTTGATATATAATTTGTTATTGCTAACTTTAAATGGGATTAAACAACTGTTTAAAAACGTAAACAAACCCAAAACTGAAGCGGAGAAAAGTATTTTTTACATATATTAAACATCTCTTGACCTTCCAAGAAAAAAAAAATAGATTAGCAATATTCGGCGAAATAATTCCTTTTTTGTACATGAAACAATTGCGATTTTATTGAGCCCTATTCGTATAAAGCATTCTGATATATTGCAATTGACGTGCAACGTGCGGCTTTCTAAGTAGCAACAATATGGCTACTGCCGTTCTGCGCGGCTTCACTAGCCACCTATGCTCCCTCTTCCTACCTCCATGAAATAACTTGGTCACAGTTAAGGTTTGGTTCTTTTACCTCAAAGTCGTACTTTTTTGCACAAAATAGGATAATGGCCAGGTCGTAAAGATAACGGTTGGATTGGGTTGTTTTACATCTGAGTGGCATTTTTTTTGCACACAATGGGCTAAATCGCCATGTCACAAGTACCCAAGGCGTAGCTATGGGGTAACTCAAAGTTAATCGGAGTTGCCCAAATTTGAAGCGACTTTGTAAAATTCAGGTAAGTTCTGAATATTGGGATTTTTTTTTTTGAAAAATTAAGGGGAGTTGACAAAATCTGCGGCCACTTGGTAAAATGAATGAAAATTGGGATTGATTTTGTAAAATAAAATTTTTGAAAAATTTAAGGATAGTTGGCAAAATTCGAAGTGACTAGGTAAAATTTAGGAGAGATGTAAAATAGGGTTGTTTTCCCTCTGAGCGGCACTTTTTTTGCACACCATGGGTTAAATGGCCAGGTCACATGGACCCCGAAGGCTGAGAGAAGGTTGGGGGAGTGAATCCACTGGAACAGCTGTTGGGAGACAGATGGTATCCTCCCGTCAAGGCCATCCAGCGTGTTCTTTAACTTGCACAGGGTATGGCTCTCCCGCACACGGAGCCACGGCTCCAACGTTGAGATTTATTTCTGCAAAACTCTCTGCTCTCGGTCATTAGGAAATACCGATGGGCTTGGAAAGGCCGCCGTCTTTCGGATGGACGTTAAGCCGTGGTTCCGTATGCGGGAGAGCCATAACCATGTGCGTATTAAAGAACGTGGCCTTGACAGAGGCTACCATCTGTCTCCCAACAGCCATTCCAGTGGGTCCCCTCCCCCAACCTTCTCTGAGCCTTCGGGGTCCTTGTGACCTGGCCATTTAGCCCACTGTGCACAAAAATGTGTCGCTCAATATAACCAAGTCCAAATCGAGAAACAGGTAAACTTTGATGAAAACCTTTTAGAGTCACTTTAAAAATATTTGGGGTACCAACGGGACCCGTACACACGACCTCATCAGTGGTTTGTTGGTACCACGGGACCCGTACACAGGACCTCAGCAGAAAATTAACACAAACGTCTATGCCTTAACCCAAGCCCCTTAGATCAGTAGCCAAGCGCGCTAACCACTCTGCCAGGGAGGCTCTACTTTATTGAAAAGACGGCCGTTCAGGTTACGTAGAAAAGAAGCAATTACTTTTAATTCAATATCTTATCTTCACCTTATTGATTTACGCATTTCTTCTTAGTTGAGCGATCTTCCTAACAAGATAAATCATCTTCCTGAGACCTGTGAAAGGAAGCTACCATGCGAGAGAGATTGCTACTGATAGTATTTCGGGAGATGTATTATTAACCATGTTTATCTCCTGAAATTAATGAGAAAAGATGGTTAACAAGATGAATGATACGATCAGTGAACAGTGCGCGTGAAAGCAAATTGAATATGGGTCGGTAGTTTTAGCTCCTGGTTTATCATTTTTAACACAATGAGTGGAATGGCCACACAAGAATCCCAAAAACTCTTGTGGCAGATGATGGAGAAAAGCACGTCTCTCAGGGGACAGGTGCAAGCTCTCAGTTAAGTTGGGTTGTTTTACTTTTGAGCGGCACTAAATGGCCAGGTAACAAGGACCCCGAAGTCTCAGAGAAGTTTAGGAAAGGGGATCCACTGGAACAGCTGTTGGGAGACAGATGGTAGCCTCCCGTCAAGGCCATCCAATGTGTTCTTTAAAGTGCACAAAGTATGGCTCTCCCGCACACGGGGCCACGGCTTAACGTCCCATCCGATGGACGGCTGCACTTTCCAAGCCCATCGGTGTCTCCTACTGACCGTGGGCAGGGCGGGGAGTGTTGCGGAGATAAATCTCAACGCTGACCCAGCTGGGACTCGAACCTGGGAACTGCAGATTACGTGCCTGGCGCGCTACCAACTGAGCCACTCCCGCCTCTTTCCCAGTTAAGATTAAACAGCTTGTTTTTTAACGTGCTCGTGTATATGGAGCAACGGCATTTTCAAGACTATCTTACTTTTTTTTAACCTACTTAGCAGAGAAGGTTGGGTAGTTTTACCTCTGAGTGGCATTTTTTTGCACACAGTAAGCTAAATGGCGATGTCACAAGGGCTCGGAGAATACTGTAGGGTGGTATCCATTGGAGACAGAAGGCAGCCCTCCTGTCAAGGCCAACCAGCGTGTTCTTTAGCGTGCACAGGGTATGACTCGACAGAACTCAATGCCACGGTTTAAAGTCGCATTCGACGGACTCAAGCCCATCGTGTCCCCAACTGACCGAGAGTAGGTTGGGCAGTTTTTGCAGAGATAAATCTCAAAGTTGGTCCAGGCAGGACTCTAACCTGAGAGCTGCATATTACGAGCCTGGAGCACTACTGACCGAGTTTAGCCCCCCCCCCCCCCGCGCGACAGGGGTCTTTGTGACTTTTCGTAATTTCCTGTAAGTGTCGCTCAGAGGAAAAACAATATAACCACGAAAAATTGCCCGAAATTTAGTATCAGGTACATAAATCATCCTTGGCCGATACGCTGGCAGTTAGGCCATCCCTGACAACCGAGTCGAAGAGCCTAGCCATTTTATCTAGCAGATTCAAAAGAAAAGATCTGGTCAAGCATAAAACCATCTAGAAATAAAGACATATGAATGGACCTTGTATGAAGATTTAATATTTATCCAGATTTTCAGTTGTGGGAAGAAATTACTCCGATTCAATCGTCACGAGCTCATTACCTTCACTCGTTGTTACTTCAAAAATGAAATTCCAATAATAAAACACGATCCAGGACACATTTTTCTCGAACACCAGATGGAAGCACCTGCAGGAGCCATTAAGTGCACCTGTGTCGCGCGAGGCGCCATCCTGTCTGCTGCCAATAAAGGTTCCCATGGTAACCATTGCTGTCACGCCCGGGTACGCCCCAGTTACACTAACACAGTGTAGCGGCCTCAATAGTCGAGAGAAGATTTGGCGTAGTTTGAACAACGACTAGACAAGAAAAATTCCAGTATTCTAGGCGCCTTGGCGAAGACTGTTTTCTGTTTTTTTATATTTACTTCTTCCTGAGCTACAAGTTTACCCAGATTGTCATCCAGACAGCAGGAAGCTCGAAAGTCAGCAATAATATAATGGATCACAAAATGCTGGTCCAACCCAATGCCATTTGGGAACTAAAACTAATCTTGGTTAGGAAAATACGATGGTTAAAATTTAAGAGAATGTTTGAGAATAGTGATAGATTTTTTTTTGAGGTTTAGTATGTCATTATCATTGTCTCTATAGTTGTTTTTTTCTCAATGCTTTCAAACCGGTACTGTTTTTTTTTTACACTTTTGTTTTCCCAACCGTAACTGCATTTTCACTTTTCGATGACGATATCGATTGGATGTTTCGTGTACGGTTACGGTCAAGGCCGTTGTCAGGGCTTCAAATGGCTCCGAAGCAGCCGACAAAACTTCGTTGTGGACGGATTATGTTAATGACGTAAATCTGGTGACTTATGTCACTGTTTCTGTTAGAATGAATGTCAGAACACCTTTCGGTTGGCTTCCTGGGGTCGTCTGCGTCGACATGAATTTGTTTCATGATTATGGCTGCACTTTAGTGGACGAGGATTGATTTTCTCGTGGGGAGATCTGAGAATATGCTACTTAAGTAGGGTTTCTCCAATTGCAAAAACATTTCATCGGAGAGGAAAGGTTAAAATATTTTTAATCTAATTTTAGTATCGGACATATGCTATGGGGCTGAAACAAAATTATACAAAGAGTTGGGTTGTTTTAACCTCTGAACGGCACTTTTTTGCACACCATGGGCTAAATAGCCAGGTCACAAGGGCCCCGAAGGCTCAGAGAAGGTTGGGGGAGGAGGCCCACTGGAACAGCTGTTGCTCCCAACAGCTGTTCCTGTGGGCCTCCTCTCCCAACCTTCTCTGAGCTACCATGTGTCCCAGACGGGAAACACATGGTAGCCTCCCGTCATGGCCATCCAGCGTGTTCTTTATCGTGCACAGGGTATGGCTCTCCCGTACACGGGACCACGACTTAACGTCCCATCCGAAGGACGGCGGCCTATTCCAAGCCCATCGATGTTTCCTACTGATCGTGATCAGGGCGAAGAGTTTTGCGGAGATAAATTTTAACGCTGACCCAGCTGGGACTCGAACCTGGGAACTTCAGATTACGAGCCTAATATGCTGCCGACTGAGCCACTCGTGCCCTTCAGAAACAAAACAACCCAACCTTTACGTTAAAAAAGACAAGAGACAACAATTCTAAAGTTATTGTGAAATGAAACAAACTCGCAAACAAACAAATATGTCAAAAGATTCAGAAAAATCGGACAAATCACTCTGGGCCTTATCGATCGCCTCAAATATCAGATCACTTTCATCGCTTGAAAAAAAATGATGTTTCTCAATTTTGTCCGTAACTTTTTTTTTTCTGAAATGTCGCATTTTTATTACCTTTTTAACACGATCATCTCCCCAACTTGTTTCTTACGCCCACTGGCAACAGCTGTGACAGTTCCAAGCGTAACAGACGACAGGCAGCGTCTGAGCAACCTTCACAAGGCCATTAAGAAACCTGGCAACACCCATCTATCAGTCTCCATGGCAACGGGCAGTAAATCCTGAAAACTACTTTATCATGGTGTTTATTTAGAAAAGTTAAAGTCACGTTATAGATTAGAAAAAGAAAATAATTTCTGTTCAAATATATTACATTCGCGTATATGATATATTACAGAAAAGTAACCGTACACCTCTCCATGTTATGTAAAGGATAAGTAACACTCAAAACTCTATAATTCTGTAATTTTTTTATGGAAAAACTGTTACTTGGAGATCAACTGAAGACTTCACTCAAATCTCTCTAAATATGTAGTTTTGGTCGTGATCGTTTAGGGGTGGGGGGGGGGGCTCAGTCGGTAGCGCGCCAGGCTCGTAATCTGTAGTTCCCAGGTTCGAGTCCCAGCTGGGTCAGCGTTGAGATTTATTCCCACAAAACTCCCCGCCCTACCCACGGTCAGTAGGGGACACCGATGGGCTTGGAAAGGCCACCGTCCGTCGTATGGGACATTAATCGTGGTCCCTTGTACGGGAGAGCCTATCTTGTGTACAATAAAGAACAAGCTGGATGGCCTTGATGGAAGGCTACCATCTGTCTCCCTACAGCTGTTCCAGTGGGTCTCCTCCCCCAACCTTCTCTGAGCATTCGGGGTCCTTGTGACCTGGCCATTTTAGCCCATGGTGTGCAAAAAAGTGTCCCTCAGAGGTAAAACAACCCAACTCTAATCATGAATATTTACTTCAAAAGATTTCAGTTGCGTCACTTTTATTTGCACACAATGGCCTAAACGGACAGGTCACGCGGACGCAAGGGTTCAGAGAAGGTTGGAAAGGGGACCCACTGGACGGTTGTTAGTAAACTGATGGTAGCCTCCCGTCAAGCCTATCCAGCGTGTTCTTTAACGTGCACAGGGTACGCCTCTCCCGCCCACGGAACCACGGCTTTATGTCCCATCCGACAGACCGTAGCCTATCCAAGCTCATCGGTGGTCCTTATTGACCGTGGGCAGGGAGTCATCGGTGGTCCTTAGTGACCGTGGGCAGGGAGTCATCGGTGGTCCTTATTGACCGTGGGCAGGGAGTCATCGGTGGTCCTTAGTGACCGTGGGCAGGGAGTCATCGGTGGTCCTTATTGACCGTGGGCAGGGAGTCATCGGTGGTCCTTATTGACCGTGGGCAGGGAGTCATCGGTGGTCCTTATTGACCGTGGGCAGGGAGTCATCGGTGGTCCTTAGTGACCGTGGGCAGGGAGTCATCGGTGGTCCTTATTGACCGTGTGCAGGGAGTTTTGCCGAGACAAATCTGAAAGCTGACCCAGCTGGGACTCGAACCTGAAAACTGCAGATTACCAGCCTGACACGCTACCTACTGAACCTTCCCCCCCCCAAAGACAAATATGAAACTGTTGAGTTTGCAAGAGAAACAAAGAATGAAACTTTCAACTTGTTTACAAAGAAGTTCTTACATTCGATTTGTTCACTCCTGATAGCAAATCTGACCACTCATCGCCATCGATGCAGTAGAGGAAATGGAACAAGTTTTATCGAGAATTCATCGGAAAAAATAAGACTTTTTTTTTTCTTCCGAATGGTTGATGATGGAAGAAGTATTTATTTATCTGGCATTTGGCTTAAAGCCACGAACAAGTGGGTGAGAAAAGAACGTGTTGCCAGATTGTGTACGTTAGAAGAAGCCAATTGAGTGCAACAGTTTAATATAAACTTCCATTTCTGTTAGTTATCGTACTCTAGTATGCCTTTTCGATTTATCTCGCTGAAGCTGCAAATAGCCCCTAAAGAACGTATCCTGCCACTTGACCTCAGCACTTCTTTGAGGGCAAAAAGGAGTCGATATTTGACACTTCTGCTATCTTTGCGGAATTTCTCGGCCGCTACCACGGCGAGGGGTGATCTGTTTGTTTGCCAAAGTCGACGCACGAATAAATACAGCTGCGTCAAAGGCGTACGAGGTGGTGACAAACTCGAATAGGCGGTTCGTTGAATTGTGTATCATTCCGCCTTCCTTGGAAGCTGAATCAACAGTTTGAGAAAGAGCGCTCGCTGAATTTGGGTGAAGTGATTTCAACTTTCGTCTTCCTGGTTGAAACAGCTGTATGTTTTATTTCTATTGAGCAAATAGAGGAAATATCGTAGAATGACTTTAGTTGTAGAGCAACAGGATTCTCATATTGACAGTTTTTATATTTTTATGAAGGGTAACTATAAAAGAATTCCCTTGATTTTAGTGCAGACTTCAGATCTGTGCTTAGATGTTACAGGGGCGGGGGTGGCTCAGTCGGTAGCGCGCCAGGCTCGTAATCTGCAGTTCCCAGGTTCGAGTTCCAGCTGGGTCAGCGTTGAGATTTATCTCCGCAAAATTCCTCGCCCTGCCCACGGTCAGTAGGGGACACCGATGGGCTTAGAAAGGCCGCCGACCGTCGGATGGGACGTTAAGCCGTGGTCCCGTGTGCGGGAGAGCCATACCCTGTGCACGTTAAAGAACACGCTGGATGGCCTTGACGGGAGGCTACCATCTGTCTCCCAACAGCTGTTCCGGTGGGTCCCCTCCCCCAACCTTCTCTGAGCCTTCGGGGTCCCTGTAACCTGGCCATTTAGCCCATGGTGTGCAAAAAAAGTGCCGCTCAGAGTAAAACAACCCAACCCTTGATTTTAAGTTCTATAGAGTATTAGATAATTAACAAAAGTAATCTTGCGTATATGATGGCATGATGTTAAGAAGTTGAGGAGATACTGTGAACAGGATGGGATATATATGGGAGATGAAATAAATTTTTACTCTTTTAAAAAGAAATTGAAAATCTAGATTTTTGAATATAATGTTACTAAAAAACTTCTTAAAAATATTGTTAATAATCATTATTTTGTTAGGTATACGTTTTGTGTTTTTGAATTTCTGTCTTTCATTACTTTGGAAATAGAATGGAAAATTATATCACATCTACAGATTTTGTATTAAATTTGTTCAAATCCACATGCGAGTTACTTGAACTCTTGTGGATATTTTCAATGTTCCTAAAATTCAATGCATAATTTTAGGAAATATGTTATACAAAATTCTTTATATGAAATGTATAACTTGTCTATTCAATGGGGATAAATGTCTATGATATATGGTGGAACAAATTGCTGGGATACAGTGGAACAAGTTTGGAAAGGATATTGTGGAAGAAATTGGAGAGACACGGTAAAATAAGATTGGGAGGTATGGTGGAACAAGTTGGGAGTTATCGTGGAACAAGTTGGGAGTTATCGTGGAACAAGTTGGGAGTTATCGTGGAACAAGTTGGGAGTTATCGTGGAACAAGTTGGGAGTTATCGTGGAACAAGTTGGGAGTTATCGTGGAACAAGTTGGGAGTTATCGTGGAACAAGTTGGGAGTTATCGTGGAACAAGTTGGGAGTTATCGTGGAACAAGTTGGGAGTTATCGTGGAACAAGTTGGGAGTTATCGTGGAACAAGTAGTTGGGGTTATCGTGGAACAAGTTGGGGTTATCGTCGATTCCATTTTTTTCAAATTTGGTTTGAACAAGTTGGGAGTTATTGCGGATGAAAGTCAGACACATAAAAACAAATTCTAAGTGAAATACGACAGGAATATTTAAAGCTTCAAGATCATAAAATACTTTTAGTATTGCAAAACATTTTTAATTATGAAGTGCTATCCATTACTGCTAAAAAGAAACAGAGGAAAAAAAAACCCTTTAAATACTTCTTAAAGAGTTCCTAAAGTACCAAGTATCTACTATTATTAAGACCGCATATTTGGCGAAGTACATTATACTAAAATGATATAATGTACACGCGGAAAAAAAAAACGTAAAGTTTACCTCTTATCATCCTAAGCAAGATTTACTCCATATTTTGCGAACTGATCACCATGACGACCATCCATCTCCTGCGACATACCGTCGACTACCAAAGAGAAAACGAAGAGCAAGTATGTTGACGGAGGAAGGGAAAAGAGAGGGGAAGGCAACGAAGAAAAGGAATGGGTTGAGAAATCAGCAAGTGAAGCGAGGAATGCTGGGAAACCAGTTTCTAACCCCACACACGTGTACGGAAGCCGGCGCTGGCGGCCAAACAGGCATCCAACTCGATTTGCGTTCGCTGAAGATCAGGCAGGAAAGGTTTTAGGGGGTGCTCGCCATTAAAGGCTAAAGCCACCCCCCACGAGGCGGCTTTATGAAGTTAGCAGGTACGAAACGGTGGAAGGAGAAGCCTAAGGCTACTTCGCAAACAATCATGGACAGTGTGGAATTTGGAGTGAAAAAAAAAAGCGGGTTTTATTTATGACTGTTTAGGAAGAAAATTCCAGGCTTTGGGTTGGGTTGTTTTACATCTGAGCGGCACTTTTTTGCACACCATGGGCTAAATGACCAGGTCACAAGGACCCCGAAGGCTCAGAGAAGGTTGAGGGAAGGGACCCGCTGGATCAGCTGTTGGGAGACAGATGGTAGACTCCCGTTGGGTTGGGTTGTTTTAAATCTGAGCGGTACTTTTTTGCACACCATGGGCTAAATTGCCAGGTCGCAAGGACCCCGAAGGTTCAGAGAAGGTTGGGGGAAGGGACCCGCTGGATCAGCTGTTGGGAGACAGATGGTAGCCTCCCGTTGGGTTGGGTTATTTTTCATCTGAGCGGTACTTTTTTGCACACCATGGGCTAAATTGCCCGATCAGAAGGACCCCGAAGGCTCAAAGAAAGTTGGGGGAGGGGACCCACTGGATCAGCTGTTGGGAGACAGATGGTAGCCTCCCGTTGGGGGAATACGTGACCCCGTGTGCGGGAGAGCCGTACTCTGTGCACGTTAAAGAACACGCTGGGTGGCCTTGACGAGAGGTTACCATCTGTCTCCCAACAGCTGTTCCAGTGGGTCCCCTCCCCCAACCTTCTGTGAGCCTTCGGGGTCCTTGTGACATGGCCATTTAGCCCATGGTGTGCAAAAAAGTACCCCTCCGTTTTTCTGCCGAGGTTCTGCCATCCTCACAGACCTTCTACTGTGGCATATAAACTGACAGGTCCTGTCAGACCTCTGTGGCAAGCAGCTACTTGAGGGGGGTATTGTTTAAAACGGGGGGAAATTTTTATACTAGAGTGGAATTCCATTACCTTGGCACGCTCTTTTACTTTTTTCTGGCTCAATTGCGCTACTCCCCCTCCCTTTTTTTCCCCTAGAATCGGGACTGTAATATATTATCAAAAGTATTTCAAACATTTTTTTCCCATCTACATTAAATTACCAAAAGTATTTGAATGCACTTGTTACCCAAGCACGCGGGATGATCGTGATGGCCATCCAGCTTCTTCTTTAGAGTGAAACCATTACATCTGTCCTGGGGGCGGGGGGTGGCTCAGCCCACGGTCAGTAGGGGACACCGATGGGCTTCGAAAGGCCACCGTCCGTCGGATGGGACATTAAGCTGTGGCCCTGTGTGCGGGAGAGCCATACCCTGTGCACGTTAAAGAACACGCTGGATGGCCTTGACGGGAGGTTACCATCTGTCTCCCAACAGCTTTTCCAGTGGGTCCCCTCCCCCAACTTTCTTTGAGCCTTCGGGGTCCTTGTGACCTGGCCATTTAGCCAAAGATGTGCAAAAAAAGTGCCGCTAAGAGGTAAAACAACCCATCCCAAAATTACATCTATCCCGTAACGGCTGTCCAGTGGGTGGGTCCTCTTCCACAACTTTATTTGAATCTTTGGAATCCTTGTGACCTGGTCACTTAGATCATTTCGCGCGCAAAAGTGATGCTCAGAAGTAAAATAATCCAACCTAATAGCTGCCCAGTGGATCCCTAACCCATTTCTGAACCTTTGGGGTCTTTGTGACTTAATCAATTAATCCATTCTGCGCAAAAAAAATGGGGGGAGGGGGAGAGTTGGGTTGTTTTACCTCTGAGCGGAACTTTTTTCCACACCATGGGCTAAATGGCCAGGTCACAAGGACCCACTGGAACAGCTGTTGGGAGACAGATGGTAGCCTCCCGTCAAGGCCATCCAGTGTGTTCTTTAACGTGCACAGGGTATGGCTCTCCCGCACACGGAGACACGGCTTAACGTCCCATCCGAACGAGGCAGCTTTGCGGAGATAAATCTCAAAGCTGGCTCAGGAGGGACTCGAACCTGGGAACTACAGATTATGAGCTCGGTGCACTACCGGAACCCCCTCCACCGAAAAAAAAAAAGTACAGGTCAAAGGTAAAAGAACCCAATGCAGTCCTTTCCATCATGTCGTATAGACTTGAAAGATAACGTGGAAATTCGTTAATAATTTGGTTGGGCTATATAAGAAATTAAAGTAAAAATATTATGTCTACCCTGGCTCAGACCTCCAGCAAAGGGTTAAATAGCTCCTTAAACGATTCCATATTTGGATGGCCCCTTAGACACAAAATGCCGTCCCGTGGTCGAGTGGTTAGCGCGCTTGGTTACTGATCTACGGGACCTGGGTTCGAGCCCCGGGTAAGGCATGGATGTGTGTGTCGTTTTTCTGCTGAGGTCCTGCCATCCTCTCAGAACTTCTTCTATGGCATATAAACAGACAGGCTCCTGTCAGACCTCTGTGGCAAGCAGCTGCTCGAGGGGTTATTTATGTATTTATTAGACACAAAATCGTGGAAAATTTCAACCTAGGATGAACGTGGACTAGGATCTAATTACTGCCAAATCGTCCACTATTTTTAGACATCAGCCATATCTGAATAATGCTTAAGTTCCAGCCAATAGCAAGACTCTCAGTACATTACGTCACAGAGCATCTGCAACCATGGCAACGGTTAGATTACTTTCAAGAGTCGATTGATTCCACGGCACGAATATTGTTTGCGATTGGCTTGGAGAAAAACAAGACAGTAAAATCTGAGAGTTTGTGGAGTTTTGTTTCTGTAAAATATAAGTTTCTATTTTTTTATTACTTCTTACGAAATATTTCGAGTGCAGTGATGTGAAGTTTCCTGAAGATTTATAAGGAAATTTAGAAGCTGAGATGAAATGGGATTTCTTATGCGAAAGTTCCATTTTATCCAAGGCACCGTTATTTTGGTTTTTAGTTTCACAAGTTTTGGAAAAGTTTGGATTGGAAAAAAGAAAGTCAGATCAAATGATCATCATAAAGCAGTTTTTCTTCTTGAAAATTTGAAATACGTCAACATGTCTTAACCAATCAGGAACATCCAAGTAAAACAAGGCGGTTTTTGGTAAAAAAAAAGATGTGCCCTTAAGCAGCTGCTTGCACAGAGGTCTGAGAGGAATCTGTCAGTTTTTATGCCAAAGCAGAAGGTCTGTGAGGATGGCAGGACCTCAGCAGAAAGACAACAGAAAACAACCATGCCGCAGCATGGGCGAGGCACCGGGGCACCCGAGGCGGGGGTGGCTCAGTCGGTAGCGCGCCAGGCTCCTAATCTGTAGTTCCCAGATTCGAGTCCCCGCTAGGTCAGCGTTGAGATTTATCTCCGCAGAACTCCCCGCCCTGTTCACGGTCAGTAGGGGACACCGATGGGCTTGGAAAGGCCGCCGTCCGTCGGATGGGACGTTAAGCCGTGGCTCAGTGTGTACTTTAAAAAACACGCTAGATGGCACTGTTCCAGTGGGTCCCCTCCCCCAACCTTCGGGGTCCTCGTGGCCATTTAGCCCATGGTGTGCAAAAAAGTACCGCTCAGAGCTAAAACAACCCGAACAACACGGGGCTGAAACCCAGGTCTGGAGGCTACCATCTGTCTCCCAACAGCTGTTCCAGTGGGTTCCCTCCCCCAACCTTCTTTGAGCCCTCAGGGTCCTTGTAACCTGGCCATTTAGCCCATTGTGTGCAAAAAAGTGTCGTTCAGTGGTCAAACAACCCAACTACAGAAATGCATGAACAGAATCTAATTTTCGGTAGAAACGCGCTTTAGGAGACTTCCATTTGCAAGGAGGTTGGTGAATCCTGGCGAATCATCAGTTCCATTTGAAGCTGTTGCAGCGAGGTCTCGTGAAGAAGGGAGGCCGTTAGTGCTCATCTAATGACCTGCCATTAGTCATCAGAGAAGTAACGATGGGATCTCCATTCCATCATCAACCGCTTTCGTTGCCAAGGCAACTCTTCAGAACAATGATGCTTAAATGTTCGACAGACTTTTGGAATTGCTGATGGTTCAACTGAAAATAACAATTGGCAGCTTTCTTTACAAATTCACTTCTGTTGGATAGTTTTATTTCGTTTTATCGGTTAACGATTTTGCTTCAAGTGCAGGGATTCGACATTTTTAATAATTTATAAGTGATAATTATATTATCACTTTAAAGTTCAATGGTGGTGCATTTAATCACTATTATTGCATCGTTTTATTAATAGCGTAGATCGGTGTTTCCCAAAATGGGCGATACCGCTCCCTGGGGGGAGCCTGAACGATTCAGGGGGTCGATAGTAGCCTCGGGTGCAATTGGGGGGGGGAGGTTGAAGCATAAAAAATGAAGGGAAGATAAGAAAATTTTGAAAAACCGTTCGTACATGTTTCATCTGATGTGTAACCTAGAGTTAAAGTCCTAGTGATTACTTTATTTTCCAAATAAAATTATCCTTCGTTATCTTAATTTTCTGTGTGTAATGCGAATGTTACTATGGTTGATTTTAATAAATAATTTCAAGCTTAAGAGCCGTCCCGTGGCCGAGTGGTTAGCACGCTTGGCTACTGATCTAAGGGACCTGGGTTCGAGCCACGGAATTAGGCATGGATGTGTGTGTCGTTTTTCTGCTGAGGTCCTGTCAGACCTCTGTGGCAAGCAGCTGCTTGAGGGGGTATTTATTATTTTTATTTTTTCAAGCTTCTAGGTGCCTTATTTACAACAACATCTTTCTTTACTATGTTGTAAGACGTAGGTAGAAATATAGATACATAAAAGAACGCAAATTTGTCACGGCATCTTTCTGTTTGTTCGCTTAAAGAAGGTAGATTTCCAGGGGGCGCTGAGTAATTTTTTTTCTGAACAGGGGGCGGTAGGACAAATAAGTTTGGGAACCTCTGGTTCGGTAGAGCAATCGGTTTGATTTATACGAAAACAGCTATTTTGAGAACTTCAGAACTCTCGAAAAGGACATTAAGCCATGGCTCGGTATAAAGGAGAGCCATGTCCTATGGACGTTAAGGGACATTTTGGACGACAGTGATGGGGGTTGGGTTGTTTTACCTCTGAGCGGCACTTTTTTGCACACCATGGGCTAAATAGCCAGGTCACATGGACCCCGAAGGCTCAGAGAAGGTTGGGGGAGGGGACCCACTGGAACAGCTGTTGGGAGACAGATGGTAGCCTCCCGTTAAGGCCATCCAGCGTGTTCTTTAACGTGCACAGGGTATGGCTCTCCCGCACACAGGGCCACGGCTTAACGTCCCATCCGACGGACGGCGGCCTTTCCAAGCCCATCTGAGACAGTGATGGAGACTTCTATCTTTCTCGGAACAGCTGTTCAGTGGATCCTTTATCTCCAACCTTCTCTGAGCCCTTGGAACCGGATCTTTTAGCCCATTGTGTATCAAAAATATGAAATTCTCAGGTTCGAGGCCCACTTGGGCAAGCATTGAGATTTATCTCTGCAAAACGCACTGCCACTCCTTCGGTCAAAGGGGGCGGAGGATAATCGCGGTAGCACGCCACGCTCATAATCGGTAGTTCTCAGGTTCGGGTCCCAGTTGGATCAGCGTTGAGATTTATCTCAGCAAATTTCCCGCCCTGCCCACGGTCAATAGGGGATACCGATGTATATCCTTGTGACCTGGCCATTTAAGCCCATGGTGCGCAAAAAAGTGCTACTCATAGGTAAAACAACCCAATCCTTCCCCCAACCTTCTGAGCGCTCAGGGTCCTTGGTCATTTAGCCCATTGCATGCAAAAAAACAAAAAAATAAACTGCATTTCCCAGGTTCGAGTCCCAACTCGACCAGCATTGAGATTTATCTCCACAAAGCTCCCTACCCTGTCCTCGGTCAGAAGGGGACATCGATGTAAAAGTCGCCGTCCCTCGAATAGGACTTCAAATCGTGGTTCCGTGTATGGGAGAGCCATACACTGTGCACTTTAGAGAACACTCTGGATGGCCTCCTGGATCCCACTTTCTCCCAGCCCTCGAGGTCCTTGTGACCTGGCCAATGTCTGCAAAATGTGTGCTGCAGATGTAAAAAACCAAACCTACTGATTGAAAAAAAAAATTCTTCACCTTAAAGCTGAATCTAAGACGATATAAAAAAACATTTTCTTCAAAAAAAAAAAAGCTAAAATAACACACAGGAAATCTTTTCCTCTGTTGCCACTTTAGAAAATACAAAAACAAAGAAAGAGAGATCTATTTTTGGCTCTCATCAAAAACTCCCAACAGCTTATAACAAAGTCAGGACTGGATCAGCTGAAAGAATAAACGAGGACACTCCCCTCCAATATCAAAAAATGGCCTAGCGATCATCTTAAGGCCGAATGCGTCGTTCGAGTGTGACCGACCATAGCCAAAGCAGGGTTGCAAAGAAAAAAAGGTCTTGAAAGTACCCAAGCGTAGCGAGAGCGTTAAGGTATGCTAAACAATAGCACTGTATAGCACACAACACTTTACAACAGACCGGACGAACAGGTTTTATTCACGAAAAGTTTTCGTATCTAGGAGATGCTTCAAGACTTAATGATTTAAAAACAAACAGTCTATGTTTGACAAAACCTTGTAGACAGGTGCTTTTGCCTTCCTATGCACACGTCTTAACTCTTTAAGGAATGCTGAGGGTCAGGAACGCCATCACAAACAAAACAATCAAATTAGGTGTTCAGTTCCCCCTCACCACCACTGAAGTTAACCCTTTTCTATTTTCAAGACATTGCCTGTCTCAGTTTGGGGAATGCAGGACTTTCTAATCGGAAGCATCAAGGCTGCTTCTCAAGGCACATCAGAATGACTCGGATGGCTGATTCTTGATTTGTATCGTGGGGAGTATGTTTTAGTTTAGATTCGAGTTCATATTTACTATAAATAGACCTTCATCTAGAGATTTTTCGGTGGGATGGGAAATAATAATAAGAAATGAAGAGATTGGAGTTGAATTTGAGAATTATCGACTGACCGATTGGCTTTGGGTTGTGGAGATTATTTGAGTTGAATAAAAAAAATAAATACCCCCTCAAGCAGCTGCTTGCCACAGAGGTCTGACAGGAGCCTGTCAGTTTATATGCCATAGTAGAAGAGCAAATGAAATGGTGGATGAAATAGTTCACTAAATGAGTGTGGGTTTTGGGTTGTTTTACCTCTGAGCGGCACTTTTTTGCACACCATGGGCTAAATGGCCCAGGTCACATGGACCCCGAAGGCTCAGAGAAGGTTGGGGGAGGGGATCCACTGGAACATCTGATGGGAGACAGATGGTAGCCTCCCGTCAAGGCCATCCAGCGTGTTCTTTAACGTTGGGTTGTTTTACCTCTGAGCGGCACTTTTTTGCACACCATGGGCTAAATGGCCCAGGTCACATGGACCCCGAAGGCTCAGAGAAGGTTGGGGGAGGGGATCCACTGGAACATCTGATGGGAGACAGATGGTAGCCTCCCGTCAAGGCCATCCAGCGTGTTCTTTAACGTTGGGTTGTTTTACCTCTGAGCGGCACTTTTTTGCACACCATGGGCTAAATGGCCAGGTCACATGGACCCCGAAGGCTCAGAGAAGGTTAGGGGATCCACTGGAACACCTGATGGGAGACAGATGGTAGCCTCCCGTCAAGGCCATCCAGCGTGTTCTTTAACGTGCACAATGTATGGCTCTCTCGCACACGGGACAACGGCTTTAACGTCCCATCCGACGGACGGCGGTCTTTCCAAGCCCATCGGTGTCCCCTACTGACCGTGGGCAGGGAGGGGAATTTTGCGGAAATATATCTCAACGCTGAAATGAGTGTGGAAAAGTACTGGAAGTTAGTTTTTATACGTTAGATATTTCGACTGAGGAAATGTTTTATTATTTTGATTCTATAATTTTTTTTGCCATTTCTTAACTCCTTTAAAAAATTGCAACTGACGCAATCAAGCCAGAAAAAGTATTAGGGAGGGGGGGGGGGAGAGAGAATGGATTTCCATTAAAATAAAAGATTTTTTTCCTTTCGTTTTAGAGGACTTTGAAAAATTCTTGAAAAATGCGTGAAATACGTACAGTCGATCAAATAAATATCCGAACACTATAGTTGATTACGGAATTCAGGAAAAATATCTGGCAACGATTTTTTTTTAGAAATTAGTGATCTGGCAACCTTCGTGTTAAGAATGGGTGTACTGTACACGAAGGTTGCCAGATCACTAATTTCTAAAAAAAAAACTGCCAGATATTTTTTCTGAATTCTGTAATCAACCCTAGTGTTCGGATATTTTTTAATATATATAATGCGTATGAATATATAATGCAATGAATATGGAGCGTGTGCAGTTACCGTTCACAGCAAACGAGCGGTTGCGGTTAATGTTCACAGCACATCGGATCGTGAGCTCACGAAAACCTGGATCGTGTGGGCCCACTCACAGTAATATTGAGCGTGTGCAGTTACCGTTCACAGCAAACTGCAGCGTGTGCAGTAACTGCACACCCTCCAGTTTGCTGTGAACGGTAACTGGAGCGTGTACAGTTGCTGTACACGCTCCAGATATTTTTTCTGAATTCTGTAACCAATCATACTGTTTACACGAAGGTTGCCAGATCACTAATTTCTAAAAAACTTTGCCAGGTATTGTTTCTGAATTCTGTAATAAACCATAGTGTTTGGATATTTTTTTAAGCGACTGTACAGAGTATGACTATCTCTGTCAAACAGGACCACGGATTAACATTTCATCAGACGGACGGCGGGCCTTTCCAAGCCCATCTGTGTCCCCTACTGACCGTGGGCAGGGCGGGGAGTTTTGTGGAGATAAATCTCAACGCTGGCCCAGCTGGGACTCGAACCTGGGAACTGCAGATTATGATTCTGGCGCGCTGAGCCACCCCCGCCACTCCCTGGTAGGGTGTAAAAAAAAAGGAAAACACCGAGTCTCCATTATAAGAGAAAAAGAGAAAAATCAGAAATTCTTCTGTTTTGTTTTGATCATAAAAAACAAACAGAAACTCAAATAATTTTATTTATCCTGATAACGAAGGTAAAGCTAGCAAAATTATATTGTCCCCGACTGGAAATAAGCAAAAGGAAATAGAATCCAGCACGATGAAATAATTCAATAAAAAAGGAATTCCTCTGGCGAATGCCGTCTAATCAGAATGCTTTCCTTTGACAATCGTAGCCAATGAGATCTGAGCGATCCATTTCCATGTGAATATCACTCGCAGGACGACAATATGAGCTTGCTTTGTTGTCGTCAAAAGGCTGCGAACCGTCCACCGGAAGTGCGTAATATTTCCTTGATTGGCTGCATAAAATCCGCAACGACTACAATAAGGCGAAAGTTAGTGGCTTGGCAGATTCAAAAAGGTTAAGGCGTTAAAAAGACAGCCAAACAATTTCGGCATTTTTTTTTTCGATTGTAAAAGTTAGACCCTGTTGCCATTTCACTTGAGATTAATTTAAGGAATGCAGATATTTTCATGCGGTTAAGGTGTAAAAAAAAAATAGTCAAATAATTTCTGATATTCTCTCGACTGAATAAGTTAGATTGGATTGTTTTACCTCTGAGCGGCACTTTTTTGCACACCATGGGCTAAATGGCCAGGTCACATAGATCCCGAAGGCTCAGAGAAGGTTGGGGGAGGGGACCCACTGGAACAGCTGTTGGGAGACAGATGGTAGCCTCCCGTCAAGGCCATCCAGCGTGTTCTTTAACGTGCACAGGGTATGGTTCTCCGTACAAGGGACCACGGCTTAACGTCCCATCCGACGGGCGGCTGCCTTTCCAAGCCCATCGGTGTCCCCTACTGACCGTGGGCAGGACGGGGAATTTTGCGGAGATAAATCTCAACGCTGACCCAGCTGGGACTCGAACCTGGGAACTACAGATTACGAGCCTGGCGCGCTACCGACTGAGCAACCCCCGCCCCTGAATAAGTTAGACCCTGTTGCATTTAGGTTGAGATTTAGAAGAGATTTTATGTGGTTAATGCCGGTTGTTCTTCAATAGCAACGTAACCTCGGATATTCCGGATATTTTTCATCCGACCAACTCTTAAGTAATTTCTAGAAATCACAAACTCCAATAGAAAGTTCAAAAGAATTAATAGAAAAAAAAACTATTGGATTGACAGAAGAAAACAACTACTGTTGTTAAGCTGAGAGATGAACATTTTTAGAATTTAATGAAAAAATCTTAAGCGGTAGTTTCTGTTTTCATCAGATATCTTTAAATATGATAATTTTTAATATGAAACAGCTTGCTGTTTTCCTCATCAACATATACTTTCTACTGGTATTTTGGAAGCAGCCGCAATTCAAACAACATAAATTTAAAAATAATTTTTTAACACACTTCTTCACATCGGCATCACTAATTGCATATTAATGTCTAACAATTTCTAAAAATGAACATTGCAAAAAATTTCCATACCAATGTAAGAATAAGATTACTATGAAAGCAAGACATGCAGCGAATTTTATAAAAATTCATTTCAGCTTCAAATAATTCGAGATTAATTGAACACACCCATCCATAGTACATACACAGATTACCTGCAGAAATAGGCTTCAACATTAGTTAATATTTCTGAAAAAAAATTCTCGCCGACACGGGGGGAATCGAACCCGCAACTCTCCAGATTCATGCCTGAGCGCGCTGCGCAGATATCGGGGACACCGATGGGCTTGGAAAAGCCCCGTCAGTCGGATGGGACGTTAAGCCGTGGCCCCGTGTGTGGGAGAGCCACACCCTGTGCACGTTAAAGAACACGCTGGATGGCCTTGACGGGAGGCTACCATCTGTCTCCCAACAGCTGTTCCAGTGGGTCCCCTCCCCCAACATTCTCTGAGCCTTCGGGGTCCTTGTGACCTGGCCATTTAGCCCATGGTATGCAAAAAAAGTGCTTCTCAGAGGTAAAACAACCCAACCAAACTGTTAACACTGTTGGAAACTAAATTTAATTTGAATCAAAATATTAAAAAATAAAAATTTCTTTAAAAAAAATCATACTTTTTGAATTAATTTATTAAAAATATTGACTCTTTGGACTGTCATGTTGTAGTTCAATTACTTTTCAAGAAATATAAAATCTGCATCAATTTTGCAGCTTCATCAACCTCAGACTTTACCTCTTATTTATGCCACCACTAATTTCGATATCAGGTGATACTCATATATAAGCAGGGCTAGCGTGAACCTTTGAGGGGCCAGGTTGCAAAATTGTGCGGGGGGGGGGGGGCTAAAAAACGCATTTATATGTACTTCTAAATTTTTTAATAATAAATTATTTATTATAAATACAAAGTACTTATAGGAACACCGAGTATATTATAAATATTACATAGTTTTTCAGGGGCGGGGTGGCTCAGTCGGTAGCGCGCCAGGCTCGTAATCTGTAGTTCCCAGGTTCGAGTCCCAGCTGGGTGAGCGTTGAGATTTATCTCCGCAAAATTCCCCCTCCTGCCCACGGTCAGTAGGGGACACCGATGGGCTTGGAAAGGCCGCCGTCCGTCGGATGGGACGTTAAGCCGTGGCTCCGTGTGCTGCGGGAGAGCCATACCCTGTGCACGTTAAAGAACACGCTGGATGGCCTTGACGGAAGGCTACCATCTGTCTCCCAACAGCAGTTCCAGTGGGTCCCCTCCCCCAACCTTCTCTGAGCCTTCGGGGTCCATGTGACCTGGCCATTTAGCCCATGGTGTGCAAAAAAGTGCCGCTCAGAGGTAAAACAACCCAACCCACAACAACATAATTTTTCTCGCCTTTTTCGCCGCAAAATCTTTAATTACTTCATCAAAATTGACCGATTTTGCTTCTTATTGAAAGAATAGTTAGTCATCGATAAGCGGATTCTGCGATTGGATTTACTATTGGACTTGGAAAATAACTGACATGCGCTCTGGTGGTGGGACGTGGAACTAGAGGTGCGAGGATACATTGTTTCGGCTGCTGTGTTAAAAATAGGAAAATGGCGTCGTTTTTTACGATGAAGTCTTCGTGGACCGCGGGGCCGGGTTCCGGGGGACGCACTGAACCCGCCTCGCGCAGGTCCTGCGTTTCAATATCCTCGTAGAACTTCTGCTATGGTGTATGAACTGAAAGGCTCCTGTCAGACTTCTATGGCAAGCAGCTGCTTGAAAAGATATTTATTTTCTCATAATGAATTTTAAATCATTTGATTGACTAATTTTTTTTTTTCTTGTGTTACAATCTTTATTATTTCTTAGGCAAATTTTGAAAACATTCCTAAACTTTTCTGACTGTTATTCTAAATATAATATCAATTTATCATATTACAATTTTTGGATAAAAGTTTATGGAAACAAAAAATAATTTTACTTCTTAGATACAAATTACAAGTTTAATCAGACCAAACTGGTTTTAATTCGGAAGAATTATCATACGGGATTAAGGTTGGGTTGTTTTACCTCTGAGCGGCACTTTTTTGCACACCATGGGCTAAATGGCCAGGTCACATGGACCCCGTAGGCTCAGAGAAGGTTGGGGGAGGGGTTGTTGGGTTGGGTTGTTTTACCTCTGAGCGGCACTTTTTTGCACACCTTGGGCTAAATGGCCAGGTCACATGGACCCCGAAGGCTCAGAGAAGGTTAAGGAAGGGGACCCACTGGAACAGCTGTTGGGAAACAGATGGTAGCCTCCCGTCAAGGCCATCCAGCGTGTTCTTTAACGTGCACAGGGTATGGCTCTCCCGCACACGGGGCCACGGCTTAATGTCCCATCCGACGGACGGCGGCCTTTCGAAGCCCATCGGTGTCCCCTACTGACCGTGGGCAGGGCGGGGAATTTTGCGGAGATAAATCTCAACGCTGACCCAGCTGGGACTCGAACCTGGGAACTACAGATTACGAGCCTGGCGCGCTACCGACTGAGCCACCCCCGCCCCTACGGGATTAAGATATATCAATATTTGCGTTTCTGTTTTAAACGCTTCCATATGTATGACTTGATAAAAATCAATAGGATGAACGTTACATTCAAAAATTACTCTTATTAAAAAATAATATAGAATTAGCCTGAACGAGCCAAGAGACCTTGAGTATCACCCTGCTAAGTGATGGCAATTGGAACACGGTCTGCTACTTCCCAGGCATGAGGAGAACTAGTAGGCCATTCGCCTCAGACATAGTAATTAATCTTCGGGGCCGAAAGAAGGAGCTGATGTCGAGGTCTGAATAAAACAGTAGACCTCTTCGACGCAACAGTTTCTCACTAAACCGCAACCGCAGGCAAAGAAACTTCCCAGAAACATTAAGCGTCTTAGGTTTAAGTTAAAAAAGATTTAAAGTGGCGGTTAAGCAAAAATGTGAAGACGGAGCGAAACATACACTCAAGTCAAGGGTTGGGTTGTTTTACCTCTGAGTGGCACTTTTTTTTTGCACACAATGCGCTAAATACGCAGGTCACGAGGACCTCGAGGAGGCTGGGGGAATGGGACCCACTGGACAGATGTTAGGAGACAGATGCTAGCCTCCTGTCAAGGCCAGCCAACGTGTTCTTTAATGTGCACAGGGTACGGCTCTCTCTCACGGACACTGCAGAGGCTGGGGTGGCTCAGTCGGTACTGCGCCAGGCTCGTAATCTGTAGTTCTCAGGTTCGAGACTCGCCTGAGTAGCGTTGAGATTTAGTTCCAAGGTTCGAATACCAACTGAGTCAGCGTTGAGATTTATCTCCGGAAAACTCCCTGCCTTCGGGGGGGGGGGGGGAGGAAGGATGGCTCAGTCGATAGCGTGCCAGGCTCGTAATCTGCAGTTCCCAGGTTCGAGTACCAACTGAGTCAGCGTTGAGATTTACCTGCGCAAAACTCCCTGCTCTGCCCGCCCACTGTCAGTAGGGGGCACCGATGGGCTTGGAAGATCTCCGTCCATCGGATGGGACGTTAAGCCGTGGCTCCGTGTGCGGGAGAGCCATACCCTGTGCACGTTAAAGAACACGCTGGATGGCCTTGACGGGAGGCTACCATCTGTCTCCCAACAGCTGTTCCAGTGGGTCCCCTCCCCCCAACCTTCTCTGAGCCTTCGGGGTTCGTGTGACCTGGCCATTTAGCCCATGGTGTGCAAAAAAGTGCCGCTCAGAGGTAAAACAACCCAACGTTAAAGAACACGCTGGATGGCCTTGACGGGAGGCTACCATCTGTCTCCCAACAGCTGTTCCTGTGGGTCCCCTGATCCAAAACCTTCGGGGTTCGTGTGACCTGGCCATTTAGCCCATGGTGTGCAAAAAAGTGCCGCTCAGAGGTAAAACAACCTAACCCAACTCTATTGCCTTTCACGTCAGTAAGTTGATTTAGTTCATTTGCTAAAATTGTTGTGCTGAATCTTCCCACATAATGCCACTTGTAATGAATTTATTTATGAGAGGAAATCAACACGAAGTGGGATATCAAAGACAATGAAAAATTTATCGAGCATTTTATTTCCCCCCTTATAAGATAGTGTATAAAAATGACAGTTACGTCATGTTTAAAAAAAAGTGACCGGACACTTCCATGTTATGTGAATGGAAAGCCACTTTCAAAGCTTTCTAACACTGAAAATAAACCTTTTACGTGAAAAGTGTTATTGGCGATAAATTGTAGATGCCACTCAAATCTCTCTAAATATATTTCCCGCAATATTCGTTTAATATTTAAAGAATGAATGGAAGCGGAAGCATTTATCTTCAACTTTTGACACTTGTGAAAAAATACTTCAATAGATAAAACACAACTCTTGTAGCAATTTGTTCACTAACATAAATATCTGAAGTTTTTATCACGATTTTTTTTTTAGAGTTTTTGAGTAAAAGGCATTCATCATCATCATCATCCTCAAGCAGCCATGGGCTACGGAGATCCAACCAGACCGTGCAATTTAGTTCTCCAAGCTAGTCTATCCTGAGCTACATCTACTGCATCTGGCCATTGCACACCAATTCTAACAAGGTCCTGTTTGACATTGTCTGCCCACCGCATCCTAGGTCTCCCCTTCTTTCTGAGGCCTTTAGGCACACTGTTCATAACCCTATTCGCCAATCTATAATTATTCATACGGGCAACATGGCCAAACCAACGGAGTCTCTCTATGCACAATATGCTGCTTAAAGGAGGTTGCAAACTCCTTTGCCTAACCTCATCATTAGTTACAAACTGAACCACCTAATGCCCAAGATACTGCGTAAGCATCTAGAATCAAAAGCATCAAGTTTCCTGTTATCTTGTTTACAAAGTGTCCAAGTTTCACTACCATAACTAACCCTAGATATAACCAAACTATCATACAGTCTAATTTTAGTCTTTAGGTGTATACGCCTATTTCTCCACACTCTCCATAGATTCTTAAAAGTCCCGGCAGCAATCCCTATTCGTCTGTTAATCTCATGCCGCACATCACCATTATCTGTTACATAGCTCCCAAGATAATTAAACTGTGACACCTGCTCAAGACTGCAACCATTCAGATTAACTGAATCACAGCCTGCCTGACCAATTTCCATCACTTTAGTTTTCTCTCTGTTTATAACCAAACCTACTCTACTACCAGTCTCATCAACGGCTCGAATGAAAGAGTTCATCTCATCAACATCATTTGCCAAAAGGGCTAAATCATCAGCATAATCTAAATCAGAAATTTTCGTATCTCCAGCCCATTTAAGGCCAAAATCTTTCCCTTGAAGTGAATTTCGCATAACATAATCAATAACCAAACTAAAGAGAAAAGGAGACAAAATGCACCCTTGTCGAACAGCAGAAGTAATGCTAAACCAATTGCTACAAGCCTTACCAACTCTCACACACGACTCAGTGTTATTATAGAGAGCTTTCATTATGTTAACTAACTTGTCAGGTATACCATATGATCTCACAATCAACCACAAATTATGACGATCAACAGAGTCGAAAGCCTTTTTGAAATCAACAAAGCTAGCAACCAAAAGTTTCTGAAACCCTAAACATTTCTCAAGAATCTGCCTAAGTGAAAATATCTGATCCACACATCCCCTACCACTTCTGAATCCACATTGGTCATCACGCAATTGCCTGTCAACCAGATTCTTAATTATATTAAGCACAATCATGGAAAGAACTTTCCCTGGAAGAGAGAGTAGGCTGATACCCCTACAGTTATCACAAGAACTGTGATCACCTTTTTTGAAAATAGGGATAACAATAGCTCTGGTAAAATCCTTAGGAACCATGCCTTTATCATAAAAGATATTCAGAATTTCAGTCATCCAAGTGGTAACCGAAACATTCCCAGCTCTAAACATTTCTGTAGTAATTTCATCTACCCCTGGGGATTTATGAAGTTTAAGTTTAGAAACAGCCAAAATAACTTCAGATTGTGTTATAGGGCCAACATTAAAGCCACCAATGCATCCATCATCACTGCAAACAATGGGAGCAGAACCGACTGCATTGTTTAGAACATCACTGAAATGCTCAGCCCACCTAGCCATGACAGAATCCTCCCCTTCTATAACCTTACCTTGTTTATCCTTCAATCCTTGTATGCCTGTCCGTTTTCTACCACACAAAACATTAACTATCTGGTACAGCTCTCTGCTGTTGTGCTGTCTAACTGCTTCCTCGGCTTTGTCAGCCAAACCATCAAGCCAAAGATTCTTATCAGCAGCTAACTGATCTTTTACATGTTTATTAAGTTCTCTGTAATGCTTTCTATTAGGACTAGTAGGGTATTGATTAAAGACATTCCTGCAGTTCTTTCTTTCCGAAATAAGCTCAAGTGCCTTATCACTCAGATAATTCTGCCTCTTCTGCTCCTTTTTTCCTAAAAGAGTACTGTTAGTGTCCAAAAAAGCCCGTTTAAAATGATCCCATTCTTCCTCAACTTCAGTAGTAAGCAAACCATGACTGTCATAATGACTAAGTAACCTATCATGGTAAACTTTGGCTATAACTGGATCTTTCAGAGCTTCATATTAAAAGTAAATTTTTTAACCCTAGCACAACACTTTTTAAGTTTAAGTTGCAACACACTTTTAACAAGGTAATGGTCAGATCCAATTTCAGCTCCCCTATGTGCCCTGGTATTCCTAACAGAACTAGCCCATTTGCTGTTAATTAAAAAAAAGGCATTGCTGTTGTTAAATATTGAAACTTCCACAACTTTTTAAATACTAAGGGAATATTGTTGAAAATCGAGATTTTGATAGATTTGATTCGAAATTTTTAATTTATCTTCCGTTACATATTCCCATAAAACGCTAAGTTTAGAAGTCGTAGACCTTCAAAATCAGCTTCCACAAGGAGGTGGTCAAAATTTAGACCACTTCCTTGTGGAAAGACCACTTCCTTTAAATTTCTTTGTTCAAGAGTTTAAATTCCTTTCACTTCCTTTGTTCAGAGCTTATGTTTTGCAGAGTATCTCCCGAATACTAATAACTTCTCTCTCCTCCCAGAATAGGGGTCCCAGTCGGTAGCGCCCCAGACTCGTAATCTGCAGTTCTCAAGTTCGAGTCCCAGCTGGGCCAGCGTTAAGATTTATCTCCACAAAACTCCCCGCCCTGCTTACAGTCAGTAGGAGACACAGCTGGGCTTGGAAAGCCGCCGTCCGTCGGATGGAATGTTAAGCTGTGGTTCTGTTTGAGAGAGAGAGCCATTCTCTGTACAAGTTAAAGAACACGCTGGATGGCCTTGACGGGAGGCTACCATCTATCTTCCAACAGCTATTCCAGTGGCTCCCCTCCCCCAACCTTATCTGAGCCTTCGGGGTCCTTGTGGCCTGACCATTTAATCCATGGTGTGCAGAAAAGTGCCACTCAGAGGTAAAACAGCCCAACTGAACCTCTGCCCATTAGAATGTTACTGTGGTCTCATGTGCACGAGAGTTTATACCCTTCGTATGAGTTTATACCCTTCGTATGACATACACTTTAGATGGCTTTTCTAAGAGACTGCTACCATCTCCTAACAGTATTAAGTTTATCTTCTGCTATCCACCTCTTAGCCCTTGGGACCTTCTATTTAGCCAACTGTTTGCATATTAGGGCCACTAAGAGATTAAATAACCCATTTGTTTATTAATAGCTGTCAGATAAATTTCCTTCAATACCAATGGTTCTCAAACTCTAGGCGATAGTTTTATATTTGAGAGTAATATTAGTGAAAAATTTGCTTCTGATATAGTGTGCGACATTTTGAAAAATATATTGTGCTAAATGCAAAAAGGTAATTTTGTTTCATCACATCTAAATATAATGAAATCATATTTAACTGCATAGGTCCTACATTATAAGAAGGGGAAAGGGGTTTTATTACTCTAGTGGGATGCATAAATTTATTATAATTCTAGAGGTTGGGTTGTTTTAACTCTGAGCTGCACTTTTCTGCACACAATGAACTAAACTGACAGGTCACGAGGAACCCGAAGGCTCAGAGAAGGTTGAAGGGGACACGCTGGATCAGTTGTTAAGAGACAGATCTTATCAAAGCCTATCATCAAGACCTCCATCGTGTTCTTTAATGTGCACAGGGTATGGCCCGCACCCAGGGCCATGGCTTAACATCCCATCCGATAGACGGCGGCCTTTCCAAGCCCATCAGTGTCCCTTACTGACTGTGGGAAAGGCGGAGAGATTTTGCAGAGATGAATCTCAATGCTGACTCAGCTGAGACTCAAATCTGGGAACTGCAGATTATGAGCCTGGCTTACTGCTGACTGAGCCACATCCACCCCACAATACTAGAGGATCACAATGTCAAAAATTTTGAGAACCAGAGTCTTATACAGTTCTGTGTCCATTTTTCATTATAACCAACCATTGACTTATTCATTACTATTAATATATTTCTACTCTGATGTTAACAAGAGTGTCCTTAAAAGTTAGATTCCATGTTTATGAAACCTTTAAAGGAATGTATTAATTTCTATAGGGCTGAAAAAAATCTAGTTAGAAAAGAAATTATTCAAAAAGGTGAAATCCTTATAGCTGACTATTGATGAATAATTTAAAAAAAAAGAATCATGTAATCTAATCACCTGGTCTTGCTTGGATAATACACATCACAAACCGATTAGGAGATATATTAATGAAAAACAATATTCAAAAATGAGGCTTTTGTGAAAAACTGTCACTGGGATTAATTGGAGATCTCACCCAAATATCTCTAAATTTCGATTTCCAACAGTATTTGCTTAATGTTTGAAGAGTTGTTGATGCTGGAACAGTTAACAGCCAACACTCATCCAAACCATTTTCTTCAAAATTGGAAAAATATGGAAGGTTCATTACAAAAATCTTTAAAATTATATTTATTTCAGCAAAGATTTCCTTCAGCAGTTACTATGTTATAACTGGCAACACTTCTGCTAAATATTACCATGTTCTCAACTCTATTAAATAGTTTTAAAAATAAATATGATTGAAATCTTCAATTTATACCTAGTAACTGGCAACACTTTTCGCATAGGTTTCAAGTCTTCAAATATTACCGTCTTGACCTGGGTTCGAGACCCGGGTAAGGCATGGATGTTTGTGTCGTTTTTCTGCTGAGGTCCTGCCATCCTCTCAGACCTTCTACTCTGGCATATAAACTGACAGGCTCCTGTCAGACCTCTGTGGTAAGCAGCTGTTTGAGGGAGTATTTATATTTTATTCCCCGAAAATAAGACCGGGTCTTATATTAATTTTTGCTCGAAAAGACGCATTAGGGCTTACTTTCAGAGGATCTCTTATTTTTCCATGTACAGAAATCTACATTTATTCAAATACAGTCATGTCATCTTTTTCTGGAACATCACCATACTTTCCAAACCCTGAATTCCTTGCGATTCCATTTCCTGTAGAACCATTGGCCCCAATCTCTCATGTCCAGCAATAGATTATAATTAAGTATTTAGAAATACTTAATTATAATTTATATTATCATTTATTTTAAGTATTAATGTCAATAATGTTATTTATTTATATTTAATCATATATTAATATTATTATTTTATAATTCAATAAGTCCGTCGTGTGTTGCAACGGACCTATTAAATGCGTCCGCCTGGTTGACGATCTTAACTAGGGCTTATTTTTGGGGTAGGGCTTATATTAAGAGCATCCTGAAAAATCATGCTAGGGCTTATTTTACGGTTAGGTCTTATTTTCGGGAAATACGGTATTAACAAATGTTTTTGAAATAAATTTGGTTTAGAGCCCCAATTTATCGCAATTTTTGAAGTAAAAAACTTGTTTTAAACGCTAGGTAGCACTGCATGTGGGTTTCTATTCACAAAACATGAAAGTATCCCATTACTTTTGATATATATACATCTTACTTGTGACGAATTTATTGCTTCGGGCTTCTTTTAAAATATGCTTTGGAAATATGTCAGAAGAAAGTTATGAGCAGCATTTGGAATAGTATCTATGGCAACAAATGACGGAGTGAACCATTTCAAGAAGTGTGCAAGAAAAAATGGCAATGGGCAAGCAAGAAGCCACGGTTAAGGTTTATTTGTTCCGAGGTTCTTTTATTGCTAAAATTTATTATTCACCTAATATACGTCACTCTCCAAAATAAATCTTTCACCTTCAACTAAAGTTGTTTTATTTTTTAACTCTTTTAGATAAATGAAGGCTTTTAAAAGAAACTTGGTCTAAAATCATTGAAAGTTAATTTATTAACTTTTTAAATATTTCAATATGTGTTTTTCTACCGAGGCCCTGTCATCCTCTCAGACCTTCTACTATGGCATATAAACTGACAGGCTCCTGTCAGACCTCTGTGGCAAGCAGCTGCTTGAGGGGGTATTTATTTATTTTATTTATAGAGTTAACTTTTTTTGTGGGAGGGGGGGGTTAATCTTTCTAAAATTTTCTTGTACTATAATATTTAAATATTAAAAATATATTAAAAAAATTTTCTTGTACTATATATAATATTTAATTAACCATATAAATAAAAATTTATTTGAAAACACATTAAATTTAGTTAAGATATTTTAAGCCTAAACATATTTTACATCAATATTTAAAATACCTCAGTAATATATTATCAGAAAAAAATGTCCTGCAGTCAAGAAATACTTAAAATAAGTTCCCAGTCAAGATAACCAATTTTTTTCAACTACTTATTTCAAATATTTAGAATATTTTTACCACACGAAATTGAATATTAATGAGTATTTTACTTAAAGGCACTGAAACAAAAATTGTAGCATTACAGGAAGCAGTAGCATATTTTGAAAATATGCTTCGGGATGGGGTTGACTTTTCAAAAAATTAAAATGTAGGAGCAAATAAATATTAAAGGCGAATTATAAATAAAAACGATTGGAACATTTTGCATCAGTGTTTAATAATTACTAAATGCTTCAAAAGAATAATTTTAAGAAAAAATTTAAAACCTACACATTTGGGGGGTTAATCTCGAAAAATCCCCTTAAATACGCCCCTGACAGGAAATGGTATTTATCATATTTCATTCTTATTCAGCAAAGTTAAAATATTTAAATAAGGCAAAGAATAATTTTTAAACAGCTTAAATGCAGACAAATAATCAAAATAACTCATCAGTCTCATCCTTCAAAATATAATCATCCCATCTGAGAACACAATTGCATTACCGACACTTTTAGTGGAACAACCCCTCCAACTGATAGCATCCACCAAACCATTTCGATCCTGATAAACGCTGCCATCCTCAGGTCCATACCCTGATCTCACTTCACGCGCTGAATCAAGAACCCAACGATAGATAGCAGGCGACAAATTGGCTTCAGCACTGTCAGTGACAAGGCTTTCCTGTCAAAAAACGCCGCAACCAGAACGACACGGACAGGCAGAGCGCATGGTGCCACACCCTGCGATAACAGCAGTAGCATGGTCGCAACTACCCAACAGCAGTGTGGGGGCAACTCAGACCTCTTGGAATACCCTACGAATTCGTTACTTCTGACTACGAATTCGTAACTTCTGATATGCTCTCTCCCTTTTACACTCGAGCACGAGATCAAATACATGATGTATTTTCCTTACCTCACAATCAGAAGAAGGTGAAGATTCCGGAAATCCTTTAGCTGGGAAAATATCCTACCCAAAATGATATTCGCCGGACGTCTTCTACAGTAGATCACCGATTGTTGTTGTGTGTTGCTCTCTGTGTATATGGCGCGCAAAGGCTGCGGCAACTGTAGCCTTGAACGTGGCTGCGCGCCAATGGCGGAACGGCGCGCGCTCTCGCACTGCCTGGCGCCCACTCACGTGCTGCACGAGGGGCGATCTCCTAGCAACGACGCGGGGAATCGCTCGGTGCTGCTCGTCTGCTGCAGTTAACGCCACCAACCGGGCGAGCTGATCACAAAGGTAATCTTTTGGTTTTAAAAAAAAGTAAGGGAAGTCTAAAAAATGGATTAAAACAAAGAAATTATGAGAGTTAATAAATTACGATAATTGTGCGCTTTGTGTTGTAAGTTAAGGTGAGAGTTCGAATTACAAAATAACAAGATAAAGGAGTTTTTTTTTTGAAGTAATGCGAATTTTTTGAGGAATTTAAAGTTAAAAATAAAACCTTTAATTTTTGGCTCCCATCCAGAAAAAGAAACGATTTTTGAAAGTTGCATGTAACTGTTTCAAGCACCACAAAAAAACTGAAGTAAAAATTTATTTCCGAATCAAGGTTAGCTGACTATTATTTTAGGGCACTTAGGGAAAATGTTTTTAAATTTTTTATGGATGGTGTAATTGCTGACTAGTTTCTTGAGATTTCTTGCACGTCGAATGAAATCAATTTTCTGACAAATTGCAGTAAAAATATTCCTTTCTTTACATTGCTCGAGGCATGAGGCACTGGAAAATACTCATTGTTGCTAGGTTTATGAGTCTGGAAAAATATTAAAGGGGGGGGGGGGCACGAACTTCAATCGAGCAGGGAAAAAGTAAAGGTAGGGGAGACTGGATTTCCAACAAAATTTTCTTTAAAACAGATGAATAATTCGTAAGTTTAAAAATTTTTTGCAACTATTACCCTTACAAATATTCTCAAAAGGGATGCGAATGTCCATTCCCCCCCCCCTCCCCAGTTCCATCCCTGCTTATGATGTATATGGATATTAATGGTTAGCAGTTTTATTAAATATATTACTATGACGGAGTACTTTTAAGTTATGCTCCTTCTCACCCCCCCCCCCCCCGGGGCGGAGGTGGCTCAGTCGGTAGCGCGCCAGGCTCGTAATCTGTAGTTCCCAGGTTCGAGTCCCAGCTGGGTCAGCGTTGAGATTTATCTCCGCATAATTTCCCGCCCTGCTCACGGTCAATAGGGGACACCGATGGGCTTGGAAAGGCCGTCCGTCCGTCGGATGGGACGTTAAGCCGTGGCCCCGTGTGTGGGAGAGCCATACCCTGTGCACGTTAAAGAACACGCTGGACGGCCTTGACGGGAGGCTACCATCTGTCTCCCAATAGCTGTTCCAGTGCGTCCCCTTCCCCAACCTTCTCTGGGTCTTCGGGGTCCATGTGACCTGGCCATTTAGCCCATGGTGTGCAAAAAAGTGCCGCTCAGAGGTAAAACAACACAACCCAAACACCCCCCCCCAGGAAAAAAGGAGGAGGGGATTTATAAGGGGGTCGATGTTAAAGAAATGCACACTAAATGAAAGCTTTTTACGAGAGGATTGTCATATGACAATTCATGTTATGCCTTCTTGTTTTCGTTCCGCAAAATAGGATAAACAGATTTGAAAGGGGGTTACCTATCCAATGAATAAGAATGTGATTGTTTTCTCCAGCGAAGTATGGGAAGATGCAGGGGTTGCAAAGGAAGGAGATTGTGGAAGATGCAGGGAGAAGAAGATACAGTTAAGATGCACAGAGGAGGACGAGGAGAAGGGGAAAATGCAGGGGGAAAAAGGGGGAAGATGAAGGGAAATGAAAAAGGTAAAACAAAATGGGGAAGATGAAAGGAGAAAGGAGAATGCAGGAAAAAGAAGAGGGAAGATGCGGGTAAAGAAAAAGGAGGAAGATGAAGGAGAAAAAAAAAGGGGGGGGGAGATGAAGGGAAAGGAAAAGGGTAAAACAAAATGGGGAAGATGAAAGGAGAATACAGGAAAAAGAAGAGGGAAGATGCAGGGAAAAGAAAAAAGCGGGAAGATGCGGAGAAAGGAAAAAGGAGGAAGATGAATGAGACAGAAAAAAAGGGGAATATGATGGGAAAGGAAAAGGGTAAAACAAAATGGGGAAGATGAAAAGAGAATGCAGAAAAAAGAAAAAAGCGGGAAGATGCGGGGAAAGGAAAAAGGAGGAAGATGAATGAGAAAGAAAAAAGGGGGAATATGAAGGGGAAGAAAAAATGAGAAAGATGAAGGGGGAAAGAAAAAATGAGAAAGATGAAGGGGGAAAGAAAAAATGAGAAAGATGAAGGGGAAAGAAAAAATGAGAAAGATGAAGGGGAAAGAAAAAATGAGAAAGATGAAGGGGAAAGAAAAGATGAAGGGGAAAGAAAAAATGAGAAAGATGAAGGGGAAAGAAAAGATGAAGGGGAAAGAAAAAATGAGAAAGATGAAGGGGAAAGAAAAAATTAGAAAGATGAAGGGGAAAGAAAAAATGAAGGGGAAAGAAAAAATGAGAAAGATGAAGGGGGGAAAAAGAGGGAAGATGAAAAGGAAAGAAGATGGGTTTTTGCATACCATGGGCTAAATGGCCAGATCACATGGATCCCGAAGGCTCAGAGAAGATTGGTGAAAATGACCCACTGGAACAGCTGTTGGGAGACAGATGGTAGCCTCCCGTCAAGGCCATCCAGCGTGTTCTTTAACATGCACAGGGTGTGGCTCTCACGCACACGGGGTCATAGCTTAATGTCTCATTCGACGGACGGCGGCATTTCCAAACCCATCGGTGTCCCCTACTGACCGTGGGTAGGGCGGGAAATTTTGCGGAGATAAATCTCAACGCTGACCCATCTGGGAATCGACACTGGCTACTACAGTTTACGAGCCTGGCGCGCTACCGACTGAGCCACCCTCGCCCCGACCCAGGTGGGACTCGAACCTGGGAACTACATGCTATTCATACTTTGTGGCCATAGCATTCAAAAGATATGGTGGAGCAACCGTTTCGAACAAATGACGATCGAAAAATCAATAGGAAGAAAACAAAAATATATTCTCATCAAGCTCTCTTGAATAAAACGAAATGACATCGAAAACGATTGCGATTTAATTTCAATAAATATGTTATCCAGTAACATCAAAAAAAAGAGTCAGATATTTTAGAGAAAATTACAAACTATTCAGAAAAGTAAAATTATATTCGAAAGACTAACTGTTCGAAATCTGGCAACTCAAATTCTGCTGTCAAAAAAAAAGATCACGCCTCAGCAAAGGAGATGACGTAACAGAGCATCCCACAGGCGGATATGACAAGAACACCGCATGCAGAAGAAGCCATTTAAGCCTCCGAAGGGAGGGAAGCACTTGGATCTCGGAGGGGAGGACGAAAGAGATGCAGATGATCATGGAGACGAACTCGTTGCTCTCGATTCAACAGCTGCGTAAAAAATAAAAAGGTTTGAAGGAGAGCTGACAGAGGTCAAAGGGTGTTGACGGCCTCAGACAATTGTTCTTTCATGCTCGTTCCGTTTACGACTTCGAAGAACAGCAAAAGGGCAACAGCAATCTGTTGGAAGGCAACAATAGGGGAAATCGGAAGGCAACAATAGGGGAAAAAAAGAAGTTGCCTCTTTTTGAAATGGAAATACACTAATCGACAGTTACCAGAACTTTGAGGGATTTCTGTCATTGCTGAGTCAAATTTCAAGCTCTCTACTTCTTTAATAAGTATTTTGTGGAAAAATATATTTAAACGAAAATTAAAGATACGAATACAGCTATATAAAGTTTTATCTTCAGTTTTATATAGCTGTAAAGTTTATCTTCAGCTTTATATAGCTGGAAAGTTTATCTTCAGCTTTATATAGCTGTAAAGTTTTATCTTCAGTTTTATATAGCTATAAAGTTTATCATCAGCTTTATATAGCTGTAAAGTTTATCTTCAGCTTTATATAGCTGTAAAGTTTTATCTTCAGTTTTATATAGCTGTAAAGTTTTATCTTCAGCTTTATATAGCTGCAAAGTTTATCTTCAGCTTTATATAGCTGTAAAGTTTTATCTTCATCTTTATATAGCTGTACAGTTTTATCTTCAGTTTTATATAGCTATAAAGTTTATCATCAGCTTTATATAGCTGTAAAGTTTATCTTCAGCTTTATATAGCTGTAAAGTTTTATCTTCAGTTTTATATAGCTGTAAAGTTTTATCTTCAGCTTTATATAGTTATAAAGTTTATCATCAGCTTTATATAGCTATAAAGTTTATCTCCAGCTTTATATAGCTGCAAAGTTTATCTTCAGCTTTATATAGCTGTAAAGTTTTATCTTCAGTTTTATATAGCTATAAAGTTTATCTTCAGCTTTATATAGCTGTAAAGTTTATCTTCAGCTTTATATAGCTGCAAAGTTTATCTTCAGCTTTATATAGCTGGAAAGTTTATCTTCAGCTTTATATAGCTGCAAAGTTTATCTTCAGCTTTATATAGCTGTAAAGTTTTATCTTCAGTTTTATATAGTTATAAAGTTTATCATCAGCTTTATATAGCTATAAAGTTTATCTTCAGCTTTATATAGCTGCAAAGTTTATCTTCAGCTTTATATAGCTGTAAAGTTTTATCTTCAGTTTTATATAGCTATAAAGTTTATCTTCAGCTTTATATAGCTGTAAAGTTTATCTTCAGCTTTATATAGCTGCAAAGTTTATCTTCAGCTTTATATAGCTGGAAAGTTTATCTTCAGCTTTATATAGCTGCAAAGTTTATCTTCAGCTTTATATAGCTGCAAAGTTTATCTTCAGCTTTATATAGCTGCAAAGTTTATCTTCAGCTTTATATAGCTGTAAAGTTTATCATCAGCTTTATATAGCTGTAAAGTTTATCATCAGCTTTATATAGCTGTAAAGTTTATCATCAGCTTTATATAGCTGTAAAGTTTATCTTCAGCTTTATATAGCTGTAAAGTTTATCTTCAGCTTTATATAGCTGTAAAGTTTATCTTCAGCTTTATATAGCTGTAAAGTTTATCTTCAGCTTTATGTAGCTGCAAAGTTTATCTTCAGCTTTATATAGCTGTAAAGTTTATCTTCCGCGCCACTAGCTCGTTATTTTCGACGCCACTAGCTCGTTATTTTCAGCGCCACTAGCTCGTTATTTTCAGCGCCACTAGCTCGTTATATTCGACGCCACTAGCTCGTTATTTTCAGCGCCATTCAGCTCTCTATTTTTTAACGCCATTCAGCTCTCTATCTTCGACACTGTTCGCTCTCCATTTTCAGAATTTCGCTCTTTATTAATAGACTAACATATAAAAGAAGCAAATGACTTAAAATGACAATGAATAACACTTTTTGAGATAACAAGTTTTTCGTCAGGTAACAATTTCAGCGAATCATAATTTTAACATAAATATTTGTGTGTGTATAATTTTCCATGTGGGGTGTTGTGTTGTTTTAGTTCTGAGCAGCACTATTATGTATACAATGTGCTAAAGACCCTACAAGGACTCAATGGGTATGGGACACACTGGGACACACTGTTAGGTAGGGTGTCCGGATGTCCTCGTTTTCCGGGGACAACTCTTGGATGTAAAACTCTGCCCTTAATGAATAAATATTCCCGAAAACAGACGTACCAAAGGGGGTGTTTTTTGGGGGGGCGAGGCGGATCGGATGGGCGGTCATAAGGAGATGGGAGGCGCCAGGGGTCTGGCGCCCCCCATCTCCTTATGACCGCCACTGCAGAGAATGTGGTCCTCCTACACAGGGAGCCACGGCTTAACATTCTATACGAAGGATGGCAGATTTTTCAAGCCCATTGATGCCCTCTTTCTGGCTTAGAGAAGGGGGGTGGGATTTAGCAGAGATAAGTCACAAGGTCGCCGTAGTTGGGGCACGGACTTGAGAACTGAAGATTATGTGCCTCGCTCGCTACCCACTGTGTCAACTTCCTACTCTTTGGATGAAGTGAAAGTTGTGAATGAACCCTCGGATGAAAAGAAAGAAGATGTGGATGAACCATTAGATGAAAAGAAAGCCGATGAATCCTTGTATGAAGAGAAAGAAGATGCGTACGAACCCTCGTATGAAGAGGAAGAAAATGCAGATGAACCCTTGTATGAAGAGAAAGAAGATGTGGATGAACCCTCGCATGAAGAGAAGGAAGATGCGGATGAACCCTCGTATGAAGAGAAGGAAGATGCGGATGAACTCTTGTATGAAGAGAATGAAGATGCGGATGAACCCTTGTATGAAGAGAAAGAAAATGTGGATGAACCCTTGTATGAAGAGGAAGATGCGGATGAACACTTGTATGAAGAGGAAGAAGATGTGGCTGAACCCTTGGATGAAGAAGATGTGGATTAATATTTGGATGGAGAGAAATAAGATTTAAATGAACTAGAAATATATATGTCTCGGATGGGTCGTTAACTATGGTCTCGTGTGAAGAACTGAACCTTAATGAACTCTCTGAATGATCTTGATAGGAGGTTTCCATCTGGCTCCTATCCAGTATTTACCGGTTCGCAGTATTGGCGGGTTGTCTCATTCGACAGCACACCAATCATGTAACTGTAGTTCCTAGGTTCGAGTCTCAACTGGAACAGCATTGAGATTCTATCTCCTCTAAACCCTCTGTCAGAAAGAGGGCATCAGTGGGCTAGTGAAGGTCGCCGTCCATCGGATGGGACGTAAAGCTGTGGTACGGTGTGCAGGAGAGCCATATCCTATGCACGTTGATGAACACACTGGATGGCCTTAAAGGGAGGCTTTAATCAATCTCCAAACAGTTGGAGGAAGAGGATTCACTGGACAACTTTCTTTAAGCCATTGGGGTCCTTGTAACCATAATATTTAGCCCATTGTGATAAAACAAACTAACCCTTACCCAGTCTCAGGCCTTGGGGTTATTGTGACTTGATTGGGCTGGGTTATTTTACTCTGAGCGGCACTTTTTTTTACACACAATGGGCTAAATGGCCAGGTCACAAGGACCCCGAAGGCTCAGAGATGGTTTGGGGAGGGGACCCACTGGAACAGCTGTTGGGAGACAGATGGTAGCCTCCCGTCAAGGCCATACAGCGTGTTCTTTAACGTGCACAGGGTATGGCTCTCCCGCACACGGCTTAACGTTCCATCCGAAGGACGGTGGCCTTTCCAAGCCCATCGGTTCCCTTACTGACCTTGGGAAGGGCGGGGAGTTTTTGGGGATAAATCTCAACGCTGACCCAGCTGGGACTCGAACCTGGGAACTACATATTACGAGCCTGGCGCGCTACCGACTGAGCCACCCCTAATAGGAAATGAGATAGCGGACACAATAGTCAAAGAAGCTGCAAATCTTAGCTGCATCTCCTGCATTCCTCACATCACTAATAAGTGCTCACTAACAAATTTAAAAAACTGACCGACACTCACTTTCCCCTTTGAGCTGCAAATATGTGGCCCTGAATTCTCTCTCAACACTCCAAATCATTCAAGGACTCTATCTTGCCTTCAGCGATACTGATCACACGATTTCTTGCGCGGAAGGTTTCAAATTACGAGATTCTCGTCTTCTGACATGTCAGCTATTTACCTGATGCCATCGCAGAGCAATTGAACGTCGTTGTGGATTGAGATCACAGAATACAGAAAAAGGGTCCAAAAATCTGGACTGTTCGGGAATTGGTTCGGATTTCTGGATTTTCCGGATTCTCAACAGTAATTTTGGCTTTACCTCTGAGCGGCACGTTTTTTTGCACATCGTGAGCTAAATGGCCAGGTCACAACGACCTCGAAGGCTCAGAGAAAATTATATTTAGAAGAAATATAACTGAAATATAACTTCTAAATTTTTAATACTATCTCTGAATTAGAATATTCAAGGGATTTTTGGTTACGGGAGGGGGACTCACTGGAACAGCTGTTAAGAGACAGATGATAGCCTCCCGTCAAGGCCACTCAGCGTGTTCTTTAATGTGCACAGGGTATGGCTCTCTCCCGCACACGGGGCCACGGCTTAACGTCCCATCCGACGGACAACGGCCTTTCCAAGCCCATCGGTGTCCCGTACTGACCGTGGGCAGGGCGGGGAATATTGCGGAGATAAATCGCAACGCTGACTCAGCTGGGACTCGCATATATGAAGGAGTTGTTCTCATATTTTACAAAAAGGTGCGTCATGAAGGATTTTATTTCATCCTCAATAGGTGTAATAGGGACTTTATTCTCTTGAGACCAAATTGGGTTGCGATGCGATAGCAAAAATAACGTATATATAATTTGAAAATGAAAATCACGAACGGAGAGCGAATGAAGAACGCACGCGACAAAAAAAAAATCCCACAAAACAACCAAAAAGAAAACGAAAGTAACAAGCTAGACACGATGAACCAGTTTCGAAACTCGGTTAATGCAATTTACCTATTCTCCTACTTAATATTCTGTCCATCAGGTTTCGCTTCTCACCTGTCTAGTCTCGGCATTTGCTCGAGGGGAAATGACGCCATCTCACGCCAAGAAACACTTCCTGTTTGGCCTCATAAAACAAGCATATCCAATACTAGCAGATTTAACAAGCGTTGCTTTAGTGTGAAAAGCTGTAAAGTACGTCGAATTGGGTTGTTTTACCTCTGAGCGGCACTCTTTTGCACACCACGGGCTAAATGGCCAGGTCACATGGACCCCGAAGGCTCAGAGAAGGTTGGGGGCGGGGACCCACTGGAAAAGCTGTTGGGAGACAGATGGTAGCCTCCCGTCAAGGCCATCCAGCGTGTTCTTTAACGTGCACAGGATATGGCTCTCCCGCACACGGGGCCACGACCTAACGTCCCATCCGACGGACGGCGGCCTTTCCAAGCCAATCAGTATCCCTTACTGACCGTGGGCAAGGCGGGGAGTTTTGCGGAGATAAATCGCAACGCTGATCCAGCTGGGACTCGAACCTGGGGTTGGGTTGTTTTACCTCTGAGCGGCACTTTTTTGCACACCATGGGCTAAATGGCCAGGTCACAAGGACCCCGAAGGCTCAGAGAAGGTTGGGGGAGGGGACCCACTGGAACAGCTGTTGGGAGACAGATGGTAGCCTCCCGTCAAGGCCATCCAGCGTGTTCTTTAACGTGCACAGGGTATGGCTCTCCCGCACATGGGTACCATGGCTTAACGTTCCATCCGACGGACGGCGGTCTTTCCAAGCCCATCGGTGTCCCCTACTGAGCGTGGGCAGGGCGGGGAATTTTGCGGAGATAAATCTCGACGCTGACCCAGCTGGGACTCGAACCTGGGAACTACAGATTACGAGCCAGGCGCGCTACCGACTGAGCCACCGCAGTTCCCCCTTGCGCAGTTAAGAGTCAATGTGTTCTTCAACAGCATTACAAATTGAGGGGCGAAATATTTCCGATAAACAGAAACAACACGATAACAAATTCAACAAGCAGTCTCTTGAACGGAAGTGACGAAACGAACATGAAAGACGCCGCGAGTGGCATCTGAGAGAAATATCTTGTGCATTGAAATTTGCTGTACCAAGTTCAAATGTTCAATTTGGAATTCATGCCGGTTGCTTGAGAATTCCAGATAATCGGGAGTTGTAATGTATTTGAATTTCTAAACAACCAAATTTGAAGATAAGTTTTTTTACGCAAAAAAAATGCCACTGGAGGAAAACTGAAGATCTCAGATTTATTCAAATACACTGCACGACATTGAAATTGTCCAACTGAGAAGGAGTGAGGAGATATGGGTGAAATGTAGCCTACACGTAGCAATACATATTGAGTAAATAAATAAATACCCCTCAAGCAGTTGCTTGTCACAAGGGTCTGACAGGAGCCTGTCAGTTTATATGCCATAGCAGAAGGTCTATGAGGATGGCAGGACCTCAGCACAAAAACAACACAACATCCATGCCTTACCCGGGGCTCGAACACGGGTCCCTTAGATCAGTAGGCAAGCGTGCTAACCACTCGGTCAGGGGATGATGGATGATTTAATTTGCAGCCACTTACAGCAGTTAGATGATGCACCGCCGTGAACGGCAATACAGGCAGCAATATGGCGGGGCATGGAGTCGTGTAGTCGACGGATATGGTCTTGAGGAATTGCACACCAAAGAGCATTGACTTGCTGCCATAATTCATCGAGATTCTGTGCTGGCCGCTGAGAGGATTGCACACGTCATCCAATGTGGTCCCACTGATTTTCTATTGGGGATAAATCTGGAGATCGTGCTGGCCATGGCAATACTTTAATATGTTGTAAACGTTGTCTGGAGACTCTAGCAGTGTGTACACGCGTTGTCATGCTGGAAAATTGGCTGCTGCATGACTCTCAGGAAAAGTAACAGAATGGGCTGCAGAACCGCGTTACCATATCGTGCAGCTGTCAGTGTTCCCGTGATGCGGACAAGAGGAGAACTACTGTCATATCCAATAACACACCATACCATTATGCTTGGCTGACAGATGGTGTGACGGTCGTGAAGAAAAGCTGGATCCTTCCTCTCGCCAGGTTGTCGCCATACACGGACCCGTCGATCGTCAGCACCCAGACAGAAACGGATTGGATTGTTTTACCTCTGAGCGGCACTTTTTTGCACACCATGGGCTAAATGGGTTGGGGGAGGGGACCCACTGGAAGAGCTGTTGGGAGACAGATGGTAGCCTCCCGTGAAGGCCATCCAGCGTGTTCTTTAACGTGCAAAGGGTATGGCTCTCCCGTACATGGTGCCACGGCTTAACGTCCCATCCGACGGACAGCAGCCTTTCCAAGCCCATCGGTGTCCCCTACTGACCGTGGGCAGGATGGGGAAATTTTGCGGAGATAAATCTCAACGCTGACCCAGCTGGGACTCGAACCTGGGAACTACAGATTACGAGCGTGGCGCGCTACCGACTGAGCCACCCCCGCCCTAGACAGAAACGGGATTCATCACTAAACACAACAGTGTTCCATTCGTGACCCCAGTTTCTACGACTTCAGCACCAAGCCAGACGAGTGCTGCGATGGTTTGCAGTCAATGGCAGTCAAAGTAACGGTTGCCTAGAGCGCAGGTGTGCCTCATGCAACCTTTGGTTTACCGTTCGGGTCGTTATGGGGATGTCCATGGCTGCTGACACAGCCCGTCGAATATCGACTGCAGTGCTCTGTGGTGACGAATGAGCATGTCGAACAGTGCACCTATCAAGCTGTGCTGACATTTGTTGGACGATACCATTCCCTCTGCGACACATGCTAGAACTTGCATTTCTCCACTGTTGTCAACAGTGTCCAACAGTTCGTGCATGCCAATGAACATGGGCAACGACACAGTGTAGTCCATCCAGCTTCACATAGGCCCATAATTCTTCCTATCTCAAAAGCATCCAAATGGCAATAAACCTGCAGACGACGTGTACCAGCCATTTTCAGCCTTCGCCGAACAATTTCCAAGCGGAACCACCTAATCTCAACCATTCGCATGACTTCCACGTGCATAAACACAATGCCATCCCTGTTCCTTCTTGCACTTTTTATCTCTTGACATATTGACTCCTGATTATCATCATTTGCATATCTCAACTGCAAACACCCACCCTTCTATTTGCATGTTTGCACAGTCGCTCAAAAAAGTATCCGAACACTATACTATAGTTGATTACAGAATTCAGAAAAAATATCTGGTAACGATTTTTTTTTTAGAAATTAGTGATCTGGCAACCTTCGTGTCACGTGACACGACGGTTGCCAGATCACTAATTTCTAAAAAAAAAATCACTACCAGATATTTTTTCTGAATTCTGTAATCAACCATAGTATAGTGTTCGGATACTTTTTTGAGCGACTGTACATGCTATGAAGTACGAGTGCTCCAGGCTTTCCTCCCGAGCGAACAAACGCACAGTGAGATTTGTGAATGCAGAAGAAACTGTAGAAAAGGATAGCGAAATGAAAGACCTAACCAAAGTCATATTATCCATTTTGAAAGAGATTAAAGGTTCCTCTTCAAAAACTTCTACTAACATACAGTGTTGGAATTGTGGCAAAAAAACGAAAAATTTTAAAAAATAGAATTAAATGCTTAAAAATATTTTTTATTTTCGTTGTTATTTTATTAAATAATAAAAATTCTATTTTTTGAAATTCTAAAATAATTTAAAAAAAAAATGAATTGTGGCAAAAAGAATTGCTATGGATTCAAATAGAACTTATCGTGAGTTCAAAATTAACTAGTAACAATAAATCTCAAATAATGTAATTTAATACAAAAGTATGGATAAAAGCATTCATGTAAATTAAATTCAATCAACTCAAATCATTTATGTGAATAAACCTGCAATATCTCGAGGAAAGCCCTACCAATTCCTAAACAAGCTAAATAACTCTACACTAAATGACTCCTAAAGTTTTAAGTCATCAAGTACTCCAAAACTGGGGGGCGGGGGTGGCTCAGTCGGTAGCGCACCAGGCTCGTAATCTGTAGTTCCCAGGTTCGAGTCCCAGCTGGGTCAGCGTTGAGATTTATCTCCGCAAAAATTTCCTACCCACGGTCAGTAGGGGACACCGATGGGCTTGGAAAGGCCGCCGTCCGTCGGATGGGACGTTAAGCCGTGTTCAGTGTGCGGGAGAGCCATACCCTGTGCACGTTAAAGAATACGCTGGATGGCCTTGACGGGAGGCTACCATCTGTTTCCTAACAGCTGTTCCAGTGGGTCCCCTCCCCCAACCTTCTCTGAGCCTTCGGGGTCCATGTGACCTGGCCATTTAGCCCATGGTGTGCAAAAAAGTGCCGCTCAGAGGTAAAACAACTCAACCCAACTCCAAAACTGCGGCTAAGTGTTCTGATTTCTCAGAACGAATTCTTCTCAGACGTTGATCACCACACACAAGACGACGAATTCTTCTTTTCCTTTACCAGCTTACCAACACGATCCACACCAATAAAGTAATCAACCTTCCGCACACTCAACATATAAAATCATTTCTTCTCTAAACTTTAGTGCACAGACAAAGACAAACCACGTGTTCCTTCATAATATATTTCTTTTTAATTCCAACAATTTATTCTTTTTTTAATCTTGAAGTCAAGTTCGTTCGATGTCGTTGGAAACTGAAGTTAGAACTTCTGTCGTTGGAAACTGAAGTTAGAACTTCTGTGGTTGGAAACTGAAGTTAGAACTTCTGTGGTTGGAAACTGAAGTTAGAACTTCTGTGGTTGGAAACTGAAGTTAGAACTTCTGTGGTTGGAAACTGAAGTTAGAACTTCTGTGGTTGGAAACTGGAGTTAGAACTTCTGTCGTTGGAAACTGAAGTTAGAACTTCTGTCGTTGGAAACTGAAGTTAGAACTTCTGTCGTTGGAAACTGAAGTTAGAACTTCTGTGGTTGGAAACTGGAGTTAGAACTTCTGTCGTTGGAAACTGAAGTTAGAACTTCTGTCGTTGGAAACTGAAGTTAGAACTTCTGTGGTTGGAAACTGAAGTTAGAACTTCTGTCGTTGGAAACTGAAGCATACGCGAGCGTCCATGGCGCGTTTTTCATAAATTCATTGTAGCACGTTTATCTGTCGTAACAATATTTATTTAAAAGATGAGTACTATAAATTTTCCATTTATCAGTGTTCAATGTATTTTGTCTTTCAGGGCCATCTTTGCCTCACTAATCTGTACCCTTCCCCGAATTAATCCGAATAAATGAGGGACGGGCCTTGATGGGAGTGAGCTACCATCTGTCTCGCAGCAGCTGTCCAGTGGGTCCCTTCCCCCCCCCCAACCTTCTTTGAACCCTCGGGGTCCTTATGACCTGCCCGTTTCTCCCATTATGGAAAAAAGGTGCCTCTCAGAGGTAAAACAACCCAATCAAGATTAACGAAGGTTACTACATTGAAGTGCCATTGAATTAGGGATAGGAGACGTTATCCACATTCAGTACTGCAAATCCCGCATTTGCGCGCATGCGTGGCTGAAACTCTGGTCGTATATAGCTGTCAGCTTTGGCTTCCCCAATCATTCGTTGTGAGAAGCGGAAAAGGCGTGAATTAGATGCATTTGACAGAGGGCAGATCGTAGGTGCCCAACGGTTGGGTTGTTTTACCTCTGAGCGGCACTTTTTTGCACACCATGGGCTAAATGGCCAGGTCACATGGACCCCGAACGCTCAGAGAAGGTTGGGGGAGAGGACCCACTGGAACAGCTGTTGGGAGACAGATGGTAGCCTCCCGTCAAGGCCATCCAGCGTGTTCTTTAACGTTGGGTTGTTTTACCTCTGAGCGACACTTTTTTGCACATCATGGGCTAAATGGCCAGGTCACATGGACCCCGAAGGCTCAGAGAAGGTTGGGGAAGGGGACCCACTGGAACAGCTGTTGGGAGACAGATGGTAGCCTCCCGTCATGGCCATCCAGCGTGTTCTTTAACGTGCACAGGGTATGGCTCTCCCAACGGGGCCACGGCTTAACGTTCCATCCGACGGACGGCGGCATTTCCAAGCCCATCGGTGTCCCCTACTGACCGTGGGCAGGGCGGGGAATTTTGCGGAGATAAATCTCAACGCTGACCCAGCTGGGACTCGAACCTGGGAAATGCAGATTACGAGCCTGATGCGCTACCGACTGAGCCACCCCCGCCCCAATGGAGGAGGGGACCCACTGGAACAGCTGTTAGGGAAGAATGGTAGCCTCCCGTCAAGGGTTGTTTGTGGGTTGTTTCACCTCTGAGCGGCACTTTTTTGCACACCATGGGCTAAATAGCCAGGTCACAAAGACCCCGAAAGCTCAGAGAAGGTTGGGGGAGGGGACCCACTGAAACAGCTGTTGGGAGACAGATGGTAGCCTCCCGTCAAGGCCATCCAGCGTGTTTTTTAACGTGCACAGGGCATGGCTCTCTCTCACACATGGGGCCACGGCTTAAAGTCCCATCCGACGGACTGCGGCCTTTCCAAGCCATCGGTGTCCCCTACTGACAGTGGGCAGGGCGGGCAATTTTGCGGAGATAAATCTCAACGCTGACCCAGCTGGGACTCGAACCTGGGAAATGCAGATTACGAGCCTGGCGCGCTACCGACTGAGCCACCCCCGCCCCAATGGAGGAGGGGACCTACTGGAACAGCTGTTAGGCAAGAATGGTAGCCTCCCGTCAAGGGTTGTTTGTGGGTTGTTTCACCTCTGAGCGGCACTTTTTTGCATACCATGGGCTAAATAGCCAGGTCACAAAGACCCCGAAGGCTCAGAGAAGGTTGGGGGAGGGGACCCACTGAAACAGCTGTTGGGAGACAGATGGTAGCCTCCCGTCAAGGCCATCCAGTGTGTTTTTTAACGTGCACAGGGCATGGCTCTCTCTCGCACACGGGGCCACGACTTAAAGTCCCATCCGACGGACTGCGGCCTTTCCAAGCCCATCGGTGTCCCCTACTGACCATGGGCAGGGCGGGGAATTTTTGCGGAGATAAATCTCAACGCTGACCCAGCTGGGACTCGAACCTGGGAACTACAGATTACGAGCCTGGCGCGGTACCGACCCCCCCCCCCGCCCCCCGACGGATGGGACACTCGATCTCCGAAATTATTAACGAACTTGGATTTTCTCGTACGACAGTTTCAAGAGTGTTCCTGGAATATGAAAATTCCGGCAAAAAAAAACAAGCACCCGGACAAACTGCAAAGGACAACCAACCTTGAATGATCGTGGGCTTCGCCATCTGCCCACATCGAACGGACCGATAGGGGCCAGATATTATCTGAAATCACCTCCCATCTGAACGCGGGTTCCAGCTCGGAAGTCAGTGCATGGACTGTTCAACGCTCACTTCATCGTCTCTACTTCGGGAGCAGCCGACCTACGAGAATCCCACTTCCAACGACACGACACCGGGCTCAACGCCTTGCCTGGGCTAAAGAACATCGAAACTGGACCATCAAAAATTGGCAACGGATAACCTGAAGTGATGAATCCCGATTTAAATTTCATCATGCCGATGGGAGACTGAGGGTATGGCGCCAACCCCATGAACCCATGGATCCTGCATGTCAGGTCAGAAGAGGACAAGCTGGTGGTGACTCAGTGATGGCCTGGGGTGTCTTCAGTTGGACGTCTGTGTGACCTTTGGTACGTGTACCGACGACTCTCAATGCATTCCAATACGTAGAACTCATGGCTGACCATTTATGGCCATCATTCCAATGGAGATGGCGTCTACCAGCAAGACAACTGTTCATCTCACAGATCCAGGTTGGCTACTGCATGGTTGCACGAGCATTCTGCTGACTTTGAAATAATGAATTGGCCACCTAGAAGCCCAGATTTAAATCCCATCGAAAATATTTGGGATACCATAGAGCAGAGTGCTCAAACCCATGTCCCATCAGCGATGACTTAGAGAGAATTGTGGACAACTCTGGAGGATGGCCATACCTGTGGAACCTTTATGCAAGTTTGTGGAGTCCTTGCCCCGCCGTGTGGCGGCCGTTATCAGAGCCAGGGGGGGGGGGGGGGGGGTCCAACACATTACTAGGTTCATGCCACTTCAGATATTTCCTAATTCATCCTTAAATTATCCCTAATTCAATGCCACTTCAGATATTTCACGGTGTATATAATAAAAATTATACTACTTTATGTAAAATCGTCGATCGAAGCAATAAAAAAACATAGGGTACCTTAAAAAAGTAAAAAAAAAACGCCGGAGCCACAGTTTTGCCTTTAATTGGTCCTGCCAGTAATGTTATCTAGAATATGGTTGCATTGAGGAAAGTTTCATTACAGCTAAATAAAAACAAGGAATAAAAAATTCCATGTTACCAATTGCACTGCTCTATCAAGGACTCCGATGAGAACCAGAAAGACAGGTTTCACAAACGACTTTAAAATAGTTCTAATTCTCTTGTGCAGAGTGAATTCAATGCCAAAGTTGGTCAGAAGTGATAGAAGAAGAAAAAATAACTATCATAGTTTCAATGGGGAAATGTTGGTTGGTTGTTTTACCTCTGAGCGTCACTTTTTTTTGCACACAATGGGTTAAATAGCCAGGTCACAAAGACCCCGAAGGCTCAGAGAAGGTTGGGGGAGGGGACCCACTGAAACAGCTGTTGGGAGACAGATGGTAGCCTCCCGTCAAGGCCATCCAGCGTGTTCTTTAACGTGCACAGGGTATGGCTCTCCCGCACACGGGGCCACGACTTAACGTCCCATCCGACGGACGGCGGCCTTTCCAAGCCCATCGGTGTCCCCTACTGACAGTGGGCAGGGCGGGCAATTTTGCGGAGATAAATCTCAACGCTGACCCAGCTGGGACTCGAACCTGGGAAATGCAGATTACGAGCCTGGCGCGCTACCGACTGAGCCACCCCCGCCCCAATGGAGGAGGGGACCCACTGGAACAGCTGTTAGGCAAGAATGGTAGCCTCCCGTCAAGGGTTGTTTGTGGGTTGTTTCACCTCTGAGCGGCACTTTTTTGCACACCATGGGCTAAATAGCCAGGTCACAAAGACCCCGAAGGCTCAGAGAAGGTTGGGGGAGGGGACCCACTGAAACAGCTGTTGGGAGACAGATGGTAGCCTCCCGTCAAGGCCATCCAGTGTGTTTTTTAACGTGCACAGGGCCACGACTTAAAGTCCCATCCGACGGACTGCGGCCTTTCCAAGCCCATCGGTGTCCCCTACTGACCAGGCGGAGATAAATCTCAACGCTGACCCAGCTGGGACTCGAACCTGGGAACTACAGATTACGAGCCTGGTGCGCTACCGACTGAGCCACCCCCGCCCCTCTTGTAGAAGCAAATGGTAATATATCAGATGAATATTTTATTAACAGAGGTGTGCCTCAAGGTTCGATTCTTGGTCCGATCCTTTTCCTACTATACATTAACGACTTAGCAAAGTTACACATTAATTCAGAGATGTTATTATAAGCTGATGATACAAGCAGTATCGATTTCTATCAAGATTCTGCAAGCCTGATTAGCAGTGTTAACTACTCTCTAAATATTATATCTGAATGGTGCAGACATAACAATTTATTAATAAATGTCAAGAAATCCAAATACATGATTTATAAAAATAAAAACAAAAATATCGATGAGAAATGTTTCGATGTGAAGATTAATGAAATTAAGCTAAAGAGATGCACTGAATATAAATTCTTAGGAATATGGATCGATGAAAATCTGAACTGGTCGTTTCAAGTAAAGCAGTTGAGAATCACTCTGTCCAGGAATATTGGTACGATTGGTAAAATACGTCATCTGGTTAACAAACAAATTTATACTACTCTTTCATTCATTCTTATGTAACATATGGAATCTTAGTCTGGGGTAATACTTTTGACTATAATCTGAATGCTATATATCGTCTTCAGAAAAGAATTGTTAGATATATTGTTGGTAAAAGATATGATCCCGTGGCACATCTATTTTCTGAGGTTAAAATTCTTAATGTCTATAATAATTACAAACTGATATCGGGGAAATTTTGTGTATTCGATTACAATGAGATCGATTAAATTGGATAGATTTAAAGACTATTTTCAGAATCTTTCGGATTTTCATAATTACGAAAAACTTCATAGACAGAATCCGAGTATACGTGTGTGTCGATTGTCAATTGGGCAGAGATCTATCAAATACAATGCAGTGAAAATTTCGTCTGAATTTCTAGATGATGTTAAAAATGCAAAATCTTTAAAGTTATTGAAAATCAAATATAGAATGTTTCTTCTTACAAAGCAATGAAACCTTCTATATATCAGTGTAATATGTGGGGCGGGGGTGGCTCAGTCGGTAGCGCGCCAGGCTCGTAATCTGTAGTTCTCAGGTTCGAGTCCCAGCTGGGTCAGCGTTGCGATTTATTTCCGCAAAATTCCCCGCCTTCCCCACGGAGTAGGGGACACCGATGGGCTTGGAAAAGCCGCCGTCCGTCGGATGGGACGTTAAGACGTGGCCCCGTGTGCGGGAGAGAGCCATGCCCTGTGCACGTTAAAAAACACACTGGATGGCCTTGACGGGAGGCTACCATTCTTGCCTAACAGCTGTTCCAGTGGGTCCCCTCCCCCAACCTTCTCTGAGACTTCAGGGTCTTTGTGACCTGGCCATTTAGCCCATTGTGTGCAAAAAAGTGCAGCTCACAAGTAAAACAACCCAACCCAGTGTAATATGTCTCATAACCATTTCATCTTTTACTATTGCATATGGGGCGGGGCTGGCTCAGTCGGTAGCGCGCCAGGCTCGTAATCTGTAGTTCCCAGGTTCGAGTCCCAGCTGGGTCAGCGTTGAGATTTATCTCCGCAAAAATTCCCCGCCCTGCCAACGGTCAGTAGGGGACACCGATGGGCTTGAAAAGGCCGCCGTCCGTCGGATGGGACGTTAAGCCGTGGCTCCGTGTGCGGGAGAGCCATACCCTGTGCACGTTAAAGAACACGCTGGATGGCCTTGACGGGAGGCTACCATCTGTCTCCCAACAGCTGTTCCAGTGGGTCCCCCCCCCAACCTTCTCTGAGCCTTCGGGGTCCATTTTGACCTGGCCATTTAGCCATGGTGTGCAAAAAAGTGCCGCTCAGAGGTAAAACAACCCAAACCCTATTGCATATACATTACTGTTGTCATAATTGAACTTTAAAGGAAATAGGGAGCATTAACTAAAAATAAGCATCAGCTTACTATGATCTCCTTTTTTTGGTTTCGCCTTTCCTATTAAACAGTAATATTTTATATGATTGTTATTTCTCTTTTTTGATGCAATTGATATTTCTGTTATTTCACTTCTCGATTTTTCTCATGTATGTATTGTTATTAGATAATTATGTTATGCAAATGTATATTATACTGACTGGCGGAATAAAGTAAATATTATTATTATACAGAATTCAATAAATCAAGCCATTAGCAACAATTGGCGAAATAAAGTTACCTTTATTGATTACAAATCAGGAAAATGAATTACAGAACCGATAGTTGGTTTAATTGTTTGCACACAATGGGCTAAATGGCCAGATCACAATGACCCCGAAGGTTGAGGGGAGGGGACCCACTGGAAAAGTTGTTGGGAGACATATGGTAGCCTCCCGTCAAGGCCATCCAGCGTGTTCTTTAACGTGCACAGGGTATGGCTCTTCCGCACACGGGCCGCGGCTTAACGTCCCATTCGACGGACGGCGGCCTTTCCAAGCCCAATGGAATCCCTTACTAAATGTATGGTGGAGAGTTTTGTGGAGATTAACCTGAACGCTTTCTCAAGTGGGACTCGAACCTGGGAACTGAATATTTACGAGACTAGCGCGCTATCGAATGAGCCACCCCATCCTCTTTCCTCAGTATGTAAACATGAATTAAAGCTTTATCACACTTTAAGTCTGAAACTTTATAAAAACAGTGCAGGGGAAAAAAGCAATTAATTTAGAACCCTTCAATGACTTATTTAGGGGCGGGGGTGGCTCAGTCGGCAGCGCGCCAGGCTCGTAATCTGTAGCCCAGGTTCGAGTCCCAGCTGGGTCAGCGTTGAGATTTATCTCCGCAAAACTCCCTGTCCACGGTCAGTAGGGGATACCGATGGGCTTGGAAAGGCCACCGTCCGTCGTATGGGAGGTTAAGCCGTGGCCCCGTGTGCGGGAGAGCCATACCCTGTGCACATTAAAGAACACGCTGGATGGCCTTGACGGGAGGCTACCATCTGTCTCCCAACAGCTGTTCCAGTGGGTCCCCTCCCCCAACCTTCTCTGAGCCTTCGGGGTCCATGTGACCTGGCCATTTAGCCCATGGTGTGAAAAAAAGTGCCGCTCAGAGGTAAAACAACCCAACTATTATTTAATTTTAAGCATTTTTTAATTTCTTTCCAAAAAAAAGAAAAGGAAATTGGAGTATAAAACGTAACAATTTCCTGCCAGTGGTTCGAAAGCGAAATTTTCCAAAGTAACAGCCACGTTCTCTTTTTTGAAGAAGAATGATCTCAATTATTTACCGCTGCCAGGTTCCAGAGATGAATCGTGACAACTCGAAGGAACAGAATGGGCACGCGCTGTGGCAAAACCTCAGGTACGAAAAAATCGTCTGCTGTGATCACGAGGCACACGCGCCTCACTGGGACCATTCGAGGAGAAAACCTCGCGATTCTTTTCAGAATGGGACGTGAAATTATTGAAGAAGAAATTGGGTCTAGGATTAAGGAATCATTTATTCGGAAGAGGTATTAAAGTAAAAACCGACAAGGGAGCAGACTAGAAACCTGATTTTGTATGAGGCGGTTTTTAGCCGTCATTCTCACTTAATATAATAATCTTAGTGGTCATTTTATTGGGTTGGGTTGTTTTACCTCTGAGCGGCACTTTTTTGCACACCATGGGCTAAATGGCCAGGTCACATGAACCCCGAAGGCTCAGAGAAGGTTGGGGGAGGGGACCCACTGGAACAGCTGTTGGGAGACAGATGGTACCTCCCGTCAAGGCCATCCAGCGTGTTCTTTAACATGCACAGGGTATGGCTCTCACGCACACGGGGCCACGGCTTAACGTCCAATCCGACGGACGGCGGCCTTTCCAAGCCCAGCGGTGTCCCCTACTGACCGTGGGCAGGGCGGGGGAATTTTGCGGAGATAAATCTCAACGCTGACCCAGCTGGGACTCGGATCTGGGAACTACAGATTACGAGCCTCGCGCGCTACCGACTGAGCCACCCCCGCCCCATGTGAAAGATAGAGCTTTAATATTTTTTTTAAAGAGAAATATTCCACCAATACAATTTCGAAGCTCACTAGGCAACAGATTAAATGTTTTAAGTGCTAAATATAAAACATGTTTGTGTAATATTTCCTCTTTTACAAGTGGAACTACATATTTTCTGCCATCTAAACGAAAATTATAATTATCTACTTTTAATTCAAACAAATAACTACACTTATAAATATAAATCATCAATTTATAAACAAACAAGTGACAAAAGAGCGGTATACCTAGTAGGACTACCTAAAGTGACGTCATAAATTTGGTCCCCTGGCTTTCTGTTAGAGGAGGTGTTGCCTCGGCCCGCACGACATATAAAAATTATGCTTCCGAAGCCAAGTTTGTTTTCTTGAAGCACGTGTTTAAACTGTCTTTTTTTGCCAACTTACATCAAATTCAAACAAACGAGACTCATTAATCTTGTTATAACATATTTAGATAACTGTTTCATATAATTTCAGTTTGCTTTTATAACAGTTTTACGTATTCATCAACAGAATTTTGCCCTTTCCTAATAGTTTCTCGTCGGACTTGGGGAGGGGGGGGGGGGGCTCAGTAGGTAGCGTGCCAGGCTCGTAATCTGTAGTTCCCAGGTTCGAGTCCCAACTGTGTCAGCGTTTAGATTTATCTCCTCAAAATTTCCCCGTCTTGCCCACGGTCAGTAGGGGACACTGATGGGCTTGGAAAGGCCGCAGTCCGTCGGATGGGACGTTAAGCAGTGGGTCCCCTTCCCCAACCTTCTCTGAGCCTTCGGGGTCCTTGTGGCCTGGCCATTTAGCCCATGGTGTGCAAAAAAAAAGTGCCGCTCAGAGGTAAAACAATCCAATACAATCCAAGACTCGGTACCCCCCGAGAAGTGTATGATGCGCATGTTTCTTGAGACAACACCTTGCCATAAGTTACAGACGCATGCACGGCCAACATTCTCCGAAGCAGTTATCTGCCTGGTCTGCCACAATACACAATTTGAGATACATTCGCCTAAATCATTTGGTTTCTTACTGGGTTTAGTTATTTTTCTTCTTAGAGGCATTTTTTTTGCGCATAATGGGATAAATGATCACGTCACAGGAACACAGAATGCAGAGAAGGTTGGGAGAAAATGTTTTACCTCTGAACGGCACTTTTTTTGCACACCATGGGCTAAATGGCCAGTTCACATGGACCCCGAAGGCTCAGAGAAGGTTGGGGAGGGGACCCACTGTAATAGCTGTTGGGAGACAGATGGTAGCCTCCCGTCAAGGCCATCCAGCGTGTTCTTTAATGTGCACCAGGGTACGACTCTCCCACACACGGGGCCACGGCTTAACGTCCATCCGACTGACGGCGACCTTTCCAAGCTCATCAGTGTCCCCTACTGACCGTGGGCAGTGCGGGAAATTTTACGGAGATAAATCTTAACGTTGACCCAGCTGGGACTCGAACCTGGGAACTACTGATTACGAGCCTGGCGCGCTACCGACTGAGCCACCCCCGCCCCAAATTTGTTTGAGACAATTAGTGATTTTTAATAAATTCCATACAACATTAATAAATCCTATCGGTGTCACCTACTTACCGAAGTCAGGGCGCGAGTTTTGCGGAGATAGATCTCGATGTTGACCCAGATAGGACTCGAACCTGGAAACTGCAGATTACGAGCCTGGCGTGCTAAAGACTGAGCCACCCGCACGCTAGACGGATGGTGGTGGTAACAATCACTGCAGACGCCAGGCATGTCGCCTTTCCTTGAACCTAGGCGCCGTATAATAATTTTATTCATTCTCATTTACATTAGCAATACAATTTCACGTCTTCAACCCACAAAAGTTATTACAACTCGCCAGTGGAGTTTAAATACAAAGTTTTTGCTCATTTCATAAAATTGCAAAAATTTAGATGCTAAAAATGATAGAACTCATATTTTTTATTTAAAATTTAAAAAATTGTGCTTTATTGGAAAAACATGCCAGATTAGCTCAACAACCAATTTTTTTTAACTTCATTTTTGAATTTTTTATCATCTACTATTTAAACTCGGAATATTTAGTAAACAATTGTACTTTTTTAAACCAAATGGCTAAAAAAAAACTTTTAAAAACTATTTGGTTCGGGTAAAATGAACTTTTTAGACACCATTTCTCTTGTGTTATATGTATTTGGGTTGTTTTACCTCTGAGGGGCACTTTTTTTGCACACCGTGGGCTAATGGCCAGGTCACATGGACCCCGAAGGCTCAGAGAAGGTTGGGGGAGGGGATCCACTGCAACAGCTGTTGGGAGACAGATGGTAGCCTCCGTCAAGGCCATCCAAGTGTGATCTTTAACATGCACAGGTTATGGCTCCGTTGTGCGCACCTCGCGGTTGCAAGCACTATTCAATTTTTATGTAGAAATATGCAAATTTAAATCTGTGGCGTTGTATTTCCCACATTGCCCAATTACGGATTATTCCCTTAATTAGACAATGCGGGCCGCAAAAATCCCAGGCCGTCTCCTTAGGGGAAGACGTTTTTATTAAAAATGAAATTCAATGATGAGCACAACTCAGGCTTATGGAAAACATAAAATTATATTATTTTGTTTCAATAAATATTGTTAATATTTATCTTTCTAATAATCAATCGTCTATCGTGGACTTAAAAAAAGAAAGAACTTAAAGAATTAAATGGACTATAGAACTGTGGAACCCCTTTAAATTTGAAATCTAAAATTAAGGATAGCAACTTATAAGTTAAAGGAAGGGTAAGCGTACCGTTCTAAGTGCTCAGTTCATCAGCTGCATCGGATTACGGCCAGGGCGTCATCACTTTAGTTTTGGGTGGGGACCATCTCCTTAATTCGTCCTTTAGCCGAAAACTGGGAAAACATCTCCGTCGCACTGTGGCTGATGTGGAGACGGGCCCTCAGTTGACCATCACATACGCTGTTGGGTAATTTGGTTGCGGCGAAGGGAGGCGGTCGGCTGCATCATCGTGGTTATGTTGGAAGGGGGAGGGTGCCCTTCACTGGTTAGGGGCTTCGGAAGCAAATTCCAGTCTCTGCTTCTAATTGTAGAAAACCACTCATTCATAGGGATGTCCTTGCATTAATGCATCAAATCACACTGCTTTTGATTCAAAGTCCTGCACTCATTTCCAATGATTCCGATATGCCGATACTGAATCTGGCCTGCCCAGAGCTCTGGCCGTCCCGTCCAACTGCTCTCTCTAAAATCTCAGTGCTGTCTGCTCTGTTCAAAATCACGGTCCAACTGAAGCCCTCCCTGCCTCGCTACTCTACCTTACGTTCCTTTCCCCTTGTTTTTCCCGAAAATGGTATGTTCACCATATGTAGCATCTGCAGAGGAACTTACGAGTAATAAATTCCCCCCAGGAGGTCGCTGCGCTTGAGGTTGACATCGCCACCTGGGAAACAGAATACCTCGTTCGTTATTGTAAACAACTGGACGATGTTGTCCAGTCCTACATCTGTATTTGATGTGGGGGGAGGATTTCCCGAATACAGCTTCCCGTGTGAGATCGATCTAAAGCTGTCAGCAGTCTTTCGCACCCCCAGACCATTCCGTCCGGATCTCACACTGCAAGAGAATAAATAGTGATTCCGCCTGTCATCCACCCATGGGTGCCGAGTCGTGTCATCTGGGTGCTGGGCGTTCTCTGTGTGTGGCCCGTCGGGGCAGCTGCGAATCCCACCCCCTCCTAACGTGTCCACCCTGTTAGTCTGTTCGTGTATTCCCTCTGTGTTGAAAAAAAAAACTCAATCAAGTGAGAAATTAATTTAAAAAAAATAAATCGTTATTCCTGATGTAAAATCAGCACATAACAGCTCTCCCACACACGGACCACGGCTTATGTCCCTTCCGACGGACAGTGTAGAATGCAGACAAATCTAGAACTGCTCATACTTCTTGCTGTATGGCCATACACTAATTTTTCATATAATCAGAACACTATTGAGCGTCGGAATAGCGCGCCAGGCTCGTAATCTGTAGTTCCCAGGTTCGAGTCCCAGCTCGGTCAGTGTTGAGATTTATCTCCGCAAAATTCCCCGCCCTGCCCATGGTCAGTAGGGGACACCGATGGGCTTGGAAAGGCCGCCGTCCGTCGGATGGAACGTTAAGCCGTGGCCCGTGTGCGGGAGAGCCATACCCTGTGCACGTTAAAGAACACGCTGGATGGCCTTGACGGGAGACTACCATCTGTCTCCCAACAGCTGTTCCAGTGGGTCCCCTCCCCCAACCTTCTCTGAGCCTTCGGGGTCCATGTAACCTGGCCATTTAGCCCATGGTGTGCAAAAAAGTGCCGCTCAGAGGTAAAACAACCCAATCCAAAGCTGCGGAATATGAAATAGGGATATGAATTAGGAATATGACCTCTGGTAGATGTTGGGAGACAGATGGGGTATCCTCCCGTCAAGGCAATTCAGCATGTTTTTTAAACCTGAACAATCAGTCGCTAACGCACCAGGCTAATCATCTCTAATTCCCAACTTCGAGTCTCAGCTGGGCTAGCGACGAAATTTATCTCCGCAAAATTCCCTGTTCTCTGTCAGAAAGGAACATCAATGGACTTGGAAAGGCCACCGTCCGTCGGATGGAGCGTTAAGCCGTGGCTATGTGTGCGGGAGAGCCATACCTGTGAACGTTAAAGAACACACTGGATGGCCTTGACGGGAGGTTACCATCTGTCTCCCAACAACTGTCCAATGGGTTCCCTCCCGCCAACCGTTTCTGACCCTTTGGGGTCCTTGTGACTTCGCCATTTAGCCCATTTTGTTCAAAAAAGTGCTGCTCAGAGATAACCCAACCCAAACTTGAGTTCTTACAAAAGTTTCAATTTTTATACACTTTTTAAGGATGTCAAAAGTTTCGTCTTAATGACATCCATAAAAATTGTGCTAAAGATAAATTAAAAAAGAAACCGTGAACCGCACACCTGGATCTCGACATCGCTTGGTTGAGCCCAAGAAGCAAACGACACCAAAGCAACAAAACCTTCTTCCTTACAATGTATTCGTATTTTTTTTTCAAACAATTTTTTTTACCGTAGCATATCACTACGAAGGCCTCCCGTGAGTTGGGTCATTGAGCTATAGCCTTCTTCACACAATGCCCGCTCAGCTGGGACCGTGTGGACTGTCACGCTGCCATGACGGAACAATGAACGTGACGTCACTTCCGTGGGAGAACACATGCCTTCGAATGCGCGACAAAGAGGGATTTCCTTTACTCCTCGAGACTATCGATCAGTGCTCATTGTTTCTTGCGATTTGGATTTGTTGAATTGTTTTACTTGTGAGCGGCACTTTTTTGCACACAATGGGCTAAATGGCCAGGTCACAAGGACCCCGAAGACTCGGAGAAGGTTGGGATTGGGTTGGGTTGTTTTACCTCTGAGCGGCACTTTTTTGCACACAATAGGCTAAATGGCCAGGTCATAAGGACCCCGAAGACTCGGAGAAGGTTGGGTTGTTTTACCTCTGAGCGGCACTTTTTTGCACACAATGGGCTAAATGGCCAGGTCACATGGACCCCGAAGTCTCAGAGAAGGTTGGGGGAGGGGATCCACTGGAACAGCTGTTAGGAGACAGATGGTAGGCTCCTGTCAAGGCCATCCAGCGTGTTCTTTAACGCGCATAGGGTATGGCTCTCCCACACACGGGGCCACGGCTTAACGTCCCATCCAAACGGACGGTGGCTTTTCAAGCCCATTGGTGTCCCCTACTGACCGTGGGCAGGGTGGAAGTTTTGCGGAGACAAATCTCAACGCTGACCCAGATGGGACTCGAACTTAGGAACTGCCGATTAGTTTAGAATTGGATGAAAATGTAGGAGGTGGTCGTAAATATTGGCGTTCACATTGGCTTTAGTAGATATCTAAAAACTGCAAAAGTATGAGCTTGGTGCCAGCAAAAAATTCCATTAATGAAATCAGGGTTTGTGATATTGTTAAGATTGGGTAGCTTTACCTCTGACCGGCACATTTTTGCATACAATGGGCCCACGGTCAGTAGGGGACACCGATGGGATTGGAAAGGCCGCCGTCCGTCTGATGGGACGTTAAGCCGTGGCCCCGTGTACGGGTTGTTGTTTGGGTTGTTTTACCTCTGAGCGGCACTTTCTTGCACACCATGGACTAAATGGCCAGGTCACATGGACCCCGAAGGCTCAGAGAAGGTTGGGGGAGGGGACCCACTGGAACAGCTGTTGGGAGACAGATGGTAGCCTCCCGTCAAGGCCATCCAGCGTGTTCTTTAACGTGCACAGGGTATGGCTCTCCCGCACACGGGGCCACGGCTTAACGTCCCATCCGACGGACGGCGGCCTTTCCAAGCCCATCGGTGTCCCTTACTGACCGTGGGCAGGGAGGGGAATTTTTGCGGAGATAAATCTCAACGCTGACCCAGGTGGGACTCGAACCTGGGAACTACAGATTACGAGCCTGGCGCGCTACCGACTGAGCCACCCCCGCTCCCCGTGTACGGGAGAGCTATACCCTGTGCACGTTAAAGAACACGCTGGATGGCCTTGACGGGAGGCTACCATCTGTCTTCCAACAGCTGTTCCCGTGGATCCCCAGCCTTCTCTGAGCCTACGGGGTCCATGTGACCTGGCCATTTAGCCCATGGTGTGCAAAAAAGTGCCGCTCAGAGGTAAAACAACCCAACCCACTATCTCTAAACTGTAATAAAAGTTAGTATATGCAAAATTTGATTCAGAAATTTTGATACTGATTGGAAGCGAGCAGAAAAAAAACTCAGACAGTATTTAAATTTCCTTAGCCTTGGCAACGACGTGTAGATGTAATTCAGCCACAGCTGCTGCGCATTGTTTGGAGCTCTAATTAAATTAGAAAATGAGCTAATCTGCTTAATGCCGACCAGCCGCCAGTAGTTGAAGACCCACGTGTTTTGCTCGCATGCCAGGACTCAGTGGGTGGAAGGGCTGCTCATCAAATACCGCAGCGGTGGTCTGTCATGCCTCCTCCAACGAACTCTCAACTGACAAATATCGTATATTGAGTCTACGGTGCCAGTTGACGCTGATCAGTGTGGGCGGAGATGCACTTTACATAACCCACACGTGTCTAGGACAGTGTTAACAATATTGAAGAATCACTCGGGAACGTTTTTCTGACTGTTGTGCACAGCAATGTAATGAACAGTTTTAGAGATAATAACTATCAGGAATATATATATTTGTGGTTGGGTTCTTTTACCTCTGAGTGGCACTTTTTTGTACACAATGGGCTAAATGGCCAGGTCACAAGGACCCCGATGGCTCAAAGAAGGTTGGGGGAGGGGATCCACTGGAACAGCTGTTGGGAGACAGATGGTAGCCTCCTGTCAAGGCCATCCAGTGTGTTCTTTAACGTGCACAGGGTATGGCTCTCCCACACAAGGGGCCATGGCTTAACGTCCCATCCGACGGACAGCGGCCTTTCCAAGCCCATCGGTGTCCCCCTACTGACCGTGGGCAGGGCGGGAAATTTTGCGGAGATAAATCTCAACGCTGACCCAGCTGGGACTCGAACCTGGGAACTACAGATTACGAGCCTGGCGCGCTACCCACTGCGCCACCCCCGCCCCCCTGCACACGGGCTACGGCTTAACGTCCAATCGTATGAACGATGGCATTTCCAATGTATCACTCTCCCATTTATCACCGAGGGAAGGGTGGGATTTAAAAAAAATAAATCTCAACTGTTACAGCTGGGACTGTAATAACATTTTAAGTGCAAATTACGAGCTTGGCGCGCGCTACCCACTGAATCCCACCCTAAATCAAATAATAGCCTACTCTATAACTTTTATTCATAATCTGTTTTGGGAAAGAAAACTTAACATATATTTCATAATCCTGGCTTTTATTAGCAAAAGACTCCCTCCCTCACCACCCTCTTTTGGAGTTGGCTACTCCCCACAGCCGGGTAATTATAAATTTAGAAACTTTTGTCCAACTATTAAAAGTGAAAAGTATGTTTATCAAAGCTTACGAAAATTTATTATAATACTCCTAAGAGTACAATTTTGAACACTGCACACTATTTACAAAACTGTGTAAATAATAAATTATAAGTCATAAATTGTTTGAATAATAATAATTCGCAATGTTTGCAATATTTAATACTCTGTGTGCCTACGTTAAACATAGAGATATAACGGTTTCAGTAACATTAAAATTTTCCAAATTATTGTATTCAAGAAGAAGTAGGAGCCACTTATTATAAGAAAGAAAATAAACGTAAAAAAAAAAATACAATATATTATTTAAACTTATAAGATTAATGCCTCCCATGTTTAAAATATGTATTATCTCAATAGCTTATTTTAAAAAAATTAACCTCATATTCAGAAACTACAATGTAGCCAGAGAAATTTCACTATAATGATTTAATTTACATTATGCTAGATGCACGTATTTCTTTTTAAAAGTATAAATAATATTAAATAATAAAAAAAATAAATGAAACATCAAAAAATATTTTCAGTTATTTTAAAAAATGCAGTCCATATTCTCAATCAAAATCAAATGATTATACATTTACAACATCGAATTCTTTGAAAAAAACAACTCTTCTTCAAAATACCAATTGCTTTTACCGACGTAATATATTTTTGTCTTACGTATTATTAACAAAACGTGACTGGCAACACCTACAAATCGTTAGGCCTACTTTTTCAAACGAAAGTGACCGGGTTCTGAAATGTTAAATGATAATCACTTTTCGCATGTTGAAATAATGAGTTTGTCGGAAACATTCAGAAAGATACGTATTAAAATGTAACATCTCATTCCGAGTCAAGGCTGAAAACAATTTCTTTAAAACGTGATGAAAGGGTCAGTCAGTTATAAAGTAGCTTCTGAGGTAGGTCAGGACCTTTTCGGTGTTTAACATCGTTAAAATATTCTTCTCGCGTTTTCTGCTGTTCGTATCTAAGACACGATAATAAAATTACAAGGTTTATTGCAAATGATTTTGTTTAACTAAATACCCTCAAATAAGGTGAGGTCGCACTCCCGGATAAATGCAATGTCAGAGATGACGTGATGTCATATACGAAAATGGAATATGAAATTGAAAATGTTCTTACGAAAGAAATGCAATTATGAATTATTGAGATGTTCGTGTTATTTCAAATTGCTGTTACCAGATGGCGCTAGTTGGCCATTGTTTGCAATTGCTTCATCCTATTGGTGAATATGATTAAGAAAAATATTGAATTTCACCTATGAAATACCTTTGATGCCTATGAATCACCTATGAAATACCCTATTCACCAATAATATGAATTTCACCTATGATTTTAAGTGGTTGCTGAAACATATATATGATGCTTTCCATCTTTTGATCAATTATTATTAAATTCTTTATTATTAAAATATTTTTACCTGATACAGAAATCTATAGGTGTGATAAAAAAAATTAAATGATCAGGAACGTACGCATTGCATTTTTATTCCCCCATAAAATAAAGTTTATATATTTACGACGAGAATTTATCAATATTTTTATGTCTGTTGGTTTTATTTATGAACGGCACTTTTTTTTATTGCACAAATTAGGCTTAATGGCATAGTCACAGGGGTTCTTCCGTCGGATAGGACGTTAAGCCATGGCTCGTGTACAGGAGAGCCATACCTGTGCGCGTTAAAGAACACACTGGATGGCTTAGACTGGAGGTTACTATCTGTATTCCAGTGGGTCCACTTCCCCAACCTTCTCTGAGCCTTGAGATCTTTGTGACCAGGCCAAAAATGTGTGCAAAAAAGTGTTGCTCAGAGGGTTGGGTTGTTTTACCTCTGAGTGGCACTTTTTTGCACACCATGGGCTAAATGGCCAGGTCACATGGACCCCGAAGGCTCAGAGAAGGTTGGGGGAGGGGACCCACTGGAACAGCTGTTGGGAGACAGATGGTAACCTCCTGTCAAGGCCGTTCAGCGTGTTCTTTAAGGTACAGAGTGTATGGCTCTCTCCCGCACACGGAACCACGGCTTAACGTCCCATCCGATGGACGGCGGCCTTTCCAAGCCCATCGGTATCCCCTACTGACAGTGGGCAGGGCGAGGAATTTTGCGGAGATAAATCTCAACGCTGACCCAACTGGGACTCGAACCTGGAAACTACAGATTACGAGCCTGGCCCTGCTCAGAGGTAACACAACCCAGCTCACAAGCATTCCAAGTTCTCGGAGAAAATTATGGAAAGGTTAGGAGCCTGACGATCCGTTTAGGCTATCCAGCGTGTTTGGCGTAAACAGGTTATGGATTTCTTGATATTCAGAGTTGCAAATATGTCCAGTTATAGAGAAATATTGAGGGAGAAGAGGAGACCTAAATAACTGGATTAAATCAGAATTATGGATAGTTATCTTTAAAAAATATTCTTGCAAAATATCTATAATAAATATATGCCGATTTGTTTTTCACCTGAGAGGGAGGAATCATGGCTCAAAATATCTACTGATCTAAGGGACCTGGGTTCGAGCCTCGGACAAGGAATGGACGTTTGTGTTGTGCCATCCTCACAGACCTTCCACTATGGCGTATAAACTGACAGGCTTCTGTCAGACCTCTGTGGCAAGCAGCTGCTTGAGGAGGTATTTTATTTTTTTAAAATACTAATTATAAAATATTAATTTTCTGCATTTGCTGCCATGATTCTACGTCTACATAAAGTTAAAATTTACCCTGTTCAACTTGAAATAATACATTTAAAAAATAAAATTTCCGTCGAGAATTAAATTTTTGGAAATTCATTCCCCATGTAATAAAGATTCTCCATTTTTTTTCGCTACTCACTTTATAATTTCTTTTTTCAATGATCACGACGAACTTGACAAGAGAACTTCAACATTAAGGTTACCACCATTTTTAAATAAATTCAGAATTTGTGGTCTTTGATGTTTGTGTTTTGCTAACGGGATCTATCAACAAAAAAAGAAAATTTGCTATTAAGCATTAGCACAACGAGGTCAACATTCATTTCTTAACGTTCCCAATTGTACTGGAAAATATAACAATGGCATTTTAAGTTATACAAATCTACTGTTGATTATTATAATTATACGTTAAATATCCACTGTCGCCTGAAAAGGTACAAAAAAGTAAAAAAATAAAATAAAAATCCTAAACCCTCTAGGGTTGTGTTCATTTACCTCTACAATCGGCATTTTTTGTTTCGCATGAAACAGACAGATCAGAAGGGCCCCGAAGTCTCAGAGAAGGATGGGGAAGGAGATCCAATGGGCATCCAAGGCCATCCAGTGTGTTCTTTAACGTACAAAAAGATGGCGGCTTTTCCAAGCCCATCGGTGTCCCGATTGACCATGGGTTGGGTTGTTTTACCTATGAACGGCACTTTTTTGCACACCATGGGCTAAATGGCCAGGTTACAAGGACCCCGAAGGCTCAGAGAAGGTTGGGGTTTGGATTGTTTTACCTCTGAGCAGCACTTTTTTGAACACCATGGGATAAATGGCCAGGTCACAAGGACCCCGAAGGCTCAGAGAAGGTTGGGGGAGGAACCACTGGAACAACTGTTGGGAGACAGATGGTAGCCTCACGTCCAGGCCATCCAGCATGTTCTTTAACGTACACAGAATGTAGCTCTCCCGCACATGGGGCCATGGCTTAATGTTCCATCCGACAGATAGCGGCTTTTCCAAGCCCGTGGGTTGGGTTGTTTTACCTCTGAGCGGCACTTTTTTGCACACCATGGGCTAAATGGCCAGGTCACATGGACCCCGAATGCTCAGAGAAGGTTTGGGAGAGGACTCACTGAAACGGCTGTTAGGAGACAGATGGTAGTCTCCCGTCAAGAGCATCTAGTGTATTCTTTAACGTACACAGAATGTGGCTCTCTCGCACACGGGGCCACGGCTTAACGTCCCATCCGACAGATAGCGGCCTTTCCAAGCCCATCGGTGTCCCCTATTAACCGTGGGCAGGGCGGGGAGTTTTGCGGAGATAAATTTCAACGCTGACCCAGCTGGGACAAAGTGTCGGGGAGAGGGGGGGGGGGGCAAAACTCACAAAAGTAACTTTTATTTCAGTAAAACACAGAATATATATATATTGAAAGTGAGGGCCGGATGCCATTCAACTATAGTTCTCTAATATTTTGGTACGTCAGTGTATATTTTATCAGGATTCAATAAAATGTACAGTTATCGGTTTTTATCTTTTCACACTTTGCTTTGTTGACGGATATTTTTACAAACAATCGCCGTTCATTAAAATTGGTCTGTGGCAAGTAACTTTAGTTAAACTGTGAACTTTAAAAATGTAAACATTCGTTTCTATGCTTTGAACCGCTCGGGGCCAGAACTCACACACAGATTGGGGGGGGGGGGGGGGGGGGCTCAGTTGGTTGCGCGCCAGGCTCGTAATCTGCAGTTCCTAGGTTCGAGTCCCAGCTGGGTCAGCGTTGAGATTTATCTCCGCAAAATTCCCCGCCCTTCCCACGGTCAGTAGGGGACACCGATGGGTTTGGAAAGGCCGCTGTCCGTCGGATGGGACGTTAAGCCGTGGGCCCGTGTACGGGAGAGCCATACCCTGTGCACGTTAAAGAACACGCTGGATGGCCTCGACGGGAGGCTACCATCTGTCTTCCAACAGCTGTTCCAGTGAGTCCCCTCCCCCAACCTTCTCCGAGCCTTCGGGGTCCATGTGACCTGGCCATTTAGCCCATGGTGTGCAAAAAAGTGCGGCTCAGAGATAAAACAACCCAAACAGCAACCCTCCCCCAACCTTCTCTGAGCCTTCGGGGTCCTTGTGACCTTGCCATTTAGCCCATTGTGTGAAAAAAAAGTGCCGCTCATAGGTAAAACAACACAACACACAGATGGCATCTCGAGTTTTGCCCAAAAATTCTTGGGTAAAAAAATCTTTAAAAAAATTTAAAGATAAAAAAATCGTTATTCTTGGGTTCGCTTTGTTCCTTGGCTAGTGAGCGTGCATTGAATTGTTTCGCTGGTGCTCGTTTGCGCGTGCCCAGACAGAGTTAATGGAAACATCAATGGGTTGTCAAAACAGCAGGACATAGAGACGTTGCATCTGGCATTCTGCTGTCTTTGATAACAAACGATGACATTGATCGTCTCCATGGGCAACGCAACCTCACAATACAACTGAGGAGGAAGATGAAAGCAAACTAATAGCAGGAAATGTACACTGCATTGTCAATTATATGCGAACATTTCTATGTTATGGGAACGGAGAGCCACACTGAAATATTCCTTCTGATTTTGACAGCTTAAAAGATAAATATGTTGAAAAGTATTAAAAGAAAATATATATACTTCGAGAAGCTTTTTTTTTAACGTGTAGATGGTATGGTATATCGCATCCGAAACACGGCAGCTTTCAAAGCCCATCGGTGTCCCCTATTGCCTTAGCGCAGGGCGGAAACTTTTGTTGAGATAAGTCTCAAAGCTGACCCAGGTAAGACTCGAACCTGGGTTGGGTTGTTTTACCTCTGAGCGGCAGTCTTTTACACACCATGGGCTAAATGGCCAGATCGCATGGACCCCGAAGGCTCAGAGAAGGTTGGGGGAGAGGACTCACTGGAACAACTGTTGGGAGACAGATGGTAGCCTCCCGTCAAGGCCATCCAGCGTGTTCTTTAACGTGCACAGGGTATGGCTCTCCCGCACACGGGGCCACGGCTTAACGTCCCATCCGACGGACGGCGGCCTTTCCAAGCCCATCGGTGTCCCCTACTGACCGTGGGCAGGGAGAAGACATTTGCGGAGGTAAATCTCAATGCTGACCCAGCTGGGACTCGAACCTGGGAACTACAGATTACGAGCCTAGCGCGCTACACATTTCAGAGAAGTAAATGCGCTCTAAATATTTTTTTTTAAAAATTAAACACATATTGAAGGAGTTATTTATGAAATGGTTTAAAATAATACTTATTATTTCAATTTCAATAAATTTCGAAGGTAAATTATTTTATCTAGCTTTGGTGTTTTTAAATGTTAATACTTCCGTAACTCTTTAAATACCGAATGAATATTGTTGACAAAAATCGATATTCAGAGAGAATTAATTGAGATTTTTATTCACATTAGTCTTGTTTCAAATTGGGGCGGGGGTGGCTCAGTCGGTAGCGCGTCAGGCTCGTATTCTGTAGTTCCCAGGTTCGAGTTCCAACTGGGTCAGCATTGATATTTATCTCCGTAAAACTTCCCACCCTTCCCACGGTCAGTAGGGGACACCGATGGGCTTGGAAAGGTCGCCGTCCATCGGATGGGACTTTAAGCCGTTTACCGTGTGCGGAAGAGCCATACCCTGTGCACGTTAAAGAACACGCTGGATGGCCTTGACGGGAGGCTACCATCTGTCTCCCAACAGCTGTTCCAGTGGGTCCCCTCTCCCTACCTTCTCTGAGCCTTCGGGGTCCATGTGACCTGGCCATAGCCCATGGTGTGCAAAGAAGTGCCGCTCAGACGTAAAACAACCCAACTTGTTTCAAAAGTTATAGAGCTTCAAAGTTGGCTTTCCAGTGATATAACGTGGAGGTGAGATTCAGCGATAATCACTTAATTTCGTTAACCACATGAATTCTTTTGACAAGGAATGCTTCTGTTAAACATTTTTGACCATGATTTTGATCCATGATGCTTAAATATAAATGAATCGTGCTGAAAAACCAGTATTTTGAAAAAATTTAGATGTGAACCTAGCTTTCCATTCGCAAAACACGTGTCAATTTTTAGAAAAGGTTGATACAATATATATCAATCACAGAGTGTAATTCGTAGTACTGCCACCTGGTGACGTTTTCTGCAAAAAACATTTCATGCAGTATAATGATAAATCTTCAAGTCATGTCAATTATTTCCCCCTTTAACATAGGTTAATACTATAGAGGAATTCAGCCCAATTATTGAAGCTCCCCCCCACGTGCCGAACTGTTGTGGCAGTTGTTGAACCAGATTTCGGTAAAAAATTTCTCTGGCGCATCATGAGACATATATACACATAAATACAAGTTGAGTTGTTTTACCTCGAAGCGGCACTTTTTTGCACACCATGGGCTAAAATTCCCCGCACTGCCCACGGTCAGTAGGGGACACCGATGGACTTGGGAAGTCCGCCGTCCGTCGGATAGGACGTTAAGCCGTGGCCCCGTGTGTGGGAGAGCCATACCCTGTGCACGTTAAAGAACACGCTGGATGGCCTTGACGGGAGGCTGCCATCTGTCTCCCAACAGCTGTTCCAGTGGGTCCCCTCCCCCAACCTTCTCTGAGCCTTCGGGGTCCATGTGACCTGGCCATTTAGCCCATGGTGTGCAAAAAAGTGCCACTCAGAGGTAAAACAACACAAACATCCATGCCTTACCTGGGGCTCGAACCCTGATCCCTCTTCCTGGTAAGGCATGGATTTTTGTTTTATTTCTGCTGAGGTCCGACCTTTTACTGTGACGTATTAAACTAACAGACTCCTGTTAGACTTCTGTGGCAAGCAGCTGCTTGAGGGGATTTTTTTTTAAGGAATGCAAACTTTCTTGGTATGATTGTTGATGATTTATCAAAGTTGGAAAATGGTAACCGTGTCATAAGAGAATTTGTCACAAGGCATGGTTCAAGTATTTACGATAAAACCCACGTTATACCTAAAATAAACATTCAAAACACCATTGTAAAACTTCACAATGATCGCCACAGAACATTTTAAAAATAATACTAACTTCAAAGAACACATTTCTTATCAATAAACTTCATGGGTAGAAATTAATACTTTATCGGTAAAAGTTATGTGTATAAATTAATACCTTATCAGTTAATTCTAAGTATATATTAATATACTTTCAGTCCGACTAATAAAATGGTTATACCCATAAAACTGACTGGAAAAGCAATAAAATTATTAATTTTAGCCATAAAGTTGACTGATAAAGTATTATTAATTTTTACCCACATAATTGACGGAAAAAGTATTGATTAACACCCATAAATTTGACTGATGAAGTATTATTTTTATGTATAAAGTTGACTGATAAAGTACAAATTTATTTAAAAAAAGTCAGTATGTTCCTTAAGTTAAATATAGTAGGATATAGTGACTACATTTGTCAAAGGATGGCGCCACCATATCACTTGGACTTAATGGTGTCTCTGTAGTAATGCATTAACTCGACTAATATCCCACTAATGCTCTTTATTACACACTAGCGTCTGCAAAAATAGTTCCCATCAAGAAACTACTACATGTGTACTTTTATTTAAACTATTAATATTACAAGAAGCCCACCATAGCAAACAAAAATGACCCAAAATATATTAAAATTTTCGCGGTTTTTCTTCCTGTGCCAACAGTGAATTATGCAACAGCTCGCAGTCAACCGATTGCACAAGTGTTCACATTTAGAGTAATTTCTGTATTATTATTTTTATTGAGACAAATAGGCCTTTCTCAGCCGCACCTAATTGGAAGCTTCCTCGTAGCTGCCTTTAGCGGTGGTCCACAAACCACCCACGCCTTAGAACAAGCAACAGTTCAAATGGGAAGGCAACTAGAGTTTAATTGAGACATTATGTTACATGAGAACACCAGCAATGCTGGTAAGGAAAATGGGTTGTCATTTAGGCACCTATTAAAGCGTTTTTCTTACGGACCTCTTTCGCATGAAGATATTTGGACTTAAATCATCCTAACATCTATCACCATGACAACTTTCTAGTTTAGTGGAGGCAGCTTTATTGACGACAATATAAAACCGCCAGAAGGAGCAACAACGTGGTTGCTAATTACTTAAATTAATCTTGTCGACTAATACTTCACATTAATTCAAAAGAAGAGTACTATTAGCGTTAACACCAGGGGCGTAGCGAAAGACTATGTTTGAGGGAGGGAGAATTCGAAAATTTTGCCAACTCCCCTAGATTTTGCCAAGAGTTCTCGATTTTTCCAACTCTCCTTAATTTCACAAAACCAATCCCAATTTTTTATAACTCACCTGTATTTTACCAAGTGGTTTCCAGTTTTGCCAACTTCCCTAGATTTTGCCAAGCTGTCTCCTTAATTTCGCAAAACAATCCTAATTTTTACATCTCTCCTGAATTTGCTAAGTCACTTCAAATTTTTCAAATTCCCCAATATTTTACAACGTTTTCACGACTTTGCCAACTGTCTTTAATTTCACAAAACCGATCCCAATTTTTAGAACTCGCCCGTATTTTACCAAGTGGATTCCAATTTTGCCAACTGCTCTAGATTTTTCCAACTCCCCACGATTTTGCCAAGTCACTCCGAATTTTGCCAACTCCCCAAGATTTGCCTACTTTCTTAAATTTTGCCAACTTGCCATAATTTTACAAAAAAAAAAAGATCACAAATTTTACATCTTAGCCGAATTTTGCCAAGTCACTCCGAATTTTGCCAGCTGCCCCTCGATTTTGTCAAGTTTCCTCAATTTTTGCCAACTCGCCATAATTTTACAGAAAAAAAATCCCAATTTTTACATCTCACCCGAATTTTGCCAACTCCCCACGATTTTACTAAGCGACTTCGAATTTTGTCAACTGCTCTAGATTTTGCCATCTCCATTTTACTAACTGCCCTAGATTTTCCTAAATCCCCTTAATTTTACAAAAAAGAAAAGATTACAAATTTTCACAACTCGCCTAGATTTTACGAAGTCGCTTCGAATTCTGCTAACTCCGAGTTACTTTGGGGGGGGAGCCTTCCCATCCCCCCTAACCACCTAGGTTAACACTAAAATATATTTATATGCATTGTAAACTATATTAATAACTGAATCAAGTTATTTTTCTGCTACATTTATGCGTAATGATATAACTAATATAACAATATTGATTTTTCGATTCGTTTTAGTAATTACTCATTCTATGCACTATTTCGTAAAATAAGGAATAAACATTTCATGTACAGTGGACCTTCGTTATAGCGCTGCTCGCTATACCGCGCACTCGGTTATAGCGCGGGCGATGTTCGCGATAAGTTCAAACATGTTTATACAGGTCCGTGCGGCGTTAGGGAGTATCGCATTTTATTGTTACTGCGTATTGAGTAATTGTGTATGTATTGAGTTCCTGCATGTATTTTGAATAGTGTTTAATTATTGTATGCATGATGAGTAAAAGAAAAGCTTACGGTGTGAAATTTATTGTGTCGGCACCGCGCCGCTCGGTATAACGCGGTTCACCTTATAACGCGGGTGTTGTTTCCCGCCCGACATGCGCGTTATATCGGGGGTCCACTGTATTTTATAGTTTTTCGGGATTTGACACACAGGAGGTCTTTTGAATTCTGACTACATTACATTTTATCGGTTTTTGATCATGATGTTTAACGCAATTATGTTCAAAAGTTTTATATGGGGAGGGGGTGGCTTAGTCGGTAGCACGCCAAGCTCGTAATCTGTAGTTCCCAGGTTCGAGTCCCAGCTGGGTCAGTGTTGAGATTTATCTCCGTAAAATTCCCGCCCTGTCCACGGTCAGTAGGGGACACCGATGGGCTTTGTGAATTGCCGTCCGTCGGATGGGATGTTAAGCCTGTGGCCCCGTGTGCAGGAGAGCCACATCCTGTGCACGTTAAAGAACACGCTGGATGGTCTTGACGGGAGACTACCATCTGTCTCCCAACAGCTGTTCCAGTGGGTACTCTCCCCCAACCTTCTCTGAGCCTTTGGGGTCCTTGTGACCTGGCCATTTAGCACATGGTGTGCAAAAAGGTGCGCTCAAAGATAAAATAATCCAACTCATAAATATTTAAATTTAAATTATTCTCTCATTTTTCATATCTAATACGAAGAGAATATTGAAAAATCGATCTTGGGAGTTGTTTTTGGGTTGGGTTGTTTTACCTCTGAGCGGCACTTTTTTGCACACCATGGGCTAAATGGCCAGGTCACAAGGACCCCGAAGGCTCAGAGAAGGTTGGGGGAGGGGACCCACTGGAACAGCTGTTGGGAGACAGATGGTAGCCTCCCGTCAAGGCCATCCAGCGTGTTCTTTAACGTGCACAGGGTATGTCTCTCCCGCACACGGAGCCACGGCTTAACGTCCCATCCGACGGACGGTGGCCTTTACCAAGCCCATCGGTGTCCCCTACTGACCGTGGGCGGGGAATTTTGCGGAGATAAATCTCAACGCTGACCCAGCTGGGACTCGAACCTGGGAACTACAGATTTCGAGCCTGGCGCGCTACCGACTGAGCCACCCTAGCCCCATCTTGGGAGTTCCAAATGTGAATAGATAAATTTTAGGGATTACTGAATTTGATAAAAGGGATTTTCTAAAATCATTTGTGATGTAAACAATGAAGCGACGAAAGATACCGAAACGAAAATTTGATAGCAAGGGTCAAAATTATGATTCCTGATGGAAAATTAAAATTTTCGAATTGATTAAGAGCAGTAAAAATTTTGAGATAATATCAGGAATCAAAATTGTGATCCGGCAGAGACAAATTTTGTTACGGAAGCATTCAAAACTAGATCACGCAGCAAAAGTTAAAATTTAATAACCGGGAAAAGTCAGAACGGTGGCTCAAAAACAGCAGTCGAAATAACCTGGCAAACAGGGACGGAATGACCTAGCGAGGGAACCCTCGGTGAGACGATTTCTGTTTCATATAAGGTACAATTTTAAACCCATTATTGTAACCAAATGAATCCCTAGCCTGTTTCACTGATATTATATATGATGTTATAATATTTCAAATTCTTAATCCGGGCAAAAATATACTATGACAGTTTGCTATTGACTGATTTCCGTGGGGCCTGGGGTGGCTCAGTCGGTAGCGCGCCAGGCTCGTAATCTGTAGTTCCCAGGTTCGAGTCCCAGCTGGGTCAGCGTTGAGATTTATCTCCGCAAAATTCCCTGCCCACGGTCAGTAGGGGACACCGATGGGCTTGGAAAGGCTGCCGTCCGTCGGATGGGACGTTAAGCCGTGGCTCCGTGTGCGGGAGAGCCATACCCCTGTGCACGTTAAAGAACACGCTGGATGGCCTTGACGGGAGGCTACCATCTGTCTCCCAACAGCTGTTCCAGTGGGTCCCCTTCACCAACCTTCTCTGAGCCTTCGGGGTCCATGTGACCTGGCCATTTAGCCCATGGTGTGCAAAAAAGTGCCGCTCAGAGGTAACCCAACCCGTGAGAGCTCAAAAGTCGCTATATCTAGTAACGAAGTCGCTAAGTTGCCATTATTATACTATAACTGTAATTTTATCTAAGGGATACGACAGTTACATAGACATTTCCAGGGGGTGCATAAAAACGAATCAAAATTTTGAAACAAGAACTATAACTTTGAGATGAAATTCCAAGAACCAAAATTTTAACCGCAGCAAATCCAAGTTTTGACCAAGTCTATGAAATTATGACCTGGTAATAAGAGTTAAAATCTTGACCCAAGAATTAAAACTATAAGAATCTTGGAGAGGTACATTTAACAAATATTTAAAGATAATTGAAATTTTTCAAAATCATGTTTTAAGATTTATTTTGAAGCAAAAAAGTAGAGAAAGTGTTAGAAAGAGTTATAGATATTTTGGTGTTTTAGAATTACGCAAATTATATGCATTAACTTGTTTAATACATTTAAATAAAAATTGGGATATTGGCAGAATTAGAAAATTTTCTGTCCATACGAGATTATCCGAAAACACTTTATTAACTGAAGTTCCGGTTAAGAAAAATGTTTTTACTAAACATTATGTTTTCTTAGTTTACAGATTGTATAACATGTTGCCAAATTATCTTAGGCTTATACATAATGTGAAACAGTATTCTGTTGCTTTAAGAAATTGGCTCATTTGTGATTTCAAAGTGTAAGATATTAAGATGCTTCTATGTTTTGCTCAGATAATTATTAATGTTTAAAACTTAATACGACGCTACTTAAACGTAAATTTTTATTCTTGAATGTACAGTCGCTCAAAAAAAAAATATCCGAACACTATGGTTGATTACAGAATTCAGAAAAAATATCTGGCAACGAAAAATATCTGGACAACCAACAAAATATCAGAAAAAATATAGTGATAAAATATCAGAAAAAATTAGTGATCTGGCAACCTTCGTGTCACGTGACACGAAGGTTGCCAGATCACTAATTTCTAAAAAAATCGTTGCCAGATATTTTTTCTGAATTCTGTAATCAACCATAGTGTTCGGATACTTTTTTGAGCGACTGTAGGTGGTCACATTATTTTGATACTAGATCGTGTGGGCTCACTCACGGAAATATTGAGCGTGTGCAGTTACCGTTCACAGCAAACTGGAGCGTGTGCAGTAACTGCACAAGCTCCAGTTTGCTGGGAACGGTAACTGGAGCGTGTACAGTTGCTGTACACGCTCCAGATATTTTTCCTGAATTCTGTAATCACGTGACACAAAGGTTGCCAGATCACTAATTTCTAAAAAAAATCGTTGCCAGATATTTTTTCTGAATTCTGTAATCAACCATAGTGTACGGATATTTTTTTCAGCGACTGTAGACACTTTAATTATTAAAATGTTCGTATTATTCCACAGACGAGTACTAACTCGAGTGGAATATTGAATCTGATAATGACACAAAATTTGAGTCTATGTAAATGTATTTTTCTGTATGTAATAAAACTTTATTTCCTGAGAAGAGATTACAAGAGACATAATTATGAAAGTAACAAATGCTAGTTTTCAGCAAGTCCAATTAATAACCTGGAAACAAAAACAAAACAATAAAACAACAAGCGAGTGAAAAATTTCCTCCTAAGAATGTCAATTTTGTTTCTAATACCACCAACGTCTTATTTACTGCTTCAATCATAAAGGAAATATTTTGTAAATAAGTCATTTAAAAAATAGTTCATTGGCTTGGATTGTTTTTCCTCTGAGCGGCACTTTTTTGCACACCATGGGCTAAATGGCCAGGTCACAAGGACATCGAAGGCTCAGAGAAGGTTGGGGGAGGGGACCCACTGGAACAGCTGTTGGGAGACGGATGGTAGCCTCCCGTCAAGGCCATCCAGCGTGTTCTTTAACGTGCACAGGGTATGGCTCTCCCGCACACGGAGCCACGGCTTAACGTCCCATCCGACGGACGCCGGCCTTTCCAAGCCCATCGGTGTCGCCTACTGACCGTGGGCAGGGCGGGGAAATTTTGCGGAGATAAATCTCAACGCTGACCCATTGGGTTGTTTTACCTCTGAGCGGCACTTTTTTGCACACCATGGGCTAAATGGCTAGGTCACATGGACCCGAAGGCTCAGAGAAGGTTGGGGGAGGGGACCCACTGGAACAGCTGTTGGGAGACAGATGGTAGCCACCCGTCAAGGCCATCCAGCGTGTTCTTTAAAGTGCACAGGGTATGGCTCTACCGCACACGGAGCCACGGCTTAACGTCCCATCCGACGGACGCCGGCCTTTCCAAGCCCATCGGTGTCGCCTACTGACCGTGGGCAGGGCGGGGAATTTTGCGGAGATAAATCTCAACGCTGACCCAGCTGGGACTCGAACCTGGGAACTACAGATTACGAGCCTGGCGCGCTACCGACTGAGCCACCCCCGCCCCTATTCATTGGCTTCTACAGACTTGAAAAGATTCTGAAGTGATACCCGTTGGACATTAAAATTCTTTCAAGCGCATAATAAAAACAAACTGCAATGAATTGGCGGAAGATTTGTTTCCAGGAGAAACAAATCGTGGAACATTTTCAAGCGATATTAACTCACGCAACAGTCGAAAAGGCACGTTCGCTGCAGTCGAATGATGAGTTCGAGATTTGACGTAACCATCGACGTCACCACCTCGTAAATTTTTTTTTGGCCAATGACACGCCTTGACCGCTAACGGCCATCTCAACAGTGATTTCTCTTCACATAGAAACAATACGAAAAGAAATGATCACAATTAATCAGATTTAATGAGGTACTGAGCTAAAAAGATTTTTAAACAAAAGGATAATGCATGAACTGACAAGGTAGGCAATCAGCTTTAAGAAAAAGATAAAAGGCGGGAATTAGATATCTAAACGAGGATTTTTGCAGAACATTTTTTTTTTGGTTCTAACTTGGAAGTCTAACACAGAGGTTCTGTCTAGATCAAACTATCATTAAAAAAGGATAATGATTCTTTACTGAGCTTACTAATGATTACTGTCAGGGACATTTTCAGATTTCTTGCAGACAATGGGTCTTTAAATATGAATTATCATTTTCTATTCAGCAGTTTTTGTTTTGTAAACAATCCTGAGAAGACGAAATCGACTCCTAATGAGTTCTAGCTTTCGATATTCAATCACAGAGGATAATATTGATTGTTTTTTTTTTGTTACTCAGATGTTTATTAAACATCCGAGACATGCATTGGTCTAGTTTATAAACTTCCCACATTTCTGTACTTGGTTGTACTAAGTGTGGAGAAAATATTGCAGTCGTTAAGATAGTCACGTGTCCCATTTTTCGATCAGTGAGATTTTTCTGGTGTTCTTTAATTCGAAAGAGTGATTTAACCCAGGAGCACACGCACGTCGTTTTTTTTTTGCCGAAACCTTAATTCTTTGGCATTTTGACATGAGGTTTCACCCGTCCTCTTTCCAGCACCAACCCATGGGGTCCTTTGTGACCTGGTAATTTAGAAAATTGTGTATCAGAAGTGAAATTCACACGTACAACAATCTAATTTCCTAAGATTGGGTTGTTTTATAAATCTGAGCGGCACTTTTTTGCACACCATGGACTAAATGGCCAGGTCACAAGGACCCCAAAGGCTTAGAGAAGGTTGGGGGAGGGGACCCACTGGAACAGCTGTTGGGAGGCAGATGGTAGCCTCCCGTCAAGGCCATCCAGCGTGTTCTTTAACGTGCACAGGGTATGGCTCTCCCGCACACGGAGCCACGGCTTAACGTCCCATCCGACGGACGGCGGCCTTTACGAGCCCATCGGTGTCCCCTACTGACCGTGGGCAGGGCGGGAAATTTTGCGGAGATAAATCTCAACGCTGAACCAGCTGGGACTCGAACCTGGGAACCACAGATTAGGAGCCTGGCGCGCTACCGACTGAGCCTTACGTAATCTGTAGTTTAATTACGACTGAGCCCTCGTAAACTGAAGTTTCCAGGCTCGAGCCCCACGTGGACCAGCATTAAGATTTATGTCTGTCACACCCCGCCCCAAATTCCTAAGATAATCAACAATGATACTTTTAAATCTTTTGATTATCTTTAATAAATATTCTTCCTATTCATTAAGTAATAAGTTTTACCTCTGAACGGTACTTTTTTACGCACAATGGGCTATATGGCCAGGTCACGTGGAACACGAGAAGGTTGCGAGGAGACAGATGGCAACCTCCCTTCAAGGCCATCCAGCGTGCTTCTTTAACGTGCACAGGGTTCCTGCACACTGCACTGAGGCTTAAACGTCCATCTGACGGACGGTGGCTTTTCTAATCCCATTGATATTTCCTTGGTGACCGAGGGTAGGGTTGGTTTAGCAGACATAATGCTGGCCCACGTGGGGCTCCAGCCTGGAAACTACAGATTACGAGCATGCGCGCAACCGATGTAAACAACCTCCTCCTCATTAAGTCATGTGATTTTCACAAGTAATGTCTTCAAAGTTTCATTGTAAGTTGGGTTGTTTTACCTCTGAGCGGCACTTTTTTGCACACCAGGTCACAAGGACCCTGAAGGCTCAGAGAAGGTTGGGGGAGGAGACCCACTGGAACAGCTGTTGGGAGGCAGATGGCAGCCCCCCGTCAAAGCCATCCAGCGTGTTCTTTAACGTGCACAGGGTATGGCTCTCTCCCACACACGGAGCCACGGCTTAACGTCCCATCCGACGGACGGCGACATTTCCAAGCCCGTCGGTGTCCCCTACTGACCGTGGGTAGGCCGTCGGTGTCCCCTATTGACCGTGGGTAGGGCGGGGGAATTTTGCGGAGATAAATCTCGACGCTGACCCAGCTGGGACTCGAACCTGGGAACTGCAGATTACGAGCCTGGCGCGCTACCGACTGAGCCGCCCCCATTCGTTGTAAGAGTTAATATAAAAGAAACAAATGAAGCTTTATTAAGATCTTAATTTTACGTTTAACTGATGTGCTTATTTTGGAGACAGCATTAAAGCCATAAATACTGCATAATTTTGCATTTGGAAAAGTAGATTTAAACACAACAAAGTACCCTTGGCTTCTATTACAACGCCCTAACAAAATATTAGATAATCTCCATGTTATGTGAATGGGCATCTAATGTCGAAGCTCTCTAACTTCTAAAATATGCATTTCGTGGGAAAAGCGACTGAAGATCAAGTTCATAATGAAATCTGTTTAAATCTCGATTTCCAATTATATTCGTTCAGTTTGAAAGAGATGGAAGCTGGGATATTTAAAAATGAAATATCTTGTTTCATTAAAAAAAATTGTCTATATTTGAATTAAACCATTACGCTAACTTCTAAAATATATATTTTTATTATATATTTATATTAATTCACATTGATCAGTTATGAATTTAAAAGCAGGGTTGGTTCCAGTACTGAGCCTTATGGTACACCATATGAAATCATGTTTCGGATTCTGTTTTAAACCATTTAATGAAATATATATATATTTTAGAAGTTTGTGTAAAGATTATTTTAATAATAGACAATTCCGTATGAATTTTACAAAACAAGATGAAATTTATTGTGTAACATTCCAGTTTCCGTAACTCTTTAAATATTGGCAGAATATTGTCGAAAATCGAGATTTAAATAGATTTGATTATGATCTTTAATTTATCCTCAGTCACATTCTTCCATTACATGCATATTTTAGAAGTTACAGAACTTCGAAAATTTGATAACCATTGGGTTGGGTTGTTTTACCTCTGAGCGGCACTTTTTTGCACACCATGGGCTAAATGACCAGGTCACATGGACCCCGAAGGCTCAGAGAAGGTTGGGAGAGAGGACCCACTGGAACAGCTGTTGGGAGACAGATGGTAGACTCCCGTCAAGGCCATCCAGCGTGTTCTTTAACGTGCACAGGGTATGGCTCTCCCGTACACGGGGCCACGGCTTAACGTCCCATCCGACGGACGGCGGCCTTTCCAAGCCCATCGGTGTTCCATACTGACCGTGGGCAGGGCGGGGAATTTTGCGGAGATAAATCTCAACGCTGACCCAGCTGGGACTCGAACCTGGGAACTACAGATTACGAGCCTGGCGCGCTACCGACTGAGCCACCCCTGCCCCTTGATAACCATTGAAAAAAACAGGAAAAAAATTCCCTAATATTTTGTTAGAGCAGAGTGTATTTTCTTCATAACTCGTAGAGCTGACCCGAAATGTATTTCAGTGGGAGCATCAGCAAAGCATCTAATGTGAACCGCACCCACAGTTTAGACGTCATGATTTGGGTGGAACCTAATTCCTAAATTACCCCAATTTTAAGAAAGGCAAAGCCACCCAACCTCAAATATACCCTACTTTGTAAACAGGTACGTCACTAGGTGAATAAATGGTGTAGGGAAAGGATCATTCCATTAAATATGCTCCCACCCACCTAGGAATATTTAACTGCATATTTACGTGCAGTCAATCTTTAATTTATCACCAATCGGTTAAACAATTAGAAATTCATTTTAATTCTGCTGAGGTCCTGCCATCCTCACAGACCTTCTACTGTGGCAGATAAACAGACAGGCTCCTGTCAGACCTCTGTGGCAAGCAGCTGCTTGAAGGAGTATTTATTATTTTTTTTTAACCATTGGTTTGTTTTACCTCTGAGCGGCACTTTTTTGCACACCATGGGCTAAATGGGCAGGTCACAAGGACCCCGAAGACTAAGAGAAGGTTGGGGGAAGAGACCCACTGGACCAGTTGTTGGGAGACAGATGATAGCTTTCCGTCAAGGCCACCCAGTTTTGGGGCGGGGGTGGCTCAGTCGGTAGCGCGCCAGGCTCGTAATCTGTAGTTTCCAGGTTCGAGTCCCAGCTGGGTCAGCGTTGATACTTATCTACGCAAAACTACCCGCCCTGCCCACGGTCAATAGGGGACACCGATGGGCTTGGAAAGGCCGCCGTCCGTCAGATGGGACGTTAAGCCATGGCCCCGTGTGCGGAAGAGCCATACCCTGTGCACGTTAAAGAACACGCTGGATGGCCTTGACGGGAGGCTACCATCTGTCTCCCAACAGCTGTTCCAGTTGGTCCCCTCATCCAACCTTCTCTGAGCCTTCAGGGTCCATGTGACCTGGCCATTTAGCCCATGGTGTGCAAAAAAGTGCCGCTCAGAGGTAAAACAACCCAAAGTTAAAGAACACGCTGGATGGCCTTGACGGGAGGCTACCATCTGTCTTCCAACAGCTGTTCCAGTGGGTCCCCTCCCCCAACCTTCTCTGAGCCTTCAGGGTCCATGTGACCTGGCCATTTAGCCCATGGTGTGCAAAAAAGTGCCGCTCAGAGGTAAAACAACCCAACGTTGCTAAGAGAAATCGAGAAAAACATCCATTTCCTCATTTAAAATATTGGTACATACAGAAATAAGAAATTGCTTAGACAAGGCTGCGAAATGGCCCAGTGAGTGCAACTGGGAGACAAAATATTGACTCAAGTCCAACTGCAATCTCAACACTGAACAATACACGTGGAGCGAGAACCTGGCGACCGCATGGCGACAACAACTGCTACAAAACGTTCGCACGCGAACTAGTTTCCTCTCCGTCAACTAGAGACCGGAAGTTGATAGCTAGAGGGCTTTTAAAACAGCAACTTGTCAGCAAGTGCACAGCTTCTATGTGTACGGTCACACAAAAACCGTTTTGAGCAGTTAAATGATGTTAGCATTTCTAATTGGGCTGTTTTAAATCTGAGAGACACTTCGTTTGCACACAATGGATTAAATGGCTAGGTCATAAGGACCCCAAATGCCCAGAGAAGGTTGAAGGGGAAGGGGAACTACTTGACAGCTGGAAGCTCGCCTTTGGACAGCTGACCTTCGAGGTCATCTGCGTGTTCGTTAAAGTGCACATGTTATGGCTCTCTCTCGTGCACACGGATACACGTCCGAAAGTAACCTGTCGCTAGTAATCTGTAGTTGTCAGGTTCGAGTCCCAGCTGGATCAGCGTTGAGATTTATCTCCGCAAAATTCCCCGCCCTGCCCACGGTCAATAGGGGACACCGATGGGCTTGGAAAGTCCACCGTCCGTTGGATGGGACGTTAAGCCGTGGCCCCGTGTGCGGGAGTTTGTTGTTTTACCTCTGAGCGGCATTTTTTTCACACCATGGGCTAAATGGCCAGGTCACAAGGATCCCGAAGGCTCAGAGAAGGTTGGGGGAGGAGACCCACTGGAACAGCTGTTGGAAGACAGATGGTAGCCTCCCGTCAAGGCCATCCAGAGTGTTCTTTAACGTGCACAGGGTATGGCTCTACCGCACACGGGGTAACGACTTAACGTCCCATCCGACGGACGGCGGCCTTTCTAAGCCCATCGGTGTCCCCTACTGACCGTGGGCAGGGCGGGGAGTTTTGCGGAGATAAATCTCAACGCTGACCGAGCTGGGACTCGAACCTGGGAACTGCAGATTACGAGCCTGGCGCGCTACCGACTGAGCCACCCCCTCCCCCTTTTTCGGATGAAACTTTAAGCCATGGTTCCGTGTGCAAAAGGATCATGCGTAACTAGAAAAGCGGATATCAGTAAGTTTGTAAATGCAATCCTCTTTCACATGGCGTAGTAAACTGATGTCCGTGCGCATCAAAGCAACAGTCTGCACAAAGAGAGCCCTCAATGGGTTTTAGTTCAATGTGCAGTTTCCTAACAACTGCTCAGTGTGGGTGTTTCGGTCTTTGGGACATAATTGTGATCAATTGCCATGTTTTATTAATAATTAAGGAAGATGGTTTCGTAGTTGAAAAATTCCGCATGTATTTAATCTCTTGACAAGAAATATCGAATCTCTAAGAAGTTACTCTCTTTTGAAATAGGAGATTAGAGAATTTTTTCGAATTAGGTACTGCACATCAATATTAAACTAGAATAGCAAGAACTAGACTCGTGTACAGTCGCTCAAAACACTCGTGTACAGTCGCTCAAAAAAGTATCCGAACACTATGGTTGAGTACAGAATTCAGAAAAAAATATCTGGCAACGTTTTTTTTAGAAATTAGTGATCTGGCAACCTTTGTGTCACTTGATTACAGAATTCAGGAAAAATATCTGGAACGTGTACAGCAACTGTACACGCTCCAGTTACCGTTCACAGCATACTGGATGCTGTATGCAGGCATACTGCAGCATACTGGATGCTGTATGCAGCATACTCCAGTATGCTGTGAACGGTAACTGGAGCGTGTACAGTTGCTGTACACGCTCCAGATATTTTTCCTGAATTCTGAATCACGTGACACGAAGGTTGCCAGATCACTAATTTCTGAAAAAAACGTTGCCAGATATTTTTTCTGAATTCTGCAATCAACCTTAGTGTTCGGATACTTTTTTGAGCGACTGTATGCATTGTTAAGAGATATAAGACAATGTATTTATTGGAAAGAAGATGCAAATGATTGAAAATAATTTGTAACTGAAATTAATCAATGTCCTGCAGATAAGATTTAAACTTTGCAGGTCATCAAGAACTTAACAATTGCTTGTTAAATGTACATAGAAAGAATAATAAAATTTATTTAAAAAAAAGAGTTGTATTTAAGATTGCCAAAAGACCTAGCTACGGAAATAGTTACTGATTAATGATCCAAGTTTAGAACTACTCGTGCCTCCGGTCATTACCCTCACGTATTTCCGCCTTTTTCCGGAATCGTTTAGGTCACTATACGTTTCAAATTTTGAGTTCAAAAAATAAGTATTCAGTTGGTTGCAACCAATTTTCTTCAACTCACTGGAAAAGTCCTGTAGACAAGGAACACTTGAAATAATGAGTTGAAGAAAATTGGTTGTTTTGACTGGGATTCGAACCCAGTCCTCCAAAAGCACGCCGGGCGTTTTAACCCCTAGACCACCGAGGTAATGGGGGCGGAGTGGCTCAGTCGGTAGCGCGCCAGGCTCGTAATCTGTAGTTCCCAGGTTCGAGCCCCAGCTGGGTCAGCGTTGAGATTTATCTCCGCAAAATTCCCCGCCCTGCCCACGGTCAGTAGGGGACACCGATGGGCTTGGTAAAGGCCGCCGTCCGTCGGATGGGACGTTAAGCCGTGGCCCCGTGTGCGGGAGAGCCATACCCTGTGCACGTTAAAGAACACGCTGGATGGCCTTGACGGGAGGCTACCATCTGTCTCCCAACAGCTGTTCCAGTGGGTCCCCTTCCCCAACCTTCTCTGAGCCTTCGGGGTCCATATGACCTGACCATTTAGCCCATTGCGTGCAAAAAAAGTGCCGCTCAGAGGTAAAACAACCCAATCGAACCGAGGAACTGACCAACTCTCCAACTAAGTGGCATAAACGTCTTCCTGTTGAGTCACCAGTGGCACCATCTATTGTCAGGAGTTTGGCAACCAAGCCGCCATATTTTTGATGGTAGTAATATTTGTCTGTCCAACTCGTGATAATAGACGGCGCCACTGGTGACTGAACAGGAAGGCATTTATGTCACTTAGTCGGAGAGTTGGTCAGTCCCTCTAGCGGTTAAAACGCCCAGCGTGCTTCTGGGAGACCTGTGTTCGAATCCCAGTCAGGCGAACCAATTTTCTTCAACTCATTATCTGTGCTAAACCCCACCCTGCATATTTTTATTGAAAAATATGTTTCGATACAAATTAAACATCTCAATCAAATCTATCTAAATCTTGATTTCAAACAATATTTGTTCAGTATTTAAAGAGTTATCAAAGCTGATATAGCTGGAATATTTAAACAGACTAGAAAACAAATTGACCCCAAAATTCAATTAAAAGGTTTAAGAGATGATTAAGAGCCTCAGTACAATGTACATTGATCCAGATACTGATCTTTAACTTCTTTATATATACATATATTATACATAAAATGTATAATATATACTCTTTATATTTTGGGACGGGAGTGGTTCAGTCGATAGCGCGCCAGGTTCGTAATCTGTAGTTCCCAGGTTCGAGCCCCAGCGTTGAAATTTATCTCCGCAAAATTCCCCGCCCTGCCCACGGTCAGTAGGGGACACCGATGGGCTAGGAAAAGCCGCCGTCCGTCGGATGGGATATTAAGCCGTGACCCCGTATGTGGGAGAGAGCCATACCCTGTGCACGTTAAAGAACACGCTGGATAGCCTTGACGGGAGACTACCACCTGTCTCCCAACAGCTGTTCCAGTGGGTCTCCTCCCCCAACCTTCTCTTGGAAAGAAGTCCGTCGAATTTACACGCTGGATAACGCACGTTAAAAAACACGCTGGATGGCCTTAACGGGAGGCTACCATCTGTCTCCCAACAGCTGTTCCAGTGGGTCCCCTTCTCTAACCTTCTCTGAGCCTTCGGGGTCCATGTGACCTGGCCATTTAGCCCATGGTGTGCAAAAAAGTGCCGCTCAGAGGTAAAACAACCCAACTCTTTATATAATGCCAATATCTATATGGACATAAGCCTCATATTGCAGACAATAACTTTTGGGAAAAAAAAAACTGCGTCGTTATAGCAATTTTGAAACTTTTTAGAACAAAATCCAGTAACAAGATAAAAAGAAAAGTTGCTCGGGTTTAATAAAGGGAGAAAAAAACTTTCCACAGGTAAAGAACAAAGCGAAAGTAATAGCTCGTTTACAATGAAAACAAGTATTAAAATGTCTTTTTTTTCCCCTCAAAGTGAAAACAATAATTTCCATGTTTTTTAATAGAGCTTTAATTCCAACTGTTTTTATTCTTGGCCTCTTCTAAACGAAATCAATAATCAAAAAAAAAATATGTTACTATGGACCTTGACCTGATCCCTGAGGAACTGGAATCGCCAGAACTCTGCCAACCTATATATCGGTTATATGTATCATTAATATCGGAATCGCACGCCCACTGAACACGCAAGTCCTGCGCGTGGAATGGCACAGGACGCTCGTAGACAAACAAGGCGAGCAACTTTTCTTCTGCGTTTCAGGAGTTTCGAACTCACGCGAAATTCTGGCGCCAACACAGACGAAATCGTGCCAATGGGAGCTTGTCGTGACAGCGCGAGTAGAACGGCTGCTGCAACCAACACACGTGGAATGAAATGCGTGGAGGATCTGAACACGTGTTCTCATGACGAACTTCCTCGTGGCATTCCGCCAGAGTTCGTCTGTTGTAACGTAGATGGTTGGACTTGGCTGTGCAGATTGGGTTGTTTTACCTCTGAGCGGCATTTTTTGCACACAATGGACTAATTGGCGACGTCACAAGGACCCCGAGGGCTCAGAGAAAGTTGGGTGGAAGGGGACGTATGGGTATCTGTTGGGAGATGGATGGTAGCCTCCCGTCAAGTCCATCCAGCCTGTTCTTTAACGTGCACAGGGTATGGCTCTCTCACGTACGAGTACCACGGTTTAACGTCTCATTCGACGGACGGTGGCCTTTCTAAGCCCATCGGTTTCCCCTTTCTCACGGAGGGCTTGATGAGAGTTTACTGAGAATAAATCTCAACAGTGGTACAGGCGGTACTCGAACCTGGGAACTCCAGTTTACGAACTTGGACATCTTAATGCATCAGGCCAAGCCACAAGGACTAATGCATCAAGATGGCCAAGGCTACAAGGCCTAATGTATTAAGATGACCAAAGCTACAAGGCCTGATGCATTAAGTTAATTAATACGTCCCCTTCCCCCAAACTTTCTCTGAGCCCTCGGGGTCCTTGTGACGTCGCCAATTAGTCCATTGTGCAAAAAAATGCCGCTCAGAGGTAAAACAACCCAATCTGCACAGCCAAGTGAGGTAAAACTACCATTAGGTTACAAGTTCTGATGCATTAAGATGGCCAATAGGCCTTGGCCATCTTAAATGCATCACGCCTTGTTGGCTTGACCACCTTAATTAAGGAGACCTTGTAGCCTCGGTCATCTTAGTAGATCTGGCGTATACAGCCGTTGATTAAAAAATTTCCTTTTTTTAAACTGCATAAAATAAATTTGTTACTAAAATATTTTAATTGGTCATCTTATTTTTAAGAATTAGTAAACAGCAGTTGACTTTTAATAAAAACAAAAATTTAATTGAAACATTCAATGCATTTAAAAATTAATTATCCTGTCTTTACACTATCCATGCCTGGTACGATATAAGAGGTTCTGACCTGCCCCCCCCCCTCGCAAAATCTAAAAATGAGTTCCTCACTTCCCCCCTCGATCAGTACAGTCGCTCAAAAAAGTATCCGAACACCATGGTTGATTACAGAATTCAGAAAAAATATCTGGCAACGATTTTTTTAGAAATTAGTGATCTGGCAACCTTCGTGTCACGTGACACGAAGGTTACCAGATCACTAATTTCCCCAATTACTAAAATACTCCACCGGACAGGAAAATTTAAAATGTTTTAAGTGACATAAAATTTTTATAGTTTTTACTGTCTGACATAAAATTTGGGGCTAAAATACAAAGGCAAAACTGTTTTGGATTTCAAACTAGTTTCACAAATTTGAGATTCCGTATAAGACGACCAGATTTTCGGGTGGGGGGGGGGGTCCGAAACTTCTGATCTCATCCCCCCCTCCGGTTTAAGCTTTCATTACTTTCAAAATTTGTCATTTTTTTCATTTGTATTATTTTTTCACATTTAATTTTTCTGAAAAACATTTTCCTCCTTAAAAAGACACTCCTTGAGGGTTTGGCATCAATCCATGACAGTTGGGTTGTTTTCCCTCTGAGCGGCACTTTTTTTGCACACCATGGGCTAAATGGCCAGGTCACATGGACCCCGAAGGCTCAGAGAAGGTTGGGGGAGGGGACTCACTGGAACAGCTATTGGGAGGCAGATGGTAGCCTCCCGTCAAGGCCATCCAGCGTGTTCTTTAACGTTGGGTTGTTTTCCCTCTGAGCGGCACTTTTTTTGCACACCATGGGCTAAATGGCCAGGTCACATGGACCCCGAAGGCTCAGAGAAGGTTGGGGGAGGGACCCACTGGAACAGCTATTGGGAGACAGATGGTAACCTCCCGTCAAGGCCATCCAGCGTGTTCTTTAACGTGTACAGGGTATGGCTCTCCCGCACACTGAGTCACAGCTAAACATTCCATCCTAAGGACAGCAGCTTTTACAAGCCTATCGGAATCCCATTTCTGACCAAGGGCCTAGTAGGTTGGGTTGTTTTACCTCTAAGCAGTACTTTTTTGCACACCATGGGCTAAATGGCCAGGTCACATGCACCCCGAAGGCTCAGAGTAGCTTGGGGCAGGGGGCCCACTGGAACAGCTATTGGGAGACAGATGGTAGCCTCCCGTCAAGGCCATCCAGCGTGTTCTTTAACGTGCACAGGTAATGGCTCTCCTACACACGGGGCCACGGCTTAACGTCCGATCCGACGGACGGCGGCCTTTCCAAGCCCATCGGTGTCCCCTACTGACCGTGGGCAGGGCGGGGAATTTTGCGGAGATAAATCTCAAGCTGATTCAGCTGGGACTCGAACCTGGGAACTACAGATTACGAGCCTGGCTCGCTACCGACTGAGCCACCCCCGCCCGCAATCCATGACAGAGTTGGATATGACCCACACAACTATTGTCATGTGACATGATAAATTGAAATCCAAAACAGTTTCCCTTTGTATTTTAGCACCAAATTTTATGTAAGACATTAAAAACTGTAAAAGTTTATGCCACGTAAAACATCATTTTAAATTTTCCTGTCTGGTGGAATAGTTTAGTAATTATATTTATCCAAAATATATCTAATAACCACAACACCATAAAATATCTATGAGATATTTAAAATATATCCATTTGAAATATCTTATATACCACAATATCCATAAGATATCGAAAGATATCTATTTGTCCATGTTATTGCGGCCCTACACTGAGCCAACGCCATTCTCAGATGTCATTGGCTGATAATAAATAAAACAAAATAAATACCCCCTCAAGAAAATGCTTGCCACAGAGGTCTGACAGGAGGCTGTCAGTTTATATGCCATAGTGCAAGATCTGTGAGGATGGCGTGACCTCAGCAGAAAAACAACACATAGATCCATGCCTTATCCGGGGCTCGAACCCAGGTGGGTTGGGTTGTTTTACCTCTGAGCGGCACTTTTTTGCACACCATGGGCTAAATGACCAAGTCACATAGACCCCGAAGGCTCAGAGAAGGTTGGGGGAGGGGACCCACTGGAACAGCTGTTGCTCCCAACAGCTGTTCCAGTGGGCCTGCTCCCCAACTTTCTCTCAGCTACCATGTGTCCCAGACGGGAGACACATGGTAGCCTCCCGTCAAGGCTATACAGCGTGTTCTTTAACGTGCACAGGGTATGGCTCTCCCGCACACGGGGCCACGGCTTAACGTCCCATCCGAAGAACGGCCCATCGGTGTCCCCTACTGACCGTGGGCAGGGCGGGGAATTTTGCGGAGATAAATCTCAACGCTGACCCAGCTGGGACTCGAACCTGGGAACTACAGATTACGAGCCTGGCGCGCTACCGACTGAGCCACCCCCGCCCCCTCGAACCCAGGTCCCTTACATCAGTAGCCAAGCGCGCTAATCACTCGGCCAAGCGCAAGTTTTATCACGTCACATAACAAAACCAAACTTAAAAAAAAACCTTGCAAAAAATGCCCAGAAAATTTTAAAACAACAATTCTTGCAAAACTAATACTTCCAAGGAAACAAAAATGATTTATTTTCCAGTAACCTTAAAATGTTTCCCTTAACCAAGTCACGAAAGATCTCCGGCATTTCTTCGAGAAGATGTCTCCTGAAAACGTAATGAATAACACGATAAAAAAAAAGGAGCCATTACAGAAAACGTTCGAAGTTTCCGTCGCCGCCACCGGAAGCCGACACCAATTAAAACGAGCGCGTTTTGTAGCGAGCGTGTGCACAGATCCTCGTTCCTGTTCGTGAGCGGCCGAGTGTTTCGGTCACGTGATGATGCTGTCTCGGAACAATGATGGCGAATTGCGTCTGATGATGCTCAGGAGTTGTCCGGGTGGGGAAATAAAAGGGGAGGAAGTATTTCTCAGCATCCAACATCCTATCTTATTACATCTCAATTTTTTTTTTATCGGAGTGTGTGTGTGTGGGGTGGGGGGGGGTGTCAGGTCACGCTTGTTTCAATCTGCTATCTTTGTTCGGTTAAGCATCGTTGGAGTCACGATTCGTCACGGTTAAATTTGAATGAAATCGGATTTTTCCTACTTTCCAATCAACGAAGTGGAGGAAACACTCGACTCCCCTTTTCCGATTAATGGGAGCAACACTTCATTTCACTTTTCCCAATCGATGGGACAACACTAGCCTCCACTTTTTCCAACGAATGGGGCAACACACGACCTCCATTTTCCAAACCAATGTCAACCACCCTCCACTCCACTTCCAAGCAATGGGGACAACACTCGACTCCCCTTTTCCGATTAATGGGAGCAACACTTCATTACACTTTTCCCAATCGATGAGACAACACTAGCCTTCACTTTTTCCAACGAATGGGTCAACACACGACCTCCATTTTCCAAACCAATTTCAACCACCCTCCACTCCACTTCCAAGCAATGGGGACAACACTCGACTCCCCTTTTCCAATTAATGGGAGCAACACTTCATTACACTTTTCCCAATCGATGGGACAACACTAGCCTTCACTTTTTCCAACGAATGGGTCAACACAAAACCTCCATTTTCCAAACCAATGTCAACCACTCTCCACTCCACTTCCAAGCAATGGGGACAACACTCGACTCCCCTTTTAAAATTAATGGGAGCAACACTTCATTACACTTTTCCCAATCGATGGGACAACACTAGCCTCCACTTTTTCCAACGAATGGGTCAACACACGACCTTCATTTTCCAAACCAATTTCAACCACCCTCCACTCCACTTCCAAGCAATGGGGACAACACTGGACTCCCCCTTTCCAATTAATGGGAGCAACATTTCATTACACTTTTCCCAATCGATGGGACAACACTAGCCTTCACTTTTTCCAACGAATGGGTCAACACACGACCTCCGTTCTATAAACCAATTCCAAGCAATGGGGACAACACTCGACTCCCCTTTTCCAATTAATGGGAGCAACACTTCATTACACTTTTCCCAATCGATGGGACAACACTAGCCTCCACTTTTTCCAACGAATGGGGAAACACACGACCTCCATTTTCCTAACCAATGTCAACCACCCTCCACTCTACTTCCAAGCAATGGGGACAACACTCGACTACCCTTTTCTAATTAATGGGAGCAACACTTCATTACACTTTTCCCAATCGATGGGACAACACTAGCCTTCACTTTTTCCAACGAATGGGGCAACACACGACCTCCATTTTCCAAACCAATGTCAACCACCCTCCACTCCACTTCCAAGCAATGGGGACAACACTCGACTCCCCTTTTCCAATTAATGGGAGCAACACTTCATTACACTTTTCCCAATCGATGGGACAACACTAGCCTCCACTTTTTCCAACGAATGGGGCAACACACGACCTCTATTTTCCAAACCAATGTCAACCACCCTCTACTCCACTTCCAAGCAATGGGAACAACACTCGACTCCCCTTTTCCAATTAATGGGAGTAACACTTCATTACACTTTTCCCAATCGATGGGACAACACTAGCCTCCACTTTTTCCAACGAATGGGACAACATACGACCTCCATTTTCCAAACCAATGTCAACCACTCTCCACTCTACTTCCAAGCAATGGGGACAACACTCGACTACCCTTTTCCAATTAATGGGAGCAACACTTCATTACACTTTTCCCAATCGATGGGACAACACTAGCCTTCACTTTTTCCAACGAATGGGGCAACACACGACCTCCATTTTCCAAACCAATGTCAACCACCCTCCACTCCACTTCGAAGCAATGGGGACAACACTCGACTCCCCTTTTCCAATTAATGGGAGCAACACTTTCCCCAATCGATGGGACAACACTAGCCTCCACTTTTTCCAACGAATGAGGGACAACACTCGACCTCCATTTTCCAACCAATGTCAATCACTCTCCACTCCACTTCGAAATAATAACACTCTACCACCCTTTTCGAACCAATGGGGACAATGTTCGATTCCAGTTTTTCCAACCAATGTGGGTAACAGACACCTCCCTTTTCCAGCCAATGGGACACTGTTCCACTTCACATTTAGATCCAGGGAGGTTGAACCCTCGACTCAAGTTTTTCGAACCAATGGGAGCAACGTTCGAATCCACTTTTTTCAACTAGTGAGGGTCAACCCTCGAGCTTATTTTTCTCAAAATATTGGAAAGACAGTTGACCCGCTTTTCCAACCAATGGGGTAGCATTCAACAAGCGCAGACTGGTAAGGGGCTCTGTAGGTCCCAGGCCCTTAGTATCGCAGGCCCTTGGGACGTTTTTTTAATAATAATAATAATGTTATTTTTCAGGAAATTCCATGGGAAAACCTCTTTTAGGCTTTACCTACGCACTCTCAAAAGAAAAAAAAAGTATTGAAATGTAGGGAAAAAATGAAATTTTTATCACAGTTCGCTTCCCTCACTCCCTCTATAGCTTCCTCCCTGAAAAAAAAAAAGGTGCCAGTCCGCCCCTGATATTCGATTCCACTTTTCTTCAACTAGTGGATGCAAGCAAGACTTACAGGTGCCTGTTTTCTCCCCCCCAACACCAACTATAATTCAATACATCAACACTTTTTTTGCTTTGCTACTGGAGTAAGGCAGCACACTACTCCGTCGACCACCATATTTTTAAGGGGCGGACCCTTAAAAATATGGTGGGCCTTATATTTTCCAGGACAGAAGCAGCCACTAGCTCTGGGGCGGGAGTGGCTCAGTCGGTAGCGCGCCAGACTCGTAATCTGTAGTTCCCAGGTTCGAGTCCCAGCTGGGTCAGCGTTGAGATTTATCTCCGCAAAATTCCCCGCCCTGCCCACGGTCAGTAAGGGACACCGATAGGTTTGGAAAGACCACCGTCCGTCGGATGGGACGTTAAGCCGTGGTCCGTATGCGGGAGATCCATACCCTGTGCACGTTAAAGAACACGCTGGATGGTCTTGACGGGAGACTACCATCTGTCTCCCAACAGCTGTTCCAGTGGGTCCCCTTCCCCAACCTTCTCCGAGCCTTCGGGTTCTTTGTGACCTGGCCATTTAGCCCATGGTGTGCAAAAAATTGTGAGAATGAGTTGCTACAGAGGTTGTTAACCATTATGTGAGAGATGCTCTCGCGAGTTTTTATAGAGGAAAGAACTGTTAACCAATTTATATCAGATATTCTCGTGAGGACGTATAGAGACAGAGATTATTGAATGATCTGATGTGGGGGGAAAGATATTCTCTTGAGTTTGAAACACAGTTTCTTTTTTTTTTTTACATATTTCCCAAAGTTTGTGCTTTTCAGAAATTTGGTGAATATCTTCCTATTTCTAGTGAGGGTGGATTTGGGGTCGAGGTGGGGGGGGGGGGGTGCGATTCAACCTCATTAGTCAAAACTCCGTTTAACCTATTTCCAATTATGTTTCCCTGGCATAGAAATCAAGGTATTTTCAAAAATCACTGCCAGTTTCGAAGACTCTGCTCTATCTCACAAATCTCAGAAGATTTAAATCTAAAGCTGGATTATTTCCCCAAACATGTTTTTCGCTTCAGAAATTCTTAAGGTGAATCCTCAACATCAAATACAAAGCGTACCTTTAACAAAGGTTGAGTTGGGTTGTTTTACCTCTGAGCTGCACTTTTTTGCACACCATGGTCTAAATGGCCAGGTCACATGGACCCCGAAGACTCAGAGAAGGTTGGGGGAGGACTGTTAGGAGACAGATGGTAGCCTCCCGTCAAGGCCATACAGCGTGTTCTTTAACGTGCACAGGGTATGGCTCTCCCGCACACGGGGCCACGGCTTAACGTCCCATCCGACGGACGGCGGCCTTATCCAAGCTCATAGGTGTCCCCTACTTACCGTGGGCAGGGACTTTTGCGGAGATAAATCTCAACGCTGACCCATCTGGGACTCGAACCTGGGAACTACAGATTACGAGCCTGGCGCACTACCGACTGAGCCACCCCCGCCCCAGAAATTCCTAAGGTGAATCTTCAACATCAAATACAAAGCGTACCTTTAACAAAGACTATTTCATCTCCACCCACTTCTTGTGAACGTGTTTTAAGGTCCCAGATTTCGGTGCCTCGTTCTTTCTTGACCCTGACCGTGAGTCGTGACACCCACCCCCCTTTGCTCACGTGTCACGATGCGCGCGGCCCACGCGTGGCCTAGGTCGCAGTCGCTCCAAACTTGAACTTCTTTAACTGCTAAACCCTCTGCATGATGAAGAGAAGATAAATGATTTCGGAAGTGATAAGCTCTCCTCCAGAGCTTCTTTTAAAAAGGGAGCTTGTTAAAATATTCAGAATTTGTAGTTAACCAGATCGAGGCTACCGATAGACGAGGCACGCGCTAGTTTTACGAACGCAGGTGACCTCCAAGTTCTGGTGGAAGTGATGGACTTTTTAGTCTCAACCGGGTAAAGCGGATTTAAATTTCGAGGAAACGAGATCTGGTGCTGAGGTTACATTCTACGGAAACGTTCGTAGGGGGTGTGGATTCTGAATTTAAAGTAATTTGGGATGCGCGACGAGTTAGAAATGATTTTTTTTTTTTCGTGGAAGAATACAAAGAAAATCACCTCGCAAAGGATTCTTGTCGTAGTGATCTGTGTTTTTTAGTTTTTTACCACTGAACGGAACCGGATATAAATAAATAAAAACATAAAGAAATATATAAAAATAAAGGGAGCGGGGGACGAGATTATTTTCATGGCGGTGTAACATTTTTCTCTCCTTTTTAGACGTCTTTAAAACGTGTCTCAAAAATGGCTGAAATATGCATAAGTTTAATAATGTTTTGATTCCATTGCCCTTAGCAGCATTCTCAAAGACGAGGAAGGGGTGTTGACACTTTAGCCCACCCCCCATATCCGGGTTGGTTTTTTTTTACCTTTGAGCGGCACTTTTTTGCACACCATGGGCAGGTCACAAGGACCCCGAAGGCTCAGAGAAGGTTGGGGGAGGGGACCCACTGGAACAGCTGTTGGGAGACATGGTAGCCTCCCGTCAAGACCATCCAGCGTGTTCTTTAACGTGCACAGGGTATGGCTCTACCGCACACGGGGCCACGGCTTAACGTCCCATCCGACGGACGGCGGCCTTTCCAAGGCCATCGATGTCCCCTACTGACCGTGGACAGGGTGGGGAATTTTGCGGAGATAAATCTCAACGCTGACTCAGCTGGGACTCGAACCTAGGAACTGCAGATTACGAGCCTGGAGCGCTACCGAGTGAGCCACCCCCGCCCTTACATATCTAGAAAATAAATCCAAAAATAAAAATACGAAATATTTTTTTTTACAAGTTTAACACGAAGGCATTCGTTCATTGCCTGTCCAGGTATTAGAAAAAGGTAATTTTGTAGTTTTGATTTCAGCAGAAAAGGAAAATATAAATAATTAAAAAATAAATGAGAAAGCAACATCAGAACTAGTTGAAGTAAAAAGCGCACATAAATATAAAATTATTTACTCAAAGATTTGGTCCAAATTTTGAACACAAAAAACGTTTCTTTGAACTTTTTTTTTAAGCTAATGAGACAGATTTAAGAATGGAAATATAAGTTATCAAAATATTTTCGTACCAAATAATAAAAAGTCGTTTCGTAATATTTCTATGAGAGAGTCGTACATTAAAAAAAGGCCAGATCTTGTAGAATTATAAATGAACCATACAGCACTGACTTAAATATATCAATATGCATAAGTTTAATAATTTTTTGGCCTTTATTTCCCTTCCAAGCAGGGGCGGGGGTGGCTCAGTCGGTAGCGCGCCAGGCTCGTAATCTGTAGTTCCCAGGTTCGAGTCCCAGCTGGGTCAGCATTGAGATTTATCTCCACAAAAATTTCCCGCCCTGCCCACGGTCAGTAGGGGACACCGATGGGCTTGGAAAGGCCGCCGTCCGTCAGATGGGACGTTAAGCCATGGTCCAGTGTGCAGGAGAGCCATGCCCTGTGCACGTTAAAGAACACGCTGGATGGCCTTGACGGGAGGCTACCATCTGTCTCCCAACAGCTGTTCCAGTGGGTCCCCTCCCCCAACCTTCTCTGAGCCTTCGGGGTCCATGTGACTTGGCCATTTAGCCCATGGTGTGCAAAAAAGTGCCGCTCAGAGGTAAAACAATCCAACCAACTTTCCTAGCATTCTCGAATGGGGTGATGGTGGGGACTGCCCCTTGTCTCCCCTCACAGATATGGTCCTACATGTGATAGAAATTCCACACTATCATAACAAAGAGTTCCTTCACGTTTTCGACACAGAATTGCATTTTTTTTTTGATACAATATCTTACTTTTAAACACGGATGTTCACTTACAATAATCCTATATTAGTATCACTCCAAATCGAAAAAAAAAATTTTTATTCATTTTCTAAACCGAAAAGGGTTGAATATCTAATGATGGGAAGACAGACAAAATCAAAAAGTTAAAAACAACATATTTAAAAAAAAACGATTAAAAATTCTGCTCAGACACTTTAAATTTCAATTAGCATTTCGCTAATATCACAGATACAAAAACACGAAGTTAAACGCACCCACATTGCCCAAAACATCTGCTTTTATAGTAAGAATTCGCATTTCAGCATTAAAGAGAAAGAAGAAACACGTGGGAGAATGAAACTGATGCAGATATTTTTCACTCCCCATCTTCCCTGACCATGCTCCCAGCTGCATCCATCGAAGCAGATGATTAAGTTAGCATCCTTGTGCACCATAACGGTGGCTGAAAAGATTTATCCGCGAGTTTTATGAGTCATCCACTAAATCTTTCTCCCTGCTGCTCCGAGTCCTTCCTCCCAGTATACTCTTTTTCCCCCTCCTCCTGTGAAAGATGCAGATCTCATTAGGAAGTCCAACCGCTTCGGCTGCCACCTACATTGTGAAGAGCGGACAATGTTGACGTCACTAGTCGCCCCCCAACTTCCTCTCCCCCGCGATCTCACTGGCACTGACGTCACTAACCGATGATGCGGTGGGAGCTTAGAGATTCGGGGCAGGGATGCTGGGAAGAAGGGGGATCTAATGGTGGCTTTGTTGGGATAGGTCTTTGTAGTTACAGGATGGATTTTATGGTGAATTATAATGCTAATGTTACAGTCGCGCAAAAAACTATCCGAACACTATAGTTGATTACAGAATTCAGAAAAAATATCTGGCAATTTTTTTTTAGAAATTACTGATCTGGCAACCTTCGTGTCACGTGATACGAAGGTTGCCAGACACGAAGAAGGCAACCTTCGTGTCACGTCACACGAAGGTTGCTAGATCACTAATTTCTAAAAAAAATCGTTGCCAGATATTTTTTCTGAATTCCGTAGTCGACCATAGTGTTCGGATATTTTTCTGAGCGACTGTACATATATAACATATCTAGCGACTTTTGAGATCTCACTGCGTATCACAAAAAAATTTACCGCGTACCCCACGTTGAGAACCCCTAATCTACAGGATGATATTAACCCTAAAGTGCGTGATTTAAAAGAATTCAAATGTATCAAAATACACTGCGCTACTGAAATATTAGAGAATTACAATGTTAGGTCAACGGAATCTATTTTCGAAGCCCATCAACTTCTAAAATACGAATCTAGAGGGAAAATGTGACTGAAGATAAATTAATCTCCAATCAATAATTCTATTATTGAGATATAATATAAAATTATAATATATATATACATATATTTGATAAAAAGATTTGAAACGATACTTGTTTTAATTAATTTTAAGGAAAAGTCTTAACATGCATTCCAGAGTGCTGGCTGACACGTTATGACGTAGCTATGCTCTTGTGCGGAAGAGACATACCTTGAGCACGTTAAAGAACACGCTGGATGGCCATGACTAGGAGGCTACCATCTGTCACCTGAGCAGTGGGTCCCCTTTCCCCAACCTTCTTTCAGCCCTTAGGGTTCTCATGACCTGGCAATTTAGCCCACTATAACACTAGTCTCCTAGCAGCTGGCCAGTGGGTCCCCTTCTTTTAGCCCTTGGGGTCCTCATGACCTGGCAATTTAGCCCACTATAACACTAGTCTAGCAGCTGGCCAGTGGGTCCCCTTCTTTTAGCCCACTATAACACTAGTCTCCTAGCAGCTGGCCAGTGGGTCCCCTTCTTTTAGCCCACTATAACACTAGTCTCCTAGCAGCTGGCCAGTGGGTCCCCTTCTTTTAGCCCACTATGACCCTAGTCTCCTAGCAGCTGGCCAGTGGGTCCCCTTTTTTAGCCCACTATAACACTAGTCTACCAGCTGGCCAGTGGGTCCCTTTCTTTTAGCCCTTGGGGTCCTCATGACCTGGCAATTTAGCCCACTATAACACTAGTCTCCTAGCAGCTGGCCAGTGGGTCCCCTTCTTTTAGCCCACTATAACACTAGTCTAGCAGCTGGCCAGTGGGTCCCCTTCTTTTAGCCCACTATAACACTAGTCTCCTAGCAGCTGGCCAGTGGGTCCCCTTCTTTTAGCCCACTATAACACTAGTCTCCTAGCAGCTGGCCAGTGGGTCCCCTTCTTTTAGCCCACTATAACACTAGTCTACCAGCTGGCCAGTGGGTCCCCTTCTTTTAGCCCACTATAATACTAGTCTCCTAGCAGCTGGCCAATTGGTCCCCTTCTTTTAGCCCTAGGGTCCTCATGACCTGGCAATTTAGCCCACTATAACAAGTCTCCTAGCAGCTGGCCAGTTGGTCCCCTTATTTTAGCCCTTGGGGTCCTCATGACCTGACAATTTAGCCCACTGTAACAGTCTCCTAGCAGCTGGCCAATGGATCCCCTTCTTTTAGCCCTTGGGGTCCTCATGACCTGGCAATTTAGCCCACTGTAACACTAGTCTCCTAGCAACCTGCCAGTGGGTCCTCTTCCTCCAACCTTTTTTTAGCCCTTGGGGTCCTTGTGAGCTGGCAATGTAACCTATTGTGTGCAAAAATCTGCCGCTTAAAGGTTGGGTTGTTTTACCTCTGAGCGGCACTTTTTTGCACACCATGGTCTAAATGACCAGGTCACATGGACCCCGAAGACTCAGAGAAGGTTGAGGGGGGGACCCACTGGAACAGCTGTTGGGAGACAGACGGTAAATTCCCGTCAAGCCGCTCAAAGGTAAAACAGCCGAACCTCTCCCCCAACCTTTTCTTATCCCTTGATATTCCGTGTGATCTGACTATTTAACCCACCGTGTCAAAATATGTGCAGCTGATAGGTAAAAGAATCGAGTCTTCTAATGTTAGTCGAAAACACTTTCTACTCAAAGAAAACCTATTTTAAACTAAAAAACACATCTTTCGATTGTGCCAAGTTTTCTCCTTCCTTTAAGTATTATTAACTTGGCAAAAAATCAAACTCAAGACACACAAACTTCAGCCAACACAGCTGAAAAGAAGAAATTACACATCACGGAGAAAAACACAACCCCCCCCCCATACTTAAAATGGAGCATCGCCCCCAAAAACAACTCCTTCACATCCTTTAAAAACTTAATATTAGCGCACCCACGCGCACTACGACTTCCACATCAGAAAGTAAACCCCCACCTCCACAATTTTTTCTCCCTATTTGTAAATAGATCTTCGTTGCCAGGCAACAGAGAGGAAGAATACAAGACTGACGTCATTTCCTAGAATCTCAGACGTCAGCATTATCTACATTGGATACGACCACACAAACAGCTTTTTCAACACGATCCAGTGTTATCAAAGTTTCAGACTTTTACGCATTAGTTTTTTTTATCTCTCAGCGGCACTTTTTCGCGCTCACAATAGGCTAAATGGTCAGCTCACAAGGACTCCGAGGGTTCAGAGGAGGTTCAGGAGGGCGGGGGGGGGCACTGGACAACCTTTTAATCCATCAGAATTTCAGAGTTGGGTTGTTTTACATCTGAGTGGCGCTTTTTGCACACCATGGGCTAAATGGCCAGGTTACATGGACTCCGAAGGCTCAGAGAAGGTTGGGGAACACGCCTTAAAGAACACGCTGGATGGCATTGACGGGAGACCCACTGGAACAGCTGTTGGGAGACAGATGTTAGCTTCCCGCCAAGGCCATCCAGCGTGTTCTTTAACGTGCACAGGGCATGGCTTTCCCGTACACGGGGCCACGGCTCTATGTCCCATCCGACGGACGGCTGCCTTTTCTAAGCCCATCGGTGTCCCCTACTGACCGTGGGCAGGGCGGGGAATTTTGCGGAGATAAATCTCATCACTGACCCAGCTGGGACTTGAACTTGGAAACTGCAGATTACGAGCCTGGCGCGCTACCGACTGAGCCACCCCCGCCCACAGCTGAGAGGAGACAGATGGTAGACTCAGAATTTCAGAATTTTATGCATTAGGTTTATCTTTGAACGGCACTTTTTTGTACCCAATGGGTTAAATGTTCAGGTCACAAGGACCCCAAGGATTCAGAGAAGGTTTGGGGAAGCGAACCCACTAGAGAGGGATGAAAGCCTCTCGTGAAGGACATCCAGAGTGTTCTTTAAAGTGCACAAAGTGTTCGCCTCCCCCATAAACCGCGGGTTAACGTCCCATCCGACGGACGGCGACCTGCCCAACTCTGGGAAAGTTTTAACTCGAACCTGGGAACTGCATATTACGAGTCTGGCACGCTATCGACTGAATAATCCTAGTTGATTTCGTGTAGTGTCGGAAGACGGAATACGAGTTTTTCACCATGGGAAAGGGGGGGGGGGGGCAGAACCTTCGGGACCCACCCAAATTATTGAGAGTTGATTTAAAGATCACTCTAGATGTCCTTAACGGGACACATTCATCTTTCTCCTAACATGTGTCCAGTGGGTCCCTTCCTCCAAATTTCTGAGCCCTTGGGGGTCCGTGTGACCTGGCCATTTAGCACATTATTTTTTAAACAAATTCCGCCCACACGTGAAAGAACCCAATTCATACCCTATTCACATTAAAGAACACGCTGGATGGCCTTAACGGAAGACTTCCATATATCTCTTAACAGTTGTCCAGTGTATCCCCTCCCCCCGGGGGTGGTTCAGTCGGTAGCGCGCCAGGTTCGTAATCTGAAGTTCACAGCTGGATCAGCGGTGAGATTTATCTCCGCAAAACTCCTCGACCTGCCCACGGTCAGTAGGGGACACCGATGGGCTTGGAAAAGCCGCCGTCCGTCGGATGGAACGTTAAGCCGTGTTCGAGTGCGCACACCCTCTGCACGTTAAAGAACACGCTGGATGGCCTTGGCGCGAGACTACCATCGATCTCCCAACAGCTGTCTAGTTGCTCCCCTCCCCCAACCTTATCTGAGCCTTCGGGGTCCTTGTCATCTGTTGTTGGGTTGGGTTGTTTTACCTCTGAGCGGCACTTTTTTGCACACCATGGGCTAAATGGCCAGGTCACATGGACCCCGAAGGCTCAGAGAAGGTTGGGGGAGGGGACCCACTGGAACAGCTGTTGGGAGACAGATGGTAGCCTCCCGTCAAGGCCATCCAGCGTGTTCTTTAACGTACACAGGGTACGTCTCTACCACACACGGAGCCACGCCTTAACGTCCCATCCGACGGACGGCGGCCTTTCCAAGCCCATCGGTGTCCCCTACATACCGTGGGCAGGGCGGGGAATTTTGCGGAGACAAATCTCAACGCTGACCCAGCTGGGACTCGAACCTGGGAACTACAGATTACGAGCCTGGCGCGCTACCGACTGAGCCACCCCCGCCCTCCTTGTCACCTGTCCATTTAGCCCACTCTGCAAAAATGGCACCGCTGAGATGTAAAACAATCTCGTCTTGGTTGTTGCCAAAGGTTTTATTTTGAAGACATCATCAAAATTCAGCAACGTCGAAAAGAAAAAAGCCGCCGAATCCGCTTCACACGTCTGGCATCATCCTCTTCGTTCCTCAGCTGTTGCGAGGGAACTACACACAGTATATTTATAGCAACACAGTTAAAGGTCAGCACACTGGTCCTGGGCTTTTGCGCGGGAGAGACAGAGTTTTCCCGGGAAATGAAGGGGTTTCGGTGTCGTTCCAGACGAACACCGTGCCCTTCGTGATTTTGCGAGGAACAATACCCGGTGAAGTCAGTAGACAGCTGCAGTGCGTGATTGGCGTACGCGGCCGCGTGCTGTGCGTGGAGGGATGATAACGCAATAAGTACCCAAGACAGGAGATGCGCTGTGGATGTAAGGAGGATTCTAGGATGAAAAGATCGGTCTGGAGAAACCAAAAAATATGTTGCCTTATCACTTAGCCAGTTGGGAAAAATCTTCGAAAGAGATCAGTGTTGAAATTATCGAGATTAAAGTTGGGATTAGGTGCAGTAATCTGCTTCAGATTTATGCTTGTTTAGTTATTGTTAAAGCTTAATACTAGGTGGATCACTCGAGATTATTTCTCTTTGGTCCCTCTAGATTCCCCTCTATGACGTCACTTACAGCTTTTTTTCTGTGACGTCATTCATATGTATCAGTGCGCGAGAGCCATACCCTGTGCACGTTAAAGAACACGCTGGATGGCCTTGACGAGAGGCTACCATCTGTCTCCCAACAGCTGTTCCAGTGGGTCCCCTCCCCCAACCTTCTCTGAGCCTTCGGGGTCCATGTGACCTGGCCATTTAGCCCATGGTGTGCAAAAAAGTGCCGCTCAGAGGTAAAACAACCCAACGTTAAAGAACACGCTGGATGGCCTTGACGGGAGGCTACCATCTGTCTCCCAACAGCTGTTCCAGTGGGTCCCCTCCCCCAACCTTCTCTGAGCCTTCGGGGTCCTCTGAGCCCGAAGACATACATCTGAAAAGGCACTTTTTGTGCACACAATTGGCGAAATGGCCAGGTCACAAGGACCCCGAAGGCTCAGAGAAGGTTGGGGGAGGAGGACCCATTGGAATAGCTATCGGAAGACAAATGGTAGCCTCTCGTCAAGGCCACCCAGCGTGTTCTTTAACGTGCACTTTATATGGCTCTCCCGCACACGGAGAGGTCACGGTTTAATGTCCCATCCGACGGACGGCGGTCTTTCCAAGCCCATCGGTGTCCCCTACTGACCGTGGGCAGGGCGGGGAATTTTGCGGAGATAAATCTCAACGCTGACCCAGCTGGGACTCGAACCTGGGAACTACAGATTACGAGTATGTTGAATTGCTTGAATTCTAAATTATTTTCTTGTCCAAATGTCCGTTACCAATTTGCTTTGAATGACATAGATCTCCCAATTGGGTTAATTCTCTGTAAATATACACTATCCTACCAAAATATTAAAGCCTTTGCACGTTTATGTAAATGCGAATCCGTAATATAGGGTTGGGTTGTTTTACCTCTGAGCGGCACTTTTTTTGCACACAATGGGCTAAAAGCGGCACTTTTTTGCACACAATGGGCTAAATGGCCAGGTCACATGGACCCCGAAGGCTCAGAGAAGGTCAGATGGTAGCCTCCCGTCAAGGCCATCCAGCGTGTTCTTTAACGTGCACAGGGTAGGACTCTCCCGCACACGGGGCCACGGCTTAACGTCCCATCCGACGGACGGCGGCCTTTCCAAGCCCATCGGTGTCCCCTACTGACCGTGGGAAGGGCGGGGAATTTTACGGAGATAAATCTCAACGCTGACCCAGCTGGGACTCGAACCTGGGAACTACACATTACGAGCCTGACGCGCTACCGACTGAGCCACCCCCGCCCTCCGTAATATACAAGCTCTAAAACTCCTAAAATAAACATTTAATGGAAAAATTTGACTGCAAATAAATATAATCAAATACACTTAAATGTCTATTCTCAACAATATTCGTCCAATATAATTACAGAAGCTGGAATATTTAACAATAAACTGTATCTTGTGAATAAAGTTTATCACGTTTTATAACGAGTCAATACACAATTGTCTAATGTTGGAATAATCAATATGCAAACTTCGAAAGCTTAAATGGTTTCAGACAATATACTATTTATTTCATTTGCGATTAATTTCTGGAGTATATATTCTTATGGTGCATTACTGTTGTGAAACATTATGTCTTTCATACTCTAAAAACTGAATGAATGTTGTTAAAAATAAAGATCTGAATAAGTTAAAGACCACGATAAATCTATCTTCAATCATATTTTCCAAGTTATAGATCTTTTAAGAAGTTACATTACCATTACCTTATGAAAATTCTATAATATTTTGTTAGGGAAGTGTATTTAAAACGCTTTCCTTGTATTGCAAGATTATTTTTCTTAGCTGTAAATGAATATTTACTTCATTTTCCAGTCGAACTCCTTTCTTACCTTTGTATCAGCTAACCCTAACTGACTCGCACGCATTGATCGTCTGCTATTGTTGGCTTCCGCGTGCACAGACGTCAGATCGTGACCAGCCAATCACATCTGGTTTCTTCAGCACGAGGAGCGTGATTCTCGCCGAGTGGACAGTTCCCGTTCACGAGAGCAGTGTTGCCAAATCGGCAGTAGCTAATAATTACGAGTAAATATTAAAGTAGGCATTTTGAACAACGACAAAGAAAATGCCTAGGAGTGTTTCTCGCTGTATTAAATTGAGGAGTGTTAATTACTGATGAGATTTCGCATGCAGCGTATAAATGCATAAATTTTCTAGAACGTGTGGTTTGTGATTTGATCGTTATAATTTGTGGTTGATCGTGAGATCTTATGGAATGCTTAATAAGTTAGTTTTATTTAAATGGAGACATTATGCTAAGTTAATCGTGTGGATTTATCTCTGAACAGCGCTGATTTGCATATAATGGGCTAAATCGTCAGGTTACATTCTGACCTTGGTCTGAAATAGGACACCAACGGACTTGAAAAGGCTGCTGTCCGTCGGATACGACGTTAAGCTGTGTGCAGGACAGCCATACATTTTATACGTTAGAGGACACGCTTCAATGGACTTGACAGGAGGCTTTTGGGTTGTTTTACCTCTAAGCGGCACTTTTTTGCACACCATGGGCTAAATGGCCAGGTCACATGTACCCCGAAGGCTCAGAGAAGGTTGAGGGAGGGGACCCACTGGAACAGCTGTTGGGAGACAGATGAAAGTCTCCTGTCAAGACCATCCAGCGTGTTCTTTAACGTGCACAGGGTATGGCTCTCCCGCACACGGGCCCACTGCTTAACGCCCCATCCGACGGACGGTGGCTTTTCCAAGCCAATCGGTGTCCCCTACTGACCGTGGGCAGGGCGGGGAGTGTTTCGGAGAACTTTGAGGCGAGGGGATCCACAGGCCAATATTTTAGGAGACATATGGTTGCCTCCCATCAAGGCCATCCACAGTGTGTTCTTTAACGTGCAGAGGTCACAGCTCTCGTGAACACGTATTAACGTTCCATCTGACCGATGTCAGGTCACAAGGACTCCAAATGATGAAAGACGATTGGGAAGGGACCCATAGGACGATTGTTAGGGGACAGATGTGACCTCCCGTCAAGGACATTCACCAAGTTCTTTAACGTGCACGGAGTATGGCTTTCGTGCACAAGAACCTGAACTTAACATCTTTTTCGACGGACGGCTGTCTTTTCAAGCCGCCAGTGTTCTTTCTCAACGAGGGTTTTTTCTGGAGGTTAAGAGATCAAATCTTTACTGACGGTGTAAAATCTTTTGACCTTTATACTCCACTACCAAAAATTTCTAGCGTAAATAGATAGTTTTTTTTAGAATATAATTTTTATTCATAACAGTAAAGAATACAATTACATTTACAATTTGACCCGCAAAGCTAAATAGCTTATCTGCAGGAAAATGAATAAATTATATTAAGCCGAGTGGTTAGCACGCTTGGCTACTGATCTAAGGGACCTGGGTTCGAGCCCCGGATAAGGCATGGACTTTTGTGTTGTTTTTCTGCTGAGGTCCTGCCATCCTCTCAGGCCTTCTACTATGGCATATAAACTGACAGGCTCCTGTCAGACCTCTGTGGCAAGCAGCTGCTTGAGGGGGTATTTATTTTAACGCCGTCCCATGGCCGAGTGGTTAGCGCGCTTGGCTACTGATCTAAGGGACCTGGGTTCGAGTCCCGGGTAAGGCATGGATGTTCGTGTTGTTTTTCTGCTGAGGTCCTGCCATCCTCTCAGATCTTCTACTATGGCATATAAACTGACAGGCTCCTGTCAGACCTCTGTGGCAAGCAGCTGCTTGAGGGGGCATTTATTTATTTTTTTTTATAAACATAGATCATTCAGCCACAAAAATGGTGTACAGCAAATAAATCCACAAAACACAACACAAAAAACAGCTAACTAGAAAATACCAAATAATTTTTTAATTCCATTTTAAGTCTTCTAAAAGAATCTATATTTAGTAATTCTTTTGGAATAGCATTAAATATAAGTGGTACTTGATATTCGGAGGTATGTTTCCCGTAATTATTTCGAAAATTTGGCAATTTGTAATAACCTTGGTTTTGAAGTCTTGTATTTTTATTATGTTGAATTTTTAGTTTGTAAGTTTCGTCAAAAAATTTTTTAATTATTACATTATATTTATATATATTGCTGTAGGATAAAAGATTTAAAAATTTTAATCTATCGGTAGAAGTTTTATAAATTTTTTGCAAATGAGATGGAATAATATTTTTAGCTATTATAGACTGCAGTTTTTCTATTTTATTTATGTTAGTAAAGTTAGTTGTTCCATGCACAATTATTCCATAATTTAAAATAGATTCGCATATTGCTTTATAAAATAGTACACGTTTCCATATTTAATACGTATTTCAATTTTTTGCAATATTCTTTAAAAGTTCTGATATTTTCTCAAACCACCGCAATTACACCGCTAGGGGGTGCTATTAAATGTATTGAGATATTCAGAAAGCTTGAATCGTCGTAATATTTCGTCAATCTTATTCAACCTCCCCCCCCCCCCAAAAAAAAAAAAAAAAAAAACAGAAATGCAGCTTTGAATATTTCTACCTAGGAGTTGGGTTGTTTTACCTCTGAGCGGTACTTTTTTGCACACCATGGGCTAAATGGCCAGGTCACATGGACCCCGAAGACTCAGAGAAGGTTGGGGACCCACTGGAAAAGCTGTTGGGAGACAGATAACCTCCCGTCAAGGCCATCCAGTGTGTTCTTTAACGTGCACAGGTCCAAGTCTCTCTCCCGCACATGGGGCCATGGCTTAACGTCCCACCCGACGGACGGTGGCCTTTCCAAGCCCTTCGGTGTCCTCTACTGACCGTGGGCAGGGCGGGTAGTTTTGCGGAGATAAGTATCAACGCTGACCCAGCTGGGGACTCGAACCTGGAAACTACAGATTACGAGCCTGGCGCGCTACCGACTGAGCCACCCCCGCCCCTTTTAAAAGTTGATATTTTCTCAAAATTTCCACCGCTAGAGGGTGCTATTAAATGTATTGAGATATTCAGAAAGCTTGAATCGTCGTAATATTTCGTCGATTTCAACCCAAAAAATAATTTTAAATTCATCTCTAAAAACGAAACAGTCGAACGAATTGCTACCGACAGATGACAAAGTGAAAATATCTTTTTTTCTGTGAGGTAAACGAGCGAGAAATGCCAAAAGACCGAACCCAATCACAAACCTTCATTTTCTTCCTAAATCCAACCAATCAAGCGTTAACAGCACGTTCAGATACAAATAACAGATGCACAAACTGCTCTGCCTCTGTTCATCAATTGAACTTCCTGCCTCCTCTTTATCATTCTTGAAGCTGTAGGATTTCTCTCATCGCACCCCCACCAAGTCATCACCATCTGTCACCATCCCTCTCCCGACTTTCCCGATCCCCCCCCCCTCCACCATCAGCCAGCTTTTCTCCCAGCCAATCAGATTTGGCTTAGTGCTTTGACTCTGCAACAAAAGCTTTGATCAGAAGTGTTATTAAACAGTGTTGGCAGAGGCACCGCACGTGGTCCCAACTCTCTTGTGACTGACGAGCATCCTCCGCTGATGCGGACTCGTGATGAGTTCAGCTTTTTTTTTTTCGAGGGGGAGGGAAGCGAGAACAATGATTGTAGGAGGGGACAGCAGGGACTTTTAGAGGCAATAAAACAGATGCACCTTTCGATCGCAATGGGGAAATTGAATTTAGCAGTAGCTTAATGGTTTCAGAACTTAAATGAAGTATTTTAAACTAAAATGCTTTAATCCAACCTGGGAGAGTTAAAAAAAGGGAATACATTTGTATTCAGAGGCATTCATTTGAAAGAGATTTATAGGCTGTTGTTTTCCTTAATGTTTTTATTGAAAGTCGATTTCAAAATAAGGAAGAAACTAGAAGAATAGTTAATCGTGCCTGAAAAAAGAGATGCTTGTTTTAAAGTAGAATGAAGTCAATTTTCTGCTTTCAGCACCCTCTAACGGTGGAAATTTCAACTAATATAATTGGGAAAAAGAAAATTAAACAATATATAATAATAATACATATTGATATATATTGTTTTAATACCTACAGTATATAAGGGTGGGGGTGACTCAGTCGGTAGCGCGCCAGGCTCGTAATCTGTAGTTCCCAGGTTCGAGTCCCAGCTGGTGTCAGCGTTGAGATTTATCTCCGCAAAATTCCCCGTCATGCGCACGGTCAGTAGGGGACACCGATGGGCTTGGAAGTCCGCTGTCCGTCGGATGGGACGTTAAGCCGTGGCTCAGTGTGTGCGAGAGCCATACCCTGTGCACGTTAAAGAACACGCTGGATGGCCTTGACGGGAGGCTACCATCTGTCTCCCAACAGTTGTTCCAGTGGATCCCCTCCCCCAACCTTCTCTGAGCCTTCGGGATCCTTGTAACCTGGCCATTTAGCCCATGGTGTGCAAAAAAGTGCCGCTCAGAGGTAAAACAACCCACAACCCACAATCCCAGGTTCGAGTCCCAGCTGGTTCAGCGTTGAGATTTATCTCCGCAAAATTCCCCGCCCTGCCCACGGTCAGTAGGGAACACCGATGGGCTTGAAAAGGCCGCCGTCCGTCGGATGGGACGTTAAGCCGTGGCTCAGTGTGTGCGAGAGCCATACCCTGTGCACGTTAAAGAACACGCTGGATGGCCTTGACGGGAGGCTACCATCTGTCTCCCAACAGTTGTTCCAGTGGGTCCCCTCCCCCAACCTTCTCTGAGCCTTCGGGGTCCATGTGACCTGGCCATTTAGCCCATGGTGTGCAGAGGTAAAACAACCCAACCCTACAGTGCTCAGAGGTAAAACCCAACCCTACAGTATATATTATTATTATTATATTCTGTAGTATTAATTATATACTACTCAAAACGAACACTACTCAAAGTTGTACATATAATCGGCGATATATATTAAATCAAACTTCTTACAGGAAAAAAACTTTTTCCTGTAAAAAGATTTGCTCAATATAAAACGAAAAACTGACAGAATGTGCTCGCTTTTTTGTCGAGTCTTGTTTATAGCAGCATTTCTTTATCCATTTCCATGGCAACGATGATCTCAGTGTCACTCGGCCACGAGCGCGTCTATCGGGGTCGTGTGTTACCAGCCGCAGTCGCTAGGCAACAGAGCCGCCATTGTTCTTCTCAGTGATCTGTTTGCTCGCGACAGTCAAGTGATGTTGGTGTACTCAAACAAGAAGGAAGTAATTATGAATATATTTTTTTTATTGCCATGGGAACAGTTACGCTGTTTGCAGAGTGGATAAATTCGAACAGAAAAGTCCCAAGAATGTGTACTCTAGGCGACATAAATTGGAACAATACAGGAAGAGGAGTTTTAGGGGTTCCTCTCATTCTACGCACACGATTTACTGTCTTCTTTCAGGGTTGATCTTTTTAGACTGTTTTTGAGTTGCACTTTTTTGCTCAAAATTGGCTAAATTGACAGGTCACAAGGAACCCGAAGGCTCAAAAAATGTTGGGGGAAGGGGTTAGGTTGTTTTACCTCTGAGCGGCACTTTTTTTTAACATAATGGACTAAATGGCCTGGTCACAAGAACCCCAGGGACGAGGGTGGCTCAGTCGGTAGCGCGCCAGGCTCGTAATCTGAAGTTCCCAGGTTCGAGACCTAGCTGAGTCAGAGTTGAGATTTATCTCTGAAAAACTCAACGCCCTGCCCTCGGTCAGTAAGGAATAATGATGGGTTTACAAAGGCTGCCGTCCGTCGGATGGGACGTTAAGCGGTGGTCCCGTGTGCGGAAGAGCCATACCCTGTGCACGTTAAAGAACACACTGGATGGCCTTGACGGGAGATTACCATCTGTCTCCCAACAGCTGTTCCAGTGGGTCCCCTCCGCAAACCTTCTGAGCCTTCGGGGTCCTTGTGACCTGACTGGGTTGGGTTGTTTTACCTCTGAGCGGCACTTTTTTGCACACCATGGGCTAAATGGCCAGGTCACATGGACCCCGAAGGCTCAGAGAAGGTTGGGGGAGGGGACCCACTGGAACAGCTGTTGGGAGACAGATGGTAGCCCCCCGTCAAGGCCATCCAGCGTGTTCTTTAACGTGCACAGGGTATGGCTCTCCCGCACACGGCTTAACGTCCCATCCGACGGACGGCGGCCTTTCCAAGCCCATCGGTGTCCCCTACTGACCGTGGGCAGGGCGGGGAATTTTGCGGAGATAAATCTCAACGCTGACCCAGTTGGGACTCGAACCTGGGAACTACAGATTACGAGCCTTGTGACCTGGCCATTTAGCTCATTGTGTGCAAAAAAAGTGCGGCTCAGAGGTAAAACAATCTAACAAGGATACCAATGGATCAGAAAAGGTTGGAGTGGGGGGGGGGGGAGAGACTCACTGGACAGCTGTTAAAAGACAATGGAACCCTGGCATCAAAACCATGCAGCACGTTCAGTAAAGTGAACAAATCATTGATCTCCCACACTCGTGTCAATGGCTTAACGTCACATCCGAGACCATCAGCGTCCCCATTCTGAAATGGCCAATACTACACCAACATTGTTTTGCGCAAAATAATTAAGGGTACGAAGGAGCAGTATTTCAACAACAGAATGTCAAGGATTCTCCTTCTTAATGGCAATGCTCACAAAACTCGGTCAATTATGGCCTATCTGGAGCAGGTTGGTTGGGTTGTTTTACCTCTGAGTGGCACTTTTTTTGCACACCATGGGCTAAATGGCCAGGTCACATGGACCCCGAAGTCTCAGAGAAGGTTGGGGGAGGGGATCCACTGGAACAGCTGTTGGGAGACAAATGGTAGCCTCCCGTTGGGTTGGGTTGTTTTACCTCTGAGCGGCACTTTTTTTGCACACCATGGGCTAAATGGCCAGGTCACATGGACCCCGAAGGCTCAGAGAAGGTTGGGGGAGGGGATCCACTGGAACAGCTGTTGGGAGACAAATGGTAGCCTCCCGTTGGGTTGTTTTACCTCTGAGCGGCACTTTTTTTGCACACCATGGGCTAAATGGCCAGGTCACATGGACCCCGAAGGCTCAGAGAAGGTTGGGGGAGGGGATCCACTGGAACAGCTGTTGGGAGACAAATGGTAGCCTCCCGTTGGGTTGGGTTGTTTTACCTCTGAGCGGCACTTTTTTTGCACACCATGGGCTAAATGGCCAGGTCACATGGACCCCGAAGGCTCAGAGAAGGTTGGGGGAGGGGATCCACTGGAACAGCTGTTGGGAGACAGATGGTAGCCTCCCGTTGGGTTGTTTTACCTCTGAGCGGCACTTTTTTTGCACACCATGGGCTAAATGGCCAGGTCACATGGACCCCGAAGGCTCAGAGAAGGTTGGGGGAGGGGATCCACTGGAACAGCTGTTGGGAGACAGATGGTAGCCTCCCGTTGGGTTGTTTTACCTCTGAGCGGCACTTTTTTTGCACACCATGGGCTAAATGGCCAGGTCACATGGACCCCGAAGTCTCAGAGAAGGTTGGGGGAGGGGATCCACTGGAACAGCTGTTGGGAGACAAATGGTAGCCTCCCGTTGGGTTGGGTTGTTTTACCTCTGAGCGGCATTTTTTTTTGCACACCATGGGCTAAATGGCCAGGTCACATGGACCCCGAAGGCTCAGAGAAGGTTGGGGGAGGGGATCCACTGGAACAGCTGTTGGGAGACAAATGGTAGCCTCCCGTTGGGTTGTTTTACCTCTGAGCGGCACTTTTTTTGCACACCATGGGCTAAATGGCCAGGTCACATGGACCCCGAAGTCTCAGAGAAGGTTGGGGGAGGGGATCCACTGGAACAGCTGTTGGGAGACAGATGGTAGCCTCCCGTTGGGTTGGGTTGTTTTACCTCTGAGCGGCACTTTTTTTGCACACCATGGGCTAAATGGCCAGGTCACATGGACCCCGAAGGCTCAGAGAAGGTTGGGGGAGGGGATCCACTGGAACAGCTGTTGGGAGACAGATGGTAGCCTCCAGTTGGGTTGGGTTGTTTTACCTCTGAGCGGCACTTTTTTTGCACACCATGAGCTAAATGGCCAGGTCACATGGACCCCGAAAGCTCAGAGAAGGTTGGGGGAGGGGATCCACTGGAACAGCTGTTGGGAGACAGATGGTAGCCTCCAGTTGGGTTGGGTTGTTTTACCTCTGAGCGGCACTTTTTTTGCACACCATGAGCTAAATGGCCAGGTCACATGGACCCCGAAAGCTCAGAGAAGGTTGGGGGAGGGGATCCACTGGAACAGCTGTTGGGAGACAGATGGTAGCCTCCCGTCAAGGCCATCTAGCGTGTTCTTTAACGTGCACAGGATATGACTATCACACATACGGGGCCACAGGCTTAACATCCCATCCGATGGACGGCAATTCACAAAGCTCATCGGTATCCCCTACTGACCGTGGGCAGGGCGGAGAATTTTGCGGAGATAAATCTCAACGCTGACCAAGCTGGGACTCGAACCTGGGAACTACAGATTACGAGCCTGGCGCGCTACCGATTGAGCCACCCCCGCCCCATCTGGAGCAGGTGAACTGCCTTCCTCTGCATGTGATTTTGGGTTGTTTCCAAAAATTAAAAGGAAACTTTCTTATTTCAAGGGTGCAAGTCCTTGCAAAATGCGTTCATTCAAAGTTGCGGAGTACCACCAATCTTTGCAGTATTGGCGAAGAAGTCTGCAACTTTGCATTAGATGCTGGAGAGAGGTACTTTGAAAGACAGTAAAAGTTTAGTTGAGGTAAGTGCAATGGTCGTTCTGCAGATGCATGTCAAGAACGTTTTGAACCTCTTCGTAATACAATAATTCTAATGTTGCATTAAAAAAAAAAAATTTTTAATGATAGATCTCATTCATTTAACAGAAAAAATTAATTCTCTTCACCTTTTCTGGTCCCATATCCCTTTCTTATATTAACGGTATTGTGTTTAAAGTGCCACCAAAATGGCCTCCTTTTTCTTCTGTTATCTCGAATAAGACTCGCGTGCATATCATATGACCTGTTATCAAATGACGTAGATCCGATGACGTTTTAGACAATGGCAAAAAGAATCGGAAGTGCGTCATTCTTGACATCCATTACTTTTGATGGATGACGTAACGATGACTTAATAAAGCGATCAGCAGCGCGAGCCAAAAGAGGGGAAGTGACGATAATGAAGAAGGAATTTTTCGTATGGGAATTCGACATTTCGTGTCGAAACATCTTTTAATTTTTTTTTTACTTACGAGGTACGAAGGAAGTGTTTCGAATATGAGAATAAAAAAGGAAGTCTTTCTCTAGATTTTTGGAATGAAGTCAGTTGTCAAATCAGAATTCGAAAAGGTCAGTAAAACATTTAAAAATAAACTTTCAGTAACCACAAGTATCCTAATCTGTAAATCGCACTGGTGTGGTATAGGGTTGGGTTGTTTTACCTCTGAGCGGCACTTTTTTGCACACCATGGGCTAAATGGCCAGGTCACATGGACCCCGAAGGCTGAGAGAAGGTTGGAGGAAGGGACTCACTGGAACAGCTGTTGGGAGACAGATGGTAGCTTCCCGTCAAGGCCATATAGCGTGTTCTTTAACGTGCACAGGGTATGGCTCTCCCGCACACGGGGTCACGGCTTAACGTCCCATCCGTCGGACGGCGGCCTTTCCAAGCCCATCGGTGTCCCCTACTGACCGTGGGCAGGGCGGGGAATTTTGCGGAGATAAATCTCGACGCTGACCCAGCTGGGACTCGAACCTGGGAGGGGCGGGGGTGGCTCAGTCGGTAGCGCGCCAGGCTATCTGTAGTTTTCTGTAGTATTTGTAGTAATCTGTAGTTTCCAGGTTCGAGTCCCAGCTGGGTCAGCGTTGAGATTTATCTCCGCAAAATTCCCCGCCCTGCCCGCGGTCAGTAGGGGACACCGATGGGCTTGGAAAGGCCGCCGTCCGTCGGATGGGAGTTAAGCCGTGGCGCCGTGTGTGGGAGAGACATACCCTGTGCACGTTAAAGAACACGCTGGATGGCCTTGACTGGAGGCTACCATCTGTTTCCCAACAGCTGTTCCAATGGGTCCCCTTCCCCAACCTTCTCTGAGCCTTCGGGGTCCATGTGACCTGGCCATTTAGCCCATGGTGTGCAAAAAAGTGCCGCTCAGAGGTAAAACCCCAACAACGAACCTGGGAACTACAGATTACGAGCCTGGCGCGCTACCGACTAAGCCACCCCCGCCCCCTGGTGTGGTATAACTCCAGTTGTATGGTGTAACCTACAGAGTGGTGTAACTTGCAGAGATGTGGTGTAGTTTTCAGTCCCACCTGTTCCAGGTTCGAGTCCCACCTGTGCCAGTGTTGAGATATATCTCCGCAAAACTCCCTGACCTCGATCAGAAAGGGAGCTACCGATGGGAAAAAGATGGGAAAAAACGCGTCCGTCGAATGGAACGTTAATCCCTGGTCCCTTTTTCCAAGAGTTGAAAGAGCCAAATAGAACTTAGTTCCCAAGTAATTATCTGTAAGAGTTGGAGGCGGTGGTGGCTCAGTCGGTAGCGCGCCAGGCTCGTAATCTGCAGTTCCCAGGTTCGAGTCCCAGCTGGGTCAGCGTTGAGATTTATCTCCGAAAAATTCCCCGCCCTGTCCACGGTCAGTAGGGGACACCGATGGGCTTGGAAAGGCCTCCGTCCGTCGGATGGTACGTTAAAGCGTGGTCCCGTGTGCGGGAGAGCCATACCCTGTGCACGTTAAAGAACACGCTGGATGGCTTTGACGGGAGGCTACCATCTGTCTCCCAACAGCTGTTCCAGTGGGTCCCCTCCCCCAACCTTCTCTGAGCCTTCGGGGTCCATGTGACCTGGCCATTTAGCACATGGTGTGCAAAAAAGTTCCGCTCAGAGGTAAAACAACCCAAAGTTGAATGCCTCTAGGAGAATCAACAACTTCTGACTCTTCTCCCGGTCAGTTATGACTAATTTGGTGTGTTTTTAATGAAAAAAAAAAATCCTGTTTGACACTCCAACATTTCATTTCCACCATTGGCCGAAAAGAGTAAAAAAAAAAGCGGGGGTGGAGGGAATATTTTTGTAAACTATTTTAAGCTCAAACACAAATTCTGCTCACAATCATCTTAAATGTTTGCTTTTTTTTCAGTCTTACATCCTGTTTTGATGACTATTTAATGAAGTTCCTTGTAAGTACAGATTGAGTCATCAAAACAACCCATTGTTAATACGAGCAGAAGAAAAATAAAATACGTGCAGCAAAAATTCTTTGCTTGAATTCGTAAAACAACAATTATGAGAACGCGATTTTTCTAGTAACTCAGATAGGCGGGACTTTTGAAGTTGGGAGAGCGAAGGCGGGCTTTAAAATGGTTGCCATAGCGACGACGCCTACAGACACTGCGTTTTTTTTTAGATTTAACACGTCTGATATGTTTTTAATGATAGTGTCTGTCGCATTGGTGATTATTAAAACGTCATTTCTGCATACATTAGTGTATTCAACGGGTCTTCATAAATGTGGCAGTCGAGAAAAGGCGGGAAACGCATCAGGCAGTGGAAAACGAAGAAACGAAATTTAAAAATAGGGAGTTATGGCTTAAATATGTGCTCCGAAAAGAGTTTCTGAAATACACTCATTTATATTCGCTTAAGGATGTAAGGATTAAAATTTTTATTTAAATTTTTTAAAGTGAAAGAATTGAAATCGAAAACTATCCCGATTTATTTCTTTATTTTTAATGTTATGTTTATTTTAAGAGGGTATATGGCTTATAGTGTCCCTATTTGAATATCTGTAAAGATAAATATAATATTTGAGTTTTATTTAAGAGATTCCAATACACTCCCCCCCCCCCCAAAAAAAAAATATAAATCATCTAATTTCAAGTTCTGCAGATAATTATTTTGTTACTAGGGAATTATTTTTTTCCTTTTTTTTTTTGGTTTCACAATGGGAAGGTTAATTTACCTCTGAGCGACACTTTTTTGCACACAATAGGGAAAATGGCCAGGTCACACGGACCCCGAAGGCTCAGAGAAGGTTGCGGGAGGAGACCCACTGGAACAGCTGTTGGGAGACAGATGGTAGCCTCCCGTCATGGTCATTCAGCGTGTTCTTCAACGTGCACAGAGTATGGCTCTCCCGCACACGGGACCACAGCTTAGCGTTACATCCGACGGACGGCGGCCTTTCCAAGCCCATCGGTGTCCCCTACTGACCGTGGGCAGGGCGGGGAATTTTGCGGAAATAAATCTCAACGCTGACCCAGCTGGGACTCGAACCTGGGAATTGCAGATTACGAGCCTGGCACGCTACCGGCTGAACCACCCCTGACCCAATCATTTTATGACAAATTGAAATCTTAATTTTCCTTGCGAAGTAAGAGTACTAGAAATGGCGAATCAACCAAATTGTGGAATGCTTATGTCACTTTGGTGAAGAAATGGTTAGCCTCTGGTGGTCTAGAGATTATGACGCCCAACATGCTTACCTCCGCAAAACTCCCTGGCCTGCCCACGGTCAGTAGGGGACACCGATGTGCTTGGAAAGGCCGCCGTCCGTCGGATGGAACGTTAAGCAGTGGCCCCGTGTGCGGTAGAGCCATACCCTGTGCACGTTAAAGAACACGCTGGATGGCCTTGACGGGAGGCTACCATCTGTCTCCCAACAGCTGTTCCAGTGGGTCCACTCCCCCAACCTTATCTGAACCTTCGGGGTCCATGTGACCTGGCCATTTAGCCCATGGTGTGCAAAAAAGTACCGCTCAGAGGTAAAAACTCAACATGCTTCTGGGGGATGCGGGTTCGAACCCCACTCAGGACAACCAATTTTTTAAACTAATTATTTCAAGAAATTCATTAATTGAACATAGAATATCTAACAAAGTATCACATGATGAATGGTAATCAGTTTTAATTGCTGAAAACCGATTTAAAATGTTGAAATTTTAAATCAAATTATTTTAATGTTTCCTACTAATTATTTTAGCAATTACGAGAAAAAAATTAGAAATTTGAATCGTGGCTGAAACCGATTTCGAAGTCGTCTGTTGCTATTTTGAATACTGCAAAACCGGGGCACGAATTCATCCCTATTATCCGACTGTCAAAAGAAAAATATTTTTCAGTTACTTCAGCAAATAAAAAGTTACATATCTACGACCTCATAGACAAAGTAGAAATCTATATTTCCCTATAATTTTATTTTAAACAAACTAAAAATGAGAAAAAAATTGATGCAATCGTTCAAGAATTATAACGCAACACAGGAAAAAGATCAACCAAGAGTCAGAAATATGCTAAAAATAATAGCTCACCAACAACAATCATAGTCGTTATCACGTAATAATACCGCAAAGCATTATTACACGAAGTTTATTTTTATTTCACGCTTGCGAAAAAGCGGAATTATCTCCACCACATACAAAGGTAATTTTTATCTCCCAGCTAATACGAACTTTAAAGTCGAAGCGCAGTCTTCATTGTTCCTCGTGCCACACCCTTTACCCCCCCCCCCGTTGTTAAGTGCGCGTGCCCTATGGGCGTTGCCAGAACCGCAATAGTTGCTGCCCTTAATTAGCGCCATTTCGTAACTAGCTAGAGATGACGTCAAGAACCGTGCGTCACGATCTTCATCTGACGGATGTGCCTGTGCGTTGCCACCTTCAGATAACTAATTCAGGTGTGCCGAAAAAAAAATATTACGAGATATTTCAACATGTAATTATTAGAATCAACAAACATGATGCAGGTGTTTTATGAATTATTTACTAGTGAATTATCGCAGTTTGGTGAGGCTGTTATTAATTTTAAATGATGCTGATAATGTTTGTATAGTTATTAAATATTGATTGGCTATCGCAGTGGTTCTCAACCTTTTACGATTCACATACCCCCTGGAAATGTGTATGTAACTGGCGTACCCCTTGTATAGATTGTTATACTATAACTGTAGTTTATTCTATGATTATTTTTACTTTGTTACTAGATCTAGCGACTTTTGAGCTCTCACGACGTACCCGACGTTGAGAAACTCTAGGCTATTGTACAAAAACTATTCTTTCTCGCAATAGGGAGCGAGACTTAGGGCTTAGAAATTTTACTAAATTAAGCTTTTGATGGTTGGTTATTTTACCTCTGAGCGGCACTTTTTTGCACACCATGGGCTAAATGGCCAGGTCACAAGGACCCCGAAGGCTCAGAGAAAGTTGGGAGAGAGGACCCACTGGAACAGCTGTTGGGAGACAGATGGTAGCCTCCCGTCAAGGTCATCCAGCGTGTTTAACGTGCACAGGGTATGACTCTCCCGCACACGGGGTCACGGCTTAACGTCCCATCCGACGGACGGCAGCATTTCCAAGCCCATCGGTGTCCCCTACTGAGCGTGGGCAGGGCGGGGAATTTTGCGGAGATAAATCTCAACGCTGACCCTGCTGGGACTCGAACCTGGGAACTGCAGATTACGAGCCTGGCACGCTACCGACTGAGCCACCCCCGCCCCAGCTTTTGATGAAAAGTGTTATTGGACTAACTTTAAAATTTTAATTTTTTTTTAAATATTCTAAATTTCAATATTCAATAATATTCGACAATATTTTGGATGAAGACAATGACTCTACAGAAAAGAAATGGTAAATATTTTTTGATAGGAATTAACTACTTCAGTATTTTTTTTTCCTACAGAACTGCAGAAAAAAAAAATCAGCATTTTGTTAATCATCAATTGATCTTCCAACAACTTAATTCTCCAAACAGCAATGAATATTTGAATTTAGAAATGTTTCCTATCCACATTTTGGGGCGGGGGTGGCTCAGTCGATAGCGTGCCAGGCTCGTAATCTGTAGTTCCCAGGTTCGAGTCCCAGCTGGGTCAGCGTTGAGATTTATCTCCGCAAAATTCCCCGCCCTGCCCACGGTCAGAAGGGGGCACCGATGGGCTTGGAAAGGCCACCGTCCGTCGGATGGGACGTTAAGCCGTGGCCCCATGTGCGGGAGAGCCATACCCTGTGCACGTTAAAGAACACGCTGGATGGCCTTGACGGGAGGCTACCATCTGTCTCCCAACAGCTGTTCCAGTGGGTCCCCTCCCTCAACCGTCTCTGAGCCTTCGGGGTCCATGTGACCTGGCCATTTAGCCCATGGTGTGCAAAAAAGTGCCGCTCAGAGTAAAACAACCCAACTATCCGCATTTTATAAAACAATATTTTGGTAGGACACAGCTTCATTAAGAGAATTTCCATGTTATGCGAATGGGAATCTAAATTGGAATATCTTGTAAAATATGCATTTAATGGAAAGATATCGCTGAAGATAAATTAAAGATCGTTATCAAATCTATTGTCGTAATATATTTTAACAATATTCGCTCAGTATTTAAAGAGATGTGGAAGTTGGAATATTTAACATGAAATTATCTTGTTTTATTAAAAAAAGAATCATTCATAATTATCTAATATTGAAATAATCAGTATATTTATTAAATAATAAGCATTGTTTCTAAACATTTAAGTTTTAATTTTTGAGGTCAACTGTTATGCAACATTATTGTTGCGAAATATTCTAACTTCTGTAGTTCTTTAAACAATGAAATAGCATTGTTAAAAATCGAGATTTGAATAGATTTGATTATTATGCTTATCTTGAATATTATGGTACGCCAGTGTAATTCGTTGAAAATTAGAATTATTATTTTGATGTAAGAGGTTCAAAAAATAATTTTAAAAATGTGTAAAAAAAAAGGTTTCATTACAGGCATTTTAACTACAATGTTTAACTACTTTTATAGACATTAATGTTACGAGTAATTATTCGTGCGAATTTCTTCCAGATAAGCCCCCGTAGTAGCAAAGTGGCTGCAGTGCAAAATATTATTTATGTAGACAGAAATACAGTCGTATCAGAATAATATGACCACCTACCATACAGTCGCTCAAAAAAGTATCCGAACACTATGGTTGATTACAGAATTTAGAAAAAAATATCTGGCAATGATATTTTTTTAGAAATTAGTGATCTGGCAACCTTCGTGTCACGTGATTACAGAATTCAGGAAAAATATCTGGAGCGTGTACAGCAACTGTACACGCTCCAGTTACCGTTCACAGCAAACTGGAGCGTGTGCAGTTACTGCACACGCTCCAGTTTGCTGTGAACGGTAACTGCACACGCTCAATATTTCCGTGAGTGAGCCCACACGATCTAGTATCAAAATAATATGACCACCTACAGTCGCTCAAAAAAATATTCGAACACTACGGTTGATTACAGAATTCCAGAAAAAATATTTGGCAACGATTTTTTCAGAAATTAGTGATCTGGCAACCTTCGTGTCACGTGACACGAAGGTTGCCAGATCACTAATTTCTAAAACAATCGTTGCCAGATATTTTTTCCGAATTCTGTAATCAACCATAGTTTTCGGATATTTTTTGAGCGACTGTACATATACTATGGTAGGTGGTCATATTATTCTGATACGACTGTGTATGTCTGATTATAATTGCAAATGATACTTCAAATAAGTCCAATTGTAATTCATGACTGTAATGCAAGTTGTTTCTTAACAGTCGACTTGTACAATGGTTAAAAAAAAATAAAGAAATTTGTTTTACTCACCCATTAACCAGAGGGGGTGTTGCAAAGGCCGGAAGGTCAGAAAGGTCTTCCTGATGGTCGTAGACCAAGGTCTCGACCATGGAGCCCTTAGAGCTTCCAAAAGATACCCTGAAACGAAAATAAGCACTTTATTAAAACGTGTCAGAGTTATAGCACTGGTGATTATAAAGATCAATCATTTGTATCTAAGATACCGGCATCAAAACTAAAATATTTGTTTTATAAAACACACATAGTAACCGAATTTTTGTTTGTAGAATGAAGTAGTGAATGAGTAACAGAACGAATGAAGATGGAAACGAGGATGAATAGTAGGTTGGGTTGTTTTTCCTCTGAGCGGACCCATTGGAACAGTGGTTGGAGACAGATGGTAGTCTCCCGTCAAGGCCATCCAGCTTGTTCTTTACAACAGGGTATGGGTATGACTCTCCTGCACATGGGGCAATGGCTCAATGTCCCATCCGACGGACGGCGGCATTTCCAAGCCAATCGGTGTCCCCTACTGACCGTGGGCAGGGCGGGGAGTTTTGCGAAGACAAATCTCAACGTTGACCCATGACTCGAAATTGGGAACTACAGATTCCGAGCCTGGCGCGCTACCAACTAAGCTCCCCCCCCCCACCTGTGTAGCAGAACGATGAAGGTGGAAACGAGGATGAGTAGGATAACGGTGAAGATGGATACGAAGATGAGGAGCTGAACGGTGAAGGTAGAAACGAGGATGAGTAGGAGAATGGTGAAGGTGGAACGAGGATGAGGAGTAGAACGGTGAAGGTGGAACGAGGATGAGGAGTAGAACGATGAAGGTGGGAACCGAGGATGAGGAGCAGAACGATGAAGGTGGGAACCGAGGATGAGGAGTAGAACGATGAAGGTGGAACCGAGGATGAGGAGCAGAACGGTGAAGGTGGAACCGAGGATGAGTAGCAGAACGATGAAGGTGGAAACGAGATGAGGAGTAGAACGATGTAGGTGTAAACGAGGATGAGGAGCAGAACGATGAAGGTGTAAACGAGGATGAGGAGCAGAACGATGAAGGTGGAGACGAGGATGAGGAGCAGAACGATGAAGGCGGAAACGGGAATAAATATCAAAATGATTAGAATCGCAAGGGAAAAAAGAATAGTTGTAGTAATGAGGTTTGCAAAAATAATATTCACAGACAACTGATTTAGAATTTTCAAATAAAGCGTCATTCTATATTAATAGATGTTATTTGTTTTCGGTCGTCGAATGAATACATCTCTTCGTAATTCATGCTCGTACCTTGAACAGCGACAAACTTCCTTAGTCTCCTATTCATATGGCTTCTCTGCAGAGTTGAAAGGCTTACTGGAAAACAAACCTTAATATCGGTTTTCAGTTTCCTTCATGTTATCGTTCAGTAAAGGCAAATGACGTACAACAGTTATTATGTAAATGAGAAAAACTTTTTTTTTAAACTTTGGCTTATCTAATTACATTTATATTTCAAGTTTTAGTTTTATGTTCTTTTTTTACTCACTATTACATTATGATGTTGGGTTGTTTTACCTCTGAGCGGCACTTTTTTGCACACCATGGGCTAAATGGCCAGGTCACATGGACCCCGAAGGCTCAGAGAAGGTTGGGGGAGGTGACCCACTGGAACAGCTGTTGGGAGACAGATGGTAGCCTCCCGTCAAGGCCATCCAGCGTGTTCTTTAACGTGCACAGGGTATGACTCTCCCGTACACGCGGCCACGGCTTAACGTCCCATCCGACGGACGGTGGCCTTTCCAAGCCCATCGATGTCCCCTACTGACCGTGGGGAGGGCGGGGAATTTTGCGGAGATAAATCTCAACGCTGACCCAGCTGGGACTCGAACCTGGGAACTGCAGATTACGAGCCTGTCGCGCTACCGACTGAGCCACCCCCGCCCCTACATTATGATGTAGTTAAGCATTAAAATTATATATAGATGTTGATTGTTGTTGATTTAAAGAAATGTTTGCGATGGGAAATCATTATTCTATTAAAAAGTAGAAAAAAAATAGAATTAAAAATGTGAAAATACCTATGAAACAGAATCGCAAAGGGTGGGGATTGCCCAGTCTGTAGCGCGCCAGTCTTGTAATCTGCAGTTCCCAGCTTCGAGTCAGGGATGAGATATTTCTCCGCAAAACTCCCCGCCCTGCTCACGGTCAGTATAGCCATCGATGGGCTTGAAATATCACCGTCCGTCCGATGGGACGTCAAGCCATGGCCTCGTGTGCGAGAGAGCCATACCCTGTGCACGTTAAAGAACACTTTAGATAGTTTTCATAAGAGGCTACCATCTGTCTCCCAACACTGTTTCAGTGGGTCCCCTCTCCCAACCTTCTCCGAGCCTTTGGAGTCCTTGTCACCTGGCCACTGCGTGCACAAAAAGTGACTTTCAGATGTAAAACAACCCAACCGATGTGCTTGTAGAGGTCGCCGTCCGTCGGATAGGTTGTTAAAACGTGTTCTACGTTCAGGAGAGCGCATTCATTGAACACCTCAAAGAACACGCTGGATATCCTTGACGGAAGACTACATTTGTCCCCTAATTATTGCTGTCCAGTGGATCCCCTTCCACCAACCTTTTCTGATCTCGTGACCTGGCCTTTTAAAGCCCCTTGTGTGCCAAAAAATGCCGCTCACAGCAGTAATGTATCGGGGTTTGTAAGAATAAATTGCTTTACTTCTGAGCGGTATTTTTTTTTACATAAATAGTTTAAATGATCTGCTCATGAAGACCCCGAGGACTCAGAAGGTTCGGAGCTTCTCAGCTAGCATTGATTTTGGGGCGGGGGTGGCTCAGTCGGTAGCGCGCCAGGCTCGTAATCTGTAGTTCCCAGGTTCGAGTTCTAGCTGGGTCAGCGTTGAGATTTATCTCCGCAAAATTTCCCGCCCTGCCCACGGTCAGTAGGGGAACCGATGGGCTTGGAAAGGCCGCCGTCCGTCGGATGGGACGTTAAGCCGTGGCCCCGTGTGCGGGAGAGCCATATCCTGTGCACGTTAAAGAACACGCTGGATGGCCTTGACGGGAGGCTACCATCTGTCTCCCAACAGCTGTTCTAGTGGGTCCCCTCCCCCAACCTTCTGAGCCTTCGGGGTCCATGTGACCTGGCCATTTAGCCCATGGTGTGCAAAAAAGTGCCGCTCAGAGGTAAAACAACCCAACTCAGAAGGTTCGGGGGGATGAGACCCACTGGTCAGCAGTTACGAGACGAAACGAATAGTAACCTCCTGTCTTGGTCATCCAGCATGTTTTTACCATGCACATCGTAAGGATTTCTCCCGCACAAGGGACCATGGCTTAACGTTATCTCTGATGGACAGCGGTCTTTCCAAGGCTATTAGTGTTACTTTTCTTACCTAAGGCAGTGGTCAGGGTTCAGCAGATATACATCTCAAAGCACGCAGAGTTCGAACTTGAACATGGAAATGAAGATTATGAGCCTGACGCGCTACAGACTGAGCCAAACTCCGCTCCCGAGGCCCAGAGGTCTGCACGAGCCTATCACAGTTTAAGATACCCCAGAGGAGATTTATTCGGAAGGAGAGGCCTCGGCAGAAAGGAAATACTGATAAAGGAATAGCTATAACCTATCCGGGGCTCGATCTTGGTCCCGTTGGGCAGGAACTCCAGATTTTAGTTTCGGGGCGGGGTGCTAGAATTCAGTTTCGGTGTTGGTGTTAGAATTCAGTTTCGGGGAGGGCGCTAGAATTTAGTTTCGGGGAGGGCGCTAGTATTTAGATTCGGGGAGGGCGCTAGTATTTAGATTCGGGGAGGGCGCTAGTATTTAGATTCGGGGAGGGCGCTAGTATTTAGATTCGGGGAAGGCGCTAGTATTTAGATTCGGGGAAGGCGCTAGTATTTAGATTCGGGGAAGGTGCTAGAATTTAGATTCGGGGAGGGCGCTAGTATTTAGATTCGGGGAGGGCGCTAGTATTTAGATTCGGGGAAGGCGCTAGTATTTAGATTCGGGGAAGGTGCTAGAATTTAGTTCCGGAGAGGGCACTAGAATTCAGTCTCGGGGAGGGCGCTAGAATTCAGTTTTGGGGTGGATGCTAAAATTTGGTTTCGGAAAGGGTCTCGGAATTTAGTTTTGGGGGGTTTAGAGAATTTAGTTTCAGGGAGGCTTCATAAACTTAGTTTTGGGAAGGTCCAAGAATTTATTTTCCAAGAGGTTTCGAGAATTTAGTTTTGGGAAGGATTTCATAATTATTTTCGGGGAGGGGGATGAGAATTTAGTTTCAGGAAGTCTTCGAGAATTTGGGTTCTCGGACGGTTCGAGAATTTATTTTCGGGGAGGTTGTACGAGAAAATGTTTTTTGAAGGCTTCGACAATTTAGGTACGAGAAGAGTCAGAGAATTTAATTTCAGGGAAAATTTTGAGAATTTAGGTTCGGAGAAGCTTCCAGAATTTTGTTTCCAGAAGGGGAGGAGAAATAGTTTCAGGGAGGCTTAGAGAATTTAGTTTCTGGGTGGGTGTTAGAATTTGGTTTCAGTGAGGGTGTCAGAATTTAATTTTTGGGGGTTTAGAGAATTTAGTTTCAGGGAAATTTGAGAATTAATTTCGGGAGGCTCGCAGAAATTAAGATCGAGAAAGTATTTTTGGGTGAGTGGGAAGGGAGAGGGGATACGATAATAAAAAAATAATAAATAAATACCCCCTCAAGTTTGCCACAGAGGTCTGACAGGAGCCCGTCAGTTTATATTCCATAGTCAAACGTCTGAGAGGATGGCAGGACCTCAGCAGAAAACTTTTTGGGTGAGTGGGAAGGGAGAGGGGATACGATAATAAAAAAATAATAAATAAATACCCCCTCAAGTTTGCCACAGAGGTCTGACAGGAGCCCGTCAGTTTATATTCCATAGTCAAACGTCTGAGAGGATGGCAGGACCTCAGCAGAAAACTTTTTGGGTGAGTGGGAAGGGAGAGGGGATACGATAATAAAAAAATAATAAATAAATACCCCCTCAAGTTTGCCACAGAGGTCTGACAGGAGCCCGTCAGTTTATATTCCATAGTCAAACGTCTGAGAGGATGGCAGGACCTCAGCAGAAAACTTTTTGGGTGAGTGGGAAGGGAGAGGGGATACGATAATAAAAAAATAATAAATAAATACCCCCTCAAGTTTGCCACAGAGGTCTGACAGGAGCCCGTCAGTTTATATTCCATAGTCAAACGTCTGAGAGGATGGCAGGACCTCAGCAGAAAACTTTTTGGGTGAGTGGGAAGGGAGAGGGGATACGATAATAAAAAAATAATAAATAAATACCCCCTCAAGTTTGCCACAGAGGTCTGACAGGAGCCCGTCAGTTTATATTCCATAGTCAAACGTCTGAGAGGATGGCAGGACCTCAGCAGAAAACTTTTTGGGTGAGTGGGAAGGGAGAGGGGATACGATAATAAAAAAATAATAAATAAATACCCCCTCAAGTTTGCCACAGAGGTCTGACAGGAGCCCGTCAGTTTATATTCCATAGTCAAACGTCTGAGAGGATGGCAGGACCTCAGCAGAAAACTTTTTGGGTGAGTGGGAAGGGAGAGGGGATACGATAATAAAAAAATAATAAATAAATACCCCCTCAAGTTTGCCACAGAGGTCTGACAGGAGCCCGTCAGTTTATATTCCATAGTCAAACGTCTGAGAGGATGGCAGGACCTCAGCAGAAAACTTTTTGGGTGAGTGGGAAGGGAGAGGGGATACGATAATAAAAAAATAATAAATAAATACCCCCTCAAGTTTGCCACAGAGGTCTGACAGGAGCCCGTCAGTTTATATTCCATAGTCAAACGTCTGAGAGGATGGCAGGACCTCAGCAGAAAACTTTTTGGGTGAGTGGGAAGGGAGAGGGGATACGATAAAAAAAAAATAATAAATACCCCCTCAAGTTTGCCACAGAGGTCTGACAGGAGCCCGTCAGTTTATATTCCATAGTCAAACGTCTGAGAGGATGGCAGGACCTCAGCAGAAAAACGACACACACACACATCCATGCCTTACCCGAGGCTCGAACCCTGGTTCCTTAAAACTCGGCCACGGGACTTGAGCAAAGTTTCCCGATTAATAAATTATTCCATCGGACAGGAAAGTTTAAAATGATACCTTACACATCATAAAATTTTATAGTGTTACTTTTAATGTTGGACCTATACTATGGGGCAAAATAAAATTATACAAAGTCCTGTTTTGGATTTCAGTCCATAGGTTTTTTTTTAACGTCCCATCGTTGATTAAATAACAAACTGGACGGCTTCGAAAAGGATGCTACCATCAGATCTCCTAACAGCTCCCCGGGGGTCCCTTCCCCCAACCTTCATCTGGGTCCTTGCAACCGGGTTGGGTTGTTTTACCTCTGAGCGGCACTTTTTTGCACACCATGGGCTAAATGGTCAGGTCACATGGACCCCGAAGGGTCAGAGAAGTTTGGGGGAGGGGACCCACTGGAACAGCTGTTGGGAGACAGATGGTAGCCTCCCGTCAAGGCCATCCAGCGTGTTCTTTAACGTGCACAGGGTATGGCTCTCTCCCGCACACGGGGCCACGGCTTAACGTCCCATCCGACGGACGGCGGCCTTTTCAAGTCCATCGGTGTCCCCTACTGACCGTGGGCAGGGCGGGGAAATTTTGCGGAGATAAATCTCAACGCTGACCCAGCTGGGACTCGAACCTGGAAACTACATATTACGAGCCTGGAGCACTACCAACTGAGCCACCCCTTCCCCCCTTGCAACCGGGACATTTCAGTCCATAGTGTGAAAAAAAAAATTGCTGCTCAAGAGTCAAACAAACCAACCCGTGATTAAAATTGATTTGTTTATGATCTTTAATTTATCATCAGTTACATTTTTTCATTCAATGCATATTTTAAAAGTTATAGAGTTTGGAAGTCGGTTACACATAATAATGGAAATTCTTTAATATTTTGGTACCGCAGTAAAATACACCTCTCCCATGATTTACACGGTAGAAAAGTTCCGGGAAATCACCATGTAAATCGAAACCAAGAATATATGGAAAGAAAAGGGGGGATATGTTCCGAAAAAATCCTTTTTTATTTATACGTGCTTATCTCAAATTTCAGTTCATCAGTAAAAATGAGCATTGTTTTGCCTTTCAGTTGCACTAATTCTGATAAGCTTAGATTAATTCCTCATACATTCGAAGCGGTTTTGGTTACGAAAAATACTCATCGTTAATGTAGACGTACAGTCGCTCAAAAAAAAAATATCCAAACACTAATGGTGGGCAATTGTTTTCGTATCTACACTGCGCATGCGTATTGACGTGGCCGTCCTACTGGAAACTACGAGACGAATCTTCGGTCGCGCACGGGAAGGATTGGGTTGTTTTACCTCTGAGCGGCACTTTTTTGCACACCATGGGCTAAATGGCCAGGTCACATGGACCCCGAAGGCTCAGAGAAGGTTAGGGGAGGGGACCCACTGAAACAGCTGTTGGGAGACAGATGGTAGCCTCCCGTCAAGGCCATCCAGCGTGTTCTTTAACGTGCACAGGGTATGGCTCTCCCACACACGGGACCACGGCTTAACGTCCCATCCGACGGATGGCGGCCTTTCCAAGCCCATCGGTGTCCCCTACTGACCGTGAGCAGGGCGGGGAATTTTGCGGAGATAAATCTCAACGCTGACCCAGCTGGGACTCGAACCTGGGAACTACAGATTACGAGCCTGGCGCGCTACCGACTGAGCCACCCTCGCCCCACGCACGGGAAGGAAATCTCGGTTCAAGGCGGATTTTCTGACTGTCTTGGCGGCCACAAAAAACTTTTGCGGGCCGCTATTTGCCCACCCCTGACCTAAACGATTCCGGAAAAAGGCGGAAATACGTGAGGGTAATGACCGGAAGCACGAGTAGTTCTAAACTTGGGTCATTAATCAGTGACTATTTCCGTAGCTAGGTCTTTTGCAATCTTAAATAAAACTCTTTTTTTAAATAAATTCTATTATTCTTTCTATGTACATTTAACAAGCAATTGTTAAGTTCTTGATGACCTGCAAAGTTTAAATCTTATCTGTAAGACATTGATTAATTTCAGTTACAAATTATTTTCAATCATTTGCATCTTCTTTCCAATAAATACATTGTCTTACATCTCTTAACAATGCATACAGTCGCTCAAAAAAGTATCCGAACACTACGGTTGATTACAAAATTCAGAAACCATATCTGGCAACGATTTTTTTAGAAATTAGTGATCTAGCAACTTCGTGTCACGTGATTACAGAATTCAGGAAAAATATCTGGAGCGTGTACAGCAACTGTACACGCTCCAGTTTGCTGTGAACGGTAACGCTCACGCTCAATATTTCCGTGAGTGAGCCCACACGATCTAGTATCAAAATAATATGATCACGTACAGTCGCTCAAAAAAGTATCTGAACACTATGGTTGATTAGAGAATTCAGAAAAAAAATCTGGCAAAAATTTTTTTTAGAAATTAGTGATCTGGCAACCTTGACACGAAGGTTGTCAGATCACTACTTTCTAAAAAAAATCGTGGCCAGATATTTTTTCTGAATTCTGTAATCAACCGTAGTGTTCGGATACTTTTTTGAGCGACTGTACATCAAAAGCATGGGAAATGAATGTGGGTATTACGTTCTCTCCCATTTCTTGATTTATTATTTCTTTCTACGAATTTATAATAAACCTTTATTTAATCAGTTTACATTTAAAACACTGAGAAATTTTCGCAACCTTCTTCCGCAAGTCTTCGTTATCCCCCTCCCGCAAGTTCTAACTACGCTACGGTCACAAATAGTTGAAATAAGAAAAAAGTTTTCAATTTACAAAGCAAAACTTTAGCATTACTTCTTACCTAAGAAATGTTATCCATTTGATCTTTTTCGCAGGCTTATTGACGCATTCATATACTACGCACGTACCCATTTTTCAAACACATTCTGTCGTTCGTTAGCACTTAACGATAGATACGCATCGAGCCAAAGCCGTCTGAAGAGAAAGGCCTGAATGTCACGTGACTAATGACGTCAAAAGTGGGGGCCGTGCATCGCATCATAGAAATTAATCAGATCCGCTGACTCGAGCTAGCCGTGCATCGCAGCTCGAGCCAGCGGATTCGATTCGTTTCTAATTCGATGTGTGTGTTATTTAAATGATTTCATTTCCTATACTGAATTGAATCAAATATCAATTATAAAGGAAATTATCATAAATATGGCGAAGAATTTCATTCTTGTAGGAAATATTTTATTTTCATAGATGTGAAAATACCCTCATTTCTCAATGGCAAATATATTCAATAGACATATTATCTGAAAATAGTTACACATATTTTTTATTAATTATATTTAATTGTAAATGGTATTATACGGAAGTAGAATTTTAAAGCGTAACTTTGATTTTTTTTTAATTTTGTAAAAAATTTTTTGAAACGAAATATATGAGCTACATTTGAAAACATATTGGAAGAGATAAATATCTATTCTCAGGTTAGCAAAATATATACATACTAACTTCAGATTAAAATTCCACTTTCGTATAATACCATTTACAATTAAATATAATTTCTGTGGGTGTTTTCACGTCTATGAAAATAAAATATTTCCTACAAGAATGAAATTCTTCGCCACATTTATGATAATTTGCTTTAAAATTGATGTTTGATTCAATTCAGTATAGGAAATGAAATCATTTAAATAACACACACATCGAATTAGAAATGAATCAGATCCGCTGGCTCGAGCTATGATGCGATGCACGGCCCCCGCTTTTGACGTCATTAGTCACGTGACATCAGGCCTTTTCAGACGGCTCTGATCGAGCACGCTTATGAGTTGGGTTCTTTTACCTCTGAGCGGCACTTTTTTGCACACCATGGGCTAAATGGCCAGGTCACATGGACCCCGAAGGCTCAGAGAAGGTTGGGGGAGGGGACCCACTGGAACAGCTGTTGGGAGTCAGATGGTAGCCTCCCGTCAAGGCCATCCAGCGTGTTCTTTAACGTTCACAGGGTATGGCTCTCCCACACACGGGGCCACGGCTTAACGTCCCATCCGACGGACGGTGGCCTTTCTAAACCCATCGGTGTCCCAGACTTTGTGGAACACCCTTTGCGCACGTTAAGGAACACGGTGGATGGCCTTGCAGGAAGGCTACCCTCTGTCTCCCATCAGCTGTCCAACGGGATCCTTTCCCAATAGCTTTTTCTGAATTCTCGGGGTTCTTGTAACCTGGCCATTTATCATATAGTGTGCAAAAAATGTGCCGCTGAGGAGCATAGCAACCCGAGACGGGAGGAGTCAGTCAAGACTTCGGTGACTCACCGCCCCCCCCCCATGTGTGCTTCCCGTATATAAACAGGGAACAGCCGTAGGATAAAAAAGAGAGTTTAGGAAAAATGGGTTTTTCCTCCATAAGACTTCCTTCTGAGTCACATAGCGAGGTTCAAAATGTCCGCTCCTGTTCCCCAAATCATGGCAAAGCCAAGCGCCCTACCACTAATCCGCCGATTTTCACGTGACCTTCTCTTGTTCCAGGGCACAGCTGGGAAATGGAATAGCGGGGGAGGGATTGTGGAGGTATAATACCACCCCAAGCCACGTGGCAGCCGGGGCCGCTTCAAAAGAGGCTTTATGTGTCAGCGAGCTTTCTCTGGGAGGCAAATAATGGCAAGGAGGAGATCCTTTTCAAAGAGAAGGTGATCACAAAGCGTTTTGAAACTTTCTAGCTTCTTAACGAAAATTGTTATCAATACTAGAAGAGGCTTCAGGAGAAACAAAACTTTATCGATTCTTAGCAAAGAATTTTTAGCAATAGTAGAAGAAGCCTCAGGGGAGACAAAACTTTCTCGATCCTTAACACGGAATTTTTGGCAATAGCAGAAGATTCCTCAGGGGAGACAAAACTTTCTCGATTCTTAGCAAAGAATTTTTAGCAATAGTAGAAGAAGCCTCAACGGAAATAAAACTTTCTCGATCCTTAACAAGAAATTTTTGGCAATAGTAGAAGAGGCCTCAGGGGAATAAAAACTTTCCCGATCCTTAACAAGGAATTTTTGGCAATAGTAGAAGAGGCCTCATGGGAAACAAAACTTTCTCGATCCTTAACAAGGAATTTTTGGCAATAGTAGAAGAGGTCTCAGGGGGATAAAAACTTTCTCGATCCTTACCAAGAAATTTTTGGCAATAGTAGAAGAGGCCTCAGGGAGACAAAACCTTTTCGACCCTTAACACGGATTTTTTTTTTTTAAGTAAGAGTAGAAGAAGCCTCAAGGGAAACAAAACTTTCTCGATCCTTAACAAGAAATTTTTGGCAATAGTAGAAGAGGCCTCAGGGAAACAAAACTTTTTCGATCCTTAACACGAAATTTTTGGCGATAGTAGAAGAGGCCTCACGGAATCAAAACCTTCTCGATCCTTAACACGGAATTTTTGGCAATAGTAGAAGAGGCCTCAGGGGAATCAAAACTTTCTCTATCCTTAATACAGAATTTTTTTAGCAAGAGTAGATGAGGCCTCAGTGGAGACAAAACTTTCTCGATCGGAATTTTTAGCAAGAGTAGAAGAGTCCTCATGGAAAACAAAAATTTCTAGCTTCCTTGCACAAAATTGTTATGAACAGTGGAAGTGGACTCAAAGGAAAGAAAATTTTCTGGTGTTTAAAAATAAAATCATCAACATTCGAAATGGTCTGACGAAGGACAATTTTCTAGTCTTGAAACAATTCATTATCAACAGTGGAAATTGAAAAAAGAAATAAGATTTTCTTCAGTCTTAATTCAAAATAAAAGTATAATCAATATGAAGAGCGGAAGTAGCCTCACGGAAGTGAAACTTTCTGGCATCTTAAAACAAAACAACAGTAACTTGGAACTCTCTACCGAACGATATCACTAATTTAAATTCAAAACCTATTACGCCACTCCTATTTGAATACCGAAACATTTGACCAACAATAACTATCTTTTCACCCTTATTTCCCCTCCTCGTCTTTTCTCTTTGTCTCGATTATCCGCAATCTTTTTGCTTTTCCCTATTCATTCATTTAATATTACTCTCTGTTGTCATAAACCTTCTTTTCCTTTGCCCCCAGATTTCATGTTTCTTATCATATTTCTATTATAGGTTTGTCTCCGTCTGTGCCACGTGTCATTTTGTTTATACATATAAAACTAATCATACAATTCCTGTAAACATGTTTCTATTTTTCTACTATCCTCAATATTTCTTTTTAATTTCTCAAATGTATTGGGGCTTGGGTTGGGTTGTTTTACCTCTGAGCGACACTTTTTTGCACACCATAGGCTAAATGTCCAGGTCACAAGGATCCCGAAGGTTCAGAGAAGGTTCGGTGAGGGGACCCACTGGAATATCTGTTGGAGGACAGATGGTAGCTTCCTGTAAAGGCCATCCAGTGTGTTCTTTAACGTGCACAAGGTATGGGTCTCCCACAGACGGGGCCACGGCTTAATGTCCCATCTGACGGACGGCGACCTTTCCAAGCTCATCGGTGTCCCCTACTGACCGTGGGCAGGGCGGGGATTGTACTGAGCATCAAGCCACTTGAACGTTTAAATTAATATCCAGAATTACCTGTACCTTGGCTTTAGTGTAAGCCCCTTCATGGAATAAATTATTATTATTAGGAAGAGTGGAAGTCGCCTCCACGGAGACAAAACGGGACAAAACCAAATGGCGTCCAAAAACGTTTCCAATTCACTGCGAATTCGTTATTGGTAATGGTTTTGTTTTGGAAACACCAGAAACCGTGGTATGGTTCACACAACGTCAAGAAGCTCATACCGTCTTCTGTGTGTCCGCCAGCTTTCTCTGCGACATACACAACGGTTTCAGGGGAGCGAGGAGGGATTTCAAACGGAGGGTGACCACATAGAGACGGTTGCTAGGAGCTAAAGTGGAGGAGAGAAGGGGTCGTCATGGGCCATTCAACAGGGACGTGACAGTCGTGTGTCGCAAGTCACGAGGTTCGAATGCAGTGCTATTATTCTTTGGTTGTTGGGAGGGGATGGGGATCACGGGTGAGGGGAGAGCTCTTTGTTGTCTTTAGGATGTGGATGATGTGGCGGGGAGGATGATCTATGTCGTGAGAAAACGGGAAATGGACAAATGGTGGATGATGAGGTTAAACGGAAAAGTGGTAAACAAGCCTTGTGGAGAGTCTGTTAAAATCATCACTGAGAGAAAAGATGGACTCTGAAATCAAAAAACTACTTCTACCTTAAAAAAATAATAAATACCCCCTCAAGCAGCTGCGTGCCACAGAGGTCTGACAGGAGCCTGTCAGTTTATATGCCAGAGTAGAAGGTCTGAGAGGATGGCAGGACCTCAGCAGATAAACGACATATACATCCATGCTTTAACCGGGGCTCGAACCCAGGTCCCTTAAATCAGTAGCCAAGCGTGCTAACCACTTGGCCATATGGAAATCCACATTCAAACTTCCCTTGCTTTGAAAATATGGGGTTTACCTAAAAATACACAAAAACGGAAATTTTCATTTAAATCTTTAAAAATCTCGAATTTTAAAAATATTAGTTTAATATTTAAAAAGTTGGGATTGGGTTGTTTTACCTCTGAGCGGCACTTTTTTGCACAACATGGGCTAAATGGCCAGGTCACATGGACCCCGAAGGCTCAGAGAAGGTTGGGGGAGGGGACCCACTGGAACAGCTGTTGGGAGACAGATGGTAGCTCCCGTCAAGGCCATCCAGCGTGTTCTTTAACGTGCACAGGGTATGGCTCTCCCGCACACGGGGCCACGGCTTAACGTCCCATCCGACGGACGGCGGCCTTTCCAACCCCATCGGTGTCCCCTACTGACCGTGGGCAGGGCCGGGAATTTTGCAGAGATAAATATCAACGCTGACCCAGCTGGGACTCGAACCTGGGAACTACAGATTACGAGCCTGGCGCGCTACCGACTGAGCCATCCCTGCCCCTCAGGTCACAAGGACCCCAAGGAAGAAGACAGCAACCCAGGGAAGGTTGGGGGGAGGGAATGTGAATGAATTAATTAATGAATTTAACGTGCACAGGATATGGCTCTTCCGCACACGGAGCCACGGCTTAACGTCCCATCCGATGGAAGGTGACTTTTTTCCAAACCCTTACAGACCGTGGGCAGGGAGTTTTGAGGAGATAAATCTCAACACTATCCCAGCTGGGACTCGAACCTGGTAACTGCAGATTACGAGCCTGGTGCGTGCTACGTAATGAGGCAAACCCCACCCCGCCGAGTGGATAATATGCTTGGCTACTGATCCAAGAGACTCGGGTCCGAGTCTCGTTTAAGGCATGAATGTATTGGCTTTCTGCTGAGATCTCGCCTTTCAAAGAGATCTGCTATGTCGTATTAAAGTGACAGGCTCATGTCCGATCTCTGTGGCAAGCAGCTGCTTGAGGTGTTGGTTGGTTGGTTGTTTTACCTATGAGCGGCACTTTTTTGCACACCATGGACTAAATGTCCAAGTCACAAGGATCCCGAAGGCTCAGAGAAGGTTCGAGGAGGGGACCCACTGGAATAGCTGTTGGAGGACAGATGGTAGCCTCCTGTTAAGGCCATCCAGTGTTGTTCTTTAACATGCGCAAGGTATGTCTCCCCCAAAGACGGGGCCACGGCTTAATGTCCCATCTGACGGACGGCTACCTTTCCAAGCCCATCGGTGTCCCCTACTGACCTTGGGCAGGGCGGGGAGTTTTTACGGAGATAAATGCTTGAGGGGATAATTATTATTTTTATTAATCCAGCTAAAATTCTACGCAATGCATTTGAAACATTAAAATCTCATACATGAAATATTTATAAATTAAAAAAGCATTAAAAGATTTTAGTGTCGCTACCGAGTGGTTAGCGCGCTTGGCTATTGATCTAAGGGACCTAGGTTCGAACCCGGTTAAGGCATGGCTGTGTCATTTTTCTGCTGAGGGCCTGCCATCCTCTCAGACCTTCTACTGTGGCAATAAACTGACAGTCTCCTGTCAGACCTCTGCGACAAGCAGCTGCTTGAGGGGGTATTTATTTTATTATCCGTCTCGTGGCCGAGTGGTTAGCGCACTTGGCTACTGATCTAAGGGACCTGGGTTCGAGCCCGGTTAAGGCATGGCTGTTTGTGTCGTTTTTCTGCTGAGGGCCTGCCATCCTCTCAGACCTTCTACTGTGGCATATAAACTGACAGGCTCCTGTCAGACCTCTGTGGCAAGCAGCTGATTGAGGGGGTATTTATTATTTATTTTTTATTTATCATAAAATGCATATAATAATTGCCCATGTTTTTTTTTATCACAGTCTTCGAGTGTAAAATCTTCTATCGATTCCACTCTGGTTTAAAATGGAAACGGTGGAAAAGTCACGCTGCCGTATAAATAGAGGTTAGTAATATTTGATGAGGAATGCGATCAATACTTCCCCTTCTCCTAGCCAGCCAGCCAGTCAGCCAAGGTAAAAGTCTGGAAACTGATGTAAGAAAGCACGTCAGTGACGTCACATGTCTACTGCCGGAAGCCTTATAGCAGCAGCGGAAACTTGAATTGACGCCACCGGAAGTGTTGTGTCATCACAAAGGGAACATAACTCGCCCGGAATCCATCGAAGTTTGTTTTTTTTGGCGTTGCTGTCATTGTCAAGGTCGCGAACACGCAGACTATGTTTCAAGAGAGAATTGTACAAATACGCATCAGCGCAGTCTTTTCAAATAGGGTTGGTTGTTTTACCTCTGAGAGGTACTTTTTTTCACACCATGGGCTAAATGGCCAGGTCACATGGACCCCGAAGGCTCAGAGAAGGTTGGGGGAGGGGACCCACTGGAACAGCTGTTGGGAGACAGATGGTAGCCTCCCGTCAAGGCCATCCAGCGTGTTCTTTAACGTGCACAGGGTATGGCTCTCCCGCACACGGGCCATACCTCTGACCGGCACTTTTTTGCACACCATGGGCTAAATGGCCAGGTCACATGGACCCCGAAGGTTCAGAGAAGGTTGGGGGAGGGGACCCACTGGAACAGCTGTTGGGAGACAGATGGTAGCCTGCCGTCAAGACCATCCAGCGTGTTCTTTAACGTGCACAGGGTATGGCTCTCCCGCACACGGGGTCACGGCTTAACGTCCCATCCGACGGACAGCAGCCTTTCCAAGCCCATCGGTGTCCCATACTGACCGTGGGCAGGGCGGGGAATTTTGCGGAGATAAATCTCAACGCTGACCGAGCTGGGACTCGAACCTGGGAACTACAGATTACGAGCCTGGGCGCTTCCGACTGAGGCCACCCCCGCCCCAATGGCAAAAGGTGTGAAGCTGTAATATGGAGAATGGGAAGAAGCATATTTTATCCACTCATTTCTTAATCTCTTTCTCAGGTTGTTTTACCTCCGAGTGGCACTTTTTTTTTTAATGCAAAATGGGCTAAATAACCAGCCCGCGGAGGGGTGCGGGTGGCTCAGTCGGTAGCGCGACAGGCTCGTAATCTGTAGTTCCCAGGTTCGAGTCCCAACTGGGTCAGCGTTGAGATTTATCTCCGCAAAATTCCCCGCCCTGCCCACGGTCAGTAGGGGACACCGATGGGCTTGGTAAGGCAGCCGTCCGTCGGATGGGACGTTAAGCCGTGGCCCTGTGTGTATGTGAGCCATACCCTGTGCACGTTAAAGAACACGCTGGATGGCCTTGACGGGAGGCTACCATCTGTCTCCCAACAGCTGTTCCAGTGGGTCCCCTCCCCCAACCTTCTCTGAGTTTTCGGGGTCCTTGTGACCTGGCCATTTAGCCCATGGTGTGCAAAAAACTGCCGTTCAGAGGTAAAACAACACAACCCAGATTACATTATTTTTATTATATTATAGTATTTATGTTATGTTACAATTTATATTATCAGCAGATCATTTAACGTTAACAGCAAAATTTTAAGTATACTTCGGCAAAAAGAAAGTGCCGCTGAGGTGAAACAGCCAATCAAGCAGGTTTCTCTTTCGTGCGGGCAAGGAGGCTCAGTCGGTAGCGCACCAGGCTCGTAATCTGCAGTTTCCAGGTTCGAGTACCAGCTGGGCCAACTTTGAGATTTATCTCCGCAAAACGCCCCACCCTGCCCACGGTCATTAGGGGATATCGATAGGCTTTGAAAGGCCGCCGTCCGTCAGATGGGACGTTAAGCCGTGGGCCGTGTGCTGGAGAGCCATACCCATCCCAGATGCACGTTAAGGACTTATGGGAGGCTACCATCTGTCTTCTAAAAGCTGTTCCATTGGGTTCCCTTCTCCCAACCTCATCTGAGCCTTCGGGGTCTTTGTGACCTGTCCATTTAGCCCATTGTGTGCAAAAAAGGGCAGATTAGAGGTAAAACAAACAACCCAGAGGGTTTTTTATACCTCAGAACGGGACTTTTTTTAATACACGATGGTCTAAATGGTCAGGTCACAAGGACCCCGATGGCTCAGATGGCTTTGGGTTGTTTGGGTTGTTTTACTTCTGAGCGGCACTTTTTTGCACACCATGGGCTAAATGGCCAGGTCACATGGACCCCGAAGGCTCAGAGAAGGTTGGGGGAGGGAACCTACTGGAACAGCTGTTGGGAGACAGATGGTAGCCTCCCGTCAAGGCCATTCAGCGTGTTCTTTAACGTGCACAGGGTATGGCTCTCCCGCACACGGGGCCACGGCTTAACGTCCCATCCGACGGACGGCAGACTTTCCAAGCCCGTCGGTGTCCCCTACTGACCGTGGGCAGGGCGGCGAGTTTTGCGGAGATAAATCTCAACGCCTAAGTTAAAACACAGATTAAGTATCTGGCAGGGACAGACGACGTCCATATTATGAGCATTTAGCACAAAAGGGATTCTGCAGTCCTGTTGGGCAGCGGCTTAATTTTATTAGAAATAATAATAGAGAATTAAATTTTAAGTTATTTAGCACGCTAGGCTACTGATGAAAAGGACCTGAGTTAGAGTCCTGCATAAAGCATGGATGTTAATCTGCTGAGGTCCTGCCATATTCACAGACCTTCTAATGTGGCATATAAACTGACAAACTCCTTTGACAAATGGGGCGGGGGTGGCTCAGTCGTTAGCGCGCCAGGCTCGTAATCTGTAGTTCTCAGGTTCGAGTCTCAGCTGGGTCAGCGTTGAGATTTATCTCCGCAAAATTCCCCGCCCTGCCCACGGTCAGCAGAGGACACCGATGGGCTTGGAAAGGCAGTCGTCCGTCGGATGGGACGTTAAGTCGTGACCCCGTGTGCGGGAGAGCCATACACTGTGCACGTTAAAGAACACGCTGGATGGCCTTGACGGGATGCTACCATCTGTCTCTCAACAGCTGTTCCAGTGGGTCCCCTCCCCCAACCTTCTGAGCCTTCGGGGTCATTGTGACCTGGCCATTTAGCCTATGGTGTGCAAAAAATGCCGCTCAGAGGTAAAACAATCTAACGTTAAAGAACACGCTGGATGGCCTTGACGGGAGGCTACCATCTGTCTCCGAACAGCTGTTCCAGTGGGTCCCCTCCCACAACCTTCTCTGAGCCTTCGGGGTCCATGTGACCTGGCCATTTAGCCTATGGTGTGCAAAAAATGCCGCTGAGGTACAACAATCTAACGTTAAAGAACACGTGGATGGCTTTGACGGGAGGCTACCATCTGTCTCCCAACAGCTGTTACAGTGGGTCCGCTCCCCCAACCTTCGGGGTCCATGTGACCTGGCCATTTAGCCCATGGTGTGCAAAAAATGCCGCTCAGAGGTAAAACAACCCAGCCCATCCAATGAAAACGTATCCAACAAATGTTGCCATATGGACACTGCATTATACTCTTATGTTACCCGTTTCACGCACACGTGCCTTCTTTGGCAGTCTTCCGTGTTAGCTCGACCTTGAACAGTTTCTGTAATTTAGAGAAAAAAAAATACATGAGAAAAAAAAGAAAATCCAAAATTGGTTTTGCCCGATCTGCCGCCATCGACGAAACACACCAAGCCGATTCCATTACTTCGTTGACTTCCCGGAACTATACCCACGTGGTGTAGTTAATTAGAGCACAGTAATCTGGCAACGCGCCAATTCCCCCACGTGAACCAGCTCTGTCATTGTTGCGAACCTGTCAATCAACCGCGCGCTCAGCCAAGCACGCCCATTGGCATAGGAAGTGCTGACCAAGGCGACGTCATCAAGGGTATAACAATAAGGAAAGATTGCGCTTCAGTTGATAAAGATCTTTTATAGCGAGAGATTTTTTTATTTTCCGTTTAGTTTCAGGGTCAGCAATTAACAGTGCGTTTGAATGGACGAAAAAAAAATGGCCGAGTTGTTTTATCTCAGCGACATTTTTTCCCCACACAATGGGCTACATGGCCAGGTCACAAGGATCCCGAAGGCTCAGAGAAGGTTGGGAGAGGGGACCCACTGGAACAGCTGTTGGGAGACAGATGGTAGCCTCCCGTCAAGGCCATCCAGCGTGTTCTTTAACGTGCACAGGGTATGACTCTCCCGCACACGGGGGCCACGGCTTAACGTCCCATCCGACGGACGGCGGCCTTTCCAAGCCCATCGGTGTCCCCTACTGACCGTGGGCAGGGCGGAGAATTTTGCGGAGATAAATCTCAACGCTGATCCCGAAATCGAACCTGGAACTGCAGATTACGAGCCTGGTGCGATACCGACTGATCCCCCCCCCCCTCCTCGTGAGAACGCTAAAGAATACGCTGGATGGCCTTGACGGGAGGCTACTATCTGTCTCAACAGCTGTCAAGTGGATTCGCTCAGCACAACCTTCTCTGAGCTTCGGGGTCCTTATGACCTGGCCATTTAGCCCACTGTGTTCAAAAAAGTGCTTCTAAGAGGAAAACCAACCCAACAACTCTAGCACTCTCGAGTGAAGATTGGGTTGGGTTGTTTTACCTCTGAGCGGCACTTTTTTACGCACCATGAGCTAAATGGCCAGGTCACATGGACCCCGAAGGCTCAGAGAAGGTTGGGGGAGGGGTCCCACTGGAACAGCTGTTGAGAGACAGATGGTAGTCTCCCGTCAAGGCCATCCAGCGTGTTCTTTAAAGTTGGGTTGTTTTACCTCTGAGCGGCACTTTTACACACCATGAGCTAAATGGCCAGGTCACATGGACCCCGAAGGCTCAGAGGTTGGGGGAGGGGACCCACTGGAACAGCTGTTGGGAGACAGATGGTAGCCTCCCGTCAAGACCATCCAGCGTGTTCTTTAACGTGCACAGGGTATGACTCTCCCGCACACGGAGCCACGGCTTAACGTCCCATCCGACGGACGGCGGCCTTTCCAAGCCCATCGGTGTCCCCTACTGTCCGTGGGCAGGGCGGGGAATTTTGCGGAGTTAAATCTCAACGCTGACCCAGCTAAGACTCGAACCTTGGAACTACAGATTACGAGCCTGGCGCGCTACCGACTGAGCCACCCCCGCCTCTCTCGAGTGAAGAGATCGAATTCTACAAGACTTACCTTTCGACGAAAATCGAGCCATTCTGGTGAAACATCAAGAATGAAACCCGAGCAGCAAACACGACTGTTAGTTTGTTAGGACGAGAGTACCCTTGTACGTTGATGTCGCTGCACAGACAGGACAAACTCTGCTCTAAACGTAAACCACTTGGTGATCTGAATCAACAGACGAAAGCCGCGAATTTCCTCTACACTTTGCGTTGCCATTCAACAGAAAACAAATACCACTACTTCGACATCGTTTGATTTGTGAAACCACAACGAAGGCAACCCAAAAATCTGTGTAAAGGTTTATTGAAATAAACTTACAGGATATGTATAAAAAAAAATTTAATCGCAGATTTTTTTGGCCATTTCCAATACGGAAAAGAATTGTTGCAAGGGGAAATAAAAGAAAAAAATTGGGAGATTTGCTGCAGTTTAGTTCGATTGCCGGTTTGGAAGGTAAGGAAGTGGCCAGGTCGTTTGCTGGCAGTGGGCCAACACGTCACGAGGAAGCGTCACTGTCAATAGAAGACGCACGTGCGCGTCACGGGTTTGGCAGCTGGCCACGCCTATTTTCGCTGCCTGAACTGCAACAGGATTCAGAGAGAAAATGGCAGAAAAATAACGCGTGCAGTTCTCACGTGAAAGGCCGCAGTCCGTCGGATGGGACATTAAGCTATAGCCCGTGTGAGGGAGAGCCATACCTTTTGCACGTTAAAGAGCAGGCTGGATGAGGCTACCATCTGTCTCCCAACAGCTGTTCCAGTGAGTCCTCCTCCGCCAACCTTCTATGAACCTTCGGGGTCTTTGTGACCTGGCCATTTATAACCCATGATGTGCAAAAGAGCGCCGCTCAGAGATAAAACAATCTAACGTTAAAGAACACGCTGGATGGCCTTGACGGGAGGCTACCTCTGTCTCCCAACAGCTGTTCCAGTGGGTACCCTCCCTCAACCTCCTCTGAACCTTCGGGGTCTTTGTGACCTGGCCATTTATAACCCATGGTGTTCAAAAGAGCGCCGCTCAGAGGTAAAACAATCTAACGTTAAAGAACACGCTGGATGGCCTTGACGGGAGGCTACCTCTGTCTCCCAACAGCTGTTCCAGTGGGTACCCTCCCCCAACCTCCTCTGAACCTTCGGGGTCTTTGTGACCTGGCCATTTATAACCCATGGTGTGCAAAAGAGCGCCGCTCAGAGGTAAAACAACCCAATCCAACCCTTGATATAAGAATGTATTGAGGATTTTTTTTTTTTGAATTTGAGCTAAGTTTGAATAACTTTTACGAAAGGAACTAAAGTGCTTTAGGTTTAAATTATCATAACTGCTTAAATACCAAAATAATAATGTAGAAAATTTGTAATTTAAATGTATTTCATTGAGATTTTTTTTTTTATCTTTGATCACTTTTTCGAGTTTACTATAAACAGATTTAGGGTAAGCTGTTTTTGCGTCTGAATGAGACTTTTTAACCCACAATGCGGTTAAATAGCCAGGTCACAAGGACCCCTAGGGCCGAGGACTTTGATGGAAAAGGACCCTCTGCACAGCTGCTAGGAGACAGATGGTAGCCACCAGACAAGATCATCCACCGTGTTGTTTAATGTGCATTTTCTGCCTGGTTCTCGTGCACGATTCTCGTGCATAGTGCATGCTTCTCGTGCATGATTCTCGTATGTAGTGCATGCTTCTCGTGCACGATTCTCGTGCATAGTGCATGGTTCTCGTGCATAGTGCATGGTTCTCGTGCATAGTGCATGGTTCTCTTACATAGTGCATGGTTCTCTTACATAGTGCATGGTTCTCTTACATAGTGCATGGTTCTCTTACATAGTGCATGGTTCTCTTACATAGTGCATGGTTCTCGTGCATAGTGCATGGTTCTCATGCATGATTCTCGTACATAGTGCATGGTTCTCGTGCATGATTCTCGTACATAGTGCATGGTTCTCGTGCATGATTCTCGTACATAGTGCATGGTTCTCGTGCATGATTCTCGTACATAGTGCATGGTTCTCATGCATGATTCTCGTACATAGTGCATGGTTCTCGTGCATGATTCTCGTACATAGTGCATGGTTCTCATGCATGATTCTCGTACATAGTGCATGGTTCTCATGCATGATTCTCGTACATAGTGCATGGTTCTCGTGCATGATTCTCGTGCATAGTGCATGGTTCTCGTGCATGATTCTCGTACATAGTGCATGGTTCTCGTGCATGATTCTCGTACATAGTGCATGGTTCTCGTGCACGAGATAACACGGCTTAGCACAAGCTGACACGGCTTTAAAGCGATTGAGAATGGAGACTTGACTGAGTTTCCATTCTGAATCGAGGGCTAGGTGGCGGTTAGCGGAGATTAATCTCAAACGCTGGCCCAGGTGGGACTCGAATCTGGGAACCACAGATTACGAGCCTGACGCGCTACCGACTGAGCCACCCTCCACTCTGTTCAGTCCGTGCACATGCGAGAAAATTATTCGCAAAGCCTGAAAAGTAATGGAAGATTCCGACGAATTACGATCAGAACATTAATATAAATCAGTTTGACACAAATGATTACGGAGGGGGAGGTTTCCCGTTTGTGAAAATAATAGAGGGGTCTCTTCGCCGGTAGCCACCCCCACCCGCCCACCCCCTTCTGGAGCGACGCACACATCATAAAGGGGGGTGGCTGGGTGAAGTTATTATCGCTTTTACGGTAGGCTGTTTCTCGTCTCCAATTTACATGTGAATGGGTAACACGCCATGCTATGGATGAATGCTATCCATCATGCGAGCACTAACGCCAAACATCACATCAGCATGCACGACGCGAGAATGCAATCCACCTCATCAGCTTTTTCGATGCATTTTTGATTAAGATCGTTGGCAGGTTTATTCGTGGGTTAATTCTGAATCATGCAAATATGATTAGGTGAATGTATTTGCTAATAAGCGAGCTTTCGAGGTCGATCCTTCGATAATACCGTTATCGATCCTTGATGCAATTATGGAACGAAATGGCGCGTGAACGTCGACTAATTTCGCACGTGGTTTCCTCATTGTTGACACAGATGACAGTTTTGATTTTTTAAAGATAATTTAAAAAAAATGATTTTTGCTGCAATTTTGTTTTCGCAATGAATGAGTCTTTAGTTAATTTATTCAGTCGTATATACAGGGTGTTTATAAAGTAAGTATGCATTTTCCAAAATAATTCTGACTGATCATTTCTGTTCTAGGATTTGTGAATCATGCTGACGACTAAAGAAAAGAACAGCAGTAGTTGAGGCAGGTGTGTGAATTATGCTCTTCTAAGGGATGAGGGTTGGGTTGTTTTACCTCTGAGCGGCACTTTTTTGCACACCATTGTGGCTAAATGGCCAGGTCACATGGACCCCGAAGGCTCAGAGTGGGTTGGGGGAGGAGACCCACTGGAACAGCTGTTGGGAGACAGATGGTAGTCTCCCGTCAAGACCATCCAGCGTGTTCTTTAACGTGCACAGGGATGGCTCTCCCGCACATGGGGCCACGACTTAACGTCCCATCCGACGGACGGCGGCCTTTCCAAGCCCATCGGTGTCCCCTACTGACCGTGGGCAGGGCGGGGAATTTTGCGGAGATAAATCTCAACGCTGACCCAGCTGGGAATCGAACCTGGGAACTACAAATTACGAGCCTGGCGCGCTACCGACTGAGCCACCCCCGCCCCACTCTAAGGGATGAGACACGAGTTCACTCGTAAATTCCATAAACCACCGTCAACAAGCGCATCAATCAGATCCCTAATGAACAAATTTCGCGTTGGGCTGGCACCTCTAGGCGACACTTTTTTGCACAAAATGGGTTAAATGGCCAGGTCACAAGGACCCCGAAGGCCAGAGAATGTTAGGGGAGGGGACCCACTGGAACAGCTGTTGGGAGACAGATGGTAACCTCCCATCAAGGCCATCCACTGTGTTCTTTAACGTGCACAGCGTATTGTTCTCTCGCATACGGGGTCACGGCTTAACGTCCCAACCGACCGGCGGAGGCCTTTCCAAGCCCATCGGTGTCCCCTACTGACCGTGTGCAGAGCAGGAATTTTGTGGAGATAAATCTCAATGCTGGCTCAGCTGGGATTCGAACCTGGGAACTGTAGATTTCGATCCTAGCGAGCCACCATCAAAATCTCGCTCTCTGCTTCCGACATGATAAATATAACAAACTAACTTGTTAAGAAAAAGGATTATTAACCTGTCACGAACACTTGCTACTCTGAAGAAAAAATAACCAACTAAATGAATAGCAAGTGAACTGATTGCAAAGGCCATTCTCAATGACCCCTGTTGCCAAAAAAAAAGCTTCATTTACATTGATAACACTTTGGGAAGAATGCTGCGATAGTTTACTCTTAGTCTGAAGAAGGATAGTTATCAGAAAACAAGTTTTAAGGTGTCTTAATTACACCCATCCAAGTGAAGCCAAGTTTCTGATGATCCTCCAGATTGCTTCATGGGGTCATACAGCAACGGACCATAGCGTAAAAAAGCGATTTAAATCCAAACCACAAAACATGACTGTTTATTGTGAGTGGACTTCAACATTTCTTCACGGAAGACAAGATTGCTCAGATAAGGTCTCAACAAATAGCACTACTCGCCAAAACGTGTTTTTTTTTTTAACTCTTAGACAAATATTTTTATTGACCCATACTAGCACAAGGTTAGATTTCATTCAATCTTTTTGACGGCTTAAGTGTGTTTCGCTGCAATTCTTGAATGAGACAAGATTCTTCCGCATTCTTTCACGGATTCTTTGTGCTCAAGTATTTTAACAAAGGCATTTTGTATATACTATATTGAACAGAAATTATTTAACTTTTTAACTATTGATGTGGTGGCAGGGGTGGCTCAGTCGGTAGCGCGCCAGGCTCGTAATCTGTAGTTCCCAGGTTCGAGTCCCGGCTGGGTCAGCGTTGAGATTTAAAATAAATAAATAAATACCCCCTCAAGGAGCTGCTTGCCACAGAGGTCTGACAGGAGCCTGTCAGTTTATATGCCATAGTAGGAGATCTGATCTCCGCAAAATTCCCCGCCCTGCACACGATCAGTAGGGGACACCGATGGGCTTGGAAAGGTCGCCGTCCGTCGGATGAGACGTTAAGCCGTGGCTCCGTGTGCGGAGAGCCATACCCTGTGCACGTTAAAGAACACGCTGGATGACCTTGACGGCCCCGTGTGCGAGAGAGCCATACCCTGTGCACGTTAAAGAACACGCTGGATGACCTTGACGGCCCCGTGTGCAGGAGAGACATACCCTATGCACGTTAAAGAACACTCTGGATGACCTTGACGGCCCCGTGTGCGAGAGAGCCATACCCTGTGCACGTTAAAGAACACGCTGGATGACCCTGACAGCCCCGTGTGCGGGAGAGCCATACCCTGTGCACGTTAAAGAACACGCTGGATGGCCTTGACGGGAGGCTACCATCTGTCTCCCAACAGCTGTTCCTGTGGGTCTCCTCCCCCAACCTTCTTTGAGCCTTCGGGGTCCTTGTGACCCGGCCATTTAGCCCATTGTGTGCAAAAAATGTGCCCCTTAGAGATAAAACAATCCAATTTTCATGGAGCATCTCCGCACAACAACCGGCGACACTTGAAACTTTCTCTGTTCTCAAGTTTCTGTTTCAAACCGAACGTTCGAACACATTCAAAAGTTTCGAAGCCTCCACTTCAGATTTTCTTTCGGTATTCGATTTTTCTAACAGACCTCTACCGTATTAGTCGGAGTTTGGTGACCACACGTGCTACTTCCTCTTCCATCAGTCGTCCCCTTTTCGCAATCCAGCATCCCTACGAGAGGAGCAGGATGAAATGAGGGGATGCTCAGGAGCAGGAAGCGTGGCACGAGAGAAACGTGCTAGCACCAACCATTGCCTTTGTATCCGTGCTCCAGATGATGATGATGGGGGTTGGGATGCGGGAGAGATGATCGATGGTGCTTCAGGGTGGTCGTTCCATTTTGGTAGATGAGGGGGCGAGTTGTATGTGGGGAAAATATTTTTTTTTCTGTCTTCAAATCATCCAAAGCTGGACTTGTTCGTCTTCTGTGTTGATGTTGAGTGTTGTTCCTGTAGTAATTTTTTTTTTACGTTCTGTATTTTGTTCCATATTTAATTGGTCTAACATAAGCACGATCTCCGATTGCGTTCCAATTTTAGTAATTTTGAGTTTGTTTCCCGCAAGAAATGTCACGAATTGTTGACTCAATTATTTCGTTTTTTGTTTGCATTGATTCTTCACATTGAAGTACATCTCATTCTCGAAGGCAAACTGGATTTATCCTGTTTCAATTACGAGGAACTCTTTTACGAATACAATTGGCTAAAATGGCTTTGGTTGTTGGGTTGTTTTACCTCTGGGCAGCACTTTTTTTGCACACCATGTGTTAAATGGCCAGGTCACATAAACCCCGAAGGCTCAGAGAAGGTTGGGGGAGAGGACCCGCTGGAACAGCTGTTGGGAGACAGATGGTAGCCTCCCGTCAAGGCCATCCAGCGTGTTCTTTAACGTGCACAGGGTATGGCTCTCCTTCACACGGAGCCACGGCTTAACGTCCCATCCGACGGACGGACGGTCTTTCCAAGCCCATCGGTGTCCCCTACTGACCGTGGGCAGGACGGGGAATTTTGCGGAGATAAATCTGAACGCTGACACAGCTGAGACTCGAACCTGGGAACTACAGATTACGAGCCTGGCGCGCTACCGACTGAGCCACCCCCGTCCAGGCTAAAATGGCAATTCAAAAAGTTCCCAATGGCTTTGAGCGGGTTGGGTTGTTTTACGGTCGCTCAAAAAAGTATCCGAACACTATGGTTGATTACAGAATTCAGAAAAAATATCTGGCAACGATTTTTTTCTTTTAGAAATTAGTGAATTTGAAGAAATTCGCGTACGTACACGAAGGTTGCCAGATCACTAATTTCTTTAAAAAAATCGTTGCCAGATATTTTTTGTGAATTCTGTAATTAACATAGTGTTGGGACACTTTTTTCAGCGACAGTACCTCTGGGCGAACTTTTTTTGTATACAATGGGCTAAACGGCAAGGTCACAAGAACCCCGCGCGCTCAGAAGGTTGGGGGGGAGGAGACCCACTGGAACAGCTGCTGGGGGATAGATGTTAGCCTCCCCTCAAGGCCATGCAGCATGTTCTTTAACGTGCACAGATTATGTCTCTCCCGCACACGGCGCCACGGCTTAACGTCCCTTCCGAACGACGGCGGCCGTCTTTCAAGCCAATCGACGGCCCTACTGACCGTGGACAGGGCAGGGAATTTTGCGGAGATAAATCTGAATACTGGAGAAAGCGGGACACGAACCTGGGAATTGCAGTTTACGAGCCTTGTGCACTACCGACTGAGCCCCCCCCCCCCCCCCCCCACATACACAATTTTCCTGAGCCAGCTGGGATCCGAACCCACGCCCTCCTGATAACATATCAGGTGCTCTGGCCGCTGAGTTATCGGTATGTGCACGTTAAAGAACACGCTGGATGGCCCTGACACGATGCTACCATCTGTTTCCCCAACAGCTGTCCCAGTGGGCCCTCTATCCCCAACCTTCTCTGAACCTGCTGGGTCCTTGTGACCTGGCCATTTAGCCCATGGTGTGCACAAAAAAGCCGTTGAGAATCCGACTTGTGTAGGGTTTCCCAATTAATTAAATATTCAACCGGACAGGAAAGGGTTAAAATGATATTATCTATATGGAATGAGATTTTATAGATGTTTTTCAAACCTATTTTTAATGTCAGACAAAATATATGGCTGGACTATGGAAATACTGTTTTAGACTTGAAGGTAGGCAAGGGATCTGGGTTCGAGCCCCGGGTAAGGCATGGATGTTTGTGTTATTTTTCTGCTGAGGTCCTGCCATTCTCACAGACCTACTAAGGATACAGGGGCGGGGGTGGCTCAGTCGGTAGTATACCAGGCTCGTAATCTGTAATTCCCAGGTTCCAGTCCGAGCTTGGTCAACGATTAGATTTATCTCCGCAAAATTCCCCGCCCTGCCCACGGCCAGTAGGGGACACCGATGGGCTTGGAAAGGCCGCCGTCCGTCGGAAGGGACGTTAAATCGTGGTCCAGTGTGCGGGAGAGCCACACCCTAAGCACATTAAAGAACACACCGGATGGCCTTGACGGGAGGCTACCATCTGTCTCCCAACAGCTGTTCCAGTGGGTCCCCTCCCCCAACCTTCTCTGCCTTCGGGATCCATGTGACCTGGCCATTTAGCCCATGGTGTGCAAAAAAGTGCCGCTCAGAGGTAAAACAACCCAACCCCTAAGTAGGAAATTCAATAAGTATTATATATATATGAACATACTTAAAAAAGGGGCGGGGGTGGCTCGTAATCTGCAGTTCCCAGGTTCGAGTCCCAGCTGGGTCAGTGTTGAGACTTATCTCCGCAAAATTCCCCGCCCTGCCCACTGTCAGTAGGGGACACCGATGGGCTTGCAAAGGCCGCTGTCCGTCGGATGGGACGTTAAGCCGTGGCCCCGTGTGCGGGAGAGCCATACCCTGTGCACGTTAAAGAACACACTGGATGGCCTTGACGGGAGGCTACCATCTGTCTCCCAACAGCTGTTCCACTGGGACCCCTCTCTCAACCTTCTCTGCGCCTTCGGGGTCCTTGTGACCTGGCCATTTAGTCCATGGTATGCAAAAATGTGCCGCTCATAGGTAAAACTACCCAATCAACCCAACTAAGGCATATAAACTGACAAGCTCCTGTCAGACCTCTTTGGCAAGCAGCTGCTTGAGGGGGTATTTATATATTATATATAGAGAAATTTTGAAATTTCGCAAAAGACGACCGGATTTTCGGGATGGGGAGGTCCGGACATCCCCTACCTCCTCCCCTCTCTGGGTACATCTCCAGCTCTAATCATTTCGCTTTGTTCCAATCCAATTTCTTGATTCCAATTGTCTTTTCTGAAAGGGGGACCAGAATTATTTTCCAATTATTGCTGTTGAAGTGTCCGTGACCTTGGCCATTCAGTTGCCATCGCAACCAACGAAGTCACGGCCATGAGTCCGTGCGGCTGTCAAGAGATGCGGTCAGTGACATTCGCTGTTTGTCAGCGACTCACGTGCAGGGGGGCATCAGTTACTAAGCAACGGATGTTTCTTCAATCTCCTTTTAGACAAATGACAGAGGTTAGGGACACTTTGAAATTCCCAGATTAGCCCAGAGATAGCATAAGTAATCGAAAGCTACTACAAAAAATATATTTTTAATTTTACATTTCACTTCACAAAATTCGGAAAAGCAAATCATCTACATATTTCGAATAGGAATCTTTTTAATACAAAAAATAATATGCAATAATATATTGTTCATATATTGAACTAGAACGGTTGGTTGGGTTGTTTTACTTCTGAACGGCAATTCTTTGCACACCATGGGCTAAATGGCCAGGTCACAACGACCTCGAAGGCTTAGAGAAGATTGGGGGAGGGGTTCCACTGGAACGGCTGTTGGGAGACAGATGGTAGCCTCCCATCAAGGCCATCCAGCGTGTTCTTTAACGTTGGGTTGTTTTACCTCTGAACGGCAATTTTTTTTCACACCATGGGCTATATGGCCAGGTCACATGGACCCCGAAGGCTCAGAGAAGGTTGGGGAGGAGACCCACTGGAACAGCTGTTGGGAGACAGATGGTAGCCTCCCATCAAGGCCATCCAGCGTGTTCTTTAACGTTGGGTTGTTTTACCTCTGAACGGCAATTTTTGGCACACCATGGGCTAAATGGCCAAGTCACATGGACCCCGAAGGCTCAGAGAAGGTTGGGGAGGGGATCCACTGGAACGGCTGTTGGGAGACAGATGGTAGCCTCCCATCAAGGCCATCCAGCGTGTTCTTTAATGTTGGGTTGTTTTACCTCTGAACGGCAATTTTTGGCACACCATGGGCTAAATGGCCAGGTCACATGGACCCCGAAGGCTCAGAGAAGGTTGGGGAGGGGACTCACTGGAACAGCTGTTGGGAGACAGATGGTAGCCTCCCGTCAAGGCCATCCAGTGTGTTCTTTAACGTGCACAGGGTATGGCTCTCCCGCACACGGAGTCACATCTTAACGTCCCATCCGACGGACGGCGGCCATTCCAAGCCCATCGGTGTCCCCTACTGACCGTGGGCAGGGCGGGGAATTTTGCGCAGATAAATCTCAACGCTGACCCAGTTGGAACTCGAATCTGAGAACTGTAGATTACGAGTCTGGCGCGCTACCCACTGAGTTCAACCCATCGCATAATTATTGGAGGGGGGGGGAACGAAAGAATTAAATATACAAGAAACGAAAAATAAATATTTAACATAATTAGTATACAAAATAAAATGAATCTTAAAGTGAATCCCTCGCCATACACACACATATTTTGTTTAGTTCTGGGCTTGTGCGTGATTGTTGTCTTTCAAATTAGATTAATGAAATAATGGCCATAATAACGCGAATAATGATAAATTAAAAAATAAAATTAATAATACCTCAAGTAATTGCTTGCCACAGAGGTCTGACAGAAATCTGTCAGTTTATATGCCATAGTAGGTCTGTGAGGATGAGAGGACCTCAGCAGAAAGACAATATAAACATCCATGCTTTACCTGGGGTTCGATGGGGCGGGGGTGGCTCAGTCGGTAGCGCGCCAGGCTCGTAATCTGTAGTTCCCAGGTTCGAGTCCCAGCTGGGTCAGCGTTGAGATTTATCTCCGCAAAATTCCCTGCCCTGCCCACGGTCAGTAGAGGACACCGATGGGCTTGGAAAGGCCTCCGTCCGTCGGATGGGACGTTAAGCCGTGGCCCCGTGTGCGGAAGAGCCATACCCTGTGCACGTTAAAGAACACGCTGGATGGCCTTGACGGGAGGCTACCATCTGTCTCCCAACAGCTGTTCCAGTGGGTCCCCTCCCCCAACCTTCTCTGAGCCTTCGGGGTCCATGTGACCTGGCCATTTAGCCCATGATGTGCAAAAAAGTGCCGCTCAGAGGTAAAACAACCCAACTTGGGGTTCGAACCCTGGTCCCTCTTCCTGGTAAGGCATGGTATTTTTTGAAGGATTTCATTCATATTTTAAATTTTTTGAAGGAATGTTTACAATTTCAGAGCATTTTAGAACTTTATACCCCATTGCACATTTCCAGAACTTTTATATCCAGTTGAATGATTTGTGAATGAATTCAGAACTTGTAGTGAATTTTTGGAAGGCCCTTGAACATTTTTGAGGAGCAATTAACTCGTTTAAACATTTCTGCAGAACTTTACATTCATTTGAATCTTTTGCTTCGATGATCATATATTCACATTTCCTTGCAGCATACTCTTAGCCAACAGCAATATTGAAAAACAATTTACTCCATATCATATTGGGGTACGAAATTGGCTCAGTCGGTAGCAGCCGTGGGGGCGGGGTGGTTCAGTCTGTAGCAGCCGTGGGGGCGTGGGTGGTTCAGTCGGTAGCAGCCGTGGGGGCGGGGGTGGTTCAGTCGGTAGCTGCCGTGGGGGCGGGGGTGGTTCAGTCGGTAGCTGCCGTGGGGGCGGGGGTGGTTCAGTCGGTAGCAGCCGTGGGGGGCGGGGGTGGTTCAGTCGGTAGCAGCCGTGGGGGCGGGGGTGGTTCAGTCGGTAGTAGCCGTGGGGGCGGGGGTGGTTCAGTCGGTAGCGCGGCAGGCTCGTAATCTGTATTTCCCAGGTTCGAGTCCCAGGTGGGTTAGCATTGAGATTTATCTCCGTCAAATTCTCCGCCCTGTCCACGGTCAGTAGAGGACACCGATGGGCTTTGAAAGGCCACCGTCCGTCGGATGAGACGTTAAGCCGTGGCCCCGTGTGCGGGAGAGCCATACCCTGTGCACGTTAAAGAACATGCTGAATGGCCTTGACGGCCCCGTGTGCTGGAGAGCCATACCCTGTTTACGTTAAAGAACACGCTGAATGGCTTGACCGCCCTGTGTGCGGAAGAGCCATACCCTATACACGTTAAAAACACGCTGGATGACATTTATGGGAAGTTTTCACCTGTTTCCTAACACTTGTCCAGTGGGTTTGCTTTCCCCAACCTTCTCTGAGCTGTCGGGGTCCTTGTGACCTGGCCATTTAACCCTTTTGTGTGGAAAAAAAGTTTCGCTCAGAGGTTAAAACAACCCAACTCTGTTGCATAATGAAATTTAAAATATAAGTCTAATAGTTTTACTCTTCCAGACTTTAGCAATAATCTTCACTCAAGTTTTAACCAACCTCACTTTAAAAAAATTATAAAAAAAAAAACGAAAAAAAGAAATCGATGCAGGAAAAAACATTCTAGTTAGCGCAAGATTACTCTGCAGTGCTTAAAGCTCAGAACTCTTTCATCAACCTGTTAAACAAGACCGCAAAAAAAAAGAGCTCACCGTCAGCTCTGAAAGGGTTGCGAGTTGGCTGACCAATGACGTCACTGCACGCGGCGTAGATAATGGTGGTCCTTGACCGCCATCAAGGAATGGAGGCAAAGGGGCGTCTGCTCGTCAATAAATGGCGTCGACGCCGTGATGGGTAACAATGGAGGATCCTAACACTCCTTAACGAAGCCTCACGGACACGTGACCCCCCCCCTCCACACACACACACACACAAACGTTCTTCCTGATCCTCTCACAATCCTTTTCATCTTCTTTGCGTGCATCTTTTCATCAACAGATATTTGGTAGAGATAGCCGGTTGGAAAAACTAATGCAAAATATAACTTATTGTTATGTCGATTGTTGGGTTGTTTTACCTCTGAGCGGCACTTTTTTCCACACAGTGGCCTAAATGACCAGGTCACAAGCAGTGGCAGACTGGCCAGGGTGTCAGCTTGCCCGATGGCAAGTTGGCCCTTGATGAAGTGGGCCCCCTTAAATATTAATAACAAATAAATACCCCCTCAAGAAGCTGCTTGCCACAGAGGTCTGACAGGAGCCTGTCAGTTTATATGCCAAAGTAGGTCTGAGAGGATGGCAGAACCTCAGCAGAAAAACAACACATACATCCATGCCTTACCCGGGGCTCGAACCCAGGTCCCATAGCTCACTAGCCAAGCGTGCTAACCACTCGGCTACGGGACGGCTCTTAAACATTAGACAATATGTTTAAAATGTTAATGACCTGTTGTTGTGGGTTGGCCCCCTTTGTCCTCCTGGCAACCAATATTTTTAGACCTAGTCCGCCATTGGTCACAAGCCCTCCAAGGACTCAGAGAAGGTTGTTGGAAGGGGACCCACTGGAACAGCTGTTGGGAGACAGATGGTAGCCTCCCGTCAAGGCCATCCAGTGTGTTCTTTAACGTGCACAGGGTATGGCTCTCCCGCACACGGAGTCACATCTTAACGTCCCATCCGACGGACGGCGGCCTTTTCAAGCCCATCGGTGTTCCCTATTGACCGTGGGCAGGGCGGGGAATTTTGCGGAGATAAATCTCAACGGATGCCGTCCCGTGGCCGAGTGGTTAGCGCGCTTGGCTACTGATCTGCGGGACCTGGGTTCGAGCCCCGGGTAAGGCATGGATGTTCGTGTTGTTTTCTGCTGAGGTCCTGCCATCCTCTCAGATCTCCTACTGTGGCATATAAACTGACAGGCTCCTGTCAGACCTCTGTGGCAAGCAGCTGCTTGAGGGGGTATTTATTTATTTATTTATTTATAAATCTCAACGCTGACCCAGCTGGGACTCGAAACTGGACACTACAGATTACGAGCCTGGCGCGCTACCGACTGAGCCACCCCCGCCCCAAAGTGGGGGGGGGGGAGGGGCAAGAGATCGAGTTTGTATTGTAGTTGACATTTTCCACTTAGTTTTACAGGTTTTTTAAAAAAAGTCATGAAAAAAGCATACAACAATAACAAAACCGTGATTACCAAATTTACTAAAATCTACGTTTCGAGACCTCCCGCGAATAATCTTTTTCGTCTGAAACTAATATTATCTTTAATTTCATCTTCCCCTCGGGGATGCTTAAAACCACTTATTGAACAATGCGCCACACCCACACGAAGTCAAAATTAAAATAATTACGGGTATGAGGAAGAGGGGGAACCACGTGACACAAATATATCCATCATTTCAGTGTTAAGTGCATTCTCTGTAAAATATAATCTCTGCGTGCGCTTTAAACAGACAAAACGGCCAAACAATGAGTCAGGATTTCGTCATGGCTTGCGTCACCTGCGTTCTCACGTGGCAGCCGATTCTTTTCACCGGGTGCAAAGATTTGGGTTGTTTTACCTATGAGCGGCACTTTTTTGCACACCATGGGCTAAATGGCCAGGTCACATGGACCCCGAAGGCTCAGAGGAAGTTAGGGGAAGGGACCCACTGGAACAGCTGTTGGGAGACAGATGGTAGCCTCCCGTCAAGGCCATCCAGCGTATTCTTTAACGTGCACAGAGTATGGCTCTCCCGCACACGGGACCACGGCTTAACGTCCCGTCCGAGGGAACGGCGGCCTTTACCAAGTCCATGGGTGTCCCCTACTGATCGTGGACAGGGCGGGGAGTTTTGCGGAGATAAATCTCTAGGCTGACCCAGCTGGGACTCGAACCTGGGAACTACAGATTACGAGCCTGGCGCGCTACCGACTGAGCCACCCCCGCCCCTAGGTGCAAAGATAATTAGTGATATAAGGAAATCGTTCATTGTGGTGTTCTTAAAGAAATTTTTTTTGGGGGGAGGGGGGTTGAGGTTTTTTAATGTACTCATTAAAGCTATTAATTACAATCGGCAGCTAGCTGAAGTTCAAAAATTCACGCATTGTTTTGGTGTGAAAAAAAATTATGGAAATTTAAGATCGATGGTGTTTTGTTTATTTCCCAGTGTGGTCTTTCACTTGAATAAACAGTTGGGTTGTTTTACCTCTGAGCGGCGCTGTTTTTGCACACAATGGACTAAATGCCCAGCTCATAAGGACCCAGAGGGCTCAGAGAAGACTTCGAGGAGGGGACCCACTGGGTTGGGGTTACCTCTGAGGGGCATAAAATGCACACCATGGACTAAATGGCCAGGTCACAAGGACCCCGAAGGCTCAGAGAAGATTGAGGGAGGGGACCCACTGGGACAGCTGTTGGGAGACAGTACCCTTCCTTGACTGGAGGCTCCCATCTGTGTTTTTTAACCTGCACAAGGTATGGCTCTATCCTCTACAAAGGGTCACGGCTTAACGTTCCATCAGATAAATGGCAGTCTTTCCAAAACCATCTATTTAAATATTATTGAATAGTAGTAATTCGCACTAATGCATGATGGGAAAAATGCAAATAATATTATGCACTATGTTGGAAAAAGTGTCCGGACACTTTCATGTTATGTGAATGGAAAGCCACTTTCAAAGCTTTCTAACATTGAAAATAAACCTTTTACGTGAAAAGTATTATTGGCGATAAATTGTAGATGCCACTCAAATCTCTTAAAATAATATTGCGGGAAATATATTTAAATATTTAAAGAATGAATGGAAGCGGGATCATTTAACAGCAGACGACACTGTCACATTGCCTCCAAATTGATGAAATCTTAATAAATCATCATGCAAACTTCAGATGTTTAATTTATGTTAGTGAACAAATTGTTACAAGAGTTGTGTTTTATCTATTGAAGTATTTTTTCACAAGTGTCAAAAGTTGAAGATAAATGCTTCCGCTTCCATTCATTCTTTAAATATTAAACGAATATTGCGGGAAATATATTTAGAGAGATTTGAGTGGCATCTACAATTTGTCGCCAATAACACTTTTCACGTAAAAGGTTTATTTTCAGTGTTTTGAAAGTGGCTTTCCATTCACATAACATGTAAGTGTCCGGACACTTTTTTTTAAACATGACGTAACTGTCATTTTTATACACTATCTTATAAGGGGGGAAATAAAATGCTCGATAAATTTTTCATTGTCTTTGATATCCCACTTCGTGTTGTTTTCCTCTCGTAAATAAATTCATTACAAGTGGCATTATGTGGGAAGATTCAGTACAACAATTTTAGCAAATGAACTAAATCAACTCACTGACGTGAAAGGCAATAGAGTTGGGTTAGGTTGTTTTACCTCTGAGCGGCACTTTTTTGCACACCATGGGCTAAATGGCCAGGTCACACGAACCCCGAAGGCTCAGAGAAGGTTGGGGGGAGGGGACCCACTGGAACAGCTGTTGGGAGACAGATGGTAGCCTCCCGTCAAGGCCATCCAGCGTGTTCTTTAACGTTGGGTTGTTTTACCTCTGAGCGGCACTTTTTTGCACACCATGGGCTAAATGGCCAGGTCACACGAACCCCGAAAGCTCAGAAGGTTGTTGGGAGAGGGGACCCACTGGAACAGTTGTTGAGATAAATGCCTCAGAAACATGAAGATGAATGCTTCCGCTTCCATTCATTCTTTAAATATTGTGGTAGCCCTCCCGTCAAGGCCATCCAGCGTGTTCTTTAACGTGCACAGGGTATGGCTCTCCCGCACACGGGGCCACGTCTTAACGTCCCATCCGACGGACGGCGGCCTTTCCAAGCCCATCGATGTCCCCTACTGACCGTGGGCAGGGCGGGGAATTTTGCGGAGATAAATCTCAACGCTGACCCAGCTGGGACTCGAACCTGGGAACTACAGATTACGAGCCTGACCCGCTACCGACTGAGCCACCCCCGCCCCTAGGAAGCTTTGAAAGTGGCTTTCCATTCACATAACATGGAAGTGTCCGGATACTTTTTTTCAACGTAATTCATTATTAGCAGTTATAGTTTAGTTTAGTTTACACTTCACAAAAATTGGGAGTTCCTTGCACAGACTTTCCCATAGAATTTATGTTTTCCTTTTTTTTTTTGAAAATTCTTGATGTTCAGTATTTTTTTTTTTCCTCCTAGATTTTAAGAGATTTTTTTTTTTGTTTCATCTTCCTCCCAAACTTTAGGATTTAATTCTTTTGTTTATTTTGTTTTTGTTTATTTAATTTTGATTTATGTCTTTTTTTTTTTTGGTATAAATACATTTTTTTTTTTTATTATTATTATTTTTTTGGCTTTCTTTAATTTTTTTATAACCCTTTTTTTATTATATTTTTTTTTGTTATTTTGTTAATAATTTTTTTTTCTTTGTTTTAAAAAAAAAATTTTTATTATTTTTTTTTATTTTTTTTATTTTTTTTTTCTTAATTTTTTTTTTTAAAGATTTTTTTTTTTAATAATTTTTTTTTTTTCTTATTTTTATTAATGAAAAAAAAAATTTTTTTTTCTCTTTTTCTTTCTTTCTTTTTTTTATATTAGGTTTTTTTTTTGTTGTTCTGTGTTACAATTTATTCCATATCTCTGTTTCTTTGAGGAATTCCAATAGGAAGGCAAATATTTTTGTTTGAATTGAGATTGTAGGGTGATTTAAAATTAAGTTCAGAGTAAATTCGTTAATATTTATGTTTCTAAGTTTTTCAAAGAATTTTTCTCGTTGTGAGTCATATTTTGCACAATTTAATATAAGGTGTGAGGAATTTTCAGTAATATTGCATTTTGTACATTTAGGTGAGGTACTGAATTTGAGTAAGAATTTTGATTTATTTAAAAGAATTGTATCTGTTCTTAGCCGAAATATGATTTTGGATTCATGTCTGGAAAATGGTAATTGTAGGAAGGTATTAATTTTGTTGGAAAGTTCAAATCTGAAATTTGGTTTGAAGATAGAGTGAAATTGAACATGTTTTTCTAAAATTTTGAATTCTAATTGTTTTATTTCTTTTTTAACATGTATATAAAAATTGTGTGTTGGCGAGATGTTATCATAATCATGTGCTGATTTTGCTATGTTATCTACATATTCATTTTCTTTAAATCCAGAGTGTCCTGGTATCCAACAAAGTTGAATATGGTTATTTTTTTCATTTAGGTTTTCATTATAAAGTTTTAGGAGTGTATGTGTGTAGTATGGATATGTGGTGTATGTGTTGTCTTGTATTAATGTGTGTATAGCACTTTTAGAATCAATGAAAATAACTATTGATTGATTTGTTAAATTGTCTAATGTCCAGTTAAGTGCGGCAAATATTGCATAAATTTCAGCATGCAATATCTGAGTAAAATCAGGCAATTTGTATGCTAATGATATGTTGTGTGATGGAATATATACAGCAGCACTGGATGACCCAGAATCTTTTATGTAGGACCCATCTGTGTAGATTTCCAAACAATTGTTAAATTTTTCAGATTTAAAATTAATGAATAATTGATATAGAGCTTCATTAGAAATTTCATTTTTTGAATTTAAATGTGGAATCTCTGTATAAACTACTGGGAGTTTGTAACACCATACTGCTACAGATTCAGTAATGTCTCCTCGCAGTTCATCTTTAGTTAGTTTATTAAAGAATTCTTTTAATAATTCATTTTCTTTAATTTTTTTATAGAATATGAATCTTTTAAAGTTTAGATAAAATGGGTGGTCTGGTAGTTTATAGTGGAGTCTTGTGTAATATTTTAAGATTAAAATTGAATGCCTAATTTCAAATGGAGGAATGGCTGTTTCAGCCAGAAGAGCTAATGTTGGACAAAATTTTGGTAAGCCTAAAGCAATTTTTAAACATTTGTTTTGAATAACATTTAATTTCTTTAAGTTAGTTAAATTAGGTTTGTCTATAAGGTCTAAGCCATATTCCATTTTTGATCTGATTAAATTTAAGTAGAGTGTAATTAAGGTTTTTTGATCAGTACCTTCTTTTTTGAATGCAAAGTATTTAAAAATGTTTAGGAGTTTTGAACCAGAATTGTAAGCTTTCTCCAGATGAGAGTTCCATATTAATTTTGAGTCTAAGTTAAATCCCAATAATTTACATTTGTTGACTTGATTAATAGGTTGTGAGTATTTATCTTTAAATCCTTAAACTTCAAATGTTTCTTTTCTCAATAATAGTAATATATTTCAGTGAAAATGTTGATCAAACATATATAATAGCCGCTTTGTTTGTTTCACTATAATTGTTTCATCTAGCAATGTTACACCATCTCTTATAGAACAGTTGGGTTGTTTTACCTCTGAGCGGCACTTTTTTGCACACCATGGACTAAATGGCCAGGTCACATGGACCCCGAAGGCTCAGAGAAGGTTGGGGGAGGGGACCCACTGGAACAGTTGTTGGGAGACAGATGATAGCCTCCCGTCAAGGCCATCCAGCGTGTTCTTTAATGTGCACAGGGTATGGCTCTCCCACACACGGAGCCACGGCTTAACGTCCCATCCGACGGACGGCGGCCTTTCCAAGCCCATCGGTTTCCCCTACTGACCGTGGGCAGGGCGGGGAATTTTGCGGAGATAAATCTCAACGCTGACCCAGCTGGGACTCGAACCTGGGAACTACAGATTACGAGCCTAGCGCGCTACAGACTGAGACACCCCCGCCCCTTATAGAATAGTGTAGTAGATGAAATAATAAGAAGGCTAAACAACTTTAAAAAAAAAAACTTTCTTTTCTCGCACCCTTCTGGAATAAAAGGATACAGATTGTAGCTGTCAGTGTAATATCTCATGGCACTCTAACAGCGAAATTTCAAATTTCTATCATTAAGAGATCACTTGCAATGTTAATTAAAAGTCTCGCATATTTCACATTTAGCGCCCTCTAACGATGGAAATATTTATTTCCATCGTTAGAGGAATTTTTTTCATTACCAGATCTCTAACAAAAAAGAATAGGAATTTTACAATTATCTCTTAACACAAAATTGTTGCGTTTCCCATCCACCATTGGCGTAAGGGGTCAACTCATTGCTGCCAGGGGCGGGGGTGGCTCAGTCGCCAGTGCCCCAGGCTTGTAATTTGCAGTTCCCAGGTTCGAATCCCAGCTGGGTCAACGTTGAGATTTATCTCCGTAAAACTCCCCGCCCTGCCCACGGTCAGTAGGGGACACCGATGTGCTTGGAAAGGTCGCCGTCCGTCGAATGGGACGTTAAGCCATGGCCACGTGTGTGGGTTGGGTTGTTTTACCTCTGATCAGCACTTTTTTGCACACCATGGGCTAAATGGCCAGGTCACAAGGACCCCGAAGTCTCAGAGAAGGTTGGGAAAGGGGACCCACTGGAACAGCTGTTGGGAGACAAATGGTAGCCTTCCGTCAAGGACATCCAGCGTGTTCTTTAACGTTCACAGGGTATGGCTCTCCCGCACACGGAGCCACGGCTTAACGTCACATCCGACGGATGGCGGCCTTTCCAAGCCCATCGATGTCCCCTACTGACCGTGGGCAGGGCGGGGAATTTTGCGGAGGTAAATCTCAATACTGATCCAGCTGGGACTCGAACCTGGGAACTACAGATTACGAGCCTGACGCGCTACCGACTGAGCCACTCCCGCCCCCTTGTGTGGGAAAGCCATACCCTGTGCACGTTAAAAAACACGCTGGATGACAAGCGCTCTAAAGCGCATGAGCAGCGATCCGAGACGTGCTGCATTGCTTGTCACAAGAATTCGAAAACTCTGCATTCGATATGTTGCATCTGCATATTTATTAACAGAAAATTCTGTTCCCAAAATCCTGCGAAATTGCACATCACGCACGCATGCGCAGATGATCAAGGACAAATCAGTGTCGAATATTTTCAACATTCTCTGAAGAAGTCAATAACTGGGCCTAGCTCTCAATCTAATCGCGCCGTCCCGCCCCATTTAGATTCCATTTGGGGAAATATGCGAAACACTTGATGTGACGTCACATCCCTGAAGCGAGTCCTTCATTTGTTTGAGCAGGTGGACTTCGCACAAGCGGATGTTTGCAGATTACACATCTCGTAGGAGCCACAAAATACTTCAGGAAACGTTTTGACCTCCACAGTGAACACTCCAGATCTACACTGCTATGATCAGAAGGACATTTCAAGGGTACCTCAACTTGTAAAAGTGATTTTCTCAATGCCGTCTGTCTGGGCCGTCCGTCTGTCTAGTTTTAACCGAGTTCAAATTTCATATTTGTTTTAGTCCTTTGTCAAAAATCCGTTAGAGCTTTTTTTAATCAGGTAAAAGAATATTTTTTTTTACTTATTAGGAACAAAAATAACGTCAAAAATAAGAACTATTTTGAAATTATATAATATTACACTAATCAATTATATATTTAGAGAATCTGTTCTGGGACAGAGGTGGCTCCATTCGGTAGCGCGCCAGGCTCGTAATCTATAGTTCCCAGGTTCGAGTCCCACCTGGGCCAGCGTTGATTTATCTCCGCCTTGCCCACGGGTCACAGGGGCCACCGATGGGCTTAGAAAGGCCGCCATCCTTCGGATGAGACGTTAAGCCGTGGCTCGTGTGCGGGACCTGTGCACGTTGAAGAACACCTGGATGGCTTTGACAGGAGGCTACCATCCGTCTCCCAACAACTGTTCCAGTGGGTCCCCAACCTTCTCTGAGCCTTCGGGGTCCATGTGACCTGGCCACTTAGCCCATTGTGTTCAAAAAAGTGCCGCTCAGAGGTAGAACACCACAACCCAGATATGATGGAAGCGTACGGATAAGTCAGAGTCCTTTATGTTCTATAATTAGTAACAAAAATACTCTTATTTGCATTCCCCCCCCCCGTCATCCATTAATTCGAATGGAAAATATTAAAGAGTGAGAGTGCAGATAAACGAAAAACTTCATTCCCTTTGAAAACGAGATTCCCATATGAGAGCCAGAGGCAAAATGCGCGTTTTGCTAATTATTTTCTTCTTCTAGTTTCTACTCACTCTTTGACGGTAGATTTTTGATGCAATGTCTCTGTAAATGAATACCGAATAACAATCGAATGGAAAGTATATTTCGAAAGCTTTCCAATTATTATTCAGCATTCAGTGGCCCTATAGGGAACGCCAGTGGCATCTGGGAACAGCCGATAGCTAGCAGCCCTGTGATGCCCATCCATCGCAGCCTCCAATGATCCCTCGTTTCCTGACCGAAGCACCTGCTCGCACAATGCGTGCACCTGCTACCAGCTGCTGCAGAGTAAATGCCGCACGCGCAGACATTATTGCGTAGGCATTGGCTTTATCTGTGTCAGGGGCACCTTGAAACTGATATTGCAACAGCCCGGGAAATATAAGGGTGCAGATATTATTACACATTCGTGAAAAGTAAGGAAAATCCCAGAAGCCTTAGGTTAGATTGATACAAGAGTAACTTGCATTGCGGTAAACGGATACCAAAATTTTTCGATCAGTTATAATTTAGAGTTTAAGTGTTTAGATTGCGTTGTTTTACCTCTAAGAGGAACTTTAAGATTTCCGCGATAATTGGCCAGGTCACAAGGGCCCCAAGTGTTTAGAGTTGAGTAGGGTAAAGGTTGGCACACCATGGGCTAAATGGCCAGGTCACATGGACTCCGAAGGCTCAGAGAAGGTTGGGGGAGGGGACCCACTGGAACAGCTGTTGGGAGACAGATGGTAGCCTCCCGTCAAGGCCATCCAGCGTGTTCTTTAACATTGGGTTGTTTTACCTCTGAGCGACACTTTTTTGCACACCATGGGCTAAATGGCCAGGCCACAAGGACCCCGAAGGCCCAGAGAAGGTTGGGGAAGGGGACCCACTGGAACAGCTGTTGGGAGACAGATGGTAGCCGCCCGTCAAGGCCATCCAGCGTGTTCTTTAACGTGCACAGGGTATGGCTCTCCCGCACACGGAACCACTGCTTAACGTCCCATCCGGCGGACGGTGACCTTTCCAAGCCCATCGGTGTCCCCTACTGACCGTGGGCAGGGCGGGGAAATTTTGCGGAGATAAATCTCAACGCTGACCCAGCTGGGACTCGAACCTGGGAACTACAGATTACGAGCTTGGCGCGCTACCGACTGAGCCACCCCCGCCCCAGAAATCTCTATAACACAGAGGGTTGTTTAAATTAGATGGCAAGGTCAAAGCTGCTTTTGCGACAAGATCAACCTTCTCATTACCAGGGATATCAGAATGGCTGAGTATCCACAGAAAATAGATTCTATGAGGGTTGACAACAGAAAGTGTGTCGCATATCCATAGGATGTCAGATATGATGGAAGTGGACGAAGAAGCCAGTGGGTCTGAAAGCAGAGACTGAAGAACGGACTTGCTGTCTGACAAGATCAGAATGTTTTTATTGTAGACTAAGGAGGCCCATTGTAGCGCTTGATAAATAGCTAAAACTTCTGCAGCCATGATTCTAGTTGAATTTTTCAAGGAGTTGTTGGGTTGGGTTGTTTTACCTCTGAGCGGCACTTTTTTGCACATCATGGGCTAAATGGCCAGGTCACATGGACCCCGAAGGCTCAGAGAAGGTTGGGGGAGGGGACCCACTGGAACAGCTGTTGGGAGACAGATGGTAGCCTCCCGCTAACGCCATCCAGCGTGTTCTTTAATGTGCATAGGGTATGGCTCTCCCGCACACGGGAGGGCGGGGGTGGCTTAGTCGGTAGCGCGCCAGGCTCGTAATCTGTAGCTCCCAGGTTCGAGTCCCAGCTGGGTCAGCGTTGAGATTTATCTCCGTAAAATCCCCCGCCCTGCCCACGGTCAGTAGGGGACACCGATGGGCTTGGAAAGGCCGCCGTCCGTCGGATGGGACGTTAAGCCGTGGTCCCGTGTGCGGGAGAGACATACCCTGTGCACGTTAAAGAACACGCTGGATGGCCTTGACGGGAGGCTACCATCTGTCTCCCAACAGCTGTTCCAGTGGGTCCCCTCCCCCAACCTTCTCTGAGCCTTCGGGGTCCATGTGACCTGGCCATTTAGCCCATGGTGTGCAAAAAAGTGCCGCTCAGAGGTAAAACAACCCAACAACCCGCACACGGGGCCACGGCTTAACGTCCCATCCGACGGACGGCGGCCTTTCCAAGGCCATCGGTGTCCCCTACTGACCGTGGGCAGGGCGGGGAATTTTGCGGAGATAAATATCAACGCTGACCCAGCTGGTACTCGAACCTGGGAACTACAGATTACGAGCCTGGCGCGCTACCGACTGAGCCACCCCCACCCCATTTTTGAGAGGGTAGATAGAAGCTTCAGCTGGTGAAGCAATAGTGGGTGTCCCTGGAAGCAGCCGGTAAATATTATATTTTTAAAAACTAGTCGTCAATTTTGAAATATTCATAAATATTCTGTTATAGTCATTAGTAGTTTTTTTATTTTATCTGGTTTAAAAACGAAAATGTTTCAATTAAATTTTTGACAATTTAAATCGCTTTAAATCAATATGTATATTTAATTTCTCTTTTCTCTTCGTTCATTTCACTCAAACGACACAGAATAATTAGTTGGTACAGATAGACGACTTACAGCGCCACCCTTAGCAGCCGGCCAAAATTCTCAGCTTCGCACTAACTTTCAAAGTGTGTCAACATCATGCTCTGACTATTATCTTTCTTTTATTACCTTTTACAAAAAAATATTCTGTAACGTTTTTATGTAATCTTAGTAAATAAATTTTTCAGTTTTATATTTTTTGTATAAGACTTAATGCTAAATTGAAACTAAGAGTTAATTGTTAACTAAACTAAAACTAAGAGTTGATTGTAGATTATTCTGTAACATTTATACATAATCTTATAAAACGGAAAAATTTATTTACTATCTACAATTAACTCTTAGTTTTTTAAAAAACAATATCTACCTATTGAATCTTAAAATAAAAGTTCTACATTGAAATTTAAAACAAAAGTCATTAACCGATGCAAAGCAATATAAAGAGAAGAGAATGGCGAGTGCGAACACCCGTAAAGAGCCCGCCTCTTGCGCCAACTTCTAGTTAAGGGTTCAAATATTACTGAAAAAAAAGACGACTTTCAGGGGCTTGCATATCACATGTTTTCATATGATATGCAAGCTAAGTGTTCATATGAAAAGCAAATTTCCAGGGGCACTGTACCCTGGAGTGCACCCCCCAACGTACACGAAGGTTGCTAGATCACTAATTTCTAAAAAAACGTTACCAGATATTTTTTTTTCTGAATTCTAATCAACCATAGCGTTCGGATATTTATTTGAGCGACTGTAGGTGGTCATATTATTTTGATACTAGATCGTGTGGGCTCACTCACGGAAATATTGAGCGTGTGCAGTTACCGTTCACAGCAAAATGGAGCGTGTGCAGTAACTGCACACGCTCCAGTTTGCTGTGAACGGTAACTGGAGCGTGTACAGTTGCTGTACACGCTCCAGATATTTTTGCCTGAATTCTGTAATCACGTGACACGAAGGTTGCCAGATCACTAATTTCTAAAAAAATCGTTTCCAGATATTTTTTTCTGAATTCTGTAATCAACCATAGCGTTCGGAAATTTTTTTGAGCGACTATGTTATTATTGGGTATAAAAACCATTCCCAATTTAACAACGTCAATTAAGCATTAAGTCTTATCCAAATGATAACAATATACAAAAGCTCCTTTCTCTTGGGTTACATCACTACAGGAAGTGAATTTGCTTGTCCCATTCTTAGTTTCAACGTTTAATTCCCCCTCCCTTTCATAAGAAACAAAACAGTACCATCTAGAGCTATGAAAAAGCCTCCTGAAACCCGCCTGCATCAAGTACAGCGATGTTTACCACCAAACATAACAACAAGCAAAGCCGTGTATCAACCCGACTTCCAAGTCTTGGTTTCAGTAGCAATCGGATCTCCGCCCCTCCCACGGCGAGGCTACCTACTCAACCTCGCCCATCGAGTGTCATTTCCTGTAGGTAACCTCCGCAGACGCCCGTCAAAACCCGTCGTCGAAAATTTGCGTGCGATCCGTGATCACGGAGGCGTATAAAGGGTCATTTCCTGGCCCAACTTGTTGAGATCTCTGAAGTCTACGTTCGCACAGATCATTGTGTGGGACTCTAATGTCCGTTATAGCCGGACGCCAGATTTGGTCATGCAACGGGTAGGGGGGGGGGGAACCTTAAGAAGAGTGGGGAGTCACGTTCTGATCATTTGTAATGCGACTCGTACTAAGTTAGATACTTGGTCACTCTACTGAGGATTTGAAGCCAAGATAGCTTTGTTGCCTTTGAACGCGAAGGGGCAAATTATAGTAGTAGTAGTTCTGCTTTAGGCTGTCATAACGTTTTAGTCAGTTTAAAAATAGCTTCATGATAAATTAAATGCTATTTTCATTAGATTCTTTGCTTGTAAATTGGAATCTCGTTAAAGTTCATCTCTGACGTCAAAGGAATGCATCATTTATATTAATAGCTCCTATTTTGAACATATTTTCATCATAACAAGTTCACTATATTGTCAAATATTCAATAGCTGAATAAAATGATGTTGAATTTCGGTTTCTCTGAAATGTGTCTTAGTTCAGTTTTGAGTTCAGTTGTTTTAACTTTTAGCGGCAATTTTTTTACCCACAATGGCCTAAACGACCAAGTCACAAGAACCCCAAAGACTCAGAAAAGGAATGGGGATGTATTGAACAAATGGTAGGAGACAGATGGAAGTCTTCTGTCAAGGTCATCCAGCATGTTCTTCTACATGCAGACGGTATGGCCCTTCTGCACACCCGATGGGCTTGGAAAGGCAGCCTTCCGTCAGATGGGACGTTAAGCAGTGACCCCGTGTTGGGTTGTTTTACCTCTGAGCGGCACTTTTTTTGCACACCATAGGCTAAATGGCCAGGCCACATGGACCCTGAAGGCTCAGAGAAGGTTGGGGGAGGGGACCCACTGGAACAGCTGTTGGGAGACAGATGGTAGCCTCCCATCAAGGCCATTCAGCGTGTTCTTTAACGTGCACAGGGTATGGATCTCCCGCACACGAGGACACCGATGGGCTTAGAAAGGCCGTCGGATGGGACGTTAAGACATGGTCCGTGTGCGGGCATTTTGCAAACTTCTAAAATGTACGATTTTTAATTAAATGTTTCGAAACAATACTTTTTAAGTTTTAAATAATGAGGTAAATTCTTAGGACGCATTACTGTTGTGAATGTTCCAGCTTAATTCCAGAGATAAATCTCAACACTGTCCCAGCTGATTTTATCTCACAAATTTTAAAAGAAATACCATGCTTCTGGATCCTTTGAAGATTTCTGGTGCAGTGATCCCACTTATGCCCCTCTCCCTCCCACCTCACTATACACGTGCTGCAGAGTGAAACTCCCCAAACTTACCTCATGTAAAGGTGGCAGAACGATACTTGGTTATTTGAAGAAACCCTGGGCAAAAGTCCTGGGACAGTCGCTCAAAAAATATCCGAACACTATGGATTATACAGAATTCAGAAAAAATATCTGGCAACGATTTTTTTCAGAAATTAGTGATCTGGCAACCTACGTACACGAAGGTTGCCAGATCATTAATTTCTAAAAAAATCGTTGCCAGATATTTTTTCTGAATTCTGTAATCAACCATAGTGTTCGGATATTTTTTGAGCGACTGTACATCCAGGAACCTCAAAAGGTGGGAGGGTTGGGTTGTTTTATCTCTGAGCGACACTTTTTTGCACACCTTGGGCTAAATGGCCAGGTTACATGGACCCCGAAGGCTCAGAGAAGGTTGGGAGAGGAAGGTTCCACTGGAACAGCTGTTGGGAGACAGATGGTAGCCTGCCGTCAAGGCCGTCCAGCGTGTTCTTTAACGTGCACAGGGTATGGCTCTCCCACACACGGGCCACGGCTTAACGTCCCATCCGACGGACGTCGCTCTTTCCAAGCCCATTGGTGTCCCCTACTGACCGTGGGCATGGCGGGGAATTTAGCGGAGATGAATCTCAACGCTGATCAAGCTGGGACTCCAACCTGGGAACTACAGATTACGAGCCTGGCGCACTACCGACTGAGCCACCCCCGCCCATGGAGGGAGAGGGCATAAATGGGATCACTGCACCAGAGATCTTCAAAGGATCCGGAAGCATGGTATTTCTTTTAAAATTTGTGAGATAAAATCAGTTGGAACAGTGTTGAGATTTATCTCTGGAATTAAGCTGGAACATTCACAACAGTAATGCGTCCTAAGAATTTACCTCATTATTTAAAACTTAAAAAGTATTGTTTGAAACATTTAATTAAAACTCGTATATTTCAGAAGTTTGCAAAATGATTATTTCAATATCAAATTTTTTTATTTTATTTTTCTAAAACTCAGTCAGAGTTTGTTGTTAAATATTCCAGCTTCGATAACTCTTTAAATACTCAACGAATATTACTGAAAATCTGTATTTAAATAAATTAAATATCATAATCAAATATATCTTCAGTCACATACATTTTTCCATTATTCATAATTTAGAGGTTAAAAAACGTAGAATTTCCAATTATGTCAATGGGAATTAAAGTTTTAATATTTATATAGGGCGGTGTATATTAAAGTGTACAGTCACTCAAAAAAGTATCCGAACGCTATGGTTGATTATAGAATTAAAAAATAAAATTTGGCAACGATTTTTTTTAGAAATTAGTGATCTGGCAACCTTCGTGTCACGTGACATGAAGGTTGTCAAATCACTAATTTTTAAAAAAATCGTTGCCAGATATTTTTTCTGAATTCTGTAATCATCGTGTCACGTGACACGAAGGTTGCCAGATCGCTAATTTCTAAAAAAATCTTTGCCAGATATATTTTTTGAATTCTGTAATCAACCATAGCATTCGGATACTTTTTTGAGCGATTGTACAAACAATTACTTGATTAAAAAAAAACTTTATAATTCGAAATTTTTGATGACCTAGACAGGAATTTTACCTATCCCCGCTATGCTCTGATTCTGGAAATTAACCACGAGTAAAACTATTTGGGAAAAGTTGCAGTTATATTTATTCTGCTTATGAAAATATATTTATATCATTAGTACTAAAAAGATAATTAAAATCCTTTCATGCCATCAGCATGCACGGCTGAAGTGCTGAAATAGCAAAAATCTGCACGAAAAGATATTTATACTGAAACTAATGGCAACAAAAGTCACGCCATCTGACGACAAATGTTTTCTTGACATTTTCCCGCTAATCGAACGAGGTTTTCAATCCTCCACGTTTTCAACAGACGACTTTTCATCGAGACGGTCACGGTTGCAAGCTCGGTTTTTCACCCGATACAGCTGACTGCAATGTTTATCGAAATATTTTAATTCTGTAAATATGTCGTCTAAAAGTGGTCCGGTAGCGTCGAGGAACTGAAATCTGATGCTTGTGGTTTCTATCCTCAAAGTATTAACATTGCTTGAGGGTGGCCAAGTGGTTAGGGTGCTTCGATGCCTAATCTATGCCTCACTTCAGACAACCTCGGCTCAAGTGAGGCATAGATGATATTCTTTTTTTCTAATAATGGCTCGCCTTCCTCATAGATACTCTCTATGATGCATTATACTGAACAAGCTTCTGTAAAACTATCTTGGGAAAGAGCTGCTTATGGAATGTAATATTTTTTATCCGAGTACCGTGTAACCTGAAATTAACTGATTAATATGGGGGAAGGGCTATTCGTTAACACCGAAAGTCCCTTAAATCCAAATTGTTGTTGGCTTGTTTTACCTCTGAGCGGCACTTTTCTGCACACAATGAACTAAATGGATAGGTTTCAAGGGCCCCGAAGGCTCAGGGAATGTTGAGGGAAGGACCTATTGGACAGCTGTTAGGTGTCAGATGGTAGCCCCTCCCGTCAACTCCGTCCAGCGTGTTCTTTAACATGCAGAGGGTATGGCTCTCCCACACATGGAAGAACCTCAAAGGCTCAGAGAAGGTTGGGAACCCACTGGACTACTACTAGTAGACAGATGGTAGACACCCTTGAAGATAATCCAGTTGGTTGTTTAACGTGCACAGCGTGTAGCTCTCTCACACGGAACCACGGCTTAACATCCCATCCGACGGCCGGCGGTCTTTTCATCGGTGTCTACTACTGACCGAGGAGAGAATGAGGAGTTTTACGGAGAAAATTTTCAACGCCGGCTGGTACTAGAACTGTAGATTACGAGCCTGGCATGCTACAGACGGAGCTACCGTCGCCCCTAAAACACCCAACCGCGCAGTCACAAGCATTCGTTTGGCACATGACTTGTTGTTTGGGTTGTTTTACCTCTGAGCGGCACTTTTTTTTGTACACCATGGGCTAAATGGCCAGGTCACAAGGACCCCGAAGGCTCATAGAAGGTTGGGAGAGGGGACCCACTGGAATAGCTTATGGGAGGCAGATGGTAGCCTCCCGTCAAGGCCATCCAGCGTGTTCTTTCGCGTGCACAGGGTGTGGATCTCCCGCACACGGGGCCACGGGTTAACGTCCCATCCGACGGGCGGCGCCCTTTACAAGACCATCAGTGTCCCCTACTGACCGTGGGTACGGCGGAGAATTTTGCGGAGATAAATCTCAACGCTGACCCAGCTGGGACTCGAACCTGGGAACTACAGCCGACTGAGCCAACCCCGCCCCTACACGACTTGTTAAGTTCATTTGTATTCAACTTGTAAGTAAGATATCGTGAAGCAACTGATTTGACAAACCGACAAATGAAGTGCGAAAAGCAATAGGAAGATGGTAAAATTTTTCCCCCAGAATTCACCGGATTAAAGCTAGTTGAAGAATGTATGCTGTCGCGTGACAGGGAGTGTCACGAGGTTTTGTCTTTCGGAACCAGTCCTCGCATCTCGTTCACTGTCTCGCTCTCGTTTTTTGCAAGACGCATGCGCGTGGGGCATTGCTCTTTTGATTTATGGGCCATGCGCACTATCTGATCCTGATAAAGAATTTCTCTCCAGAGAGATGAAAATACTACCACTAAGAGAAAAATGGACAAGTGAGAAAGACTCATTTGGCCAATATAGACTTTTACTTAAAAAAAACCAACATTATTTTTCCACATGATGTTTCCACATAATTTTTTTCGTCGTCAACCAGGTCCGGATCTAGAAAAAAAAAACGGAAAGTGGGGGGGGGGGGGAGAGGTTGGATTTCCATTGCAGTGTAACATTTTCCCTTTCGTGTTAAAGTTCTCGAAAAATGAGTGAAATATGCAGAAAGTTTAATAGTTTTGGACTTCATTACTAGCGTTCTAAAACGGGGTGGGGGAGAGCATGCCACCACTACAACTAGATCCGGCTCTTGTCTCAGCAAATATTGCAGAAAGGAACCAGACACTTTCGTGTTATGTGAATGGAAAGCCATTTTCAAAGCTCCCTTACTTTGAGGCGGGGGTGGCTCAGTCGGTAGCGCGCCAGGCTCGTAATCTGTAGTTCCCAGGTTCGAGTCCCAGCTGGGTCAGCGTTGAGATTTATCTCCGCAATATTTCCCCGCCCTGTCCACGGTCAGTAGAGGACACCGATGGACTTCGAAAGGCCGCCGTCCGTCGGATGGTATGTTAGGCCATGGCCCCGTGTGCGGGAGAGCCATACCCTGTGCACGTTAAAGAACACGCTGGATGGCCTTGACGGGAGGATACCATCTGTCTCCCAACAGCTGTTCCAGTGGGTCCCCTCCCCCAACCTTCTCTGAGCCTTCGGGGTCCTCTACTGACCGTGAGGCAGTAGAGCCGTTCCAAGCCCATCGGTGTCCCCTACTGACCGTGGGCTGGGCGGGGAGTTTTGCGGAGATAAATCTCAACGCTGACCCAGCTGGGACTCGAACCTGGGAACTACAGATTATGAGCCTGGCGCGCTACCGACTGAACCACCCCCGCCCCAATTAAAGCAGGAATTTGTTTTTAATTCTAAAATGAAAATTTTTTTGAATATGAAGTAACTGTATGGAAGGAATGATATTCAAATACAACTAAAAACTCCATAAAAAATTTATCTTTATTACAGTGCGACTCCTTACTCCTTGGTTAAATGTTGCAGAAAGAAATTCATAAGGATTCCGTGGCTTTAAACAATTTTAAAACTCGTGTCAGAAATTGAACAAATATTTTTGTGTTTTCACGTCACTGGAATACGAGTCAGTAAAATGCAAACGAAAATGATTTGAAGATTTTGAAAATATCTCAACTATTTGCTTGTCGTAATATGGCAACGCGTTTTATTCGTATCGATCAATGGTTGTCACAATGAGTAAATAGGCCTAACGAAATAAGAATGTCAATTTTTGTAGCAAATTTAGCTCTTTTCAACTGTTATTTTAGCTATATTTTTAATTATTCATTTATTGTAATTCATTTGTGATTTGAATGAGTTTTGAAACAAATTTTTATTAATAAATTCATCGCTGTTTCTTAAGTTGAAAGGTAAGATCGTTTTCTTTAAATCTAGTCACCTTTGAGAATGTTACACAAAGTTTAAACAGCTTAATGTCACTATTCATAATAGTCTACATAATCACCTGTAGCCTCAAGACAAATCCCAAAGCTACTAATTTTTTTCTTCCCAGAAAGAGTAGTAAAGTGTGACGCAGATAAATTAATGATAAGATGATTATAAATTCACGAACTCATCGAGGCGAAGTATCTAATATCTTCTGATGTATTATCAGTATCAGCCAATAATAAAAAAGCTTTCAAGTCATTAAACCAGTTCCACACAACTTCCTCTCCATTCCGACAGTTCCAAAAGGTTCTTTTTTTTGTATAAAGTTTTTTGTGTGTGTGTGTGATGATTGTTAACAATTTCTACAGGCAATGGAAAAGGATGTGGCCTGATCTCATCACCACAAAACATACCAAGAATAAAAAGAATCAGGTAACCATCTTTTCAAGATCATTATTCGAACTATTGTGCTCCTGTCAAACTTCTTCCAGCTATAAAGTTAACAACAGCGACTTGTAATAAAAAAAACAGCGTTGGCTATCGAGACGGGATCGCTTTTTATCATTTTTTTTTCCTGTTTTTATTCATCTTGCTTGATCGCTAAACCAGTGGAGCTTATCGTCAGACGAAAAACAGGAAAATCTTTCTCAAGTGTCAGGCGATCAAACGTGATTGGCTCCTCTGCTTGTCACGTGAACGGTGTGATTGCACGAGGCTTCCTCTACGTCACGTCTCCTGTTTTTGGGCCTGCAAAAGCAGTTTCTTAAGTTTGATGTGATTGCTACAAAACTGCAATCGCATTTTGGATTCTTCGATAATGATTTAAAGATGAATTGAATTCGTTGTAAACACACGGATGAACCAAGAAGTAATAAAATGCTTTTGTGTTTTGTTCGAAGAACAGCCATTATATTAAATTATATATTTTATTTGAATTGCTGTTTTTGTGAAAGTCGTATAAAGTCCGTTTGATACACATTGAAGTTGTTGGACTGTTTTATATATGATACACTTTTTTGTGGGCACAGTGGGCTAAATGACCAGGTTACAAGGACCCCGAGGGCTCAGAGATGGTTCGAGAAGAGGTCTCACTGAGCAGCTGTTAGCAGATGGAAGTCTGTTAAGACCATCCAGCGGATTTTCGAACGTATACTGGTTTTGGCTCTACTGCGCACGGGGCCACAACCTACATCCTATCCGAAGGACGGCTGCCTTTCCTAGTCCATTGGTGTCCGATTTCTGACCTAAATCAGAGTGGGAGTTTAGCGGACATAAATTTCATTCTATCACACGTGAGACTCGATCCAGGGAACTGCAGATTATGAGCCTGGCGCGCTACCGACTTACCTAATCTCTCTCCCCACAACTGTTGGGTTGCTTCGTCTCTGAACAGCACTTTTTTGCACACAATAGGCTAAATGGCCAGGTTTGAATATGATTCAATGATGCCATCCGACGTTCCACTATACAGAACAGTACTACATCTTAGGCATGGCACCAAAACCACCTTCGTGTGCTGGTTGAGGCGTATCAAAACTCTGACATTGAAGCTGCGAAGCAGCGGAGTGAGTACCTGTCATTTACATTACTTTAGTATTATCGAAATCTTTGATTCGTTGAATTCTGTAATTTTGAAACTTTGGAATTTTGAGCCCTGTGTGTTGGTTGATGCCTATGGGTTGGGTTGTGTAAAATTGTGTGCAAAAAAGTGCAGCTCAGAGGTAAACTCTGAGCTGCACTTTTTTGCACACAATGGGCTAAATGGCCAGGTCACATGGACCCCGAAGGCTCAGAGAAGGTTGGGGGAGGGGACCCACTGGAACAGCTGTTGGGAGACAGATGGTAGCCTCCCGTCAAGGCCATCCAGCGTGTTCTTTAACGTGCACAGGGTATGGCTCTCCTGCACACGGAGCCACGGCTTAACGTCCCATCCGACGGACGGCGGCCTTTCCAAGCCCATCGGTGTCCCCTACTGACCGTGGGCAGGGCGGGGAATTTTTCGGACGTTGACCCAGCTGGGACTCGAACCTGGGAACTACAGATTACGAGCCTGACGCGCTACCGACTGAGCCACCCCGCCACTTGATGCCTATGAGAACGCCGACATTAAGGCTGTGGAGCTGCTGGGAGAGTACCTTCCGTCTAAATTAGCTTTCTATTATCGAATCAGTCAGTTCATTCATATCTCTAATTATGGAATAAGAGTCCTCTCTTTGAGATACAGCTTGGCAATTGTTTACATATCTCCCCCCCTCCTTTTTATTTCGGGGGAGAAAGGCTGCTAAGTCAGAATTTTGCGTTGCTTTATGTTAGGGTAATAGGAAAGAAAAATTTGGCAGTCTTAGCTCATACTATTTAGGTAGAGCTTTTGATGATATGTTATGTTTTGTCACAAACTTTTATCATGTGGATTCCTACGAAATTTATATCATAAATCTACGGTCGAGAAAGTCAATGAAAAGTGAACCCTGATAGTGAAATTAAAACAGCATACTGCACCTTATTCGAGGGCGGGGGTGGCTCAGTCGGTAACGCGCCACGCTCGTAAGCTGTAGTTCCCAGGTTCGATTGGGGCGGCGGTAGCGCGCCAGGCTCGTAATCTGTAGTTCCCAGATTCGAGTCCCAGCTGGGTCAGCGTTGAGATTTATCTCCGCAAAATTCCCAGCCCTGCCAACGGTCAGTAGGGCACACCGATGGGCTTTGAAAGGCCGCCGTCCGTCCGATGGCACGTTAAGTCGTGGTCCGTGTGCGGGAGAGCCATACCCTGTGCACGTTAAAGAACACGCTGGATGGCCTTGACGGGAGGCTACCATCTGTCTCCCAACAGTGTTCCAGTGGGTCCCCTCCCCCAACCTTCTCTGAGCCTTCGGGGTCCATGTGACCTGGCCATTTAGCCCATGGTGTGCAAAAAAGTGCCGCTCAGAGGTAAAACAACCCAAATCCCAGGTTCGAGTCCCAGCATTTATCTCGGTAAAATTCTCCGCCCTGCCACGGTCAGTAGGGGGACACCGATGGGCTTGGAAAGGCCACCGTCCGTCGGATGGGACGTTCAGCCGTGGTTCCGTGTGCGGGAGAGCCATACCCTGTGCACGTTAAAGAACACGTTGGATGGCCTTGACGGGAGGCTACCATCTGTTTCCCAACAACCGTTCTAGTGGATCCCCTCTCCCAACCTTCTCTGAGCCTTCGGGGTCCTTGTGACCTGGCCATTGTGTGCAAAAAAAGTGCCGCTCAGAGGTAAAACAACCCAAATCATAGCACCTTGTTCGATTAGGATACTTCCATGCCAATTTTGTCTAGAATCCATACAACGTCTGCCAAGTTCAAGCCGCTACTTGCAACTGATTTTGGTTATTATTACATTATACAGTTATTGGGAGTTCCTTACTAAGGCTTTCCCATATCAAAAGTTTAGAGACTAATTTTTCAAAGTTACTTATTTATAAATCTTTTTTTTCTTCATTATGACTTTTTAATTTTTTTTTAATTTCTATTGTTAACTTAGTCGTTTGGTGGCCGAGTGGTTAGCGCGCTTGGCTACTTGATCTAAGGGGCCTGGGTTCGAACCCGGATAAGGCATGGATGTTTGTGTTTTTCTGCTGAGGTTCTGTCATTCTCACAAATCTACTCTCTATGGCATATAAACTGACAGGCTCCTGTCAGACCTCTGTGGCAAGCAGCTGCTTGAGGGGGGTATTTATTTATTTATTTTATTATTAACTGATTTTGGTGTTGAGTTTTTTTTATATTTACTCGTTACACACTGTGAGGGCACAAAGTTCACTCAATCAAATATACAGGCTATCATTTTTTCGTTTGAACGACCTTTATGCATTCACTTCAAAACAGAAAAAAGAAAAATATTTCGAGATGGGTAAATATATGAATTATGAAAGATCAAAGTAAATCCCTTTTAGCTCAAATAATGGACGATATGTTTATGCCTAAGGAGAGAAAATGCACACTTCGAGTTGGGAGAAAATACATTTATACTTCTACTGCAACTTTTACACCCCCAAAACGCTCTTACAAAACTTACAAGTCACCTACAACACTATTATGCTGTAGGTGAACGTGGGGAAAGAGGAGAATTGTCTTCAGTCGGGCTTCTATTTGGGGAGACTAAATTTCGAATTAGCAAATAAATGTAGTTTTCGAATTACAGAGAAATATTTTCACTTTGAATTTATGAAAAACGTAGTTATTTATATTGGTTAAATATTTAGCTAGGTTAGGGGCGGGGGTGGCTCAGTCGGTAGCGCACCAGGCTCGTAATCTGCAGTTCCCAGGTTCGAGTCCCAGCTGGGTCAGCGTTGAGATTTATCTCCGCAAAAATTCCCCGCCCTGCCCACGGTCAGTAGGGAACACCGATGGGATTGGGAAAGGCCGCCGTCCGTCGGATGGGACGTTAAGCCGTGGCCCCGTGTGCGGGAGAGCCATACCCTGTGCACGTTAAACAACACGCTGGATGGCCTTGACGGGAGGCTACCATCTGTCTCCCAACAGCTGTTCCAGTGGGTCCCCTCCCCCAACCTTCTGAGCCTTTGGGGTCCATGTGACCTGGCCATTTAGCCCATGGTGTGCAAAAAAAGTGCCGCTCAGAGGTAAAACAACCCAACCCAAACAAGGTTAGGTTATTATTTAATAATAGTTATATAAAGAGGTAAAGTTAGCAAAAAATGCATCTATTTATGAGTGACCGATACATTTAATTTTGATTAAATATTTTTTACTTCGAGTGAAGGAAAATATTTGCACTTTCAGCTAGAGAAAAGGCTTTTTTACTTCCGAGTTACGGAAAACATTTACTTTCTGTTAAAATGATTTTGAGTTAAGAAAACTACATTTACTTTGAGTTAGAAAAAATGTTTATACTTCGAATTAGGGAAAACACTTATTTCAGCTAGAGAAAATTCTTTTACCTCGAGTTAGGGGAAACACTTTAGTTAGCGAAAATACTTTTGCTCGAGAAATTTATCGCAACATAAAAAAATAGTAAACACAAACGTTGTTTCGATTTAAACACATTTACCTAGAGTTAGGAAAAACTTATTTATTTCCATTTTAGAGAAATTCCAATCGTAATAATTGAATTTTTTTTTAACAACTAACTGTTTTCTTTAGTTTCAAAGACAAAATAATAATGGTTGATTTTAATATTTCAGGTATTTAACTCCTTAAATAAAAATAAATAAATATCCCCTCAAGCAGCTGCTTGCCACAGAGGTCTGACAGGAGCCTGTCGGTTTATATGCCACAGTAGAAGATCTGAGAGGATGGCAGGACCTCAGCAGAAAAACGACACATACATCCATGCCTTACCTGGGGCTCGAACCCAGGTCCCTTAGATCAGTAGCCAAGAGCGCTAACCACTCGGACATGGGACGGCTAAACGTTAAAAAGTATCATTGAAAATCTAAGTTGGGTTGTTTTACCTCTGGGCGGCACTTTTTGCACACCATGGGCTAAATGGCCAGGTCACATGGACCCCAAAGGCTCAGAGAAGGTTGGGGGAGGGGACCCACTGGAACAGCTGTTGGGAGACAGATGGTAGCCTCCCGTCAAGGCCATCTAGCGTGTTCTTTAACGTGCACAGGGTATGGCTCTCCCGCACACGGGGCCCGGCTTAACGTCCCATCCGACGGACGGCGGCCTTTCCAAGCCCATCGGTGTCCCCTACTGACCGTGGGCAGGGCGGGGAATTTTTGCGGAGATAAATCTCAACGCTGACCCAGCTGGGACTCGAACCTGGGAACTACAGATTACGAGCCTGGCGCGCTACAGACTGAGCCTCCCCGCCCCATTGAAAATTTAAAATTTCGATTATACTTTAGAACTAGAGAAAAATCAACTTTGTTTATATAAAAGAATTTCTTTCTTAAAACAAAGCAACCGGGAAAATTGGCCCCGAAAAACAAAATGCCTTCAAGTAAAACTTCAAGAAAATACCCTGAAAAACAAAATGCCTTCAAGTCAACATGGGTAAGAAAATAACTTGTAACTCCGCTTTGCGGAAGTACGATATTTGTCTGTGTCTTTCTTTAAAAAAAATCACTTCACGTATGTTGTAGAATATTAATTTTATCACCCAAACATGCTGGAGCAATGTTTCTAGCTTGAGGGCTAAAAACAGCCAACACCAAGGGCCATATCCTTTCTTAAGGAAGTATCTATTGCATCCAATCTGCCCATTCAGGTTATATCGCATCCTAAAACCATCATATCTCTATTAGCAAGCATTCGCCCACTCAAGCGCCACAGGCCTGGAAATAAGAATCCTCTTTTTTATCAGCGAATACTACACCAAAGCTGGTCCACCATTCAAAGCATGTTTTCGGCCGCCCTCTCAACCACTAGGCTGCTTTTTACCGGCAGATAAGCGAAATAAATATGCTATTGTATGTAGAGGTAAAATGAACGCCACGATCGATAAGAAGTATACAATACTAACGTCAGTGTGAGTTGTCTCGGAAGGCATTGACAGTGTTTTTTTTTTTGCAGTGATCTTATCTGGCAACTGAGTTGGATCTAAAAGCGGAATCATCATCAGGTGGATCTGTTGTTGCCCAGTTGAGTGAATAGAGCTGATTTGGCTGAATCTTGGGCGATTATTTGGGGCTGAAGAAGCATTTTGGTCTTATCAAATGTATCTGGTTGACGTAGGCTTTCTTTCAGGGAAAGGAATGTAGATATGCATCTTAGAATGTTATTTTTTTTTGCAAGAATGGGGAAAATATGTACAGCAAACCCACGGAATTTTGCTCGGAAGGGTTTTACGGAACTATTTTCGTATTCAAGAGGAATTGGCAGTTATTTGTGAGATATAATTTCAAAGAAGATGAAAATTAAGATTATTCAGGTAAAAATGAGGCGGAAAGTTACTGATGAAAGGGACCCAGGATCGAGCCCCGGATAAAGGACGGATGTTTCTTTTCTGCGTCATCTTTCTGCTCAGGTCTCGCCTTCACAGATCATTTTTATGGCTTATTCAATTCACAAACGTATGTGAGATTTCTGAGGCATGCAGTTTCTTGAAGGGGTTGAAAGTTGTTTTGTTTCTAAGCGGTAGTTTTGTACATACAATGGGCAAAATGCCCAATCCACAAGGGTTGATTGGGTTGTTTTACCTCTGAGCGGTACTTTTTTTGCACACCATGGGCTAAATGGCCAGGTCACATGGACCCTGAAGGCTCAGAGAAGGTCGGTCATCCAGCGTGTTCTTTAACGTGCACAGAGTATGGCTCTCTCCCGCACACGGGGCCACGGCTTAACGTCCAATCAGACGGACGGCGGCCTTTCCAAGCCCATCGGTGTCCCCTACTAACCGTGGGCAGGGCGGGGAAATTTGCGAAAATATATCTCAACGCTGACCCAGCTGGGACTCGAACCTGGGAACTACAGATTACAAGCCTGGCGCGCTAACGATTGAGCCAGCGTCGCTCCCACCAATCCACAAGGATTCCAAGGGCCGAAAGAAGATTGGCGAAGGGGACCCTTTGGACAGCTGTTAGGAAGCATATGGGAACCTACTCAAGGTTGTTTTACCTCCGAGCGCCACTTTTTTTCACACCATGGGCTAAATGGCCAGTTGGAATAATGGCCTAATGGGTCCAATGGTAAAATCCGAAGGCTCAGAGAAGGTTGGGGGAGGGGACCCACTGGAACAGCTGTTGGGAGACAGATGGTAACCTCCCGTCAAGGCCATCTAGCGTGTTCTTTAACGTGCACAGGTCCAAGTCTCTCCCGCACACGGGGCCGAGGCTTACGTCCCATCCGACGGACGGTGGCCTTTCCAAACCCATCGGTGCCCCCTACTGACCGTGGGCAGGGCGCGGAGTATTTACGGAGATAAATCTCAACGCTGGCCCGCTGGGACCCGAACCTGGGAACTACAGATTGAGAGCCTGGCGCGCTACCGACTGACCCATCCTCGCCCCTTAACTCTGAACGAAAATGATCGCATTTTATACTGATCAACAATGCACTCATTCATTAAATGAAATTTCTCAGATCTACTGTGGCATATAAACTGACAGGTTCCTGTCAGACCTCTGTAGCATCAGCTGCTTGAGGGGGTATTTTTTTTTCTATAATCTATGCTGTGCCTTGTAGTTTTCTGCAAGTTCCGCAGTATGAGTCCAGAACAGATGAGAACCATTCCTTCTGGTAACTAGAGCCCTCACTGGCAGTCAGGTATGAAGACACAGCAGTAAACTGTATCCCACGATTGGCAGCGGTCCGTGAACGCTCATAAGTATGAGAAGGCTCACTTTCTTGTCTTGCGGGTGGTGGGCGCCATCCCCACCCAGTCCCCTCCTGGGTAAATCTGTTACATTCTCTGAGGGGACGCCACCCTCCGACATCACCTCTTCCAGTGTCATCTGTCTCCAGCTAACTTTCCTATTCTTCTAGAACCAAACATACGTAACGCTACCTGCGGGCGGCCAATGACCCTGGGACTGAGATCAAGGCTTATCGGTCTGTCGTGTAATGAGAGGTTGTTTGAGAGTCCGGCGTTGTGAGAACCCTCCTCTGTACGGGGGGTGAGGGGGATAGTTCGTAGAGGAAGCTGCGGAAGTGGTGAATAGAGCGAAGGATGCTCAGAGATCAGAGGTTAAACGGCTTGCTACGGAAATAGGATGGTGGTCCGCCACAGGAGGGCGATGGGAATAATGGTGGGAAGCTTATGCGTAAATAAAAAAAGTGTCAAGTGTGGAAGAAAATTGGAAACATTGTTTTGAAAAAAATGTTTTCTCTGAGAAGGTTGGAGAATTTTCTTCTGAAGTCGCGGAATGGTTTACACTTTTCTGCGTACAGTCGCTCAAAAAAGTATTCGAACACTATGGTTGGGGCGGGGGTGGCTCAGTCGGTAGCGCGCCAGGCTCGTAATCTGTAGTTCCCAGGTTCGAATCCCAGTTGGGTCAGCGTTGAGATTTATGTCTGCAAAATTCCCCGCCCTGCCCACGGTCAGTAAGGGACACCGATGGGCTTGGAAAGGTCACCGTCCGTCCGATGGGACGTTAAGCCGTGTCCCTGTGTGCGGGAGAGCAATACCCTGTGCACGTTAAAGAACACGATGGATGGCCTTGACGGGATGCTACCATCATTCTCCCAACAGTTATTCCAGTGGGTCTCCTCCCCCAACCTTCTCTAAACCTTCGGGGTCCATGTGACCTGGCCATTTAGCCCATGGTGTGCAAAATAGTGCCGATCAGAGGTAAAAACAACAACACAACCCGAACACTATGATTGATTACAGAATTCAGAAAAAATATCTGTCAACGATTTTTTTAGAAATTAGTGATCTGGCAACCTTCTGTGTACGTACACGAAGGTTTGCAGATAACTAATTTCTAAAAAAATCGTTCCCAGATATTTTTTCTGAATTCTGTAATCAACCATAGTGTTCGGATACTTTTTTGAGCGACTGTACAGTGGCATGCTGAAGGAGGCGGATGGATATGGACGCCAACAGTGTGTGTGTGTATGTTGGGGGGTGAGACAGTTTTTCCCCGATGAAAAAATTTATCGCAAAATTAATTAACAATATGAAGTATACCAAAAATTAATTTTTTTTCTCGTTTTCAAAAAAACAAAGATAATGTTTTCACTTTATCGTCTGTCTGTAGACATCGAATATTTTTTAATGAAAAATTCTGTTTTGGGTTGGATAGGTGTTGATGAAATACCACAATTCGCACTTTCGAAGTTCCCAAAAGCTGTAATTGCGCCTTCTAACGGTGGAAAAAAATTTGAAATTTCCAAAATTTAAAACAAATATTTTAAATGATGTATTTATGCTAGGGTCTGTAAATGGTAGCTAGGCATAAACAGGAAGGACAGCTGTGTACCAATCCCCAGTGATGATACACAGAACCGGCCAGGTCTAACACCTAATGTCCGACCCCGTCTTCTCATGGTGGAGGCCTTTAGAACCTTTGGAAAGAGATATTCTCTTTTAGAAGGGAACGGAGGAGGAGGGCTGCCAGATCAATGTGGCCTACTGATCTGGTTATCAATGGCCACTTTTTTTTTCGACTCTGCTGAGGAGTGGTCAATTTCACAGACTACTGGTGCTGACCATTTATACCCATTAGACTGGACTGGTTTATGATTTGATCTTGATTATGGATCCTGGACGTGCTGTACTGGTGGGCCTCTGTTGATTGAAAATCTGCCGCTGTGTTTTCTGTTTACTTCTGGGTTGCCAGCCCTAAGTGAACAGAGGCATGGGATACCTTATATCAGCTGATGGATAATCCAAATCAGAGGCCATCGCAGGTAGCTGAACCTCACTTAGCTAGTTGGGCATCGTCAAGCCTAAACTGGAGTAAGGTGTCTCAGGCAGGCCATATGACTCTTGAAAAAGTCCACTTGAAAAGGTGGTGCTTGAAGTTCCTACCATTATCGGTGACTTCAGCCTTTAGCGGAGGAGGAACAGTCTTTGCCCCATGCCTGCGATCAGGGGGCTGTTTGATATTTTTGGCCCTACCAATCTCAATAAACCTAATTTCTTTAAAAATCCTACTAATCATTTTCTCTCTGCAGGAACGTGGAACGTGAGGACATTACATAGAGATTATTCTTTTGATGTCCTCACACAGGAATTCCAGCGCTATAACCTAGATATTCTAGGCTTGTAAGAGACCAGATGGACAAGTAAAGGTGAGATACTTAAAAATAACTTTAAATTTCTCTTTACAGGGAGGGAGGATGGAAAGCATTACTAAGGCGTGGGTCTGATGCTCAGCAGACATGCTAGTGATGATCTTCTAGGATATGAGTGCATTAATGAAAGGTTTCTTACAGCAAAATTTCAGACAAGCGTTAAAGACGAATGTTACTTGCTGTTATGCCCCCACTGAGGATGCCGATGACGACGAGAAGGATAGGTTTTACAGACAACTTCAGGATATTTTGAATTCTGTTAAGAAAGGAGATATTACTCTTGTTCTAGGTGACTTCAATGCCAAAAGTTGGTACTGACTCTGACCTTTGGGGAGGGGTGATAGGCCCTTTTTGGTATTGGTAGTTGCAATGGCAATGGGCAACGTCTTCCTACAGGTAAGTAAACTCAACGGTTTCAGAATAACTAACACTTATTACAAACACCGCGACATACATAGATACATATGGGTTTCACCTGATGGGCTGCATAAGAATATGATTGATTACATATTAATTAACAGCAAATGGGCTAGTCCTGTTAGGAATACCAGGCCATATAGCGGAGCTGAAATTGGATCTGACCATTACCTTGTTAAAAGTGTCTTGGAACTTAAAAAATGTTGTGCTAAGATTAAAAAATTTACCTTTAATACTGAAGCTCTGAAAGACCCAGTTATAGCTGAAGCTTATCATGATAGGTTACTTAGTCATTATGACAGTCATGGTTTGCTTACCACTGAAGTTGAGGAAGAATGGGATCATTTTAAACAGGCTTTTTCGGAAACTAACAGTACTCTTTTAGGAAAAAAGGAGCAGAGGAGGCAGAATTATTTGAGTGATAAGGCACTTGAGCTTATTTCAGAAAGAAGGAACTGCAGGAATGTCCTTAATCAGTACCCTACTAGTCCTAATAGAAAGCATTAAAGAGAGCTTAATAAGCGTGTGAAGGATTAGTTAGCTGCTGATAAGAATCTTTGGCTTGATGGCTTGGCTGAGGAAGCAGCTAGGCAATACAACAGCAGAGAGCTGTACCAGATAGTTAATGATTTATATCGTAGAAAACGGACAGGCATACAGGATTGAAAGATAAACAAGGTAAGGTCATAGAAGGTGAGGATTCTGTCATGGCTAGGTGGGCTGAGCATTTCAGTGATGCTCTAAACAATGTAGTTAGTTCTACTCCCATTGTTTGCAATGATGATAGATGCATTGGTGGCTTTAATGTTGGCCATATAACACAATCTGGAGTTATTTTGATTATTTTTAAACTTAAACTTCATAAATCGCCAGGGGTAGATGAAATTACTACGGAAATGCTTAGAGCTGGGAATGTTTCGGTTACCACTTGGATGACTGAAATTCTGAATATCTTTTATGATAAAGGCATGGTTCCTAAGGATTTTACCAGAGCTATTGTTATCCCTATTTTCAAAAAAGGTGATCGCAGTTCTTGTGATAACTATAGGGGAATCAGCCTACTCTCTGTTCCAGGTCAAGTTCTTTCCATGGTTGTGTTTAATAGAATTAAGAACCTGGTTGACAGGCAATTGCGTGATGAGCAATGTGGATTCAGAAATGGTAGGGGATGTGTGGATCAGATATTTTCACTTAGTCAGAAATGTTTAGTTTCAGAAACCTTTGGTTGCTAGCTTTGTTGATTTCAAAAAGGCTTTTGACTCTGTTGATCGTCATAATTTGTGGTTGATTGTGAGATCATATGGTATACCAGACAAGTTAGTTAACATTATGAAAGCTCTCTATAGTAACACTGAGTCGACTGTGAGAGTTGGTAAGGCTTGTAGCAATTGGTTTAGCATTACTTCTGGTGTTCGACAAGGGTGCATTTTGTCTCCTTTTCTCTTTAGCTTGGTTATTGATTATGTTATGCGAAATTCACTTCAAGGGAAAGATTTTGGCCTTAAATGAGCTGGAGATACGAAAATTTCTGATTTAGATTATGCTGATGATTTAGCCCTTTTGGCAAATGATGTTGATGAGATGAACTCTTTCATTCGAGCTGTTGATGACACTGGTAGTAGAGTAGGTTTGGTTATAAACAGAGAGAAAACTAAAGTGATGAAAATAGGTCAGGCAGGCTGTGATTCAGTTAATTTGAATGGTTGCAGTCTTGAGCAGGTGTCACAGTTTACTTTGGGAGCTATGTAACAGATATTGGTGATGTGCGGCATGAGATTAACAGACGCATTAGGGATTGCTGCCGGGACTTTTAAGAATCTATGGAGAGTGTGGAGAAATAGGCGTATACACCTAAAGACTAAAATTGGACTGTATAAAAGTTTGGTTGGTTATGGTTAGTACTAGGCTTAGTTATGGTAGTGAAACTTGGACGCTGTGTAAACAAGATAACAGGAAACTAGATGTTTTTAATTCTAGATGCTTACGCAGTATCTTTTGTATTAGGTGGTTTAACTTTGTAACAAATGATGAGGTTAGGCAAAGGAGTTTGCAACCTCCTTTTAGCAGCCTATTGTGCAGAGAGAGACTACGCTGGTTTGGCCATGTGTTCCCTATGGGTAATTATAGATTGGTGAATAGGGTAATGAACAGTGTGCCTAAAGGCCCCAAAAAGAGGGGGAGACCTAGGATGCGGTGGGTAGACAATGTCAAACAGGACCTTGTTAGAATTGGTGTGCAATGGCCGGATGCAGCAGATATGCTCAGGACAGATATGCTTGGAGAATTAAACTGCACGGTCTGGTTGGACTTCCGTAACACATGCCTGCTTGATGATGATGATGATTTATGCTAGAAATTTGAAGATTTCGTGTTCCATTGGGTTGTTTTACCTCTGAGCGGCACTATTTTGCACACCATGGGCTAAATGGCCAGGTCACATGGACCCCGAAGGCTCAGAGAATGTTGTGGGGGGTGACCCACTGGAACAGCTGTTGGGAGACAGATGGTAGCCTCCTGTCAAGGTCATTCAGCGCGTTCTTTAACGTGCACAGGGTATGAGCTCTTCCTCCCACGGGACTTAACGTCTCATGCGACGGACGGCGGTCTTTCCAAGCCCATCGGTGTCACCTACTGACTGTGGGCAGGACGGGGAGTTTTGCGGAGATAAATCTCAACGCTGACCCAGCTGGGACTCGAACCTGGGAACAGCAGATTACGAGCCTGGCGTGCTACCGACTGAGCCACCCCGCCCCAAATTTAACTCGGAAATTCAAACTATTTATTAAAATATATATTTCACAACTTTGCGTAATGATTATTTGATATTAGACAGTTACCTTATTTTTATAATAATTATTCATTGTTTATTGATAAATATTCCAACTTCCATTACTCTTTAAATACTGAACGATTATTGTTGAAAATCGAGATTTATATAGATCTGATTGTGATATTTATATTCAGTCATATTTTCCAATTAAATACATATTCTGGAAGAAGATTACCATTGACAAAACACGGAAATTCTCTAATATTTTGCTAGGGCATTGTATCTCCTTTTCCCATTCAGGTACCACTCATTTAGAGGGCGCAGTAGTTTTGCAAACAACTCCCGTAACATCTGCGCGACTCAAGAACTTACCCTTTCTCGCCGAGATCTGAAAGCCACTCTGCAGAACGCAGTCCCCGGCCAAGTGGAACATCTGCTCCATACTTCGAAGCACGAGCATCTATCGCCGCTGCGTATTTCCCTTCGGTTCCTAAGCAAACGCTTTATTGACAACCAAATTGGGGAAAGCAGATGTTTTGATAGAAGCTCCCAAACGCATGCGCAATAGCCCTCGAATCGCGCGGGGAAAAAATCTGGTTAAAAGCGTTGCTTTTAACACTCTCAGAGTAGGAAAAAGTAGGGCATGGGTGGTGTCCGTCTTCTCATGTGCATATGTTGTGCAAATTTTCTCGTATGCACACATTGTGCAATTTTCTCATACAGATTTTTTGTGAGCATACATGTGCAAACATTTTCGTGTGCATACTTTGCCCAAGTTTTCGAAATGCATATATTCCGCAAACCTTTCCTTGCCCACACATTGTGTAGACTTTTCATGTGCACTTATTCTGAAATCCTTTTCACGTATGGGGAGGGATTGGCTCAGTCGGTAGCGCGCCAGGCTCGTAATCTGTAGTTCCCAGATTCGAGTCCCAGCTGGGTCAGCGTTGAGATTTATCTCCGCAAAATTCCCCGCCCTGCCCACGGTCAGTAGGAAGCACCGATGGGCTTGGAAAGGCCACCGTCCGTTGGATGGGACGTTAAGCCGTAGCGCCGTGTGCGGGAGAGCCATACTCTGTGCACGTTAAAGAACACGCTGGATGGCCTTGACGGGAGGCTACCATCTGTCTCCCAACAGCTGTTCCAGTGGGTCCCCTCCCCCCCAACCTTCTCTGAGCCTTCGGGGTCCATGTGACCTGGCCATTTAGCCCATGGTGTGAAAAAAGTGCCGCTCAGAGGTAAAACAAACCAATCCTTTTCATGTGAAACACATTGTGCAAACTTTCTTGTATCATATTTCTTGCTTGCATACTATGTACAAACATTTTCTGCACATTTGGTGCCAAACTTTTCATTTTCCCACACTCTGCCAACTTCTCATGTGTACACATCGTAGATTTTCGGAATAATTTTTATTTTATGCATACCATGTGCGTATTTTGCGAATCACGTAAAGAATAAGCTGGATGACCTTGACTGCAAACGTCCATGTCTCCTAAGAGTCCAGTGGATTCTCTTCTGTAACCTTCTCTGAACCCTTGGGGTCCTTATGACCTGGAAATTTAGCTCATTGTGTTAAAAAAAAGTGCTGCTTAAAGCTAAAGAAACTCAAAGGAAATTTCATATTTAAGCATATATTTTCAAGGGTTGGGTTGTTTTACCTCTGAGTTGCACTTTTTTGCACACCATGGGCTAAATGGCCAGGTCACATGGACCCCGAAGGCTCAGAGAAGGTTGGGGGAGGGGACCCACTGGAACAGCTGTTGTGAGACAGATGGTAGCCTCCCGTCAAGGCTATCCAGCGTGTTCTTTAACATGCACATGGTATGCTCCCCTGCACACGGAGCCACGGCTTAACATCCCATCCGACGAACGGCGGCCTTTCCAAGCCCATTGGTGTCCCCTACTGACCGTGGGCAGGGCGGGGAGTTTTGCGGAGATAAGTCTCAACGCTGACCTAGCTGGGACTCGAACCTGGGAACTATAGATTACGAGCCTGGCGCGCTACCGAATGAGCCACCCCCGGAAACTCAAAGGAAATTTCACATTTAAACATATATTCAAGGCAAATATCCTTAATTAGTGAGTCAAAAAATTTCGTCTTCGCAAGGGCATCACTCATGACGAAAATTCCAACTCTTTTCTATTTAAACGCAAATGGAACGGAGAACTTTCTATACAACAGGGGGTGGGGGGGCAAACGACAGGGGGCAACACGATCAGTAGGGGGCACCGATGGACTTGGTAAAGGCCGCCGTCCCCTCGGATGGGCGTTAAGCCGTGGTCTCGTGTGTAGGAAAGCATACCATGTGCACGTTAAAGAACACGCTGGATAGCCTTGACGGGAGGCTACCATCTGTCTCCCAACAGCTATTCCGGTGGGTCTCTTTCCCCCAATCTTCTGTGAGCCTTTGGAGTCCATGTGACCTGGCCATTTAGCCCATTGTGTGCAAAAAAGTGCCGCTCAGAGGTAAAACAACCCAACATTTTCTCTGATAAAAACAGTCTTGCGCTTTTCATAACTAACATAATGCTGGCGACCACCTGTACCTTGCATTTCGCAAATGAAAACGGCGTTACTCAACGATTTCAGTATGAATGTCCGCAAAGGGTTGAGTGGTTTGCTTCTGTTTCTTCTTAACTGCGGGACAAATTTCACCTCGTGGGCGCTTTCTCACTTACTGGTGATCGTGCGCAACTAACCGATTCGTGTGGAACGAACACCTGGCGACCTTCGACCTCAGTGACTGTGTGGTTGATGCACGATGTCTAATCATCATCTACGCCTTTGCAGAAAGGAGGTTACCCCTTTCAGTCCGTGTGTTCTCCCCTCGCTCGGTACTTGAGTTCATCACTCATTATTAACATCAGTACAGAGTGCGTTGATCGTAACTCACGAAAGACTTGTATCTTGCAATTCTCTCGTTAATTCGAAACAAAGGGCATTCGTAATATCCATGAAGATAATTTAAATAATAGTCTATAATATTCGTTCGTTATTAGTGTCATTGTGAAGTGTTTTAGTCATAATTCAAAATGATCTATATGCAATGCTTCCCAAAAATGAGGCGGGAATGACTCGTAATCTGCAGCTCCCAGGTTCGAGTCCCAGCTGGGTCAACGTTGAGACTTATCTCCGCAAAACTCATCGCCCTGCCCACGGTCAGTAGGGGACACCGATGGGCTTGGAAAGGCCGCCGTCCGTCGGATGGGACGTTAAGCCGTGGCCCCGTGTGCTGGAGAGCCATACCATGTGCAGGTTAAAGAACACGCTGGATGACCTTGATGGGAGGCTACCATCTGTCTCCCAACAGCTGTTCCAGTGGGTCTCCTCCCCCAACCTTCTCTGGGCCTTCGGGATCCTTGTGACCTGGCCATTTAGTCCATGGTTGCCAAAAAAAGTGCCGCTCAGAGGTAAAACAACCCAACCCAAAGCTTCCCAAAAAATAAGGAACAACTCGATGTTAGTAAATCGGATGTTAACTTGAAAAATCTACAACTTCTAATTTTGTTTTTTGAAAATATGATATGTTGATCTTAAGGTTTTACCTGAGCTATTATTATTCCTATTTTCAAAAAAGGTGATCGCAGTTCTTGTGATAACTATAGGGGGGTATCAGCCTACTCTCTGTTCCAGGTAAAGTTCTTTCCATGATTGTGCTTAATAGAATTAAGAATCTGGTTGACATGCAATTGCGTGATGAGCAATGTGGATTCAGAAGCGTTAGGGGATGTGTAGATCAGATATTTTCACTTAGGCAGATTCTTGAGAAATGTTTAGAGTTTCAGAAACCTTTGGTTGCTAGCTTTGTTGATTTCAAAAAGGCTTTCGACTCTGTTGATCGTCATAATTTGTGGTTGATTGTGAGATCATATGGTATACCAGACAAGTTAGTTAACATAATGAAAACTCTATAATAACACCGAGTCATGTGTGAGAGTTGGTAAGTCTTGTAGCAATTGGTTTAGCATTACTTCTGGTGTTCGACAAGGGTGCATTTTGTCTCCTTTTCTCTTTAGCTTGGTTATTGATTATGTTATGCGAAATTCACTTCAAGGGAAAGATTTTGGCCTTAAATGGGCTGGAGATACGAAAATTTCTGATTTAGATTATGCTGATGATTTAGCCCTTTTGGCAAATGATGTTGATGAGATGAACTCTTTCATTCGAGCTGTTGATGAGACTGGTAGTAGAGTAGGTTTGGTTATAAACAGAGAGAAAACTAAAGTGATGAAAATAGGTCAGGCAGGCTGTGATTCAGTTAATTCGAATGGTTGCAGTCTTGAGTAGGTGTCACAGTTTACTTTGGGAGCTATGTAACAGATACTGGTGATGTGCAGCATGAGATTAACAGACGAATTAGGGATTGCTGCCGGGACTTTTAAGAACCTATGGAGAGTGTGGAGAAATAGGCGTAAACACCTAAAGACTAAAATTAAGCTGCATAATAGTTTGGTTCTTTCTAGGCTTAGTTATGGTGGTGAAACTTGAACGCTGTGTAAACAAGATAACAGTAAACTAGATGCTTTTGATTCTAGATGCTTACGCAGTATCTTGGAGTTCTGCGGAGATGAATCTTGGGTTGGGTTGTTTTACCTCTGAGCGGCACTTTTTTGCACACCATGGGCTAAATGGCCAGGTCACATGGACCCCAAAGGTTCTGAGAAGGTTGGGGGAGGGGACCCACTGGAATAGCTGTTGGGAGACAGATGGTAGCCTCCCGTCAAGGCCATCCAGCGTGTTCTTTAACGTGCACACGGTATGGCTCCTCCGCACACGGGGCCACGGCTTAACGTCCCATCCGACGGACGGCGACCTTTCCAAGCCCATCGGTGTCCCCTACTGACCGTGGGCATGGCGGGGAATTTTGCGGAGATAAATCTCAACGCTGACCCAGCTGGGACTCGAACCTGGGAACTACAGATTAAGAGCCTGGCGCGCTACTGACTGAGCCCCCCCCCGCCCCCCGAAGGAGGGCGGCGGCCTTTCAAAGTGCATCGGTGTCCCCTAGTGACCAATGGCAGAGCAGGGAGTTTTGCGGAGATGAATCTCAACACTGACCCAGCAGTGACTAGAATCTTGGAACTGCAGATTACGAGCCTGAAGCGCTACCGACTGAGCCACCCCGACTCAACTCAAAGAAGGGGATTCAATGGAAAACTGCTAAGAGACATAAAAACCTCCCTTTAAGAGCATTCAGCATGTTAGTGGATTGTGATGACGTAAAGAAATATCTATAGAGATAAAACTTTAGCTTCAACATTTAATTTTTATAACACTGTTGCAACTAAATCTGTAAACGTTATATTCGTGAACTTCTCCGCACACGAGCTGGGACTCGAGTAGAGTTCTCTTATTTATTTAAATAATACCCCCTCAAGCAGCTGCTTGCCACAGAGGTCTGACAGGAGCCTGTCAGTTTATATGCCGCAGTAGGAGATCTGAGAGGATGGCAGGACCTCAGCAGAAAAACGACACACACATCCATGCCTAATTCCGGGGCTCGAACCCAGGTCCCTTAGATCAGTAGCCAAGCGTGCTAACCACTCGGTTACTACTTTCATATTGTTCAGTTTGTTTGTTTAAAAAAAAACTACCTATAAAATAGATTATAATTTATACTTTACAATATAATGTGTGTTAATCAGTTCATGTGTATGAACTTTTGAACTGGAAAATTTTATATTAAAGTGCGCTTTTTTACTGCGGATTTTGTATTGAACTGTATTGGTGTTGAGAGTAGTGAATAAAAAAATCTGTTTTTAACGTGCACAGGATGTGGCTTTTCCAGCACATGGAATCAACAAGAGTAATTATAATTCTTCGAGTTCAACACATTTCTGCCTTCCTCTTTAAGCTAGATCACTTCCTACAATGGGGCGGGGGTGGCTCAGTCGATAGCGCGAAAGGCTCGTAATCTGAAGTTCCCAGGTTCGAGTCCCAGCTGGGTCAGCGTTGAGATTTATCTCCGCAAAACTCCCCGTCTTGCCCACGGTCAGTAGGGGGCACCGATGGGCTTGGAAAGGCCGCCGTCCGTCGGATGGGACGTTGAGCCGTGGCCCCGTGTGCGGGAGAGCCATACCCTGTGCACGTTAAACAACACTCTGAATGGCCTTGACGGAAGGCTACCATCTGTCTCCCAACAGCTGTTCCAGTGGGTCCCCTCCCCCAACCTTCTCTGAGCCTTCGGGGTCTATGTGGCCTGGCCATTTAGCCTATGGTGTGCAAAAGAGTGCCGCTCAGAGGTAAAACAACCCAACTCAACTTCCTACAATGAGTACTTCCCAACTGCCTTTCGTTCATTTTCTCACTATACCGGAAACATCCCAGGTATGACCTCAATATTTTTTTTGAACCAAATCGACCCCTCCTCTTCCATTAACTCCGTTCTCTTTTTTTTATCAGTGTTTGAACTACAGCAGATAAAACCTACCTTAAATATATTTCCTGCTCATGTCGTTAGATATAAAACTTATCTCTCTAAATCAACATTAATGATGTATTTGGATCAATAGAGAGCGTACGACAAATAATGGTAGGATTTCGGGTTGAGTTGTTTTACCTCTGAGCGGCACTTTTTTGCACACCATGGGCTAAATGGCCAGGTCACATGGACCCCGAAGGCTCAGAGAAGGTTGGGGGAGTGGACCCACTGGGTTGGGTTAAAATACCTTTCGGAATGTGGGGCTCTGGCAATGGTTTGCCGCTCAGAGGTTGTTTTACCTCTGAGCGGCACTTTTTTGCACACCATGGGCTAAATGGCCAGGTCACATGGACCCCGAAGGTTCAGAGAAGGTTGGGGGAGTGGACCCGCTAGAACAGCTGTTGGGAGACAGATGGTAGCCTCCCGTCAAGGCCATCCAGCGTGTTCTTTAACGTGCACAGGGTATGGCTCTCCCGTACACGGGGCCACGGCTTAACGTCCCATCCGATGAACGGTTGTCTTTCAGCCCATCGGTGTCCCCCTACTGACCGTGGGCAGGGCGGAGAGTTTTACGGAGATAAATCTCAACGCTGACCCAGCTGGGACTGGCCCTTAGAGGTAAAACAACCCACCACCGTGCTCTAATATTCCTACCGCATTCCGCGATCCAAAAATTCCCACTGAATTCATAGTCCCAAAGTGGACAGAATTGAAACGGGTATGACTTAAGACCTACCACACTGACAGCACAATTGCCTTGGTGGAAAACACGATTATTTGATTGCCCTAATTTCTTCTTTAGTGCCGTGGTTACAACGGCTATAAAGCCTTTGCGTGCTTCACAACGAGAGAACGTGGATAGCCACGCAGCAGTTCTGTGACGCAAGATCACGCTCGACGACGACCACTGTTGACACGTGCTGTTGACAGCGATGACGTCATGCACCGACCTTGACATAGCTCTGAGATGACATTGCCAGGTTCCAGGCAATGTCGTCTGTGCGACAAATTAAAGGGGCGACGAACTGATTGATAACCGTTGAGGTTACAAGTGGAGACATTTCTATGGGATCTTTTAGCACTCAGAAATGAGTGGATGTTTAATTTGTTAAATGAAAGAGTACTGTCTTTTATGTAATTGCCTGTGGAGTTGTGTTCGGTTGTTTTTACCTCTGAGCGGCACTTTTTTGCACACCATGGGCTAAATGGCCAGGTCACAAGAACCCTGAAGGCTAAGAGAAGGTTGGGGGACGGGACCCACTGGAACAGCTGTTGGGAGACAGATGGTAGCCTCCCGTCAAGGCCATCCAGCGTGTTCTTTAACGTGCACAGGGTATGGCTCTCTCCGCATACGGTCCCACGGTTTGGTATTCCCCATCCAATGGACAGTGGCCTTTCCAAACCCATCGGTGTCCCCTACAGACCGTGGGCAGCCCGGGGAATTTTGCGGAGATAAATCTCAACGCTGACCCAGCTGGGATTCGAACCTGGAAATTGCAGATTAGGAGCCTGGCGCAGTACCGACTGAGCCACCCCCGCCCCAGTGCCTGTGGAGAGGTGAACCTGTTAAGCTTATCCTTCTTGTTCACAAATGAATTTTGAAGAAAATGGTTGGGGTCTTTTCTCTCTGAACAGTATTTTTGTACTGTTCAGAGCTGTTCTAAATGGCCAGATCAAAAGGAATTGGAAAAGGTTGGGGGAGAAAAACCCACGTGATGAGAAAGATTGAAGCTCCTCGTCAAGGGGCTCCAGCGCGATTTGATCACGCTGAGGGCACGGTTTAACGTGCCCATCCGAAGGACGGCGGCCTTTCCAAACCGGAGATAAATCTCAACGCTGGTCCAACTGGGACTCGAACCTGGGAACTGCAGATAACAAACCTGGCGCTCTACCGACTGAGACACAACCGCCCCTTCTATAGTCCGTAATCATTGGGGCGGGGGTGGCTCAGTCGGTAGCGCGCCTGGCTCGTAATCTATAGTTCCCAGGTTCGAGTCCCAACTGGGTCAGCGTTGAGATTTATGTCCTCAAAATTCCCCGCCCTGCCTACGGTCAGTAGGGGACACCGATGAACTTGGAAATGCCGCCGTCCGTCCGATGGGACGTTAAGCCGTGGCCCCCGTGTGTGGGAGAGACATACCCTGTGCACGTTAAAGAACACGCTGGATGGCCTTGACTGGAGACTACCATCTGTCTCCCAACAGCTGTTCCAGTGGGTTCCCTCCCCAACCTTCTCTGAACCTTCGGGGTCCATGTGACCTGGCCATTTAGCCCATGGTGTGCAAAAAAGTGCCGCTCAGAGGTAAAACAACCCAACCCGTAATCATTGAATTATGACCATCCCATGTTACGTGAATGGAACTCTAACTTCGAAGCGATAAAACTTTTTAAAATAAGCCTTTTATATGTAAATAAATGTTTAATAAAAAATAAAATATATTTATGTATAAATTAGCTGAGTTGCACACAGAGTCTCACTTTTAACTGTACATTTTGATTTTTACTCAAGTTTAGCATTGCCAGGAAAGATCCCAAATCCTTAGCACACGGATTCAACGTGAAGAATTGTCTGGAGTTTGCTCTAGTCGTTGCCGACGTCAGCAATCTCATAGCCCGTGGCTTCGTCGCTAACTGTCTTGATTTGTATTTAGACATATTTTGATATTTTATGGGTTCCGACCTACATGATCGAATGTCCCAAAATTCCCCATGTTTTTAACCCCATGTTCGGTTAAAAAATCAGGTCCCTAGTTGCAGTGGAACGCCTTAAAATACCTTTCGGAATGTGGGGATCTGGCAGCGGCTGCAGTTTTAATCGTCACGACTCTTACGTTCACAGTTAATGAGCAATAAATGCAACAATGGATTTGGCAGCCATTACCATTTCTCGTAAGTATGGGATACTGTAAATATGTTTGGCTTCTAGCAAGCTCTCTTTAGGAATTTAGACTTAAAATTCGCCACTGTAACTTGAGCGACAACCATAAACACCATGTCAAATTCTGAACTGTCTCACGATTTTCAGATGAGTTATGGCACACACACACACACATCTTATTACAGATGTGACTGAAGGGTTGGGTTGTTTTACCTCTGAGCGGCACTTTTTTTGCACACCATGGGCTAAATGGCCAGGTCACATGGGTTGGGTTGTTGTTGGGTTGTTTTACCTCTGAGCGGCACGTTTTTGCACACCATGGGCTAAATGGCCAGGTCACATGGACCCCGAAGGCTCAGAGAAGGTTGGTGGAGGGGACCCACTGGAACAGCTGTTGGGAGACAGATGGTAACCTCCCGTCAAGGCCATCCAGCGTGTTCTTTAACGTGCACAGGGTATGTCTCTCCCGCACACGGGGCCACGGCTTAACGTCCCCATCCGACGGACGGTGGCCTTTCCAAGCCCATCGGTGTCCCCTACTGACCGTGGGCGGGGAATTTTGCGGAGATAAATCTTAACGCTGACCCAGCTGGGACTCGAACCTGGGAACTACAGATTGAGCCACCCCCACCCCGATGTGACTGAAGATAAGTGTGTCTATCAATTCTATTTAAATATCTATTTTTCAAAAATATTCGTTCAGTATTTAGCGTTATGGAAGTTTGATCACATAACAGCAATGTTAGACAAAAGAATTTACCATTGAAGTTAATTGAAAAATTGAAGTAGGAAGGTTGGGTTGTTTTACCTCCGAGCGGCACTTTTTTGCACACCATGGGCTAAATGGCCAGGTCACATGGACCCCGAAGGCTCAGAGAAGGTTGGGGGAGGGGACCCACTGGAACAGCTGTTGGGAGACAGATGGTAGCCTCCCGTCAAGGCCATCCAGCGTGTTCTTTAACGTGCACAGGGTATGGCTCTCCCGCACACGGGGCCACGGCTTAACGTCCCATCCGACGGACGGCGGCCTTTCCAAGCCCATCGGTGTCCCCTACTGACCGTGGGCAGGGCGGGGAAATTTTGCGGAGATAAATCTCAACGCTGACCCAGCTGGGACTCGAACCTGGGAACTACAGATAACGAGCCTGGCGCGCTACCGACTGAGCCACCCCCGCCCCTGAAGTAGGAAGAGTATGATTTTTCAAACCATTTGATAAATAACTACATATCTAAAAATACGTGTAAATGATTCCTTAATATCTGCTTCATTTTTCGATAAATTTCTTAGAACACATTTCTGCTCTGAAATGTTTCAAACCTTTTTCTGTACTTAAAGAGGTGTGAAGGTAAATATTTAAGAACAGAAATTTGTTCTAAAAAAATTTTATCAAAAAATGAAAATTAAAAAAAGTTAAAAAAAGAATTATTTACACACACTTTTACAGATACTTTTCACATACTTATACAAAAAGAAGTTTCGTTTTTTTTTTCAGAAGATAGTTATCGAGATTTAGATGGAACTGAGATCTTTAATCTCAGCGACATTTTCTCAAAAAAAGAAACTTATTTTCGAAGTTATAGATCTACAATTACTAGAAATTAACTTCCCAGTAAGGCATGGATGTATGTGTCGTTTTTCTGCTGAGGTCCTGCCATCCTCTCAGATCTCCTACTGTGGCATATAAACTGACAGACTCATGTCAGACCTCTGTGGCAAGCAGCTGCTTGAGGGGGTATTTATTTATATTATTTATTAAAACATGGGATGGAAGGGTCACATTTCAGTGACTGTTGAGAGCAAGGTCTATGAGGAAGGCCATGTCCCACCCCTCCCCCGATAATACTATTACTTTACATATTTCATGCGTTTTTGAATAAATTTTTAAAAGATCTCTCAAAGGAGGTTAAAATGTTATGCTGCAATATAAATCCGGCCTCTTGCACCCCCCCCCCCTCTTCACTTTTTTCCGTTTATATTTCCTAACTTGCTCCCCTCCCCTCGCTATTTTCATTTTTTTTTTCTGGATCTGGGCCTGACGGAGTGTATATATTAACTCGAATTTCAATTGCGAAATTCGCAGTCATCCATTTGATTCTGACGCTTCCAGACCACTCGTAATCTGCAGTTCGAGTCCCACCAGCTGGCGTTGAGATTTATCACTGCAAAACTCCCCGCCTTACCTAGGGGCGGGGGTAGCTCAGTCGGTAGTGCGCCAGGCTCGTAATCTGTAGTTCCCAGGTTCGAGTCCCAGCTGAGTCAGCGTTGAGATTTATCTCCGCAAAATTCCCCGCCCTGCCCACGGTCAGTAGGGGACACCGATGGGCTTGGAAAGGTCGCCGTCCGTCGGATGGGACGTTAAGCCGTGGCCTCTTGTGTGTGAAAGCCATACCCTGTGCACGTTAAAGAACACGCTGGATGGCCTTGACGAGAGGCTACCATCTGTCTCCCAACAGCTGTTCCAGTGGGTCCCCTTCCCCAACCTTCTCTGAGCCTTCGGGGTCCATGTGACCTGGCCATTTAGCCCATGGTGTGCAAAAAAAGTGCCGCTCAGAGGGTTGGGTTGTTTTACCTCTGAGCGGCACTTTTTTGCACACCATGGGCTAAATGGCCAGGTCACATGGACCCCGAAGGCTCAGAGAAGGTTGGGAGAGGGGATCCACTGGAACACCTGATGGGAGACAGATGGTAGCCTCCCGTCAAGGCCATCCAGCGTGTTCTTTAACGTGCACAATGTACGGCTCTCTCGCACACGGGACCACGGCTTAACGTCCCATCCGACGGACGGCGGTCTTTCTAAGTCCAGCGGTGTCCCCTACTGACCGTGGGCAGGGCGGGGAATGCCGCTCAGAGGTAAAACAACCCAACCCCGCCTTACCCCTTTAACAGTAGGAGATACGGATTGGCTTGGAAAGGCTGTCCTCCATCGGTTTGGGCATTAAGTCGTGGCTCCATGCGTGGGATATTCATACTCTGTACAAGTTAAAGAACACACTGAGTGGCCATGAAGGGCGGTTTCCACCTGTCTCCTAACAACTGCCCTACGAGTCCCCTTCTACCAACCTCTTCTGAGCCCTCGGGGTCCTAGTGACCTGATTGGTTGTTTTATCTCCGGGCGGCACTTTTTTTCACACAATGGGCTAATTGGCCAGATCACAAAGACTCCGAGGGCTCACAGAAGGTTGGGGTAAGGGACCCACTGGAACGGTTGTTGTGAGACAGATGGAAGCCTCCCGTTAACACCATCCAGCATGTTCTTTAACGTGCACAGGGTATGGCTCTCCCGCACACGGGACCACGGCTTAACGTCCCATCCGATGGACGGCGGCCTTTCCAAGCCCATCGGTGTCCCCTACTGACCGTAGGCAGGGCGGGAAATTTTGCGGAGATAAATTTCAATGCTGACCCAGCTGGAACTCGAACCTGGGAACTACAGATTACGAGCCTGGCGCGCTATCGACTGAGCCCCCCCTAGTGACCTGGCCGTTTGGCACACTGCGCGCAAATAAGTAGCGCTCAGAGGTAAAACATCCCAATCCAGACTGCTCCGAGACTGAAAAATTCAGAATATTTAAATTAAAATGACATTGCGCGATAACTATTGGGCCATGACCTAATAATACAGAGTTCAACGCAGTTTATCGCAGTGGTTGAATGCAGTCAAAAAGAACCTTCCATTAATTGCATCTTTTATTGACCGTAAAGATTGCGGCTATTAGCTTACAAGTGATGGAAGACTCGCCAATGTCATATTTATACTGAGAACAATAAACCCACCTGACAGCTGTCATGGAAGCTTATATCTGCTCTAATGCGAATCACAAACTCTTGGATAATGTCCGGGAACAATTTGGACAACTCTGACCTTTTCTGCACTAAGCCCTGTGTCAGTGACCGTTTTGTTTTTTTTACCAATCATTTAGATGCCTGAAACAAAAAATAGTAGATGTAATCACTCATATGGATAAGATTTGAGTTTTTTTTACTGTAATTGGCACTTTTTTGCACGAAATGAGTTAAATGACCAGACCACGAGGGCCATGAAAGATCAGAGAGAAATTAGTGATCTGGCAATCTTCGTGTCACGTGATTACAGAATTCAGGAAAAATATCTGGAGCGTATACAGCAACTGTACACGCTCCAGTTTGCTGTGAACGGTAACTACACACGCTCAATATTTCCGTGAGTGAGCCCACACGATCTAGTATCAAAATAATATGACCACCTACAGTAGCTTAAAAAAGTATCCGAACACTATGGTTGATTACAGAATTCAGAAAAAATATCTGGCAACGCTTTTTTTTAGAAATTACTGATCTGGCAACCTTCGTGTCACGTGATTACAGAATTCAGGAAAAATATCTGGAGCGTGTACAGCAACTGTACACGCTCCAGTTACCGTTCACAGCAAACTGGAGGGTGTGCAGTTACTGCACACGCTCCAGTTACCGTTCACAGCAAACTGGAGGCTGTGCAGTTACTGCACACTCTCCAGTTACCGTTCACAGCAAACTGGAGGGTGTGCAGTTAGTGCACACGTTTTGCTGTGAACGGTAACTGCTCAATATTTTATATGTTTAGTGATCTGTCAACCTTCGTGTTACGTGACACGAAGGTTGCCAGATCACTAATTTCTAAAAAAAATCGTTGTCAGATGTTTTTTCTGAATTCTGTAATCAACCGTAGTGTTCGGATACTTTTTTGAGCGACTGTACAGTCGAGACTCGAACCTGGGAATGACAGATTAGGAGCACTAGGGCGCAATCCCCACCCTAAACTCAGAACGAGTCAGCAAAATCACAACTCAGGCGCAGACGGGACTCGAACCTGGAGAACTTCACAACACTCGAAAGGTATTGAAAGAGAAGAAGAGCCCACAGTGTGAAAGAGAATTGGAGAAGGAATTAATCTTTAACATCTTCAGTTTTGGAGACGTTATAAAGTACCATGAAACATGTTGGAAACCTGATGCCACCTTATAATTTCAGACTATTCACGCTTATTCCAACTCTTCTCTCACGGTGAAAAAAAATTTTAATCTACATCCTGTTTTTGTTCGGAGATGACGCTTGCCGAAGAACCTCCCTCCACAGATTGATAAGCCGCCATTCATTTTGCCCGCATCCGGGTCCAGTTTTTAAAGGCCTCAAAGGATAGGGGCATGGCTACTCTCCGTGACGTAACTGAAGTGTTACCTATTCAAAAAAGAAAGGATGGAGAGAAAGTGTTGCCCACTGGGCATATTGAAAATCATATAGATAAGATTATTTCTGGACCGTTAGAGGCAGACTCAATGAAAAAAAAAATGAATGATTTCAGCAAAGAAGATTGTTTTACCTCTGAGCGGCACTTTTTTGCACACCATGGGCTAAATGGCCAGGTCACATGGACCCCCGAAGGCTCAGAGAAGGTTGAGGGAGGGGACCCACTGGAACAGCTGTTGGGAGACAGATGGTAGCCTCCCGTCAAGGCCATCCAGCGTGTTCCTTAACGTGCACAGGGTATGGCTCTCCCACACATGGGGCCACGGCTTAACGTCCCATCAGACGGACGGCTGCGGGACCCACTGGAACAGCTGTTGGGAGAGAGATGGTAGACTCCCGTTAAGGCCATCCAACATGTTCTTTAACGTGCATAGGGTATAGCTCTCCCGCACACTGAGCCACGGCTTAACGTCCCATCCGACGGACGGCGGTATTTTCAAGCCCATCGGTGTCCCCTACTGACTGTTTGCAGGGTGGGGAGTTTTGCGGAAATAAATCTAAACGCTGATCCGACTGGGACTCGAGCCTGGCGTGCTACCAACTGAGCCACCCCCGCCCCTCAAGTTAGAGGCAGGAAAACCACGGTTAACTGTTAGGAGACCTAAGGACTTCTAACATCTATCCTGTGATTTCGTAACAGTAAAAAAGGTTCCAAAAAAAGGGGTAAAACAATTCAACCTTCCCTTTAAATTTCAATTTAGAATGAACCCAGATTGCATTTAACTACTTACTACAAATCCCACAGTCTAAAACCTCCATTAAATTCTCAACTACAGATCAGCATTAATAAATAACCCAAGCGTTTGAAAAACATTTTTTAGGGTATGTTGCACTTTTAACCAATAAACAACTCCGGAAACAATACTTTTTAAAAACAAAATATCAGAATTGATTACAAGGAAGTTATAAAACCTCAGCTTCCCATAATCCACCCATTCATATGCAGTTATTTATTATATTCCTACTGTTATTACGTTGCAATCCGAGATCACTGTCCCTGACTCACCCCAATTAGCAATTGGCCAAAGCTACTACAAAGAAACAACTGTCCAGAAGTCCCTTTTGTTTTTTGACCATTGACTCCTGAGAAACTTCCGTTTATTCCTAGCATTTATGCTGTGATTATTTGCATCACTCTATGATTACATTGTTTGAAAGCATATTTTATTGGTGAGAATTTTCAGTTACCTCAATTATCTCATAGAGGAAGGGTCGATTTTTTCATTCGGTTTTAGAAGGACGAAGTTCATTCAACTCTCGCTAATATGTTCGTTTCAATTAGAAACAAATGTTTTGGAATATGCTGATTTTAGCGCCCTCAAGGTGCAAAATTGTGAAGTTGGGGGATATAATTTTTTTTTGATTTAGCACCCTCTTTCGGAATTTCGAATTTAGAAGTTGAGGAAATGAAGATTTTTTTTTTCGATTTTGTGGCAACAGCTAGAGTAATTAAGTCATAGTAGTTTCTAATGTAAGTTGGGTTGTTTTACCTCTGAGCGGCACTTTTTTGCACACCATGGGCTAAATGGTGTGCAGGTCACATGAACCCCGAAGTCTCAGAGAAGGTTGGAGGAGAGGACCCACTGGAAGAGCTGTTGGGAGACAGATGGTAGCCTCCTGTCAAGGTCATCCAGCATGTTCTCTAACGTGCACAGGATATGGCTCTCGCGCACACTGGGCCACGGCTTAACGTCCCATCCGACGGACGGTGGTCTTTCCAAGCCCATCAGTGTCCCCTACTGATCGTGGGCAGGGCGGGGAACTTTGCGGAGATAAATCTCAATGCCGACTCACCTGGGAACTGCAAATTACGAGCCTGGTGCGCTACCGACTGAGCCACTCCCGCCCCTCTAATGTGAGTAAAAAAGTTTAATATTTAAGTTATTTCTCTGTAATCGAGAAGCTGTAACCTTTTGATAGAGTGAATAAACATCTGATGGACTGTAAAAGATAATGAGTAAGTTAATATTATGATTATTAATTAAGGATTTACGATTTGAAAATATTGTAATTCAGCTTACGTGTACCGAAAGAAAGGAAGCGGAAGCACATGGCACGTGTGAGTGACGATTTCCCACGTGCATTGTCAAGAAGTATCGTCTGTTGGAGCTGCAACGGAACTGCTACGAGGTATGAGGAACTTTATGGACGATCGTTTGTTTTGGTTCGAGTTATGATCGTTTATTAAAGTGGATTTGTCTCCGGAATAAATTTTCTATGTTATAAAAACTATTTACAACTGTGGGTTTAAAAGCAATTCTGAAAAAGAAAAATGAATTGCTTTTCGTATGGAAATAAAATCCTCGGAATCTGACTGTGTTGACTGCTGTAATTGTGGAAATAATTTCCACTTCGATTTCTCAATGTAAAAAAATTTGTTGTACGAGTTTTACCTCTGAGTGGAACACCGTGGACTAAATAGCCAGATCACAAGGACCCTGAAGGTTCAGAGAAGGTTGGGGGAGGGGACCCACTGGAACAGCTGTTGGGAGACAGATGGTAGCCTCCCGTCAAGGCCATCCAGCGTGTTCTTTAACGTGCATAGGGTATGGTTCTCCCGCACATGGGGGCCACGGCTTAACGTCCCATCCGACGGACGGCGGCCTTTCCAATCCCATCGGTGTCCCCTACTGACCATGGGCAAGGCGGGGAATTTTGCGGAATAAATCTCAACGCTGACCCAGCTGGGACTCGAACCTGGGAACTATAGATTACGAGCCTGGCACGCTACCGACTGAGGCCCCCCCCCCCCAAATATTAGAGAATTTCTGTTATGTCAACGGGGATACATTTTAGTAGCTCTGTAACTTTTAAAATAGCCATTTAATGGAAAAATGCGAAGACCATACATAATCAAATTATTTGAATCTAGATTTTCACAATATTCGTTCATTATTTAAAGAGTTATCAAAAACTGGATTATTTAACATTAAATTATTTTGTTTTGTAAAAATGATTTATATTAGTCTTATACTGAAGGGGGGAAATCGTTATGCAAACTTCTAAAGTGTATATTTTTCATTAAATGGTTTGAAAGAAATTAAGTTTTAAATAATTTTTCAGAAAACTTCTTGTGAAACCATCACTGTTATGAAATATTCCAGCTTCCAGAACTGTTCAAATACTAAACGAATATTGTTGAATATTGAGATTTAAATAGATTTGATTATGATTTTTAATTCACATTCAGTCACATTTTGCCATTAAATGCATATTTAAGAACTTATGGAGCATCGAAGTTTGATTCTCACCGATATATAACATGGCAATTCTCTGTATCAGTGGTTGTCAACCTTTTATGCTTCACGTACCCCCTTGGAAATGTGTATGTAACTGGCGTACCCCTTGTATAGTTAGATGAAACTATAGTTATAGTGTAACAATGGGAATAAAATACAACATATATATACACACACACATTAAATTTTGTATTCATAAATTCCATATATCGATAAACACAAAAAATAACATTTTTGCACAGCAGTGTTGCCAACTTAGCGACTTTTCTCACGGCGTACCCCAAAAAATTTTACCGCGTACAGTCGCTCAAAAAAGTATTCGAACACTATGGTTGATTACAGAATTCTGAAAAAATATCTGGCAAAGATTTTTTTAGAAATTAGTGATCTGGCAACCTTCGAGTCACGTGACACGAAGGTTGCCAGATCACTAATTTCTAAAAAAAAAGATGTCAGATATTTTTTTTCTGAATTCTGTAAAAATATCTGGCATCGATTTTTTTTAGAAATTAGTGATCTGGTAACCTTCGTGTCACGTGACACGAAGGTTGCCAGATCACTAATTTCTAAAAAAATCGATGCCAGATATTTTTTCTGAATTCTGTGTAATCAACCCTAGTGTTTGGATACTTTTTTGAGCGACTGTACCTCACGTTGAGAACCCCTGCTCTATTATATTGTTAGGACAGTATATAACTACACTACTGTCTGGCTGAAGGTATATTTATAAACAACGAAAAAAAAAACTAAATTGCACAGGTTAATCAACTGCCTTCAGTCAAGATTATGATTTTTGTATTCCAATCACAAGCCATTTCAAGTTACCAGGTTCATATAATAGCATATCTGTTCCCAACGTTCGCAAATAACGACTCTGGACAAGAATAGCCGCTCATTTGCATGTTGTGATGAATGTATTCATCCGCGATGGAAACTAGCTTCTTCTGACCTCATTTCTTCCGCCTGACGAAAGAGAAAAAAGGAGTTTTTGCATTCGACAAAATGACGCCGATTGTTAAAACATTGTCTATTGAAGAAAACGATTCTATTGCGTGAGGTTACGGTTAAAAGTGGAACAGAAACACTTTTGCTTTGTGAATGGGACAATCACCTCTGATGATGCGTTCCTTGCAAACTCAATTTTCTGCATTTGACGTCAGAGATTTAGTGATTTAGCCTGGGGAGGATATATGCGTTGATTCTTTCCTGGGGAGATGTCAATAGGTATAAGAGATATTTGAGGTATTTTTATCAATAAATGTTACTCGTGACTCAATCTTTTTCTGTAATAAAAAAACGTATAAATTATTAAAGAAATAGTATATTGGCATGTAAAGTGGATAATCTATAGTTGAGTTTTAAAATGATATTAATAACAAATGAATTGACCATCATTTGAATTAGATTCACTGTTGACACCTTTTTTTGAACACAATAACCCTTTTCAAGAAATATAATTTTCATACTCCTCCTTTAATTAAGATTTAATTTTTGAAGTCCCCTTCATAGGGGCGGAGGTAGCTCAGTCGGTAGCGTGCCAGGCTCGTAATCTGCAGTTCCTAGGTTCGAGTCCCATCTGGGCTAGCGTTGAGATTTATCTCTGCAAAGCCCCACCATGCTCTTAGTTAGCAGGGGACACCAATGGGCTTGGAAAGGCCACCGTCCGTCGGATGGGACATTAAACCTTGGCCCGGTGCGCTGGAGAGCCATACTCTGTACAAATTAAAGAACATTGGGTGGCTTTGACTGGAGGATACCATCTGTCTTCCAACAGTTGTCAGCGTCATCACCTTCTCTGTGACTTCAGGGTCCTTGTGACCTCGCAATTTAGCCCATTGTGTTCAAAGTACCGCTCAGATGTACAATACCCCCAACCAAATGCAGGTTTCTTTTGCACAAAGCCAATAACTTTATTTGTCCAATGACTGGAAGGGCACATTTCTTTTAGATGAAGGTTATTTTTTTTACTAGGAATGCAAATAATTCATTCAACTTTTTGATCTTGAGGAAAACAAACAACAGCAACGGTAGTGTTTACAAATTCTGACAATTTTTTTCATTCAGTGAATCACATCAGTGTAGTGTTTCCAAAACTTGTATTTACCAGTTGTTTTTTTTAACTTTTGTTATCGATTTTTAGAAACAATGTTTCTCAGCAACTTCTTGGTAATCAAAACAGAACTGCCACATATTTGCCCCAAATTCCCCGCCCTGCCCACGGTCAATAGGGGACACCGATGACTTGGAAAGGCCGCAGTTCGTCGGATGCCCCGTGTGCTGAAGGGCCATGCCCTCTGCACGTTAAATAACACGCTAGATCACCTTGACCGGAGGCTACCATCTGTTTCCCAACAGCTGTCAATGGATCTCCTCCCCCCAACCTTCTTTGAGCCTTCTGGGTCTTGTGACCGAGCCATTTAGCCCATTGTGTGCAGCTCAGAGGTAAAACAACGCAACCCAAAACAGAGTTGTCACAGTCCAATATTTGTAGCTGCTACTGTTCATAGTGCCAGAGGTATGTGATAAGCATTCTCTTGGCACGATTGGCATCATACACAGGGTCGCAGCACGTACAGGAAGTGTCAAAGCATCTTGGACCATCAGATGCTGCCGATGATACATCATATTTACCTCACTTGGAATGGTAAATTGTAGGATGATAATGTACCGATTTATCGCTCACAAATCGTACAGGAGAGGTTTGAGAAATACGAAATTGAATTTCATCATCTTCCCTGACCTACACGTTCGCCTTAATCCAGTCGGGAACTTACGAGACAATTTGTACGTGCTATTCAAATGCGCTGAACTCTGTCCTCTTCACTTTCAGGTGTTCAACCATTTGGCAGAAGGAATGGATGGAAATTCCTCCTGCCGTATTTCGAAAGTATGTAGAAAGAATGCCACATCGATTCCAGGAAACCTGATCTGCTTGCAAAGATCCGATGAAGTGTTAGGTAGATGTACATAAAAATTTGGTCGTGCAGTGAAAAAATTAAGTTGTTTGAATGTTTTACCTCTATAAGTGGCACTTTTTCGCACACAAGGGTGTAAATGACCAGGTCACAAAGATCCCAAGAGGATTTCTAAGGGGATTCTAATATCTGTCCAAAGAGATTCTAACAGCTCCATGGGGATTCTAACAGCTCCATGGGGATGTTAACAGCTCCAAGTGGATTCTAACAGCTCCAAAGAGATTCTGACAGCTCCAAGGGGACTCTAATAGCTATCCAAGGAAATTCTAACAGCTCCAAGAGGATTCTAACAGCTGTCCAAAAAGATTCTAACAGCTCCATGGGGATGCTAACAGCTGTCCAAAGAGATTCAAACAACTCCAAGGGTTTTTTTTTTCCTAACAACTGTCCAAGGATTTTTTTTTTTTTGAAATAAAGAGGAGGGTGAATGGGAATTAAAGGAGTTTTTTGTTGAAATAAAGAGGAGGATTATGAATGGGAATGAAAGAATTATTTTTTGGAAATGAAGAGGATGGTGAAACTGTCCAGTTTCCCCCCCTCAGGATGCACTGAAGAGCTGTTAGGCTGTGGCCTAACATTCCATCTGACAGATGGCATCCTTTCCAAGACCACTGTTTCCTTTCTCACCAAAGATAATCTAAAGCTGGCCCAGGTGGGGCTCAAGGTGATTTGGGTTGTTTTACCTATGAGCAGCACCTTTTTGCACAAAACATGCTAAATAAGCAGATCACAATGACCCTGAGGGCTCAGAGAATACTGGGGAAATGGGATCCACTGTACACTGTTAGGAGAAAGTAGATTCTCATCAAAAGCCATCCAGCATGTTCTTTAACATGCACAGGGTATGACTCTCCCGCACACGGGGCCACGGCTTAATGTCCCATCTGATGGACGGCGGTCTTTCCAAGCCCATCAGTGTCCCTTACTGACCGTGGGCAGGGCAAGGAGTTTTGCGGACATAAATCTCAACGCTGACCCAGCTGGGACTCGAATCTGGAAAGGTCAAGGCCGGACTCGAACATGGAAACTACAGTTAACAAACCTGGCTCATTACTGACTGAACCACTCTAAGAGAACTTGGGAGCTGTAGATTATGAATAAGTAAATAAATATAGCGAATATTTAATATACATGAATATAAGGGTAAAAAATTTACTGACCTTTTCAAGGCACCACTTTTTCCATTTTTTCCGTTTCCAATAATACTTTTTCCAGACACAGATGTTCTTGAAGGAAGGCTATCAGGTGTTCCTGCCAGATCACCATTGCTCTTTATTTCTCCATTGGTTTTAATTTCTCCATTGGTCTTAGTTTCCCCATTTACTCCTCCGTTTGGGCTATTCACCATAATCGACTTGGGCTTCTGTGCCCCAGAAGCTTCTGGATCGTCTTCGTTGACCACGTAAGGGGTCATGGGTAAAAGAAACCAAAAGATGCCACAAAAATCTCCAAACGATCACACTGACAAATCACCGCTTTGTAAAAGAACTGAGCTTTAACACCAAGACGACTTATAAACTCAAAAACACCAAATTCTAACAACTAGATCATGTGTTCTACTTTTGAAGTATATACGTGATAAATTATGCACTGGCTGTGTTTCTTTTCCTTCTCGTCAATTTGCGACGAAAATAACTCAAGTTCTTCAACCTCAACTGCCAACAGAAGATCAAGGTCACCTAGGTTGACAGTGTTTGGTACCAGCAGACGTACACAGATTGTCGGCTGAAAACACAAACCTGCAGGAGATCTCACATACAGGAATCTCTCTTTCTATAGTCTAGCTTCAGGAAATAGGTCAGACTTTTTACAACACAATTTACTTACACTTATTCTTGTCTGTACACTTGAAAAAAAAAAGCGACTTCGAATCACGTGCACGAATTTAGTCTTCCTTTTGGCCTAGTTGTCACAGTTTGCTGACTAAACGTTCTTTTATCGATGTAATCGTTTAGAGTGGTAAAAACTGATTCTAACATATATTTAAATTGATATAATCTAACCACCAGCCACTGACAATATTTTTTTTATCTAATAAGACAGGCAAAATTCTGACTGTTTTGTAATTATTTCGTATAAGAATTCATTTAGTTCTTATCAAATATATTACCTACCATTTGAAGCATTATAATAATTCGAAATATGGCAACTGAATTTAAAACTCTTCACGAAGAATGTTATCCATTTTTAGGCTTCTTCAATAAGTCGATTAATACACAATATCAGCTATATAAGAACACATCTTTGCAGTTTATTAAAATGTAAAACATTTTCCTGTTCCATTAATACGAAAAGTGACATACAACTGCGCACTTTGCCAGTAAATCGCTAACGAAATATCATCACAAAACACAATCACAAGTCGATACGATTGTTAAAATCTTCGCTAAAGTCACTCACTTAGAGGATGAAATTTAAAAGTAGTTAAGAACAGACTCAGTCGCTATCTGTGGGAATTTAAACGACTCAGTAGTGAAAGGCAGCGATAGCAACTGTCATAAACCTGCAAGCGTAAGATAATCAGCCCGGCCAAAGCACAGATCCGTCCATGTTGCCTTTAGCCAGGTCGTGCATGTTGTGATGAGCTTCGCAGTCAGCCAGTGGATTACGGGGACTCCGGCGCATGCGCGGCAAGGACCGGCTCATGTGTGGCAGGTGGGTGTGTCAGAGTACGCCTCGAGGAGGGGGAGACGATGTTACGTTTAAATCGACGGCGATTTATGACCAAAAAATTAGGAGGGGGGACACGTTCCCAGATTTGGATTCAGGCATTGGATAATTATTAATGAACGGATGTAATTTTGAGTAAATTAATATTGAGTTTTGTTTTTTGGTTCGGATATTAACATACACTGAACAATTTATCACTGATAAGAAGTATCTATTTGGAGTTTATTAAAAGTGTTTTTTGATGAGAGGAACATGGTTCGGGTTATATATGAGCTGCAGGATTTATTGCCCACAATGAACTAAATAGCCAGGTCACGAGGTCCCCAAGGGTTCAGAATTGGGTTAGGTTGATTGGGTTGTTTTACCTCTGAGTGGCACTTTTTTGCATACCATGGGCTAATAGGGCAGGTCACAAGGCCCCCGGGGCGGGGGTGGCTCAGTCGGTAGCGCGCCAGGCTCGTAATCTGTAGTTCCCAGGTTCGAGTCCCATCTGGGTCAGCGTTGAGATTTATCTCCGCAAAATTCCCCGCCCTGCCCACGGTCAGTAGGGGACACCGATGGGCTTGGAAAGGCCGCCGTCCGTCGAATGGGACGTTAAGCTGTGGCCCCGTGTGCGGAAGAGCCATACCCTGTGCACGTTAAAGAACACGCTGGATGGCCTTGACGGGAGGCTACCATCTGTCTCCCAACAGCTGTTCCAGTGGGTCCCCTCCCCCAACCTTCTCTGAGCCTTCGGGGTCCATGTGACCTGGCCATTTAACCCATGGTGTGCAAAAAAGTGTCGCTCAGAGGTAAAACAACCCAACCCACAAGGACCCCGAATCTCAGAGAAGGTTGGGGGAGGAGACCCACTGGAACAACTGTTGGGAGACAGATGGTAGCCTCCCTTCAAGGCCAACCAGCGTGTTATTTAACGTGCACAGGGTATGGCTCTTCCTCACACGGGGCAGCGGCTTAACGTCCCATCCGACGTCCATCCAAGCCCATCGGTGTCCCCCAACTGACCGTGGGCAGGGCGGGAAATTTTGCGGAGATAAATCTCAACGATGTCCCAGCTGGGACTCGAACCTGGGAACTGCAGATTACGAGCTTGGCGCGCTACCGACTGAGCCACCCGCACCCCAATTGGGTTAGAGAAAACAGGGAGGTTTCAAGAACGTTTTGAGCCCCCGGCAGGCACTTTGCCGGGAATTATTTTCGCCGTGAGAGGGGGGGGGGAAATTTAATTTAGGGTGGGGTATGTGTCTGAGAATAAGACGAATAAGGTTTTCGAATTTCTGAAATATTCCAACAGACAGGAATGGTTGGCATGTTATTCTATACAGAATAAAATTATATAGTTTTTCTTTTAATCTATTTTAAGTGTCGGACATATACTACGGGACTAAAACTGTACAAAGACATCTATTTTGATTTCAAAGCAGGTAAACAAGTTTGTGATTCGTTATAAGACTCTAGGGGCGGGGATGGCTCAGTCGGTAGCGCGCCAGGCTCATAATCTGTAATTTCCAGGTTCGAGTCCCAGCTGGGTCAGAGTTGAGATTTATCTCCGCAAAACTCCCCGCCCACGGTCAGTAGGGGACACCGATGGGCTTGAAAAGACCACCGTCCGTCAGATGGGACATTAAGCCATGGCACGAAGAACGGGAGAGCCGTACCATGTGCACTTTAAAGAACGCTGGATGGCTTTAATGGTCTATCTGTCTTCTAATTGCTGTACAGTGTGTCCCCTCTCCCAAACCTTCTCTGTGCCCTCGGGGGTTCCTCGTGACTTGGCGATTTAGTCCATTGTGTGCAAAGGAATTGCCGCTCAGAGGTAAAACAGCCCAACCCAACGTGCCGAAATGGTGCGAAACGTATGTCCATTGATAACTTTTCCATCGGCAACTTCATTCACAGTTTTCCACCATTAGCGTGCTACTCCAATCATAGGGCGGGGGGTGGCTCAGTCGGTAGCGCGCCAGGCTCGTAATCTGTAGTTCCCAGGTTCGAGTTCCAGCTGGGTCGCGTTGAGATTTATCTCCGCAAAACTCCTTGCCTTGCCCACGGTCGTAGGGGACATCGATGGACTTGGAAAGACCGCCGTCCGTCGGATGGGATGTTAAGCCGTGGCCCCGTGTGCGGGAGAGCCATACCCTGTGCACGTTAAATAACACGTTGGTTGGCCTTGACGGGAGGCTACATCTCTCTCCCAACAGTTGTTCCAATGGGTCTCCTCCCCCAACCTTCTCTGAGCCTTCGGGTCCTTGTAACCTGGTCATTTAGCCCATGGTGTGCAAAAAAGTGCCGCTCAGAGGTTAACAACCTAACCCAACAACTCCAATTATAACTATTGCCAATAACGTACTACTATATTCATAAAGTAGGCGACTGCAGCGCTCCCATAAATTTAGGACCTTTGCAAGGATCACTCCCGACCCAAGGCACCTAGGAATGCGATCTCTGGTCTCAGGTCTCTCAAACCATTAGACAAAGTGGGACCACCACACAAAATTTCGGACCGATCGGTTAATTACCGATGGAATCACGGGGAACCTAAAATTTCCGTCACTAATGACGTCAGCTGTCCCGTGGCCGAGTGGGTAGCGCGTTTGGCCACTGATCTAAGGGACCTGGGTTCGAGCCCGGATAAGGCATGGACAGTTGTTTTTCTGCTGAGGTCCTGCCATCCTCACAGACCTTCTACTATGGCATATAAAATGACAGGCTCCTGTCGGACCTCTGTGTCAAGCAGCTGCTTGAGGGTTTTTTTTTTATTTTAATAATGATGTCACGGAGTGTAAGTAGCAAAAGTGCATCTCTACCAGTTCGGTCGCCCGCTTCGCCAATTTTTAGCTCCCTAGCTCCGATAGATCTAAATTTGACCTTTGACCTCGAAGGACCCTCCAGAACCAAAATTTCGTAATGTTTTCGAGATCTGCAACTCGAAACACCCTCAGCAGGAGCGTGGAGGGGGGGGGGATTGGGGAGGAGGCTCCCCCTCAAAGTAACTCGGGGTTTGTAAAATTCGAAACGACTTCGCAAAAATCTAGGTGAGTTGTGAAAATTTGTAATCTTTTTCTTTTGTAAAATTAAGGGGAGTTGTCAAAATCGTGGCAACTTGGTAAATCTAAGGCAGTTTGGAAAATGGAGAGACGGGAAAATTTAGAGCAGTTGGCAAAATTCGAAACCACGTAGTAAAAGCAAGGGAGGTGGCAAAATTCGAAGTGACTTGGCAAAATCGTGGGAAGTTGGCAAAATTCAGGTGACACGTAAAAATTAGGATTTTTTTCTGTAAAATTATGTCGAGTTGGTAAAACGTAGGGAGTTGGCAAAATTCGGAATGACTTGTCAAAATCGTGGGGAGTTGGAAAAATTCAGGTGAGATGTGAAAATTTGGGGGGTTTTTTTTGTAAAATTATGGCGAGTTGGCAAAATCTTGGAGAGTTGGCAAAACTTAGGGAGTTGGCAAAAACTTGGGGCAGTTGGCAAAATCTAGGGGTTGTTGTAAAAACTTGGGGCAGTTGACAAAATCTAGGGGTTGTTGTAAAAACTTGGGGCAGTTGGCAAAATTCGGAGTGACTTGGCAAAATCGTGGAGAGTTGACAAATTTCCGGTGAAATGTAAAAATTGCAATCTTTTTTCTGTAAAATTATGGCGTGTTGGCAAAATCGAGGCAACTTCGCAATAGCTAGGAAACTTGGCAAAATCTAGGGCAGTTGGCAAAATTCGATTCCACTTGGTAAAATACGGGCGATATATGAAAATTGGGATTGTTTTTGTGAAATTAAGGAGTGTTGGAAAAACCAAGAACTCTTGGCAAAATCTAGGGGAGTTTTCAAAATTCTAAGCCACTTAGTAAAATACAGGAGAGTTGTGAAAATTGTGCCTTTCTTGTGCAATTAAGGAGAGTTGATAAAATTCGAAGTGACTTGGCAAATTCAGCGAATTTGTAAAAAGTGTGATTTTTTCTGTAAAATTACGGTCAGTTGGCAAAATTCGAAGCCACTTAGTAAAAGCAAGTGAGTTGGCAAAATTCAGGTGACATGTAAAAATTAGGATTTTTTTCTGTAAAATTATGGCGAGTTGGCAAAATTCGGAATGACTTGTCAAAATCGTGGGGAGTTGGAAAAATTCAGGTGAGATGTGAAAATTTGGATTTTTTTCTGTAAAATTATGGCGAGTTGGCAAAATCTAGGAGAGTTGGCAAAACTTAGGGTGTTGGCAAAAACTTGGGGCAATTGGCAAAATTCGGAGTGACTTGGCAAAATCGTGGAGAGTTGACAAAATTCCGGTGACATGTAAAAATTGCAATCTTTTTTGTGTAAAAATATGGCGTGTTGGCAAAATCGAGGCAGCTTTGCAATATCTAGGAGATTTGGAAAATCTTGGGGGAGTTGGCAAAATTCGATTCCACTTGATAAAATACTGGCGATTTGTGAAAATTGGGATTGTTTTCGTGAAATTAAGGACAGTTGATAAAATCGAGAAAACTTTTCAAAATCTAGGGAAGTTGGCAAGACTGGAAAATCACTTGGTAAAGTACAGGTGAGTTGTAAAAATTGAGATTGGTTTTGTGAAATTAAGGAGAGTTGGAAAAACCAAGAATTCTTGGCAAAATCTTGGGGAGTTGGTAAAATTCGAAGCCACTTGGTAAAATACAGGGGAATTGTGAAAATTGTGCCTTTCTTGTGCAATTAAGGAGAGTTGATAAAATTCGAAGTGACTTGGCAAATTCAGCGAAGATGTAAAAAGTGCGATTTTTTCTGTAAAATTATGGCGAATTGGCAAAATCCAGGAGAGTTGGCAAAACTTAGGGAGTTGGCAAAGACTAGGGACAGTTGCCAAAATTCGGAGTGACTTGGCAAAATCGTGGAAAATTGACAAAATTCAGGTGAGATGTAAAAATTGCAATCTTTTTTCTGTAAAATTATGGCGTGTTGGCAAAATCGAGGCAGCTTCGCAATATCTAGGAAATTTGGAAAATCTTGGGGGAGTTGGCAAAATCGATTCCACTTGATAAAATACTGGCGATTTTTGAAAATTGGGATTGTTTTCGTGAAATTAAGGACAGTTGATAAAATCGAGAAAACTTTACAAAATCTAGGGAAGTTGGCAAGACTGGAAAATCACTTGGTAAAGTACAGGTGAGTTGTAAAAATTGAGATTGGTTTTGTGAAATTAAGGAGAGTTGGAAAAACCAAGAACTCTTGGCAAAATCTTGGGGAGTTGGTAAAATTCGAAGCCACTTGGTAAAATACAGGGGAGTTGTGAAAATTGTGCCTTTCTTGTGCAATTAAGGAGAGTTGATAAAATTCGAAGTGACTTGGCAAATTCAGCGAAGATGTAAAAAGTGCGATTTTTTCTGTAAAATTACGGCGAGTTGGCAAAATCTAGAGTAGTTGGCAAAATTTGAATGCACTTGGTAAAATATAGGCGACTTGTGAAAATTGAGATTTGTTTTGTGAAATGAAGGAATGTTGGATAAATTGAGGAAACTTAACAGAATGTAGGGCAGTTGGCAGAATTCGAATCCACTTGGAAAATACGGGCGAGTTGTGATAATTGGGATTGGGTTTGTGAAATTCAGGATAGTTGACTAAAATCGAGAAAACTTGGCAAAATCTTGGGGAGTTTGAAACGTTTGAAGTGATTTGGCAAATTTAGGAGAGATGTAAAGATTGAGATTAGTTTCGTGAAAATAAGGATAGTTGGCCTAATCAAGGGAAAATCCGCACTGACTTGCTACAAATCAGACGAGATGTAAATATTGGGATTATTTCTGTGAAATTATGGTTAGATGGCAAAATTATTGGAAGTTAAAAGCTAAATTACGGTTAGTTGCTAAAATTGTAAGTCAAATGGCAAAATGGCAAAATGCAGGAGGGTTGAGAATATTTCATCCCCACGAAGTGCAAAATTAGCAAGTTGGCTCAGTTGGCAAAATTTTGAATTCCGAGTTGGAAAATCTTTGCTTTCTCTCCGCCCCCCCCCCCCCAACCGTAAGTCCTTCGCTACGCCGCGTCACGTGACACGAAGGTTGCCAGATCACTAATTTCTAAAAAAATCGTTGTCAGATATTTTTTCTGAATTCTGTAATCAACCATAGTGTTCGGATACTTTTTTTAATATATATAATGCGTATGAATATATAATGCAATGAATATGGAGCGTGTGCAGTAACCTTTTACAGCAAACTGGAGCGGCTGCGGTTAATGTTCACAGCACATTGGATCGTGTGAGTTCACAAAGACCTGGATCGTGTGGGCTCACTCACGGAAATATTTAGCGTGTGCAGTTACCGTTCACAGCAAACTGGAGCGTGTGCAGTAACTGCACACGCTCCAGTTTGCTGTGAACGGTACCTGGAGCGTGTACAGTTGCTGTATACGCTACAGATATTTTTCCTGAATTCTCTAATCACGTGACACGAAGGTTCCAGATCACTAATTTCTAAAAAAAATCGTTCCCAGATATTTTTTCTGAATTCTGTAATCAACCATAGTGTCAGGATACTTTTTTGAGCGACTGTAGGTGGTCATATTATTTTGATACTAGATCGTGTGGGCTCACTCACGGAAATATTGAGCGTGTGCAGTTACCGTTCACAGCAAACTGGAGCGTGTGCAGTAACTGCACACGCTCCAATTTGCTGTGAACGGTACCTGGAGCGTGTACAGTTGCTGTTGGCTCAGTTGGCTGTACACGCTACAGATATTTTTCCTGAATTCTGTAATCACGTGACACGAAGGTTGCCAAATCACTAATTTCTAAAAAAATCGTTGCCAGATATTTTTTCTGAATTCTGTAATCAACCATAGTGTTCGGATATTTTTTTGAGTGACTGTACCTTCAGTGACATTTCTTTGATATAAGCTGTTGGGTTGTTTTACCTGTGAATGGCTCTTTTTTTTACATAATAGGCTCAATGCCAAGGTTACAAAGACCCCAGGGGCTAAGAGAGGGTGAAAAGGACCCACTGGATAACTGTTAGGAGTCGGTATCTTCAAGGATGGCGAGGAATTCGTTTAGATATGCATTGGGTTGTTTATGCCCAATTTTCTTTAAGTTGGACTGTTTTTCTTCTGAGCAGTATTTTTTTGCACACAATGGGCTAAATAACCAGGTCATAAGAACCTCGAAGGCTCAGAGATAGTTGGGGGAAGAGACCCACTGGAACAGCTGTTGCGAGACAGATGGTAGCCTCCCGTCAAAGCCATTCCGCGTGTTCTTTAACGTTGGATTGTGTTACCTTTGAATGGTACTTTGCACACCATGGAATAAATGGCCAGGTCACAAGGACCCTGAACACTCAGCGAACGTTTGGGGAAGGGACCTATTGTAACAGTTGTTGGCAGGCAGATGGCAACCTCTCGTCAAGTCTATCTATCGCGTTCTTTAAGTTGGACTGTTTTACCTCTGAGCAGTATTTTTTGCACACAATGGGCTAAATAGCCTGGTCATAAGAACCTCGAAGGTTCAGAGATGGTTAGGGGAAAGGACCCATTGGAACAGCTGTTGCGAGATATATGGTAGCCTCCCGTCAAAGCCATCCAACGTGTTCTTAAACGTTGGATTGTGTTACCTCTGAGTGGTACTTTGCACATCACGGGCTAAATGGCCAGGTCACGAGGACCCTGAAGACTCGGCGAACGTTTGGGAAAGGGACCCATTGTAACAGTTGTTGGCAGGCAGATGGTAACCTCCCGTTAAGTCTATCTATCGCGTTCTTTAAGTTGGAACTGTTTTACCTCTGAGCAGTATTTTTGCACACAATGGGCTAAATAGCCAGGTCATAAGAACCTCGAAGGCTCAGAGATGGTTGGGGGAAGAGACCCACTGGAACAGCTGTTGCGAGACAGATGGTAGCCTCCCGTCAAAGCCATCCAGCGTGTTCTTTAACGTGCACAGGGATGGATATCCTACACGGAATCACGACTTTACACCCCATACGACAGGTGACGACGACCTTTCCAAACCCGTCGGTGTCCCCCACTGAACAAGAGCAGGGCGAGGAATTTTGTTGAATAAATTTTAACGCTGGCCCAACGGGACTCGAACCTGGGAACTGCAGATTACAAGACTGGCGCGCACACCGACTGACCCACCCCACCGCACTCCATATATCCTGTGAGAGACAGCACACAAAAACCCTTGACCATGCTGCGGTACATCGTTAGGGACGATAAACCGTGTTTGCGAGGGGCGCGGATGGCTCAGTCGGTAGCGCGCCAGGCTCGCAATCTGTAGTTCCCAAGTTCGAGTCCCAGCTGGGTCAGCGTTGAGATTTATCTCCGCAAAAATTCCCCGTTTTGCCCACGGTCAGTAGGGGACACCGATGGGCTTGGAAAGGCCGCCGTCCGTCGGATGGGACGTTAAGCCGTGGCCCCATGTGTGGGAGAGCCATACCCTGTACACGTTAAAGAACACGCTGGATGGCCTTGACGGGAGGCTACCATCTGTCTCCCAACAGCTGTTCCAGTGGGTCCCCTCCCCCAACCTTCTCTGAGCCTTCGGGGTCCATGTGACCTGGCCATTTAGCCCATGGTGTGCAAAAAAGTGCCGCTCAGAGGTAAAACAACCCAACCCGTGTTTGCGGGAATTGAAAAAAAAAATAGCCCCTCAAGCAGCTGCTTGCCACAGAGGTCTGACAGGAGCCTCTCAGTATATATGCCACAGTAGAAGATCTGAGAGGATGGCAGGACCTCAGCAGAAAAACGATACACACATCCATGCCTCCGGGGCTCGAACCCAGTTCCCTTAGATCAGTAGGCAAGCGCGCTAACCACTCGGCCATGGTGACTGGAATGAAAAGCATCAAGTTTTCTGTTGACCGCTTCAGTTTGAGATAATCGACCATAAAAAGCATAATGAACAAACCAGGCACGTAAAAAAGTACATATGAACATCGATATGAATGTTAGCAAAAAGTCCTGAGAATTTTCCTTTGTGAACGAATAAGTTGAATTAGTCGTAGTTTGCAAATGAAAAACACTTAGATACATAATTTGAATGGAAAGATAAATTTTATAAAAGGAAATGAAATAATGATGCACAAAGAAATTTATATATTAAAAAATGAATCTAATAGGAGCTTGTCAGACGTTTCGTTGCTTTACCTCAGCGCCATCCGTCGGATGGGACGTTAAGCCGTGGCCCCGTGTGTGTGATAGTCATATCCTGTGCACGTTATAAAGAACACGCTGGATGGCTTTGACGGGAGGCTGCCATCTGTCTCCTAACAGCTGTTCCAATGGGTCCCCTCCTGCAATCTTCTCTGAGCCTTCGTATCACCTTCACTAAAAATGAGTGATCTGGCAACCTTCGTGTCACGTGACACGAAGGTTGCCAGATCACTAATTTCTAAAAAAAAATCGTTGCCAGATATTTTTTCTGAATTCTGTAATCAACCATAGTGTTCGGATATTTTTTTGAGCGACTGTAGGTGGTCATATTATTTTGATACTAGATCGTGTGGGCTCACTCACGGAAATATTGAGCGTGTGCAGTTACCGTTCACAGCAAACTGGAGCGTGTGCTGTAACTGAACACGCTCCAGTTTGCTGTGAACGGTAACTGGAGCGTGAACAGTTGCTGTACACGCTCCAGATATTTTTCCTGAATTCTGTAATCACGTGACACGAAGGTTGCCAGATCACTAATTTCTAAAAAAATCGTTGCCAGATATTTTTTCTGAATTCTGTAATCAACCATAGTGTTCGGATATTTTTTTGAGCGACTGTACACTGCTTCGTTCGCAAAGCAGCATGAAATCTGCTAATGTATGCAAAATTTCTTACTGACAGAAGTATATGCTGTCATTACGGTGTCCTATAAAAGTCGTAAAGGAGATGATGGGTTGTTTTACCTCTGAACGGTACATGTTGCATACAATTGACTAAATGGCCAGGTCATCAGGACCCCGAGGGCACAGAGTAAGTTGGGGAAGAAGACCAACTGGAACAGCTGTTGGGTTCGGTTGTTTTACTTCTGAGAGGCACTTTTTTGCACACCATGGGCTAAATGGCCAGGTCACATGGACCCCGAAGGCTCAGAGAAGGTTGGGGGAGGGGACCCACTGGAACAGCTGTTGGGAGACAGATGGTAGCCTCCCGTCAAGGCCATCCAGCGTGTTCTTTAACGTGCACAATGTATGGCTCTCTCGCACACGGGACCACGGCTTTAACGTACCATCCGACGGACGGCGGCCTTTCCAAGCCCATCGGTGTCCCCTACTGACCGTGGGCAGGGCGGGAAGTTTTGAGGAGATAAATCTCAACCCTGGCCCAGATGGGACTCGAACCTGGGAACTGCAGATTACGAGCCTGGCGACCTACCGACTGAGCCACCCCAGCCCCCAAAAAACTCAGGCGAAAATCGCGGGGCATAATATCACAAGGGTCGAGGGGTTAGCGTGCTTGGCTACTGACCTAAAGGACCTGGGTTCGAGCCCCGGGTAAGACATGGATACTTGTCTGTTTTCCGCCGATGTCCCGCCATCCTCACAGACTATTATGGCGTATAAACTGACAGACCCCTGTCAGACCTCTGTGGTAAACAGTTTCTTGACGGACAATTTATTTATTTATGGAGAATGGCAATATCTCGGAAAACATTCGCCAATCGTGGCAAATGCGGGAGGAAAAAATGCTCTGATGGACAGGGTTGTTTTGGGTTGTTTTACCTCTGAGCGGCACTTTTTTGCACACCATGGGCTAAATGGCCAGGTCACATGGACCCCGAAGGCTCAGAGAAGGTTGGGGGAGGGGACCCACTGGAACAGCTGTTGGGAGACAGATGGTAGCCTCCCGTCAAGGCCATCCACCGTGTTCTTTAACGTTGGGTTGTTTTACCTCTGAGCGGCACTTTTTTTGCACACCATGGGCTAAATGGCCAGGTCACATGGACCCCGAATGCTCAGAGAAGGTTTGAGGAGGAGACCCACTGGAACAGCTGTTGGGAGACAGATGGTAGCCTCCCGTCAAGGCCATCCAGCGGGTTCTTTAACGTGCACAGGGTATGGCTCTCCCGCACACGTGGCCACGGCTTAACGTCCCATCCGACGGACGGCGGTCTTTTCAAGCCCATCGGTGTCCCCTACTGATCGTGGGCAGGGCGGGGAAATTTTGCGGAGATAAATCTCAACGCTGACCCAGCTGGGACTCGAACCTGGGAACTACAGATTACGAGCCTGGCGCGCTACCGACTGAGCCACCCCCGCCCCTCTGATGGACAGAGTCTGACGTTTCTTGGCACGAACTGTATGGTAAAATAAAGCTGATATAGTTCGTCAGCAGATACGTCAGATTACAGAATTCGCTAGCAGTGCTTCAAAACACACTTCAATGATAACTATGCTCAGAGAATTGAAATTTCTTAACCGTACCGTGATAACTGTGACGAAGTATTAGGTTGGATTGTTTTACCTCTAAGCGGCACTTTTTTTGCACACCATGGGCTAAATATCCAGGTCACAAGGCCTCCGAAGGCTCAGAGAAGGTTGGGGGAGGGGACCCTCTGGAACAGCTGTTGGGAGACAGATGGTCCAGTGGAGGCCATCCAGTGTGTGCTTTAACGTGCACAGGGTATGGCTCTATCCCGTACACAGAGCCACGGCTTAACGCCCCATCCGACGGACGGCAGCCTTTCCAAGCCCATCGGTGTCCCCTACTGACCGTGGGCAGGGCGGGGAGTTTTGCGGAGACAAATCTCAACGCTGACCCAGCTGAGACCCGAACCTGCGAACTACAGATTACGAGCCTGGTGCGCTACCGACTGAGCCACCCCCGCCCCCGAAGTATTTTAAATTTGGATAGTCAGTGTAAGAACAAATTCCAGTTCTTGTACTGACTCTAGTTTTAAAAATTCGGATCCAGCCCCATTTCCAAAATTTCTTTTACGTTCTGCATCATTATTTCGCTTCCTTTTATAAATTCATCTTTCTTTTCCCATTATGTATCTAAGTGTTTTTCATTTGCAAACTGCAACTAGCTTTTATTCAACTTATTCGTTCACAAGGGAAGATTCTCAGGAGAAATTTTTTTTCTTCACATTCGTATGGATGTCCGTATGCATTTTTTATGTGGCTTGTTTGTTCTTTTGTAGTCTTTTATGGGGCTAAGCTCAGATTCAAGATGACAACCGGATCTTGATACTTCTGACTCCAAATGGGCGGGGGTGGCTCAGTTGGTAACGCGCCAGGCTCGTAATCTGTAGTTTCCAGGTTCGAGTCCCAGCTGGGTCAGCGTTGAGATTTATCTCCGCAAAATTCCCCGCCCTGCCCACGGTCAGTAGGGGACACCGATGGGCTTGGAAAGTCCGCCGTCCGTCGGATGGGACGTTAAGCCTTGGCCCCGTGTGCGGGAGAGCCATACCCTGTGCACGTTAAAGAACACGCTGGATGGCCTTGACGGGAGGCTACCATCTGTCTCCCAACAGCTGTTCCAGTGGGTCCCCTCCCCCAACCTTCTCTGAGCCTTCGGGGTCCTTGTGACCTGGCAATTTAGCCCATGGTGTGCAAAAAAGTGCCGCTCAGAGGTAAAACAACCCAAAAACAACTGACTCCAAATATCTTTGGTGTTAGGTAGGTAGTTTGACACAGAAAGGAGCTCTGACTAATTGACAATTCACCAGCTGTTCTAACAATGGGCAAACTGCATATAAGGAATGATAGATTGGGTACAGTCGCTCGAAAAAGTATCCGAACACTATGGTTAATTGCAGAATTTAGAAAAAAATATCTGACAACGATTTTTTTTAGAAATTAGTGATCTGGCAACCTTCGTGTCACGTGATTACAGAATTCAGGGAAAATATCTGGAGCGTGTACAGCAACTATACACGCTCCAGTTACCGTTCACAGCAAACTGGAGCGTGTGCAATTACTGCACACGCTCCAGTTTGCTGTGAACGGTAACTGCACACGCTCAATATTTCCGTGAGTGAGCCTACACGATCTAGTATCAAAATAATATGACCATCTACAGTCGCTCGAAAAAGTATCCCGACACTATTGTTGATTACAGAATTCAGAAAAAAATATCTGACCACGATTTTTTTAGAAATTAGTGATCTGGCAACCTTCGTGTAACGACTGTACCGACTAATAGTTTAGTCAGAAAAAGGGAATAATACTAATTATTCAGTACAGTCGCTCAAAAAAGTATCCGAACACTACGGTTGATTAGAGAATTCAGAAAAAATATTTGGCAACGATTTTTTCAGAAATTAGTGATCTGGCAACCTTCGTTTCACGTGACACGAAGGTTGCCAGATAATTAATTTCTAAAAAAATCGTTGCCAAATATTTTTTCTGAATTCTCTAATCAACCGTAGTGTTCGGATACTTTTTTGAGCGACTGTACTGAATAATTAGTATTATTCCCTTTTTCTGACTAAACTATTAGTCGGTACAGTCGTTACACGAAGGTTGCCAGATCACTAATTTCTAAAAAAATCGTGGTCAGATATTTTTTCTGAATTCTGTAATCAACCGTAGTGTTCGGATACTTTTTTGAGCGACTGTAGGTGGTCATATTATTTTGATACTAGATCGTGTGGGCTCACTCACGGAAATATTGAGCGTGTGCAGTTACCGTTCACAGCAAACTGGAGCGTGTGCAGTAACTGCACACGCTCCAGTTTGTTGTGAACGGTACCTGGAGCGTGTACAGTTGCTGTACACGCTCCAGATATTTTTCCTGAATTCTGTAATCACGTGACACGAAGGTTGCCAGATCACTAATTTCTAAAAAAATCGTTGCCAGATATTTTTTCTGAATTCTGTACTCAACCATAGTGTTCGGATACTTTTTTGAGCGACTGTACATTTCTAGATTGTACAGAAATTTAACTCAACCATTTCCTACTTCAATTGTTAAACAAAGATAATATTTAAATGAGCTTTATTTACGATATTTTTATTACTATTGCAAAATTCTTGACCTTGTTTTATTCTATATCTAAACTACCAAATATTTCCGCAGTTTTAGCTTTCAAACGAAAATTAACAGAAATTCCCAAAATGGTAATAATAAATGAAAATGCATTACATATCATCAAAAAAGCGTCTGCTCTCTCTTTCGCTTTTCCCTTTTTTTTAAAGCGCAACCTGTTCCACCTGAAAATGACAGTAGAATTTTAAACAATGCTCGTGCGGAAAAGGGGGAACTTGCTCACATCAGATAACCCTTTTGGAAGACTACACCAACCCTTCAAGAATGTGGTGAAGGTTACAATATCTTGAAACAGAAACAACCCAGACTTGGGATAAGCCAAAAACCGTGACCGAAAAAAGGCCATTACAAATTCATCATGCAATCTTTTGGCGGATGTTTATGTGCGAGTCCGTTGAGGGCGCTGCCATCGCAATATGGCCGTGACGACCGTGAACGTGAGAGAAGAATCTTTTGGCAGCTGTTTTCGTGCTTTTCGCACCCAAGTCGTGACTTGTTTACTTTTTCGTTTGCTTTCGTAAATATCAAAGGCGTTTCTTTAAGTCTCAAACTTCCAACAGAAATGCGGAAAGCTTTTTCCTACGTTCATATTTCGTTTTTTCTTATTTGGCTTATTACGCAGATCATTTGCTATGATGTTTAGTTTGGAATAATGCTGAAGGCATATACTGATTAGAAAAGAAATTTGGAGTGGGAAAGGATCAGCGATCGTATTGAGATGAAACAGACAGAAGCCCTTCCAATATTTATTTTTTTTTAAACTTTTTTTCGACATTGCTTTTGATAAGAAATAAAATATAATATAGACTGTCCTAGCAAAACATTGCAATTTCCATGTTATGTGAATGAGGGTCTAAAGTCGAAACTCTAATAAAAATAATAAATAAAATAACAACCCCCTCAAGCAGCTGCTTGCCACAGAGGTCTGACAGGAGCCTGTCAGTTTATATGCCATAGTAGAAGGTCTGAGAGGATGGCAGGCCCTCAACAGAGAAACGACACAAACAGCCATGCTTTGTCTGGGGCTCGAACCCAGGTCCCTTGGAACAGTAGCCAAGTGCGGTAACCACTTGGCCACAGGACGGCTTTCGAAACTCTATGATCCATGGGATATGAAGACTACCAGATTGTGTAATTTTGTTTTCCAGATATGTCTGTCCTGAGCGACAGCTGTTTTATTTGGCCATTGTAGGCAAATTCGAGCAAGGTCCTGTTGAGAGTGTCTTCCTATATAACATCCTAGGTCTCCCCCTGAGGCCTTTAAACATATAATCCTAGGCCACCTCCTGAAGCCTTTAGGTACAGTCGCTCAAAAAAGTATCCGAACACTACGGTTGATTACAAAATTCAGAAAAAATATCTGGCAACGATTTTTTCAGAAATTAGTGATCTGGCAACCTTCGTGTCACGTGACACGAAGGTTGCCAGATCACTAATTTCTGAAAAAATCGTTGCCAGATATTTTTTCTGAATTTTGTAATCAACCGTAGTGTTCGGATACTTTTTTGAGCGACTGTACACTCTTCATAATCTTTGTCAATCTGTAGCTATGCATAAGGGCAACATGGCTGAACCAGTGCAGTCTCTGCAGAAAATGTTGCCCAAAGGAAGTTCGTTATTCCTTCATTTAATCTCGTCATTACTTACAAAGTTAAACCACCTAATACCCAAAATACTGCGTAAGCATCTAGTTTCCTGTTATCATGTTTACACAACGTTCAAGTTTCACTACCATAACTAAGCCTAGAAAGAACCAAACTATTTTACAGTCTAATTTTAGTGTTTAGGTGTATAGGCCTATTTCTCCACACTCTCCATAGATTCTTTAAAGTCCCGGCAGCAATCCCTAATTCGTCTGTTAATCTCATGCCGCACATCACCAGTATCTGTTACATAGCTCCTAAGATATTTAAACTGAGACCAGGTGCGTAGCGGAGGAATATGGTTGGGGGAGGGGGGGGGAGAAGTCCCAAATTTTCCAACACGAGCAAAATTTCGGCAAAATTTGCCAACTGAGCAAACTTGCTTAGATTTTTGCTCCGTGGGGGAGGGATAAGCCAATTTTTAAGTCTCTCCTACATTTTGCCATTTGACTTCCAATTTTGCCAACTAGCCATAATTTCTCAGAAATATTTCCAATATTTACATTTCGTCTGAATTGTAGCAAATCAGTACGAATTTTTCCCTTGATTTGGCCAACTATCCTTAATTTCACGAAACTAATCTCAATCTTTACATCTCTTCTAAATTTGCCAAATCACTTCAAATTTTCAAACTCCCCAATTTTTTTTTTTTTTTTTTTTGGAAAATTAAGGGGAGTTGTCAAAATCGTGGCAACTTGGCAAATCTAAGGCAGTTTGGAAAATGGAGAGACGGAAAAATTTAGAACAGTTGGCAAAATTCGAAGCCACTTCGTAAAATTTTGGGGAGTTGCAAAATCGGGACAACTTGGCCAAATCTTCGGGAGTTGGCAAAAATCGGAGTGACTTGGTAAAATCTTGGGGAGTTGGCAAAATCGGGACAACTTGGCCAAATCTTGGGGAGTTGGCGAAAATCGGAGTGACTTGGTAAAATCTTGGGGAGTTGGCAAAATCGGGACAACTTGGCCAAATCTTGGGGAGTTGGCAAAAATCGGAGTGACTTGGTAAAATCTTGGGGAGTTGGCAAAATCGGGACAACTTGGCCAAATCTTGGGGAGTTGGCAAAAATCGGAGTGACTTGGTAAAATCTTGGGGAGTTGGCAAAATCGGGACAACTTGGCCAAATCTTGGGGAGTTGGCAAAAATCGGAGTGACTTGGTAAAATCTTGGGGAGTTGGCAAAATCGGGACAACTTGGCCAAATCTTGGGGAGTTGGCAAAAATCGGAGTGACTTGGTAAAATCTTGGGGAGTTGGCAAAATCGGGACAACTTGTCCAAATCTTGGGGAGTTGGAAAAAATCGGAGTGACTTGGTAAAATCTTGGGGAGTTGGCAAAATCGGGACAACTTGTCCAAATCTTGGGGAGTTGGCAAAAATCGGAGTGACTTGGTAAAATCTTGGGGAGTTGTCAAAATCGGGACAACTTGGCCAAATCTTGGGGAGTTGGCAAAATCGGGACAACTTGTCCAAATCTTGGGGAGTTCGAAAAAATCGGAGTGACTTGGTAAAATCTTGGGGAGTTGGCAAAATCGGGACAACTTGTCCAAATCTTGGGGAGTTGGAAAAAATCGGAGTGACTTGGTAAAATCTTGGGGAGTTTGCAAAATCGGGACAACTTGTCCAAATCTTGGGGAGTTGGCAAAAATCGGATTGACTTGGTAAAATCTTGGGGAGTTGGCAAAATCGGGACAACTTGGCCAAATCTTGGGGAGTTGGCAAAATCGGGACAACTTGTCCAAATCTTGGGGAGTTCGAAAAAATCGGAGTGACTTGGTAAAATCTTGGGGAGTTGGCAAAATCGGGACAACTTGGCCAAATCTTGGGGAGTTGGAAAAAATCGGAGTGACTTGGTAAAATCTTGGGGAGTTGGCAAAATCGGGACGACTTGGCCAAATCTTGGGGAGTTGGCAAAATCGGGACAACTTGGCCAAATCTTGGGGAGTTGGAAAAAATCGGAGTGACTTGGTAAAATCTTGGGGAGTTGGCAAAATCGGGACAACTTGGCCAAATCTTGGGGAGTTGACAAAATTCGGAGTGACTTGTCAAAATCGTGGGGAGTTGCCAGAATTCAGGTGAGATGTAAAAATTAGGATTTTTTCTGTAAAATTATGGCGAATTGGCAAAGTCCAGGAGAGTTGGCAAAACTTAGGGAGTTGGCGAAGACTAGGGGCAGTTGCCAAAATTCGGAGTGACTTGGCAAAATCGTGGAAAATTGACAAAATTCAGGTGAGATGTAAAAATTGCAATCTTTTTTCTGTAAAATTATGGCTTGTTGGCAAAATCGAGGCAGCTTCGCAATATCTAGGAGATTTGGAAAATCTTGGGGGAGTTGGCAAAATTCGATTCCACTTGATAAAATACTGGCGATTTGTGAAAATTGGGATTGTTTTCGTGAAATTAAGGACAGTTGATAAAATCGAGAAAACTTTACAAAATCTAGGGAAGTTGGCAAGACTGGAAACTATTTGGTAAAGTACAGGTGAGTTGTAAAAATTGAGATTGGTTTTGTGAAATTAAGGAGAGTTGGAAAAACCAAGAACTCTTGGCAAAATCTTGGGGAGTTGGTAAAATTCGAAGCCACTTGGTAAAATACAGGGGAGTTGTGAAAATTGTGCCTTTCTTCTGCAATTAAGGAGAGTTGATAAAATTCGAAGTGACTTGGCAAATTCAGCGAAGATGTAAAAAGTGCGATTTTTTCTGTAAAATTACGGCGAGTTGGCAAAATTTGAATGCACTTGGTAAAATATAGGCGACTTGTGAAAATTGAGATTTGTTTTGTGAAATGAAGGAATGTTGGATAAATTGAGGAAACTTAACAGAATGTAGGGCAGTTGGCAGAATTCGAATCCACTTGGAAAATACGGGCGTGTTGTGATAATTGGGATTGGGTTTGTGAAATTCAGGATTGTTGACTAAAATCGAAGAAAGAATTTCACCTCCACATCTCATATGAATTTTGTCAAGTCACTCCGAATTTTGTCAACTCCCCAAGATTTGGCCAAGTTGTCCCGATTTTGCCAACTCCCCAAGATTTTACCAAGTCACTCCGATTTTTTCCAACTCCCCAAGATTTGGCCAAGTTGTCCCGATTTTGCCAACTCCCCAAGATTTTACCAAGTCACTCCGATTTTTGCCAACTCCCCAAGATTTGGACAAGTTGTCCCGATTTTGCCAACTCCCCAAGATTTTACCAAGTCACTCCGATTTTTTCCAACTCCCCAAGATTTGGCCAAGTTGTCCCGATTTTGCCAACTCCCCAAGATTTTACCAAGTCACTCCGATTTTTTCCAACTCCCCAAGATTTGGCCAAGTTGTCCCGATTTTGCCAACTCCCCAAGATTTTACCAAGTCACTCCGATTTTTGCCAACTCCCCAAGATTTGGACAAGTTGTCCCGATTTTGCCAACTCCCCAAGATTTGGCCAAGTTGTCCCGATTTTGCCAACTCCCCAAGATTTTACCAAGTCACTCCGATTTTTGCCAACTCCCCAAGATTTGGCCAAGTTGTCCCGATTTTGCAACTCCCCAAAATTTTACGAAGTGGCTTCGAATTTTGCCAACTGTTCTAAATTTTTCCGTCTCTCCATTTTCCACACTGCCTTAGATTTGCCAAGTAGCCACGATTTTGACAACTCCTCTTAATTTTCCAAAAAAAAAATACAAATTTTTACTACTCACCTAAATTTTACGAAGTCGCTTCGAATTTTGCCAACTCCGAGTTACTTTGGGGGGGAAACTTATCCTGATACCCCCCCATGACTACGTCCCTGACTGAGACACTTGCTCAAGGGTGAAACCATTGATTAACTGAACCACAGCCTGCCTGACAAATTTTCATTACTTTTAGTTTTCTCTCTGTTTATAGCCAAACCTACTCTACTACCAGTCTCATCAGCAGCTCGAATGAAAGAGTTCATCTCATTAACATCATTAGCCAATAAGGCCTAATTATCGCATAATCTAAATCAGAAGCATCATAAAAAAAGGTCATAAAAAAACAGGAAGATCATAATCAAATCTCTCTATTTCCACAACATTGATTACGGTTTTAGTTATTGAAAGCTGTAATATTTCACAACAGTAATGGTCTAAAGACTTTATCTCAGAAATAATTTAAGTAAAAAATATTGTTTCAAGCAATTTAATAAAAGAAATATACATTTTAGAAGTTTGTGTAATTATTATTTCAAAATTAGGCAATCCGGAATGATTTTTATAAAGCAAGATAATTGTTAAATATTCGAGCTTCCACAACTCTTTAAATAGTGAACGAATATTGTTCAAAAATCGAGATTTAAATAAATTTGATTAAGATCTTTATTTTATTTTCAGTCACATTTTTCTATTTAGTGGATATTTTAGAAGTTATAGGGTTCGAAGTTAAATTCTCATTGACATTAAATAGTAATTCTAAAATATTTAGGTAGGCAGTGTATATATATATATAATCACATAATTTATCAGTTTTAGCTTTGGAGCGGGGGGTGGCTCATTCAGTAGCGCGTCAGGCTCATAATTTGCAGTTCCCAGGTTCGAGTCCCAGCTGGGTCAGTGTTGAGATTTATCTCAGGAAATTTCCCTGCTCGCGGTCAGTAGGGGACACCGATGGACTTGGAATAGGCCGCCGTCCGTCGGATGGGATGTTAAGCCGTGGCTCCGTGTGCGGGAGAGCCGTGTACGTGTCCCATACCCTGTACCCAGCCTTGACAGGAGGCTCCCATCTGCTGTTCCAGTCGGTCCCCTCTCCTAACCTTTGGGGTCTTTTTGCTATTTTATTAAAATATTTCCGTATTTATACATTTAGGTTTTTTTTTTTTGGTCTTTTTACGGTTATTAAAAATTTCGTAGAAGGAATTTTAATTCAGATAAAGATTTTAAAATAAATTTATAAAATAATATTCAAAGGTGAAAATAAGACAGTATCAACAAGAAAATTAACTCTATCAATGGTAAAAAATTCTTCTGCCAAAGTAAACTTCTTGACCATGGATGGCACTGCGAACAAAAATTTTGAAACTTCTAACATTAATAAATCTTTTGTAATATTCGTTAATGGTTTTTGAATTTTTGCCGTTTTTCAACCTTAGAGGGCGCTATTAAAGCAACTGGGAACTTCGAAAAAATGTGAATCGTAATGTTTCGTTAATAGTCATCCAGTCTAAAAAGTATTTTGTAATTTATCTCTTAAAGCAAAAGACGTCGAATATTTACAGACAGAGAAGCCACAAAGCGAAAGCATTAGTTCCCTTTTTTTTTACCTTAAAAATGGTCTCTCTACACAGGTTTTTAAAGTTATACATTAATCAGAATTATCACGCAGTACAATTCAATCAAGCTCAGTGGTGTAACAGCAGTTTGTTCTATACTGCAGTAAAGCTTTATTATTCCTACCTGTTTGCTTAAAATTTCGTGTTGCAAAAGCTTGTTATTTCTTTGCTTTGTTAAAGATGCACTGTCGCGGTCACGGTTATCGCTTTCTGAACAGCCAAAAGTTTTGTCTTTTTACCAAACGAAAGTGAAACCAAAGAGTGAAACAAAGAGAAAGCTAAACGGGGCCATTAGGTCAAGAACTGCTTCTAACACGCCATTTTGACCACAGTGATTTTATCAGTACATTTAGCTTATGCTAATGAGAACAAACCGACAACGAGAGCCCATTAACGAGGGAATGTGGCAGGGTTAAAAGTCAAGGTAGGAGAGGGGAATTTAGCGCAGCACTTTAGTTAATGAAGTGCTAGAAAGACTAGGCAAGCATATCTGTAGAATTTTAAGTTGTTGACGACAAAGAACCCAGTTGCTTTGATTACAGTTGATGTTGTCGCTACTTTTGGATATGTTGAGAATGCTATCTCTCTTTCTTCCTGTGAGTGCGGGTTGGGTCAGTCGCTACAATGCCAAGCTCGCAATCTGCAGTTCCCAGGTTCAAGTCCCAACTGGGCCCGCGTTAAGATTTATCTGTGCTAACTCTTGTTTTGCCCTCTGTGAGAAAGGGACTCCGATGTGCTTGGAAAGAATGCCTTCCATCATATGGGACGCTAAGGCATGATTCCTTGTATAGAAAAGAACTATACTTTGTGAACCTTAAAGAACACACTGGATAGCTTTGACGGGAGACTTCGGGGTGTTTCCAAATAACTGTCCAATGGATCGCCTTTTCCCAACCTGGGGTGGAGATTAGTTCAATCGGTAGTGCGACAGACTCAAAATCTGTAATTACTAGGTTCGAGTTCCATCTGTGACTGTGTTGATATTTTTCTCCGCTAAATCCCACCCTGTTTTCAGTTAGTAGGGGATTGCGATGGGCTTCAAAAGGCTGCCATCTGTCGAATGAGACGTTAAGCCGTGGCTCCACTTGAGGTAGAGCACATTAAGGAACACACTGGATGACTTGACGGGAGACTACCATCTGTCTCCTAATCAGTGCTCCCCTATCCTCCAAGGGGCGGGGGTGGCTCAGTCGGTAGCGCGCCAGGCTCGTATTCTGTAGTTCCCAGGTTCGAGTCCCAACTGGGTCAGCATTGATATTTATCTCCGTAAAACTTCCCACCCTTCCCATGGTCAGTAGGGGACACCGATGGGCTTGGAAAGGTCGCCGTCCATCTGATGGGACTTTAAGCCGTTTACCGTGTGCGGGAGAGCCATACTCTGTGCACGTTAAAGACACGCTGGATGGCCTTGACGGGAGGCTACCATCTGTCTTCCAACAGCTGTTCCAGTGGGTCCCCTCGCTACAACCTTCTCTGAGACCTCGGGGTTTTTGTGACCTGGCCATTTAGCCTATGATGTGCAAAAAAGTGCCACTCAGAGATGAACAACCCAACCAAATTCTTTCCCCCAACCTTCTCTGAGTTTGGGGTCCTTGTGACCTGGTCATTTAACCCATTGTGGGAAAAAAACTGACGCTGCAGAGATAAAACAACCAACTTTTTTTTCTATTAATTGAAATCTGATGGTGATACATATAATAAATACTACCATGATTTTTTTTTTCATTTTGTAACGTTGCATTATAAAATTTAAGTTTGCTTAAAGTGTTGCTCATTGTAACTTTGCACCCTAACTGAAATAAAAGAACAAAATTCCTGTTACGAGAATTCAGTACTTTTCTTTACCAAAATAATATTAGAGTGGACCTCATAATTTGAGTGAATTCTCAGAACTTGAAGACCATACTTAAATGGGTCTATAGAGCGTAAAGACCATGCTTAAGTGGTACCTTGGAATTTGAAAGACATGCTTAAGGGAATCTGAGGAACTTAAAGACCATGTTTAGATGGGGATTCGAAATTTGGAGATAATGCATTAGTGGATCCTCAGATTTCTGTTGTGTTGTTTTACTTCTGAGCGCCACTTTTTTCACACAAAATGGGCTAAATGGACAGGTCACAATGACCCCAAAGGCTCAGAGAAGGTTGGGGGAGAGGATCCATTGAACAGCTGTTAAGACACAGATGGTAGCCTCCCAACAAGGCCATCCAGCATGTTCTTTAATGTACAGGGTATGGCTCTCCCGCATACGGAGCCAGAGCTTAACATCTCATCAGATGGACGGCGGCCTTTCCAATCCCATCGGTGTCTCCTACTGACCAGGGCGGGGAGTTTTGCAGAGATAAATCTCAACGCTGACCGTGGGAGGGTGTCGAACCTCGAAGTTGCAGAGTACAGTCGCTCAAAAAAAATCCGAACACTGTGGTTGATTACAGAATTCATAAAAAATATCTGGCAACGATTTTTAAAAAAATTAGTGATCTAGCAACCTTCGTGTACAGTACAGGAATGTTGCCAGATCACTAATTTTTAAAAAAATCGTTGCCAGTTATTTTTTCTGAATTCTGTAATCAACTACAGTGTTTCGATATTTTTTTCAGCGACTGTACAATGTGGAAATTAAAACAAGACTATGCTTAAGCAGGGACCTCGAATCTTGAAGTCTGTTTAAACAGATCTGCAGAGCTAAAAGACCATATTTAAATGGGTCCTCGAAATTTGAAGACCAAGTGGGACCTAAAGTCTTAAAAATCGTGCCTAAGTCGCTCCGTGGAACTAAGAGATAAAGCTCAAGTGAGGTCTCCAAATTTGAGGATCTTGCTTAAGTGGAAAGATGAATCATAAAGATCATGCTCAATGGGTCTGCGAAACTTGATGATTTGATTTTGGTTTGGTTTCGTTGTGAGGTGGTCATTTAGCCCATTATGTTAAAAAAAAAGTGCCGGTCAGAAGTAAAAATAACACAAATCTGGCAGTTGGGTTGGATTGTTTTACCTCTGAGCTGCACTTTTTTGCACACCATGGGCTAAATGGGCAGGTCACAAGGACCCCGAAGACTCAGAGAAGGTTGGGGGAGGGGATCCACTGGAACAGCTGTTGGGAGACAGATGATAGCTTCCAGTCAAGATAGCGTTTCTTTAACATGCACAGGTTATGGCTCTCCCGCTCACGGGGCCACGGCTTAATGTCCCATCTGACGGACTGCGGCCATTTCAAGCCCTTCGATGTCCCTTACTGACCGTGGGAAAGGCATTTTGCAGAGATAAATCTCAACGCTGACCCAGCTGCAACTCGAACCACAGATTACGAGCCTGGCGCGCTACCGACTGAGCTGCCAACCTCACCACCAATACTTAAATTATGGAAGTTTCTATATTTAAGAATACCAACGGCAATCATAAAAATTTATCTCAAAAGTCAATTAAAAAATAATAAGCATTATTTCGAGCCATTTAATGAAACATGTCTGTGTTTTAGGAGTTTGTATAAATAATTACTGCTAAATTTTACAGCTTCTATAACTCTTTAAATAAAAATATATAGATATCTTCTCAAGCAGCTGCACCACAGAGGTCTAACAGTAGACTTAGTTTATACGCCATGGCATAATTCTATGAGGATACCTAGCTTTTATTGTTTAAAATCGAGATTTAGATATATTTGACTGAGCTCTTTAACCCTTTCACGACTAAGGGAAACATTTTTCCCATTTTAAAATTGGTGATTGTCGTATTTAATTATAACCTTATCTGCATTTTTTTTACACAGAATGTTAAAATAGAACGTATGCCGAACGCAATTACGTAAACGGGAACGTTTAGTCCATGTCCATCTTTGCAATAATGTTGCATCTGTGCAATGTCCATCTTTGCTTCACAACCAAAAGAAATTGCTTCGCAGAATATCATAATTAGCACATCATTTTGTATAGTAATTTTATTTCATAATTTTGTATTATTTTAGTTAACATTTTGTTCTAATAAACCAATAAATAAAAGACATTGCATAATAAGCCTAACTATAATAATTGGGAAAAATATTTCCCATAAAATTCCAAAAAAAACTACACATTTTTATGTATTTTTCTTATGATTTTTATTTATTTTACGTCTAAACAAACTAAAATAAACAGTTACATACTAATATTTACTCTTAGAAACCTTAAGGTCCTGAAAGGGTTAATTTATATTCAATTATTATTTTACCAAGAAAACTTATTTTAAAAGTTTCAGTTTTGAAATTACCTTCTCATCGACATAACACGGGATTGTAACTTCTGTTTGCCAGTGTCATTCTGCGGCACTTGCACAAAGATACATGTTCAACTTTGCTTTTAGCCAAATCATTCTCACCTGAGCAGCCGTGCGAGTACAAAAGTAAACAGCAATCAACTCCCATGACTAATGTCGTCAGTAAAATCCATTACCCAGACAGGAAGGCAAAAAAAATGATGTGACAAAATCGCCTTTTTTGTTCTCTAGTTCTCCTTACTCTAGAGGTACTTAAAAAGGGAAAGCGTTTGTCAGGCAACCAGCCTGATTGCTGAGACCACCTGGTTTAAGTGTAGGCGGGCCCACCTATGTAGGTCACTGTGTGTAGGCTGGGGTCAAGCAGCGAGTAGGGTCAGAAAAAGTTCACAGGTGGTAAAAAGGGAACACCCTCATGTTTCTCTTAGCTACCAGCTGTCCGAGTTGTTGACCTAATTCAGTGTTTGCAAATGAGGGGGCGAATGCAAAATAAATGTTTAAGATACACGTAAAAGATTAATTAGTCTGCGATGCATTGAAGATAGTTCAGTGTGTACTGAAAAAGGCTTAGTTAATATTGTGGTTTATCAGTTGTTGGTTTGTTTTACCTCTGAGCGGCACTTTTTTGCACACCATGGGCTAAATGGCCAGGTCACATGGACCCCGAAGGCTCAGAGAAGGTTGGGGACCCACTGGAACAGCTGCTGGGAGACAGATGATAGCCTCCCGTCAAGGCCATCCAGCGTGTTCTTTAACGTGCACAGGGTATGGCTCTCCCGCACACGGGGCCACGGCTTAACGTCCCATCCGACGGACGGCGGCCTTTGCCAAGCCCATCGGTGTTCCCTACTGACCGCGGGCAGGGCGGGGAATTTTGCGGAGATAAATCTCAACGCTGACCCAGCTGGGACTCGAACCTGGGAACTACAGATTACGAGCCTGGCGCGCTACCGACTGAGCCACCCTCACCCCACTTATATAAAAGGAAAATATGGTCTGAGATTTTTTTTTTACCTTTGAGAGAACTCTTATGTACACAACGGGCTAAATCGTTTTGTCACAAGGACCCCACGTGCTCGGATAAGGTTCCGGAAGGGAAACCAACGAGCAGCTGTTAGTAGAGAGCTGAAATCTGCCGTCAAGGCCACCCAGCGTATTCTGAATGGGTTGGGTTGTTTTACCTCTGAGCGGCACATTTTTGCACACCATGGACTAAATGGCCAGGTTACAAGGACCCCGAAAACTCAGAGAAGGTTGGGGGAGGGGATCCACTGGAACAGCTGTTGGGAGACAGATGATAGCCTCCCGTCAAGCCAATCCAGCGTGTTCTTTAACGTGCACAGGGTATGGCTCTCCCGCACACGGGGCCACGGCTTAACGTCCCATCCGACGGACGGCGGCCTTTCCAAGCCCATCGGTGTTCCCTATTGACCATGGGCAGGAGTTTTGCGGAGATAAATCTCAACGCTGACCCAGCTGGGACTCGAACCTGGGAGCTGCAGATTCTGAATGGAAAAAGAATATATTGATGCAATGTAACCTGCCCTATAAAATATTCGAAATTGTTATGTGAATGGGAATCTAACTTCGAAGCTCTGTAACTTCTAAAATATGCATTTGATGGGAAAAATGCCAAAATGTAAATTAAAGATCATAACAATAATATTAACCTCTATTTTCAAAAAAATTCGATTAATATTCTTAGTGACGAAAAAATTAAAAAAATTAGTGACGAAAGCTGGAATGTTTGAAGAAAAATATTCTTCTTTTATAAAATCAATTAACTAAAATTGCTAACTATTTAACATTAAAATAATGATTATGGAAATTTCTAAAATTTTATTTATCAAATGGTTTGAAATAATACTTGTTATTTAAGTTTTAATTAATTCCTGAGATTAGGTTGTTTTGCCTCAGAGCGGCACTTTTTTTTTGCTCACAATGGGCTGAATGGCCAGGACACAAGGACCCTCATTGCTCAAAGAAGATTGAGGGACATTGTAACCTGCTTTCAAGGCCATCCAGTGTATTTTTTTAACAGGGTATGGCTTAACGTCCCATCCGACAGACAGCGGTCTTTTCAAGCCCACTTATGTCCACTGCTAACAGGACGGAGAGTTTTGCGGAGATAAATCTCAATGGCTCAGCTGGGACTCGAACCTAGGAACTACTGATTACGAGCCTGGCACGATACCGACTGAGCCCCGCTCCTAATTTCTGAGGTAAAGTCTTACGATGCATTCGAAATATTTTAGCTTCCATAACTCAAAATGTTGAACGAATATTGTAAATTGAGTTTTTTTAACATATTTGATTATGATCTTAATCTTTAGTAACATCTTTACATTAAATGCATATTTTAGAACAGGCTCATCCAACTTGCGGTTCATAGCAACAGAACTGGCGGCTCACGAAGCATAAAATCAATGTACTGAATCAGACTCATCGAAATTTTTGAATGAACCTTTTTAGATGCATAACTGAACGATTTTTCCAATTCATAGTATTCATTAAATTTATAATAAAAAAATCAATAAATACCTCCCCCCCCACCCCCGAAGCAACCTCTTGCCATAGAGGTCTGACAGGAGCCTGTCTTTTTAATAGGCCGTAGAGAAAAATCAACATAAAGGCAGCACAAGCATCCATGCCGTAAGCGAGGCTCGAACCGAAGTCCTTTGATCAATAGAAAAGCACGCTAACCACTCGACCACAGGGGATGTTAAATATGTATATTTTCGGTTTTTCAATCAAGATCTTGATTTCTTAAAAGTATAGTTTTTTCAATTGATTATTCTTTAGAAATGAATGTTTTCGTTTTTAAGTAAAGGATTTTTTCTGCTGTTCTTTAAAAATGTATCTGTAATTCTTTTTGATTCTAGTGACTCTACGAAGCATAGGTGTCACGACCTCTTTTAGAAGTTACAGAGGTTTCGAAGTTAGAATTCCACTGGTATTACGTGGAAATTCTGTAATGTTTTGGTAGGGCAGTGTAGTTTTTTTATAATGAAAGACGGTTTGTTTTACCCCTGAGCGTCATTTTTTGTACACGGACAAAATGGCCAGGTCACCAGGACCTTAAAGGCTCAGAGAAGGTTGAGGGAAATGGTTGTTGTTGTTTTTTTGAGTGGCACTCTGCATGAGAATGGTTTTTTTTTTTTTGAGTGGCACTCTGCATGAGAATGCCACGGCTTTACGTGCCACCCATGGACGTCGGCCTTTTCAAGCCCATAAGTCTCCACTACTGGCGAAGGGCAGGGAGTTTTGCGGAGATAAATCTCAACATTGGTCCAGGTGGGACCCGAACCCGGGAACTACTGCCGACTGAGCGAACCCCCACCTCAATCAAATACGGAGAAACAGTGCTATCAATGCGAGATTCAATAATAGAAAAGCACAGGAAATTTCCTCTTGTCAAGAAACATGTTTATAAACTCGGTAGCTGGAGTTGTTGAGCTAACCATGAAAATGAAGTTGCCGCACACGATTATAGAGAGTAACATCGGAGACGCGTGGGCGATGAGTGGAAGGATGACAGGGCAATTCTAGTTCCGTGGTTAGAACACTCCGGCATTAATCTGGAGAGAGGTGGGTTCGAGTCCTCGAATTAGCACACTCATTTTCTCCCACAAAATTTCGTTATTGAAGAGTTAAGTGCTTCAGCACCTAGTACGCTGTCCCGTGACAGAGTGGTTAACGGACTTGGGTACTGAACAAAGGGACCTGGATTCGAGCTCCGAGTAAAGCATGAATGTTTGTGTTATCTTTCAGCTGAGGTATCACCATCCTCACAGGCCTTCTCTTTGGCACATAAACTGACAGGTCCTGTCAGACCTCTGCGGCAAGTAGCTGCTTGAGGGGAAATTTTTTATTTAGTGCACCTGTCAAGTTATAAAGATTTGTATTGTTTTACCTCTGAGCGGCATTTTTTTTGTACACAATGTGCTAAACGGCCAGGTCACAGGACCCCGAAGGCTCGGAGAAGATTTGGGGGAGGGAACCCACTGGATAGCTGTCTCCCAACAGCTCCATGGTAGCCTCCCGTTAAGCCCATCCAGCGTGTTCTTTAACGTGCACAGGGTATGACTCTTCCGCTCACGGAGCCACGGCTTAACGTCCCATCCGACGGACGACGGCCTATTTCAACCTCATCGGTATCCCTACTGACCGAGGCATGGCAGAGAGCAATCTCAAAGTTGATCCAGGCGGGATTCGAACATGGGAACTACAGATTACGAGCCTGGCGTGCTACCGATTGAGCTATTCCCGCCCCAAGTTATAAGGAGTTCGGTGATTTATTATAAGTTAACGAAGTAAATAAGAGTTCGATTCGCCAAGTTATAAGTGGGTTCGGATCCCATTCCAGGCAGGAACCAATTTCTTCAGTATACGCTACAAAAGTGCGTTAATTTCATTGTTTTTCCTTTAAATATTTTATACAATAAATAAAATTACCCCTCAAGAAGCTGCTTGCCACAGAGATCTGACAATAGCCTGTCAGAATAACGTGCCATAAAGAGGATCTATGGGAAGGCGGGACCTCACCACAAAGACAACGCAGAAACGTCCCATACCTTATCCAGGGATCGATCCAAGGTCCCTTTGATCAGTTGGTAAATTCGCTAATCACTCTACCAACGATACGGTTTTATACAATTACATCAGATAAATTTTAATTCAAGCGAAAACTCAAATTATTCTTGGTTTCAGCATAGGACTCGGAGAACCATCAAAAATTTAATACCGATTTCGTCCAAACTTACTGCAGCAACTCCCTGAATCGAACACACGATTCCTTTGATCCCACAACCAGGCGGGTCGCTGAGTCAGGGGAGGGAGTGGGTCGCTCAGTCAGTAGCCTGGCAGGCTCGTAATCTGCAGTTCCGAGGTACGAGTCTCAGTTGTTTCACCGTTGAGATGTTGATGTAACCCCCCCCCCCCTTTCTGCCCTCGGTGAGAAAATAGACACCGATGCGCAATGGACAGCTGTCCATTGGGTCCCCTTCCCCCAACATTCTCTGAGCGCTTCGGGTCCTCGTGACCTGGCCATTTAGCCCATTGTGTGCATAAAAGTTCCGCTCAAAGGTAAAACAATCAAAAGAGATTGGAACAGCCAAAGAAAAATAAATTATACTTCCTCGAATTAGAGTGTTTTGAAACTTCGTCTTATTTCAGCAGTGTGTTTCGAGGAAAATTGTCATGTGACAGTGGCCCACCCCCGCAACATTAAAAAGCGTTTGCTCTTCACCAAAATGCAGGCGAAGCGGTTTTTCTAAGAGTTCGTCTTCTTCGAGAATACGTTTGGCGGACTGCAAACGTTAGGATTTATTTTGGAACTTAAAATCGTTTGTGGCAACAGCAGCATGACGGTTGCGGTGTTTGCCCTCTACCGGATACTTCCTGAATAAGGCTTAGTGCCAATAGATAAAGAAGGTCAGGCACCCATTTGAAGAATTTAGTACAGGGAAACGAAAAAGCTTGTTATAATTATATCTAAAGTGTGAAGTATTATCCAAATGTTCCCAAAATGTTGATGTAACAGTGTACTTTCAGCTAATATATACAGACGATTTTGAGTGACTGAATGATTGACAGGGGATAAAGCTAATTCTAAGAATTACGCAGAAATGCTAGAGCTTTGAAAATTTCCATCTAGGGGTTTGGTTGTTTTACCTTTGAGCGGCACTTTTTTGCACACCATGGGCTAAATGGCCAGGTCACATGGACCCCGAAGGCTCAGAGAAGGTTGGGGGAGGGGACCCACTGGAACAGCTGTTGGGAGACAGATGGTAGCCTCCCGTCAAGGATATCCAGCGTGTTCTTTAACGTGCACAGGGTATGGCTCTCCCGCACACGGAGCCACGGCTTAACGTCCCATCCGACGGACGGCGGCCTTTCCAAGCCCATCGGTGTCCCCTACTGACTGTGGGCAGGGCGGGGAAATTTTGCGGAGATAAATCTCAACGCTGACCCAGCTGGGACTCGAACCTGGGAACTACAGATTACGAGCCTGGCGCGCTACCGACTGAGCCTTACGTAATCTGTAGTTTAATTACGACTGAGATCTCGTAAACTGAAGTTAAGCCTCCCGTCAAGGCCATCCAGTGTGTTCTTTAATGTGCACAGGTTATGGCTCCAGCCATACCCTGTGTAAGGGGCCACAGCTTAACGTCCCATCCGACGGAGGCGCCTTCCCAAGCCCCTCGGTGTCCCCTACTGACCGTGGGCAGGGTGGGGTTTTGCGGAGATAAATCTCAAAGCTGCCCCAGCTTGGACTCGAACCTGGGAACTGCAGATTATGAGCCTGGCGCGCTACCGATTGAACCATCCCCGCCCCCCATCTTGGGTAATCCGATTCGTAGATCTCGAGAAAAATCCGAAATTTGAACTCTGAGGTGTTCCTCAAGGTCAAATAGAGGTCAGACAAACGCCACGCCTTGATCTAAGAGGGATAGAAATGTGAAAATTACTGTCGGGGGGAGGAAGGTGGGTTCCGGCTACAGATCTGGGAAATGTTATGAAATTTTGGATCCGGAGGGTCCTTCAAGGTCAGAGGTCAAATTCATATCTATTCTGTGTTAGAGAGCTAAAAATTGCCTCCTGGAGATATTTTCGTTTGTAGATTTCATAAATATTTTGGATACGAGGGATTCGTAGAGGCCAGAAGTCAACTACAGATCAACCAGTAGTAGGGCTAAACAATTGGTGCCTGGGGGTATTTTCAGTAGTAGAACTCAGAAAATATTGTCAAATTTTGGATGCGATGGGTCCTTTGAGGTCCTACAGAGCTAATAATTGGTGAATAGAGCAATTTCAGGTAGTAGAACTCAGAAATAAGAGAAATTATCAGACGTAGTGTCGCAGTCAAAGTCAAATAGGGATCGAAATGACGGTCCAACAAATCAAGTGCACCATTTGATTTTCAAGTATTATATAAATGGAAAGTAATATCAAAGCTCTCTTCAGGAAAAAAAACTTTTTCACAGAAACTTAGCAAAACAATGAAATGTCAGTATAATTTTAATTTTCGTCTATTATCCCAGATGGGAGAGGGGAGGGGGAGTGTAGGTGGAAATTAAAAAAACCACGGGAAGATTAGCAAAATGCGAATTGTAATATTTCTTTATTACCTATCGCTACCATTGCAAAGTTTAGAAAGGAGTGAATATTATATAACTTAATTTTAGTTGATATAGTCTATTTTTCCACAATCTCCACAGATTCTTAAGGAATCCAGATAGTGTTGACAACCGTCCGGTGTTGGGTTTAAGCCTTCGAACGGACGCATCTTGTCTGGTTTTGATACCATCGGTTTTAAAGATGATGGCCGTTTTTGCGTCAAGCTGGAAATGGTAGTATTACATTATATCTAGTCTGGTGAGACCGCAGAAGATACAATAAAACTATGATTTTTTGGAAAGAGCGTCCGCGAAAAATTCATAACCGCCAGAGACATTCGTCGAAGCCATTCAAATTATAAGAACTTATTTGAGTCGTATATTCTTTTAAACCTGTGAAAAATTTCACCAAGTTTGGAACTGAATCAAATAATGTATAATTACCTTTTCACAAAAAGAATGGAGCGGTAAATTTCCCTCAAAGAGCCTTCTTGTCCAATCGTTGTTTATTACACTTAACCACGAAAGCTAATGACATGCACCCTCTGAAAATATATCAATCATCAATAGTCTCAACGATAATTCTGTGATAAAATTATTAATAATATGCGAATAAAATAAATGATTACCGACATACATTTCTGTATGTATATCTTACTAGAAATCAACCAGTGCTTTAGCCTGTCAATCCCAACGCAACCTGAATATTATTCTTATTTCGGAGTTCTACTGCCTGAAGTAAGGGCTACTTCAGGCAGTATTATCAATCTTCAGCTCTTTAGCACGGCTACATCAATATTTAACATTTGACCTCAAAGGGCCCTCTCATCCAAAATTTGGTATAATTTCTGAGATCTACAACTCAAAATACCCCCAAACGCCAATTTTTAGCCCTCTAATATCGGTAGATTTATATTTGAAAACAAAATTTGACTTTTGACCTTGATCCAAAATTTCACATTTACCACTCAAAATACTCCCAGGGGTTGTTCCTTTGAGTTGGGTTGTTTTACTTCTGAGCGGCACTTTTTTGCACACCATGGGCTATATGGCCAGGTCACATGGACCCCGAACGCTCAGAGAAGGTTGGGGGAGGGGACCCACTGGAACAGCTGTTGGGAGACAGATGGTAACCTGCCGTCAAGGCCATCCAGCGTGTTCTTTAACGTGCACAGGGTATGGCTCTCCCGCACACGGGGCCACGGCTTAACGTCCCATCCGACGGATGGTGGCCTTTCCAAGCCCATCGGTATCCCCTACTGACCGTGGGCAGGGCGGGGAATTTTGCGGAGATAAATCTCAACGCTGACCCAGCTGGGACTCGAACCTGGGAACTACAGATTACGATCCTGGCGCGCTACCGACTTAACCACCCCTGCCCCTAGGGTTGTTCCTTAACTTTTTAGCACTGATAGATGTAAATTTGACTTTTGACCTCGAAGGACCCTCCAGGTACAAAATTTCGTAACGTTTTCGAGATCTACAACGCGAAACAGCCCCAGATACCAATTTTCACGTTTCTAGCACTTGTAGATCATTGTTTGACCTCTACATGACCTCGATTTGACCTTAAAGGAACGTAAAAGATCAAATTTGGGATTTTTCTCGGATGAGAGTCAGTCAGTCATCCCTCACAATCCTCAATACACATATATAATGAATGATGCATCAGAGAAAGGTTTTCTCCCAAAATTGGGCTCAATAACTAGAAATAGTTTAGACTGAAAAAATTTAGCCGAAACTCATTAAAATGAGATAAGAATGGTAGAAAGTAAGTTTGTAATTACACAAACTGAAATTGCCATTTTGTGTTTTTCTATGTTTACATATTTATACATTGATGCACTCAGGACTACAGCATAATATATGTCTTGTAATTATCCACTTACGAGATTAAATACTAATTCTTGTGGAAGTAGACTCTGTATTGTCTATGTATTTAAATATTGTACGAATAAGTTGAATTCTCCAGCGTTCATACATAACTCTTTGAATACTGATCAAATATTGTTTAAAATAGAGATTATGATAGGTTTGATAGAGAGCTTTAATTTAGCTTTAGACTTATTTTGACGAAGGTACTGAGCCCTGAATGTGATTTTCTATTCAGATAATATGGAACCATTTCCAATTTTCTGTCCGGTAACATTTTGTAACTTTTTGTTAAATACGAGCTCGGGTGAGTGGAGCTCGAGCTGTGGTGTAGTGGTTATGACATCGGACATGTACCTGTGGTGTAGTGGTTATGACATCCGACATGTACCTGTGGTGTAGTGGTTATCACATCCGACATGTACCTGTGGTGTAGTGGTTATCACATCCGACATGTACCTGTGGTGTAGTGGTTATCACATCCGACATGTACCTGTGGTGTAGTGGTTATCACATCCGACATGTACCTGTGGTGTAGTGGTTATCACATCCGACATGTACCTGTGGTGTAGTGGTTATCACATCCGACATGTACCTGTGGTGTAGTGGTTATCACATCCGACATGTACCTGTGGTGTAGTGGTTATCACATCCGACATGTACCTGTGGTGTAGTGGTTATCACATCCGACATGTACCTGTGGTGTAGTGGTTATCACATCCGACATGTACCTGTGGTGTAGTGGTTATCACATCCGACATGTACCTGTGGTGTAGTGGTTATCACATCCGACACGTATCTGTGGTGTAGTGGTTATCACATCCGACATGTACCTGTGGTGTAGTGGTTATCACATCCGACATGTACCTGTGGTGTAGTGGTTATCACATCCGACATGTACCTGTGGTGTAGTGGTTATCACATCCGACATGTACCTGTGGTGTAGTGGTTATCACATCCGACATGTACCTGTGGTGTAGTGGTTATCACATCCGACATGTACCTGTGGTGTAGTGGTTATCACATCCGACATGTACCTGTGGTGTAGTGGTTATCACATCCGACATGTACCTGTGGTGTAGTGGTTATCACATCCGACATGTACCTGTGGTGTAGTGGTTATCACATCCGACATGTACCTGTGGTGTAGTGGTTATCACATCCGACACGTATCTGTGGTGTAGTGGTTATCACATCCGACACGTACCTGTGGTGTAGTGGTTATCACATCCGACATGTACCTGTGGTGTAGTGGTTATCACATCCGACATGTACCTGTGGTGTAGTGGTTATCACATCCGACATGTACCTGTGGTGTAGTGGTTATCACATCCGACATGTACCTGTGGTGTAGTGGTTATCACATCCGACATGTACCTGTGGTGTAGTGGTTATCACATCCGACATGTACCTGTGGTGTAGTGGTTATCACATCCGACATGTACCTGTGGTGTAGTGGTTATCACATCCGACATGTACCTGTGGTGTAGTGGTTATCACATCCGACATGTACCTGTGGTGTAGTGGTTATCACATCCGACATGTACCTGTGGTGTAGTGGTTATCACATCCGACATGTACCTGTGGTGTAGTGGTTATCACATCCGACATGTACCTGTGGTGTAGTGGTTATCACATCCGACATGTACCTGTGGTGTAGTGGTTATCACATCCGACATGTACCTGTGGTGTAGTGGTTATCACATCCGACACGTATCTGTGGTGTAGTGGTTATCACATCCGACATGTACCTGTGGTGTAGTGGTTATCACATCCGACATGTACCTGTGGTGTAGTGGTTATCACATCCGACATGTACCTGTGGTGTAGTGGTTATCACATCCGACACGTATCTGTGGTGTAGTGGTTATCACATCCGACATGTACCTGTGGTGTAGTGGTTATCACATCCGACATGTACCTGTGGTGTAGTGGTTATCACATCCGACATGTACCTGTGGTGTAGTGGTTATCACATCCGACATGTACCTGTGGTGTAGTGGTTATCACATCCGACATGTACCTGTGGTGTAGTGGTTATCACATCCGACACGTATCTGTGGTGTAGTGGTTATCATATCCGACATGTACCTGTGGTGTAGTGGTTATCACATCCGACATGTACCTGTGGTGTAGTGGTTATCACATCCGACATGTACCTGTGGTGTAGTGGTTATCACATCCGACATGTACCTGTGGTGTAGTGGTTATGACATCCGACATGTACCTGTGGTGTAGTGGTTATCACATCCGACATGTACCTGTGGTGTAGTGGTTATCACATCCGACATGTACCTGTGGTGTAGTGGTTATCACATCCGACATGTACCTGTGGTGTAGTGGTTATCACATCCGACATGTACCTGTGGTGTAGTGGTTATCACATCCGACATGTACCTGTGGTGTAGTGGTTATCACATCCGACATGTACCTGTGGTGTAGTGGTTATGACATCCGACATGTACCTGTGGTGTAGTGGTTATCACATCCGACATGTACCTGTGGTGTAGTGGTTATCACATCCGACATGTACCTGTGGTGTAGTGGTTATCACATCCGACATGTACCTGTGGTGTAGTGGTTATCACATCCGACATGTACCTGTGGTGTAGTGGTTATCACATCCGACATGTACCTGTGGTGTAGTGGTTATCACATCCGACATGTACCTGTGGTGTAGTGGTTATCACATCCGACACGTATCTGTGGTGTAGTGGTTATCACATCCGACATGTACCTGTGGTGTAGTGGTTATCACATCCGACATGTACCTGTGGTGTAGTGGTTATCACATCCGACATGTACCTGTGGTGTAGTGGTTATCACATCCGACATGTACCTGTGGTGTAGTGGTTATGACATCCGACATGTACCTGTGGTGTAGTGGTTATCACATCCGACATGTACCTGTGGTGTAGTGGTTATCACATCCGACATGTACCTGTGGTGTAGTGGTTATCACATCCGACATGTACCTGTGGTGTAGTGGTTATCACATCCGACACGTATCTGTGGTGTAGTGGTTATCACATCCGACATGTACCTGTGGTGTAGTGGTTATCACATCCGACATGTACCTGTGGTGTAGTGGTTATCACATCCGACATGTACCTGTGGTGTAGTGGTTATCACATCCGACACGTATCTGTGGTGTAGTGGTTATCACATCCGACATGTACCTGTGGTGTAGTGGTTATCACATCCGACATGTACCTGTGGTGTAGTGGTTATCACATCCGACATGTACCTGTGGTGTAGTGGTTATCACATCCGACATGTACCTGTGGTGTAGTGGTTATCACATCCGACATGTACCTGTGGTGTAGTGGTTATCACATCCGACACGTATCTGTGGTGTAGTGGTTATCACATCCGACATGTACCTGTGGTGTAGTGGTTATCACATCCGACATGTACCTGTGGTGTAGTGGTTATCACATCCGACATGTACCTGTGGTGTAGTGGTTATCACATCCGACATGTACCTGTGGTGTAGTGGTTATGACATCCGACATGTACCTGTGGTGTAGTGGTTATCACATCCGACATGTACCTGTGGTGTAGTGGTTATCACATCCGACATGTACCTGTGGTGTAGTGGTTATCACATCCGACATGTACCTGTGGTGTAGTGGTTATGACATCCGACATGTACCTGTGGTGTAGTGGTTATCACATCCGACATGTACCTGTGGTGTAGTGGTTATCACATCCGACATGTACCTGTGGTGTAGTGGTTATCACATCCGACATGTACCTGTGGTGTAGTGGTTATCACATCCGACATGTACCTGTGGTGTAGTGGTTATCACATCCGACATGTACCTGTGGTGTAGTGGTTATCACATCCGACATGTACCTGTGGTGTAGTGGTTATCACATCCGACACGTATCTGTGGTGTAGTGGTTATCACATCCGACATGTACCTGTGGTGTAGTGGTTATCACATCCGACATGTACCTGTGGTGTAGTGGTTATCACATCCGACATGTACCTGTGGTGTAGTGGTTATCACATCCGACATGTACCTGTGGTGTAGTGGTTATGACATCCGACATGTACCTGTGGTGTAGTGGTTATCACATCCGACATGTACCTGTGGTGTAGTGGTTATCACATCCGACATGTACCTGTGGTGTAGTGGTTATCACATCCGACATGTACCTGTGGTGTAGTGGTTATCACATCCGACACGTATCTGTGGTGTAGTGGTTATCACATCCGACATGTACCTGTGGTGTAGTGGTTATCACATCCGACATGTACCTGTGGTGTAGTGGTTATCACATCCGACATGTACCTGTGGTGTAGTGGTTATCACATCCGACACGTATCTGTGGTGTAGTGGTTATCACATCCGACATGTACCTGTGGTGTAGTGGTTATCACATCCGACATGTACCTGTGGTGTAGTGGTTATCACATCCGACATGTACCTGTGGTGTAGTGGTTATCACATCCGACATGTACCTGTGGTGTAGTGGTTATCACATCCGACATGTACCTGTGGTGTAGTGGTTATCACATCCGACACGTATCTGTGGTGTAGTGGTTATCACATCCGACATGTACCTGTGGTGTAGTGGTTATCACATCCGACATGTACCTGTGGTGTAGTGGTTATCACATCCGACATGTACCTGTGGTGTAGTGGTTATCACATCCGACATGTACCTGTGGTGTAGTGGTTATGACATCCGACATGTACCTGTGGTGTAGTGGTTATCACATCCGACATGTACCTGTGGTGTAGTGGTTATCACATCCGACATGTACCTGTGGTGTAGTGGTTATCACATCCGACATGTACCTGTGGTGTAGTGGTTATCACATCCGACATGTACCTGTGGTGTAGTGGTTATCACATCCGACATGTACCTGTGGTGTAGTGGTTATCACATCCGACATGTACCTGTGGTGTAGTGGTTATGACATCCGACATGTACCTGTGGTGTAGTGGTTATCACATCCGACATGTACCTGTGGTGTAGTGGTTATCACATCCGACATGTACCTGTGGTGTAGTGGTTATCACATCCGACATGTACCTGTGGTGTAGTGGTTATCACATCCGACATGTACCTGTGGTGTAGTGGTTATCACATCCGACATGTACCTGTGGTGTAGTGGTTATCACATCCGACATGTACCTGTGGTGTAGTGGTTATCACATCCGACACGTATCTGTGGTGTAGTGGTTATCACATCCGACATGTACCTGTGGTGTAGTGGTTATCACATCCGACATGTACCTGTGGTGTAGTGGTTATCACATCCGACATGTACCTGTGGTGTAGTGGTTATCACATCCGACATGTACCTGTGGTGTAGTGGTTATGACATCCGACATGTACCTGTGGTGTAGTGGTTATCACATCCGACATGTACCTGTGGTGTAGTGGTTATCACATCCGACATGTACCTGTGGTGTAGTGGTTATCACATCCGACATGTACCTGTGGTGTAGTGGTTATCACATCCGACATGTACCTGTGGTGTAGTGGTTATCACATCCGACATGTACCTGTGGTGTAGTGGTTATCACATCCGACATGTACCTGTGGTGTAGTGGTTATCACATCCGACATGTACCTGTGGTGTAGTGGTTATCACATCCGACACGTATCTGTGGTGTAGTGGTTATCACATCCGACATGTACCTGTGGTGTAGTGGTTATCACATCCGACATGTACCTGTGGTGTAGTGGTTATCACATCCGACATGTACCTGTGGTGTAGTGGTTATCACATCCGACACGTATCTGTGGTGTAGTGGTTATCACATCCGACATGTACCTGTGGTGTAGTGGTTATCACATCCGACATGTACCTGTGGTGTAGTGGTTATCACATCCGACATGTACCTGTGGTGTAGTGGTTATCACATCCGACATATACCTGTGGTGTAGTGGTTATGACATCCGACATGTACCTGTGGTGTAGTGGTTATCACATCCGACATGTACCTGTGGTGTAGTGGTTATCACATCCGACATGTACCTGTGGTGTAGTGGTTATCACATCCGACATGTACCTGTGGTGTAGTGGTTATCACATCCGACATGTACCTGTGGTGTAGTGGTTATCACATCCGACATGTACCTGTGGTGTAGTGGTTATCACATCCGACATGTACCTGTGGTGTAGTGGTTATCACATCCGACATGTACCTGTGGTGTAGTGGTTATCACATCCGACATGTACCTGTGGTGTAGTGGTTATCACATCCGACATGTACCTGTGGTGTAGTGGTTATCACATCCGACATGTACCTGTGGTGTAGTGGTTATCACATCCGACATGTACCTGTGGTGTAGTGGTTATCACATCCGACATGTACCTGTGGTGTAGTGGTTATCACATCCGACATGTACCTGTGGTGTAGTGGTTATGACATCCGACATGTACCTGTGGTGTAGTGGTTATCACATCCGACATGTACCTGTGGTGTAGTGGTTATCACATCCGACATGTACCTGTGGTGTAGTGGTTATCACATCCGACATGTACCTGTGGTGTAGTGGTTATCACATCCGACATGTACCTGTGGTGTAGTGGTTATCACATCCGACATGTACCTGTGGTGTAGTGGTTATGACATCCGACATGTACCTGTGGTGTAGTGGTTATCACATCCGACATGTACCTGTGGTGTAGTGGTTATCACATCCGACATGTACCTGTGGTGTAGTGGTTATCACATCCGACATGTACCTGTGGTGTAGTGGTTATCACATCCGACATGTACCTGTGGTGTAGTGGTTATCACATCCGACATGTACCTGTGGTGTAGTGGTTATCACATCCGACATGTACCTGTGGTGTAGTGGTTATCACATCCGACATGTACCTGTGGTGTAGTGGTTATCACATCCGACACGTATCTGTGGTGTAGTGGTTATCACATCCGACATGTACCTGTGGTGTAGTGGTTATCACATCCGACATGTACCTGTGGTGTAGTGGTTATCACATCCGACATGTACCTGTGGTGTAGTGGTTATCACATCCGACACGTATCTGTGGTGTAGTGGTTATCACATCCGACATGTACCTGTGGTGTAGTGGTTATCACATCCGACATGTACCTGTGGTGTAGTGGTTATCACATCCGACATGTACCTGTGGTGTAGTGGTTATCACATCCGACATGTACCTGTGGTGTAGTGGTTATGACATCCGACATGTACCTGTGGTGTAGTGGTTATCACATCCGACATGTACCTGTGGTGTAGTGGTTATCACATCCGACATGTACCTGTGGTGTAGTGGTTATCACATCCGACATGTACCTGTGGTGTAGTGGTTATCACATCCGACATGTACCTGTGGTGTAGTGGTTATCACATCCGACATGTACCTGTGGTGTAGTGGTTATCACATCCGACAGGTACCTGTGGTGTAGTGGTTATCACATCCGACACGTATCTGTGGTGTAGTGGTTATCACATCCGACATGTACCTGTGGTGTAGTGGTTATCACATCCGACATGTACCTGTGGTGTAGTGGTTATCACATCCGACATGTACCTGTGGTGTAGTGGTTATCACATCCGACATGTATCTGTGGTGTAGTGGTTATCACATCCGACACGTATCTGTGGTGTAGTGGTTATCACATCCGACATGTACCTGTGGTGTAGTGGTTATCACATCCGACATGTACCTGTGGTGTAGTGGTTATCACATCCGGCATGTACCTGTGGGGTAGTGGTTATCACATCCGCCTAACACGCGGAAGGTCCCAGGTTCGAGCCCTGGCAGGTATAGTGTTTTTTTTAACAACTCAAGTCTACCCATACAATATATATCCCGAAACAACTTGCTCTGATTACATCTTTCACCATTCAGCTGAGACAAAATTACATTTTTGGTAATATTAAAATTACTCAATTAATTTTGGTGGAATATAGGGTGAAAAAATTTTATTTTATTGGTAAACAGAAACTTATATTATTTGGTATCAAGTACATAAGTGATTTTCATTCACAATATTTTTTTAAGGAATGCATTTTTCAAATTTATTTTACCTAATGCTCTTTAGGTTTTTTTTTACAAAATGCTATTAACAAAAATTCGTACATTTTTCAAAGCCAAACAAAGAACAGAATTTCCAATGTTTGTAGTGCAAATCCAATGCCCTCTGTAATTTGTAAAGTAAGCTTTTTATGGAAATATATGACTCAAGATAAAGATCTCAATCAAATAGATCAAAGTCTCGAATTGCGATAACTTCGTTGAGTATTCAAAGCGTTATGGAAATTTGAATATTTAACTTCAACAGTGCATCATAATTTTTACCTGAGAAGTCATTTAAAACCTAACAAGTATTATTTCAAACCATTTAATAAAATTGATGCATATCATTTAGAAATTTGTGTAAATAAACCTTTTTTAGTATTGGTGATTTTTTTATAAGATTCTTAGGAGAGGCATTGCTGCAAATATCGTCTTCCATAACTATTTTAAGAACTACGTTAAAATATTTGAAATTCAGGATTTGGATAAATTTCTGTCAAAATAAATTTGCTATAAAAAAATTATTTAAAAGATTAACGAAATATCAAATTTTGTTTTCCATTGTGATAACATATGAATTCTCTAATTCTTTTTATGAAATAAAAATTAAATGAAAATTCATTTTAAATAAAGGTTAGAAGGTGGAAACTACTTTTTACATGCTCATAACAACAAAAAGGAAACGTAATTGGAATGTAACTTTTACATAACTCTTCAATGTTCTAAACTCTCCGAAAAAAAGAGATTTATCTTCTTGCAAAGTCTTTTGTATAAATCATTTCTGATGTTGTAAGGCAATAAATTAGAGATGTTTGTCCCATAAAATATGAAATTCCAGTTAGAAATTTCTGTTCTTAACGTTACAATAATTTCATTTTCTTGGTAGATGTGAGAGTGCGTGCTAAGAAAATTAACGAAAAATAATTTAGAAATAAATTTTAATAAAATGCATTTCTTAAAAAAATAACATCGTAAATGAAAATTGCGTATGCACTTAATCACGCATGCTATAAAGTTTCTCTGTCACCAATAAAAAAAGAAAAAATTTTTCGCCCTATTTTTCGATACAAATTAATTTTAATTAAAATAGTAAAAGTATATAGTAGCTTATTATATACTTTTATTAAATACTTATATTAAAATAATATAGTAAATAGTAGCCAAAATGTATTTTGTAAATGAATGGACAAAAATGTAATTATTTTGTAAATAAATGGCCAAAAATGGAAAAAGGGTAAGTTGGTTGAGAATATATAAGGCATGGTAGCGCCTAGAGCTGTGGGGGGAAAAATTGCTGTACCTGCCAGGTCTCGAACCTGGGACCATTCGCGTGTTAGGCGGATGTGATAACCACTACACTACAGGTATTTGTTAAATATAATCTGAATTTAATATCACAGCAAATGAAGACCCATTTAGTATTCGAATTTCCTTTACTTTTTAAATACCCAAATATTTGTTCAAAATCGATAATTGGATATATTTGAATGATTTCAATTTATCTAGCTCTACTTTCCTGTTTAAGGCTTATTGTGAAAATTACGGAATTTCTCACTGAGTGCAAAACAGGAAATTCTCATCCGAAACACAGTTTCGTTGTGCTACGTTCTTTTATCTCAGAATCGGCACTCTTTTACACACAATGGGCTAAATGGCCAGTTCACAAGGACCCCCAAGTGTTCAGAGAAGGTTAGGGGTAAGGGCACCCGGTAGACAGTTTTAGGAGATACATGAAAGCCTACCGTCAAGGCCATCTAGCCTGTTCTTTAACGTGCAAGGTATGGCATTCTTGCACACAGAGCCACGACTTAATGTCCGATCACGCGGATGACAGCACTGACGATCCCGCCAATATCTGCTTATTCTGCTTAGGTCAGAAATGCAGTGTCCAATAATTTCAGTGGATTCCCTGAACAAAATTCCTCGAAATTTTTCGAAAGCATAACTCGAGTTAACGGAGATAAATCTTAACGCAGGCGGAATTAGGATCGAACTTGGGAACATTAGATTACGAGCTAGGCGCGCTATTCACTGAGCATTCCCATTTATTGGGTATAAGGTCTTCCAACAGAATGAAAAAACTCTCTTTTTATTCATTGAAGGAATTCATTGTTACTGATGCAATTTCCAACACTGAAACATTTCACTTCTGTAACAACAGAATGGAAACAATTAGAAACGGAAAATATAAAATCAAAAAGTTCACAAAGCGAAATTCATTCACTGCGAAAGAATCAAACTGTAATGTTGTAAAGTTATTACAGCTTCCTTGAAAGGAATTTCATTATGTGATTCCCCAGTTGAATGTATAAAGATATTGTGACATAGGATGATAAGCGTATTGGTGGACAAAAGTTAAAATGTACTATCCATCAGCTTCTGAAAGTTGCTAGGGTGGGTCCACTTTTGTTTTACCACGTTTTGACTTCACCACGATTGCTGACGCTGTTTTAGGAAACGTTTCTTCTCACTTCACGTAAATTGGAACATTACAGCATTTCCCGTGGCCAATAAATCTGCTCTAGTTTACAAGAATAATACAGTCGACGAATGCAAACAATGAAATATAAATCTGTTTTGAATTTCGTCTGTAAACTATGTAAGAGCAAAACGGTGAAATGTAAAAACAGCTCAGAAAACTAAAATAAATTAGTTTTCTTAGGTGGGAAAGAACAACAGAGTTAAATGAAAGCTGTGAGGTAAGCAAAATAATTTCAAGATATTTAGAAGTTAACCCGGAAAGAGCAAGCCGCAACCGTTTTTGGAAAAAAAAGTTTAGTCGTAGTTTTAAAATACAAGAAATTCCCTTCACGACTCAAATTTTTGTTAGCCTTGAACTTCAATTTCACTTAGGGAAGATTTTTTAACTAATATATAATTAATTTATAAATTAAATTTGAAAGCTAATATGTTTTTTAACTTTTTTGTTAAATGCATAATGTACATAACAGAAATGTTAAAAACCTTGAAGCGACATAAATAATTGGAAGATATTTTGAAGTTAAGGCGCAAAGAGCAAACCGCAACCGTTCTTGGAAACAAAAAGTTTAGTCGTAGTTTTAAAATAAAAGAAATTCCCTTCACGACTCAAATTTTTGTTAGCCTTAATCTTCAATTTGACTTAAGGAAGTTTTTTAACTAATATATAATTAATTTATAAATTGAATTCGAAAGCTAATAGGTTTCTAACTTTTTCGTTAAATGCATAATGTACGTAACAGAAATGTTAAAAACCTTGAAGCGAGATAAATAATTGGAAGATATTTTGAAGTTAAGGCGCAAAGAGCAAACCGCAACCGTTCTTGGAAACAAAAAGTTTAGTCGTAGTTTTAAAATAAAAGAAATTCCCTTCACGACTCAAATTTTTGTTAGCCTTAATCTTCAATTTGACTTACGGAAGTTTTTTAACTAATATATAATTAATTTATAAATTGAATTCGAAAGCTAATAGGTTTCTAACTTTTTCGTTAAATGCATAATGTACGTAACAGAAATGTTAAAAACCTTGAAGCGAGATAAATAATTGGAGGATATTTTGAAGTTAAGGCTCAAAGAGCAAACCGCAACCGTTCTTGGAAACAAAAAGTTCAGTCGTAGTTTTAAAATACAAGAAATTCCCTTCACGACTCAAATTTTTGTTAGCCTTGACCTTCAATTTGAATTATGGAAGATTTTTTAACTAATATATAATTAATTTATAAATTGAATTCGAAAGCTAATAGGTTTTTTAACTTTTTTGTTAAATGCATAATGTACGTAACAGAAATGTTAAAAGCCTTGAAGCGAGAAATTGGAGGATATTTTGAAGTTAAGGCTCAAAGAGCAAACCGCAACCGTTCTTGGAAACAAAAAGTTTAGTCGTAGTTTTAAAATACAATAAATTCCCTTCACGACTCAAATTTTTGTTAGCCTTAATGTTCAATTTGACTTACGGAAGATTTTTTAACTAATATATAATTAATTTATAAATTGAATTCGAAAGCTAATGGGTTTCTAACTTTTTCGTTAAATGCATAATGTACGTAACAGGAATGTTAAAAACCTTGAAGCGAGATAAATAATTGGAGGATATTTTGAAGTTAAGGCTCAAAGAGCAAACCGCTACCGTTCTTGGACACAAAAAGTTTAGTCGTAGTTTTAAAATACAAGAAATTCCCTTCACGACTCAAATTTTTGTTAGCCTTGACCTTCAATTTGACTTATGGAAGATTTTTTAACTAATATATAATTAATTTATAAATTGAATTCGAAAGCTAATAGGTTTCTAACTTTTTCGTTAAATGCATAATGTACGTAACAGAAATGTTAAAAACCTTGAAGCGAGAAATTGGAGGATATTTTGAAGTTAAGGCTCAAAGAGCAAACCGCAACCGTTCTTGGAAACAAAAAGTTTAGTCGTAGTTTTAAAATACAAGAAATTCCCTTCACGACTCAAATTTTTGTTAGCCTTGACCTTCAATTTGACTTATGGAAGATTTTTTAACTAATATATAATTAATTTATAAATTGAATTCGAAAGCTAATAGGTTTCTAACTTTTTCGTTAAATGCATAATGTACGTAACAGAAATGTTAAAAACCTTGAAGCGAGAAATTGGAGGATATTTTGAAGTTAAGGCTCAAAGAGCAAACCGCAACCGTTCTTGGAAACAAAAAGTTTAGTCGTAGTTTTAAAATACAAGAAATTCCCTTCACGACTCAAATTTTTGTTAGCCTTGACCTTCAATTTCAATTAGGGAAGTTTTTTTAACTAATATATAATTAATTTATAAATTGAATTCGAAAGCTAATAGGTTTTTTAAATTTTTGGTTAAATGCATAATGTACGTAACAGAAATGTTAAAAACCTTGAAGCGAGATAAATAATAGGAGGATATTTTGAAGTTAAGGCTCAAAGAGCAAACCGCAACCGTTCTTGGGAACAAAAAGTTTAGTCGTAGTTTTAAAATACAAGAAATTCCCTTCACGACTCAAATTTTTGTTAGCCTTAATCTTCAATTTGACTTACGGAAGATTTTTTAACTAATATATAATTAATTTATAAATTGAATTCGAAAGCTAATAGGTTTCTAACTTTTTCGTTAAATGCATAATGTACGTAACAGGAATGTTAAAAACCTTGAAGCGAGATAAATAATTGGAGGATATTTTGAAGTTAAGGCTGAAAGAGCAAACTGCTACCGTTCTTGGACACAACAAGTTTAGTTGTAGTTTTAAAATACAAGAAATACCCTTCACGACTCAAATTTTTGTTAGCCTTGACCTTCAATTTGACTTATGGAAGATTTTTTAATTAATATATAATTAATTTATAAATTGAATTCGAAAGCTAATAGGTTTCTAACTTTTTCGTTAAATGCATAATGTACGTAACAGAAATGTTAAAAACCTTGAAGCGAGAAATTGGAGGATATTTTGAAGTTAAGGCTCAAAGAGCAAACCGCAACCGTTCTTGGAAACAAAAAGTTTAGTCCTAGTTTTAAAATACAAGAAATTCCCTTCACGACTCAAATTTTTGTTAGCCTTGACCTTCAATTTGAATTAGGGAAGATTTTTTAACTAATATATAATTAATTTATAAATTGAATTCGAAAGCTAATAGGTTTTTTAACTTTTTTGTTAAATGCATAATGTACGTAACAGAAATGTTAAAAACCTTCAAGCGAGAAATTGGAGGAAATTTTGAAGTTAAGGCTCAAAGAGCAAACCGCAACCGTTCTTGGAAACAAAAAGTTTAGTCGTAGTTTTAAAATTATTCACGACTCAAATTTTTGTTAGCCTTAATCTTCAATTTCACTTACGGAAGATTTTTTAACTAATATATAATTAATTTATAAATTGAATTCGAAAGCTAATAGGTTTCTAACTTTTTCGTTAAATGCATAATGTACGTAACAGAAATGTTAAAAACCTTGAAGCGAGAAATTGGAGGATATTTTGAAGTTAAGGCTCAAAGAGCAAACGGCAACCGTTCTTGGAAACAAAAAGTTTAGTCGTAGTTTTAAAATACAAGAAATTCCCTTCACGACTCAAATTTTTGTTAGCCTTGACCTTCAATTTGAATTAGGGAAGATTTTTTAACTAATATATAATTAATTTATAAATTGAATTCGAAAGCTAATAGGTTTTTTAACTTTTTTGTTAAATGCATAATGTACGTAACAGAAATGTTAAAAACCTTGAAGCGAGATAAATAATTGGAGGATATTTTGAAGTTAAGGCTCAAAGAGCAAACCGCAACCGTTCTTGGGAACAAAAAGTTTAGTCGTAGTTTTAAAATACAAGAAATTCCCTTCACGACTGAAATTTTTGTTAGCCTTAATCTTGAATTTGACTTACGGAAGATTTTTTAACTAATATATAATTAATTTATAAATTGAATTCGAAAGCTAATAGGTTTCTAACTTTTTCGTTAAATGCATAATGTACGCAACAGGAATGTTAAAAACCTTGAAGCGAGATAAATAATTGGAGGATATTTTGAAGTTAAGGCTCAAAGAGCAAACTGCTACCGTTCTTGGACACAAAAAGTTTAGTCGTAGTTTTAAAATACAAGAAATTCCCTTCACGACTCAAATTTTTGTTAGCCTTGACCTTCAATTTGACTTATGGAAGATTTTTTAACTAATATATAATTAATTTATAAATTGAATTCGAAAGCTAATAGGTTTCTAACTTTTCGTTAAATGCATAATATACGTAACAGAAATGTTAAAAACCTTGAAGCGAGAAATTGGAGGATATTTTGAAGTTAAGGCTCAAAGAGCAAACCGCAACCGTTCTTGGAAACAAAAAGTTTAGTCGTAGTTTTAAAATACAAGAAATTCCCTTCACGACTCAAATTTTTGTTAGCCTTGACCTTCAATTTGAATTAGGGAAGATTTTTTAACTAATATATAATTAATTTATAAATTGAATTCGAAAGCTAATAGGTTTTTTAACTTTTTTGTTAAATGCATAATGTACGTAACAGAAATGTTAAAAACCTTGAAGCGAGAAATTGGAGGATATTTTGAAGTTAAGGCTCAAAGAGCAAACCGCAACCGTTCTTGGAAACAAAAAGTTTAGTCGTAGTTTTAAAATACAAGAAATTCCCTTCACAACTCAAATTTTTGTTAGCCTTAATCTTCAATTTGACTTACGGAAGTTTTTTTAACTAATATATAATTAATTTATAAATTGAATTCGAAAGCTAATAGGTTTCTAACTTTCTCGTTAAATGCATAATGTACGTAACAGAAATGTTAAAAACCTTGAAGCGAGAAATTGGAGGATATTTTGAAGTTAAGGCTCAAAGAGCAAACCGCAACCGTTCTTGGAAACAAAAAGTTTAGTCGTAGTTTTAAAATACAAGAAATTCCCTTCACGACTCAAATTTTTGTTAGCCTTGACCTTCAATTTGAATTAGGCAAGATTTTTTAACTAATATATAATTAATTTATAAATTGAATTCGAAAGCTAATAGGTTTTTTAACTTTTTTGTTAAATGCATAATGTACGTAACAGAAATGTTAAAAACCTTGAAGCGAGAAATTGGAGGAAATTTTGAAGTTAAGGCTCAAAGAGCAAACCGCAACCGTTCTTGGAAACAAAAAGTTTAGTCGTAGTTTTAAAATTATTCACGACTCAAATTTTTGTTAGCCTTAACCTTCAATTTGACTTACGGAAGATTTTTTAACTAATATATAATTAATTTATAAATTGAATTCGAAAGCTAATAGGTTTCTAACTTTTTCGTTAAATGCATAATGTACGTAACAGAAATGTTAAAAACCTTGAAGCGAGAAATTGGAGGATATTTTGAAGTTAAGGCTCAAAGAGCAAACCGCAACCGTTCTTGGAAACAAAAAGTTTAGTCGTAGTTTTAAAATACAAGAAATTCCCTTCACGACTCAAATTTTTGTTAGCCTTGACCTTCAATTTGAATTAGGGAAGATTTTTTAACTAATATATAATTAATTTATAAATTGAATTCGAAAGCTAATAGGTTTTTTAACTTTTTTGTTAAATGCATAATGTACGTAACAGAAATGTTAAAAACCTTGAAGCGAGAAATTGGAGGATATTTTGAAGTTAAGGCTCAAAGAGCAAACGGCAACCGTTCTTGGAAACAAAAAGTTTAGTCGTAGTTTTAAAATACAAGAAATTCCCTTCACAACTCAAATTTTTGTTAGCCTTAATCTTCAATTTGACTTACGGAAGTTTTTTTAACTAATATATAATTAATTTATAAATTGAATTCGAAAGCTAATAGGTTTCTAACTTTCTCGTTAAATGCATAATGTACGTAACAGAAATGTTAAAAACCTTGAAGCGAGAAATTGGAGGATATTTTGAAGTTAAGGCTCAAAGAGCAAACCGCAACCGTTCTTGGAAACAAAAAGTTTAGTCGTAGTTTTAAAATACAAGAAATTCCCTTCACGACTCAAATTTTTGTTAGCCTTGACCTTCAATTTGAATTAGGCAAGATTTTTTAACTAATATATAATTAATTTATAAATTGAATTCGAAAGCTAATAGGTTTTTTAACTTTTTTGTTAAATGCATAATGTACGTAACAGAAATGTTAAAAACCTTGAAGCGAGAAATTGGAGGAAATTTTGAAGTTAAGGCTCAAAGAGCAAACCGCAACCGTTCTTGGAAACAAAAAGTTTAGTCGTAGTTTTAAAATTATTCACGACTCAAATTTTTGTTAGCCTTAACCTTCAATTTGACTTACGGAAGATTTTTTAACTAATATATAATTAATTTATAAATTGAATTCGAAAGCTAATAGGTTTCTAACTTTTTCGTTAAATGCATAATGTACGTAACAGAAATGTTAAAAACCTTGAAGCGAGAAATTGGAGGATATTTTGAAGTTAAGGCTCAAAGAGCAAACGGCAACCGTTCTTGGAAACAAAAAGTTTAGTCGTAGTTTTAAAATACAAGAAATTCCCTTCACGACTCAAATTTTTGTTAGCCTTGACCTTCAATTTGAATTAGGGAAGATTTTTTAACTAATATATAATTAATTTATAAATTGAATTCGAAAGCTAATAGGTTTTTTAACTTTTTTGTTAAATGCATAATGTACGTAACAGAAATGTTAAAAACCTTGAAGCGAGATAAATAATTGGAGGATATTTTGAAGTTAAGGCTCAAAGAGCAAACCGCAACCGTTCTTGGGAACAAAAAGTTTAGTCGTAGTTTTAAAATACAAGAAATTCCCTTCACGACTGAAATTTTTGTTAGCCTTAATCTTGAATTTGACTTACGGAAGATTTTTTAACTAATATATAATTAATTTATAAATTGAATTCGAAAGCTAATAGGTTTCTAACTTTTTCGTTAAATGCATAATGTACGCAACAGGAATGTTAAAAACCTTGAAGCGAGATAAATAATTGGAGGATATTTTGAAGTTAAGGCTCAAAGAGCAAACTGCTACCGTTCTTGGACACAAAAAGTTTAGTCGTAGTTTTAAAATACAAGAAATTCCCTTCACGACTCAAATTTTTGTTAGCCTTGACCTTCAATTTGACTTATGGAAGATTTTTTAATTAATATATAATTAATTTATAAATTGAATTCGAAAGCTAATAGGTTTCTAACTTTTCGTTAAATGCATAATATACGTAACAGAAATGTTAAAAACCTTGAAGCGAGAAATTGGAGGATATTTTGAAGTTAAGGCTCAAAGAGCAAACCGCAACCGTTCTTGGAAACAAAAAGTTTAGTCGTAGTTTTAAAATACAAGAAATTCCCTTCACGACTCAAATTTTTGTTAGCCTTGACCTTCAATTTGAATTAGGGAAGATTTTTTAACTAATATATAATTAATTTATAAATTGAATTCGAAAGCTAATAGGTTTTTTAACTTTTTTGTTAAATGCATAATGTACGTAACAGAAATGTTAAAAACCTTGAAGCGAGAAATTGGAGGATATTTTGAAGTTAAGGCTCAAAGAGCAAACCGCAACCGTTCTTGGAAACAAAAAGTTTAGTCGTAGTTTTAAAATTATTCACGACTCAAATTTTTGTTAGCCTTAATCTTCAATTTGACTTACGGAAGATTTTTTAACTAATATATAATTAATTTATAAATTGAATTCGAAAGCTAATAGGTTTCTAACTTTTTCGTTAAATGCATAATGTACGTAACAGAAATGTTAAAAACCTTGAAGCGAGAAATTGGAGGATATTTTGAAGTTAAGGCTCAAAGAGCAAACCGCAACCGTTCTTGGAAACAAAAAGTTTAGTCGTAGTTTTAAAATACAAGAAATTCCCTTCACGACTCAAATTTTTGTTAGCCTTGACCTTCAATTTGAATTAGGGAAGATTTTTTAACTAATATATAATTAATTTATAAATTGAATTCGAAAGCTAATAGGTTTTTTAACTTTTTTGTTAAATGCATAATGTACGTAACAGAAATGTTAAAAACCTTGAAGCGAGAAATTGGAGGATATTTTGAAGTTAAGGCTCAAAGAGCAAACGGCAACCGTTCTTGGAAACAAAAAGTTTAGTCGTAGTTTTAAAATACAAGAAATTCCCTTCACAACTCAAATTTTTGTTAGCCTTAATCTTCAATTTGACTTACGGAAGTTTTTTTAACTAATATATAATTAATTTATAAATTGAATTCGAAAGCTAATAGGTTTCTAACTTTCTCGTTAAATGCATAATGTACGTAACAGAAATGTTGAAAACCTTGAAGCGAGAAATTGGAGGATATTTTGAAGTTAAGGCTCAAAGAGCAAACCGCAACCGTTCTTGGAAACAAAAAGTTTAGTCGTAGTTTTAAAATACAAGAAATTCCCTTCACGACTCAAATTTTTGTTAGCCTTGACCTTCAATTTGAATTAGGCAAGATTTTTTAACTAATATATAATTAATTTATAAATTGAATTCGAAAGCTAATAGGTTTTTTAACTTTTTTGTTAAATGCATAATGTACGTAACAGAAATGTTAAAAACCTTGAAGCGAGAAATTGGAGGAAATTTTGAAGTTAAGGCTCAAAGAGCAAACCGCAACCGTTCTTGGAAACAAAAAGTTTAGTCGTAGTTTTAAAATTATTCACGACTCAAATTTTTGTTAGCCTTAACCTTCAATTTGACTTACGGAAGATTTTTTAACTAATATATAATTAATTTATAAATTGAATTCGAAAGCTAATAGGTTTCTAACTTTTTCGTTAAATGCATAATGTACGTAACAGAAATGTTAAAAACCTTGAAGCGAGAAATTGGAGGATATTTTGAAGTTAAGGCTCAAAGAGCAAACCGCAACCGTTCTTGGAAACAAAAAGTTTAGTCGTAGTTTTAAAATACAAGAAATTCCCTTCACGACTCAAATTTTTGTTAGCCTTGACCTTCAATTTGAATTAGGGAAGATTTTTTAACTAATATATAATTAATTTATAAATTGAATTCGAAAGCTAATAGGTTTTTTAACTTTTTTGTTAAATGCATAATGTACGTAACAGAAATGTTAAAAACCTTGAAGCGAGAAATTGGAGGATATTTTGAAGTTAAGGCTCAAAGAGCAAACGGCAACCGTTCTTGGAAACAAAAAGTTTAGTCGTAGTTTTAAAATACAAGAAATTCCCTTCACAACTCAAATTTTTGTTAGCCTTAATCTTCAATTTGACTTACGGAAGTTTTTTTAACTAATATATAATTAATTTATAAATTGAATTCGAAAGCTAATAGGTTTCTAACTTTCTCGTTAAATGCATAATGTACGTAACAGAAATGTTAAAAACCTTGAAGCGAGAAATTGGAGGATATTTTGAAGTTAAGGCTCAAAGAGCAAACCGCAACCGTTCTTGGAAACAAAAAGTTTAGTCGTAGTTTTAAAATACAAGAAATTCCCTTCACGACTCAAATTTTTGTTAGCCTTGACCTTCAATTTGAATTAGGCAAGATTTTTTAACTAATATATAATTAATTTATAAATTGAATTAGAAAGCTAATAGGTTTTTTAACTTTTTTGTTAAATGCATAATGTACGTAACAGAAATGTTAAAAACCTTGAAGCGAGAAATTGGAGGAAATTTTGAAGTTAAGGCTCAAAGAGCAAACCGCAACCGTTCTTGGAAACAAAAAGTTTAGTCGTAGTTTTAAAATTATTCACGACTCAAATTTTTGTTAGCCTTAACCTTCAATTTGACTTACGGAAGATTTTTTAACTAATATATAATTAATTTATAAATTGAATTCGAAAGCTAATAGGTTTCTAACTTTTTTGTTAAATGCATAATGTACGTAACAGAAATGTTAAAAACCTTGAAGCGAGAAATTGGAGGATATTTTGAAGTTAAGGCTCAAAGAGCAAACCGCAACCGTTCTTGGAAACAAAAAGTTTAGTCGTAGTTTTAAAATACAAGAAATTCCCTTCACGACTCAAATTTTTGTTAGCCTTGACCTTCAATTTGAATTAGGGAAGATTTTTTAACTAATATATAATTAATTTATAAATTGAATTCGAAAGCTAATAGGTTTTTTTAACTTTTTTGTTAAATGCATAATGTACGTAACAGAAATGTTAAAAACCTTGAAGCGAGAAATTGGAGGATATTTTGAAGTTAAGGCTCAAAGAGCAAACGGCAACCGTTCTTGGAAACAAAAAGTTTAGTCGTAGTTTTAAAATACAAGAAATTCCCTTCACAACTCAAATTTTTGTTAGCCTTAATCTTCAATTTGACTTACGGAAGTTTTTTTAACTAATATATAATTAATTTATAAATTGAATTCGAAAGCTAATAGGTTTCTAACTTTCTCGTTAAATGCATAATGTACGTAACAGAAATGTTAAAAACCTTGAATCGAGAAATTGGAGGATATTTTGAAGTTAAGGCTCAAAGAGCAAACCGCAACCGTTCTTGGAAACAAAAAGTTTAGTCGTAGTTTTAAAATACAAGAAATTCCCTTCACGACTCAAATTTTTGTTAGCCTTGACCTTCAATTTGAATTAGGCAAGATTTTTTAACTAATATATAATTAATTTATAAATTGAATTAGAAAGCTAATAGGTTTTTTAACTTTTTTGTTAAATGCATAATGTACGTAACAGAAATGTTAAAAACCTTGAAGCGAGAAATTGGAGGAAATTTTGAAGTTAAGGCTCAAAGAGCAAACCGCAACCGTTCTTGGAAACAAAAAGTTTAGTCGTAGTTTTAAAATTATTCACGACTCAAATTTTTGTTAGCCTTAACCTTCAATTTGACTTACGGAAGATTTTTTAACTAATATATAATTAATTTATAAATTGAATTCGAAAGCTAATAGGTTTCTAACTTTTTCGTTAAATGCATAATGTACGTAACAGAAATGTTAAAAACCTTGAAGCGAGAAATTGGAGGATATTTTGAAGTTAAGGCTCAAAGAGCAAACCGCAACCGTTCTTGGAAACAAAAAGTTTAGTCGTAGTTTTAAAATACAAGAAATTCCCTTCACGACTCAAATTTTTGTTAGCCTTGACCTTCAATTTGAATTAGGGAAGATTTTTTAACTAATATATAATTAATTTATAAATTGAATTCGAAAGCTAATAGGTTTTTTAACTTTTTTGTTAAATGCATAATGTACGTAACAGAAATGTTAAAAACCTTGAAGCGAGAAATTGGAGGATATTTTGAAGTTAAGGCTCAAAGAGCAAATGGCAACCGTTCTTGGAAACAAAAAGTTTAGTCGTAGTTTTAAAATACAAGAAATTCCCTTCACAACTCAAATTTTTGTTAGCCTTAATCTTCAATTTGACTTACGGAAGTTTTTTTAACTAATATATAATTAATTTATAAATTGAATTCGAAAGCTAATAGGTTTCTAACTTTCTCGTTAAATGCATAATGTACGTAACAGAAATGTTAAAAACCTTGAAGCGAGAAATTGGAGGATATTTTGAAGTTAAGGCTCAAAGAGCAAACCGCAACCGTTCTTGGAAACAAAAAGTTTAGTCGTAGTTTTAAAATACAAGAAATTCCCTTCACGACTCAAATTTTTGTTAGCCTTGACCTTCAATTTGAATTAGGGAAGATTTTTTAACTAATATATAATTAATTTATAAATTGAATTCGAAAGCTAATAGGTTTTTTAACTTTTTTGTTAAATGCATAATGTACGTAACAGAAATGTTAAAAACCTTGAAGCGAGAAATTGGAGGATATTTTGAAGTTAAGGCTCAAAGAGCAAACGGCAACCGTTCTTGGAAACAAAAAGTTTAGTCGTAGTTTTAAAATACAAGAAATTCCCTTCACAACTCAAATTTTTGTTAGCCTTAATCTTCAATTTGACTTACGGAAGTTTTTTTAACTAATATATAATTAATTTATAAATTGAATTCGAAAGCTAATAGGTTTCTAACTTTCTCGTTAAATGCATAATGTACGTAACAGAAATGTTGAAAACCTTGAAGCGAGAAATTGGAGGATATTTTGAAGTTAAGGCTCAAAGAGCAAACCGCAACCGTTCTTGGAAACAAAAAGTTTAGTCGTAGTTTTAAAATACAAGAAATTCCCTTCACGACTCAAATTTTTGTTAGCCTTGACCTTCAATTTGAATTAGGCAAGATTTTTTAACTAATATATAATTAATTTATAAATTGAATTCGAAAGCTAATAGGTTTTTTAACTTTTTTGTTAAATGCATAATGTACGTAACAGAAATGTTAAAAACCTTGAAGCGAGAAATTGGAGGAAATTTTGAAGTTAAGGCTCAAAGAGCAAACCGCAACCGTTCTTGGAAACAAAAAGTTTAGTCGTAGTTTTAAAATTATTCACGACTCAAATTTTTGTTAGCCTTAACCTTCAATTTGACTTACGGAAGATTTTTTAACTAATATATAATTAATTTATAAATTGAATTCGAAAGCTAATAGGTTTCTAACTTTTTCGTTAAATGCATAATGTACGTAACAGAAATGTTAAAAACCTTGAAGCGAGAAATTGGAGGATATTTTGAAGTTAAGGCTCAAAGAGCAAACCGCAACCGTTCTTGGAAACAAAAAGTTTAGTCGTAGTTTTAAAATACAAGAAATTCCCTTCACGACTCAAATTTTTGTTAGCCTTGACCTTCAATTTGAATTAGGGAAGATTTTTTAACTAATATATAATTAATTTATAAATTGAATTCGAAAGCTAATAGGTTTTTTAACTTTTTTGTTAAATGCATAATGTACGTAACAGAAATGTTAAAAACCTTGAAGCGAGAAATTGGAGGATATTTTGAAGTTAAGGCTCAAAGAGCAAACGGCAACCGTTCTTGGAAACAAAAAGTTTAGTCGTAGTTTTAAAATACAAGAAATTCCCTTCACAACTCAAATTTTTGTTAGCCTTAATCTTCAATTTGACTTACGGAAGTTTTTTTAACTAATATATAATTAATTTATAAATTGAATTCGAAAGCTAATAGGTTTCTAACTTTCTCGTTAAATGCATAATGTACGTAACAGAAATGTTAAAAACCTTGAAGCGAGAAATTGGAGGATATTTTGAAGTTAAGGCTCAAAGAGCAAACCGCAACCGTTCTTGGAAACAAAAAGTTTAGTCGTAGTTTTAAAATACAAGAAATTCCCTTCACGACTCAAATTTTTGTTAGCCTTGACCTTCAATTTGAATTAGGCAAGATTTTTTAACTAATATATAATTAATTTATAAATTGAATTAGAAAGCTAATAGGTTTTTTAACTTTTTTGTTAAATGCATAATGTACGTAACAGAAATGTTAAAAACCTTGAAGCGAGAAATTGGAGGAAATTTTGAAGTTAAGGCTCAAAGAGCAAACCGCAACCGTTCTTGGAAACAAAAAGTTTAGTCGTAGTTTTAAAATTATTCACGACTCAAATTTTTGTTAGCCTTAACCTTCAATTTGACTTACGGAAGATTTTTTAACTAATATATAATTAATTTATAAATTGAATTCGAAAGCTAATAGGTTTCTAACTTTTTTGTTAAATGCATAATGTACGTAACAGAAATGTTAAAAACCTTGAAGCGAGAAATTGGAGGATATTTTGAAGTTAAGGCTCAAAGAGCAAACCGCAACCGTTCTTGGAAACAAAAAGTTTAGTCGTAGTTTTAAAATACAAGAAATTCCCTTCACGACTCAAATTTTTGTTAGCCTTGACCTTCAATTTGAATTAGGGAAGATTTTTTAACTAATATATAATTAATTTATAAATTGAATTCGAAAGCTAATAGGTTTTTTTAACTTTTTTGTTAAATGCATAATGTACGTAACAGAAATGTTAAAAACCTTGAAGCGAGAAATTGGAGGATATTTTGAAGTTAAGGCTCAAAGAGCAAACGGCAACCGTTCTTGGAAACAAAAAGTTTAGTCGTAGTTTTAAAATACAAGAAATTCCCTTCACAACTCAAATTTTTGTTAGCCTTAATCTTCAATTTGACTTACGGAAGTTTTTTTAACTAATATATAATTAATTTATAAATTGAATTCGAAAGCTAATAGGTTTCTAACTTTCTCGTTAAATGCATAATGTACGTAACAGAAATGTTAAAAACCTTGAATCGAGAAATTGGAGGATATTTTGAAGTTAAGGCTCAAAGAGCAAACCGCAACCGTTCTTGGAAACAAAAAGTTTAGTCGTAGTTTTAAAATACAAGAAATTCCCTTCACGACTCAAATTTTTGTTAGCCTTGACCTTCAATTTGAATTAGGCAAGATTTTTTAACTAATATATAATTAATTTATAAATTGAATTAGAAAGCTAATAGGTTTTTTAACTTTTTTGTTAAATGCATAATGTACGTAACAGAAATGTTAAAAACCTTGAAGCGAGAAATTGGAGGAAATTTTGAAGTTAAGGCTCAAAGAGCAAACCGCAACCGTTCTTGGAAACAAAAAGTTTAGTCGTAGTTTTAAAATTATTCACGACTCAAATTTTTGTTAGCCTTAACCTTCAATTTGACTTACGGAAGATTTTTTAACTAATATATAATTAATTTATAAATTGAATTCGAAAGCTAATAGGTTTCTAACTTTTTCGTTAAATGCATAATGTACGTAACAGAAATGTTAAAAACCTTGAAGCGAGAAATTGGAGGATATTTTGAAGTTAAGGCTCAAAGAGCAAACCGCAACCGTTCTTGGAAACAAAAAGTTTAGTCGTAGTTTTAAAATACAAGAAATTCCCTTCACGACTCAAATTTTTGTTAGCCTTGACCTTCAATTTGAATTAGGGAAGATTTTTTAACTAATATATAATTAATTTATAAATTGAATTCGAAAGCTAATAGGTTTTTTAACTTTTTTGTTAAATGCATAATGTACGTAACAGAAATGTTAAAAACCTTGAAGCGAGAAATTGGAGGATATTTTGAAGTTAAGGCTCAAAGAGCAAATGGCAACCGTTCTTGGAAACAAAAAGTTTAGTCGTAGTTTTAAAATACAAGAAATTCCCTTCACAACTCAAATTTTTGTTAGCCTTAATCTTCAATTTGACTTACGGAAGTTTTTTTAACTAATATATAATTAATTTATAAATTGAATTCGAAAGCTAATAGGTTTCTAACTTTCTCGTTAAATGCATAATGTACGTAACAGAAATGTTAAAAACCTTGAAGCGAGAAATTGGAGGATATTTTGAAGTTAAGGCTCAAAGAGCAAACCGCAACCGTTCTTGGAAACAAAAAGTTTAGTCGTAGTTTTAAAATACAAGAAATTCCCTTCACGACTCAAATTTTTGTTAGCCTTGACCTTCAATTTGAATTAGGCAAGATTTTTTAACTAATATATAATTAATTTATAAATTGAATTCGAAAGCTAATAGGTTTTTTAACTTTTTTGTTAAATGCATAATGTACGTAACAGAAATGTTAAAAACCTTGAAGCGAGAAATTGGAGGAAATTTTGAAGTTAAGGCTCAAAGAGCAAACCGCAACCGTTCTTGGAAACAAAAAGTTTAGTCGTAGTTTTAAAATTATTCACGACTCAAATTTTTGTTAGCCTTAACCTTCAATTTGACTTACGGAAGATTTTTTAACTAATATATAATTAATTTATAAATTGAATTCGAAAGCTAATAGGTTTCTAACTTTTTCGTTAAATGCATAATGTACGTAACAGAAATGTTAAAAACCTTGAAGCGAGAAATTGGAGGATATTTTGAAGTTAAGGCTCAAAGAGCAAACCGCAACCGTTCTTGGAAACAAAAAGTTTAGTCGTAGTTTTAAAATACAAGAAATTCCCTTCACGACTCAAATTTTTGTTAGCCTTGAACTTCAATTTGAATTAGGGAAGATTTTTTAACTAATATATAATTAATTTATAAATTGAATTCGAAAGCTAATAGGTTTTTTAACTTTTTTGTTAAATGCATAATGTACGTAACAGAAATGTTAAAAACCTTGAAGCGAGAAATTGGAGGATATTTTGAAGTTAAGGCTCAAAGAGCAAACCGCAACCGTTCTTGGAAACAAAAAGTTTAGTCGTAGTTTTAAAATACAAGAAATTCCCTTCACAACTCAAATTTTTGTTAGCCTTAATCTTCAATTTGACTTACGGAAGTTTTTTTAACTAATATATAATTAATTTATAAATTGAATTCGAAAGCTAATAGGTTTATAACTTTCTCGTTAAATGCATAATGTACGTAACAGAAATGTTAAAAACCTTGAAGCGAGAAATTGGAGGATATTTTGAAGTTAAGGCTCAAAGAGCAAACCGCAACCGTTCTTGGAAACAAAAAGTTTAGTCGTAGTTTTAAAATACAAGAAATTCCCTTCACGACTCAAATTTTTGTTAGCCTTGACCTTCAATTTGAATTAGGCAAGATTTTTTAACTAATATATAATTAATTTATAAATTGAATTCGAAACCTAATAGGTTTTTTAACTTTTTCGTTAAATGCATAATGTACGTAACAGAAATGTTAAAAACCTTGAAGCGAGAAATTGGAGGATATTTTGAAGTTAAGGCTCAAAGAGCAAACCGCAACCGTTCTTGGAAACAAAAAGTTTAGTCGTAGTTTTATAATTATTCACGACTCAAATTTTTGTTAGCCTTAATCTTCAATTTGACTTACGGAAGATTTTTAACTAATATATAATTAATTTATAAATTGAATTCGAAAGCTAATAGGTTTCTAACTTTTTCGTTAAATGCATAATGTACGTAACAGAAATGTTAAAAACCTTGAAGCGAGAAATTGGAGGATATTTTGAAGTTAAGGCTCAAAGAGCAAACCGCAACCGTTCTTGGAAACAAAAAGTTTAGTCGTAGTTTTAAAATACAAGAAATTCCCTTCACGACTCAAATTTTTGTTAGCCTTGACCTTCAATTTGAATTAGGGAAGATTTTTTAACTAATATATAATTAATTTATAAATTGAATTCGAAAGCTAATAGGTTTTTTAACTTTTTTGTTAAATGCATAATGTACGTAACAGAAATGTTAAAAACCTTGAAGCGAGAAATTGGAGGATATTTTGAAGTTAAGGCTCAAAGAGCAAACGGCAACCGTTCTTGGAAACAAAAAGTTTAGTCGTAGTTTTAAAATACAAGAAATTCCCTTCACGACTCAAATTTTTGTTAGCCTTAATCTTCAATTTGACTTACGGAAGTTTTTTAACTAATATATAATTAATTTATAAATTGAATTCGAAAGCTAATAGTTTTTTTAACTTTTTTGTTAAATGCATAATGTACGTAACAGAAATGTTAAAAACCTTGAAGCGAGATAAATAATTGGAGGATATTTTGAAGTTAAGGCTCAAAGAGCAAACCGCTACCGTTCTTGGACACAAAAAGTTTAGACGTAGTTTTAAAATAAAAGAAATTCCCTTCACGACTCAAATTTTTGTTAGCCTTGACCTTCAATTTGACTTATGGAAGATTTTTTAACTAATATATAATTAATTTATAAATTGAATTCGAAAGCTAATAGGTTTTTTAACTTTTTTGTTAAATGCATAATGTACGTAACAGAAATGTTAAAAACCTTGAAGCGAGATAAATAATTGGAGGATATTTTGAAGTTAAGGCTCAAAGAGCAAACCGCTACCGTTCTTGGACACAAAAAGTTTAGTCGTAGTTTTAAAATACAAGAAATTCTCTTCACGACTCAAATTTTTGTTAGCCTTGACCTTCAATTTGACTTATGGAAGATTTTTTAACTAATATATAATTAATTTATAAATTGAATTCGAAAGCTAATAGGTTTTTTAACTTTTTTGTTAAATGCATAATGTACGTAACAGAAATGTTAAAAACCTTGAAGCGAGATAAATAATTGGAGGATATTTTGAAGTTAAGGCTCAAAGAGCAAACCGCTACCGTTCTTGTACACAAAAAGTTTAGTCGTAGTTTTAAAATACAAGAAATTCCCTTCACGACTCAAATTTTTGTTAGCCTTGACCTTCAATTTGACTTATGGAAGATTTTTTAACTAATATATAATTAATTTATAAATTGAATTCGAAAGCTAATAGGTTTCTAACTTTTTCGTTAAATGCATAATGTACGTAACAGAAATGTTAAAAACCTTGAAGCGAGAAATTGGAGGATATTTTGAAGTTAAGGCTCAAAGAGCAAACTGTAACCGTTCTTGGAAACAAAAAGTTTAGTCGTAGTTTTAAAATACAAGAAATTCCCTTCACGACTCAAATTTTTGTTAGCCTTGACCTTCAATTTGAATTAGGGAAGATTTTTTAACTAATATATAATTAATTTATAAATTGAATTCGAAAGCTAATAGGTTTCTAACTTTTTCGTTAAATGCATAATGTACGTAACAGGAATGTTAAAAACCTTGAAGCGAGATAAATAATTGGAGGATATTTTGAAGTTAAGGCTCAAAGAGGAAACCGCTACCATTCTTGGACACAAAAAGTTTAGTCGTAGTTTTAAAATACAAGAAATTCCCTTCACGACTCAAATTTTTGTTAGCCTTGACCTTCAATTTGACTTATGGAAGATTTTTTAACTAATATATAATTAATTTATAAATTGAATTCGAAAGCTAATAGGTTTCTAACTTTTTCGTTAAATGCATAATGTACGTAACAGAAATGTTAAAAACCTTGAAGCGAAAAATTGGAGGATATTTTGAAGTTAAGGCTCAAAGAGCAAACCGCAACCGTTCTTGGGAACAAAAAGTTTAGTCGTAGTTTTAAAATACAAGAAATTCCCTTCACGACTCAAATTTTTGTTAGCCTTAATCTTCAATTTGACTTACGGAAGATTTTTTAACTAATATATAATTAATTTATAAATTGAATTCGAAAGCTAATAGGTTTCTAACTTTTTCGTTAAATGCATAATGTACGTAACAGGAATGTTAAAAACCTTGAAGCGAGATAAATAATTGGAGGATATTTTGAAGTTAAGGCTCAAAGAGCAAACCGCAACCGTTCTTGGAAACAAAAAGTTTAGTCGTAGTTTTAAAATACAAGAAATTCCCTTCACGACTCAAATTTTTGTTAGCCTTGACCTTCAATTTGAATTAGGGAAGATTTTTTTAACTAATATATAATTAATTTATAAATTGAATTCGAAAGCTAATAGGTTTTTTAACTTTTTTGTTAAATGCATAATGTACGTAACAGAAATGTTAAAAACCTTGAAGCGAGATAAATAATTGGAGGATATTTTGAAGTTAAGGCTCAAAGAGCAAACCGCAACCGTTCTTGGAAACAAAAAGTTTAGTCGTAGTTTTAAAATACAAGAAATTCCCTTCACGACTCAAATTTTTGTTAGCCTTGACCTTCAATTTGCCTTATGGAAGATTTTTTAACTAATATATAATTGATTTATAAATTGAATTCGAAAGCTAATAGGTTTTTTAACTTTTTTGTTAAATGCATAATGTACGTAACAGAAATGTTAAAAACCTTGAAGCGAGAAATTGGAGGATATTTTGAAGTTAAGGCTCAAAGAGCAAACGGCAACCGTTCTTGGAAACAAAAAGTTTAGTCGTAGTTTTAAAATACAAGAAATTCCCTTCACGACTCAAATTTTTGTTAGCCTTAATCTTCAATTTGACTTACGGAAGTTTTTTTAACTAATATATAATTAATTTATAAATTGAATTCGAAAGCTAATAGGTTTCTAACTTTTTCGTTAAATGCATAATGTACGTAACAGAAATGTTAAAAACCTTGAAGCGAGAAATTGGAGGATATTTTGAAGTAAGGCTCAAAGAGCAAACCGCAACTGTTCTTGGAAACAAAAAGTTTAGTCGTAGTTTTAAAATACAAGAAATTCCCTTCACGACTCAAATTTTTGTTAGCCTTGACCTTCAATTTGAATTAGGGAAGATTTTTTAACTAATATATAATTAATTTATAAATTGAATTCCCAAGCTAATAGGTTTTTTAACTTTTTTGTTAAATGCATAATGTACGTAACAGAAATGTTAAAAACCTTGAAGCGAGAAATTGGAGGATATTTTGAAGTTAAGGCTCAAAGAGCAAACCGCAACTGTTCTTGGAAACAAAAAGTTTAGTCGTAGTTTTAAAATTATTCACGACTCAAATTTTTGTTAGCCTTAATCTTCAATTTGACTTACGGAAGATTTTTTAACTAATATATAATTAATTTATAAATTGAATTCGAAAGCTAATAGGTTTCTAACTTTTTCGTTAATTGCATAATGTACGTAACAGAAATGTTAAAAACCTTGGAGCGAGAAATTGGAGGATATTTTGAAGTGAAGGCTCAAAGAGCAAACCGCAACCGTTCTTGGAAACAAAAAGTTTAGTCGTAATTTTAAAATACAAGAAATTCCCTTCACGACTCAAATTTTTGTTAGCCTTAATCTTCAATTTGACTTACGGAAGTTTTTTTAACTAATATATAATTAATTTATAAATTGAATTCGAAAGCTAATAGGTTTCTAACTTTTTCGTTAAATGCATAATGTACGTAACAGAAATGTTAAAAACCTTGAAGCGAGAAATTGGAGGATATTTTGAAGTTAAGGCTCAAAGAGCAAACCGCAACCGTTCTTGGAAACAAAAAGTTTAGTCGTAGTTTTAAAATAGAAGAAATTCCCTTCACGACTCAAATTTTTGTTAGCCTTGACCTTCAATTTGAATTAGGGAAGATTTTTTAACTAATATATAATTAATTTATAAATTGAATTCGAAAGCTAATAGGTTTCTAACTTTTTCGTTAAATGCATAATGTACGTAACAGAAATGTTAAAAACCTTGAAGCGAGAAATTGGAGGATATTTTGAAGTTAAGGCTCAAAGAGCAAACCGCAACCGTTCTTGGAAACAAAAAGTTTAGTCGTAGTTTTAAAATACAAGAAATTCCCTTCACGACTCAAATTTTTGTTAGCCTTGACATTCAATTTGAATTAGGGAAGATTTTTTAACTAATATATAATTAATTTATAAATTGAATTCGAAAGCTAATAGGTTTTTTAACTTTTTTGTTAAATGCATAATGTACGTAACAGAAATGTTAAAAAACTTGAAGCGAGAAATTGGAGGATATTTTGAAGTTAAGGCTCAAAGAGCAAACGGCAACCGTTCTTGGAAACAAAAAGTTTAGTCGTAGTTTTAAAATACAAGAAATTCCCTTCACGACTCAAATTTTTGTTAGCCTTAATCTTCAATTTGACTTACGGAAGTTTTTTTAACTAATATATAATTAATTTATAAATTGAATTCGAAAGCTAATAGGTTTCTAACTTTTTCGTTAAATGCATAATGTACGTAACAGAAATGTTAAAAACCTTGAAGCAAGAAATTGGAGGATATTTTGAAGTTAAGGCTCAAAGAGCAAACCGCAACCGTTCTTGGAAACAAAAAGTTTAGTCGTAGTTTTAAAATACAAGAAATTCCCTTCACGACTCAAATTTTTGTTAGCCTTGACCTTCAATTTGACTTATGGAAGATTTTTTTAACTAATATATAATTAATTTATAAATTGAATTCGAAAGCTAATAGGTTTTTTAACTTTTTTGTTAAATGCATAATGTACGTAACAGAAATGTTAAAAACCTTGAAGCGAGATAAATAATTGGAGGATATTTTGAAGTTAAGGCTCAAAGAGCAAACCGCTACCGTTCTTGGACACAAAAAGTTTAGACGTAGTTTTAAAATAAAAGAAATTCCCTTCACGACTGAAATTTTTGTTAGCCTTGACCTTCAATTTGACTTATGGAAGATTTTTTAACTAATATATAATTAATTTATAAATTGAATTCGAAAGCTAGTAGGTTTTTTTAACTTTTTTGTTAAATGCATAATGTGCGTAACAGAAATGTTAAAAACCTTGAAGCGAGATAAATAATTGGAGGATATTTTGAAGTTAAGGCTCAAAGAGCAAACCGCTACCGTTCTTGGACACAAAAAGTTTAGTCGTAGTTTCAAAATACAAGAAATTCCCTTCACGACTCAAATTTTTGTTAGCCTTGACCTTCAATTTGACTTATGGAAGATTTTTTAACTAATATATAATTAATTTATAAATTGAATTCGAAAGCTAATAGGTTTCTAACTTTTTCGTTAAATGCATAATGTACGTAACAGAAATGTTAAAAACCTTGAAGCGAGAAATTGGAGGATATTTTGAAGTTAAGGCTCACAGAGCAAACCGCAACCGTTCTTGGAAACGAAAAGTTTAGTCGTAGTTTTAAAATACAAGAAATTCCCTTCACGACTCAAATTTTTGTTAGCCTTGACCTTCAATTTGAATTAGGGAAGATTTTTTAACTAATATATAATTTAATTTATAAATTGAATTCGAAAGCTAATAGGTTTTTTAACTTTTTCGTTAAATGCATAATGTACGTAACAGGAATGTTAAAAACCTTGAAGCGAGATAAATAATTGGAGGATATTTTGAAGTTAAGGCTCAAAGAGGAAACCGCTACCGTTCTTGGACACAAAAAGTTTAGTCGTAGTTTTAAAATACAAGAAATTCCCTTCACGACTCAAATTTTTGTTAGCCTTGACCTTCAATTTGAATTAGGGAAGATTTTTTAACTAATATATAATTAATTTATAAATTGAATTCGAAAGCTAATAGGTTTCTAACTTTTTCGTTAAATGCATAATGTACGTAACAGAAATGTTAAAAACCTTGAAGCGAGAAATTGGAGGATATTTTGAAGTTAAGGCTCAAAGAGCAAACCGCAACCGTTCTTGGAAACAAAAAGTTTAGTCGTAGTTTTAAAATACAAGAAATTCCCTTCACGACTCAAATTTTTGTTAGCCTTGACCTTCAATTTGAATTAGGGAAGATTTTTTAACTAATATATAATTAATTTATAAATTGAATTCGAAAGCTAATAGGTTTTTTAACTTTTTTGTTAAATGCATAATGTACGTAACAGAAATGTTAAAAACCTTGAAGCGAGAAATTGGAGGATATTTTGAAGTTAAGGCTCAAAGAGCAAACGGCAACCGTTCTTGGAAACAAAAAGTTTAGTCGTAGTTTTAAAATACAAGAAATTCCCTTCACGACTCAAATTTTTGTTAGCCTTAATCTTCAATTTGACTTACGGAAGTTTTTTTAACTAATATATAATTAATTTATAAATTGAATTCGAAAGCTAATAGGTTTCTAACTTTTTCGTTAAATGCATAATGTACGTAACAGAAATGTTAAAAACCTTGAAGCAAGAAATTGGAGGATATTTTGAAGTTAAGGCTCAAAGAGCAAACTGCAACCGTTCTTGGAAACAAAAAGTTTAGTCGTAGTTTTAAAATACAAGAAATTCCCTTCACGACTCAAATTTTTGTTAGCCTTGACCTTCAATTTGACTTATGGAAGATTTTTTTAACTAATATATAATTAATTTATAAATTGAATTCGAAAGCTAATAGTTTTTTTAACTTTTTTGTTAAATGCATAATGTACGTAACAGAAATGTTAAAAACCTTGAAGCGAGATAAATAATTGGAGGATATTTTGAAGTTAAGGCTCAAAGAGCAAACCGCTACCGTTCTTGGACACAAAAAGTTTAGACGTAGTTTTAAAATAAAAGAAATTCCCTTCACGACTGAAATTTTTGTTAGCCTTGACCTTCAATTTGACTTATGGAAGATTTTTTAACTAATATATAATTAATTTATAAATTGAATTCGAAAGCTAATAGGTTTTTTTAACTTTTTTGTTAAATGCATAATGTACGTAACAGAAATGTTAAAAACCTTGAAGCGAGATAAATAATTGGAGGATATTTTGAAGTTAAGGCTCAAAGAGCAAACCGCTACCGTTCTTGGACACAAAAAGTTTAGTCGTAGTTTCAAAATACAAGAAATTCCCTTCACGACTCAAATTTTTGTTAGCCTTGACCTTCAATTTGACTTATGGAAGATTTTTTAACTAATATATAATTAATTTATAAATTGAATTCGAAAGCTAATAGGTTTCTAACTTTTTCGTTAAATGCATAATGTACGTAACAGAAATGTTAAAAACCTTGAAGCGAGAAATTGGAGGATATTTTGAAGTTAAGGCTCAAAGAGCAAACCGCAACCGTTCTTGGAAACGAAAAGTTTAGTCGTAGTTTTAAAATACAAGAAATTCCCTTCACGACTCAAATTTTTGTTAGCCTTGACCTTCAATTTGAATTAGGGAAGATTTTTTAACTAATATATAATTTAATTTATAAATTGAATTCGAAAGCTAATAGGTTTTTTAACTTTTTCGTTAAATGCATAATGTACGTAACAGGAATGTTAAAAACCTTGAAGCGAGATAAATAATTGGAGGATATTTTGAAGTTAAGGCTCAAAGAGGAAACCGCTACCGTTCTTGGACACAAAAAGTTTAGTCGTAGTTTTGAAATACAAGAAATTCCCTTCACGACTCAAATTTTTGTTAGCCTTGACCTTCAATTTGAATTAGGGAAGATTTTTTAACTAATATATAATTAATTTATAAATTGAATTCGAAAGCTAATAGGTTTCTAACTTTTTCGTTAAATATATAATGTACGTAACAGAAATGTTAAAAACCTTGAAGCGAAAAATTGGAGGATATTTTGAAGTTAAGGCTCAAAGAGCAAACCGCAACCGTTCTTGGGAACAAAAAGTTTAGTCGTAGTTTTAAAATACAAGAAATTCCCTTCACGACTCAAATTTTTGTTAGCCTTGACCTTCAATTTGACTTATGGAAGATTTTTTAACTAATATATAATTAATTTATAAATTGAATTCGAAAGCTAATAGGTTTCTAACTTTTTCGTTAAATGCATAATGTACGTAACAGAAATGTTATAAACCTTGAAGCGAGAAATTGGAGGATATTTTGAAGTTAAGGCTCAAAGAGCAAACTGTAACCGTTCTTGGAAACAAAAAGTTTAGTCGTAGTTTTAAAATACAAGAAATTCCCTTCACGACTCAAATTTTTGTTAGCCTTGACCTTCAATTTGAATTAGGGAAGATTTTTTAACTAATATATAATTAATTTATAAATTGAATTCGAAAGCTAATAGGTTTCTAACTTTTTCGTTAAATGCATAATGTACGTAACAGGAATGTTAAAAACCTTGATGCGAGATAAATAATTGGAGGATATTTTGAAGTTAAGGCTCAAAGAGGAAACCGCTACCATTCTTGGACACAAAAAGTTTAGTCGTAGTTTTAAAATACAAGAAATTCCCTTCACGACTCAAATTTTTGTTAGCCTTCACCTTCAATTTGACTTATGGAAGATTTTTTAACTAATATATAATTAATTTATAAATTGAATTCGAAAGCTAATAGGTTTCTAACTTTTTCGTTAAATGCATAATGTACGTAACAGAAATGTTAAAAACCTTGAAGCGAAAAATTGGAGGATATTTTGAAGTTAAGGCTCAAAGAGCAAACCGCAACCGTTCTTGGGAACAAAAAGTTTAGTCGTAGTTTTAAAATACAAGAAATTCCCTTCACGACTCAAATTTTTGTTAGCCTTAATCTTCAATTTGACTTACGGAAGATTTTTTAACTAATATATAATTAATTTATAAATTGAATTCGAAAGCTAATAGGTTTCTAACTTTTTCGTTAAATGCATAATGTACGTAACAGGAATGTTAAAAACCTTGAAGCGAGATAAATAATTGGAGGATATTTTGAAGTTAAGGCTCAAAGAGCAAACCGCAACCGTTCTTGGGAACAAAAAGTTTAGTCGTAGTTTTAAAATACAAGAAATTCCCTTCACGACTCAAATATTTGTTAGCCTTGACCTTCAATTTGACTTATGGAAGATTTTTTAATTAATATATAATTAATTTATAAATTGAATTCGAAAGCTAATAGGTTTCTAACTTTTTCGTTAAATGCATAATGTACGTAACAGAAATGTTAAAAACCTTGAAGCGAGAAATTGGAGGATATTTTGAAGTTAAGGCTCAAAGAGCAAACCGCAACCGTTCTTGGAAACAAAAAGTTTAGTCGTAGTTTTAAAATACAAGAAATTCCCTTCATGACTCAAATTTTTGTTAGCCTTGACCTTCAATTTGAATTAGGGAAGATTTTTTTAACTAATATATAATTAATTTATAAATTGAATTCGAAAGCTAATAGGTTTTTTAACTTTTTTGTTAAATGCATAATGTACGTAACAGAAATGTTAAAAACCTTGAAGCGAGATAAATAATTGGAGGATATTTTGAAGTTAAGGCTCAAAGAGCAAACCGCAACCGTTCTTGGAAACAAAAAGTTTAGTCGTAGTTTTAAAATACAAGAAATTCCCTTCACGACTCAAATTTTTGTTAGCCTTGACCTTCAATTTGCCTTATGGAAGATTTTTTAACTAATATATAATTGATTTATAAATTGAATTCGAAAGCTAATAGGTTTTTTAACTTTTTTGTTAAATGCATAATGTACGTAACAGAAATGTTAAAAACCTTGAAGCGAGAAATTGGAGGATATTTTGAAGTTAAGGCTCAAAGAGCAAACGGCAACCGTTCTTGGAAACAAAAAGTTTAGTCGTAGTTTTAAAATACAAGAAATTCCCTTCACGACTCAAATTTTTGTTAGCCTTAATCTTCAATTTGACTTACGGAAGTTTTTTTAACTAATATATAATTAATTTATAAATTGAATTCGAAAGCTAATAGGTTTCTAACTTTTTCGTTAAATGCATAATGTACGTAACAGAAATGTTAAAAACCTTGAAGCGAGAAATTGGAGGATATTTTGAAGTAAGGCTCAAAGAGCAAACCGCAACTGTTCTTGGAAACAAAAAGTTTAGTCGTAGTTTTAAAATACAAGAAATTCCCTTCACGACTCAAATTTTTGTTAGCCTTGACCTTCAATTTGAATTAGGGAAGATTTTTTAACTAATATATAATTAATTTATAAATTGAATTCCCAAGCTAATAGGTTTTTTAACTTTTTTGTTAAATGCATAATGTACGTAACAGAAATGTTAAAAACCTTGAAGCGAGAAATTGGAGGATATTTTGAAGTTAAGGCTCAAAGAGCAAACCGCAACCGTTCTTGGAAACAAAAAGTTTAGTCGTAGTTTTAAAATTATTCACGACTCAAATTTTTGTTAGCCTTAATCTTCAATTTGACTTACGGAAGATTTTTTAACTAATATATAATTAATTTATAAATTGAATTCGAAAGCTAATAGGTTTCTAACTTTTTCGTTAAATGCATAATGGACGTAACAGAAATGTTAAAAACCTTGAAGCGAGAAATTGGAGGATATTTTGAAGTTAAGGCTCAAAGAACAAACTGCAACCGTTCTTGGAAACAAAAAGTTTAGTCGTAGTTTTAAAATACAAGAAATTCCCTTCACGACTCAAATTTTTGTTAGCCTTGACCTTCAATTTGAATTAGGGAAGATTTTTTAACTAATATATAATTAATTTATAAATTGAATTCGAAAGCTAATAGGTTTTTTTAACTTTTTTGTTAAATGCATAATGTACGTAACAGAAATGTTAAAAACCTTGAAGCGAGAAATTGGAGAATATTTTGAAGTTAAGGCTCAAAGAGCAAACGGCAACCGTTCTTGGAAACAAAAAGTTTAGTCGTAGTTTTAAAATACAAGAAATTAACTTCACGACTCAAATTTTTGTTAGCCTTGACCTTCAATTTGACTTATGGAAGATTTTTTTAACTAATATATAATTAATTTATAAATTGAATTCGAAAGCTAATAGTTTTTTTAACTTTTTTGTTAAATGCATAATGTACGTAACAGAAATGTTAAAAACCTTGAAGCGAGATAAATAATTGGAGGATATTTTGAAGTTAAGGCTCAAAGAGCAAACCGCTACCGTTCTTGGACACAAAAAGTTTAGACGTAGTTTTAAAATAAAAGAAATTCCCTTCACGACTGAAATTTTTGTTAGCCTTGACCTTCAATTTGACTTATGGAAGATTTTTTAACTAATATATATTTAATTTATAAATTGAATTCGAAAGCTAATAGGTTTTTTTAACTTTTTTGTTAAATGCATAATGTACGTAACAGAAATGTTAAAAACCTTGAAGCGAGATAAATAATTGGAGGATATTTTGAAGTTAAGGCTCAAAGAGCAAACCGCTACCGTTCTTGGACACAAAAAGTTTAGTCGTAGTTTCAAAATACAAGAAATTCCCTTCACGACTCAAATTTTTGTTAGCCTTGACCTTCAATTTGACTTATGGAAGATTTTTTAACTAATATATAATTAATTTATAAATTGAATTCGAAAGCTAATAGGTTTCTAACTTTTTCGTTAAATGCATAATGTACGTAACAGAAATGTTAAAAACCTTGAAGCGAGAAATTGGAGGATATTTTGAAGTTAAGGCTCAAAGAGCAAACCGCAACCGTTCTTGGAAACGAAAAGTTTAGTCGTAGTTTTAAAATAAAAGAAATTCCCTTCACGACTCAAATTTTTGTTAGCCTTGACCTTCAATTTGAATTAGGGAAGATTTTTTAACTAATATATAATTTAATTTATAAATTGAATTCGAAAGCTAATAGGTTTTTTAACTTTTTCGTTAAATGCATAATGTACGTAACAGGAATGTTAAAAACCTTGAAGCGAGATAAATAATTGGAGGATATTTTGAAGTTAAGGCTCAAAGAGGAAACCGCTACCGTTCTTGGACACAAAAAGTTTAGTCGTAGTTTTAAAATACAAGAAATTCCCTTCACGACTGAAATTTTTGTTAGCCTTGACCTTCAATTTGAATTAGGGAAGATTTTTTAACTAATATATAATTAATTTATAAATTGAATTCGAAAGCTAATAGGTTTCTAACTTTTTCGTTAAATGCATAATGTACGTAACAGAAATGTTAAAAACCTTGAAGCGAAAAATTGGAGGATATTTTGAAGTTAAGGCTCAAAGAGCAAACCGCAACCGTTCTTGGGAACAAAAAGTTTAGTCGTAGTTTTAAAATACAAGAAATTCCCTTCACGACTCAAATTTTTGTTAGCCTTGACCTTCAATTTGAATTAGGGAAGTTTTTTTAACTAATATATAATTAATTTATAAATTGAATTCGAAAGCTAATAGGTTTTTTAACTTTTTTGTTAAATGCATAATGTAGGTAACAGAAATGTTAAAAACCTTGAAGCGAAAAATTGGAGGATATTTTGAAGTTAAGGCTCAAAGAGCAAACCGCAACCGTTCTTGGGAACAAAAAGTTTAGTCGTAGTTTTAAAATACAAGAAATTCCCTTCACGACTCAAATTTTTGTTAGCCTTGACCTTCAATTTGAATTAGGGAAGATTTTTTAACTAATATATAATTAATTTATAAATTGAAATCGAAAGCTAATAGGTTTTTTAACTTTTTTGTTAAATGCATAATGTACGTAACAGAAATGTTAAAAACCTTGAAGCGAGAAATTGGAGGATATTTTGAAGTTAAGGCTCAAAGAGCAAACCGCAAACGTTCTTGGAAACAAAAAGTTTAGTCGTAGTTTTAAAATTATTCACGACTCAAATTTTTGTTAGCCTTAATCTTCAATTTGACTTACGGAAGATTTTTTAACTAATATATAATTAATTTATAAATTGAATTCGAAAGCTAATAGGTTTCTAACTTTTTCGTTAATTGCATAATGTACGTAACAGAAATGTTAAAAACCTTGGAGCGAGAAATTAGAGGATATTTTGAAGTGAAGGCTCAAAGAGCAAACCGCAACCGTTCTTGGAAACAAAAAGTTTAGTCGTAATTTTAAAATACAAGAAATTCCCTTCACGACTCAAATTTTTGTTAGCCTTAATCTTCAATTTGACTTACGGAAGTTTTTTTAACTAATATATAATTAATTTATAAATTGAATTCGAAAGCTAATAGGTTTCTAACTTTTTCGTTAAATGCATAATGTACGTAACAGAAATGTTAAAAACCTTGAAGCGAGAAATTGGAGGATATTTTGAAGTTAAGGCTCAAAGAGCAAACCGCAACCGTTCTTGGAAACGAAAAGTTTAGTCGTAGTTTTAAAATACAAGAAATTCCCTTCACGACTCAAATTTTTGTTAGCCTTGACCTTCAATTTGAATTAGGGAAGATTTTTTAACTAATATATAATTTAATTTATAAATTGAATTCGAAAGCTAATAGGTTTTTTAACTTTTTCGTTAAATGCATAATGTACGTAACAGGAATGTTAAAAACCTTGAAGCGAGATAAATAATTGGAGGATATTTTGAAGTTAAGGCTCAAAGAGGAAACCGCTACCGTTCTTGGAAACAAAAAGTTTATTCGTAGTTTTAAAATACAAGAAATTCCCTTCACGACTCAAATTTTTGTTAGCCTTGACCTTCAATTTGAATTAGGGAAGATTTTTTAACTAATATATAATTAATTTATAAATTGAATTCGAAAGCTAATAGGTTTTTTAACTTTTTTGTTAAATGCATAATGTACGTAACAGAAATGTTAAAAACCTTGAAGCGAGAAATTGGAGGATATTTTGAAGTTAAGGCTCAAAGAGCAAACCGCAAACGTTCTTGGAAACAAAAATTTAGTCGTAGTTTTAAAATTATTCACGACTCAAATTTTTGTTAGCCTTAATCTTCAATTTGACTTACGGAAGTTTTTTTAACTAATATATAATTAATTTATAAATTGAATTCGAAAGTTAATAGGTTTCTAACTTTTTCGTTAAATGCATAATGTACGTAACAGGAATGTTAAAAACCTTGAAGCGAGATAAATAATTGGAGGATATTTTGAAGTTAAGGCTCAAAGAGCAAACCGCAACCGTTCTTGGAAACAAAAAGTTTAGTCGTAGTTTTAAAATACAAGAAATTCCCTTCACGACTCAAATTTTTGTTAGCCTTGACCTTCAATTTGAATTAGGGAAGATTTTTTAACTAATATATAATTAATTTATAAATTGAATTCGAAAGCTAATAGGTTTCTAACTTTTTCGTTGAATGCATAATGTACGTAACAGAAATGTTAAAAACCTTGAAGCGAGAAATTGGAGGATATTTTGAAGTTAAGGCTCAAAGAGCAAACCGCAACCGTTCTTGGAAACAAAAAGTTTAGTCGTAGTTTTAAAATACAAGAAATTCCCTTCACGACTCAAATTTTTGTTAGCCTTGACCTTCAATTTGAATTAGGGAAGATTTTTTAACTAATATATAATTAATTTATAAATTGAATTCGAAAGCTAATAGGTTTTTTAACTTTTTTGTTAAATGCATAATGTACGTAACAGAAATGTTAAAAACCTTGAAGCGAGAAATTGGAGGATATTTTGAAGTGAAGGCTCAAAGAGCAAACCGCAACCGTTCTTGGAAACAAAAAGTTTAGTCGTAGTTTTAAAATACAAGAAATTCGCTTCACGACTCAAATTTTTGTTAGCCTTAATCTTCAATTTGACTTACGGAAGTTTTTTTAACTAATATATAATTAATTTATAAATTGAATTCGAAAGCTAATAGTTTTTTTAACTTTTTTGTTAAATGCATAATGTACGTAACAGAAATGTTAAAAACCTTGAAGCGAGATAAATAATTGGAGGATATTTTGAAGTTAAGGCTCAAAGAGCAAACCGCTACCATTCTTGGACACAAAAAGTTTAGTCGTAGTTTTAAAATACAAGAAATTCCCTTCACGACTCAAATTTTTGTTAGCCTTGACCTTCAATTTGACTTATGGAAGTTTTTTTAACTAATATATAATTAATTTATAAATTGAATTCGAAAGCTAATAGGTTTTTTAACTTTTTTGTTAAATGCATAATGTACGTAACAGAAATGTTAAAAACCTTGAAGCGAGATAAATAATTGGAGGATATTTCGAAGTTGAGGCTCAAAGAGCAAACCGCTACCGTTCTTGGAAACAAAAGTTTAGTCGTAGTTTTAAAATACAAGAAATTCCCTTCACGACTGAAATTTTTGTTAGCCTTGACCTTCAATTTGACTTATGGAAGATTTTTTAACTAATATATAATTAATTTATAAATTGAATTCGAAAGCTGATAGGTTTCTAAGTTTTTCGTTAAATGCATAATGTACGTAACAGAAATGTTAAAAACCTTGAAGCGAGAAATTGGAGGATATTTTGAAGTTAAGGCTCAAAGAGCAAACTGTAACCTTTCTTGGAAACAAAAAGTTTAGTCGTAGTTTTAAAATACAAGAAATTCCCTTCACGACTCAAATTTTTGTTAGCCTTCACCTTCAATTTGAATTAGGGAAGTTTTTTTAACTAATATATAATTTAATTTATAAATTGAATTCGAAAGCTAATAGGTTTTTTAACTTTTTTGTTAAATGCATAATGTACGTAACAGAAATGTTAAAAACCTTGAAGCGAGATTAATAATTGGAGGATATTTTGAAGTTAACGCTCAAAGAGCAAACCGCAACCGTTCTTGGAAACAAAAAGTTTAGTCGTAGTTTTAAAATACAAGAAATTCCCTTCACGACTCAAATTTTTGTAGCCTTAATCTTCAATTTGACTTACGGAAGATTTTTTAACTAATATATAATTAATTTATAAATTGAATTCGAAAGCTAGTAGGTTTCTAACTTTTTCGTTAAATGCATAATGTACGTAACAGGAATATTAAAAACCTTGAAGCGAGATAAATAATTGGAGGATATTTTGAAGTTAAGGCTCAAAGAGCAAACCGCTACCGTTCTTGGACACAAAAACTTTAGTCGTAGTTTAAAAATACAAGAAATTCCCTTCACGACTCAAATTTTTGTTAGCCTTGACCTTCAATTTGTCTTATGGAAGATTTTTTAACTAATATATAATTAATTTATAAATTGAATTCGAAAGCTAATAGGTTTCTAACTTTTTCGTTAAATGCATAATGTACGTAACAGAAATGTTAAAAACCTTGAAGCGAGAAATTGGAGGATATTTTGAAGTTAAGGCTCAGAGAGCAAACTGTAACCGTTCTTGGAAACAAAAAGTTTAGTCGTAGTTTTAAAATACAAGAAATTCCCTTCACGACTCAAAATTTTGTTAGCCTTCACCTTCAATTTGAATTAGGGAAGTTTTTTTAACTAATATATAATTTAATTTATAAATTGAATTCGAAAGCTAATAGGTTTTTTAACTTTCTTGTTAAATGCATAATGTACGTAACAGAAATGTTAAAAACCTTGAAGCGAGATAAATAATTGGAGGATATTTTGAAGTTAAGGCTCAAAGAGCAAACCGCTACCGTTCTTGGACACAAAAACTTTAGTCGTAGTTTTAAAATACAAGAAATTCCCTTCACGATTCAAATTTTTGTTAGCCTTGACCTTCAATTTGACTTATGGAAGATTTTTTAACTAATATATAATTAATTTATAAATTGAATTCGAAAGCTAATAGGTTTCTAACTTTTTCTTTAAATGCATAATGTACGTAACAGAAATGTTAAAAACCTTGAAGCAAGATAAATAATTGGAGGATATTTTGAAGTTAAGGCTCAAAGAGCAAACCGCAACCGTTCTTCGAAACAAAAAGTTTAGTCGTAGTTTTAAAATAAAAGAAATTCCCTTCACGACTCAAATTTTTGTTAGCCTTAATCTTCAATTTGACTTACGGAAGTTTTTTAACTAATATATAATTAATTTATAAATTGAATTCGAAAGCTAATAGGTTTCTAACTTTTTTATTAAATGCACAATGTACGTAACAGAAATGTTAAAAACCTTGAAGCGAGATAAAGAATTGGAGGATATTTTGAAGTTAAGGCTCAAAGAGCAAACCGCAACCTTTCTTGGAAACAAAAAGTTTAGTCGCAGTTTTAAAATACAAGAATTTCCCTTCACGACTCAAATTTTTTTTAGCCTTAATCTTCAGTTTGACTTATTGAAGATTTTTTAACTAATATAAAATTAATTTATAAATTGAATTCGAAAGCTAATAGGTTTTTTTAACTTTTTCGTTAAATGCATAATGTACGTAACACAAATGTTAAAAACCTTGAAGCAAGTTAAATAATTGGAGGATATTTTGAAGTTAATGCTCAAAGAGCAAACCGCAACCGTTCTTGGACACAAAAAGTTTAGTCGTAGTTTTAAAATACAAGAAATTCCCTTCACGACACAAATTTTTGCTAGCCTTAATTTTCAATTTGACTTACGGAAGATTTTTTAACTAATATATAATTAATTTGTAAATTGAATTCGAAAGCAAAAAGGTTTTTTTTAACTTTTTTGTTAAATGCATAATGTACGTAACACAAATGTTAAAAACCTTGAAGCGAGATAAATAATTGGAGGATATTTTGAAGTTAAGGCACAAAAAGCAAACCGCAACCGTTCTTGGAAACAAAAATTTAGTCGTAGTTTAAAAATACAAGAAATCCCTTCACGACTCAAAAATTTTGTTAGCCTTAATCTTCAATTTGACTAATGGAAGATTTTTTAACTAATATATAAATAATATGTGAATTGAATTCGAAAGCTAATAGGTTTTTTTAACTTTTTTGTTAAATCCACAATGTACGTAACAGAAATGTTAAAAACCTTGAAGCGAGATAAATAATTGGAGGATATTTTGAAGTTAAGGCTCAAAGAGCAAACCGCAACCGTTCTTGGAAACAAAAAGTTTAGTCGTAGTTTTAAAATACAAGAAATTCCCTTCACGACTCAAATTTTTGTTAGCCTTAATCTTCAATTTTCCTTACGGAAGATTTTTTTTAACCAGTATATAAATAATTTGTGAATTGAATTGGAAAGCTAATAGGTTTTTTAACTTTTTTGTTAAATCCACAATGTACGTAACAGAAATGTTAAAAACCTTGGAGCGAGATAAATAATTGGAGGATATTTTGAAGTTAAGGCTCAAAGAGCAAACCGCAACCGTTCTTGGAAACAAAAAGTTTAGTCGTAGTTTTAAAATACAAGAAATTCCCTTCACGACTCAAATTTTTGTTAGCCTTAATCTTCAATTTTCCTTACGGAAGATTTTTTTTAACCAGTATATAAATAATTTGTGAATTGAATTGGAAAGCTAATAGGTTTTTTAACTCTTTTGTTAAATCCACAATGTACGTAACAGAAATGTTAAAAACCTTGAAGCGAGATAAATAATTGGAGGATATTTTGAAGTTAAGGCTCAAAGAGCAAACCGCAACCGTTCTTGGAAACAAAAAGTTTAGTCGTAGTTTTAAAATACAAGAAATTCCCTTCACGACTCAAATTTTTGTTAGCCTTAATCTTCAATTTGACTTACGGAAGATTTTTTTAACTAATATATAATTAATTTATGAATTGAATTCGAAAGCTAATAGGTTTTTTTAACTTTTTTCTTAAATGCACAATGTACGTAACAGAAATGTTAAAAACCTTGAAGCGAGATAAATAATTGGAATATATTTTGAAGTTAAGGCTGAAAGAGCAAACCGCAACCGTTCTTGGAAACAAAAAGTTTAGTCGTAGTTTTAAAATACAAGAAATTCCCTTCACGACTCAAATTTTTGTTAGCCTTAAACTTCAATTTGACTTATCGAAGATTTTTTAACTAATATATAATTAATTTATAAATTGAATTCGAAAGCTAATAGGTTTGTAACTTTTTCGTTAAATGCATAATGTATGTAACAGAAATGTTAAAAACCTTGAAGCAGGATAAATAATTGGAGGATATTTTGAAGTTAAGGCTCAAAGAGCAAACCGCAACCATCGTTGTAAACAAAAAGTTTAGTCGTAGTTTTAAAATAAAAGAAATTCCCTTTACGACTCATATTTTTGTTAGACTTAATCTTCAATTTGACTTATGGAAGATTTTTTAACTAATATATAAATAATTTATGAATTGAATTCGAAAGCTAATAGGTTTTTTAACGTTTTTGTTAAATGCACAATGTACGTAACAGAAATGTTAAAAACCTTGAAGCGACATAAATAATTGGAGGATATTTTGAAGTTAAGGCTCAAAGAGCAAACCGCAACCCTTCTTGGAAACAAAAAGTTTAGTCGTAGTTTTAAAATACAAGAAATTCCCGACTCAAATTTTTGTTAGCCTTAATCCTCAATTTGACTTACGGAAGATTTTTTAACTAATATATAATTAATTTATAAATTGAATTCGAAAGCTAATAGGTTTTTTTAACTTTTTTGTTAAATGCATAATGTACGTAACAGAAATGTTAAAAACCGTGAAGCGAGATAAATAATTGGAGGATATTTTGAAGTTAAAGCTCAAAGAGGAAACCGCAACCGTTCTTGGAAACAAAAAGTTTAGTCGTAGTTTTAAAATAAAAGAAATTCCCTTCACGACTCAAATTTTTGTTAGCCTTAATCTTCAATTTGACTTACGGAAGTTTTTTTAACTAATATATAATTAATTTATAAATTGAATTCGAAAGCTAATAGGTTTCTAACTTTCTCGTTAAATGCATAATGTACGTAACAGAAATGTTAAAAACCTTGAAGCGAGAAATTGGAGGATATTTTGAAGTTAAGGCTCAAAGAGCAAACCGCAACCGTTCTTGGAAACAAAAAGTTTAGTCGTAGTTTTAAAATACAAGAAATTCCCTTCACGACTCAAATTTTTGTTAGCCTTGACCTTCAATTTGAATTAGGCAAGATTTTTTAACTAATATATAATTAATTTATAAATTGAATTCGAAAGCTAATAGGTTTTTTAACTTTTTTGTTAAATGCATAATGTACGTAACAGAAATGTTAAAAACCTTGAAGCGAGAAATTGGAGGAAATTTTGAAGTTAAGGCTCAAAGAGCAAACCGCAACCGTTCTTGGAAACAAAAAGTTTAGTCGTAGTTTTAAAATACAAGAAATTCCCTTCACGACTCAAATTTTTGTTAGTCTTAATTTTCAATTTGACTTAGGGAAGATTGTTTTAATATATAAATGATATATGAATTAAATTCGAAAGCTAATAGGTTTTTAAACTTTTTCGTAAAATGCATAATATACGTAACAGAAATGTTAAAAACCTTGAAGCGAGATAAATAATTGGAGGATATTTTGAAGTTAAGGCACAAAGAGCAAACCGCAACCGTTCTTGGAAACAAAAAGTTTAGTCGTAGTTTTAAAATACAAGAAATTCCCTTCACGACTCAAATTTTTGTTAGTCTTAATCTTCAATTTGACTTAGGGAAGATTGTTTAACTAATATATAATTAATTTGTAAATTGAATTCGAAAGCTAATAGGTTGTTTAACTTTTTTGTTAAATGCACAATGTACGTAACAGAAATGTTAAAAACAATGAAGCGAGATAAATAATTGGAGGATATTTTGAAGTTAAGGCTCAAAGAGCAAACCGCAACCTTTCTTGGAAACAAAAATTTAGTCGTAGTTTTAAAATACAAGAAATTGCCTTCACGACTCAAATTTCTGTTAGCCTTAATCTTCAATTTGAGTCAGGGAAGATTTTTTAACTAATATATAATTAATTTGTAAATTGTATTCGAAAGCTAATAGGTTTTTTAACTTTTTTGTTCAATGATTATGTGCGTAACAAAAATGTTAAAAATCTTGAAGTGAGATAAATAATTGGAAGATATTTTGAAGTTAAGGCGCAAAGAGCAAACCGCAACCGTTCTTGGAAACAAAAAGTTTAGTTGTAGTTTTAAAATACAAGAAATTCCCTTCACGACTCAAATTTTTGTTAGCCTTAATCTTCAATTTGACTCAGGGAAGATTTTTTAACTAATATATAATTAATTTGTAAATTGTATTCGAAAGCTAATAGGTTTTTTAACTTTTTTGTTAAATGATTATGTGCGTAACAAAAATGTTAAAAATCTTGAAGTGAGATAAATAATTGGAAGATATTTTGAAGTTATGGCGCAAAGAGCAAACCGGAACCGTTCTTGCAAACAAAAAGTTTAGTCGTAGTTTAAAATGCAAGAAACTCCCTTCATGACTCAAAATTTTCTCAGCCTTAATTTTCAATTTGACTTAGGGAAGTTTTTTTAACTAATGTATAATTAATTTATAAATTGAATTCAAAAGCTTATAGATTTTTGAACATTTTTTTGTTAAATGCATAAAGTAGGTTAAGAGAAATAATTTAAAGTTAAAGCCTAAATATTTGGAGCTCGAAATAGGCAAATAATAAAACTATTCACAGGTCTTGTTCAATGATTTCGTCTAAACACCGTATTAATTGAAATTGAATAAAAACAGACTACCAAAGCAGTTTTAATTTGTCAGGATATAGGAACTGGGCATGTCTTGCATTTTAATTTTAATCTGCATCTTAGAAAGAATAAACATGAAATAAGGCATTAATCAGAAAGCAATGGAATTATCTGTGAATTGCGAAATTTTAGTACTTTGAGCCACCAACAGAGGGATCGTAGTTTTTTAAAAGGCAATAATTTGGTGGTTAAAAGTAGAGAACAAAATTCTGCTCTACTTAAACTGCTCCGAATGCATATACAGAAAAAAGAGCTCCCCCCCCCCCCCTCACCAATTCCATTCACCCTTCTACCAGCGGTGTTTACAGCAATTTCTCCAAGGGGAGAGAATATTTGAAGCAGCGCCATTGCTTTTTGATAATGCTGAAGCTTCTTAGACTGCATTTCAGTTTTTCTAGGGTCCTTTATTTTTAAAATGTATTTCTTAGGAAAAAAAATAGCGATTTTAGGCAACCTTTTAATTTGTTGGGCTAATTTATAAATAATGCGAAAGAACAAAAGTTGTCTCTCTAGAAAATTCAATATCCAATGTGAAAATTCTGTACGGATTATGACAAAAACTAAAAAAATTCATATTATTCTTTAAAGACAATTAACCCTCGCTGGAATTTTGCGATTACCGTATTTGCCGGCGTATACAGGGTGATTCAGAATTCATCATCAATATTTGGTGGGGAGGTAGGTAATAAGAAACGAAGGAGCATGGGTGCATATGCCATGTAGTAGGGCAAAATGACCCCAGTTCAATGATGGAAAGAACACATAAGAAGGAAGTGGTAAGGAAAAAACATTTATTATCTTACATGTAACATTTCTTTGCCTTGGTTGTACAGACTTACAAGAGGTGCTCGAACTGCCGACCATGTGCTAGAATGCATGACTCACAACGGCGTTGCATGGACAGCCGGACCCTGTGGAAGATGCCTGGCATTTCCCAGATGTTTGAGGCAGCAACTGATATGCGTGCTACAAGATCCATAGCACTATCAACAGGGGTCTCGTACACCATGTTTTTCATAGCACCCCATACAAAGAAATCGATTGGAGATAAATCCAGTGAACGTGGTGGCCAAGAAACCGGTCCACCGCGGCCAATCCATTGACCACCAAACTGTCTGCATAGGTAAGCATGCACAGCATTTGCGAAATGTGCAGGAGCACCATCATGCTTGAACCACATTCGCCGGAGACTACCATCAGGAACCTCGTTCAGAAGATCCGGTAACACAGTCTGAAGAAATGTTAGGTACTTGGCACCGTCCAAACGGGATGGTAGTAAATACGGGCCCAACAAACAGTCACCGACAATCCCAGTCCACACACTGACAGCAAAATGTTGTTGCGCAGCTCCAGGTCTTGTACCGTGTGGGTTCTGATGAGCCCACACATGCCAATTGTGTGTGTTGAAGACACCCTCTCGAGTGAACAACGCCTCATCGGTGAAAAGAACATACGTTGGGAAATTGGGATCAATGGCTGTTCTCTGCATGAACCACTGACAAAAAATAACACGCTTGGGATGGTCGTCTGCTGCCAATAATTGCACTCTTTGCAGATGAAACGGATGTAACCCTTCATCGTGTAATATCCGCCACGCTGTTGCTTGCGAAATTCCAAACTGCCTAGCCATACCTCGTGTGCTAGCACCAGGTTGTTCCTCGATTTCCTGTAGGACAGCTTCCTCTACTGCTACTGTCCATGCCGATCTGCGCCTCCCTCGATTAACATTACTAGCAGCAAACGATCCTGTTTCATGCAGTTGGCGATGAATACGTGAAAACATTTGATGCTGTGGCACACGGCGGTTTGGGAAGCACGCTGCATACAATTGCCTGGCTCAAAGACATCTTTCTCCTGCCGCACCGTAAGTTACATGCATATCTGCACATTCATTCCACGTATACCGGTTCATGTTACTTCTGCAAATTCACCTTGTCGAATGACAACTGACTGCACGCGTCAAACAGCTGTGCTTCTGTATGAGAGGTGTGTACACACAGCGCCCTCTACACCACCATGCGTTCGTCTGCCCCCATACTTTCCTATGTGAAATCTCTTTCTTTTCTTATTCCCTTCCTCCCCACTAAATATTGATGATGAATTCTGAATCACCCTGTAGAACGCACCGGCATATTAAACGCATCCCCTTTTTTAGACACATTTTTAAGGAAAAAAAAATTTCCACATTGTTTCATGAATTTCCATAAAGATTTACTGTACTCATTTTATAGTTATTTATGTATGCAAAAAATGTAACTAGGGAACATTGTAATTTGGTACCTTTTAATGTCCATCCTCAAAACCCAGAAATTCATCTCCAGAGCTAAATGAAGAATCACTTGAAGCCTCTTTTTCAGAAACTGAGTCTTCGTATAACAAGTCATCCTCTGTGCCATCAAGTGAGTTACTAATACCACATTTCTTAAATGACTTTACAACTGTCTCATGTTTCACAGCATTCTATGAAGTTTTGACCCATTTACAAATCTGCAAAATGCTAGGCCTCTTCCTTCTTCCTGATGGTGTCACTTCAAAATCTGTAAACTGCATCCAACTGTTCCATTTCTCCTTCATGAATCCTTTAAATGGTTTATTAATGCAGACATCTAAAGGTTGAAGCTGGCTCGTTAGTCCACCTGGAATTACAGTTAACTGAGTTTTAAGTTGGTTGATTTTATTTTTTACAGCTCCTGTTCTATGACTCCGAAACTGATCCCATACTAGCAAGGCAGGTTTCTTTAGTAGTCCACCAGGACGCCTAGACCACACATTGTCTATCCACAACTTCATCCCCCCTTCATCCATCCAGTCCTTAGGATGAACGTGCACAAACACACCTTTAGGCAGTTTTTCCTTTTGAAAATCAAAAGAGGCGTCAATTTTGTTCCATTGGCACAACAAGACAACACGACTGTGTAGTGCGTTTTCTCATGTCCACAAGTTTTAACTAACAATAACACTTCTTACACCTTTGGAGTCTACTGTTTTGTTTGAGGGTACATCGAACGTCAGTGGGACCTCATCCATGTTTCCTATTTGTGAAAGTTCAAAATTTCCTCTTTTTCTTGCATTAATGACAAATTTATGGAACTCGATAATCTTGTCTTCATATTCTGTTGGCATCTTTTGTGCTATTTTTGTTTTAGTCCGCATACGTAAGTCATTTCTCTTCTTGAATCTAGAACACCATGACGTTGTTCCTGTAAAATCAGCGATGCCTCTGTTAGTAGCTATCACTCTTGCTTGTTGAATAGTCATTTTTGTGGAAACTGAAAATACCGAGCTTCAGTGGTCTAATATCCAAGTTTTTAATTCTTCTTCTAGTTCCGGCCATTTTGTAATTCCATGTCGCAGATTATGTTTATTACGCATAGCTTTTTTTAGGTCTTCTTCCTGTCTTCTCCAAGTTATCATCATCTTTTCTGTTGGCGGTGATCCGAAATTCCTCTCTGCTGCCCTGTTTCCGTGTTCTTTGGCATACTCAATCACTCGTAGCTTGAATGCAATATCATAGCAGAATCTGCGTTGTTTTTGAGCCATGTTTCGCAGCAAAAACACGAGAAAGCTTCTTCGGTACTAAAAGTTTACGTTTTTGTTTGCCTTGAGGTGCTGTAATCGGTAACGACGCGCCATGCTCGCGCTTTTCGAAAAAATATGCTGGTGAAATGTGATCACGCATGCGCACATTGCATGAATCTTAACCTTGAGATGTTAGTGTATCTGAACTCTATTTTACTGGAATGCTCCCTCTATCAGTAGTGAAGCTTAAAATATATCACGCAACTTATTATTTTTACAGAACAGAAAAAAAATATGGAAACGATTTATTTGAAACCACTCTTTCACAAAAGGACAAAATGCAAGAGAATACTTATATATGTATATTGATATAAACCAAAAGTTTTAGACTGAAATTTCAACTCATAATTTTGATTACCGGCGCATAAGACGCACCCCATATTTTAGGCGTATTTTGAGGGGAAAAAAGTGCGTCTTATATGCCGGCAAATACGGTAATTAACGCAATTAAGGATTAGTTATGCGATGAAAATTTGAAACGGAAATATTTAATTTCACCAAAATAGCTCAATTTACATATTCCAATAAAAGCAATCTTTTTTAAATACATTTTCAACAAAAATTTAGTTATGCAAAATCTTTGTAATACAAGCAAATAATCTTCCAGTTTTCTTATAAATTAAAAAACAACACACTTCCACTTTTTTAGCTGGGAGCAATTGCTACTTCTGGAACATCTTTCTCCTCATAGAATGATATGAAATTTTACATTTTTTATTATAAATCGTTAGAAACATGCGTTAAAAGTTCTCCCTTTTCAAAATCTTTCATCGTTATGGGGCTTTGTAAAGAATTGGATTGCGTACAAAAATGAATGAATGTGCATACAAAAAAGCGAGACAGCTATAATAGACTTAAATACAAAAAACAATTAACTATTAATGAAGAATTTTGTTTAAGAATAAATAACAACACGACATAATTAAAATAAAAATTATCCAACTGAATTAGGTTTCTATCAAATTTACTCAATTCACATCTAATCTGAATCTTTCATCTGCCCTGAGTCTAGATCATGAAACCGATTCCTCAAATAAGGACCACGTATCTTGAAGGGAGTCCTTAAATTTTCAGCGGCGTATTAGAGAAAAAGCGTAGCTTGAAAGAGGTATTGTGAGAGATTCCTCTGTTACCTTCCTCTGCGATTATTCTGCCTCTATGTCTGTGAGAAAGTGGCAAGTCGTCATTAAAAAATGATAACAGAGAATCATTAAAAGGGCACTGTGCCATGACGTAATCTGCAGCAATAAATCATATCCGTTTGCAATATCTGAATGGCAACCTTAGAAACAATTCAATAAAACCGAGACATCCACAGTACATTGATCATTTCACTCAAGATAACGAACTAGCAGTAATATTATCGAAAATGTCACAGCTTCCATTAATTAATATGCTTGAAGTGGATGTTCAGTTGACTGTATGCAGGCATGGTGACCTGAGGAGATCAGCTTTTTAGTGGGCTTGATGTTAAAAGTGTGCTATCGAACAGCTGAAAAAAGTTGTTGCATGATGGGTGCATTCTTGTTTTGGGCGGGGGTGTCTCAGTCGGTAGCGCGCCAGGCTCGTAATCTGTAGTTCCCAGGTTCGAGTCCCAGCTGGGTCAGCGTTGAGATTTGTCTCCGCAAAATTCCCCGCCCTGCCCACGGTCAGTAGGGGACACCGATGGGCTTGGAAAGGCCGCCGTCCGTCGGATGGGATGTTAAGCCGTGGCCCCGTGTGCGAGAGAGCCATACCCTGTCCACGTTAAAGAACACGCTGGATGGCCTTGACGGGAGGCTACCATCTGTCTCCCAACAGCTGTTCCAGTGGGTCCCCTCCCCCAACCTTCTCTGAGCCTTCGGGGTCCATGTGACCTGGCCATTTAGCCCATGGTGTGCAAAAAAGTGCCACTCAGAGGTAAAACAACCGCAAACAACCGCATTCTTGTTTTACTAGGTTTTCTGTGTCATATTGCTATTAGGAATATGTCGAATAAGCCGATGGCCTATCAGCGAAACAGCATTCTGTCGATTCTGATATTGTGACATGATCACATTTTGTATCTCGATTCATAGAAGGTAAAACAAGCTAGGATTTTTTAGTTCCCTCAATTCCCCGCTGTTAGTGGTACGAGTAATCCTCACTTCAGTGGCGATACGAAGAATTTATGTTCTGGGAGGGAACACCATGCCCCTCAAGGTTACTAAGCCATCACGACAGAAATCAAACACTCAAAAAACGATTCTCTTTTTAGCTCGTTTTCCCTTTGGCTATCTCCGTAGAATTTCAAATTTTTTGTTTTTGCAAAAAAATTAGAAAATTTCTTATTTACTTGGACATAGATAGTGACGAAATATTAGAATTAGTCTTTTTCGAATTTTACAGTAGTTTTTATTTCCACCATTACAAGATGATTAATTTTAAAAATGGTAATGGCCGAGTGGTTAGCACGCTTGGTTACTGATCTAAGGGACCTGGGTTCGAGCCCCGGATTCGGCATGGATGTGTGTGTCGTTTTTCTGCTGAGGTCCTGCCATCCTCTCAGATCTCCTACTGTGGCATATAAACTGACAGGCTCCTGTCAGACCTCTGTGGCAAGCAGCTGCTTGAGGGGGTATTTATTTATTTTATTTATAAAATTTCAACCATTATACCAAACGCTATTTTTTATATAAATTTGAATTTTAGGTGTCAAGGAGTTTACTGTCTCTGTAATGATTGGTCCGGTTAATGATCTAGAAGAGGCAAATTATTCTTTTTAAGAGATAAATTAAAACCCTTTTTGTTTGATAAACAAATTTAAATTATTATTGTTAGTTTATGAATCCCCCCATTAGTTTCCCATTTTCCCATTAGAGGGGACTATAGCAAGAAAACGAAAAACTTCGTTTTAAATGAACATTTGATATTCCCCTTCCACTACTTCTTATTCAATTTTCTTTGGTGCACAGAGAAAGTGCGAATTAAAGTCTGTTGGTCCCTTTGAAGTTGAAATTCAAATAATTGATTTTAACTGCAATCAAGTTAAAGTGTGTTCTGAGTAGAAATATTTAAAATCCGTAGTTGTGAATAAATGCATTGTGGTGCTTCTTAGTCTATGTTAAATGAAGAATGTGTTTCTTACCAAAATTATAATATATTCCTTCCATTACTTGTAAATAGCAAAGGCGGTGAAATTTCTTGCTCTACAAGGGATCATTTAAAGAAGTGTGAAGGATTTTCCTGTAAGGCACATAAGAAATCGCTGAAGGAGAATTTTCTATTTTGTTTTCAAGGTCATGTGAGTTTTGATGCAAATGGAAAGTTAGCTATTTAGTAAGAAATTATCGATGATCCATATCAGTGTTTTTCAAAACTGTGTTTCTCAGAACCTTGGGGGTTTTGCGGAACATTTCCGTAGTTTACGAAAAGAAACTGGAAGGTTTAATATCGGTAAAATCCACTGAAGTATTTTCATCAAACAATTAAAAATATACAAGAGAAGAGATATTTTCATGATAAAAAACGATCTTAATAATAGAACTAATGATGCTAACTAGCTAACGAATCCATCTTATTGATTTGCTGGTGAAAAAAATCTAGAATTTTGCCTTCTTTTAACATTAAATTTAAAAATATTTCCTTTATTTGTTTTATTAACAAATAAATAAAGCAAAAATTTTTTAATTTATTGATTTTTTTCTTTCAAATTTTTATTACTTTTATAGGGATTATGTTTATTAAATATAATAAAATAAAATAAATACCCCCTCAAGCAGCTGCTTGCCACAGAGGTCTGACAGGAGCCTGTCAGTTTATATGCCAAAGTAGAAGATCTGAGAGGATGGCAGGACCTCAGCAGAAAAGCAACATATACAACCATGCCTTATCCGGGGCTCGAACCCAGGTCCCTTAGATCAGTAGCCAAGCGCGCTAACCACTCGGCCAAGGGTTCCTGAAAAAGCAATCCTAACTACAAGGTTTCCGTATCCTGAAGCGGTTTGATGACCATTGATGAAAATGGTTAATTTTTAACAAGACAGTTTTCGCAGTAACAAATATTCTTCTCAGCCCATTGAATAAATTGACAGATTTTGTCCAACTGAATTTATTAAGTTATCATTAATTGAAGAATTAATAGACTCACTTAACATCTTCATAATGTAGATATTAGAAGACAAGTATTTACAGTAAAACCTTGCTAACTCAAATTAATAAGGGAAAGGGGTAGTCCGTATTAGTCAAAAGTTCCAATCATAATGAAATACAGTTATATATTTAAAGTTGTAGTTCATAAAAACAAACAAATAAAAAAAATATAAGCGATAAATTAACTAGATGGTATTAAGACGTAAATATGGCATTAGAAAAACCAGTGTTTTTTGAAAATGTGTAGGAAGGATATATTCAAAACAAAATTGAATGCAAAGAACCGGAAACTTTTCCATCTCTGGTCTGTTTCTCAGCAAACACATACAACGTCCAATTAATATATCCTTATCACCAGAAATAAAAATGTCATTGGGAGTCTTAAAAAAAAGAATAATTCCTATTCATTTCCCTTGCTTAATGCATCGCTCTAAATCTATTAGGAAAAGGTTTCAAGCAGATGTACATTTTTTAAATCACAAACAATAAAGATTTGTTTTCTGGTGGAAAGGATAGATGTATTAAGATTTTTAAAACGTGTTACATTAATGTTTTATGTTTATCGTATTCTTAATTCACTCGATAATGGAGCACGATCGTAATCTGACGTTTCCAGGTTCGAATCTCCACTGCGCCTGCGTTGCAATTTTCCCTACAAACGCCCTCTCTCTCAGAATGAATAAACCGATGAGCTTCGAACTACTGTCGTCCGTCAAAAGATACTTTATGCTGTGGCTCAGTGTGCAGGACAATGGCCGTCCTGCATACTGAACCACAGTGTGTTGTGAGGACTCTCATATATAGTATATAGTTCAATTCGTGACATATAGTAGAGAGTTTATTTCGTATACAGGAGTATGGCACTCCTCTATATTAAAAAAAATGCAAGACTGCCTTGACAGGAGTGTTCTATCATCTGTCTCCTAACAGTTGTCCAGTAGATCTCCATTTCCCTATCCAGCTCTGATATTTTGGTGTCCTTCCAAATTCTGTGGTTTGATTAAGGAACACACTAGTTGAATCATAAATGTCCCATTAGTGACATTTTGAGTCTATTAATACGAAATCATCACAGCTTCTTCTAAAACGCTATCTTGAAAGTAGGTGGTAACGTTGGGCGCTAAAAATACTAAGCTTGATCTAACGGAATCTGTATTTTACCTATTCCTCAATTAGGTATGTCCAAACCGACAGACCTGTTAATCAAATGACTCGATACTGTTCTTGCACACACTACGATCGAGCCAACTCTTCGATTGAGGCCGATGAAGCTTATTTACGCCACTTCGGTGTCTTTTCAGTAGGGATATTTGTATCAGAGTACTGAACTTTGATAAGCATCTCAGATACAATTAAACCAACCTTAAACTAAAACTACTAACTGTCCAAGATCACGTGTCTGTCTTTCTACCATAATCCGGAAATGACACCCTTCCCTTTTGTAATGGATTATTCAACAATAATCAAGATCCGTTTAGGAGCTTCCCATTTGGTTTCTGTGGTTCTGAAGGAGTCAGGGATTTTCATTCTAGAAAAGTAAATGGCGACAAAATCCCCCGTGCCGCAAATTCTTTTCACATATGCCTGCTGAAACCTTAACTTCAGTTTAACTCCTATTAAAAAAATGAGTTAATGTTTTCACTTTGTCGTATATCCATTTGTCTCTCTACATATATATATTAGATAAATATCAGCTAAATACACTGAAAGTCCAATTATACACTCCACATCCATTCACAAGACTGCCCTACTCCACTACAATAAGTGACCAACCGAAACTCCTTCCTTGCTATAAATAGATCAGATACCAACCTGCTGTATATAGTACCTGTGATTGTTATGATGGGTAAATACGGCGATATGAGCGATATCGAACGTGGGCAGATAGTAAGTGCGATGAAGATGGGGTACTCCATATCGTGACTGCAGAATGTCTGAGGTTTCTGCATGTAACCGTCACACATATGTACCAAGACTACATCAAAATCTGAAGCAACCAGGAAAAATGTGGCCATAACCAGGTCGTTGATGTTTGAGGTGAGTACTACCTCTGCAGTATCGTAATAGACAACAGTGTCGGCATTCAATGACAGGGAAGCTACAAATATGTGACGGTACGACTGGGATTTAGCAACCAATACCCACATCGAGTACCTTTTTAACAGCATGTCACAAGGCTAATGAGGCTGCAGTGGGCAAATGAACATGGCCAATGGACTGTGGAAGATTGGAAATGTGTACCTTTGCCCAATGAATCGAGGATGCATAGACCATATGACACCCCAATTGTCAAGTCAGGGTGTTACAAGTTGGCGGAGGTGGTATAATGTTCTGGGGTGTGTTTATGTGGACCACTTGGGGGTCCCTCGTATCTATTGAGACCATCATCACCACACTTGTGAAAGGTTATGTTGATGTGCTCACCAATCACCTACACCCATTCATGGCTATTCATTTCCCATATCAGGATGCCTTCTCTCAACAAGACAACACCCATTCTCATAGCTCCTATTTGGTGAAGGATTGGCTGGAGGAGCATTCCAGTGAGTTCAAAACCCTCGAATGGCCTCTCACTCTCTAGATTTGAACCCTATTGAGCATCTGCGAGATGAAATAGAGCGATGCATTCAAGCCCGAAACCCACCACCTGCAACTCTCAGAGTTTTATGAATGGCTGTCCTAGAATCATGGTTCACAATACTATCCAAACCTTTCCAACACATGGTAGGGTCCATGTCACGACATGTTGCTGCTGTTGTGAGGGCGAAATGTGGACTCACACATCCACCTTTCATCCTCATAACTAGGTGGGTTTCTATCATAAATGGGGCGGGGGTGGCTCAGTCGGTAGCGCGCCAGGCTCGTAATCTGTAGTTCCCAGGTTCGAGTCCCAGCAGGGTCAGCGTTGAGATTTATCTCCGCAAAATTCCCCGCCCTGCCCACGGTCAGTAGGGGACACCGATGGGCTTGGAAAGACCGCCGTCCGTCGGATGGGACGTTAAGCCGTGGCCCCGTGTGCGGGAGAGACATACCCTGTGCACGTTAAAGAACACGCTGGATGGCCTTGACAGGAGGCTACCATCTGTCTCCCAACAGCTGTTCCAGTGGGTCCCCTGCGCCAACCTTCTCTGAGCCTTCGGGGTCCATGTGACCTGGCCATTTAGCCCATGGTGTGCAAAAAAGTGCCGCTCAGACCCAAAACCAAAACCCAATCTATCATAAATGCCCTTTCAGTGTGTATTAAAGTGAGTGAGTGATTGATTAAGCGATGGAGTCAAAGAATGAGTCAATGAGCGGAATTAACAACGCAAGTTCTAACTACTGTATATACGAAAATGGCAGAATTCTCAAAGTTTGCACTAAGGGTTAATATGGTAGTAGGGTCTCATAAAAAATTATAAAATATCTGATCTTGCGTGTCACTAATACGTAATCGTAATCTGACGTTTCCAGGTTCGAATCTCCACTGCGCCTCTCTCTCTGAGAATGATCGATGGAAGCCTGATTTTCTTGAGCTAGGAACATGACAGCTTATATCTAGGAGTAATTCACTTAAAAAAGAAACTGAGAATGGATAAAATATTTGCAATTTGTCGTGTTTTTCAAGGTCAAATTTCGATCTTAGATCTATGTGTGCTAAGAAGGTAAAATGTGGTTCTTTGAGGGGAGGTACTATCTGGTTTCGTACTTTTAAAATCAAACTATGATGCAATTTCAGTCTGCAACCTCTGCAAACAACCCCACCTGCTCTTAAGGCATGGATTCTGGTGAAATTTTAATTTCGATCGGCAGCTTTATAATATTTATGAAGGCAGAACTCAAATCTCGGCCGTCATTGTGTATTGGTTGTATTTTCCTATAGAGTAGATAGTTCATTTCGTGAATCAATCAGTATATCCACAGATGTATGTCTTCACTTTGAAGTTAATAAATCAGTATAGGTTTGTGGAAAAAACTAGTTTAGTTGAGGTGCGGGATTCGAACTCACGTCTCACCAGATTCCTGCCAGAGTATTCTAAGACCACTAAACTAACGCCGCCTCCGTCGTTTTGCCACTAATGTGAACGATCGTTCTTCCGTCACTTTTTCTCCTGGCGCCATCTATGATCGGGAAAGGCAACTTTACTCTTTTATGTTACACTTAATAATAAATAAATAAATAAAATAAATACCCCCTCAAGCAGCTGCTTGCCACAGAGGTCTGACAGGAGCCTGTCAGTTTATATGCCATAGTAGAAGGTCTGTGAGGATGGCAGGACCTCAGCAGAAAAACAACACAAACATCCATGCCTTAACCCAGGGCTCGAACCCAGGTCCCACTTAATAAGCTATAAATAAATAAGTAACTCACGCTAAAGGGTTCCTAATGAAATAATGATGACGGAGTTGGGGTTAGTTTAGGTGGTCTTAAACCAGGGTTCGAATCCCGCAAGTTGGCAAAACTGATTTTTTCCGCAATTGATTTACTGACTGTAAGGTCAACAGGTAATCCTGTGGATTTACTATTTATTGATTATTTCATTAATAACTCTTTAGCAGGAATGACTTACTTGATTTATTGTACCTTATCAAATGCAACATTAAAGAGGAAAGTTTCCCGTTGCCGATCATACATGGCGGCATGAGCAACAATGACGGGAAATTGATCACACTTTAGCGGAAACACGACGTTAGTTTCATAGTCTTAGAACACCCTGACATGAATCTCGACAGATGTGGGTTCGAATTCCGCTAGTTGGCAAGATTCATTTTTTTCCCAGAAAACATTTTGTTCTCTTGAATATTATTTTTAAATAGAAGTGAAAATGATCAGCTTGTTATAAATTAGATGGATAAGTATAGATTCCTACAGCAATTGTAGGAACTGATTCAAAATCATTGGAAGATTAAGATCGCTAAAGGCCCTATGCGCAGAGGAATCGAGGCACGGAAGATTTGAATTGGTCCCAACTGTGTTGAAGTATGTGGTGGTGATCGAAAAAAAAATACCCCTCAAGCAGCTGCTTGCCACATAGGTCTGACAGGAGTCTGTCAGTTTATATGACATAGTAGAAGATCTGAGAGGATGACAGACCTCAGCAGAATAACAAGACAAACGTCCATGCCTTATCCGGGGCTCGAACCCAGGCCCTGTAGATCACTAGCCAAGCGCGCTAACCACTCGACCATGGGTGGTGATCATAGGTAGATTAAGTTAAGTTAGCTAAAGGCCATATTGCGCGGAAGATTCGAATGGGTCCTGTCTTGGAGTGTGTATGTGTTGGTGGCGATAAGTGATAGATTAATAAAACCAAAGACCCTAGGCACGGATGATTCGAAGGGATCCCAACTGTCTTGAAGTGTGTATGTAGTGGTGGTGGTGATCAGCAGTAGATTAAGATAGCTAAAGGCCTTAGGCACGGATGATTCCAATTGGTCCCAACTGTCTTGGAGTGTGTATGTGGTGGTGATCAGTGGTAGATTAAGATAGCTAAAGGCCCTATGCGCGGATGATTCGTATGGCTCCCAACTGTTTTGGAGTGTGTATGTGTTGGGAAGTGTGTGTGTGTGGTGATGTTGGGAAGGAGAGTACTATTTCTACAAAAAGTTTTGCAACTTACGAATGGGAAAAATGCATAGAGCCGATTAAATAAATTGAATAACAGAAATGCATAAATAAAGAATTTATTTTAAACTTCCGCATACTGAAAAATTGACAAAACTTAATTTTAAACTGGAAATAAATGTTCACTTTATGTTTAGCAAAGATCTCTTCATATGTGGCGTTAAGTAACGACACGAGATGTGTACATAAATAGTAGATTTTACCGATTGTGAAATAGTTTACTATATAATATGTTCGGGGGGGGGGGGGGGGGGCAAAAAATGAGTTTTTATGTCCCCATGAGTGTCGAGGCTCTAGGGGACCGATTGTGAAATAGTTTACTATATAATATGTTCGGGGGGGGGGGGGCAAAAAATGAGTTTTGATGTCCCCATGAGTGTCGAGGCTCTAGGGGAGGACCTCAAGCACTTTTGCGATGCATTAATAGGGTATCAAAAGAAGAAAATAGTGACATAAAAAGTGTTAACGGATGTAAATATACAGATACGGCGCTGATAAAATGGTGACTTTCCCATGTTAAGTCAATGGTGAGTTATATTCGAATTTCCGTAATTTTTACAATAAGCCTTATTCAGGAAAATATAGCTAGATAAATTGAAATCATTCAAATATATCTAATTATCGATTTTGAACAAATATTTGGGTATTTAAAGAGTTATGGAAACTCGAATACTAAATAGCAATAGAGTCAGGCCTAAGAAACATTTGTAAAATTGATAATTCTTCAAAGAACTATTTGCACAAAATTAAAACATACATTTATTTTATTAAATGATATGAAATAATACCTAGAAAGTTTTAATTTATTTCTGAGGTGAATTTTTATTATTGACATCTCTCCATAAGTACTGAACGGATATTATTCAAAATCGAAATTTCGACACTTTATTGACATCTTCTATTTATCTTCAGTCATACGTTTCTATAAATATTTATATGCCCAGTTACGAAGCCTCGAAATTGATTCTCCATTGATATAAGATAAGGATGTTTGCATTTTTCTGTTCATTGCTATATGTGATAGTGCATAAAAATAATTCTTTCCATTTGCTGTGATCTTAAATTTAGAGTCTCCTTAACAAGTACCTGTAGTGTAGTGGTTATCACATCCGCCTAACACGCGGAAGGTCCCAGGTTCGAGACCTGGCAGGTACAGCAATTTTTTTTTTTTTTCCCACTACTCAAGGCTTTACCATATGTTATTTATTCCCAACCAATTTACTCTTTTTCCATTTTTGGTCATTTATTTACAAAATAATTACATTTTTTACCATTTATATACGAAATAATTACATTTTGGTTACTATTAAAATTAATTTGTATCGAAAATAGGGAGAAAAAAATTTTCATTTTTTATTGGTGACACAGAAACTTTATTGCATGAGTGATTTTCATTTACAACATTATTTTTAAAAAATGCATTTTTGAAATTTATTTCTTAATTATTTTTATTAATTTTTTTAGCCGCAGTCGCACATTATCAATATCTGTCACACGTCTACCAAGAAAATAAAAAATTTCGTAACGTAAAAAACAGAATTTTCCCACTGGAATTTCATATTTTATGGGACAAACGTCTCTATTATCTTACAACATCAGAAATGAATTATACGAAAGACATTACAACAAGATAAAACTCTTTTCGTAGAGTTACAGCATTGAAGAGTTATGGGTTGGGTTGTTTTACCTCTGAGCCGCACTTTTTTGCACATCATGGGCTAAATGGCCAGGTCACATGGACCCCGAAGGCTCAGAGAAGGTTGGGGGAGGGGACCCACTGGAACAGCTGTTGGGAGACAGATGGTAGCCTCCCGTCAAGGCCATCCAACGTGTTCTTTAACGTGCATAGGGTATGGCTCTCTCCCGCACACGGGGCCACGGCTTAATGTCCCATCCGACGGACGGCGGCCTTTCCAAGCCCATCGGTGTCCCCTACTGACCGTGGGCAGGGCGGGGAATTTTGCGGAGATAAATCTCAACGCTGACCCAGCTGGGACTCGAACCTGGGAACTACAGATTACGAGCCTGGCGCGCTACCGACTGAGCCAATTTGAAGAGTTATGTAAAGCATTCCAAACACTTTTCATTCTTTTACTTTTTTTTAATTCATTTTTTTACATTTCAAACACTTTTCCTTTTTTGTGTGAATATGAGCATGTAAAAAAGTAGTTGCCACTTTCTAACCTTTATTTAAATTGAATTTTACATTTAATTTTTATTTGATAAAAAGAATTAGAGAATTCATATTTTATCACAATGGAAAACAAAATTTGATATTTCGTTAATTTTTTAAATAAGTTTTTTATAAAAAAATTTATTTTTACAGAAATCTATCCTAAATCCTGAATTTCAAATATTTTAACGTAGTTCTTAAAATAGTTTTGGAAGGCGCTATTTGCTGCGAATGCCTCTCCTAACAAACTTATAAAAATATCACCGATACTAAAATGATTATTTACTCAAATTTCTAAATGGTATGCATCTACTTTATTAAATGGTTTGAAATAATACTTGTTAGGTTTTTAATGATTTCTCAGGTAAAAATTATGGTGCACTGTTGAAGTTAAATATTCAAATTTCTAACCCTCTTTGCTGAGGGCCTGTCATCCTCTCAGACCTTCTACTATGGCATATAAACTGACAGGCTCCTGTCAGACCTCCGTGGCAAGCAGCTGCTTGAGGGGGTATTTATATATATTTTTTTATTAAATCCTGAACGAATGTTATCGCAATTGGAGACTTTGATCGATTAGATTGATATCTTTATCTTCAGTCATATATTCCTGTAAAAAAGTTTACAAATTACGGGGCATTGGATTTGGAAACATTGGAAATTCTGTTGTTATTGTGTTGTCGTTTTTTGCTTTGAAAAATATACGAATTTTTGTTAATAAAAGAAATAAATAAATACCCCCTCAAGCAGCTGCTTGCCACAGAGGTCTGACAGGAGCCTGTCAGTTTATATGCCACAGTAGGAGATCTGAGAGGATGGCAGGACCTCAGCAGAAAAACGACACACACATCCATGCCTAATCCAGGGCTCGAACCCAGGTCCCTTAGATCAGTAGCCAAGCGTGCTAACCACTCGGCCACGGGACGGTTTAGCATTCCGTAAAAAAACCTAAACATCATTCGTCGTCATCATCATCCTCAAGCAGCCATGAGCTACGGAGGTCCAACCACACCGTGCAATTTAATTCTCCAAGCATGTCTGTCCTGATCTGCATCTGCTGCATCTGGCCACTGCACACCAATTCTAACAATGTCCTGTTTGACATTGTCTGCCCACCGCATCCTAGTCTCCCCCTCTTTCTGAGGCCTTTAGTCACACTGTTCATAACCCTATTCGTTATTCTATAATTATCCCTACGGGCCACATGGATTAAACCGCCGGAGTCTCTGTCTGGACAATATGCTGCTTAAAGGGGGTTGCCGACTCCTTTGCTTAACCTCATCTTGGGCATTAGGTAGTCCAACTTTGTAACTAATGATGAGGTTAGGCAAAGAAGTTAGATGCTTTTGATTCTAGATGCTTACGTAGTATCTTGATCATTAGGTGGTTCAACGTTTCCTGTTATCTTGTTTACAAAGTGTCCAAGTTTCACTACCATAACCTAACCCTAGAAAGAACCAAACTATTATATAGTCTAATTTTAGTCTTTAAGTGTATACGCCTATTTCTCCACACTCTCCATAGATTCTTAAAAGTCACGGCAGCAATTCCTATTCGTCTGTTAATCTCATGACGCACATCACCAGTATCTGTTGGGGCGGGGGTGGCTCAGTCGGTAGCGCGCCAGGCTCGTAATCTGTAGTTCCCAGGTTCGAGTCTCAGCTGGGTCAGCGTTGAGATTTATCTCCGCAAAATTCCCCGCCCTGCCCACGGTCAGTAGGGGACACCGATGGCCTTGGAAAGGCCGCCGTCCGTCGGATGGGACGTTAAGCCGTGGCCCTTGTGCGGGAGAGCCATACCCTGTGCACGTTAAAGAACACGCTGGATGGCCTTAACGGGAGGCTACCATCTGTCTCCTAACAGCTGTTCCAGTGGATCCCCTCCCCCAACCTTCTCTGAGCCTTCGAGGTCCATGCGACCTGGCCATTTAGCCCATGGTGTGTAAAAAAACGCCGCTCCGAGGTAAAACAACCCAATCCACCCTACCTGTTAAAAATTTCTCTTTTAGGGGAGGAATGAAATGGACATAGTTCCAATAGACAGCAGCCTTTCCAAGCCCATCGATGTCCCCTACTGACCGTGGTCATGGCGGAAATTTTTACGAAAATAAAGCTCATTGCTGGAACTGTAGGGACTCGAACCTGGGAACTGCAGATTACGAGCCTGGCCCGCTACCGACTAACCCACCTCCGCTGCACGCTATAGCATGAGCAGATATTTTAGTAATAGACTAGTAGAGGCAACACTGTTATAAAAAACAGCTGTCTGTAACGCACATAACTTAAAATTTTGGCTACAATTTGAAGGTCATTAATCGCGAATTATCAAACTAGGGTGACGAGACGCCCCTGGAAAACTGGTCATTCCAGTTCACAGATCGCAATTAAATTTTAAAAACTCACCTTATCTTCTTCTGCAAATCTGTTCAACCTACTTAAGCAGCTGTTGACACGAGGAATCTGTCAGTATAATATATATAGAATATCTGTGAGGATGACGAGACCTCAGCAGAAGAAAAATATCATGCTTTTTACCTCGGGCTCGAATTCATCGTGCTAGTCACCCGATCAACAAGACAAGCCGAAGTTACCGGGCAAAATCTCAATGCCAGCATCACTGGTACCTCAAATGCAGAAGCAAAAGATTATGAATTTGCACTTACTGAGGCAACTCCTGATTCAGAAACTTGTTGCCAGTATAACGGAAGCGAGTTAACGAAAGAAATTTGGTAAAATGAAAATTCTTAATCTTCCAGTTATGTCAGGAAACCTACTGTGGGACTGACTTAAGTACATCGTTGCCACCACAGTGGAATACCTCTTCCTAATGTAAATTCTTAGAGATGCCGGCAATTGTGCATCGGGTTGAACCACAAGGACCCCGAAGGTTCATAGGTTTGGAGAAGGGTTGGGTTGCTTCTGAGCGGCACTTTTCTGCACACCATGGACTAAATGGTCAGGTCACAAGGACCCCGAAGGCTCAGAGGTTGGGGGAGGGGACTCACTGGAACAGCTGTTGGGAGACAGATGGTAGCCTCCCGTCAAGGCCATCCAGCGTGTTCTTTAACGTGCACAGGGTATGACTCTCCCACACACGGCTTTACGTCCCATCCGACGGACGGTGACCTTTCCAAGCCCGTCGGTGTCCCCTACTGACCGTGGACAGGACGGGGAATTTTGCGGAGATAAATCTCAACGCTAACCCAGCTGGGACTCGAACCTGGGAACTACAGATTACGAGCCTTGCGCACTACCGACTGAGCCAACCGCCGCCGGAAAGTCCATGTTTTATTGTGTAGTCATGCCCGACTATAGTGTAAAAAACCCAACTGTGAAAGGTTAATTCTTTAATTAAAAAAAAATAGGTCTTTTTGATAAGACCCTGTAGAATTTTTTTTGCTCAAACTTCAGCTGTTGATTATATTTGTTATTTAAATTATGCAGCAGAGAATAATTACGATTTATTGCGAAAACAGCATGACAACCCTCTTATTATTCTATTCCTAACCTTATGCTTCTGCACATACGAATTTCACTGCAAACAGTTTGATTATTTACCAATTACATTTAATACGCACAATAATCACATTATCCACGGTTATGGATTGTCAAAATCTTTCCTACTTGTAGAGCAATTTAAACCTTTGTGTGTAGGCATACGAAATATTTTCTAGTTTCCTCCTATGTTTCGTAACTCTATTAAAATTTCTAAATACATTTCGATCTCCATTTTAAAAGCTGGCTTCATCACAATAGTTCCTTTTTATGTTATTTCTCAGAAAGGTCTTTCAGTCTACGAATAATCGCTTTGTTTTGGAGCTCGCCACTGTTTATTCCTTTTTTCCTATAAACAGCTATAACCGGTTTGGTTACTATGTTTATCGACATCTTCACTGTACGTACAGGATTTTTTACTTTTCATTAGCTTTTCCCTAACCTTGTGTCATGCAACGTGAGTCAGGTATCATGATATAGTTTATTAGAATACATAAGTGATACCTTCCCAGTCATCCAAGCCACGATCTCCTCTTCCATTCCACACCTACAACCAATGTCTCCAAGTGCCAACAAGCCACCTGTGTTGCCTTCCATAACCGCCTACTTTCCGTGATTTACACAGCAGTGGGCTGTCAGCTGGTGGCACGTGGTCTGAATAACCTGGTTCTAACTTGCTGGCACCCGGAAAAGATCAACATCTTCTATCATCAACCTTCAGCTGTTCCTACTTGCTGTTACACGCGAGGAAGGAGGGTTTTCCTTTACTTGCGTAGAAAATATCCGCAGTAATAAATTCTTTCCAAATATATATTTTTCCGCATTATAAAAGTAACTATAACATTTCACTGTGTGCGAGTTGTAGTAAATATATCATTAAATTTTTACCTCAATACCATATTGGTACTTTTAGCAAAGAAATCTCGAACAATTTAACCGTTTCAGAGAAGTCTTTTCCGGTTTACTTTTATTTGTTTGCGGTTACAGAGATTAGAACCTGTTAAAAAGAACAATAATTATAAATTACTCAGAAATATAAATATTCAAATTTGAAATCGTTGAGATTATATAATACGCTGCCCTAACAAAACATCAGATAATTTCCATGTTATGCCAATGGGAATCTAACTCGAAGCTTCAAGGTTCTGGAAATAATGCATTTATAGAAAAATATGACAACACGAATATCGTAATAAAAATTTTAATCTCGATATTCAAGAATATTCGTTCAGTATTGAAAGAGTTACGGAAGCTGGACTATTTAATAATAAAATGTTTTATAAAAATCATTCACAATTGTCTAACATTGGAATAATCATTACCCAAACTTCTAAAATGAATATTTATTTCATTAAATGGTTTAAAACAATACGTATTATTACTGTTGTGAAATATTCTAGCTTCCATGACTTTAAATATTAAACGAATATTGTTGAAAATTGAGATTTAAACAGATTTAATTATAATGCTTAGCTTCAATCACATTCTTCCATTAAATGCATATTTTAGGAATCTTCCAATTTAGATTCCCATTGACATATAACAAGAAAATATAATATTTCGGTAGGGCAGTGCATATAACAATAAAAAGGGTAACGTTTCCAGAAGCTGCGATGTGTTGGGTTGTTTTTACCTCTGAGCAGTTTTTTTTTTTTGCACATTATGGGCTAAATGGCCGGGTCACAAAAGACCCCAAGGGTCAGAGATGGTTGGAGGAAGGAGACTTCCTTAAGAGTTGTTAGGAGACCGATGGTAGCCTCCCGTCAAGGCCATTCAGCGTGTTCTTTAATGTGCACAAGGGTTGGGTTGTTTTACCTCTGAGCGGCACTTTTTTGCACACCATGGACTAAATAACCAGGTCACAAAGACCCCGAAGGCTCAGAGAGGTTGGGGAGGGAAACCACTGAGACAGCTTTTAGGAGACAGATGGTAGCCCCCCGTCAAGGCCATCCAGTGTGTTCTTTAACGTGCACAGGGTATGGCTGTCCTACACACGGGGCCATGACTTAATGTCCCATCCGACGGACGGCGGCCTTTCCAAGCCCATCGGTGTCCCCTACTGACCGTGGGCAGGGCGGGGAATTTTGCGGAGATAAATCTCAACGCTGACCCAGCTAGGACTCGAACCTGGGAACTGCAGATTACGTCTGGCACGCTACCGACTGAACCACCCCCGCCCCAATGTGCACAAGGATGGCTTTCCTGGACACAAGGCTACAGCTTAACATCCCCTTTGATGGACGGCGGCATTTCCAAACTCATCGGGTTGTCTCTGTCACCGAGGGCACGGTGGAGTTGGCGGAGATAAATCTCAACGCTAGCACAGTTGAGACTCGAACCCGTGAACTATAGATTACAAGACAGACGCGAAATTGTTACTTAAAAATATGTGGATAGCCTATGTATTGTGATAAATATTTATAGCTAAATGGCTCCTACAGATTAAATCGATTACGTTTCTCTTTTATGAGCTAGCAAATTCCAGGTTAAGCCAATTCTTCATAAAACACAAGGCAGACGACTAAGTTTATGACGTCAGCCTAGGTAGTCCTAAAGATCTACACATTTCTTATACATTTCTATTATTATTACAATCTTTATACTAATGTTTATTTTCAAATATACCTTTTTCAGAAGGAAAATTATTCATATATAATAATATATTATAATAATAATTATTATTATATATAATAGTATAAATATTAGTATTAAAATACATCAGAAATTTCTAGATTTCAGAAATACCTATGCTGTCGTTTTTTTTTTTTTTCAAAAAATTAATGAAACTTTTAGCCAATATTCGTTTTATGTCCCAATGTGAGAACAGCGATTTTTTCGACTTATTTAGAAGTGAACAATTCCTCGCTGAAGGACAATCAACATATAGGACAGCGATACGACTGAGACACGAGGGTTGGGTTGTTTTACCTCTGAGCGGCACCTTTTTGCACACAATGGGCTAAATGGCCAGGTCACAAAGACCCCAAGGTCTCGGAGAAGGTTGGGAATCCACTGGAGCCATTATTTCATTCAGGTTGCTATATATATATATAGTCAGGACCCTGACTGGTTGACCACTCATCAGCAGGGTAGGGGAAAAAAGTAGCCATAGTAGTAGGAGACGGATTATGGCCTGACATCAAGGCCATCCAGCTTATTTAATAGGCACAGGGTACACGGGGCCAACAGCTTAACATCCCATTTAATGGACGGCAGTCTTTTCAAGCCCATCAGTGTCCCCTACTGATCGAGGGCAGTTCAGGGAGTTTTGCAGAGATAAATCTCAACGCTGACTCAGTTGGGAACTGCAGATTACGAGCCTGGCGCTCTACCAGCTAAGCCATCTCCGCCCCTACAGAGGTAAGATTTCTTCCAATGTAGAATTGACGATGCCCATAGAAACAAGAATTCGGATACCTGCGATGGTTTCTGATCAGAATTATCCACCAGCTGTAAAATGTATCTTGTGAATTTATTCACTTGATAATAATATATAATAATATATATAATAATATCACCCACAAACAGAAAACGGCGTAAAATTTTCCCTCAACAGAAGTCACTAGTACAGCAAATTCAGTATTCATATTCAAGCTCAAAGCCATTATTTCATTCAGGTTGCTATATATATATATACAGGGTGTCTCAAAAATATAGGTACAAACTTTTAGAGGAGGTAGATAACATCTAAAGGAATGAGAATTGCATAGGAACCCAAAACCGAAAACGTCACCGTAAGTCAATAGGCGGCGCTGTTCATCAGTGCGCTAGAGGGTAAATTTCGTATTTTCTCATTCGAGCGGTAGTCGGCTTACGAAGAGCATGCAAAGGTATTCGAACAGGGAGCTGGCAGACATGTATCAAGAACGCTTCCCACACAGACATGTACCGGGCCACCGCTTGTTTGCGCGTGCGCATCAAAATTTGTGCGATTATGGGTCAAACTTCGAGCATCTGCTGTAACATTATGAAATGTATCATCTAGTACTCCATTTGTAATAATTATGTCCAATAAATGTTTTCCCATTAATCACTGTCTTGTGTCCTTTCAGATCTTGTACCTCTGCTACCACTTTCCCATGACGTTTCCGGTTATGGGTTCCTATGCAATTCTCATTCCTTTAGATATTATCTACCTCCCCTAAAAGTTTGTACCTATATTTTTGAGCCACCCTGTATAGTTGACCATTCATCAGAAGGGTAGGGAAAAAAGGTAGCCATAGTAGTCCAGATTAGTAGGTCACACTGATCTGGCAGCCCTTTACTAATAACGACCTGCACCACGAGAAGGTGGTGTCGGACTTGGGTGCTAGGCCTGGCTGGTTCTGTCCATCATGATAGGGGTTTGGTGCATAGCTCTCCTTCTAGTGAATACCTAGCTACCATTTACAGACTAATATATTGCAATTAATATTTTGTACTTTATTTCCCTATTTATAATTTGCGAAAGAGTTTAAATCCAAATAACATTAGGTGAATCTGACTCTTGTTTTCATACCGCTTCTCCTGTCTTTTCATCACAGCCATCAACCGTCACGTTAACAATATGGCCTTAAAAAACTGTTGAAAAGGTGCCTTTTGCAGAATATGCTCAGGGGTAGTGACTGCTCCCTCCTAGCTGGGTTGTTTTACCTCTGAGCGGCACTTTTTTGCACACCATGGGCTAAATGGCCAGGTCACATGGACCCCGAAGGCTCAGGGAAGGTTGGGGGAGGGGACCCACTGGAACAGCTGTTGGGAGACAGATGGTAGCCTCCCGTCAAGGCCATCCAGCGTGTTCTTTAACGTGCACAGGGTATGGCTCTCCCACACACGGGGCCATGGGTTAACGTCCCATCCGACGGACGGTGGCCTTTCCAAGCCCATCGGTGTCCCCTACTGACCATGGGCAAGGCGGGGAGTTTTGCGGAGATAAATCTCAACGCTGACCCAGTTGGGACTCGAACCTGGGAACTACAGATTACGAGCCTGGCGCGCTACCGACTGAGCCACCCCCGCCCCCCCTCCTAGCTGCAGCACTGGAGAGTAATTGCTGAGAACCACCAGAGGATCTTTATAATTTGGTACTTTTGTGACTTCTTCAACACAGATAAAAAGAGTTTTGTGTCACAAGAAACTGTTGTTCTGCCTGCATTCACTTTTGCAAACTGAGATCCTCATCTGTATAATACAGATGAATCCTCCGATCTGTACGAGATTAATCTCTCCTCATTGTGAGAAAAATGATCTCCTTTCCAAGGACTCAGCCAATCGGTCTGCCTTTCTAGATGCTGAATCTCCACCCTCCAAATCGTCTATAATGAGATCATACTATGTGAATGGTACAATTATGATCCCATACAACTGAAGACCATTGCAGCCATATGTATATCCCCTGGCACTCAGGCTTCCTGCTATCACTGCCATGACAGTGTATTGTGTTACTTACCACAATGAATGACAAAGAAACGGATGAAAAAAATAACTTCTGCTTAAAAATAAAATTTAATGAAAATAAGTCTGCATCTGAACATTATTCTGTCATAATATCCATAGCACAATAATACTGAAACACTGTTCTTTGGCCAGAAGCAAAAAAACATAGCTCTGGTAATTTTGGTGTAGATAAGATCCCATCAGCTATGTAACAGTTTACTTGATTCGTGTTATTTTACCTTCTTGCTAAAAACTGATCAAAATATTAAGCACATCCATTTAAATTCACTTGATTCTAGTGCTATTTACATCTTCATTACTTTTAATACTTGATTAAAATTAATTAACTATTAACATCAAAACACAAAATTCTAAAAATATATACTAAATAATATTCTTATTAAATACTTAAAATATGCTGGCAATTTCACCGATATTTATACAACTGTGGGAATTTTTTTAAAAAAAAGTTGGTGTATAATTTTTGATTTAAGTACAAACAATTCTTATTAAATAATTAAAATATGCCAGCAATTTCACTGATATTATTTATACAGTTGTGAGCATTTTAATCCAAAAAAAAATGGTTAATGTATAATTTCTGATTTAAGTACAAACAAAATGCAATAGGTAAATAAATTGTATGTGATTACAACACTAAAAAATGCTTATAAGAAATATTAAATGATTAGATTTTTAAGAAATAATATTTTTGTACATAACTTTATACAAAGCATGTGCAACGTAGTGACTGGCTTTATGAAGTATGAGCTTTCTAAATGCTGCTGAATTGGGCCCATGAGACATCCAAATTTATCTCTAAATAAGGACGGTAAAAATAAATCCCAGAGGGAAAATCTGATCATGAATTCGAGAAATAAAATTTATAACTGAAGAGTTCTATAAATACTAGAATCAGTAATGGGGACAGCATTTTTCATCAGCAAATATAGAAATAAAAGTACAGAAGCTGTTAGTATATGTCACTTATGTCTTCAAAAAATTTTTTATCTATGAAGTGAATAGTTTCTTAAAAATGAATTATGATTAAGTTCAAAAAGTTTTTCATTTAAATATCTCAACTGAAGTAATCAACAAAACAATGTATTAAATGAGAGCATTTAATTCTGAACATCACACATTTTCAAGAAAAAAATTAAATGGAGTTAATAAAAAATGCATAGGCTGCTTCACATATAACTAATTTTTTCCCCACAAAAATAATTCTTAAATAGCCTTAATTTCAAAAAATCTTTAAGTGCGTTTTATAAATAATGTAAAGTTGTCATTTTTAACCCTTTCTTCTTATGTGTAACATCAGCTAATGATTGACTCTACATTTTATGTAAAAATTCTCATATTACCAATTACAGAAATAGCATCTTAGTATTATATAATATATCGACATCATCTTCCTCCATGTAAAGAGAAACAATAACATAATCAACAATCCCCCCCCCCCAAAAAAAAAAAGGTTCTCATGTCAATTTTCAAGTTAAAGATTTAAAAAAAAAACTCTCTTACTATTCACAAATTAGAGTTATTCTACAGGTTTTTACAAACTGGCAACTGTAGTAATAATCCTGAAATGGTCTTTGTATTAGTTTTGTTAATTCTTACATTTTCTTTTCAATCATTAAATTTTTAACAGATGAATGTTATATAGCAACAGCATTTGTACTTTTCACTAATAACCACATTGGATTTTTTCTTTCACAAAAAATACCAATCTTCCTAAATTTATGGAAAAAGCAGCCCAAGAATATATAAAAAATTTATTATATGTCAAGCCCAGAGAAAGTTGCACACGCCTGGTTTATATAAGTTTCATTCATAAAACTGACATTGCATATAACATCACAAACTATTTACATAATGGCCTTTCAATAACAAAATCATATACATATTATTGCATATGTACAATCTAATATAATATTTTTTATTGCACTGTATTCATTGGTTGGCAAAATTTCATATTAAAACATTTAATTCATTTAAAGTAAAAGTAAACGATGCAAAAATATTAATTTTCCAAAACAAAACGAGACATTTTTAAATAGGAAAAAAAAGTAAACTATACTCAATAGCAAGCATTTAAAATGTAAAAATTCCCCATTTCTGCTACAAAGTTAATATCATACATTCACAGAAAAATTTTTATATGTGAACATTTCAGAAAAATTATTTTGTTATAAACACGACTAAAGTTAGAACAACTTTGGGTTTTAGTTACTGAGGCTCTTTACCCTAATGGAGGAATAGAAATAAACCTGGTTATATTCACAAAAGTACCTCAAAAATCTAGCAGTCCATAAAGAAATTTATGGTAATCCCAGTGGACCTACTGCTCCTCATTTACACTTTTTATTAAAAACGATTTTTTTAAGGACTAGTGCCTACATATTGGATACTGTGGACTAAATTTACACATTATTGCTCAATAATTTTAGCTTGCTAAAATGTCCATTTGTGCTTTAATAAGCAAAGTTTCATTCTCAAACAGACAACTCTGTCCAACATTCCTTTTTCCCCAGAGCTGAAGAAACTCGAAAATTTAACAGTAGCAAAGTTAGGCCTAAGAAACTTGTGTAATACTGACAATTATTGAAAGAACTATATGCACAAAATTCTAAAACATACACTTAATTTATTAAATGGGTTGAAATAATCCTTTTTTATTTTAAGTTTTAATCAGCTTCTGAGGTGAATTCTTATGAATAGTATCTGTTATTCAATATTCAAGCATTTATATCTCTTTAAGTACTGAATGGATATTGTTCAAAATCTAGACAGTTTAATTGGCATCTTATATTTATCTTCAGTCAGAAGTTTCCAAATATTTATTTAACTAGTTACGGAGCCTTAAAATTGATTCTCCATTGACATCAGATGATGTTTCAGTTTTTCTGCCCATTCCTGTACTTTGCCATGAACTTGGAAAACAGAAATATGGCAAAATTTATTTTTATTGGAGCAGTCTCGTTTATCACCAGTACAAGAAAGAATTTCATGGAGACTTCATGAATATTTTTAAGTACTAAAAAATTGAAAGAAACAAATATCAATAAAGAATCTTAGTATGGAAGTGGAAATAATTTCAGCATTTTGTGCTCTTATTGGCTGTTGATAGGCTTGGATTTTGCAGCCAGAGTACAAGAACTTCACAGAAAAGATTTGCAGTCACAGTACAAAAACTTCACAGTTAGGTTCAAGAACTTCACAGAAATGATAAATCATTGTACAATGAACAAAATTTAAATGCATATTCATGAAAAATCTGTATTTTCTTATAAAATTACAGATGAACTTAGAGGCTTATTAAGAAACAAAATTAATGCTGGTATCCAACTGCTTAAATAATGAAAGGAATTTTTTTAATATGATTGCATACCCAATACTTCTCACAAGGAGCAAGCCTGTCATGATTGAATATACATATAATTGATAGAAGTTTCTAGAAAAAAAAAGGTTTAAAGGATTTCATCAACATAAATACAAATTAGAGGTGTAATGTATATTGCACAAGATCTGTCATATAATTACACTGTTAATACAACATGCTTTTTTAAAAAACTTAACCCTTTGTTCCAGTGACTCTTAATAGTTGAATATAACATGCTATCTGTTTCCCTGGAAGTGAATGGTGTTTTTTCTTACCCTAAGCTGTTGTGTTTGTGACTAAAACTCCCTTAATAGGTAAAATTTAATGAAAATCTCTATTTTTGCAATTTTTTTTATATAAGCACTCATAATTATTGTCATCCAGATAGGATTATTCACATGGCATATTCAAAAGTACATACATGGGGCCTTTAGTCTGGGAGACATTATGCCTAAGTACATAATTTTAATTCAATATCAAGAACCATTTATATGCCAAAAGCCTGTGCTCACAAAGGCCATTACAAAAAAGCCTTAACTGGCATAGTGGTTAGGCAGCTAGCGACTGTTCCAGCAAGGCAAACTTTGTGTGTTGTGTTAGCTCTAACTAAGGCAGTGGTCAGCAGTGACTTCAGTCTTAGGAGGCATGTTCTTGTATAAGAAGGCCTGTAAAACTAGGAGTAGCTTCTAGGATTCTTCTCTGTCCTATATGTCGCAAATAAAAAAAAAACTTTTTTTTTTACAAGTCCTGGGATACTTCTAATCGAAAAATTGCAAATTTTTTAAAACAATAACTTCTTCATAATTTATACGAGGAAGTAAAAATGGGCAGTTTTGTAGCATATATAATATACAATTAGATGATAAGGTGAAAACGAAATAGAAATGTTTGTAGTAATAGGGAAAAATGAATGGCAAATAAATTGGAGTTCACACAAAAGAAAACTCACAAAGGAATTGCAAGATTTGTAATGTTCAACCCCCGGTCTTATTCTAGTTGATGCAAATACAGCGTTTCGTAACAATTTAAAGAACATTTGCATTTCTTGATAGCTATAAATCATGTTAAGAAACAATGAGCATTTCCAAAATGCTATAAAAGAGTTCAGAATAAAAATAGACATCAAAAGCAAAGGCAATTAAAACATTATTATACAAATAAAAGAAACAGCAAATTTTTAGTGAAAAAACAAAACATTTGATTAAATTCAGAGAAATTTTCTGGTACAGTTTGCTCCTAAAAATTAGTTACCCATTGTTTGTTTTTTTATATGCACTGTGTTTAAGTGGAATAAAATTCTTCCTCTAATACAGTTCTTATAAATATTCTTTGGTTGGGAATCGATTTACACAAGTCAAAAATATAGGCATATGACAAAATGTCAAAATTATCTGTCTTTAGGATAATGTTGAAAGAAATATAAGAAATTTAAGTGATATTCAAATTTTACCAATGTTAAAGTATCCAAAAACATTAAGAAGGAAGAAGCAAACCTCTGAGCAAACATTCGATTTCAACTGAATAAAAAAAGTAATCACAGCATAGTAAAAAAAAATGCATTTACACCAACAAGAATAACACAGGTTTGAACATGACAAAGCTTACAATTTCGTGTACTTGTGAGATTTTCATTTGAATATCAATATAGTGAGCCATGATTTCTATTTCATATACTCAATATATGATGTGAAAGTTTGAGAAACTTAAAAGTTTTCACTTTTCTTCCCAGTGATTCTCTAACAGAAACTGAACTAATTATGAATTAAGAAAGAGCCCAAGATATTTACTAAGAAGTACACTGAAAATGGCACAAAATTTAAAAACTTCAAGTACAAACCTAAGAAATATAAACTAGGTATAAACATACTCACTCGTCACTGTTCTACAATTCTATTATGAAACCTCTTTGTGAAACTTATACAAATGCAGAAATTATTTGGCATAATCCTTTATTTTACCAGTAACAGTGAAATGTTGCAAAAGGAGCAAGTTTCAAGATTCAGAAAATTATTCAAGATCATCAATGGGAAGGGGTAGCAACCTTATTTTATGTTCTTTCTATTGAGAATGCAAGGCAAGAAATATTAACTGACATTATAGTTAATCCTCTGCATTCCATCATTGCACTTAATCCAACAACTCTTTTCACTCCTTTCTACTCTAGTCTGACAGGATATATTGCTCTACTAACAAAATCAGATATCTAACTTCTGAAAACACATCTTAACTATTTAAAAAATGATTAATGTGATTTGTACTTAAAGTTTCAAGTAATCATTTACTACACATTTCCCAAGTATATTTAATATAATCAGAAGAAAAATAAACATAAAATGACACCCACTGGAGTGTATATCTTAAAATACATAAACCTACTGCATTTGCATACTATAATTCCTATCAATATTAATTCCATTCATATCAATTCATACCTGATAGTGTTGTGATAACTTACATTTACAATTTTCTTTTTACACAGTCAAAAAGTTACTCACCCATATTTCAAAATTTTCTCGTGCATATGGGGTGAAAAATCTCATTTAAAATATGAGCATTTCTTAATAAAAGTTTGTGCTTAGAATTAAATTATACTTTGATTAAAATTTAAAATACAGGATCTTTTTAACAATATATTATATACATACATACACCATTACACAATGAGGCTATAGCTTTGTATCTTTCTGCCTTTCAGGAACAGATGTTCTCAACCTAACTGCATCATAAACAGGAAGTCCAGTGAAAAACTTGATACCTGTGAGAACTTCAACATCTACTACCCTTGCTACATGACTTGCCATCAACTGGGTAGAAGTCTAATAAAGGAAAATAATAAATTAAACACAATCGAAAATTTCACTTAAGACATTTTTACTCCTTTTCAATCGCTTAAAATAGTATCATTTAACAATCACAATTTGTAGTCTTAACCCATTTTTGCCCAAAATTTTCAGATTTATCTAATAATCACTCATTCATTTTTTGAGTATCAAATAGTTTGATAAAAGATAACTACATCTATACATTCAAGTTAAAACTTGCACATGCCAGATTGCAGTAGTGTTAGAAGGCACTTGTTCACATATTTGTGTTCTAATATTGGAACAGTTTGAGAAAATGGGTTAATGCTAAGATACATTTCACTTTCAAATGGTACTTTACTCCCAATCTATCAGATTTTCAATATAATTAAAAAATTTTCAGTTGCATGAATTAGTGATAGGATTAATTAATAACTGTAAAAGTCTTTTAAAAATTACCTTTAATGATAATGATGATGAAGGGTTAAAAACTGAAGCCTCCCTTACATATTGGCAAAAGCAGAAACATTAATTTGCATCCAAGTACAGGAACATTTGAGCTTTTTCTGATAATCATCAGAAAATAAATAACAAAACACAAATAGCCATTTCGCAAATTCTACATGAATTCAAGACCACTGCAGTAATTTACATTGAATTTGCTCTATGATGAACCAAACAATCAACAATCTGAATGATACATTTGCAAATAGCAATTTTAGATCAAACCTAAGCTGTACCTTTGAAACTCAATGCAAAATGCATCATATATTCAAATATGATACAGATATGTACAAAACACTGGTTGGTTCAGGTTTTATGGTACATTTGAAAACTAAGGCTGTAGTGTGACAAACAAGGCAAGATAAAAAAGAAGAAACAAAGTTAAAAATCATGGAATTCACAACCAACACTTAAAAATGTAAAGGCCAGAAAGTGAATAAAACAATTAAAATATAACTTGCATAAACAGAACGATATAAACACATAAACAACAGATATATTACCAATAATGATAACAGATATATATATATAGCAATGAAATAAACCAACTGTAAGGAAACCAAAGTATAAATAAAAAATTCCGATAAAAATATTTAAAGCATCTAAAACATGAAAAAAGTGGAATGCAATGTGAGGTAATTAACAAGCTTTGCAGCTAGCATTATGCTACAGGGTGATAGAAATCTCAACTGCATTAGGAATGACTGAATGAATGCTTTAGTAATTTTTAGCAATTTTTTTCTCTCATCAGTGGCATTTTTAAGCCACTGATGAGAGAGGGAAATTATCTATGCAGACTGCAAATAGAAACACATTCCATAAAAAATCACACAAATAAAAAAGGCAAACTTAACTTAATTTCTCATATGTTATATATACATTTCAAAGTCTCTTACCTGGCAGTTAGTTACCAAGGGGACATTAGGAAGTATGACAGATATAACATCTAGCTCTGAAGGACTACATTCCTGTACAGAAGTGAATTGTACCTGACACCAAGTTATCACAGCAAAGAAATGGGTGGGGACTACAAGGGGGCCATATGTCTCATGAATCATCCTAGAAATAAAAAAAACACTGATATTGTGACTAAATGAAAGAAAAATATTTAAATAATATAACAATCTATTTAGTTCAGTTTTCAATTCTGTTTACATTCATAACAGAATTTTTCTTTCCCCACGATATATGTTTGTCCAACATTAGGGTCAATATTAAAGCTTTAATGTTGGCCTTATATTACAGTCTAAAGTTATTATGGCTATTTCTGAACTTGCATAAATCCTCAGGGGTAGATTAAATTACTACTGAAATGCTTAGAGCTGGGAATGTTTCGGTTACCACATAGCTGACTGATATTTTGAATATCTTTTATGATAAAGGCATTGCTCTTAAGAATTTTACCAGAGCTATTATTATCCCTATTTTTAAAAAAGGTGATCACAATTCCCCATAGCCAAGTGGTTAGCACGCTTGGCTTCTGATCTAAAGGACCTGGGTTTGAGCCCTAGGTAAGGCATGGATGTTCATGCTGTTTTTCTACTGAGGTTCTGCCATCCTCACAGACCTTCTATTATGGCATATAAACTGACAGGCTCCTGAGATTTCTGTGGCAAGCAGTTGCTTGAGGGAGGTATTTATTGTTATTATTAGACTGCTTTCTGTCCCAGGTAAAGTTCTTCGCATGATTGTGCTTAATAGAATTAAGAATCTGGTTGATTGATGAGCAGTATGGATTCAAAAGTGGCAGGGGATGTGTAGATCAGATTTTTTCACTTAGGCAGATTCTTGAGAAATGTTTAGAGTTTCAGTTGGTTACTGGCTTTTGACTCAGTTGATCATCATAATTTGTCGGTTGATCATGAAATTGTATGGTATACCAGATAAGTTAGTTAACATAATGAAAGCTCTCTATAATAACACTGAGTCGTATGCGACAGTTGGTAAGGCTTGTAGCAATTTGTTTAGCATTACTTCTGATGTTCGACAAGGGGTGTATTTCGTCTCCTTTTCTCTTTAGTTATTGATTATGTTATATGAAATTCACTGCAAGGGAAAGATTTTGGCCTTAAATGGTCTAGAGATTGAAAATTTCTGATTTAGATTATGCTGATGATTTGGCCCTTTTGGCAAAAGATGTTGATAAGACTGGTAGTAGTGAAAAATATAGAGAAAATAAAGTGATGAAAATTGGTCAGGCAGGTTGTGGTTCAGTTAATCTGAATAGTTTCACTCTTCAGCAAGTGTCTCAGTTTAATTATCTTGGGAGCTATGTAACAGGTACTGGTGAGGTGCGGAATGAGATTAACAGATGAATAGGGATTGTTGTTGGAACTTTTAATAATCTATGGAGTGTGGAGAAATAGGCATATATATCTAAAAACTAAAATTAGACAGTATAATGGTTCTTTCTAAGGTTAGTTATCATAGGAAAACTTGGAGCTTTAGTAAACAAGATAACAGGAAACTTGATGCTTTTGATTCTAGATGATTGTGCAGTATCTTGGATATTAAGTGGTTCAACTTTGTAAGTAATAATAAAGTTTGGCAAAGGAGTTGGCAACCTCCTTTGAGCAGCATATTGTGAAGAGAGAGACTGTTGCCTGTAATGCATAACTATGGATTAGTGAATAGGGTTATGAACAGTGTGGCTAAAGATCTCAGAAAGAGGGGGAGACCTAGGGTGGGGTGGGCATACAATGTCAAAGAGGACCTTGTTAGAATTGGTCTACAATGGTGAGATGCATCTCAGGAGAACTAAATTCCATAATCTGGTTGGACCTCCATAACCCATGGCTGCTTGAGGATGATGATGATGATATGTTTGTACTTGATAATTTTTAATTATTAAGTTGTGTGACAATTAGAATGTTTTTAACCTTTAAAGCTTAGAATTTCTCTAATTGAATTCTATTTGGTGAATAAGTTAATTATTGAATTTTTCGGGAAAAATATGAATAGGACCAGAAGTAATTAAAAACAGAATTAGGTCATATTATATATTAAAAACATTTATTTTTCATTGAATTTGTAGTACTTCTCATAATTAATCATTTTTTATAATAGGTAACTGAAAATTTTACATATTTTTTCTACATTTTCAACATCATTTAAAAATTTCTTAATTCTACCATTTGTTTTTGAACTGTTCCATTATTCAAATACAGTTGTTCCCAACCTTTTTTGTAAGCGCAGCACCCTCTTCACTCTTTCTAACACTCCTCTGCTCTTCTAGAGATTCCCCCCACTTCATGGAATTCAAAATATTTTTCCCACATGTAATTAGTTAAAATAATATTTAAAGTATTTTGCATCGAGGAATTTATAATATGAATATACAACACATGCATATCTATGTTAATCTAAGAACTATTCAATATTATTTATTTCTACCTAAAAATTAAAAACAATGTTCTCCCCCTTCCATAATTTTGGAAATTTCCCCAAGGGGGCAGTGGTACCCTCATTAAGAACCACTGTTCTCGTATAAATACTTCAGTTATTTATTATTAAAATTTTTCATTTAATTCTTGTCTCTTAGGTATTGGAGAACTAACCTGTTTTTAGTGATACTACCATTTTAGACTTAACAAAGTAGCAGTATTAAACAGATAACTTTGAAATAAAATTGATAAATAAAAAAAACTAAATATCTTTTAAAATCATACATATGTTTCACTATGGCTAAATTAAAAACGTTTGAGCAGCACAATCTAAATTCAAAACTTCTAATGAAATGTACATTATTATATAAGCATTTTTCAAAATCCCTTATATATATATTTGAAGGTTTGTAAAAAGTATATATATTAAATTAGTTACTTAAAAATATTAGGTAAATAAAATCAACCTTTTTAAAAAGACTCCACAATTTTTGCCACTTTCCTTACTAAAATATTTATAATACCAAAACGTGAAACTTTTTCATGGTTTTAATTTAAAATAATGTTTGAAATTAAAATATATATCTCATGAATGCTGAAAATAATTTTAGAATTAGCAGAGCAGGTTTAAAATTAAAAGATAATAAAACACAATATTCAAACAAAGTATATACTTCCAGGATGACAAAGTGCTGCACAGTAAGACAATTCCATATTGTAATCATTTTGAGTGGTTAGCATACTTGGTTACTAATCAAAAGGACTGGGTTCAGTTTCTGGATAAAGTATACTTTGCTGTCTTTCTACTGAGGTCTAGCCTTCTTTAATCTCCTGCATAGCATATTAAATTGACAAAATCCTACTAGACCTTTGTGGTAAACAGCTGCTTGAGGGATAATTTATTACAATGGAAGTGAAACAGCATATATTTGGAATTAGTAATATCTGTAATTTTATGCATCACAAATTAACTCTAAAATTTCAATTGCCTTTTATTAACTCCATTCAAATGAATAAGTACCAAATCCAGATGTTTCAAATAAATTTGATTGTAGAATAGTTTACATGTTACACTAACTCACAATATATTTATAAACAAAACTTGAATACTAACATGATGTTACCAAGCTCAGGCCTAACTCCAGTACCATGAACATCAAAAGCTGGCCCAGTAACAACATTCAGAGAGCCTTCTTCTTCAGTCCACTGTGCAATAATACGATGGAATTCATTCTCAATCATATTAGTATGATTCAGAGATTTGGGAACTGAATTAGTCACTAAATTAGCCTGGTCCATACTATTACTGGAGAAATCTGAAATGTTTTATAATTTTAATAATTACAAATGGAATATATAGTCAACATTTAAGATATTATACAAGTGTGGAAAAATCACATTTAACAATCTCAAGAATTTGAGTACCAATTCTCTTGATTATGCATCTTCCTTTACACAATCTTTGTGCTAGTACCCAACCTTTGAAAAACCATTATCTCAGTTTACTTAGTTTAAGCTTCTAAAGACCAATATTTTAATAATGGTTTGAATTTGTTGCTAATACTGGAAGTTAATTCTTGCATCAGAAATTATTTCAACAACAAAATAAAAATGTAGGGGTTTTCAACATTATATATTAAGCAAAATATTATTATCTAAACAGCATGTAATATGAAATCAGTAAATTAACCAATAGTAAAGGCACAGAATATCTGTAAATATAGAATTAGTGTTTGAATCCTAATGATAGTTGCACAAGTTTCTTCAAATACCATAGTCTACAGAAATACAACATTTGTGAATTTTTTTTAATAACTTATTACATTAATGATTTTAATGTGAATAAAAAAAATCTTTCTACACAAAAGTTTGTGATGAGTATACCAGGTGGATATTATTAACTGATGTGTAATTTACTTAGTACTTAGTATTAACTGATGTGAATGTCATGTGAATAGTATTTGACTCTTGCCTCTGTGGATAAAAAAAAACTAATTCAAAAGTAAAAAAAAAACATTATGAATTATAGTAAAAAAAAATTAAATCTTAAAACAGGGATCACAGTAATTTTAGCTAAAAACATTAACTTCACATAACCAAATTTGATGCTTGCATCCAATGCTGATTTTTTCATATTTGCAAAAATTATTTTTGTTTTTTTACCATAGAATGTTGCTTATTTTATAAAATTCAATAATTTTAGGAAATTTCTTTAACTTCCTACATACACAATCAGTGACAACAAATTATGAATAACAGATTAATTTCACAATTATCACTATTGGGAGATTTATGTCTCCGTGTTGCAGTTAGAGATGCTAAAACAATTCTAAATAATTAATGAAATAGGTTCAACGTATTTCAAAATCAACTCATAATACATAGGCACTTTAGCGTCGATTTAAATTTTTTTAAATTTTAGAGGAAAAATTGTCTTGAGCCGGGTGGGATATGAACCCATGACCTTCTGATAACATATCAGGTGCTCTGGACCACCGAGCTACCGGCCGCCGATCAAGATCTCCTCTAACAATCACTATGAACATTCCTTTATGTTTCATATAGGCGCTATTCTGGAAATTTTTTAGCCACAAGCAGCATTTATATTAGCCAATAGATGGAAGCATGTACGACAAGTAAGCAGATAATAAATAATTAATGTAATAGGCTCGACATATTTCAAATCAATTCATAATAGGCACTTTAGCGTCGATTTAAATTTTTTTCGTGGGTTTTTATCCCACCTGGCTCAAGACAATTTTTCCTCTAAAATTTAAATCGACGCTAAAGTGCCTATTTATTATGAGTTGAACTAAAACAATTAGATGGTAATAGTTAGATGTTGTACAGTTAAAGACTTAGATATATTACTGCTATGGGATGATAATCCTTGGCTGGTGGTTGGTATACTCACCGTAGCTAGTTGCTGTCGAGGCTTATGCTCAGTTGCTGCAGTGCTCTAGTCGTCAGTTTGCCAGTCCAACAGCATTGGCAGGTGGTCATTGGCACTGTCCTCTGATGCACAGAATATTCATCTGTTTAGCACAATGGAGGTGTTTTTCTAAGCCTGCTGCAGGATGACATGCTATGGGACATGGTTGCAGTGCTTCCAACTTTAACTGTGATATGTGGTAGAGGACCATCTTCTGTTGCTTTACACATTTGATATATATTCTTGAGCATAATGCATTTGGTCAGTCTGCTTTGCCGACATCTTCAGATGCTATAAACTCCTGGCAGATGGAGTTGATATAATGCGGTCCCTCTAGCGGTGCTCCTATAACTTAAACCGGAAATTGTGTAATAGCAAGTTCAAGATGGGTGGGAAGGAGGTCAGACCGGTGTTGCATAGTTCTTCTTTTTTAAGGTTTATAATTAAATTTCCCATGTCTGTGGAGATGCTATTATTTTATAATTGAGTTTAGTTGCTGTTAGGTTGTTTTGAATTATTGTTTGCATTAGAGCTATATGGCTCTAACGCAAACAATAACTTGCTAACAACCACTTGCTCTTACACAATTTCTGGTTTAATTTATAGGATCACTGCTAGAGGGATCGCATTATATCAACTCTATCTGCCAGGAGTTTATAGCATTTGAAGATGTCGGCAAAGCAGACTAACCAAATGCATTATGCTCAAGAATATATATCAAATGTGTAAAGCAACAGATGATCCTCTATCACAGATCTCCACTGTGACCGTGCCCCATAGCATATCATCCTGCAGCACGCTTAGAAAAACACCTCTGCCAGGTGCTAAACAGATGAAAATTCTATGCATCAGTGGACAGTGACAATGACCACCGAGCAATGCTATTGGACTAGCAAACCGACAACTAGAGCACAGCAGCAACTACAACAAGTGTACCAGCCACCAGCCAAGGATTATCCTCCCATAGCAGTAAATATACGTAAGCCTTTAACTGCATAACATCTAAAATGAACTATTACCATTAAATCGTTTTAGCATCTCTAGCTGCAACACAGCAGACATAAATCTCCCAACAGTGATAATTGTAAAATAATCTGTAAAAAAAAAAATTATTATTACTCACTGTGTTCACTCGTAAAGATTTACACAAATTATGAATTGTAATTACAATTAAATCCTAAATATAAAACATTAGATAAATTCAGAACACTCGTCCTGTATTTTTTTGAGATAAGAAATATAACCAATACTTACATAGAGGGAAAAGGGGTCGCTGTACAATATTTTTATTGAAAACAATGGATTCATTGTAATCAGCACATTTTGGTGAATCTTCTATGGGTATTCTTGCATCACCCATCCAACATGGCTCATTGTCAGTGACTTCAACCTGTAAAAAAATAAAAATTATATTTGATAAAGTACAAGATTTTTTAAAGCGAAACATCACACAATACATCTACAGTAGTTATGCTTAAAATTCTATTAGCAGTCCTAGCACTGTGTTAAAGTTAAATGTTCAATATCCTGTGCTAAACTGGATCAGATCTATTTCTTTGATCTAGTGCAGTGATCTTCAAACTCATAGCATCTATGGAACTCTTATGACTAAATCTAATTTATCACACAATTCCTATATAATAAAAGTGCACTTTTTAAGTGCAGAAATGAAAATATTTTCAAAACAATAACCTTTTATTTTATACAATATTTATACAAATTTATTACAGAGTATTATTTTTATTTACACAAATTTAATGCCTTATTTTACAGATTATTATTACAAATTATTTCCTGATTCTTGGGCAATTGTGAAACCCCTGAAAATGACCTAAGGAACCCTAGGGTTTCATGGAACAGACTGAATACCACTTATCTAGTGGATAAAGATTAAATTAACTTTTAAAATCAAAGATCCTGAGTTCAGTCATAATATGATCGAGCACTATTTTTCAGACTTATTACAGTATGATATTGTTGATAAAAAGTCATGATGACCTGTGAGAAATTTTGCACTTATAAATGAATTAAATGAGCTGATAAATTTGACTGAAGTAGAGGAAAATCAGAAGGAAATTTGTAGTAACAGTTTCTGATCATAGATTGCAGATTACATCACTACTTGTCATAATGTAGATAGGTATATATCCTATAGAGGACAGATTCAATATAATTCTAAATAACAAACTAAGAAGTAACCAAACCTTGGTAAATTATTGAGGTAAAATACTGATTATGACAGATGTTCCTTAACACCTATACAGGGTTGAGACCTGAATTTGAGTATATATAAATACAGGGTTGAGACCTGAATTTGAGTTGTGAAAGCCTTTTAAATGGATCATGAAAGGCTCTTACTGAGCCAGTTAGCCAATAGCTATTGTTTAGGTCGAGGGGTGAATGGAAATATAAATTTTGGGTTGCAAGGTGAATAGATTATTAAATTTTGGGTTGCAAGGTGAATAGATTATTGAATTTTGGGTTGCAAGGTGAATAGATTATTGAATTTTGGGTTGCAAGGTGAATAGATTATTGAATTTTGGATCATGACCAAAAACATTTGGGAAACACTGGATTAGGTAGTCCAAACTATGCTGCTAGAGTGAGGTTCTCCAAAAGTCTGACCTCTGAGGAACATATCTGTCATGTGCAGCTGTGATTTCATAATTATATCAAAAACTTATACTTCAAATATACCTCTATTATACAAGTAATAATATACATATTACAATTAATACTATGTATATTTTAAGGTAAAAATATGGCTTTAAACCAATTTTTGTTCATACAAAAAAAAATGTTTCCATTTAAATGTGCTTTATTTATCACCAAAGGTACAAGAATGTGTAAAAGAAAAAATTTAGTAACATTTCAATGAAATTCAACATCTGCATTATAATGTAGAAACCATCCCAAAATTCTGAAATCTTTGAAAGAATTCCAATTTATATGCACTTTGTCATGATATCATCAAATGAATGACACCTGTAAAATGTTTTCAAAACAGTTCTTGTTGCATGTCAGGCACAGTATCTTCGATATTATTGTATCTTATCTAGTTCCTATTATATCCATAGATGGTATCAAATTCCAGTCCATTCCTGTAAATTAAAGACTGGCTTACACTTTGCAAACATTACAATACCATATGCATCTCTTGTTGTGTTTAAAAAAATTATAAAAAGTAATGCACATTTAATGTACACAGAGCTTGAAGAGGTTAATATATGTACATAGCAATAATTTGGGCATACACAGCATTTACACTTGCTTAAAATCAAAAAATACTTTTTTTCATTTTTATTAAAAACATGCTTACTTCATAGTTACAAAGACATAGATTTTAATGTGCAACACTGAATTGTAGGGTAGACTCAATCTAAATATCTAATTACCAGTGAATTAGTATGCAAAATGAATATTATTAATAAAAATGAGCCTATTGGCAATATTTAAGACAAAGATCTTAAGCCAAACTATTTATTTTGTAAATAAGATAAATAAAAGTCAAGTAATTGTTGTTGGGGTATGTTTCATAGCAAATTTCTGTCAAACCCTGACACAACTGAATCTAGAAAAATTCAACTGATATAACTAATTTTAAAAATAATATTGTAATACCTTAAACAACAAATTTTGATATAAACTATAAAAAATTTCTTTGCTTACATGTCTCGAGAGTGTATAAGCTGTCCAAAGTGGCAGTCTCAGTTTCAAATCATATGCACTAACATAATCATCATTATACAGCAATCTTAGTGTATTGTTATCTTCAGCACTATGTGGTACACCAAAAGGTAGATGATTATTGTGAGACTGGGTAATATTTTCTACATCTTGCTGTTTCATTTCCTATAAAATCAACATTTAGACACATAAATAACACATCAAAGTACTGTTTGTGCTATAACCATATAATATAATGCTTCTACGCAATAAACATAAAAATGTGACCACACTAAGAATATTTTTTAAAAATTTCAAGCATATATTCAGATGATGAAAGTTCAGAGAATTATCCTATAATTCATTGCTAACTTTTTTTAACTTTCATAAAGTTGAGCTGTTAAAAAATTCAAACAAATATTTATCATTCTATATGTGGCCTAAAAGTAAAAAACAAAACCTGCCAATAATAAAACCACTTATTCAATCCATATTAACTTCAAAAGAAGAAAGGGCACCAACAGTTTTTTTTTAATTTGCAAGTGAAACCAGTTTTGCTATCCTATCTCCTTTTGAAGTTAATATGAGTTGAGTAAGTGACTTCATCATTCCCATGCTTCGTTTTTCACTTTTTAGGGCACTTATGGGTAAGGTAATTTATTTTTCTAAGTTAAAATACCAGGACTTTTCCTAAATGTTTTGTCAGTATTTTGAAACTGGAGCTTTTTTTTTTCAGAGTATATCTCTTGCTTACTGCATGTTGCATTCAAGTTCCTACCTATAATAAAACCTAATTTTGAAAAATCAATTAATTCAGTTAATTAAAAAAACACTATAAAATTCGCACTAAAATCATTAGTCATTATAAATATATTTTACCAGATTTGCTTCATGAAACCCAACTGATATAAATTAAAGGAACTATATAGGTACATCATACAATCATATAATGTAAATAGACATGTAAAATAATTTAAATTATTATGTAAATAGACATGCCAGACACGTAAAAAAAAATTCAACACGTTAACTGGCCATTTTATTAACAAACCATTGTGCAAAACAATATCACATCATATTTTCCCCTAAAACTACATTGTTTTAATGCATGACTGAAATTATAGTTTAATTTTTGCCTTTAACTTTTCAACTACCATACCAGCCCAAACAGCCATAGATTTTAAATGGACTCATCCAATTAATGCTCTTCCTTCCTCCCCACTGCTTCCTATCTGCAACCTATATAAAATATGCTAGAGAAGAGTTAATACAATTAATTTTAAAACCAATAAAATTGTAACTTTTTAAAAAATCTTTTGGGGGCACTGATACAAGATATGGTAGAACAACTGTTTTGACATATTAGCCACACACACAATAGTCCCTGCCCCTCAGTGTGAACTCCTGTCCATGATGAGGGGACCACCCTGTGAAGGTTCCACTGGCTTGGGTATCTTCACAGGGTCCTGAACGTTCACCCATGTTTGCTGTGTGCAGAGACCTGTGTCCATGGAAAGGAGAATCCTGGTAGTTGTTTGGGAATCCCAGTCTTCTCTTCCCAGCTCATGACTGGCAGGATCCCCCCTTTGGCAGTTTTGACATTGGGGAGCCTGTCTGTCGTGGGGCTGGGCAGCAAATTCGAAGGCAGCTGCTATACACTGCTTTGGCCTCTGCTTCAGCTACATGGGAGGTCCTGGGGCAGCCCCTCAGGATCAATCGGCTGGTGGGCAGGTCCTGATAAGGTCAACCATGTAGAGCAGTGAGTAACTTTGTCCATGTCCAGGCAACAATTTACAAGTTTCCCCACAGATTTATTAATTTTGTAGTTTTCTTTCATTTGCGAGAACAAGTTGTTTCTCACTTTTCCTTATTTTTCCTCTTTTTTTTGTGAGTCCTCGGGTAAGATTCTCACATTTCTCTTTTAATTTTCCTTTTGCTTCATTGCGAGGGCTTGGCTCACTGGCTGTTATCGTCACTGTTGTCTTCTTGTGCTTCTCTGTCATCCACTCTATGGGTGATCAGGTTCTTGGAGACATGTACCCCTTTTTATAAACAAGAGTTTGAAAGGTCTTGTGGGAGAACCAAAATCTGTCAAGCACCTAAGATCTGGTGACTTGCAGGTGGAAACTGCTTGCTCCCAACATTCGGAGCTTCTTTTGAAAGTTACAGCAATTGGTGGAGTGGCAGTCACCAAACACTCCACAGAAGACACTCAATTCCTCCTGAGGTATGATCTCCTCAAGGTTTCTGAGGAGGAAATCCTCTTGGAGCTTTCATCCCCAGGGAGTGACAGCAGTCCACTGGGTTTCGACATGCCATAATGGGAAGTTTGTACCAACCTGGGTACTAATAATTACTTTCAACATGTCACACCTGCCTATTTCCATCAAGTCAGGGTACTTACATTGCGAGGTACGGCCATTTATTCTCAACCCTCTGCATTGTTTTCAATGCCAGAGGTTCAGCCATGCCCACACAGCATACTGGGGCAAGCCCACCTGTGCTCATTATGGCAGTCGTCGGAAAGCCAGTCATTAAGATGGCTTCCATAGTGGTGCAGATCGACATCAGCATCCCACCTGCTGAATCTTTCTCACCTGCTGCCAAGTATCTCTTGACCCAGGCAAAGCCAAAGTCGGTGTCAATCTCAACATCGACTCCATTTTCTATTCCTGCGTCTGTGCCTTCCACTGCCACCTCCACCCCATTCACAGACAGCAAGATCTTCCAAGCCCAAGGAACCCCCGCCAGGGCCCAAAAATAAAATTTTAGTACCTCCTCATTCAGTGGTCTCTGATCCATGTCACTCAGACGACTCCCAGGACACAGACCGCCCCATTTTTCCCAAACCATCGCTGGCGATGGTTAAAATAAACCGAAAATTGTCTGCCAATTCTTCTAAGACCTGAGATGGCCACACTCCTACAATGGAACTCTCATAGATTTCAGAGGAATATTGATGACATCAAGGTCCTCCTGGGAGCACAAGAACCCATCTTCATGTGCCTGCAGAAGACACTTCAGACAACCAACAATTCCACTATCCAGCACTTCCCTCTTGTTCACTGGGACAGCTTGCAGGGCTGTCACCATCCTCATGAGCAACCATTCTCTATTCCAGGTTGTACCCCTCACCACCAACTTAGAGGTGGTTGCCATCTGCCTCTTTGTGGGATTTTCGTTGGCTGTCTGTTCTGTCTATCTACCACCCAGAAGCATCGTTTTCTGGGATGACTTTGATGACCTTGTCTCACAGCTGTCGTACCCCTTCCTCATCATGGGGGACTTCAACGTACACAGTCCACATTGGGGCAGTGCTGACACCAACAGGAGGGGTGGGGTCCTGGAGCAGTGACTCCTGGATCTGTTGCTCTCCCTGTTAACACCGGTGTCAGTGCTTACTTCCACTCCCCAACCTGCACATTCACTGCCATTGATCTCACCATCTGCTCCTCCTTGATCTTTCGACTCTTTACATGGGAGGTTGAAGACAATCCATATGGAAGCAATCACCTCTCCGTGATGTTCACCATCTCCTGTGGGGAACCTTGCAGCCCTTCACATGTATCCTGGTGGAGGCTGACTGGACTGGCTTTGAGCTCCTTTCTGAGCTCGATGACCACTCTATCAACCAGGAGCCAATCAAGGTTGCAGTGGTGGAGATGACGGACTGCATCGTCCAAGCGGCTGCCTCTACTAATCCTCAGACCTCAACTCAGTTTCCATGGTTCCCAAAACCGTGGTGGAACCCGAGTGCACTGCAGCTCGTAAGGCTCAGAACAAGGCTTGGGGAGTGTTTTGGAGATATCTGACATCCCCTAACCTTGAAGCATTCAAACAGTCCAGAGTGAAGGCCCATTTCATCCAGTGGCAGAGCTAGAAGGAATCTTGGATCAAATATACGTCGTCTATCACCCACATGACCAGTTCTAAGGACGTGTGGGATAAGATCCAGAAGATGAGTGGGAAATACACATCCCACTCATTATCGATCCTGGAGCACAATGGACAGGCAATTGCTGATCCCAAAGCATTTGCCGACACTCTGGGGGAGTCATTCTCCTCCATCTCTTCTTTATTCTCCTACTCCCCCAAGTTTCTGGCCCAGAAGAGCAAGGCCACACACTCTCCACTGTCCTTCCATTCGAATGGCCTAGAGTCTTACAGCAGAGGAGCTTCACCTTGCTCAGCACACTTCTCATGCATCCGCTGTCGGGCAAGACTATGTCCATTATGCCATGCTCCAACATCTCTTACCATCAATTAAGGATCAGCTGCTCCTCCTTTTCAATCACATTTTTCTTGAGGAGCAGTTTCTGGACTTCCCCAAGCCAGGCAAAGATCCCAAGATTCCTTCAAATTATCATCCAATTGCATTGATGAGCTGTATCTGCAAGGTCTTGGAAAGAATGGTAAATACCAAGCTTGCCTGGTATTTCGAACATCGCGGCCTTATTTCCAATAACCAGTGTGTTTGCAGGCACAGTTTTGCAGGCACAGGTCTACTTTAGACCACCTGATTTGCCTTGAATCGGTGTCAGGAATTCGCTTTTATGTCAAGAGCACCTGGTGTGGAGATTAGGCATTCTTCATGACCTCCATAGCTTCAGCTTGCGAGGTCACATGCCGATCTTCATTGCAAACTTTTTATCTTCTCGTAGTTTCCGAGTTCATGTCGAAAACACTCTGTCACAGCCTTTCCTCCAAGAACAGGGGGTGCCACAACGCTGCATCCTGAATGTTACGCTTTTCGCTGTCAAGATAAAATCCATTACATGGTAACTTCCTCCGACAGCAGGCAATGCCCTCTATGTTGACGACTTTAGCATCTTTTGCTCATCGTCCAGCATGAGGGTCATTGACAACTGCAAACTGCCCTGAACAATCTTTCTGTTTGGGTGACAGCCAATGGGTTTCGGTTCTCCCCACAGAAGACCATTTGTGTGTACTTTTGCCGCAAGCGCACCTTAATCCGAACACCAAGCTGCAGCTTGGGGGTAACATCATGCCAGTTGTGGCAGAGACCAAGTTTCTTGGTCTCATCTTCAACTGGAAATTGACCTTTTTACCACACATCCGACATCTCAAGTCCAAGTGCACGCAGGCATTGAACATCCTCAAGATCCTGTTCTCTCTCTTTCTTGGGGAGTGGACCAAAGTTCTTTGCTCCGCCTCTACCATGCACTTGTCCAGTCAAAACTGGACTATGGATCCCAGGTGTGCGACTCCACCTGGGATTTAGTGGTGAAGATGCTGGAGCCTCTACACCATCAGGCCCTCCGTGTTTGAAAGGGGGGCTTCCGCACTTCACTGGTCCAGAGTCTCTACATTGAGACTGACAAACGATCTTTATCTATTCGCCGACTGCAGTTGTCACTACAATATGCAGCAAAATTGTGATCCCTGCCAGGCCATTCCACTTGAGACTGTATTTTCAGTTGCCAGTGAGAAATGTTATACCAGAATCGGCCGACTGCCATTCATCCATTCGGTTTGCATGTCCAAGGTTACCTGCGAGACATTAACACCAGTCTCGATAGCATCACACAGTCGACAGCTGAGCCACTTCCGTGGCTTACTATTTCCCCTTCCTGCGATTTTTCCCTGTGCAGGATGGGGAAGGCCTTTACACCTGACTGTGTGTATCGGCAACTCTTTGCCAGCCATCATGCTGAAGATCTGGACTTCTTGCCTGTCTTCAAAGATGACTAGCAGTCTGGCACATCAGTGGGATCAGCCATGGTCCGCTGTGATGTAATCATTGCATACCAGATCCCACAGCAGTGCTCCATCTTCACTGCAGAGTTGCATGCTATTAAGTCTTGCCTTGGACCACATAGCAGCTAAGCGTCATTGTCGGTGTGTCCTCTACACTGACTCACTTAGCTCACTACAGGCTTTGATCTCGGTGAGGCATCAGCCTCACCCTGTTCTCTCCAAGATCCGCCAGCAGCTCCATCATCTGGCAGCTACCACCACAATTCTCTTCCATTGGGTGCCCAGTCATATCGGGATCAGGAGCAATGACTTGGCAGATGCTACTGCCAAGTCAGCCATGCCCTTGTCCAGGGCCGGATTAACCAGTAAGCAAAATAAGCACGTGCTTAGGGCATCAGGAGAAAGAGGGTACCACAAAAATACACATAGAGAAAAAAAAATCAAGACTTTTTTAACAAAAAATTCCGTGAACATCTAAATATTTTAGTACCCTTTTTTTTGGAAAAAACTGGCAACGTTGACATGCAACTAAAACCACATTCCTTCCATGGACGAAACGGTAAAATCTAATCCCCTCCCTTGACCTTCAGCCTGCTTCACACTGAACAAAGGGTGGCTGTGAACAATTATGCAACAAGGTAGGCTTGATGCTTTATCTCTACTAAATATAAAAGCAGATGTGTTACGGAAAATTAGTTTTGAGGATGTGATCAAAGACTTTGCTACTAGAAAAAGTGGAGAAAACTTTTTTTAAATAAAGTGGGTGTTTACAAATATAAACATTATATTCTATCTTAAATGTAAGTTTTGTTTAGAACAATAAAATTTTATTTTACAGTTTATATATTTGTTGATATTTTGAATACTGAGTTAGATATAATACGGGGGCACCAAAATCGTTTAAGTGCTTAGGGCCTCTAAAGGCCTTAATCCGGCCCTGCCCTTGTCTGACTCTCCGCTGCCAGTTCCATACCTGGACTTCTGGCAGCATTTTTCCATTGAGCTCCAGGCACAGTGGCAGAGATCTTGGTCTGAACAGGTTGGTAACAAGCTTTTTGAGATCAAGTCCATTGTCATACTGTGGCAGTCTTGTTTTCGCAGGAATTGCAAGAGGAAGTTGTACTTGCTCAGCTCTGCTTAGGTAATTCGTTTATCACCCACTCCTTTCTTCTTCGGGCAGATAATGAACTTAAGAGCAAGTTTTGTGACACCATTTTAATGGTTAAACTGCTTTTAATATTGAATACCAGTTATACTAATTTCCATGATTTTACGTCTGAGACCTTTACACTCGGACATCTTTTATCTGATGTTTCCTTTTTACCTCCTGTCTTTGCCTCTTTACATTTTACTAGATTGTAATTTTATGGCTTTGTCATTTATACACTGCCCAACCTGGGTTGGTTTTCTTTTTATATCTATATATTTATTGTTTTACGTGTCTTTCTTATTTTCGTATTTTTTATATTTGTTGGTTTTGTCCTTTACCTTTTACTCTTTTGACTTAACTTTGGTTGTGGGTTTCTGCTTCTTTCCCATGGCCGAGTGGTTAGCACGCTTGGCTACTGATCTAAGGGACCTGGGTTGGAGCCCCGGATAAGGCATGGTTGTATGTGTTGTTTTTCTGCTGAGGTCCTGCCATCCTCTCAGATCTTCTACTTTGGCATATAAACTGACAGGCTCCTGTCAGACCTCTGTGGCAAGCAGCTGCTTGAGGGGGTATTTTTACACTTTTATTGTCTCGTTTGGCACATTATGGCCTTAGCTGTCAATGTGCCATTAAACCCCAAACCAACAAACAAATCCTGACAAATGTCAAGCAAAAATAGAAAGATAGTGAATAGAATAAATATTCCAGTATATTATTCACTAAAAGTTAATGATATGCTAGAATATTAGTATATTTATTCTCAATATATCACTTGCATTAGAATTAATACTGATTATATTACTATTAATTTCCTGTACAAATTTCATATTTTTCTTCCAACACTTAATTTTTACTCTTATGGTGATTAGAATGTTGGAGTGTGGCAAAAATGTACCCAGGTTCAAATCTAATTTGGCATGGACATTATCTTTCTACTGCAGTCTCTCTTTGCTTACATCTTCTCTATGGTGACTGTACCAAAAAGCTCCTTTGACTTTCATGAAAAGTGGGCTGATTTGAAGTTATTGGAATTCTATCTATTTATCACATATAACTAGGAACATTTTTATTACACACTATCTGGAGTATTTAATCATTTTTACCTGTGAAGTACTAAACCACTTTATCACTACATTTGCCACAGTTGACAAATTATGGCACCATTTTAATTGGTGACTAACAATGCAATATATGCATATATGAAAAATATAATTATTACAAATAAAAATTGACAATTGGATGTTTTCATCTGATGAAAGCATTCACTTATTATGAAATAATTATACAATATTATTATCCCCTTGGTAAGGAATATTTTATCCACAGCAAGACATGTCACATAGTAGGCAACAGCAAAACCCAACTTGGCCAAAAATTTAGATAGAATATACTATATGTCAGTATACTGTATAAGTAAGTCAAGTGGTGGCATTCTGTTCAATTCTGCATCCTAATGTACACTCTACACAAAATATATCTTTACCTTACTCTGTACTTTTACAGCTGCTAAAGAAGATTGTTTAATTTTTATTGTTTATCCATCTTCTGATTTATTGAAGCTTTCCCAAGAGCTAAAATTAATATCTTTAATACTCTATGATACTGTTAAATGTTTTAAAGTCATAGAGTATTAAAGATATTAATTTAATGTTAATTCTTCACTGTGAAAAGCTCTACTGTAATTTTTGTTTTCCAAGGTCTCTTCAACTCCTGAATATAGAAAATACACTATATTACCAAAAGTGTTTAACAATTTCATGTCATTTGAATGGGTCACACAATCAAAGCCTCCTAACTTTGAAATAAGACTTTTATAAAAAAAATGACTGCAAATGTAGATTAGTTGTATGCCACACTAAAATTTTTCAAAATTCCTCTATTCAATACTATTGAAGCTAGAACATCTAACAGTAGAAGCTGTATTACAATGATTCAAAATACTGTACTTTTCATCAAAAATTGATTAAAACTAAATCATTAGACAAAACTCCTAAAATTACATTATAGACAAAACTCCTAAAATTACATTTACTTTGGTATGACTTGTTTTCGACCCATGGCCGAGTGGGAGTCAAGCCCCAGTAAGGCATGGATGTGTGTGTCGTTTTTTCTGCTGAGGTCCTGCCATCCTCACAGACCTTCTACTATGGCATATAAACTGGCAGTCTCCTGTCAGACCTTTGTAGCAAGCAGCTGCTTGAAGGGATTTTTTTACGACTTGTAAGTTACTGTTTTAGCATTTGAGATAAATTTTTATTACTAATGTCATCTTTGTTATTTCATTGTCAATAATTCTTTAAATATTAAACAAATATTATTTAAAAATTTGTGATCTATGCAAGTTCTTTAATTTATCTCTAGTGAAATTTTCCTGCAAAAAAAGCTTTTCAAAATTAGGGAGTTTTTCATTCAAATAACATAAAGTCTGCACTTTTGATATTCTTTTGACAAAAAGAAATTAACTACATCACAATTAAAATTAAGAGAGAAAATGCTATTACCCATTCTGTATAGAGTATAAATTCCAATTATATTTACACACATAGAACTATTGTTTTGTTACACATATGTGCAGGAAAGCCATCATATTCAGTGTATATTCTGCTGAGGTCCTGCCATCCTCTCAGACCTTCTACTATGGCATATAAACTGGCAGGCTCCTGTCAGATCTCTGTGGCAAGCAGCTGCTTGAGGAGGTATTTTTTTTATATTTACAATATAAGAATTATAAAGTTTTTGGGTATGACTTACCCCAGCACAAGGGCATCTTGCTGCATACACTCTAAAATCATATTCTTTATCATCTTCAGGAACTTTAAGAATGACAGGTGGACCTGGCTCAACATTATGAGGTAAAAGTTGGGGATTTTTCAGTAAATGATGAAGACTTCCTCTAGTTCCATTATTAGGTTTTCCAGTAATATTCATGAGTTCTAAATGATTAAAGAAGACATATTTTATGTAGTTTATCATATTGGTAACTAAACTAAATTGATGTGCTAAGGTTATAGGTTATCTTGTGGATGAACTTTATAAAATGCCTATATTTAAATCTATTCACAGAGGTCCATAAATTGTGTCTGGAACTGTAAAAGTATATACAACACTTTATATATATTACAAAGTCTTATACAACACTTTGTATCAATGCAAAATAGGTACAATGATAGCAAGCATTTTGATTGTAAGTGTTAAAGTGAGAGGCCAATCATACCATGTTTGTAAACTCCTGTGTATTACAAACAATAATGCTTTAATATTTTGCACAGACATAAAAAAATATTAAAAAAAGTACAACAATCTGTTTAAAAGAATAACCGATTCAACCCATTAAATACTTTCCATATCAGTTCTGATGTTATGAAAATTTGCTAAACATCTATACACTAATTAAAAAGAATTAAATGAAACAAATCATTATTTTTTGAAATTCAGCAGGAGTTTACATTTGAAAACTTTCTACATCTATATTTAATATGCAAATACATATTTGATTTACAATAGTTTGACTTAGCTGATTTGAATACCTGCCAGTTTTTCCTACAACCTAAAGACTGCAGTATAAATAATGGCAAAATAAGCATTGTGTCTCAGTGTCTCAGATTAAATACAGGACTATGTTGCAATTGGTAACGTTTATTAACTTAACAGTGAGTTTATTTCAAAACTTGGTTTCTGAATTCGAATACTGCACTGTGTTTATTATTATCTGTGCTATATTACTGGCAGATAATCTAGGTTTATTCTGTATTTTAACATTGTACCTTAGAATTTTTAATAAATTTGTTTTTTAAAATAAGAACAAAACTGGAATCATGTTTGTCATAAGAGCAGAAGTTCAACTACCAGTGAAAATTTTGCTAAGAGACCATGAAAATCTGCAATGTTAGAAGATGGAAGTTATTAGAAGAATGGCAGGTGGGCAATCACGTCCTATAGTTTATAGGGAGATACACATTACCCCCTCCACTGTAGCAACAATCATGAAAAATGCTGATAAAATTAAAAAGACAATGGAAACTGCAAGATGGAAAACTGCTATAACTCTTCAATGCTCACGTGGTCCTGTGATTGGAAAAAATGGAACAGTTATTCTCGTTGCATTTGGCAAGTTAAATGAAAGAAACATTTCTCACACAGAAAATATTATTTGTGATAAAGGAAAAAGTTAGTTTAATGAGATAAAAGAAAATGAAGGCAGAAACGAAACTTTCATAGCAAGCAAAGGCTGGTTTGCTAATTTCAAGCAGCAAACTCAAATTTTCAATAAAAAATAACAGGTGAGACTGCCAGTGCTGATGAGTAGCAAGTAGCAAGGGCTTATTCTGAGCACTCAAAAGACTCAGAGAGAGACAAGTATGATGAGTGACAAGTAGCAAGGGCTTATCCTGAGCACTCAAAAGACTCAGAGGAAGGTGAATACCCACTGATCTTGTTTTCAATGTGGATGAGATCAGCCTTTATTGGAATAAAATACCTTCAAGAACTTTCATCTTCAGTGAAGAGAAACATGCTTCTGGATTTAAACCAATCAACAACCATTTAATTCTTCTTACTCAAAATACTTCAGGAACTGTAAAACTGAAGCTGTAAAACATTGATCCTTTCTGGGAACAAAGCTGTTCTTATTAGAAGGGGAATCAATGCAGTGTTGCAGCCTTACTGCCATGTTTTGCAGGAAAGGAGGCATCAAACAATGCAAATAACCATCCTTTCTTATTTTCAAAAGAAATCTGAAAGTCTTTAACTGATCCAAAGACAGCAGATGATCCAATCGACCCTGACAATCCACAACCAGGACCTTCCACTCATTACTAATGCCTACCTATTATACAGGTACATATTATGTAATGTGATTTCAATACATGTATATAATGTTTATGTTTAAAATTTTTCTATTATTGTATGAATGTCTCAATTTTCATACATATGGATCGCACCTTATTGAAATGCATTATAATTCAGGTTTCATTTACATCAATTGATATATCTTGACATCTCCAAGAACCTAACCTCAGCATAAATTAAGGGTCTAGACAGAGATGCCAACCTTGCCTGATGAAAATTACAATTTGGAAGAATGAAAATTCAGAGGAAATTGGAGCATGGCAGTTCTGCAGTTTACTGTGCTCAAGTGGCATTTTTTTAATGCAATGATGCGTTATGTCTTGACATTCCTTGCTGCTTCTTCATCAGCACTAGCAGCCTCACCTGTTATTTTCTTCCAGAATTATACCAAGTTTCTTAAAATTACTTCCGTAAAAAACACCTACTAAATATACGATTTAAACTAATGAAAAATGAATTTCAATATCACATTAAAATATTCAACTTTTTGTAAAGTTCTACAAAAAAACCCTAAAAAAATCGTATTACTTGCAATGAAGAGGCCTTACAACAAGAATAAGCTGAGTAAAGAATAAAATGATAAACACTTATTCCTAAGCATAAAATTTTGTTTCCGCAGAAAAACAAAAACACCAGAAGTAATAGTATCTAAGACATATTTTCCTAACTGTACATATCGTTATATGATGAATGTTGGTCAGTCAGTACCATCCGAGGCTACTGTTTCAATAGCCTATTATCATTAATGTTCATTTTGTAATTTAAAAAAAACCCAAAAATCAATAATCTCATTGGAGACTGCTATTCTGACATGTACATACTTCTGAACAACAACAAACTGCTGTTCCACCCTTTTTACCCTTCCCCCCATAACCCATAATCTTACAACAAGCCTAAAAAATAAAATTGTAAACAATTCACCACCGATCTGCAGTATAAAAAAAGCCCCTGGAACTAAATACTCCCGTCAAAGACAAGTTTAACAAAAACACAAATTATCGTAAACAACTCGCCACCAATTCTTAGTATAATAAAAAGGCCCTGAACTAAATAATCCCATCAGAGACAACAAGCCTAAAAAACACAAATTATCATAAACAACACACTGCCATCTGCATTATTAAAAGAAAAAGTAGAAGAAGATAATCTCATCAAAGACAACCATTTTAAACACAGCATATTACTAAAGAAAAATCCCATTTCCCACTTAACACAATAGGGAATATGCATTAACTAAATACCATAAATTGTCTGCAACTTTCAGCACTTACAAGGCAAAATTTGCTATATATATATATAAGGGAATTAAATCCAAATTGCATTAAAAAATGCATATATAAATGCATATACAGGGTGATTTAAAACTCTTGGGCCAAACTTTAAGGGGTGATAGAACACACCTAAACAAGCACTTTTTGTCATACAATGCATGGTCGGAACTCAAACGATGAAGCGCTAGAGGGCGCTTTCCAGTGAACACTTATAAGCGCTGGTTTTCACACTCGTCATCATTTCTACCATGGATTGCAGAACGGATGGATTGTTTCACGAATCAGGAGAAGGCAGACATGCATTTCACGTATGGAACTGTGGATGGGAATGCGGGGAAGCCCAAAGACTGTACCGGGAGCACTTTCTGAACAGAAGCGTGCCTGATCGTAAAACCTTTCAGCGATTGCACCAGTATCTGTGCAAAACGGGCTCCTTTGTCAGTGGCTTGCAGGATACAGGACATGAAGGAGTGTGAGAATGCCACATGTTACAGAGGAAATTCTATGTAGGGTTGGAGATCATCCCGAATGTAGTACGCAAGCAATTTCTCATGCTGTAAGTGTGCCCCAATCGATGGTGTGGCGAGTTATACAAGATGAACGATTACATCCCTACCATGCACAGAGTACCACTGCAGGCCTTCACACCTGCAGATTTTCGGCCTCATGTGGATTTTGAACAGTGGTTCCTGCAACAGACTTTGATGCACATCTTATTCACTGACGAATGCACCTTTACATGTGAGGGCATTTTTAATACCCACAATTCACATGTGTGGGCCACCAGTAACATGTGTGGCACACCATACATCCACATTCATACCAGCAGCGTTTCTCCATAAATGTTTGGGCTGAAATCCTCCATGACCATTTGATTGGCCCATACCTTCTGCCAGCCCGACTGAAAGGGAGAATGTACCTCGCATTTTTACAAGAAGTCTTGCCAGAATTACTGAACCCTGTTCCAGCAAACATTCAAACACGTGTAGTTCCAACACGATGGAGCACCACCCCATTTCAGCGTAGATGTGCAGAACGCCTTGGATGCAACATTTCCAGGATGATGGGTAGGTTGGGGTGGTCCTATTGCTTGGCCGCCACGATCGCCCAATCTCTCATGTCTGGACTTTTTCCTATGAGGCCATGTGAAAAGCCTCATCTACGATAGCCCCATCGATTCCAATGAGGACCTTGTTGCCAGGATTCCTATTGCGGCTGTCGTTGTACGAGAAATGCCTGGTGTTTTCGCCCATGTATACCAATCACTACGTCGAAGGTGTGACGCCTGCATTAATGTTGGCGGTCACTCTTTTGAGCAGTTTCTGTAATTTTTTCAATAAAATTCTGTACTTTCTGTTCTGTAATTTCTGCAATTGTTTCAAACCTCTTCTGTCATTCTTGTGTTTCTTCATTTCCTGACACAGTAACTGCTAACCCCTAGCACTTCACCACTTGAGTTCCGACCATGCATTGTATGAAGAAAAGTGCTTGTTTAGGTGTGTTCTATCACCCCTTAAAGTTTGGCCCAAGAGTTTTGAATCATCCTGTATATGAATAGCCCATCCCTTCTGGTTAAATAAACTCTTAACTTTTATTCACCTTAGAGGGCAAGACCTGAAAAAAAAAAAAAAATCAAGAACCAGAGGCTACACAAAACATAACAGATAATCCAATAAATTGTTTGATAAGATGAAAAGAAATTATACTGTACATTATTCACTCATGTTACTTTACACACCTTAAGAAAGTTACCACTCATGGTACCATCTAGTGAGTGAGTGCCATAAGTTGGGTTGGGTTGTTTCACCTCTGAGCAGCACTTTTTTGCACACCATGGGCTAAATGGCCAGGTCACATGGACCCCGAAGGCTCAGAGGTTGGGGGAGGGGACCCACTGGAACAGCTGTTGGGAGACAGATGGTAGCCTCCCGTCAAGGCCATCCAGCGTGTTCTTTAACGTGCACAGGGTATGTCTCTCCCACACACAGGGTCATGGCTTTAACGTCCCATCCGACGGACGGTGGCCTTTCCAAGCCCATCGGTGTCCCCTACTGACTGTGGGCAGGGCGGGGAATTTTGCGGAGATAAATCTCAACGCTGACCCAGCTGGGACTCGAACCTGGGAACTACAGAGTGAGTGCCATAAACTGCATATGTACCTACCTACATGCATATTGAATATTAGTTACTAGTTATTAACGATTAAAATATATTTACAAAATATAAAAAATTCTGCATCTTGTGAGCCCTGATTGGTTACGGGTGAAAACAGATCATCCTTCCCATTCAAACAATCTGAGTTATATATAAAGAGTTACATATATATGTGAATGATATTAATGGGTATGATGATCATTTTATCATACCCATTAACTGAATATGAATAAATTTCCTATCTTATAAGATATTAAATACAAAACTTAAATTAGTTTAGTTACATTTTTAGCATGTGTATTTCTTTGTATTAATGAAATTTAATTGCTAATAATCAACAATATGTAGTAGGTATCATCCAACGATTAACAATGGAGATATTGCAAAAGTTAATGTTTACAATATAGAGAGAATAGCAGCAATTATTGCCCTCCTTTCCCTATGGTTTTTAATTGTGCAATGCTTGGATGGCAAATGGTGTTCACTGCAGGCAAGTGAACTGCATCCGTAAGTTTTACCCAGATATAATCCCATGGAACTAATAGAAGAAAAGTTTTTTATATTAACGAAAATTAGCTTAATTGCTAATAATTAATATTCAATATGTAAGCATCATCCCCTGATCAATCAATATATTTAAAATGTTAGCATTACGTTGGGTTGTTTTACATCTGAGTGCACTTTTTTGCACACAATGGGATAAATGGCCAGGTCACAAGGATCCCAAAGGTTCAGAGATGCACAGATGTTGGGAAATAGATGGAGCCTCCCATCAAGGCCATCCAGTGTATACACAGGGTATGGCTTTCCTGCACACGAGGCCATGGCTTTATATTCCACCTGACGGATGGCGGCATTTCCAAACCTATCAGTGTCCCCTACTGACCATGGGCAAAGCAGAGAATTTTGCAGAGATAAATCTCAACACTCACCCAGCCAGGATCTGAACCTAGGAAGTGCAGATTATGAGTCTGGCACAGTGTAGTATCTGTTCTTATCAGCTTAATATCTGATAAGATTTCTATATGAAATCAAGATATTAATCTTATTTTTGTAGTTCGACGGAGTGCTTTGAGCTTGCTCAACCTCTGTCACAGGTTGGACCGGTATTGCACTACTTCCGGTAGCCGTCCCATGGCCGAGTGGTTAGTGCGCTTGGCTACTGATCTAAGGGACCTGGGTTCGAACCCCGGGTAAGGCATGGCTGTTTTGTGTCGTTTTTCTGCTGAGGGCCTGCCATCCTCTCAGACCTTGTACTTTGGCATATAAACTGACAGGCTCCTGTCAGACCTCTGTGGCAAGCAGCTGCTTGAGGGGGTATTTATTATTATTATTTATTACACATAACTAACTGAGCCATCCCTGCCTCCAATACATCAGGATAACTAATATGCAACAAATGTTACTGCAACTTTTTTTTTTTCAAAAGTGCTTGGATCACTGGCAGTGGCAGCTTGTCATGCAGCACAGGAAGTATTGGCTTACACCACAGCCAAGTCACTGCATCCGTACATTTTTTATATTAATGAAAGTTATCCTAACAGCTAATTATTAATAACTAACAATCAATACATAAATATCATTGATTACTAATTGACTAATAGCCTCTGAGTGGCACTTTCATTCAGCTCGGACATAAAACAATCCAAATACATATCTCTTTGATCAGCTGCCAGGTTACTAAGTTACGGTGAAACAAAACTGCCATCAGTCAACAAATGAGAAGCAAAATGCAAGTGGAAGATAAGTAACATAACAGCAGGGAACATAAAGTATATAATTATAATTAAAAGTGCCTCAACTCTAATGAAAGAAAGGTTTTAATTACTCATCAACCCAATTCTGATAACAATAGACGTGCATGAGACCCATTCAAATTGCAATGTCAATCATGGCTCCACAAATCTAGGATTGGGTTGGGTTGTTTTACCTCTGAGCGGCACTTTTTTGCACACCATGGGCTAAATGGCCAGGCCACAAGGACCCCGAAGGCTCAGAGAAGGTTGGGGGAAGGGACCCACTGGAACAGCTGTTGGGAGACAGATGGTAGCCTCCCGTCAAGGCCATCCAGCGTGTTCTTTAACGTGCACCGGGTATGGCTCTCCCGCACACGGGGCCACGGCTTAACGTCCCATCCAACGGACGGCGGCCTTTCCAAGCCCATCAGTGTCCCCTACTGACCGTGGGCAGGGCGGGGAATTTTTGCGGAGATAAATCTCAACGCTGACCCAGCTGGGACTCGAACCTAGGAACTACAGATTACGAGCCTGGCGCGCTACCGACTGAGCCACCCCCGCCCCCAAATCTAGGAAGTTCTCTAATCTGTATTATTTCCTTCATTTTGAAGTTTCCAATTCTAATTAATCCAATTAGCATTTAGTTGGACAGAGCCAGGAGAGTTGGGTATAGGTTCAATAAACACCCATTTAGAAACAATATATGACCTTCAAATCTGTAAAAGAATCTAGGTGCGAACTTTGCCATGTGTTCTGTTTGGAAATGGTCTGCTGGTACAGATTAGGGAATGGGGACACAGCTGCAACTTTGGTACAGTAAACAGAGCTAAATGGGATATTAACATTCTCTTTTTATGAAAGGGGCAAAAGTATTGTACAATTTAGAGAAGGATTTTTGTTGTTATGAAACTGAAAACACCCTAAAAATCGGATTTTAAACCAAGTCAGAGAAAATCCGACAAAATTGGAGTAGCTGTCAGCTCCGTCTAATGCATATTTATAAAACTATTATCAAGTAAATTTAGCATAATATAATGAACTAGATTATTTTCCAGTCTCAACAAGCAACTGAATAATTTAGACTAGAAATCTACAATGCTCTTACAAATCTAATTACAATGAAAATCATGACTTGATCAAAACAAAATAATAATTCCAATAAATTATCCCTCAAGCAGCTGCTTGCTATAAGATTTGACAGAAGTCTCTCAGTGAAATATGTCATGGAGATTTGTGAGAAAGGCAAGATCTATGTTTAATTATAGATAAATATGGGGAATTAAACACTGATAGAAAGGAAATTTTACATTAAATCTCCAAAGAATTTAAACATTGAACAAATACAATGCATCAAAAACAAAATGGCCAACAAAACTGAAATACTAATTTTTCTGTTCTCAGTATTTTGCCAAATTTACAAATATTAGGCAAATTAAAAGTTGATAAATACCACTTTCAATTGCCATAAGCTATTTTTGTAACTTGGTCAACCTTTGCTGTGGGGGTAAGAATGCAATGCCTTAGCATGGTCAGGCCCAATATCTCAAAAATTTGAATTGGCAGGAGAAAATTATTTTATTTAATCATTTCAGCTTTCATTTGGGATTAATTTTTGACAATTTCACATATTCTTTGTCACAAATTCTCTACTGGATTTATATCTGAGGGTCTATGCTAGTCAGTTCACAACACCTTATAATCCTTGTACCACTGCTGAAAAATCCTAGCATGAAGAATCGAAACTTAAGACAGCAAGTATCTGGTAATGCCACCTTAAAACATGACACAAAATGCCAAAATAAATTTCCAGCACAATATTTGATAATGGATATTAGCTTACCACAATAAATAATTCCACATGACAATAATCTAATGTTGATGTCATCTTGTCCAAATAATTCAGTATCAGTGAAATTTCTTTATTAGAATTGATTCTAATTTACTTCGCTGCTTCTCAGACCATATTGCATGAGCATTCTTCTCACACTGATAACTAATATTTAAACTTGCACCCAGCAATCTTTCATTCTCTGCACAGTTCTTTGCAGACACAGTTCAACAGTGAGCTGGTTTTGAAACCAATCCTTGAAATCTATTTTCTTTATAGTATTCGATAATTTGCATAACAGTGGACTGACTGCAGTTTATATGCACATCTGACATGTTGAATAGTCTTTGTTGTGAAGGCAGGATGCTCAAGTCACCCTGAAATGAAAGTACTGCTTGTCTGGTAGGCTCTGTTCATCAGTTTCTAATTACTTTAAAGACATACTCAAAGACAGAACTAGTCAGTTGAAAGCAACAACTCTATGTGATTGGCTAATATCCAACTGAAGTATGCAAACTTTTTATGCTCATGTGCCACTGAAATTTGCAGTAGAACTGTACATATAAATTATCTGTTTTAGAAAATTATTACATATTTAAATTCTACATGATAAGAGGTATCAAACACTGCATAGAAAAAGTATCACTGTTACCCACATAGCAAAAAAGTCAGTAATGGAAACTATATTGCTCCATAGTCACTATTTTTCTTGCATTCATTTCTATCAGAAATAAATTGCACTGCTGTATACTCAAGTGATTCTGTCTTCTCTGCTCCTTTCTGCCTCTAACAGCAATGTTGATTTCAAAGTACAGTTTGTTTGAAATGGCCCTTTTTTCACCTCACTTGTAAACCAACTTTTTTTTATAATGACTAAGCCATCTTTCATGATAAACTTTGACATGGCCATTCTATTCAAAGTCTCTGTTGACGTAATTCTTTTAGTCTTTGCAAATGTTACTTAAATTTCAACTGCAAAATACTTTTAATCACTTCTGTACAAATCTTGATGTTAGTGCCATGCAGCACAATACAAATTTTATTGGACATTTAACAAATAACATATCTGATAATTGTGGCTGTTGTTGAAGTCTGACATCATTGACTACTTCAGGAATACACTTCCAGCCTCCTGCCATTTCCTAGGGTTCTCACTCTTCATCCTCAAATTCATTATTAGTCAGGTCAGAAAAATCAGTATCATTCCAATCCATATCACTTTCATTAGGAATATATTCACTTTCACTATCACTAAATTCCTCTTCAGACAACATATTTATTGTATTTCTATTCAATCAAATTACAATTAGCTGCAAATTAGCCACATCACATTTGCCTGAATGCCCATTGGCAACTGATTTTTAGCCTCCCTCCCTCAGGCCTTATAAAGTGTGGTAAATTTTGATTAGTCGAAAAATATATATGTCATCACTGATAAGCATCACAAAAGCCTCCAAGAACTCATAAGTGAGCATTTCAAATTATATATATGCTCCAAAAGTAACTTAATTGTGATGGCTGCAATTGTGGAGTCATCACAGCAATCAGTATAATATTGTTTGACTCCCACAATGGAGCCATCATAGGGAAGGGATTAACAAGGTAATGATTAGACATAATCTCAGTCACCTTTTTAAGCTCTGATTCCTAACAAAACCCATTTATTATGAATTAATACATATCCTATTCTTATGTAATCTGTCAAATGAAGCTAACACATATTTATGCATCTTTCTGTGACCAAAATAGGCTTTTGTTATTTTTAAATCATTACATTTACTTGGCATAGATGTTGTTCTGGTTTAGCTATTTGCAACTCCCAAAAACAAAAGGAACTGTTTCTTCAAAAAGCCTGATCAAAGTTCTGTGACTAGATGGCTCTGTGCCAGGGAATGGTTCAGTTCTTTCAGTATAATATGTGCCAGGGAATGGTTCAGTTCGTTCAGTTCTTTCAGCCGGCTACTATTTAGAGAAATAAATACATTTATTAAAAGAATGATTTTTTCAATTCAAAAACAAGCTTTGTTCACAATATGTAATGACCTGAGAACTAATAACACTTAAAAATACCCAAAACAACTTACCAGTCATTAATTCGTATAATTCTATATTGATAAATGGCTTCACAGTATAATTAGTTTTGAATGATGGTCCATACGCCAGAAATAATGCCTGGAATAATTTATTTTTAAACATTAGGGGGATAATATATATATAAATCAATATACTAAGCTTTAATTAAGAATATGACAATAACTGCTAGTAAAGAGTCAAAAATCCATTTTCCCTCTAATTTATTTGCTAACAAAAATATGTTAATATAAAGCATCTTAAAATTTTGATAGATTTCCCATGCATAATAGACCATTTAATATTGATTGCATTTTCTATACGATAGATAAATGCCACATAAACTGACCTTCATGTCAGGAGCAAGATTGTCATAACCATGTGCACCTCCAGAGCAGAATGAATCTTCTGGGGATGGTGAAGATCTAAATGAAATAGGTTTACAAATGAATAAACACAAGAAATAATGAACTAAAACAGTAACATATTAAAGAAATCTTAACTGTTTTATGGAAAAAAATTTGGAAATATCCTTAAAGAATCTTACGCAACCTAAATGATGTTTGTTGAAGACTGAGTATAATTAAAAAGCGGTGGGGAAAAAACATCCATCTTCAAGATTTCAACATGTGATCTCTTTCTATGCATCAGCTGCTCTAGAGGGCTCATGGGTAGTTTTTTCCCCTCTTGCTTAATTATTGAAAAGATATGATGAAGTGTACAGTTGTATTGTACATGATCCCATGGTCTGCAAACTTCCATAGTTTGAAAACGTTTCTGTAAACAGCTGGCTCAGTAAACTTTTATGGATTTCCTTACAGTTACCACAATGGACACTTTGAAGCTCTAACATCTCTAGAGTCATATTTACAAAATTTCAGTCAACATCACACTTTGCTACTGCATATACTTTTTACAAAATAACAAGTTTATTTACCCTTGTTGTTTAACTACTTTACCTATATATTTTTACAACAAAACAATCCAGGGTTTTTCAAATTTTGTTTCACATTGGCACTTTAAATAAAATTTTAATATTTTTACTTATAAATGCATAAAGCATAATAAACTGTACTTTATGTGCAATAAAACAGTTCAGTACCTCATATACATATAAATATAATAAACTGTACTTTATGTGCAATAAAACAGTTCAGTACCTCATATACATATAAATATAATAAACTGTACTTTATGTGCAATAAAACAGTTCAGTACCTCATATACATATAAATATAATAAACTGTACTTTATGTGCAATAAAACAGTTCAGTACCTCATATACATATAAATATAATAAACTGTACTTTATGTGCAATAAAACAGTTCAGTACCTCATATACATATAAATATAATAAACTGTACTTTATGTGCAATAAAACAGTTCAGTACCTCATATACATATAAATATAATAAACTGTACTTTATGTGCAATAAAACAGTTCAGTACCTCATATACATATAAATATAATAAACTGTACTTTATGTGCAATAAAACAGTTCAGTACCTCATATACATATAAATATAATAAACTGTACTTTATGTGCAATAAAACAGTTCAGTACCTCATATACATATAAATATAATAAACTGTACTTTATGTGCAATAAAACAGTTCAGTACCTCATATACATATAAATATAATAAACTGTACTTTATGTGCAATAAAACAGTTCAGTACCTCATATACATATAAATATAATAAACTGTACTTTATGTGCAATAAAACAGTTCAGTACCTCATATACATATAAATATAATAAACTGTACTTTATGTGCAATAAAACAGTTCAGTACCTCATATACATATAAATATAATAAACTGTACTTTATGTGCAATAAAACAGTTCAGTACCTCATATACATATAAATATAATAAACTGTACTTTATGTGCAATAAAACAGTTCAGTACCTCATATACATATAAATATAATAAACTGTACTTTATGTGCAATAAAACAGTTCAGTACCTCATATACATATAAATATAATAAACTGTACTTTATGTGCAATAAAACAGTTCAGTACCTCATATACATATAAATATTTCAATGTATCTCTCATAGCTCAAGATACTTACATGATCTGACATAGACTGCATCATAAGATTGCTAAAGAAGTTAAGTGTAATTATGTTGCATGATAACATGACCACTGTTATGGAACTAATATATGTTTTGTCAAATTCAACTGATTTTTCCACACTAAAATGAGGAAAAAGGTGGGAGAAAATGTGCACATCTCTTTCAATGATTACATAAATAAAAACAAAAAACAAGTACTTTTTTACATAACATTTTTACTTCATATAGGTTATAATACATTTGAAACAACTATTGGTGAACACTATTATCAACAGATGAGTAATACAAAAATATTAATTAATGTGAAAAACTTTAGTCATTCAAATGTTAAATTTTAAAATACTTAACTGTTATTAATGATAAACGAAATATTGAATTTATATAAAGATTGATTAATAACTACAAAAAATAACATTTAAAATATTTTTTCTTAAAACTTGAATATTTTAGAACAATTCTAAATACTCTAATTGGCTTTTATTAAACCATAAGTATTGATCCTCATGTGCAGATTAATATTTCATTCGTTTTTGTATTTTTAATTTTTAAGGTTAATTCATACAACAGTGAATTACTATTTGAAAACTTCATTAAAATCTTTAAAGTCTTTATATTAAGAAAATGTTTAAATTTTTGTTTATACTTTCAAAAAATTTAAGATTTAATATTTACTTGAAATATATTCTGATATGATTCAAATGAACTGAATAAAACAATGCACAATCACTGTTACTACCACAAAAATGATCAATTATAAATATAACACATGAAACAAAAATTTACCTTGATACCATCCATCCTGCATCAATATCTACAAAAACTGCTTCAATCCTGCGATTCACTGAATAATGATGTCTTACTGGAAGATCTTCTTTCAAATAAACCCTCATATTTGAATGTTTACATTGGAGATCTGTTACTATTTTTTGCTCCAAAGCTGAAATAAATAAAATAATTATCTAGCAACACTTAAAAAAAACTAGAACCAGTAAAACATTTTTATGCCATATTTCAAATTTGGTTATATTTTACTTAATAAAAATCAGGTGCAATTCTGAAATGGTCATATTATAAGAGTTGTTTGTTTACAGTTATATATGTGTTTCATAATTAAACTTAGCATTTTAAAAGAATAATTTAAACACATTGTAAATAAGTATTATAAACTACTTACTAGAATTTTTTTTCCCTTTTGGTCTTAATCGCCCAAAAGCTCCCACAGTAGAATAAACTTCTGACATGTTCATGTATTTATCCAATGCAATCAGTCTATCACAACTAATATCTGACATGCCTAAAAGAAAAAGTGTTTTCCAAAAGTTTAATGCATTTTATAACCATTTTAATTTAAAATAAACAATAGGAAAAAAAGGGTGGGTGGTTACAACATTTGGACTATGAAACAAAAAAGGGCATTTAAAGGGAATTTTACACATAAAATATTCCTTCCTAGTTACACTCTACAAGGAACAAGGAAAAAAAAATTAGAAAAAATATTTGAGTGATCTTGGAAAATATTTCAATCCTGCAGTTTATTGAATTAATAAGTTCAAATTTCAGGACATCATATTTAGTTTAAATTAAAATTAGAGCCACTGGCTATTTATGCTTTTATTATTATTACTTATTACCTACAATAATATGTAAATAAGCTGAAAACATAAAATCAGCTTGAATTTATGATCTTCTAAAAGAACATTAGACAAGGCACAAAAGTATATTGGCAGATTCATGTTATCAATTACTGAATGACAGTACAACTAAATTTACTTTTAACTTTAGTAAATTAATTTAATAGTGTCAAAACTTCAAGCATTCACTGAATAACATGGATAATTTTCAAGATGCTTCAAATGATTTACGGTACTTAAATTTATACAAGAAGCAAATTCCAAAAGGAATAAAATTTACTAACAGTTTCTGTGCTTATAACTCTTTTTTTTTAACTCTTATTTCTGCTCCATTGCCAGTCCTTACAAAAGGAAAATTGTCAACAAAGCAGCTTGGAGACAAATTTTATTTTGTATTAAGAACAAATTAGTTGAGCAGTGACATGATCTTGCGATCAACTGATTTTATGACCGGTGCTCTTGTCATCTGAATGATTGATTGCTGATCTATTACTTTGATTACGAAAATTTAGAGTAATATAAGGTGCCATGTAACTAAAACAAATTTCATCTAAATGCTTAAAAAATGAACACGTTTACGCACATGATATAAGTAGTGTTATACTGGATATACCTCATTCAGCTCAAAATCAATTTTCTTACTAGCTCAATAATGTTCATTCAACAGGACTGTTGAGCTATTATAACCGAATTTGTTGCTGTTAACATTACTAGTGTTAAAAAAAAGAAAAAACTGTAGAAGCATAATGGAATTATTTAAAATTAGCAAATTGAAAACTGTATAAGTAATGCTTACAAATCTTTAAAAGAACTTAATTGTAATAACCATTCAGCCATATTTATTTATTTGACTAATCACTCTGAAAATATTGATGAAAATCTCTTGTATTTATATTAATTCATTTTGAACATCAGGTCTTGTGTAGTCTTGATTTAACCACATTCTTTTATCAAGCATTGAATATGATTGCAAGTTTTGTCTTCCACATTATCAGTCACTGCTATTTCAAAACTACACAGCCTAATAAAAATTCCAGTAATATTGCAAAATTTAATGAATTAGTGTGTAGCTGATTTTCCTATTGATATTGATGCTCACATTTTCAGATCTTTAAAATTCTAGCTGGCAAGATGATTTTAACTTTTAATGCATATGATAATCTTCAAAACTTAATTCTTAAATATTAATATAAAAAAAGAATCAACCATTCTTTTCTACCAAATCTTTTTTAAGGATACTTTGTGGCATATTTGAACAGTAAAACTTCCTTCTTTTTTTGAACAGTAGAAACTTCCTTCTTTTTTTGAACAGTAGAAAGCTTTCCAGTATAACACTGTTTATACCATGTGCGTAAACATGTTCATTTTTTAAGCATTCAGATGAAATTTGTTTTAGTTGATTCAGGCTGGATTTCATGAACAAATTCAATACTGAACATTTCATATTACTTAATAATCAAAGTGATGTGGAATGGTAATTTGTTTATCTTATGGCATGGTAGAGCCATCCCTTGGCCAAGTGGTTAGCATGCTTAACTGATGATCAAAGGCACCTTGGTTTGAGCATTCTGTAAGGCATGGATGTTTGTGTTGTATTTCTGCTGAGGTCCCACCATCCTCACAGACTTACTGTGGCAAGCAGCTGCTTGAGGGGTATTTATTTATTTATTTATTATTTATTATGGCATGGTAAGCAGTGGATTTAACTCCCTTCTACAGCAACTGGTAATTCTTAACTGCAAAAGTTTAGTTTTATAATCAACAGCAAATATCTGTAATAATATTGTTATTTCCACTACTTTTACAATGCATTCATCCACTGCAACTGAAAACAAGAGTAACAGATAAATTATAGGTTTTTGTTTCTATTGTCAGTTTTGCTACATACATTTATTATACTGATAATAATTTCCTTATGCCTTTTATTATTGCCCACTTCTTACTCACAACCAACACAGAGGCTTAGTAGTTTGTGAATAAATAGACACTAGATATCATGAAAGTTAGTAGGAGAATAAAGCAATCTGATTTAACCCTGGTAAGTGTAAAATCTCAAGATTGCATATGTGTATTTCATCCAATCAGTAATACCCAGCTGTCAACATAGCTGGGTATAAAAAATTGTTGATTCTTTTGAAAAAGTTTTGAGATGTTTTTTTTTAGTTTCATTCTCACAGTTCTGCCCATAATCTATTATGAGCAACATTTGTAAAATAGTTTATGTTAATATCACATTGCAACAGTTAAGTCAATCAAAAATAGTTATTCAAGCTTATATATCTCTCAATTGCTTTCCTTTGTAACAAAGGAGTTGATAAGTTGCTAATGTTTATATGGTCACAAGTTTCTAGGATGCAATAAACAGATAATTTCAAAGAGGACCTCATTAGAATTAACAGTATGTTAATGAAGCTAATGCAGGCCAAATGCAGAAGCTGTAAATCAGGGCATGTTTGGAGAACTAAATTGCATGATCTGGTTGAACCTCCATAGCCCATAGCTGCTTAAGGATTGTGTATGTATACACCAATACATTGTTAACTTTTGTATTTCATATGATTTTAAACATCTTTGAATTCACATGTACTGAAAAGAGAAAAATTGGTATTATTGAAATTGGTTACTTACCATGATCTGATACAATAATGACATTCACACATCCTAAGAGCTGCCTCTGTTGAAGAGCAGCAAACAGTTTTGTCAGCATTGTGTCTACTTTTTTCAGTGCATTATTCACCTATTAATTATAGAGAAATTAAAAGTATAAAGAGAACTTACTTGTAACTTGAATAAAATACTTTTTCACATATATACAAGATATTATGTACTAGTGGACTTTAAATTGAGCACATTTTACATTTTAAAATATAGTCAACCCTGATAATAATAAAAGGAAAAAAAATGCACAAAATCAAATTTAAATCAGTTGCTAAAATAGAATTTAAAAAATTTCCTATTACATTATCATCTGTGTAGGAAACTATACCATTTGCCTGAATACAAGGGAACCATCTACCAAAATGGGCAAACTTTACAAAATCACAATTTTGAATTACTAGATTAATTTTTAATAATTTTATTCCTACTTACTGAGGCAAATCAGTAATTAATATTCAGCTTAAAATTTCAGTTCCTGTAACAATATTTTATTGAAGACTGAGTTAAATGTTTTACCTCTGAGCATTTTTTGCACATAATGGTCAAAAAGTCAAAGAAAAAAATGATAAAAGTAGAAACAAAAAAATGCATAAATGGAGCTTTATTATAATTCCAATAAGTGTAGATGACTGCCAAGTAATGAAGATTTAAAATGAGAAATTGATTGTTGTAAAAATTGTCAAGTAATGAAGATATCTAACTGTATATTTACAAACATTTCTACTCTACACGTGACAAGTTATAATCTTCAGCCAATCAGGATGAATTATTTGTATATGAATACATTGTCATTAGTCAGTGAAACTGTTCTTTATTGTTTTAAAATATATTAGATGTCATAGCTGTTCAAGCAAATTAATTTGCATAGACAGGTGTGGAAAAAAAAACATTTTTTGTAAGTGCTGAAATTATGAACAAGGATATGTCACACAGATGAGATAAGGAAAGCACCCAAGGAGTTCTCATATGATAAATACAATACTATAGACCAATGGTTCTCAACCTTTTATGTTTCACGTACCCCTGGAAATGTGTAACTGGCGTACCCCTGATATAGATAGATAAAACTATAGTTATAGTATAACAATGGTTATTTTTACTTTATTACTAGATCTAGCGACTTTTGAGCTCTCACAGCGTACCCCAAAAGATTTTACCGCGTACCCCACGTTGAGAACCCCTACAATAGACAATCACAAAGAAGTAGTGGAGAAATCATATTTAACTTAATAACCAGCCATTAGAAATCATGTTAAATCAAAATTATGCTGGTAATATTCATATTAGTTGGGGACTGATTGTGTTCATATTTATTTGGCTGCTTTGTTACAGGTAATTGCATTAACCTTTCCCTTTTCAATAGAATATTTAACTCATTCAATATTTTTTTACACAACAATTTAAAACACAAAATTGGCTCATTATCTCCCAAGTTGCCACATCTTCAGATTTAGGCTATCTCTGAGTGATGCTGCTTATGACACTTTTTTGTTTTAATTCATTTTCTTTCATCTACAGATGAATAAAAATGAAGTAGTATACTTCGGAGATATGTGAATATCTCTCACTATAAATTCCTTCTTTTAGCAATTGTTGCTGTCCGTGTAATTGAAAGTTCTACCATTCAATTTCCACCAGTCATCAATAGCAAAAGAATAAGGCTAACTAATAGAGTACATAGTATAATAGCATACATTATTTAGGAAATTAACTTTAGTCAACCAGACCACACAGTTTAAGGTTTGCACCATTGATTGTGATTAGCAATATTTTCTATCAGTTGAGCTTAATCCAAAAAATGTGATTTGCATATGAAATTTGAATTTTTCAACTGTCATTTTAATATAGAAATAAAATTTTATTGCTCCAATTTGTAAACTGTGTTGTGAAACCAGAATTAATCACAACTTTTTAAAGTTTCAGTATTTAATTTATACTATAAAAAATTTACAATTCTTTATTCGAAAAAGAAATTGGTCAGAAATACTCTTTCACCCTTGTTTTTTATTTTTTTAAGTATTCAAATTATTTTTGTCTAGCACAACTTTTCATATTATGTACTCATATATTGCATAGAACAATGGATATCTATCTATATATAAATTAACATTTTGATATGAAGTTAAGGAAATAATTTAAATGAATTAATCAGATTATAAAAATTGGTTTCTAGACTTAGCTACAACAAAGTTCTAATTATACTTTACTGATTAAACATTTTAATTAATTAATCACATTTATTATGATGACACTACTAACATTTTTCGAATATATTCCAGATTTATGAGCAGCATTATCTGGTTCATTAACATAAAGTGTTAAAAATGATGGTCTCTCGTGAAGAGGAAGATCTAGCCAGGTCATTATAGTGTCAACTCTAAAATTCCAAGGAACCTTTCTAAGAGAAAAAACAGAATAAATGTGATTATAAATTGCACATAGAAAAGGTAAAATGCATATCTATTATAAATTAACAAGATTTTCAGGGTGTTTTTTATCTGAGAAATACACAATTACATATTAATGCTTTAGCATGAGTGGCTTACGTATTTACACCTTATAAAGTGCAACGCCAGAAAAGTAAAGCTGCCTTCACCGATCATAGATGGCACCAGCAGCAACAAGAGACTGACAGGTTACATTAGTGGAAAAAAGACATAGTAGCACTAGTTTAGTGGTCTTGGAACACTCTGGCATGAATTTGGAGAGGCATGACTATGCTGAATATTTAGCCAATTTTTCAATCATTTTTCATCTCATCAACATTATTTGCCAAAAGGCAAATGATGTTGATGAGATGAACTCTTTCATTCGAGCTATTGATGAGACTGGTAGTAGAGTATGTCTGGCTATTAACAGAGAGAAAACTAAAGTGATGAAAATTGGTCAGGCAGGCTGTGGGTTCAGTTAATCTGAATGGCTGCACTCTTGAGAATATGTCTCAGTTTAATTATATTAGGAGCTATGTAACAGATACTGGTGGTGTGTGGCATGAGATTAACAGATGAATAGGGATTGCTGCCATGACTTTTAAGAATCTATGAAGAGTGTGGAGAAATAGGTGTATACACCTAAAGACTAAAATTAGACTGTATAATAGTTTGGTTCTCTCTAGGGTTAGTTATGGTAGTGAAGCTTGGACACTATGTAAACAAGAAACTAGATGCTTATGCAGTATCTTGGGCATTAGGTAGTTCAACTTTGTAAGTAATGATAAGATTAGACAAAGGAGTTGGCAACCTCCTTTAAGCAGCTATTGTGCAGAGAGAGACTGTTGGTTTGGCCATGTTGATCGTATGGATAATTATGGATTAGCGATAGGGTTATGAACAGTGTGCCTAAAGGCCAGAAAGAGAGGGAGACCTAGGATGCGGTGGGCAGACAATGTCAAACAGGACCTTGTTAGAATTGGTGTGCAGTGGTCCGATGCAGCAGATATAGCTCAGGACAGATGCTGGAGAAACTAAATTGCACAATCTGGTTGGACCTCCGTAGCCTATGGCTGTTTGAGAATGATGATGGGTCAAAATCTTGCACATTGGAAAAACTAATTTTTTCCACAAAACTGTTCATACACAATTTTGTCTTTTACCATCTTTTGCCCTAATTTGGAGTTGCACAATTTAAAAACTGAAGTGATAAGAAAAAATTATAAACAATTTAAATACAAAAATGCTAAAACAATTACACATTTGCATTACAGGTAGTTCTCAATTTGCACAGTTTTGATTTATATGAATTTGGATTTACACAGTTAATTAATTTAAACATTCTTGATTTGTGTGATCCAAAAATTTACATTTATCTGGTTTAAAATAAACCCTTAAAGTACAATGTGAAAAAGCCTGGTAACTTTATACATAAACATACCAACTTTTTAAAAAAGCAGCACTCGCAATTCATTGTCAGCTGTGTATGACAAGTGAGAACATCTCATGAGTCACTTCCCACAGGTATCAACCCAAGGTTGCCAGATGTTCCAATTTGTGCAGGACTGTTTCATTTTTCATAGTCAAATCCCAAGTTTTCCACTTACAGACAAAAAGAAGCAATTAAATATCCCACACTGTCACCCAACCTAAAAGACCTCCTTCCCCCAATAACTCTTCCGCCTTACCCTCTCCACTAACCCCAGTAAGCTTGTCCCACATAGCAGTTAATGTGCCTTTCTAACTACATATTTGTCTCAGGTTTAAATTATTGTATCTTAAAAAAAAATAAAGAAATACCCCCTCAAGCAGCTGCTTGCCACAGAGGTCTGACAGGAGCCTGTCACTTTATATGCCACAGTAGAAGATCCGAGAGGATGGCAGGACCTCAGCAGAATACAACACGAACATCCATGCCTTACAGGGCTCGAACCCAGGTTCCATTATTATATGAAATAATTAATTAAAATTTTGGTGCTGAAGGGTACACTAATAGAATTTGAAATTTAATTAATTTGAAATTTTGGTGCTATGGGTACACTAATAGAGGAATATATTCTCCCAAACCTGGACATTTTACACTGGTTTCCATAAATTAAGGAAAATCCCTATGTTAAGTCAATGGGAAGCTAACATCAAAGCTCTATAAATTCAAAAATAAGTTTTTTTCGTTTTGAAAAATGTGATTGCAGATAAAGATCTCAATCAAATAAATCAATATCTCGATTTTCAACAATATTCATTCAGTATTTAATGAGTTATAGAAATTTGAATATTTAACAATAGCAATGCCAATCTAAAGAAATTTATACAAAACTGAATAGTGAAAGAATTCTTTACACAAAGTTCTAAAACACAAACTTATTTTATTAAACACTTTGATACAATATTTATTACTAAGTTTTAATTAACTTCTGAAGTCGTTTTTTGTGATTGGCATTGTTATCGCTAAATATTCAAACTTCCATAACTTATTAAATACTGAATGAATATTGTTGAAAATCGAGATTTTGATTATTTGATTGAGATCTTTATCTGCAATCACATTTTTCAAAACAAAAACTTATTTTAGAAGTTATAGAGCTTTGACATTAGCTTTCCATTGACTTAACATAGGAATTTTCCTTAATTTATGAAAACCAGTGTAATTATTCTATATGGAAGAATTGTTCTCATTTTGTGCAAATTTGATTTACATGGTACTTTCAGGAAAGCATTAACCATGCAAATTGAGAACTATCTGTATTAATGTCAACACTCGATTTCTTTAGCAGAACTGTTTTACAGAACTGAGAACTCATTTCTTGACTTGAGGACTTTAAAAAGCAAAATGCATATCTGTAATAAATTAACAAGATTTTCTTTTTTTATCTAAGAAATACACAATTTTGCTTTTTACTTGTTTTTGCCCAGTTCTGAAGTTTTACAAGTTAAAAATTGACGTGAAAGAAATATTCTAAGCAATTTAAATGCAAAAATGCTAATATAGTAACTAAAATGACATATTTGCATTATTTGTGCCAACATTCGTTTTTTTTAGCAGTGAAACTCGTATGTGAAAGAAAAATAGTGAATAGTAACTTTGAAAGATACTCCATAATTTTTTTATATCGCAAAATTTATTTTCATGCAGGCAAAATATTTGTATTAATAATTTAACATTTATTTCTCATTTTTTACTTTGATTATTTCACCATTTCATTAAAAACAACTAAAAAATACTGCATGCCAGTTACTGAAAGACTTTTAAAAGTATTTGAATGTTACAAATATCATCTGACATATTTATCAAATAGAGAAATATACATGATGAGCTGCTTGCAAAACATTTAAATAGTGAAAGATCTTATGTAAGTAGGAATCCTACTCATGAATTAAGCTTTTTCTTTACATGTTTTAACATCAGACACACACACACAAAAAAAAACAATTTCTTTGTATAAAAGAAATAATGGTCACTGAAATGTAATATGGTAATTTTGTAGTAATTAAAAAGAAGAAAAATATTTGACAACTGTATTGCTTAAAAAAGGAGGCAATGGAATGCTGAAGCTTTTTTTATGATTTAGTTTTATCAATTTTTAATTACACGATTAAAAGGACCTTCTTGCTCAGAAATTAATTAAAATAACTTAAAAATTCTCTGTCATTGAGCAATAAAATTTTAAAGTTTATCCTTCAAACTATTTGCATGTTGGAAGTTTTTAGGAAACTTTAAAATTTTATTGCTCAATGACAGAGAATTTTTAAGTTATTTCAATAAATTTTTAATTATGTGCAAAAATTATAACATTGTAATAAATAGCACTTACTTAAGGACAATGTATATTTATGCATCTTTATTACTTATGTATCTTCAAATCAAATGTTTCTCAACTAAATTTAATTTTAGAGGAATTTTAGAGGAAAAACTGTCTTGAGCCAGGTGGGATACGAACCCACGACCTCCTGATAACATGTCAGGTGCTCCGGGCTACTGAGCTACCGGCTGCCAATCAAGATCTCTTCTAATTAGTGCTATGAACATTTCTTTTACATCACATATATGCGCTATTCTGGGCAGTTTAGCCACAAGTGGCCTTCAACTTGCTTGAGCACCTGACATGTTATCAGGAGATCGTGGATTCATATCTCACCCGGCTCAAGACAATTTTTCCTCTAAAATTTAAATCGATGCTAAAGTGCTGATTTATTAGTTGATATGGAATATGTCGAGTTTATTTCATCATTATTTATCAAATGTTTCTCACAACTGATAAATTTCATCCATTTTGTTCATCTCAAAATTTGTTTAAAAACTCGCATGAGTTACTAAAAAGGAAGTTTACATTACTATATTAGTTCACTGCCATTGCTGTATTCAAATCTAGAACAGGGCACAGAAGCAATCAGGTTGTGGATCCATCAAAAACATTGGGTTGCTTTAACTTCTAAGCAGCACTTTTTGCACACTATAGGCTAAATGGCCAGGTCACAAGAATCCCAAGGTCTCAGAGAAGGATGGTGAATGTATGTGCTAGACAACAGTTAGGAGACAGACAAATTTCCCTTCAAGGCCATCCAGGTGTATTCTTTGACATGCATAGGGGCAGGCACAGCTGGAACTTGAATCTTGGAACATTAGATTATGACTATATATGGAGCCATGGCTTAATGTCCCATATGATGGACAAAAGTCTTTCCAAATTTATTGGTGTGCCCTTTATTGCTATGAGCAGGATGGGGGAATAGCAGATAAATCTCAAAGCAGGTATAGCTGGGATTAAAAACTGAGAATATCAGATTACAAGTCTGGCACACTATCAATTGAACCAAGTCATCCAACCATTCCTCAGTAAGATTTACAATTGGTAAGTGAATAATAAATACCTACCAAAACCTGAATCCAATATCAAAGTTATTAGTATAGCATTAGGAAATACAATAAAGTTTTGCATCTCTGTTATTAACCCTAGATGCAAGTTATGACATTGTCATATACATGGGGTCCAGAAAACCCCTGCGTGTAAGTTGTATGTTTTATGGAATATAATGTATTTTGAAATGTTAAGAAGAACAGTAATAACAGAATCCACTGCTTTTTGAAGGACTTTTTAAAAAAATGTTTATTTAGGTATAAAATTTTGATTTACACTGCACTATATTACATTGAAAGAATGGCTTGTTAGCGGGACCCCATGTATAGTGTCTAGGGTTAATAACAGTATTTGATAATTTCATACATACATGTATAAATGATATGATACATGCTTTTATTAAATCATTTTTAGTTTTGAAATCTAAATACATGCAAAAAAAGTTAGAGAGCACTAGTATATCAACCAAAAACTAGTATTTTAATACTTTTTGCGATATATAAATTAAGTGTATGTGAATACAATGAAAAGAATACAAATTTAGAGAAATAACATTAAAAAGTGTTTAAATAAAAATATCTCAATGAAAAGAGTTAATCACAAGGACTTGTTATTTATTATTAAAAGTATTTAAAAAAAAAAGGTGTGTGTTTTTCATGAGCTGAAATGCCTACTGCAAAATGATTTTACACACAATCAACAATTATATCACACAAATCACCTTTGTGATGGTCCACCATTCACTTTTCCTTTTCTTTAACCAGTTTTGCTTTATTTACGTTATATTTATCAGTTTGGGAATTTTAATTCGTTTTGTGGACTGTCTCGATCCTCGCTCTGAGCTGCAGGAGTTGTGGATGCACAACTCCGACCTTTTGACTGACAACCGCTAAAGCGCGTGCAGGACACGCCTTCTCTTGCGTCATAGCTTGCACTATCATCAGTTTATGCAAATGTCTTTACCAGCATGCAACATGACAAGTGCCACCGGACTTGTACACATGATAAAATTGGTGACGTGAGGTCACATTAGTTAGAGATGAGAAGTAGAGATGAGTGAAGTAGTGAGTAAGAGAGGAGATTGTGTAGTAGAGATGTAGTAGCAGAGTTTTTGTTCGAGATACAGTCAACATTTTCACTTTGAGTTTGATGAGTTGAATTTTTAGAAATAAACTTTGTTGTTTTAGAAATTTTTGAATCTTTGCTATTGTTTTCTCTTGAGCAACGTAAATTTATATTTTGATTAGATTGTATTTAAACTTGACAATCATTTTTGAATTCTTACTCAATAAGTAATGCTTGGCAAATAAACAAACCCTATTTCAACTTTATTTGGCAAATTATTTTTACCTGGTGCCCGACAGAGCTATCCGGAGTTTGAATAAATTGGATCTGATAAAAGGTCCAAACTTTAAAAAGTTAATAATCTTTGGAGCATTACACCTTAAACATAGTATCAATGGTCTTTTTGAGAAATTAGTTCCATTCTGCAATAAGGATCAATGAGAGCAGAACAGTGTTTAGAAGGAAATTTTTTGGCAGATATCTCTCTATAATATCACATGTTCCATAAGATCCAAGTCAGGCTGGCGATCTGGCCACACTATCCTTTTAATACCAGTGGCTTCCTTCTAGATATTTGTCAATGATCCTTGATGATTACCTACAAACCACTGGTACTGTACTGAAAATGTGGATTGGTCAACATGCTACCCAGACTCAAATCCTATCAGGAATGTATGAGATAATGTCAGGTAGGCAAGTATCTGCCAGAAATTCTTCTTCATTGTCTCATTTCTTGTTGAGCTTTGCTCCAGAATGGAACCAAATTCCCCAAGAGACCATTGATACTATGAATTACCAACTGCTTCAGCATATAATCTCATATATTAGTCAAGGCATTGTCCTGGTATCTGATTGCATACATGATAAAAAAAATAAATACCCCCTCAAGCAGCTGTTTGCCACAGAGGTCTGACAGGACTTCAGCAGTAAAATGACACATACATCAATCCTTACCTGAGGCTTGAACCTAGGTTCCTTAGATCAGTAGCCAAGTGTGCTAACCACTTGGCCACAGGATGGTGCATATATGATACCCATCATTAAATATAGATCAACTGATACAGATGCAACCTTACAATTTAATATTTTTCATCAATACAATAGCCCTAAAACCTTTCTCTTACAGTTCTTAAGACTCCAACTCATTGGAATCGCCAAACTAAACATCAATTATTGGAGAAGAGGACATTGGACCAATGAGTATAGCTCAATGTAAGTATTCTTGGCACTATAATTTCTTCACCACAGGATGCAAATGAGCCAATGTAATAAATCATATTCATGTGCAATAGTAAATTTTATGTATCGATTACTGACCATTTAGATTGAGATCTGAACACTACAGCTTGTTTGCTACTGTCTAAAACAGGAGAGCCCATTACAGTGTCCGTGGGCTAACGGTTGCCCTTTAGAAGATAGAAGTCACCCACAGCATGGTAAGGAGTAGAGTTAGCTTTTAAGAGGTACATTTTTCTACTAAAATTTTTAGATTTATTTACTGCAAAACAAAAATGTGTTTTAAACACATTAAGCACTGCTTATATTATTTATTTTCAATTGTTTACTACTGATGGTACTCCTTTACTACTTTATATTCAAATGTAAATAAAAATTTAGTAGCCCTCCAATGAAATCCTAAATTAAAAGCAGCCTCTGGTGTGAAAAAGTTTGGGCACCCTGGGTCTAAAGAGTTTTGCTGTCAGTCTCCCATTTCTTTTGTCCGATAATAACCAAATAACAGCTCTGGCACTATGTGGTAATGGGTGATGTGCCTGAAGTATTTCCTCAACAATTCTTGTTTCTTGGAACTGGTTACAGAGTCTAGAGATTACACTTGAAGAGACACCAAGCCATAATACTATGTCTATAATAGCCTCATTCAATTCCACCATTTGCTCTCAACATGGTGTTACAGTATAAATGCCTTCTTTTATCAGATTCAACTTTTTTCTTTCAAACTTAGGGTTTGGGTTGACAAAGTAAAAAAAAAATTCAGATTACGGCAAACATCAACTGGCAACAAAAAGTCACTTATAAGAACATTTTAGGCAATTAAATTTTTTAGGCAATTCTATTATTAAGAACACATTACATTCCCTTATCATTACACAGAGTATTCCATTTTTTTGTGGGGGACCTAATTTCATAGGTTCCAAATCCTTACATTTCACTAAATTATGACAAGGTAAAACTGCATACGGAATTTGTAGTCCTAGCTCTTACCATTTAGTTCTTAAACATACAGACAAACAAACAGACAGACAAACTCTCTAAAATATATAGCAGATTATTAACAATAGCTTTTATTCCCATCTTACTTTTTGTTCCCTCTTTCCCTTTTTCTCCCCTTTTTCCTACTTCTTGTTTGTATTTTCTCTTCTTTGATTCTTTTTTTCTTCCCTCCTCTCCTTCCCTGTTGATCACAATTTTCCCCACATCTTGGATGATGTGATTTGGGACTTTTTTCATCCCTGCTTCTATTAAAATAAATGCATGCACATAAAAACTACCTACAAAAAAAAATAAACAATGACACCTTCAGCCCAGTTTACATTAAATAATAATTATTATTAGTTACAGGTATTAACCTCTTAACTGCACAATTCTTCACCCCATTGATTCCTAAACCATACACATTTAATGAAGGTATATTCAATTCTGCCTTTCCTTATGACAAGACATGCAAATATTGGGTGCCAGCTCACCATGTCATTTAAAAATAAATTCAGACTCCAAATTATTTTGGCAATATGAATTCAACAATATTCAAATTACATGTATTTGAAATTTTGTAGCCAATGCTTCCAACTTTACATGTGTAAAATAAGTAATAAGGAACAACATATGATTGAAGTTCGGATAACACAGATCAGCCATGATATTAAAACCACCTACCTATTATGATGTAGGTCCTCCTCTTGCCACCAAAAGAGCTCTCACCCAATGAGGCATAGATTCAATGAGATGTTGGTAGGTGTCACTTGATATTTGGTACCATGATTGCAACAGAAGATTCCACATTTCCTGTAAACCTGTTTCTCCAACTCAAACCACAAATGCTCAATAGGATTCATGTCTGGTGAATTTGGGGGCCATGGCAATAAATAGAATACCTCATCATGTTCTAGGAACCATTCCTGAACCTTCTTTGCAGTGTGACATGGGGCATTGCCTTGTTGAAAGATGCCATCTCTGCCAGGGGATACAATCGCCATAAAGGAATGTACTTGGTCAGCCACAATGTTCAGGTAGGTGACAGCTGGTCAGAGTTTGCTCTACAGGGATAATTGGTCCAAGTGTTCCCCAAGAAAATATTGCCCGGACAATCCCACTCCCTCCAGTCGCCTGGTCCCACAGTGCATCCAGGTGAGAAGGCTTCCATGGGTAAATGTCACACGCAAGCTTGTCCATCCACATGGTGCAACAGAAAACAGAATTAGTCTGACCATGCGACCCTTTTCCAGTCTTCTATGGTCCAATGTCGATGATTACGTGCCACTGCAAGCATTGACGATGGTGAACGACTGTGAGCATAACCACACGAATGGGTCTGCAGAGACCCATATCCAAGAGCTTACGATGAACTGTGTTCAGACACATTGGGCCCTATACCACAATTGAAATTATGGGTAATGTCAGCCACAGTAGCTCTCCTGTTGCTGCAGACAAGATGAGATAGCCTGCAATGACCTCTTGCATCAATGAGGCAATGGCTGGCCCAAGCCTTGTTGACAGCTCAAAGTGTCACCTGTTTCAGACCATCTTTGATAGGTACTAACTACTGCATAATGTGAGCAGCCTACCAACATCATCGTTTTGGAGATGCTCTTACCAAAGTGTCTTGCCATAATGATCTGGCCTTTGTTGAAATCAGATAAATCCTTTGCTTTTCCCATGTTGAGATGAAACGAAATACTGCCTGCAAGAGCTCCGACCCAGGTATTATATATATCATTTGCAACCTTGGCACGACACTGATTATTTGCATGCGTGCTTCTTTCCATAATGCAGAGGTGGTTTTAATGTATTGGCTGATCGGTATAATTCTAGTTTTTGTCATTTGAGAATTTTAGGTCTTTATCTCTTTATTTTGTGTAACAGCAACATTGTTTTTCTAGACAAAATATGCCAGATTTTTCAATAGTAGTATATCACAGGCAATATCCTGTAGACATGAGTTTCACTGTGAGTGGTATTCAAACCTGTCTCCCAGTTATTGCATGTTATATATTCTGTCCACTAAACTATCAATGGCTAACTCTTTCTCAGCTAATTCTCCTGTAATATTTTATTAATGAAATATTGCTATAATGCCAAGAGTGTGACTATATGTTTATTAATAACATTTGAGGCAACTTGGTTGTCTGTTCTTGATATAGATAGTGCCACAAAATAATCATAGATAAGAAAGAGTTAACCATTGATAATTTAATGCTTAGAATAACCAGCATGTAACTGGAAAAGGTAAGTTCCAGTCCCATTCACAGCAAAACTCAATTTTTTTTTTCAAATAACTATTCACGAATGCCAGATTTTTGTTTCTGATATCATCATATGGCTGATCTTGGTTTAATGATATACCAGCAACTAGGATAACAGTGTTCCATATTATTTCATGTATTGCTTTTCCAAACATTATTGGTATACATCTTTATATTATTAAACATTATTTAAGTCTAAATTCTGAAGGTGACCCCTAGATCAACACAATTGTCTTGGCCTGCTTTATCATACACACTTAAGAGATTAAAAGTATGAATCTAAAAAAGCATTACATTCACAACTGAAATATATATATATTTCTAAAATAACCAAAGTCATTGAGGTCTAATAATTATACACCATACTACATTCTAGTTAATACACCATTCTACATATAGAATATGTGTGTATAGAATATGTGTTTATACATGTAGAATGGTGTTTATACACCATTCTACATTCTAGTTAATTCGATTCATGCTAGATGCTATTATACACTGTTCAGGCACACCAGAAAGCCATATCAAACAATATCACTAGACCACCACACATAAACTTCATTAGTTCGTGGACAAACTTCAACTTTTCAAAGCAATTCCAATGAAATTTTCAAACTACTACATGTTTTAAAGAAACTTCAAGCACACTGCAGTGAAGGCCATTTCCATGTGAACTTCTTTATTTCAGACTAAATGGCTTATCTAGATGATGTTAATGACAGTGAAATTTTACTCAAAGGTTGATAATTCCAGGCTATTTTAGTGTTTACACCCCAACTACATACATTTACCAAGTTGAAATCTCACATCCAAAATGAGCAACTAATAATATTACCTACTATTTTTTTAAAATAGTTTTTCAAATTTTCCACAATTACTTGAGCTAAGAAATTAAACTTTTTCTTTATAACACTTTAATAAGAGACAATATTGATTTTACACAGTAGTCAGATTACTAAGATGATCATGGATTATTTAGTGCAATATTCTAAATATTAAATGAGATTGAGTGTATAGACAAAAAACTGGAGAATTCCTTGCTGCCAAAGGGAAACTAAATTAGAAACTTAATATTTTGAAAAATAGATTATTTAGATATTTAATTTGTCTTATTCCCATGAAAAGTTTATGGAAATTTTCAATTTTAGCAGTATTAGTTCTGTATTTAAATGGAAGATAAAATACTTAATAGCAGTCACCTCTTTCTTAAAAAGCTTTGTCACAACTGAGTTGTTTTACTTCTGAGAAACACTTTTTTGAACACAGTAGACAAATATTTCTAGTTACAAAGACTCCAAAGGCTCAGAGGTTGGAGGAAAGTGACTCAAGCAGTTATGAGACAGATTATAGCTTCCCATCAAGGCCATCATTCAGTATTTCTTTAATGTGAACAGAGTGTGGCTCTCCTGGACATGAGATAATGACTTTACATCCCTTCTGACAGATAGTGGCCTTTGGAAGCCCATCGGTGTTCCCTTTCTGACTGAGAGCAGGGTGGAGGTTTAACAGAAATAAATCTGAATGCTAGAGAGGTGGGACTCAAACCTGAGAATTGCAGATTATGAGCCTGTATGCTACAACTGAACCAACCAACTGCATCTTGTCAAAGTTGCAATAATTATTAGACGGACTTCAAAATCTGCAATTATATTAGTAAATTGTTTGAGATAATAATTATTACTTATATTTTGATTAATTTTTTTAGATTCGGCTTCCATAATTCTTTAAATACTGAATGAATATCACCAAAAATTCAAGATTTAGATTTTAGTTTACCTTCAGTCTCATTCCCATAAAATTCTTCAGATACCTGCTAATGTGGTCTTCCATTGGCAAAATATGGGAATTCTCCATTTTTGTCAAGGGTGTATATGTGCATTCAAAAATATATTTAAGTCACTTATGATGGAAAATTTCAATGATAGTTGAACAATTAAGATAAGCTCACAATCACTGTAACAGTAATATTGCTAACCCTAGTTGCCTGTTACAGGCTTTGCCCACCATATAAAAAGCAACTAGAGCCCATGAAAGAAAAAACTGACATAAATAATGAAGCAAAACATAATTTCTTTTGAGTCTGCAGTTGTCACATTAATGGGAAGCACTAATGTAGAAAATTAGAGTTGGCAGATTATACAGGTGCAAAAAAGACACGATGAAATTTATTCTTGATGGAAAATTCCAAGGAATGTTTTGGTTTGAGATAATCACCTTCAATCTTTTTATAGTATTTTATCAAAGATGCAGTTTACTACCTGCCATTATCACAATTCAACAATATACTAAAGGATAGTATTACTATTGGTAATACTATCCTTATCTCAAGTAGCTCCTGATATGTTCCATATTGTGTAGGAGGAAACTGAATTTCATTGGGATGTCTACATCATCTCTCATGTCTATTTTGAGCATCTACAAACTCAATTTATTCTTCCTTGTCATGTCATTTGTTTTTCTTTTGTGAGACAAAATAATTACTAATGTATGAAATTGTAAAGCATCTTTACAATTATTTGCATATTATATACACACAGACATATATATCACTTATGATTTTTGTTTCCTACATTATGTTGTGGTGCCTCTGTGAAATTGTACTCCTTGTTACTGGCAGAGAATTTTAATGAATGCAAAGTTGGTATTTACAATATATATATAGAGAGAAAATAAATTGAACACAGAATTGTAACATACCAAAACAAAATGGTAATCAAATACTTACGAGTCATATTTCATGTAATAGGATGGGCGTGTATCATGAATTACTACATCTGATCCTGGCCAGAAAAAGCAGCCAGTTTTCTTTCCTTGTTTCTCTGCTGTTACCCATATCTGAAATATATGATCTATTTAATGTGTACAAATATGTAGAAATTATTATATTCTAGTTTATTTACCAAATTTTTCATATGATAAAGCATTAAATTGTAAACTGAACAAATAATGAATTTAATACATTCCACTGCAGTTTATTGTTTAGATATATAAAGTAGTCAAACTGCACGAGTATCATATTTACACAAACACAAGGTGCTTTTCTTTATGCATACATTTTGAAACAGTTGCTTGCTTCAAATCATTAGAAAAATACAACATATCAAGTCAATATCTATAGTGTATACTATAAATGTCCAAATGATAGCCTGGGCTACAATTTACAATTTCTTGCTTATATGTGGCTACAATTCAAGCTCATGCATGGGAACAATGATTGAAGAAATTCAATCATTGTTTCCATCTTTGAGTTTAAATTGTAACATTGGGTTTATTAATCTCAGAGTGTCATTTATACACCAATGAGCACACTTTGGTCAACATGATATTTTGTTTCTATAAAAATATTTATTTAGAACCCTATTCTGAAGAACCAACAAACAGAGACAAGTCACATTATACACCAAAAGAAAGAGCAAAAAACTAAACTCATACTGGTGGTCAAATTAATTTTTGAAAAGTTTTTAAATAATAAAGTAACTAACCTTAAATCTTGAAGTAATTAAAACAGTAGATAATGTTGTATATCAAAAAGGAGCATTAAATTGAGCAATAGCAAATATTCAAAGAAAAATATGAGAAATTTTAAATTTCTTCTTTAAATAATAATTTAATAAAAATAACTATAAACTTAAAAAAAATGGCACAGCAAATAAAGTTGAAAGCATTTATATCGAGGTAAAAATCATCTACAACAAACTGCACTACTGCCATGGATAAGCTTAATTTCAAAATAACAGCAAAAATTACATTTAAAAATCACAATTTCTTATTGCAAATTATAAAATATAATTAAATATTACAAATGTCAAAAATAGTTTTTTTTATAATTTACATTCCACTGAAGCAGCTGCCATTTCAGGCCCATAAATCCTAGCATAGTGTCAACTAATTTCATCTGAGATAGAGTTAATATTTTGAAAGAATTATCCTTCTTTTTAATCATATAGTTCAGAAATAATAAAAATAACTATAGGTAAAAAGAATTACAATCTAAATTCTATTAAAATATTAAATGGAAGTCATTTAATTGCTGGATGATGCAACTTCTACTGATTAAAAAAAATCAATAACATTTATTAGAAATTTTTAAAGCATTAAGAAGTTTATTTGACTAAAGTTAGGTTAGGCTGTTTTGCCTCTAAGTGGCACTTATGTGCACAAAATGGGGTAAATGAACAGGTCAAAAAGACCAAGATCTCAGAGTTGAGTAGGGGAAGGAAACCTACTGAACAACTGTTAGGAGAGGGAAGCCTCCCAATAAAGACCATCCAGCATGTTCTTTAATATACAGTACAATGGGTGGGTTTTGTTGGGTTGTTTTACCTCTGAACAGCACTTTTTTTTTGCACACAATGGACTAAATAACCAGGTCACAAGGACCCCAAGGGCTCAGAGAAGTTGGGGGAAGGGGACCCAATGGACAGCTGTTAGGACTCTTGTTGATGTTAGGCTTGTGTGCAGCTGCTTGGCCATGGAAACCCATTTCCTGCAGCTCGCAACAAATTGTTATGGTGCTGGCATTGCTTCCAGGTGCATTTTGGAACACAGTGGTGAGTGTTGCAACTGAGGACAGGCAATTTTGTTGCACCACCCTCTTTTGCACTCAGCAGTCCCACTATGTCATTTTATGTGGCCTACTGGGTTGTGATTGCATTGTTGTTGTTCCTAGGAGTTTCCACTTCACAATAACATCACTTACAGTTGATTAGGGCAGCTGCAGCAGGGTCAAAATGTCCCAAACTGACATCATATGGCCATGCCACACTGAAAGTCACCGAGTCCTGCCATACAGCCCATTCTCCTGTTCATGCATGCTTATGAGAATTGCCAGGCCATGTGCATCGTTTTATATCTGTTTGGGCCATGGCTGTGGCATATATGGGCAAATCCACTACTCAGAAGGGGTGTTTGGATATTTTTAAACAGGTAGTGTAGATCTTCTCTATGATGTATTATATTGATAGGCTCCAGTCAGACCTCCGTGGCAAGCAGCTGCTTGAGGTGATATTTATTTTCATAAATTATATAGGTTTCAGTATAGTAAGACATAAACCCACAACCTCCTGTGCTCTTACTTATTGGACTATCTATAGGATTAAAAATCTTATTGTGATCTGGAGTGATTTATTGCAAAAAAATATTCTTTCTGCTAACTTCTTAATTGTTATAAGGCAATAGGACATTATCTATGAATTACTATTATAGAATTTTACATAGGATAGCTGATAAAGTTTTTCTATAATGAATATTAAAACTAAAATGATACATCACAAATGCTTGAATACCAGCACTCAAATAATCATAATTTTTAATAAAAATATACATCTCCTGAATTTAATACACAATAGCTGCTAACCTCAAACATCTATTTTTTTAATTTAATATTTACATACAATATTTTAATTACAATTTGAACTGTACATATATATAGATGAATTAAAGAATTCATACTACCTATTTAACAGCATCTAAAATATGGTTTTACTTACTGGTTCTCCTTCCCACCAATATGACTTAAATGTCTCTGCAGTCCCTAACTTAAACATTTTTTTATGTATTGGATCATACATATTATTATCGATTATGCCATGGGATTCCGGATTGAGACCCTGAAAAATAAAGATTTCAGCTTTTCCTCAAATCACAAAAATTATTATAGTAACAATACTAAAATATAACAATATGATATACTAATATAACTAAAATATAACAATATGATATGATACTTAAACGAATTTGTTGATATTGATACAATCAATGGTAGACTCTCATAAGAAAAGTAAACATTATATTGATAGAATTTTGCAGAAATGTTTGAGATCCATTTTTGCATCCTGCTAGTTTCATGAAACCTCTCAATGAAGTTTTACCTCATTTGGTCACACATTTTGGTCAAAAGTGATAAAATACACCATGTACTGTAGAAACAACCACTGTGAAAACATGAAAAAGAATTAACTCAGTACCATATTAGAGTAACTAATATAAAACCTACGAGTGGGTTAAAGTTTATTTTGGATCAGTTTTTATTCTGCATTAAGAATTTATTTATAAGAAAATATCTAAATACCAATATTCATAATATATATATATTTGTGAAGTTTTGTATTATTTTCCACATATTGTGTTAAGTAGTCTAGAAAAATTAGTTTTTGTAGTTGAAACTACATAACTAATTTTTCTAGACTACATAACTAGTAAACAACAGAACAAAAGTCTGCAAGGCTCAACTTTCCATATCTTCATAATATCCTTGCTACAAAATCACTCATCAACATACTACTTCTTACTACTGGGTACACTACTCATCCGAATAAAAACATGGACTAGAAAATTGGCAACTACAAAAAAATACTCCAAGCATTTTTTACTCTTTACACTGCATTATGTGCAAAGTACCATGAAACATGTTAATACATGCAAAATGTTTTACTAACATATTTTCATTTTATAGGAATACAAAGTCCCATAAAAGCCACAACTGTATGGTGGAAAGTTAAGTCAAGTATAACATGGGTTAAAAAATGCTTATTTTGACTGACTTTACATAGGGGCTAATTGTAGGAACATGATGGCCAGCAGCAACCATACAGAGGTGATGAAACTCAGCAGAAAATCACAGGGCATACCAAGAGGGTGTGGCACAGTCAGTAGAGCTCCAGACTCAATCTGCAGTTCCCAGGTACAAGTCCCAGCTGGGCCAGTGTTAAAATTTATCTCTGGAAAACTCCTCACCGTGCCCTTGGTCAGTAGGAAAACTGATGGCCTTGGAAAGATCACTGCCAGATGGGATGTTAAGCAGTGGCCACATGTGCAGGAGAGCCATATCTTGTGCACATTAAAGGACACACTGGATGGCTTTGACAAGAGGCTACCATCTCCCTTTTAACAGCTGACCAGTGAATTCCTTCCCCCAACCTTTTCTGAGTCCTTCAGTCTTTGTGATCTGGGTGTTTAGCCCATTGTATGCAAAAATTACCACTCAGATGTAACAACTCAACCCAACCCACTGGGCATACTATCCCAAGAGTATGGAAAAAGGCAATAGTTTCAAAAACTGTCTGCCAATTGTGGCAAATGCAGGAGGACAAAAGGCTCTGACACATAACGATAGGCACTTGTTGGCATGAATTGTATTGCAAAACAGAGATGCTACAGTTCATTAGCTGAGAGAGATGTCCGCTAACAGTACTTCAAAACCCATTTCAACAAGAATGTGTAGCGTGTTGAAAAGAAACTCAGGAAATTAATCCCCTATTTACTTCTAGCTCATCATTTATTTCATTCATCACAAATAACAAAAGAATTAGATCACTTCAGTTCATTAACATAATTAGCAAAGAAGTCAGAATTTATATATATTTTTCATGTATACACAATAAAATCATTAGCATATTTTGTTATTCACTGCATACTACAGCAAGTTATTCACTGCAAGTATATTTTCTTATCTTTTTTACTTTCTTCTTTCTCATAATGTGGAAAGGCTTTTTTTTTTAATTTTACTATGCATTTCAAAAAGTGTGGCCACCCTAAATGTAACCAATTATTTGAAAAAGCTTTTTCTGTTTCATTCTGGAACTGCCTTAATAAAAAAAAATCCCCATTATATTAACATTACCTCTATAATGAGGTTGCAAATGAAATGAAGCACATAAGCCAATCCCTCATTCCTCTCCATTTAGTGAATAGTTTTTAGTCGACCTTCGAAAGTTTTAAATTTTATCCATTATAACAAAAGTCTGCATGGCTTCATAATATCTTTGCTACAATATTACTCATAAACACACTACTTCTTACTACTAAGAACATATACTGTACCTAAGAATGCCCTAATCAAACTCCTTGCTTAACACTATTCTTGAGCATTATCCATTACACCTTCTATTCAGTGTTATTTGACATTTAGTTGACAAGTAACATAACACCAAAGTTTTAATTTAATGCTAAGTATCTACTGTTTAATAAACACTTAATCAAAAACAGTTGCAACCAAATAATAACTTTATTTGTGATAATCTGAAAAATATTACAATTTCCTTTCTTGAATAAAATTCAGACACATAGTCAATATGAAATGTCACATATAGCCTACAATTACATTTTCTTTTTCTTAAACATTTTAGAAATTATGAACTGTATATTATTAATTTCTTTGTGAAAGGTAATTGAAACATGTTTCTGCAAATATATTTAATTGTATTAATTTACTTACTGTCACTTGACTGTAGTGATTGGGAAAAGTTTTGGTTGGGAACACAGGATACATATATTGTGCTCTGGCTCCACACTGACTGATCTTTCGTAAAGTGGGTGTAAAACCCCTTGTCAAGTAGTCTGGGCGAAATCCATCGAGAGATATAATTAGCAATGGAGGAATTCCTTGATAGCTAGTAAAAAATAAGTATTTGTTATTCTATTAGTGAACCAAGACAGATCAGCAAGTTATGTATTTAAATGAGGAAACAGCAGAGAATGCACACACAAAACTGATTTACACCATCATGACATTTTATCTTAAAAATATTTGATCAATGATTAGAAGGTAGTTTAGTCTTGGGCTTGCACAAAAACAAGCAATCTCAGAGTCAAGCAAAATTTAAATTTCTAATTTTTCTTACAATTGTAAAAATGTAAATAAAAAAGGAAATAATTTCTTTTGATTATAACTACAACCTTTTAATCAGTTTCATGTACTTAAAAATAATCATTTCAGCCTCTGATTTTTTTTTTAGCTATTCTATCTTTCATTAGTGAATTGCTTTCAGCATTTATAATGATGTTACTTACGAACTTTCTACAAATTATTTTTAGTATTTTTTGTTCCAAATCACATTAACCCCTTCAGACCCAATTTTTTTTCCATACAAAAAAAAAACATGCTTCCATTAAAATGTGATTTACTTATTACTAAAAAAAACAAGAATATGAAAAAAAAAAATTACCTCATTTTATTGAAATTTAGCATGTACATTATGATGCAGAAACCATCCCAACAAAAGGCAAGATTTTGAAATCACAGAAAGCAGAAAAAAGGAACATAAAACAAAAATAATTACTTTATATGCGCTTTGATAAACACGTAGAATGAATGATGCCTGTGACATGTAACTAAATAGTTCTTGTTGCATGTCAGCCACCACAGATATCTTCAGTGTTATTGTATATAGTTTATATATAGTCATAGATCACACCAAATTTTAGTCCATTCTTGTATACTAAAGACTGGTCTACACTTCGCAAACCCTGCATTTAAAAATAAAATCTAAAATGCAATATATATTGTAATGTGCACTGGGTCTGAAAGGATTAAGATTTTAAGTCTGCATCACACAATAAAAACTATTTTAAAGTTTGTTTTACCTGTGAGCGGCACTTGGGCTAAAATGGACTATATGGGCAGGTCACAAGGACCCTGAAGGCTCAGAGAAGGTTGGGGTAGGGGACCCACTGGAACAGCTGTTGGGAGACAGATGGTAGCCTCCCATCAAAGCCATCCAGTGTGTTCTTTAGTGTGCACAGGGTAATATTTTAAAGTTTGTAATAGTCTTTAATAAAAAGAATTGAAAAATTGTCTAGCAACATGCATTTCTGTATAAATGTCTTATAATGTGTCAGAGAATGTTTTTGCCTAATCAGGCTTGGGCTCAGTAATTACCAAAATTGTTCAGGTAATAATTTTAGTCTTTGAATCGAAATTTTGAGTCCAAATGTATTCCTAGTAAAAGATAAAGAATAACAGAAAATGACTTAAAACATTATCAAAATTAATACAAATAAATAACTTTTGCCGGATTCAAACAAATCCAAATAACTTAGGCTTCCATAGGATTTTGCATATGAGAGGGCAAACAAAAGTTAAAAGAATGTATTTCATTTGGAGAGGGTGGCCATCTATGAGATCTGTAACATGTATGCTAGCTCTTCACATGATAGAGGAAAGCATGGCACATAATAAAAAAGTGCAATATAGAATAAGTTTCATATTGTTTGTTTACAAATTTGTCATATTTTTCTACGTGTGGGAATGACTGTGATTTGACTGAACAATCAGTCAGAGAGAACAATATTTTCATTGTTTAATTGCATTTCAGATAGAATTTGGGTTATTTTATCTCTGGGCAGCACTTTCTTCCATAGAATGGGCAAGTTAATTGAAGCATTTGTAGATTTCCAGTGTATGTTATTTGCTCTTCTCGAAATATTGAAACATACAGTATGATGGAAATATACAAATGTTTTGGTTGAGCACAGAAAATCATAAATTCCAACATCATATTTCATCTCTCTGTGCCAATCCTAAACTGATGTCAACCTTGCAACATAATCCCCAAGAACAATAGCAAAATCAAAAACATAATGAATTCATAATAATGACTGTACTACCCACCATAGGACTATAGAGGCATCTATTCATTGGATGTCAATCCCAGAAAAACCAAGTTAATTTTGTAAATAAAAATAATTCCAATTAATTGTCTCAGCTTTTTAGCTATTGAGTTTAGTATAACATTAAAACAAAGGTTCATAAATAAATGCATAAAAATTAAACATATTACCTGGTTGGACATTTTGGTTTCTGTTTGCTACATATATCGTCCAAGTCTATTTCTGGTACTGCTGTAAAACATTTAAAATATTTTTATAAAATACACTTTATATATTATTTTTATTTTATATAAATAAATCAATACATAAATATGAAAACTGCAGTGTGGAAGGAGTTTATCATTTTTCCTATAGCAGAGCATGGAATTTCAACTGACTGCCACAATATAGTATGTTGACTTGGTAGTACAAAAACTATACAGGGTGTTGCAAAACTCTCTGTACAAATTTCAGTGAGAGATAGGGAACACAAAGACAAACCTTTTTTGTGTGTGTCCAGTGACATAACTCTTCGGTGCTAGAGGGCACTGTTTGGCGGCGGCTGCAATTGGCTAGAAGGGCGAAGTGGGAATGGAGAACGGACTTGTGGTTTGCTGACAAAATTCGTAAATCAGACACATTATGTGTAACATGGAGTGTTTCATGACTGCTGAGATGCTGACGTGCATCCAGCATATGGGGCTACCAATGGAACAGTGAGGTTGTACTGATAGCGCTTCCCAAACAGTGCCCTCTAGCACCAAAGGGTTACATCAGTGGACATACATTCATAGACAAAAGAGGTTTGTCTTAGTGTTCTTATCTCCCATTGAAATTTGTACAGAGAGTTTTGAAACACCCCGTATATTATTCTCTGTTCTTAAACCTATGTTGTTTAATTTTTGTGAAAAATCAATTAAATTACTTTAAAAACTGATAAAAATTTTATGTCAGATTTAAAGTAGAAAATTGACTGTACCCAGTAGCCAACAGTAAGAGCAACTGATATACAAACCCCCCAGCAATAAGATCATATCCCAATGCATGAAAAAACAATTTTTCTTCTGTGGCTACAGCTATCAAAATATATTCTAAATTTTTCCTCATTAGTGGATGTCATTAACAAGATTAACTATGACTGCCATCTGAAATCTATTATCTCTAGATTGATAATTAACTAAAAAAAGTAATAAAATTCTAATTTTCATTTATGCCTCTATAATAATGCATTTATGAAACAATATATTTTCTGAAAATGTGTACTAACAATGATAAACAGACATAAAAACAAAAATGTCATCAAAAAGCTTATATTAACAAAAAATATATATATTTTTTACAAAAAAATACTAAAACAGCATGAAGTAAAACAAAATTGGTAATTATATCATAAAACTTGAATATATAAATCTCACCCATATAAATTCATGTATTTAAAAAATACATAACGAGAAATCCTTAACCAACCCTTGGATATCGCACTGCACTGGGTTGTTTTACCTCTGAGTGGCACTTTTTTTTATGCACAATGGACTAAATGGCCAACACAAGGACCTCAAGAGCTCAGAGATGGTTGATGGGAGGGGACCTACTGGACAGCTGTTAGGAGACAGGTGGTAGCTTCACCATCAAGGCCAACTAACATTTTCTTTAACATGCACAGGATATGGCTCTCCCACACAGGGGGCCACAACTTAACATCCATCTGATGAATGGCAGCCTTTCCAAGGCCATCAGTGTCCCCTACTGACCAAGAGCAGGGCAGTAGATAAATCTTAATGCTGGTCCAGCTGAGTCTCAAACCTGAGAACTGCAGATTATGAGCCTGATGTGCTACTGACTGAGCCACCTTTGCCCCCACTGTACCGAGAATTGGGTTGTTTTACTTCAGAGCAACATTTTTTTTTTTGCATGCAAGATGTACTAAATGGCCAGGTCACAAGCATCCCAAGAATTCAGAGAATGTTGGGGATGGAGATCTATTGGATCATTGTTAGGAGATTGACAGAAGCCTCCTATCAAAGCCATCCAATGTATTTCTTTCATGTGCACCAGAGGTATGGCTTCCTGCATACGGTGCAATGGCTTAACATCTCATCTGATAGACAATAGTGTTTACAAGACCATCAGTGTCCACTGTCTCACCAAGGCAGAATGGGGGTTAAAAATTATCAACACAGACAAAGTTGGGACTGAAACCTGGGAACTTCAGATCACAAAGTTGGTGTACTACCAAGTTAAGCTGTCTCCTGTGTTTGAGGTGGCATGTGTATTCACAATTTAGCATAACTATAATTAAATATCACTCTATATTCAGTCACATCTTTTCTTTTTGAGCCGATACAGGTATTTCAACCCAAAAACAAAGATAAAAATTATTGTTCAAGCATACTTTAAATTAGGACATGCCAACAATTGTTTTGTTCAATAACTTGACTGGTCATGTATTTGGTCCACAAAGCATTGTTCAGATTCAAATAAGTTCTTGAACAAAAACATATGCACCTACTATCAGTGTAGAGTTAATAAATGATGGAATATCATCAAATCAGTAGAAAAAAAAAATATTTAAGGTGATACCAGGAAGTCATTAACCAATCATCATCACCAACATTACTTAGATTTTTATTTTCACTTATTTTTTTTTCATATTAATTATTGACTGGATGTTGTGTATTTGTCAATGGTTTCTTTTTCCCCCAAGAAATTGCTTTATGGTATTTTGTAATGCAAAATATATGTTTATATAAATAATTTACTTATAAAATTAAAAAATGATCCTTGATATCAGAAAAGGCACAAACATTGAAAGTTTCAATAGAATCAAAGATCTATTGGTTTAATAGAATGGTTTTGTTTACTCATTAAAATGTAAAGTGATTTCATACAGAACCTGTATGCCCAACAGAAAAAAAATATAAAAATTTGTGGGAGGGAAGGGGGAGAAGATAAATGTCAGTGAAGATGGAATGTAACTTTATGAAACAAATAAAATATTTATTGGTAAAGTTAGCAATTATACATAATTAAAATATTTAGTTATAGAAAGAATGGTTCCATAACTAGAACTGGAGGAAATTTCATTACTATACTAGAAAATTTTTTAAAATTGGAGAAAACTGAAAGATTTGCACAACTTCTAAAAATTAAGACTCGAATTTATATTAAGTTTTTAACTTCTGAAGTAAATTCTTGACAATACAATTCTTGTTAATTTTTCATACTTCAGTCACTCTTTAAATATTGAACGAATTTAACTCGATTTTAACGTGTTTTCTGGTATAACTTGGACTAGGAATTATTAGTGTATATAACTAACGAATGGCACGTTAAACTGTAATCCTATTACGTAGCAAATGAGCTTTAGTATCATTACTAAGCCTTTAACAAATTATTTTAAAATGAAATATTTGCAGAATAGTCAAAATACCTGTATCTGGAGAATCGTCTATTACTGGAGATGATCTACTACTTCCTGCAGATGTTAGACCAGTGAAATATCCTCCAACGAAAAAACATACTATCAGTAGCACCACCTGGTGGAGATTAATAATATACATTTTTAATATATATTATACACTGAAATATAAATATTATTATACCGAAAAGAACTTCAGATCTAGTTAAGGAATAGAGAATATTGTCCTATGCTACTCATATCTAGCAAACAAGAGATTACTTTATGCAAGAGCTCAAATATTTTCATGATCAATGACCCTAAAGATAGCGACCTTGACCTCATAACCTGTTTTAGGATGAACTTTACTAGCAAGTCTTACTGGTTCATTATTGGGTCACATCCTGGTTTTTATTCAGCTAGCGGTCTACTGTAAATTACAGAAATAAGGACCTCCTATTAAATTCTGTCGTTCTCGGGCATTTACATTGCAAACACTTTTACTGTTAATATTACGTATTACATATTGCTGAAAGAATATACCCTCTTTAATTCTGATTCCCACACATTTGATTTGTATTGAGGCTGAAGGATTAGGTTACTCCACCCAAAGTTAAATCGTTGAAAGTTTGAAATGAAAAAACAACCATTCACATTAAAAATTTAAGAGTTCGTCTGCATATTAATTGAAATTGTGTAAAACAAACTGACAAGACAATGTTTATAAACACATATTTTTCTTAGGATATCAGCTATGCAGTTAATAATTAATCTCAATAGCCACGGAAGAGCGTTAGAACACATTTATTCCCTTAACTCTTAGGAGACAATTGAGAAAAAAAGTTCGTTTTTTTTAAAATGAGTCAACCAGCCGGTCTTGATTCTCATAGATCATTAATGCTCTAATATGCATTTGGCAGTTGAGCCCTGGGAGGTAGGAAGAGTGGGAGATGCCCTATCGCTTGAAACTGCAACCGGCGTTGCCATATTCTTTTACTCGAAAGTGTGTGTTGTCTATGTTAGCGAACGAGAGATTGTGCAAAAACGTTTAGCTCCTATACTCCTATATATATTCCTGCATGAATATAGATAAAAGGAATGACATTTCATTGGTAAGAAGTGAAATAAAGTTTTTATTCCGGAATTTTTTTTAACTTTTCGTTATTTTAATTATATTGGAAAGTTGTATAAACAACTGCTACATATTTATTACGATAGACGTCCAATACGGACCTCAACAAGCGTTTTTAAAAACCAGAGACAAATTTGATCATAGTGTTCAACTACAGTTTTTGTAAGCACATTCAAACACAAATAGGAATTCGATCCTCGAATTAAAAAAGAGTAAATTCCCATGTACCTAATAATAATACTAATGTTATTAGGAAATATTGGTATTTAATTGTGTCAGTATTTATACAAAACATTCACACATACGATGGCTACTGACCTTTCAGCGCGACCGTCAGGGTAGTAGTAACATGGCAGTTTCGGCTACACTAGCCATCTATGCAAACTGATAGTAAGACCCCCCCCCCCCCCCCATTCCTACCTCCATGGTTGAGCCGCGACCCAATGACATCTGCCGGAACCGCATGTTAACCTCGAAAATTATATTCGAATTTTTTCCAAATATACTCAAAATATCCAGGATATTGTTATGAAATATTGTTCTTAAATAATATCATTTTATTTCAAAACTCTACTATTTATTTTATGTCATTGTAGTGTAACTTAATAAAATAATACATTGATTCATGATAAATTTTGAGAAGTGGAGAAGTTAAAAGAGTTTCAGGTTTACTATTTGGCTGCAAGAACGTATTCATATATTTGGCCGGGTGCAGAATATTTTCAGGTACAGTAATTTGTTGAGACTTGAAATTAGTTATGTTGGAAACCTCTGGGATTTGCAAGGAAAGTATCATGTAAATTGTGGATGTAGCAACGTTGAACCCCATATTATAAAAATGGCAAAATGTTGAAAAATATACTTTTAATACAGAGATTCAATTCGCAGACTTTGGTATTAGCACTGAAATGCATTCCTATTTGACAATGCATATTTGTGCTCAGTGCCCTAAATTCAAAATAATTTAAACAGAAGGCAATCAAAATACTCTTTTTCGATATGGGCTTTCTCAACGTGACAAGTACGTTCTTCACACCAGACATGGCTTTTTATTTCAGTAAACAAGATTTTCATTAACTCCCAAACTAAGAGGGTGGGTGTAGTTGAATCAGTAGTGTGCCAGGCTCATAATCCATAGTTCCCAGGTTTATCTCCGCAAACTCCTTGTCCGTTGGATCTGACGTCAAGTAATGGCCCCATATGCCGGAGAGATGCACACGTTAAAAAACGCACTGGATGGCCTTGACGGAAGGCTACTCTCTACTAACAGCTGTCCAGTGGGTTCTCTTACTCCAATCTTGTCTGAGTCCTTGGGGTCCTTGTAACCTGGCGATTTAATCCATTGCGTATAAAGAAGCGCCACTCAGAAATTAAAGAAAGGATCATTCTGTGGTTCACCATGGGCACCAGTTGCTTCGCAGCCGTCCATGATGTCAAATATATGTTTATAGCTAATATAAAAATTTGCATTTTTCACGGTAAATAGAAGGGATTTGAATTTCTATCCCAAAGGAACTGGTCTGGTCATTTCCGAAAATATTTCTTTTTCTTTCGTGACGGATCTAAAAAATAAAAAATAAATGAAGAGTTAGGCCGAGAGATTAAATCGAGCCAGAACTAAGCGGAACGCCTTCCAATAAAACATTTTTTTCTTCTGTTTTAGTGGTCTTTAAAAAATTTTCTGAAAATTATCTGTCCATTCTTCCCGCTACCCACCTTTTCTGAGCCCTAAATCCAAATCTATAAAAGTTGCATATAAAAGCCCTGACCAGGAACGTAACACCTTATTTTTATCGTTGTTCCTATAGTAGTGTGAAGAATCTTTTGCAATCGGCTTGTAAATATGCTGCTTTAGGGGAAGAGTCAGCAAATTAATATCTTATTATTTTCACCACTACATAATAATTTAGCTTAATATGTGATATAGTATAAATTATAAGCTTTACTTTTTTACTTCTGACCATTTTTAAGCCTCCGGAACATTTTTTTTTTAATATTCAAAATGTTGTTTTTTTTTTTCATTTTGAAATTCTAATAGTTTAATCAATTTCCACGTCAGTAACTATTGTAGAGTCGTTGGGTTGGGTTGTTGTTTTACCTCTGACCGGCACTTTTTTGCACACCATGGGCTAAATGGCCAGGTCACATGGACCCCGAAGGCTCAGAGAAGGTTGGGGGAGGGGACTCACTGGAACAGCTGTTGGGAGACAGATGGTAGCCTCCCGTCAAGGCCATCCAGCGTGTTCTTTAACGTGCACAGGGTATGGCTGTCCCGCACACGGGCCACGGCTTAACGTCCCATCCGACGGACGGCGGCCTTTCCAAGCCCATCGGTGTCACCTACTGACCGTGGGCAGGGAGGGGAATTTTGCGGAGATAAATCTCGACGCTGTCCCAGCTGGGTGGGACTCGAACCTGGGATGGCGCGCTACCGACTGAGCCACTCCTGCCCATTGTAGAGATGTAGCGGACTTGTTGATGTGCTTGATAAGATCAAAGGGACCTACATTCAAATTCCAGATAAGTTATATGTAGTTCTTGTATTTCTATTCAGTTCTCGCCTTCTTCGTAGATCTTCTCTCGAGTATTAAACTGACAGTTTCCTGTTAGACTCTTTTGGGAAGCAGCTACGTGAAGTATAATTCTTTTATAACCGAAGTCTGAGAATAGCCTGTTTCTATTTCACGGTCGTAGCAGAATTTTCTCAGAATTTAATATTATACTTCGGGTTCAAAGATAAAAATTCCATCGTGAACTCAAGGTTCCCATTATAAGCTGATTGTGTCGAGTTATTTATATAATGAATCCCTTGAATGATTCTAACAAGTGCTGCCATCTAGGGTCACGCATTTCATAATCCTTCTCGGATATTTTACAACTGAACTTTTAATTTTTAGGTAAAAATTGTACAGAAGACATTGCATCCTCCCCTCTTATAATACTAGTGTTTGATATGATGAGTGATAGAGCTATTAGGCAGATTTTATAGTTTAAAAATAAATACTTCCTCAAGCAGCTTGCTTGACACAGGGGTATGACAGTTTAGCTAGCGTTAAATTCGATTACACACCAAGATTCCTAATTTCAATAGGGGTGACTCAGTCGGTTAGCGCGCCAGGCTCGTAATCTGCTGTTCCCAAGTTCGAGTCACATCACCGATGGACTTGAAAAGACCGCCGTCCTTCAGATAGGACGTTAAGTCGTGGTCCGTGTGCGGGAGAGCCATACCGTGTGCACGTTAAAGAACACGCTGGATGGCCATGACGGGAGGCTACCATATGTCTCCCAACAGCTGTTACAGTGGTCCTCTCCCTCAACCTTCTCTGAGCCTTGGGGTCCTTGTGACTCTGGCCATTTATCCCATGGTGTGCAAAAAGTGCCGCTCAGAGGTAAAACAACCCAAAATCTTAATTTCAAGATTTTTTATAATTTAATGCTCTTAGCTCTGAAGCATAATTTCATTAAAAAAATATGTTTGTAACATAATTTCATTAAAAAATATGTTTGTAGAATTGTAGATGTATAAGTATCGGTAATTTTTTTGCATACAGTTCACGAAGTATTACCTTCTTTTATTTAAAGTTGTTATAGATGCTACTCCGACTCGGAGGGAGTGAATTAAAAGGAAATGGCTACAATCTATAGACAAGGTACGCTTAATATGGAAAATGTGTGTTAAGTAGCAATTTATTTAACATCATAATTAAAAAGCGAACTGATAGGATACGTGTCATCAGCAAGCAAGACGACTTCGTTAGCTCGGAATACATTGGTGTATACATGGTAATCGTTCTCCATTCTCCATCCTAAGGACCAGATTAAGACCCCTTTTCTATCTCCTTTCCCTATTCTTTTCCTTCCATATTAATACGTAACATTATTTCTCAATCAAATTATTATATTTTTGAAACTTCGCATAATTTTAATTGGTAACAGCAACATTATATTCAGTGAATTGTGGTATATGATCTGTGCTTTTATTCATTTACTAATTTATTTATGCTTCATTTCTGATAACACGAAGGGACCCCAAAAACTTGGGGGGCGGGGGGGGGGGCTCAGTCGATAGTACGCCAGGCTCGTGATCTGTAGTTCCCAGATTCGAGTCCCAGCTGAGTCAGCGTTGAGGCTTATCTCCGCAAAACTCCCCGCCTTGGTCAGTGGTAGACACCGATGGGCTTGGTAAAGCCGCCGTACGTCGAATGTGGCCCCGTGTGCGGGAAAGCCATACCCTGTGCACGTTAAAGAACACGCTGGATGGCCTTGACGGGAGCTACCATCTATCTCCCAACAGCTGTTCTGGTGGGTCCCCTCCCCCAACCTTCTCTGAGCCTTCGGGGTCCATGTGACCTGGCTATTTAGTCCATTTTATGCAAAAAAGTGTCGTTCAGAGGTAAAACAAGCCAACCCCAAAATCTTGAAGCCCTGTCCATCCTTCGGAAAGCATTGATACGAGGCATCAATTTAATGACAAGGGATCTCAGATAAAACAATAAACTGTTGTTGCCGTTGATTACAAGAATAAAATCCTGTAAAATTCATGATGCAACAAACCAGACGAAACCTACAGTTTTTTTATTTGCTTGGTCGCATATTTGATAAGATAGCTCCATACAGTGAGCTGATAAAATGATCAGGAAATATATGATACAAAAAATTATTTTCAAATATCTTTAATAGTTTAGCATTTAGAATTAAAAGAAATAAAATTTGGATTTTTTTTTTATTCTGTTCAGACGATTGCCGCTTTCATTTTTATTCTAATAAGCAGATCGTTTTAATCCTCGAATCTAAAACGTACTTTTACATAAAGAATCAACGTACTAAATATCAGAATACGGCCGGGTTTTTCATTTCAGTTTTCTAGGCTGCCCTTTAGCTAAAACGTTTGCCTAGGCCTGACCTATCTTATCATATGCAAGAACCAGTGGCAAGAACCAAATACAATAATTTTTCATACAACATCAGCCAGGATAATGACTTTTCACAGTAAAACGATTAACTTTTAAAAATAATTTTTCACATTAAGCGCCCAATCTTTATGATGGCGCTGATGACTTGGCTGAGCGTTCAGTTAGAATAAGTTGTGGGTATTCGCCTGCGCGGAGGAATACATTATTGCCGTTCGGCTCTCTCAGTAATCAAGTCAGACTGTGATCGTGATTTTGTTTGAATGTATCTTGAATTGTAGGCAATATATTATCTTCATTTATTACAAGTGTTTCTAAAGTTTTCACCTTTTGTTTTTTGATAAACCGTCATGCCTACCCCCACCTCTCGTTTATTATCAGCCAATTTCGATTCATAATTTTTAAAAAAATCCTTCTCGCACCCCCTCTCGAATTTTTTTATATTCCCCAGTTTTGGAACCCCTGCTTTATCATGGGAAGCAAAGGTGAAAAAAGTGTTGGGTTGTTTTACCTCTGAGCGACACTTTTTTGCACGCCATGGGCTAAATGGCCAAGTCACATGGACCCTGAAGGCTCAGAGAAGGTTGGGGGAGGGGACCCACTGGAACAGCTGTTGGGAGACAGATGGTAGCCTCCCGTTAAGGCCATTTAGCGTGTTCTTTAACGTGCACAGGGTATGGCTCTCCCGCACACGAGGCCACGACTTAACGTCCCATCCGACGGACGGTGACCTTTCCAAGCCCATCGGTGCCCCTTACTGACCGTGGGCAGGGCGGGGAATTTTGCGGAGATAAATCTCAAAGCTGATCCAGCTGGGACTCGAACCTGGGAATTGCAGATTACGAGCCCGGCGCGCTACCGCCCCTGTAAAAATTGATGCCAGTGATTCTGCAAATCGAAAGCAAAGATTAGCTACGACATTTTCTGAAAAATTTCAAATAGTAAAACGTATTGCTTTATTTTCATATTACATAATAAAAAATAATTTTTAAAGAAATTTGCCAAGTAAACATATTTAAAAACATTTAAATACGAACATATAAATAATAAGAGCACATTCATTTTAATAATATATTAACACATATACAAAAGTATTCTTACACTTATTTGTACTCAAGCAAGTGCATACTATACTTGAAACTAACGATAACAAAATAAAATTAAAGTGTGAAATGACAGCCAAAATGTAAACCCTTCAATGCTATATGGTACAGTCGCCCAAAAAAGTATCCGAACACTATGGTTGATTATAGAATTCAGAAAAAATATCTGGCAACGATTTTTTTAGAAACCAGTAATCTGGCAACCTTCGTGTCACGTGACACGAAGGTTGCCGTGTCACTAATTTCTAAAAAAACCAGATATTTTTTCTGAATTCTGTAATCAAACCATAGTGCTCGGATACTTTTTTGAGCGACTGTACATTATCATGAGTTATCACACGGGTTCCGATATTTTTGTCTACTTTTTCATTATTTGTAATGGGAAAGTCATCCACGCATTTAAAGTTTTCGCATAAAGCGCATCCTCCCAGTAGAGCAACAATGGTGTTTTTATAAAAAATTACTGTAAACCATAAGGAATCATGTTTCTAAAGTATATATACACACACACGCACGAAAATTGTCTTATATCAGATCAGGGGTTGAGAAAAAGGGAAAAATATTCTGTCCGCGGTTGGGAAAAAAAGGTGGCAACATTAATCATAAATACTTCGGTATAGATTACACAATTTTTCGTACTTTGCGATTACAAATTTCTTGTAAATATCTATAGCATTAGTTCTATATTTGTGATCTATGACGCACCTAGGGGCGTGGGAAGATCGCCCTCGAAATCCCATGGTCTGATACTAATTCTCGAACTTGTCTACTTGCTTTGAAATACAAAACAGATATCTATGTATATTCTTTCTTTGCATATTTATTACTTTCGGGCCCAATATTATATCCCCGAAACCAAAAATAGATTTAACAAATATCTGTAGGATTTAATTACATGTAGAATATCATTTTTTCCCTTTCCCGGTGGAGTATTTTAATAATTGGGAAATCGTACTGAAGTCTTTTACAAGGACTTGAGTATTGGACCAGATTGGACCCCCCACCCCACCCCCACCCAACGAAACTAAAATCCTGGTTCGTTCTTGTTTGTGATAATGTCTTTGTACAATAATAAAAATAAAATAAATACCCCCTCAAGCAGCTGCTTGCCACAGAGTCTGACAGGAGCCTTTCAGTTTACAATACACCTGTTAAATTTTATCTCCGCAAAATTCCCCGCCCTGCCCATGGTCAGTAGGGGACACCGATGTGCTTGGAAAGGCCGCCGTCCGTCGGATGGGACGTTAAGCCGTGGCCCCATGTGCGGGAGAGCCATACCCTGTGCACGTAAAAGAACCTACTGGATGTGCTTGACGGGAGGCTACCATCTGTCTCCCAACAGCTGTTCCAGTGGGTCCCCTCCCCCAACCTTCTCTGAGCCTTCGGGGTCCATGTGACCTGGCCATTTAGCCCATGGTGTGCAAAAAAGTGCCGCTCAGAGGTAAAACAACCCAACCCATCTGTTAAATTGTGATTTTCCCTCTGGAGTTTGCCATTCTTTGAACAAATTGGTGTTGACATTTATTCGACTTGTTTATTAAAAAAATTTGTAACATTATTTCAAAATTTAGGGAACTTTGAATATGCCATTTACATAACTTGGATGTCCAAATACTTTTGGTAATGTGTAGTTACGGTGACCATTTTCTTTCCAGAAACTTATGACACTTATTGAAAAAAATATATATTTTCTGGTAATTTTTCTCATTAATACTATTTGTTCATCAATTGTTTTCATGAAACTATTAATTTTTATGCTATGTCTCGAAAATTCATCCTTGAAAAGTGCTAAATTTCCTAAAAAGCTCTAAGATGAAACAAATGATATGCATATATTAATTTTATTTCAAAAGGAAAATATTAGTCAAAAAACGTGAAGAGGAACAGGCATATCAAAAAAATAACTTTTCATTTGTCAACAGTTCACATTATAACAACAATTGTTAAATAATTACTACAATTAAATACAATTAAATAATACCATTAAATAATTCCGAATTATAAGTTATTCATTTCTCAATGACATCAACAATAATAAGGAAAATTTAACAGAATTATTCGCAAGATTTATTTTTATACCAAGTGGAAAATCGATCTAAAACAGAGTTCGGTTGTTTTACCTCTGAACGACACTTTTTTACTCACCATGGGCTAAATGGTCAGGTCACAAGGACCCCGAAGGCTCAGAGAAGGTTGGGGGAGGGGACCCACTAGAACAGTTGTTAGGAGACAGATGGTAGCCTCCCGTCAAGGCCATCCAGTGTGTTCTTTAACGTGCACAGGGTATGAGCTCTCCCGCACACGGGGCCACGGCTTAACGTTCCATCCAACGGACGGCGGCCTTTCGAAGGCCAGCGGTGTCCCCTACTGGCCGTGGGTAGGGCGGGGAATTTTGTGGAGATAAATCTCAACGCTGACCCAGCTGGGCTCGAACCTGGAAACTGCAGATTACGAGCCTGGCGCGCTACCAATAAGCCACCCCCGCCCCATCTAAAACAGAATAAAAACTTACTTCCGAATTTTTTTTTAGAAATATATATATTCAAAAAATATTGAACTCGCATTTAAAATGTAGGGCTAATGGTCAGAGTCAAAATATCGATCTCTAAAATTTCTAATTCCTGTTTTCTGAATCTAATCATCATATTAACAATTAGGTATTAAGAAACCTCAGTAAGAAAAGTGCTGTTATTTTTCAGAAATCAATAATGGAATACAAGAAACTCATAAATGAAGTTATATTTTTATATCTTACTATAAAAAGAATTAGTTTGGATGGCTGGCTGGATTTCCGATCTTCCAAGAGCAAACTTTCTTCTGGACAACGACGCGTGGCGCATTCATTCAATAAGGAACTTGGATTTTTCTGTTAAGGGAAATGGTTTGATTGATTTGAGCCAAATATCATCTGGCAACATTAACATAAACTTTCTATTCTAATAAAGCTTTCTAAATAGCAGAAATTTCAAGAAGGTGTAAAATAGATTCAGTACACCTCAATAATATTCTGACTCAAAAGGAGAAATATTTTGTAAGCTACTTTGTTGTACTCGTTCGCAAAATCTCATTTTCCGGAAGTGCTACGCAGAAAAAAAGTATGTGTTACCGCTAAAGTTCGAAAGCCGTTAATGTGCACATTACCTAGCTAATCTGCAGATTAACTGATTTGCTCCGTTAATGTGCGGAATCAAGAGTTTTCCGCATTTTACCTAGGTAATGTACTAAATTGTCTAGTGTTGTCCGTTAATTGTTGTCTAAATTGTCCGTTAATGTGCACATTACCTAGGTAATGTGCACATTAACGGCTTCCGTATCGTTAAAGTTCAAAAGTTTGTTTCTCTCATAGTGGTGAATCTCTTGAATATGAATCTTCGTGTCACGTGATTCACTCGTCCGCATTATAAAAAACGCCCCCGATGAGCGGAGGCCAAGTGAGAACGAATCGGTAAAGTGATTCATTCTTGATAATGAATCACTAAAATGATTCGTTCTCACTTGGCCTGCTCATTTTGGGGGCGTTTTTTATAATTCGGACGACTGATTCATGTTGACAGAGGGATGACCCTGGTTTCAACTCTACTCTCGGACACTAGATAAATAACATTATGTTAATTTAAGCGTACAGAAACGTTCCTGTTGTTCCAGCAAAGATCTTATTTTCACTTTAACGAGTGCCTAGTAGGTAATGTGCAGATTATCCAGGTAATTTGCAGATTACCTAGGTAATTTGAGAAATGAAACAATTTTCCGCACGTTAACGGATCACCCTAGTTAATCTACACAATACCTAAATAATCTGTAGAATAACTGATTTCTGCACTTTAGCGGTAACATATATACTAGAAAATTTCTAGCATGCCACTCTGACCCCTATTTGACTTTCAATGCGACCCGGATCTGAAAATTTCACTTATTTCTGAGTTCTATGCTGGAAATAGCTCTTGTTCTTCAATTTTCAGCTTTCCAGCATTGATACATCGAATTTGACTCTTTGACCTCAAAAGGACCCAACGCATAAAAAATTAACAAAATTTCTGAGATCTAGGACTCAAAATTTCCTTAGGAATCATAGCACTAGTTTTTTTAGGAATCACAGCACTAGTTTAATTTAGATCTCTAAATTAGACCTTTGGCTTCGAAGAACTCTCTCGCGATCCGAAATTTCGCAACGTTTCCGACATCTATAGTCGCTCAAAAAAATATTCGAACACTATGGTCGATTACAGAATTCAGAAAAAATATCTGGCAGAGTTTTTTTTTAGAAATTAGTGATCTGGCAACCTTCGTGTCACGTGATTACAGAATTCAGGAAAATATCTGGAGCGTGTACAGCAACTGTACACGCTCCAGTTACCGTTCACAGCAAACTGCAGCGTGTGCAGTTACTGCACACGCTCAATATTTCCGTGAGTGAGCCCACACGATCTAGTATCAAAATAATATGACCACCTACAGTCGCTCAAAAAGGTATCCGAACACTACGGTTGATTACGGAATTCAAAAAAAATATCTGGCAACGATTTTTTTAGAATTTAGTGATCTAGCAACCTTCGTGTCACGTGACACGAAGGTTGCTAGCTCACTAATTTCTAAGAAAAATCGTCATATATTTTTTTCTGAATTCTGTAATCAACCATAGTGTTTGGATATTTTTTTGAGCGACTGTACAACCCAAAATACCCCTCGATACCAATTTTCACGCTTGTAGCACTCGTAGATCATGGTTTGACCTCTGCATGATTTCCGTTTGATTTTGAAGGACATGTCGAAGGTCAAATTTCAGATTTTTTCCATCTATAACTAGCAATACTCTTCGGTGCAAATTTCAAAGCTACCATTTCTTCATCATAGTGGGGCGGGGGTGGCTCAGTCGGTAACGCGCCAGGCTTGTAATCTGTAGTTCCCAGGTTCGAGTCCCAGCTGGGTCAGCATTGAGATTTGTTTCCGTAATACTCTCCGACCTGCCCACGGTCAGTAGGGGACACCGATGGGCTTGGAAAGGTCGCCGTCCGTTGGATGGGACGTTAAGACGTGACCCCGTGTACGGGAGAGCCATACGCTGTGCACGTTAGAGAACACGCTGGATGGCCTTGACGGGAGGCTACCATCTGTCTCCTAACAGCTGTTCCAGTGGGTCCCCTCCTCCACACCGATGGGTTTGGAAAGGCCGCCGTCCGTCGGATAGGACGTTAAGCCGTGTCCCCGTGTGTGGGAGAGTCATACCCTGTGCACGTTAAAGAACACGCTGGGATGACCTTGACGGGAGGCTACCATCTGTCTTCTAACACCTGTTCCAGTGGGTCCCCTCCGCCATCCTTCTCTGAGCCTTCGGGATCCTTGTGACCTGGCCATTTAGCCCATGGTGTGCGAGAAAGTGCCGCTCATAGGTAAAACAACCCAACCCAAATATGCATCATAATTAAGAATTAGTATGATCGCCTGTCAGCCAATCCCTCACAATCGTCTATATATACGAATGCCCCGATCTAGAAAGAAGTCAGGAAACACAAGGGCAGGGGGGGGAGACACTTGATTTCACATGCAGGAAAACATTTCTCTCTCAGTTTTACGGGTTTTTAAAGAAAATCTTGAAAAATCCATGAAATATAAATAAGATCAATAATTTTTTTCCCACTTTTACCCTTATTCGTACTCTGAAAGGGGTTATTAACAACTGATAACTAGTTAAACCCACGCCAACGGCAGCGTGGGTTTAACTAAATTATCAGTAACTTGTGTAGTTTTGCACATGAAATATTTTGTTAAATATTTTGTCTTATTCCTGATAAAAAAAAAAACCTGTCATTTCTCTATCATGTTTTCGTGAAAAGTCATAAATATTCGGATATAACCGATTGAAATTATTAAACATGCTTTCTTTCTCCCTCAAGATCCTGCTATGGATGTACAATATTTTTCCTTTGTCCATAGCGTTGCTCCTTTAATAAATAAAAAAAATAAATACCCCCTCAAGCAGCTGCTTGCCACAGAGGTCTGACAGGAGCCTGTCAGTTTATATGCCACAGTAGGAGATCTGAGAGGATGGTAGGACCTCAGCAGAAAAACGACACACACATCCATGCCTAAATCCGGGGCTCGAACCCAGGTCCCTTAGATCAGTAGCCAAGCGTGCTAACCACTCGGCCACGGGACGGCTGCTCCTTTACGACTGATGCATTAATCCAGTGCGTTGTATCGTACCTTGGTAATACCAAATTCAAATCCGAATTGGGGCGGGGGTGGCTCAGTCGGTAGCGCGCCAGGCTCGTAATCTGTAGTTCCCAGGTTCGAGTCCCAGCTGGGTCAGCGTTGAGATTTATCTCCGCAAAATTCCCCGCCCTGCCCACGGTCAGTAGGGGACACCGATGGGCTTGGAAAGGCCGCCATCCATCAGATGGGACGTTAAGCCGTGGCCCCGTGTGTGGGAGAGCCATACCCTGTGCACGTTAAAGAACACGCTGGATGGCCTTGACGGGAGGCTACCATCTGTCTCCCAACAGCTGTTCCAGTGGGTCCCCTCCCCCAACCTTCTCTGAGCCTTCGGGGTCCATGTGACCTGGCCATTTAGAACATGGTGTGTAAAAAAGTGCCGCTCAGAGGTAAAACAACCCAACCCAAGCATTTAATCCATCCCCATCTCGTTAACATAGTAAAGAAATATTGCGAAATACACTGCTGGCCATTAAAAGTGCAACACCAGGAAAGACAAGAGATATCAAAACCATATTTAGTGAATACATAGCTTATGTTACAAGGATCAATTATTACAAATACAACTCGGTTAGACTTGTGGAATACAAAGAAATCAGTGTCTTATGTAGCGGCAATAATCGCTGATACACGATTCGGTATTGACAGGATGAGACGTCGGATGTGTGTTTGGGGAATGTCAGTCCATGCAGTTTCGATACGTAGCCAAAGTTCATCTGTTGTAACAGCTGCTGGTGTGCAGTCACGTCGTGAGATCATGGACCAGACATGTTCAATTGGGGACAGGAATTGTTGGATGATGTATCCACATGTAGTCGGACATTGTCCTGCTGGTAAATGGCACCAGAGAGCCCCTGAAGATAAGGTATGACCACAGGTTCCAACACCTCAGTGATGTAATGCTGGCTGTTCAAAGTATTGCTAATGCATACGAGGCACGGTGTGATTAGAGTCCAATGGAACCCCATACCATAACACCAGGGGTGAACCTGTATGGCGCTGTATCATGTATGTCTCACTGAGCATGTTGTCACGACACTGCCAGATATGGATTCGTCCATCATGGTGCTGCATACTGAAGCAGGATTCATCAGAAAAGACGATGCCATTTCAACATTCATGCGCGACGTTCTTCACAAAATTGCAGTAGCATATGCCTGTGTTGTAAAGTTAATGGTAACTGAAGCAATGGCCGCCTAACAAAGATGCCCCGATGCTGCAGACGACGTCGATCCGTATGTGCGGACATTGGTTAATGTGCAACACACCCAAACTGTTGAGCTAAGGAGTTTGATGTGGCTGTACGATCATTCAAAGCTAAGTACACGAAATGTCTGTTCTCTCGTTTGTGTGACAGGACCATTGAGATCCCCCACTTCGGCGAGTTCATTCCACCTCTACCCACTGACGCCATATTATCATCACAGTGGCAGTATTCCATCCAACAAGAGCACCGATGTCTCGGTACGATAATCCTTCCTGTAATCCCACAGTTCTTCCTCGATCGAAGTCGGAAACCTGGTCGTATGGATGCCGTGTTCTTCGACGTGCCATACTTCATCCTGTAGTGTGCAAGAACTGCGAGCAAACACAATTCCAGTGCTTTACACCGGCTCTTTGTAATCTGTTCTTATACCACTTCCAGAGGGCGTTACTGTCACACATGATGTGCGTATGTGATGCACTTTGAATCATTTACATATTCTCCCATAAACTATCCATCTTGCATATTTCGGGACAATATGATGAGTTCTTCCTGTTGTTGCACTTTTAATCGCCAGCAGCGTATATAAGAAAGCACTGATCTATTTTTTTTTTGCAAAATCCATAATTCGAAGTATAAATAAAAAGCGATAGGAAATCCTTTAAAATGAAAGCGAAAAACATTCTTTTGTAAAAGTATTATCCAGATTTATTCGCCAGGAGATATGTATCATTTAAGACCAACTAGTTCAATATACTATATGAATTACTCGCGAAAATGAGTTTTTCTTTCCGCCACCAAAATGGCGGTCTCGGTTTCCAAGGTAAATTACGGTCACGGTTTCCAAGGTAAATTACGGTCACGGTTATTGACAATGCAATATCCATTTTTCCCCCTTAATATAGCTATGATCTATTCTTAAAACGCCACAGGAAAAATTCTCTGCTTAAAGGAGAAAACATACATTTCTAGTAACTAATGATTTGGTAAAAAAAAATATCATTTAGGAATCAAGAAAATATCTTGATTAAAATAAATAAAAAATAAATACCCCCTCGAGCAGCTGCTTGCCACAGAGGTCTGACAGGAGCCTGTCAGTTTATATGCCATAGAAGAAGGACCTCAGCAGAAAAACAACACGAACATCCATGCCTTAACCCGGGGCTCGAACCCAGGTCCCGTAGATCAGAAACCAAGCGCGCTAACCATTCGGCCACGGGACGGCTAGAACACAAAAATATAGAAGTGTAATGAGTTCTATGAATTGAAAATATCGTTTAATTATGCACTAAAAAAGGTTTGAGCAAAAGAAATATGAAGTAATGATCCAGATTCAATGTATTGATTATTTGTTTTTATGACGAATTCTAGTCTAAAAAATAATTTTTAATAGAACTTTGTTTCGTTTTTAATAATTATCTGTTACCAAAAGAGTACACGAATGCAATTTTATACGTTTGTGTTTTGGTGAAAGTATAAAAATTAAGAAATTAACACTATATTAGAAAAGTATGAGTTGAGTTGTTTTACCTCCGAACGGCGCTTTTCTGCACACAATTAGGACTCGAACCTGGGAACTACAGATTACGAACCTGGTGCACTAATGAGCAATTGGTATAAATTGGTCGAAATGGTAGAAATTGGCACCAAAATTTCCGGAATTTGACATCCGAGTGTCCTTCGAGGTCAAACCGTGATCTACGAGTGCTAGAAATATGAAAATTGGTGTCTGGGGACGTTTCGGGTTGTAGATCTCGAAAAAGTAACGAAATTTTGGATCCGGAGGGTCCTTCCAGGTCAAAGGTTAAATTTAGATCTATCGGTGCTAGAGAGCTGAAAATTAGTTGCCGTGGATATTTTCAGTCGTTGATATCGGAGATGTTGCGAAATTTTGAATGGGATGGGTCCTTCGAGGTCAAAGGTCGATATATCGATATACCGGTATTAAAATAAATACCTCCTCAAGCAGCTGCTTGCCACAGAGGTCCGACTGGAGCCTATCAGTTCGATGTGCCATAGTAGTAGATCTGTGTGGATGGATGGACCACAGCAGAAAGACAACGCAAACAACCATGCCATTCCCGGGGCTCGAACCCAGATCTCTTTGATCAGTAGCCTAGCGCGCTTGACCACGAGATTACAAGGCTAAAACTTGGTGCCTGGGGTATTTTGAGTTCTAGATCTCAGAAATTGTGCCAAATTTTAGATGTGATGGGTGTTTTTCGAGGTGAAAGGTCAAATTCGATATGTCGGTGCTGGAGAGCTACAAATTGCAGCACAACTCAGAAATAAGAGCCATTTTCAGATCCGGTGTACCATTCCAGGTCAAATAGGGTCAGAGTGACCAGCTAGAAATCAAGAGGTGCCAGAGTCTTCCATTGATTTCTAGTATTGTATATTTGTAATGCGCTTCAATAAGCATCAAGAAGCAAGAATAAGCATTGTTTACCATGGTGAAATCTAAGCAACAATAAAGCCATTCAGGTATTGAAATGGCAAAAATTGAAGATTAATATTTTCAAATCCCATAAATTGAATTGAATTTAAGCGCCCTAAAAGAAATGATTTCAATTTCTTTTTAAAGTTAACCTTTTTTTTTTGTAATAAGTTGAAGGTAATAAGTTAAAGTATTCCACATTTTTTGGCCCTGTCGAATTTATGTTATTGTGCATCATAGATGTCCTTCATTTAACAGGAATTAGTTTGTTTTGGCAGAACTGCAGTATACGGTCCTATGCCGCCATCTTGTTTTATTTCGCCGCGGTGAAAAAAAAAATCCGAATCGTAAAAGTAGTCCGTTCCGCATTTACCTTGCGATGCGTAGTGAGGATGTATATAAAAGAAATATGCAGCGCTACATAGAAGAAAATCATGTTTCTGCACTTAAAAAAATTACTGAGAATAATCTCATCAAAACAAGATTTTATTAACAACGCTTATCGCTTACAAAATGAACCCTCGTTTCACAGTTAAAAAAAAAACCCGAAAATTAAACAATTTCATCAAAATCAGATTTTATTAACAACTCTTATCGCAAAAGAATAAATCTTCGTTCTGCACTTAAAAAAAATTTCAAAAATAAATAATCTCATCAAAAGATTTCATTAATAACTCTTATCGCTAAACAATGAAACCTCGTTTCGCACTTAAAAAAAGCCCCTAAAATAAATATCAAAACTAAATTTCCTTAATAACACACCCACTCTTTTCTACTTAAGGCGGACGCAGTACCTAAGTGCGAGTTTTGTGACACCGTTTTAACTGTGAAGCATATTTTAATTGACTGTGTTTGTTTTAACCTTGAAAGAAGAATGTTTTTTACCTCTCATGATTTTACGTCCGAGCCCCTTACACTCGGACATCTTTTATCTGATGAATCGTTTTTAACTCCTGTTTTTGACTTTTTACGTTTTACTGGATATTTTATGCGTTTATGAACCTTTTTACTTTGTTACTTTGATTTTACGCTTGTTTCTGTTTTTTACTGGGTCCTATACACCCATTTTATTGTCGATTTTACACGTGTTGTTATTTTTGCCATTTTTACTTATCTTTATTGTTCTGGTTATGTTTTTGTGTGTTTTTAACTTTGGTTGTGGGTTCAATGACTTTTAGCAATTTATATCTTTTTGTTTGGCGCAATATAGCCCTGTTGCTCTTGCGCCAAAAAACCCCAAACAACCAACCAACCAACCTTAATAACACTCATCGCTAAAGAATCAACATAAGAAAAGTCCCGAAAACAAATAATCTGATTAGCGATAACTATTCTAAACAACATATAACAGTCGTAAACATTGGAGAATGCGGATGGATATCATATTGCAGCTCAACGTTACAGGTTTCCCTGGGGAATAGTACAACATGGCGGCTGAGGACCCTATACTGCAGCGTAGCCTTTGTTTTAACAACGTGTATTTTAATTGTGATAAAAAGTTAACAAATTTCAGATATCTCTGTGAATATTTTGGTGAATTCGGTCAAACATAGGCAGGGATATTGTGTATATAAAATTCTATGAGCAGGTAGAATATTATTTGGGTAATTTTTATGTTTACACAAACAAACATAAAAATTACCCAAATAATATTCTACCTGCTCATAGAATTTTTTATACAAAATATCCCTGCTTAAGTTTGACCGAATTCACCAAAATATTCACAAAGAAATCTTACATTTGTTAGGCAAAGGAGTCTGCAACCTCCTTTAAGCAGCATATTGTGCAGAGAGAGACTCCGTTGGTTTGGCCATGTTGCCCGTATGGATAATTATAGATTGGCGAATAGGGTTATGAACAGTGTTCCCAAAGACCTCAGAAAGAAGGGGAGACCTAGGATGCGGTGGGCAGACAATGTCAAACAGGACCTTGTTAGAATTGGTGTGCAGTGGCCAGATGCAGTAGATGTAGCTCAGGACAGATATGCTTGGAGAACTCAATTGCACGGTCTGGTTGGACCTCCGTAGCCCATGGCTGCTTGAGGATGATGTTGATGAATTTTTATGATTTTCGTTAACTGTATTTATGAATCGCGCAGCATAGGTGAATAGTCACAATTTAATTTTGTAAAGTAAATTGGTTATGCGATTAGCGTATTAAGTAATGTTGCCAGTTCCTGGAGATCAATTTTTTTATTTGTGGAAAGGCAGTAGAAGCAGCAAACGGAAACTAGATAGATATGATTGTGAAGACGTCCGGGAATCGTCTTCCTGTAGCAGATCGGTTTGAAATTAAGCGCTAAGGTGAAGAGTTTGAAATGCTAATAATGAGGAAATTATGAGCAGAACCCTGCGCGGATACGGATATTCGCATTTAAAAGCTCTCGGCGGATAAAAGAAAAATGAACGATAATCGCGGATATAGGATAAAATCACGGATCTGATTAGAATAGCAGGAACATGGACAAACATTAGTGCATTATCGATGGCTGATATGAGGGTAAAAAAAAAAAATTATTGAAATAATAAAAAAAACTTGTTTTAAAATTTAAAAAACTTGTAATCTGCAGTTCCCAGGTTCGGGTCCCGCCAGGACCACCGTTGAGATTTTTCTCCGCATAATCCTCACCCTGCCCTCGGGCAGTAGGGGACACCGATGGGCTTGGAAGGGCCGTCGGATGGGACGTTAAAGCTGGAGCTCCGTGTGCAAGAGCGCCATAGTCTGTTGGTTGTTTTACCTCTGAGCGGCAGTTTTTTGCACACCAATGGGTAAATGGCCATGTCACAAGGACCCCGAAGGATAAGAGAAGGTTGGGGGAGGGGACCCACTGGAACAGCTGTTGGGAGACAGATGGTAGCCTCCGTCAAGACCATCCAGCGTGTTCTTTAACGTGTACAGGGTGTGGCTCTTCCGCACACGGAGCCACGGCTTAACGTCCCATCCGATGGACGGTGGCTTTACCAAACCCATCGGTGTCCTCTACTGACCGTGGGCAGGGCGATGAGTTTTGCGGAGATAAATCTCAACGCTGACTCAACAGGGAGACGCAGTCTCAGTACATTAAAGAACACGCTGGATGGCCTTGACAAGAGTCTACCATCTGTTTCTTAAAGCTAGCCAATGGATTCCCCTTCCCCAACCCTCTCTGAGCCCTTGGGGTCCTTATGACCTGGTCATTTAAACCGTTGTGTATTAAACAGTGCCACTCAGAGGTAAAACAACACAATAACCAGGTCCGAAATGTAGCACAGGCGAAAAAACTATTAAACTTACCCATGTTTAACTCATTTTATGAAAAATATTTTAGAAACATCTAAAATGAAAGGAAAATGCTTTACTCTAAAGGAAATCTGGACACTCCCCAGTCCCCTTATTTTTTCTGCACCCTTAAGTTAACATACTTCCCTAAGTGATCTCGTCTCACAGATAGGGGCGGGGGTGGCTCAGTCGGTAGCGCGCCAGGCTCGTAATCTGTAGTTCCCAGGTTCGAGTCCCAGCTGGGTCAGCGTTGAGATTTATCTCCGCAAAATTCCCCACTCTGCCCACGGTCAGTAGGGGACACCGATGGGCTTGGAAAGGCCGCCGTCCGTCGGATGGGACGTTAAGCCGTGGCGCCTTGTGTGGGAGAGCCACACCCTGTGCACGTTAAAGAACACGCTGGATGGCCTTGACGGGAGGCTACCATCTGTCTCCCAACAGCTGTTCGAGTGGATCCCCTCCCTCAACCTTCTCTGAGCCTTCGGGGTCCATGTGACCTGGCCATTTAGCCCATTGTGTGCAAAAAAGTGCCGCTCGGAGGTAAAACAACCCAACCCAACGTCTCACAGATAAAAAAAAAAACACGAGTCTTGTTGGATTTACAAGGACTTTATTCTTCGTGATTATTCCACAACTTCATAAAAAATGGCTACCAAAGCAAAAAAAGGCTATTTCTGTTTGCAAATATTCCCTTTCCATAGGTCCCACACTTTGGGATCGGCTTCCTTTGAAGATTTCATGCCATGTTGTGTTTGTGTTCCTCGCTCTGAAAGTATGTCTCTGTTCTCATCAACCGTCTGGCGTTCGATGAAGAACAGGATATAGAAGAGCCTCAAGGCAGACTCTGTCAATAATTCTCAAAATAGAATGACAGAATCTGCTGTTTTTCAATGCGGGTGGTCTAAGACCTCTACTTAGGTTTAGAAATACAATGGTTATTTTGGGATTTCGTAATGATTTCATCTTGGTTTCGAGATTACATGAGAGAGTAGCCACATAAATTTTTATTTCGTGATTAAGATCCGACTGGTTGGGTTGTTTTACCTCTGTGCGGCACTTTTTTGCACACCATGGGCTAAATGTCCAGGTCACAAGGACCTCAAATGCTCAGAGAAGGTTGGGGGAAGTGGACCCATTGGAACAGCTGTTGGGAAGAAGATGGTAGACTTCCATCAAGGCCATCCAGCGTGTTCTTTAACGTGCACAGGGTGTGGCTCTCACGCACACGGGGCCACGGTTTAACGTCCCATCCGAAGGACGGAGGCCTTTCGAAGCCCATCGGTGTCCCCTACTGACCGTGGGCAGGGCGTGGAATTTTGCGGAGATAAATCTCAATGCTGACCCAGCTGGGACTCGAACGTGGGAAGTACAGATTACGCACCTGGCGTGCAACCGACTGAGCCACCCCCGCCCCTAAGAGCCGACAGGAGCCGCAGACTTTAGATCAGGATACCATTAAGAAGGTTGAGTTCTTTTACCTCTCACAATGGGCTAAATAGTCAGGTTACCAGGACCTCGATGACTCAGAAGATTGGGGGAGGGGAGCCATTGGACAGTTGTTAGAAGACAGATGGTATTCTCCCGTCAAGGCCAGCCAGCGTGTTCTTTAATGTGCACAAGGTATGACTTTCCCGACCACAGAGCCACGGCGTAATGTCCCATCCGACGGACGGTGGCATTTTTCAAGCCCATTGGTTTCTCCTTCTGATCAAGGGCAGGGCGGGGAATTTAGTGGAGGTGGGCCTCGGCTTAACGTCCCATCCGAAGGGCGGTGGCCTTATCAAGCCCATCAATGTCCCCTACTAATCGAGGGCATGGTGGGGCATTTAGCGGAGATGGGCCATAGCTTAATGTTCGATCCGACGGATGGTGGCCTTTTCAAGACCATTGGTTTCCCCTACTGACCGAGGGCAGGGCGGGTAATTTAGCGGAGGTGGGCCACTACTTAATGTCCCATCCAATGGACGGTGGCCTTTCCAAGCCCATCAGTGTCGCCTAATAATCGGGGGTAGGGCGGGAAGTTTTGCGGAGATAAATCTCAACGCTGACTCAGCTGGGTTGGATTGTTTTACTTCTGAAGGGGACTTTTTTGCACAAAATGGGCTAATTGGCCAGGTCACAAAGACCCCAAGGGCTCAGAGAAGGCTGGGGAAAAGGGATCCACTGGAACAGCTGTTGGGAGGCAGATAGAAGCCTTCCTTCATGGTCATCCAGTGTGTTCTTTAACGTGCATAGGATATCGCTCTCCAGCAGAAGGAGCCACGGTTTAACGTCCCATCCTATGGACGCCGGTTTTTCTAAGCTGGCCCAGCTGGGACGCGAACCTGTAAACTGCAGATTATGAGCCTGACACTCTACAAACTGAATCAATCTCCGCCATGCATGTTGTACTTTCTGGTATTATATCGTCTCAGAACCAGTAATATCCACCACTAACTAGTTGGAGCGGGGGTGGCTCGGTCGGTAGAACGCCAGGCTCGTAATCTGCGGTTCCCAGGTTCAAGTCCCAGCTGGGTCAGCGTTGAGATTAATTTCCGCAAAATTCCCCGCCCTGCCCACAGTCCGTAAGGGATACCGATGGGCTTGGAAAGGCCGCCGTCCATCGGATGGGACGCTAAGCCGTGGTTCCGTGTGCGGGAGAGATCCATACCCTCTGTACCTTAAAGAACACGCTGAACGGCCTTGACAGGAGGCTACCATCTGTCTCCCAACAGCTGTTCTAGTGGGTCCCCTCCCCCCACCTTCTCTGAGCCTTCGAGGTCCTTGTGACCTGGCCATTTAGCCCATTGTGCGCAAAAAAAGTGCCGCTCAGAGGTAAAAGTACGAAAAGAACCTTTGAAGTGTGTGTGTCTGCTTTCGTAGATGGCAAGTATGAAAACGGGGAATGAGAATGCGATTTTTCCTTCCTGCCGCTTCATAATGGGAACATTAGGGCAACAAAGTCCGTTTCTGAAACCTTGGAACTTTGCTTTTAATCGATAAGCTTGAGAGTTAACGGAAATTTCCTTGTCCACTTGACTTTTTCCAGATAAGCATTTTACCGAATGCTACTTGGGAAATTTCCTCCTGCAAACTGATATCAGAGAGTGTTCGAATCTTAAGGGACAGTTTGAGGGCTTCGTACTTCAAGGTGGAAAAAAATGCTGAACAAAAACGACTAAATTAACAACACTGTGTGCGACGGTCTATCAAGTAAGGAATGGTTGTTAGAAAAGAAAATTTAATAACTTAGGATTATTAAATTACCAAGCGGTTGCAAATCTTCCTTCCAAAACGCAGGGTTGGGTTGTTTTGCATTTAGCGTCATTTTTTTGCGCACAACGGGCTAAATGGCCAAGTCACAAGGACCCCGAAGGATCACAGAAGGTTGGGGGAAGGGACCCACTGGAACAGCTATTGGGAGACAGATGGTAGCTTCCCGTCAAGGTCAACCAGCGTGTTCTTTAACGTCCCCGCCCTGCCCACGGTCAGTAGGGGGCACCGATAGGCTTGGAAAGGCCGCCGTCCGTCGGATGGGACGTTAAGCCGTGGCCCCGTGTGCGGGAGAGACATACCCTGTGCACGTTAAAGAACACACTGGATGGCCTTGTTGGGAGGCTACCATGGAGCTGTCTCCCAACAGCTGTTCCAGTGGGTCCCCTCCCCCTACCTTCTCTGAGCCTTCGGGGTCCATGTGACCTGGCCATTTAGCCCATGGTGTGCAAAAAAGTGCCGCTCAGAGGTAAAACAACCCAACCCAATTCCTGGTGACTTCGGGTGCGGTTAAGAATCTGGCAACACTAGTTTGAAGACATTTTTAAGTTAGTGTATATGCAATCGTGCTTACCCTTAAAATGAAAATGGGTTGATGCGCAACGTGCAAATTTCCGTAATCCATATTTCTGGTGTTGAATGTAAATGTAAGACAAAAGATTCTTTGTTAAATTACTTGGCAGACGTTTCCTACTTTATCTCTCTAAATGGCATGCCACCATAAAGGACTTATCAAGGACGTAAATCATCAACTGTAAACCCACAGATTAGGAGAAACAAGACTATCTGAAGAGAGATTGCCTTCCTGTTTGCTCTCAGAGGTAACTGTAAGTTAAGGTTAACAGGTTAATGCTCTCTTAACGTCACGAATCGTGAAGAAAAATGTGGCCATCAAAGTAGCACTGGGAGTCGCAGTTTAGTGTTTGTAGCCAAATTGGATTATTTTCGCTCTTGCCACATTGCTCTAGTTTCAGTATGGATTCTATGACAAAAGGAACAAGCCCTTCGAAAGGCTTTCTCTTGTCGGAACGGGATATGCGCAATTCTTAGTAAAATGAATACTTTGGGTAATTTAATCTTTGCATAGTTTCGAGCTATCCAGCAGTGACGGATTAAAGTTTCTGAAGGCCTTAGGCGGGAAAAGTTCAGTAGATTCCCAAATATCGGGGGCAGAAATTCTATTAAAAAAATCTCTTCTTGAAGTGTAATTACCAAATCGCATTATATTTTTATTAACCTAAGACAAAAAATACGGAAGCAAAGAGTAAAATGTACTGTTTATGTTTTAAAACTGTGTAAAACCAATGAAATAAACACCAATGAGAGCTGATTCACAAAGTCTCTTACCAATGCAAAACCAACTGCCCACTTATCCAAGGAGAGCTAGATCACCTAGTCTCTTACCAATGCAAAACCAACTGCCCACTTACCCAAGGAGAGCTAGATCACCTAGTCTCTTACCAATGCAAAACCAACTGCCCACTTACCCAAGGAGAGCTAGATCACCTAGTCTCTTACTAATGCAAAACCAACTGCCCACTTATCCAAGGAGAGCTAGATCACCTAGTCTCTTACTAATGCAAAACCAACTGCCCACTTATCCAAGGAGAGCTAGATCACCTAGTCTCTTACTAATGCAAAACCAACTGCCCACTTACCCAAGGAGAGCTAGATCACCTAGTCTCTTACCAATGCAAAACCAACTGCCCACTTACCCAAGGAGAGCTAGATCACCTAGTCTCTTACCAATGCAAAACCAACTGCCCACTTACCCAAGGAGAGCTAGATCACCTAGTCTCTTACTAATGCAAAACCAACTGCCCACTTATCCAAGGAGAGCTAGATCACCTAGTCTCTTACTAATGCAAAACCAACTGCCCACTTATCGAAGGAGAGCTAGATCACCTAGTCTCTTACTAATGCAAAACCAACTGCCCACTTACCCAAGGAGAGCTAGATCACCTAGTCTCTTACCAATGCAACACCAACTGCCCACTTACCCAAGGAGAGCTAGATCACCTAGTCTCTTACCAATGCAAAACCAACTGCCCACTTACCCAAGGAGAGCTAGATCACCTAGTCTCTTACTAATGCAAAACCAACTGCCCACTTATCCAAGGAGAGCTAGATCACCTAGTCTCTTACTAATGCAAAACCAACTGCCCACTTATCCAAGGAGAGCTAGATCACCTAGTCTCTTACTAATGCAAAACCAACTGCCCACTTACCCAAGGAGAGCTAGATCACCTAGTCTCTTACCAATGCAAAACCAACTGCCCACTTACCCAAGGAGAGCTAGATCACCTAGTCTCTTACCAATGCAAAACCAACTGCCCACTTACCCAAGGAGAGCTAGATCACCTAGTCTCTTACTAATGCAAAACCAACTGCCCACTTATCCAAGGAGAGCTAGATCACCTAGTCTCTTACTAATGCAAAACCAACTGCCCACTTATCCAAGGAGAGCTAGATCACCTAGTCTCTTACTAATGCAAAACCAACTGCCCACTTATCCAAGGAGAGCTGGATCACCTAGTCTCTTACCAATGCAAAACCAACTGCCCACTTACCCAAGGAGAGCTAGATCACCTAGTCTCTTACCAATGCAAAACCAACTGCCCACTTACCCAAGGAGAGCTAGATCACCTAGTCTCTTACTAATGCAAAACCAACTGCCCACTTATCCAAGGAGAGCTAGATCACCTAGTCTCTTACTAATGCAAAACCAACTGCCCACTTATCCAAGGAGAGCTAGATCACCTAGTCTCTTACTAATGCAAAACCAACTGCCCACTTACCCAAGGAGAGCTAGATCACCTAGTCTCTTACCAATGCAAAACCAACTGCCCACTTACCCAAGGAGAGCTAGATCACCTAGTCTCTTACCAATGCAAAACCAACTGCCCACTTACCCAAGGAGAGCTAGATCACCTAGTCTCTTACTAATGCAAAACCAACTGCCCACTTATCCAAGGAGAGCTAGATCACCTAGTCTCTTACTAATGCAAAACCAACTGCCCACTTATCCAAGGAGAGCTAGATCACCTAGTCTCTTACTAATGCAAAACCAACTGCCCACTTATCCAAGGAGAACTGGATCACCTAGTCTCTTACCAATGCAAAACCAACTGCCCACTTACCCAAGGAGAGCTAGATCACCTAGTCTCTTACTAATGCAAAACCAACTGCCCACTTATCCAAGGAGAGCTAGATCACCTAGTCTCTTACTAACGCAAAACCAACTGCCCACTTATCCAAGGAGAGCTAGATCACCTAGTCTCTTACTAATGCAAAACCAACTGCCCACTTATCCAAGGAGAGCTAGATCACCTAGTCTCTTACTAATGCAAAACCAACTGCCCACTTACCCAAGGAGAGCTAGATCACCTAGTCTCTTACTAATGCAAAACCAAATGCCCACTTATCCAAGGAGAGCTAGATCACCTAGTCTCTTACTAATGCAAAACCAACTGCCCACTTATCCAAGGAGAGCTAGATCACCTAGTCTCTTACTAATGCAAAACCAACTGCCCACTTATCCAAGGAGAGCTAGATCACCTAGTCTCTTACTAATGCAAAACCAACTGCCCACTTATCCAAGGAGAGCTAGATCACCTAGTCTCTTACTAATGCAAAACCAACTGCCCACTTATCCAAGGAGAGCTAGATCACCTAGTCTCTTACTAATGCAAAACCAACTGCCCACATCCAAGGAGAGCTAGATCACCTAGTCTCTTACTAATGCAAAACCAACTGCCCACTTATCCAAGGAGAGCTAGATCACCTAGTCTCTTACTAATGCAAAACCAACTGCCCACTTATCCAAGGAGAGCTAGATCACCTAGTCTCTTACTAATGCAAAACCAAATGCCCACTTATCCAAGGTCCAAGGAGAGCGAGATCACCTAGTCTCTTACTAATGCAAAACCAACTGCCCACTTATCCAAGGAGAGCTAGATCACCTAGTCTCTTACTAATGCAAAACCAACTGCCCACTTATCCAAGGAGAGCTAGATCACCTAGTCTCTTACTAATGCAAAACCAACTGCCCACTTATCCAAGGAGAGCTAGATCACCTAGTCTCTTACTAATGCAAAACCAACTGCCCACATCCAAGGAGAGCTAGATCACCTAGTCTCTTACTAATGCAAAACCAACTGCCCACTTATCCAAGGAGAGCTAGATCACCTAGTCTCTTACTAATGCAAAACCAACTGCCCACTTATCCAAGGAGAGCTAGATCACCTAGTCTCTTACTAATGCAAAACCAAATGCCCACTTATCCAAGGTCCAAGGAGAGCTAGATCACCTAGTCTCTTACTAATGCAAAACCAAATGCCCACTTATCCAAGGAGAGCTAGATCACCTAGTCTCTTACTAATGCAAAACCAACTGCCCACTTATCCAAGGAGAGCTGGATCACCTAGTCTCTTACCAATGCAAAACCAACTGCCCACTTACCCAAGGAGAGCTAGATCACCTAGTCTCTTACTAATGCAAAACCAACTGCCCACTTATCCAAGGAGAGCTAGATCACCTAGTCTCTTACTAACGCAAAACCAACTGCCCACTTATCCAAGGAGAGCTAGATCACCTAGTCTCTTACCAATGCAAAACCAACTGCCCACTTACCCAAGGAGAGCTAGATCACCTAGTCTCTTACCAATGCAAAACCAACTGCCCACTTACCCAAGGAGAGCTAGATCACCTAGTCTCTTTCTAATGCAAAACCAACTGCCCACTTATCCAAGGAGAGCTAGATCACCTAGTCTCTTACTAATGCAAAACCAACTGCCCACTTATCCAAGGAGAGCTAGATCACCTAGTCTCTTACTAATGCAAAACCAACTGCCCACTTATCCAAGGAGAGCTGGATCACCTAGTCTCTTACCAATGCAAAACCAACTGCCCACTTATCCAAGGAGAGCTAGATCACCTAGTCTCTTACTAATGCAAAACCAACTGCCCACTTATCCAAGGAGAGCTAGATCACCTAGTCTCTTACTAACGCAAAACCAACTGCCCACTTATCCAAGGAGAGCTAGATCACCTAGTCTCTTAATAATGCAAAACCAACTGCCCACTTATCCAAGGAGAGCTAGATCACCTAGTCTCTTACTAATGCAAAACCAACTGCCCACTTACCCAAGGAGAGCTAGATCACCTAGTCTCTTACTAATGCAAAACCAAATGCCCACTTATCCAAGGAGAGCTAGATCACCTAGTCTCTTACTAATGCAAAACCAACTGCCCACTTATCCAAGGAGAGCTAGATCACCTAGTCTCTTACTAATGCAAAACCAACTGCCCACTTATCCAAGGAGAGCTAGATCACCTAGTCTCTTACTAATGCAAAACCAACTGCCCACTTATCCAAGGAGAGCTAGATCACCTAGTCTCTTACTAATGCAAAACCAACTGCCCACTTATCCAAGGAGAGCTAGATCACCTAGTCTCTTACTAATGCAAAACCAACTGCCCACATCCAAGGAGAGCTAGATCACCTAGTCTCTTACTAATGCAAAACCAACTGCCCACTTATCCAAGGAGAGCTAGATCACCTAGTCTCTTACTAATGCAAAACCAAATGCCCACTTATCCAAGGAGAGCTAGATCACCTAGTCTCTTACTAATGCAAAACCAAATGCCCACTTATCCAAGGAGAGCTAGATCACCTAGTCTCTTACTAATGCAAAACCAAATGCCCACTTATCCAAGGAGAGCTAGATCACCTAGTCTCTTACTAATGCAAAACCAACTGCCCACTTATCCAAGGAGAGCTAGATCACCTAGTCTCTTACTAATGCAAAACCAAATGCCCACTTATCCAAGGAGAGCTAGATCACCTAGTCTCTTACTAATGCAAAACCAACTGCCCACTTATCCAAGGAGAGCTAGATCACCTAGTCTCTTACTAATGCAAAACCAACTACCCACTTACCCAAGGAGAGCTAGATCACCTAGTCTCTTACTAATGCAAAACCAACTGCCCACTTATCCAAGGAGAGCTAGATCACCTAGTCTCTTACCAATGCAAAACCAACTGCCCACTTACCCAAGGAGAGCTAGATCACCTAGTCTCTTACTAATGCAAAACCAACTGCCCACTTATCCAAAGAGAGATAGATCACCTAGTCTCTTACTAATGCAAAACCAACTGCCCACTTATCCAAGGAGAGCTAGATCACCTAGTCTCTTACTAATGCAAAACCAACTGCCCACTTATCCAAGGAGAGCTAGATCACCTAGTCTCTTACTAATGCAAAACCAACTGCCCACTTATCCAAGGAGAGCTAGATCACCTAGTCTCTTACTAATGCAAAACCAAATGCCCACTTATCCAAGGAGAGCTAGATCACCTAGTCTCTTACTAATGCAAAACCAAATGCCCACTTATCCAAGGAGAGCTAGATCACCTAGTCTCTTACTAATGCAAAACCAAATGCCCACTTATCCAAGGAGAGCTAGATCACCTAGTCTCTTACTAATGCAAAACCAACTGCCCACTTATCCAAGGAGAGCTAGATCACCTAGTCTCTTACTAATGCAAAACCAACTGCCCACTTATCCAAGGAGAGCTAGATCACCTAGTCTCTTACTAATGCAAAACCAACTGCCCACTTATCCAAGGAGAGCTAGATCACCTAGTCTCTTACTAATGCAAAACCAACTGCCCACTTATCCAAGGAGAGCTAGATCACCTAGTCTCTTACTAATGCAAAACCAACTGCCCACTTATCCAAGGAGAGCTAGATCACCTAGTCTCTTACTAATGCAAAACCAAATGCCCACTTATCCAAGGAGAGTTAGATCACCTAGTCTCTTACTAATGCAAAACCAACTGCCCACTTATCCAAGGAGAGCTAGATCACCTAGTCTCTTACCAATGCAAAACCAACTGCCCACTTATCCAAGGAGAGCTAGATCACCTAGTCTCTTACCAATGCAAAACCAACTGCCCACTTACCCAAGGAGAGCTAGATCACCTAGTCTCTTACTAATGCAAAACCAACTGCCCACTTATCCAAGGAGAGCTAGATCACCTAGTCTCTTACCAATGCAAAACCAACTGCCCACTTACCCAAGGAGAGCTAGATCACCTAGTCTCTTACCAATGCAAAACCAACTGCCCACTTATCCAAGGAGAGCTAGATCACCTAGTCTCTTACCAATGCAAAACCAACTGCCCACTTACCCAAGGAGAGCTAGATCACCTAGTCTCTTACTAATGCAAAACCAACTGCCCACTTATCCAAGAAGAGCTAGATCACCTAGTCTCTTACCAATGCAAAACCAACTGCCCACTTACCCAAGGAGAGCTAGATCACCTAGTCTCTTACCAATGCAAAACCAACTGCCCACTTATCCAAGGTGAGCTAGATCACCTAGTCTCTTACTAATGCAAAACCAACTGCCCACTTATCCAAGGAGAGCTAGATCACCTAGTCTCTTACTAATGCAAAACCAACTGCCCACTTATCCAAGGAGAGCTAGATCACCTAGTCTCTTACTAATGCAAAACCAACTGCCCACTTATCCAAGGAGAGCTAGATCACCTAGTCTCTTACTAATGCAAAACCAACTGGCCACTTATCCAAGGAGAGCTAGATCACCTAGTCTCTTACTAATGCAAAACCAACTGCCCACTTATCCAAGGAGAGCTAGATCACCTAGTCTCTTACTAATGCAAAACCAACTGCCCACTTATCCAAGGAGAGCTAGATCACCTAGTCTCTTACTAATGCAAACCAACTGCCCACTTATCCAAGGAGAGGTAGATCACCTAGTCTCTTACTAATGCAAAACCAACTGCCCACTTATCCAAGGAGAGCTAGATCACCTAGTCTCTTACTAATGCAAAACCAACTGCCCACTTATCCAAGGAGAGCTAGATCACCTAGTCTCTTACTAATGCAAAACCAACTGCCCACTTATCCAAGGAGAGCTAGATCACCTAGTCTCTTACTAATGCAAAACCAAATGCCCACTTATCCAAGGAGAGCTAGATCACCTAGTCTCTTACTAATGCAAACCCAACTGCCCACTTATCCAAGGAGAGCTAGATCACCTAGTCTCTTACTAATGCAAAACCAACTGCCCACTTATCCAAGGAGAGCTAGATCACCTAGTCTCTTACTAATGCAAAACCAACTGCCCACTTATCCAAGGAGAGCTAGATCACCTAGTCTCTTACTAATGCAAAACCAACTGCCCACTTATCCAAGGAGAGCTAGATCACCTAGTCTCTTACTAATGCAAAACCAAATGCCCACTTATCCAAGGAGAGCTAGATCACCTAGTCTCTTACTAATGCAAACCCAACTCCCCACATCCAAGGAGAGCTAGATCACCTAGTCTCTTACTAATGCAAAACCAACTGCCCACTTATCCAAGGAGAGCTAGATCACCTAGTCTCTTACTAATGCAAAACCAACTGCCCACTTATCCAAGGAGAGCTAGATCACCTAGTCTCTTACTAATGCAAAACCAAATGCCCACTTATCCAAGGAGAGCTAGATCACCTAGTCTCTTACTAATGCAAACCCAACTGCCCACTTATCCAAGGAGAGCTAGATCACCTAGTCTCTTACTAATGCAAAACCAACTGCCCACTTATCCAAGGAGAGCTAGATCACCTAGTCTCTTACTAATGCAAAACCAAATGCCCACTTATCCAAGGAGAGCTAGATCACCTAGTCTCTTACTAATGCAAAACCAACTGCCCACTTATCCAAGGAGAGCTAGATCACCTAGTCTCTTACTAATGCAAAACCAAATGCCCACTTATCCAAGGAGAGCTAGATCACCTAGTCTCTTACTAATGCAAAACCAACTGCCCACTTATCCAAGGAGAGCTAGATCACCTAGTCTCTTACTAATGCAAAACCAACTGCCCACTTATCCAAGGAGAGCTAGATCACCTAGTCTCTTACTAATGCAAAACCAACTGCCCACTTATCCAAGGAGAGCTAGATCACCTAGTCTCTTACTAATGCAAAACCAACTGCCCACTTATCCAAGGAGAGCTAGATCACCTAGTCTCTTACTAATGCAAAACCAACTGCCCACATCCAAGGAGAGCTAGATCACCTAGTCTCTTACTAATGCAAAACCAACTGCCCACTTATCCAAGGAGAGCTAGATCACCTAGTCTCTTACTAATGCAAAACCAACTGCCCACATCCAAGGAGAGCTAGATCACCTAGTCTCTTACTAATGCAAAACCAAATGCCCACTTATCCAAGGAGAGCTAGATCACCTAGTCTCTTACTAATGCAAAACCAAATGCCCACTTATCCAAGGAGAGCTAGATCACCTAGTCTCTTACTAATGCAAAACCAACTGCCCACTTATCCAATAAGAGCTAGATCACCTAGTCTCTTACTAATGCAAAACCAACTGCCCACTTATCCAAGGAGAGCTAGATCACCTAGTCTCTTACCAATGCAAAACCAACTGCCCACTTACCCAAGGAGAGCTAGATCACCTAGTCTCTTACTAATGCAAAACCAACTGCCCACTTATCCAAGGAGAGCTAGATCACCTAGTCTCTTACCAATGCAAAACCAACTGCCCACTTATCCAAGGAGAGCTAGATCACCTAGTCTCTTACTAATGCAAAACCAACTGCCCACTTATCCAAGGAGAGCTAGATCACCTAGTCTCTTACCAATGCAAAACCAACTGCCCACTTACCCAAGGAGAGCTAGATCACCTAGTCTCTTACTAATGCAAAACCAACTGCCCACTTATCCAAGGAGAGCTAGATCACCTAGTCTCTTACCAATGCAAAACCAACTGCCCACTTACCCAAGGAGAGCTAGATCACCTAGTCTCTTACTAATGCAAAACCAACTGCCCACTTATCCAAGGAGAGATAGATCACCTAGTCTCTTACTAATGCAAAACCAACTGCCCACTTATCCAAGGAGAGCTAGATCACCTAGTCTCTTACTAATGCAAAACCAACTGCCCACTTATCCAAGGAGAGCTAGATCACCTAGTCTCTTACTAATGCAAAACCAACTGCCCACTTATCCAAGGAGAGCTAGATCACCTAGTCTCTTACTAATGCAAAACCAAATGCCCACTTATCCAAGGAGAGCTAGATCACCTAGTCTCTTACTAATGCAAAACCAACTGCCCACTTATCCAAGGAGAGCTAGATCACCTAGTCTCTTACCAATGCAAAACCAACTGCCCACTTACCCAAGGAGAGCTAGATCACCTAGTCTCTTACTAATGCAAAACCAACTGCCCACTTATCCAAGGAGAGCTAGATCACCTAGTCTCTTACTAATGCAAAACCAACTGCCCACTTATCCAAGGAGAGCTAGATCACCTAGTCTCTTACTAATGCAAAACCAACTGCCCACTTACCCAAGGAGAGCTAGATCACCTAGTCTCTTACTAATGCAAAACCAACTGCCCACTTATCCAAGGAGAGCTAGATCACCTAGTCTCTTACTAATGCAAAACCAACTGCCCACTTATCCAAGGAGAGCTAGATCACCTAGTCTCTTACTAATGCAAAACCAACTGCCCACTTATCCAAGGAGAGCTAGATCACCTAGTCTCTTACTAATGCAAAACCAACTGCCCACTTATCCAAGGAGAGCTAGATCACCTAGTCTCTTACTAATGCAAAACCAACTGCCCACTTATCCAAGGAGAGCTAGATCACCTAGTCTCTTACTAATGCAAAACCAACTGCCCACTCATCCAAGGAGAGCTAGATCACCTAGTCTCTTACTAATGCAAAACCAAATGCCCACTTATCCAAGGAGAGCTAGATCACCTAGTGTCTTACTAATGCAAACCCAACTGCCCACTTATCCAAGGAGAGCTAGATCACCTAGTCTCTTACTAATGCAAAACCAACTGCCCACTTATCCAAGGAGAGCTAGATCGCCTAGTCTCTTACTAATGCAAAACCAACTGCCCACTTATCCAAGGAGAGCTAGATCACCTAGTCTCTTACTAATGCGAAACCAACTGCCCACTTATCCAAGGAGAGCTAGATCACCTAGTCTCTTACTAATGCAAAACCAAATGCCCACTTATCCAAGGAGAGCTAGATCACCTAGTCTCTTACTAATGCAAACCCAACTGGCCACATCCAAGGAGAGCTAGATCACCTAGTCTCTTACTAATGCAAAACCAACTGCCCACATCCAAGGAGAGCTAGATCACCTAGTCTCTTACTAATGCAAAACCAACTGCCCACTTATCCAAGGAGAGCTAGATCACCTAGTCTCTTACTAATGCAAAACCAAATGCCCACTTATCCAAGGAGAGCTAGATCACCTAGTCTCTTACTAATGCAAACCCAACTGCCCACTTATCCAAGGAGAGCTAGATCACCTAGTCTCTTACTAATGCAAAACCAACTGCCCACTTATCCAAGGAGAGCTAGATCACCTAGTCTCTTACTAATGCAAACCCAACTGCCCACATCCAAGGAGAGCTAGATCACCTAGTCTCTTAATAATGCAAAACCAACTGCCGACTTATCCAAGGAGAGCTAGATCACCTAGTCTCTTACTAATGCAAAACCAAATGCCCACTTATCCAAGGAGAGCTAGATCACCTAGTCTCTTACTAATGCAAAACCAACTGCCCACTTATCCAAGGAGAGCTAGATCACCTAGTCTCTTACTAATGCAAAACCAACTGCCCACTTATCCAAGGAGAGCTAGATCACCTAGTCTCTTACTAATGCAAAACCAACTGCCCACTTATCCAAGGAGAGCTAGATCACCTAGTCTCTTACTAATGCAAAACCAACTGCCCACTTATCCAAGGAGAGCTAGATCACCTAGTCTCTTACTAATGCAAAACCAACTGCCCACATCCAAGGAGAGCTAGATCACCTAGTCTCTTACTAATGCAAAACCAACTGCCCACTTATCCAAGGAGAGCTAGATCACCTAGTCTCTTACTAATGCAAAACCAACTGCCCACATCCAAGGAGAGCTAGATCACCTAGTCTCTTACTAATGCAAAACCAAATGCCCACTTATCCAAGGAGAGCTAGATCACCTAGTCTCTTACTAATGCAAAACCAACTGCCCACTTATCCAAGGAGAGCTAGATCACCTAGTCTCTTACCAATGCAAAACCAACTGCCCACTTACCCAAGGAGAGCTAGATCACCTAGTCTCTTACTAATGCAAAACCAACTGCCCACTTATCCAAGGAGAGCTAGATCACCTAGTCTCTTACTAATGCAAAACCAACTGCCCACTTATCCAAGGAGAGCTAGATCACCTAGTCTCTTACTAATGCAAAACCAACTGCCCACTTACCCAAGGAGAGCTAGATCACCTAGTCTCTTACTAATGCAAAACCAACTGTCCACTTATCCAAGGAGAGCTAGATCACCTAGTCTCTTACTAATGCAAAACCAACTGCCCACTTATCCAAGGAGAGCTAGATCACCTAGTCTCTTACTAATGCAAAACCAACTGCCCACTTATCCAAGGAGAGCTAGATCACCTAGTCTCTTACTAATGCAAAACCAACTGCCCACTTATCCAAGGAGAGCTAGATCACCTAGTCTCTTACTAATGCAAAACCAACTGCCCACTTATCCAAGGAGAGCTAGATCACCTAGTCTCTTACTAATGCAAAACCAACTGCCCACTCATCCAAGGAGAGCTAGATCACCTAGTCTCTTACTAATGCAAAACCAAATGCCCACTTATCCAAGGAGAGCTAGATCACCTAGTGTCTTACTAATGCAAACCCAACTGCCCACTTATCCAAGGAGAGCTAGGTCACCTAGTCTCTTACTAATGCAAAACCAACTGCCCACTTATCCAAGGAGAGCTAGATCACCTAGTCTCTTACTAATGCAAAACCAACTGCCCACTTATCCAAGGAGAGCTAGATCACCTAGTCTCTTACTAATGCGAAACCAACTGCCCACTTATCCAAGGAGAGCTAGATCACCTAGTCTCTTACTAATGCAAAACCAAATGCCCACTTATCCAAGGAGAGCTAGATCACCTAGTCTCTTACTAATGCAAACCCAACTGCCCACATCCAAGGAGAGCTAGATCACCTAGTCTCTTACTAATGCAAAACCAACTTCCCACATCCAAGGAGAGCTAGATCACCTAGTCTCTTACTAATGCAAAACCAACTGCCCACTTATCCAAGGAGAGCTAGATCACCTAGTCTCTTACTAATGCAAAACCAAATGCCCACTTATCCAAGGAGAGCTAGATCACCTAGTCTCTTACTAATGCAAACCCAACTGCCCACTTATCCAAGGAGAGCTAGATCACCTAGTCTCTTACCAATGCAAAACCAACTGCCCACTTACCCAAGGAGAGCTAGATCACCTAGTCTCTTACTAATGCAAAACCAACTGCCCACTTATCCAAGGAGAGATAGATCACCTAGTCTCTTACTAATGCAAAACCAACTGCCCACTTATCCAAGGAGAGCTAGATCACCTAGTCTCTTACTAATGCAAAACCAACTGCCCACTTATCCAAGGAGAGCTAGATCACCTAGTCTCTTACTAATGCAAACCCAACTGCCCACTTATCCAAGGAGAGCTAGATCACCTAGTCTCTTACCAATGCAAAACCAACTGCCCACTTACCCAAGGAGAGCTAGATCACCTAGTCTCTTACTAATGCAAAACCAACTGCCCACTTATCCAAGGAGAGATAGATCACCTAGTCTCTTACTAATGCAAAACCAACTGCCCACTTATCCAAGGAGAGCTAGATCACCTAGTCTCTTACTAATGCAAAACCAACTGCCCACTTATCCAAGGAGAGCTAGATCACCTAGTCTCTTACTAATGCAAAACCAACTGCCCACTTATCCAAGGAGAGCTAGATCACCTAGTCTCTTACTAATGCAAAACCAACTGCCCACTTACCCAAGGAGAGCTAGATCACCTAGTCTCTTACTAATGCAAAACCAACTGCCCACTTATCCAAGGAGAGATAGATCACCTAGTCTCTTACTAATGCAAAACCAACTGCCCACTTATCCAAGGAGAGCTAGATCACCTAGTCTCTTACTAATGCAAAACCAACTGCCCACTTATCCAAGGAGAGCTAGATCACCTAGTCTCTTACTAATGCAAAACCAACTGCCCACTTATCCAAGGAGAGCTAGATCACCTAGTCTCTTACTAATGCAAAACCAAATGCCCACTTATCCAAGGAGAGCTAGATCACCTAGTCTCTTACTAATGCAAAACCAACTGCCCACTTATCCAAGGAGAGCTAGATCACCTAGTCTCTTACCAATGCAAAACCAACTGCCCACTTACCCAAGGAGAGCTAGATCACCTAGTCTCTTACTAATGCAAAACCAACTGCCCACTTATCCAAGGAGAGCTAGATCACCTAGTCTCTTACTAATGCAAAACCAACTGCCCACTTATCCAAGGAGAGCTAGATCACCTAGTCTCTTACTAATGCAAAACCAACTGCCCACTTACCCAAGGAGAGCTAGATCACCTAGTCTCTTACTAATGCAAAACCAACTGCCCACTTATCCAAGGAGAGCTAGATCACCTAGTCTCTTACTAATGCAAAACCAACTGCCCACTTATCCAAGGAGAGCTAGATCACCTAGTCTCTTACTAATGCAAAACCAACTGCCCACTTATCCAAGGAGAGCTAGATCACCTAGTCTCTTACTAATGCAAAACCAACTGCCCACTTATCCAAGGAGAGCTAGATCACCTAGTCTCTTACTAATGCAAAACCAACTGCCCACTTATCCAAGGAGAGCTAGATCACCTAGTCTCTTACTAATGCAAAACCAACTGCCCACTCATCCAAGGAGAGCTAGATCACCTAGTCTCTTACTAATGCAAAACCAAATGCCCACTTATCCAAGGAGAGCTAGATCACCTAGTGTCTTACTAATGCAAACCCAACTGCCCACTTATCCAAGGAGAGCTAGATCACCTAGTCTCTTACTAATGCAAAACCAACTGCCCACTTATCCAAGGAGAGCTAGATCGCCTAGTCTCTTACTAATGCAAAACCAACTGCCCACTTATCCAAGGAGAGCTAGATCACCTAGTCTCTTACTAATGCGAAACCAACTGCCCACTTATCCAAGGAGAGCTAGATCACCTAGTCTCTTACTAATGCAAAACCAAATGCCCACTTATCCAAGGAGAGCTAGATCACCTAGTCTCTTACTAATGCAAACCCAACTGGCCACATCCAAGGAGAGCTAGATCACCTAGTCTCTTACTAATGCAAAACCAACTGCCCACATCCAAGGAGAGCTAGATCACCTAGTCTCTTACTAATGCAAAACCAACTGCCCACTTATCCAAGGAGAGCTAGATCACCTAGTCTCTTACTAATGCAAAACCAAATGCCCACTTATCCAAGGAGAGCTAGATCACCTAGTCTCTTACTAATGCAAACCCAACTGCCCACTTATCCAAGGAGAGCTAGATCACCTAGTCTCTTACTAATGCAAAACCAACTGCCCACTTATCCAAGGAGAGCTAGATCACCTAGTCTCTTACTAATGCAAACCCAACTGCCCACATCCAAGGAGAGCTAGATCACCTAGTCTCTTAATAATGCAAAACCAACTGCCGACTTATCCAAGGAGAGCTAGATCACCTAGTCTCTTACTAATGCAAAACCAAATGCCCACTTATCCAAGGAGAGCTAGATCACCTAGTCTCTTACTAATGCAAAACCAACTGCCCACTTATCCAAGGAGAGCTAGATCACCTAGTCTCTTACTAATGCAAAACCAACTGCCCACTTATCCAAGGAGAGCTAGATCACCTAGTCTCTTACTAATGCAAAACCAACTGCCCACTTATCCAAGGAGAGCTAGATCACCTAGTCTCTTACTAATGCAAAACCAACTGCCCACTTATCCAAGGAGAGCTAGATCACCTAGTCTCTTACTAATGCAAAACCAACTGCCCACATCCAAGGAGAGCTAGATCACCTAGTCTCTTACTAATGCAAAACCAACTGCCCACTTATCCAAGGAGAGCTAGATCACCTAGTCTCTTACTAATGCAAAACCAACTGCCCACATCCAAGGAGAGCTAGATCACCTAGTCTCTTACTAATGCAAAACCAAATGCCCACTTATCCAAGGAGAGCTAGATCACCTAGTCTCTTACTAATGCAAAACCAACTGCCCACTTATCCAAGGAGAGCTAGATCACCTAGTCTCTTACCAATGCAAAACCAACTGCCCACTTACCCAAGGAGAGCTAGATCACCTAGTCTCTTACTAATGCAAAACCAACTGCCCACTTATCCAAGGAGAGCTAGATCACCTAGTCTCTTACTAATGCAAAACCAACTGCCCACTTATCCAAGGAGAGCTAGATCACCTAGTCTCTTACTAATGCAAAACCAACTGCCCACTTACCCAAGGAGAGCTAGATCACCTAGTCTCTTACTAATGCAAAACCAACTGTCCACTTATCCAAGGAGAGCTAGATCACCTAGTCTCTTACTAATGCAAAACCAACTGCCCACTTATCCAAGGAGAGCTAGATCACCTAGTCTCTTACTAATGCAAAACCAACTGCCCACTTATCCAAGGAGAGCTAGATCACCTAGTCTCTTACTAATGCAAAACCAACTGCCCACTTATCCAAGGAGAGCTAGATCACCTAGTCTCTTACTAATGCAAAACCAACTGCCCACTTATCCAAGGAGAGCTAGATCACCTAGTCTCTTACTAATGCAAAACCAACTGCCCACTCATCCAAGGAGAGCTAGATCACCTAGTCTCTTACTAATGCAAAACCAAATGCCCACTTATCCAAGGAGAGCTAGATCACCTAGTGTCTTACTAATGCAAACCCAACTGCCCACTTATCCAAGGAGAGCTAGGTCACCTAGTCTCTTACTAATGCAAAACCAACTGCCCACTTATCCAAGGAGAGCTAGATCACCTAGTCTCTTACTAATGCAAAACCAACTGCCCACTTATCCAAGGAGAGCTAGATCACCTAGTCTCTTACTAATGCGAAACCAACTGCCCACTTATCCAAGGAGAGCTAGATCACCTAGTCTCTTACTAATGCAAAACCAAATGCCCACTTATCCAAGGAGAGCTAGATCACCTAGTCTCTTACTAATGCAAACCCAACTGCCCACATCCAAGGAGAGCTAGATCACCTAGTCTCTTACTAATGCAAAACCAACTTCCCACATCCAAGGAGAGCTAGATCACCTAGTCTCTTACTAATGCAAAACCAACTGCCCACTTATCCAAGGAGAGCTAGATCACCTAGTCTCTTACTAATGCAAAACCAAATGCCCACTTATCCAAGGAGAGCTAGATCACCTAGTCTCTTACTAATGCAAACCCAACTGCCCACTTATCCAAGGAGAGCTAGATCACCTAGTCTCTTACTAATGCAAAACCAACTGCCCACTTATCCAAGGAGAGCTAGATCACCTAGTCTCTTACTAATGCAAACCCAACTGCCCACATCCAAGGAGAGCTAGATCACCTAGTCTCTTAATAATGCAAAACCAACTGCCGACTTATCCAAGGAGAGCTAGATCACCTAGTCTCTTACTAATGCAAAACCAAATGCCCACTTATCCAAGGAGAGCTAGATCACCTAGTCTCTTACTAATGCAAACCCAACTGCCCACTTATCCAAGGAGAGCTAGATCACCTAGTCTCTTACTAATGCAAAACCAACTGCCCACTTATCCAAGGAGAGCTAGATCACCTAGTCTCTTACTAATGCAAAACCAACTGCCCACTTATCCAAGGAGAGCTAGATCACCTAGTCTCTTACTAATGCAAAACCAACTGCCCACTTATCCAAGGAGAGCTAGATCACCTAGTCTCTTACTAATGCAAAACCAAATGCCCACTTATCCAAGGAGAGCTAGATCACCTAGTCTCTTACTAATGCAAAACCAACTGGCCACTTATCCAAGGAGAGCTAGATCACCTAGTCTCTTACTAATGCAAAACCAACTGCCCACTTATCCAAGGAGAGCTAGATCACCTAGTCTCTTACTAATGCAAAACCAACTGCCCACTTATCCAAGGAGAGCTAGATCACCTAGTCTCTTACTAATGCAAAACCAAATGCCCACTTATCCAAGGAGAGCTAGATCACCTAGTCTCTTACTAATGCAAAACCAACTGCCCACTTATCCAAGGAGAGCTAGATCACCTAGTCTCTTACTAATGCAAAACCAACTGCCCACTTATCCAAGGAGAGCTAGATCACCTAGTCTCTTACTAATGCAAAACCAACTGCCCACTTATCCAAGGAGAGCTAGATCACCTAGTCTCTTACTAATGCAAAACCAACTGCCCACTTATCCAAGGAGAGCTAGATCACCTAGTCTCTTACTAATGCAAAACCAACTGCCCACATCCAAGGAGAGCTAGATCACCTAGTCTCTTACTAATGCAAAACCAACTGCCCACTTATCCAAGGAGAGCTAGATCACCTCGTCTCTTACTAATGCAAAACCAACTGCCCACTTATCCAAGGAGAGCTAGATCACCTAGTCTCTTACTAATGCAAAACCAACTGCCCACTTATCCAAGGAGAGCTAGATCACCTAGTCTCTTACTAATGCAAAACCAACTGCCCACTTATCCAAGGAGAGCTAGATCACCTAGACTCTTACTAATGCAAAACCAACTGCCCAGTTATCCAAGGAGAGCTAGATCACCTAGTCTCTTACTAATGCAAAACCAACTGCCCACTTATGCAAGGAGAGCTAGATCACCTAGTCTCTTACTAATGCAAAACCAACTGCCCACTTATCCAAGGAGAGCTAGATCACCTAGTCTCTTACTAATGCAAAACCAACTGCCCACTTATCCAAGGAGATCTAGATCACCTAGTCTCTTAGTAATGCAAAACCAACTGCCCACTTATCCAAGGAGAGCTAGATCACCTAGTCTCTTACTAATGCAAAACCAACTGCCCACTTATCCAAGGAGAGCTAGATCACCTAGTCTCTTACCAATGCAAAACCAACTGCCCACTTATCCAAGGAGAGCTAGATCACCTAGTCTCTTACCAATGCAAACCCAACTGCCCACTTATCCAAGGAGAGCTAGATCACCTAGTCTCTTACCAATGCAAAACCAACTGCCCACTTATCCAAGGAGAGCTAGATCACCTAGTCTCTTAGTAATGCAAAACCAACTGCCCACTTATCCAAGGAGAGCTAGATCACCTAGTCTCTTACTAATGCAAAACCAACTGCCCACTTATCCAAGGAGAGCTAGATCACCTAGTCCTTACTAATGCAAAACCAACTGCCCACTTATCCAAGGACAGCTAGATCACCTAGTCTCTTATTAATGCAAAACCAACTGCCCACTTATCCAAGGAGAGCTAGATCACCTAGTCTCTTACTAATGCAAAACCAACTGCCCACTTATCCAAGGAGAGATAGATCACCTAGTCTCTTACTAATGCAAAACCAACTGCCCACTTATCCAAGGAGAGCTAGATCACCTAGTCTCTTACTAATGCAAAACCAACTGCCCACTTATTCAAGCAGAGCTAGATCACCTAGTCTCTTACTAATGCAAAACCAACTGCCCACTTATCCAAGGAGAGCTAGATCACCTAGTCTCTTACTAATGCAAAACCAACTGCCCACTTATCCAAGGAGAGCTAGATCACCTAGTCTCTTACTAATGCAAAACCAACTGCCCACTTATCCAAGGAGAGCTAGATCACCTAGTCTCTTACTAATGCAAAACCAACTGCCCACTTATCCAAGGAGAGATAGATCACCTAGTCTCTTACTAATGCAAAACCAACTGCCCACTTATCCAAGGAGAGCTAGATCACCTAGTCTCTTACTAATGCAAAACCAACTGCCCACTTATCCAAGGAGAGCTAGATCACCTAGTCTCTTACTAATGCAAAACCAACTGCCCACTTATCCAAGGAGAACTAGATCACCTAGTCTGTTACTAATGCAAAACCAACTGCCCACTTATCCAAGGAGAGCTAGATCACCTAGTCTCTTACTAATGCAAAACCAACTGCCCACTTATCCAAGGAGAGCTAGATCACCTAGTCTCTTACTAATGCAAAACCAACTGCCCACTTATCCAAGGAGAGCTAGATCACCTAGTCTCTTACTAATGCAAAACCAACTGCCCACTTATCCAAGGAGAGCTAGATCACCTAGTCTGTTACTAATGCAAAACCAACTGCCCACTTATCCAAGGAGAGCTAGATCACCTAGTCTCTTACTAATGCAAAACCAACTGCCCACTTATCCAAGGAGAGCTAGATCACCTAGTCTCTTACTAATGCAAAACCAACTGCCCATTTATCCAAGGAGAGCTAGATCACCTAGTCTCTTGCTAATGCAAAACCAACTGCCCACTTATCCAAGGAGAGCTAGATCACCTAGTCTCTTACTAATGCAAAACCAACTGCCCACTTATCCAAGGAGAGCTAGATCACCTAGTCTCTTACTAATGCAAAACCAACTGCCCACTTATCCAAGGAGAGCTAGATCACCTAGTCTCTTACTAATGCAAAACCAACTGCCCACTTATCCAAGGAGAGCTAGATCACCTAGTCTCTTACTAATGCAAAACCAACTGCCCACTTATCCAAGGAGAGCTAGATCACCTAGTCTCTTACCAAAGCAAATATAAAACAAACTGTTCACTTACCCAAAAGATTGCTGGATCTGCTAGTCTCTTACTAATGCAAACAAAAAACCAAGGGCCCACTCACCCAAGGAGAGCTAGATCACCTAATCTCCTACTAATGCAAATCCAACCGCACACTTTCTGAAGGAGAGCTGGTTCACCTAGTCTCTTACTATGCAAGTAGAGAGTCAAAATGCCCACTCACCCAAGCACAAGTGGATCACTTAGTCTCTTACCAAAACAAATAGGAAACCAACTGTCTACTTACCCCAAAAAAACAGCTGGATCACCTAGTCTCTTACCAAAGCAAATAGAAAACCAACTTCCCACTTACCCAAGGAGAGCTGAATCACCTAGTCTCTTACGAATGCAAATAGAAAACCAACTTCCCACTTACCCAAGGAGAGCTGAATCACCTAGTCTCTTACCAAAACAAATAGGAAACCAACTGTCTACTTACCTCCCCCAAAGAAATAAAAATAAAAAAATAAAAAAAGAGCTGGATCACCTAGTCTCCTACTAATGCAAATCCAACTGCCCACTTACCCAAGGAGAGCTGAATCACCTAGTCTCTTACGAATGCAAATAGAAAACCAACTTCCCTTTTACCCAAGGAGAGCTGAATCACCTAGTCTCTTACGAATGCAAATAGAAAACCAACTTCCCACTTACCCAAGGAGAGCTGGATCACCTAGTCTCTTACCAAAGCAAATAGAAAACCAACTTCCCACTTACCCAAGGAGAGCTGAATCACCTAGTCTCTTACCAAAGCAAATAGAAAACCACTTCCCGCTTACCCAAGGAGAGCTGGATCACCTAGTCTCTTACCAAAGCAAATAGAAAACCAACTTCCCACTTACCCAAGGAGAGCTGGATCACCTAGTCTCTTACCAAAGCAAATGGAAAACCAACTTCCCACTTACCCAAGGAGAGCTGAATCACCTAGTCTCTTACGAATGCAAATAGAAAACCAACTTCCCACTTACCCAAGGAGAGCTGAATCACCTAGTCTCTTACCAAAGCAAATAGAAAACCAACTTCCCACTTACCCAAGGAGAGCTGGATCACCTAGTCTCTTACCAAAGCAAATAGAAAACCAACTTCCCACTTACCCAAGGAGAGCTGGATCACCTAGTCTCTTACGAATGCAAATAGAAAACCAACTTCTCACTTACCCAAGGAGAGCTGGATCACCTAGTCTCTTACGAATGCAAATAGAAAACCAACTTCCCACTTACCCAAGGAGAGCTGGATCACCTAGTCTCTTACGAATGCAAATAGAAAACCAACTTCCAACTTACCCAAGGAGAGCTGAATCACCTAGTCTCTTACCAAAGCAAATAGAAAACCAACTTCCCACTTACCCAAGGAGAGCTGAATCACCTAGTCTCTTACCAAAGCAAATAGAAAACCAACTTCCAACTTACCCAAGGAGAGCTGAATCACCTAGTCTCTTACCAAAGCAAATAGAAAACCAACTTCCAACTTACCCAAGGAGAGCTGGTTCTCCCCGTGTCGACCATTGCTGCTCACTGGCTGCGACCGCAGTGTCCGTTTCCGTTGCTAACAGAGGAAGGTCAATTCCCTGCCACGCGATCAAAATCACCGTCACGTGACACCCGTACGCTGATAACCGATATCTGGTTTTCTTTTAAAATGTTACGTAATGCATTCTCTCGTGCGAGAAATTGATTGGAGGATTGCCTGGTTACCTGTTTGTTAGGTGCAATGTTTTGAAATACTCTATCGCTCTCGTGTCTGAAGTGATTGAAAGTTGATTACTTATCAAATAAACGATAAATGAAAACATTTTCTGGGAATTAAATATATCTGCTAGAAGATTTTTCCAAGAATTAATATATCTGCAATACACTGTATTTTCAAAAGTAACTCTCTGGGTTACGCGTGACTCGACTTATATAAATCCTACTTTATGTAAAAACCCCGAAATTCAGAATTTCAAAAAATTAATGTTAGCTGGTAAATAAACTTTGAGTTGTATTATACCTGAGCGGCACTTTTTCTGCACACAATTTGCTCCATGGCCAGCACACAAGGACCCCAAGGATCCTTGTGTGAGGACCCTTGGGTTCCTTGTAATATCGAGAAAGGATATCGACAAATATCGACAAATATCGAGAAAGGAAATCGATTGGTCAGCTGTTAGGACATAGAAAGTGCTCTTTAACGTGAGCAGGTAATAGTTCTCTCTTCATACACACAGAACCACGGATTTATACCACATTCAAGGGACGGCAGCATTTCCAAGGGGGCGGGGGGGGGGGGCTCAGTCGGTAGTGCGCCATGCTCGTAATCTGCACTTCTCAGGTTCGAGTCCCATCTGGGTCAGTGTTGAGATTTATCTCCGCAAATTTCTCCGCCCTGCCCACGGTCAGTAGGGGACACCACTAGGCTTGGAAAGGCCGCCGTCCGTCGGATGGGATGTTAACCCGGATGTTAACCCGGATGGGATGTTAACCCGTGGTTCCGTGTGCGGGAGAGCCATACCCTGTGTTAAAGAATACACTGGATAGCCTTGACGAGAGGCTACTATCTGTCTGCAGGAGAGCCATGCCCTATGCACGTTAAAGAACACGCTGGATGGCCTTGACGGGAGACTACCATCTGTCTCCCAACAGCTGTTCCAGTGGGTCCCCTCCTGCAACCTTCTCTGAGCTTTTGGTGTCCATTTGACTTGACCATTTAGCTTATGGTGTGCAAAAAAGTGCCACTCAGAGGTAAAACAACCCAACCGACCTTTCCAAGCCCATTGATGTTCACTTTCTGATCAATGGCAAGCTTGAGGTTAACGAGATAAATTTGAACCTGACACAAGTGGGACTCGAACACAGGGAAGGTGGATACACAGTGGTTGGCCCTGAGGTCTCAGAGAAGATTGAGAGAAGAGGTCCCACTGGAGCAGCTTTTAGGAGACAGATGGTAGCCTCCCGTGAAGGCCATCAAGTGTGTTTCTTAACATGTACAGTCGCTCAAAAAAGTATCCGAACACTATGGTTGATTACAGAATTCAGAAAAAGTATCTGGCAACGATTTTTTTTAAATTAGTGATCTGGCAACCTTCGTGTCACGTGATTACAGAATTCAGGAAAAATATCTGGAGCGTGTACAGCAACTGTACACGCTCCAGTTACCGTTCACAGCAAACTGGAGCGTGTGCAGTTACTGCACACCCTTCAGTTTGCTGTGAACGGTAACTGCACACGCTCAATATTTCCGTGAGTGAGCCCACACGATCTAGTATCAAAATAATATGACCACCTACAGTCGATCAAAAAAGTATCCGAACACTACGGTTGATTACAGAATTCAGAAAAAAATATCTGGCAACGATTTTTTTAGAAATCAGTGATCTTGCAACCTACGTGTCACGTGACACGAAGGTTGCCAGATCACTGATTCTGTAATCAACCGTAGTGTTCGGATACTTTTTTGAGCGACTGTGCAGGGTATGGCTCTCCCACACATGGACCACGGCTTAACACCCCATACAATGGACGTCTCCTTTCCAAGCCAATCGGTGTCCCCTACTGACCAAGGGTAGGGCAGAGAGTTTTGTGACGATAAATCTGAACATTGGCCCAGCCGGGACCCGAACCTGGGAAAGGGCACACAGTGAACCTGTGGGCGAAATTTGTGACCAATGGTTTCGTATGTGGGGAATAACAGAGGGTTGGGTTGGGTTGTTTTACCTCTGAGCGGCACTTTTTTGCACAGCATGGGCTAAATGGCCAGGTCACATGGACCCCGAAGGCTCAGAGAAGGTTGGGGGAAGGGACCCACTGGAACAGCTGTTGGGAGACAGATGGTAGCCTCCCGTCAAGGCCATCCAGCGTGTTCTTTAACGTACACAGGGTATGGCTCTCCCGCACACGGACCACGGCTTAACGTCCCATCCGACGGACGGCGGCCTTTCCAAACCCATCGGTGTCCCCTACTGACCGTGGGCAGGGCGGGGAAATTTTGCGGAGATAAATCTCAATGCTGACCCAGCTGGGACTCGAACCTGGGAACTACAGATTACGAGCCTGGCGTGCTACCGACTGAGCCACCCCCGCCCCAATGGTACCAGATCTTAACAAAACGTTCCCCTACCTCATTTAGTCAGAAGTCCTTAGGGAAGACACCGCTGGGCCATCCGCCTCTAGTAGCTGGGAGCACGGGTTGCTGTAGAGCTCTCTCCGAACATTCATTGCTCACACTTCGGGAATCTGCTCTGCGCAACGGAGAGGATCATTGCTGTCGACCACACAGCCCAAAAACGAGAAATGTACTATTTGTTGCCAGATGTTCGGCAACCACGGCAATCCCCGGTTCCGTCTTACGACACTACCAAGTTAACGGAAAGCCGTGACTATCTAGAGTCGGGGGCAAGAATACACCATATAGATGCATCTCATCCCCAATCTCACATGGCAGCAGTCCTACAGAAGGAAAGCTAACCACCTGTAGAAACCTAAAATTTAATCTGTTCCCCGGTTAGCCATGAACAAGGATATGTAAATCCAGGTTCGCTCGGCACCCGGGGTGGAGACTCTTAGTGAGGCCCAGACTTTGAAAGGGCTCGTGCCTACTAGGGGACCAAATCCGTTCGGCCGTGCCCTTGAACTTGCTCCACGGAGCACATGATGTTGAGGTCTTGACACCGTCCAACCGGCACACCAACGCGGTCGGCGATGTCTTCAACCTCGGTTGGTCTTGGCTCTGTCCAACCGGGGACCCAATCCGGTCAGCAAAGCCTTCGACCGGTTGCTGGGCCCGAAGCCTTCCCCCCCCCCCCAACACGTCAAGGTGGTCTATCAGGAGGCCTATCAGGAGGCCTATCAGGACGCCCTATCAGGAGGACCAAAAACGAGAAGACTCTTCGTTTTTGGAATTTCTCAGTTGTTCCTTTTTGCTGGCCCCCCTCGTGGAGGTCACCTCGCTGACATGGCTTGTACGCTGCCCATTGGTTGGACTGGCCGAGGTGCAAAACATGCACTCATCTGGTATTTTGATGTTGTTTACGCCGGGTCACGTAGCTCCGGCTTTGATACCTGAGGGGGGCTAACGGATCCGTCGCGAATGATCCATGCCAGTGGCGAAGGCCTTCCTCAACAGGACCTGAACGCAGAAAAATGTCACAATATTGAGGTCGATTAAAAATGTCACTATCGCTGGAAAGAAAACGCCCGAGACCCCTCCTGCCCATAGTTATGTCCACAGGATAAAATAACTGTGGGCACGACAATTACAGTAACGTTAAAAAGGAAAGAATACATTCTATCTAAAAATATTCAGCCAATCTACAATAAGAATATGATAATTGTTTATAAAAATTTTATATTATCCAAATAATAATATAAATATAATTTTAAAACTGTATAGTTAACTATTACTTTTTAAAAAAAGCCAGTAATCAATTTTAGATTGCTCTATAATAATCTTATATAATCTTAATGATTTAATTTTTCTGTTTAGTATTTTTTTTTTACAATAATAACTAAAGGAAATAATTGTCAAATATAAACTGTAAAGAAATGTCGACTCACTTCGAAAGTTTGTTGGGAAATCAGAATTACAGACAGTTGTTAAAGGTGGCGCTACAAGCAATGGTCTTGACTAGTTACAAGAAAGTTATCTAGATTACGATTGAGCAAAACCGAGACATTTCTGTAAATGTCCCGGTTTCAGTTTTCTGGATAGTTTGGTTATGGTTCTGATTTCAATTTACTGAAATTGGGACATTTTGTCTCTGAAGTGTAATCCCACAGAAAACTTAAAATATAACTAAGGCAGTTATACAGTCGCTCAAAAAAGTATCCGAACACCATGGTGATTACAGAATTCAGAAAAAATATCTGGCAACGATTTTTTCAGAAATTAGTGATCTGGCAACCTTCGTGTCACGTGACAACGAAGGTTTCCAGATCACTAATTTCTAAAAAAATCGTTGCCAGATGTTTTTTCTGAATTATCTAATCAACTGTAGTGTTCGGATACTTTTTTGAGCGACTGTACAAAGAAACAATAAGTATGACGCCTGCATGTCATACAATTCGTAATGGGTAGTCGGAGCAGTTGGGTTGTTTTACCTCTGAGCGTGCACAAAATGAACACCATGGGCTAAATGGCCAGGTCACATGGACCCCGAGGTCTCAAAGAAGTTTGGGGGAGGGGACCCACTGTAATATTTGTTGGGAGACAGATGGTAGCCTCCCGTCAAGGCCATCCAGCATGTTCTTTAACGTGCACAGGGTATGTAATCGGAGCAGTTGGGTTGTTTTACCTCTGAGCGTGCACAAAATGAACACCATGGGCTAAATGGCCAAGTCACATGGACCCCTAGGTCTCAAAGAAGTTTGGAGGAGGGGACCACTGTAATAGTTGTTGGGAGACAGATGGTAGCCTCCCGTCAAGGCCATCCAGCGTGTTCTTTAACGTGCACAGGGTATGGCTCTCCCGCACACAGAGCTACGGCTTAACGTCCCATCCGACGGACGGTGGCCTATTCCAAGCCCATCGGTGTTCCCTACTGACCGTGGGAAGGGCGGGGAATTTTGTGGAGATAAATCTCAACGCTGACCCAGGTGGGACTCGAACCTGGGAAGTACAGATTACGAGTCTGGCGCGCTACCGACTGAGCCACCTCAGCCCCAGTCTGAGCAATAAATTCCCCCACCAATGTTGGCCATACACGATTCGGTTTGGAGCTATATGTAAAACAAACAATAAATGAAAGTCTGGCTTTAAAAGAGAAACAAATATTTATCTCGTTTTCAAAAAAATGAATGAAAACGAGATAATAGTTTCACTTTATTGTCTGTCCATCGATCTGTCCGTTTGTAGGAATAAATGAAAAATTCTTTTTATATTCGATAGTTATTGATCAAATGTTACAATTCACACTTTCGGAAACTTTTTACAGCTGTAATTACCCCCTCTAACGGTGGAAACATTTTAAAATTCCAAAATTTTAAAATAAATATTGCAAACGATGAATTTAAACTAGAAATTTGAAATTTTAGTGGTGGAGCCACATTACAATGAGCCATCGGCTCATGAACATACAGGTATCCTTAAACCATGTATGCAAATTTTTCACGAATTGGCTGTTAGAGTTCAAAAAAGCTGTGAGAAAATTTTATTAAAATTATTATGAAATTAAAAAAAGCACGGAAATTGTTTTACCGACTATGAGCCTTACAAATTTTACAGCTTGGCCAGCTTGAGATTTATTTGCAAAATTTCCCGCCCTGCCCACGGTCAGGGGACACCAATGGGTTTGGAAAGGCCGCCGTCCGTCGTATGGGACGTTAAGCCGTGGCTCCGTGTGCGAGAGAACCATATCCTGTGCACGTTAAAGAACAGGCTGGATAGCCTTGACGGGAGGCTACCATCTGTCTCCCAACAGCTATTCCAGTGGGTCCCCTCCCCCAACCCTCTCTGAAGATGTTAAAGAGCAAGCTGGATAGCTTTAACATAAGGCTACCATCTGTCTCTCAAGAGCTGTCCTTGGGTTCCCTCCCCAAACCTTCTCTGGGCTTTCGGAGTCCTTGTAACTTGGCCATTTAGTCCATTGTGTGCAAAAAAAAAGTGCCGCTCAGAGGTAAAACAATACAGTAACAACCCAACTTATAAATTTTAAGTTTACGGGCCTCCTTTTCTCCATTCTATCGAAACTGGCAGTGTTGTAATATTTTATACCAAAGAACCCTGGTTTTTTTACGAGATTTATTCTGTGATGACGTCATTTTTTCAAAGTCGGACATTTTGGTGTCTCGCCTGCTTTTCCACGGAATGCAGGACATGGTCTCAAAAATCGGATGTATGATCACCTTATACATGAAGGCACTAGTTCAATCGCTTTATTTAAAGACTGAAATCCAGCTGTGTGGATATTTTGATGCCTGTGAGAACATAGCACAGCTGTATCCACCGTCGCATCCTTAAGAGAAGCATCTGCTACAAAGATGTTATTATAGCAGACGGAACAGAAATCGCTTGGGGCTAATTCTGTCTGGATGTGCAGAACCTCCCACCACACGGAGGGAAGGATGCCCAATTCCTCCTACCCCATACACAGGGGCGGGGGTGGCTCAGTTGCTATAGCGCCAGACTCAAAATCTGTAGTTCCCAGGTCCGAGTCCCAGCTGGGTCAGTGTGGAGATTTATCTCCGCAAACGGGGGGACCTGCCCACAGTCAGTAGGGGACACCGATGGGCTTGGAAAGGCGGCCGTCCGTCGGATGGGACGTTAAGCCGTGGTTCCGTCTGCGGGAGAGCCATACTCTGCGCACGTTAAAGAACACGCTGGATGGCCTTGACGGAGGCTACCATCTGTTTTCCAACAGCTGTTCCAGTGGGTCCCCTCCCCCAACCTTCTCTGATCCTTCGGGGTCCTTGTGACCTGGCCATTTAGCCCATGGTGTGCAAAAAACTGCCGCTCAGAGGTAAAACAATCTAACGTTAAAGAACACGCTGGATGGCCTTGACGGAGGCTACCATCTGCCTCCTAACAGCTGTTCCAGTGGGTCCCCTCCCCTAACCTTCTCTGAGACTTCGGGGTCCTTGTGACCTGACCATTTAGCCCATGATGTGCAAAAAACTGCCGCTCAGAGGTAAAACAATCTAACGTTAAAGAACACGCTGGATGGCCTTGACGGAGGCTACCATCTGCCTCCTAACAGCTGTTCCAGTGGGTCCCCTCCCCTAACCTTCTCTGAGACTTCGGGGTCCTTGTGACCTGACCATTTAGCCCATGGTGTGCAAAAAAGTGCCGCTCAGAGGTAAAACAACCCAAACAACCCATGCACAGCGTTGAAAAACCCTATTGAAATAAAGTTAGTTCTGATCTGTATAAATCAAAAGGACATGCCAGTCATTGTGTGTCTATTTGGAGCAACATAACTCGTCGGGAAATCCTGGTAGACGCTTCAAAATTTGATAGATTAATTTTGCCTGTCGAAGTTGGAGTGGCCAGTTAGGAGTTGAATTTGTGAAAACGTTGGGGGGGGGGGGGCTTGCTAGAGACAAAGAGGCGGTCATAAGGAGGGGCCATGGTCCTCTACAAGAGACTTTAGGGTGACAAAAGTCGTCGTTTTCGCGGGAGAGTCCCTGGATGAAAGGCTATATCCTCATCGAATAAGTGCTCCCGAAATTCTGTTTTAGATATTTTTTAAAATATTTAATTGATTGTACAGCTTCGGCAGACCTTTACTACTAGAATAGTAGTGGCTACACTGTTATAAAAAATTTCGATCGCAATGCAAGTGACTAAAAAAGTTGAGTCTAGACCAGAGTTGAAACCCTGTTTTTAAAATTTCCCCAAAAATCGAATATCGAAAACAAAAAATCGTTATTTTTTATTAATTTTTTATTTGACTACAGTAATGTTGAATTTTTTATAAATGTTTTTTTATAGAAAGCGAAATAGAAGGAGAAAGAAATAAAAATGAAAAATGAACACATTTCAAGGTCATTCAAATAATGAACGAACGCATACGTGAATTTTTTTCCGTTCCAATTTTATATACCGTATATGTACTGCTCACAAAAATTAGGGGATAGTTTATCACTTCATATTCATTTTGAAATATCCCCTAATTTTTGTGAGCAGTGTATATAGGGAGAGAGAGTGAGAGAATGATGGCCTACGTGAACAAGTCATCATTTTATGAAATAGATTGCAATGGTAATAGTTTTATATTTTAAATCATTATCATCATCCTCAAGCAGCCATGGGTTACGGAGGTCCAACCAGACCGTGCAATTTAGTTCTCCAAGTAAGTCTGTCCTGAGCTACATCTACTGCATCTGACCACTGCACATCAATTCTAACAAGTCCTGTTTGACATTGTCTGCCCACCGCATCCTAGGTCTCCCCTTCTTTCTGAGGCCTTTAGGCACACTGTTCATAACCCTATTCGCCAATCTATAATTATTCATACGGGCAACATGGCCAAACCAACGGAGTCTCTCTCTGCACAATATGCTGCTTAAAGGAGGTTGCAGACTCCTTTGCCTAACCTCATCATTAGTTACAAAGTTGAACTACCTAATGCCCAAGATACTGCGTAAGCATCTGGAATCAAAAGCATTTAGTTTCCTGTTATCTTGTTTACAAAGTGTCCAAGTTTCACTACCATAACTAACCCTAGAAAGAACCAAACTATTATACAGTCTAATTTTAGTCTTTAGGTGTATACGCCTATTTCTCCACACTCTCCATAGGTTCTTAAAAGTCCCGGCAGCAATCCCTATTCGTCTGTTAATCTCATGCCGCACATCACCATTATCTGTTACATAGCTCCCAAGATAATTAAACTGTGACACCTGCTCAAGACTGCAACCATTCAGATTAACTGAATCACAACCTGCCTGACCAATTTTCATCACTTTAGTTTTCTCTCTGTTTATAACCAAACCTACTCTACTACTAGTCTCATCAACAGCTCGAATGAAAGAGTTCATCTCATCAACATCATTTGCCAAAAGGGCTAAATCGCTAGCATAATCTATGTCAGAAATTTTCGTATATCCAGTCCATTTAAAGCCAAAATCTCTCCCTTGAAGTGAATTTCGCATAACATAATCAATCACCAAGCTAAAGAGAAAAGGAGACAAAATGCACGCTTGTCGAACACCAGAAGTAATGCTAAACCAATTGCTACAAGCCTTACCAACTCTCAAACACGACTCAGTGTTATTATAGAGAGCTTTCGTTATGTTAACTAACTTGTCAGGTATACCATATGATCTCACAATCAACCACAAATTATGACGATCAACAGAGTCGAAAGCATTTCTGAAATCAACAAAGCTAGCAACCAAAGTTTCTGAAACTCTAAATATTTCTCAAGAATCTGCCTAAGTGAAAATATCTGATCCACACATCCCCTACCACTTCTGAATCCACATTGCTCATCACGCAATTGACTGTCAACCAGATTCTTAATTCTATTAAGCACAATCATGGGAAGAACTTTCTCTGGAACAGAGAGTAGGCTGATACCCCTATAATTATCACAAGAACTGCGATCACCTTTTTTGAAAATAGGGATAATAATAGCTCTAGTAAAATCTTTAGGAACCATGCCTTCATCATAAAAGATATTCAAAATTTCAATCATCCAAGTGGTAACCGAAACATTCCCAGCTCTAAGCATTTCCGTAGTAATTTCATCTACCCCTGGGGATTTATGAAGTTTAAGTTTAGAAACAGCCAAAATATCTTCAGATTGTGTTATAGGGCCAACATTAAAGCCACCAATGCATCTATCATCATTGCAAACAATGGGAGTAGAACTAACTACATTGTTTAGAACATCACTGAAATGTTCAGCCCATCTAGCCATGACAGAATCCTCCCCTTCTATAACCTTACCTTGTTTATCCTTCAATCCTTGTATGCCTGTCCGTTTTCTACCACACAAAACATTAACTATCTGGTACAGCTCTCTGCTGTTGTGCTGTCTAAATGCTTCCTCGGCTTTGTCAGCCAAACCATCAAGCCAAAGATTCTTATCAGCAGCTAACTGATCTTTTACACGTTTATTAAGCTCTCTGTAATGCTTTCTATTAGGACTAGTAGGGTATTGATTAAAGACATTCCTGCAGTTCCTTCTTTCCGAAATAAGCTCAAGTGCCTTATCACTCAGATAATTCTGTCTCTTCTGCTCCTTTTTTCCTAAAAGAGTATTGTTAGTGTCCAAAAAAGCCTGTTTAAAATTATCCCATTCTTCCTCAACTTCAGTAGTAAGCATACCATGACTGTCATAATGACTAAGTAACCTATCATGGTAAGCTTTGGCTAGAACTGGGTCTTTCGGAGCTTCAGTATTAAAAGTAATTAATTTTTTAACCCTAGCACAACACTTTTTAAGTTTAAGTTGCAAGACACTTTTAACAAAGTAATGGTCAGATCCAATTTCAGCTCCCCTATATGACCTGATATTCCTAACAGAACTAGCCCATTTTCTGTTAATTAATATGTAATCAATCATATTCTTATGCAGCCCATCAGGTGAAACCCATGTGTACTTATGTATGTCGCGGTGTTTGTAATAAGTGTTAGTTATTCTGAATCCATCGAGTTTACTTACCTGTAGGAGACGTTGCCCTTTGCCATTGCAGCTACCAATAACAAAAGGGCCTATCACTCCTCCCCAAAAGTCAGAGTCAATACCAACTTTGGCATTGAAGTCACCAAGAACAAGGGTAATATCTCCTTTCTTGACAGAATTCAAAATATCCTGAAGTTGTCCATAAAACCTATCCTTCTCATCCTCATCAGCTTCCTCAGTGGGGGCATAACAGCAGATAACATTCAAGTCTTTAACGCTTGTCTGAAATTTTGCTGTAAGAAACCTTTCATTAACATTACATCCCTGTACTATTCATGGAGATAGAAATGATGGTATAAATAAAATATAGAATGCCTCCCTCAAGCAGCTGCTTGCCACAGATGTCTGAGGAGCCTGTCAGTTTATACGCCATAGGTCTGTACAACAGGTACTATCGTAATAAAAAATATTCTTACCAATGCAGATATCTGAAAGCAACCCTGAAGTTGTTCCTAATACAAAAATTGACTTGGAGTTTACGAGAAATTCAGCTAAATTAATGTATAAAGAAACAGTCAACCTAAATACAAAAAAGCCTCAATTTTAAAAATATTTATATCACATATTTTTTTTTGTGGAAATTTAGGGCTATTAATACGTGTATTCTGGAATATTTTTAAAATATTGAAGCTGTGCTATATGTATTTTTAATGGTTAGTTGTTTTACCTCTGAGCGGCACTTTTTTGCACACCATGGGCTAAATGGCCAGGTCACATGGACCCCAAAGGCTCAGAGAAGGTTGGGGGAGGGGACCCACTGGAACAGCTGTTGGGAGACAGCTCTCATGGTAGCCTCCCGTCAAGGCCAGCGTGTTCTTTAACGTGCACAGGGTATGGCTCTCCCGCACACGGGGCCACGGCTTAACATCCCATCCGACGGACGGCGGCCTTTCCAAGCACATCGGTGTCCCCTACTGACAGTGGGCAGGGCGGGCAATTTTGCGGAGATAAATCTCAACGCTGACCCAGCTGGGACTCGAACCTGGGAACTACAGATTACGAGCCTGGCGCGCTACCGACTGAGCCACCCCCGCCCCGTTTTAATGGTTAATACAAGTATTTATGAACATTAATCTAGGGTAATGTATGTTTCCGAAGTTCACGAAATTGAGCAACATCAAAAACTCAACTATGAAAAGTTATTCCTGGAATTTTCTTAGTGTAGCGGTTAGTACAACCATATGCAACACATGACATCTTGAAAATTAAAGTAAGGATCCCAATAGGTATATGTGCTACATAATTTGCATGCTCCAACGATTTATATTAATGCACAAATGGCACAGAAAGTGGTAGTGGTAAGATTATTATACCAAACATTTCCCAGAAAGCAGTAGTGGAAAAATGATTATCAGACACAATCACTGCACAGAAAGTAGTAGTGGTGAGATTATTAGCAGACACAATCATTGCACAGAAAGTAGTAATGTTAAGATTGTTAAACCAATCAATTCATAGAAAGCAGTAGAAGTAAGATGATTATCAGACACAATCATTGCGCAGAAAGTAGTAGTGGTAAGATGATTATCAGACACTAATTATGCAGACAATAGTAGTGGTAAGATGATTATCAGACACTAATTATGCAGACAATAGTAGTGGTAAGATGATTATCAGACACAATAATTATGCAGACAGTAGTAGTGGTTAGATGATTATCAGACACTAATTATGCAGACAATAGTAGTGGTAAGATGATTATCAGACACTAATTATGCAGACAGTAGTAGTGGTAAGATGATTATCAGACACAATAATTATGCAGACAGTAGTAGTGATAAGATTATTACACCCATCATTTCGCTGAAAGTAGTAGAGGTAAGATTATTATACCCATCATTTCGCTGAAAGTAGTAGTGATAAGATGATTATCAGACAAAATCATTGCGCAGAAAATAGTAGTCGTAAGATGATTTTAAGACATAATCATTGCGCAGAAAGTAGTGGTGGTAAGATTGTTAAACCAATCGTTTCACAGAAAGTAGCGGTGTTAAGATTATGAGACCAATTATTTCACAGAAAGTAGTAATGGTAAGATGAGTGTCAGACAATCATTATAGAGTCAGTAGTAGTGGTAAGATTATTACACACGTCATGTCACTGATCCTAGCAGTGGCTACATGATTATCAGACCCAATCATTGCTCAGAAACAAGTAGTGGTAATATTATTAGACCAATCATTTCACAGAAAGAAGTAGTGTAAGATTATTAGACCAATCATCTCACAGAAAGTAGTAGTTGTAAGATGATTATCACACACAATCGTTGCGCAGAAGTAGTAGGGGTAAGATAATTGCACAGAAAGTAGTAATATTTGGATAATTATTAAGCCATTTACAGCACGAAGAGTTGGGTTGGGTTGTTTTACCTCTGAGCGGCACTTTTTTGCACACCATGGGCTAAATGGCCAGGTCACATGGACCCCGAAGGCTCAGAGAAGGTTGGGGGAGGGGACCCACTGGAACAGCTGTTGGGAGACAGATGGTAGCCTCCCGTCAAGCCCATCCAGCGTGTTCTTTAACGTGCACAGGGTATGGCTCTCCCGCACACGGGGCCACGGCTTAACGTCCCATCCGACGGACGGCGGCCTTTCCAAGCCCATCGGTGTCCCCTACTGACCGTGGGCAGGGCGGGGAATTTTTGCGGAGATAAATCTCAACGCTGACCCAGCTGGGACTCGAACCTGGGAACTACAGATTACGAGCCTGGCGCGCTACCGACTGAGCCACCCCCCCCCCCCCCCCCCCCCCCCGCACAAAGAGTAATAGTGGCAAGATTATTATTATACGAACAATAACACAGAAAGCAGTAGAGGTATGCTGATTAGTAGACCAGTCATTGCAGAGATAGTAGTAGTGGTAAGATGATTAATTGATCGATGATTGCAAGAAGGTACTAGTTTTAAGATAATTAGCTCAATCGTTGCACAGAAAGTAGTAATATTTGGATGATTATTAGACCATTTATAGCGCAAATGGTAGTAGTGGTAAGATTATTATTGTACAGTCGCTCAAAAAAGTATCCGAACACCATGGTTGATTACAGAATTCAGAAAAAATATCTGGCAACGTTTTTTTAGAAATTAGTCATCTTGCAACCTTCGTGTCACGTGATTACAGAATTCAGGAAAAATATCTGGAGCGTGTACAGCAACTGTACACGCTCCAGTTACCGTTCACAGCAAACTGGAGCATGTGCAGTAACTGCACACGCTCCAGTTTGCTGTGAACGGTAACTGCACACGCTCAATATTTCCGTGAGTGAGCCCACACGATCTAGTATCAAAATAATATGACCACCTATGTACCAACAATAGCACAGAAAGCAGTAAAGATATGTTGATTATTAAACCAGTCATTGCAGATATAGTAGTGGTAGTAAGATAATTATTAGACGATTTATTTCGCAGAAAACATTAAAGGTTAGATGATTATTAGACTAATCATTACAGATATAGTAGTGATAGTAAGATGTTTATTAGACGAATTATTTCACCGAAAGCATTAGAGGTAAGATGATTAATAGATAAATCATTGCAAAAGGTACTAGTTGTAAGATAATTTGCTCAATCATTGCACAGAATATAGTAATGGTTAGATGATTATTAGATGGGGCGGGGGTGGCTCAGTCGGTAGCGCGCCAGGCTCGTAATCTGTAGTTCGCAGGTTCGAGTCCCAGCTGGGTCAGCGTTGAGATTTATCTCCGCAAAATTCCCCGCCCTGCCCACGGTCAGTAGGGGACACCGATGGGCTTGGAAAGGCCGCCGTCCGTCGGATGGGACGTTAAGCCGCGGTCCCGTGTGCGGGAGAGCCATACCCTGTGCACGTTAAAGAACACGCTGGATGGCCTTGACGGGAGGCTACCATCTGTCTCCCAACAGCTATTCCAGTGGGTCCCCTCCCCCAACCTTCTCTGAGCCTTCGGGGTCCTTGTGACCTGGCCATTTAGCCCATAGTGTGCAAAAAAGTGCCACTCAGAGGTAAAACAACCCAACCCAAATGATTATTAGACTGTGGCATCCTTAGTATTGCAACATCTGAAAGAGCAGTAATGGTAAAATTACTATTAAACCATCATTGCACAGATGGTAGTAATATTTGGATGATTATTAGACCATTTACAGCACAGAGAGTAGTAGTAGTGAAATGCCACAGAAAGTAGTAATGGTAAGATGATTATTAGACAAACCATTGCACAGAAAGCAGTAGAGGTAAGATGATGACTTAGGTCAATCATCGCGCAGAAAGTGGTAAGATGATTATTAGATCAATCTTTGAGCAGAACGTAGTAGTGGTAGGATAATTAATAGACCAATCATTGCACATAAAGTGATAGGATGATTGTTAGGCTAATCACTGCACAGAAAGTCTTAGGATGATTATTAGACCATTCATCGAACAGAAAGTAGTAGTGGTTACATGATTGTTAGGTAAATCATTGCACAGTGTGTGGTAAGATGACTATTAGACCAATTATTGAACAGAAAGCAGTTGTGCTAGGATGATTATTAGGTGAATCATAGTACAGAGAGTCGTAAAATGATTATTGCGTGAATCATCGACAGAAAGTGGTAAGATGATTATTAGATCAATCATTGAGAAGAACGTAGTAGTGGAAGAATAATTACAAGGACAGTCACTGCACAGAAAGTCGTAGGATGATTATTAGACCAATAATTGCACAGAATGTTGTAGTGGTAGAATGATTACTAGTTCAATCATTGCACAGAAACTGTAGTTGGTTATTAGACCAATCATTTAACAGAAAGTAATAGTGATTGGATGATTATTAGATCAATTATTGCACAGAAAGTGATAGGAAGATTATTATTTCATATGACATTGAAAAAAAGTAGTAGTGTCAGTGAATAGAAAGTGGTAGTGGTAGGATGATTTAATAATCATCATCACTATACAGAAAGTCTTAAAATGGCGAATCACTACAAAGAAATTAGGCCAATTATTGCACAGAAAGTGGTAGGATGATTATTAGGTCAATTGTTGCATAGAAAGTGGTAGAATGATTATTAAATCAATTATTGCATAGAAAGTGATAGGATGATTATTAGGTCAATTATTGCATAGAAAGTGCTAGGATGATTAATTAGGCCAATTATTGCACAGAAAGTGGTAGAATGATTATTAGGTCAATTATTGCATAGAAAGTGATAGGAAGATTATTATTTCATATGACATTGAAAAAAAGTAGTAGTGTCAGTGAATAGAAAGTGGTAGTGGTAGGATGATTTAATAATCATCATCACTATACAGAAAGTCTTAAAATGGCGAATCACTACAAAGAAATTAGGCCAATTATTGCACAGAAAGTGGTAGGATGATTATTAGGTCAATTGTTGCATAGAAAGTGGTAGAATGATTATTAAATCAATTATTGCATAGAAAGTGATAGGATGATTATTAGGTCAATTATTGCATAGAAAGTGCTAGGATGATTAATTAGGCCAATTATTGCACAGAAAGTGGTAGAATGATTATTAGGTCAATTATTGCATAGAAAGTGATAGGAAGATTATTATTTCATATGACATTGAAAAAAAGTAGTAGTGTCAGTGAATAGAAAGTGGTAGTGGTAGGATGATTTAATAATCATCATCACTATACAGAAAGTCTTAAAATGGCGAATCACTACAAAGAAATTAGGCCAATTATTGCACAGAAAGTGGTAGGATGATTATTAGGTCAATTGTTGCATAGAAAGTGGTAGAATGATTATTAAATCAATTATTGCATAGAAAGTGATAGGATGATTATTAGGTCAATTATTGCATAGAAAGTGCTAGGATGATTAATTAGGCCAATTATTGCACAGAAAGTGGTAGAATGATTATTAGGTCAATTATTGCACAGAAAGTGATAGGAAGATTATTATTTCATATGACATTGAAAAAAAGTAGTAGTGTCAGTGAATAGAAAGTGGTAGTGGTAGGATGATTTAATAATCATCATCACTATACAGAAAGTCTTAAAATGGCGAATCACTACAAAGAAATTAGGCCAATTATTGCACAGAAAGTGGTAGGATGATTATTAGGTCAATTGTTGCATAGAAAGTGGTAGAATGATTATTAAATCAATTATTGCATAGAAAGTGATAGGATGATTATTAGGTCAATTATTGCATAGAAAGTGCTAGGATGATTAATTAGGCCAATTATTGCACAGAAAGTGGTAGAATGATTATTAGGTCAATTATTGCATAGAAAGTGGTAGAATGATTATTAGGTCAATTGTTGCACAGAAAGTGGTAGGATGATTAATAAGGCCAATTGTTGCACAGAAAGTTATTTTAGAAATTAGTGATCTGCTAACCTTCGTGTCACGTGACACGAAGGTTGGCAGATCACTAATTTCTAAAAAAAATCGATGCCAGATATTTTTTCTGAATTCTGTAATCAACCACAGTGTTCGGAAACTTTTTTGAGCGACTGTACCTCTGTTTTAAAGTTGTCGTAATAGCAACGATATGCGATCTATCATTTCAGAATTTGAAAAACCAGATAAATCCAAACTCCAACGAACTGTGAAATTGCTGACTGTAAAGATTCTTGAATAAACAACGTTAGTCAGAATTACTCTCTAAATGGCCGCTGCTGAATTCGTTTTCCTGTGTAATTTCATAACACATACCAGGAATACTGCCCATTTTAGAAAAAGGAAGTTGACTACTACTTACGTAATCTAATGGTAGTGTGAGGATAATGAATCTCATTTCGTGAGACTACTCTGCAACTTAAGAAGTATTCGATTTCTGCGGGCAAGTTTCGAGTTCAATTCTTTTTTTTTAACAACCAGAAAATAATCGACAGAAAGAATATTTAGAATATTTTTAAGTACTTAAAGAGAATCTTTGAAAAAAGATTTTGGTGTTCAGAATTCCAAGGTTTTGTTTTAAATAGTTCTCCAGAAACGAGGAAAGTAGGAAGTTTTCCTGACTATTGTTTACTGCAAATGAGGTGTTGGTTGGGTTCTTATTGTTACTAAGCCAGTAGTTCTGCAATAATGAGGGCGGGGGTGGCTCAGTCGGTAGCGCGCCAGACTCGTAATCTGTAGTTCCCAGGTTCGAGTCCTAGCTGGGTCAGCGTTGAGATTTATTTCCGCAAAATTCCCCGCCCTGCCCACGGTCAGTAGGGGACACCGATGGACTTGGAAAGGCCGCCGTCCGTCGGATGGGACGTAAAGCCGTGGCCCCGTGTGCGGGAGAGCCATACCCTGTGCACGTTAAACAACAGGCTGGATGGCCTTGACGGGAGGCTACCATCTGTCTCCCAACAGCTGTTCCAGTGGGTCCCCTCCTCCAACCATCTCTGAGCCTTCGGGGTCCTTGTGACCTGGCCATTTAGCCCTTAGTGTGCAAAAAAGTGCCGCTCAGAGGTAATAACAACCCAACCCAACCGAGGATGTTGTAGGGTACAGGGCACACAACTGGAGGTATGATGGGTGTTGATTTTCTCAGTTGGTTGGGTGTCTGGCCCGTAATATGGTATTCCCAGGTTGGAATCCCAACTGGGATTTATCTTGACCATACTTCCAACTTGCCTTCGGTCAGAACGGTGATATCGATGCGCTTTGGAAAGACCGCCGTCCATCCGGTTGGATGTTAAACCGTGTCCAAGAGTGCCATAGGAGCGGGGGGAGCTCAGTCGTTAGCGCGCCAGGCTCGTAATCTGCAGTTCCCGGGTTCGAGTTCCAGCTGGGTCAGCGTTGAGATTTATCTCCGCAAAATTCCCCACCCTACCCACGGTCAGTAGGGAACACCGATGGGCTTGGAAAAGCCGCCATCCGTCGGATGGGACGTTAAGACGTGGCCCCGTGTTCGCGAGAGCCATACCCTGTGCACATTAAAGAACACGCTGGATGGCCTTGACGGGAGGCTACCATCTGTCTCCCAACAGCTGTTCCAGTCGGTCCCCTCCCCCAACCTTCTCTGAGTCTTCGGGGTCCATTTAGCCCATGGTGTGAAAAATCTGCCGCTCAGAGGTAAAACAACTCAACTCAGAAGCGAAAGAATCGTTCTTTCAACAACTGTGTAAAAATATGGATTGAAATCCAACTTGAATAACTCAATATCGTCATATATTGAACAATGATCATATTGTAAAAAGCTATAGATAATACCTGTGTTGTTTATCTCACCGTATCTCGTGACACGGAGAGACATTGACCACGACTTTGACGAAATACTTTGTAAACCAAAACACGTTCTTATTTTCTGAAATGCGTCGAGTTTTTCAAACCTCGTGTTCAAATGCAATTAGGGCGGGGGTGGCTCAGTCGGTAGCGCGCCAGGCTCGTAATCTGTAGTTCCCAGGTTCGAGTCCCAGCTGGGTCAGCGTTGAGATTTATCTCCGCAAAATTTCCCCGCCCTGCCCACGGTCAGTAGGGGACACCGATGGGCTTGAGGCCGCCGTCCGTCGGATGGGACGTTAAGCCGTGGCCCCGTGTGCGGGAGAGCCATACCCTGTGCACGTTAAAGAACACGCTGGATGGGCTTGACGGGAGGCTACCATCTGTCTCCCAACAGCTGTTCCAGTGGGTCCCCTCCCCTAACCTTCTCTGAGCCTTCAGGGTCCTTGTGGCCTGGCCATTTAGCCCATGGTGTGCAAAAAAGTGCCGCTCAGAGGTAAAACAATCCAATCCAATCAAATGCAATTAATAATAAATATAAAGGGTTACCTGTTAACTCATCTGCAGTTCTCAGGTTCGAACCCCAGCTGGGCCAGTTGAGAATTATTTCCACAAAACTTCCTGCCCTTAGTCAGCAATGGACATCGATGGGCTTGGAAAGACCGCCGTCCGTCGGATGGGACGTTAAGCCGTGGCCCGTCTTCGGGAGAGCCATACCCTGTGCACGTTAAAGAGTACGCTGGATGACCTTGACGTGAGGCTACCATCTGTCTCCCAACACCTGCCCAGTGGGTCCCTTCCTCCTTACGTGTTCTGAGCCTTCAGGGTCTTTGAGACCTGGCCATTTAGCCCTTTGTGTGAAAACAAAGTGCCGCTCAGAGGTAAAACAACACAACCCTGTTGACTCAGTTGGTTGGTTGGTTGTTTTACCTCTGATCGGCACTTTTTTGTACACCATGGGCTAAATGGCCAGGTCACGTGGACCCCGAAGGCTCAGAGAAGGTCAGGGGAGGAGACCCACTGGAACAGCTGTTGGGAGACAGATGGTAGCCTCCCGTCAAAGCAATCCAGGTGTTCTTTAACGTTCACAAGGTATTGCTCTTCCTCACACGGGGCTACGGCTTTACGTCCCATCCGACGGAGAGACAAGTCGATCGGCGTCCTCTATCTCGGTGAGATAGAGGACGCCGATCTACTCTGCAGTTCCAGGTTCGAGTTAATTCTCAACGCTGCCACAGGTGGCACTTGAATCTTGAACTGCAGATTTCAAAACTGGCACGCTGCCTCCTGAGCCTAAATGACGTAGCAGGTTTCATTGTTGTTTTTTATTTAGCAATAGTGCTAGCTTACTATTTTAATTAAAAAAAAAACTATTAATTAAATGATATTACCTCCTGTTTTAACAACCGGCTCTGCAAAATAATATTTCTTTTAACCTTTTCAATCGCAAAATAATTTGGTTAAAGTACTAATTTTTTGAGTACGATGTTATTGTTGTTTGTACAGTGGCTCGAAAAAGTATCCGAACGCTATGGTTGATTACAGAATTCAGAAAAATATCTGGCAACCGATTTTTTTTAGAAATTAATGATCTGGCAACCGATTTTTTTTAGAAATTAATGCTCTGGCAACCTTCGTGTCACGTGATTACAGAATTCAGGGAAAATATCTGGAGCGTGTACAGCAACTGTACACAGCAAACCGTTCACAGCAAACTGGAGCGTGTGCAGTTACTGCACACGCTCCAGTTTGCTATGAACTGTAACTGCACACGCTCAATATTTCCGTGAGTGAGCCCACACGATCTAGTATCAAAATAATATGACCACCTACAGTCGCTCAAAAAAGCATCCGAACACTATAGTTGATTACAGAATTCAGAAAAAATATCTGGCAAACGATTTTTTTTTAGAAATTAATGATCTGGCAACCTTCGTGTCACGTGACACAAAGGTTGCCATATCACTCATTTCTAAAAAAAAAATCGTTGCCAGATATTTTTTTCTGAATTCTGTAATCAACCATAGCGTTCGGATACTTTTTCGAGCGAATGTACCCCCAACAAAATTCTTCCGCCAAAAAAAATTACGAAAAATTAAGAATAAAGAAATTTAAAATAGAAATTTAAAAATAATTCCTTTAGTAATTGGAAATTTATTACATGCTCTAATATGGAACAATTTTGCCTTAATAAAAATATTTTTGCATTTTAATCCCGGTGGCCAAATGGTTAGCGCGCTTAGCTAATGATCAATGGGACCTGGGTTCGATCCCGGGGTAAGGCGTGTATGTTTGTGTTGTCTTTCTGTTCAGGTCCCGCCATCCTCACAGACCTTCTACTATGGCGCATTAAACTGAAGGCTCCTGTCAGAACTCTGTGGCAAGCAGCTGCTTGAAGGAGTATTTATTATTTATTAAAAATGTAAATCTAAAGGAACAGCTTTATAATTAATATTCCCATATGTTCACGTGGGGACTGAATGGGCTAAAAATCTGGTCGCTTAAACCCAACTGAAAAACCGAAGCCCCCCCCCCCCCACCACCACCACCACCACCACCCTCGCGGGGCGGGGGTGGCTCAGTCGGTAGCGCGCCAGGCTCGTAATCTGTAGTTCCCAGGTTAGTCCCAGCTGGTTTAGCTTTGAGACTTATCTCCGCAAAATTCCCCGCCCTGCCCACGGTCAGTGGGAGACACCGATGGGCTTGGAGAGGCCGCCGTCCATCGGGTGGGACGTTAAACCGTGACCCCGTGTGCGGGAGAGCCATACCCTGTGCACGTTAGAGAACACGCTGGATGGCCTTGACGGGAGGCTACCATCTGTCTCCCAACAGCTGTTCCAGTGGGTCCCCTACCCTCAATCTTCTCTGAGCCTTCGGGGTCCTTGTGACCTGGCCATTTAGCCCATGGTGTACAAAAAAGGTAAAACTCGAAGCTCTCGGTAAACAACCCAACGCAACCCCCACCTCATAGCTGATTGCATTACCTAGAAAACACAGCTCTCCTGTAAACGTTTCTAAAACACACCACAGACACATATTCAAGCATTATTCAACACTAAGACATTTATCTCTATCAAAAGCGTGAAAAAACGTCAACTATAAAAAACGCAAAATAAAAAAACAAATCGCTACTCACCCCAACAACGACTCCTGCCCACAAAAGCTTCCTTTTATTGAGGAACCACTTTTTCTGCGAAGTTGCAGCAGTCAGGTCGTAATTATTGAACCTAGCCATATGTCCTGAAGAATCCAGTTCCACACACTGTGACATGCGTTCCTAAGCACGCTGCAGTACTCGTATGGGAGAAAGTGGAACACACTTTTGCGCGGACGACCGGTTTTATCGCGCAGAAAACAACACTGCTGCTCCCTCAACGCCGATATCCGACCTTTGTCTACCACCCAGATCGCTTGTTTCAGTGGCAAATGAACATATGTCGTCACTGCAGTTATTCCGGTAAATGATGAGACAGATTAGAAGTAATTATTGTTTAGGAAGATCAGTAGTTTGATTCCAACGCGTCAAGGTTAAAATTAGGCTTAGATAAAGTTCTGTAGTCTAAGGTAAACAAAAAGAATACCAGTCAGGAAATGTAGATTGAGAGAGGCTTCTGCATACGTTGCCACGGACGGAAGAGCTGGCAGGGATTCAGAACAAGCAGAATAACAAGGCGTTTGTGTGGAGAGCGCCTCTGGCTTTGAATGACCGTTTCCTTTTGACTGCAGTCGACGGAATTGATGTTGAGATTTTTCCGGGAACGTATACCAGTTGCAAAACGTGTTGGATGCAGGCACGTCTCGCTAGGAGAGTCGAGTTTGGGTTGGGTTGTTTTACCTCTGAGCGGCACTTTTTTGGCACACCATGGGTTAAATGGCCAAGTCACATGGGTTGTGTTGTGTTGTTTTACCTCTGAGCGGCACTTTTTTTGCACACCATGGGCTAAATGGCCAAGTCACATGGGTTGTGTTGTGTTGTTTTACCTCTGAGCGGCACTTTTTTGCACACCATGGGCTAAATGGCCAGGTCACATGGACCCCGAAGGCTCAGAGAAGGTTGGGAGAGGGGACCCACCTTCTCTGAGCCTTCGGGTCCAGCTGTTGGGAGACAGATGGTAGCCTCCCGTCAAGGCCATCCAGTGTGTTCTTTAACGTGCACAGGGTATGTCTCTCCCGCACACGGGGCCAAGGCTTAACGTCCCATCCGACGGACGGCGGCCTTTCCAAGCCCATCGGTGTCCCCTACTGACCGTGGGTAGGGCGGGAATTTTGCGGAGATGAATCTCAACGCTGACCCAGCTGGGACTCGAACCTGGGAATTGCAGATTACGAGCCTGGCGCGCTACCGACTGAGCCACCCCCGCCCCATGAAAAGAGGCATAAATAGCCTGAGTCTGTACAGTCGCTCAAAAAAATATCCGAACACTACGGCCGATTACAGAATTCAGAAAAAATATCTGGCAACGATTTTTTTTTAGAAATTAGTGATCTAGTAACCTTTGTGTCACGTGACACGAAGGTTGGCAGATCACTAATTTCTAAAAAAATCGTTGCCAGATATTTTTTCTGAATTCTGTAATCGACCGTAGTGTTCGGATATTTTTATGAGCGACTGTAGGTGGTCATATTATTTTGAACTAGATCGTGTGGGCTCACTCACGGAAATATTGAGCGTGTGCAGTTACCGTTCACAGCAAACTGGAGCGTGTGCAGTAACTGCACACCTTCCAGTTTGCTGTGAACGGTAACTGGAGCGTGTACAGTTGCTGTACACGCTCCAGATATTTTTCCTGAATTCTGTAATCACGTGACACGAAGGTTGCCAGATCACTATTTTCTAAAAAAAACGTTGCCAGATACTTTTTCTGAATTCTGCAATCAACCATAGCGTTCGGATTTTTTTTGAGTGATTATACCTAAAAAAGAAATTCTAGGGAGACTTCTACGGTCATTTGTTTATCGTGAATACTACATTTCAGGGGCGGCGCTATCGCACGTGCCATAGGGGACGTCTGTTCACCCTACCCTTGGCCCCGCCCTTGAATCCAATGAACCTACTCCAATGAGAAATTATCAACTTTCATAAATTACTAATTCTGAAAATATTTATTCAAGATGCAGTATAATTAGTTCTTTATAGGAAATATTTTGTTGTGATCGAATTAGCGGCCACCAGCAATTCGCTGTAACAGTATTAAGAAAAATTAAGGAAGCTGAAGTGATAATCATGTATGTACAGTTGGGTTGTTTTACCTCTGAGAGGTGGTAGGGGCGGGGGTAGTTCAGTCGGTAACGCGCCAGGCTCGTATTCTGTAGTTCCGCAAAATTCCCCCGCCCTTCCCACGGTCAGTAAGGGACACCGAAGGACTTGGAAAGACCACCGTCCGTCGGATGGGTCGTGAAGCCGTGGTCCCGTGTGCGGGAGAGCCATACCTTATGCCCGTTAAAGAACACGCTGGATGGCCTTGACGGGAGGCTACCATCTGTCTCCCAACAGCTGTTCCAGTGGGTCCCCTCCCCCAACCTTTGGGGTCCTTTTGACTTGGCCATTTAGCTCATGGTGTGCAAAAAAGTGCCGCTCAGAGGTAAAAGAACCGAACCCATTGACTTAACTTGGGGATTTTCCTTAATTTATGGAAACCAGTGTAGAAAACACTGGAGAAAAAAGGAATGCAATTTTCATTCTTTATTCTTATAACAATTGATCATTTACTATTTATGTGTGCATTTTATAACTTTAATTAAGTAGAAAATGTGAAATATGTGGTGGAAACCAATAGTACCTTGCCGATAACCCAACAATTTTTAGTTGAGTTGTTTTACTTCTGAGCGGCACTTTTTTGCACATCATGGGCTAAATGGCCAGGTCACATGGACCCCGAAGGCTCAGAGAAGGTTGGGGGAGGGGACCCACTGGAACAGCTGTTGGGAGACAGATGGTAGCCTCCCGTCAAGGCCATCCAGCGAGTTCTTTAACTTAACGTTGACGTTGGAAACTTAATTTATGGACTTAATTTATGGAAACCTTAATTGGTTTCCATAAATTAAGGAATAATCCCAATAGGGTATGGCTCTCCCGCACACGGAGCCACGGCTTAACGTCCCATCCGACGGACGGCGGCCTTTCCAAGCCCATCGGTGTCCCCTACTGACCGTGGGCAGGGCGTGGAGTATTGCGGAGATCAACGCTGACCCAGCTGGGACTCGAACCTTGGAACTACAGATTACGAGCCTGGCGCGCTACCGACTGAGCAACCCCTAATAACCCAACAAAATCTGTCATAACAAAAGATGACTGCCTGTCTATGACAGCCATAACTGGTCGGGAAAGAGAAGTTTCAAAATTTCACAGAGTATTTCTGGTTGTGGTCCGAGTGTAATGCCAATTTCAAAATTGAAATTTCGAAAGTTGGGCTTGCTGCTAGCAAACATATTTACCATGCTATTCCTACGGCAAACTGAATTAGCTGCCAAATCCTTTGTTGCCATTTACTGATTCGTAACTGTGTACATATACCCCTTCAAGCAGCTGCTTGCCACAGAAGTCTGACAGGAGCCTGTCAGTTTATATGCCACAGTATAAGATCTGAGAGGATGGCAGGACCTCAGCAGAAAACAATACGAACATCCATGCCTTACCCGGGGCTCGAACCCAGGTCCCTTAGGTCAGTAGCTAAGCGCACTAACCACTCGGCCATGGGACGGCATAAAATAAATACCCCCTCAAGCAGCTGCTTGCCACAGAGGTCTGACAGGAGCCTGTCAGTTTATATGCCAAAGTAGAAGATCTGAGAGGATGGCAGGACCTCAGCAGAAAAACAACACATACAACCATGCCTTATCCGGGACTCGAACCCAGGTCCCTTAGATCCTTTATTTATTATTGCATGTTGCAGATAGGAACCTGATTTTTTTAACTCAAAACATGGACACGCAGAGACAGGGGGGTAGTCATGGGGAGATGGGGGAGAGGCTCCCCCCAAAGTAACTCGGAGTAACCCGGACCTCCGGACTCCCCCCCCCCCCCCCCCCTGCGCAGAAAAAACCTGTATTCGAAATTTGGGACCGTTTGGTCTAGTATATCGAGAATTGCAGCGTACTGAAACGGGAATAAAAATCTCTTAGTTTTGGTAGAAACGAAGCCACAGGCTATGAGTAGTAGTAGTAGTTAAACTATAGTAGTAGTTAAACATAAGCCTAAACGAAGAAAGCATTCAATTTGGACAGGATTCAGATAGAAAACGTCTCAACCAATCAGAAGAGAGAAATTTTGGGATTGGCTGAGACAAGAACAACAGGCTATGAGAACGCGGATTCACGTCTGCAACTCTTGGCAATTCTTTGTTGAAACGGTGCTAAAAGTCAGGGAGAAGGAAAATGCTAACAAAACTAACCCATAGTGCAGTTAAAGACAGAAGATATCATTTTAAACGTGACGCTTGGGCAAAAGTGGTAGAATTCATCTAGTAAATAAATAAAAGCGAAGTGGTTGCACGTGCCAAGCGCACAGCTCTCGTCAGTAATCACAGACTCGTGATTTCTGATAGACGCCATTGAAATGAGTTCAGTGATTGATTAAAACACTTGCGAGCTCACTTGATACTCATGTCGATGCTTTCATCAAAAGAAAAAAAAATACATTTTTATGATGCTTTTTACGATGTTTCAGGCCAGTGGCACACCAAAAGAAGTTGTTTGGATTGTTTTTCGTCGGAGGGCATTTTTTGCACACAATAGACTAAATGTCCAGGTCACAAGGATCCCAAGTGTTCACAGAAGATTGGAGGAAGGGGATCGATAGCTGTTAGGGTTGGGTTGTTTTACCTCTGAGCGGCACTTTTTTGCACACCATGGGCTAAATGGCCAGGTCACATGGACCCCGAAGGCTCAGAGAAGGTTGGGGGAGGGGACCCACTGGAACGGCTGTTGGGAGACAGATGGTAGCCCCTGTCAAGGCCATCCAGCGTGTTCTTTAACGTGCACATGGTATGCTCTCCCGCACACGGAGCCACGGCTTAACGTAAAATCCGATGGACGGCAGCCTTTCCAAGCCCATCGGTGTCCCCTACTGACCATGGGCAGGGTGGGAATTTTGCTGATAATAAATCTCAAAGCTGACCCAGCTGGAACTCGAACCTAGGAGCTACAGATTATGAGCGTGGCGCGCTACCAACTGAGCCACCCCCGCCCCAACAGCTGTTAGGTGAGAAATGGATTAATATTAGGAGACAAATTCCGCCAAGATCATCCAGCTTGTTCTTTACGTGTACAAGGTCCCATCATCGGAGGGGCGGGGGTGGCTCAGGCATTAGGTAGCACGCCAGGCTCATAATCTGCAGTTCCCAGGTTCCCCAGCTGAATCAGCTTTGAGATTTATCTCTGCAAAACTCCCCGCCATACCCTCGGTCAGTAGGGGTCACTGATTGCATTGGAAAGGCCGCCGTTCGTCAGATGGGACGTTCAGCCATGGTCTCGTGGGGGGAGAACCATACCCTGTGCACGTTAAAGAACACGCTGGATGGCCTTGACGGGAGACTACCATCTGTCTCTCAACAGCTGTTACACTGACTACACTCTCCCAATCCTGTCTGAGCCTTCGGGGTCTTTATGACCTGTCCATTTAGCTCATTGTGTGCAAAAAAGGTGCCGCTCAGAAGTAAAACAACCCAACTTATATTTGGTCGGTTCCCATCTGTCGGACGGTGGCGTTTCCAAGCCCACCGTGTCCCCCTTTCGAACCGAGTTAGTCCTACATTTCTTCACTATCGAGCCAAAAACTTTGTCAGAGCTGAATATCAATTGTGGCAAAAGTGAGATTCGAACCAGGGAACTGTCGATTACGAACTTGATACCCTACCAACTAAGCGAACCCCATACCATTCTAATTAATAAAAAATAAAATAAATACCCCCTCAAGCAGCTGCTTGCCACAGAGGTCTGACAGGAGCCTATCAGTTTATATGCCACAGTAGGTCTGTGAGGATGGCAGATCCTCAGCAGAAAAACGTCACATACATCCATGCCTTACCCGGGGCTCGAACCCAGGTCCCGTATATCAATGTAATTTTTCATACGTGAAGAATGCAGTTGGATTTAAAATTCTGAATGTAATTATTCAGTTTTGTAACATTTATTTCTCATAAATCTGATACCACAATTTGAAACCACAATTCATCGATAAAAAAAGAAATGTTATCCCATGCATAAGTAAATATTACGGAATTCAGCATTCAAGTGCAGAATTATGCAAGTTGTTTGCATTCAGATGTTTTGCTGCAAAGCACAAAAAAAAATGTTTGTCATCATCTACAAATAGTAAGGAATGAATCTGTGGACAGCTGCACAATTTCAGAGCTGTCAGAAGCCACTTAAAATGATTTTGAAAACTCCCGAACCTCTTCAGTGACTCATTTGCTTCTATCCTGCCTCGGATGAGAAATTCCCAGGGTCAGGCAGAGGAAGTGTGCAGCCACATTGCTGTAATTTGAGTCGTGTGGCTGCATTCTTTAGCTAAAACAGATAAGATTCCGTAAGACAACAATTCTTCTTTAGGGTTGGGTTCTTATACCTCTTAGTGGCACTTTCTTTGCACACAATGACATAAATGGCCTGGTCACTAGGACCCCGAAGGATCGGAGAAGGTTGGGGGTGGAGACCCACTGGATAGCTGTTAGGAGACACATGATAGCCTCCTATCAAAGCCATCCAGTGTGTTCTTTAACGTGTGATTTCGACAAAGGCTAGATCGTTATGGAAAGAAACCTTGGTAAGAGCATCTCCGAAACAGCGACGCTGGTTCGCTCACGCTATGCAGTTGTTAGTACCTATCAAAGATGGTCTGAAACAGGTGACACTTCGAGCCGTCGATAAGGCATGAGCTGGACATGCCTCATTGATGCCAGAGGTCAGCTCAAGCTATCTCGTCTGGTCAGCAGCAGCAGGAGTGCTACTGTGACTGACATTACCCATAATTTCAATTGTGGTGAAGGACCCAATGTGTCCCAACACACAGTTCATCGTAAGCCCTTGGATATGGGTCTCTGCAGTCGCAAACCCATTCGTGTGTCTATACTCACAGCCATTCACCATCGTCAACGCTTGTAGTGGGCAAGTAATCATTGACGTTGGACCATAGAAGACTGGAAGAGAGTCACGTGGGCAGACGAATCCCGTTTTCTGTTTTACCATGTGGACGGACGAGTTCATGTGCGACATTTATCCACGGAAGCTTTCTCATCTGGATGCACTGTTGGACAGATCCGGGTGGTTGGAGGGAGTGGGATGATCAAGGCAATGTTTTCTTGGGGAACATTGAACCAATTATCCCTGTAGAGCAAACTCTGACAGCTGCCACCTACGTGAACATCGTGGCTGATCAAGTACACCCCTTTATGGCGACTGTATTCCTCGGCGGAGATGGCGTCTTTCAACAAGACGCCATCTCAAGACGCCACACTGCGAAGAAGGTTCAGGAATGGTTCCTAGAACATGATGAGGAATTCCATTTATTGCCATGGCCCCCAAATTCGCCAGACATGAATCCAATCGAGCATTTGTGGTTTGAGTTGGATAAATGGGTACGAGCAACATCACTCCAACCACGTAATTTACAGGAACTGCGGGATCTTCTGTTGCAGTCAGGGTACAGTCGCTCAAAAAAGTATCCGAACACTATGGTTGATTACAGAATTCAGGAAAAATATATGGAGCGTGTACAGCAACTGTACACGCTCCAGTTACCGTTCACAGCAACTGCACACGCTCCAGTTTGCTGTGAACGGTAACTGCACACGCTCAATATTTCCGTGAGTGAGCATACACGATCTAGTATAAAAATAATATGACCACCTACAGTCGCTCAAAAAAATATCCGAACATTATGGTTGATTACAGAATTCAGAAAAAATATCTGGCAATGATTTTTTTAGAAATCAGTGATCTGGCAACCTTTGTGTCACGTGACACGAAGGTTGCCAGATCACTAATTTCTAAAAAAATCGTTGCCAGATGTTTTTTCTGAATTCTGTAATCAACCGTAGTGTTCGGATACTATTTTGAGCGACTGTACGAGCAACATCACTCCAACAACGTAATTTACAGGAAATGCGGGATCTTCTGTTGCAGTCATGGTACCAAATATCAAGCGACACCTACTAACATCTCGTTGAATCTATGTCTCATTGGGTGAGAGCTCTTTTGGCAGTAAGAGGAGGACCCATGCATGTTAAAGAACACGCTGGATGCCTTGACGGGAGGATACCATCTATCTCCCAACAGCTGTTCCAGTGGGTCCCCCTCCTCCGACCTTCTCTGTCTTCGGGGTCCTTATGATCTGGCCATTTAGCCCATTACGTGCAACAAAGTGCAGCTCAGAGGTAAAACGATCCAACCGAACTATAAGCTAAAGTGCACTTATATAGTCAAACGCTGTTGTAGTAAAACAGTTACTGTGAGTGAATAGTCAAATTGAAAGCTCTAGCTTCTTAAATAAGTTGCTGTTTTGCAAAATTGTGAAAATTAATTGAAGATCTCAATTAAACGTATTAAAAGTTTTTTGGGCAATATTCTTATAGAATTTTAAAGACGTTGAATATGTGTGTGAATTTTAAAGATTGAAAACGTGAAACATGTGTTTCACAAGGGGTCCCCAGTAAAAACGTTCTTGAAAGTTAAACTAGATTAAGATTGAAGACATAATAGTTGTATTGAACAGTTCAATTTGTGTAATCATTTATTAATATTTTCGCCAATTCAGAAAAATATATTTTCCCAATTGAGCCACGTTGTTGTTTAATCAATACAGCTTCGTATTTTTTCCCCATTTTATAAATATATAAATAAAATAAATACCCCCTCAAGCAGCTGCTTGCCACAGAGGTCTGACAGGAGCCTGTCAGTTTACATGCCATAATAGAAGGTCTGAGAGGATGGCAGGACTTCAGCAGAAAAACGACACATACATCCATGCCTTACCCGGGACTCTAACCCAGATTCCGTAGATCAGTAGCCAAAACCTAACGAAAATTGTTGAAAGTTGAGACATAGATCTGACTGAGATCTTTAAATTATCTTGTATCTTTTTTCGCAAAATGCTCTAATAAAAAGTTATACAACTTCGTATTTCCTTTTTAACATTCATAACAGTAAACTGTTCATGTTTCAGTGGCCTTTGTATGTTTTCATTATTTAAGTGTCAGATATGGCAACTTGTGGAAATAATCGTCTGCAACAATTCGACAAAATTTTGCTCATAATGTGGAAAAGAAAAAAGTTTTGAGGTTTTCATTATTCACCTACGATGCGTGTAAAGACTAACGTTTTCTAAAGCTACAAAGCCTCCAATAGCTAATCAACTTTAAGTATGGGCCCAAAAGAAATTATGTTTCTCAACCGTGACATCACTACAGATGGCGGATTTTTCAAACCAGACCATATACAATCTGTAGTTAGATGTTTTGTTCATTTTTCTGATTATTAATTTCTCTTGGATTTATCTTTTAAAGTGGGCTTTTTCTTTCCGCTGAAAAATTGAAGTACCAGTCAATGCTGAAGTCTTTCAGTTGCAAATCTAAAATTAACAACGTTGCTTTTTGCCAGTTTTTCCTATTTCCTCAATTTGAAGAATTTTCTTTGTATCTTTTAAATAACTGCTTTGATTTTATAATTCATTGATCAAGCGATTCAGTAATTTAGCATATATTATAAATATATCTATTGTAAGAAACCTCATAGAGCAGCCATATAATTTATAGTACATTTGCGTTGTCTTATATTTTGAAGGATATTCATATATTTTAGGGCGTTGTCCTATATTTTGAAGGACATTCATATATTTTAGGGCGCTGTCCTATATTTTGAAGGACATTCATATTTTTAGGGCGTTGTCCTGTATTTTGAAGGACATTCATATATTTTAGGACATTGTCTTATATTTTGAAGGACATTCATATATTTTAGGACATTGTCTTACATTTTGAAGGACATTCATATATTTTAGGACATTGTCTTATATTTTGAAGGACATTCATATATTTTAGGGTGTTGTCCTATATTTTGAAGGACATTCATATATTTTAGGGTGTTGTCCTATATTTTGAAGGACATTCATATATTTTAGGGTGTTGTCTAATATTTTAAAGGACAGTCCTATAAATTTAATGCATTGTCCTAAATTTTAAAAGAACAGTCCTATATTTTAATGGACACTATTTTAGGGTGAATATATTTAGGGTGTTGCCCTATATTTTAAAGGACAGTTCTATATTTTAAAATGCTGTCCTACATTTTAGGTTGTTGTCCTATATTTTGAAGGATACTCATATTTTAGGGCGTTGTCCTATACATTTATAAAATTAAAAAAAAAAATTTTTTTTGTTCTCTCTTCAAAAGTCTTGTATTTTTTTTACTGCGACATATAGGACAGAGAAGAATCCTAAAAGGCTACTCCTAGCTTTTACAGGCTTTCTCATACAAGGACATGCCCTACTAAGACCGAAGTCACTGCTGACCACTGCCTCAATTAGAGCAAACACACAAAGTTTGCGTTGCTGGAACAGTGACCAGCTCCCAAATCATTTTGCCAGTTAAGGTTGCCTATATAAGGGAGGATGATTTTTGATACCAAATGAAAAGAATTCTATCTTACCACTGATTTCGATAAATTTTTCTTATTGTTGGTGTGGTTAGGGAATTAATAACACAGAACTATAATATTTGTAATTCGTAATTATTTAGTCGTACTAAATTATTAAGCCGTCCCATGGCCGAGTGGTTAGCGCGCTTGGCTACTGATCTAAGAGACCTGGGTTCGAGCCCCGGGTAAGGCATGGCTGTCTGTGTCGTTTCTCTGCTGAGGTCCTGCCATCCTCTCAGACCTTCTACTCTGGCATATAAATTGACAGGCTCCTGTCAGACCTCTGTGGCAAGCAGCTGCTTGAGGAGGTATTTATTTATTTTATTTACTAAATTATTAAACCATTCTTGAAATAGTGTAATCGTTGACAAATTAAAAGTTACTTTATTGATAGGTTTGTCGTTTTCTAAGTTTCTGATTAACGTTTTGCTTTTTCAATAAAATCAATATATGCATTTCAGTAGCAAAGACTCAGGATGTGTCTTGTAGACATTGAACTCATGAAATAATAAGCTGGGGGAAAAAAATCTTTTTTGCCGTGAGTCCCACTCACGGCAAAAATAATTTTTTTTAAGCTTATTATTTCATAATATATGTATATCATTTGTTTTATTTTGAAAACTTTAAGGATATTTACCACTTTTCGAGGATGACTTTGCTAGACATGTCATAAAATTAATAGCATGATGACAAAAAATAACGAACAAAAAACGTTTATCACAAAAATTGTCAGAAAATACATTTTTCAGGAAGAAAAATGGTGACCGTACCTATCTGCTTGATTTTTCTTCAGTTAAAATGACTCTCCAGTGAGGGATAACTGTAATGTCCAAAACAGTGTTTTGGTAGAAGTGCACTTTACGGTCCCTGCCGTCATCTTTTTTCCATGCAACGTAAAGAAATGGAACTTTTCGAACGAACATTAAGATTAAATTACACTTCAAAACATTTCTATGTTTATTTACTTAGATAGCTTCAAAAGCAAGTGGTCAAAGAATTTTTGGTATTACGAGCAGAAGTGTGAATAAATATTTAATATTGTCGATTATTTCTTAGAGCAAAATATTACCGTAACTAATTTTATTTTGCTAAATAAATAGCAAAAATTGTTTTGTTCAAATATATAATGAAGGAAAACTAAGTGAAAAAAAAAAAACTTCATTGGTGATTGCTGCTAAAGTTAGTTAGATAATCAAAGGGACCTGGGTTCGAGCTCAGGGTAAGTCGTGTATGCTTGTATTTTCTTTCTCCTAAGGTCCTCCTGTCCTCACAGAATATGTGACTCACTATACATATGAACCTACAGGCTCCTGTCAGATCTCTGTGGAAAGCAACTGCTTGAGGAGGTATTTTTTTATGTACCAAACTAAGGGACTCTTAACTACAGTATCCTTCGACCGTAGATGTATGGTTTCAGGCAGTACCGGCCAAAACGATCGTACACACTTCCGATGTCACTAACGTCTATGTTTGGCCAATCCGGCCCGTACTTGAGAATCAATGGGGCAGGGGTGGCTTAGTCGATAGCTCGCCAGGCTAATAATTTGCAGTTCCCAGGTTCGAGTCCCGACTGGGTCATCGTTGAGATTTATCTTCGCAAAAAAAATTTTCCTCGGTTAGTATGGGATATTGATAAGGCTTGAAAAGAAAATGCTACCGTCCGTCGGATGCGACGTTAAGCCATGGCTCAGTGTGCGGGAGAGTCATTATGTGTACGTTAAAGAACACGTTGATGACCATGACGGAGGACTTTTATCTGGACCTTAACAGCTGGCTCTGAGGGTCGTTGTGACCTTGCCATTTAACTCATTTTGCGCAAAAAAGTGCCCCTCTGAGGTAAAGCAACCCAACAACTTGAGAATCAAACAGACGCTTTATTCATAAAAAGTGTGAATCATTTTTTACGAAAATATTTCTTCTTTCCCACGTTCAATAACAAACCTATGAGAGATGTTTTATTTAATGAGGATTGCTACTTCCTGCCCGCGTTTAGAATAAATAGGTCTGGTGCAAGTATCTCATTATTAAGTTAGGACATATTTATGAATATTAATTCAACCTTAATTTCGCCACCAGGGATCGCTTTGTAAAGGAATGTAGAACGAGTACGTGTTGAAATATCCGTAACCGCAAAGGAAACGCCTCAATTGCTGCATTTCGAACGACGATATTTATATTTACTCGTAAAATTAATTTAACTCTGTTGAAAAAGAACATTACTTCACTCCTTTTGATTATTTCGTTTAGTACTAACATTGCAGAATCGCAAAGTAGTAAACAGGTATAGTAAGCTATAAAGGCGATGCTATTAAAATTTTATGCTGTCTTTAAGACTAGCAAAAATATGGTATGTATTCCATGTTCAATAATTTCTTTAGATGCGTTTTAATAAAGGATATCGCTTAAGTACTTAGAGGCTATTTTAATCCAATCTTCTGACTTTTATTTGCAGTTGCATTTTAGTAGTTAGAAGTTTTAATTTATTTGCAACTAAGGTTTTCTTGGAATTCTTTCGCATAGAGTGATTTCTTACTGTTTCCAAAGCAATGATTTTTGGTTTAAAACGCCTTGTCATTTAAGTAAGCTAAAGTTTGTTAATCCTTAACAATGACAAAGCATTTCAATGTATAATTCGACTAAAGGTTTTCAACTACTTTTTCTTTATGTTGAAAAAATAAATATCGAACGTCATTGTTTACAGTACTGAGAGGAACATAATCTAAGGGAAAAAAATCAATATTAATTATTTAGGTAATGGTGCAACTTTCCGTAGTTTGGTATAATATTTCATACAGTACATATGGAACATAATATATTTGAATGTATTCCGCCGTTTTTTCTGATGCGTTAGTCGAATAAATAATAGTCACTTTTGTTGATGAAATAAAAAAATAGATCGATATAATTTGTTAAGAGTAGTGTAAATAACTCACTGAATTGTAGTGAAGTTTTAATAAAGCGTAAAATGTAACTTCAGTAAATTAGTAGGATTAAGATTTACTTAGTTCTGATGTTTTTATATATGCGGAAGGTGATTTATTGTTCAAAAGTATAAAGGATAAAAATTGAAATGATAAATATTAAACCAAATGTTCATCCTTTATTGAGTAATGTAAAAGCAACTTCAGTAGCATTCTTTGCAATTTTAATGTTATTAATCACAGCCTATTGGTTTACATACGAAAGCAACGTCGTGGAGAAACTACTTAACTGCCATTAAAATAGATTCATGTTTGATAAACACAAATTCGTATCGAAATTCCATAATTTTAAAAATAGTGCAATTAAGGAAAAATAGGTCGCACTAAGTGAAATACTAAGTTAAATAAAGTATATATATATATATTCCTTCAGTATATGATTTATTTACAGAATTATGAATTTAAAAGTAAGCTATGCACATGACGCAGCAATTATTTGGGTAACGATATAATAAAAAAAAAAGCACACTGATATTGAAATGAACTTCAAAAATTCTGTGTATGGTTAGTTTTAACACATTGTGAGTAAATTACTTGAATCTAGGTATTTTTTAATCATCGGACCCGAAGGCTCAGAGAAGGTTGGGGAAGGCTACCCACTGGAACAGCTGTTGGAAGATAGTAGCCTCCCGTCAGGGGTTGGGTTGTTTTACCTCTGAGCGGCACTTTTTTCACACCATGGGCTAAAAAACCAGGTCACAAGGACCCCAAAGGCTCAGAGAATGTTGGGGGAGGGGACATACTGAAACAGCTGTTGGGAGACAGATGGTAGCCTCCCGTAAAAACCATCCAGCATGTTCTTTAACGTGCACAGGGTATGGCTCTCCCGCACACAGCGCCACGGCTTAACGTCCCATCTGACAGACAGCGACCTTTCCAAGCCCATCGGTGTCCCCTACTGACCGTGGGCAGAGCGGGTAGTTTTGCAGAGATAAATCTCAATGCTGACCCAGCTGGGACTCAAACCTGGGAACTGCAGATTACGAGCTTAGTGCACTACCGACTGAGCCCCCCCCCCCCTCCTGTCAGCACTCCAGCGTGTTCTTTGACGTGTACTGGGTACATAGTGCCAAGGCTTAACCTCCCATCCGACAGACAGTGGCCTTTTCAAACCCAACGGTGTCTCCTACTGGCTGTGAACAGAGAGTTTTGCGGAGAGAACTCTGACCCAGCTGGGACTTGAATCTAGGAACTTCAGATTACGAGCCATCCCCGCCCCCATAATCATTAAGTCTTGCGACCGAAATCAGGCATGTTTTCGCAAACGATGGGTTGTTTTACCTCTGAGCAGTGCACGATAGGCTAAAGGAACACGTTATAAGGATCCAGAAGGCTCAGAGAAGGTCGGGGAAGGGGAGCCACTGCAACAGCTGTTAGGCGACAGATAGTAGCCTCCCGTCAAGGCCATCTAGAATGTTCTTTAACGTGCACAGGGTATGGCTCTCTCCCGCACACGGAAACACGATTTAACATCCCATCCGACAGACGACGGTCTTTTCAAGACGATCAGTGCCCTCTACTGACCTAGGACAGGGTGGGGGGTATAGCGGAGATAATTCTCAACGCTGTCCAGGTAGGACTCGAACCTGGGAACTGCAGATTATGAGTCCGGCACACTCTCGAATGACCAACCATTGCCTTAATAAACGATCGACAAGCTCTCTATTGTGGGATGGAGGAGCGGGTCCCGAAGGACTCGCCCCTCCTTGGGGAAAATCTCCTGCTCCGTTTGCACAACACTACTTAAATTAAAATTCAATATTAAAAAAGCTTACATGAGAAAGGGGACACTGAAAAGCAAAAGAGAGGTCACCGTCCGTTCGATGAGACATTAAACTGTAGCACCGTGTGCAGGAGAGCAAGATCCTGTACATCGTAAAAACACGCAGGATGGCAGAGTTTGTAAGTTGCCTTTGTAAGATTTTTAATTGCGATAATATTTTTGTATCATATGATTTCCTGTTACTGACATATTCCATATTTGTAAATAAATATTTAAATAGATCATTCATGCCTCCTGTTTTAAATTTACAATAATATGGAACAACTCCCAAGTAATTTGATTAATAAGCATACTCAAGAGATAAAGCCATATAAAAAGGTTGGGTTGGGTTGTTTTACCTCTGAGAGGCACTTTTTTGCACACCATGCGCTAAATGGCCAGACCACATGGACCCCAAAGGCTCAGATAAGGTTGGGGGAGTTGACCCACTGGAACAGCTGTTGGGAAACAGATGGTAGCTTCCCGTCAAGGCCATCCAGCGTGTTTTTTAACGTGCACAGGGTATAGCTCTCCCGCACACGGGGCCTCGGCTTTACGACCCATCCGACGGACGGCGTCATTTCCAAGCCATCATCGCCTGCCCTACTGACCGTGGGCAGGGCGATGAGTTTTGCGGAGATAAGTCTCAACGCTGACACAGCTGGGACTCGAACCTGGGAACTGCAGATTACGAGCCCATATAAAAAGGAACTGGAGCACTATCCACCTGACTAGATTCAACATTTTAGGTTTTCTTCATAAAATCTCGTCAACAATTCTAAGTCTTTTGAGTTTCTTGCCCCCTCCCCACTTTGATTTTTTTTAATATATATTCGGGTCTAAATTTCATCGTTTGTAATATTTAAAATTTTGCAATTTTCTAATTTTCTCACCATTAAAGGGCGCAGTTTTAGCTATTGGAGATTCGAAATGTTCGAATTGTAAATTTCGTCAATACTTATCCAATCCAAGAAGAAATCTGTAAAAACAAAAAAAATTTGGAATACACAAAACAAAGTGAAACTCTTTTGTCGTTTTTTTTTTTTAAACAAGATATAAAAGTATAAACTTACTTAGAGTATGTATTCGTAGACTATCAGTAGAAATGCTCTTATGAGATTTTTTTTTTGGAAAAACGAAATTCCTGTTATGAAACGGATATAGAACATTTTACAAAACTAAGTAAATGTTACTATGCGAAAAAAATTGCGGAATTTGGTGAATTTCATTATCGAAACTCCTTGCTTAGGTAGTATTAATGACTTCTTATCGCAAACAAGCCCAATTGTAAGCGAAACTGCCACATAGAAAAATGAGAAGAGTTATAATAAGTCAGGGAAAGGCAGAAGAAAACAACCTTTCTTGTTGGACTGCTCGTGTGCTCCTGTCTTGCCGTAGAACTAATCTAAGCCGTTTGCAATCACGTACCTGTGGTGTAGTGGTTATCACATCCGCCTAACACGCGGAAGGTCCCAGGTTCGAGCCCTGGCAGGTACAGAAATATTTTTTTTAATTCAAGATTCGAGTTAATTACGTCGTAATTTAATGCATTATATAATAATACCGATCATCATACTCTACCTTATCTTTTAATACTGATCTTCCGGAAATTACTTACTTAACTGTTGGTCACGGTTTGGTCCTACAAACGCAACTAACAAAATGTAGATTGTCTAAACCAGACGTGTCCAACCTTTTGACTTCCCTGGGCTACATTGAGTGAAGATGAATTGTTTTGGGTCGCACATAAAATATATAATATAGTTAATATACATGAATAATAAAATTTAATTTATTTTTCTTATGTTTTTTATTATAAAATTAAAAAAAGGGCAATATAAAACTAGTGGGATATCAAAAACTCGCTGAAAATTACATAATCATGTCGAAAGCTTATGTCGTAAACACGTAAACTTTACGAGTTTGTGGGCCGCATTACTAGTTGTCCAGGGCCGCGGGTTGGACACGCCTGGTCTAAACGTTTTAACTTTTTTATCCAATTGTTTATATGTTGAAAATAACGATACATGAATCTAATAAGAATCGCTATTAATAAGAAGTGTGTGAATCTGTATATATTGTCACTTCTTTGCTTCGCAAACAGCTGTTGTCTGTAACACTGTGAATGAAGTTGCTTAAAGAAACCTTATTACAACAATTATAGGCTGTGCATTTGTTCAATTATTGTCAAAATATACAAAGATAGTAAATAAAGGGATGTCTTTTTTTTATTATTGTTTAAATGACTTCATTTTTTCTCCCATTTTAAATAATCAATTTGTCATTAAGCAAATTATACACTATTGAAACATTTTAAAAACCTTTTTTTTTTGTTAAATAAAGTGGGTAAGTACATAATGGTTTTGCTTGTTTTAATTTTTGCTTTTTCGTTTTTTTCTCTTTCGTTAGATTAATATTGTTTTTGTGTACAGACGAAATTTAAAAGCATAATCAGATGAGTGCTTAATGCGGTAGTGAGGCAGAGAATTTTATAAACATGCTTTGGAACAAAAAAGTAATGAATTTTTACCACATATTTGTAGTTTCGTCACAAATGTATAAATTATTATTTTCTGTTCCTCCCACTGTTAATAACAGTCACTTATCAAACAGAGCATTGTGTTGCCTCTCAGACGATCATTTATTCTTTAGGGCTGTAATCATAATCCCTAATTTCTACGTATGCAGCTGTAAGGGCTGTCTGCCTTTTGTAAGAACTTGTAAAAAAGTAAGGTGAATTGGGTTGGGTTGTTTTACCTCTGAGCGGCACTTTTTTGCACACCATGGGCTAAATGGCCAGGTCACAAGGACCCCGAAGGCTCAGAGAAGGTTGGGGGAGGGGACCCACTGGAACAGCTGTTGGGAGACAGATGGTAGCCTCCCGTCAAGGCCATCCAGCGTGTTCTTTAACGTGCACAGGGTATGGCTCTCCCGCACACGGGGACACGGCTTAACGTCCCATCCGACGGACGGCGGCCTTTCCAAGCCCATCGGTGTCCCCTACTGAACGTGGGCAGGGCGAGGAGTTTTGCGGAGATAAATCTCAACGCTGACCCAGCTGGAACTCGAACCTGGGAACTACAGATTACGGGCCTGGCGCGCTACCGGCTGAGCCACCCCCGGCCCCAAGTAAGGTGAAAATAAACATGTTGTTTACTTCAAAAAATAATAAGAAGAATATACTTCGTACTTAGGCAAAAGTACAAGGAATTATGGATATTACATAGTTCTTTAACGATCTAATGTTTCATTTTAACGTTGATCTGTTTGTAAACACTCAGTATAACTGATATACAGAACCAAGGCTGAATAGAAGGATAAATTGGCCAGATTTTCAAACTCAGAAGTGGGAGATTTCAATTATTGTCCTGCTCTTTGGAAGGTGAAAGCGAGACACATATGTTTTAAAAAATCTTGTAGAAGTTGCCATATTTTTTCAATGAAAAAAAAAAGGTGTCATTTTAAATGAGTATTGTTGTGTGTTTAGACTCTCAACGAAACTTTTCTGATTTTTATTTTAAATAATAAAAATTGTTGATTAAGATTAAATACAAATAATAGAAGTATATGATTAAAGTATGTAAACTTTCGCGACAAGCGAACTACAGCACATTGAAATTGGTCGACACGGTGAGAAGTTAGATACGCTTTACAAACGTCTTAAAACAAACACATAAAAAAATATATGCAAACAGAAATCAGTTCATTAAATACTTTTTAGGGGAAACAAATGAGAGTTGACATTCTTGGGATTCGAATCCAGGTCTCACATTACATGTCAGGTATTCTAACATTTTTGCCGAAAAAAATTAGTTTTGTCGATGCGTGAGATTCGAACCCACGTCTTCCAGTTTCATGCCAGGTATTCTAACACTTTTGCGGAAAAAATTAGTTTTGCAGATGCGTGAGATTCGAACCCACGTCTTCCAGTTCCATGCCAGGTATTCTAACACTTTTGCGGAAAAAATTAGTTTTGTCAATGCGTGAGATTCGAACCCACGTCTTCCAGTTAGTTGCCAGGTATTCTAAGCGAGTTCGTTACTTATCCGCTAAGAGCCGGTGCTGATTTAAAATACCCGTCACGTAACTAGTAGCCGTGGGTTCGAATCTCACGCATCGGCAAAATTAAGTGTTTCTTTAATTCCATGCCAACAAGTAATCTGTGCATTTGCTACTGATTAATTGTTCCAAATAAACCTATACCTCATTTTTTTTTGGCGAAAATGAAATAATATTTCTTAATTTTCACTGAGTCCGTCCCATGGCCGAGTGGTTAGCGCGCTTGGCTACTGATCTAAGGGACCTGGGTTCGAGCCCTGGGTAAGGCATGGCTGTTTGTGTCGTTTTTCTGCTGAGGGCTGCCATCCTCTCAGAGCTTCTACTCTGGCATATAAACTGACAGGCTCCTGTCAGACCTTTGTGGCAAGCAGCTGCTTGAAGGGATATTTATTATTTTTTTTTAAATTAATTTTCACTGTTAGCTGTTTCAGAATATTTCCTGACCCAGTGATGGGGTAAACTGATCAAAGAGCAAACTTCCACTGATACGATTCTTTTTTTTTTCGATAAAAGAGCAAAAGGGGCATCTAACATTTTTTTTATCTGTAGGGAAAGGTCTGCATCAACTGATGGTTAAAAAAATAATAATAAATACCCCCTCAACCAGCTGCTTGCCACAGAGGTCTGACAGGAGCCTGTCAGTTTATATGCCATAGTAAAAGGTCTGTGAGGATGACAGGACCTCAGCAGAAAACAACACAAACGTCCATGCCTTATCCGGGTCTCGAACCCAGGTCCCTTTGATCAGTAGCCAAGCACGCTAACCACTCGGCCACTTAGAAATTGAAAAAAAGGCAGGTAAAAATATAAATCGTACTAGCTATATGAGCTCTTTATAATTTACAAGTTTTAATTAAGTAACAGCCGTCCCGTGGCCGAGTGATTAGCTCGCTTGGCTACTGATCTAAGGGATCTGGGTTCGAACCCCGGATTAAGGTATGGACGTTTGTGTTGTTTTTCTGCTGAGGTCCTGCCATCTTCACAGACCTACTATGGCATATAAACTGACAGGCTCTTGTCAGACCTCTGTGGTAAGCAGCTGCTTGAGGGGGTATTTATTTATTTATTTATTATTAATTAACACAGTGCCCTATTTTTTATAGGAGATTTATTCTCAGGCATATACCCAGGCATACTTTCGTGGAGGGAGGGGGGCGTGCTCCGAGAATTTAGTATCAGGAGGATTCGAGAATAAGATTTCAGTAGAGTTTCCTTATTATTAAAATATCCACCGGACAGGAAAGATTGAAATAATATTCTATATGGAATAAAATTTTTAATGTCGGATATACACTATGGGTTGGGTTGTTTTACTCTGAGCGGCACTCTTTTTTCAACAATGGGCTAAATACTCCAGGTCACAAGGACCCCGAGGGCTCAGAGAAGGTTGAGGGGATATGCTGGACAGCAGTTGGGAGGCAGAGTGTAGCCTCTTGTCAGGGCCATACAGTGTGTTCCTTAATATGCACAGGGTATGTCTCTCCCACACACGGTGCCAAGGCTTAATATCCCATCCGACGGATGGCAGCCTTTTCCAGCCCATCGGTGTCCCCTACTGACCGTGGACAGGGAGTTTTGCGGAGATAAATCTCAACGATGACCAAGCTGGGACTCGAACCCGGGAACTGCAGCTATGAGCCTGGAACGCTACCGATTGGGTCCTGCTGCCCCTGGGTGTAAGAGACATACTCTGTGCACATGAAAGAAAACACGCTGAATGGACCTGACGGGAGGCTTTCAATCTGTCTTCTAACAGCTGTCCAGCTGGCCCCCAACCTCCGTGACTTTGGGGTTTTTCCTCTTTTTTTTATGATTTCGGGCATCTACAGCGTTATACAGACCCGGATGTAGAAAAAAATTCTGGGGAGGGGTGTGTATATATATATACAATATATATATTTCGGCTAAACAAAAAAAAGCCACAAGTTAAAGTCATATTGCACACTCAGTATCTTCAATAATAAGTTTTTTTATGGGAATCAGAATGAATATAAAGATCTAAATCAAGCATCTCTAAATCTTAAATTTCATCCATATTTATTCAATACTTAAAGAGTTATCTCAACTGGAACATTTAGCGTTACCCACCTTAAAATGGGGGTGGGGATGGATCCGTCTGTAGCCTTAATCTGAAGTTTCCAGGTTCGAGCCCCAGCTGGGCCAGCATTCAGATATAACGCTGCAAAACTTCCCGCCCTGCCTACTGTCAGTAGTGGACACTGATCGGCTTGGAAAGGCCGCCATCCGTGGTATGGAATGTTAAGCCGTGGATCCGTGTGCGAGAGTGCCATATCCTGTGCACTTTAAAGAACACTCTGGATGGCCTTGACGGGAGACTACCATCTGTCTCGTAACAGCTCTTCGAATGGGTCCCTTCTCCCAACCTTCTCTGAGCCTTCGGGGTCCTTGTGACCTGGCCATTTAGCCCAGTGTGGGCAAAAAGTGCCAGTCTGAGGTAAAACAATCCACCGCAAAATGGGCCAAGGATTATCTCAGACGGTAGTGCGATTCTTGCCTGATGTTCGAGTCCTCACTGTTTTTGCAATCAGGGTTGAGTTGTATCTCTGGACAGTATTTTAATTTTTTTGAACACAATGGGCTAAATGGGCAGGTCTCAGTGACCACTAAGGCTCAGAAAAGATTATAGGGAGGAAACACAATGGACAGCTGTTAGGATGTGTTGGGTTGTTTTTCCTCTGAGCGGCACTTTTTTGCACACCATTGGCTAAATAGCCAGGTCACAAGAACCCCAAAGGCTCAGGTAAAGTTGGGGAGAGGGGACCCACTGGAACAGCTTTTAGAAGACATATGGTAGCCTCCCGTCAAGGCCATCCATCGTGTTCTTTAACGTGCACAGGGTATGGCTCTCCCGCACACGGCCACGGCTTAACGTCCCATCCAACGGACGGTGGCCTCTGCAAGCCCATTGTGTCTCCTACTGACCGTGGGTAAGGCGGAGCGTTTTGCAGAGATAAATCTCAACGCTGACCCAGCTGAGACTCGAACCTGGGAACTGACAGATTACGAGCCTGGCGCGCTACCGGCTGAGCCACCCCCGCCCCGAGAGCGGGAGAGATTTTCAGTTCGTTACTCATTCGATATTTTTCGTGCGACTCTTTAAAAGTATAGAATATCTTCTTATATCTTATTCTTAATTATATATATATAATTATTATATTTATTATTATCTTATTCTTATATCTTAGTGGCTTCTCACTATGTTTGGGTTCAACAGGCCTGTTTCTGTGGATAACACAGCAATTCTGTAACGATTTCAGAAGAATCTTTACAGATATATTTTCTCTTTTGGGAAGTAGGGCAAGCCCCCCTCTTTTCTCTCCCCGATATCCTTCTCCCCCGAGTTGCTAATGAAGGGGCTAGTACCAAGCGGCCTTGGCACATCACCACGTCTATCCCGAATAACATTTCTTTTTCAAGCAATCTTTACGAGTTATAAGAAATGCTTCTACATGACAGTTAGGCCACACTCAGCAATTTATCTTGCAGTTTGCTGTACAGTCAGTTCCCGCTAGGTGTCAAATCTCTCGTTAAGGTCACACGGAATTGACATTTTGCACGTGGTCTTCATGTTGACACGTGTTGCTTTTCGCCCACATTTTTGGGAAAGAAAGGAATGTCTGGTTTTTAAAAGAAATAAAAATGTCTTGCAGTGAGCCTCACAACTAAAGTTGAAGGGAAAAAAAATTATCCCTCAAGCAGCTGCTTGCCTAAGAGGTCTGACTTGTTGCTGTTTTAGCTCTGAGGCTGAGAGGCAATTTTTTGCACACAGTGCGGCAAATGGCCAAGTCACAAGGACCCCAAGAGCTCAGCGAAGGTTGGAGGAAAGGAACCCACTAGAACAGCTGTAAAGACCTCCAATCATCCAGCGTTTTTTTTAATGCACGTGTAGCTCTCATGAACACGACAGGACAACGGCTCAACATTCCGTTTGAGAGTCGTGACGGGGGTGATTTAGTCGGCAGCTCCCATGCTCGTGTTCTGCAGTTCCTAGGTTCGAGTTCCACCTAGGCCAGCGTTAAGATTTATCTCCCCAAAATCCCCACGATCAGTAAGAGGACTTTGAAATGGCCTCCCTCCATTGGGGAACAAAGGGGACTTTTGAGTCATGGGACTTTGAAAGGTCGTCCTCCTTTGGGTTTTTTTACCTTTGAGCGGCACTTTTTTGCACACAGTGGGCTAAATGGCTAGGTCACAAGAATCCTGAACTCTCAGAGAAGGTTGGGGGAGGGGACAGCTGTTGAAAGACTGGTGGTAGCCTCCCGTCAAGGTCATTTAGCGTCTTCTTTAACGTGTACAGGGTATAGCTCTCCAGCACACGGAGCTATGGCTTAATGTCCCATACGACGGACAGCAGACTTTCCAAGCCCATCGGTGTCCTCTACTGACCATGGTCAGGACAGCGAGTTTTGCAGAGATAATTTCAACGCTGGACAGGTGGGACTCGAACTTGCAGATTACGAGCTTGGCGCGCTACCGACTGAGTCCCCCCATCCACAAGCCGCCATTCGTCGGATAGGTCGTTAAGCAGTGGCTCAATGTGCGGGAGGCTTCCATCTGTCACCTAACAGCGGTCTAGTGGACCCTTTCCTCCATCCTTCTCTGAGGGGGCGGAGGTGGCTCAGTCAGTAGCGCGCCAGGCTCGTAATCTGCAGTTCCCAGGTACTCCCCGCCCTGCCCACGGTCAATAGGAGACACCGATAGGCTTGGAAAGGCCGCCGTCTATCGGATGGGACGTTAAGCCATGGCTCCGTGTGTGGGAGAGCCATACCCTGTGCACGTTAAAGAAACGCTGGATGGCCTTAACGGGAAGCTACCATCTGGCTCCCAACAGCTATTCCAGTGGGTCCCTTCCCCCCAGCATTCTCTGAACCTTCGGGGTCCTTGTGACCTGGCCATTTAGCCCATGGTGTGCAAAAAAATGCCGCTCAGAGGTGAAACAACACAACACAACAAGGAGGGACTGCAATTACAAGCCAGGTACCCCAATCGTAACGGTGGCGCAGCATTTATTCGAGCCGAGGAACTGCAATTACAAGCCTGGTGCCCCACCGATTGAGCCAGCATTCTCCCCACATCTCTGAAGCCGAGCGGGATATGAGCGTACAACTTAAATCTTTGAAAGCTCGAAACGATAAACTGTTCAAGAATATGCTTCAAAGATTTTAGCGAAATGCCGAGTTAACTGAGTTAGAGTAAAAAAAAATAACAGTAAAGTAGTTGCAGTTGGCTAAAATGTGGAAATTGGGGCATGGCTACCTTATATTTTTAATCTAGAATCACGGAAGTATAAATGTTAAATAAGACTCAGCAAGCGATAAAATTATCAGGAAAATTTAGTTTTCTAAACGACCAAAAAGACAATGTTGCTTTCAAAAAGACAAATTTTTTTTTATGATTACAAGAAATAAAAGTTCCTCTATAATAAACAGATTGGAATTCCAAAAAAAAGAAGTTATTTAGGTATGTAACCAATACAAATCTTATGTAAATACACTAGTTTCCATAAATAAAGGAAAATCCCTAACTCAATGGGAAGATAACGTCAAAGCTCTATAATTTCTAAAATAATTTTTTTTTGCTTTGAAAAATGTGATTGCAGATAAATATCTCAATCAAATAAATCAATATCTCGATTTTCAACAATATTCGTTCAGTATTTAATGAGTTATGGAAGTTTGAATATTTAACTATAACAATGCCAGTCTTAGGAAACTTATACAAAACTGAAGAAAGTGAAAGAATTCTTTACACAAAGTTCTAAAATGCAAACTTATTTTATTAAACATTTCGATACAATACTTATTACTAAGTTTTAATTAACTTCTGAAGTCAATTTTAGTGGCCGGCATTGTTATCGCTAAATATTCAAACTTCCATAACTCATTAAATACTGAACGAATATTGTTGAAAATCCAGATATTGATTTATTTGATTGAGATCTTTATCTGCAATCACATTTCTCAAAACAAAAAACTTATTTTAGATGTTACAGAGCTTTGACGTTAGTTTTTTTTCCATTGACATTAACATATTATTTTCCTTAATTTATGGAAACCGGTGTAGATAGATACTCGGACACACAGATAGTGAATATAAGATATGTTACCGCTAAAGTGCAGAAATCAGTTATTCTACAGATTATCTAGATATTGTGCAGATTACTAGGGTGATCCGTTAACGTGCGGAAAATTGTTTCATTTCTCAAATTACCTAGGTAATCTGCAAATTACCTGGATAATCTGCACATTACCTACTAGGCACTCGTTAAAGTGAAAATAAGATCTTTGCTGGAACAACAGGAACGTTTCTGTACGCTTAAATTAACATAATGTTATTTATCTAGTGTCCGAGAGTAGAGTTGAAACCAGGGTCATCCCTCTGTCAACATGAATCAGTCGTCCGAATTATAAAAAACGCCCCCAAAATGAGCAGGCCAAGTGAGAACGAATCATTTTAGTGATTCGTTATCAAGAATGAATCACTTTACCGATTCGTTCTCACTTGGCCTCCGCTCATCCGGGCGTTTTTTATAATGCGGACGAGTGAATCACCTGACACGAAGATTCATATTCAAGAGATTCACCACTATGAGAGAAAGAAACTTTTGAACTTTAACGATACGGAAGCCGTTAATGTGCACATTACCTAGGTAAAATGCGGAAAACTCTTGATTCCGCACGTTAACGGAGCAAATCAGTTAATCTGCAGATTAGCTAGGTAATGTGCACATTAACGGCTTTCGAGCTTTAGCGGTAACAAATACATTAACAGGTCACTTTTATTAATAAGCTATTATTGTTCATTACTACGGTGACCATTTTTTTTTTGAAAGAAAACATGGGACAGTTATTGAAAATTATATTTTCTAGGAATTTTTGTAGTTAATTTTATTTGTTCGTCAAATTTTGTCATGATACTACTAATTTATTGTGCCACGTCTAGAAATTATGAACTCATATAACTTCACTACAAGTTTTAGCGGCAGATGATAGATGCCAGTTTGTTAACTCCTAACCTTGTTTCATGGTCGAAATATTCTATGCTTCCTGTTACTTGTCAATCCTTGGCGGGAGATTTTTCCAGTACTATTTATACTTATACACGAGCACAAGAATTTAAACAATTTATAGCAACTGTGCAAAAACTCTGGCATTTTGACCCAAATAAAATTTCTTCTGGCGCACGAGGCATTCAGAAATTGCTAGACAATTTTTCAAACTAAAAATGTTCTACTTTCAACAAATAGTAAAAATAGTAAATCTAGAACTGAAATTTGATCCCTTTTCCGTAAGGAAATATGCTGGAGATACAACTAAGATTACGTTGTCTGTATGCTTGGGTCTTGCCTTCCTCACAGATCTCTCTATGTAGCGTATAAACTGATTGGCTTCTATCAGACTTTGTGGCAAGCAGCTGCTTGAGGGATAATTTATTAGTTTTATTATAATTAAGGCTTCTCCAGGTGTCACGGGGAACGCTTGGCAAGTTATTAAACTTGTTACAATTTCACGAATTTTTCTTGTTTCAATGCCTTTTTTATGTTGTTAAATGTTTTTAATTTAATTATTTGTTAAATGAAAAATTTTTATAACCTCTCAAATGGAGGATAAATGTTATACTGCAATGGAAATCCAGTGTCTTTCCCCCCTCCACTTTCAAGCGTCAGTTTTTTTTTTTGTGTTTGTGTACATTAAGGAAAAGGCCAAGTCTGAAATACCCCCAAAATGTCAAGGCTGTATGAAAAACAATAAATATCCCCTCAAGCAGCTGCTTGTCACAGAGGTCTAACAGGAACCTGTTAGTTTATACGCCATAGTATAAGGTCGGTATAGGAGAATAGAATGCACTGAAAAGCTCTTACATTGGGGGCGGAGGGGGGTCTCAGTCGGTAGCGCGCCAGACTCGTAATTCTGCAGTTACCAGGTTCGAGTCCCAGCTGGGTCAACATTGAGTATTTATCTCCGCCTCTGCCCACGGTCAGTAGGGGACAACGATGGGCTTAGATGAAAGCCGCCGATACTGGATGGCCTTGACGGGAGGTTCAGCTGTTCCAGTGGGTTCCCTCCCCCAACCTTCTCTGAGCCCTCGGGGTCCTTGTGACCTGGCCATTTAGCCCATGGTGTGCAAAAAAATGTGCCACTGAGAGGTAAAACAACCCAAGCTCTTATAAAGTTGATGAAAGCATTTCATTAAGTCCAATCAACATGTGCTTGAATTTTGGTAGGGCTTGGTTTTCTTGCACAAGGAATCGGTTTAACTCCCATCTGACGGACGCAAAGTGTTACGAAACGTCGATCAGTTGGATACTGAAATCTATTGCTTTGAGCTGTAAGGAACAAAGTTTCAAAAAGCATAATTTTTGGTCCAATAAATAGGATATTTTAAAAATAAACTTAGTGTGTTTATTCACAAATTTGTGCAATTGTTCTTAAACGTTTCGAAAGCACTTTTTTCAGAGGGCTAAAAAATTTCGGAAATATTTTGTCTTTCGCTCGATCAGTGCAAACGTCAGAGAAACGCAGCAAAAGGGTTGATGCTGTTTTACCTCTGAGCTGCACTTTTTGCACACAATGGATTAAATGGCCAGATCACAAAGACTCCAAGGTCTCAGAGAAAGTTGGGAAAGGGGACCCAATGGGTAGCTGTTAGGAGAGAGATTGGTTGCCTACCATCTAGGCAATCTACCATATTCTTTAAGTGCACAGAATATGGCTCTCCTGCACATGGATTTGGGTTGGTTGGGTTGTTTTACCTCTGAGCGGCACTTTTTTGCACACAATGGGCTAAATGGCCAGGTCACATGGACCCCGAAGGCTCAGAGAAGGTTGGGGGAGGGGACCCACTGGAACAGCTGTTGGGAGACAGCTCTCATGGTAGCCTCCCGTCAAGGCTATCCAGCGTGTTCTTTAACGTGCACAGGGTATGGCTCTCCCGCACACGGGGCCACGGCTTAACGTCCCATCCGACGGACGGCGGCCTTTCCAAGCCCATCGGTGTTCCCCTACTGACCGTGGGCAGGGCAGGGAATTTTGCGGAGATAAATCTCAACGCTGACCCAGCTGGGACTCGCCCCCCTGCACATGGAGACATGGCTTAACGTCTCACCTGATGGACGGTAGCCTTTCCAAGTTCGCTAAGTTTAAAGTATATAAATCTCAATGGGACTCGAAACTGGGAACTGCAAGTTACGAGGCTGACACCATGTTTGCTGGGCCATCCCTCTCGCTACATAGCAAAAGGACTACGTTTTAAGGAAATGCAAATTTTCCAACTGAGAAATCAAAATTTTGTCAACAACGAAATTACGAAATTGTTTTGAAACGGAAAATTTTTTCAAACTCGGGACATTTAATGCTACTTAAGAAAACTCACATGTGAAGTTTTTTTAACTGTATTTTTTAACCTATTAATTCTGAAAAGAGAAAAAAAAACTTAATAAATTTGAAAATGTGCAGTGGAAAATATTTTATGGCGAAATTGGAGTACTAAACAATGGTGATCTCGAAAAGCCAAAAAACATTTTTTTAGAAGATGGCGTAGGTACAAAAAAAAAGCAATTTTCAAAAGCGGAACTCATTAGAATGGCACTCTGATAAAAAAAAAAAGGTAGTACATTGAAAAATGTCAAGAAACTAGCACCATTTCGATTGAACCTAAAATGAAAAGTTACAGGTTAATTATAAAGCAGCTTTAAAACTTCAGATATATAAATATAATTAATTAATTTTTTCTCTTGTCTTGGTGAGGAGTATAAAAGCAGATATTTTCTGTCTCAACTTATTGTCACAATATACCAGCTCTCTTCAAGTATGCTAATGAAGAAATTGAAAACGCAAATGTTTGCAATGATATTCTGATTTTCTGATTCCCTCCCTTACTTTTGGGGGGAGAGTTGGGGGGTCAGTCTCGTAATCTGCAAATTCCCAGGTTTGTGTCCTGCATGCGCTAGCGTTCAAATTTTTCTCCTCAAAATTCTCCACGCTGCCCTAGGTCAGCAGGGTACACTGATGGGCTTGGAAAGTCTACCGTCCTTCGGATGGGGCGTTAAGCTGTGGCCCCGTGTGCAAAAGAGCCATATCCTGTGCACGTTAAAGAGCACGCTGGATGGTTTTGACTGGTGGCTACCATTTGATCGTCTTCCCCTAACAGCTGTCTAGTGGCTTTCTCTGAGTCCTTGTGACCTAGCCATTTAGCGCACTGTGTGCAAAAAAGTGCCGCTAACAGGTAAAACGACAAAATCCTTTGGGGGAAGGCGACCATCTCTACCCCATTTCCCCTACCCGAAATCTGAGCTCGCCACTGGTAGCAAAATCACAACCAAGCCTGGGGTGTTGGGTTGTTTTACCTCTGAGCGGCACTTTTTCCACACCATGGGCTAAATGGCCAGGTCACATGGACCCGAAGGCTCAAAGAAGGTTGGGGGAGGGGACCCACTGGAATAGCTGTTGGGAGACAGATGGTAGCCTCCCGTCAAGGCCATCCAGCGTGTTCTTTAACGTGCACAGAGTATGGCTTTCCCGCACACGGGGCCACGGCTTAACGTCCCATCCGACGGACGACGGCCTTTCCAAGCCCATCGGTGCCCCCTACTGACCGTGGGCAGGGCGGGGAATTTTGCGGAGATAAATCTGAACGCTGACCCAGATGGGACTCGAACCTGTGAACTACAGATTATGAGCCTGGCGCGCTACCGACTGAGCCACCCCCGCCCCCACCAGGCCTGGATCTTGATAAAAATAAGGATGAGGGGCTTAAGCGCCGCAATCGGGAAGGAAAAGGTAAGAGGCAGGGAGTGGGGGGGGGGAGCAGAAACTGAATTTCCATTGCAGTGTAAACATTTGCTCTTCGTGTTTAGAGGTATTTTAAATGTCTTTGAAAAATGCGTGAAAATAGAGAAACTTACAAGTTCAGTAAGTGTTGGCTTCAATTAACTTTACTAGCATTATCTAGGGAGGTGGGGCATGAATTCTTTAGTCGCTCCCCTCCCCCCACTAGATCGGCCCTGACCATAATAGTAGGTGACAATCGCGCTCTTTTGAAAGTTTTTATTTTCATAATTTTTGCTTTCCTTAGGTCTTTTAAAGGAACAAAAAAAAATCAATCAATAGCGAATATACAGACTACCTGTTGACGTAGAGTTTAAGAAATAGTTTTGCTGGAAAAATGAGTTTCTCCTGATTGGAAAGGCCGCCGTTCGTAGAATGGGACATTAAGCCGTGGTCCCGTGTGTGAGAGAGCCGTACCCTGTGCACGTTAAAGAACACGCTGGATGTCCTTGACGGGAGGCTACCATCTGCCTCCCAACAGCTGTTCCAGTGGGTCCCTTCCCCCAACCTTCTCTGAGTCTTTGGGGTCCATGTGACTTGGCCCTTTAGCCCATGGTGTGCAAAAAAGTGCCGCTCAGAGGTAAAACAACCCAACCCAACTCCTGAGTGGAGCTCGAACTCAGGTCTGCCAATTGCATGCTGGTATTCTTACCACTAAACTTATCATTGGCTAGCTGAGGTTTAGCTGATAGAATGAATTAGCTGTTGATAGTATAGTGGTCAGAATTCCATGCATGTTTGGGATTCTGACATTTCTGATTCATAAATTGGGAGACGTGGGTTTGAGTCCTACTGACGGTGAAATTCATTTTTTAAGCAAAATTATTTCCTTAAACAAAAAAATTTGTTTGAAGCATTGCAATAAAAACTACTGTCTTGAAATCACTACAGAAACTGGTGACTTTTAGCAGCTGGAAGAATTTGCTGCAATTCCCAAAAGGCATTCTCATGTTTTACCCCTATATGAGACAGCGTTGATAATTTCACAGTGGTTCATATTTTTCCTAATTTTTGAAGATCTAAAAATATCTTACCCGAAAATTCATAAAAATTCTCAGCAAACAATTATTGCTACTATTACTGAGACAGTAAATGGAAATAAGTGACAAGTATATTTTATCTAGGGTGACCCAGGGGAGGTCACAAAACTCAAGCCTGGAGGAGGCCATTTTGGGACATATAAAAAGTTCTGAAGTCCAGAAATGACACTTGTAACTTTACTAATGGATTATTTAGCAATCGATATCCTTTTCAACAGCATATCATTTGGTCTCTCGGACAGGGTGTTCGGAGTTTTCTACCTATAAAATAAAAATGGCGACCATACTTTGCACCCCTAATTTCAGAAAGAAAAAACGTGTGTCTCTTGTACAGGTGCTCAAAAAAGTATCTGAACACTACGGTTGATTACAGTATTCAGAAAAAATATCTGGCAGCAATTTTTTTAGAAATTAGTGATCTGGCAACCTTCGTGTCAAGTGAGCGTGATCCTCTGTCATCGATTCAACCTAAAATTCATTAGCGTGATCCTCTGTCAGCTCTCAGTCAGTCATTCAATAAATCACAAACGTCTATTTATTTAGACGTTTGTGAGTGATTTATTCACTGACTGAAAGCTCACAGGTGATCACGCTAATACTTCGAGCTGTCCTTTAAGGTCAAATGAAAGTCACAGAGGTCAAACCATGATCTATGAGTGCTAGAAACGTGAAAACTGGTGTCTGCAGTTGTTTCAGTCTGTAGGTGTAGGAAAAGAAGTAAAATCCTTAAGGGACTCAAACCTAGTAACTACAGATCATGAGCCTGATGTGCGTACCAAATGAGCCAATCTACAGCTCAGGATCTGAAAGTGTAAAGAGATTAAAAGATCAGAGAAGAAGAGTAAGAACGCTTTCTGTAGTTTGGCAACCATCTCATGAATAAGGTCATTCAAATGAGAAGCTGACCACCTCTATTACTGTATAATAGTCTGAGCAAGGAACTAATAGTATATATTGTATAAAAGGAATTCCTCAACACCAGGAAGATTCAAAAGCACGTTATGTGAATTCCAGTCAAACATTTATGATAGTGTAAAAAATGCAAATATGTGGTTTTTACTCGATTTACTCCACCATATATAAACTGCTGGCCATTAAAAGTGCAACACCGGGAACAACTCATCAGATTGTCCCAAAATATGCAAGATGGGTAGTACTGTTTGAATGAGAATGGTGATTTTGATAAGAATGATGATTTGATGATTGAATGAGAAATGAGGTTGATGATTTGATGATTGAATGAGAATGATGATTTGATTGAGAATGATGGAGAGTACTGTTTGAGTAGGAAAAGAAATTTCTCTTCAAGCTGCCGCTTTGTACTGGAACTCTTTGTACAATCTTGATTCTGCTCCTCAACCTTCTAAAGTCCGACCCTAGTTGGTCAGAAACACATGTCTACCAAGCAAATGCCAATGAGAATGGGTTTGAGCCTTAACAACTGATCAGATATGAACAGCAAGGTAACGTTTTTCTCCGCTTTTTTCAAACGTGAAATCTCGTATTGCTACAAGTGACAATTCATGGGGTTAAAATTTTAATCCAGAAATAAAATGTTAAAATTTTAATCCTCAAATGAACATGCAATGAAAGTATCCATCTTCTCCACTATCCATGAAACCGTGGTCAATACTCAGTGCTAAAAATTTTATGCTATATTCCGCTTTGATTATCAGGATCTGCTGTTGATTGAGTTTCTGGACCGTGGTGACGCCATGAACTTGAAATGACGTTTCGAAACTTTAGGCAGTTTAAAGCAGTAAATAAAGTAGGGAGCTCAAGACTTCTGAATAGGGAAGTGGTTGCATGACAAAGCTCTTTCCATACAATCCAATTAATGTAACAATGGTAAAGATATGTAGTTGGGAGTGCGCGGAACACTCTTCCTACAGTACTGATTTCGCTCTATGTGATTTCCCATTTTCGGTACTCGAAGAAAGGTAGGAAAAGAAGAAAATTCAAACCGGATTAAGAGGTGCAGAGCAGGGTCACATAATTCCTGAAACAATAACCAAAGTCGTTCTATGAATAAAGATATGTTGCAAATTTCATGATGAAAGAAATGTCTGAACAGAAAATATTTATAGATTAATAAATTCTTTTTACTCTATTTTTCGACTTGTCTATTTTTCCAGTCGAAACAACGGAATTGACTACTCAGTTTTAAATTCCTGCTTATTCTTGTCTTAGCATATTGAATGAGGATACTGTGGCAGTTTCACATATTCATTACAGGCAGTGAAGAGACTGGGATTTCATGTCTTTGTAGCAGTTCGATTTCTTAATTCATCATATCACTGAAATAACTACTTGGACTTTGCTGACAGTTAGGCCATGCCCGAACAATGACAAAAACGATATTGTAATACTTTTCTAACTATTGAATAGGCATTCCGTATATAATTTTGCATAAAATTTTTCTATTTATTTTTTTCGTATTCATCTTAACAGAAGAACTAGATAAAGCTTCGTTTTCTGTCGGAAGTTCTTCGGATTAAGTTGTCCATATTAGGCAATGCTCGTATAGTGCTATGGCTGCCATTACAGGTTGAATCGAGAGGCGCATGAAACGGGTTGTTACTGTTGTAAAAAAGTTACTCGAAAGAAATGACTTGATTCCCGAAATTTATTTGGAAGGGTTTAAAGGTAAATGCTAGATTACTCTCTTATTGGTTGTAAGTTATTAGTTGTTGTTACATTGGGATTCACAAGTTAATAGTATATAGTGGCGCTCAGCTACTCTGAAAGAATGTTTCCGGAAACACTATTTTTATTGTGTTGACTGTTCACCTAAACGGGATGTTTGAAACGCCGTATAGTTTAAACCATAGAGTTTCAAATATATATGATGAGTTAATAATTAACAAATTCAACTTCTCCATATGTTCGATTGTGTTTAATAATTTTAGAGTTTATAATAATTTGAAAAATGTTTTATTCACCTGCTGTGGTGGTTATCAGGTGTGTCGAAGTACTGCTTTTGAGAGTATGAACGATTCACGCCGTTGACAAAAGTTTTTGTCATTCGTTACATAAAACGAAGCTTTGGGAGATATTTTAAAGTAATTTTTTTTTATTTAGTGAGCTGTCATCTTTGTTTTTTTTTTATTAATTCAAGTATTTAAGACCAACGATTTTTATGGCATAAGTTTTAATGAATTAAACTATTAGAATGAACTGAAAATATATTGGAAAATATATGGTTTAAGGTAGAATGAACTAGAGATGCTAAATTTTTCAAGAATGCTTTACATTTCATGAGGCCATCAGTACAGGCTGGCATGAAATAAAATTTGTGAAAATAAAAGATGTTTTCTGATATTTTCAAATTTGCAATTGAGATTGTTTTTTAAAATTTTTTTGCAAATGAAAAAATTGTTTTGCCAATAATTATGAAGCCCTTTTGGGGAATTTTTATGAACAAAATATTACATTTTGCTAAGATTCAAAATTATTTTAAAATATTTTATTAAGTTTTAATATTGAATTTTACTTTATACAATTTTATATGATAATTAATTTTACTTTATACAAATTTTTATTTTGCCCATTATCTGTAGTGAATTTTAAAAAAAAATTATATATATATATATATTTCTTGCTCTTTTTTTCTATCAAATCCTCCCTCCCCCCAATATACATTTATTTGGGTGATTATGTATAGAACACTTATGTATAGAACTTTTTTTTGCAAAATTATACCATAATAAGGCATGGATGTTTTCTTTCTTGTGTTGTCTTTCTGTGCTGAGGTCTCTCCTTGCTCACAGATCTCTGGCATATTACCCTGATAGGTTCAGACCTCTGTGGAAGGCAACAGAAGAGGACATCTCTCAAAAGGCTAAGAGGATTCAGAAAGAACTATGCAATTTCAACAAGTTTTTTTTTTTGAGAGTTGTTTACTGCTTCTAACATCCAAAATATATCCTGGGACTAATTTTGGGGGGTATTTTTTTACATTCTGCAACATATCCCCTTTCCTTCATCATAATCTCAAAACCAAAATACTATCCCCACTAATACCACCTCCAAAAAGGAGTGATTTTCACAAATAAATCTGCTAAAAAATGACATTGAATGAATGCCACAGATATTTGACTCCTATACATTAAATACGTCAAATGATAACAGAATATCCTTGCCTGCAGAATTCACCAATGGTAAACAGATTTTAACACAAATGGAAACAATGTAAAATCATAAATGCACTGCTAATCAGCACTTACAAAAAGTCTCTGTGGCAAAATAATCCAATTGTTAGCCATTTCTGCAATCAACAGTCTACCTAAAAATGAGATTACATTTCAATTTACCCACAAAAATCCATCAGTGAATCATTGGCTGCAGTAAAAAAAGTGATTTCAATTCACAGGATTACCGAATATATGTTCTGGTTAATGCCTAACTATTTGCATGCCAAAATATGATGTTTTAATCATATCTGTGTGCCTCTACCAGCTTATAGTGTTGCAACAGTAGATACATCCATAAATTTAGCATTGCAGTAAAAGTAGTATGCCACAATAAAAAGTCCTGTATAAAAATATTTTTCATTTCATCATGCTTGGCTACTGATCTAAGTGACCTGGGTTCGAGCCCTGGGTAAGGCATTGTTGTGTGTCATTTTTCTGCTGAGGTCCTGTCATCCTCACAGACCTTCTACTATGGCATATAAACTGACAGGCTCCTGTCAGACCTCTGTGGCAAGCAGCTGCTTGAGGGGGTATTTATTTTTTATTTAATCTTATTCACCCCTCAAAAAGGGGCCTTTTCATCTGTGTTTATAAATAAAAAAATCCCCTCAGCAGCTGCTTGCCATGGTGGTCTCACAGGAGCCTGTCAGTATTATAATATGTGTTAGAGAATGTCTGTGAGGAAGGTAAGACATCGGGAGAAAACAACAAAAACATCCATGCCTTATTCAGGGCTCGAACCCAGATCCTTTTGATAGCCAGGTGCACTGACCACTCAATCACTTACTTGTTTATACCTATTCACCATAATTCTAACTTCCCAAAATTCCTGAATAAAAACTCATAAGTTGCCCTAGTTGAGTGATTTTCAACCACTGTGTCATGGTACAGTAGTGTTTTGAATGATACAAATGTGTTGCAAAAAATAAAAAAAAGAAGTCATATTAATACTTTTTTTTGCAAATTTTATTATGATTTTGATCAAATATTGAGTGTAATGCATGTGTTTGTTTATAAATTAAATTTTGAATTATTATAATAAAAAAAAGACTTCCTAGTGTGTTATGATAAATGAACTATTTCAAAACTGTGTCACCAAGAGAAAAACTGTTGAGAAACACTGTCCCAGACAGTGACTATAAACAATGCAGCTGCTGGTGTTGAGAAACACTAGACAGTGTTTCTCAACACTGTCTAGAGACAGTCTAGAGAAATTAGACACAGTTCTCTCAACACTGTCTAGAGAAACACTGTCCTGGACAGTGACCATAAACAATGCACCCCAACTGTACTTAATTAAAAATGTGCTTTAATGGGTTTTGTGCTTGAGAATGAGAATTGTAGGCTATATTTATTTTTGATTAAAATATAATTGAACTGAATAATAATACAAAGAAATGAACTTTCAATTCAAATGCTTTTTTTTTATACAAAAATTTACAGTTCATTTTCTAGCTCCTGCATTAGAATCAAGAATGCCGAATCATTGCACGATTTCTTTACAATGCTTATATTCCTAAAGCAGTATTCCTTTACTAGGTTTGCATAGAGTTAAATCTTGATTTATTATATTGATAATTATCACTTTGAGGGGTTTTGTGCTTTCAACCAAAAAAAGTTTGAATTTCATAGTAATTACATTTTCTGTTCAATATTCAGGCCCCTTTCTGTGCTTGGAACAACTGCCTCTTTTAAATTTCACTGGAAGCTGATAGTTTAAAGTGGATATTGTGAGAAATGATAAGAAATTTCCTTATTAATAGATAGGTTTTGTGAATTTTTTGTTCATATTTAGAATTATTTATATCTATGACCAAGTAGTTAGCACACTTGGCTGTTGACTTGTGTGCTTGACCAAGTGGTTAGCACACCTGGAATCGAGCCCCGGGTAAGGCATGGATGTTTATGTTGTCTTTCTGCTGGGGTCCCACCATCCTCACAGACCTTCTACCATGGCGTATAAACTGACAGGCTCCTGTCAGACTTCTGTGGCAAGCAGCTACTTGGATTTTTTTTTATTATTATATATTTGATGTTAAATATTTCTGAAAATTTACATATCATACTATATATTTTTAAATTTTATCAGGAGGAAACAACAAAACTTTAATTGCTCTCCTACATACTTTTTAAAATTATTTTTCTTTAAATGGGAAGAAGGTACTTCTCTATACTAAGGATAAAGATAATCTAGAAGTTCTATTGGGCTTGTCTTGGTTTCTCATTCAACATACAAATATACACAAGAACAACAACCACTTGATGTTCAGGTACACTGCACTTCACATTCAGGTAAGCTAATTGTAGGTTATATACATTGGTTATATACATGTTACCAAATGAAAGAGAATTTAATTTTAATACAGTGAACTCGATTGTCCAGGGGCAGATCAACCACCTTATGGATTAATTGTGTAAAAATGTAATAAACCATATATACACTGCTGGCCATTAAAAGTGCAACACCAGGAACAACTTGTCAGATTGTCCCAAAATATGCAAGAAACATGTAAATGATTCAAAGCAAGCACATCGTGTGACAGTAACATCCCACGGAAGTGGTATAAGAGGAGATTACAAAGAGCCAGTGTAAAGCACTGAAATTGTGTTTGCTCGCAGTTCTTGCGCGCTAAAGGATCAAGTATGCCCCGTTGAAGAACATGGCATTCGTACAACCAGGTTTCCGACTTTGAGGGAGAATTGTGGGATTACGGGAAGGCTGATTATCGTACCAAGACATCGGTGCTTGTGTTGGACGGAATGCTGCCACAGTGATGAGAATATTGCATCAGTGTGTAGAGGAGAAACGAACTCGCCGATGTGAGGGATCTCAATGGCCCTGCCACAAACAAATGAGAGGACAGACATACTGGTGAATGCAACTGCTCTACAACACTGGTGGCAACTGCAATGGTGCCAAGAATGTTGTGCATGGATGTGCAAATGGCATCGCATCATCTTTTCAGACAAATCCCACTTCAGTAGGCAGCACCATGATAGACGAATTCATATCTGGTGGTACCACTGTGACAGGCTCAGTGAGACATGCATGATGCAGTGCCATACAAGTCCAGTTCCCGGTGCTATGGTATGATGTACCATTGGACTCGACTCACACACGTGCCTCTTACACATTACTGGTACTTTGAACAGCCAGCATTATATCACTGAGGTGTTGTAGCCTGTGGTTGTACCTTCAGGAGCTCTCTGTTGCCATTTACCAACAGGACAATGCCCGACCACGTATGGCATGCATCATCCAACAATTCCTGGATAGTCACCATGTGACACTTCTGCCTTGGCCTGTGTGTTCACTGGATCAGTCCCCAATTGAACATGTCTGGTCCATGATCTCACAATGACGAGCGCACCAAACACCAGCAGCTGCTACAACAGACGAACTTTGGCTATGTATCTTAACTGCATGAACTGATATTCCCCAAACACACATCTGACATATCATCCTTTCAACGCTGGACCATGTAGCAGTGGTTATTGCCACTCACGGTGGCTACACAAGATACTGATTTCTTTATATTCCACAAGTCTAACCGAGTTGTATTTGTAGTCATTTGATCCTTGTAACATAAGCTATGTATTAACTAAATATGTCTTTGATATCTCGTCTTTCCTGGTGTTGCACTTTTAATGGCCAGAAATGTATGTAATGTTTTGGGAGTTTCGTCAAGCACATCATTTGCATTCCTAAATTATTGTACTTGTATTATTTTATACTTTTAGATGACAGCTATAGAACAGTAAATGTGTTTATAAATATTGAAGTAATTTTAACTAAATATGTTTGCATTAAATCTTTTCATACCACATTTTGACTAGTTTTTTTTTAAATTGTGATTTTGGGTTATCGGTGATCACCTCCCTCACCATTACTCCAGTTAATTGAGAGTTGACTGTACTAAAGAAAATTAAAACAGTGAATGATGCTTTAAGCAGCTGTTTATCATAAAGGTCTGACAGGACCCTTTCAATATATTATTCTGTTGAGAAGGTCTTTGACAACAGTGAAACCTCAGTAGAAAGATGACACAAGAAATGGTCATGCCTTATTTACAGCCTGAAACCAGGTTCATTTCATCTGCAGCACCTACACTAATCGCTCAGCCAGCATAAAAATTTAAAATGAAGAGCTTGTTTAGAATTGACCTACAGTAGCCTAATGCAGCTGCAGAGCTCAGGATGAATGTGTTTAGAGGATCAAATTGCACAGCTTGATTGAACCTCCACAGCCCATATCATGATGTTAAATGTTAAATCAGTAAATACTTATGTGGAAAAAAGTTTCCCTGATGTGTGTGGATTGAACCCACTTCTCTCCAGAAACATGCCAGAGTTTTCTACCATTGAACTAATATCAGAAGATGGAGCTGGCATTATTTCAATGGTAGAATACTCCAGCATGTTTGTAGAGAGATGAGGTTTCAAATTCTGCACATCAACGAAACTTTTTTCCAGAAAAATATTTATTGATTTATCGACGTTAATGTCAACAGGTAACTCTGTGAATATTACTTACCTCAGCAAAAAGGCACCATAAATAGCTGCATACTTGGGACTTATGAAATAGTTAGCTGTAAAAATTTAGTTTTGCAATGAGTGAGATTTGAACCCATGTCTGCCAGGAGTGCTGACAACTACACCATCAGTGGCTAACCATTCCTTCAGTTAATGTTACTTGTAAACTTTCCTTCATATTTTTGATTCCCTCGTGGTGCCACCTATATCGGGAAATAGACAACCAAGTTACCTTGTATGATTGAATTTAATATTTATCGCTCATGGTGTTAAATCAGTAGTAAAATATCACAGATGTCCTGTAGACATGAGACTCATGAAATGTCTGAAAAAAATTGAGTTTTGGCCTTAGTGGGAATCTTACTCATTGCAAAACCAAATTTTTTCAGGTACTTTATGAGTTCCATGTCTACAGGCCATCTCCTGTGATACTTTACTACAGAAATATATACTTGGGATATAGAACCCATATGTATTGGTACCAAGAGAAAATCAAATAAAAAATGTGGGAAAAGTTCATAAATCACACTAGGTGAAGGGAAAAACGTTAGTTGTTGATGATGTAGTGGTTAGCATACCTGGCAAGTTATTAGGAGACATGGGTTCAAATTCCACTCATGGCAAAACCAATTTTTTTAAGCTTATTATTTCATTGGTATATATTTTTATGTCGTAAACTTATATGCAACTTTTATACTGTAAATACCTCAACACTTCCCATTATGGTTTAAATATTACACGAACCAGCATTGAGATTTATCTCTGCTAAACCCCACCCAGCTGTCCCGTGGCCGAGTGGTTAGTACGCTTGGACTACTGATCTAAGGGACCTGGGATCGAGCCCCGGGTAAGGCATGGATATTTGTGTTGTTTTTCTGGTGTCCTGCTATCCTCATAGACAGGCTCCTTATCAGATCTCTGTGGCAAGCAGCTGCTTGAGGGGGTATTTTTTTTAAACCCCACCCTGTCCTCAGTCAGCAAGGGGACTCCAATTGGTTTGGAAAGCCTGCCATCTGTCTGATGGGAATGATTGCTCTTCAAGAAAATCTACAAGTCATCTTGTGCACATTAAAGAACACATTGGATGGCCTAGATGAGAGGTTGCCATCTGTCTCCTAACAGCTGTCCAGTGGGGGTCCCCTTCCTCCAACCTTTGTTACCCCCCTTAGGACCCAAATGACCTACCTATTTAGCCTAATGTGTTTGCATAAAAGGGTGGCATAAAGGTAAAATATCCGAACTTCACATTATGTCTTGTAATGTTCAAGTGTGATTGTAGCAATAAATTTCCACAGTTTTACATATTTGTTAAAATATTGGTTTTACAATGGTATGGTGAACATAATTTTTTCTATTTAGTTTGAGTCCTATTTTTAACAATCAGATTTAAGGGTCATAAACTAGAGTGACCAAATTTAAAGAAAAAGATCTAAGGTCTAAGTCTATTTTTCAAATTAAATTTTCAAGACATACCAAGAAAATGGGGGATGTCTGGTCACCCTAGTTTGACAATTCACAGTTGATGATATTCATTGTAAAATTCTAGCCTCAAATTTTCAGTCACCTGCATTAGTGACCAAATTTTTTTAACAATAGTGTTAAAAAAATTATTATTAGTAATATAGTATGTATAAAGGCACTACTATTAGTAAAAGATCTATTTATCTCTGCAAAACTCCCCTCCCTGCCCATGGTCAGTAGGGGACACCGATGGGCTTGGAAAGGCCATCGTCCGTCGGATGGGACGTTAAGCTGTGGTCCCTTGTGCAGGAGAGCCACACCCTGTGCACATTAAAGAACACACCTTATGGCCTTGACTGACCAGATGTCCCTGTTTGAAAAGCTTTGCGGAGATAAATAGATCTTTTACTAATAGTAGTCCTTTATGCATACTATATTACTAATAGTAGTTTTTTAACACTATTGTTAAAAAAATTTGGTCAGTATTGCAGGTGGCTGAAAAATTGAGGCTAGAATTTTATAATGAATATCATCAACTGTGAATTCAAAGCCATCAGTCATTCAAGGCAATTGACGGGAGGCTGTCATCTGGCTTCCCTCCCCCAACCATCTCTGAGCCTTCAGGTTCCTTGTGACCTGGCCATTTAGCTCATTATGTGCAAAAAAGTGATGCTCAGAGGTAAAACAACCCAACCCAAGTAAAAGATCTGATCATGCTGTGCAGTTAATTTATTATTTAAAGAAACATTTAAAAAAGAAATTCCAGCAACATTTATTCATCAGAGCCCAAGCTTTTCAAACAGGGACATCTGGCCACCCTATTATAAAGTTCTCAAACTTGTGATATCTATTGTATATGTCTATTTGTAATGATAATAACTATTGATCACTGTAAGTGAGAGCAATACCAGATATTTAATTGCATTAAAGGAAAAGTGTAAAAATTTGTGATCTCTCCGTTTGTGTGTACGTTTCGTACACACAGAGATCACAAATTTTTACACTTTTCCTTTTAAACTTGTCTATTTTCATCAATTAAAAATTAAATGTGGGTACATATGCATTTTATAACTTCTAGGATATAATGGTTATATATTGTATGTACAATAAAGCCTTATACAGCACAAAGGTCCAGGTAAACTTTATGTTCTGTGAATCTTTGTGTAGTGAATAATTAAACCTGTCAGGAATGATACATTAAGCATTAAGGTATCAAAAATATGCTTAAATACTCCTTTTTTATTATTTATGGTGTTGGTATATTATTAACTAAATATTAATATTGTACTTTTTAAAATTAATGGTGTACACAGTGAAATGTGATTATGAATATGTAATTTTGGGAGAAAAGATTAAGTAGATGCTGTTAACATTGTAATAATACACATGGAACAGTTTTCTTAAAATATGCAAAACTTGAAATACACAAAAAAATGATATATATATATATACAAGAATTGTTTGAAAAATTGTGGTAAAAAAATCAATATTTTTAAAAAAGAGGCAATTTTATCTGTATAATATTAATTCATAATAATACATATTGATTCATAATAATGCCAATTGTTTAACTCAAAGGAAACGAAACAACTTAGTTATTGAATTTCAGCTAAAAATACACATAAGCAGTTTAAAAACTAGTTATAAAACTGCAATAGATTCCCACCTATTGCAATGTTTTTGTTCCTGCATTGAGTAAACCATTTTAGCAACTTTACTACTCAAAATCAGGAAATTCTGCATGCCTCATTCTTTTTTCTTTATCACAGTATAGCTGTTTCAATTCCATATCTTTGTTCTTTAAAATGGTTGACAGAGTACTGTTAGGGATTCATATTTCTTTGGCAATATTCTTTCTGCTTTGTTCAACAGCTGAGGATTACTTTTGCTTTATCATTTAATGATGATGCATTCAACTTAGGCTTTGTTGCCATTGTAAGACCAGGAGAAACCTGCTCTAAACTAAAATTAAACTAGCACGTTCTATGAGGAATGAGAGGAATACTTTGCTGTCAGTAGCCAGTGAGAATTGCTTTGTCCATTTGGCAAGAATTAAGCAACCAGTAATAAAATTTCCTAGAAAAAACAGCACAAATGGATTTTCTTTCAAATATTTATAAAATTTTGAGGTGTCGAAGTAAGGATAAAAAGTAGTTTGAGTTAAAGAGAGAGCAAATGCTAATAATATATAAGAATTCAATTGGGAATTAAAAAAAAACCGAGTGCAGAGGTTCAAGTTAACGAGAGTTGACTATAATTGATTTCCATACTTTTATAGACAAAGTTACTTGGTTTCTTTTAATAAGAATTAAAGAAATGGATATAATTTTAAATTTATATTTGTTATTTAAGTATTAATTATTTTGTAATTTGCAAAACTGAAGGAAAAATTGTTATTTACTAAGTATTTAATTATTCTTAAGCTGTTTCAGTAACAGGATAGTGTAGAGGAAAATTTGTGCATTCAGATCCCACCCAGCTCAAGATGACTTCCTGATAACATCCTTTAATAGCTTAACAGTGATTAAATACTTAGTATATCAATGTTATCAAGCTGTGGCTTCATTTGTCAAATAAGTGTTATTTTTCTTAGTGGCTCAGAATGACCCTTATCAACTGTACCATACACCGAAGAGCCAAAATATTATGGCCACCTGTCTAATATGATTTTGGTCCTCCACATGCTGCCAAAACAGCTCTTACCAGGCGAGGCATGAATGCTACAAGATTTCTAAAGGTGTCTTGTGGTATCTGTGGTACCAACACATTACCAGCAGATCCTTTAACTCTTATAAGTTACATGGTTGAGCCATCATAGATCAGATATGCTGTTCCAACACAAACCACAGATGCTCAATTGGATTGATGTCAGGGGAATTTGGAGGCTAGGGCAATACCTGGAAGTCTTCCTCATGTTCCATGAACCATTCTTGAACAATCCAGGCAGTGTGGCATGGTGCATTATCCTGCTGAAAGAAGGCACTATTAGAACCATTGCCATGAAAGGATGTACCTATTCTGCAATGATGTTTAGGTAGATGGTAGATGCCATAATTTCCTGCACATGAATGACTGGACTCAGGGTTTCCCAGCAGAACATTACCCAAAGCACTACACTTACTCCACTGCATTGGTGGGGTTTCTATTGTCCCATGGTACATCCTGGTGTCAACACTTCCCTAGGTTAAATGACATACACATACCTGGTCGTCCATATCATACAACAGGAAACGAGATTCATCGGACCAAACAACCTTCTTCCAATCATTCAAGGTCCAGTTTTGATGCTTGCCATGATTCAAGGTCCAGTTTTGATGCTTGCCATGATTCAAGGTCCAGTTTTGATGCTTGCCATGTCCATTGTAGGCACTTTTGATGATGAACCAAGGTTAACATGAGCACTTGGAGTAGCTTGCGGCTATGCAGTCCTATTTTCAGCAGTGTTCGATGTAGTGTGTGTTGTAACACATTACTCACCAGCATTCAAATTACGGGCTAGTTGTGCCACAGTATCCCTTCTATTGGCTTGTACCATATGGGATAGCCTTCACTCACCTCTAGCATCAATGAGCCGTGGTTGGCCCACACCTTGATGGCAGTTCGTGGTTTTTCCCTCCTTGGACCACATTTTGAAGGTACTAACCATGGCTGACTGTGAGCACCCAACAAGTCTTGCCATCTTGGAAATGCTCTGACCCATCATCTGGCCATTACAATTTGGCCTCTGTCAAACTTGCTTAAGTTTACTACCTTTCCCATCTGAAGAACAAGAATAACACTGATTAACAAAGCTCAGTATCAGGTGTTATTACACCGTTTCATGACCTTCACAGCGCCATCGTTTACCTGCAGTTGCTTCGATTTGCATAAAGAATCATTGGTCGTAATGTTTTGCTCTTCAGTGCATATTACCAACTGTACTATATATTATGTACTGCAGTATGCAAGTATTGTGCTGTCATTCTAATATTAAAGATACCATATTAAAGTTTTTAACATAGAAAAAAACTGCATAAATTGACTAATACCGTAACTGGATTGTGCAAGGATGGCAGTAAGCATCACAGGTTATGTACTTTGAATAAAATCATGTTAAATCAAATTTTACAGTTTCCAAATAAGCTAATCTGTGCTGCATAAACATAAATTTAACTCTTAATCTTGTGATGTCAGCTTTTGTTTGTGGTGAAATTCTTCCCCTCTGTTTAATTTATTTAATGTTTTCCACACCAGATTCATTTCCTGGGAAAGAAATGTATGAAATATTCAACTATTTCCTCTATTCATGAAGAGGAAAAAAATGTTTCTCATGTAATCAGTAGCAATAATTGATGCTAGTATTCCATGTCTGTGATATGGTTTCTGCTTGTATTATTCTTTTTGTTTCTTTGTTTCAAATAGCATTTTTCCATTTAGAAAACATTTCAATAAAGCAAGTATATAAAAATTGAATTACTCCTCAAGTGTGCTTGCCATAGAGCAAAGTGCAGCTTGCCATAGAGCAGCTTTGCCCACCCTGATTGACAAACTCATTTTTCCACAAAAATTATTTATTTACTTCAGTGTCAACAGAAACTCTGTGTATTTACTATTGATAGATTATATCAAGTACCACTTATATTTGATGCAAACCCAAGAGAAATATGTACTTTAGATTCATATAGCGAACTCAAAACTAAATTGAAGGAATAGTTTGGAAAAACAAATTAGCTGAATATATTACGTTGTGTTTTGTGAACTATATATGATGTAAACCACTATTGTGTTTATACGACCAATGAATGAATGATAAACCAATACGACCAATGATGTATGTTTTATTGAATTTGTTCACTCTCTTGCAGATAAGCTATTTAACTTTAGGACCAAATGGCAAATAGACTGTATTATGTTATAGTAATTAGGCAAAGGTGAAATAAAATCGCCCATCCACTTTCCTGTCTTGAACTCGGTATCTCCTGGTTATGTATGGGGACGGGGTGGCTCAATCGGTAGTACGCCTGGCTCGTAATCTGTAGTTCCTAGGTTTGAGTCTCAGCTGGGTCAGCGTTGAGATTTATCTCCGCAAAACTCCCCGCCCTCTCCCACGGTCAGTAGGGGACACCGATGGGCTTGGAAAGGCAGCCGTCCATCGGATGGGATGTTATGCCATGGCCCCTTGTGCACGTTAAAGATCATGCTGGTGGATGGCCTTGACGGGAGGCTACCATCTGTCTCCCAACAGCTGTTCCAGTGGGTCCCCTTCCCCCAATCTTCTCTGAACTCTCAGGGTCCTTGTGACTTGGCCATTTAGCCCATTGTGTGCAAAAAGTGCCGCTCAGAGGCAAAACAACCCAATCCCTTCTCTATATAGCTCTGAGCCTTGGTGGCCCATTGTGTGCACAAGAGATAAAAATCTATATTGGTGCAGATAATACACAGAATATTGAGGTTTGGATTGACGTAATTGATCACTCACCACATCTATTCGAATAGTGTATTATTAATGTTTATTGGAAATGACTATGAAAATATGCAAAGAGGTGTATAAAACTTTAGAGTAGTGATTGGGGTATCGATACACTCTTTGGAGCCGTCAAGGATACAACTTAGCAAATGTAAATAAGTATTCAGTAGAATTTTTGCTCACTGAATGTCACCAATTTCCTAACAGAAATGCTTACAATCAATAGAAATGTTCTCTTGTGCAGAAATTTGATTATATATTCAGTTGTTGACAATATAAAAAAAAATTCGGTTGACTCAATGTATATCATATAGTGAGTCAATTGAAGCAATTTGTCTGGAACTGAAGACATTAATAAGAGATTTAGATAAGTAATTTAGTTTCGGTGGGGGTGTCCACGAATTTTAGTTCGGGAGGATTCGAGAATTTTTTCGGGGGGATTAGGGTTTCCTAATTAAAAAAGAAAAAATTGAAGTGGTTAATATATTCTGAATGGAATAAAATTTTAGCTTTTTTTTAAATCTGTTTTTAGTGTTCATATATACTATGGGGTAAAAATAAATGATACAAAGGCAACTGCTTTGAATTCAAAGTAGATTGACAAATTTGAGATTTTGTATAAGACGACCTGATATTTTTTTGCGGGGGGACTCTCTGATCTCCCCACCCTCTGGGTACGCCCCTGACAGACATCTCCTGAATTGTCCTAAAATCGACAAACAGAAAGCAGAATCACTTTTGTTTGCCTTGTTTTACCTCTGAGCGTCACTTTTTTTGCACAAAGGGCTAAATAGCAGGTCACAAGGACCCAGAGGGCTCAGAAGATTATGGGGGGGGGGGGGAGGAACCCATTGGACAGCTGTTAGAAGATGGTAGACTCCCGTCAAGGCCATCTAACATGTTCTTTAAGGTGCACAGGTGTGATTCTCCTGCACACGGACCCACGGCTTAACATCCCATCCAACGGATAGCAGCCTTTCTAAGCCTACCTCGTTTTCTACTGACAGAGGGCAGGGGGAGTGTTTTGTTTATATAAACCTGAATGATGGCCGTGCTGAGACTCGAACCTGGGAACTGCAGATTACGAGCCTGGCACACCCCAGAAGAATCACTCCACAAACTTTAAAAAAAAATCATTTATTAAAATAAAATGATTAATTTTATTTTAATGATTATTTTTTTTTAATTGCACTTTGAGGTACATTCTAATGACTTGCAAAGTTGCTGTTAAATGTTCGAGATTCAAAAGTACCAATCGAATATTGTTGACAATCGAGTAACGTTGCTATTAAATGTTTGAGCTTCAAATGCCATCATTGTCCTTAAGCAGCCAAGGCCCAACCAGATTATGCAATTTAGTTCTCCAAATATCTCTCTCCACATCTGCTGCATCTCGCCATTGTAGGCCAATTCTAACAAGGTCCTGTTTGACATTGGCTACCGCATCCTATGTCTCCCTATCTTTTTGAGGCCTTTAGGCACACTGTATATAAACCCTATTCATTAATCTATATTTATGCATACGGGTAATACAACCAAACTAACGGAGTCTCTCTGCACAATATGCTGCTCAAAGGAGGTTGCCGACTCCTTCGCCTAACATCATTACTTACAAAGTCAAACCACCTAATGCCCAAGATATTGCTTAGCATCTAGAGAAAAAAATACTAAGCGAATATTGCCGACAATCGGAATTTTGATGAATTGAAGATGTTGTTTATTTTCAGTTTTAGGTCGCTTTGAATAGGGCTTTCCATTCACATTATTTTTAAACTGTGCAAAAACCCATTGATATTTATCGCCGCTCATCTGCATTCTGTTCCTGATCAAAAAGGGGACACTGATCGGCTTGGAAAGGTCACCATCTGATGGGTTGTTTTACCTCTGAGCGGCACTTTTTTGCACACCATGGGCTAAATGACCAGTTCACAAGGACCCCGAAGGCTCGGAGAAGGTTGGGGGAGAGCACTCGGCGTGTTCTTTAACGTGCACATGGTATGGCTCTCCCGTACACGGACCACGGCTTATCGTCCCATACGACGGACAGCGGCCTTTTTCAAACCCATCGGTATCCCCTACTGACCCGTGGGCAGGGCTAGGAGTTTTGCGGAGATAAATCTCAACGCTGATCCAGCTGGGTCTCGAACCTGAAAACTGTAGATTGCGAGTCTGGCGCGCTACCGACTGAGCCAACCCCACCACCATCTGATGGGACATCATGCCGTCACTCCTTATGCAGGAGAGCCGTACCCTGTGCACGTTAACATCTGCCTAATAGATCCTCTTTCTCTGAGCTTTTGGGATCCTTGTGATTTAGCCTATGGTGCCATGGGCGTCGGCAGGAACTTTTTTCAGGGTGGGCGGGCAAAAAAATCATTGCTTCAACATTGAAATATTTAGGATGAATCTTTGCTAATGAGCGCAGTCAAGTTTTAAAGCAAATCATGCCATAATACAACTAAGGATGCCCAAAAACAAAATTAAAAATATTAAAAAAAAAATGTAAAGAGAAATCATTGAAAGTACAATATAAAAATTATTTTTCGTATTAAAAAATAAATGTTGCCAAAGAAAACGGAAAAGAAAAAAAAAGTTGCTTTTCATTTTTTATTTTTTTTAATAACTTTATTTATAGTATGATTATATACATAGAATAGCCGCTAAACCTTATGGTTTGTCAGAAGGATTAAGTAATACTTTATCCTTATTTAAGGATAAATAATTTTTGGTCCACCTCATATTATTCAACAGTTTCATCAGCCAGATTCAATCGGTTTTTCTAGTGGAGGGTTGGTAGTAACCTATTAGCAGACTTATGAGTCTGCTAAAAAAGGGGTGGGGGTGGCTCAGTCGGTAGCGCGCCAGGCTCGTAATCTGCAGTTACCAGGTTCGAGTCCCAGCTGGGTCAGCGTTGAGATTTATCTCCGCAAAAATTCCTCGCCCTGCCCACGGTCAGTAGGGGACACTGATGGGCTTGGAAAGGCCGCCGTCCATCGGATGGGACGTTAAGCCGTGGTCCCGTGTGCTGGAGAGCCATACCCTGTGCACGTTAAAGAACACGCTGGATGGCCTTGACGGGAGGCTACCATCTGTCTCCCAACAGCTGTTCCAGTGGTTCCCCTCCCCCAACCTCTGAACCTTCGGGTGACCTGGCCATTTAGCCCATGGTGTGCAAAAAAGTGCCGCTCAGAGGTAAAACAACCCAACTGCTAAATAGGAAAATTCTATAGACAAAAAGTGTCTTTGAAAGGGCCAAAAGTTAAAAAAGTCAATCAATAGTGAAAAAATGTTTAACAAGTGAGAATTGAAAGTGCAGAAAAGCTTATAAAAAGTAAATGGCAAAGGGATTAAGAAAATTTTTAATGTGTATTTAGAGATAAAGAGGTCATAATTCGAAACAATGGCCAAATTATTAAACGAACCTCTCTGTTGGCATAGCAATGCTATTAAGAAACGTTTTAGTAAACAAAAAAAAAGGTCTGAAAAAAATTGGCACAGGTAGTCAACAGACATCTTACTCAGATTAGTTCCTATCGTCTTGTCTGTTTCCTTTTCTGAATGCTTACTAATTTCCTCTTATTGCTACATTAACTCTGCTGACATGACTTTGATGATCTGTAACTCTGAAATCCTTGTATTAGTTTAGATAATACGTTTAAGTACTATTCATAAAGACCCCATTGTATGCATTATAACTATGTTGGAATTTTATCTTCCAAAATGTAGCTGGTAATGATTATAGCTAGTGGGTTATTCTTGGGAATATTGAACATGTAAATCGATTTCGGTAACACGCAAAGTTGAAGTAGCGCGTAACGATTTGTCGGTTGATACGGTGATATTTTCCTTTGCTCTACCCCAATCTTGAAGTAGTCTGACAGAGTTAAGAGTGGCGTTCTTTTAGGTCGCGCGGTTCTGAAATGAACTCGTAATAATGGGATCAAAAAGGTCAACTGTGAACAGGTTTTTTCCCTTATCACGCTACGAGTTCAAGTTACTTCCGGCAATTTATGCTTGAAAAGGATATGTTGGTTTTAATAATAAATGGCGAAATTTTGAACTCAAAAGGGTAAGTTAATTTCTGAAATTTTGAGATAGCGAAGCTAAATTTCGTTCTTTTTGTGTGGCATAATAACTCACGAACGTTCTTTGATCTTTTTGTTTTTAGTGCATATTCTTTTTTTTTAATATCTGTTTTAAGTTGAATGGTGGATTCGATACATCTATTAATAAAACATGGTGGCGAGATAACCGTAATGATACTTTTTTAGTTTTAAATCAATTGAGATATTTGAAATAATAAAAAATATAAAAATAAATACCCCCTCAAGCAGCTGCTTGCCACAGAGGTCTGGCAGGAGCCTGTCAGTTTATATGCCTCAGTAGAAGATCTGAGAGGATGGCAGGACCTCAGCAGAAAACAACACGAACATCCATGCCTTACCCGGGGCTCGAACCCAGGTCCCGTCCACGGTCAGTAGGGGACACCGATGGGCTTGGAAAGGCCGCCGTCCGTCGGATGGGACGTTAAGCCGTGGCCCCGTGTGTGGGAGAGCCATACCCTGTGCACGTTAAAGAACACGCTGGATGGCCTTGACGGGAGGCTACCATCTGTCTCCCAACAGCTGTTCCAGTGGGTCCCCTCCCCCAACCTTCTCTGAGCCTTCGGGGTCCATGTGACCTGGCCATTTAGCCCATGGTGTGCAAAAAAGTGCCGCTCAGAGGTAAAACAACCCAACCCAAACCCAGGTCCCGTAGATCAAGTAGCCAAGCGCGCTAACCACTCGGCCACGGGACGGCAATATTTGAAATAGATCTCAGCATTTTATATTTCGTTTTGTGACTGATACACTTTCGGGCGGCGGGGGTGGCTCGGTTCAGGGACATATCCGAGTGGAGAGGAACCATTGTCTTATACGTAATCTCAAACATGTCTACCTACCTGTTTTGAAATCCACAAACAGTGTCTTTGTATAATTTAATTTTAACCCCATATTTTATACCCGGTTAATAGATAAAAGAAAAACCCTATAAAATCTTATTCCATACGAAATATAATTTTAACCTTACTCAAGTCTTATTTTCAGACCCCCCCCCCCCCCTTCAAATTAAATAATGGTACCTCCCACCGAAACTGAATGCTCGGACCCTAAACAAAAATGTTGGACCCCCACCCGAAATTAAATCGAGTGCGTGCCAGGCTCGTAATCTGAAGTTCCCAGGTTCGAATCCCATCTAGACCAGCGTTGAGATTTATCTCCACAAAACTCCCTCCTGTCAGTAGGGGACACCGATGGGCTTGGAAAGACCGCCGTCTGTCGGATAGGACGTTAAGCCGTGGCCCCATGTGCAGGAGAGCCATACCCTGTGCACGTTAAAGAACACGCTGGATGGCCTTGACGGGAGGCTACCATCTGTCTTCCAACAGCTGTTCCAGTGGGTCCCCTCCCCCAACCTTTCTCTGAGCCTTCGGGGTCCATGTGACCTGGCCATTTAGCCCATTGTGTGCAAAAAAGTGCCGCTCAGAGGTAAAACAACCCAACCCTTCGTGTGGATGAAAATCTGAAAAGTTGAAATCTCCTAAATTCCATTATATGGAAGAAACTACAGCTCGCATTGCGAAAAGTGATTTCGATTTTTCTAGTTCTAAGAATACTGATACGTACTACTAGCCTGAAAACTCCAGATCGATTTTTCCAAGAGCCGATATTTTTCTCTTTACTGTGTATGAGAAAGTAAAAATGACTCGGTTTTAGTGAATAAATGGGAAAGGGTTTGATAGAATTTTGTGCTCCCTAGAAAATGTATTTCGATAATTAGCTAAAATGGATTATGCAATATATCGCGCCTGCCGTTATTCAGTATTATGACATCATATCAGAAAATCGGCGCGACTTTTGAAATTATCGAGTGATACATCGGAAAACGCTAACTGTAATGACCCTGCTTGAAAAATGTGCGACAATATTGATTTAAATGAGACTCATGTCAGAAAATCAGCTGGTGCAACGTTCAGTGTGACGTTTCACTTTTGCCTGATGACTAACGCGTTAGGCGTGCCTTTGAACAGAGTGGATATACTTGACAGGAGTAGAAGTAACGTCAGAGAATCCTCAGAGCGATTCGACGTTGATTAACATCTCCTGGATGTGTAGAGCCACCTGTCCGGCAGTTAGATGCATGTATGAGTCATGGCCATCGGGAGAGTATTGTAGTCGGTGTAATGTTCCCCTGTACTATCAGTTGATGGCATCTCTTGAGCTGGCGGTCTCATTACTTGCAGCAAGGTCACAACCCTGAAGGCGACTTCCCCTCACCTGTCGCACAAGGTGCTTTTATTGTATGTCTGTCTGTGGTTTTTAGGTTATACTTGTTCGCAGTTGTTAACCGTTGTATTCATCGCGATGTACAGTGTTTGTATGCAGAGTAGTGTGTTGGGAAAGCGTTGATAACAGTATAGGTTTTTATTTTCCCGTTTTGAACAATGCGTTTCGGCATTATGAAGAAATGTGAAGTTAAGGATGTGAAGTATGGGTTTTAGTCTGCGTGAAGCTGTTGTGGACATTAAAATTGTAGTGGGATATTGAAAAGTGGACATCATAACGCTGTCATTATATGGATAGGAAACATCCTGATGAAAAGGTTACTCATGGAAGTGGTAGTAGATATTAAGTACCTTTTATATATCATATTACTTAATTTGAACGAATGAAATGAGTTGGTTCAGTGGGTAGCGCGTCAGGTTCATAATCTGCGGTTCCTGTTTTCGAGTTCCAACTGCGCCAGCGTTGATTTACTTATTAAAACTCCCCGCCTTGTTCTCGGTCAGTAGGGGACACCGATGGGCTTAGAAAGACCATCGAATGGGGCGTTAAGCCATGGCCCCGTGTGCAGTAGAGCCATACCTGTGCGCGTTAAAGAAGGTGCTAGATGGCCTTGATCGAAGGCTGCTTCTCCTAACAGCTGTCCAGTGGGTCCCCTTCCTCCAGTCTTCTCTGAGCCCTTGGGGTCCTTGTGACCTGACCATTTAGCCCTTTTTGTGCAAAAAAAGGGTAACGTGTCAGTCGTAATCTACAGTTCTCAAGTTCGAGTCCCGCCTGGGCCAGCGTTGTGATGGGCTTGAAAAGGTAGCCGTCTATCAGATGAGACATTAAGCCATGGCGCTGTGTGGATAGAACCATCCCCTGTGCACATTAAAGAACGTCGGATGGATTTTACAGGAGGCTACCATCTGTCTCCCAACAGCTGTCCCGTAGGTCCCTTCCCCCAACCTTCTGAGCTCTTGGGTTCTTGTGCCAAAAAGTGCCTCTCAGAGGTAAAACAACCCCTCAAACATCTGCTGCCACAGAGGTTGGACCAGGAGCTGCCAGTATAATGAGATTGAAGAGTTTTTTTAATAATTATTTTGATGGCCTATTGCATAAAGAAATGTTATTTAGTTTTGAATGTTTTTTGTAAATAAAATGTTACTTAAAAGTGTTAAAACCATAGACAGTGTGTTTAAAACCTTTCTTGCAAGATCATCGTTATCAATCACGGAGGGTCTTGAATTTCCGGGCAACATAGCACAAGCCTTTTTAGGTAAATTTCCAAGCTTAAGTTTGCTACAATAAATAAACGTGCTTCTGAGGTCATGGCCTCCAGAATGCCGTCCACACTAATCCCAGTCGCGCCCTCCAACATGAACAGGTAGTCCACATCCTCGTACTAGTTCTTAGACGCCTTCAACTGCGCCGCGCCCAATGTTGCTAATAGATTGCAACAAAACAACCCTGATGAAAACGTAGGAGGAAGACGCCCAAAGCACAGGGACTATGCAAAAACGTCATTTCCTTATTGTATGACCCGAGAGGTAATAAGTATTTACTGTTTTTTGAAGTCTTTATAGTTTGTTTGATTATTCGTGTGCCCAAATAAACAGTCAATAATAAATATACAAATAACCTCATTTTTCATTTTATTACAGCATAACTGTTAAATTTCTTCCACAAGCGAGTTTTTACTCTCGTGGAAGACTCAACATTTTTTCTCAGACTTGTACTGAAAAATGTAGGTAAAATTATAAAACACTAATGAAATATAATATTAAAATTTTCCATATATATATATGGTATGAATAGATATGATTTTTATTGGACAAACTATGTATAAAGAAGAATATATATTGTAAAATGTAATATTTTAAAATTGTGTATCTGAGAAATACAACATTATATATATTTCATTATAACTTCAGTTCTAAGGTAAAAAACATGTAAATGTAAAGTATTGCATATTCTGAGAATCAATTATCTATCTATCTATCTATCTATCTAAATAACCTGTTGGCTTGGGTTGGGTTTTACCTCTGAGCGGCACTTTTTTTGCACACCATGGGCTAAATGGCCAGGTCACAAGGACCCCGAAGGCTCAGAGAAGGTTGGGTGAGGGGACCCACTGGAACAGCTGTTGGGAGACAGATGGTAGCCTCCCGTCAAGGCCATCCAGCGTGTTCTTTAACGTGCACAGGGTATGGCTCTCCCGCACACGGGGCCACGGCTTAACGTCCCATCCGACGGACGGCGGCCTTTTCAAGCCCATCGATGTCCCCTACTGACCGTGGGCAGGGCGGGGAATTTTGCGGAGATAAATCTCAACGCTGACCCAGCTGGGACTGGAACCTGGGAACTACAGATTACGAGCCTGGCGCGCTACCGACTGAGCCACCCCCGCCCCGACCTGTTGGCACAGAAGTCGTTAAGTCAATAAATTTTTGTAGGAAGAAAATGGGTTGGTTCGCTGGATTCGAATACACGTCTATCCAGATTCATGTCCAAGTGTTCTGAACTGACTCAGTCATCCTTCCATAATGGGGGTGGCTCAGTCGGTAGCGTGCCAGGCTCGTGATCTGTAGTTCCCAGGTTCGAGTCCCAGCTGTGTCAGCGTTGAGATTTATCTCCGCAAAATTCCCCGCCTTGCCCACGGTCAGTAGGGGACACCGATGGGCTTGGTAAAGGCCACCGTCCGTCGAATGGGATGTTAAGTCCTGGCTTCCTATGCGGGAGAGCCATACCCTGTGCACGTTAAAGAACACGCTGAATGGCCTTGACGGGAGGCTACCATCTGTCTCCCAACAGCTGTTCCAGTGGGTCCCCTCTCCCAACCTTCTCTGAGCCTTCGGGATCCATGTGACCCGGCGATTTAGCTCATGGTGTGCAAAAAAGTGCCGCTCATAGGTAAAACAACCCAACCCATGGTGTGCAAAAAAGTGCTGCTCAGAGGTAAAACAACCCAAACCTGACATTCGTAGAACGACAAAATGATACATAAAAGTATATATGCATATAGTACCAGTTTATAATTAAGAAGGGTTTTCAGGTAATTTTTATCATTTTATTATTAATTATTTAGGACAGGGGTGTCAAACTCAATCTTATAAAGTGCCAATTTTGCTTTCAAAGTATATCAGCGGGCCGGGATTCAGTTAAACACTATTATTATATTATTATATACTACCTATAATATTATTATAGGCTTATTTAATTTTAAAAGAATACGTACTTGTGACAGAGATAAGTGTGTGTTCAATAGGTATCTGTAATCTATACCTATGTGTTCATTGTATAGAAAAACCATTCGTGAAATTCGAGTGTTATTGAGGTCGCGGGCCGTATCTTTGACATGCCTGATCTAGGATGACTAATATTTAAAATTAAGAAAGTATAATTGTCCGGGGGCAGAATGGTTAGCACGCTTTGCTACGGATTAAAGGAATCTGTGTTCGAGTCCTGGGTTGGTTGGTGGTTTTACCTTTGAGCGGCACTCTTTTGTAAACACAATGGGCTAAAAATAAACAATGGTCAGGTCACAAGGACCCCGAGGGCCAAGAGAAGGTTCTGGGGTGAGAGCCCACTGGACAGCTGTTAGGAGACAGATCGTAGACGCTCGTCAAGGCCTCCAGCGTGTTTTTTTAACCAGCACAAGGTATGACTCTCCCGCACACAGCGTAACGTCCCATCCGACGGACTACGGCCTTTCCAATCCCGTCTGTGTCCCTCTACTGACTGAGAGAAAAGCGAGGAATTTTGCGGAGATAATTGAATCCTGGGGGTGGCGTGGGTGTCTTCTGTTGATGTTTCGCCTTCCTCACAGAGCTTCTCTAAGGCGTATTAAACTGGCAGGCTCCTGACAGACTTCTGTGGCAAGCAGCTGTTTAAGGAGAGATGTGTGTGAATGGACTAAATTACAATGCTGTTTCACCATTAGATTGTTTATACTTGCCAATAGCATTTTTTGTAGTCTTTTAAAAGCGAATTTTGTGGGATTGATCCAACCCTGAAGAAAACCATATTCTGCTTCTAGATCAGTGATTCTCAACCTTTTATGCTTCACGTACCTCCTGGAAATGTGTATGTAACTGGCGTGTACCCCTTGTATAGATAGATAAAACTTATAGTATAACAAGGGGAATAAAATAAAACATATATCTAGCGACTTTTGAGCTCTCACGGCGTACCCCAAAAATTTTACCGCGTACCCCACGTTGAGAACCCCTATTCTAGAGGAAAGCTTAGAAAAAAGTGGCTGAAATCAGGTAAAGCCTCATCTGCAGAATAGCATCAATAGGTGATTTCCAACGTTTTCTATGAAGGAAGACAAAAATGTTGAAAAAAAATTCGAATAAAACAATCGGAATTAATTTGCATATGCATATATTGTCAGAGGTCGGCGACGAGAAAAAAAAAGATTTTTATTTGCAAATTTTTTAAGTTTATAGCTGTGTGAACAGTAATTTCTATAAGCGTATACCCCCCCCCCCTCAAGCAGCTGCTTGCCACAGAGGTCTGATAGGAGCCTGTCAGTTTATATGCCACAGTAGAAGATCTGAGAGGATGACAGGGCCTCAGCAGAAAACAACACAAACATCCATGCCTTACCCGGGGCTCGAACCCAGGTCCCGTAGATCAGTAGCCAAGCGCGCTAATCACTCGGCCACGGGACGGCGTATGCAGAAACTATATTTAAAGTGTTGAAATTATGAACTAGGGTAAGCGAAAACGAAATCTGGTGTTCTTATGGTAAACACAATAATATTGGGTTTTTTTACCTCTTAGCGGAAGGGGCGGGGGGTGCTTAGTCGGTAGCGCGCCAGGCTCGTAATCTGTAGTTCCCAGGTTCGAGTCCCAGCTGGGTCAGCGTTGAGATTTATCTCCGCAAAATTCCCCGCCCTGCCCACGGTCAGTAGGGGACACCGATGGGCTTGGAAAGACCGCCGTCCGTCGGATGGGACGTTAAGCCGTGGCCCCGTGTGCGGGAGAGCCATGTCCTGTGCACGTTAAAGAACACGCTGGATGGCCGTGACGGGAGGCTACCATCTGTCTCCCAACAGCTGTTCCAGTGGTTCCCCTCCCCCAACCTTCTCTGAGCCTTCGGGGTCCATGTGACCTGGCCATTTAGCCCATGGTGTGCAAAAAAATGCCGCTCAGAGGTAAAACAATCCAACCCTCTTAGCGGAAAGTTTTGTACACAAGGGCTAAATGGACAGATCACAAGATCACGTGGGCTCAGAGATGATTGGACGAGGAGGATCCGCTGCACAGCTGTTAAGAAACATAGTAGGCATATACACAGTCATATCAGAATAATATGACCACCTACCATAGTATATGTATGGTAGGTGGTCATATTATTTTGATATGACTGTATATTGGCAAGGCCATTCAGCGTGTTCTTTAACGTGCACAAGGTATGGATGTCTCGCACACGACTTAATGTCTCATCTGATGGACTTTCCAAGCCAATCGGTGCTCCATACTTGACTGGGCAGGGCATGGAGTTTTGTTTAACCAAATTAGTGTTAGTAGAATTTGTCGTGTACAAATAAATTTAAATTTCAGTAGTAAAATGTAATTAGGCAAGAGGTTTATTTTGGCAGCAATGATTTGACTTTTACCCCCGCAGTTTGGGGGAAACGCAACGTTTTTTTCTTGTAAGCGATAATGAAAACTATCGCTTACAAAAAAAAAGATATATTTATCACCTGTTGTTAAGGACCGCCTTCGGAGACCTGTTTCCGCTCCCGGAGGCCCATTTCTCGTCCTGACTTCTTGGGAATTAATTTTTCCTCTCATTTGCTTTCATGGAATTATTTGATTTTAACGATTTCCTGCTTAGGATACGGGACTTTTTACCTGAGGGCTAGAAGAAAAGTGGTTGTATTCTCATTATCAAATTATCGTAGTTTTTGATTAATACAGTTTCGTGTTTACAATGAGAGGTTTATTTGGGCAGTTGCTTTGTTATTCGAAAGCACTGGGCTTTGAAGATGGCTGGCTTTGAGGCCTGTTTTTTATTTTATGGGTCGTATAAAAAGAATAAAAAAAAATACTCCCTCAAGCAGCTGCTTGCCACAGAGGTCTGAGAGGAGCCTGTCAGTTTATATGCCATAGTAGAAGGTCTGAGAGGATGTTAGGCCCTGAACAGAAAAACGACACAAACCGCCATGTCTTACCCAGGGCTCGAACCCAGGTCCCTTAGATCAGTAGCACAAGCGCGCTAACCACTCGGCCATGGGACACACACATTATTTTTGTAATTTATATTTGTTTCCCTTTTTTCACGGGTATTTTATCCCCATTGTTGTTATACTCCTTTACTCATTGTGTCTTTATAGTGCTTTTGTCCTTTGATTTTATCTTTGGTTTTAGGTTTTCATGACTTTTGTATTTGACCCATTGTTTGGCGCAGTATAATTTAGTTGCCCTTGAGCCATAAAATCCCAAATAACCAACCAATTATTTGGAGTGGGATTTGGGTTGGGTTGTTTTACCTCCGAGCGGCACTTTTTTGCACACCATGGGCTAAATCGCCGGGTCACATGGATCCCGAAGGCTCAGAGAAGGTTGGGAGAGGGGACCCACTGGAACAGCTGTTGGGAGACAGATGGTAGCCTCCCGTCAAGGCCATTCAGCGTGTTCTTTAACGTGCACAGGTTATGGCTCTCCCGCACACGGGGCTACGGCTTAACGTCCCATCCGACGGACGGCGGCCTTTCCAAACCCATCGGTGTCCCCTACTGACCGTGGGCAGGGCGGGGAATTTTGCGGATTGGAGTGGGAAGTTGGCTCAGTCTGTAGCGAGCCAGACTCGTAATTTGTAGTTCCCAGATTTCAGCCCGATCTGAGCCAGTTTTTTTACCTTGTTTCCTCTAAACCTTCACCCTGCTCTAAGTCAGTAGGGGATACCAATGGGTTTAGAAAGGCCGCCATCCATTGAATGGGACTTAAAGCCGTAGTTCTGTGTGCTGTAGAACAATACCTTGTGCACGTTAAAGAACAGGTTGGATGGTCTTCACGGGTGGCTTCCTTCTCCTATAACAGCTGTCCAGTGAGTTTTTCTTTGTGACCTGGTCATTTAGATATTACAACATATATTGTGTGCAGGAAAGTGTCACTCAAAGGTAAAGTAACCCAAACAATTACTTTGTTGTGGAGGTAATAATAGTAGTGTGTAGGAAAATGTATAAATTGCCAGTGTTGCGTGAATGGAATGCCAAATTCTAGGCTCAAATTTTGAAACTGAGCTTTTCATGGTAAAATGAAAATAAGAATTTGGACATGTATTTTGGTGATCTTAGGTGCCCCGGATAAGGCATGGATGTGTGTTGTTTTTCTGCTGAGATCCTGCCATCCTCACAGACCTTATAATATGGCATATAAACTGACAGGCTCCTGTCAGACCTCTGTGGCAAGCAGCTGCTTGAGAGGGTATTTATTTATTTTATAGGTTCGAGTTCCACAGTGATGTGCTGAGATTTTCTCCGCTAAAATCTACCCTTGCCATGGTGAGAAAGTCCTATTTTCCATAATCTTCTCAGATTTTTAAAGGTCCTATCAGGAATGCCTATTTTTCTGTTGTCCTCGTTGTATGTTACCAGTATCTGAGACACAACTCCCGAGATAATTAAAATGAAAAACTTGGTCATGACCACAGTCATTCAAAATTACTGGAGCATCATCAACTTTGTCTATTTTCATTAGTTTTTCTTTAATTTATGGTCGCATTTTAAAATTTAGTCGTAGTGCCGTCCCGCGGCCGAGTGGTGAATCTCTTTTGTTGCGATCTTATGCAACCACGGCAGTTCCCGGTTCCGCTTGTACACCACTACCTGGTTATGAAAAGCCATGACCATCTAGAGCCGGGGGCAAGGAATACGCCCTATAGGCGCACCTCAACCCCAGCCTCACATGGCAGCAGTCCTATAGAAGGAAAGCTGACCACCGGAAGAAACCTAACATTAATCTATTCCCCGGTTTGCAAATGTGCAAGGATATATAGATCCAAGCCCGAGTGGTGAGCGCCCTTGGCTACTAATCTAAGTGACCTGGGTTCGAGCCTCGGGTAAGACATGGACGTTTGTGATGCTTTTCTGCTGAGTCCCGCCATCCTCGCAGATCTTCTATACTATGGCATATAAACTGACAGGTTCCTGTGAGATCTCTGTGGCAAGCAGCTGCTTGAGGGGGTATTTTTTTTTAATGCGCAGAACGCATGATGATCCAATTTTGCGTTCTGAGGTTTTGCTTTTCAGACGTAAAACAACCCTCTGAGCGGCACTTTTTTGCATACCATGAGCTAAATCGCCAGGTCACATGGACCCCGAAGGCTCATAGAAGGTTGGGAGAGGGGACCCACTGGAACAGCTGTTGGAAGACAGATGGTAGCTTCCCATCAAGGCCATCCAGCGTGTTTTTTGATGTGCACAGGGTATGGCTCTCCCGCACACGGGGCCACGACTTAACGTCCCATCCGATGGACGACTACCTTTCCAAGCCCATCGGTGTCCTCTACTGACCGTGGTTTTGCGGAGATAAATCTCAACGCTAACCCAGCTGGGACTCGAACTTGGGAACTACAGATTACGAGCCTGACGCGCTACCAACTGAGTCCCCCCCATCCAAACTAGAATTCTTGAGCTAGTTTCAAATATTACGTACGTAATATTACGACTGGAATGACTGGCTAGTTTCAAATATTACGTGTCGTAATATTACGACGTAGTGATAATTTTTATTTAGACTTTGTTGCCTCCATATATTGCCTCCAAAAGTTGAAATTCTAGTTCGTTGTTTAAGGAAAATAAGTTCCATCACACAGGCATTTACAAGAATGAAACGGTAGTTGCTTATTATGCAAATCTAGTAATGAATATGTTTATCAAACATGTAGGATACTCGAGGAAGGGGTCCGCACCTATTTTTGTTCGTCCTTGATCGGTTTTTGATTTTGATATGAAAGAGAACAACATTATGCTGTAGTTTTATATCATTAGCGTTTTTCGCCAAATATCGCTTCGAGAAGTAATATTACTGCAAACTCTGCATCTAAAATCATCTCATCTGTGCAAACATGCAATGTCATTGGACGTCGGAATGTTATATAGGCTACTTGCGTTTATTTTCCCCTGAATCCAATTAGGGCAATATCATGTATCTCTCATCTACAGGCATCATTATTGTAGTGGCGTTTCGCTCTGTGGAATATAGGGTATTCCTTGCAATGCGTTTCCTCTTTTCCGGAAATTGTGTTGTGATGTCAGTCTTTTGGTAGAACATTTCCTGTTTTTGATGCTCACCGATAATGAAACGAAGTTCACGTTATTTCTTCCTAATCAAACTTCGTTGTCTTCCAAATAGAGCAGATCGTGTTACGTGATATTTACGACTGGAATGTAGTTTTAAGAGTAGATTTAGGGTTTTAGCTGTGATATGCAGATCTCTCTTCGTTTTTTTTAAAGCTGGGGCTGGGAGAAGAATATTCGAAATTTAAATGATTGATTATCAACAGTGTGATAGTTGCTTGATTAATGGAGGCGGGGATGGCTCAGTCGGTAGCGCGCCTGGCTCGGAATCTGAAGTTCCCAGGTTCGAGTCCCATCTGTACCAGCGTTGAAACATATCTCCGCTAAACTACTGCCTTTGGGTTGAAAGGGGACATCGTCCGTCAATGAGACTTTAAAGTCGTGGCGCCGTGTGCAGCAGAGCGCCATATCCTTTCCACTTTAAAAGAACAAGCTGGATGGCCTTGACGGGACTTCCATCTGACTCCTAATGCTGTCCATTGTGTCCTCTTCCTTCAACCTTCTCAGAGTCCTGGCATTTAGCTCACTGTGTGCGAAATGTGCCATTCAGAGGTACAACAACTCAGCCTTATTCCATTTCCGCTTGAAACCTGGTTATTTAGCCTATTGTGTGCACGATAATTAACAGCCTGGTTATTTAGCTTATTGTGCGCACAATAATTAATAACGATTATTTAGCCTATTGTGTGCACAATAATTAATTACCTGGTTTGTGTGCAAAATAATTAATTACCTGGCTATTTAGCCTATTGTATGCACAATAATTGCCGCACAGAAGTAAAAATAATTTAATTTAGGCCAATGTATTTTTCTGCTGAGGTCCTGCCATCCTCTCAGACCTTCTACTGTGGCATATAAACTGACAGGCTCCTGTCAGACCTCTGTGGCAAGCAGCTGCTTGAGGGGTTATTTATTTTTTTTATTATTCCCTAGCGCTGCCGATGTCGTTCAGCTGAGTAATACGCCAAGTTTGAAGTAAAAATTCACTTTTGAGGTGAGTTGATCACTTCGATGCAAGCCATGAATCAAGTGCGAGCTGATTTGTGTGAGTGCTGTGCTCCAGATAGACTTCTCTAACTTTTCTTTCCTTTCATACACGTTAAGTCGGTTGTCGACCTTTTCCTTCTTAGGAAGCACGCTAGCAGAGAGCTACGGGACGCTAATTAATTAGCTGTGTGAATACCATTTTTTATGTCTGAAGTATTTGACTCGCTGCCAGAAACGCATACAAACCTCATAAATGGTAGGGAATGTTACCATCTGGATTGATAGAGTATGTGCTCATTCCGTGTTTCATGCGAGTTATTCATTCACAGGCCACTTGTTTGGTAGCCATGGCAATTAAGTGTTAGGTGATTCACAGTTATAACTCTCTAGATGAATTTCTTTTAATACTGGGGTTATTTTTAGTAATGAATGGTTTCTGTGAAATTTACGACAATGTCGAAACATCTGATTTTTCGTGTTCTATTAAAAACAATTTGATTTTGCATCACTCGGTTGTCATTTTATTAGTGTATTTCGTCGATTTTCATTAATACCGTTAAAAAGGTTTTTTTTTTCGATCGAAGAATGGTGAAGTTGCTGGGATATAATGATTAAAAATGACCATGTTACCAATAAATTCGGTGCATTTTTTCTCACAATTGGCTAAATGGCCAGGTCACAAGTACCCCATGGGCTCAGAGAAGGCTGGGGAAAGGGTTGGTTGGTTGGTTGTTGTTTTACCTCTGAGCGGCACTTTTTTTGTACACCATGGGCTAAATGGCCAGGTCACATGAACCCGAATGTTGGGGGAGGGGACTCACTGGAACAGTTGTTGGGAGACAGATGGTAGCCTCCCGTCAAGGCCATCCAGCGTGTTCTTTAACGTGCACAGGGTATGGCTCTCCCGCACACGGGGCCACGGCTTAACGTCCTATCCGACGGACGGCGGCCTTTCCAAGCCCATCGGTGTCCCCTACTGACCGTGGGCAGGGCGGGGAATTTTGCGGAGATAAATCTCAACGCTGTCCCAGCTGGGACTCGAACCTGGGAACTACAGATTACGAGCCTGGCGCGCTACCGACTGAGCCACCCCGCCCCTACTGGGGAAAGGGAACCCACTGGCTAGATGCTAAGAGACAGATGAAGACCATCCAGCGTGTTCTTGAACACGCAAAGGAGAGCTTTCCTGCACATGAGAACCACGGTTTAACCCCCACCCGACGGACGGCGGCCTCCCCAAGCCCATTAGTGTCCCCCTACTTACCAAAGGCAGGGTGAGGTTTATCGGAGATAACGCTTATCGGTGGTACTCGAACCTGGGAACTGCAGATTACGATCATGTGGCGCTAGGGCCTGAACCAATTCCCTCCCCAAATGCACTAGTTTAGTAAAAGACACTATTTGTCAACTAATATCTTTTACACTGGTGCTATCTTTCTAAAGGCTAGAATTGAATTGAAAAACGTCACAAAAAATTGGGAGATCCTTCTCCAGACTTTCCCATTCTAAAGACTGGAAACACCAGGAATCCTTAAATACTAGTGACAGAGAGAGCATGGGGGAAGAGGGAATGTACAATTCTTGTTTGGCATCGATATGACTAATGCTGAAAAACACAGTTGTAAAATATGCTCTTCACTAAACCTTCACCTTCCCTCGATCAGAATGGGGCGGGGGTGGCTCAGTTGGTAGGGCGCCAGGCTCGTAATCTGTTCTTCCCAGGTTCGAGTCCCAGCTGGGTCAGCGTTGAGATTTATCTCCGCAAAATTCCCCACCCTGCCCACGGTGAAGAATATAATTTTTTATTCATAAGAGTAAAGAATACAAATACATTTACCATTTGACCCGCAAAGCTAAATAGCTTATCTGCAGGAAAATGAATAAATTAAATTAAACATAGGTCATTCAGCCACAAAAATGGTGTACATCAAATATATCCACAAAACACATAAATCAGCTAAATAGAAAATATCAAATAATTTTTTAATTCCATTTTAAGTCTTCTAAAAGAATCTATATTTAGTAATTCTTTTGGAATAGCATTAAATATTAGTGGTACTTGATATTCGGAGGTATGTTTCCCGTAATTATTTCGAAAATTTGGCCTTCTGTGAGTCTTCGGGGTCTATGAGACCTGGCCATTTAGCCCATGGTGTGCAAAAAAGTGCCGCTCAGAGGTGGCACTTTTTTGCCGCTCAGACCCAACACAAATGGGCTTGGGAAAAAACGGCGTCCTTCGGATGTAACTTAAAACCATGATCCGTGTGTTACCTCAGCTTTCTCTGAGCCCTTGGAGCCTGGCCATTTAGCCCATTGTATACAAAAAAGTGCCGCTCAGAGGTAAAGCAACCCAAATTATTCCAGGTGTGTGCTAGTATTCTTCTATTAATCATTTTTAGTGTAAAACTTTCCAAAGAATGCTGTAATATTTTTAATTTTTTTTACTCTTTAATGTCTGCTGCCATTTCCTTATTGGATAACGCATCGGCTTATAAAAACAAATTAATCTTTTCCTGTAAGTTGAACTGTGCTTTACTACGCATTAAGCTTTCCAATACTGGAGGCAGTCGTCATAAATAAATCCTGGTTTTATAATGGTTCTCAGGATGCTCTTTTACAGCCTTTGGGTACGGCAGTAGAAGCGTTTTAACGTTATCAACATTTTTAAACGTTATGGCGTCTTAATGTGACTCATTACAAGTAATTATTTAAAGGCGCTTGAAAAGTTGTAAATGCCAATAACGCTGAACAGTTTTTTATGGGGCCGTACCCTTGAACTAGCACGTTTCTCTGTTGCAAGCACAGGATTCCATAAATTTAAGCAGCGGAAGAGAAAGACAATAGCTAATGTGTTGTTTATTTCCCTACTCCATTCTCTGAAGTTCTCAGGAGTTCCAACCATTAAGTTATGGTGTCTCTATTGGGTGGCAGAGGGTAGATAAATCACGACTAATTGACATTCCCGGAGCAGTGGACGCACGTAGCTGCTGCTTAGGCGACTGCAAGGCGTTTGCTTCGGGGTTTCCCCATCCTTGACTCGTACGACACGCGCCGAGACATTGCGGAATTTGGGGCCGTCAGATGCTCCCACGAGATAGCTTCACTGTCGGCAAGAGAGAATTGACCCGCTGGTGTTACTTGTGGATATGTTTTGTGCTTTGATGCCGTGTTTTGGTGCTGGCCTGAGCTGGGGGCGAATAGGTAATATGGAATATTAACAAGGTGAGTTATTTGGCAAAGTGTTATGTTGGGACTCGCAACCAACCTAAATTTGTAAGACAATAAAACCTAAACGAAATAAAATTTTTTTTTGTATAACTGTTGTGCATTACTGTCGGCATATACTTTCCTTTGAAAATTTGAATTCTGAGGACTTAATATATCCCCAGTTGAGGACTTTTAAATAAATAAAAAAATACCCCCTCAAGCAGCTGCTTGCCACAGAGGTCTGACAGGAGTCTATATGCCATAGTAGATCTGTGAGGATGGCGGGACCACAGCAGAAAAACGCCATGAACATCATGCCTTATTCTTGGCTGAAACCCAGGTCCCTTAGATCAGTAGACAAGCGCTCTAACCACTCGACCACGGGACGGCTTAAAAAGAGTCGAATTCAATGCTCTAAAGACAAAACATTAGCGTATTGCTCAATATTGATCTACTCTGAATTTTTGCTGCTATCACAGTCAGGACGTTAGGGATTAGATAATAGCATTTACTATCCGTTATGCGAATGTTTCCTTTACAACCGTTATTGAGGACAGTTATCAATGTGAGATATGAGCGAACGATCTGCTAGCAAAGTGGCTTTCTCATGCGTAATGCAAACTTTTGTACAGCAAAGAAATCGATATTTAATTCCATTATGAGTTTAGGAAAAAGAGATGAATGCAAAATCATCCTTCAGATCAGTATGTGTATGAAATGCTTTTTATCGCGCTGAATTTGTTTAGCTGACAAGTGATTATTTGGATAATTTTCTTAGCAAGAAACTTCAGTAGAAAAAGTTATTCGTGCTTTGTCTAACATCACATAATATTGTGTAGATCGAAATCCCTGAATTTGTGAAGAGCGAAGTACCTCGACTGTTTGGTAGTGATCCAAAAATTAAAGTTTCAAAAACTAATTAGGGGTTTTCTGAATAAGATCTGATAAAATTTGAATGAAATATTAAGCGCAACCGAACAGTATCATAGAAATGCACAAACATGCCAAGGTGGGGATTGGCTCAGTTGATACCGTGCTACGCTCGTAATCTGCCTTTCCTAGGTTCGAGTCCCAACTGTGCCAGCTGTGAGAATTATCTCTTATCCCACCTTGCCTTCGGTGAAAAAGGGAACACCGTCGTTTTTACAAAGACCTAGTTTCTTGGGATATATATTAAGCCGGTACCCGTGTGCATAAAAGGGCGGGGATGGCTGAGTCGGTAGCGCGTCATTCTTGTAATCTTGAAGTTCTAGTCCCACTCTGGGATAGCGTTGAGATTTATCTCTGCAAAACCCCCTACCCTGCCCTCGGTCAATAGGGGGGGGGGGGAAGACAGCGATGGGCTTGGAAAGGCTAGCCGTCCGTCAGAAGGAACGGACAAGCCATACTCCGTGCACATTAAAAAACACGCTGGATGGCCTTGACTGGCTAGGTTGTTTTACTTCTGAGTGGCAAGCTTTGACGGGAAGCTAACAGCTGTTCAGTGGGTCCACTCGACCATCTATCTCTTGGAATCCTCGTGACCTCTCCATATACCCCATTGTTCAGAAAAAAAGGCTACTCAGAGGTTGAAACAATCAACGGAACTAGAAATTTTCGATCTGTTTAAAACAGTATTTGATAAGTTAGCCTAATACTTTTAAGCTTACGAAAAACACAGAACAAAGTATATGATAATGAAAACTTTTGAAATATTTTTCCCAGCAAGATGTAGAATCAAAGAAATTATTGTTTGTACGCTGCTAAATCTACCACGTATTTACGCGTAACGAACTGCAGAGTGAACTTAAACACGTATATTTAATAAAAAATAGTATCAAAGGTCAAAACGATAGTTACTATAGAACAAACAAGCGAAAGATTCAGTGGAAGATCTAAGCTTTCTTTGATTAGCTACTTTAACTAGTAGAGTTCCTGCTTAAAAAGTGGGCATGTCTCTTTTGTGAGTAACAAGGTTAAAAAGGTTTCTACCCTTTCTAGAGGATCGATTACTTTTCAAAAAGAGACTTGCGCTCAATTTCCAGCGTAAAGTCATTATTTTTTCTCCGTGCTCTGTTGTATATATTGATTCAGCCTATGTTTACATTATTCTCTCATTCTCTGTCAATCGGCAAGTTAGTCACGAAAGACTTTTTGTTTCCATAAAGTAATCGTAAAAGGATGGTAACGGAATATTTGTTATTTCTCTGTTTTTGCGTCAAAGTTACCAGAATCATATAAAATAAATAATAAATACCCCCTCAAGCAGCTGCTTGCCACAGAGGTCTGACAGGAGCCTGTCAGTTTATATGCCACAGTAGGAGATCTGAGAGGATGGCAGGACCTCAGCAGAAAAACGACACACACATCCATGCCTAATCCGGGGCTCGAACCTAGGTCCCTTAGATCAGTAGCCACGCGTGCTAACCACTCGGCCACGGGACGGCTAGAATCATATACGCTGTTACAAAAGGTAATCTGCTACTTCCATGTTGTGGGAACAGAAGGCCACATAGGAAGCTAACTAACTTTGAAAATAAGCATTTTTTTCCGTTAAATGCTTATTTTCAAAGTTAGTTAGCTTCATATGTGGCCTTCTATCATCAGAGATAAATTGAAGATCTCGCTCAAAATCTCATTTTTTGAAAAAAATATTCGTTTAATCTCTGTCACTGAAGTGTCACTGAAGCTGGTGTGTCACTGAAGCTGAAGTGTCACAGAGTGTCACTGAAGCTGGAACATTTAATGAACAGCAGACGCTGCTGTCACGCATTTCTTTCTTCCAAATTGATGACAACTGAAAAACTTGTTACACATACTTTAAATTTTGCATTTATGTTAAAAACAATTGTTATAACAAATTATTTTCAGTCTTTTCAAGTAAATTTTCAGGAGTAGCAAAAGTTGCATTTAAATGTTTCATCTTCCATAATTTTTAAATATTAAATGAATGCAGTATTGCGGAAAATAAATATTTAGAATGATTTGAGCGAGATGTTCAATTTTATCTCCAGTAGCATTTCATCGTAAGACTTATTTTCAAGGTTAGTTTTGAATTTTGGTTTTTCACATAATATGGAAGTGTACAGTTACTTTTTGTCATATAGTGTACTTATTTAACTATTTCTGATAATGCGCATTTCCATTCAATCTGACATTGGAATCAGGAGCGCATCCGGAATTTCTTGAAGGCAGTGATTTCCAAATGTTGGTAGTAAAGCGTGTAAAATAATGTGTTTGTTAAAGATATTTAAAAAAATCCTAAAATTGGTTGCCTAGAGCAATGGTTCTCAACCTTTTATGCTTCACGTACCCCATGGAAAGTGTGTGTAACTGGCGTAACCCTTATATATATATATCCCCTCAAGCAGCTGCTTGACCACAGAGGTCTGACAGGAGCCTGTCAGTTTATTTGCCACAATAGAAGATCTGAGAGGATGGCAGGACCTCAGCAGAAAAACGACACATACATCCATGCCTTTCCCGGGGCTCGAACCCAGGTCCCTTAGGTCAGTAGCCAAGCGCGCTAACCACTCGGCCATCAGGTCCCTTAGGTCAGTAGCCAAGCGCGCTAACCACTCGGCCATGGGACGGCTAACCCTTATATAGATAGATAAAACTATAGTTTTAGTATAATAATGCCAACTTAGCGACTTGGTTACTAGATCTAGCGACCGTTGAGCTCTCACGGCTTACCCAAAAAAATTTTACCGAGTACCCCACGTTGAGAAACCCTGGCCTAGAGGTTTAAAGACTTCTAGTCAGCCTACTTGATGTAAAGAGTATATTTTTTCTGTCGTCTTATTTTTTTGCCAAAGATATAAGTCTAAGAGTAATATCATGCTTCAAACAATTTTAGGTTAGCCAGATTAATTCGTAACTGAAAGGGCTAAAGGTAATTATGTCTTTTAATGATTTCCGTTTTAACCTGCTTGTATGGTTTCATCTTAATTAAAGAGGCGAATGCACTGTGCTTATTCCTGAGAAAAATAAGGCGGGGGTGGACTCGGACGGTAGGGCTCGTAATCTGCATTTCTCATGTCCGAGTCGTAACGGGCAAGCCTTTATATTTATCTCGGCTACTGCCGTTCTAACCGGTGAGAAAGGGGACATCCATGGATTCGGGAAGGCCGTCGTCATTCGGATGTCTCGTTAAGCCGTGGCCCTATGTGCAGGAAGCCACACCATGTGCACGTTAAAGAACATGCTGCTTGACTTGACGAGTGGCTTCCATCTAAATTGGTCGGTTATCCCCTGGATCCATTAAACAGTGGATACAATGGATACCCTTGGGAATCTGACCGTTAAATCCATTGTGGGCAAAAAAACTCGCTCACGTACCCCCTGGAAAGTTAACCCAACTTGAGAGTAATTCATTTATAAAAATTCGCTGGAAGAACCCAAGAGAAAAAATACTTAATAAAGAAACGTTCGGAGGTATCTTTTAAAAAAATAAAATGAATAAATATCCCATGAAGCAGCTGCTAGCCACAGAGGTTTTGGCAGGAGCCCATCAGTTTAATACGCCACATAGGTCTGAGGCGAGACCGCAGCAGAACGCAAACATCAGGTGCAAAAAAGGGGCGGGGGTGGCTCAGTCGGTAGCGCGCCAGGCTCGTAATCTGTAGTTCCCAGGTTCGAGTCCCAGCTGGGTCAGCGTTGAGATTTATGTCCGCAAAATTCCCCGATCTGCCCACGGTCAGTAGGGGACACCGATGGGCTTGGAAAGGCCGCCGTCCGTCGGATGGGACGTTAAGCCGTGGCCCCGTGTGCGGGAGAGCCATACCCTGTGCACGTTAAAGAACACGCTGGATGGCCTTAACGGGAGGCTACTATCTGTCTCCCAACAGCTGTTCCAGTGGGCCCCCTCCCCCAACCTTCTCTGAGCCTTCGGGGTCCATGTGACCTGGCCATGTAGCCCATGGTGTGCAAAAAAGTACCGCTCAGAGGTAAAACAACCCAACTCAGGTGCAAAAAAAAATGTATCTTCAAGTTTTATTCAGGTTCGAAAATGAGTAAGGTTGTTTTACCTCTGAGTGATATTTTTTGCACACAATGATCTAAATGGTCAGGTCACAAGGGCTCAGAGAACGTTGAGGGGGCTATTCAGTTTGCTCTTTAACTTGCAAAGGCATGACTCTCCTGCACATGGCGCCATGGCTTAACATCCCATCTGATGGACGGTGACCATCTGATCTGATTGAAGCTAATCGGTGTCGCCTTTCGGATTTGAAAATGGAGAAATATTCTGGAACACTAATTTCGGATCGGTATAAAGTAGTTCTATGCAATTTACTGTTTCTGATAGTTTCAGAAAATAGTTTTAACAATGGCCGAGAAAAGCAATAAAATGCCTTAAAAAAAGAAAAACGGTGCTGCAATTATTAACGGAGTACTCTTTACTAATATCAAAATGATAAGGAGAATTGAAACGTCTGATGTAGACATCTAGTTTTCTTGTAGGTTTTCGTCTTTGGAACTAGCAATGCTTTCTTTTTAGTTAATTTTAATCTCAACGTAGTTATTTATGTATAGATCAGAAAGGGAGTAGTGTGAAACATTTTTGTGAAAATAATTGGGAAATTGGCAGCAGTCACTGCTTCCTTGAGAACCGTCTGTTAAAGGGAGTTTTTGCAATGAAAACTAAAAGAATAAAATTAATAAATATCCCCTCAAGCAGCTGCTAGCCACAGAGGTTCTGACAGGAGCCTATTAATTTAATATGCCATAGAGGTCTGTGGGGCGGGGGTGGCTCAGTCGGTAGCGCGCCAGGCTCGTAATCTGTAGTTCCCAGGTTCGAGTCCCAGCTGGGTCAGCGTTGAGATTTATCTCCGCAAAATTCCCCGCCCTGCCCACAGTCAGTAGGGGACACCGATGGGCTTGGAAAGGTCGCCGTCCGTTGGATGGGACGTTAAGCCGTGGTCCCGTGTGTGGGAGAGCAATACCCTGTGCACGTTAAAGAACACGCTGGATGGCCTTGACGGGAGACTACCATCTGTCTCCCAACAGCTGTTCCAGTGGGTCCCCTCCCCCAACCTTCTCTGAGCCTTCGGGGTCCATGTGACCTGGCCATTTAGCCCATGGTGTGCAAATAAGTGCCGCTCAGAGGTAAAACAACCCAGCCCATAGAGGTTTGTGAAGAAGACTACAGCAGAACACAAACATTAGGGTACTGCTGCGGTCAACGAAGATAGAAATCTTATTTAGATATCGAGAAATTATCTCTGAATGCAACATATGCACCAGGTTGATAAGAAAAAAGCAAACCATTAGCGTTTTCGGTCCAATATTAATTTAAGCCTAATCCTTATTTGGGTTATAAAAAGTAATAAAAATTCCAACCTAAAATATATAAGAAAAAGTATTGCACGTTCTGCTTTGGGAGACTATATGAAACATTGATTAAGCCGTTGCCCTTGTAAGGAAGAACGTCGTCATTCCACACATTTCGTTAAGGAAATACTCAGAAAATGAAACGGCAAAATTAGTGACTTTTTTAATTGAATTGACTTTTTTTTACTGACATCACTTAACTCCATTCCGATCAAGTTTCATTGATTTCAATAATTTATGACTGTTTTATACCCTGTAGTGATAACTGTTCTTTTGGTGAAATAAAAAATTTTCCTTCAATTCTGGAAGTCTTTTGAAATTGCGTTTAATATATTACAAAGAAACCATATTTTTTTTTTGCATTTTATGTTTGTGTTTTTATTTAATAGACCTATTTTCGTGAATTTCGAATTAGCCAAATTCTACTGTATATTAGAGATGAGTTCGAGTTCAAAATTATTTAAATTTCAAACATTTCTTGTAACTGTTAAAAAAATAATTAAAATTATAAAACGTTTTAATTATGATTCGAACCTTTTCATCAGTCTTTAGTAATTAATCAAAGGCCGCACGGTGCTTATTTTTATTTTTTGTGTACTCTCTATCATCAATTGATGAATAGCTCTTTGCTTTGGAAGCGGGGATGACAATCGGTAGCGCGCTAGACTCGTAATCTGCAGTTTCCAGGTTTGAGTCCTAGCTGGTTCAGCATTGAAATTTATCTCTACAAAACTCCCCGCCCTGCTCCAAGCTCAGTAGGGAACACCGATGCGCTTGGAAATGCCGTCGTCCGCCGGATGGGACGTTAAGCCGTGTCCCCTTGTGCGAGACCTGCGTACGTTAAAGAACACCTGGACTTGACGGGAGGCTACCATCTGTATCCCTAACAGCTGCTCCAGTGGGTCCCCTCTCCCAATACTTATTTACTACTTTGCTTTTATAATGTTACACAAGAACTTTCAGTTTCTACTAGTATTTCTAATATTTTTCGTTCTAAATAGCATTAACATTTTAATTTTTGTCATAAAATGATCATAATTAATAATATAAGAAAAAAATAAATGATGAGCAATATGCATTTCTGTCTTACGATGCGTCAGAATTTTTTCACCTAAATTGGTCAGTCTCGGGCTAAAAAAAAAACAGTCGAAACTCATTTCTACTGTATATCATTAGCATTGATTGCCTAGGCATGTTATTAGTGCTAAAATATTGTGAGTAGTAACTTGCGGAGATCATGAGACTATCTTAGGTACCTTTTGATCGTAGCTAAGCGTGCTAACTACTTCACCCACATTGTTTCGAAAGCCTAATATGATTCGTTACCACTAGATGGCAGCATTAAACTCTGACGTGTAAGAGCAGCCTGATGACTCTCAGATATAATGTTATTAACCATTTTTAGCTTGTTTTGGTACAAAATAACTGCCTGTAGATAATTTTTTTTTTCGTTTTAATAGGTAAATGAAAAGTTCTTTTGGGGTGGTATATAAGTATTTTTCACACTTTCCAAATCTATCAGTAGTTTGAATTTGCACTTATTAGAGGGCTCTAAAATTCGAAAATACTAAAACTTTAAATGAATATTGTTAATATCCCGCAAAAACTTTGTTTTAATAGAAAATTGTAAAATTTTTTTGGAATTGAATAAGTATAAATGAAATATTATTCGCATTTATCGAATCCAATGCAGTTTCCAAGGATGATAAAAATCGAAAAATGAAACTTCATACTTTTTGAAAACGAGCATGCTCGCAAGAAACTTTTTCCTGTTACATTGATAAAATCAAAGATCTATTTCCATACTTGATTGGAATGGTGTTAAGTGAAATTTAGCTTGAAGTGTTTCAACCCACTGTAACTTTTTGGCAACATCAATTTAAAGAATCTGGTTGTTGTAGTTCAAATCCTACCTCTCCTGGTGTGAGATTTATCTCAGCTACTCTCCACCCTACCCTCGGCGAAAAAGGGAGCATAGAGGGGCTTGGGAAAGCTGTCGTCCCATCGAGTGCGACTTTAAGCCTTGGCTCTGTGGGCATTAAATGGCCGCACTGGAGCCTTCCATTAAGGCTACCTTAAGTCACCTAACATCAGTGGCTTCCTTCCCCACCCTCTCAACTTTAACTGAGCCATTGGGATCCTAGTGACCTGGCCATTTAGCTCATTCCACGCAAAAGGTTGGGTTGGGTTGTTTTACCTCTGAGCGGCACTTTTTGCACACCATGGGCTAAATGGCCAGGTCACATGGACCCCGAAGGCTCAGAGAAGGTTGGGGGAGGGGACCCACTGGAACAGCTGTTGGGAGACAGATGGTAACCTCCCGTCAAGGCCATCCAGCGTGTTCTTTAACGTGCACAGGGTATGGCTCTCGTGTGCGGGAGAGCCATCCCCTGTGCACGTTAAAGAACACGCTGGATGGCCTTGACGAGAGGCTACCATCTGTCTCCCAACAGTTGTTCCAGTGGGTCTCCTCCCCCAACCTTCTCTGAGCCTTCCGGCCATTTAGCCCATGGTGTGCAAAAAAAGTGCCGCTCAGAGGTAAAACAACCCAACAGAGCCACATAAGTTCAAAAACGATAACTGTTAAAACAGACAATTGAGTAAAGAGATTTAATAATTGTTAGGTCCTATACTTTTTTTTACTTGATTTTGATTGATTAGCAGAGATAAATATTACTCTGGAGAAAAGAGTAAATTAGAATATTGAAAAAATTCTATCTGTAATGTTTGAATGTTCCCATGTTGTTACTTTCTCCCATTTTTCCGTCGCCAGTTGTGGATATCCAAATGAAATATCGACTAATCAATAGCGACGTTTGTGAGTTTCGTGACAACTGTGAATACACAAAACACCAAACATTGTACTTTAGTAGAGCATTTGCGAAACAACTAAAAATATCTTCAGAAACTGCTTAATTCCTGTAGAGAGCAAAGGGTATCTTTGTGGAAGAACTTTTCAGTCTCACCACTTGTGTTCATCCGTAGTTGTGTGCTCAGCCACCACTGCACGCAAGCCTTAACTCACGGTTTCGCTTACATCAGACCATTAGGCCACGAAGGAGTGGACATGGAGTCCGCTGAAGGACTAAGGAGAAAAAAATGGTAGCCAAAACGAGCACAAAAAAAATTGACTCTCCCCAATGATTGGGATGCGTGTGGGTAAGAGAGAAGATTCGTGCTGCTGCCAGATGGTCACCTTCCGACTTGCCTGTATTCCCTGGTGGTACCGAAATAACTGCCACTGCTCAGTGATTATGGTTGGAATCTTGTCGTACGAAGTGCACGTTTTGCTGGGTTTCTTCTGACATTCGTGCGAAGGCAAAAAAAAGGAGACAGGAGTTCTTGTTTTGCCGACACACGAAAGTATGTGACGCGGATGAAAGTTCGTCCTTGTGTCTTGCTGTGGAACCTGATGAGCTTTGAGGGGTGGCTAGCTCGAATTGAGAGATAGTTGACAATAAGTAGATCTTGAAGATATTGAGCAGGTGAGGCTACTAAATTATTGTAGAATGTCTTAGTTTCTTGAAGGGAAGAAAAGTTGTTTTAGGCGGGATTAATGACGTTGTTTCATTTGGAAGTTAAAACTTCTGATTTTTTTTGGCATGAGAAAAAAACTTGTTACCGTAAATAACCGAGTGCTGAAGAAGATACTGAAAGATTAGTTTCAAAGAAAATTGCGTTCGCAAAAACAAAGCTTGTCTTATGTGACTGTTGAAGAAGTTATTTTTGCTTTTTGGTAGTTTTCTGGGCCAAATTCTTTCCAGTAGTAACGTCCGAAATAGCGTCCAATGCTTTTTGTAGAGAGAGTCTAGAGTACAGAGTGGTTTTTGTGTTTGGGTGCATTGTAATCGGGATGGAAAGTATGGGTATGGCATAAGTGTTATTGTCCTATTTACTCGCAAGTCTTAGTAAAATTTACGCTGACTGTTGTCAGAACTGGAGACAGCAAGTGAATCCCGAAGCAAGAAGTATTGATTCCACAACACCTTTCCCTCCTTTCAATAGATGTACACACTTACCATCTCTTTCAACAGATGTGAAAACCTATCCTCTGTACATGATCATCTCTTTCAATGGTTGGAAGGTCCAGTTCTCTACTTTCAGTAGATATGAAGCACCATCCTTCCTAATTTCTCCCTATAACACAGGGGTTCTCAACGTCGGGTACGCGGTAAAATTTTTTGGGGTACGCCGTGAGAGCTCAAAAATCGCTAGACCTAGTAACCAAGTCGCTAAGTTGGTATTATTATACTATAACTATAGTTTTATCTATCTATATAAGGGGTACGCCAGTTACATACACATTTCCAAGGAGGTACGTGAAACATATATGGTTGAGAACCACTGCTTTAACATATGGGAGTCTCTCTTTCAACCTCTCTTCTTAGCCTCTCTTTCAACAGTTGACAGGCTCCATTCTTCCCTCTTTCAATGGATTTGAACCTTCTCTGAGCCTTCGAGGTCCATGTGACCTGGCCATTTAGTCCATGGTGTGCAAAAAAGTGCCACTCAGAGGTAAAACAACCCAAAAATCTTCGCGGATTTCCGCATTTAAAAACTCGCGGCGAATAAAAAAACTGTTGATGTTAACGCGGATAAAGTCTATTTGATAAGCAGAAACATGAGCAAATATTATTTATGGTTGACATAAGTTAAAAAATTACGTGAGATAAATGTTAAAAGGAGCTCGATTTGAAAATCCAGTGATGGTATTTACTCTTAAAAAGAAGAAAAATGTCCGTTGGGATGAAGTCGGAAGTGAAAAGATGAAAACAGAAGCTTCCATCTATTTTTTTGCTGGCAAAGAAGAATATAAATTAAAAAAAAAATTTTTTGTGGTGTTACATAGGAAATGGGAATTAAATATTGGTCGAATGAAAATTTTAGTAGGGGGTTGGGTTGTTGTTGTTTTACCTCTGAGCGGCACTTTTTTGCACACCATGGGCTAAATGGCCAGGTCACATGGACCCCGAAGGCTCAGAGGAGGTTGGGGGAGGGGACCCACTGGAACAGCTGTTGGGAGACAGATGGTAGCCTCCCGTCAAGGCCATCCAGCGTGTTCTTTAACGTGCACAGGGTATGGCTCTCCCACACACGGGGCCACGGCTTAACGTCTCATCCGACGAACGGCGGCCTTTCCAAGCCCATCGGTGTCCCCTACTGACCGTGGGCAGGGCGGGGAATTTTGCGGAGATAAATCTCAACGCTGACCCAGCTGGGACTCGAACCTGGGAACTAGAGATTACGAGCCTGGCGCGCTACCGACTGAGCCATCCCCGCCCCTTTTAGTTAGGGGGAGACCACGAAGTTTTGGAGGCGAGTTACTTGGTAATAGAAAGGAGTTTCTTCCTATAATCGCAGATAACTGCATTTAAAAGAACAAAATTAGTATTAAGTAAATTTTGTCTAAATTTAGTAGAGCATATTTTTGAGAATAAAAGCCTTTTATTTTTCACAGTGTATTTTTTCAGTTATTAATTAATCATTAATACCATTTGAGTGATTTCTTTTACTCGGAAACATACATCGGACTTCAAGCATTTGCAAAATCTCGACGGTTTATGGGGGGCGGGGGTGGCTCAGTCGGTAGCGCGCCAGGCTCGTAATCTGGTGTTCCCAGGTTCGAGTCCCAGCTAGGTCAGCGTTGAGATTTATCTCCGCAAAATTCCCCGCCCTGCCCACGGTCAGTAGGGGACACCGATGGGCTTGGAAAGACCGCCGTCCGTCGGATGGGACGTTAAGCCGTGGTCCCGTGTGTGGGAGAGCCATACCCTGTGCACGTTAAAGAACACGCTGGATGGCCTTGACGGGAGGCTACCATCTGTCTCCCAACAGCTGTTCCAGTGGGTCCCCTCTCCCAACCTTCTCTGAGCCTTCGGGGTCCATGTAACCTGGCCATTTAGCCCATGGTATGCAAAAAAGTGCCGCTCAGAGGTAAAACAACAACCAAACTCGACGGTTTATTAAGTAGGCAATGTGCGCGGATGCTGGTAAAGTTTTGCGGGTGCGGATAGAGCTTTTGCTATCCGCGCAGGACTCTGGCCATATTCTTCCATAATTTCAACAGAGGTGTGACGCCCTTCATTTCAACAGTTAGAGGACCACATCATCTTTTAACAGAGGTGAAGTTTCATCACCTCTCCCTCCGTTTTCTACTGATGCGAAGCTGTATCCTTGCCTTCCTAACTTTACATCAGATGTGAGGCCTCGTCGTCCCTACCATCTCCCCCCCCCCCTCCTTTCAACAGTTTATAAGACCTCATCCTTCTTAACCAACCTTGTCCCTTTCAACAGATATGATTCCCACCCCATTCTCGAGAGTATGAGGACCCTCATCTCTTTCAGCAGCTCTGATGCCTCCATTCTCCTTTCCTCTGACCTTTTTTTTTTAACAGAAGTGATTTTCATCATCCCTCCCTCACTTTCATCAGATTTGAGGCCCCATCATCCTCCCACTTCCCTCCTTCGGCCCATTCCAGTAGAATTTTCTACAAGACCAGGAAATAATTGCTTCTCTACCTTTTCGAATCATGGTTTTTTTTAACCTGGTCATCAGGTCTCTAGTTCTGTGCGGCACTTTTTTTTCACACAATGGGCTAAATGGCTAAGTCACAAGGGTTGAGAGGAGATTGAGGAAGGGGATCCACTGGACAGCCATTAGGAGACATTCTCATCAAGGCCATCTGGCGTGTTCTCTAGCTTTCATAGGATATAGCTTTCTTGCATATAGAATCACGGTTTAACGTCCCTTTCGATGGATAGCAATCTTTCCAAGCATATCACTGCCCTCTTTCTGACCGAGGGCATTGGGGGGGGGAGAGGGGGTTACAGATAAATCTCAACGCTGTCGCAGTTGGAATTGGAATCGAAGCTGCAGATTACGAGCTTGGCGTGCTTTGACTGATCGAACCTCCAGGAAAAGCGGGTTCTTTCACACTTTGAGACAACCTACAGTTTTTGCCTAGATTTTGGTGGTTTTTCATGTAACTCGATACAGTTGAACAAGGACTCATCCTCTGGCTTAGGAGTTAAGGTTGCTAACCATTATATCATGCAAGTTTCAGGTATGCTTTGATTCCTTCTTCAACCTTTGGTGATTGCCGCGGTTATACCTTTTAATTCTAATGCATATTTCTTAACGAAAAATGTCATTTTTACTGTTTATTTTTGGATCTCTATATAACGGGAAGATCTTAAAGAGAAAAGAGCATTAAGAAATTGCTGTTATTTATATTATATCATGTCGAATAATAATATTTTCTGTTTGTGGATCTTGTATTGTTGAATCGAGATTTAAATAGAATTTGTATCTCAGAATGCGCACCAGGCTCGTAATCTGTAGTTCCCAGGTTCGAGTCCCAGCTGGGTCAGCGTTGAGATTTATCTCCGCAATGGGGACACCGATGAGCTTGGAAAAGCCGCCGTCCGTCAGATGGGACGTTAAGCCGTAGTACCGTGTGCGTGAGAGCCACACCTTGCGCACGTTAAAGAACACGCTGGATGGCCTTGACGGGAAGCTACCATCTGTCTCCCCACAGCTGTTTCAGTGGGTCCTCTCCTCCAACCTTCTCTGAGCCCTTGTGACCTTGTCCTTGTGACCTGGCCATTTAGGGGCAGGGGTGGCTCAGTCGGTAGCGCGCCAGGCTCGTAATCTGTAGTTGCCAGGTTCGAGTCCCAGCTGGGTCATCGTTGAGATTTATCTCCGCAAAATTCCCCGCCCTGCCCACGGTCAGTAGGGGACACCGATGGGCTTGGAAAAGCCGCCGTCCGTCGGATGGGACGTTAAGCCGTGGCCCCTTGTGTGGGAGAGCCATACCCTGTGCACGTTACAGAACACGCTGGATGGCCTTGACGGGAGGCTACGATCTGTCTCCTAACAGCTGTTCCAGTGGGTCCCTTCCCCCAACCTTCTCTGAGCCTTCGGGGTCCATGTGACCTGGCCATTTAGCCCATTGTGTGCAAAAAAGTGCCGCTCAGAGGTAAAACAACCCAACCCTGGCCATTTAGCCCATGGTGTGGTAAAAATGCCGCTCAGTGGTAAAACAACCCAACTGAAATGTATCTCAGAAAATTTCCATCAGATGCTGCCTTCTGGAAATTTTAGGAAGCTTTAATTCACATTATCGCACAAGGAGTGAATTACTGCAGTTAATTCAAAAATTGTCGTGTTTCGTCACTGAGCTTGCATGAGTCAGTGACATGTGATTGCCCGATGAATCAGTTGCTGTCAGTCGGAGAGGCTTCGTCGGTTATGAGCAGGAAGTTCTTAAAACACCCCGAAAGAGACACTAGTTAGTGGACGCCAGGCCCACTCAGCGCAGAATTCAGTGGCTAGATCGATGTCGCCACATTATTTTTCACTCATGCTTGCCATGTCATAGGATTCGCCAGATGAAATCGTACACTGCCTGAAAATATTTAATCATCGGAGCGAAGTGACAGTGGAAATCTAGATCGACTGCTGAACTGTAGATGATAAATTTGGGTTGGGTTGTTTTACCTCTGAGCGGCATTTTTTTGCACACCATGGGCTAAATGGCCAGGTCACATGGACCCCGAAGGCTCAGAGAAGGTTGGGGGAGGGGACCCACTGGAACAGCTGTTGGGAGACAGATGGTAGCTTCCCGTCAAGTGTGTTCTTTAACGTGCACAGGGTATAGCTCTTCCGCACACGAGGCCACGGCTTAACTTCCCATCCGACGGATGGCGGCCTTTCCTAGCCCATCGGTGTCCCCTACTGACCGCGGGCAGGGCGGGAAATTTTGCGGAGATAAATCTCAACGCTGACCCAGCTGGGATTAGAACCTGGGAACTACAGATTACGAGCCTGGCGCGCTACCAACTGAGCTACCCCCGCCCCAGGTTCCATGTGCAGCGAGAGCTATACTCTGTGCACGTTAAAAGAATATGCTGATGTCCTGGACGGAAAGCTACCGTTAGGCGTCCGAATTATAGCTATTACAGATCCTTTAGTATAAATAATCAATATTTTGTATTGGTTTAACAATTGATCTTGTATTATTTAACACTTTATGTGTATGGAAAAGTTTGGTCAATGTATTTCAGCTGAGATATTTATTTCATTACTAGCAGATTTACCCGGCGTTGCTCGGGTCTGAAACTCTTTAGAATATAGAGTAGATGGCACTCCCTATGTCGCAAGTTTTTAAATAAAATTAATACCCCCTCAAGCAGCTGCTTGCCACAGAGGTCTGACAGGAGCCTGTCAGTAGTATGCCATAGTAGAATGTCTGTGAGGATGGCATGACCTCAACAGAAAAACGACACATACATCCATGCCTTACCCGGATTGAATAATAATTTTTTATTTGGATAAAAAAAACATTACGATTAATCACCACCGGTTTAATTTTTTCCCCTCTCTTTTAGGGAAGGAAAGAACTGTACATATTTCAAAGTACAGTATGATTCTCCCCACGTCAGAAGTTTTTAAACCAATAAACGGAATTTCTTCGCTTGGATAATCGAACTTTTCAAATCATTTCGTACCCACCAGAGTGTCTCGGACACATTTCTTCAGGCATATGTAACTTTATAGAAAAGGGTTGGGTTGTTTTAGCTCTGAGCGGCACTTTTTTGCACACCATGGGCTAAATGGCCAGGTCACATGGACCCCGAAGGCTCAGAGAAGGTTGGGGGAGGGGACCCACTGGAACAGCTGTTGGGAGACAGATGGTAGTCTCCCGTCAAGGCCATCCAGCGTGTTCTTTAACGTGCACAGGGTATGTTTCTCCCGCACACGGGACCACGGCTTAACGTCCCATCCGACGGGCGGCAGCCTTTCCAAGCCCATCGGTGTCCCCTACTGACCTCGGGCAGGGCGGGGAATTTTGCGGAGATAAATCTCAACGCTGACCCAGCTGGGACTCGAACCTGGGAACTACAGATTACGCGCCTGGCGCGCTACCGACTGAGCCACCCCCGCCCCGGTGGCAAGTTATTTTGAATAACTTTCAACCGTTAATGTTAAATCTATGAGGATTTTGAGAAATTCAAACCGTCCACCCCAATTTTGGTTGACCCCAATGGGTTCGCAGATAGCCCTTATTCTTCCCCTGGTGAAGGGAACGTTCATGCAAAGTTTGGAGCCTTCTAGTTCTGGGAGGCGAGTGCATAAGCAGATCGACACACAAACTTTTTCTTTATACACTGCGAACATTGAAAGTACCCCATCCAGAAGGACATGTACAAACATGCAAATAGACGGGTGGGTGTTTGCAGTTGAGATATGCAAATGATGATAATCCGGAGCCAATGACGTGTGTGGCTCAAGAGATAAAAAGTGCAAGAAGGAACAGAGATGGTATTGTGTTTATGCAGGTAGAAGTCGTGCGAAGAGTTGAGATTAGATGGTTCTGCGAAGGCTGAAAATGCCCGGTACACGTTGTTGGCAGGTTTATCACTATTTGGATGCTTTTGAGACAGGAAGATTTATAAGCCTATGTGAAGTTGGATGGACTACAAGTTGTGTCGCTGCTCAATTTCATCGAGATGCACACGAACTGTTGGAAACATTGGTGAAATGAAGGTTCTAGCGCGAGCCACAGAGGGAGTGGTGCTGTCCGACAGACGTCAGTACAGCTTGATAGGTGCATTGTTCGTCACCACAGAGCACTGCAGGGGATATTTGGCAGGCTGTGTCAGCAGCCATGGACGTCCCCATAACGACCCGAATGGTAAACTGAAGGTTGCATGAGGCACACCTGTGCTCTAGGCAACCGTTACGTCGACTGCATTGACCGCAAACCATCACAGCACTCGTCTGGCTTGGTGCCGAAGTCGTGCGAACTGGGGTCACGAATGTAACACTGTTGTGTTTAGTGATGAATCCCGTTTCTGTCTGGGTGCTGACGATCGATGCGTCCGTTGCAATCCTGGCAAGAGGACGGTCCAGCTTTTATTTGTGGCTGGCACACCACCTGTCAACCAGGCATAATGGTATGGTGTGCTATTTGATATGACAGCAGGTCACCTCTTGTTCGCATCACGGGAACACTGACAGCTGCACAATAGGATAACGCGGTTCTTCAGCCCGTTTTGTTACCTTTCCTGGGAGGCATGCAGCAGCCCATTTCCCAGCATTACAACGCCCGTGTACACACTGCTAGGGTCTCCAGACAATGTTTGCAACATATTAAAGTATTGCCATGGCCAACACGATCTCCAGATTTATCCCCAATAGAAAATCTGTGGGACCACATTGGACGACATGTGCAATCCTCTCAGCGGCCAGCACAGAATCTCGATGAATTATGGGAACAAGTCAACGCTGCTTGATGTGCAATTCCTCAGGACCTTATCCGTCGATTGTATGACTCCATGTCACGCCGTATTACTGCCTGTATTGCCTTTAACGGCGGTGCAACCATCTTGAGGCAATCATATTGTGCTGCATTATCTCATCTTCTAAACTGCTGTAAGTGGCTGCAAATTAAATCATGGTATGCCAATATATATGGGGCGGGGGTGGCTCAGTCGGTAGCGCGCCAGGCTCGTAATCTGTAGTTCCCAGGTTCGAGTCCCAGCTGGGTCAGCGTTGAGATTTATCTCCGCAAAATTCCCCACCCTGCCCACGGTCAGTAGGGGACACCGATGGGCTTGGAAAGGCCGCCGTCCATCGGATGGGACGTTAAGCCGTGGTCCCGTGTGCGGGAGAGCCATACCCTGTGCACGTTAAAGAACACGCTGGATAGCCTTGACGGGAGGCTACCATCTGTCTCCCAACAGCTGTTCCAGTGGGTCCCCTCCCCCAACCTTCTGAGCCTTCGGGGTCCATGTGACCTGGCCATTTAGCCCATGGTGTGCAAAAAAGTGCCGCTCAGAGGTAAAACAACCCAACCAATATGTATTGCTATGTGTGTGCTACATATCACCCCTATCCCTTCACTCCTGAGTAGGGCAATTTCAATGTCGTGCAGTGTATATTAAACTGTAGTTAATTTGAAGGTATACAAATGCATTAATTTCGAACATTGTTCTAATACCTTTTAATGCATTTAGTGAATATTGTCCATTGATCAGAGCGGCGTTGTGTCCAAATTGATGGGAGGAATTTTTTTTCTATTTGTCACGTTTGTGCAATTAATATCAGAGTCGGTTGTTTTTGATTTTATCCAGGCCTAATTGAAACCTGATTTTAACCAGTCATAATTGAAAACTGTCACTTAGTGAGCTGATATGTTTCAGCTACCATGTAGCCATTTTTAAGATGACGCTGAAACCATATCAGCCCACTAAGTGATGTTTTTCATCAGGCTATGAAATAACAAGAACAACAGCGGATTGTGGGAATGTTTTCTCAAACGAAAGACGTTTTTATGCATTAGTGGAAGGAAGAAATATTGGTTAAAGAAAAAAAAGTTGTTAATGCAGTGCGAAAGTTTGACAACTGAAAAAGAAACTCCGCCCATCCATTCGGGCACAACGACAGTTTGAGCAATGGTTGGGTTAGATTGGATTGTTTTACATCTGAGCGGCACTTTCTTGCGCACCATGAGCTAAAGGCTAGGTCACAAGAACCCTCAATGGCTCGGAGAAAGTTTAGGGGAGAAACCCATTGGACAGCTGTTGAGGGGGCATGGGTTGTTTTAGGGTTGTTTTACCTCTGAGCGGCACTTTTTTGCACACCATGGGCTAAATCGCCAGGTCACAAGGACCCCGAAGGCTCAGAGAAGGTTGGGGGAGGGGACCAACTGGAACAGCTGTTGGGAGACAGATGGTAGCCTCCCGTCAAGGCCATCCAGTGTGTTCTTTAACGTGCACAGGGTATGGCTCTCCCGCACACGGGGCCACGGCTTAACGTCCCATCCGTCGGACGGCGGCCTTTCCAAGCCCATCGGTGTCCCCTACTGACCGTGGGCAGGACGGGGAATTTTGCGGAGATAAATCTCGACGCTGACCCAGCTGGGAACTACAGATTACGAGCCTGGCGCGCTACCGACTGAGCCACCCCCGCCCCCAGCTGTTGGGAGATAGATGATAGCACCCTGTCAAGGCCATCCAACATATGGATATCTTCCCCCCCACATACACACGGAACCACGGCTTACAATCCCATCCGACGGACGGCACCCTTTCTGACCTCAGCAGTGTTCCCTATGTGACAGGGCAGGGTGGGGAGTTGTTTCACGGAGATAAATTTCAACACAGTTCCAGGTGGAACTGTGTTGAAAACTTGTGACTCTAAATGGCTAGGTCACAAGGACCCCAAAGCTCAGAGAAGGTTAGGGGAAGGGGACCCACTGAACAGCCATTGGGAGATGGAAGTCGCCCCATCTAGGCCAGCCTGCGTGTTCATTAACCTACACAGCGTATGGTTCTCTTGAACACGAAACTAGGGCTTAACATCCCATTGGGCAGACAACGGCACAAATTTGCACATTGGTGCCAATTTTCTCACTGAGGGCGGAACGGTGGTAGCGGAGAAAATACTCAACACTGGCACAAGTGGTACTCGAACCTGAAAAATCAGATTACTACAAGACCAGTTTTTTCGTTAAATAAACGAAATCAATGTAGTAGTTTCTTAACCCTTAAATAGTGTAATTTAAATAAAAACCCCTATCGTATTATTTAGAATAACCAGGGTTTTTTAATTTAGTGGGAGGGGGGGGGGGCAGGCGCTTAGTCGGTAGCGCTTCAGACTCGTAATCTGCAGTTTCCAGGTTCGAGTGGGCAGTGCCGAGGTTTTTCCCGAAACTCCCAACCTGCTTTTTGTCAGTAGCGGAACACGATGGGCTTGGAAAGGCCGTTGTCCATCGGATGGGATGTTTAGCAATGTGTGGAAGAGTCATACCCTGTGCACATTAAGGAACACGCTGGATGGCCTTGACAGGAGAGGCCATCTGTCTCGTAACAGCTGTCCAGGGGGTCACTTCCTCCAACTTTCTGAGCCCTCGGGGTCCTTATGAACTTGCCATTTGGCCCATTGTGCGAAAAAAGTGCTGTTCAGAGGTAAAACAAATCAAACTTTGCCTACTTTGATGTTTATCTCCGCTAACGCCTGTTATGCTCTTGTGAAAAAGGCTTGGAAAGGTTGTCCGTCGGATGAGACGTTAAGACGTGGTTCTATGTGCAGGAGATCCCTGTGCGCGTTAAAGAACACACTGCGTGATGTTGACTGGAGGTTTCCGTCTCCTAACAGGGGTCCAGGAAGATTTCTCCCGAACCTTTTCGGGGCGGGGGTGGCTCAGTCGGTAGCGCGCCAGGGTCGTAATCTGCAGTTTCCAAATTCGAGTCTCAGCTGGTTCAGCGTTGAGATTTATCTCCGCAAAACTCTCCGTCCTGCCCACGGTCAGTAGGGGACAACGATGAGTTTGAAAAGCCACGGCCGTCGGATGGGACGTTAAGACCCCGTGTGCAGGAGAGCCATACCCTGTGCACGTTAAAGAACACGATGGATGGCCTTGACGGGAGGCTATCAACTGTCTCCCAACAGCTGTTCCAGTGGGTCCCCAACCTTCTCTGAGCCTTCGGGGTCCATGTGACCTGGCCATTTAGCCCATGGTGTGCAAAAAAGTGCCGCTCAGAGATAAAACAACCAACCAACAGCCATTGATAGGCTGTGAACTTTCCATTTCTGAGCATCTTCTGGTGACTTGTCTTTAGATGCATCTGTTTCGATATATGATTGAAATGGTAGAGCCGATTTATAATCCCACATAGTCGCTGCTTTTTGTTGCAAATTGAAGATGAAACAAAGGTATAGTTAAAGTCCATGAATCTTGAGGGCGGGGATGGCTTAGTCGGTAGCGCACCAGGCTCGTAATCTGTAGTTCCTAGGTTGGCCACATGGACCAGCGTTAATATTTATCTTCAAACTTCTCGCCTTGTCCTCGATCAGTAGGGACACCGATGGGCTTAGAAAGGACGCCGTCCGTCGGAAGGGACCTTAAACCGTGACCCGTGTACTGGAGAGCCATATCCTGTGCACGTTAAAGAACACGATGGAAGGCCTTGACGGGAGGCTACCATCTGTCTCCCAACAACCAGTGGGTACCCTGCCCCAACTTTCTCTGAAGTTTCGGGGTTTGACCTGACCATCGAGGGGGCGGGGGTGGCTCAGTCGGTAGCGCGCCAGGCTCGTAATCTGTAGTTCCCAGGTTCGAGTCCCAGCTGGGTCAGCGTTGAGATTTATCTCCGCAAATTCCCCGCCCTGCCCACGGTCAGTAGGGGACACCGATGGGCTTGGAAAGGCCGCCGTCCGTCGGATGGGACGTTAAGCCGTGGTCCCGTGTGCGGGAGAGCCATACCCTGTGCACGTTAAAGAACACGCTGGATGGCCTTGACGGGAGGCTACCATCTGTCTCCCAACAGCTGTTCCAGTGGGTCCCCTCCCCCAACTTTCTCTGAACCTTCGGGGTCCATGTGACCTGGCCATTTAGCCCATGGTGTGCAAAAAAGTGCCGCTCAGAGGTAAAACAACCCAACCCAACCCTGACCATTGAGCCCATTGTGTGCAAAAGAAAAGTCCTGCTCAGAAGTAAAACCACCCAAATGGGCTAATTGGCCACGTCACAAATGACTCCAAGGGCTCAGAGAAGGTTTGGGAAGAGAGGGTTCATTGAACAATTATTAGGAGAGAGACATGGAGGCATCCTTTCAAGGCTTGAGTTGTTTTACCTCTGAGCAGCACTTTTTTTTTGCATACAGTAGACTAATTGGCCAAATCACAATGATCCCAAAACGTTGGAGAAGTGGATTCACTGGACAATTGTTAGGAGACAGAGGAAAGCCTGCCGTCAAGGCCATCCAACGTGTTCTTTAACGTGCACAGGAATATGGCCTTCCTGTACGCCGATTCAAGGCTAATTAATGTTCCATCCAAAGGACGGCTGCTTTTCCAAGTCACGTCTATGTACCCTTTCTAACAGAAGGCAGGGTGTGGGTTAGCGGAGATAAATCTGAACCTGGTACAATTAGCTCTGTCGGTTGTGTTTCTCAAAATAGTTGTTTAACCATATCTTTCTAATCTGTTGTCTGATTGTAACGGGTTATCAAATGTAAACGTATAAGAAAATTTCGGGGCTCGATTGCAACAAGATATATCTCAAAAGTTTGTGAAGTGGAGAATGTAATGAGTATCTCAAATTAAGTCTCCCCCCCCCTTAAAAAGGGGTTGGGTTGTTTTACCTCTGAGCGACACTTTTTTTGCACACAATGGGCTAAATGGCCAGATCACAAGGATCCCGAAGGCTCAGAGAAGGTTGGGGGATTGGACCCACTGGAACAGCTGTTGGGAGACAGATGGTAACCTCCCGTCAAGGCCATCCAGCGTGTTCTTTAACGTGTATAGGGTATAGCTCTCCCATACATGGGGCCACGGCTTAACGTTCCATACGACGGACTGCGGTCTTTCCAAGCCGATCGGTGTCCCCTACTGACCGTGGGCAGGGCGGGGAGTTTTGCGGAGATAAATCTAAACGCTGACCCAGCTGGGACTCGAACCTGGAAACTGCAGATTACGAGCCTGGAACGCTACTAACTGAACCACCCCCACCCCTTTATAAACGGAAGGATACGTTAACCGCCCTTACGATAGTCATAAAGAAAGAAGTTTAAGGAGTCATATGTGAAATGGAAGAGTGATTACAGATCGTGACGTAGAGAATGTAACATTTTTTTTCTCTGAAACAGCGGGAGGCTATTAAAATTGTTTATGAAAAGGAAAGGAGGTACTCACACAACATGCGGAGATCACACAACATGCGGAGATCACTTACATGCGGAGATCACACAACATGCGGAGATCTTCTAGATCCTCTTCTTGATCTGATAGAGATTCTCACAACACGCATACCCGAGCACACAACCCTGCAACACCGGCGCTGGAACCAGGCAGCTGCATTGCCACTGCGAGCAGACGCGATAACATTGAACCACCGAGGCGGTATGTACCCTAAAATGTAAAATTTGGCAGTTGAATGAAGATGGGAAAAGATGGTGATCCTCACGCTGGATGGCTTTGATGGGATGCTTCCATCTGTCTCCTAACAGATGCCCAGCGAGTCCCCTTCCTCCAATCTTCTCCGAGCCCTTTGGGTCCTTATGATCTGGCCATTTATCTATTGTGCGCAAAAAGGTGCCGCTCAGAGGTAAAACAATTGAACTTACCCCGGATTGTTGTTGGGTTGTTTTACCTCTGAGCGGCACTTTTTTGCACACCATGGGCTAAATGGCCAGGTCACATGGACCCCGAAGGCTCAGAGAAGGTTGGGAGGGGAGACCTACTGGAACAGCTGTTGTTAGGAGACAGATGGAGCCACCCAGCGTGTTCTTTATGGCTCTCCCGCACACGGAGCTGCGGCTTAATGTCCCATCCGACGGACGGTGGTCTTTCCAAGTACTGACCGTGGGCAGGGCGGGGAATTTTGCGGAGATAAATCTCAACGCTGACCCAGCTGGGACTCTAACCTGGGAACTACAGATTACGAGCCTGGCGTGCTACCGACTGAGCCACCCCCGCCTCCCTTAGCCCGGGAATCCAATCATAAAGAGTGATATATCGCATTAGTATCAATATTTACGTGTAGCATTAAGCCGCATTTTTTTTGTGCTAGATTCAACAGCAATGATGTCATATTGATTTAATGTACTTAATAAGTCTTTATCGACAGTAAATTATTTTCGGAATGAAGCTGTTATTCGATTATGTGATTTTTTTTTTTTCCTTTGCACATATTCAAAAGGCGTATTGCGTTTAATTCGTTTGTATTGAGCCATTGGAATTAATATCTACAAATAGTTGCTTTTTTTTGTAAAAGGTACGCAACAGGGCGGACTATGTCCTGCCCCAGGGCCCGTGGCCTGCACTTTCTCGGGGCCTCAAAATTTTGAATAGCAGTAATTTTGTATAATTCTAAGTTGCTAATTACAATATATTACTTTCCAACAGTACTTTTAGAAGATTTAATTGATCTAAATCAATGTTGGTTTATTTACAAGCACATAATTATGGTGTGGTAAATTGTCTTCAGTAATAGTTGAAGACTGAATGTTAAGTGAAATATTACGTTGAGAATATATTACTTTAAATAGCATTAACTGAATGTCAAAAGTACTCCATAAACTTCTATGTCGTTTGTCTACCAACTTCCCTTTCTATCGGGGAGGGGGTGGCTCAATCGGTAGCGCGCCAGGGTAATCTGTAGTTCCCAGGTTCGAGTCTCAGCTGGGTCAGCGTTGAGATTTATCTCCGCAAAATTCCCCGCCCTGCGCACGGTCAGTAGGGGACACCGATCGGCATGGAAAGACCGCCGTCCGTCATATGGAACGTTAAGCCCTGGCCCATGTACGGGAGAGCCATACCCTATGCACGTTAAAGAACACGCTGGATGGCCTTGACGGGAGGCTACCATCTGTCTCCCAACAGCTGTTCCAGTGGGTCCCCTCACCCAGCCTTCTCTGATCCTTCGGGATCCTTGTGACCTGGCCATTTAGGCCATTTTGTGCAAAAAAGTGTCGCTCAGAGATAAAACAACCCAACCCGTTTTTAAGGGGGTTGGGAGATCTAATTTCAGATACTCATTACATTCTCCACTTCATAAACTTTTGAGATATAACTTGTTGCGATCGAGGCCCGAAATTTGTTTATACGTTAAGCCGTGTCCCCGTGTGTGGGAGAGCCATACCCTGTGCACGTTAAAGAACACGCTGGATGGCCTTGACGGGAGGCTACCACCTGTCTCCCAACAGCTGTTCCAGTGGGTCCCCTCCCCCAACCTTCTCTGAGCCTTCGGGGTCCATGTGACCTGGCCATTTAGCTCGTGGTGTGCAAAAAAGTACTGTTCAGATGTAAAACAACCCAATCCCTTTCTATGATCTGAACTAGAAGAACGCATGTGGTAATCTCGTTTTCAAAGAGAATGAAGTTTTTCGTTTACCTACTTTTTCACTCCTTAAAAGTTTTAATTCGAACTAATGAATGATGGGGGGGGGGGGAGATGCAAATAGTAGTATTTTATTAATACTTACAGAACAGGAAAAATATTTGCCTTTTATCCTTCAATTTAAAAAGTTTTTTTTCTCACACCCCTCTGAGAAGAAACTTGAAAATCTATTCACGTTCCCATGTGACGCAATCGAGCCGAAATATAGTAAAAGGGGAGGTCCAGGAGACTGGGTTTTCATTCCAATAAAAAATTTTACACTTCGTTTTATAGGTCTTTAAAAGGTTTTTTGTCTCTTTCCCTTATTAGATTCTCAAAGATTCGAGTCCCACTTGGATCAGCGTTGAGATTTATCTCCTCAAAACTCTCTGACCTACTCTCGGTCAGTAAGGGACACCGATGGGCTTTGAAACAATCGTGTGCGGGAGAGTCATACCTTGTGCACGTTAAAAAACACGCTGGATGGGCTTGACGGGAGGCTACCATGTCACCCAACAGCTGTTCCAGTGGGTCCTCTTCCCCAACCTTCTCTGAGACGTTCAGGTCCTTGTGAACTGACTATTTAAACCATTGTGAGAAAAAAAAGTCCCCTCAGAGGTAAACAACCCATTCTCAAAGGTGTAGGGGGGGGGGAGGAAACACGACTCCTTTTCTCGCCAACGCTAGATCCGGTTCTGCCCACATAATTACCCATCCTGCCCACGGTCAATAGGGGACACCGATGGGCTTAGAAAGGGCACCGTCAGTCGGATGGAACGTTAAGCCGTGGTCCACGTGTGTCATATCCCGTAAACGTTAAAGAACACACTAGATGGCCTTGATGGGAGGCTACCATCTGTCTCCTAACAGCTGTCCAACGGGTCCCTTCCCCCAACCTTCTCTGAGCCTTCTGACCTGACCATTTAGCCCATGGTGTGCAAAAAAGTGCCGCTCAGACGTTAAACAACCCAACACACACAATTATTTTTCGGACACCCTGTATTTTAATTTCAGTGAGAGAATTACTAATACTGCTGTGTATTGTCACTGACGTTTGGTACAGATTGTGAAGTTTAAGACCTGGTAGCAGCTTTCACAATGAAATTGCGAAGTAAATTGCGATGTGTTTGAAAGGAGCTCCGTTGGCGCTCTTCACCCTTTGAATTTCGCCTTTGTTGAGTATCATTGCAGCCAAATACGGTAAAGCGAAGACAAAAGAGCACAATTGCTGCCTCCTCATCCCCTCTGTCCTATTTAATATTGCAATTATTCATCGTCACGCCGACGCCTAATTAACTTGGTTGCTTATATAATTCGAGTTGCGTTAAACATCTTAATTAACACCTGTCTTGGCTGAACGCGGAGGCGAGCGTTGTTTTACCCTAATTTGATGGATCTCTGGACGTTGGTGTAGTTGTTTGTGCGTGAGATGGTCATCGAAGTTAAATGGGAGCATTAGAGAAAATTAGAAATTGCTACGAGCTGCTCTAATTATAAAACGCTTTTTTTTAACTCAAGAAATGCCTTTTTTGTGCTAATTGCAGCTAATTCTTTGTAAATATAGTTTGAAACTGGACCGTACGCAAGGAATGTAGAATAAAACAAATGCCCCTGAACAGGGGCATTAGTTGCGTTGTTTTACCTCTGAGCGGCACATTTTTTTTTGCACACAATGGGCAGGTCACAAGAACCTCGAGTCCTCGGAGAAGGTTGTTAAAGAACATGCTGGATAGGAGATGGATGGTAGCCTCCAGTCAAGGCTAAGAGCTGCCCCAGGGGTCTCCTACTCCCTCCTATTCGTGCGCAGGATATGGCTGTCCCGCACATGGGGGGCACGGCTTTTTATGTCCCATTTGAAGAACAGCGGCTCGGTGTCTCTAAAGACAGAGATGGGCGGGGAGTTTTGTGGAGATAAATCTCAACGCTGTCCCAGGTGGGACTCGAATCTGGGAACCTACAGATTACGAGCCTGGCGCGCTACCGACGGAGGACCCCCCCCCCCCCTCTAATTGTAGGCAATTCGCTGTAAATATGTTTTGGAACAGGACTGTACACAAGGGGTAAGGGGCGGGGGTGGCTCAGTCGGTAGCGCGCAGGCAGGCTCGTAATCTGCAGTTCCCCGGTTCGAGTCCCAGCTGGGTCAGCGTTGAGATTTATCTCCGCAAAACTCCCCGCCCTGCCCTCGGTCAGTAGGGGATACCGATGGGCTTGGAAAGGCCACCGTCCGTCGGATGGGACGTTAAGCCGTGACCCGTGTATGGGAGAGCCATACCCTGTGCACGTTAAAGAACATGCTGGATGGCCTTGACGGGAGGCTACCATCTGTCTCCCAACAGCTGTTCCAGTGGGTCCCCTCCCCCAACCTTCTCTGAGCCTTCGGGGTCCATGTGACCTGGCCATTTAGCCCATGGTGTGCAAAAAGTGCCGCTCAGAGGTAAAACAATCCAACCCAAGGGGCTTTGAGATTTTCCCATAATTAAGTTTTTTTTTTATGAACGATTGTTTCTGTAATGCAGCAACTTAGCATTATTTTTTTCTCCATTCTTATAAATGCGGTCACTGTGGACGAGTGGTTAGCGCATTTAGCTACAGAGAGAAAGTTGTGGGTTCGAGCCTCAGGCAAGTCGTGGAATGTCTTTCTGCTGATGTCTCCCTTCCTCATAGACTTTCCATATGTCGCATTGTACTCGCAAGGTTCATTCCGCATGGCCTATTTGTACTCCCAAGGTGCTGTGACAAAAAGCTGGTTGAGGGGAAAGCAAATTTATCTTTTTACTTCATAATATTTTCTTAGTTTAGGAATAAAAATTATGCACAGGCAAGAATATTTTTTTAATTTAATTTTTTTAAAATAATTACCCCCTCAAGCAGCTGCTTGCCACAGAGGTCTGACAGGAGCCTATCAGTTTATATGCCACAGTAGAAGGTCTGAGAGGATGGCAGGACCTCAGCAGAAAAACGACACATACATCCATGCCTTACCCGGGGCTCGATCCCAGGTCCCTTAGATTTGCAGCCAAGCGCGCTAAGCTGTGTGTATATTGCGGGTTTGGCAAAATTAGACTTTATTTCGGAAAATGGAAGAATCAGCATTGAGATTTATCTCGGCGAAATTCCCGCCATGCCCTCGATCAGTAGGGGATATCGATGACCTTGGAAGGGCCGTCATCCATCGAATGGGCCTGTGTCCCATTCGATGGCGTCATCCATCCCTGTGTCCGAGAGAGACATTCTGTGCACGTTAAAGAACACTCTGGATGGCCTTGACGAGAAGCTACCGTCTGTCTCCTAACAGCTCTCCAGTCCCCTTCACCCAACCTTCTCTGAACCTTCGGGGTCCGTGTGAGCTGGCCCTTTAGCCAAAAAGGTGCCTCTCATAGGTTTAGCAAATCAACCCAATTGCAGTATGTTGCCTCCCCCCCCTCCGCTGAATCCGGCCTGCGTTGTTTGATAAAATATTCGTATTTATTATTTTTTGGTTTTAGAGTACGATTTATCATTTATTTCTGCAAATATGGAAAGGAATTATGCTTCTTTGAATTTATTTTTGCCGAGGTTTTTATTCCAATTGTATAATACTTTCATATTTTTTTTTTCCACTGTAGGACAATAGATGCAGTGTTTTGTGCATTACATTCAGCGCATTATCCTGAGTATCAAGGAAACTTTTTTTTTGCTAAACTTACTCTACCGGAGTCAGATGTTCCCATGGTAACTCTGGCAGCAGCATCTGCTAAAGTAGTTGTGTTGCTACGGTTACCGTGATATATTTCGGGAATCGTTCATTTTCTAGTGGCATTGTTTCAAGACATTGCTCGGAGTTCCTGCTAAGATTGTTGAACTGCTGCTCATAATAATGAGCGGAACAAATGTTATTTCCAAATTCGCCAGTGCAAGTAAGCTGGCTTGTGTTACATGCAGTCTGATGTATCTTATGGCATGGTATGGCCACTATTCATTGCAATACCTGGCCTTATGGGACGGGGGTGGCTCAATCGGTAGCGCGCCAGGCATGTAATTTGCAGTTCCCAGGTTTGAACTATTTTTCGTTATCACAGCTGGACCAGCTTTGAGATTTATCTCCACAAAACTCCCCGCCCTGCCCACGGTAAGTAGGGGGACACTGATGGGCTTGTAGAGACCGCCGTCCGTCGGATGGGACGATAAGCCGTTGCCCCGTTTGCAGGAGAGCCATACCCTGTGCATGTTAAAGAACACGCTGAATGGCCGTGACGGGAAGCTACCACTTTTCTCCAAACAGCTATTCCAGTAGGTCTCCTCCCCCCAACCTTGTGAATCCTCGGGGTCCCTCCCTGCCATGCCCACCGCCAATAGGGGACACCGATGGGCTTGGCAAGGCTGCCGTCCGTCGGATGGGACGTTAAACCGTGGCCCCGTGTGAGGGAGAGCCATAACCTGTGCACATTAAACACGCTGGATGGCCTTGACGGGAGGCTACCATCTGTCTTCCAACAGCTGTTCCAGTGGGTCCCCTTCCCCAATCTTGTTTGAGCTTTTGGGGTCCTTGTGACTTGGCCATTTAGCCCATGGTGTGCAAAAAAATTGCCGCTCAGATGTGAAACAACCCAACCTCGGGGTCCTTGTGACCTGGCCATTTAGCGCATATTGTGCAAAAAAAGTGCCGCTCAGAGGTAAAACAACACAACCTCGGGGTCCTTGTGACCTGGCCATTTAGCACATTGTATGCAAAAAAAGTTCCGCTCAGAGATAAAACAACCCAACCCATACCTGGCTTTAGATGGTTAAATTAATTTCCCGCTAATTTCCGAAAGGAAAATTGAATTTGTATGTGACATCAAAACGAAACGTAAACTAAAAAAAAAGTTTTCGATATGAAATTCTGGCTTATTACACTATCGAGGCACTAATGATAGCTTCCCTCGATTTTTAATGTTTCGTTTTAATGGCAACAAGCTGCTAATTGGAGCTTGTTTAGATACAAGCGGCGGTGGCTTAACGTTATCTTCTTCGTGTGGGGTAGAATATTATCTATTTCGGGTGCGATAATTAGGGACCAGGAGTTGGAATAGTTGTTTCATTCTGTCGCAGTGTGATCCAATATGTTCCAATATTGGAATCCGTTTAGATGGAAGTTTCGGGAGTAATTAATGGCGCTTTTCGCTTTCGTAACATCTAATGGAATCGTTACAAAGGGAGAAAGTTCTCGGATAATTAAATGCTCGATGTGGAATACACAGAGCCTGATGTAGTCATCGAAAACGTTTTCTGTAGGAATGGGTTATTGTCGTGAACGTAGAAGTACGTATATCAAGGGTTATGCCTTTTTGTTTGGGGGATGTTACACTAGGTGAAGAAAATGTCTATGAGAATGCGGGTTATTCTGCAATTTAGACATCGTCCAGTGAATCCTTTACCTCAAAATTCTGCCCTTGGGAATCTTTGTAACCTGACCATTTAGCCCATTGTGTGCACGAAACGTGTATATTTATTTGCATGCCTGATTCTAGCAGTCTCCGCAGAACTCCCCGCCCTGCCCACGGTCAGTAGGGGACACCGATGGGCTTGGAAAGACCGCCGTCCTTCGGATGGGATGTTAAACCGTGGTCCCTTGTGCGGGAAAGCCATACCACGTGCACGTTAAAGAACACGCTGGATGGCCTTGACGGGAGGCTATCATCTATCTTCCAACAGTTCTAGTGGGTCCCATCCCCCAACCTTCTCTGAGCCTTCGGGGTCCTTGTGACCTGGCCATTAAAGGACCATTTAGCGTGGCCATTAGCCTGCTAAAATATAGGCCTTTAAAGGCCATTTAGCCTGGCCATTTAAGTGCTTGTGACCTGGCTATTTAAAGTGCCGCTCAGAGGTAAAACAACCCAAGCCATGATTCTAGCAGTGGGTTTTTTTTACCTCTGAGGGGTACTTTTTTGTGCACAAGGGCTAAATGGCCAGGTCACAAAGATCCCAAGGGCTTAGAGAAAGGGGGAGGGGAGGAGACCCACTTCAAGGCAATTCAGATTGTTTTATCTCTGAGCGGTACTCCTTTGCACATAATGGACTAAATGGCCAGGTCGCAAGGACCTCGAGGGCTCAGAGAAAGTTGAGGGAAGGAGACCCACTGGAACAGCTGTTGGGAGACAGATGGTAGCCTCCCGTCAAGGCCATCCAATGTGTTTTTTAATGCACACAGACCCTGCGCCACGGCTTTACGTCTCATCTGACAGACGGCGACCTTTCCAAGCCCATCGGTAACTTTCTCACCGAGGGCAAAGTTGGGGGTTTAGCCGAGATAAATCTCAAAGCTAGCACAGTTGGGACTTGAACCTGGGAATTGTAGATTGTGACTATGGCGCGCTACCGACTGATCCATCCCTGCCCCTTTTAGCAGTGGCATTGCGTGCGTGGCAACTGCGAAGCCTGAGATTGCGCAGATGACACTTCGACAGGTCTAGGAATCTAATGGCATATTAATCTACCATGAGAACTGTTTAAAGCTTCAATTACTGTCTCCCAAAATTCTTCTCGGTTTCCAGGTTACGAGTCCCAACTATGTATGCGTTAAGATATATCTAAGCAAATTCCAACTATTGCCCTCTCTCAGAAAGGGGACACGGATGGGTTTCGAAAAGCCACTGCCGGTCGAATGGGGGGGGGGGGGGGGGGCGTCAGATCACATCTCCTGTGCAGGAGAGATCCATACCGTGTGCACTTTAAAAGCACAGGCTAGATAGGCTTGACAGGAGGCTTCCATCTGACGTCAAACTTTGTTCAGTGGTTACCCTTCACCCAAGCTTCTCTGAGCCCTTGGGGACCTTGTGACCTAGCCATATAGCCCGTTGTGTGAAACAAAATGCCTCTCAGAGGTAAAACAACGAAACCCAACATCCAAAGATTTCGAAAGACTGTTATTTATAAATTTATTTACAGTATCATTCCAATAGGGGTGGAAGTAACTCAGTCCGCAGCGCTCCAGGCTCGTAATCTGCAGTTCCCAAGTTCGAGCCCCAGCTGGACCAGTGTTGAGATTATCTTTTCAAAATTCCCCGCCCTGCTCGCAGTCAGTAGGGGACACCGATGGGCTTGAAAAGGCCGCCCTCCTTCGGATGAGACGTTAAGCCATGGCCCGTGTGCGGGAGGGCCATACCCTGTGCACGTTAAAGAACACGCTGGATGGCCTTGACGGGAGTCTGCCCTCTGTCTTCAGCTATTCCGGTGGGTTCCCTTCCCCAACCTTCTCTGAGCCTTCGGGGTCCATGTGACCTGGCCATTTAGCCCATGGTGTGCAAAAAAGTGCCGCTCAGAGCTAAAACAACCGAACCCTGCCCTTGATCACAGGGGAAACCGATAGGTTAGGAAAGGCCGCCGTCTGTCAGATGGGAGGTTGCCCCATGTGACGAACCCTGTGCTCGTTCAAGAACGCACTGGATGGCCTTGATGGGAGGCTACAATGTGCCATCTAACTGTTGCCCAATGGGTAGCCTCCCCCAACCTTCTCTGAGCCCTCGGAATCTCTCCGATCTGGACATTTAGCTCCTGTGTTCAAAAAAAGTGCCGCTCAGGGGTGCAACACCAAGGCTCTGCATAATGTTTAAAATTAATGTCTCAGCTGAAAAATAATGACACTTAATTCTCCACCAGATTTTAATGATTCACGCACGATAGGTTTTAATTCTATATTAACACGTCAGATACATTAAAATGAGGGCGGGGGTGGCTCAGTCGGTAGCGCGCCAGGCTCGTAATCTGTAGTTCCCAGGTTCGAGTCCCAGCTGGGTGAAGCGTTGAGATTTATGTCCACAAAAATTCCCCGCCCTGCCCACGGTCAGTAGGGGACACCGATGGGCTTGAAAAGGCCGCCGTCCGTCGGATGGGACGTTAAGCCGTGGTCCGTGTGCGGGAGAGCCATACCCTGTGCACGTTAAAGAACACGCTGGATGGCCTTGACGGGAGGCTACCATCTGTCACCCAACAGCTGTTCCAGTGGGTCCCCTTCCCCAACCTTCTCTGAGCCTTCGGGGTCCATGTGACCTGGCCATTTAGCCCATGGTGTGCAAAAAAAGTGCCGCTCAGAGGTAAAACGACCCAACATTAAAACGATTTTGTGATCGTTGTTAGAATTGATTAGTAACATGCAGCATTATGACACTAAAATGCCGCTTCGGCATCTAAGTTTCTGCCATATGGGAGAAAATTCGCAAACCCTAATTTTTTCCCTTGCTGTAAAAAGAAGTTCGTTTACTCTTTTAAAATGAACTCCCGACCACAGTTCAAAACCGCTCTTGCATGTAGCAGCATTGGGAAGAGTGTAATTTAGTTTCGGCTCTGTGATCAGATGCCCATTTGTCTTGTCAATCATAATTGCATTAGTAAGTTATCTGGTAATTAATCAGGGTTATTAAGTTCTCGCTGTTTGTTTTAGGGACTTCTCCCATGACGATTTCGTTTTATCAGATTGTAATCGGTGATAGCCTTGAATAAGGGAAATGGTCTGAAACATATCAATTTTTTTTTTCTCTTCTGATAGAGATAACTTCTCTCTGATTCCATCCGGCATTTCCTTTTGCCGTGAGTAGATCCAACGATTACTTCAAACATTTTCTATTTGTGGTTCTTTATGTAAAATTGAGTCTCATGTTCGAAGATGACCTAGATCCAGAGCAGAGGGAGGAGTTGGCTCAGGTGTAGCGTGTCAGGTTCGTAATCTGGAGTTCCTTGGTTTGAGGCCAACTTTCTTTCGGATACTTTGTTGATCCTAATTATTAAATGCCTTCACGAGAGGGGCGGGGGTGGCTCAGTCGGTAGCGCGCCAGGCTCGTAATCTGTAGTTCCCAGGTTCGAGTCCCAGCTGGGTCAGCGTTGAGATTTATCTCCGCAAAATTCCCAGCCCTGCCCACGGTCAGTAAGGGACACCGATGGGCTTGGATTTATTCATTCTCCTGCAGATAAGCTATTTAGCTTTGCGGGTCAAATTGTAAATGTATTTGTATTCTTTACTCTTATGAATAAAAAATATATTCTAAAAAAAAAAAGGCCGCCGTCCGTCGGATGGGACGTTAAGCCGTGGCCCCGTGTGCGGGAGAACCATACCCTGTGCACGTTAAAGAACGCCTTGGATGGCCTTGACGGGAGGCTACCATCTGTCTCCCAACAGCTGTTCCAGTTTGTCCCCTCCCCCAACCTTCTCTGAGCCTTCGGGGTCCTTGTGACCTGGCCATTTAGCCCATGGTGTGCAAAAAAGTGCCGCTCAGAGGTAAAACAACCCAACCCATCGCGATGTCAGTTCATCGAGCATCAATTCATTGCAGTGTTAGGCTGGGTTGTGTTGTTTTTACCTCTGAGCGGCACTTTTTTGCACACCATGGACTAAATGGCCAGGTCACATGGACCCCGAGTTGTGGGTTGTTTTACCCTGAGCGGCACTTTTTTGCACACCATGGGCTAAATGGCCAGGCCACAAGGACCCGGAATGCTCAGAGAAGGTTGGGGGAGGGGACCCACTGGAAGAGCTGTTGGGAGACAGATGGTAGCCTCCCGTCAAGGCCATCCAGCGTGTTCTTTAACGTGCACAGGGTATGGCTCTCCCGCACACGGGGCCACGGCTTAACGTCCCATCCGACGGACGGCAGCCTTTTCAAGCCCATCGGTGTCCCCTACTGACCGTAGGCAAGGCGGGGAGTTTTGCGGAGATAAATCTCAAGGCCGCTGACCCAGCTGGGACTCGAACCTGGGAACTACTGATTACGAGCCTGGCGCGCTACCGACTGAGCCACCCCCGCCCCTCTCGTGAAGGCATTTAATAATTAGGATCAACAAAGTTTATTAGATTGTTTAGAATTCTACCTACGAAGGATGTTTATTCCCATATGTCTAGAATCTATTCCTTTTGTTTTAAAATATTTGTTATTTTTGCATTTATTGGTAAATGTCACGTATATTTAAATAACTTTTTACAAATTTAATGAAGGCTAAAGCGGACTTCCTTTCCAATTTAATAGAAACAACTTCTTTAACTCTGTTGCGATGCTGTACATAATTTCTTATTTATGGAATGATTATTATTATTCACGTGTTTATTATTTGTTCTCAAACGAATTTATTTCATATTGTTATACTTATCAACAGACGATGCTTTCCTAGAGTAGAAATATCAGGATTTTGTTATCACACAGAATATGTTATTAGTTCTGAATTCAGCGTTTGTTAATAAGTCTTTGTTCAACAGAAATGATCATGCAGCACTTCGTAATTGCTTTGAAGCGTCGAAGTGGCAGAGTACATAGAAATAGGATTTTGCGGAGGATGTTCTGTTCGAATGATTTATCGCCGTTCTCTTCTTTGAGCAGAACTCGCAGTGATATTGCTACAGTGCACTGTTTGCTTAAAACGCGCAGATGTTTCAAACTATTGGCAGTAAAGAAGCGTTTAATATTTTAAAACAAATTAACAGCTTGTAATCTGAAGAGTTCAAAATTCTATACATAGTTTATCTTCAAAAATTAAAGAGACAATGTCTACTTGGGCTTATTTTAAGTGGGCGATGTGGATTATTTTTCGCGTTAGAACTCTGTGATTAAAACTTTTTTTTGTTTTGCGTGGTTCAGACCGGTTGGTTGGCTTGGTGGACGAGTTGAAACTAGACGCACGAATAATTAGTTTATCGGAAGCCCACGACTTAATAATTTGATGTTCACACATCTTCTAATGAACTATAAGATGTCTTTTAAAGATTAAAATGCGCACTAGCTCCGCAGATGAATATTTTAATTGAATTAAACCTATATGTTATGAAATGGTAGTGCGGCAGGTTCGTGATACACCTTTTTTCGAGTCCCCACTGTTTAGAAGGAATATTTCCATGTTTTACTCGGTGAAAAGCGACACCAATTGGCCTGGAAAAGCCGCTGTCCATTGGATGAGACGAGGCTTCTTATAGAAGGCTAAGCAGTACCTGTTCGCTTTAAAGTGCATACTGAATAGTTGCATTGACGGTGGGCTTCTAACAGCTGTCCAGTGCATCCACTGAACTAACTGCTCAGAGATCTACCCATCTGAGAGCCTCTGTTGTTATCCTTTGACCTAGCGATTTAGCTCATTGTGAAAGAAATGCCTCTCAGAGGTTCCCATACCAAAAGCTCGTAGCTTCCGAATCTATTTATATTATTGTTCTTTACATGAATCGGTCATTCAAGTTTGTTGCATACAACGGATTAGGGTGTTTTACCTTGGAGCGGCCCTTTTTTTTTGTTTGCACACAGTGAGCTGGGTTGGGTTGTTTTACCTCTAAGCGGCACTTTTTTTGCACACCATGGGCTAAATGGCCAGGTCACATGGACCCCGAAGGCTCAGAGAAGGTTGGGGGAGGGGACCCACTGGAACAGCTGTTGGGAGACAGATGGTAGCCTCCCGTCAAGGCCATCCAGCGTGTTCTTTAACGTGCACAGGGTATGTCTCTCCCGCACACGGGGCCACGGCTTAACGTCCCATCCGACGGACGGCGGCCTTTCCAAGCCCATCGGTGTCCCCTACTGACCGTGGGCAGGGCGAGGAATTTTGCGGAGATAAATCTCAACGCTGACCCAGCTGGGACTCGAACCTGGGAACTACAGATTACGAGCCTGGCGCGCTACCGACTGAGCCACCCCCGCCCTTCAGTGAGCTGAGTGGCCAAGCCAGAAGGACCACGAGGGCTCAGAAGGTTGGGGAGCCCCACTAGACAGCTGTTAGGAAATAAATGGTAGCCTCATGTTAAAGCCATTCAGCGTGTGGGCTCTCTCGCATACGAGGCCATGGTTTTACATCTCATCTGAAACGTCGCGTCCTTTCCAAGCTCATCGGTGCCACCTACTTACTGACTGAGAGCAGGGTGGGGGCTTTGCTGAGATAAATCTTAACTCTAGCACATAATGGACTAAATGGGCAGGTCATAAAGATCCTGAAGGTTGGAGATGGGGACTCACTGGGCAAACTATTAGGTGACGGAAGCCTTTTGTCAAGACCATCCAGCATGATCTTTAACGTACGCAGGATATGCTTTCCTGCACACGTCGGTGCTGGTGTAGTTGGACCTCGAACTTGAGAACTGCTGATTACGACCTGGTTAATAAAGAACAGACTTACCAAGAGAAAGAGATGTTGGAGTTGACCACTGGTCAACTGAAAATAATGGTTAAGACTGCATTATTATTGATAAACTCGTAATATTTCTAAGCAATTCCACAACGCTATCCAGCGGAATTTTCCCTTTAATTCTCATTTTGAGTTTGAATCTATTACTCTAGTTGGAATAAGGGCTAAGATTGATGGAGTTTGTCAGTTATAGGTAAAAATCTAGTATCTCCTGAAAGAAGAGCGCAGTTGAGAAGGAAGTGAATTCGCTTCCTGGTCTCCCAGGAAAGGGAAGAAAGAGGCAAAGCAAGTGAATATATTAAAGCTGTGTTTGTTAACAGAGGTCGATTGCACCGTTTGCTGCTAATTTTTGAAGATCGCTCACTGGCTTAAGTATATTATAATTATTGTAGTTGATTAATTAAGTTGCTCTCCATGATCAGATGAATTCGGCTATATTTCTGATAGCATTTATTTATTATTCTCTGCTTTCGTGGGGCTTCTAGGGTGTTTCTCTTACACTTTGCTACTGTCCGGTCGCTGTGTTCTGGCACAATGCAAATGGCGTCGTGTTTTTGGCCTCCATGGGAGAAGTTTTAGAAGCTTTTCGATCCCAGCTTCTCTGCGGGCGTTTCGTACGGGGTTTTTTCGCTCTTGGAGAACACTTTCGGTGGTATTGGGCTACAAGGGAACCTTTTTAAAAAACGGGACTCACTTTTGGGGGTCTAGGGTAGGGTTTTTTGGGGGATTCTAGTGGCGTTTCAGGGTCTGGCTTGTTTGACCTGTGGGGTGTCTTTGCGTCACTTCCGGTTTCTTTCGGGGTCACTTCCGGGTGTCCTATGACCTTTTGGGGCGTGTCATGATACTTCGGAAAGACTGGACCCAGGGGGTTCCTGACATATAGCTATGTATGAAATGGAAACTTGCTACTCTGTTTAGTTGCTTGAAGTTTTATGGCGCGTCATACCCAGAGAGTAATGCATGTTCTCTGTATATCTGTTCTCTGTTTATCTTCATCTCCAAAAGAGGTGTTGTAAACAGTTGTTTCACCATAAAAAGAAAAACAATACTCTTCATGAAGCTGAGTGCCAGTCGGTATGGGCGGGGGTGGCTCAGTCGGTAGCGCGCCAGACTCGTAATCTGCATTTCCGAGATTAGAGTCCCACTTTGGTTAGCGTTGAGATTTATCTCCGTTAAACTCTCCGCCCTGCACGTGGTCAGTAGGGGAGGGGGAGTTTAGTACCAATGGGCTTGGAAAGGACGCCATCTGTCAGATAAACTAGTTAAAATGAGTGAGACCAGTTAAGATCAGGTCTCATAGATGCAGTGGCTTCGTATGAAGCTCGAGGTGTGGAACAGCGAGAGCCTGACACGCCAAAGGATTTCTTTCCATTTGAAGAAAGAAATCCTGATTTATGAAAAGTCTGTTAATCAATATTTGACTTTCTCAACTGGAGATAGAACAGGCGCTATTAAGAAATTTTTTGTCACTTACAATGTACCATTCCTTCTTCTGCATATGTTGAGAGATTATTTAGTATTGGTGGCCATAATCTGCAGTTCCCAGGTTCGAATCCCAGCTGGGTCAGCGTTGAGATTTATCTCCGCAAAACTCTCTGCTCTGCCCACGGTCAGTAGGGGACACCAAACGGCTTGGAAAGGCCGCCGTCCGTCGGATGGAACGTTAAACAGTGGCGTTGTGTGCGGGAGAGCCACACCCTGTGCATAAAGAACACGCTGGATGGCCTTGACGGGAGGCTACCATCTGTCTCCCAACAGCTGTTCCAGTTGGTCCCCTCCCCCAACCTTCTCTGAGCCTTCGGAGTCTATGTGACCTGGTCATTTAGCCCAGGTGTGCAAAAAAGTGCCGCTCAGAGGTAAAACAATCCAACGTTAAAGAACACGCTGGATGGCCTTGACGGGAGGCTACCATCTGTCTCCCAACAGCTGTTCCAGTTGGTCCCCTCCCCCAACCTTCTCTGAGCCTTCGGAGTCTATGTGACCTGGTCATTTAGCCCAGGTGTGCAAAAAAGTGCCGCTCAGAGGTAAAACAATCCAACGTTAAAGAACACGCTGGATGGCCTTGACGGGAGGCTACCATCTGTCTCCCAACAGCTGTTCCAGTGGGTCCCCTCCCCCAACCTTCTCTGAGCCTTCGGAGTCTAGACCTGGCCATTTAGCCCATGGTGTGCAAAAAAGTGCTGCTCAGAGGTAAAACAACCCAACCCAAAATAAAGGTGTTAACACAAATCGATACCCACGAGATTTATAGGCCCTATACTTAATATTGAGACTGTGTAAAATCAACAACAGAGTTACCGAAATTGAAACCAATGTGAATGAACAGGTGCAATTACCATTAAAGCGACATTCGCTCAAGAGTCAGAAAGGTTGATGACCGTAAGCAGCTGCGGAATCACAGTACACAATAGTGTCAAATAGCAGGCTCCTCGCATGAGACTGGGTGGGGAAGGCGAGCACGACTTCCAAGCTCAGAGTGGGCTGCTGTGTTAGGTGGCAAAGGAGGGAAATACCACCTGACAAAAGGTGGTGGTGTGCAGTCTGCTCTCACGTGGTAGAGGTGGGAGCTAGAGTGGTAATAGTGATAAACACTCGTGGATCAGCTTGTTCTGCGGCTTTTTCATACCTAGTAGCTGTTGAAGACTGAAAGGTGTGATTATGGCTTTATTTATCTCTTTTGGGACGTGGCCGAGTGGTTAGCGGGCTTTGCTATTGATCAGAGGGACCTGGGTTGGAGCCCCGGGTAAAGCATGAACATTTATGAGTATAAACTGAGAAGCTCCTGACAGACCTCTGTGGAAAGCAGCTGCTTGAGGGTTGGGGCAGGGGTGGCTCAGTCGGTAGCGCGCCAGGCTCCTAATCTGTAGTTCCCAGGTTCGAGTACCAGCTGGGTCAGCGTTGAGATTGATCTCCGCAAAATTCCCCGCCCTGCCCACGGTCAGTAGGGGACACCGATGGGCTTGGAAAGGCCGCCGTCCGTCGGATGGGACGTTTAGCCGTGGCCCCGTGTGTGGGAGAGCCATACTCTGTGCACGTTAAAGAACACGCTGGATGGCCTTGACGGGAGGCTACCATCTGTCTCCCAACAGCTGTTCCAGTGGGTCCCCTCCCCCAACCTTCTCTGAGCCTTCGGGGTCCATGTGACCTGGCCATTTAGCCCATGGTGTGCAAAAAAGTGCCGCTCAGAGGTAAAACAACCCAACCCAGCTGCTTGAGGGTGTAATTTAATTTTTTGTTGTGTTGAATATCTCGAAGCTTCTAGCAAATCCAGATTTTCACTGCAGTATAATATTTTCCCTTCGTTTTAGAGTTTTAAACAAATTCTTGAAAAATGCCTGAAATATTTCAAACTTCTTTGGAAAGCACGAAAATTATGGTGCTCGATATGTTTCGTGAATTACTATTTGATGAATTTTGAACTGCTTCAGTTTATTGCAAATTAGTTATTTAATAGCGGCTGGGATTGCGCTAGTATGTATGATCGGGTTTGGATTGGATTGTTTTACCTCTGAGGTCACAAGGACCCCGAAGGCTCAGAGAAGGTTGGGGGAGGGGACCCACTGGAACGGCTGCTGGGAGACAGATGGTAGCCTCCCGTCAAGGCCATCCAGCGTGTTCTTTAACGTGCACACGGTATGGCTCTCCCGCACACGGGCCACGGCTTAACGTCCCATCCTTTCCAAGCCCATCGGTGTCCCCTACTGACTGTGGGCAGGAAGTTTTACAGAGATAAGTCTCAACGCTGACGCAGCTGGGACTCGAACCTGGGAGCTGCAGATTACGAGCCTGGCACGCTACCGACTGAGCCACCCCCGTCCCGATATATTCTAGCTTCAGAACTTTTTAAATACTGAACGAATATTGTTAAAAAAAAAGAAATTTAAATAGATTTGATCATGCTCTTTAATTTATCGTCAGACATTTTGTTGCGTTAAATGCATATTTTAGATGTTGTAGAGCTTTGGAGTTAGACTCATTGATATAATAAGGAAAGACATATTTCGACAGGGCACTGCATTAATAGAAGTAGATTTGCTACGGTGATACGGCCAGGGATATCCCCTTTGCTCTATGGTGGTTACGCCCCTTAATTTACGATATACAGTGAAAAATATTAGGATAATGGGTAAGATTATTATCGATACAAGACATCTAAATTACACTCTTAGGAATCAAAGAGTTGGGTTGTTTTACCTCTGAGCGGCACTTTTTTGCACACCATGGGCTAAATGGCCAGGTCACATGGACCCCGAAGGCTCGGAGAAGGTTGGGGAGGGAACCCACTGGAACAGCTGTTGGGAGACAGATGGTAGCCTCCTGTCAAGGCCATCCAGCGTGTTCTTTAGCTTGCACAAGGTGTCTCTCCCGCACACGGGGCCACGGCTTAACGTCCCATCCGACGGACGGCGGCCTTTTCAAGCCCATCGGTGTCCCCTACTGACCGTGGGCAGGACGGGGAATTTTGCGGAGATAAATCTCAACACTTAACCAGCTGGGACTCTAACCTGGGAACAACAAATTACGAGCCTGGCGCGCTACCGACTGAGCCACCCCCGCCCCTTGTGTGATCGGGAATAATATTCATAATGAAAACTTGATGAACTCAGACCCCAGATATCTCATCGATAAAGAAAGGTCTCATTCAATCTTTGCCTTATTTTCTTTCACGAAATACGGTTTAGGCTATGAATGGCTCGAGAATCAAGAAATGTAAAATGGCACAGAAGTCATTGAATGCAAAATGGCATGAGAAGTAAATAATTCAATGCATTCATCAATATACTGTTAATGCGAAATATTTACACTGGCCCCTTGACTTTCGTGTTAATCGTTTTGCACTGTATCCTGTACAGTCGCTCAAAAAAGTATCCGAACACTACGGTTGAACACAGAATTAAAAAAAAATATCTGGCAACTTTTTTTTGGAAAATAGTGATCTGGCAACCTTCGTGTCACGTGACACGAAGGTTGCCAGATCACTATTTTCCAAAAAAAAAAAATTGTCAGATATTTTTTTTTGAATTCTGTAATCAACCGTAGTGTTCGGATACTTTTTTGAGCGACTGTACGTCATCCCTGTTAGTGTCTAATGGAGTTCGGTTGCCAGAGGAGCAACGAAATGCGTTAGATGATGTCATGCCTGTGTGAGACTCGCGTTCTGTAGCTTTTCCTTTAAAACTGTAGAAGTTAAATTGTGTAATAAAAGTTTAAGGTTATTTATATAGTTATTTCTGTTTTAGTCTATATCTTTATTCAACTGGAATAAAGTGGGGCGGGGGTGGCTCAGTAGGTAGCGCGCCAGGCTCGTAATCTGTAGTTCCCAGATTCGAGGCGCAGCTGAGCCACCGTTGAGGTTTATCACCGCAAAACTCCATGCCCACGGTCAGTAGGGGGACACCGATGGGTTTGAAACGGCCGCCGGATGGGACAATATGTTGTGGTCCCGTGTGCGGGAGTGCCGTACCCTGTGCACGTTAAAGAACACGCTGGATGGCCATGACGGGAGGCTACAGTCTGTCTCCCAACAGCTGTTCTAGTGTGTCCTCTTCCCCAACCTCTGAGGCTTCGGGGTCCATGTGACTTGGCCATTTAGCCCATTGTGTGCGAAAAAGTGTCGCTCAGAGGTAAAATCACCTAACTAGAATAAAGTACAAAAAAAAAACACAAAATCAGTCACCAAAACATAAAATTCAAATATTGGTAGTACAGTTGGAACCAAGGGGTCATCAGATCCGTCCAGGTTACATATTTTGATATGGCTTTATGCGACCTGTGCACGTTAAAGAACACGCTGGATGGCCTGGAAGGGAGGCTTCTGTTTCCTAACAGCTATTCAGTGGATTCCCTTTGAGCTTTTGGAGTCCTTGTGACCTGAGAATTTAGTTTATTGTGTGCAAAAAATGTCACTGAGGTAAAATAAAGCAATCCATCACTTTTGACGAGCTGTGTATCTGGTTCGAGTTGGGTTGGGTTGTTTTACCTCTGAGCGGCACTTTTTTACACACAATAGGCTAAATGGCCAGGTCACATGGACCCCGAAGGTTGGGGGAGGGGATCCACTGGAACAGCTGTTGGGAGACAGATGGTAGGCTCCCGTCAAGGCCATCCAGCGTGTTCTTTAACGTGCACAGGGTATGACTCTCCCGCACACGGGTCACGGCTTAACATCCCATCCGACGGACGGCGGCCTTTCCAAGCTCATCGGTGTCCCCTACTGACCGTGGGCAGGACGGAGGAGTTTTGCGGAGATAAGTCAACGTTGACCCAGCTGGGACTCGAACCTGGGAACTACAGATTATGAGCCTGGCGCGCTACCGACTGAGCCCCCACCCCCCTCATCTGTTTCGAGTCGTTGTTTCTTATTCTGTCTCCAATATTGCTCTAAATTTTTGGGGCGGGGGGTTAGCTAAGTCGGTTGTGCCCCAGACTCGTAACCTGCAGTTTTCAGGTTGGAGTCCCAATTCGGCCTGTTCAAAATTTTATCCTCAAATTCCCTTTTTGCTCTCATTGAGAGTGAGGACATCGTTGGGCTTGGAAAGGGAACGTCGTATGGGACGCTAAGCTGTGGTCCGTGGCAGGAGAGCCACATCTGTATCCGTTAAAGAATACGCTAGATGGCCTTGAAGGGAGTTTTCCATCTGTCCCACAGTTGCTGTTCAATGGATTCTCTTCCCCACCCTTTTCGGGCCTTTGGAGGCTCGTAATCTGCAGTTTCATGGTTCGAGCCCCAGCTAGGTCAGCGTTGACATTTATCTCCGCAAAATTCCCCGTCTTGCCCACGGTCAGTAGGAGACACCGATGGGCTTGGGAAGGCCGCCGTCCTTCGGATGGAACGTTAAGCCGTGGCTCCGTATGCGAGGGCCATACCCTGTGCACGTTAAACAACACGCTGGATAGCCTTGACGGGAGGTTACTATCTGTCTCCCAATAGCTGTTCCAGTGGGCCCCCTCCCGCAACCTTCTCTGAGCCTTCGGGGTCCATGTGACTTGGCCATTTAGCCCATGGTGTACAAAAAAGTACCGCTCAGAGGTTAAACAACCCAACGTTAAAGAACACGCTGGATGGCCTTGACGGGAGGCTACCATCTGTCTCCCAACAGTTGTTCCAGTGGGTCCCCTCCCCCAACCTTCTCTGAGCCTTCGGGGTCCATGTGACCTGGCCATTTAGCCCATGGTGTACAAAAAAGTGCCGCTCAGAGGTAAAACAACCCAACCTGCCCACGGTCAGTAGGAGACACAGATGAGCTCGGAAAGATCGCCGTCGGTCGGATGAGGTATTTCCGTGCCCCCGGGTGCGGGAGAGCCATACCTTGTGCACGTTAAAGAGCACGCTGGATGGCCTTGACTGGAGGTTACCATGTGTCTCCCAATAGCTGTTCCAGTGGGTACTATTTAGCCTAAATAAAAATAAATAAATACCTATTGTTGCAAAAAGGAAATGTCGCTCAGAGGTAAAACAGCGAAGACCCTCAGTAATTTTTTCATGCCTTGTATTTGGTTCGCCTCCATTTTGTATTCAATCTTCATCGTTATTGCTTTAAATTTGGGGCTTTGGACCCCAATATGCTAGATATCTAAGGATCCATATCAGTGCAATGAATCCCAAACTAAATAATACGAAGAGTCCCAATTTCTTCGTAAATATAGCGTGCCACTCGAACGAAGCGCCCTAAAAGCAACATAACTCAGAGTTTATTCTCTTCTAAGGCTGGTTATTTATTTCTCGAACAACACGTCTCTCTCGATCAGCATTCGCTTCGAGAAATAATCACTTGTGTTATTAGTGTTTCTTTTTTTCTCTGCATCTGATTACGCGCTAGCGAAGCAGAGCCACGAATTTCTTCCGCTCCCTTGAGCAATCGCGTCGCGCAGTGATATATTACCAGACTGCTTCTGCTGAATGAGATTCTCCGTTCAGAAGAGTTTCACTGCGGAGGTCAAAGTGGATTTGTTGGCTGGCTCCACCGTGTGTTACATCTGTATTTCTTAACAGTAGTTTGAAAGCGTTTCTTGTTCTCAACTCCATCAAGATAGGCATGGTTGTTTCTTCCTTTTAGAAGAAATGTTATTCAGTCTGAACAACGTGTTTTTTTGGCGTCCGGAGCGCAATATTTCGCTTTTTGTGAAGTCTTTCTAGTTGTAAGGAGTCGCATTTATCAGATGTTTTCCTCCAGCTTCCCATGTGAATTGTCGCACACGTTGATGTAACTTGTATTCTAATAATTGACGCTTGTTCGCCTATTTCTGTTTCATGTCAATTTTCTGTTCATTGAATTTTAGACTTATTTCAGAGTTTAGATGGCCTTAGGATACGAATAGAATGGAATAGTTCTTTTCCTCGCAGAAATGGAGACATTTCCTGGGCGCTTATAACAGCAAACGTGAAGTAAATGGTCGTATGACTTGTGTTGGCCGATAAACAAGATTGTCCTTCAAGTCAACAACGGGTTTGAGAAGTATTGCTTAAAGAAAATGTTAAACGAATTACGTGACATTTTATTCAGGAGGGATATTCAAATTACAAACCGCGATTTTTTTTTTCTCGGCTTTGCGATGTTTTTTGCGAATCTTTTCATAATGCATAGGGAAACTATTTTATGAATATCAGAAATGTTTTTTGCATTAAGGTTGCATTTATCTGGGATTTTTTTCTCATATTTCGTATTTATGTAGCATTCCCCCTTATATCTCTCGCCTTTATGTAACATGTTTCCTTGTATTTCGCATTCATGTAGCATTTTTTCCCTCGTATTTGGCATTTGAAAGTGTAATTATAAATAGTCAGTTGTTGTTGGGTTGTTTTACCTCTGAGCGGCACTTTTTTTCACACCATGGGCTAAATGGCCAGGTCACATGGACCCCGAAGGCTCAGAGAAGGTTGGGGGAGGAGACCCACTGGAACAACTGTTGGGAGACAGATGGTAGCCTCCCGTCAAGGCCATCCAGCGTGTTCTTTAACGTGCACAGGGTATGGCTCTCCCGCACACGGGACCAGGGCTTAACGTCCCATCCGACGGACGGCGGCCTTTCCAAGCCCATCGGTGTCCCCTACTGACCGTTGGCAGGGCGGGGAATTTTGCGGAGATAAATCTCAACGCTGACCCAGCTGGGACTCGAACCTGGGAATTGCAGATTACGAGCCTGACGCGCTACCGACTGAGCCACCCCCGCCCCAGATACAGTCAGTGATGTGAGGTCACGCAGTATGCATGAACTTTAAGATATTGCTTTGTATGTATGAATTTTTCATATTTTAAGACTTTAATTTTGAATTTTTTTTGTTACCAACTAAATATTATTTACATATGATTGTTTCGAAACGCCGTTTTGTAATGAACTGAGCTTGTAGATATTTCGTCGTGTTTTTAATATTATTCATATTATCCGACATTTTCGATTATTCAACCAACCTTTGGTCTAGTTTAGGTCAGATAATCGGGATTCCATTGTATTTAAAATTAACTTAAAGCCTTTTTCTGTTTCAAAGAGTTTTGTAGTACATTATTTAAATGTTCATTAATATTGTTACTACAGGTAAACGTGCCACATTGAACCGTGATGTAACGTCTTGATGCTCGCGTGAACTACTGCATGAAAATTACGTCACCAACGAACTTCGAACGAAAAACCTAACTGAAAATTAAGGAAGAAAGGGTTGGTTTGTTTTACCTTTGAGCGGCACTTTTTTGCACACCGTGGGCTAAATGGCCAGGTCACATGGACCCCGAAGGCTCAGAGAAGGTTGGGGGAGGGAACCCACTGGAACAGCTGTTGGGAGACAGATAGTAGCCTCCCGTCAAGGCCACCCAGCGTGTTCTTTAACGTGCACAGGGTATGGCTCTCCCACACACGGGGCCATGGCTTAACGTCCCATCCGACGGACGACGGCCTTTCCAAGCCCATCGGTGTCCCCTATTGACCGTGGGCAGGGCGGGGAATTTTGCGGAGATAAATCTCAACGCTGACCCAGCTGGGACTCGAACCTGGGAATTACAGATTACGAGCCTGGCGCGCTACCGACTGAGCCACCCCGCCCCAATCCTACTAGTGGACTGACACGAAAAATAAGGATGTTTAGGACACTTAAAAATATGACTGAGGAGATTTTATGTTAGTCGAACAAACAGAGCTGATTTGAACTTTTCTGTAGGAAGAGTTCATCACTTGGTGTGTAGTTAGTTACATTTAGTTTGTTTAGAAGAATTGATAAGGTTATTCTCGATAGATTGCAGATTTGTTTACGAATATGGTTGTACCGCTCATCGACTTATTTTATGATTTGAGTGTAAATAGTAATAAGATGCTAAGTTCTTCTGAAGATGGGGCGGGGGTGGCTCAGTCGGTAGCACGCCAGGCTCGTAATCTGCAGTTCCCAGATTAGAGTCCCATCTGGGTCAGCTTTGAGATTTATCTGCACAAAACTTCTCGCCAAACGCTCACGGTCAGTAGGGGACACCGATGGTCTTGGAAAGGCCGCTGTTCGTCGGATGGGACGTTAAACCGTGTCCCGTGTGCACGTTAAAGAAAATGCTGGATGGCCTTGTCTTCCAACAACTACAGGAGGCTACCGGACGGGAGGCTACCATCTGTCTTCCAACAGCTGTTACAGTGGATATCCGCTCACCCAACCTTCTCTGAGCCTTCGAGGTCCTTGTGACCTTGCCATTTAGCCCATGATGTGCAAAAAAGTGCCGCTCAGAGGTAAAACAACCCGACCCAAATCTTCTGGAGATTTATTTTTATATTGATATAGATTTGTGTTGGTTGACTTTATATAGATGATTTCATCCATACTTTTGTAATAAATTACATTGTTTTAGAATTATCATTGTTATATACTATATTTTTGAACTCGCGCTCAGTTTTCATCCATTTAATTCATAACAATATGAAAAGTCACCTCTATAAGGATTTGATCATTGATTGAAATTTTTAGGTTTTTTTGTTCAGTTGTTTTAGTGAGACTTCCTTCGATGATCATCTATAATATGTACAGTCGCTCAAAAAAATATCCAAACACTATTGTTGATTATAGAAATCGGAAACAATATCTGGCAACGATTTTTTTTTTTGAAATTAGTGATATGGCAACCTTCGTGTCACGTGACACGAAGGTTGCCAGATCACTAATTTCTAAAAAAAAAATCGTTTCCAGATATTTTTTCCTGAATTCTATAATCAACCATAGTGTTCGAATATTCTTTTGAGTGACTGTACACTAAACTGCAAGAAGCAATTGAGCACTTTCATGTTAAATGAATGAAAAGCCACATTGAAAATAAGATTTTTTATGTAAAACTGTCACTAGAGATAGGTTGAAGATCTGACTCAAATTTGTAAATTTGCACTTAGAATAATATTCTTATAATATTTAAATTTATTGAACGTAGAATATTTAACAGCAGACGCCGCTATCGCGCTCTTAAATAGTTCTTCCCCTAAATTGCTGAAAAAAAAATAGTTATAGAAGCATCGAATATTGCATTTACGTTAGCGAACGATTTGTTACAACAGTTGTGTTTTATCTTTTGAAGTAAATTTTCATGAGTAATAACAACTAAATGGTTCATCTTTCGTAATTCTTTGGGGTGCGGTGGGTCAGACGGTAGCGCACCAGGCTCGTAATCTGCAGTTCCCAGGTTCGAGTCCCAGCTGGGTCAGCGTTGACTTATCTCCGCAAAACTCCTCCGTCCTTCCCACGGTCAGTAGGGGACACCGATGAGCTTGGAAAGGCCGCCGTCCGTCGGATGGGACGGTAAGCCGTGGTCCTGTGTGCTGGAGAGCCGTACCCTGTGCATGTTAAAGAACACGCTGGATGACCTTGACGGGAGGCTACCATCTGTCTCTGAACAGCTGTTCCAGTGGTCCCCTCCCCCCAACCTTCTCTGAGCCTTCGGGGTCCATGTGACCTGGCCATTTAGCCCATGGGGTGCAAAAAAAAGTGCCGCTCAGAAGTAAAACAAGCCAACTCATAATTCTTTAAATATTAAGCGAATATTGTTAAAAATGGAAATTTAGAGAGATAAGAGTGAGATTTTTAATTTATGGAGTGATATTTTCCCCAAAAAAGCTTATTTTCAAAGTTAGGGAGCTTTGAACGTGGCTTCTATTCAACGGTTACTTTTTAAAACTAATGCACTCTGCTGTAATGATTGTGTATCTGCTGTACCTAGAAGATGGACGACCTTAAAAAGAATGCTGTTTGAAAGCCTTAGAAGATTGGTGCCTGGTAGAAGTGGCCGAAAAAGTCATAACAAAGGAACTGAAACCCACTGCAGAAAGACTTTTATACCCTTTGGGAACCATAGGTCAAATGAACTATGTGGACAAGTACAGTACAAAAACCTGAATGTGATGAAGTTCTTGTAGGCGCTGCCGCCGTAGAACTCGGCTAGTTACATAATTAGTGGTCGCACATCCTATTATTATTAGGTTCTGTTTGTGCGTGGTTGGCGCGTGTTATTCCATGGCAGCTGTCGACCCAGTTCGTAGTAACCTTGCCGCCCACTGACTAATGGGGTCAAAGAAGAGCCAAGGGAATCAAACACCTCGTGTAAGAGTAACTACTTAGGACATGGATTCATGGAACTGCAGGTTAATATAGGGCAATTAAAATTTCGTAAACTAATTTATCTTGGGTTTAGTGTTTCTTTTTTAAATGTAATGTTTTCACTTTATCATTTTTTTGTTGATCTGCCTTTTTTTGTTTCAATAGCTAAGTGAAAAAAAAATGGTGTTTTGGTTTTATTTTAGTTTAAACCGTACGGCGCAAGAAAGCTTTTCCTGGTATCAGTGCTCATAGAAGTAGCTGCTATTGGTTACATTTTGAGGCCTCATTTGTAAGCACATGATAAAAATGTGGTCATAAAACACAGTACCAGAGATCTACGGGTTGGGTTGTTTTACCTCTGAGCGGCACTTTTTTGCACACCATGGGCTAAATGGCCAGGTCACATGGACCCCGAAGGCTCAGAGAAGGTTGGGGGAGACTGGAACAGCTGTTGGGAGACAGATGGTAGCCTCCCGTCAAGGCCATTCAGCGTGTTCTTTAACGTGCACAGGGTATGGCTCTCCCGCACACTGAACCACGGCTTAACGTCCCATCCGACGGACGGCGGCCTTTCCAAGCAAATCGGTGTCCCCTACTGATCGTGGGCAGGGCGGGGAATTTTGAGGAGATAAATCTCAACGCTGACCCAGCTGGGACTCGAACCTGGGAACTACAGATTACGAGCCTGGCGCGCTACCGACTGAGCCACCCCCGCCCCAGAGATCTACGACTTGATGTTTATTTAGCAGTGGAGTTAGTGTCAATTTATTTTAAGGCATGCGAAAAAAAATTGAAATGATAAATATGTTATCGATAGAAACGTTTAAATGAATTTAACTTTAAAAATGCTATTTCAGTCCGCGTTTTTGTGGATATCGCTATTCTCTAATATTGCCAACGGTATCGTCACTACTGCTACTTCGTAAGTTGTGTTTTTTTTTAAAAACTAATACACTGTTATTACTCCTACCTGCCACACTTTTGAAATTGCGTGGCCTGAATTTTGCACAAGTTCCAACTAAAGAGTTAATTTTATTTTGCATCCACGATATAGGGCAGGGGTGGCTCAGTCGGTAGCGCGTCAGGCTCGTAATCTGTAGTTCCCAGGTTCGAGTCCCAGAGGGTCAGCGTTGAGATTTATCTCCGCAAAATTCCCCGCCCTGCCCACGGTCAGTAGGGGACACCGATGGGCTTGGAAAGGCCGCCGTCCGTCGGATGGGACGTTAAGCCGTGGTCCCGTGTGCAGGAGAGCCATACCCTGTGCACGTTAAAGATCACGCTGGATGGCCTTGACGGGAGGCTACCATCTGTCTCCCAACAGCTGTTCCAGTGGGTCCCCTCCCCCCAACCTTCTCTGAGCCTTCGGGGTCCATGTGACCTGGCCATTTAGCCCTTTGTGTGCAAAAAAGTGCCGCTCAGAGGTAAAACAACCCAAACGCATCCACGATATGCTTTAATGTATCGTCGATAATTTCATCTCCATGTTATTATCGTATTGTTCAGTTAAAGCAGCTTCGCGCTTGCGAAGTCTAAACCGTATCTGTATAATGTTATATCTCGATTTATCTAATTTAAGTCTTAGGTTTATCGATATTAAATACTTCTTTAAAACTGAGCAATTAATTTCTGATGAAGAATTCTTAAACCCTTTTCGCGATCGGTGCCAATGTAAATCGGGGGTGGCTCAGTCGGTAGCGCGCCAGGCTCATAATCTGTAGTTTCCATGTTCGAGTCCCAGCTGGGTCAGCGTTGAGATTTATCTCCGCAAAATTCCCTGCCCACGGTCAGTAGGGGACACCGATGGGCTTGGAAAGTCTGCCGTCCGTCGGATGGGACATTAAATAGTGGCCCCGTGTGTGGGACAGCCATACCCTGTGCACGTTAAAGAACACACTGGATGGCCTTGACGGGAGGCTACCATCTGTCTCCTAAAAGCTGTCTCAGTGGGTTCCCTCCCCCAACCCTCTCTGAGCCTTCGGGGTCTTTGTGACCTGGTTATTTAGCCCATGGTGTGCAAAAAAGTGCCGCTCAGAGGTAAAACAACCCAACTTGCCGTTACCTACCCGGCTAACGTCCGACTTAATCAAGTACACCACTTTGATTGTGAGGGCGGATGTGGTTCAGTCGGTAGCGTGCCAAGCTCGTAATCTGCAGTTCCCAGGTTCGAAATTTTACCTATTTTTGTTCAGTTGTTTTAGTGAGACTTCCTTCGATGATCACCTATAATATGTACATTCGCTCAAAAAATATCCGAACACTATTGTTATTACAGAATTCAGAAAAAATATCTTTCAACGAATTTTTTTTAGAAATTAGTAATCTGGCAATCGAACTGGGAAAGCGTGTCATAACTGGGTCAGCGTTGATTTTTATCTCCGCGTCCTGCCCACGATCAGTAAGGGACACCGATGGACTTGGAAAGACCGCCGATCGTCGGATGAGATTTTAGGCCGTGGGCACGTTAAAGAACACGCTGGATGACCTTGACGGGATACTACCACTGCCTCCTAACAGCTGTTTCAGTGGGTCTCCTCCCACAACCTTCTCTGAGCCTTCGGGGTCCTTGTGACCTGGCCATTTAGCCCATTGTGTACAAAAACAGTGCCGCTCAGAGGTAAAACAACCCAACCCACTTTGACTGCACACGAGTACGCCATCGAGACCATCTTGTCTTCGAGAGTTGATCGCTTTAGTTTCGTGACTGTTCCTATTTAAGTGCTAATAGCGTTCAAGTGGATCATCTAGCAACCAAATAAAGTAGATTAAATTTATTTTTCCTGTCCATTGCTTTATTGAAACCAGTTTATCGGAATAATCTACATTTTTTTTTAATACGGACAAAAAAATACACTTATATGAAGTAACGTAAATCTTTAGCTAATAGGCAAAAGAACTGTTTGTTTACATCAGGTCTCAACTTAGGTGAAACGGTGTATAATATTATGAATCTCATTTTCTGAAAATTCTAATAGTTTACATTTCGACATTTATAAACCAGGCATGGTCAACCCACGCACAGAAAACAAATAATCAATACATTGAATATGGTTCATTTCTTCCAGTTTTTTTTTTTTAGGACCATTAGTTTTTAGGTACATAACGGTTTGGTTTTGGTTTGTTTTACCTCTGAGCGGCACTTTTTTTGCACACCATGGGCTAAATGGCCAGGTCACATGGACCCCGAAGGCTCAGAGAAGGTTGGGGGAGGGGTCCCACTGGAACAGCTGTTGGGAGACAGATGGTAGCCTCCCGTCAAGGCCATCCAGCGTGTTCTTTAACGTGCACAGGGTATGGCTCTCCCGCACACGGGGCCACGGCTTAACGTCCCATCCGACGGACGGCGGCCTTTCCAAGCCCATCGGTGTCCCCTACTGACCGTGGGCAGGGCGGGGAATTTTAGGTACATAACGGTGTTAGCAATTCAGTCTTCGTTAGACTTGTATTTTTTGTTTACTAATCAAGATGTTTCCTTGAGTCCTTAAAAATATATACATATTTTTTTTTAAATTCATTACTCATTTAGAATTCGTTTGCAAGCAGAGAAGGGGCGGGGGTGGCAGTTGGTAGCGCGCCAGGCTCGTAATCTGCAGTTCCCAGGTTCGAGTCCCAGCTGGGTCAGCGTTGCGATTTTTCACAGCAAATTTCTCCGCCCTGCCCACGGTCATTAGGGGACACCGATGGGCTTGGAAAGGCCGCCGTCCGTCGGATGGGACTTTAAGCCGTGGTCCCGTGTGCTGGAGAGGGGACAGCCATACCCTGTGCACGTTAAAAAACACGCTGGATGGCCTTGACGGGAGGCTGCCGTCTGTCTCCCAACAGTTGTTCCAGTGGGTCCCCTTCCCCAACCTTCTCTGATCCTTCGGGGTCCATGTGACCTGGCCATTTAGTTCATGGTGTGTAAAAAAGTGCCGCTCAGAAGTAAAACAACCCAACCTTCTCTGAGCCTTCGGGGTCTTTGTGACCTGACCATTTAACCCGCTGTGTGAAAAAAAAATGCCGCTCAGAGGTAAAACGACCCAACCCAACATGCTTCAAAGTCCTTGATTTTTTTTCTTTATCCGAGCATTTGTACATACCCCTACGCAGAAATGAAACATCCCAGATTTCTTCTCACCATAGCTTCTTTAGAAAGGAAATGTTTTTTTTCCTACACACCAAGATAAAAAAGAAGTTCACGTCCTGTTCTATGTTTAGGCAAATAATACATAGTTCCTGCTACTCGTTACATAGGGACCAACAAGAGTCTTGGAATGCTGCTCACAATTACGTAACGTGCTACGGTTTCTCTGGCTGCTTGCCAAGGGTGGATTTTTTTTTTGTTCTTCGGGTGACTAGGAACGGAGCGGAAATGTTAATTGTGGTCTTCAGTTCCCTCTAAAAGTTTATCCCGCCCCCTCCAAGTTTGTTTTTTTCATTTTCTCCTAGTAAGGATGGCAGAAAGTATTGAAATCGTTTTTTTTTTCTTCCCCATGATCAGGAGATTTCCGTTCAGGAGTACGACTCAGGTCTCTGAACTTGAAACAGTACTTGCAGTTCCAGTTCTGTCTGTATCTTTAGTTCTCTCTGGGGCGGGGGTGGCTCAGTTGGTATCGTACCAGACTCGTAATCTGCAGTTCCCAGGTTCGAGTCCCTGCTGGTTCAGCGTTTAGATTTACTAGGGGACACCGATGATCTTGGAAAGGCAGCCGTCCGTCGGATGGGACGTTAAGCTGTGACCCCTTATGCGGGAGAGCCATATCCTGTGCACGTTAAAGAAACGCTGGATGGCCTTGACGGGAAGCTGCCATCTGTCTCTCAACAGATGTTCCAGTTGGTCCCCTCCCCAACCTTCTATGAGCTTTCAGGGTCCTTGTGACCTGGCCATTTAGCCCATGATGTGCAAAAAACGTGCCTCTCAGAGGTAAAATAACCCAAGCCTTTAATTCTCTGGTGCCTGAACTTTCAGAAACGGAAGATGGCTCAGTGAGTAGCGAGTCAGGCGCATAATCTTATGTTCCAGGTTCGAGTCCCAATTCTGCCTTCGTTGAGATGAGCTTGATTATGGATCCTGGACTTGCTGCACTGGTGGGCCTCTGTTGAGGGAGAACCTGCCGCTATGTTTTCTGTTTGCTTCTGGGTTGCCAGCCCTAAGTGAACAGTGGCATGGGGATACCTTATATCAGCTGGTGGATAATCCTAATCAGAGGCCATCGCAGGTACATGAACCTTTTTTAGCTAGTTGGGCATCGTCAAGCCTAAACTGGAGTAATGTGTCTCAGGCAGGCCATATGGCTCTTGAAAAAGTCCACTTGAAAAGGTGGTGCCTGAAGTTCCTACCAGCATCGGTGACTTCAGCCTTTAGCGGAGGAGGAGCAGGTCTTTGCCCCATGCCTGCGATCATGGGGCTGTTTGATATTGTTGGCCCTACCAATCTCAATAAACCCAATTTCCTTAAAAATCCTACTAATCATTTTCACTCTGCAGGAATGTGGAACGTGAAGACATAGAGATTATTCTCGTGATGTCCTCACACAGGAATTCCAGCGCTATAACCTAGATATTCTAGGCTTGCAAGAGACCAGATGGACAGGTAAAGGTCAGATTCTTAAAAATAACTTTAAATTTCTCTTGACAGGGAGGGAGGATGGAATGCATCAACAAGGCGTGGGTCTGCTTCTCAGCAGACATGCTAGTGATGCTCTTCTAGGATATGAGTGCATTAATGAAAGGTTTCTTACAGCAAAATTTCAGACCAGCATTAAAAACTTGAATGTTATCTGCTGTTATGCCCCCACTGAGGATGCTGATGAGGATGAGAAGGATAGGTTTTACAGACAACTTCAGGATATTTTGAATTCTGTCAAGAAACGAGATATTACCCTTGTTCTAGGTGACTTCAATGTCAAAGTTGGTACTGACTCTGACCTTTGGGGAGAGGTGATAGGCCTTTTTGGTATTAGTAGCTGCAATGGGCAACGTCTCCTACAGGTAAGTAAACTCAATGGATTCAGAATAACTAACACATATTACAAGCACCCCTGATGGGCTGCATAAGAATATGATTGATTATATATTAATTAACAGCAAATGGGCTAATTCTGTTAGGAATACCAGGGCATATAGGGGATCTGAAATTGGATCTGACCATTACCTTGTTAAAAGTGACTTGCAACTTAAACTTAAAAAGTGTTGTGCTAGGGTTAAAAATTTACTTTTAATACTGAAGCTCTGAAAGACCCAGTTATAGCCAAAGCTTACCATGATAGGTTACTTAGTCATTATGACAGTCATGGTTTGCTTAATACTGAAGTTGAGGAAGAATAGGGTCGTTTTAAACAGGATTTTTTGGACACTAACAGTACTCTTTTAGGAAAAAAGGAGCAGAGGAGGACGAATTATCTGAGTGATAAGGCACTTGAGCTTATTTCGGAAAGAAAGAACTGCAGGAATGTCTTTAATCAATATCCTACTAGTCCTAATAGAAAGCATTACAGAGAACTTAATAAACGTGTAAAGGATCAGTTAGCTACTGATAAGAATCTTTGGCTTGATGGCCTTGCAGACAAAGCTGAGGAAGCAGTTAGTCAGCACAACAGCAGAGAGCTGTACCAGATAATTAATGTTTTGTATGGTAGAAAACGGACAGGTATACAGGGATTGAAAATAAACAAATTAAGGTTATAGAAGGTGAGGATTCTGTCATGGCTAGCTGGACTGAGCATTTCAGTGATGTTCTAAACAATGTGGTTAGTTCTACTCCCATTGTTTGCAATGATGATAGATGCATTGGCAGCTTTAATGTTGGCCCTATAACACAATCTGAAGTTAGTTTGGCTATCTCTAAACTGAAACTTCATAAATCCCCAGGGGTAGATGAAATTACTACAGAAATGCTCAGAGCTGGGAATGTTTTGGTTACCACTTGGATGACTGAAATTTTGAATAACTTTTATAATAAAGGCATGGTTCCTAAAGATTTTACCAGAGCTATTATTATCCCTATTTTCAAAAAAAGTGATCGCAGTTCTTGTGATAACTATAGGGGAATCAGCCTACTCTCTGTTCCAGGTAAAGTTCTTTCCATGATTGTGCTTAATAGAATTAAGAATCTGGTTGACAGTCAATTGCGTGATGAGCAATGTGGATTCAGAAGTGGTAGGGGATGTGTGGATCAGATATTTTCACTTAGGCAGATTCTTGAGAAATGTTTAGAGTTTTAGAAACCTTTGGTTGCTAGCTTTGTTGATTTCAAAAAGGCTTTCGACTCTGTTGATCGTCATAATTTGTGGTTGATTGTGAGATCATATGGTATACCAGACAAGTTAGTTAACATAATGAAAGCTCTCTATAATAACACTTGAGTCGTGTGTGAGAGTTGGTAAGGCTTGTAGCAATTGGTTTAGCATTACTTCTGGTGTTCGACAAGGGTGCATTTGTCCCCTTTTCTCTTTAGTTTGGTTATTGATTATGTTATGCGAAATTCACTTCAAGGGAAAGATTTTGGCCTTAAATGGGCTGGAGATACTAAAATTTCTGATTTAGATTATGCTGATGATTTAGCCCTTTTGACAAATGATGTTGATGAGATGAACTCTTTCATTCGAGCTGTTGAGACTGGTAATAGTGTAGGTTTAGTTATAATCAGAGAGAAAACTAAAGTGATGAAAATTGGTCAGGCAGGCAGTGATTCAGTTAATCTGAATGGTTGCAGGCTTGAGCAGGTGTCACAGTTTACTTTGGGAGCTATGCAACAGATATTGGTGATGTGCGGCATGAGATTAACAGACCAATAGGGATTTAAGAATCTATGGAGATAGTGGGGAAATAGGCATATACACCTAAAGACTAAAATTAGACTGTATAATAGTTTGGTTCTTTCTAGGGTTAGTTATGGTAGTGAAACTTGGGCGTTGTGTAAACATAACAGGAAACTAGGTGCTTTTGATTCTAGATGTTTACGTAGTATCTTGGGTATTAGGTGGTTTAACTTTGTAACAAATGATGAGGTTAGGCAAAGGAGTCCGCAACCTCCTTTAAGCAGCATATTGTGCAGAGAGAGACTCCGCTGGTTTGGCCATGTTGCCCGTATGGATAATTATAGATTGGCGAATAGGGTTATGAACAGTGTGCCTAGAGGCCTCAGAAGGAGGGGGAGACCTAGGATGCGGTGGGCAGACAATGTCAAACAGGACCTTGTTAGAATTGGTGTGTGCAGTGGCCGGATGTAGCTCAGGACAGATATGCTTGGAGAATTAAACTGCACGGTCTGATTGGACCTCCGTATCCCATAGCTGCTTGAGGATGATGATGATGATGATGAACCCTCACTCAGCGATGGGCTACGAAACCCCGCCCTCCGTCGTATAGACTTTAAGCCATGAACCGTGTTCATAAGAACCTGTTCGCCTTGCACGTTAAAGAGTAAACTGGATGACCTTAATCGAATGTTTCTGTATGTCTCCTAACAGCTTTACAGTGGATTCCCTTCTCTAACCTTCTCCGAGCACTTGGACCTTTTTTTACCTGGCTATTTTGCCCATTGTCTGCCATAAAAATGTTGCTTAGAGGTAAAACAACCAAACTCTTTTCCCTTTTAGTTAATTCCGAACCCTTGTGATTGTCATTTAGCCTATATTGTGCACAAAAAGTGCTTGGACTTATATTACCCAGTGTCGGTTCGGTGAGGGACGGGAGTGCTCAATCGGTAGCGCACCAGGCTCGTAATCTGTAGTTCCTAGGTTCGAGTCCCATCTGGGCCAGCGTTGAGATTACATATCTCAGCAAATCTCCTGTTCGGCCAGTAGGGGACACCGACGAGCTTGGAAAGGCCGCCGTCCATTAGATGGGACGTTAAGCCGTGGCACCATGTGTGGTAGAGAGCCCTGCGCACTTTAAAGAACACGCTGGATGGCTTTGACGAGTTGGATTGTTTTACCTCTGAGCGGCACTTTTTTGCACACCATGGGCTAAATGGCCAGGTCACATGGACCCCAAAGGCTCAGAGAAAGTTGGGGGAGGGGACCCACTGGAACAGCTGTTGGGAGACAGATGGTAGCCTACCGTCAAGGCCATCCAGCGTGTTCTTTAACGTGCACAGGGTATAGCTCTCCCGCACACGGGCCGCGGCTTAACGTCCCATCCGACGGACGGCGGCCTTTCCAAGCCCATCGGTGTCCCCTACTGACCGTGGGCAGGGCATGGCTTTGACGAGAGGCTGCCATCTGTCTCTTAACAGCTGTCCAGTGGGTCCCCTCCCACAACTTTCTCAGAGCCTTCGGCGTCCTAGTAACCTGGCCGTTTAGCCCATTGTGTGTAAAAAAAAAAGTGCAACTCAGAGGCAAAACAACACAACTCGTTCGGTTGGTTGTTTGGGGTTTTATGACACATGGGCAGCAGAGGCCATAATGCGCCAAAAAAGATAAAAAGGAGAGTCAAAGACATAGAAACCCACAACCAAAATTAAAAGCAAAAACTGAAAAATAAAGGACAAAATCAATACACATATACAATATAAAAAAGTAAAACGAACCCGGGTGTAAAAGACTCAGGATGATCAAGGTATAAAAGATAAAGCCATAAAATCACAATCTGCTAAAATGACCTGTACAGCGTGAAAAAGAAAAGACAGAGGGTAAAAAAGAATCGTCAGATAAAAGATGGCCCAGTGTAAAGTGTTGGCAAATTCGTTTCGATGTGAAGGCTTAGTGAAAACTCGGGACTATTAGCCTCCCTTTGTGTTGATTAACAATCTTACAGCGTGAAGAACTTTGTGCAATGTACAGTCGCTCAAAGAAATATCCGAATACTATGGTTGATTGCAGAATTCAGAAAAAAATATCTGGCAGCGATTTTTTAGAAATTATTTATCTGGCAAACTTTGTCACGTGACACGAAGAATCAAAAGAATGTTGCGAAAATAGATATTTAGTAAGGTTTGAGTGAGATCTTCAATTTGAGTAAAATTTTTTTATGAAAAAAAAAATTTTTCGGGAGCTTTGAACGCGGAATTGTTCGGTTACTTTTTGTAATATAGTGTGTTTCATAGTTTAATTCCCGTGTAGAATAGCCTCAGTTTCAGGCAGATGAAGAAAGCCATAATGAAGAGCGTGCGAAGCAGTGTAATTAGCTGTGAGGTATGTTGATGAGCGCCAGCGAAAGTTTATCGCCGGCTAGATAACATTGCATCTTTGCGACCAAGCCGTTTGCTAGTAAAGATTGTGATATTGGCTACTTCTCTGAGGGATAGAGAAATGACATTCTCCCTTTTTATCTTTCTAGCGTAACGGGGGAAACTTTTACTGCATTTAAATTGTTGGAATATGATAATGGGACAGAGCGGTTTGGTGGCTTACTCATTGCCTTCAAACGACATGCGATATAAGTTTGGCTGCTGTAATCGATAAATGTCATTCAGTGAAAGGATGTGACGTGTTTTTTTTTTTTTCTTCACTTCTTTCAGGAAATGAGTGCAGCCTGTGCTCTGATTGGTTGCCGAAAAATAAAAATTGTTTAATATATTTTTAATCTTTGCGGTGGAGTTTTAGTTCTGCTGTTCTGAAGCATTAGTGGTTTCTAGATTTTGGAAAATGGAAAGCGTTACAAAGCACGTTGTGTTTAATAGAGAATGGGACTTGCTCTTGCAATGTCATTTCGTTTTAAGAGGGAAGTTGCATCTTCTAGGCTTGGGGTGCCCAGACTTTCTCACACCGGGGGGCTACTTTTAATTTAGGATTTCTTTGGAGGTTACTAAATTTTTATTTACTTTTAACTATAGAGCAGTAAAGGGGTTTATTATTTTGAAGTTAACTGGGTGTCTGGTGGTACAGACACTCGGAGAAAGTTTGGAAAATAAATGAAGAAACTAGCACTTTTTAAGGCAAATGAGGCCATGTCTCCTAAGTTGACTTAGGAGTCTGACTCCTAAGTTGCCTAAGGGCGACCAGTAGCCCGGGGCGGGGGTGGCTCAGTCGGTAGCGCGCCAGGCTCGTAATCTGTAGTTCCCAGGTTCGAGTCCCAGCTGGGTCAGCGTTGAGATTTATCTCCGCGAAATTTCCCCGCCCTGCCCACGGTCAGTAGGGGACACCGATGGACTTGAAAAGGCCGCCGTCCGTCGGATGGGACGTTAAGCCGTGGCCCCGTGTGCGGGAGAGCCATACACTGTGCACGTTAAAGAACACGCTGGATGGCCTTGACGGGAGGCTACCATCTGTCTCCCAACAGCTGTTGCAGTGGGTCCCCTCCCCCAACCTTCCCTGAGCCTTCGGGGTCCATGTGACCTGGCCATTTAGCCCATTGTCTGCAAAAAAGTGACTTTCAGAGGTAAAACAACCCAATCCTTCCTCTTCAAGCTCTGAGCCCTTTGGATCATTGGGCATTTAGCCCATTAGGTACACAAAAGTTCCACTCAGATATTGGGGCGGGGGTGGCTCAGTCGGTAGCACGCCAGACTCGTAATCTGTAGTTCCCAGGTTCGAGTCCCAGCTGAGTCAGCGTTGAGATTTATCTCCGCAAAACTCCTCGCCTTGCCCACGGTCAGTAGGGGACACCGATGGACTTGGAAAGGCCGTCGTCCGCCGGATGGGACGTTAAGCCGTGGTCCTGTGCGGGAGAGTCATACCCTGTGCACGTTAAAGAACACGCTGGATGGCCTTGACGGGAGGCTACCATCTGTTTCCCAATAGCTGTTCCAGTGGGTCCCCTCCCCCAACCTTCCCTGAGCCTTCGGGGTCCATGTGACCTGGCCATTTAGCCCATGGTGTGCAAAAAAGTGCCGCTCAGAGGTAAAACAACCCAACCCAACCAGTAGCCCTTGGGCGACATAATGGGCACCCCTGCCCTAAACCACCAACCTTTCTCTTTGTTAGAAAAGGAACACTGACGGGGTTGGAAAGTCCGTCGGAAGGATATTAAACAGTTTGAGATCCATACTCTATGCACATTAAAGTACACTCTGGATGGCTTATCTTATTATATGTCTCCTAGCAGCTGTTCAGTGGGTTCCTTTTCCTCAACCTTCTCTGAGCCTTTGGGATGCTTCTGACCTGGCCATTTAGCCCATTTTCTGCAAAAGTGTACCACTCGGAGGCAAAACAACCCAACCTATGAGTGAAAGATTTTGAGACTGAGGATTTAATCCTGAAACCAGTAAAATTCTGTATATAGATGTTCATGTGGTGAAGCTGGGAAATTAAATTCTTGAAATATGCAATTCATTATGCATGCTGTATGAACAATGATAACTTCTACAGTGAAACAAACAGAAAAATAATTGCAATTTCTGCACCACAGCCGAAATTATAATTACTGAGTAACTACTAAGCCATGCGATTAATGATAACTGCTATCCCAGTGTTGACTTATTGCATTTTGTATATTGTCAGATTCGCTCAGATCAGTGAGCTCAAAGTAAAAAAAACTCCCACAGGATTAGGGTTGCTTTACCTCTGAGCGGCACCTTTTTGCACACCATGGGCTAAATGGCCAGGTCACAAGGACCCCGAAAGCTCAGAGAAGGTTGGGAGAGGGGACCCACTGGAACAACTGTTGGGAAACAGATAGTAGCCTCCCGTCAAGGCCATCCAGCGTGTTCTTTAACGTGCACATGGTATGCCTCTCCCGCACAGGGGCGGGGGTGGCTCAGTCGGTAGCGCGTCAGGCTCGTAATCTGTAGTTCCCAGGTTCGAGTCCCAGCTGGGTCAGCGTTGAGATTTATTTCCGCAAAATTCCCCGCCCTGCCCACGGTCAGTAGGGGACACCGATGGGCTTGGAAAGGCCGCCGTCCGTCGGATGGGACGTTAAGCCGTGGCCCCGTATGCGGGAGAGACATACCCTGTGCACGTTAAAGAACACGCTGGATGGCCTTGACGGGAGGCTACCATCTGTCTTCCAACAGCTGTTCCAGTGGGTCCCCTCCCCCAACCTTCTCTGAGCCTTCGGGGTCCATGTGACCTGGCCATTTAGCCCATGGTGTGCAAAAAAATGCCGCTCAGAGGTAAAACAACCCAATCTCCCGCACACAGGGCCACTGCTTAACGTTCCATCCGACGAACGGCGGCCTTTCCAAGCCCATCGGTGTCCCCTACTGACCGTGGGCAGGGCGGGGAATTTTGCGGAGATAAATCACTCCCACAGGAGTGTTGATAACTACTCCAACTGCAAGATGACGTGCTGCCCTACCAGAATATTACAGAACTTCCATGTCAATAGGAATATAACTTCAAAACTCTATAGGGGCGGGGGTGGCTCAGTCGGTAGCGCGCCAGGCTCGTAATCTGTAGTTCCCAGGTTCGAGCCCCAGCTGGGTCAGCGTTGAGATTTATCTCCGCAAAATTCCCCGCCTTCCCACGGTCAGTAGGGGACACCGATGGGCTTGGAAAGGCCGCCGTCCGTCTGATGGGACGTTAAGCCGTGGCCCCGTGTGCGGGAGAGCCATACCCTATGCACGTTAAAGAACACGTTGGATGGCCTTGACGGAAGGCTACCATCTGTCTCCCAACAGCTGTTCCAGTGGGTCCCCTCCCCCAACCTTCTCTGAGCCTTCGGGGTCTATGTGACCTGGCCATTTAGCCCATGGTGTGCAAAAAAGTACTGCTCAGAGGTAAAACAACCCAACTCAAAACTCTATAACTTATAAAATATTCATTTACCGTAAAAATATCACTGAAGAGAAATTCAAGATAATGAAATCTCTTTAAATCAAGATTTTTGTCCAATATTCGTTTAGTTTTTAAAAGAGTTATGAAAGCTAGAATATTTAACAACAGTAATGGGTCATAAGAATTTACCTCAGAAATTAATTAAAACTTTAATAAGTTCTGTTTTAAGCCATTTAATAAAATATACAAATCGTAAATTTGGGCTATGATTATTTCAATATTTGACAGTTATGAATGATATTTATACAAGATCATTTGTGGTTCAGTATTCAGCTACTATAACTTGAAATACCGAACAACTGTTTGTGAAAATTGAGACTTGAAACGCTTTGATCAGAGCCGACGCTAGCTGTTTTGCTGCTCCTTTGTCCAAGTCTGACCTTAGATATTAAATTTATCTAAACCGGAAGTTCCGAAACTTATTTGTCCTACTGCCTCCTTTTTAGAAAAAAAATTACTCAGCGCCCCCTGGAATTCTACCTTTTTTGCGAACAAACAGAAAGATGCAGTGACAAATTTGCGTTCTTTTATGTATCTATATTTCTACCTACGTCTTACAACATAGTAAAGAAAGATGTTGTTGTAAATAAGACACCTAGAAGCTTGAAATTATGAAATTATTTATTAAAATCAACCATAGTAACATTCGCATTACACACAGAAAATTAAGACAACGAAGGATAATTTTATTTGGAAAATAAAGTAATCACTAGGACTTTAACTCTATGTTACACAACAGATGAAACATGTACGAACGGTTTTTCAAAATTTTCTTATCTTCCCTTCTTTCTTTATGCTTGCCCCATTGCACCCGAGGCTACTACCGAACCCCTGGATCGTTCCAGCGCCCACTTTGGGAAACATTGATCTAAACTAATCATAAATGATCTTTTTAAAAGCAGTTGAAAATCATCTGTTGAAAAAAGTCGTACTAATTCGAGCCAACTTTACTGCAGGTATGGTCGTTAGTTTGTTTGAACATTCCCCCTCCCTAAAAAAATGCAGCGGTAGCAGGTGTGTAGCGCTGCCCCTGGCTTTGAATATGATCTTTAATTTGTCTACAGTCACATTTTTCCAATAAATGTATATTTTAGAAATTATAGAACTTCGAAGTGACATTCGCATTGACATATCATTGAAATTATCCTATATTTTAGTAGGGCAATATAATACTAGAGCACAATTTTTAGAGGGATATAATGATTATTAGGGGCGGGGGTGGCTCAGTCGGTAGCGCGCCAGGCTCGTAATCTGTAGTTCCCATTTTCGAGTCCCAGCTGGGTCAGCGTTGAGATTTATCTACGCAAAATTCCCCGCCCTGCCCGCGGTCAGTAGGGGACACCGATGGGCTTGGAAAGGCCGCCGTCCGTCGGATGGGACGTTAAGCCGTGGCCCCGTGTGCGGGAGAACCATACCCTGTGCACGTTAAAGAACACACTGGATGGCCTTGACGGGAGGCTACCATCTGTCTTCCAACAGCTGTTCCAGTGGGTTTCCTCCCCCAACCTTCTCTGAGCCTTCGGGGTCCATGTGACCTGGCCATTTAGCCCATGGTGTGCAAAAAAGTGCCGCTCAGAGGTAAAACAATTCAATCTAATGATTATTACATCACAGGCGGATATGATAATTTCTATATCACTAGTCTTGGCGGGACATGTGTTGCAACTCATATTTAGAGCCTTGATTACCTTGAAAAATAATGTATTTTTCATATAATGTCTAAACCCTACTAGAATTATTATCTTGCTTTATTTCAGGTTGGGTTGGGTTGTTTTACCTCTGAGCGGCACTTTTTTGCACACCATGGGCTAAATGGCCAGGTCACATGGACCCCGAAGGCTCAGAGAAGGTTGGGGGAGGGGACCCACTGGAACAGCTGTTGGGAGACAGATGGTAGCCTCCCGTCAAGGCTATCCAGCGTGTTCTTTAACGTGCACAGGGTATGGCTCTCCCGCACACGGGGCCACGGCTTAACGTCCCATCCGACGGACGGCGGCCTTTCCAAGCCCATCGGTGTCCCCTACTGACCGTGGGCAGGGCGGGGGAAGCTTTATTTCAGGCAAGCATCAAATTTATTTAGTTGTTTTTTAGTTGTCTTTAGTGTATGTTAAAAAGTAAATATATCATATTAATGTAATAATACATATTACACTAATGTACATAATGCGAATGAAGTTTAGAATTAAGATTTAAAGCACTAGTTTATAAATATTTCCGTGTATTTAATGACTGTAGAAATGCTGAAATTTTTGTTATTGTCTCCTTTGCAGGTAGCGTGGAAATTGGCAGTAGAGGGTCGATGAAGAAATCCATAAGTGAGTTCCTTTCTCACATATAACTTATAAATCCATTTTACCGCTATGGGGAAAAACATATGCATTTGTGTTGTGATTAATTTTTCATTGTAGGGTGCAACATCCACTTTAAGCATTTTTTTTTTTAGAAGTGTGAAAGCGCATGAAAAAACATAGAGGAAACACATGTTGGAGTCTAAGATGTTCTAAAACTTAGTTTGCTGAAAACTAAAAGATATGTCAAGTTAGTGGGCCGAATATGTTTAAGTTTTGAAAGTACATAGTAACAAGCAAGCCCAGATAAGGGGGGGGGGGGGATTAGACTTTTTGGCTCTGGCCCCAATTATAAGGCACTGTAAAATTATTTTTTAAATAATGTGTTGTTAATTCTAAACCACTAAATTTTTTATCACATAATTAAAATTTCTTTTAATAAATGGTTAATATATATTTAAAATATCTAATAAATATATATGGCTTTGAGAGTGAGGTGGAATCCCCTCTCAAGCTTTGGCAACAGGTATGTTATAAACAGAAATAAGGACAAGAAGACTACCAAAAAAAAAAAAACCGTTGAGTCAAGTGACGGAATTGCAATGAACCAAAACACCTTTCAGGTTATATCTTCAGAGATTATTCTCGCCAAAGAGTGAATTTTTTTGTTTTCACCGTTATAATGGTCGTTTGAAAAAAAAAATGTGAAAAATATGTGATTTTTATACACTACTCACAAAAATTTATTGGTAAAACTTCCGTGTTATTTGCAATGACAGTTTAAGAAATCGCTTTCTAAACTGCCTTTTGAAATGGGGTGGGGATGGCTTAGTCGGTACTCCACCAGGCTAATAACCTGTAATTCCCAGGTTCGAGTTTCACTTGAAGCAGATCTCCGTAAAACTCGCTGACTTTGGTCAGTAGGGGACACCAATGGGCTTGGAAATACCGCCGTCCGTCGGATGGGACGTTAAGCTGGATAAGATGGGACGTTTAAGCCCCGTGTGCGGGAGAGCCATACCTTGTGCACGTTAAAGAACACGTTGGATGGCCTTGATGGGAGGCTACCATCTGTCTCCCAACAGCTGTTCCGATGGGTCCTCTCCCCCAAACCTCTCTGAGCCTTCGGGGTCCATGTGACCTGTCCATGGTGTGCAAAAAAGTGCCGCTCAGAGGTAAAACAACCCAATCGTCGGATGGGACGTTAAGCCATGGATGACTCTGGGTACGGGAGAGAGTCATACCACGGCATACCCTGTGCATGTTAAAGAACTCGCTGGATGGTTTTGACGGAAGGCTACCATCTGTCTCCTGAACAACTGTCTATTGGGTCCCCCTCCCCAAAATTTCTCCGATTCCCCGAGGTCCTTGGCCATTTAGCCCATTGTATGCGAAATAAAGTGCCGCTAAGAGGTAAAACAGTTGAACAAAAAAATTGAACCACGGAACCCTTTCGAAGTAGAAACTTTTTGCAGAAACTTTAACAAAATTGTTTTATATGAAGCTAAAAAAAGTAGACCACATATAAGTAACCACATATAAATGTTAAATGAAAACGCGAGTTAAGCCTATTTAATTGCACATGGCCGAGTGGTAAGCGGGCTTGGCTACTGATCTAAGGGACCTGGGTTCGAGCCCCGGATAAGGCATGGTTGTATGTGTTGTTTTTCTGCTGAGGTCCTGCCATCTTCTCAGATCTTCTACTTTGGCATATAAACTGACAGGCTCCTGTCAGACCTCTGTGGCAAGCAGCTGCTTGAGGGGGTATTTATTTTTATTTTTTTTATTTTTTATTTTTATGGTGATTTCCAAAAATTACGGAACAACCCTATGTTATGTCATTGCGAATAATATTTTAGAAGCTATAGAGCTTCAACGTTGTTTTATGTTTTCAAAAACGTGGTAGCAGATAAAGATCTCGATTTTCAACAATATTCTTTCAGTATTTAATGAGTTATTTGAATATTTAACAATAACAATGCTAGTCACGAAAATTGACTTCAGAAATTAAAAGAAAACTTAGTAAATAAATATTTGTATCAAAGTTTTTAATAAATGTGTATTCTAGAAGTTTGTCCATAGAATTTTTTTCACTAGTCATCAGTTTCGTATAAGTTTTTCAAGACTCGCACTGCTGTTGTTAAATATTAAAACTTCTGCTGAGGTCTCGCCTTATAGATCTCTATGGCGTATTATGCTAAGAGACCTCTGTGGATAGCAGCTGCTCGAGGGACTTTAGATTGGATTGGATTGTTTTACCTCTGAGCGGCACTTTTTTGCACACCATGGGCTAAATGGCCAGGCCACAAGGACCCCGAAGGCTCAGAGAAGGTTGGGGGAGGGGACCCACTGGAACAGCTGTTGGGAGACAGATGGTAGCCTCCCGTCAAGGCCATCCAGCGTGTTCTTTAACGTGCACAGGGTATGGCTCTCCCGCACACGGGGCCACGTCTTAACGTCCCATCCGACGGACGGCGGCCTTTCCAAGCCCATCGGTGTCCCCTACTGACCGAGGGCAGGGCGGGGAATTTTTGCGGAGATAAATCTCAACGCTGACCCAGCTGGGACTCGAACCTGGGAACTACAGATTACGAGCCTGGCGCGCTACCAACTGACCATCCCCGCCCCGCTCGAGGAACAATTTCTTTTGCAAATAATTAACAGTTATAACTATTAGTAAGTTTGAAAGTAACTAGACATGTCAGAATATTCACTAGCCGTTGGCTAACGGATTTCTCCAGCCCTTAATATACATTGCTCTACCAAAATATTACTACCATTGACGTAACATGAAAATTCTCGTCAAATTTCGAAGCTCTATAATTTTTGAAATATGCATTTAATGTAAAGATGTGGTTGAAGATAAAGATCGTAATCAAATCTATTGGCATGTCGATTTTCAGCAGTATTCGTTCAGTATTTAAAGATTTTATAAAGATGGAATAATTAACAACAAATTATCCTGTCTTGTAAAATTCTTTGTTGTTGTCTCATAATTGCCTAATATTGAAATAATCATAGCATATATCTCTAAATTCTATATTAAATGGTTTTAATTTATGAGGTAAATTCTCATGACGCATTTTTATTTTAAAATATTCTAGTTTTCGATACTCTTTAAATGTCGAACAAATCTTGTTGTAAATCGAGATTTAAAGAGATTTGATTGATTTAAAAAATATCTTCAGTTACATTTTTCCGTTAAATGCATATTTTAGAAGCTATAGAGTTTCGAAGTTAGATTCTGATTTATAACAGGGAAATTCGCTAATATTTTGGTAGGGTAGTGTAGTACTTAGTCGACTCACCGACCTCTCATTAAAGCCAGGGAAATATGATTTAGTCTGAGTGTCCCTGGATAACAAGTGCGTTATCGCTGTTTATAATCCCACGTTATAATGAAGACTTTTACAAAAGCTTGCCTTTAAAGAAGTTCCCTATTTTGTGTAACACAAACGGCACATTGTGTGGCTGGACTCGGGCGTATTGCTTAAGTGAAACCATCTGACCGGAGACGGCTATAAATACGACTAGGAAACTACGTCACTTTCCAAACAAACTCGTTTTTGGCGTCTACAAAACTTGTTCCTCTTCTTAAGTGTAAGTGGCTGTAATGCCGTCGTCTAAGTAGCGTTTTGTCCTGAAAATTGCTTCGACAGGTTAAACTGTTACCTGCTTTTGACCTTCAACTCCAACATCGAGTTTCAACCTATTCACTTGTCTGGGGTGTTATCGATAAGACAGACACCTGTTCCTCCATGTGACCGCCCTTCGTGACTCACGGGATCTATTCATTGGAAGATGTGGAGAGAGAGTACAGGTGCAGGAATAACAATACCAAACGCATCTCGCACACCTTGGTGGCTTTCTCTGATTGTTTCTGGTTTGTTGGCTCTATACCTTCTAATGGATCTGTTTTGGTAAATAATGAGTTTCTTTCAGTTTTGGCAACTTTTTTTGTTTTGGAGAGGATTTTCAATTTATAATGGTCACTGTCTTCGAAGTCAGGATGGGTTCCACTGTGATGTGAATATCACCATCACCTCGTGTTTTCAGACTGAAGATCGTCTCTATCTTCTTTTTTATTTCGTCAGTGCGTATGCTTATATTCAAAGGTAACCTTGGAAGTGTACAAAGGACAATGTAGTTTTTGAGTAGTGAACAATGCATCTACAAAATCGTCGAATCATGCAGTTCTGAAAAGAGTTTAAAGCTTTACTGGGTGAAATTGAAAATGTACAACACGTGGAAGTAGTATTTCACGGGGTCAACTGAATTTAGTGAGTATCAAACCAAGTATCATTCAGGGAAACGTGTTTTTTTTGCTCGTGGGGGCTTGGTTCAGTCGATAGCACTCCAGGCTCGTAATATGAAGTTCCCAGGTTCGAGTCCCAACTGTACCAGCGTTGAGATTTATCTCCGCTGACCTCTCCTCCCACACATACCTTGGTCTCTGTGAGAAATAATAATAGACCTTTTATTCCGTCAATCAGTACAATATACATTTACATAGCATAATTATCTAATAACAATTAATACATACATGAGAAAAACCGAGAAGTGAAGGGGCGGGGGTGGCTCAGTAGGTAGCACGCCAGGCTCGTAATCTGTAGTTCCCAGGTTCGAGTCCCAGCTGGGTCAGCGTTGAGATTTATCTCCGCAAAATTCCCCACCCACGGTCAGTAGGGGACACCGATGGGCTTGGAATGGCCACCGTCCGTCGGATGGGACGTTAAGCCGTGGCCACGTGTGTGGGATAGCCATACCCTGTGCACGTTAAAGAACACGCTGGATGGCCTTGACGGGAGGCTACCATCTGTCTCCCAACAGCTGTTCCAGTGGGTCCCCTCCCCCAACCTTCTCTGAGCCTTCGGGGTCCATGTGACCTGGCCATTTAGCCCATGGTGTGCAAAAAAGTGCCGCTCAGAGGTAAAACAACCCAACCCGAGAAGTGAAATAGCTGAGAAATATCAATTGCATTAGAAAAGGGAAAAAACAATCGTATTAAAATATGATTAATAAAATATGATTATTAAAATATAATTAATAAAATATGAGTGATCAATAAGAAAACGAAACCAAAAAGAAGAGCATAGTAAGCCGACGCTTTTTTTAAAATTGATGCTCCCTATTTCTTTAAACCTCAATTATGACAACAATAATGTACGCAATAGTAAAAGATCAAATGGTTGAGACATATTCCACTCGTACATAAAAGAAGATTTCATTGCTTTGTAAGAAGAAACGTTCTATATCTGTTGTTAAAAATGCAAAATCTTTAAAATCGTCTGGAAGTTCAGACCAAATTTTTACTCCATTATATTTGATGGATCTCTGCCCAATCGACACTATATAAGACTAAGATTCTACCATGACGTGTTTCAGAATTATGAATATCAGAAAGACATTTAGAATTTTAACCTCTGGGAATAAATACGCCATAGGATCATCATCATTTTTTTTTAACAACAATCTATCTAACAATTCTTTTCTGATGACGATATATAGCATTCAGATTGTAGTCATAAGTATTACTTGGGATAAAAATTTCTCAAGTAATATAAATCAAAGAGTTGTATAAATTTATCAAAATTTGTTTTTTTTAATAAGATGTCATATTTTACCAATCATACTAATATTCCTTGATTAGAAGGATTGAAACCAATCATCGATTCAAATTCCTAAGGATTTATATTCAGCTCATCTCTTTAGCTTAATTTCATTAATCTTCACATCGAAATGTTTCTCATCGACGTTTTTGTTTTTATAAATCAATGTATTTGGATTTTTTGACGTTTATTTATAAATTGTTATATTTTATAAATTATGTGTATATTAATAATTGCATATGGTTGGTAGTACCATTCAGATATAATATTTAGAGAATGATTAACACTGCTTATCAGGCCTGCAGAATCTTGGTAGAAATCGATAATGCTTCTATCATTAGCATATAATAACATCTCTGAATTAATGTGTAACTCTGCTAAGTTGTTAATGTAGAGTAGGAAAAGAATCGAACCTTGAGGCACACCTCTGTAAATAAAATGTTTATCTGATATACTACCATTTACTTCTACAAGAGCTTTCCTCTGAAATAAGTAGCTTCTTAACCAGTTGTTTATTTTACCTCTCAGACCGTAAAATTCAATTTTCTTTAACAAAATGTCGTGGTTAATATTGTCAAATGCTTTCGCAAAAATCAAGATAAACATCTAATACAAGGTGCCCTGCATCCAAATGGTTGACAATATGCTCGTATAAATCTGCAAAGGCTGTCTGAGTCGATTTTTTTATTTTGAAAACCATAAGCCCCGGATAAGTCATGGCTGTTTGTGTCGTTTTTCTGCTGAGGTCCTGCTATCCTCTCAGACCTTCTACTCTGGCATATAAACTGACAGGCTCCTGTCAGACCTCTGTGACAAGCAGCTGCTTGAGGGGGTATTTATTTTTTATTTATTGTTGTACAATAATTTTCTTATCACTAATGAATTTAATAATACATGCAGAAATTAGTTTTTCAAAGATTTTCGAAAAGATTGAAATAGGTTTTCTGTGTTTTTATTTATCACCTGATTTATGTATTGGAAGAATTCTGGCAATTTTCAGTTTAGCCTGGAATACTGCTATCATTATTGATAAATATATAGCACAGAAATTCTTTTATTGTATGAATAACTGTTTTAATTACGTTAATATTTGTCATTTAATACCTGGTGATTTAGCTCCTAGATCATTCACTGTGTTACAGATCTCTTGAGTAACAATTGGCATGACATAAAAAATCTGATCTACCAACATATGATATTTATGCGATGAATTTTTTCAGTTTGGTTCCGAGTCACTGAAATGCAACAATTTGAGATTTCTGATTGTTGCCTTTAATAATTTGAAGATTCTTGAATATCCAAAGATCTAAAAAAAATTATAAATAAAAGAGATGGTTTATACAAAACTGCAAAAGTTCGCCATTTAGAGGACGACAGCTCTGCATATATAGAATTTCGTTACTGCCCAAATCAGACAAAAAAAATCATACAGCCCGTGGCCGAGTGGTTAGCGCGCTTGGCTACTGATCTACGGGACCTGGGTTCGAACCCCGGGTAAGGCATGGATGTTCGTGTTGTTTTCTGCTGAGGTCCTGCCATCCTCTCAGATCTCCTACTGTGGCATATAAACTGACAGGCTCCTTTCAAACCTCTGTGGCAAGCAGCTGCTTGAGGGGGTATTTTTTTTTTAATCCAATATGACCTGCATCCAAATGGTTGACAACATGCTCATCAAATCTGCAATAGTTGTCTGATTCGATTAGATCTTTGGTCATCCAATTTGAGGGGCGAGGGTAGTGGGTAGCGCGCCAGGCTCGTAATCTGTAGTTCCCAGGTTCGAGCCCCAGCTGGGTCAGAGTTGAGATTTACCTCTGCAAAACTCCCCGCCCTGCCTACGGTCAGTAGGGAACATCGATGGGCTTGGAAAGACCACTGTCCGTCGGATGGGACGTTATTGCCGTGGTCCCCGTGTGCGGGAGAGCCATAAAGAACACGCTGGGTGGCCTTGACGGGAGGCTACCATCTATCTCCTAACAGCTGTTCCAGTAGGTCTCTCCTCCCAACCTTCTCTGAGCCTTCGGGGTCCATGTGACCTGGCCATTTAGCCCATGGTGTGCAAAAAAGTGCCGCTCAGAGGTAAACAACCCAAATCCGCCCTCTGAAACCAACATTCAGACTCTAAGGGTCCATAATAATAATCCATAATACGCGAAAAATATTAACGATTTCTATTATACTAATGTTTGTGTTAATTTAGTATTCAAAGTATACCGATCGTTTGAAACCCCACCGTAATATTTAGAGCTAATTGAAGTCCAGTAATGATAGCTTTTCTGTTGCATTTACCGCTAAAGTTGGGAATTATTCAAGTTTTCAATTAGTGGGATAGACTTCGATCGTCAGAATGCCATCGACATCATTGTGTTGTGACGTCATGCTCTCTCTTCGCAGTGTACGGGTGTTGTAATCACGTGACAACGGTCCGCCAGTGGCAAGCGGTCTGCCCACTCGAGACAGCTCGCTGCAACTGGTTCATTTGCTCCAGTGTTGGCGTGAACAAGCGACGAGCAGGTCGCGCACGCGGTGAGTTGTAAGTGTAAACATTGGCCAAGGAGTATACCTCGTCCTCAACTGCGCGAGCTGCCGATGAGAGAACGAACCTGGATGATGGCCCGTGGCCGACACTTTATTCTCCGAGGTGAGAACTACCTGCTGATCTGTTGTTTTTTCCCCACAGCAGTTTGTGCCGTTTCAGATGTGTGTTTTTATGTTCGGTACCTGTCGGAATATGTAGAGACTGGAGCTACGCTGCTGCGTTTGTCTCAGTAACTGAAGTCATTTTTTCAGGTTGCGTAAGTAATGGAATTCTGTAACTCTGCTTATGAAACTGTGGAGTGTGACCTTCAGTTTTGAATGACATCTTAGAGTCGCAGCTGATGGAATTGTTCGACTTGTTTCTTCGAAACTTAAATGCAGTCGCTCAAAAAAGTATCCGAACGCTATCAGCCATAGTGTTCTGATATTTTTTTTTTGGCGACTGTACTAACCATTCGAAGTCCCGTGGCCGAGTGGTTAGCGCGCTTGGCTACTGATCTAAGGGTTCGGTTGTTTTACCTCTGAGCGGCACTTTTTGCACACCATGGGCTAAATGGCCAGGTCACAAGGACCCCGAAGGCTCAGAGAAGGTTGGGGGAGGGGACCCACTGGAACAGCTGTTGGGAGACAGATGGTAGCCTCCCGTTCAAGGTCATCCAACGTGTTCTTTAACGTGCACAGGGTATGGCTCTCCCGCACACGGGGCCACGCCTTAATGTCCCATCCGATGGACGGCTGCCTTTCCAAGCCCATCGGTGTCCCCTACTGACCGTGGGCAGGGCGGGAATTTTGCGGAGATAAGTCTCAACGCTGATCCAGCAGGGACTCGAACCTGGGAACTACAGATTACGAGCCTGGCGCCCTACTGACTGAGCCACCCCCGCCCCTACTGATCTAAGGGATCTGGGTTCGAGCTCCGGATAAGGCATGGATGTATGTCTTTTTTCTGCTGATGTCCTGCCATTCTCTCAGACCTACTGTGGCATATAAACTGACAGGCTCCTGTTAGACCTCTGTGGCAAGCAGCTGCTTGAGGGGGTATTTTTTTTTTGCTAACCATTCAGTTTAAGAAACAGTTGGTAGGGTCATGAATATTTCAATTGTTAGCGCTCTCCTTCCGAGATTTTGGGGCGCGACCTTCAGTTTGAGAATTACTTTCTAGGGTCGAAACTAATGGAATTCCTCGTTTCGGTGCTTCATAAACTGAAACACTAGATTTGATTAAAAAACCAGTTGATACTTGCGTAATTGAATTCTGAAACTATGGGGACTTTTGAGATCACTTTCCATGATTGTAAGCGTTGGAATTTGCTAATTCGTGCTTCTCAAACTCTTGAAATGCGACCCTTCAGTTTGAGCTTTGTATTACTAATTTCTGTACCTGCTTTCTGAACTGTGGAACGTTATCTTTCAGTTTGAGAGTCACTTGGTTGTTCGGAAATGGAGAAATTCTCTGTTTTTGAAACTGCTGTGATATTTCCGTTTTGAAGTGTTATATTTGTATAGAGTAATCAAGATGGTTCCTCTCCGTGAGGGGCGGGGTTGGCTTAGTCGGTAGCGCGCCAGGCTCTTAATATGCAGTTGTTCGAGTTCCGCCTGGGCCAGCGTTGAGATTTATCTCCGCACAATTCCCCGCCCTGTGCCAATCGGTTCCAAGTCCATGGATGTCAGTAGGGGACACCGATGGGCTTGGAAAGGCCACCGTCTGTCGGATGGGACGTTAAGTCATGGTTTCGTGTCGGAAGAGTCATACCTGTGCACATTAGAAAACACGCTGAATGGCCTTGACAGGAAGCTACCATCTCTCCCAACAGCTGTTCCAGTGGGTCCCCTTCCCGAACCTTCTCTGAGCCTTCGAGGTCCTTGTGACCTGGCCATTTAGCCAATAGTTACAAAAAAGTGCCTCTCAGAGGTAAAACTCAACCCGTGGGCCCGTTCGCGGTAGATTAAAGAACACATTAAATGGCATGGATGGGAGGCTACCATCTGTCTCCCAACAGCTGTTCCAGTGGGTCCCCTCAATCTTCTCTGAGACCTCAGGGTACTCCTAGATATTTACTCCATTGTATGCAAAAATAGTTCCTCTCAGATGTAAAACAACCCAATTCTCTCCGTGCATTTCAAATTGCATTCCGTTATATTACAATCTTTAGAATTTCTAGAAAAACTGTAACGAATAAATGCATTTTCCAACGGTGAGGATGATAGACTGTTCAAGTACTTTATTTTAACTGAAGGGAATTCTTGTAACTTTTCGGAGAAACAATTTCTTTTGTAATGACGCATTTGTGAAAGGTCTGAATTGTACCGCCCCGTTCGAATCCTGGTCAGGGACGGATTCTTCTATTCAGGGACGCAGCTGTAGCAGAGGCCCGGGCTGCAATAAAAAATTCGGTTTCTTTTTCGATATCTCGGTACTTATTCTTTTGAGAGTTTATACGTGAAGCTTAAAATATGTTTTCTCCAATTCCCTGGGATTTCTGTATCACAATTATTATTACTTAAAAAAATCCTGCTGCTCTGAGGTCTCGCGGACCCGTGACACTGAGGAGCCGAGACTCTGCAGCGCTCAACTTATACACCTCCTACAACAGAAGGCCGTTGGACCAAATTATGACTTAGTCTTGGATGAAGTAATCTTGTAACTCTAGAAAATTCTTATATATATCAATTTCTATTATTACTGTTTTTTTTATACTAATATTTATATTAAGGTTTATTTATTAATATATTTAGAAGGAAACTATTCTTATGTATTAGCGTTATGATAATTTCTTATAATACGAATAATGCTTATTCTGAATAATGTATATTTATAAATAAATATTATTTTAGATAGTAGTACACCAGTAATAAAATTAGAAATATATTTCTAAGAATTTTTTCCAGACAGAGGAACTACCTACAATGAAAGAGGCGGGGTGGCTCAGTCGGTAGCGCGCCAGGCTCGTAATCTGTAGTTCCAGGTTCGAGTCCCAATTGGATCAGCGTTAAGATTTATCTCCGCAAAATTCCTCGCCCTGCCCACGGTTAGTAGGGAGCACCGATGGGCCGTTCTTCGGATGGGACGTTAAGCCGTGGCACCGTGTGCGGGAGAGCCCATACCCTGTGCACGTTAAAGAACACGCTCGATGGCCTTGACGGGAGGCTACCATCATTCTCCCAACAGCTGTTCCAGTGGGTTCCCTCCCCCAACCTTCTCTGAGCCTTCGGGGTCCTTGTGACCTGGCCATTTAGCCCATGGTGTGCAAAAAAGTGCCGCTCAGAGGTAAAACAACCCAACCTTACGATGAAGTCATAACTTGTTATGAGGCCTTCTGTTATAGGTGGTGTTGGCTCAGCGTCCCTTACCAGCCCACGCGTGATCCCTGGTTATTAGTTTCAAAAAGATTTAAACTCTTGATATAAGTTTTAAAGAATGTATTTTTGAGCTGTCGATATGAGTTTGGAAGAAACGAATTTTTTATGCTTTGGATATGAGCTTTCATGAAAAGAAATGTTTAGTTTTGTATTGTGAACTGTTTACGAAAGCGTTTTATGAGATCTGGATACGAGTTTTAATGGATTTGGTTTTCTAGACATAAGCTTTGGAAATAAGAATCGTTGACTCTAGTTAAACATTTTATTTAGGAATTCTTATGCCTATTGTAATTTGCACATAAAGTGTTCCAGAATGTGGTTTGGGGGACATGGACACCAGCTGAAAGTGAGAGATTTGCCTGGCTGAAAGCACGCAATGGCTTAGTTGGTAGCACGCCAGGCTCGTAATCTGCAGTTCCCAGGTTCGAGTCTCGCCTGGGCCAGCGTTGAGATTTATCTCTGTGAAACTCCCTGACATGCCCCGATCAGCAGGGGACACCGATGGGATTGGAAAGGCCTCCGTCTATTAATAAAACCGTGCAGTGGGAAGCCATACCTGTGTTCGTTTAGGAAGAATGCTGGGTGGACTTGGATGTGATGTTTTCATCTGTCTCGTAAAAGCTATTGGGTTGGGTTGTTTTACCTCTGAGCGGCACTTTTTTGCACACAATGGGCTAAATGGCCAGGTCACATGGACCCCGAAGGTTGGGGGAGGGGACCCACTGGAACAGCTGTTGGGAGACAGATGGTAGCCTCCCGTCAAGGCCATCCAGCGTGTTCTTTAACGTGCACAGGGTATGGCTCTCCCGCACACGGGGCCACGGCTTAACGTCCAATCCGACGGACGGCGGCCTTTCCAAGCCCATCGGTGTCCCCTACTGACCGTGGGCAGGGCGGGGAATTTTTGCGGAGATAAATCTCAACGCTGACCCAGCTGGGATTCGAACCTGAGAACTACAGATTACGAGCCTGGCGCGCTACCGACTGAGCCACCCCCGCCCCTCTTAAAAGCTATCTTAGTGGATATTTTTCCCCTTGTCAGTTCAGTCTTCAATGCCCTGGCTTTTTGTCCGTTGTGTAAAAGAGGCCCTGCTGAACGATAAAGTAGCCAAAAACAAAAAATTTTTCCGCGTTAAATATTATTTACTATTTACATACTGAACGCAAAAAATAAGAGCATGTATAAAGGAATAAAAAAGTAGGACAGGAAAGCAAAAACAAAAGTGTATGAAAGTAAAAAGACAACTGGAATTTGAACACGATATTGAAGGCCTTTTAATCCTTTTACTTGATTGCGCACGTTTCGGACATGGCCATGCCATTACAGATGTGAATCAAGTGTCAGTGGCCTGGAAGGCTTTGTTGCAGGAACGTATTAACGACATTGATGTATCCGCTAGGTTTTTTTTTGGCTCTCTACACCCCTCTGTTCCCTTTCCTCTCTCACTCACACTGGGGGTAAGAGGAGGGGGGATGGCAGTAGTGAATGTGAACGGTAGAGAATAGTTCTCTGCTCTGTCCTTGGCAGAAGTTGTCAGTCCAGTTCGGCGCTGGCGGCCACCGTGCCAGTTACTAACTGACAAGCCTCTTCAGTGACGCTCTCAGCGAAGTGGCTGGTTGGGGATGAGGCACGGCCATTTGCGTTAGTGTGTTCATTTTTTGGGTGTAGTCGTTTGTTTATGCCTTTACACAGTGTAGTAGTTGTGGTATGCAGCAGCTATGTGCTACCACTGACACCCACTAGGGTGCAACAGTAGCTTCTTGGAGTATTATCCCATTTTACGTAGCTGGATCTTGAGATTAACTTCTTTGGCTTTATTCTCCTTACAGTGGAATGTTATTGGGCGATGGCAGCGCTGCCGACGAAACAAAGATCGCTACTGCTACTGGCGTTCGAAGCTGTTTCGTCGGCACCTTACTCGGAGGGCGTAAGTACTAGTAACATTTGTCAGTTTTTATAATGTCTCTGTCGAGATTGCTGAGAAGTGTAGTATGTGAGAATATTTGTATGTGAAGATATCTGAGTAGTAACATTTTGGGAATTTTTAATATGTCTGTCGAGATATCTGAGTAGCATTTGGGAATTTCCAATGTAACTGTCAAGATAGGAATAGTAGCATTTGGGAATTTTCAACAAAACTGTCAAGATATGAAGAGTAGCATTTGGGAATTTGCAATATAACTGTCAAGATATGAAGAGTAGCATTTGGGAATTTGCAATATAACTGTCAAGATATGAAGAGTAGCATTTGGGAATTTGCAATATAACTGTCAAGATATGAAGAGTAGCATTTGGGAATTTGTAATGTAACTATCAAGATATGAATAGTGGCATTTGGAAATTTGCAATGTAACTGACAAGATATGAATAGTAGCATTTGAGAGTTTTTAATAGTCGAGATATCTGAGTAGTAGCATTTGAGTTTTTAATGTTTGTCGAGATACTTGAGTAGATAGCATTTGGGAATTTATATCTGCTTTTCAGTGAGAGCTTTTAAAGTCTGCTTTTGAATAAAAACTAAGTATCATTTGCTAGATTTTAATATCTGTTTCTCAGCGGGACTAAAGAATACGAGTTTTTTTTTATATGCCGCTAGATCTGAGTGACAGCTTTAGTAGTAACACGTGAGGTTTACTATGACTGGTTTTGAGCGAGAACTAACTAGAGTAGTGACATTTGCGAGCTTTATAGGTGCATTCTGGGCTTTTATTATCGTCACTTTTTGAGCTTCTAGTATGTCAACTTCGTAGTGAGAACTAAATAGCAACATTTCTGAGTCATTTAATACTTCAATTCTTTAAGGTAAAATGTAAAGTTTAGGAACTTCTAGTATTTCTAACATTTTCAGCGAAAATTTAACTGCTTCTGCTTTTGGTAAGATCTAAGTATTAACATTTGTGAGTGCTTTGAGCCAAAACTTAGTTTTAATGTTTATGAACTTTGACTATATCTGTATTTGAGTGACTTCTAAGTAACATTTATGTCTTTTAATGCCTTTTGAATGAGGATTTTTGTCACCAGACCTGTTCTTGATCCATAATTTATATCAATGAATTATTTTAGATGTTAGGGAGTTTTTGTGTGATAACTTCACAGGTGATTAATTTCCATTCTAGGTCTAGACAACAGATAGGAAAAAAAGGGTCTTTAAAATGGTGCAAAAGAGTTCAAGTGTTAAAAATGACTTGAAATAAAGCAATTTTTTTTTAGTTATCTTCGTTAAATAAATGCATTTATCTGATTTATTTCAAGATTAAAATTGTTTTTTAAATCCTTCCCTGTGGCTGAGTTGTCAGCGCGCTTGCTTAGTGACCTGAGTTTGAACCCCGGACAAAGTATAGATACTTCTTTTCTGCAGTCTTTCTGCTGAGGTCTCTCTCTCGCAGATATTTATTTAAGGCATATTATACTGCTAGGAAAATCATCCCATGACCGAGTGTTTAGCGCGCTTGGCTACTGGTCAAAAGGGACCTGGGTGTGTGTGTTTTTCTGCTGAGGTTCCGCCATCCTCACAGATCTCTGTGGCGTATTAAACTGACCGGATCCTGTGAGACCTCTGTGGCACGCAGCTGCTTGAGGGGGTGCTTTTACACAGACGAATCCTGTGAGACCTCTGTAGCAAGCGGTTGTTTAAAGGGTATTTTTTATTATCGTAAAAAGCAGCCCCTTATAAATCGTAATCAGATTGAAATATCAAATATATCAAGGGACTCAAAAATGTTTTACTTGCTGTTTGCGTGTGCAATAACTGGAGCGTGTGCAATAACTGCACCCGCTCCAGTTTGCTGTGAACGGTAACTGGAGCGTGTATAGTAGCTGTACACGCTCCAGATATTTTTCCTGAATTCTGTAATCACGTGACATGAATGTTGCCAGATATTTTTCCTGAATTCTGTAATCACGTGACACGAAGGTTGCCAGATCACAATTTTCTGAAAAAAATCGTTGCCAGATATTTTTCCTGAATTCTGTAATCACGTGACACGAAGGTTGCCAGATCACTATTTTCTGAAAAAAAATCGTTGCCAGATATTTTTCCTGAATTCTGTAATCACGTGACACGAAGGTTGCCAGATCACTAATTTCTGAAAAAAAAATCGTTGCCAGATATTTTTTCTTAATCTTGTAATCGACCATAGTGTTCGGATACTTTTTTGAGCGACTGTAGATAATATTTTCCCAAATGCTTAATGTATAAATGGCATGACATTGTGATATTATTCAATTTATATATGGATGCATTATAATTAATAACAAAGTATTAAAAATTGCAACTCAGTAGCATACAATTGAGGAAACAATGATTGTAATATACTAAAAAAAAGGGAGGGGATGGCTCAGTCGGTAGCGCGCCAGGCTCGTAATCTGTAGTTCCCAGGTTCGAGCCCCAGCTGGGTCAGCGTCGAGATTTATCTCCGCAAAATTCCTCGCCCTGCCCACGGTCAGTAGGGGACACCGATGAGCTTGGGAAGGCCGCCGTCCGTCGGATGGGACGTTAAGCCGTGGTTCCGTGTGCGGGAGATACATACCCTGTGCACGTTAAAGAACACGCTGGATGGCCTTGACGGGAGGCTATCATCTGTCTCCCAACAGCTGTTCCAGTGGGTCCCCTCCCCCAACCTTCTCTGAGCCTTCGGGGTCCATGTGACCTGGCCATTTAGCCCATGGTGTGCAAAAAAGTGCCGCTCAGAGGTAAAACAACCCAAATATACTAAAAACACATATTTTGGAAGTAAGCTTAACAATTTTGTTTTGGCAACAGAAAAAAACTATTACCAATATATAAAAAATTTAAACACAGAATATTATTTTTAGAAAATACTTATATTCTAAAACTATTAAAATTTTATGCTTATTTAATAGATCTTGCAAGTTGATCATAAGAAACTAGCCAAATATGTTTAGAATAATATATTAATGTTTACTATGTTTAAAAGCCATATTTTTATGTTCTTAATAAATTCCCTTTCTTTATTAGTTTTTTTTTTCTGGTAGAACATTAAGGAATCTACTTGATAAATATGTATAATGTTTCTGTGCAATTGTTTTACGTGCAAGAATAATAAATTAATATCTGTAGGAAAGCGAGTATCTTTCTTAAATGCCGTAATTAGATTTATATTCCAATGCTTTTTTTTAAATATTTGCACTAAGCTCGTAATCTGTAGTTCCCAGGTTCGAGTGCTACGTGGGCCAGCGTTGAGATTTATCTCTGCCAAACTCCCCGCCCTCGGTCAGTAAGGAATGTCCACTGACCGATGGACTTGACCCCCGTGTGTGAGAGAGCCATACCATGTGCACTTTAAAGAACACGTTGGATGACCTCGGCGGAAGGTTACCATCTGTCTCTCAACAGTAATGCAGTCTCCTTCCTTTGGTCATTCTCAAACTTTGCGTCCTCAGGATCTTTGTGACCTGGCCATTTAGGGCCGTGAGTGGCTCAGTGGGTAACGCGCCAGACTCGTAATCTGCAGTTTCCAGGTTCGAGTCCTAGCTATATCAGCGTTGAGATTTATCTCCGCAAAACTCCCCTCCCTGGCCACGGTGGGGCGGGGGTGGCTCAGTCGGTAGCGCGCCAGGCTCATAATCTGTAGTTCCCAGGTTCGAGTCCCAGCTGGGTCAGCGTTGAGATTTATCTCCGCAAAATTCCCCGCCCTGCCCACGGTCAGTAGGGGACACCGATGGGCTTGGAAAGGCCGCCGTCCGTCGGATGGGACGTTAAGCCGTGGCCCCGTGTGCGGGAGAGCCATACCCTGTGCACGTTAAAGAACACGCTGGATGGCCTTGACGGGAGGCTACCATCTGTCTCCCAACAGCTGTTCCAGTGGGTCCCCTCCCCCAACCTTCTCTGAGCCTTCGGGGTCCATGTGACCTGGCCATTTAGCCCATGGTGTGCAAAAAAGTGCCGCTCAGAGGTAAAACAACCCAACCCTGGCCACGGTCAGTAGGGGACACCAATGGGCTTGGAAAGGCCACCGTCCGTCGGATGACATGTTAAGCCGTGGCGCCGTGTGCGGGAGAGCCATACCCTGTGCACGTTAAAGAACACGCTGGATGGCCTTGAAGGGAGACTACCATCTGTCTCCCAACAGCTGTTCCAGTGGGTCCCCTCCCCCAACCTTCTCTGAGCCTTCGAGGTCGTTGTGACCTGGCCATTTAGCCCATTGTCTGGAAAAAAGTGCTACTCAGAGGTAAAGCAACCCAACCCTTAATATTTTTTAAGCATGTGAAAATATTAGTTTTCAATTCTTGAGCGAAATTGTAAACGTAATTTAGAAAAAAATTAAAAATAATGAAAAAAATATTACATTTAGTAACTCGCTCAAATCTTTTTCTCCCTCTTATAAAAAAAAAATATTTGCTATTTTTACGAATTGCTCACGCACCATATTTGTCCGTCTGTTCGACAACTTAGCACTCATCGAGGGGGGGGTCTCATTTTCAGATTTTCAGGGGGCTAAAAAATTATTAATCCGGCCTAAATTTTTTCAATTTCGGTTATTGCTGAAATTTTAAACAAGTTTTTCGAAAATAGATATTTAGGGAGATTTCAGTGACATTTTGGGATAAAAAGTTCATTTTCAAAGTGAACGGAACAGTCAAAAGGAATGTGGCTTTCCATTCACATGACGTGGAAGGGTCTGATTTGTATTAAATAACGTAATGGTATATAATTTATGCCTACTATAGAAAAGACGTTTTTTATTATTATCGTGCTTGAGATATAGGTTGAAAACCAGTTTCGTGAGAGGATTTGAATTCTTATTTCTTAATGTTTATTTTCATTCGGACTTGGGCTTAACACCTTTCTATAAACATACTTTTTTTTGGATGTCATTTAGCAACATCCAAGCTATATTTTCACTTTGTCGTCTGACCTTTTCTAGACATTCATGTTTTTCGTTTTATAGAGATAATTTAAAAATTCTTTTTTTCTGTTGGATAGGTATGAGGTATTACGTTTGTGATTTTTTCCAAATAGATTTATTAACATCCTCTAACGATGAAAAACAAAGTCTGGAAATGTCAACGCTTTCAACGAATATTGCAAACGATCTGTTAATGTCAAGGGGTTTGCATTAGTAGAGCGATTTGGACCCCTCCCCCATATGTATGGATGGGGGGGAAGCAACTGTTTTGTTTTAGGACATTGAATGAAAAGTTGTTTTATAGGTAATAAATACCCCCTCAAGCAGCTGCTTGCCACAGAGGTCTGACAGGAGGATGGCAGGACCTCAATAGAAAAATAATACATACATCCTTGCCTTACCAGGGGCTCGAACCCAGATCCCTTAGATCAGTAGACAAGTGTGCTAACCACTCAGCCAAGTCCCTTAGATCAGTAGTCAAGGGGGCGGGGGTTGCTCAGTCGGTAGCGCGCCAGGCTCGTAATCTGTAGTTCCCAGGTTCGAGTCCCATCTGGGTCAGCGTTGAGATTTATCTCCGCAAAATTCCCCGCCCTGCCCACGGTCAGTAGGGGACACCGATGGGCTTGGAAAGGCCGCCGTCCGTCGGATGGGACGTTAAGCCGTGGCCTCGTGTGCGGGAGAGCCATACCCTGTGCACGTTAAAGAACACGCTGGATGGCCTTGACGGGGGGGCTATCATCTGTCTCCCAACAGCTGTTCCAGTGGGTCCCCTCCCCCAACGTTTTCTGAGCCTTCGGGGTCCATGTGACCTGGCCATTTAACCCATGGTGTGCAAAAAAGTGCCGCTCATAGGTAAAACAACCCAACTCAGTAGCCAAGCGCGCTAACCACTCGGCCATGGGACGACATTATAGGTAAATCATATAATAGCCGAAATTCGAACGGATGTTTAGACATGTCTGACGTCATCAGTGGCAAAAATTGTCATTTTTCCCCTGGTTTCGCGGTTACTTGAGCGATCGATCCTGAATTTGGTGGGGGTGGTCCCACTAGTTCTGACCCTCTTGGGGGTAACAGATCGGATTTCTGGCTGCCGTGGGTCGGAAGTGATCCCTTGAAAAGTGTCCGAGATTTCTGGAGGCGCTGCCGTCGCCTACCTTGGGAATGGAGTAGTACGTTTGGAAAGTTGGGAATGGAGTAAGAGTTATCAATGGACTTGCATTTCGCCCCAAACTTTTGGCATGGGCTCCATTAGTAATATAATGTTACTATTTGCATTTTCTCAATCATCTATTCGAATTTTCACTGTTAAAGGGTGAAAATCAAAGATTGAAAAAAAAATTCTCTTTGGAAAACTCATAATCACATCCCATATTCGTTTCTCGAGAATGTCGACGCTCGTTTACACTTCCGTGAATCAAAAGTGGAATGAATTCTGAAAAAAAAAAGACGTTTTAAGAATCGAACTTTTTAAATCTGGTTAACAGGTCGAGACGTTCATAAGGATGAATTATATAGTTTATAGAGGAGAAACTGAACCTTGTGGGATATGAACCCGCGACCAGCTCATAACATGTGAAACGAGCCATAACCGATCACTGGGATTTCCGTTACTAAGGGGGGTAGGGATGCGGGTGACTCAGTCGGTGGCGCGCCAAGCTTGTAATCTGCAATTTCCAGGTTCGAGTCCCATTTGAGCCAGCGTTGAGATTTATCGCCGCAAAAGTTCCCACCCTGTCCATGGTCAGTAGGGGACACCGATGAGCTTGGAAAAGCCGCCATTAGTCGGATGGGATGTTAAGTCGTAACTCCGTGTATGGGAGAGCCATACCCTGTGAACGTTAATGAACATGCTGGATGGCCTTGACTGGAGGCTACCATCTGTCTCCCAACAGCTGTCCAGTGGGTTTCCTCCCTCTTTAAGCCCTCGCAGTCCTTGTGACCTGATCATTTATCCCATTTTGTGAAAAGAAGTGCCGCTGAGAAGTAAAAACAATCCAACCTAACTTTGCGTTCAGATTGACGTGTATTTCCGATATCCTACATCCTGCCTCAGTAAGAGAGGGGGGGAGGGACTAAAGTTCTTGGAAAGGTCGTCGTCCATCTGATGGGAGTTTAAACTTTCGCTCCACGTGTAGCAGAGCCAGACCCTGTGCACGTTAAAAACACCTTGGAAGGCCTTAACGGAGCTATGGCTTAACGTTAGATCCGACGGACGATGGCTTTTCTCAAGCCCGTCACTTCCTTTTTGCTGACCCTAGGGCAAGGTGAGGGATGTGGATGTTGGTGGAGATAAATCGCAACGCAGACCCACTTTAGATTCGATGCACCAATATGGTGTAATCCGTTCCGGTTCAATCGGAAAATATCCCTAACCCCATATTTTTTTTCAACTCTGCAATGTAAACACGTGAAGTGTTAAACGAAACGCTCACTTTTTTTGTCCTGCATCAATTGTATCCTGTGACTGAGATGCTCCAAAATGACGCTGAACTTATTTGCCAGCGTTCTCTTACACTGAAAATTGCATGACAAGCGGACACCAATTAGACAATGTCAGTAACACAAGTAGAACAGTCGTCAAGCTGCAAATGATGCATCGAGGCATGGTCTATTTAGGTCGAGCGTCCCCGGCTCTGGGTGACCCAGTATGATGGTCCGCCCTGCTTCTCGTGCAAGTGATGTGACACCCTTCTGTCACCTCGATGTTGGTGCACCTCGAAGTGGGCTCTCGCTTGTTGTAAATGATGCAGCACAACAGTTATTGGGTGGGCGTGACGTGGGGTATTTCGTAGGGCAAAGAGCGTTGGGAACAAGTCGCTCTAATTGTGCCATCTGTACTTTTCTGTTCGCCTTTCAGTTCCAAGGTTTGAACGTGTGGTTTAACTCTTGGAACAGATTTTGGGAGTGTGTTGCGGGCGTTTTCTTTCCGCGTTGGATTGTTTTACATCTGATAGGCACGTTTTTGCAGACGGTTATATAGCCAGGTCATAAGTATCCTAGGAGCTCGGAGAAGGTTGGGAAACCATTGGAAACTTAGGAGATGGATGAAAGTATACTGTCAAATCCATCCAGGAAAGGAGCGGCGTCGGCGGTCGGTAGCACGCTAGGCTCGTAATCTACAGTTTCCAGGTTCGAGTCCCAGCTGGATCAGAGTTGAGATTTAAAAAATAAATACCCCCTCAAGCAGCTGCTTGCCACAGAGGTCTGACAGGAGCCTGTCAGTTTATATGCCACAGTAGAAGATCTGAGAGGATGGCAGGACCTCAGCAGAAAACAATACGAACATCCATACCTTATCCGGGGCTCGAACCCAGGTCCCTTAGATCAGTAGCCAAGCGCGCTAACCACTCGGCCATTTATCTCCGCAAAACTCCACGCCTCGCTCACAGTCAGTAGGGGACACCGATGGGCTTAGAAAGGCTGCCGTTCGTCGGATGGGACGTTAAGTCGTGGCTCCGTGTGCGGGAGAGAGCCGTACCCTACGCATGTTAAAGAACACGCTGGATGGCCTTGACGGGAGGCTATCTGTCTCCCAACAGCTGTTCCAGTGGATCCCTTCCCCCAAACTTCTTTGAGTCTTTGGGGTCCTAGTAACCTGGCCATTTAGCCCATGGTGTGCAAAAAACTGCCGCACCCAACCCGGGTCCACAGCTTTAAGGACCCACCTAACAGACAGTGGTCTTCCAAAGTCCATCGGTGTTCCCTTTCTGACTGAGGGCAAGGTGGGGATTTATCGTATCGAAATTTCAAAAGTAGGCTTAACACACAACGAGTGAAAAGCAATAGGAAGATGGGCCAAAAAAATTGAAGTGAAACTGCTAACCTTCGTAACTTGCAGCTGATGGCTAATCGCGAAAACAGTTTATCTGTGAGGTATCTAGTGACGTTACTTTTTAATAAATTTTGTTTCATTTTTAAACATCAAAAGAATTCTCATAGAGAGTGTATTTTCGACGGCGTTTCATTGAAGTTTTTTTTTTACCTCTCTTGGTTGCCCCGCAGGTAGTAATAAAGAAGAGCATTATCTTTTTTTTATCCCTTGTGTTGTCACGTGATCGGATGCAGAGACGGGGAGGGAGAACCTTTAAGTGTCAGCACCTGCCACGTGCGTGGCAATCGATTAATGGAGATATTGAACTAGAGGCATTATTAAAAAGGTGCAGGATGCAGAAGTAATCAACTCCTTGCTTTTCAGTCTTACTTCCGATCTTGCCTTGCTCTTTTATCACATCCAGCGTAATATCAAGCAGCTTTTTTTGTGCTGATCATTTTAGGCTTAGATTTCTGTTGAATCTCTATGCTAAAAACAACTTCAGTTGCATCAAAAGCTGCATTGATTTTTCTCATACGTTTTATAACTTAAGGAATATAGTCTGGTTGTTAAATTTTATACTTTTTTCGCAGACTAAAACGAGATTTCTAGCGGTTACATCTAGCTAGGTTCGGATTTAGAATAAAATAAGAGACGAAAAAAAAGGGTTGGGGGACTGGATTTATATTGCAGTGTAACATTTTTTTCCTGTTGTTTTACAGGTTTTAAAAATGCGAGAAATATGCAAACGCTTAATGATTTTTTTGCCTCCAATAGTCTTACAACCATTCTGAAAGGGGGTGACCATTTCCTTGTCCCCCCCCAGATTCGAGCCTTGCAACTAAGGTGTGATCTCCTTAAGTGCAACATTATCCAAGAAGGTAGATCTTACGTTGACGGCTAATGGCAATTATTGGCGCCTCGGCTATAGTGCGGCAGGCTTGAAATATGCAGTTTCCAGGTTCAAGTCCCAGCTGGATCAGCGTTGATATTTTATTCCTCAAAACTCCCCGCCTTGGCCAGTAGGGGGACATCGGTGCGCTTGGAAAGGCCGCCGTCCGTCAGATGGGACGTAAAGCTGTGCTCCATGTGAAGGAGAGCCATATCTTCTGAACTTTAAAGAGCATACTCACGGGATGCTACCATCTGTCTCCTAACAGCTGTCCAGTGGGTCTACTCTCCTCAACCTTTCTATGAGCCTTCGGGGTCCTTGTGACCTGACCATTTAGTCTATTGGTACCACAAAGCAATACTCTCCCCTCCATGTGGGAAAGGTTGCGTTTACTTCTGAGTGGCACCTCTTTTGCCCACAATTGGCTAAATGGCCAGGTCACAAGGACCCCGAGGGCTCAAAGAAGGTTACGGGAAGAATATCTATTGGACAGCTGTTAGGGGACAGATGGTAGTCTCCCATCAAGGACATCAAGGGTGTTCTTTAACGTATACAGGGTACGGCACCCCTGCACAAAGAGCCGCGGCTTTACATCCCATGTGATGGACGGCGGCTTTTCCAAGCCCACCGGTGTTACCTTTCTGACCAAGGGCAGAGCGGAAGTTTAGCGGAATTAAATCTCAACCCTAGCACAGGTGGGACTCGAACCTGGGAACTATAGCTTATGAGAATGGCGCGCTACTGACCTAGCAACCTCCGCACAAAGGAGAAAATTACTATTGCATAGATAAACATTTTGATCAGCAAACTCTTACCATCCAAAATTCAGATTTCAAACATGAACTCGCGTTTTATAAAATAGCCGTTTGAAAGTTTGCTATTTTCCAACTTTAGTACCCTCTTACGGTGAAAATTAAAACTATTGAGGGAATCGGAAATGCTAAACTAGCCGTTCATGGCTGAGTAGTTTAGCGTTCTTGACTATTGAAGCAAGTGTCTCGGATATGGCTTGATTCGTGTTGTCTTTCTCCTGAGGTCTCGCCTTCCTCAAGACCATCTCTATGGCGTATTAGTCTCCTATCAGACCTCTGTGCCAAGCAGATGCTTAAGGAGTATTTTTTTTAATATATAGTATCAATAACTATCAAACCGAAAAAAAGAATTTTACACCTCTTTGTTTTTCTTTTCATATCAAACCGCAAAAAGAGAATTTACTAACTCTTAATTCCCCCTGGGGCGGCTCAATCGGTAGCGCGCCAGGCTCGTAATCTGTAGTTCCCAGGTTCGAGTCCCAGCTGGGTCAGCGTTGAGATTTATCTCCGCAAAATTCCCCGCCCTGCCCACGGTCAGTAGGGGACACCGATGGGCTTGGAAAGGCCGCCGTCCGTCGGATGGGACGTTAAGCCGTGGCACCGTGTGCGGGAGAGCCATACCCTGTGCACGTTAAAGAACACGCTGGATGGCCTTGACGGGAGGCTATCATCTGTCTCCCAACAGCTGTTCCAGTGGGTCCCCTCCCCAAACCTTCCCTGAGCCTTCCGGGTCCTTGTGGCCTGGCCATTTATCCCATGGTGTGCAAAAAAGTGCCGCTCAGAGGTAAAACAACACAACAACTTAATCCCCCCCCCCCCTAAAATCTTTGGTTTCCTTTTCCTATCAAACCAAAGAAGCATTTTCTAACTCGCATTTTTTTTCCCATCTAAAAACCTTTTCTCTCTATAGACTGGAAAAGAATTTTCCAACATTTTGTTCTTTCTAAAAAAATCCTTTACCTTTCCTATCAAAACGAAAAAAGAATTCTCCAACATTTTTTCTTCTAAAAAACTTTATTTTCCTTAGAAGACTTTTTTCCTCTAAAACCAAAAAAAGTATAGTGTCTACAGATGATAAAGTAGAATAAAGCTCGTTTTTGTAAACGATTTAAAAATATAAATATTTTTTGTGACTTTCGATTATTTTAATAATGGATCGAGCAGAGCATACAGCACATGCCTTACATTTTATGGAGGCTAGGTTTAGTGATTTTTATAATCACAATTTCGCCTGTTTACAAAAAATCGAGTAAATTGCCCACACTTTTGAAGACTTGAATATTTAAATCTTGCAGGTTAAATTCAGTAGTAGTTAGTAAACTCGAAGCTTATCTTTTGTTAAACATTTGTTGGTGATTATTAGAAAGTAAGCCACGGCCTGAAGAAATTGCGCATTGACCCAGATTTTTATTTTATAGTAACTCCACCAAAATCCTGATTGTTCATGTAATTTAAAAAAAAATCATCTAATTCTCTTAAAGCAAGTTTAAGAAATAGAAAGTGTAATTGCAATGGGAAAGGCTGACAAATTTTACCCTTTCACGCTTCCTGCTTTATTATTAACTGCCCTGCAAATTCTTCCTCATCAGTATTTGGAACAAATATCGAGTTTGGGAAAGATTTATGGTGGGAAAATACTTTTACCCGGCAAATTTTTTTATTTTAGAGAAAGAAGAACTTGCAAGTCACGAAATGACGAGCATGATGCCAAGCAGGTTTAGCTTCATAAATAATGATAGAGCTTTTTTCTACAATACCTGTTCGGTTCAGGTTTTTGTATTAATATCATCCGTTTGCTACTGCTGCTACTATTCTTTTTCTACCAATTCTGAATTTCTTGATATGTTCTTCTGATGTGTTATAATCGCTCACTTTTCCAGTTTTGTGCACTGAGGAATTGCTGTGGAATATTCTTCCGCATAGTCTTATGTACCGCTGTAATGGACATCTATTAATATTACTGCAGTGTCTTTCTGTCTTTTTCTGCGCTCCGTTTCCCCTTCTAGCCCCTCGGCTTTCTGGAAGATCGCTTTACCCTTCTTTCATTTGTTTCGACTCGTTCTTTGGATATTCGTCTTGTTTCTCTTACATCCCAGCTAGCAAAAGTTAGTGCCTAGGGCTGTCTGTGCTTCTCAGTTCGTTCAAGCATTGATCGCTTTGACATAAGTCTTGTGTAAAGTTGTCATTGCCTTTTTTTTCCCCGTACATATTTTTCTCTGAAAATTATGAACTACACTTTCTTTTTGGAAATGTAAGAAATTTTTCGGTGGATGGTTTTGTTTTTTCAGTACAAAAACGCTAAAATGTCATATACAGTTTAATCTTTTAGGGTGTATATATATAGACTTTAATGATATTAAATTTCGGGATTTGTACGAATCCACGTAGCTTGCCTCGTAATCTGCAGTTTCCAGGTTCGAGTCCCACCTTGGCCAGCGTTTAGATTTATATTCGCATAAACTTCCCGCCTTGCCTTCGATCAGTAGGGATACCGATAGGCTTGGAAAGGCTGCCATCCGTCGGATGAAACGTTTAGCCGTGGTCCTGTTTGAGTGGAACCACACCCTTTACACATTAAAGAACACGCTGGATGACCTGACGGGAGGCTAACAGCTGTCCAGTGGGTCCCCTTTCCCCAACCTTCTCGGAGCCCTCGGTGTCTTTGTGACCTGGTCATTTAGCCCATTTTGTGAAAAGAAGTGCCGCTGAGAAGTAAAAACAATCCAACCTAACTTTGAGTTCAGATTGACGTGTATTTCCGATATCCTACATCCTGCCTCGGTAAGAGAGGGGGGGGGGGAAACTAAAGTTCTTGGAAAGGTCTTTCATCGGATGGGACGTTAAACCTTGGCTCCACATGTAGCAGAGCCAGACCCTGTGCACGCTAAAAACACGTTGGAAGACCTTACAAGAAGCTACCATCTCTCAGAGGACAGGTGGTAGCCCAGTGGGTCCTTTTTCCATAACAAGCTCATGATCTAGGGTTTGGGATTGGTTTAGTCGGTAGCACGCCAGACTCGTAATCTGCAGTTCGCAGGTCTACTTGGGACAGCGTTGAGATTTATCTTCTCTAAACCACCACCCCATCCTTCGTCAGAAAGGGGATATTGACGGCTTGGAAAGGCTGCCGTCCGTCGGATGGGACGTAAAGCCGTGGCTATGTATACAGGTGAGTCATACTCTGCGCTAGCTGGATGGCCTTGACCGGAGACTACCATCTGCTCCCAACAGCTGTCAGTGGATCCCCTTCCCTCGACCTTCTCCAAACCCTAGGGGTCCTTGTGACCTTGCCATTTAGCCCATCATGTGCATAGAAATGCTGAGAGTTAAAACAACCGGTATTCCGTAAATGTTCTCAGCAATATATGTTTCAACTTGCAATGCACATTTTCGACACTGAAGTAACGAGCTGTGAAAATTGTACTCGAATATTGAATTGATCGGGATCTGACGAGTGCCATGGCTGTTGGGAATGATTCGTGATCCCTGCAACGACCAGCTGTTGCGTCACGTGTGCGTTCCTTCGAAGGACCTCGCGCTGAGACGACAAAAGACTAATCTGGGGCAATAATCGCTTCTGAAGCGCTCGAGCCCCATCCATCATTGGGAAACTTATGTGGCTTCCGTTTTGGTTGGCAGGAATAAGACGATGCAAGGATTCGGGAGATCAGGATAGCGACCGTGGTTCAACCCAGAAGAGTCCGCCCTCGTTATTGATGAGATGGTTTAACGAGATTAAATCGGTCGTCTTTTAAAGGAAACTGAAGTCAGAGCGAAAGTCTTCGTGGGACAGGAGATCAATTTCTTTTTAGAGACAGGTAATTTGCAATAAATAAGTGAAAATACATGCTATTGATTGTTTTGGAATCAATAGCCTAATACTTCAGTAGGGCGAGAGTGCTTAGTTGGTATAGCGGCAGGCTCGTAATCCGTAGTTTCCAGGCTAGAGTTCCTTCCACATGAGACAGTATTGAAATTTTTCTCCCGAAAACTGCCCGCATTTGCTCTGGGTCAGTAAGCGACACTGATGGGCCGTCCGTCGGATAAGACGTTAAGCTGTGGAGCCATGTGTGAGAGAGCCATACTCTGTGCACGTTAAAAAACACGTTCACAAGGAATTTTGTGGAGATAAATAAAATCGCAACTGGGACTCGAACCTGCGAATTGCAGATTAGAAGATTCAATTGCTTACCGATTGAACCATCCATTTGGTAGCGCCAGGCTCGTAATCTGCAGTTCCCAGGTTCGAGTCTCAGCTGGGTCAGCGTTGACTTTTTCTCCGCAAAACTCCCCGCCCTGCCCACGGTCAGTAGTGGTCACCAATGGGCGTCGAAAAACCGCCGTCCGTCGGATGGGACGTTAAGCCGTGGCCCCGTGTGCGGGAGAGCCATACCCTGTGCACGTTAAAGAACATGCTGGATGGCCTTGACGGGAGGCTACCATCTGTCTCCCAACAGCTGTTCCAGTGGGTCCCCTCCCCAACCTTCTCTGATCCTTCGGGGTCCATGTGACCTGGCCATTTAGCCCATGGTGTACAAAAAAGTGCCGCTCATATGAGGTCAGTTGGGTAGAGGAGGAACGAACTGAATGACGTGAGGGATCTCAGCGGCCCTGTCACACAAACAAACGGGAGGACAGACATTTTGTGCGCATGGCTTTGAATGATCATACAGTCACATCAAACACCTTAGCTCAACAGTTAGGGTGTGTTGCACATCAACCAGTGTCCGCACATACGGTTCGACGTTGTCTGCAGCATCGGCGCATCTTTGCTAGGCGGCCATTGCTTCGGCTACCATTGACTCTACAACACAGGCGTATGTGACTGCATTGGTGGCAAGAACGTCACGCATGGATGTGTGAATGGCATCGCCATCGTCTTTTCAGACGAATTCCGCTTCAGTATGCAGCACCATGATGGACGAATCTGTACGTGGTGGTATCGCGGCGACTAGCTCAGTGAGACATGCATGATGCAGTGCCATATAGGTCCGGCCCCTGGTGTTATGGTATGGGGTGCCATTGGACTCGACTCACGCCGTGCCTCATACGCATTACCGGTACTTTGAACAGCCACCAGCATTACATCACTGAGGTGTTGGAGCCTGTGGTCTTACTTTATTTTCAGGAGCTCGGTGGGGCCATTTACCAACAGGACAACGCCCGACCACTTGTGGCATGCATCGTCCAACAACTTCTGGATAGCCACCATGTGACATTTATGTCTTGGCCTGGACATTCACTGGATCTGCCCCCAATTGAACATGTCTGGTCCATGATTTCACGACGACTAGCACACCAGCAGCTACTACAACAGATGAACTTTGGCTACGTATCGAAACTGCATGGACTGATATTCCCCAAACATACATCCGACGTCTCATCCTTTCAATGCTGGACCGTGTAACAGTGGTTATTTCCGCTCATGGTCGCTACACAAGATACTGATTTCTTTGTATTTCACAAGTCTAACCGAGTTGTATTTGTAATCATTTGATCCTTGTAACATAAGCTATGCATTCACTAAATATGGCTTTGATATCTCTTTTCTAGTGTGGGGCGGGGATGGCTCTATCGGTAGCGCACTCGTGCCGCTCAGAGGTAAAATAACCCAACTTTCTTGGTGTTGCACTTTTAGGGGCGGGGGTGGCTCAGTCGGTAGCGCGCCAGGCTCGTAATCTGTAGTTCCCAGCTGGGTCAGCGTTGAGATTTATCTCCGCAAAATTCCCTGCCCTGTCCACGGTCAGTAGGGGACACCGATGGGCTTGCAATGGCCGCCATCCGTCGGATGGGACGTTAAGCCGTGGCCCCGTGTGCGGGAGAGCCATACCCTGTGCACGTTAAAGAACATGCTGGATGGCCTTGACGGGAGGCTACCATCTGTCTCCCAACAGCTGTTCCAGTGGGTCCCCTCCCCCAACCTTCTCTGATCCTTCGGGGTCCATGTGACCTGGCCATTTAGCCCATGGTGTACAAAAAAGTGCCGCTCAGAGGTAAAACAACCTAACTCAAGTTGCACTTTTAATGGCCAGCAGTATATTTTAAATGCATTGCGTTTTGTTAATCAAATACACATCTCCTTCAAATCAATATATTTAGCATAAGCTTAGTATTCCGTGTGTGCCTTGGGAGATTTTCTTGGAACACTTTTCTACGCCTTCGTTCCCAATGGGGAAATGTTCTCAGTGTTACATATAAATCATGTCCTTGTCATTCTTGTCTGAAAGACTTGTTGGCAGCTATTCAAATGATACTGATAACTATGATAGATATTGAACTGGTAGACGTAGACTCTGAAATTTCTCCAAAACATTGTCAAATGCAAAGCGATATCAGCCATTATGGTAGTATAAATTGTACTGGATGCAATTTCTATTATTCTAATGCTGTTGTAATACTTTCCTACCAAAATATTAAGAGGAACTTCTATAAATTGTAAAATATGCATTTAAGAGAGAAATGTGACTGACATTAAAGATCATAATAAAATTTTGACTATAAAAGATCATGATAAAATCTATTTAAAAATAGATTTTTAACAATATGTGCCCAATATTGAAAGATTTTTTAAAGCTAGAATATTTCACAACAGTAATGCGACATAAGAATTTACTTCAGAAATTAATTATAACAAAAATAGTTTCAAAACAATGCGTATTTATTTATTAAAATGCACATTTTTAAAAGTTTGCATAAATATTATTTTGATATTAACCTTATATGTGGAAGTTAAAATTATCAGATATTTTTAATACCATTTGGGGAAAAAAACTAATAATTTTTAATTTTTAGTTTTTTTTAACTAAAATTAATAATTTTTTCCCATTCAGGAGGAATTGTCATTTTTATTTTAAAATTAGGGAAACCTTCAACGATACTTAATTCATATCGCCCTACCTCTTGACTCTCCAATTCTCTCATTGCTTGAGAGGTTAATATATAAAAAAAACTTATTTTTTTTTGAAACTGGAAACTTTTTTTCTAACAACTTCTTTGGTTTTCGAAAGTATCGCTCAGCAAAAGAAAATATTTCCTTACTTTTTACATGATAGCTTCAGAGCATTTAAACAGAAAAAAAAACGCTTTTAGCGATATCATTGGACTTAATCCAAACGTTTGATGGGTATCAATGGATTACTTTCTATTAAATACTAATCTCAGTGCTAAATATATCAAACTTTCTATCTAATTTAAAAAAATAGAATTCTTCAAGTCAAAATTGGGGACTTTTTTTCGGAAAATTTTGGTCATCTGGGAAAATGAATTACAGGAAAATCTACAAAAACAGTTAAAATTTTTAACCATTGCTCTAAATGAAACTTTAGAGATTAATATTAAAAAAACATTTTTTATTGCTTTTTACAAAAAAGACAATATAACCCGAAATTTAAATTAACTATTAATTCAGAAACTATACAACAAGTTAACAAATGCAAAATTTTAGGAATGTACTTGGATTCAAGACTTAATTGGCAATATCATCTTGAAAACAAATGTAACACAGGTCTAAAATTATTAAATTGCATTAAATGCTTTGCATACAAAAATGAATGTACACAACAACAACAATTAATCACAGTATATAAAAATTTAATCAGACCAAAACTAGAATTTGGCCTAGAATTTATCTCTGGAGCACTAACTACAAAATATAAAAAACTTTATTCAAAATCAATGTTTGAAAATTGCCCTTGGACTCCCAAAAATTTGCCCAACCATTTCTATCATTGCAGAGACAACAATCCCACCTTTCGAAATTAGACATATTTTATTAACTAAATATTTTTTTAAAGTACATTACACACTTCCACCTCACACTTTTTATAAAAAAAATTTCAGAGATTACCTTATATCAAATTTTGGCGGGGGTGGCTCAGTCGGTAGCGCGCCAGGCTCGTAATCTGTAGTTCCCAGGTTCGAGTCCCAGCTGGGTCAGCGTTGTGATTTATCTCCGCAAAATTCCCCGCCCTGCCCACGGTCAGTAGGGGACACTGATGGGCTTGGAAAGGCCGCCGTCCGTCGGATGGGATGTTAAGCCGTGGCCCCGTGTGTGAGAGAGCCATACCCTGTGCACGTTAAAGAACACGCTGGATGGCCTTGACGGGAGGCTATCATCTGTCTCCCAACAGCTGTTCCAGTGGGTCCCCTCCCCCAAAGGGGCGGGGTTGGCTCAGTCGGTAGCGCGCCAGGCTCGTAACCTGTAGTTCCCAGGTTCAAGTCCCAGCTGGGTCAGCGTTGAGATTTATCTCCGCAAAATTCCCCGCCCTGCCCACGGTCAGTAGGGGACACCGATGGGCTTGGAAAGGCCGCCGTTCCTCGGATGGGATGTTAAGCCGTGGACCCGTGTGTGAGAGAGCCATACCCTGTGCACGTTAAAGAACATGCTGGATGGCCTTGACGGGAGGCTACCATCTGTCTCCCAACAGCTGTTCCAGTGGGTCCCCTCCCCCAACCTTCTTTGAGCCTTCGGGGTCAATGTGACCTGGCCATTTAGCCCATGGTATGCAAAAAAGTGCCGCTCAGAGGTAAAACAACCCAACCCCTCCCCCAACCTTCTCTGAGCCTTCGGGGTCCATGTGACCTGGCCATTTAGGCCATGGTGTGCAAAAAGTGCCGCTCAGAGGTAAAACAACCCAACCCTTATATCAAAATAATTTATAATAATGAATTTCTGTTAAAACTGTATGACTATTTTAGTTAAACTCTTAAGAGTGATATCCCTGACATCATTGCTGACTGGTGCTATACCTTACCACTTATTACTATAGAAATTCCTTTATTAGCTTCAAAAAAAGACGTCCCAGTGGAAGTGGCAATAATTTTATTTGAAGCATATTTTGGTGAAACTTTTAATATTTATACTGACGGATCTGTTTTAAAAGAAACAGGATCCTCTGCTGCTGCGTTTTACATTCCTTCCAAAAACTTTTCTCAAACTTTTAAATTTTCAACCAATACTTCAATTATTCAAGCTGAACTTATAGCCATTATAGAAACTTTTAAATGGGTTTTAAATAATTTAGCCAATCATGACATTGTAATCTTTTCAGACGCTAAGGGTGCACTACAAGTTCTTGAACAAGAAATTCATTTCTCAGATTACAACTATTACATCCCAAAAATTTTACAATTATATTTTTCAAACTAATTTTAAAAATAATAAAATCAGATTACAATGGATCCCAAGTCACATTGGGATCAAAGAAAATGAAATGGTAGACTCCCTAGCCAAAAATGCACACAATCTAAATGATATCGCCCCTACATTTAATTTTTTTTACACCTTTAAACAGGAACTTAACAAACTTGAATTTACTCTAACAGAAAAATTCTTTCAAGCTCATACAATATGCAAAAACAATTATAGATATAACTTATCAAATGAAATTAATTATATTGAAAAACTACCTTTCCAAAGGAAATAAAATAATTTACAGATTAAAAACGGACACAATTTAAATAAAAAATTTATCATGAGGCTTTTAAATTCTCCAAACTGATTAGTGTTTTCTGGAAGTGTTTAAACATATTTTACTAAACTGCACCTTATACACTAAGCAATGGGACCTTTTAATTACAGAATTAGAAAAGTTGGGAATACACGAAATTAGTATTCAAAATTTATTAAACTACCCAATTTATGATACAAAAATTAAAATTTATGAATTAATACTAAACTTCCTCTTTTCAACACCTTTATGGAATAAACTATAAGAATAAATAAAAAAAAAATTCAAAAAAGAAAATATCTAAAAAAAAGATGGTTTTTAATATTTTTTCTGTTGAATGGAAATACTCCATTTTATTTTTCAAAATTGTATTGGGAAAGCCCGAGTAAGAACTTCCCATTAAACCTGTAACGTAATGATGATGACAATTACAAATGATATTGTTACGACAGATGAACGTGTTACAGTGAATTTATGATAAACGTGTCATGAACGCTCGTGTATGCTTCTACGTGAGAATTATTTTAACCAATGAATTGGAATACAGAACCGATCTGAAAAATAGGAAAGATAGAATTGTTATGTTGGAGTTTTGGATATCCGAAAGGAGGCATAATTAGTTTCAGTATGTACATGATGGGTGTATAAAGGGAAGAAGTATTTTATATGGTGAGTGCGCGGAAGGTTGATTACTTTATTGGTGTGGATCGTGTTGGTAAGCTGGTAAAGGAAAAGAATTCTTCGTCTTGTGTGTGGTGATCAACGTCTGAGAAGAATTGGTTCTGAGAAATCAGAACACTTAGCCGCAGTTTTTGGAGTACTTGATGACTTAAAACCTTAGAAGGAAGTCATTTAGTGTAGAGTTATTTGGTTTGTTTAAGAATTGGTAAGGATATTCTCGTCAGATTGAATATTTATTTACCAACATGATTTTATTCTTCATTGAATGAAAGTAGCCTTGTTTTGTGATTTGGTTATCAATAGAATTGAGATAATGAATTCTTCTGAAAGTTTATATTTGTATTATTATTGTAGAGTTTCATGTCTGTCGACTTCATTTGTAAATAATTTCATCCATGCTTTTGTAATAAATTGCATTGTTTTGTAATTTTCATTGACATATTTTTACTTCAACTCACGCTCAGTGCTCATCCATTTTAATTTGTAACAATATTTATGAAATAGATAATTTGTTAAATATTCCGGCTTCCTCGTGAAGTACTAAAGGAATATTGTTGAAAATCGAGATTTAAATAGATTTATGATTTTTAATTTGCCTTCAGTCATATTTTATTACTTTACATCCCATGTAATGAATACATGGGATATAAAGCCTGACTCCGTGCGAGGGAGAGCCATGCTCTGTGCACGTTAAAGAACACACTGGATGATTTTGACGGGATGCTACCATCTGTCTCCCAACAGCTGTTCGAATGGGTCCCCTCTCCCTATCTTATCTGAGTCGGGATCTTTGTGGTCTGGCTATTTAGCCCATTGAGTGCGAAACGGTGCCACTCAGAGGTAAACTAACCAACGTACACCTTATTGCAGTTCCATGGTCCTGGTCTTAACTGCGCTAGCTTTGAGATTTTATCTCCGCTACCTCCCACCATGCCCTCGGTAAAAAAGGGAATGTTGATTGGCTTGGAAAAGTCACCGTCCGATGTCCAGGAAAGTAAATCCCTGTGCACCTTAACGAATACTATGAATGGGCTTGACGGAACGTTTCCATTTTTCTCATTAACAGCTGTCTAGTGAGGAGAAAGGGGATACCGTCAGTCTTCCGCAAAACTCCCCCGCCCTGCTCACGGTCAGTAGGGGACACCGCTGGGCTTGGAAAGGCCGACGTCCGTCGTATTGGATGTTAAGCCGTGGCTCCGTGTGCGGGAGAGCCATACTCTGTGCACGTTAAAGAACACGCTGGATGGCCTTGACGGGAGGCTACCATCTGTCTCCCAACAGCTGTTCCAGTGGGTCCCCTCCCCCAACCTTCTCTGGGCCTTCGGGTTCATGTGACCTGGCCATTTAGCCCATGGTGTACAAAAAAGTGCCGCTCAGAGGTAACACAACCAACAACCATCAGTCTTAGAAAGACGTGAAGCCGTGGACCCGTGTGCATGAGAGCCACACCATCAGCAAGTTAACACGTTAAATGCCTTGATGGTAGGTTTTAATCTGTCTTACAACAGGTGTCCAGTGGGCCCCTTCCCTCAGCTTCTTCAGCTCTTGGGAGTAGTCCATTGTGTAAGAAAAAACTGCGCTCATAATTATGTAAATCAACTCAATCCTCCAACTTTCTCTGAGTCTCTGGGATCCTTGTGACCTGGCCATTCAGAAAATCGTATAATAGAAAGTGTTGTTGCTCATAAATGAAACCATCGAACCCTTCCCCAATTTCCTTCGGGGTCTCTGTGACCTGACCATTTAGTTCATTGTGTCAGAAAAAAAAAGTTGCAGCTCAAAAGTCACTACAATTCTTCTCAAGCTTTTTCTGATACTTTAGGCTTCCTTGGTGACTTGCCCATTAACCCATTATGTGCTCAAAATTATTAATAACCTCAAAAGTGCCGCTCAGAGGTAAACTAACTCCATCAACCCTCCAGTTACAGGGTGGCTCAGTCGGTAGCGCCCCAGGCTCATAATCTGCAGTTCCCAGGTTCGAGTTCCAGCTGGATCAGCTCTGAGATTTATCTCCACAAAACTCTCCGCTCTACCCTCTGTCAGTAGGGGACACCGATGGGCTTAGAAAAGCCGCCCTCAAACTGATGGGACTTTAAACCGTGATCCCGTGTGCGGGAGAGCCATACTCTGTGCACATTAAAGAACACATTGGACGGACTTGACGGGGGCTACCATCTGTCTCCCAACACCTGTTCCAGTGAGTCCCCTTCCTCCTACCTTCTTTAAGTCCTCGGGGTCCTTGTGACCTGACCATTTAGCCCATTGTGTGCAAAAAAAGTGCCGCTCAGAGGTAAAACCGAACTTAAGTTACAATATCTCTCGGTTGAAACGGTACAAAATTGAGTTATAAAACTGGTTTTTGTGTTGTTTAGTACACATTTCAGTAGTTAAAGTTTTCGCAATTTACGATGCACCTCTCGAGTCCCTTAGCCCCATTTATTCCGTTATCCTCGCTTGAAATCTGACGGACCGAAAGGAGTTTCGGATGTTGCTATTGCTGGCGGTTTTTTTTTTGTGCAGTCGAGACCAGGTATTCGGCGTGGCTAGATCAGGAGGTCAAGGCCTGCATCAGCTGCAGAAGTATGTCAGGATGCTGCAGGGGGAGCAGGGATCGGGCGTAGGACGTGCTCAGAATCCTTAACTGATCCGGCACGCTGTTGATGACGTCATTCACGGCAGATGCGGGAACACATTGGCGTCAATTGTTAACGGAAAGCGAGAGGCGGGGGTGGCTTAGCCGATAACACGTCAGGCTCGTAATCTGCAGTTTCCAGCTGGGTTAGCGTTGAGCTTTATCCCTGCAAAACTCCCCACCCTGCCCTAGGTGAGAAAGGGGACACCGTTGGACTTGGAAAGGCCACCGTCCGTCGGATGTCACGTTAAGCCGTGGCCTCGTGTGCGGGAAAGCCATACCAGTGTGCCTTAACACGCTGGATGGCCTTGACGGAAGGCTACGATCTGTCTTCTAACAGGAGTTCCAATCTGTTCTCACTCCCAACCTTCTCTGAGCCTTCGAGTTCTTATGACCTGGCTATTTAGCCCATTGTGTGCAAAAAAAAGTATCGTTCAGAGGTAAAACAACTCGGGATAGACGTATATGGAGAACTAAATTTCACTTTCTGGTTAAACCTCCGTAGCACATAGCTGCGAGGTTTTTTTTTTATGTAAAAGGTCCGTCCCATGGCCGAGTGGTTAGCGCGCTTGGCTACTGATCTAAGGGACCTGGGTTCGAGTCCCGGGTAAGGCATGGATGTATGTGTCGTTTTTCTGCTGAGGTCCTGCCATCCTCACAGACCTACTATGGCATATAAACTGAGTCTCCTGTCAGACCTCTGTGGCAAGCAGCTGCTTGAGGGGGTATTTATTATATTTTATTTTAAATGTCCCGAACGTTTTGTATGTGTAGCAATTACGACTGTAGGCTTTTTTATATCTCTGAAAACAGCTTTAACATCCACCGAAGTTTGTTCTTTTGTGATCTGTTGGTGTAGGGAACTGTAAATTACTTTTGCCCATTACAGATCCTGGGCAAACTTTTGAGTTGAAGTTGCCACAGAGAAAACTGAAATGGAAAGACGGACGCCAAAGAAATATATCACCAATAACTTATAACCAAAGCGCCAAAAAAATCTAATATGAAACATAAGCAATGTAATTTTATTCAGATTAATCAGAATTCGTTTTGCCAAAGTTAGACTTTTTGTCCCTCTATACGTTCTTTTCTCTTTCAGATGTATTAATTTTTTTTGTCATCAATAGCTCCTGGGCCGCAGAAAAAGAAGTACAGTCGATCAAAAAAGTATCCGAACGCTAGAATAATTACAGAATTCAGAAAAAATATCTGGCAACGATTTTTTTAGATATTAGTGATCTGGCAACTTTTGTGTACTGTACACGAAGGTTGCCAGATCAGTAATTTCTAAAAAAATCGTTGCCAGATATTTTTTCTGAATTCTGTAATTATCCATAGCGTTCGGATACTTTTTTGAGCCGACTGTACTGGGATCATTGGTTCCGCCCTTTCCCCCTTTGCGAAAATCCGTTCTTATCCGAAATTTCAAACTTGTCTACTTGCTTTGAAACCCAAAACAGTTCTTTTTGTATAATTTTAGAACCCATAGTATATGTGCGATACTAAAAATAGATACTTTAAAAACAACTATAAAATTTTATTCCATATATAGAAAATTATGGATTGGGTTGTTTTACCTCTGAGCAACACCTTTTTTACACACAATGGGCTAAAGGGTCAGGTTACAAGGACCCAAAGTCTGAGGTTTGGGGAGGGGATCCAGTGGATGTCTGTTGGAAGATTGACGGTAGCCTCCCATCACGATCATCCAGCGTGTTCTTTAACAGCTTAGGGTATGGCTCTTCCTACACACGGGGCCACGGATTAAAGTCCCATCCGACGGATGTGGCGGCCTTTCCTAGCCTATCGGTGTTCCTTACTGACCGTGGGGCAGGGTGGGAAGTTCTGCGGAAATTCTTGGAAAGGCTGCCGCCCGTCGGATGGGACGTTAAGCCGTGGCCCCGTGTGCGGGAGAGCCATACCCTCTGCACGTCAAAGAACACACTGGATGTCCTTGACGGGAGGCTACCATCTGTCTCTCAACAGTTGTTCCAGCGGGTCCCCTCACCCAACCTTCTCTCAGCCTTCGGGGTCCTTGTAATCTGGCCATTTAGCCCATGGTGTGCAAAAAACTGCCGCTCAGAGGTAAAACAACCCAACTCTGCGGAGATAAATCTCAACTCTAACCTAACTGGAACTCTAACTGCAGATTACGAGTCTGAAATTCGTTACGGCGCTCTACTGAGTGATGGCTCGCTACAGACTGAGCAACCCCACCCTTAAAAAAAAATTAGTAATTTGGAAACATTGCTCAAGTCTTACTTGCAGGCCCCCCGCCGGAAACTAAATCCTGGTTACTTGTCTGCTTGAAGGGATCCGGGTTCGACCCCGATCCTACGTAAAGACATGGATGTTTGTGTTTTCTTTCTGAGGTCTCACCTTCCTCTCAGATTTTCTCTATGGCATGTTAAGCTGGCAGCCTCCAGACCTCTTTAACAAGCAGCTGCTTGAGGAGAAGTTTAATTTATTTAGTGAAATATAGGACTGCATTTTTCCTAGATTAATGATCTAAGCGTCGGAGCGCCTTGCTCTTCCTAATTTTCATTGTGTTTAACTTGTCGGCCATATTTCTTCTCACACGCTCGAGCGCCTGTACAGTGGAAACTGCGTTTTGTCGGGGATGAGCGGAAGCGATCTGCTTCCAGTTATCTGTTGCGGTGACGGCCAGTGACAGAACTCGTGTTTCCTCACCTCCAGGTGACGACAGCTCTGCACCTGTCATCTCTTCTGGTGACTGATGGTGGGACGTTGTTGTCTGCACCCGTGGTGGCGGACCGTCCTTCCTGTCTCCCATCAGTCGTTCCTCTATCAAGCATTGAATTCTGCTTTAGTGACGTTTAGTGAGAACGGTTTTTTCCCCTTTTGTTGAATGAGTTTTTTTCGGGTTTAGTGAGTTACAAACACGCAAACTGCTGCATGCGATTTGAGGCTCGATTGTGGTACAACCTTTATCAGTGATGGCTCTTACATGACAAAAAGGCTTTAAAGGTTGATTGAATTGTTAGGGGAGTTTATTTTTTAGTCTTATGTTGTAAAACTAGATTTTTAGCGAGTGGCAGTTGCGTAGAGCAAGTTTTAACAGGTTAGATGGTGAGTACTAGAAATGCAGAAATTGGTTTAGCATTTTCAAATTTTTTGGGCAACCATTAACAACAAAATTCACTTCTTTTATGGCTTCGTGAGAAACTATAGCGTATGTGTAACAAACTGTAGTATGCATGTTGTTGGTAATAATTCTGGGAAATCAAAAAAAGTTTTTTTAATAACTTATAAAGTTGAGGAGGGTGTGGCTCAGTCAGTAGCGTGTCAAGCTAGTAATCTGCAGATCCCAAGTTCGAGTCCCACCTGATCCAGTGCTAAGATTTATCTCCCAAAACTCACAGCCCTCGATGAGTAGGGGAAGGTGGCTCAGTCAGTAGTAAGCCAGACTCTTAATCTGCAGTTGCCAGGTTCGAATCCCAGCTGGGTCAGCATTGAGATTTATCTCCGCAAAATTCCCCGCCCTGCCCACGGTCAATAGGGGACACCAATGGAATTGGAAAGGCAACCGTGGTCCCGCGTGTGGGAGAGAGCCATACCCTGTGCACGTTAAAGAACAGGTTGGATGGCCTTGACGGGAGGCTACCATCTGTCTCCCAACAACTGTTCCAGTGGGTCCCCTCTCCCAACCTTCTCTGAGCCTTCAGGGTCCATGCGATCTGGCCATTTAGTTCATGGTGCGCAAAAAATTGCAGCTCAGAGGTAAAACAACCCAACTCGGTCAGTAGGGGACACTGATGGGCTTGGAAAGGCCGTCGTCCATCGAATGGAACTTAAACGGTGGGACTGTGTACAGGAGAGAAGCATACCCTGTGCGTAATAAACACGCTGGGTGGCCTGGATGAGAGGCTGCATCCTAACAGCTGTCCAGTGGGTGCCCTTCCCCTAGCCTTCTCTGAGCCCTCGAGGTCTTATGGCCTGGCTATTTAATCCAATTTTGTACTCTTCGCAGGTTCAAGTCCCACCTGAGCCAACGCTGACATTTATCTCCAAAAACTCATCGCCCTCCATCGGATGGAACGTTAAGCCATGTGCAGGAGAGCCATATCCAATGCACATTAAGGAACACGCTGGATGACCTTAACGAGTGGTGTTATGTCTCCTAACAGTTATCCAGTAGATCCCTTTCCTCCAACCCTCTCGAGGTCCTTGTGACTTGGTCATTTAGCCCATTGTGTACAAAAATGTGCTGCTCACAGATTGTTGTTTTACCTCTGAGCGGCACTTTTTTGCACACAATTGGCTAAATGGCCAGATCACAAGGACCCCGAAGGTTCAGAGAGGGTTGGGGGAGGGTACCCACTGGAACAGCTGTTGGGAGACAGATGGTAGCCTCCCGTCAAGGCCATCCAGCGTGTTCTTTAACGTGCACAGGGTATGGCTCTCCCGCACACGAACCACGGCTTAATGTTTGCTCAGAGATACAAACTATCAAATCCCACCAAGTTTCATATCTTGGCTGTTGAATTGAATTTCAATATTTATTTGAATCTAATAATTTCAAAAAAGTAAAAAGAACCATAATTAATACTAAGCAAAGGAATAGAAAAATTTGTTGTTCGCAGAGCTTATGAACCTAGAAAGCAAATACACATCTATGTAATAAAAGAAAGTGCGTCTGTGTAGCTATGTCAGCCATAACTCATCGGAAAATCATAGTAGACGCTTTAAATTTTCAGAGAATAATTTCTGGTTGTAGTCCGGGTTGCAGTGCCAAATTTCAAGCCAAAAGTGCAAAGGGGGGGGGGGGGCTTGCTAGAAGCAAAAATATTTACCATGCTATTCCTACGGGAAACGATAATCGCTGTGAAATTTATTGTTGCCATTTAGTGCTCTCTAACTATGAACGTAAGAGTTATAATAACGTTTAAATCTACTGCCTTTGCCAGATTCTTCACATTTCCAAAGGAATTGTTATTTTAAGCAGTCCCATTGCAGCTAAGCCGTCCCGTGGCCGAGTGGTTAGCACGCTTGGCTACTGATCTAAGGGACCTGGGTTCGAACCCCGGATTAGGCATGGATGTGTGTGTCGTTTTTCTGCTGAGGTCCTGCCATCCTCTCAGATCTCCTACTGTGGCATATAAACTGACAGGCTCTTGTCAGACCTCTGTGGCAAGCAGCTGCTTGAGGGGTATTTATTTTTTTATTGCAGCTAGGGACCTGATTTTTTTAACCCGGGATCAGACAGGTGGAACGTGCCTAGGAGATTGGGACCTTTTGGTCAAGTACGTCGGTAGTCAAAGAACTCTAAAACTGTCGAAATAAAATCTTTATAGTTTGCGATGAAGCCACGGGCTGTGAGAATGCGTGCTGAGTCAGCAATGGCTTTTGCAACACTGGAAAATTCTTCGTATGGAAACTGTGCTAAAATGTTGGGGGTTGGGGGATACTCACAAAACTAAACTGTTTCTCCACTCAAAGTACAAAATAGCAACATATGAACAGCAGATAAAGATTAGAGATAGAACACATTCTTCGGAGTTTTATGGAATCCTTTTGCAGAGATCTTAGTTAAAATGTATGAGGTAATGATGAGAAGAGTGTCAGAAGAAACATGTAGACATCAGTAGGGAGTCTTCATAAAGAGTATGACTTCATAGGGGGTCTGGGACACTGAAAAGGTTGGGAACCACTGATCTAAAGAATGCTATAGTATTAAATAAATCATTTAACTTTTAATAACCTTTAGTGCAGCAAAAAACAGAATATACAGATTAAATGTGGGACCAAGCTGTGACAATTTGTGTAGAAACGAAACCGAGTAGGAACTTGATTTTTAAACCAACCACTGGGTCTCACGGGAGTAGCCGTGCAGGAAATTTGGACCAGTGGTCAAGTATCACGGGATCTATAGGACAGAAAGATGTCGTAACGGAAATAAAAATCGTGATAGTTTAGGTAGAAACTAAGCCACAGGGCTAAGAGAGGACGCTCTGACGAATTTCTGTGTTCATTCTGCGCTAATGTGTCTGGGTAGGGGTGGAGCATCCGCCCTACCTACACTCCCTACCCAGACACTTAAAAACTTATGCATTAAAAATAAGAATTACTTAAAAACTTATGCATTGAAAATAAGAATATATAGATTAAAAGTGACACTCGGCGCTGTACAGTAGAGCCATACCCAGTAGTTGTTGAAAAAGCATGCTGGATAGCCTTGCCGGAGTCTTCCAACTCTATTAACAGCTGTTCAGTGGGTTGCCTTTCCCTATATCTATCTCCTAACAGCTGTTCCAGTGGGTCAACTCCCCCCAACCTTCTCTGAACCCTCGGGGTCCTTGTGACCTGGCCATTTAGCCCATTGCGTGCAAAAAAAGTGCCGCTCAGAGGTAAAGCAACCCAAATCAGAATATTAATTTTATTTCATGGTTCAGATAATATATTTAAAATTTTTATTGCAGTTATTTACGTATGTTAATGACAAAAAGGAGAAAAAAATTTACCTGTAACTGACTGAATTTATTTCAGTGTAATACTGTCCTCAGAGGAGACAATATTATGAAGTTCTATTGCATCAGTTTTGATTAAGAAGCTGTCGTGTATTTCCCCGAACTTCAAATGAACTCAATTTGCATTTTACTAAGGAAGCAGAAATTAGGAAACAGAAAATTCAAATATCTCTCTTTGTATTCTTTCTCCTTTATTCTGCAGCTCGTTTGCCATCTAAGGTTATTTGGCAAATTGGTGAAGCGACTTTCGCATTTATTAGAAATCTTTCTTTGAATTTCCTGATTGCTGTTTCAGCGAGTGGAAGGTAAATCAGTTTCGGAAAGCGAAGTTGTAAAGCTCCAGCGAAGCATTTTCACAGTCGTATATGTAGAGATGCATTCTCTCTAGAACAAGTGTTATTTGAGAGCAGGTCTCGGAAATAATTAGAGAAGAGATCGAAATGTTTTCTCTACTGTTGTAAACAAATTGGATTTTATCAATTTAGAAGAGAAACAGCTGTTTATCACTTATTGGATTATTTGATGCATTTCAGAAGTCGTCTCATGTTTTTCCAATTTGCTCAGCTTTCGAAAAAAAAAATTTTTTTTCATTAACTTTCGGGTACGGATCACTTTTTATCGGTGTAGAAATGCTTTTGCGAAAACACTCTGCATTAGTCAGAGAGTCGGGGAAAATTCAACAGAAAAAAAAAATGAAAACTGGTGAGGCTGTCATTTCACATTTCAGTAAGAGCAGGTGGAAATAATAGTGGATCCAGTGAAAATTGGCGAGATTATTCGTGGATCCAGTGAAAGTTGGCGCGGGTATTCGTGGATCCGATGAAAAATGGTGAGAGTATCCGTGGATCTGGGGGGGGGGGGGGACCGGGTTGGGTTGGGTTGTTTTACCTCTGAGCGGCACTTTTTTGCACACCATGGGCTAAATGGCCAGGTCACATGGACCCCGAAGGCTCAGAGAAGGTTGGGGGAGGGGACCCACTGGAACAGCTGTTGGGAGATAGATGGTAGCCTTCCGTCAAGGCCATCCAGCGTGTTCTTTAACGTGCACAGGGTATGGCTCTCCCGCACACGTGGCCACGGCTTAACGTCCCATCCGACGGACGGCGGCCTTTTCAAGCCCATCGGTGTCCCCTACTGACCGTGGGCAGGGCGGGGAAATTTTGCGGAGATAAATCTCAACGCTGACCCAGCTGGGACTCGAACCTGGGAACTACAGATTACGAGCCTGGTGCGCTACCGACTGAGCCACCCCCGCCCCCGGGGGGGACCGGTGAGAGTATCAGTGGGTAAGGGGGGAAAATGGTGAGTATCCGTGGCTAAGGGAAAAATGGTGAGTATCAGTGAATCCGGAGAAAAATGGCGAGAGTATCCGTGGAGAAAATTGGCGAGAGTATCCGTGGACCCGGAGAAAATTGGCGAGAGTATCCATGGTTCCGGTGATAATTGGCGAGTGGAACCGATAAAAATTGGCAAGAGTGTCCTTGTATCCAGTGAAAATAGGATGGAGTGACGATGGATTCAGTGGGAATGGTGAGAATATCCGTTGGCCCAATAAATGCAGGAGGGGAATGACAATGGATTCGATGAAAATTGGTGAGAATATCGATCATTCCAATGATAGCAGGAGCGTGGTTTTTCCAATCCCTTCGGTATCCCTTACTGAACCAGGGCGAGTAGCTTTCCGGAGAAAAATCTCCAACTCGGTCTCAGGTGGGATTCGAATCTGAGACTGCAGATTACGAGCCTGGGGCGCTACCGACTGAGCTCCCCGCGCCCCTAAAAGTTGGTGAGAGTATTAAGACTTTAAAGTGAAAGAGCCTTAATTACCACACAACTTGTTTCAATTCTCTTTTGTAGGTTTCGGCCCCCCTGTAATTCCCCAAATACTGGACCTTTTCAAAATTCGTAGGCAGGATTTTTCTTGTGCTTCCCAGTGTCTTTTAAAAAAGAGTGTTCCTTGAATTACTGATATTTTTTATTCAACGTTTTCTAACCGCAGATAATTACACAAATACGTCATCGTCCAGTACCAAATATCTCCTATGGGTTAACCGTTGCCATCCCCTGTTCCCTTAAAAATTAGTCTTTTTTGGAGGTGACTCAATTGGTAGCGCTCCAAGCTCGTAATCTGTAGTTCCCAGATTGCAGTCCCACCTGTGTCAGCTTTCAGGTTTATTAAAACTTTACTAGGCCCTTGGTCAGAAATGGAATTCCGATAGGCTTGGAAAAGCTGCTGTCCTTAGGATGGAATGTTTAGCTGTGACTCAGTGTGCGGGAGAGCCATACTCTGTGCACGTTAAAGAATACGCTGGACGACCTTGACGAGAGGCTACCATCTGTCTCCCAAACAGCTGTTCCAGTTGATCCCTTCAACCTTCTCTGAGTGGTGCGGGGGTGGCTCAGTCGGTAGCGCGCCAGGCTCGTAATCTGTAGTTCCCAAGTTCGAGTCCCAGCTGGGTCAGCGTTGAGATTTATCTCCGCAAAATTCCCCGCCCTGCCCACGGTCAATAGGGGACACCGATGGGCTTGGAAAGGCCGTCGTCCGTCGGATGGGACGTTAAGCCGTGGCCCCGTGTGTGCGAGAGCCATACCCTGTGCACGTTAAAGAACACGCTGGATGGCCTTGACGGGAGGCTACTATCTGTCTCCCAACAGCTGTTCCAGTGGGGCCCCTCCCCCAACCTTCTCTGAGCCTTCGGGGTCCATGTGACCTGGCCATTTAGCTCATTGTGTGCAAAAAAAGTGCCGCTCTGAGGTAAAACAACCCTACAGTAAGTCTTAATGATTGAACACGAAGTTCGAGTTTAAAAACCTTATAATTTCACTGGAAATTTAAACCATCCCAACCCAATTTGCCAACCAGCTTACAACGCAAACGTCTTCGATCCAGTGTTGCTGGCTTAGGTGATATCCCCACCTTGAGAAAGTCAAAATTTTCGTACCCATTGTCAATAATGTCGTAATTTTTATGACTTGGAAAAAAACTTGGGGCATTTGGTTTTCTGAACCGAATTTGTGGTACACTGGGACATAACTCTGTAAAATCGGTATGAATTGGATCACTATTTAAAAGGTTCGTTGTTTACCTCTGAGCGGCACCTTTTTTCACACAACGAGCTAAATGGCCAAGTCACAAGGGGCCCGAAGGTTGGGGGAGGGGACTCACTGGAACACCTGTTGGGAGACAGATGGTAGCCTCCCTTCAAGGCCATCCAGCGTGTTCTTTTAACGTGCGCATGGTATGGCTCTCCCGCACATAGCCCAAGGCTTTAACGTCGCACCAGGCTCGTAATCTGTAGTTCCCAGGTTCGAGTCCCAGCTGGGTCAGCGTTGAGATTTATCTCCGCAAAAATTCCCCGCCCTGCCCACGGTCAGTAGGGGGCACCGATGGGCTTGGAAAGGCCGCAGTCCGTCGGATGGGACGTTTAGCCGTGGCCCGTGTGCGGGAGAGCCCATACCCTGTGCACGTTAAAGAACACGCTGGATGGCCTTGACGGGAGGCTACCATCTGTCTCCCAACAGCTGTTCCAGTGGGTCCCCTCCCCCAACCTTCTCTGAGCCTTCGGGGTCCATGTGACCTGGCCATTTAGCCCATGGTGTGCAAAAAAGTGCCGCTCAGAGGTAAAACAACCCAACCTTTAACGTCGTATCCGACGGACGGCGGCCTTTCCAATCCCATCGGTGCCCCCTACTACCGAGGGCAGTTTTATGGCTATAAATCTCAACGCTGACCCAGCTGGGACTCGAACCTGGAAACTGCAGATTACGAGCCTTGCGCGCTACCGACTGAGCTACCCGCCCCCAACATTATTTAAAAGAATTTTTTTTGTCTAGCATTGCTGCTAATAAATGTTAAAACTTCTGTAAATACCGAAGGAGTATTGTTAAACATTCATATTTGGATAAAATTGATTGAGGTCTGTAATTTACCATTAGTTACATTTTTCCCATTGTAGTGTTTTCGAACCTAACGCTCCATTGATATAAAATGGGATGGTCATAATTTTCTGATACTTAGATTATCACTGTGATTGAAAATCTCGAATTTTTATTGGTTAATCACGGCCGAGTGGTTAGCACGCTTGACTACTGATCTAAGGGACCTGGGTTCGAGCCCCGGGTTAAGCATGGATGTGTGTGTTGTTTTTCTGCTGAGGTCCTGCCATCCTCACAGATCTTCTATGGCATATAAACTGACAGGCTCCTGTCAGAACTCTGTGGCAAGCAGCTGCTTGAGGGGGTATCTTTTTTTAATATACTCATATCAGAAAAATAAATTCATTGTGTGTTGCAAGGTTTCTTTTACATAATAAATATATATAAATAAATACCCCCTCAAGCAGCTGCTTGTCACAGAGGTCTGACAGGAGCCTGTCAGTTTGTCACAGTAGGAGATCTGAGAGGATGGCACGACCTCAGCAGAAAAACGACACACACATCCATGCCTAATCCGGGGCTCGAACCCAGGTCCCTTAGATCAGTAGCCAAGCGTGCTAACCACTGGGCCACGGGACGGCCTTTTACATAAACCATCTGAAAAACGTTACTAAACACACAAAAGACAGCCTGTAACGGCATTCAAATTTCGCCTCTTCTACGCATGCGTGCCACTTCTCCCAGACCTTGACTCAGCTGACTGCTGTCAGCCAGCAGTTTGCATTTTTCCTGATGGCAGGCACGCAGTTTATTTCGGGAGGTGACCCACAGCAAACTAGTGGGTGGCACTCACTTGGGTGATGGCAGACTTCATGGGTGCAGTCAACGCTGCCTGTGGGATATGCGCTTGGCTAGAGACAGCGAATTCCACGCGCTCCATTCACAGGTTGGTCTTTCTCTTGGCAAAACCGTGGCTCCTCTTCTCGATGTTGTTCGAATTTTTCATTCAAGCTATTATCTGATTCTAAGGGATCCTTTTTTGGAACGCGTTTGTGTATTAAGCAGTGTCTTGCAATCATTTTCGGTTCTAATTCGTAATAGAAGTGGGGCGGGGGTGGCTTAGTTGGTAATGCGCCAGGCTCGTAATCTGCAGTTCCCAGGTTCGAGTCCCAGCTGCGTCAGCGTTGAGATTTATCTCCGCAAAACTTCCCGCGCTGCCCACGGTCAATAGGAGACACCGATGGGCTTGGATGGACGTCGGATGGGACGTTGAGCCGTGGCTCCGTGTGCGGGAGAGCTATACCCTGTGCACGTTAAAGAACATACTGGGTGGCCTTGACGGGAGGCTACCATCTGTCTCCCAACAGCTATTCCAGTGGGTCCCCTTCCCCAACCTTCTCTGAGCATGCCATTTAGCCCATGGTGTGCAAAAAAAAGTGCCGCTCAGTGGTAAAACAACCCAACTTAATAGAAGTGTAATTTCGAAGAACTGCAGACTCTTGCAGCAAATGGTTTGACGACAGTAGTCCAGACTTTTAAATAAAATTAGTTGCGCATCTCTATTTTAATCCCATCAGACCATAGATATATTACTTTTTAGAATTTTTTTAAATACTCGAAATGGTGTATGTGGTCTTGAAACATTTACAAAGTGTAGACCAATCTTCATTCTACAAGAATGGTTTGGAATTTGGTGCTTTCTTTGGATATAATAGAAAGTACATAAAATAACATTGAAGATAATTGTGGCTGACACACAGCAAAAACTGTTATGTTACATTTTACAGATTGGATTACTTCTGAGCAGAACTTTTCATACAATGAGCTAAACGATCAGGTTACAAGGACTCGGAAGGTTGGGTGAAGGGAGCCCACTTTTTTGGTTTGGGGACAGATGGTAGCCTACCGTCAAGGACATCCAGCGTGTTCTTTAACGTGCACAGCATATAACTCTCCCACACACGGGGCTACGGCTTAACGTTCAATCCGACGGACGGCTGTCTTTTCAAGCCCTTCGGTGTCCCTTATTCACAGTGGGCAGGGCAGAGAATTTTGCGTAGATAAATCTCAACGGCGGGACTCGAACCTGGAAACAACAGATTGTGAGCCTGGCGCGCTACCGACTGAGCCAGCCCCACACCACATTTCATAGGTGTTATGATCTAAGGGACCTGGGTTCGAGCCCCGGAATTAGGCATGGATGTGTGTCGTTTTTCTGCTGAGGTCCTGCCATCCTCACAGACCTTCTACTATGGCATATAAACTGACAGGCTCCTGTCAGACCTCTGTGGCAAGCAGCTGCTTGAGGGGGTATTTATTTTTATTTTATTCATTGATGTGTTTATCGTGACAGATAGCATATATATTATAATTCTTTTATGTTCCTTTTATAAGCTTTCTGAGGTTTCAGAATTTTGGCAATTTTTGGGACGGTTTCTGCATTATGATGCACATGACGAATTTCAGTGAAATGAAGTTTAATAAGTTTTTGAATGTTCTTTTCTTTCTTTGGTCATAAAGCACATTTTAATGGAAACTATTTTTTTCCCCTATAAGCAAAAATTCTGTACCTGAAATAGTTAAACAACTACTTCGAAAAATACTGGATGGTAAGAAATTTAATTGTGGTGCCTAATTTTTTAGCTTTTGAGCCCTTTTTAGCTAATGAGCCACCCCCACTATGGGGCGGGGGTGGCTCAGTCGGTAGCGCACCAGGCTCGTAATCTGTAGTTCCCAGGTTGGAATCTCAGCTGGGTCAGCGTTGAGATTTATCTCCGCAAAAATTCCCCGCCCTGCCCACGGTCAGTAGGGGACACCGATAGGCTTGGAAAGGCCGCCGTCCGTCGGATGGGACGTTAAGCCGTGGCCCCGTGTGCGGAAGAGCCATACCCTGTGCACGTTAAAGAACACGCTGGATGGCCTTGACGGGAGGCTACCATCTGCCTCCCAACAGCTGTTCCAGTGGGTCCCCTCCCCCAACCTTCTCTGAGCCTTCGGGGTCCTTGTGACCTGGCCATTTAGCCCATTGTGTGCAAAAAAGTGCCGCTCAGAGGTAAAACAATCCAATCCAAACCCGTGTGAGGGAGAGTACCCAATGAATATTAAAGAACACGCTGGATGGTCTTGACGGGAGACTATCATCTGTTTCCTAATTCACCTTGGGCTAAATGGCCAGGTCACATGGACCCCGAAGGCTGAGATTTGGGGAGGGGACCCACTGGAACAGCTGTTGGGAGACAGATGGTAGCCTCCCGTCAAGGCCATCCAGCGTGTTCTATAACGTGCACAGGGTATGGCTCTCCCACACACGGGGCCACGGCTTAACGTCCCATCCGACGGACGGCGGCCTTTCCAAGGAATCGGTGTCCCTTACTGACCGTGGGCAGGGCGGGGAATTTCGCGGAGATAAATCTCAGCGCTGACCCAGCTGGGACTCGAATCTGGGAACTACAGATTACGAGCCTGGTGCGCTACTGACTGAGCCACCCCCGCCGAAATTTAGCTTTTAGATTTGAATTAAAACTTATTTATTAAAATATAGATTTTAGAAGTTACAGATCTTCGAAGTGAGATTCCCAATGATACAACACGGAAATTATCTAATATTTTTGTAGGAGAGTAATATCACACTAATGATACCTGTTTGTCATTCCAATCAGTGTAGCATAAATGAGAGTTCTGGCACAGTAAAAGGGGCTCGAGAATTCTATGAGAGAATTCTCGAGCCCCTTATACTGTGCCAGAACTCTCATTTATGCTACTGCTCCAATCCAATCCAAAAATGAAAATTCCTGCATCTAATAACTTGTTAGATGTAGACTCATTCAGACAAAATTTTAGTGAGAAGAAAATTTCTCTTTTTTATGTATATGTATTTTCTATTTTTTTTGTATTTTTCCATTTTTTTATCATTTTTTTCTCAATATAATTATTTTTCATTTATATAGGTATAGTTTTATTTTTTTTTACAATTTATCTAAAATATTAATATTTCTTAGAAATTGAAGTAATAGTTTATATAGGATAGGTTTAAGATTCTTACTGGTAGGTTCTGAGATATTTTAAAGTTATATATATTAATACTGTATGCTTTTAGTTTATTAAAATAAGATTTTCTTTCTGGTTCGTAATTTTTACAAATAAATATGTGTCATTCACCATATTTTTTCTAACGGTAATAATCTATTGCTGGCATAGCGTAGTGAGATTGGTTGTTTTACTTATGAGCGGCACTTTTTTTTTGTACACAGTGGGCTTAATGGCCAGGTCATAAGAACCCCGATGGCTCAGACAAATTTGGGGAAAGGGGACCCACTGGAACAGTTGTTGGGAGGCAGATGGTAGCCTCCCGTCAAGGCCATCCAACATGTTCTTTGATGTGCACAGGATATGGCCTTACCTCATATAGGGCCACGGCTTAACGTCCCATCCGAAAGACGGCTGCCTTAACCAAACCCACCGGTGTCACTTTCTGATCGTGGGCAGGACTGTAAGTTTGCGAATATAAATTCCAACGCTGGCCCAACTGGGATTCGAACCTGGGAACTGCAGATTACGAGCCTTAACCCTTACGTAGTGGCATCTAGACCAGTGGTTCTCAACCTTTTATGCTTCACATACCCTCTGGAAATGAGTATATAACTAGCGCACTCCTTGTATAGGTAGATAAAGCTATAATAACACTGAGTCGTTGGTAAGGCTTGTAGCAGTTGGTTTAGCATTACTTCTGGTGTTCGACAAGGGTGCATTTTGTCTCCTTTTCTCTTTAGTTTGGTTATTGATTATGTTATGCGAAATTCACTACAAGGGAAAGTTTTTGGACTTAAATGGGCTGGAGATACGAAAATTTCTGATTTAGATTATGCTGATGATTTAGCCCTTTTGGCGAATGACGTTGATGAGATGAACTCTTTCATTCGAGCTGTTGATGAAACTGGTAGTAGAGTAGGTTTGGTTATAAACAGAGAGAAAACTAAAGTGATGAAAATTGGTCAGGCAGGCTATGATTCAGTTCATCTGAATGGTTGCAGTCTTGAGCAGGTGTCACAGTTTAATTATCTTGGGAGCTATGTAACAGATACTGGTGATGTGCGGCATGAGATTAACAGACGAATAGGAATTGCTGCTGGGACTTTTAAGAATCTATGGAGAGTGTGGAGAAATAGGTGTATACACCTAAAGACTAAAATTAGACTGTATAATAGTTAGTTCTTTCTAAGGTTAGTTATGGTAGTGAAACTTGGACGTTGTGTAAACAAGATAACAGGAAACTAGATGCTTTTGATTCTAGATGCTTACGCAGTATCTTGGGCATTAGGTGGTTTAACGTTTTAACTAATGATGAGGTTAGGCAAAGGAGTCTGCAACCTCCTTTAAGCAGCATATTGTGCAGAGAGAGACTCCGTTGGTTTGGCCATGTTGCCCGTACGAATAATTATAGATTGGCGAATAGGGTTATGAACAGTGTGCCTTAAAGGCCTCAAAAAGAGGGGGAGACCTAGGATGCGGTGGGCAGACAATGTCAAACAGGACCTTGTTAGAATTGGTGTGCAGTGGCCAGATGCAGTAGATGTAGCTCAGGATAGACTTGCTTGGAGAACTAAATTGCACGGTCTGGTTGGACCTCCGTAGCCCATGGCTGCTCGAGGATGATGATGAAGATAGTTGTAGTATAACAATGGGAATAAAATAAAACATATATATACACATTAAATTTTCTATTCATAAATTACATATCGATAAACACAATGACATTTTTGTACAGCAGTGTTAACAACTTAGCGACTTTGTTACTAGATCTAGCGACTTTTGAGCTCTCACGGCGTACCCTAAAAAATTTCACCCCGTACCCCACGTGAGACCCCTGACTAACTGAAAGTTAGATACTTTGATAATCCCAGTAGATAGGTTCTTTTCGTTAACAAAAAGTCCTATGCTCTATAATTCAAAATAATTTCAAAAGCAAACTAAACCTGAAAAGCTTCAGTACAATCGATGACCTTGGCTTTCTCGAGCAGCAGTCTCTATTCTCTTGCATTCAAATTATCGCCTCGCTGCTCATAAAGGAGCCTAAGTTAAGGCCTAGTCTGAATGAATAGTTCTCTGCTTTCATCTGACTTAAACCATTCTGACCTTAATCACTCTTTTCACACAGAATAGAACTAGGTTAATTGAGGCAGAAGAGCCGGTTTGGAAACTCGAAATTGGAAAGTATTGGTGCAGGCTTTTCCATTGCACTGTGATGTATAACTGTGTTACGTATTGCCGTAACATATTGTCTGGCTCAACTGTCTCTTACCATAGTGAAATTGCCCAAAGAAGGTGCATTACCGGAAATATGTAAGTGTATGTGCCCTAAGATTAAATTTTAAGCTGGAAATGGTTTCAGACATTTTAAGATGTCAGTGAAAGGAACGTGGATTTATGTTTGAAAATCGTATGGATTGCAGTTTTCAGAGGATATTTCTGCCGGATAAGTGATCTGTTGTCACGACTGTAAACTCGATAGATATGAGATGCGTAATGTGTTTACGAATACGTCATCTCCGTTGAAAGAGACTGAAGTCATTGTCCCATGACATGTAGCAGGAACTAGGTAGGTGTAAGTTCTAAGCACGCGGTTTCGAAAGTTGTTTCCTCAGTGGGAAGACAAAACTCGATGGTACAGTCGCGCTCAAATATCCGAACACTATGGTTGATTAAAGAATTCAGAAAAAATATCTGGCAACGATTTTTTTTAGAAATTAGTGATCTGGCAACCTTCGTGTCACGTGATTACAGAATTCAGGAAAAATATCTGGAGCGTGTACAGCAACTGTACACGCTCCAGTTACCGTTCACAGCAAACTGGAGCGTGTGCAGTAACTGCACACGCTCCAGTTTGCTGTGAACGGGGGGCGGGGGTGGCTCAGTCGGTAGCGCGCCAGGCTCGTAATCTGTAGTTCCCAGGTTCGAGTCCCAGCTGGGTCAGCGTTGAGATTTATCTCCGCAAAATTTCCCCGCCCTGCCCACGGTCAGTAGGGGACACCGCTGGGCTTGGAAAGGCCGCCGTCCTTCGGATGGGACGTTAAGCCGTGGCCCCGTGTGCGGGAGAGCCATACCCTGTGCACGTTAAAGAACACGCTGGATGGCCTTGACGGGAGGCTACCATCTGTCTCCCAACAGCTGTTCCAGTGGGTCCCCTCCCCCAACCTTCTCTGAGCCTTCGGGGTCCATGTGACCTGGCCATTTAGCCCATGGTGTGCAAAAAAGTGCCGCTCAGAGGTAAAACAACCCAAACAACCGTCGGATGGGACGTTAAGCCGTGGCCCCGTGTGCGGGAGAGACATACCCTGTGCACGCTAAAGAACACGCTGGATGGCCTTGACGGGGGGCTACCATCTGTCTTCCAACAGCTGTTTCAGTGGGTCCCCTCCCCCAACCTTCTCTGAGCCTTCGGGGTCCTTGTGACCTGGCCATTTAGCCCATGGTGTGCAAAAAAGTGCCGCTCAGAGGTAAAACAACCCAATTGCTGTGAACGGTAACTGCACACGCTCAATATTTCCGTGAGTGAGCCCACGTGATCTAGTATCAAAATAATATGACCACCTACAGTCGCTCAAAAAAGTATCCGAACACTATGGTTGATTACACAATTCAGAAAAAATATCTGGCAACGATTTTTTTTAGAAATTAGTGATGTCATCCTTCGTGTCAGGTGACACGAAGGTTGCCAGATCACTAACCCCGCCCATGTAGCATATTGCCAAAGGCGTCCCTGATTCGGAGCAGTAAAGAAATCCGCTGCTCTGAGTAGCTCCCGCTTTTGTATGTGCTATAGTTGCGCATAAACGCAACAAAACCGTCAGCAGTTCAGACACAATAGATTTATTTTGGTTTCGTTTTTAAATTCTGGGCTTCAATAGTTTCTTTTGTGAGATGAAGGTTAGGTTGTACATGTTTTTATGTGGAATTAGCACTTACAACATATGCTGACAGATTCCAAAAAGTCAGCTAAAAACGACAGGTCACTTAGCATGGAAGTGCATTGGACAAAGAGTAAAGTGAAATACTAGAATCTTTACTTGAATTGGGAGCCGTCCCATGGCCGAGTGGTTAGCGCGCTTGGCTACTGATCTAAGGGACCTGGGTTCGAGCCCCGGATAAGGCATGGTTGTATGTGTTGTTTTTCTGCTGAGGTCCTGCCATCCTCTCAGATCTTCTACTTTGGCATATAAACTGACAGGCTCCTGTTAGACCTCTGTGGCAAGCAGCTGCTTGAGGGGGTATTTATTTATTTATTTTTATTACTTGAATTTGGACAACTTCGAATAGTCATCACTTGACTGATTCGTTCTCACTTGGCCTCCGCTCATCCGGGGCGTTTTTTATAATGCGGACGACGGATTCATGAGAAACGAAGAACAGAAGGTAAAGCACACAGACTGTATACGAAGATTCATACTCAAGAGATTCACCACTTTACGGATTCGTTCTCACTTGGCCTTCGCTCATATGGGGCGTTTTTTATAATGCGGACGACGGATTCATGAGAAACGAAGAACAGAAGGTAAAGCACACAGACTGTATACGAAGATTCATACTCAAGAGATTCACCACTTTACGGATTCGTTCTCACTTGGCCTCTGCTCATCCGGGGCGTTTTTTATAATGCGGACGACGGATTCATGAGAAACGAAGAACAGAATATAAAGCACACAGACTGTATAAAGATTCATACTCAAGAGATTCACCACTTTACGGATTCGTTCTCACTTGGCCTCCGCTCATCCGGGGCATTTTTATAATGCGGCAGGCGGTGTACTGTCCATATAGATACGTTCAGAATACCATAAAGGAAAAACGAAAAAGTACAATGTACTGGCTATTCCAATTCCGAAATAGCCAATAAGCCATACTTTTCTATGGACCATACTTCGACCAGCGCCCGCCAGTGTTGCTTGCGCTCGATCCCAAGCATAAACCTTTTGTGTCTGAACTGCTAACGGTTTTGTTACGTTATGCGCAACTAAAGCACATACAAAAGGGTAAGCTACTCAGAGCAGCGGATTTCTTTACTGCTCTGAATCAGTGACGCCTTTGGCAGTACGCGCCCAGGTACACCACCCCCACCCAGGTAAGTGCAATGGTTTTGTTCTGCAGATGCATGTCAAGACCCTATGAGTGATTTCTTTTTTATAAAACAAGTTAATTTATAGCTAAATATTCCAGCTTCCAATAACTATTTAGATCCTCAGCGAAAAATAGAGATTTAAATAGATTTGATTGTTTTTTTTTAATTTATTTTTAATTTATCTTCAGCCGCATTTTCCCATTAAATGCTTATTTTAGAATATGGCAGTAAATTATTTAGTTTACTGTACGTAATTAGAACGCTATTAAATATTTGATGCGCAATATCGTTTAATAGCCAATAACTTGCAACACCCCATTTTAATTGGACCGTATGTGCCAACTGAGAAATTCCTGTTTGAAATTTGTGTTGTATGTATACAATATGGCTGCTTTCAGGTGAAGAGAAGGTGATTCAATTTTCAAAATTAATGCAGAATTTATTTTGCAGTTGGATTTGGGTTGGGTTGTTTTACCTCTGAGCGGCACTTTTTTGCCGAAGGCTCAGAGAAGGTTGGGGGAGGGGACCCACTGGAACAGCTGTTGGGAGACAGATGGTAGCCTCCCGTCAAGGCCATCCAGCGTGTTCTTTAACGTGCACAGGGTATGGCTCTCCCGCACACGGGCCACGGCTTAACGTCGCATCCGAGGGACGGAGGCCTTTCCAAGCCCATCGGTGTCCCCTACTGACCGTGGGCAGGGCGGGGAATTTTTGCGGAGATAAATCTCAACGCTGACCCAGCTGGGACTCGAACCTGGGAACTACAGATTACGAGCCTGGCGCGCTACCGACTGAGCCACCCCCGCCCCATTTTGCAGTTGGAAAATAGCGGAATGTATTGATTCCCTCCACACTGTTTTTGTATCGCATAATACGACGCAATTAATGTTACATTGAATCTAAAGTGAATTTCATTTCAATCTTTTGGCGTCAGTTGTGCAGGCTGGTCCAGTCAAGTTCTACGGTTCCCAAGTTTGAGTCACAAGTGTGTCTGCATTGAGATTTATCCTTTCTAATTTCTGCTGAGGTCTCGCCTCCTCACAGACTTTCTACTATGGCATATACAACGGCTGATAAAGCTCCTGTCAGACCTTTGTTGGAAGCATCTTCTTGAGGGAATATTTGTTTTATAAATCTCCAACTCTCCCCTCTTTCAGAAAGGGGGGGCGGGGGTGGCTCAGTCGGTAGCGCGCCAGGCTCGTAATCTGTAGTTCCCAGGTTCGAGTCCCAGCTGGGTCAGCGTTGAGATTTATCTCCGCAAAAATTCCCCGCCCTGCCCACGGTCAGTAGGGGACACCGATGGGCTTGGAAAGGCCGCCGTCCGTCGGATGGGACGTTAAGCCGTGGCCCCGTGTACGGGACAGCCACACCCTGTGCATGTTAAAGAACACGCTGGATGGCCTTGACGGGAGGCTACCATCTGTCTCCCAACAGCTGTTCCAGTGGGTCCCCTCCCCCAACCTTCTCTGAGCCTCGGGGTCCATGTGACCTGGCCATTTAGCCCATGGTGTGCAAAAAAGTGCCGCTCAGAGGTAAAACAACTCAACAACTTTCAGAAAGGGAAAACCAATGGGCTTGGAAAGGACGCCGTTCATGGGATATGTTAAACCGCGGCTCTGTGTGCGAGAGACATCTTTGTACATGTTTAAAAACAAACGCTGGATAGTCTTGACGAGAGGCTACCATCTTACAGCTGACCAGTAGGTCCCCTTCCCCCAACCTTCTCTGAGCTCTCGGCGTCCTTGTGACCTGGGCCATTTTGCCCATTGTCTGAAAAAAGTGCCCTCAGTGGTAAAACAACCCAACCCGGAAATCCTTTTCAATCAACCGGAACCCCACTTAAGTAGGGGTTCCTAAATACTAAGACTTCACCAGATAGGAAAGGTTAAAATAACATTAATTGTAAAATTTTATTTTAATGTTTTAAATCTATACTTAACTTCGGACATTTAACGTGAAGCTAAAAATTATACAAAACTAGTTGTTTTGCATTTCAAAGCAGACCGACAAGTTCGAGCATTCGTATAAAACTACCTGTTTTCGGGGGAGATTTCGTGAACCCCCTTACCCATCACTCCTCTCTGAGAATGCTAGGGGGTGGAAGAGGCTCAGTCGTAGAGTGCGAGGCTCGTAATCTGCAGTTCAAAGGTTCGATTCTCAGGTGGGTCAGTGTTGAGATTTATCTCCACAAAACTCTCCACCCCTGCCCACGTTCAGTAGGGGACACCGATGGGCTTGGAAAGGCGGCCGTCCGTCGGATGGGACGTTAAGCCGTGACCCCGTGTTGGGAGAGCCATACCTTCCGCACGTTAAAGAACACGCTGGATGGCCTTGACGGGAGGCTACCATCTGTCACCCAACAGCCGTTCCAGTGCGTCCCCTCCCGCAACCTTCTCTGAACCTTCGGGGTCCATGTGACCTGGCCATTTAGTCCATGGTGTGCAAAAAAGTGCCGCTCAGAGGTAAAACAACCCAACTGAGAATGCTAGTAAGCAGAATGGAGCCGAAAAAAATATTAAAGATACGAAAACCGATGTTTTTCAAGAATTTTTTTTTAAATATCCCCAAATCTCGGAGGGAAAAATATATGTAACAGTAAACACGACGGTTTGTGAAAAACCTGTGCGTACGTGAATGCGAAAATTGGAAAAACATTTCGTAATTAGCATTGGGTTGTTTTACCACTGAGCGGCACTTTTTTGCACACCATGGGCTAAATGGCCAGGTCACATGGACCCCGAAGGCTCAGAGAAGGTTGGGGGAGGGGACCCACTGGAACAGCTGTTGGGAGACAGATGGTAGCCTCCCGTCAAGGCCATCCAGCGTGTTCTTTAACGTGCACAGGGTATGGCTCTCCCGCACACGGGGCCACGGCTTAACGTCCCATCCGACGGACGGCGGCCTTTCCAAGCCCATCGGTGTCCCCTACTGACCGTGGGCAGGGCGGGGAATTTTTGCGGAGATAAATCTCGACGCTGACCCAGCTGGGACTCGAACGTGGGAACTACAGATTATGAGCCTGGCGCGCTACCGACTGAGCCACCCCCGCCCCGTGTAATTAGCATGCAGAGATCCCTCTATAACAGATAAAATAACAATAAAGCAGTCGCAGAACTGTTGTGATCTAAAATCTAACATCAAGTCAACATGATCCTTAAGAGGAGATCCTTAAGTGAAAATCTGGCTGCCTTTTGAAATTTCCTTTCTTGCTACATCAGCAAGAAATGTGAAATACGAGAGGAAAGACCAAAAGGCTTGATGCAATGGTCAACATAACAATCTGCATTAATTATGGCAATATAATCTTCACCGAAGATGGCATCTCCAGAATTTCGTACTAAATCTTTCAGCGCTCATAAATAAGCGGGTTGTGTTGACTCGGATGCCGTTGTCGGGTTGGAACACACTGTTATCAGATTCCGTGGGCTGATGGGAATTAGGGGAGCACCAGTTACCGATAAACAGCAGCCACGGAAGCCCATTGTTTGGAGACATAAATTGTGGCTTGTCACGTGGGGGAGTCCTGCGTACGACACTAGGCTTCCTTAATCCGATGACGATAGAGCCGCCGTCATCGAAATTGCAGTTTTCACATGGGATTTTTGAAGAAGGAGCCCTGCCAACTTAATTGGGTTCTTCGAATGTAGTGACAGCGTAGCATCACAGGTCGTTAACCCTTTGTTCGACACTCGTAGTGGTTATTAAAGCATGCTGGGAAAAGAGTTTTGCGAGCAGAGCGTCACGTCACCATCCGTAATGGTCGGATTAGACGTCACGAAATATGCACGTTGGTGTTTATTACGAGTCCGTTCTCTTTTATAAGTACCGTTGCCTTTTATAATGCACGAGACGCATGCTATATGAGATGGGGTTTTCGGATGGAACTGCAGAAAGGCGTGGCTGACGACAATTTCAGTATAGCACGCGATATCACATGAGAATCGGCAGGTTTTTCGCATATTTCTGCTGTTTTGCTGTAAAAGAGAATGGGCTAAATGGGGGCAGAGGTGGCTCAGACGGTAGAGCGCCTTGCTCGCAAGCTGCAGTTCCCAGGTTCGAGTCCCACTTTGTTTAAGGCTGAGATTTATTTCCGCAAAATCTCGGTAAGTAGGAGACACCGATGAGCTTTTTAAAAGACGCCATCCTTCAAACATGACGTTAAATTGTGGCTCCGTGTGTGGGAGAGTCATATATCCTGTACACGTTAAAGAACACGCTGGATGGCCTTGACGGGAGGCTACACCTTTCTCTAAACAGCTGTTCCAGTAGGTCCCCTCCCCAAATCTCTGAGCCATCAGGGTCCTTGTGACCTGGCCATTTAGCCCATGGTTTGCAAAAAAGTGCCGTTCAGAGGTAAAACAACCCAACTCTGCACAATATGCTGCTCGAAGGAGGTTGCCGACTCCTTTGTAAGTAATGGGGCGGGGGTGGCTCAGTCGGTAGCGTGCCAGGCTCGTAATCTGTAGTTCCCAGGTTCGAGTCCCAGCTGGGTCAGCGTTGAGATTTATCTCCGCAAAAATTCCCCGCCTTGCCCACGGTCAGTAGGGGACACCGATGGGCTTGGAAAGGCCGCCGTCCGCCGGATGGGACGTTAAGCCGTGGTTCCGTGTGCGGGAGAGCCATACCCTGTGCACGTTAAAGAACACGCTGGATGGCCTTGACGGGAGGCTACCATCTGTCTCCCAACAGCTGTTGCAGTGGGTCCCCTCCCCCAACCGGGAGAGAAATACCCTGTGCACGTTAAAGAACACGCTGGATGGCCTTGACGGGAGGCTACCATCTGTCTCCCAACAGCTGTTCCAGTGGGTCCCCTCCCCCAACCTTCTCTGAGCCTTCGGGGTCCATGTGACCTGGCCATTTAGCCCATGGTGTGGAAAAAAGTGCCGCTCAGAGGTAAAACAACCCAAATCCTTTGTAAGTAATGATGGAGTTATGTAAAGTTGAACCACTTAATGCCCAAGATACTGCGTAAGCATCTAGAATCAAAAGCATCAAGTCTCTTGTTACCTTGCTTACAAAGGGTCCATGTTTCACTACCTTAACTAACCCTAGAATGAATCAAACTATTATATAGCCTAATTTCAGTTACTACAGATTCTAATAAATTATATATACTTCATCTGTAACTATTATCTTTCAACGAAAAAATTTTATATTTAGGCAAAAAAATTTCAGCGTGCAAATTAAACACAGACAGTTGAGCTAGGGTGCTCTAGCTTTTACTACCGACCTATCGTTTCGAAGTCCACCCCAAAATCCAGCTTGAGTGTCTTGCTTCGTAACAGAACTACATTCAACAAAACTTTCTTTCCTTTAAGAGCGGAAATCTAATACTTCCAAGAACTAAATGGGATGTCTACGAGTCATATATCAAGCTCTTAACTGAAACTCTTCAGCAGAGACTTCAAGTGCTTCACTTCAGGCTGCAGAAAAGGCCACTTCTTTCGCCTCCATGGCTTGCAGTCCTGATTAGAAACTGTCCCCTCCCACATTGTCGTCTCGATATTAATCGTTTCCTTTTTCTGCATCGTGAGAAACGAATTCTGCTCTTCAGAGTTAGTTCTAATTCTTTCTTAGTTAAGGCTCTTAATGACTATCGCTAATTGCACAGCCACACACCATGTGAGGAATTTTTTTTCCGATAACCTAACGTTGACCTGAAACGCTTTGACTACACGTATATGGGACGGAGATGGCTCAGTCGGTAGCATGACAGGCTCGTGGGGGCGAAGGTGGCTTAATCGGTAGCGCGCCAGGTTCGTAATCTGTAGTTCCCAGGTTGAGTCCCAGCTGGGTCAGCGTTGAGATTTATCTCCGCAAAACTCCCCTCCCTGCCCACGGTCAGTAGGGGATACCGATGGGCTTGGAAAGGCCGCCGTCCGTCCGTCGGATGGCACACGCTGGATGGCTACCATCTGTCTCCCAACAGCAGTTCCAGTGGGTCCCCTCCCCCAACCTTCTCTGAGACTTCGGGGTCCATGTGACCTGGCCATTTAGTCCATGGTGTGCAAAAAAGTGCCGCTAAGAGGTAAAACAACAACCCAACCCAGGTTCGAGTTCCAACTGGGCCAGTGTTGAGATTTATCTCCGCAAACCGATCTCCGCCTTGCCCTCGGTCAGTAGGGGACACCGATGGACTTGAAAGCCGCTGTCTGTTGACTGGAGGTTAAGCCGTGGTTCTTTATGGAGAGAAACATACCCTCAGCAGGTTAAAGAATACGCTGGATGGCCTTGACCGGAGGCTATAGCATCTCTCCCAACATCTGTTCCAGTGGATCTCCTCCCCCAACATTCTCTGAGCCCTAGGGGTTCTTGTGACTTTACCATTTAGCCCATTGTGTGCAAAAAAGTGCTGCTCAGAAGTAAAACACTCAACTTCACTTATATAATGAGAGTTTGGTATGTTTGCCTTTATTTCTCATCTGTTACGTTTTTCCATGGGAGTCTCAGAATAAAATATAGGAGGACCATTTGAATTTTGAATCACCTACTTTTCCATCCTGCCCACGCTCAGTAGGCGACACCGATGGGCTAAGAATGGCCGTCGTCCGTCGGATGAGACGTTAGGCCGAGGTCCCGTGTGCGGGAGAGTTATACCCTGTGCACGTTAAAGAACACACCGGATGGCCATGACGGGAGGCTACTGTCTGTCTCTCAACAGCTGTTCTAGTAGGTCTTCTCCCCCAACCTTCTCTGAACCTTCGGGGTCCTTGTGACTTGGCCATTTACCCATTGTGTGCAAAAAAAGTGCCGCTCAGAGGTGAAACAACCCAACTCATTTCTATATTTTTTACAAGTCCACCAACGACTTGATATCAAAATAGGTAACTTACTTTGTATTCAGAATTATTGTCAGGTGTTTTTCTTGGAAGCTGTAGCTAGACAAAGAAATCACAGAATAGAGGGACTTCCTTTTTAGAGAGAGGTTGCGTTTGTTTTCGTAAGAGACATTTATTTCGTCGTAAAACGTGAAGCCAACCGAGTTATTTCTGTGGCCGTGGGGCTCGTTTGCATCATTTACAGATCATTGCTGCCGGAAATAAGCCAGCACGTGATGATGATGTTGGTTTCTTAAAGAAGTCACGCTGCCGTTTTTTTTTTCCAACCTTAAACTTTTTTCTTTTTTTTGAAGTCTGTGTTGTATTTGCGTCTATATGATTTTTTTTTGTGCATACTGTAAATGCTCATAACCTACTTTACCTATTTCCAGGGTTAATGTTGAATTGCTTTACCTCTGAGCGGCCGTTTTTGCACACAGTGGACTAAACGGCCAGGTAACAAGGTCACCAAGGGTTCGGGAGATGGTTGGGGGAAGGGGACACAACTGGGAAAGGGCACACAGTGGACCTGTGAGGGAAATTTGTCACCGATGGTTTTGTATGTGGGGAATAACTTTTTTTGACAGAACTAAAATTGAACAGGTTGTGCGGTTGGTTGGGTTGTTTTACCTCGGAGCGGCATTTTTTTTTCACACAATGGCCTAAATGGCCAGGTCACAAGGACCCTGAAGGCTCAGAAGATTTGGGGAGGGGACCCACTGGACAGCTCCGTTCGTAGCTTCCCGTCAAGAACATCCAACGTGTTCTTTAACGTACACAGGGTACGACTCTCACGCACACGGGACCACAAAGACCCCATCCGACGGACGGCGGTCTTTCCAAGCTCATCGGTGTTCCTTACCGACCGTAGGCAGGGCGGGGAGTTTTGCGGAGATAAGTATAATTTCTGGCGTGTTATTGTGATTTTTTCCTAGCTTTGAAACTAATAAGATATTTACTGATGAAAAACAGTCTTGAATAGTTATCGTTATACATAAAAAAAGTAAAAATACTTAGCCCTATTTCCTCCATTTTGGTTTATGCCTTTGCTCTAGCTTGTTCCTGGTTGGTGAGATGTTTTTCGAATTCCCCCACCCGTATAGGTGATGTGCGGCATGAGATTAATAGAAGAATAAGGATTGCAGTCGGGACTTTTAACAATTTATGGAGAGTGTGGAGATATAGGCGTATACATCTAAAGACTGAAATTACACTATAATAGTTTGATTCTTTCTAGAGTTAGTTACGGTAGTGAAACCTGGACGCTTTGCAAACAAGATAACAGGAAACTCGATGCTTTTGATTCTAGATGCTTACGCAGTATCTTGGGCATTAGGTGGTTTAACTTTGTAAATAATGATGAGGTTAGGCAAAGGAGTCTGCAACCTCCTTTAAGCAGCATATTGTGCAGAGAGGGACTCCGCTGGTTTGACCATGTTGCCCGTATGGATAATTATAGATTGGCGAATAGGGTTATGAACAGTCTTGTGCCTAAAGGCCTCAAGAAAGAGGGGGAGACCTAGGATGCGGTGGGCAGACAATGTCAAACAGGACCTTGTTAGAATTTGTGTGCAATGGCCAGATGTAGCTCAGGACAGATAAGCTTGGATAACTAAATTGCAGTCTGATTGGACCTCCGTAGCTGCTTGAGGATGATGATGATTTTTTATACTATATGTACTAAACGATCACTTGATTAGATACAGTTGCATGTTATGTCAACAGTAACTCAGGTACAGAATTTTTAAAGTAGAGGGAGGTGGCCCTGCCCACGCACAGTAGGGGACACCGAAAGGCACGTTAAAGAACACACTTGATGGGAGCTTACCATCTGTCTCCCAACAGCTGTCCAGTGGGTCCTCTTCCCCTAATCTTCTTTGGACCCACGTGGTCCTTGTGACCTGGTCATTTAACTTATTGTGTGCAAATAAATTCCGCTAAGTGGTAAAACAACCCAACCCTAACTTCTTAAATAGGTTTTTTTTTTAAAAAAATGTGACTGAAGGTAATTTAGAGATTTACGCAAATTCGAATGTGTAGCAGTGGCAGTTTAAATAATTACTATGAAAAGTTACTAAAAACAAGTTACAACGAAAGCAGTAACCGTTATACTTAATTTTATTAACACGTGAGAGAGTATTTTTTAATATTTCAAGTAATAATTGTGTTAATTTTTGCCAATCTTGAAGTTTATTTTGCAGAACGATCGAACTTGCTAAAAGAATCCTGTTCCGTAACTCTTTTAGAAACTGAACGGATATTGTTGAAAATCGAGATTCAAATAGATTTGAGATCTTTAAATTATACTCAGTCACATTTTTTTTCAAAAAAAAAAAAGCTCGTTTAAAACGTTGCTGATTTTTGTATCCGAGTTGCTAGTGTTATACAGTCGCCCAAAAAAAATATCCGAACACTATGGTTGATTACAGAATTCAGAAAAAATATCTGGCAACGATTTTTTTTAGAAATTAGCGATCTGGCAACTTTCGTGTCACGTGACACGGTTGCCAGATCACTAATTTTAAAAAAAAAATCGTTGCCAGATATTTTTTCTGGATAGCTTTCGGATTTTTTTTTTTTTGAGCGACTGTACAATGGAAGTGTACCTAATGAAATGGACCTGAGTGTCTGTTGCAGCTCTAATTTAAATTACAGCAGAATAAAATATTTTTTTTGTTTACAATAATGAACATCTTTTTTTTACCCCTTATCTCTCTAAGAATGCCTTAAAGATAAAAAAAAAAACCCTTGCAAAAATCTTATTTTTGGAGTTCAAACTAATTAAGCTCGGCTTTTTAAGATCCTTTTTCTTTTATATTCTTTAGTATGCTAAGCTTCATTGAAGCTAAATAAATTGAAAAGCTAAGTAGAAAAAAAAGAAGTATATTTCTTTTTTCAAATCCAATCTTCATCAGCGATGTGATAATAGCAACCGCGACGGATGCTGTTTTCTGAAAGAGGCAGCCGGGTTATTATTTTTGCAATGGAGGCATCTGCTCATTGTCAGTAAGTCGCCAGAAAATTCTTCCGGAAAGTTTGGCTGGTGAAAGAAGAATTCTCCAGCTTTAATTGCAGTGGGAATGGGGGAAACACTTGAAACTGGGCTCACTTCATAGCGAGGTTATTACCTTGAACTCGTTAGTTGAAGGATATAACAAAGCCGATGTCAGAGGATTTGTCCTGAAATGCGCAGACTTTTTTGGAATTGTTGGTGTTGGAAGAGATGTAATCAATCAATTTTATTTCATCATCATATACAATTTATAACATAGAAAAATATGAATGAATCCAAATACCACATGGTTTGTCTGGGCCACTAAGGGAAATTAATGCAAAAACCAATAACTTAGGGGCGGGGGTGGCTCAGTCGGTAGCGCGCCAGGCTCGTAATCTGTAGTTCCCAGGTTCGAGTCCCAGCTGAGTCAGCGTTGAGATTTATCTCCGCAAAAGCTCATTTAATTCATTTTTCTCTATCCTGCCCACGGTCAGTAGGGGACACCGATGGGCTTGGAAAGGCCGTCGTCCGTCGGATGGGGCGTTAAGCCGTGGCCCCGTGTGTGGGAGAGCCATACCCTGTGCACGTTAAAGAACACGCTGGATGGCCTTGACGGGAGGCTACCATCTGTCTCCCAACAGCTGTTCCAGTGGGTCCCCTCCCCCAACCTTCTCTGAGCCTTCGGGGTCCATGTGACCTGGCCATTTAGCCCATGGTGTGCAAAAAAGTGCCGCTCAGAGGTAAAACAACCCAACCCCTCCCCCAACCTTCTCTGAGCCTTCGGGGTCCATGTGACCTGGCCATTTAGCCCATGGTGTGCAAAAAAGTGCCGCTCAGAGGTAAAACAACCCAACCCCTCCCCCAACCTTCTCTGAGCCTTCGGGGTCCATGTGACCTGGCCATTTAGCCCATGGTGTGCAAAAAAGTGCCGCTCAGAGGTAAAATCAACCCAACCCAATAACAACTTACTCACTACAAAGATTACAAACAATATGTGTCATTTTTCCGATATATGTACAATACAATTTTAGTTTACACTTCAATATTTAACATAAGGTGCAACATCTTCCAAAGAAAAGAGAAAGCTTTTTAAATTCCGCTTAAACATATTAAAATTTTTTTCACTTCTAATTTCAAGAGGCAACTGATTGAAGATTTTAGGTGCGATATACGAATAAATGTTTATGAGCAATTTCTTTTTTGGTCAAGTATTTTGAAACTTTCTATCTGAAGTTATATAAATCAGGCTGAATGTGAAAATTAAAGCAATTTTGCCTAAAAAATAACATTACTCTAAAAATAAATATATGTCTAATTGGTAGAATTTTTGCATAGAGTAACGACTGAAATTGCTTAAAATATCAGTGTTATTTTTTGCAATTTAATAATTTTGTTTTGCAGAGACACCAGAGGTTTAAAAATCGAGACGTAAGTTCCACCCCAACAAACTATACCGTATTTAAATGCAGCTTGTATCCGTGAGAAATACAATGTTCGCACAGCATATTAAGATTAACTTTATATTTCAAGTCATGTAATTTGAGTAGTTTGTAACGTGCTTTACCTGTGATGTAGTCAATATGTTTCTTCCATTATATCGCTTCTTTCCAAGCGATAAAATGATCAATAGTTTCTGCGAAAGAATGGGAAAGTTTTAGATCAGTAGATATAGGATACTATTAGATTTACCCGGAGTTGTCGGTAGCGCGCCAGGCTCGTAATCTGCAGTTCCCAAGTTCGAGTCCCAGCTTGGGTCAGCGTTCAGATTTATCCCCGCAAAACTCCCCGCCTTGCCCACGGTCAGTAGGGGACACCGATGGGCTTGCAAAGGCCGCCGTCCGTCGGATGGGACGTTAAGCCGTGGCTCCGTGTACGGGAGAGCCATACCATGTACACGTTAAAGAACACGCTGGATATCCTTGACGGGAGGCTACCATCTGTCTCCCAACAGCTGTTCCAGTTGATCCCCTCCCCCAACCTTCTCTGAGCCTTCGAGGTTCTTGTGACCTGGCATTTAGCCCATGGTGTGAAAAAAGTGCCGCTCAGAGGTAAAACAACCCAACCTTCAGTGAGCCTTTGAAGTCCTTGTGATCTGGCCATTTAGCCTATTGTGTGCAGAAAAGTGTCAGCCAGAGATGAAACAACCCTACCCGATATATTCTTTATTTTTGCCCAGGTACTGTAGTTTTGTAATTCCGCATAGCATTTTTCAAATTTCCACGGTCAGTGAGCGCAAAAATTGGGAAATATAAAATTTTCATTATGTTTGAAAACTAAAATACGATAAATTCTCCATGGGCAATGTTACTCATCTTTTTGTCCAGGCATTGTAAAAGTCGCACATGCTTCGCAGTATACCAATTGTGAGGCGCCGAAATCTGCTTTCATGAGCTGCAAAGCATCATTTCTGTGGTCTTCGTTAACTGGTGCAAAGTGCAGCATCAACAGGTGACTGTCGGAAACAGCTGGGGAACAACAGACAAGTCACGGAACAGGTTTAGCGTGTTTGTATAACTGGAGCTCGAAACTGACACCACCGCTGGATCGCTCCGTTGGCCAATCGATGGGCTCGCTTTGTTGCACGCAGCGCTCGAGCCTGCTCGCGTTACAAACAACTGCTGTCTAAAACTGCGAGGGCTGGGGAAGCAAAGTGCCTTCATCATACGAATCTACTATACGTAGTTGTATACGCTAGAGGTGAGTTCGGGTTTTTCCGGAATGAGCTCGGAATAGCAAAGACAAGTTCGGGAGGTTTCGATCTCTAATTTTTCTTCTAATTGCGAAAAAACGCAAATTATAAATTTTTTTGTTTTTAATTTCAACACTTTTAATCATTGTCTAATAATGGAAAATAAATAAGCTCCGTCAAGTAAGGGTGGTACTGGTTCATCGGTAGCTCGCCTCGCTCGTAATTATATATCCCAGGTTCGAGTCCCACCTGTGCCAGCGTCTAGGTTTATCTCTAAACCAAAGTGGGTCCTGCCCTTAGAAAGACAGCTGTTCGTCGATGTAATACTAAGCCGTTGCTCCTTGTGCAGAAGAGCCATACCCTGTACACGCTGGATGGCCTTGACGGGAGACTACCATCTGTCTCCCATCAGCTGTTACAGTGGGTCCCCTCCCCCAATCTTCTCTGAGCCTTCTGAGTCCTTGTGACCTGGCCATTTAGCTCATAGTGTGCAAAAAAGTGCCGCTCAGAGGTAAAATAGCCCAATCCAACAGTATTGTTAAAGAGAAGCATTCCTTATAAGTCATGAATGTCATCTAAATACTACTGATACTGGACAGAAAAATTGAAACGGTTCCATGTTATCTCAATAGAGAATCACATTCAGAGCTCAGTAACTTCAATATGATTTTTAATGAGAAATATGGAATCATCATCATCAGTTTATTATAATAATAAGGTTACAAACAGTATATATTTTTAATACTCTTATTAACCCAAAAGCATATAAGCTCATGTAGGTTAACTTACAAATTATTTAAATACATAATTTTGGGAACATTGACACTCAACTTTACATAAAGAAAAATATATATATTTGCTTCTGAGCGGCACTTTTTTTGCACACCATGGGCTAAATGGCCAGGTCACAAGGATCCCAAAGGCTCCGAGAAGGTTGGGGTTGGATTGTTTTACCTCTGAGCGGCACTTTTTTGCACACTATGGGCAAAATGGCCACAAAAACAATACAGAATTTACAAAAACGAATTAGTCTTTTTACTTTAACGTTGTTCAGTATTCAAAGACTTATCAAAGCTGGAATATTTCAGTCTACAAACACTAGACCCAAAAATTCAATTAAAATATTTAAAACAGGTTAAGAGATCAGAAATTATAGTTTACTCTAGTAATGTTTTAAAATTTTTAGTCAATTTCTTTGAATACTGAAACAGTGTTTCAAATCGAGATATAAATAGATTTGATCGAGAGCTTTAATTTATCTCTAGACATTTTTCATTAAAAATCATATTTAAGTTATTGAACTCTGAATGTGATTTTTTTTTTATTGAGATAACATGCAGTTGTTGCCATCTTTCTGTTCGCCACTTGTAGATTTTGATTAATAATTCTAGCCGAAGAGTTCAAATATAAAATCTGGCTGAACTTGTGCCCTGTTTGCTACGTTCCAAGTGTTACTGGTGCAAGTGCCTTTTTTGTATACAAGGTCAGCAAATATATGCTCCGGCATGTTCACTCTATTGAACACCGACTACAGCGCACTCTAAGTATTATGCTTCTGCATTAATGTCATCTTCGTTTTTCCTGCTTATGGTGTAGGTCTTCTGCGATATTTATGATCTTGCACGACGCCTTTTCTTTTTAAACTTGTGAATAAAATAATTGGATGAAAAAGGAGCATTAAAAGATATATATATATATTTTCCTGTATTTTGTTGCCTGCTTCAAAATTTACGTTATTCTAATAATTTCTCTGATCATCGAAGAAATATTACACAAATTTTTTAAAGTAAGATCACTAAATTTATTCCATGCTTTGTTACTACTATTTGCCTTCCGAATTTTGTCCGCCCTGCCCACGGTCAGTAGGGGACACCGATAAGCTTGAAAAGCCGCCATCCGTCGGATGGGACGTTAAGTCGTGGCCCCGTGTGCGGGAGAGCCATACCCTGTACACGTTAAAGAACACGCTGGATGGCCTTGACAGGAGGCTACCATCTGTCTCCCAACAGCTGTGGGGCGGGGGTGGCTCAGTCGGTAGCGCGCCAGGCTCGTAGTCTGTAGTTCCCAGGTTCGAGTTCCAGCTGGGTCAGCGTTGAGATTTATCTCCGCAAAATTCCCCGCCTTGCCCACGGTCAGTAGGGGACACCGATGGGCTTGGAAAGGCCGCCGTCCGTCGGAAGGGACGTTAAGCCGTGGCCCCGTGTGCGGGAGAGCCATACCCTGTGCACGTTGAAGAACACGCTGGATGGCCTTGACGGGAGGCTACCATCTGTCTCCCAACAGCTGTTCCAGTGGGTCCCCTCCTCCAACCTTCTCTGAGCCTTCGGGGTCCATGTGACCTGGCCATTTAGCCCATGGTGTGCAAAAAAGTGCCGCTCAGAGGTAAAACAACCCAACCTTGTATGCAAGAATACACTGGGTGGCCTTTATGGAAGTTTTTCATCTGTCTTCTAATAGATATCCAGAGGATCTCCTTCCCTAACATTCTCTGAGCCCTTAGGATCCTTGTGAACCTAAGGTACATTACGATTTGTTAAAAAAATTTGCAGCTCGGAGATGAAGCACAAGGGTTTGCAACTTAACCTTATGTGCAAAAAATTGCTGCTCAGAGATAAAGAACAGGGATACAAGGCTTGACATTATGTATATAAAGTTGCCGCTGATGATTATATCAATATTAGCTTTTGGTTTGTTCGGGTTGTTTTACCTCTGAGCGGCCCTTTTTTGCATGCCATGGGCTAAATGGCCAGGTCACAAGGACCCCGAAGGCTTAAGGAAAGTTGGGGGAGGGGACCCACTGGAACAGCTGTTGGAAGGCAGATGATAGCCTCCCGTCAAGGCCATCCAACGTGTTCTTTAACGTGCACAGGGTATGGCTCTCCCGCACACGGGGCCACGGCTTAACGTCCCATCCGACGGACGGCAGCCTTTCCAAGCCCATTGGTGTTCCCTACTGATCGTGGGCAGGGCGGGGAGTTTTGCGGAGTTAAATCGCAACGCTGATCTAGCTGGGACTCGAACCTGGGAACTGCAGATTACGAGCCTGGCGCGCTACCGACTGAGCCATCCCCGCCTCTTCAATATTAGCCAATTCTGAACGATTTTTTTTAAATAAGATTATTGGCTGGAATAATATTTCTAATATTCCAGTTTTCATAACCCTAAATACTAAACGAATATTGTTGAAAAAATAATCGTTGTGTAAATATATTTGATTATGATCTTTAATCTTCCATCACATTTTTCCATTAAATAGATATTTTAGAAGTTATAGAGATTCGAAGTTAGATCCCCACTGACATAAACATGGAAAATCTCTAATATTTTGATAAGGCTGTGTGTACATTCAGGAATTACCTAAAAAGCCGCTGGCATTTTTGTACGAGGAAAAAAATACACCAAAAATTCGACTGTTTCCTGCTGATTGTAAGGATTATTTTTGTTCCTTATTGAACTAATAAGGAAGTTAATATTGTTCAGGATTTTTTCACTGAAGAAACGAGGAACAGTCTGCTAGAATAAATCGCTTGACTTTTTATCTCTCTAATGGTCAAATTAAATGCTTTTAAAGCAGAGTGCTTGCAGCTGAAGTGTGAAACGGTGAAGTGAAAGATAATCCGATTTGTTGAAAGCATTTTCTGCGTCACTTCGCTAGTCTTCCTTAAACGCCTTTAAGAGTCTCAAATACAAAACAAAAATGTTCAGAATAGCAGATTTCCTGTGTTCAGTAACCGGCAAATGATTTTTGTAAAACATTTCGTTCTTTTCAGCTATTTGTAATCTGATTTCATAACTGTGTCATTTCCTTAAATTACACAAAGATGTTCCCTCTGATCTCCGTGCTTTGAAGTTCCTTTCTCCACTACAGAGCGGGCGGGGGTGGCTCAGTCGATAGCGCGCCAGGCTCGTAATCTGTAGTTCCCAGGTTCGAGTCCCAGCTGGGTCAGCGTTGAGATTTATCTCCGCAAAATTTCCCCGCCCTGCCCACGGTCAGTAGGGGACACCGATGGGCTTGAAAAGGTCGCCGTTCGTCGGATGGGACGTTAAGCCGTGTCCCCGTGTGCGGGAGAGCCATATCCTGTGCACGTTAAAGAACACGCTGGATGGCCTTGACGGGAGACTACCATCTGTCTCCCAACAGCTGTTCCAGTGGGTCCCCTCCCCCAACCTTCTCTGAGCCTTCGGAGTCCTTGTGGCCTGGCCATTTAGCCCATGGTGTGCAAAAAAGTGCCGCTCAGAGGTAAACATTACAGGGCATTGGTGCTCCGGGAAAAGGTGGATTCTGTTTTTACTTCGCACGGATTGGGTTGTTTTTATCTCTTGAGTTGCATTTTTTGCACAAAATGGACTAAATAGCCAAGTCAAAAATACTCCTGGGGTTGGCTAGGTCGGTAGCATGTCTGGCTCGTAATCTGCAGTTACCAGATTCGAGTCCCACCTGGGCTAGCGTTGAGATTTATCTCCGTAAAACTCCTCACCCTGCCCACGGTCAGTAGAGGACACTGATGGGTTTAAAAGGCCGCCTTCCGTCGGATGGAATGTTAAGCCGTCACCCCGTGTGCGGGAGATCCATACCCTGTGCACGTTAAAGAACACACTGGATGGCCTTGACCGGAAACTACCATCTGTCTCCCAACAGCTGTTCCAGTGGGTCCCCTCTCCCAACCTCCTCTGAGTCTTCGGGTCCTTGTGACCTGGCCATTTATCCCATTGTGTGCAAAAAAGTGTCGCTCAGAGATAAAACAACCCAACCCTCTGAGCCTTCGGGGTTCTTGTGACCTGGCCATTTAGCCCATTGTATGCAAAAAAAGTGACACTCAGAGGTAAAACAACCCAACTGTGCCTTGCGTTTCATGTTCTCCATCAATCCTCAGTCTACCGAGATACGAATAAGGTTTCTCCTTTGATATAACATAAGCATTAGCATCTAATTGCTTTGAGCAATGTATTTGCGAGGTGTGGAGGCCTGCAGCATGACAGATAACCAGCTCCAAAGATATACGTGATCCAATTCACGATGACGTTACCGAAAAAAAAAACAACCTGTTGGTTAACTTTCGGCAATTATGCCACTGCATTGTGCCCCTCATAATCAATCGGCGATCTTCGGCATGGGTTGCACATATATACAAAAAAAAAGCTTCGAAACTGAATAGAAAAGGAATCGTCTCTGGCTACCTCCTCTGTTTCTCTGTAGTATGTAGAGCTCGTTGGTGCTTAATTAGTGCATCTAATATCCGGCCCATTTAAACCTGACTTGTGGATCAGAATCTTTGATAACGCAGTTCCGCCCGAGACTGCCCTGAAGCGTTTTGTGGAAAATAGAATCGTCTTTCTCTATTCCAGAAATATGCACTTAAGGATCGATTCTATATCCGTTACAGTTCACGCTATAAAACGTCACATTGTATCCTGATTGTTCCTGGAATAGGGTTAAAAGTTATTAATTTGGACGGAATGTATGTTAAACTAGAAAGGTAAATAGGTCACATTAAAAAAAAATAACAGGATACTTCTATGTTATATGGGGCGGGGGTGGTTCAGTCGGTAGCGAGCCAGGCTCGTAATATGTAGTTCCCAGGTTCTTGTCCCAGCTGGGTCAGCGTTGAGATTTATCTCCGCAAAACTCCCCGCCCTGCTCACGGTCAGTAGGGGACACCAACGGGCTTGGAAAGGCCGCCGTCCGTCGGATGGGATGTTGAGCCGTGGCCCCGTGTGCGGGAGAGCCATACTCTGTGCACGTTAAAGAACACGCTGGATGGCCTTGACAGGAGGCTACCATCTGTCTCCCAACAGCTGTTCCAGTGGGTCCCCTCCCCCAACCTTCTCTGAGCCTTCGGGTCCATGTGACCTCGCTATTTAGCCCATGGTGTGCAAAAAAGTGCCGCTAGAGGTAAAACAACCCAACCCAAAATATATTGTTGAAAATTTAAATATATTGGATTCGATCTTTAATTTATCTTCAGTTACATTTTTCCAATAAATGTATATTCTAGAAATTGCAGAGCTACGAATTTTAGATACCCATTGACTTGATATGGAAATTCTTTACCTAATGTTTTGCATCAAAATAGTAATCTTCAATGCGAGAGCTGTGTTTATGTTCCAGTCTGGATGCTTTTCTTAAAGGCTTAAAGATTTCCACTGTAGACTTTTTTTCTCTTGACAAGGCTGACAGAAGAGATTGAAAATGTCGGGTGCTATGATGCCTCGTGCCACGGAAAGAGATCAGGAGATTTATGGAAATTTGATCCTTCAGCTCCAAACTCTTCTACAAAAATTTTTTTTTTGCTTTAAATTCCATACCACCCACAATCTGTTCAAAAATAAATGTTTTGAAAAATAATGCAGTTTTTAAATTAGCAAAAAAAATTTTTTCCCTTTTTGGTTAAAATAAAAAATTATTTATTGCTTTCGGTTTGCAGTCTTCGAATTTTTTATTTTTCTTCTTTAGACACAAAATTATTTTTGGACAAAATTTGGCAGAAATATTAGGATTGAAAATAATATATTATCATCTAATATATATAGACGATTGCAAGTGATTGACCGCCGTCCGTCTGATGGGAAGTTAAGTCGTGGCCCTAGTGCGGGAAAGCCATAATCCTATACACGTTAAAGAAAAATGGATGGCCTTGATGGGAAGCTACCATCTGCCTTCCAACAACTGTTCCATAGGGTCTCCTCCCCCAACTTTCTCTGAGCCTTCCGGGTCCTTATGACCTGGCCATTTAGCCCACGATGTGCAAAAAAGTTCCGCTCAGAGGTGAAACATTCCAACGTTAAAGAACACGCTGGATGGCCTTGACGGAAGGCTACCATGTGTCTCCCAATAGCTGTTCCAGTGGGTCCCCTCCCCTAACCTTCTCTGAGCCTTCGGGGTCCTCGTGACCTGGCCATTTAGTCCATGGTGTGCAAAAATTGCCGCTCAGAGGAAAAACAATACAACGTTAAAGAACACGCTGGATGGCCTTGACGGAAGGCTACCATGTGTCTCCCAATAGCTGTTCCAGTGGGTCCCCTCCCCTAACCTTCTCTGAGCCTTCGGGGTCATCGTGACCTGGCCATTTAGTCCATGGTGTCCAAAAAATGCTGCTCAGAGGAAAAACAATCCAACGTTAAAGAACACGCTGGAGGGAAGGCTACCATGTGTCTCCCAACAGCTGTTGCAGTGGGTCCCCTCCCCCCAATGTTCTCTGAGCCCTCGGGGTCTTTGTGACCTGGCCATTTAACCCACGTTGTGCAAAACAGTGCTGCTCAAAGATAAAACAACCCAACTAGCTATTATAAGAACTTTTCTGCTGTATCAATGCTGCTGCCTTAAAATCCGCATATGTGCACTAAAAAAACATTAAGCTTCAGGTTGTTCTCAGATGCAATTGATCCAGGGCATCGGAAGTGCACATCAGGTGCTGACTGACGGTTCGTACCAAAATTAGCAGGCCGACGGCGACTCCGTAGAGAGAGAGACTTCCATTCTGTGTGAAAGCTGCTGCTTTGTGCCACTGCTGTGTTTCCACAGGACGGAAGACACGCAGGCCCGTCAACAGGCACTCGGCTGTAGCTCCTGAGCTTCCTCACCAGACAGGATGTGAAGTCACTAAATTTAGCTCGCACTCATGCGCATCACCTATCTTACCTCTCTCACTTGATATCGTGTCAACATATGAGAGTGAGTGGGTTAGTTGCTCGAATAGTGCACATTTCATTGTATTTCACATAAAGGTAGCTCGTAATCTGTAAATTCCATGGTTCGAGTCCCAGCTGGAAGTGAGATTTCTCCGTAAAACTGCCCTCGGTTCGTAAGGGACACTGATGGACTTGGAAAGGTTGCCGTCCGTCCGATAGGACGTTAAGCCGTCGCTCCTTGTGTGGGTTCGATTGTTTTACCTTTAAGCGGCACTTTTTTGCACACCATGGGCTTAAATGGCCAGGTCACATGGACCCCGAAGGCTTGGAAAAGGTTGGGTGAGGGGACCCACTGGAACAGCTGTTGGAAAAGGATGGTAGCCTCCCGTCAAGGCCATTAACGTGCACAGTTAAAGGTGGCTCTCCCGCACATGGGGCCACGGCTTAGCATCCTATCCGATGGACAGCGGCCTTTCCAAGCCCATCGATGTCCCCTACTAACCGTGCGCAGGGCGGGGAATTTTGCGGAGATAAATCTCAACGCTGACCCAGTTGGGACTCGAACCTGGGAACTACAGATTACGAGCCTGGCACGCTACCGACTAACCTCCCCCCCCGCCCCCTTGTGCGGGAGAGCCATACCCTGTGCACGTTAAAGAATACCGGAGGTTACTATCTGTCTCCTAAAAGTTCTCCAATGGGTCCCTTCTCCCCCAACCTTCTCTGAGTCTTTGTGATCTGGTCATTTAGCCCATTGTGTTTAAAAAAATTGCCGCTCCTCCGCCACAGTAAATAATTCTTTGTTTTATGCGAGAAATAAGTTAATTTACGTTAGAAAATATACTTATTATTTGGTAATTTATGGAAGTGACTAATTAAAAAATGTTTTTAATTGTGGAATATATATAGTATAGTACGCGATGAATCATAATTTCTTGTAAATCTGTACATTCGCTATGTAAGCACTTGTAGAAGCTTTCTAACGAAGGAGATTCCGCAAAACTCCCCGCCCTGCCCACGGTCAGTAGGGAACACCGATGGGCTTGAAAAGGCTGCCGTCCATCGGATGGGACGTTAAGCCGTGGTTACGTGTTCGTGAGAGCCATACCCTGTGCACGCTAAGGAATACGCTGGATGGCCTTCACGGGAGGCTACCATCTGTCTCCTAACAGCTGTTACAGTGAATTTCCTCCCCCAACCCTCTCTGAGCCTTCGGGGTCCTTGTGACCTGGCCATTTAGCCCGTTGTGTGCAAAAAAGTGCCGCTCACAGGTAAAACAACCCAACGAAGGAGGAATTTTCATGCAACCATCTTTGGCTAGCTTTCGTGGTTAAGAATACTAAGCTATCGATGGGCAACAGACTCATTGAAGGAGACTTGCTGCTCCGTTTAATATGTCAGAGTACAGATTGAATAAGTAACATAAAGGCACGAGTGGTTTTTTTTATAAATGAACGAAAGATATCATCTTTAAATGATGTGAGTAAGAGTGTTGGACTGTTTTACCTCTGAGCAGCACTTTTTTTTGCACACAATAGGTTAGGTAGCCAGGTCATAGGGACCGCAAGGGCTCAGCGAAAGTTGAAGAGGGCCCACTGGACAGCTTTTAGGAGACAGATGGTAGGCTCTCGTCAAGGCCGTAACGTGCATATGGCTCTCCCGCACACGGGACCACGGCTCAAAATTCCATTCGACGGGCGGCGGCCTTTCCAAACACATCGGTGCCCCTTCTGACCGAGGGCATAGTGGGGAGTTTTGCGGAGATAAATCTCAACCCTGGCCCAGCTGGGGCTCGAACCTGGGAACTACAGATTACGATGGGTTAGTTATTTGTTAGGAGACAGATGGTAGCCCTCCTATCAAGGGCATGTTCTTTAATGTGTAGTAGGGGTGTGACTGTGTTGCACACGGAGCCGCGGTTTAACGTGTTCCATTAAAATATAGAAACCTTTCTTACACACCGGATGTCTTTGGAGGAATTGGAGCGGGGTGGCTCAGTCGGTAGCGCGCCAGGCTCGTAATCTGTAGTTCCCAGGTTCGAGTCCTAGCTGGGCCAGCTCGGAGATAAATCTCCGCAAAACTCCCCGCCCTGCCCACGGTCTGTAGGGGATACCAATGGGCTTGGAGAGGCCGCCGTCCATCGGATGGGACGTTAAGCCGTGTACTGGAGAGCGATACCCTGTGCACGTTAAAGAACATGCTGGATAGCCTTGACGGGAAACTACCATATGTTTACTAACAGCTGACCAGTGGGTCCCTTCTCCAACCGTCTTTGAGCCCTCGGGGTCCTTGTGACCTGTCTCTGTGTGCAAAAAAGTGCCACACAAAGTAACTAAATATGAATGTTATCAGCTTTTTCCGGAAGTAAACAAGCAAGTACATAATTTCATCTCCTGACAAACAGGTTGTTGCCAATAATGGCTCCCTTTTTTACCCCACCTTCCGAGTGTCGGTGCATTAAATGTGCTGAGATAGGCCACCTGGTTAGTTGTGCGGCCGCCGCATTCGCGAAAGTGTTTACATTTTTCATAATGGCGATGAGGCTCGACTATCATCAGTATGCTGCGGCACTTTCTACCCAACCCTCAAGGTAAAAAAGGGAACGAAAGTCGTTAGGTCAGAAACAATTATCATTTGACTAGAGAGAATCGTGTGGCTTGTGGAAGAGGATGTGTTTTTGTAGGGGGTCGTGCTCAGAAGGTTGGAGAGACCCACAGGACAATTGTTAGAAGATACACGGTAACTTTCCATTAATGCTGTCCAGCGTGTTCTTTAACATGGCTCTTACTAAAGAAGGAGATACCGTTGGAGATCGTACTCGGTGATCTGGAGTGAGCTCTCTTATGATGATCTTGACGATGAGGAAGCCATTTAAAGACCTTACTGCCACAGTTAATCTGTAGTTACCATGTTCGAGCCCCAGCTGGGTCAGCATTCAGATTTATCTCCACAAAACTCTCCGCCCTGCCTACGGTCAATAGGGGACACCGATGGGCTTGGAAAGGCCGCCGTCCGTTGGATGGAACGATAAGCCGTGGTCCAGTGTGCGGGAGAGCCATACCATGTGCACGTCTATAGTTCCCAGGTTCGAGTCCCAGCTGGGTCAGCGTTGAGATTTACCTCCTAAAAATTTCCCCGCCCTGCCCACGGTCAGTAGGGGACACCGATGGGCTTGAAAAAGCCGCCGTCCGTCGGATGGGACGTTAAGCCGTGGCCCCGTGTGCGGGAGAGCCATACCCTGTGCACGTTAAAGAACACGCTGGATGGCCTTGACGGGAGGCTACCATCTGTCTCCCAACAGCTGTTCCACTGGGTCCCCTCCCCCAACCTTCTCTGAGCCTTCGGGGTCCATGTGACCTGGCCATTTAGCCCATGGTGTGCAAAAAAGTGCCGCTCAGAGGTAAAACAACCCAACCCAACCCCCAACCTTCTCTGAGCCTTCGGGGTCCTTGTAGCCTGGCCATTTAGCCCATGGTGTGCAAAAAAATGCAGCTCAGTGGTAAAACAACCCAATTGCCATAGTTCGTTTCTTCTATAAGTGATCTTCATAAGCCAATGATATGGTCTGTTGACGCATAGTTGCAAAGAAGGAAAGCAGACATTAGGTCACATGACTAAGGGCAAGTTGACGTGAGAGACTTTGGGTTTTGACTCGCAATACTTACTTTCAGTGTGAGCTTCTGTCGTCATATTCCGACCACTTCTGTTACTGGTGTAGGGGAAGTGTTGCATGCCCCAGTCATAAAATATATCGTTGTTGCCCTGGCGTAAAGTCAGAAATTAGATTTTTCAGAAGAGTGTTTATGTTAATTTTGCCGCATGTTTAATCGATAATTCCTCCGTAAAGATTTATGGATCAGTAGAGTGCAATGTAATAGGCTGAAACACCATAATATGCACCTGATAAATAGATAAAGACAGACAATGGAGAAGTGTCTGCCAACCAGAGGATAGGGGGAGAACAAAATATTGCCCCTTAATTTTAGTATTGAGCTGAAACTCACTGAGCTCTTGACGCCTTTAACAATTCTTTGCCCAGTTTGTCGACAAGATTCAGTTACCTTCAATTTCAGAGTTCGACAATCCATTTCCACTAAGAAGACGTTTTCTTTTCCCTTCACGTCTCGTATCCTTCTTGCTACGTTTTTTAGGGCGGGGATGGCTGAATCGGTAGCGTGACAGGCTCGTAATCTGCAGTTACCAGGTTCGATTCCCAGCTGGCCCAGCGTTGAGATTAATCTTCGCCCCCCCCCCCCCCCACACACACACCCTGCTCTCGGTTAGTTAGAAACAGCGATGGCTTGGAAAGGCCGCCGTCCGTTGGATGTGACGTTAAGCCGTGACTCGCTGTACGGGAGAGCCATATCTGTGCACGTTAAAGAACGTACCGAATGGCCTTGACGGGAGTCTACCATCTGCTTTCTAACAGCTGTCCAGTGGGTCCCCTCCCCTAACTTTCTGAGTCCTTGCAGTCCTTTTGAACTCTCCAGTTAGCCCTTGCAGTGCTTTTGAACTCGCCATTTAGTTCTTGGAGTGCTTTTGAACTCGCCATTTAGTCCTTAGAGTGCTTTTGAACTCGCCATTTATTCCTTGGAGTGCTTTAGAACTCGCCATTTAGGTCTTGGGAGTGCTTTTGAACTCGCCATTTTGGCCTTGAAGTGCTTTTGAACTTACCATTTAGGCCTTGAAGTGCTTTTGAACTCGCCATTTAGGCCTTGGAGTGCTTTTGAACTTGCCATTTAGGCCTTGGAGTGCTTTTGAACTCGCTATTTATTCCTTGGAGTGCTTTAGAACTCACCATTTAGGTCTTGGGAGTGCTTTTGAACTCGCCATTTAGGTCTTGGGAGTGCTTTTGAACTCGCCATTTAGGCCTTGGAGTGCTTTTGAACTCGCCATTTAGGCCTTGGAGTGCTTTTGAACTCGCCATTTAGGCCTTGGAGTGCTTTTGAACTCGCTATTTATTCCTTGGAGTGCTTTAGAACTCACCATTTAGGTCTTGGGAGTGCTTTTGAACTCGCCATTTAGGTCTTGGGAGTGCTTTTGAACTCGCCATTTAGGCCTTGGAGTGCTTTTGAACTCGCCATTTAGGCCTTGGAGTGCTTTTGAACTCGCCATTTAGGCCTTGAAGTGCTTTTGAACTCGCCATTATTTAGGCCTTGAAGTGCTTTTGAACTCGCCATTTAGGCCTTGGAGTGCTTTTGAACTCGCCATTTAGGCCTTGGAGTGCTTTTGAACTCGCCATTTAGGCCTTGAAGTGCTTTTGAACTCGCCATTATTTAGGCCTTGAAGTGCTTTTGAACTCGCCATTTAGGCCTTGGAGTGCTTTTGAACTCGCCATTTAGGCCTTGGAGTCCTTATTGAACTTGCCATTTAGTCCTTGAGAGTGCTTTTGAACTCGCCATTTAGTCCTAGAAGTCCTTTTGAACTCACCATTTAGTCCTCGAGGTCCTGTTTGAACTCGCCGTTTAGTTCTCGGGGTCCTTTTTGAACTCGCCATTTAGTCCTTGTGGTTCTTTTGAACTCGCCATTTAGTCCTTGTGGTTCTTTTGAACTCGCCATTTAGTCCTTGTGGTTCTTTTGAACTCGCCATTTAGACCTTGTGGTTCTTTTGAACTCGCCGTTTTAGTCCACTGCCAGCAAAAGAAAAAGTGCCTCTTAGACATGAAACAGCACAAAACCTGAATTGAAGCTCTAAGAGATTTAATTGCAAAAAAACTCATTGAAGCTCTAAGAGATTTAATTGCAAAAAAACTGAATTGGGAAAGCCATTTTTCTTCGTGTTCAGGGATGCCAGAAAAGTTTCCCTAATGGAAACAGTTCGAGATCAGTTTTTTCTCATGTGTGAGAATACTTTCTCAGAATACAGAGTTAATACGCTGATATTGAAACTCAAGGAATAGAATGTAAACAGAAACAGTTCATAATCTCTTCCACAGAACAATAGAGTTGAGTCGTCGAGCGTTGAATGGCCATATCGAGACTTGTCTGGTCGCATGTCGTCTCCCTTCAGTCTTGATGTTGTGACTCTGCTGGAAGAGAAAGTTGCGACGCCTCGCACTCGTCTCCATAATGGCAGTTTGTTGTGAGTGTCTGACCGAAGATGGCCGTCATTATTTAGACGTGGGTCACGGGTGAGCGTACGAGTTTGGGCGAGCTCACATCACAAGGAGGCCGCCATCATATCAATCAGAGCGTGCCGGTGACGCAGAACCCAGGCACGCGGCCTCACGTGCAAAGGCACAACAACGGTGAGCCATAAAACCCCGATGAGATTAAAAGCACAGCTCAAACCTTACATTTGACAGATCGACATTAGGTTTATATATATATTCTGCTTTTCAGTCACATTCCGAGGAATTCTGATAGACGAGATCATAATGTTAAGTCTAAGATGTGACATTGAGTTTCTTCAATGTTAAGTCAGAGGTCAACAAGACTGCGAAAGATGTTTAATTATTAAGACTTTAAAGCCATGCGAGGTCGTGACAGTGGTGTGGTAGTCCCAGAACACCGACCTTCTTTTAGGGGCGGGGGTGGCTCAGTCGGTAGCGCGCCAGGCTCGTAATCTGTAGTTCCCAGGTTCGAGTCCCAGCTGGGTCAGCGTTGAGATTTATCTCCGCAAAACTCCCCGCCCTGCCCACGGTCAGTAGGGGATACCAATGGGCTTGGATAGGACGCTAAGCCGTGGCCCGTGTGCGGGAGAGCCATACCCTGTGCACGTTAAAGAACACGCTGGATGGCCTTGACGGGAGGCTATCATCTGTCTCCCCAACAGCTGTTCTGGTGGATCCCCTAACCTTCTCTGAGCCCTTGGGGTGCTTCTGACAGCCATTTAGCTCAATGTGCACAAAAAAGTACGGTTCAGAAGTAAAACAATCGAACCAAAGTTCCAGTATTTTTCATGTTAAAAAATATGCTGGAAATTCTTTTTTGGATATTCTTTTTTGAGAGAATTTTCATCTGTCTTGTAACAGTAGAGTAGAGGTTGAATTTTAGAACGTAAAAGGTTGGGTTGTTTTACCTTTGAGCGGCACTTTTTTGCACACCATGGGCTAAATGACCAGGTCACAAGGACCCCGAAGGTTGGGGGGAGGGGACCCACTAGAACAGCTGTTGGGAGACAGATGGTAGCCTCCCGTCAAGGCCATCCAGCGTGTTCTTTAACGTGCACAGGGAATGGATCTCCCGCACACGTAGCCACGTCTCAACGTCCTTTCCGACGGACGGCGGCCTTTCCAAGCCCCATCGGTGTCCCCTACTGACCGTGGGCAGGGCGGGGAATTTTGCGGAGATAAATCTCAACGCTGCCGTCCCGTGGCCGAGTGGTTAGCACGCTTGGCTACTGATCTAAGGGACCTGGGTTCGAGCCACGGATTAGGCATGGATGTGTGTGTGTCGTTTTTCTGCTGAGGTCCTGCCATCCTCTCAGATCTCCTACTGTGGCATATAAACTGATAGGCTCCTGTCAGACCTCTGTGGCAAGCAGCTGCTTGAGGGGGTATTTATTTATTTTATTTTTAAATCTCATAGCTGACCCAGCTGGGACTCGAACCTGGGAACTACAGATTACGAGCCTGGCGCGCTACCGACTGAGCCACCCCCGCCCCGTACTTTTCTTACGACAATAGTCCTGACTTAAGAGGGTGAGAGTTCCCCTCGGCTGAGTGTGCTGTGGGTCAGGCAGTACTCTATTACCTAGCCGCGATTCGGTCGTTATCTGAAGAAGCAGCCTGTAATTCCTGTTCACGTGACAACCATCCGTGACTGATCGTAGACGCGAACCAGCTTCCCTCCTCCGTCTCCCGTAGCAACAGTTGCCATGACACAACACCCCAGACTCGGAAAGTTGTTCGTGTCCATTTGGCAGCATTCTGGTGAAAGGAAAAATATATCAGTGATTTCATTTTCCCAGTAGTGCACTTCTCTTTACTGATCCGAACATTCCATTGTTTTTGATTATCAAATAAAATGGATTTATGATACCGGAAACGTTTAATTTTTTTTCTTTGTCTGCTTTGAGTTGTTGGATTGTTTTACCTCTGAGCGACGGGGGTGGCTCAGTCGGTAGCGCGCCAGGCTCGTAATCTGTAGTTCCCAGGTTCGAGTCCCAGCTGGGTCAGCGTTGAGATTTATCTCCGCAAAATTCCCCGCCCTGCCCACGGTCAGTAGGGGACACCGATGGGCTTGGAAAGGCCGCCGTCCGTCGGATGGGACGTTAAGCCGTGGCCCCGTGTGCGGGAGAGCCATACCCTGTGCACGTTAAAGAACACGCTGGATGGCCTTGACGGGAGGCTACCATCTGTCTCCCAACAGCTGTTCCAGTGGGTCCCCTCCCCCAACCTTCTCTGAGCTTCGGGGTCCATGTGGCCTGGCCATTTAGCCCATGGTGTGCAAAAAAGTGCCGTTCAGAGGTAAAACAACCCAACCCTCTGAGCGGCACTTTTTTGCACACCATGGGCTAAATGGCCAGGTCACAAGCACCCCGAAGGCTCAGAAGATTGGGGGAGGGGACCCACTGGAACAGCTGTTGGGAGACAGATGGTAGCCTCCCGTCAAGGCCATCCAGCGTGTTCTTTAATGTGCACAGGGTATGGCTCTCCCGCACACGTGGCCACAGCTTAACGTCTTATCCGATGGACGGCGGTCTTTCCAAGCCCATCGGTGTTCCCTACTGAGCGTGGGCAGGGCGGGGAGTTTTGCGGAGATATCTCAAAGCTGACCCACCTGGGAACTGCAGATTACGAGCCTGGCGCGCTACCGACTGAGCCACCCTCGCCCCATTCCTGTTTTGAAGAAAGGTATTAATGGCAATCGATAGTTTCAACATTTGGTCTTAAAATATTTCAGCTTTATGTATGAAGCAAGAGCTGCTCAGATAAGAGCGTGCAAAGTTCGTAATCTGCCGTTTCCAGGTTCGAGTCCCACCTGAGTCAGAGTTGAGATTTATCATTGCAACGCTCTCATCCTGCCCTCGCTAAATAAGGTACACTGATGGGTTTTTAAAGGCAGTCGGATGGAACATTAAGCCGTAATCCAACGTGTTGGAGATTCATACACTGTGAATGTTAAAGAATACGCTGGATGGCTCTCACGGGAGACTGTCTCTTAACACTGGCCAGTGGGTCCCTCCCCCAACATTCTTACAGCCCACGGGGTCCTTGTGACCTGGTCATTTAGCCCATTTTATGAAAAAAAATGCCGCTCAGAGGTAAAACAGCTAAATCATTCCTCTGAATGGGGGGCGGGGGTTGTTCAGTCGGTAGCTCGCCAGGCTCGTAATCTGTAGTTCCCAGGTTCGAGTCCCAGCTGGGTCAGCGTTGAGATTTCTCCGCAAAATTCCCCGCCCTGCCCACGGTCAGTAGGGGACACCGATTGGCTTGGAAAGGCCGCCGTCCGTCGAATGGGACGTTGAGCCGTGGCCCCTTGTGCGGGAGAGCCATACGCTGTGCACGTTAAAGAACACGCTGGATGGCCTTGACGGGAGGCTACCATCTGTCTCCCAACAGCTTTTCCAGTGGGTCCCATCCTCCAACCTTCTCTGAGCCTTCGGGGTCCATGTGACCTGGCCATTTAGCCCATGGTGTGCAAAAAAGTGCCGCTCAGAGGTAAAACAACCCAACAACCTCTGAATGGCTCTGAGCACTCGGGGTCCTTATGGCCTGGCCATTTAGCCCATTGTCTGCAAAAAAGTGACTTTCAGAGGTAAAACAACCCAATCCTTCCTCTTCAAGCTCTGAGCCCTTTGGATCATTGGGAATTTAGCCCATTGGGTACACGAAAGTTCCACTCAGATATTGGGGCGGGGATGGCTCAGTCGGTAGCGCGCCAGACTCGTAATCTGTAGTTCCCAGGTTCGAGTCCCAGCTGAGTCAGCGTTGAGATTTATCTCCGCAAAACTCCTCGCCTTGCTCACGGTCAGTAGGGGACACCGATTGACTTGGAAAGGCCGCCGTCCATCGGAAGGGACGTTGAGCCGTGGCTGGAGTGTGCGGGAGATCCATAAGTGTGCGGGAGATCCATACGTGTGCGGGAGATCCATTCCCTGTGCACGTTAAAGAACACGCTGGATGGCCTTGACGGGAGGCTACATCCGTTTCCCAACAGCTGTTCCAGTGGGTCCCCTCCCCAAATCTTCTCTGAGCCTTCGGGGTCCATGTGACCTGGCCATTTAACCCATGGTGTGCAAAAAAGTGCCGTTCAGAGGTAAAACAAACCAACCCACTCAGATATTGAAACCTCTACCTCTAATAGTGACAATAGAAATGACACCAGGTACTTACGTAATGTAAGTTGAAGTTGTAAGTGATCAGTTATCTTCGAGACCTGGTTTGTGAACAGTAGCGGACTCTGCTCACGTGTCGTTTTTCATCTGTGGACAGAGAGTAAATAGTGCTGATTAAATGAAAGGGTAATCGTAATCTTTTCATCGATAAACGTCTCTGCTATCTGTTGACTTTGTGCGATTAGATCACTCTGCTGCGTAAGGTGTAGCATTACTCGAATACTTCGTTTAACGATCGATATATGAAACAATTCAATCTTGCGAATTGATTTTTTTGCAAAAGTGGAGTCGGACGGAAAAGAGTGGGTTTTTTTATTTTTAAATGTACATTTTTCTGGTTTTAAAGGAAGGAAATGTATCGATTACTGATGGCGTGCTGGAAGTGCCTTATGAAAAATTAATTTCTTCGTCTCATTAACGTTCTATTTTAAAACAGACTCGCAAAGGTGATGTCACAGAAAGGAGTCATTTGTTTGAAACAAAGCAAGTTCAGTAAGTAGTAGTTAGCAATATGGTTTTATTTCGCTTCTGCATGTTGTCGATGGCTCGTAATCTGTAGTTCCCAGGTTCGAGTCCCAGCTGGGTCAGCGTTGAGATTTATCTCCGCAAAACTCCTCGCCCTGCCCACGGTCAGTAGAGGACACCCGATGGGCTTGGTAAGGCCGCCGTCCGTCGGATGGGACGTTAAGCCGTGGCCTCGGGTACGGGAGAGCCATACCCTGTGCACGTTAAAGAACACGCTGGATGGCCTTGACGGGTGGCTACCATCTGTCTCCCAACACTCTGTTCCAGTGGGTCCCCTCCCCCAACCTCTGAGCCTTCTGGGTTCATGTGACCTGGCCATTTAGCCCATGGTGTGCAAAAAAGTACTGCTCAGAGGTAAAACAATTCATGTTTTCGATATAGGTAATTAATATGCTGATCAGGATTGGGTTGTTTCACCTCTGACCGCCACTTTTTTGCACACAATGGACTAAATGGCCAGATCACAAGGACCCCGAAGGCTCAGAAGGTGGAGGAGGAGACCCACTGGACACCTCTTAAGAGACAGATGGCAGCCTCCAGTCAAGGCATTGTGTTCTTTAACGTGCTCAGGATATGGCTTCCGCACACGAGGCCACGGCTTAACGTCCCATCCGACGAACGGCGGTCTTTCCAAGCTCATCGGTGTCTCCTACTGATCGTGGGCAGGGAAGGGAGTTTTCCCCACATAAGGGGCCACGGCTTAATGCCCTATTAGACGAACAGTAGCCTTTCTGGGGCCATCGGTGTCTCCTATTAATCAAGGACAGGGCTGAACTGAGATGGCTGGCCCAGTACTTAAGAGTTATGGAAGCTGGAATATTTCGCAACAGTAATGCTTCATGAAAATATACCCTAGAAATTAATTAAAACTTAAGTTTTGTTTCAGTCCATTAATAAAATATATATTTTAGAAGCTTGCGTATGATATTAGTCAATTAGGAATGATTTTTATGAAACAAGACAATTTATTGTGAAATATTCCAGATTCCCGAACTCTTTAAATACTGGATGAATATTGTTGAAAACTTAAATTAAACATAAATATTAATTATGTATCTTCAGTCACATTTTCTCCGCAAAATTCCTCGCTCTGTCCACGGTCAGTAGAGGACACCGATGGGCTTGGAAAGGCGCCGTCCGTCGGATGGGACGTTAAGCCATGGTTGCCATGTGTGGCAGAGCCATACCCTGTGCACGTTAAAGAATACGCTGGATGGCCTTGACGGGAGGCTACCATCTGTCCCCCAACCTTCTCTGAGACTTCGAGGTCCATGTGACCTGGCCATTTAGCCCATGGTGTGCAAAAAAGTGCCGCTCAGAGGTAAAACAACCCAAAGTCACATTTTCATATTAAATGCATATTTTAGTGATATTTTGCTGCAGCAAGTGTGCCCCTTCACGTTCACATAATCGTGCGTTATTCTGTAATTGTTTATTGCAATTCTTATTGGTAGCTGATTTAAGCCATCCCTATTTGTTTGTCTGCATACAGCAAACAAACGAAGAAGCAGGAAAAATGAATCATGTTTGATGGAATATGCAAATCAGGTTGGGTTGGGTTGTTTTACCTCTGAGCGGCACTTTTTTGCACACCATGGGCTAAATGGCCAGGTCGCATGGACCCCGAAGGCTCAGAGAAGGTTGGGGGAGGGGACCCACTGGAACAGCTGTTGAGAGACAGATGGTAGCCTCCCGTCAAGGCCATCCAGCGTGTTCTTTAACGTGCACAGGGTATGTCTCTCCCGCACACGGGCCACTGCTTAACGTCCCATCCGACGGACGGCGGCCTTTCCAAGCCCATCGGTGTCCCCTACTGACGTGAGCAGGGCGGGGAATTTTGCGGAGATAAATCTCAACGCTGACCCAGCTGGGACTCGAACCTGGGAACTACAGATTACGAGCCTGGCACGCTACCGACTGAGCCACCCCCGCCCCTATGCAAATCAGAGAAAGTGGCGTGTCCTCAAAGAAGATCGAAATGAGTGGATTATTGTTTCCTGCTTCAAGACAAAACAATGCATCCGCTTTCGTTATACCGAAGAAATAAGGGATTATTTTTTTACATTTCACAAATGATGGTTTCTTTCACTGGCTCGTTACGTTGGATGGGGTTAGCCTTAATTTGTTAAAAAATAATTCCCTGACTCAGCTGCTTGCCACAGAGGTCTGACAGGAATCTGTCAGTTTAATACGCCATAGTAGAAGGTGTGTGAGGATGCGGGCCTCAGCAGGAAAACACCACCAACATCCATGCCTTACCCGGAGGCTCGAACCCAGGTCCCTAAGATCAGTAGCCAAGCATGCTAACCACTCGGGGACGGCATTTAATCTGTTAAGAGGAAAGAATTATGGGTAGTTTTTTATTAGTAGCTTCTCTAATCTGTTCTGTGACCTGACAGTTAACGGATGACCTTCTATTTTGCGTTTATTCTTGTTTTTATTATCCTTGATGCAGCATCTTCATTTTTCCCCCTTATAACAGTAGGAGTGTTAATCAGTTCTTCTGATGTTGCTTCAAGTGTTCGAGATTAATCATTTTGAGAATGCTTTGGGTTGGGTTGTTTTACCTCTGAGCGGCACTTTTTTGCACACCATGGGCTAAATGGCCAGGTCACAATGACCCCGAAGGCTCAGAGAAGGTTGGGGGAGGGGACCCACTGGAACAGCTGTTGGGAGACAGATGGTAGCCTCCCGTCAAGGCCATCCAGCGTGTTCTTTAACGTGCACAGGGTATGGCTCTCCCGCACACGGGGCCACGGCTTAACGTCCTATCCGACGGACGGCGGCCTTTCCAAGCCCATCGGTGTCCCCTACTGACCGTGGGCAGGGCGGGGAATTTTGCGGAGATAAATCTCAACGCTGACCCAGCTGGGACTCGAACCTGAGAACTACAGATTACGAGCCTGGCGCGCTACCGACTGAGCCACCCCCGCCCCATTTTGAGAATGCAAAGGCTTAATAATAATATTTATTGACCATATATAACACAATAATAAATAATGCTTACACCAAATAATGAGTTAAAATATATATCCACAATTCGGTATGAACAAATATATACAATTGAACATAAATAAACTCATGTAATGTAAAATATTTATTGTGAAATGAAATGCAATAAAATAGAAGCCATATAAGAACAACTAAGCTTAAGTTGAAAGATTGCGTTACATGTGATGGTTGCTAATATAAAAGTGTCCTTTGAGACCTGTTGCCTAAAGCAGGAGATGTTTGTTAACTAAAGCACTCGGAATATTTTTATGAATTGGGGTCGCCTTAGTGGTCGAATGTTGTAGTTGGTGTGGGGGGTAGAGGTATTCATCCCAATGATGGCGCGGTTTTAAAATGGATTCATCCCAGTGGTCGACTGTTTTAAGGAGAGTCCATCCCAGTGGTGTACTGTTTTAAGCAGGATTTGCCCCTGTAATCGAGTATTTAAAGCAGGACCATCTCAGTTTTTAAGGGGGATTTGTCCCTGCAATCGAATATTTTAGTCAGGACCATCTCGGTTTTTTAAGCAGGATTTGTCCCTGCAATCGAGTATTTAAAGAAGGACATCTCTGTTTTTTTTTTTTAAGGAGGATTTGTCCCTGCAATCGAATATTTTAGTTAGGACCATCTCAGTGTTTTTAAGGAGGATTTGCTCCTGTATTTGAGTATTTAAAGAAGGACCATCTCAGTTTTTAAGGAGGATTTGTCCCTGCAATCGAATATTTTAGTCAGGACCATCTGTTTTTTTTTTAAGGACGATTTGTCCCTGCAATCGAATATTTTAGTTAGGACCATCTCAGTGTTTTTAAGGAGGATTTGATCCTGTATTTGAGTATTTAAAGAAGGACCATCTCAGTTTTTAAGGAGGATTTGTCCCTGCAATCGAATTTTAGTCAGGACTATCTTAGTTTTTTAAGGAGGATTTATTCCTGTGATCAGATATTTCAGGCAGGATCATCGATAATAATTGAAAATAATAACCATGCTGCTTTTGATTTTTTTTTTCGTTATTTATATATTCGATGTATGAATGGCGCCTTCCGTTTAAAATGCTGTTAACCTCGAATTTTCAGTTTCTGCTAGAATTTCTAATAGTTTTTGCTCCAAATAGCATTAACATTTTAATTTTTTTGTAAAATGATTATAATTAAATAACAAATTTCTCCTCGTGCTGCTGCTTGCCACAGAGGTCAGACAGGAGCCTGCCGGTATAATGCCCTCATAGATACACCATATAAAACCCATATACCAATGTTATCTCCGAGTTTAGTCGAAACAACACAAAAACCATGCCGTAAAAATAAATGATTTGCCATCTGATGCGTGAGAATAAAATTTTTTCCGAAATCGCGTTCGGTCTCAACAATTGTCGAAACGATTCGGGCTCGAAAATTTGAGCCCCGAACTCGCCTATATTGCATATCATTCGGAGTACTTGTTGCTTTAGATTTGTCTTGAAACTCGTTCCCTTTTATGTGTGTGCGCATGTGTATGGGATCAATCGATAGCGCGGCAAGATCATGTTCTACAGTTACCAGGTTCGAGGGGGCGGGGGTGGCTCAGTCGGTAGCGCGTCAGGCTCGTAATCTGTAGTTCCCAGGTTCGAGTCCCAGCTGGGTCAGCGTTGAGATTTATCTCCGCAAAATTACCCGTCCTGCCCACGGTCAGTAGGGGACACCGATGGGCTTGGAAAGGCCGCCGTCCGACGGATGGGACGTTAAGTCGTGGCCCCGTGTGCGGGAGAGCCATACCCTGTGCACGTTAAAGAACACGCTGGATGGCCTTGACGGGACGCTACCATCTTTCTCCCAACAGCTGTTCCAGTGGGTCCCCTCCTCCAACCTTCTCTGAGCCTTCGGGGTCCATGTGACCTGGCCATTTAGCCCATGGTGTGCAAAAAAGTGCCGCTCAGAGGTAAAACAACCCAACCCAGGTTAGAGTACTATCTTGCCCCAGCTTTGAGATTTATTTTAGCAAAACTCCCCATATCCCGCCCTCGCTCAATAGGAGACAGGTTTGGAAAGGCAGCCGTCCGTCGGATGGGATGTTAAGCCGTGTGCAGGAGACCTGTGCATGTTAAAGAATACGCTGGATGGCTTAGACTGGTGGCTACCATCTATCTCCTAATAGCTGTCTAGTGGGTCTCCCCCCAACCTTCTTTGAGCCTTGAAACTCCTTTTGACCTGGCCATTTTGCCCATGTGTGCAGAAAAGTACTGCTCAGAGGTAAAACAACACAACCGATACCTTTTTGTTGGAAGCTGTTCTTATATCTTTAAGACTAGCAGCCACTCAAAACCTGAATGTAAATTATCGAGTTATTCTTCAGCCTTCTTCGTTGTTTACTAGATAACAGCAGTTCCATGTTTCAAGTTCATAACTTACAGATTAATGCATGCATAGTTAACAAGAATGGGACTCCCGTAATTACCTCATTTATTCATTATTTAAATTAGAAGAGTCACCCCCCTCTCCTTCCATTTGAATTTCAAACAGAAACACCCAATTTTAATTCATCTTTTTTTGCATTCGCACTTTATGTCAGAATATACGAGCCTCGTTTTGAAAAAAAAAATGGCTTCATTCGCCATTGGTTAGCCAGTGCACAGGCTTTCCCAGTACATTCAGCAATTCAATTCTTTGAGCATTACAGTTAGCTGTTGAGTAATGGCCCATGGAAACCTCACGGAGGGGAACATTAAGGGCCATAGATCTAGACAGCCGCCCGATTTTCGCATTCCACTGCGGGGTCTGAACGGCGATGCCGCTGCTGTAAGGAGTGTCTCTGTGGGACGGCGAAATGGCTTTTGCGGTGAGCTGTGAATGAATGTCATGAATATGCATCTTTGGTGCACAGAGGAACTCTCTTTTATGGGCTGAGAATGAGCTGCGATTGGTGGCTCACAACTGAACTCGGAATTATCATTTAAGTTATGGAGTGCATTAATGAAAAGAGCGAACTTGTGCGTTACGTTTTCTTGCAAAGTGTGGTGCAAATTGTGAACGAAAATTATGGAGCGTTTTGAATAGGAACATATTCCACATCGGTGAGCCATCGTGTTCTTTAACGCGTTGTGGTTTTGGATCTTATGCACAAGGTTGGGTTGTTTTACCTCTGAGCGGCACTTTTTTGCACACCATGGGCTAAATGGCCAGGTCACATGGACCCCGAAGGCTCAGAGAAGGTTGTGGAGGGGACCCACTGGAACAGCTGTTGGGAGACAGATGGTAGCCTCCCGTCAAGGCCATCCAGCGTGTTCTTTAACGTGCACAGGGTATGGCTCTCCCGCACACGGGACCACGGCTTAACGTCCCATCCGACGGACGGCGGCCTTTCCAAGCCCATCGGTGTCCCCTACTGACCATGGGCAGGGCGGGGAGTTATGCGGAGATAAATCTCAACGCTGACCCAGCTGGGACTCGAACCTGGGAACTACAGATTACGAGCCTGGCGCGCTACCGACTGAGCCACCCCCGCCCCTTATGCACAAGGAGTTGTCACGGCTTTAACTTCCCATATGAAGGAAGTAGGGTTTTGAGTCCTTTCTAACCGGGGGATGGCTCAGTTGATAGCGCAACAGGCTCGTAATCTCCAGTTCCCAGGTTCGAGCCCCAGTTGCGTCAGCGTTGAAATTTATCTCCACAAAACTCCCTGCCCACTGTCAGTAGGGGACACCGATGGGCTTGGAAAGGCCGCCGTCCGTCGGAAGGGACGTTGAGCCGTGGCTACGTGTGCGGGAGATCCATTCCCTGTGCACGTTAAAGAACACGCTGGATGGCCTTGACGGGAAGGCTACCATCTGTCTCCCAACAACTGTTCTAGTGGGTCCCCTCCCCAACCTTCGGGGTCCTTGTGACCTGGCCATTTAGCCCATGGTGTGCAAAAAAGTGCCGCTCAGAGGTAAAACAACCCAACCTTTTACGTTCTAAAATATATCTTGTACACACATGATATTTAGTTTGTTTCAGATACTCGATTAAAAAGCAATCGTACAGTTTTTCTGAAGCACTTGATCAGTGACGACACAGAAATGAGAAAGCTCAAACGCACATGCGATGCTGCCCTCATCCCATAACATATTTTAAAGCCTTAACGACTTGTGACGTCAAGTCATCATTCTGTAATCTGCAGGAATACGGGCAAAATCAGAATTTGTCTTGGTAAACAATGGAAAGTTTGCAAATCTAAAAGTAATAAATCATCAACGTTGCCATATTCTTAAACGCAAGATATTGAAGATATCAGTTTTGTATGAATAGCTCATGTAACCTATCCAGGATTAATATTGGTTCCGTACTTTAAAAATTTGAAAACCCCTGATCAAGTTTGCTTAAAACTCGAATTTCGATAATATTCAATAATATTTAAAGAGTTTAGAAGCTGGACTCTTCATAATAACAAAAGTCGCAAGTCATAAGAGTTAATCCCAAAGTTTTTTTTTGTCCATAGGTAATTATTAATTTCAAAATTTAATTAAAACATAAGTAATAACTGTTATTTATTTTAACGAACGTTGTTGTTATGTTTATTAGTTTAATAGTGTTTTATATTTTAAAGAAATGTTTCAAGTTGGAACGACGTTGTTTTCAAAATCTTCAGTTTTCATTATTTAAACCAGGGAAGACGATTTTTCAGAATGCCGCGAGCCAGATTCTTATTTATTAAATTTAACGCCCCCCCCCCCCCCCCCCCCCCCCAATGCCTTGAGTAGAAAATATGCGTAAGCAATTAAATTTTCATATATACCTATTCATTTCAAAAAGGAACATGTACTTTTTTAATTTTAATAAAAAAAAACTATTAGGATTAAATATACAAGAAACCGAAAGTAAACAACATAATTAAAAAAAGAATGAAACGCATTTTACTGGAGATTAACATCGACTCTACATACAAATACTACTAAACTGTGTTACAAACATAAATACTTTCATCAAGAGTCAAAAGAAAATATTCTATAAAAGTATTTTTCCATATTGGCAGCAAGTTCATCGATACACCTGATTGCGATACTGTGGGAGAAATTAATGTAATATTCTTTTTTCTATGGACAAAACATAACAAAAACTGTAGGCATTCCTTTAAAAATTCGCCATCGAATTTTTTTTTTGTATATAAACTGACAGGCTCCTGTCAGACCTCTGTGGCAAGCAGCTGCTTGAGGGGGTATTTATTTATTTATTTATTTAGTATTATAACTAATAACAAAATTTACACGCACAATAGCATCGGGTTTTTCAGACCTTTGGGTAAATAATTGCCTTTTTTTAGACCATGTTTCACAAATGTTTCTTTTCTATGTTGGTCTTGATAACTTTTATAATTAGAATGTTTACTATTGTGCGGTCTATTTGAGTGAGAGCTGGGCTCTCTATTCAGAAACTGAACAGTACATTCAGAAAACACGATCTCTTCCTAAGCGCATAGTTTGTCATGGAGATCGATATCGTCGTAAATTAAAGCTACTGTAGAACATGGGGCCGGGGGTGGCCAGTCGGTAGCGCGCCAGGCTCGTAATCTGCAGTTCCCAGGTTCGAGTCCCAGCTGGGTCAGCGCTGAGACTTCTCTCCGCCCTGCCCCCACCCCCCAATAGGGGACCACCTTGTCGTAGTGGGGGGGCCTAGGGCCCAGCAACCCGGCTGAGGCTTTGCCGGTCGGGATGATCCCCAGCTGGAGCATGCCAAAGGCTTTGCCGGCTGTAGTGGGCAACAGCTGGAGCATTGCTAAGGTTTTGCCGGTTGGGGTGGTCCCTGGCTGGAGCACTGCTGAAGCCAACCGAGGTTGAAGATGCTGCTGGCCGGCTTGACTGCCGGTCGGATGGTGACGGCGTCGGAGACCTCACCTCTCAGGAGACCTGTGTGGTCTGTTCGACGGCTCTGCCGAAAGGTCTGAACCCGCCTGTAGGCACGAGCTGTCCAAAAAGTCTGGGTCTTACTAAGAGTCTCCACCCCGGACGCCGATCGAACTTGGATCTATATATCCTCGTTCATGGCTAACCGGGGAATAGATTAAAGTAAGGTTTCTTCCGGTGGTCAGCTTTCCTTCTATAGGACTGCTGCCATGTGAGGCTGGGGTTGAGGTGCGCCTATAGGGCGTATTCCTTGCCCCCAGCTCTAGATAAGCACGGCTTTTCATAACCAGGTAGTGCTGTACAAGCGGAACCGGGAATTGCCGTGGTTGCATAAGATCGCAACAAAAGAGATTCTCCGCCCTGCCCACGGTCAGTAGGGGACACCGATGGACTTGGAAAGGCCGTCGTCCGTTGGATGGGATATTAAGCCGTGGCTTCATATGCGGGAGAGACATACCCTGTGCACGTTAAAGAACACGCTGGATGGCCTTGACGGGAAGCTGTCTCCCAACAACTGTTCCAGTGGGCCCCCTCCCCCAATCCTTCTCTGAGCCTTCTGGGTCCTTGTGACTTGGCCATTTAGCCCATTGTATGCAAAAAATTGTGTGCCGCTCAGAGGTGAAACAACTCAACTGTAGAACACTTTCAAAAACAATGTAAAGGTAAATTGGAAAGGAAAGAAAAATTGGTATTCCACAAAGTACTTGAAGAATAGGGCATAAAAAAAAATTATTTGCACGGCAATATTCGTCGGCCATCTGAAAAGTATTTGCCCATGGCTGATTTCAAGTTCAATTCAGTTTTAAAAAGACGTGATTTAGATCTTTTATCCCCAGTACTATTATGCCATAAAAAGTGTATTTTAGAAGTTACCAAGTTTCAAATTTGTCATTTCATTGGCTAAACCCAGAAAAGTTACCTTCTACTATGGCATATAAACTGACAGGCTCCTGTCAGATCTCTGTGGCAAGCAGCTGCTTGAGGGGGTATTTATTACTTTTTTATTTAATTTTTTATGTAGGGAAGTAAAAATTTTACACAGCAAAGAAAGTGTAATTAAACATTACCCATTTTTATTTGCCTACTTCTTTACAGGTTGATCAGGATCCTGTAGTGCTGACGACATGATCTGTTTATAACTAACCTCATTGTTGCAGTTTCTTAGAAGTAATGAAAACGTACTTGCCCTAAATAATAGGTCATGACCTTTCCGTCTCTGAATTTCTCCCCTCTGACCCCATTCCCTTCGAAATTCTGTTTCGTAACTCTGTGACTTAATTTTAAGTTGTTAGAAATTATGTACTTATTGTAGCTTGAAAAAGTAACCGATGCCATCGCATATACGGAAAATGCGTACTCGATGAAGAATATTCTTGCACATCGAAAATAAACAGTGTCATCAAGAGGTCTAGTGTTCCTATAGCAGCTGGCTGGAGACAACTTTTCATCTCAAGCTTTTTATCGATACGTAAAAGTGATTGTCTTTAATTCGATATTTTCGTATTGAGTTAAAGCCAGTTTTGCGATTGTTGTTAAAATATATATATATTGAAAAACTGCATTAGATTCAGGAATGTGGCCACGTAAATGGCCCAGCTTTCCCCCTCTTAATTATAATTTTAGAAGAATTTAAAAAAATGTTTCGGTATCGAATTTTTTTCACTCGATTAAGTTTTTAATTTTATATCCCCTATTCCTACCAAACACCGTCTAAATGCTGGATATTTATATTTATAAGATCATTCAGCATTTAACGATTTCCGATAGCTGAAATATTTAAACCAACGTCTCCCACTCTGGAAGTATTTTTCCATCAAATTCGCGAGAACTAAATCAGAAATCAATAATATGTTTCCCTGGCAGGCATGAAATACTTAATGAGATTTTGATGAATATACTACATATGCTATAAATACCAAAAACTGATTTTTCAGATTTTAGTTTCCTTGGTTAATTATTTTTAAACGTCTTATTTACACAAATTTTATAATGTGTACACCTAATAGTTGTCGAAAAAAGCTTTGTATCTGGTGCTAGCTACTTTCTGATCAGTTCTCTTTAATATCATAAATTGAAATTGAAAAAGTGCTAGCTATAACATTGCTCAATTTATTATTTAATGAAATAAAAGGAAAAAAATATTCTTTCAGCCACCTACCTTCTCACAGATGTATGACAGTAGCCTGTCAAAATAATTCAATGAGGCAAGCTAAACTTTGGCAGAAAACAAACACCAACATTCTGCCGAATTCTCGAAACTTTGAACATATTTATTCTCATTTCTCCACGGCAAAAACAGCCTGATGGAAAGTTTGCTAAATTTGTCAGTAATTGGTTTTATTTTTTTATTTCTTTCATGGTAATATGATTTCTGAAATTCTGCCATGTTCGGAATTGAAGCTTTGGGTTAAAAAAGGGAGGTAACTCCATATTTGGTTTATTCAGAGTTAAATGCATTATAGTTTAGTGGAAAATATACATCTCGCATGAGATGCTAAAGGAGTTATTCTCAATATTAGTAAATGTAGTTTTGATGAAAGAAATTTTCGATTTCTGATCATTTCTCTTTAATATCATAAATTGAAATTAAAAAAAATTGAAAATGATTGAAAAAGTGAAAATTAAAGCAATATTTCAGTTTTATGTTTACCGTCCTTGTATAAGTGGTTAACCTGCTTGGCTACTGATCAAAGGACATGGGTTCGAACCCGGAGTAAGGCATGGGTGTTTCTGCTAAGATCTCTCCTTCCTCACAGATCTTAGGCGAATTAAACTGAGGCTCCAAGCAGCTACTTGAGAGATAATTTCTTTTATACCAACAATCGCGAATATCATATAGAAAACCTGAAGCACTATCTTAAGTATTTCTCCAATTCATATCATTTCTTCATAGGAAACAAAAGTAAGTGAGCTCATCTTTCTATCTTTTTGTTTGTCCTCAGTAGGCTGAAAATTCCGAAATTGTTCATCCGTGGCGAGCTTCTGTATGGATTGCCTGTCCAAACGGAACTCAGCTCGACACAGTTGGCCTGGGTTCAAATCGTTCTGCGGCATGCTCCCTTCACAATGTGTTCTAATGCAACAACGCTGTACTCTGGCAGTGTTTCAGCTCTCTCTTAACCTGCAGTATCCGGGCTGGCCTCATTTTCGTAATGTAGCAATTGCACGGTTTTACTTTAAGAGATGAATCAATCATTGATCAGTGTGTAGTTCGATCCAAATTAAGACTGGAAAAGAGGACTCATTGAGCAAACTGTATGTATCTTCAGACTGTTTAGCTGCCTTATGAGTGATAGCAGGGTGTAATATGTTTATATAGTACATTTTCATATGTGAGTGGGAGGGACAAAGGAGAAGCGTTTGAGCCATCTTTGCCAACTCGTAATAACGTTAAAATTAACACTTTTACGATTTCCCTCTTTCCCTTGGAAATACGTAAAATAACTTTTTTCCCTACCTGCTGTAGAATATTAAATCACTTCCCCTACCTCGTATAAAAAATTAAGTGCATTTCTCTCATTTCATTCAAACCCATGACTCTCACTCCCATTAATAAGTTTTTTATGTTCTTTCAGATTATGCGACTTGAAATGTTTCAATTATTGTGGAAAACTCTGGTTTTTATTTTGTTTGGTTGTCTGAGTCAATTTTAATAAGCTGCGCTTGTTTGTAATTATTACTAATATTCATTTGGTGGCTTGTGGGTTGTGGGTTGTTTTACCTCTGAGCGGCACCTTTTTGCACACAATGGGCTAAATGGCCAGGTCACATGGACCCCGAAGGCTCAGAGAAGGTTGGGGGAGGGGACCCACTGGAACAGCTGTTGGGAGACAGATGGTAGCCTCCCGTCAAGGCCATCCAGCGTGTTCTTTAACGTGCACAGGGTATGGCTCTCCCGCACACGGGGCCACGGCTTAACGTCCCATCCGACGGACGGCGGCCTTTCCTAGCCCATCGGTGTCCCCTACTGACCGTGGGCAGGGCGGGGAATTTTGCGGAGATAAATCTCAACGCTGACCCAGCTGGGACTCGAACCTGGGAACTACAGATTACGAGCCTGGCGCGCTACCGACTGAGCCACCCCCGCCCCCCATTTGGTGGCAGCTCCGAATTTGGAGATGTGAACTGTTCTCAACCACTGTGGGGTTCACACCTAATGCCGTCCTATTTGCAGGACTAATGTAGCCCGCTAAATTAATTGCTCTGCTTAAAAAGCGAATTTCTGCGATTTTATAAGGGAAAGAATTATTGATTAGAATAAAATGAATAAAGAAAATATGTTTAATACTTTACTCTTTGTAATTATTTTTACACGATCACTGTTAAATGTAAATTAAAGTGGTTATTGAGAAACCATACTTAATGGTGATGTGTGACCCCCCCCCCCCCCCCCCTCAATTGATGTAATTTCCATGTCAAAGGAAAAATCTACCAAAAAAAAGTGACTTTCTTACGGTGTAATATCTTAAGAGTTTTTTTAAATATTTCAAACGTTTGGCTCGGCGATTGCGTTGTTTAATCATAGGTTCGATATTATGTTTGGCGATTTTGTTCCCTCGCTCCCCAAACGAAAATTTTTCTTATCACACTGATTTCTTATGATGTTTATTTTTTTTAGTAACTTCTTTAAGATTCGGCCACTTTACAGTTTTAGTGTGTTTTGGTTAGTTTAGAGAAAAGAAATAAGCGAATATGCAAGGTGGCAACACAAATCATAGTCGGAATCTTATTTTCAACTTGTTTTCTTTAGCAGCCGTCCCGTGGTCGAGTGGTTAGCACGCTTGGCTACTGATCTAAGGGACCTGGGTTCGAGCCCCGGATTAGGCATGGATGTGTGTGTCGTTTTTCTGCTGAGGTCCTGCCATCCTCTCAGATCTCCTACTGTGGCATATAAACTGACAGGCTCCTGTCAGACCTCTGTGGCAAGCAGTTGCTTGAGGGGGTAATTTTTTTTTTCTTTAGCGTAAGCAATTTGCATACTATGTTTTTTAATCCTTTGAATATTAAAACATTATATTTTTCTTATTTACTCTAATGAACCAGATATCAGAGTCGTAATATGGACTTTTGAAAGAAGCTTGAAGAATTTTGGGTTTAGTTAATATAAATTAACTAATATTTTTTATTTCTCCAAAGAAAATTAAACCTGCGCCCTCTTCATCCCTTATCCCTGGCTACTACACGGATTGATATTAACATACAATGCAGCGAATTACTACGTAGCCAAAATAGCGGCCTGCTAAGTTAAAATAGAGTTGAGATTAATTGATTTCTCCCTCAGATTTTGCCCACTTTTAGCTGATTTTGTGTGGGGGAAGAGCAGCTCCACCAAGGAAAAAGTTTCTAATTAAGTTCACTGGCTTTGATCGCAAACGACAGGAATTATCTATTAATAGTGGCCAAGTGGTTAGCGCGCTTGGCTACTGATCTAAGGGACCTGGGTTCGAGCCCCGGGTTAGGCATGGATGTATGTGTCGTTTTTCTGGTGAGGTCCTGCCATCCTCTGACACCCTACTATGGCATATGAACTGACATGCTCCTGTCAGACCTCTGTGGCAAGCAGCTGCCTGAAAGGGTATTTATTTTTTCTATATAGTAATGCAAATTCAGATTGGAAATGTGCGTATTTTTTATTAAATATCGTAGTATTCAATCCACCATTCTTAGTTATCCATACAATGAAATGAAATATTCTCCAGCTGAATAAATTTACAATTGGTAGATTCTTATCTTACGGAAACTTTCAATTAAACAACTTGCTGATTTTCATCCTAAAAGTTGTGTTTGCCTTCCTTATCAGTCCTTAATCTATTTAAAATGAAATTTGGATTCTAACTGAAAAAAAAAACTAGATTTATAAAAATCTACCAATAAAAAAGTGACTTTCTTACGGTGTAAGATCTTAAGTTATTTTAAATATTTCAAACGTTTGGCTCGGCGATTACGACTGCACTTTTATACACATACTTTCATAAAAAGTGCAATCCAGATATATTTTTAACAGTATCATTTGTTTTTATCAGTTTAAAGATATTCTTGCCAATTTGCAAACCTTCACTGAAATCGTTCCATAACAATTCCATTAAAAAAAGTTTATTTTTAATGTTTTTGACATATAAAGTGCATAAAAAGTCTGTTTGCTAAATTTAGGACTTTTCAGCTTTCTATTTCGAATAATTTTGGTATTTGATAACTGTAAATTTCTCCTGCTGTTCATACTTTTTATTTTAAAGGAATCGCAATTTTGATGAGAAACCGCTAACCGTGCATACGGCCATTTTCAGGTATTTGCTTCCCGATTTGGCTAGAACAGAAAATTACTTCAGTGACAGTGATGCCGAAATTCTACTAATGTTTAAGCTCAAATTGTAGTTAATTCTACTGTTTATTCGATCCTGTTGACTGATGTAACATAACACAACACCTATGTGGAAATTATTTTCGAAGCAGAAGCAAATAGATCCATTTGTTGTTCCTGACGTTACCGCTTTTTCAGGTAAGCCAAAAGAGCATGGTCACGATCTCCTTAATAGATCGTGGCAGCACCATATTTTTTTCCTAGTTTTAATTGTCACCTAATTATATTCCATTGGCGATTCAATAGAAGTGAGTGGATACCTCTTTATGGCGGAATACGTTATTTTTGGTAGCAGTTTTACTCCTACTGGAGAAAAAATTTTGGAAATATTTTAACGAGGAACGACAATGCTGCGCATAAGAGGACAAGAAGTGCACGTGCGCTAATATTTACTCGTGCTAGTCTCGCGAATTTAGTGATGTAAGGAAGGCATAATATTTTAATTTGGACTCTGGATAAACATAGTGTTCGTTTATAAAGACATTTTATATATTTTTTTCCCCCTTTGAAATATTCTGTTTTTTTTCTTCTGAAAGCACAGTGTTGCTTTTGTGTACAAAATGGGCTAAATCCGTGTTTCCCAACGTGGGGCAATTCGAAAGTGGAATCGTTCAGAGTTTAACCGTATGGCGGTTAAATTTTACATAGGGGGGGGGGGACATAAGAATTTTAGAAAGGCTTAAGTGGGGCATGGCACAAAAAATGTTGGGAAACACTGGGCTAAATGGTGAGTTTGCCTATACCCCAAAGCTTTAAAGAAAGTTGAAGAAGGGGTTCCCTTGAACAGCTGTTAAAAGAATACCTCTCAAGGCTATTCACCACATTCTTTAAAATGCATGCAACAGCAGTGATTTATTCTCGCTATTTGGGCCATTTTCCATGTTGATCTTTGGGGCTTATCACAACTTTTGCTAACACAATTTGCTGTATGTATGATCAGGATCAAATCAACTACATTTTGAGTTTCATGACACTGTTCCATGGTGAGGCAATGGGCTTTCTTAGATGTTGACAGTGGAGTTCTTCACAAGTGTCTCTAACTTAAACCTCCTGTATGTAAAAGAATTAGTTCAGCTTTTACTTACATAGTGATCTATTTTTATGCACTATAGATAAATGTTTTTAAATTTCACATTCAACTACGATTCCAGCTTTTCGTTACATCCTTTCGAGTGGTGCTTGGCTACTGATCACAGGGACCTGGGTTCGAGCCCCTGGTAAGGTATGGATGTTTGTGTTGTCTTGCTGCAGAGGTCTTGCCATCCTCACAGATCTTGTCTGTAGCATATTAAACTGATAGCCCTTGTCAGACCTCTGTGACAGGCAACTGCTTGGGGGGAGGGGGTACATGGAACAATAAATTTATTGTAAATAAAATTGGGAAACTGCAATCTATAGTTGCAAACATTATTTCTTAACATTTGCAGAAAAATTATAAAACTGATACATTACCATTCTTAAAGCTTTTATCCTAAGGTAATTTATAAGTATAACTTAATGAAATATTTTTGACAATACGTATGAATTCAACAGATTAAAAATACACTGCTAAACCCCAACCCCTTTGTCAGAAAGGGGACACCGATGAGCTTGGAAAGATCGTTCGTTGAATGGGATGAAAGCTGTGGCTCTGTGTTCAAGAGAGATGTTCCCTTTTCATGTTAAAGAACATGCTAGATGGCCTTGAACTATTTAGCTTTGTGGGCTAAATAGTAAATGTATTCTTTACTTTTGTGAATAACGTGCAGTTTAAAAAAATATTATTGCTATATGCAGAAATCATGGTACTTTTCAGTTATCTCCAGTCACATTTTCTTGGTGTCAAAAAATAAACACCAAAATAAACCAAGAACATCATCAACAATGCATCGCCGACCGGCATTATAAAAAGCCCTCAAAACTAAATAATCTCATTGGAAAAAATACATACCAAAAAGCATGAAAATCGGAAGCAGTGCACTGCCGACCAAATTATAAAAAAGCCCCCAAGATTAAATGTCCTTGCAGACAACGCAAACCGAAAAACATGAAAATCTGAAAGTGTACTACTGACTGAATTATAAAAAAGCCTTCGAAACTAAATAATCTCATCAGAGACAACAACAAAAAAAACATGGCTCAGATAACCAAAAATTGCCATTTTTTCCAAAAAAAAAAAAGTCGCCAAGAAAATGTGACCGGAGATAACCGAAAAGTATCGAAATTATTTTATAATTGGCAAAATAATTATCTCTGTGGTTGTGGCTTTTCCCCTTGCTTGCCCAGGATGCAAAACTGGCCAGATGTGGGCTATGGTGGGGGATTAGCAGAGATAAATCTCAGTGCAGGCATAATTGAAACTTAAACCTGGGAGAAAGTAGCAGCTTACATAGACACAAAAGTATAGGAAGAAGTTTATATACTTTGAAATCATGAAGCATTCAATAAGAGTCACGAATCTGACTCCATGCTTGAATCATTTGGTTACTGTATTATGTCCATATTGTTTCGTTGCACAATGAAGTGAAGGATCCCAATTTTCAGAGCAGAGTTCAGGAAGGAATAATATTGGACAGCTATTAAAGCCAGTCAGACCAAACTTGTTAAGACCAACCAGACTGCATTTTTTAAATCTATACAGCAGGGATGGCATCTTGTTCATTTATTTTACAAGTTTGTAGTCCCAAAATCTTTGATGCCTTGGTAAAAAAGCAGGCAGATGGTTGGTTACATTGGACTTTACAGTATTGAGGCATTATTTTTCAAATCAAGATTGTATCTGTACAATCTGGCATTGTAGCAAAATGAGAGAATGCTGGTACAACTATTGGACTTAAAAACATAAATTAGTACCTTATGCATGATATAAGATTGTCAGATTCTTCAGTAACTTGCAACCTGTATGTATACTGTAATAAAACTAACAAATGAAAGCAAATGTTTATTTTCATAGCAAAGTTGCAAGATCCTTCAGCTAGCTTGGATATTGGTTTCTTATTATGATAGCTGTAATTTCCATCAAAAATCTTTAGTGGTACGAGCAGGACCATTACGAACTATATGTTAAAAACTTTTTTGTGTTTTGTAGATATTTATATTCATAATATTTAATTATGTAGATGGGTTATACTATACTTACAGGCTCCTGCTAGCCTTTGTGGCAAGCAACTACTTCAGGGGGAATATAGTTTACTGTCACAACTGCTGAATAGCATGCTTGGATGCTGATGAAAGGGAGTTTGGTTAGTCCCAGGTAATGCCATGGATGTTTCTCATGTTGTCTCTGCTGAGTTCAGTCTAGATTACAGATCATTTCTGTGGCATATTACGCTGTTGGGCTCCTCCTGTCAGACCTCTGTAGCAATTGGGTGCTTGCGGGATAATTTGTTTTATTATTGCCTAGGCAGCTTTTATGCTTTTAAAATGTTCATGTACAGATATTTTTCCCCTTAATTTAAGTCATATTTTGTATTGCATTGTTAACCCTTCCAGTTTCCAGCCTGAAAAACTGGTTTACATCCAGAGACCAAATTTAACTTTAGAACTTTTTTGCCAAATAATTAGTGAAAGGAATTATGGCATGTTATATGCCAATTTAATCAACATTTAATTCTGAATTTTCTGAAAATAAAATATTTAACAAAAAAGACCATGTTTCATTTTAATAGGACTTTTTTTTAGAGTCGTGTAGTAAAAAAATGCATCTGGCAACACAAATAAAATTTTATAAAAAAAAAGCTAATAGACAGAAATGATTATAATGCACATGAATAGAATGGCTATTTATTTCTAAATAACAAAAAAAAAAAAATTTTCTTGTGTAAAGTAAACATTTTTTCCATTTTGAAATTTTTTCTCCATACTATACTTTGAGAAAAAGTCCAGACTTGTTGCAGTCCAATAAACAAGTCACATTTAGAATATTTTTTAATAAATAACTAATCAACAGAAATAGCTCATGTTATATACCAAATTTAAAAAAAATTAATTCTGAATTTTATTGAAGTAAAAAATTTGAACACTGCAGTAACATATTAATTTTAATAACAATTTTTACAGTGATATATCAAAAAAGTACACATTTCATAATTACTTCCAAAATCTTCCATTTTTAAAAGGAAGCAGTTCTTTGATAATTATCAGGAGATTTTAAAAACTTTAAGGAAAAATTTGTTGATAATAGTTCAAATCAAACTTCTGAACTTAAATTAGGGGATTGCTTCAGCACAGAGCAATGTTAACAAATTGGCAATATCTTATATAACTTCTAAGAAATGGCAAACAGATGGCTTCAACAAATTATTTATGTCATAGTTTAATAAAATATGCATCAAATAAAAAAAGAAAATATTATTTATCAAGCTTAAATTGCATATTTTTATAAGATATCTATTAAAAAAATTTAAAATGGCAATTTTTATTTTTTTAAAAATCGTTTTCTTTTATTGTACTAAAAACGGATATATACATTCTGGATACTGAAAGCGTTAATAGTGTAGTGTATTCCACTTTTAGCTTTTGTTTCCCATGCAATGTATGGAAAAGTATTCTGATCATGAGAAAAAAGGATGTTGAAAATTTGGATTAGAAACATATTTTAGGTGCATCTTATTTTTGAAATATAGTTTCAATGCTTTCTGCCTGTAATGAGACTTTAGTCCTGAGTGGATTAAGCTATCAAATTTTATACATATGCATGCTTCTGTTTAAACCAGTTACATTGGCTAATATGAACTTGGTAATGCATTATTAATTTGAGGGTATTTGTCATGGGGTGATTTTCTAAATTGGCTTTAACCCTTAAAATATCAAGTCAGTTAACCATTTTTTTTTATATACAAAATCTTTGTTTAGTTTGAATTCTATAATTATTCAAAATGAAATGATCTTTCAGTTACATAACATGACCTCTGTATATATGTGCACTAGTCATTTCAGGATAAAGTTGTCATTTTCTGTGCTGAAAAAAGTTAAAAAATTACCTTGGCCACAATTATGTGCATTGTGGAAACCTGCCACTTATAAGGGTTAATGATTTTATTGCACTTTATTTACCAGTTTGTAGGTAGTTAAGAACAAATATAGTACATGCCATTTGGTTCAAAAAATAAACTTGCAGGTCTAATCAAGTTTACCTTTTTGATGTTTTGTTGGCATAATAAAATAGCCAAATATTATGTGAGCACTATATACACATGAGAGCTAGTGCAACATAAGTTGCATCAGTAGTTTACTTTTTTGTTCAGAAAAATCTTCAGAGTCTAAACTCCCTAAATGTTGAATATTTCTGCATAAATTTAAACCTTGGACTGCAGCTGTTATTTAGTAATGCACTAGCATTGTGTTTCTCTGTATTGTGGGAAGAATGGAGTGGTTGTCTTGAATGATTCTATATGAAAATTAAGGAAAGTTAAATAAAATAACCATTTCTGTTTGTATGTAAAATGTTATTTCATCTCTTATATTAATATCAACACTATAAATAGATTTTTAAGTTATTTGCAAACATATCTGAAATATTCACAACTTTTGCAAACTAATGATCAGCAATGTAATATGAATACTGGAATCCTTATTGATTCCACATTTGCTTAAAACGTAAAAACTGGTGTGAAAATTTAACAAAAATTATTGTGCCTCTCATAGTACAGAGAAGTTTCATAGTTTTCATGTAATTTTATTTCTTTAGGTAACAAGTCAAATGGAGCTATGAGAACGGGATCTGTAGGTTCTAACTCAAGAACTACAACACCTCCTATGGAGGGAAAACAGAGTCGTTTTGCTGTTTTAGGGAGGTTGTTTAAACCATGGAAATGGAAGAGAAAGAAGAAAAGTGATAAATTTGAGCAAACATCCAGAAGTAAGAAATTTTCTTTAAGAGTAAAATGTATTCTTAGGGTGGGAGTTAGTTTTTTGCCTAATAGTTTCAGATGATCAGTAATTAGTTGAATGTATTATGGGGCAATTATTGGAAGTGATATATTTTATATATAATCAATATTAAAATCATGTAAAGGAATTTTTCTTAAGAAATACATACCAGAAGGAAAAAATAACACTTTTTGGTATCATCCTGGCCCAAAATGGCAGAGATTTTAAATGGACTCATCCAATCAATGATATTCCTTCCTCTTCACTACCTCCTACCTGCAGGGGTGGCTCAGTCGGTAGCGCGCCAGGCTCGTAACCTGTAGTTTCTAGCTGGGTCAGCGTTGAGCGGGTTCGACTCTCCAGCTGCAAGAAGAGACCAGGAAAACTCAAAATAGGCCATGTTGCTTGACAATGCTAGGCCACACATGACTCACATGGCAAAGACAGCTGTGGCATTAGTGGGCTGAGAAATACTCGGCCATCCCCTTTAAGAGTCCAGACTTTGCTCGAAACGATTCCTACTTGTTCAGCTCACTTAAGGAGCATTTAGGAGAAAAGAAATTTGCTACAGATAAACAAGTCCAGGAGTGCCCTGCAGTGGATATGACAGCAACTCAGATCTTTTACATGGCTATAATACAGAATCTTCCATGCAGATGGGACAAGTGTGTTAATGTTAAGGGAGAGTACCTAGAGAAGGACCCATAGTTTGGCAAGTGTATTCCTATTCATTTCTTTTGTACAAAAAAGTCCATGTCAACCTTGCACCATCTACATACATTAGCAACTTAGTTGCTGGTGTGCCATTTAACTCGCAGCAATCAATACAATTCTCTTGAGCAAAAGATCAGAATTTTACTATGCTTAGATATTAATGTTTTCAAATCTTACCAGACAAAACTCCCCGACCTGTCCTCAGTCAGCAGAGGACACTAATGGGCTTGGAAAGGCCATCATCCTTTGGATAGGACATTAAGCTGTGGCCATGTGTATGGGAGAGCCATACCCTATGCATGTTAAGAACACTCTGGATGGGTTTGACCTGAGGCTACTGTCTCCTAACAGCTATCCAGTGGGTCCCCTCCCCCTAGCCTACTCCGAACCCTCAGGGTCTTGGACCTGGCCATTTAACCCATTGTGTGCAAAAAAGTGCTGCTTAGAGATAAACCACCACAGCAGATTCCTCCCGTTGGATAGCTTTTCCTTTTTCATCCCTTTCATTCTGTACACAATTCTTTATTTTTTGGTACCACTATATTGTGTTGTCTAACCACTTTCTATTCGTTGTCAGTCAGACTATTCAAAGATTTTTATTAGTTTTCAACTGATTCCTTAAATGGCTTTTAAGCTCCTTGTAATGCTGTATATGAAGACTAGTAGGAATTGTTTCATATTTCCTTCCAGTACTTAAAGAAATTTGGGAGATGAGCTTTCAAGCATGCTCTGAATAGTGTGCTTATTTCTACTCCCTTTGTTTGAAATGGAGTTGAATGTGTTCAATTGGTTTGATTTTGGCTCTATGTTCCAATCTGAAGTTACTCTTTTTCCCTAAAACTTTCACCACCAGGGGAAGGTGAAATTACTGTTGAAATACTAAGAACTAGGGATGGTTCTGTTGTCATATAATTAACTGAATTGCTGATTTTTTTTTTTTAATCAAAAAGTTTTTTCCTAAAGATTTTATTGAGGTAAAATTATTCCTGCTTTTGAAATGACATTTGAACTGTTGGTGGTAATTACAGAAGCACGAGTTTACTTTATGTTCCTGGAAAAATTGTTAGCATAATTGTGTCTAATAAAAGTAAACGTTTGGTTGATGGATCACTTTGAGATGAAAATGACTTCAAAACTGTTGGGCTGGAGTGACTATCCTGATTCTTGAGAATTGTGATGAATTCCAAAAACTTAGTAATTTTTGTACATTTCAAAAAGGCTTTTGATCCTGTTGGATCATAAAGTCTTAGGAAAAAAAAACTTCCTCAAGCAGCTGTTTGCAACAGAGGTCTGATAGGAACCTGTCAGTTTGTAGACCACAGTAGGTCTGTGAGAATAGCAAGATCTCAATAGAGAATACAATAAGACTTTTTTCAGAGTATCAGAATTAAAAATTGTATAACTGTAAAAAAATATATAATAATAGCTCTAGTTCTGATTTCCATAATGATTAAGTACATAATTAAGTTTCAAAATTTAAGTGCATTCAACATTTGCATTTAGGAAATTTAATTCCTGCAATCCATTAATAGATTTAATATATTTATCTAACAATAAAGATTTCTATGAGACAGTATTGAAAACTTCAGTCTGTGAGAAGAAACTTTATGTCCTGATGTCTGATTTCTAGCAAGTGAGGAAAGCATGTTTTCTAGTTTGTCGAGAATTTGATTCTCACAATTTGTGCTTTCTAGAGTGTTTCTCAGTTTATTTAAAGGGTTCCTTATTCCTTAAAATGAATTTTAACGCCTATGTGCTGCTGAGTTTTCCCTAAATAGACAAGTGTTGAATGAGTGGCAGCTTGACCCAGGCTATACCTTGAAGAGCTACTAAAGTACAGGAATTCTTGAGTTAATTACAGAATTAAGGTTTTTCCTTTAGATACAAATAGTACAAATACCCAAAAATGCATAAAGGAAAACTTGTCTAGCAAAATATGTACTTTATAAGATTTTGTTCCATAAATTAAAGCTTATAAATGTGAAAAATGCAAAGACATGTTTTTGTATAATTTAAATAGTTTTCGATGTAATAATAAATTTGTGTGACTGACACACATCTATAACTGAAAAACATATAAGCTATTTCACTGTAGATGAAAAGTTAATTAGCATAATGATGGCTCTTTGATAATGCATTTATCCAGGTTAGTACATCATAATTGGTAGTTTTGTAAAATCAAAAGCATGTGTTGTGAAGTCAATTTTTGATATGGTAGCTTTGTCACATTTGTTTCTAGATTTATGATCATTTCTAGATTTAAAAAAGAATCATTGCTCCAGCTAGCCATACTTTTTGCACTATTTGGAAAGTGAGCATAACTATGTCATGGAAATCCTTTTAATTCAGATGACTGTAGCATTCGGTTTTCTTCATGCCATATCTTTTCCATATTTTGTTACTTCAAATCAAAATGAACATTCATAAACCATACAACATATTGCCATTGTTTTAAGGTCCACTTCTATTATTATTGGCAGCATCATAAAGGAATTTCATATGGCACATCTGCCATGCCATCAATGATCATTCCTCTCATGAAATCAGAACCAGTATATTTTTAGAATTTTAGAGTACATTTGTTTGAAAGATTGGGCTACTTAATTCAATTGGTAAAATATATTTTCAATTAGTAGTATATTGAGAAATTCTTTAGAAAGCTATATTTTGTGGTGGAGTTGCATATTTAGGTTTTGAAAAGCCCATATGAAATCTTGTTTGTTTAGTGGACAGAGATTGGTTCAGTCAATAGCAACACAAGGCTCTGTAATCTTTATTTGCCAAACTGTGGCAGCATTTAGATTTAGTTACACTAATCTTCCCCCTGCACTGGGTGAGAAAGGGAACACTGAGACTTAAAATGGCAACAGTTCTGAGAATTGCCATTGTGTCACAAAGCTTGCTTATAGGGATAAGGCAGCTAAGACTACTGTATTGGCCAACTGAAAGCAAACAAAAGTTTCATTCTGTATTTCACAAAATATTGTCTTTTTTCCTGCAGTTCGAAGTCTTAGAAGGGAAAAAAAAGATGCATTTGAAGCATAACAGTGCTCAAGCTGTGTTATTTTTGTTGTGTGTCAATGTTGTTTTAGTTTTTTTTTTGTATGTGCAAATTAACTGAAATCCAAAAATTCTTTTGCATGAGAAGAAAGAGTTGGTACACATACCTTTTTCTGACACAAATCATGGTAGAAATAGTGTGAAAATCTGAAGTCCAATGGTTGATTTGGGAGTTGAAGCTGGTCAAATCGAATTAAGATATGAAATTTCCAAAATTTGAATATGTATATACTGCTCGAAATATACATATTCAAATTAATATATATATCGCTTAATATGTATATACTGCTCGAATTGAAAGTGCCCCACCCAGAAGGACATATCATACAAACATGCAAATTGAAGGATGGGTGTGCAGAGTTGAGATATGCAAATGATGAAAATTTGAAGCCAATGACATATGTGGCTCAAGAGATAAAAGGTGCAAGAAGGAACAGGGATGGTATTATGTTTATGCAAGTGGAAGTCATGCGAACAGTTGAAATTAGGTGGTTCCATTTGGAAATTGTTCAGCGAAAGCCGAGTATACCTGGTACACATCGAAGGTTTATCACCATTTGGATTCTTTTGAGAGAAGAAAGATTATAGGCCTATGTGAAGCTGGATAGACAACACATTGTGTCGCTACCCATGTTCATCAGGATGCATGAATTGTTGGGATGCTGTTGCCAACAGGGGCGAAATGAAGTTTCTAGTGTGCATCGCAGAGGAAGTGGTGCCGTTTGACAGACATCAGCAGGGCTTTATAGGCACATTGTTCAACATGCTCATTCGTCACCACAGCACACTGTAGGCGATATTTGACATGCTGTGTCAGCAGCCATGGATGTCCCCATAATGACCCAAACAGTAAACCGAAGGTTGCATGAGGCACACCTGCTCTCTAAGCAACTGTTACATTGACTGTAAACCATTGCAATTCTCTTCTGGCTTGGTGTCGAAGTCATGTGAACTGGGGTCACGAATGGAACATCTTTGTGTTTAGTGATGAATCCCATTTCTGTCTGTGTGCTGATGGATCTGTGTATGGCGATAACCTGGTGAGAGGATGGATCCAGCTTTCATTCGCGACCGGCACACTGCCCATCAGCCAGACATTATGGTATCGGTGTTATTGAATATGAGAGCAGGTCACCTCTTGTCTGCATCACAGGAACATTGACAGCTGCACAATATGTTAGTGCAGTTCTGCAGCCCGTTTTGTTACCATTCCTGGGAAGCATTCAGCAGCCCATTTTCCAGCATGACAATGTCCGTGTACACACTGCTAGGATCTCCAGACAGTGTTTGCAACATGTTCAAGTATTGCCATAGCCAGCACGATCTCCAGATTTATTCCCAATAGAAAACCTGTGGGACCACATTGGACGACTTGTGCAATCCTCTTATCAGACAATGCGGAATCTTGATGAATTTTGGGAGCAAGTCAATGCTGCTTGATGTGCAATTCCTCAGGACCATATCTATTGACTATATGACTCCATGCCACGCTATATTGCTGCCTGTATTGCCGTTCACGGCGATGCAACCACCTATTGAGGCAGTCATATTGTTCTGCATTATCTCATAATCTTCTAACCACTAAGTGGCTGCAAACTAAATCATGGTATGCCAATATGTATTGTTGTGTGCATGCTACATTTCACCTCTATCCCCTCACTCCTGGGTAGGGCACTTTCAGTGTCAAGCAGTGTATTTCAAATTCAGTTTCAAATAATATATGCAATTATTTTACATAAGAAAATCCCACTAAGCCGAGGCTTATCAGTGGGAATGTATATGGTTTTGACAGATAGGATCTAGATTACATCAATATCATTACATAAAATGAAGGAGGAAAAAAGAATAAGTAAAAAAGGAAAAACCGATAAAATGATAAATGTTTCTGGGGGAAAAAAATATCATTCAAATAATGTTTTCTTTAAAATCAGAAATTTTACTTAACCCATTTAAATTGGACGATGAGCTCTGCTCGCGCGGTGTTCTTATACGCTAAAATCGGATGACTAGCTCTGCTCATGGAGCATAGAGGTATGAAAAATGTGTTCGTAGTCAGTGTGTTAGATCAGAGATGTCTCTCAAATGTATTTTTTCTTACAGTGGAAGCACGTGGCAATACTGGGATTAACTTTCCTTTGCCCTTCTACAGTTGTTGAAATGAATTTCATAGTAGAAAAAAAATTTAGAGCTGTGAGTAAAAATGGCGTCAAGGAAAGTTCATGGTAGTGATAGTGAGGGAATAAACTAGCTCTTAGAATCTGTATTAGGCAGTGAATCTGAAGTTTCTGATTTATCTGACGATGATAGAAGTGATAGTAAATCTATAAATGAATCTGAGTGTACCTCAGTGTAAGAAAATAGTGATATAAGTGATTATGAAAGTTCCATCCCGCCACCCGCAAAACGACAGAAATGCGTCATACGAGTGATTGGAAGTGGTTAAAATCAGAAAATAACCCTATTATATATCCATTTAGTTGTTACAGTGACGTTGCAATCGAAATAAAAGACAAATCTGAATCTGAATCCCCATCTGAACTGCAAATATTTCTGGACTATATGGACCCTTTGTTCTGTCATAACAAAAGAAACCAATGATTACGCACGGGAGCAGTTAGCTAATCCTGATAGAAAGAAAAGACGATGACAAATGGTGTGAAGTAACAGAAGGTTACTTTTCCCTGGTAATACTGATGTCCCAAGTTCGTAAATCACATTTACAATTGTACTAGTCCAAAAACAGGTGCATTGAAATGCCAATTTGTGGGGAAACTATGAGCAGAGAAAGGTTTCAACTAATCTCTCGATTCCTGTATTTTGCTGATGACAGATGCTGAAGAGCAGGACAAGCTAAAAAAGACTAGGCCCATTATCCGACATTTTTCAGAAAAATTCTCTAGTTTCTACTTTCTTGCTCAAGACATAGTGTTAGACGAGAGTCTTATGAAATTCAGGGGGTTCCTGCCATGTGCAGTGCAACCGTTCAAAGCATTCTTGTTTTGGAATAAAGGTGTATAAAATTTGTGTATCTTCAACTGGATATTACCATTATTTCAAAATTTATGTTGGAGATGACATCACTGACCCCAGTCTTCCCGCCAGCACAAGCGTGGTAATGAACATGTGTCAACGGTTGCTAGATAAGGGACACACCCTCTTTCTAGACAATTGGTACACCTCACCAGATCTTTGCAAGAGACTAACAAATTGTTCCATGAATATAATAGGTACTGTTAGGCCTACTAGAAAAGAGATGCCTAAAGATATTTCTGTCAAGAAATTGAAGCCTGGAGAGTATGACATCTGGTCAGCCAATAACATTCTCTGTGTGAAGTGGAAGGACAATAAAGATGTTCATTTTTTGACGTCTAAACATAGATCAGCTGACATCAAGGGCATTGGAAAATTACGGAAAAAGAGGTCAACAGCCACAAGAAGAAAGAAACCTGCTTGTGCCATTGAATACCAGAAGGGGTAGATCTCCGGGATCAGGTAACTGCTCTTTTTCCCCATGATGAGAAGAACTGTAAAGGGGTATCGGAATTTTTTTTTTATCTTCTCGATATATGTGTTTTCAACCCATTCATTCATCACAACAAACTGCAAAAAAAAATTCATCGCAACAAATCAACAAAAAACTTTCTCTGACTTCAGGATTGACCTTGCAATGCAACTGCTAACATCAGCTGATATGCCAGACTATACTGTGCGTGGTGACCTTCATCCAGCAATACACCTCTACGACTACAGGCAAAAAATTGGGGCCACTTCCCAATGCACATCCCATCTACTGTGAAGAAGAAAAATGTTACAAAACGGTGTGTGGTATGCTACAGCAAGGGTAAACAAAGTGAAACTATATAGCAGTGTGAAAAGTGCAACACTCTGCTTCACTTACCAGAGTGCTTCAAGGTTTACCACACTAAGACATCATACTGAAACAGGGTGGTGAATATGTAATTCAAGTAATTTCAAAATTTGAACCCCACAGTAATCAATGGTTAATTTTTTATGATGCTTTGAAATAATATAAGCATTGTTAAAATACTCAGTAGTAGGGAAAGGTGATGAAACTAAAGTGATGAAAATTGGCCAGGCAGGCTGTGATTCGGTTAATCTGAATGGTTGCAGTCTTGAGCAGGTGTCACAGTTTAATTATCTTGGGAGCTATGTAACAGATAATGGTGATGTGTGGCATGAGATTAACAGACGAATAGGGATTGCTGCCGGGACTTTTAAGAGTCTATGGAGAGTGTGGAGAAATAGGCGTATACACCTAAAGACTAAAATTAGACTGTATAATAGTTTGGTTCTTTCTAGGGTTAGTTATGGTAGTGAAACTTGGACACTTTGTAAACAAGATAACAGGAAACTAGATGCTTTTGATTCCAGATGCTTACGCAGTATCTTGGGCATTAGGTGGTTCAACTTTGTAACTAATGATGAGGTTAGGCAAAGGAGTTTGCAACCTCCTTTAAGCAGCATATTGTGCAGAGAGAGACTCCGTTGGTTTGGCCATGTTGCCCTTATGAATAATTATAGATTGGCGAATAGGGTTATGAACAGTGTGCCTAAAGGCCTCAGAAAGAAGGGGAGACCTAGGATGCGGTGGGCAGACAATGTCAAACAGGACCTTGTTAGAATTGGTGTGCAGTGGCCAGATGCAGTAGATGTAGCTCAGGATAGACTTGCTTGGAGAACTAAATTGCACGGTCTGGTTGGACCTCCGTAGTCCATGGCTGCTTGAGGATGATGATGATGATGAGGGAAAGGGGATTTAAATCTGATTCTTGCGGTACAGGCAGGGCGTTTAAATATGAAGTGAATGGGTTAAGTTAACAATTTCTCTAGGAAGCAAGTTAAATAGGTAGGAAATTTGATTTTCTTTGGAATTTCATCTGTAATTATTATAAAATTTTAGTTGTTTCAGAAAACCCATAGCTTTTTTTTAGTAAACTTATTGTGGCAAATATTTTTCTTATAGCTATCACAAACGTTTATATAAACTTTCAATAGGTAAAATTTTGAGCAAACTAAATATATCATCTTTTGTTGAAAGGGAATTTTTAACTTCTGAATTACAAAATTCTTTTAGTAGACTAATTTGTATTCTTTTAACTTTATTTAATTCTGTCTTATAGGCTGTCCAATAAACTATTATTCCATATGTATTGATTCAAAAAATGCTTTATGTACTAAAATAGTTAAATGTGTATCAACAAATTTCTTAAGTTTAAATGCTACAAATTGTAGTCTTGAACACATCCAGTCAATATGTTTAATCCATTTCATTTTTGGATTCATTTTCAGCCTAGGGAAATTATTTTGTTTACTTCTATTTTAGGACAATTGCATACATCAGGTAATAAACCATCCAACTTAGAACAACTGATTTGATGTTTAGTAATACTTCTATTAGCCGTCCCATGGCCAAGTGGTTAGCACACTTGGCTACTGATCTAAGGGACCTGGGTTCGAGCCCCGGGTAAGGCATGGTTGTGTGTGTTGTTTTTCTGCTGCGGTTCTGCCATCCTCACAGACCTTCTACTATGGCTTATAAACTGACAAGCTCCTGTCAGATCTCTGTGGCAAGCAGCTGCTTGAGGGGTATTTATTTTTTTAATACTTCTATTAAGTATGCAATGTTTAAAACTAATACTCATAAATTTAGTTTTTTCTCACTTACATTCAGTTTGTTAAGAGTAAACCATTTAATTGCTTTATTAAAATCATTTTGTAGATTGCAAATAGTGTTTTCTAAATCTGAAGTGGAAATTGATTAGCATTGTATCATCAGCATACATATATAATTTACTATTGAAATTAATATTAGCCAAGTCATTTATGTATATTCGAAATAGCATAGGACTGAGAATTGATCCTTGTGGAACTCCAAAATTGATCTGAAATTTATCACTATAATTATTTATTATTTTCATAACCATTTCTTTACGTAACAAGTAGCTTTTAAACCATTCAAAAATATTCCCTCTAATACCAAATGAATATAATTTCTGTAGCAAGATGTCAATGTCAATAGAATCAAATGCTTTACTTCAGTCCATACTGCAACACATTTCTTTCCTATATTTAAATTAATATTTATATTTTTTATAAGACCTTCCAAAAGGCTTTGCATTCTCATACCTTTACGAAACCCAAATTGCTGACTTGACTGAAAATTTATTCAAAAAATTTTGCAGGCGATCTCCAACATATTTTCCCATTACCTTATCAAAAAATGTTAATAGAGTGATTGGTCTATAACTATTAACTCTTTTTTTATCCACTTTTATGTACAGGATGAATACTTCCAATTTTCATAGCTGTTGGGATTTGTGAGTTTTCAAAAATCTTATAAAAATCCTTATTACATGCACAAAATTGCATTTACTTTATGTATTTAGGTTTAATATTGTCAAATCAAGGACATGAATTATATTTTAAGTAATCTATAAAATCCTGTCAGACCTCTGTGGCAAGCAGCTGCTTGAGGGGGTATTTATTTTATTTATAATATTGGCAACATTGAAATTACTAACTAGTGGAAAATGCATAGAATTCTTATTTATGTAACATAATTCATAAACCTTATCTAGTATAGTATTCACGCAACAAATTCTGTTTTCATCTCACCAATAGTTGTCACAAAAATCATTACAAAATTATTTAATTTCTTTTGGAGTATTTTCTCTGATCAAGTGTCTTACATAATTTTCATTGATTGACATACTTTTTTATCATCAATAATATCTTTAATTAATTTCCACATTATTATCTTTATTAATTGCTAATTTTGCTTGAATCAGTGAGGAACAAACAGAATTTTCCAGAAAAATATGAGTAGAGTCTATCTGTCGGGGAAAGAATTTCATTTTTGAGCAACATTGTGGAGAGAAATTCAACAAAATTTAAAGTTCTCTTTCAACGATAGATTGAATTTCCTCAACATCAGTGTGATTAGAATTCAATTAGCCCCCAGTGATTTTTTTTTTGATTGAAAGTCAGATGTCATTGAAATCAACAAGTAATTTTTAAAAGGCCTTTTTTTTTGCAGACCATTGTTTTGATCCCTTAGTAGATAACTCTGTGTTATGGGCTTTAGATTCAGAATTTTAGTGGCCTAAGTTATTAATAAAAATTATTAAATATTATAATATATAATAATAGTGGCCTAAGTTATTAATAAAAATTAATAAATATTATAATAAATTATTCATTGGTCAAAGCAAAGAGGAATCTTAGAAAAGCTTATTTTCTGCAAATGAGAGATTTTTTATCAGAAAATTTAAGAAATCTCATTAGAGATTTCTTGAAAAGATGTTTTTTCAGTGGAGTCTGTTTTTGTAGATATTTATTTTTGACATTTCTCTTGAAATTTATTCTGATTTTGGAATGTCTTGATTTTAGTAGAGAGCAAAATTATTGAATAGTTTCAAAATCTTGGTTGCTGACAAGTTGCAAAGTAGCATAGTAAAGATTGGTCTAGGATTGTGTTTAAAAATGTTTTCAAAGTCTCTTCTAAGTTGAAATCTTATGAGTTCAGTCTTTATATTTTATGATAGTTGATTGACTTTTAGAGTGCCCAATGAAATTTCATTTTTTTATATTCTTCCAGGTCTGAAAAGTTTCTCTGTGTTGAATATGCAGGATAGCTTAGTAACACATGTGAAATGTTTTCAATCATATTACAATGCACGCAAAGATTAGCATTGGCTTTTTTCATAAGGAACATTTTGTTGATTGATCTTGCTATGGCCAGTTCGAAGTGTGATAATCTTGATCTGCTAAACTTGTTGGAAAAGGTAGTCAATATGTAAATCCACTAATCTTCTATGGCTTCCCCCTCCCCATGGTTTCTTGATTTAAGAGTTGTAACTTTATATTAAGTTTTTTTGTGTATTTGTTTTTTCAGTTGTGAATTGGGCAAATTAAACTAGTACTTCTGTGATTTCTTTGGTGGTCTTATCAGCTATTTCACTGCCTGTGATTCCAATATGGCTAGGTATCCATTGTAAAGCAATGTCAAGTTTATTTAATTTTGAGAGTTGCTTGTGTGAGAGTAAAATTTTTTCTGTTATATTTCGATTGCATGCTCTAATGCAGATGTGTCCAACCTTTTGACTTCCCTGGGCCACATTGAGTAAAGATGAATTGTTTTGGGCAATGAGTAAAGATGAATTGTTTTTAATGAAATATGTAATGTAGTTAATGTATATGAATAATAATATTTCATTTATTTTCTTGTTTTTTATTATTAAATTAAAAAAAGGGCAACATAAAACTAGGGGGATATCAAAAACTCACTGAAAATAACATAATCATGTTGAAAGCTTATGTCATAAACATGTAAATTTTACAATTTTGTGGGCCGCATTACTAGCTGTCCAGGGCCGCAGGTTGGACATGCCTGTTCTAAAGTGTTCCTTTGAGTAGAGAGAATTGGTGGTTATCTTGGTGTTTTTATTAAAAGCATTACTAATATCTTGGGAGGAATAAGCTCATCAGTTTTGCCTAGATTACTGGAGTTATGTTGAAAATCCATATACAATGGCTGTACTTACAATGACAGCCTTTTTTTTTCTTGAACCACTCATTGGATGGATGATTAAAGAGATAAGATTGTATTAAAGAGATAAGATTGTCCCCAAGCATATGCAAATGACAGTATTTTTGCACTAAGACAGGTATTATCAGTAGAGTGTATGCAAATTTTTTATCTTTCTATTGCTTTGCATGCAATAAAAAATATCACTTTCGAATGTGAGGGTCCTTTTGTATTGTTAATTTTGATGTCAATATTAATTCAGTAAGTGATTTCATCAGTGGTATGTTATACTTTTTTAGAGTATAACATGGGAAATTTTTTTAAGTTTTAAAACTTGAAAGCTATTTCTAGCATTTTTATGTACATATTGGTCATTTTTGATGTGGACGCACTGTATTGTATTTTTCATAGCTCTTACAAGTTTATGATTAAACAGTGTTTTTTAATAAGCTTCTATTTTTGTTTTTAGCACTGGAGAGAAAAATTTCTATGAGGTCCACAAAAGAGGAGCTCATTAAGAAAGGTGTTCTCCTTCCAGATGGGAGTGATAAAGACCAACAGGGAAGTCCCAAACAAAAAGGTTAGAACATAAACATGTCGTAGCAATTATTTAAATTTGTTTTTCAGGATAACAGTCTTAAAATAGCATGCAATAAGCATAAAATTCCTGATATATATTTATATATCCTGTGCATCATGCATCAAAAAGCAATAATAAATATAAACAAATTGATGTGATTCAAACTTTGTTTAGTTTTCAGTCTAGTAGGAAAATCTGATACGTTAAATTATTAATTTAAAGATGAAATACGAAAGAAATATATTTATGAACTGAATATAAATTAGAAATTAACATGGCTCAAAACTGTTAGGGGATAATGCTTATTTATATCAGTGGAAAGCCAAATTTGAAGTTTCATAAGTTTAGCAATGAACTTGTGACAAATTATTACTGGTCTCAGTCATCTCTCTTTAAGTATTCGATTTTTTTAAAAATGAAATTAAGTTAGTGTTTGAAGAGTTATGGCAGCTGAAACATTAGATGGTGTAAGTGAGAAGAATTTATCTCAAATGTTAAAGCACAAATAGTTTGTTTACTAAAATGTAATTTTCCAAGTTTTCCGTGACTATTCAGTGTTTGTCAATTTTAGCAAAACAATTCTTACTGAATGTTACATTCTGTTTTTGACGTGCAAGCTTTCACAACTCTTTAACATATCTTTACTGTTTTTTTTTCCACAAAAAAAATGCAATATTTTTAAATTAGGGAGTTTCAGGTGTGTGTTTGCATTTCATCACATTAGTGGAAAAAAGATGTAGCTGACACTAGTGGTCTTAGAACACTGACATTAGTCTGGAGAGATGGGTTTGAATCCCAAACGTTGGTGAAACTAATTTCTTTCCACAAAACTTTATTTGTTGCAATATTACTTAATTATTTTGAATAGTGTAATATGATAGCCTGGTCAATTCATATAATTTTTTTGAACTGCAAATACACCCATCCTTGATTTACATGGTATATATATATAGGTTCTGGGAAATCACCATGTATGTCGAAACCATACAAATCAAAACCAACAACATGTGGGGTAAGGGGGATATTTTTGAAAAATTCCTTCTTATGAATATTAACATTTGAAAGTTTTGTTTATACATATTTATCTCAAATTTCAGTTCAGCAGTAATAATTCATTAATGTAACATTATTTTGTACTTCATTATTTGCAATGATTCGGATAAGCTTAGATTAATTTCTCATACATTTCTTTATTGGTCATGAAAAATATTTGTTAATGCAGATGTACACTGTTGAATTTAAAGATGAAATTTGAAGGAAATATATTTATGAACTTGAATATAAATTAGAAATTAAGCATTTGTACCAACACTTGTGCTTTATTTTTTAGAATTAGTATTTATATGTGTATTTATTACAGTGTACTTATGAATCAGCTGTATTTTGCCTATATAATAGTCTACAAAATTAAACTTGTAGCTAAAAATTAAATAAAAATAGTCTACAAAATTAAACTTGTAGCTAAAAATTAAATAAAATACTTTTTTTTTACTAGACTGAAAAATTCAATCGAAAAGTTGAATCTTGCTACCATTTTAAAATGAGATTTTCATTAAAATGTGTGAGACAGATTGCATTATAATAGCAAGAATATAATTTCAGCAAAAGAATGTTAATATAACCTGTTACAGATGATAATTTCATTAATATTGGAATTTACTATTATCTGTAGGGCCTGGAGTGGCTCAGTCAGTATAGTGTGTCAGTCTCATAATCTGCAGTTCCCAGGTTTGATTCTTTCCTAGGCCAGCATTGAGATTTATCTCTGCAAAACTCCCTGTCTTCAGTCAGTAGGGGACACTGATGGGCTTTGAAAGGCCATCAGTGTCCCCTACTGACTGAAGTCCATCGGATGAGAATTAAGCCATGCATCTGTGTGGGAGAGCCATACCCTGTGAATGTTGAAGTCCATCGGATGAGAATTAAGCCATGCATCTGTGTGGGAGAGCCATACCCTGTGAATGTTGAAGTCCATCGGATGAGAATTAAGCCATGCATCTGTGTGGGAGAGCCATACCCTGTGAATGTTGAAGAACATGCTGGATGTCCTTGACTGGAGGCTGTCATTTGTCTCCTAACAGCTCTCCAGTGGGTCCTCTTCCCCTTCCCCTAACTTTCTCAGAGCCTTTGGGGTCTTTGTGACCTGATCATTTAGCCCATTGTGTATAAAAAAAAGTGCCACTCGGAGGTAAAACAACCTACTATTATCTGTATATTCTTGAAAATTAATGATATCAACTGGTAACCAATTAGTTGATTTTTGCTTTGGTATGGCAATTTAGTAATCTCCTTTGACACTACACCATTGCTACTTCATAATATGTATTATATCTACATGCATAAAGAAAATTTCAATCCATATCTATAAAACTATAAATAAAAAAATAAAATACCCCCTCAAGCAGCTGCTTGCCACAGAGGTCTGACAGGAGCCTGTCGGTTTATATGCCATAGTAGGAGATCTGAGAGGATGGCAGAACCTCAGCAGAAAAACGTCACACACATCCATGCCTAATCCGGGGCTCGAACCCAGGTCCCTTAGATCAGTAGCCAAGCGTGCTAACCACTCGGCCACGGGACAGCTATAAAACTATAATCTTATAATATGAAACTGGTTGCATGTTCTTTGACTTTGTAAAACAAACTATGTAAATCGAGGGATAGGTGTACTCTGATGGTGACTGTGCATAACATTCTGTTGTGTATGTTTTATATGATACATATTGTTTTAACTGCTATATTTTTAGACATAGCAATTTTAGTGTAACATATAAATTTGAACATGTGCTATTTGATGAATTTTATTAGTTGGCTTTGACGTAGGGGTGCCAAATTTTCTACTGTTTATCTTAAGGTAATTGCAATGTGTCATTTACATTATTTAGTGAAACTGAATTGTTTAATAAATAGTCAGCATTTAACAGTACAGTATTGATTATATTTCATTGTTAGTTACCATTTGTAGCTGTATCTAACTATTTTGATATCACAAGTTTGGCATGGGATGGCAACTAGTTACAATACATTCTTGATTCTACCAACCTAAAATTTTTAGAAAAGCAATTGAAGATAACACTTTAATTCAGAAAGTCAGTTTGCTTTTTTTTAGACTGGGGAAATCCACTTGCCAATGACAATTGAATTTTTTAGTTTGGCCTATTGCTTTTAAAGCTAGGAAGCTTTCTGTGTTGCGTATGTTTACATGAATTATTAATTGTTTAATTATACTACTGCAGCCACCTTTAAAATCAATGATATAATTACCTATTATGTAACCTAAAATAATAGAAATAACCCCTATTATTTTACCTAAAAAGAATTTTTTTTTTTACATTTGATATGAGTAAATGGTATAATTTATTGTTGATAGGTTTTGTAGATATCAACTAATAAATCAGCACTTTAGCGTCGATTTAAAGTTTAGAGGAAAAATTGTATGAGCCGGGTGGGATACGAACCCTCGACCTCCTGATAACCTGTCAGGTGCTCTGGATCACTAAGCTACCTGCTGCCGATCAAGATCTCCTCTAATTAGCGCTATGAACATTTCTTTTCTGAACAGAAAAAAAAAAATTTTAATTGACGCTAAAGTGTTGATTTATTAGTTCATATGGAATACGACGAGTTTATTTCATTATTTGTTATCTGCATACTTGTAATCATATGCTTCCATCTATTGGCAAGTTGAAGGCTGCTTGTGGCTAAACTGCCCAGAATAGCACATATATGACATAAAAGAAATGTTCATAGCGCTAATTAGAGGAGATCTAGATTGGCGGCAGTAGCTCAGTGGTCCAGAGCACCTGACATGTTATCGGGAGGTCGTGGGTACGTATCTCACCCGGCTCAAGACAATTTTTCCTCTAAAAGTTAAATCGACATTAAAGTGCTGATTTATTAGTTGATATGGAATACGTCAAGTTTATTTCATTATTTGTAGATAATTAGGGAAGCGTGAAAAAATCCACCCATCTTCCTCACAGACTTGAACTTGGGATCTCCTGGTTATATACCAGTTGCTCTACCATTTGATCTAAGGCAGGGGCAATTCATACTTGATAAAGAAAGATTATGATGGTTGTGAAGCTTTGCCATGCGATTCCAAATGTTGAGGCTAAGCCCGAGTTAAGAGTCCAGGAGATAGATTGGTAGTTCTTTCACACTTGCCTAATTACTACAAATAAATATCACTGTAATGAATTCTATTTCTTCCTGTTTTGTAGATATTTGCAACATGTTCAGTTATAAAAAATGACCATTGCAATTGACTATTAAAATACTAATCTTCACTACTTGATGCTATAATGCTTGTTTTACTTTCTCATAATAAAAGTTCAGTCGGTAATTAAACAAGTTGGCCCATTTTTAATTGTTTTAAGACTATATCTTGTAGTTGAGTAGTAATTTATTTCATTTTCTGTTTTTATGCATTTACCATTATCGAAATAGTTAAGATATCCGTTAATGTTATTTAAAACAAAAAAATGCACCAACTACTTAAGAGTAAAAAAAAAGTTTTCGGATTTCATTAATGAAAACCAAGTATCCTGTTATTTTAGATTCCAGCAATCACAACCACATTCCCCAAGCCAATGGCTGTGTGTCAACGGGAGATGAGGTACCAGAAACAAATAAAGTAACCTCCTCAACATCATCATCTGGTGTCTTCTACAACTCTATAGTTGTGACTAGTTCACCAAATGTGTCCACTGTTCTCACTGCATCTTCCCAGGCTAATGGCCTCTGTAAGTGTTTTCAAATTACTGTAATTAACAAAGTTTATGTAGTACAGAAATAATTATCCTAGTAGGATGTGGGGGAAAAGAAGCAATTAGAATTTTAGATGGTTTATCTTAGAGTGTCTGTTTTCTAAAGCAGTGGTTCTCAATATTATTTGCCTCATCCTGTCAATTACTTGAATATATTTCTACATCCCAGCAGTAACTCCACTACTCTTTAAACCTTCCCCTCCCCCTCCTCCAATTCAGCATTTCTTAAGAGTCAGTGCATTGTTTTACTAAGCATTGAACACTTGAATAATATAAAACACTTTTACAATCAAGTGATTTTTATGAAAAAATATTTTATGACATCATCATTGTGGAAATTTATGACATACATTGAAGCTTGAGATTATTTTTCAAAGTGAAATTGCGTGTTATCAACAAGCTGCCGACTAGCTGTTGAGCCATCTGTCAAATGGGACATTAAGCGGTGGCTCCATGTGCAGGAGAATCATACCCTGTGCACATTAAAGGAGGCTAACCTGTCTCCCAACAGCTGTTGCAGTAGGTCCCTCCCACAACCTTCTCTGAGCCTTCAGGGTCCTTGTGACCTGGCCATTTAGCCCATTGTATGCAAAAAAAAAGTGCTGCTCAGAGGTAATACATGAACCAACCAGCTGTTGAGAAACTGTTTAGAGCACTGAAATGTGATTTAGTGAAATGTGAAGCAGTAATAAAAAGGTAATGCCAATGTGAAAAAAATGTGTATCAATGAACAGTTCTTGCTGCAGAAATGGTGAATGAAGCAATGGAACATAATTAGTGTAATTCCTTGAAACATCTCTCACAACAGCTAAATAAGATGTTTAAAATTAGTACATCATGGCAACAATGAAATGATTAATACTTGAAGTTAGCCACAAAAATTTTGATTGACACTTTTTTCTAATCCATAAAATCATGGGGTGTCTGGAAAAATATTGCATTTCTGATACAGAAATATGCTTACTCAGAACATTGTAACAAGCAAGGCTTATATTTCAAAGTATGTACCATTGCGTTCAAGAGTACCATCTTTTCTTTTTTGTACCCATCTTTCCCCAAAGTGTTCAATCCCGGCATTGTACCACGACTTCATATCCTTGAGGTGAAGGGCTGGGGTAGCATGTCTGGCTGTCAGTTGGGTTGTTTTTCCTCTGAGCGGCACTTTTTTGCACACTATGGGCTAAATGGCCAGGTCACATGGACCCTGAAGGCTCGGAGAAGGTTGAAGGAGAGGATCCACTGGAACAGCTGTTGGGAGACACATAGCCTCCCGTCAAAGCCATCCAGCGTGTTTAATGTGCACAGGGTATGGCTCTCCCTTACACGGGGCCACAACTTAACGTCCCATCTGAAGGACGGCGGACTTTCCAAGCCCATCGGTGTCCCCTTCTCGTAGCCTTGGGGAAGGGGTTGTGACCTGACCATTTAGCCCATTGTGTGCAAAAAGTGCTGCTCAGAGGTTAACCTGCAATAGAGTCAAAGAACTCAACACACTTTCAACCTTGCTTGAATCAGCAAAGTGCTTACCACAGAGAAAAATATGCCATCACCTGAAGCAGGTGATAGACTAATGGGGTGAGGTCAGGCTATATGCTGGGTGTGGCAGGAGTTGAATTTCATCAAGTTCATGAAGCTTTACCTGGGTCTGAATGACAGTATGTGGCTTGGCATTGTTACATTAAACAATGTCCTGTTACAATAAACAACTTGATAGTGGAGAGATACTCAGTAAGATCTTAATAATTTCATTTATTGACTTTAAAGTGAACAGGTAACTGTGGACATTATTTATTGATCGAAAGATCTTGTTGTGTAAAGTGTGTAGTATTAAATGCTGTATCGCCTTACACTGAAATGCTAAAAGAGAAACAGAAAAGCATAAAGCAATCAACTTTAAATAATTTTCTGAAGACCTCCAATCGTTAACTTGTCACATATTCTTTTGAAACTTTCAAATTTTATGGAAGTTGAATCTTATTTTGAATGCAAATATAAAAGTGAACTGATTAAATAATAAATTGCATAATTTTTGAATAAAGAAATATGTGTAATTATTCAATTTAACAGCCTTTTATTTTCAGATTTTAAAAATTAACATCTTATATGTGGAAAAATTTTCCTTTGTAATACTATATAGCAGTGGTTCTCAACCTTTAATGTATGTGTAACTGGCGTACCCTTATATAGATAGATAAAACTATAGTTATAGTATAATAATGCCAACTTAGCAACTTTGTTACTAAATCTAGCGACTTTTGAGCCTTCATGGCGTACACCAAAAAATTTTACCGCATACCCCATGTTGAGAACCCCTGCTATATAGTGTACATGAGGCCTCATTTGATGTTTTAGGAGCGGGAGTGGCTCAGTCGGTAGCGCGCCAGGCTCGTAATCTGTAGTTCCCAGGTTCGAGTCCCAGCTGGGTCAGCGTTGAGATTTATCTCCGCAAAAATTCCCCGCCCTGCCCACGGTCAGTAGGGGGACACTGATGGGCTTGGAAAGGCCGCCGTCCGTCGGATGGGACGTTAAGCCGTGGCCCCGTGTGCGGGAGAGCCATACCCTGTGCACGTTAAAAAACACGCTGGATGGCCTTGACGAGAGGCTACCATCTGTCTCCCAACAGCTGTTCCAGTGGGTCCCCTCCCCCAACCTTCTCTGAGGCTTCGGGGTCCATGTGACCTGGCCATTTAGCCCATGGTGTGCAAAAAAGTGCCGCTCAGAGGTAAAACAACCCAACACAACTTTGATGTTTTATTTAATGCTCAAAGGGGGCGGGGGTGGCTCAGTCGGTAGCGCACCAGGCTCGTAATCTGTAGTTCCCAGGTTCGAGTCCCAGCTTGGTCAGCATTGAGATTTATCTCCGCAGAATTCCCCGCCCTGCCCACGGTCAGTAGGGGACACCGACGGGCTTGGAAAGTCCGCCGTCCGTCGGATGGGACGTTAAGCCGTGGACCCGTGTGTGGGAGAGCCATACCCTGTGCACGTTAAAGAACACGCTGGATGGCCTTGACGGGAGGCTACCATCTGTCTCCCAACAGCTGTTCCAGTGGGTCCCCTGCCCCAACCTTCTCTGAGCCTTCGGGGTTCATGTAACCTGGCCATTTAGCCCATGGTGTGCAAAAAAGTGCTGCTCAGAGGTAAAACAACCCAAATTAATGCTCAAATTTCAGGAACACATTCTAGCAATGTATGCCTATATGTGCATATTTGTCATTCAAATTTAATTACCTTTGATAACGACCCGAAGATAAATAATTTCACATACTAAAGTCGCTTGAGTCATGTTGAATTTCAATGAGCTCCATTAGCAAAATTTAATTTGCTCTTCCATTGTTGAAAATAAATACAACAATGCGCCATGGCACAGGTGACAGGGAAAATGCAACATCGACATTAAGCTATGGTTCTGTGTGCAAGAAGAGTGGTAACATGTACACATAAAAGAGCACACTAGATGGCTTTGATAGGAGGCTTGCCTCTTAACAGCTGTCCAGTGTGTCCTCATTTCCTACCCAACTAGGGGTGGTCAGTAGTGTGCCAAGCTCATAATCTTCAGTTACCAGGTTCCAGTCCCAGTTGGGCCAGCATTGAGATATATCTCCACAACTCCCCACCCTACTTTTGGTCAGTAGGAGACAGTGATGGACTTGGAAAGGGTGACATCCATCAGATGGGACATTAAGCTGTGGCCCTGTGTGGGAGAGCCATACCCTGGGCATGTTGAAAAAAACATGCTGGATGGCCTTGATGAGAGGCTGCCATCTATCTCCTAACAGTTGTTCAGTGGGTCCCCTCCCTCCAATCTTCTCTGAGCCCTCAGGGTCTTTGTGACCTAGCCATGTAGCCCATTGTGTGCAAAAAAGTGCTGCTCAGAGGTAAAACAACCCAAAATTATATCCCAACACTGAGCATTGGGTGCCCTTGTGGCTTGACTATTTAGCCCATTGTATGCCCATTACTGCTGTTCAGAGGTATTGAACTTTTTTTCTGTGTCCTGCTTACACATCTGAATATGCCCTTGGTAAGAAAGGACACTATTAAGTTTTGAAAGGCCTATTTGTTGGAGTGGACATTAAGCTATGGACCTTATGCACAAGAGCAGTGCCCTGTGCATGTTAAAAACGTACTGGAGGTGCTTAGAAGAAGTCTTCCAACTTGCCATATTACACCTGCCATAATAACTGTCAGACTTCCTTCTCCCAGTACTCGAGCTTTGGAGTCTGTGAGGTCTCCTTTTTGTATGCTATGTAGTCTAAGCTCTAGTATATATGTATAGAAATATTTTTCCTATAAATATATTTCCAGTAGCCATTTTATTAGGAATAGATCGATATCAGTAAGGAGTCAATTCAGAGTTCGAGTTTCTTGCTGAAAAATAAGGCTGAAAATAAAGATTGTGATAAAATCTATCCAAATTATAATTTTCAATAATATTCACACAATATTTAAAGAATAATGGAAACAAGAATATTTAATGGCACTTAAATAATTGAATGTAAATAGCATCTGAAAAGTTTATTCAAGCAAGTTAAAATTAAAACAATAACTCTATTATATTGAATTTTACTGAAAAGTGTAGCATAAGTTTAGTAATATATATATTAAGTCTTGGTAAGTTTTGCCAGTTTCAAATGATTTGGTGAGAAAAACTGCTTGCCTGATGACGAAATGTATAGCAATGCCTAGTCGCAAACATCTGGTATAGACAACTGGCTCAACGCACTAATGGGTGCATGAAGTTTAGAACCCAGTGACAACCAGTGACTCATACCACAAAGGCAGCAAAGAGCTGATTAACACCACCACCACACACTGATCAGTCAATGCATTAAAACCACCTCTGCTTTATGCAAAGAAGCTTGTATGCAGCCAATCAGTGTCACATGCTAAGGTCGTGAATGATATATATAATACTTGGGTCAGAGCTCTCTCAGGCAGTATTTCGTTTCATCTCAACATGGGAAAAGCAAAACATTTATCTGATTATGACTAAGGTCAGGTTGTTATGGCAAGATGCCTTGGTAAGAGCATCTCCGAAACAGTGATACTGGTAGGCTGCTCACGCTATGCAGTAGTTAGTACCTATCAAAGATGGTCTGAAACAGGTGACACTTCGAACCGTCAACAAGGCATGGGCCAGCCACGCTTCATTGATGACAGAGGTCAGACAGGCTATCTTTTCCGCAGCAACAGGAGGGCTACTATGGCTGACATTACCCATAATTTAAATTGTGGTAAATGGTCCAACACACAGTTCATTGTAAGCTCTTGAATATGGGTCTCCGCTGCTGCAGACCCATTTGTGTGCCTATGCTCACACCGTTCACCATCGTCAATGCTTGCAGTGGACACGTGATCATTGACATTGGACCATAGAAGATTGGAAGAGGGTCACATCGTAAGATGAATCCCGATTTTTGTTACACCATGTGGCCAGACAAGCTCATGTGCAATGTTTTCATTGCACATGAGCAACATATGTGTGATACCAGGAAGTGCAATGGTCTGGGCAATATTTTCTTGAGGAACACTTAAACCAATTATCCCTGTAGAGCAAACTCTGACAGCTGTCGCCTACCTGAACATTTGTGGCTGACCAAGTACATCTCTTTATGGCGACTATATTCCCTGGCAGAGATGACATCTGTCACACTGCGAAGAAGGTTCAAGAATGGTTCCTAGAACATGATGAGGAATTCCATTTATTGCCATGGCCCCCAAATTTGCCGAACATGAATCTTATTGAGCATATGTGGTTTGAGTTGGAGAAATGGGTATGAGCAGCATCACCCCAACCACGTAATTTATGGGAACTTGCAGGATCTTCTGTTGCCTTCATGGTACCAAATATCAAGCGACACCTGCCAACATCTCATTGAATCTATGCCTCATTGGGTGAGAGCTCTTTTGGCAGTGAGAGGAGGACCTACATTATATTAGGTAGGTGGTTTTAATGTTTTGGCTGATTGGTGTATGTAAGAACTCTTTCACCAAGCAAGAAGCAACAACACCAGACTTTTGGGAACACCAGCTCCCGAGAAGAACAGCACGCAATCTAGACATCATCCTTGTGACAACCAATGAATCTATCTCTAGAAGAACAAAGCCAATGCAAGTATGACTATTTAACCTAAAATTCACTGCACTGATCTATGACTATCAATTACTTTCTTAGTGTTAATGAGCAGTTTGTTTTTTGAGATTTCATTAGTTTGATTTGATTGAGATCTTTATCTTCAGTTAGCTTATTTGCATTAAGAAGAGAGTTGAATGATTTGTTACTCAATAAACTGATTGTCCTCATTTATTATGAAGAATAAAAAATCTAAGAACAATACTAAACACTTAATCTGACTTTCATAGACATAAAATGGACCTGTTCCAAAAAAAAAATGCTGCTACCTAGAGAGTGCACTTTAAAGGTAATTGCTTTTCATTTCGATATACTCTAATGGGTACTGTGTTCGAAGCGTTTTGTCTTCAATGCATTTAATGCAATGGTTTCTAAACTGTAGATTCAGCTCTGATATATATGTGCATAACATGAATAATGGCAAACTTAGCTTTTAAATTCAAGGTGATAGGACATAACAAAAGTATGGAAACCAATGGTATAATGGTAAGAGAAGAAAGTTTTTGAGAAAATCTGGAATAATTATCATACTGTATCTGTCATTTTTAGCCTCACCTGTGATACACAGTGTTTCATTGCTGAACCTTCCAGACATTGAGGAGGTGCCATTACCAGATGGGGAGATCACTTTATCAGTCCTTCCAGATCCACCTATTTCTGTAAATGACATAGGGCCCATCCCACCGCCACCAATGTTTTCCAACCCATCACCATTTATGGGGACAAGATTTTTTTCTCAGTCAGGTAAGCATTTAATATAGCTTTCTCTGTAACAAATCAGTTCAATGTTTATTTGACAGAGAATGTTTTTAAATGTTTATGTGAGCTATGTGTATAGTTCCACTTAAAACCTATTGGTAAATTCTGTATTTCCAAAAAATATTGTAACATTTCCAAATATTAAGATCTTAACTACCGCATACTCAGGATTTCCAGTGCTAGGCAATAATTAACTTCCAAAAAATTAGGGTTCTTTTGTTCTGGAATAAAAGTGGCAAAATTTCAGTTAAACTCACAAACTTGCCCTATATAAAGTACAGCTCTCTGCTCAAAAGAAAATTAAAATTGAAGTCGAACTCAATATTAATAAAATATTTATTATATTTTTTTAACTTGCCCAAATACACACAGGTCAAATTACAAAATGAACAAGCTCCATACTTCACAAAAAGTCTACTCCTCTACAACTAATAACTTCTACACCTCTCTTCAACTAACTGGGGATGGGAATGGCTCAGCCATTAGTGTGCCAGGCTCATAATCCACAGTTCCCTGGTTCAAGTCCAGCCTGGGTCAATGTTGAAATTTATCTCAGTAGGGTACACTGATGGACTTGGAAAGGTCATCCGTCGGATGGAACATTAGCTGTGGCCCCACGTGCAGGAGAGCCATAAGCTATGCATATTAAAGATCATTCTGGGTGACTGATTGGAGGCTACCATCTCTCCCAAACCTCCGAACCTTCAGTCTCTGTGACCTGGCCATTTAGCCCATTGTGTGCAAAAAAAAAAATGCTGCTGAAAGGTAAAACAACAGAACACAACCCTCAATTACCTCCACAACCCAAACAGCTCAATCATAACTAAACTTCTAACTTTACACTGGCTTAAAGCAAATACTGGTATGCGTCTGCAAACATATCTGTGAGCCACATTTGTATAAATAATCATGTATCGGTGATGATGTAAGTGTTTGTGACCTTGACACCATGGTTTAGTGGCCGTCAATTAAAGTGAATTGCTGATCATAACTTGAGCTAATGGAAAAGGGAATCGATGATGGTTCAAACAAGAAAAGTAATAATTATAACAAATAAATTAACTGGTTAAGGAATGTAAAAGTGAATGGTGAACCATCACAATATGTAATGACCATTTGTGTTAATATTTCATTTTGAGATGTTAATGTTACTGAATTCTCTTGACATAGCAGTGGAGGTTGACTCAGTCAATAGCATGCCAGGCTCATAATCTTCAGTTTCAATAGCATGCCAGGCTCATAATCTTTCAGTTTGAGTACCACCTGGGCCAGTGTTGAGATTCATCTCTGGTAAACCTGCATCCTCCCCTCTGTCAGAAAGGGGACCTGATAGATTTAAAAAGTCCGCTATCTATCGCAGTGGTTCTCAACCTTTTATGCTTCATGTACCCCCTGGAAATGTGTATGTAACTGGTGTACCCCTTGTATTGATAGATAAAACTATAGTTATAGTATAACATTGGGAATAAAATAAAACATATACATACACACATTAAATTTTGTATTCGTAAATTTCATATATCGATAAACACATAAAATGACATAAACAATTTAACAAATCTTATAAAATTATAAACATTTTACTGGGCAATCGATTTTTGAGCTCTCACAGTGTACGCCCAAAAATTTAACTGCATACCCCACGTTGAGAACCCCTAATCTGTTGGATGGAATGTAAAGCTTTCGCCGCATGTGTAAGAGAGCCATATCCCGTGCACATTAAAGAAAACTGGATGGCCTTTATGGGAGTCTTACCATCTGTCTCCTAACAATTGTCCAGTGAATTCCCTTCAACCTTCTTGGAGCCCTTGGGATCCTTGTGACTTGGCCATTTAGGCCATTATGGGCAAAAAATGCCACTTAGAAGTAAAACAATCCCAACCATATGAGCTGTTAGATTCAGATTAACTTTTAGTCCAGTTGGTTAAATTTTTTTCCTCATAAAATTGGTAATAAATTGTGGGCTTTCTTATTTGATATTACCCCTAATAAGTGCAATTGTTTTTTTTTTTCAATCACATGAAATGATGGAAGCTGTTAGTTGAATTTTATTGCATTTAGTGGTGACAGTCAGCATCAGTTAGTAAATAGCAGCCATTATGTGAGTATTTTATTAGTGATTCTGGTATAGTGTAACTTTTAATTTGGTAAAGAGGCATCAAAATTTAAAATGTTTATAATAGGTTATTTAAAATATCAAAATAAATAGGCATGATTTAACATAAATGCCATAACTTTTAAAGTAGTAATAAAATGTTAAATGCAAATTTATAAAATAATAGAATTAACAAAGTAAATAACACAGAATACCTGGTGACACTGCTGTTATATTTTGCCTGTATTAATAGTTGTTTTCTCTTTCAATAGCTGCAGCATACAAAACACCTTGGTAGGTATTTTTATCAAATGTAATCTTGCATTTGCATGCTGACCAATACTACAATTTTATTTAACAATATATCACTAAAAGTCACAAGAATGCACTAGTAGAGCATGCATTCTTGTAACTTTTCTTGTTCTTTAGTAATGCATAATTGAAGGCCAAACATGTAAAAGTTTTATATTTTTATTTTGCTTCTGTTTATTTATAGCATTGTAAGGCACTGTGAACTATGGAAAGTCTTTGTGACTTCCCTTCTCTCCAATAAGATATTGTAATAAAAAATATATTTTAAATAATCCTGAAGGGAAATAGAGCTTCCTGTCACTTTTTACTGTTGCACAATGCTTATTAGGTATTAAATTGCTCAAATGTAAGGCGTAATAAAAACTAATGGAATACAACAAATATTGGCAGCTTATGATATCACAAATCAGTTCATTGGTGACGACTAGGTACAGTATATTAGTGATATATTGTTAAATAAAATTGTAGTATTGGTCAGCATGCAAATGTAAGATTACGTTTGATAAAAATACCTACCAAGGTATTTTGTATGCTGCAGCAAATTTGTATAGAATGTCATGATCCATTATAAGTTTTTGCATGATAAGAAAGATATTGGGAAGGAGATAAAGATTTGAACATTGTTCTAATTGCAACAAGTTTAGAGAGTTAATCAAAAAGTTTAAGTTTTTACAGGAGTTACCCACAGATTCCTAATAACACGGCAGGGTATTAAGTGACCATGAGTTACATGTATCATTACATATCAGTTGGAAAGGGAATTTTAGTGTAACTTTGCCACAACTGTGAAGTTTACTTCTCTTTAAATACTGACATGATATTCTTGTTTTATAACAGCTGTTTGAACATTTACACAACCAGTGTGTGAACTTTTGAACCTACTATCGTACATATTCAATATTTTTGAGCTTGTGTTAAACCTGTCTCCCATACTGTGTACACCATACAACAGTATCAAAAGTATCTGGACACTTGCTCATTCACAATCTCCCAGTAATAGGAAAGTATTAATATCATGTTGGTCCACCCTTTGCTGCTATTACAGCCTCCACTCTGTGGGGAGGGCTTTCCAGTAGATTTTAGTACATTGCTGCAGGAATTGCCTGCCATTTAGTGAGGCCGGCCACTGATATTGGGTGATTTGGTTTGGCTTTCAGTCGGCATTTCAATTCATCCCAAAGGTGTTCCATGGGGTTTAGAACAGGGCTCTGTGCAGGCCAATCAAGTTCTTCCACTCCCATCTCATCAAACCATTCTTGCACAGCCCTTGCTTTATTGACAGAGGCATTGTTATGTTGGTGCAGGAAACGGTTTTCACTGAACCTTTGCGTTAAAGTTTGAAGCAGAGGATTGTTGAGAATGTCTTTATAGGCTGCACAATTCAGAGTTCCGTTCACTGAAACTAGAGGACCCAGCCTGAATCATGAAAACAGCCCCAGAGCATGACGACTCCACCAAACTTCACAGTTGGCACAACATAGGCAGGTAGTGTTCAGCTGGCATCTTCCACACACAGACTCATCCATTGGACTGCCAGATGGGGATGCATGATTCGTCATTCCAAAAAATGGGATCCACTGGTGCCGTGCTTTACACCACTCCAACCAATGCTTGCTATTGATCTTGTTGATGTTAGGCTTGTGTGCAGCTGCTTGGCCATGGAAACCAATCTTCTGCAGCTCGCGATGAACTGTTATGGTTCTGGTGTTGCTTCCAGAGACATTTTGGAACTCGGTGGTGAGTTGCAACTGAGAACAGGCAATTTTTGTTACACCACCCGCTTCAGCATCATTGCTGAAGCAGCTGTCCTGCTCTGTCATTTTACATGGCCTACTGGGTCGTGATTGTGCTGTTGTTGCTCCTAGGTGTTTCCACTTCACAATAAAATCACTTTCAGTTGATCAGGGCAGTTGCAGCAGGGCTGAAATGTACCAAACTGACTTGTTACTAAGGTGGTACCCTATGACTGCCACTTTGAAAGTCACTGAGCTCTACTGTATGGCCCATTCTCCTGTTCATGCATGTCTATGAGGTTTGCCAAGCCTCATGCATACTTTTATACCTGTTTGAGGCATGGCTGTGGCATATATGGGTGAATCTATTACTCAGAAGGCGTGTCCAGATACTCTTTATCAGATATGTACATGCAGTATTCTGTGTATCCCATACCTTATACCATATATATATATCCATACTTTGTTATGTAGAGTATGTATACATAACTGTATAATAAAATTTAAATGATTTGACAAAACACTTTGTTCTGAAGGGGTGGGACAGTATTGGAAATTTTCTATTCTATATTTATCCACAAATTGTGACTTTTGAATCTTTCCAACCTTGTCAATCATGGTGCCATCTATGAATGGAAAAGGCAAATCTCCAATATTACTCAATGTATATGTAAATAAGGACATCATCATGCTAAAGTATTATTAATATAAATATCAATCTTAAATACACAGATTACCTGTTAACATAGAATTCAAGAAATACTTCTGTATCAACACCTAATCTGTATATTTACTGTTGATTGATTCTTGCATTAATAACACTTTAGTGTGAATGATTTCTCCATTTACATCTATATTGAGCAATATTGGAAAGTTGCCTTTTTGTGTTCATAGATGGCTCCCATGAGTAACAAAGTTGGGAAGATTTGAAAGTCACAATTAGTGATAAATGAAGGAGCTGGTGATAGTTTTGTGGTTAGAACACCTGGAAAGTAAATGAAAGGCATGGGTTCAAGTTCTGCTCATCACCAAGATTTATTTCCAAAAATATTTCTTGAATTCTGTGTCTGTAGATAATCTGTGTATTTAGTATTGAATGATCCCAAGTATAAGGGAGCTATTCAAGGGGCATTCAAAAAATTCATGACATGCATCTGCAGAACAGAAACCACTTACCTCAACAAAACTGAAACCTTTTACTATGGTTCAAAGTACTCCCCTTCAGCATCTATGCAAAGTTGCAGATGTTTACCCTAGTTCTGGAATGCTTGGTAGTACTCCTGTTGGGGAATACTCTGTAACTCTGGATGAATGCATTTTGCAAGATCTTGTGCCCTTGAAAAAGGCTTTCTAACAAGTTCCTCTTTAATTTTTGGAAGCAACCAAAAATCAAATGGCGCAAGATCAGTTGAATATGCTGGATGGGGTGGCTGTTTGATTTTTTTCCTGCTCCACATAGGCCATAATTTGTTGTGTTTTGTGAGCACTAGCATGTGTCAAGAACTTTTTGAACACCCTCAGTAATTCAGATACTGTAAATAATATTTAAGAAATATAATTACCCATTGCTTGCCATAGAGATCTGACAGAAGCCTGTCAGTTTATATGCCATAAATAAGGTCTGTGAGGAAGGCAAGACCTCAGTAGAAAAACAATACAAACATCCTTGCCTTATCTAGGAATATAGATTAAATGAAAACTATAGAGCCTTAAACCTTTCGATGGCAATTTAAAATTAACCTTTGTGTGTACCAGTAACAAAGCATGTAATGCATCTTTGGAAGCAGTTGAGACAGACTGCATAGTTGACTCATTAACTGTTCTCTTAGATCATTGATTGGTTGAACTAGCAATCTCGCTTGTCAGTGAGTAATCTATTAAATCATTGTAGTTGACTAGTGATTGATGCTCAGTTGATCAAAGATCTATGAGAAATGTTGCATCAAATGCTGTCTCATTTTCTTGATTGCATCTGAACTTGCATTATAATGCTTCACTACTTTTGTCGGTGAGTTGGGTACATTGTCACAAAGTTGGGTTGGGTTGTTTTACCTCTGAGCGGCACTTTTTTGCACACCATGGGCTAAATGGCCAGGTCACATGGACCCCGAAGGCTCAGAGAAGGTTGTGGGAGGGGACCCACTGGAACAGCTGTTGGGAGACGGATGGTAGCCTCCCGTCAAGGCCATCCAGCGTGTTTTTTAATGTGCACAGGGTATGGCTCTCCCGCACACGGGGCCACGACTTAACGTCCCATCCGACGGACGGCAGCCTTTCCAAGCCAATCGGTGTCCCCTACTGACCGTGGGTAGGGCGGGGAATTTTGCAGAGATAAATCTCAACGCTGACCCAGCTGGGACTCGAACGTGAGAACTACAGATTACGAGCCTGGTGCGCTACCGACTGAGCCACCCCTGCCCCTTGTCACAAAGTAATGCCTCCAAAGTTTTTAAAACAAATTCTTTGATATACATTTCCAATTTTACACAGAGGAGCTTTGACACATTTACAATGTTTCCCTGTATTCATCTCTTTCAATACACTTGATAATGATAATGTAGCCTAAGCACTCTCTTTCGTGCAACCATTTCTTTGCAGCTGTCTTCACGTTTTTGTCATTTGCAAAGGAAGAACCCACACAGTGTGTTCTTCAAAGGGTCGAATAGAAGAAAGTCTGATGGTTGATTGTATGGGAGATCAGGCATTACGATTATCTCAACTTCACGATTTCTGCTTGTGGTTTATGTGTGATCTTCAATTATTGTGTTAGAGGAGGTCTTCAATACACATACTGATCAGTAATAAATTATCACAGGAAAAGTCCTGTAGACAAGAAGTAATGAGTTGAAAAAAATTGTTTGTCCTGACTGGGATTCAAATCCATATCTCCCAAAAGCATGCTTGGCATATTATGTGGTTAAGATGCCAGCATGTTTCTGGGAGACCTGGGTTCGAATCCCAGTCAGGACAACCAATTGTCTTCACTCATTATTTCAAGTACACATAATGAGGCAAATCTTGTGAATACATGACTTTTTCCCATTGATAGTTGGGCCTTGAATTTTTCTCTTTGTCAGTGACTATTTCAGTCTGAGGATGGTGCACCTACATTACTCACCGTTCAATACAGCCAAAATATTTCTCCATTCTCAAAACATTGAAGATCCTCACCATTCAATACAGCCAAAATATTTCTCCATTCTCAAAACATTGAAGATCAGATGTCTTTTTTTTTAAAGATAAGAATCAACATTTGTAGCACCCTTTGTGGACACAATTTTGCATAACCAAGCTTATGTTTGCGCAGCACTTTCACTGATTCTAAGATGAGCAAGCAATTAATGAGTGGTGATTCATTGATTTTTGATGAGCTCATCAATTTTTTGTTATACTTGTTGTCACACTTGGCTTTCTCAGGCTGCGCTGCACAAGGTTTATTGTTCAGATTTATATCGCCTTCCCTAATGCACTTTATCCAGTGCCTCACTGTACTTATATTGACACCTACATTTTTAAGAAAATTTTTAAGTGACTGAATCCCTATTGGAATAACATCTTCCACAGAAAGAAATTCATCAATGTCATCAACCATTTTAAATTGCTGTATCTGTGCTTGTATTCCAGGATATGTGTGCACAGCTTTCAGTACTTTGGCAGTAAGTTCAAAACTAACACTCCTTTAATATCAATATTATGTATAAACTACTAAATCAGGAAAAAGAAATTAGAGGCATTACTTTTGGAGCAATTGTTGTAGATAATGTTTTAATTCTTTAAAAATTAATTTTTACACTTCTGAAAATGCTAAAATTTGTTTTACTGCAGGTTATCGAAATGAAGAAGTGGAAGATGATGCAGTACGTGACCCCAGTTCGTGTATCATGTACATTCCACAGAGAGATCCAACTATTAACACCTCCACTGTAGAGGAAATCCCAGCCAAAGAACCTCATCTAACTGCAATGCCTAAGAAAAGTGCCCTGAAGAAAAAAGGTGGCATTACGATATTGTCTCCTCTGACATCTAATTCTCCTACCTCCATGAACTCACCAAAACTCTCCAATGATAGCAGGTATAAAAAGTATTGTTTAAAAGCATAACTATTGTAAAATTCGTAATAATTAAGCCATTGTTTTGTAATGAATATGCTTTAAAAAATGGTAAATCCAATATTATTTCACTGCAAACCAAATTAAAGGCTTTATAGTTTACAAAGAAAGCAAACTAATATTAAAATATAATTTTGTTCAATTAAAAATGTCAACCTTGAAATCTGCCTTTTGACATTGGATTGGTATTAAATTTACAGTGCTAAAATTAGTAGGGCTTCAAAAATTTAGTATTTATAAAGTTTTAGTATTTTTGCTATGGAATTTAAATCAACATCCAGGGAATAGAACTGTGATTTTAAAAGGTGCTCCAATTTTTAAGAAAATAATATGAGGAGTGAAACTGACTAACAGCACTCCAGTTTCCATTTTCCTTGGATATAGGAGGCAGGTATATGAACAGTTTTGCCATGTGATCTACTTGATAATTTTGTCTAATATATGTGATAGCTAATTTTAATAATTTTTTCAAATAATGTTTCACTGTATCAGTATTTTTTTTATTAATTGCAACACGTATGTTTTACTTATGTATTTACCAACTTCTTTTTTACATGTATAATTGACAGAATGAATTTAAATTCAAATAATGTAAGAAATCTGCTAATCTTACATACACTATACAAAGGGTTGGGAACTAGTGGCTCTTACACTCTAAAATACAGCTCTTGACACAGGCATTCAGTCTCTTGATGCTTTTTAGTTCAACATTAAAATGTTAAAAAAAAAAGATTGGTGCTCGTTTTTAATGAAAACCAATTAAGAAAGCAGTTGATAAATAATAGTTTGAAAACACCAATGCACTTCAAATGCTCAAAATACACTCCAAATTGAGTCTTTTCAAAGTTATTAGAGAAGACTGTTATGGTTTTATTTTTCTTAATAATTTTGTTTTATATATATATATTGTAATGGTTGCTGATCCAATAAAGATAATAATTTGCAGCTCTCAGAATTTGTTAATTTGCATTTTTTTTATTGCTCTTTGGCTCTTGATCCAGTAAAGGTTTCTGACCCCTGTACTGTAGTCATTAAAAAACATGGAATTTCCAGAGGTTAGTTAGGATGAAACAGATGTAAAAGTGCTTAAAATAGGACTGCATTAAAACTTAAGTTTTTTGCCCAGTTCAAGCAGATAAGAATGTTTATGCTTAGAGGAAGTTGTAGAGGTAGTACTGAAGTCTTTCTCAGTGGTAGCTGTTGATAAGCATATAATATGGATATAAGACTTCATAGCTATAATATCACACCATTTAAAGTTGGGGGAAAGAAAAAAACTGGCAATATCGCTTGCAGCACTTCAATATTTAAATGTAACGATATGTAGGACTTCAGTGAATGTTTACAAATTCAGTTGAAGAGTTGGTAAAGTTCACAGTCTGGGTCAGCTGCAGGATATTTTATGACATGGATAGGAGTTGCAGTTCAATGTGATGCACATCATTGGGGTAATAAGACTTTTTTTACACTTGATTAACAATATAAACATAACAACCACTTAATCACATGGCAGATGTCATACCCACTGAATCACATGGCAGATGTCCATGGTGTTTCATGCCCTATGTCTACCATCATAACTAACCTGAAAATCATGTTTTTAATGAGCATTGTTTATAGAAATTAGTTATTCTGAAAGATAAAAATTTGATTTTACTAAATAAAAACATTACTTCTTGCTGTATTAGTGAAACTGTCTAAAATGGTCATCTGCCATTAATTAATTGAGGAAATGTGGCTGGCAAACATTGGTTTTGTAACAGGTTTTGAAACTGGGTTATGTAGATGTAAACAAAACATGATTTTTTTTGTTGTATATAGCAAGAAAACCAATGAAATTGCAAGGATAAAACTGTTGTAATAAAAAAAATGCATTTTTTATACTCTCAAAGGCCTCTGGAATACAAATAGTTCCAATGATAATATATAAATGATATAATAAAATAACCAAGGTAAAACCGTTTTTTGATTCTATTCACCCAATATTTTAAATGTTATGGAAACTTCGAGTATTTAACAGTGATGTTGACATTTTAAAAAGATATTTCAAAATTGAAAACAAATAACTAATACTACTATATCAAATTGTTAAGTGCATGCATAGAAGTTATTGTAATGATTTTTTTTTTTTCAATTTTGAAGGAAATATTTTAGGACATGCCACTGCTATTTAACTATTCCGACTTCCATAACTTTGTAAATAGTGATTAAATCATGTTAAAAAACAAGATATGGTAACTCCTTGTGTGGATATTTAAATGCCATTTTCTGCTGGGAATGGCTATTTAAATCTAGAACGTTACAGTTCTGTAGAAATGATTGCTTCCGTTCAAATATTTTGGAGTGGTTTCTTCCTACCAATGCTCGTTCATCGTACACTCAGCAAATTGCAATGCTCATTGGCCACATCACAAGGAGACTTGTAAATATTTCAGCATAGAATAATGAAACTTGTTTTCTTTATATAATTTCTTTTATGGAGAATGAAACCCCTCAGTGTTGTCCATAACAGCGACTATCGGGTTTCATGATATAAACTGAGAAGTTAATAACAACGAGTCTTCCAGAAAAAGCTTCTTTCAAAATTCAAAGCTAATTAGCTTTGAAATTGCTTTTTACTTGATATTTCAGTGCCTTTTCAGCGTATATAAAGAGAACAAATTCAGATGGTGATCCATAAAATATTTTCATGCTGAAAGTTGTATATAATTTTGCAGGTTTTAATATGCTAGATAAAAACTTAAAGTTTGTTAGACCATATAGTACTTTATTTTCCTTAATGTCTCTTTTGTAAAAAATTTAATTGAAGACTTACCAAAAAAAACCTTTCTAGATCATTGAAAATGTCAGTGACGTCATTTAAGATGAGTTTTTAGAATTTTTTTCTTAATATATTTAACGTTCATTTTCAAGTTTTTGAATTTGGTAATGTTGTGGGTAAGTATATACATAATTGTCTTGGTCCATAAGTGCCCAACACAAGTTGGATGTTGAGCCAAAATTGAAGATTTCTATCGCAGCATCCTAAAATTTAGTTGTAAACTTGTGTTGGGAGCATTTTCAGCTTGGTGAAAAATGAAAGTTGGAAAAATCAAATATACAGGGGGATTCAAAACTTATCGTTCAAATTTCGTGGGGAGGTAGGGAATACGTCAGGAAACCGATTTCACATAGGAAAGTATGTCCGCAAATGTACGCATGCGTATGTAGAGGGCGCTGTGAGTACCCAACCAGTGTACAGCTCGCCCGACCACTCCCGATCGCTTGGCCACCCAGGTCACCTGATTTATCGCCCATGGATTTCTTTTTGTGGGGGGCCATGAAATACCATGTGTATGAGACCCCCCGTCAACAGTGAAATGGACCTTGTTGCACGAATAGTGGCCGCCGCAGGCATTGTCCGTGATATGCCAGGCGTTTTTGAAAATGTTCGGCGGTCAATGCAACGGCGCTGTGAATCCTGTGTCCGTGTAAATGGTCGCAATTTTGAGCACCTACTGTGAACCTGTACTTTACCTTGTTGGAATAAAAGTCGCATTCGTTACCACTTTACTGTTTCCTTGTGTTCACTTTACTTGTCCATTTTGTTCCTCTAGATGACATTTGCGGACATACTTTCCTATGTGAAATCGGTTTCCTGACGTATTCCCTACCTCCCCACGAAATTTGAACAATAAGTTTTGAATCACCCTGTATACTATTTCTTATATTTTATCTACTCAAAGAAGTTTTGAGCAAGAAAGAACAAGTAAATGCTGAATAACTGAAAAAGTTACAGTTTGAGCATGCTTATCCCAGTTAATTTTACTCCTTCCTGCTTATCTGCTGTTACCAGTGATTTGATCATATTGTGGTAGCTCAGTGGTCAGATCATTTGACATGTTATTAAGAGATTATAGAATCGTGTTCCACCTGATGAATCAGATGTTCTAACTTTGTAAACACGCAGGCATAATTTTAACAGAGGACAGAAAGTTTTCGCTTATATAAAAATAATTGAAATTCTTTTTACCGTAATAAATATTACCCCAAATAAATTAGGACAAAAAAAAAATAGTTTTCATAGCAGGTCAAATTAATTTCTGAAACCATGATAAGTGTGCCTGCAGTTGTGTTAAGTCCCATTGGAAAATCCAAGGAACCCAGTCACCCAAGGCAACTGAAGTGGGCTATATTCTGACTCCTATAACTCCTTGGATTTAGGTACATTTTTTCTGCTCTAGGGTGTATGAGGCTTGATATGAACCTAGTAGTATGAGGCTGTTTTTCAGTCATTTTCAGTTCCCTCTTCCCCTGCAAAAAGTAGTCTGAGAACTTATGTGTAACATACTTAAACCAGCTTATGTGCCCTTTGATATAGATTTAAAATACTTTGTGTGTATGAGACATAACATCCATACTTGGGGAAAAAGTTATTTTAACAAGTGGTTGCTCTGTACTGATAGTTATTCCATATGTTTTACATGCTACAGAATCATAGTTTCAAAATGGTAAATATTATTGGCTATATTAGAAATGTCAAAAAGACTGTTTATAGCCATGCATTTACTGTTGAGGCCAGCTTTAATATTAGAAAAAATGAAACATTAATAATCTTTAATATCAGGAATCACAGGTAAGCACCTATAGAGCTAAAACAATAATAAGTATGGAAGAAATTTGTCTTGAACTGGTTGGAACCTGTGATTTCCTGATTATCAGGAGGTCATGCATTATGTCCCAACCAGTTCAGGGCAATTTTTCCTCTGTGCTTAAGATTGATATTAGAATAGAATTTAATAATTGACATTAGTAATTCTTTTGTCATTAAGGACATAGTTACGTTCTAGAAATGCCATGTATATAATGATTTTTGACACTAATAATGCTGCTGCCATAGAACTCTCAACAAAGTGTGAATTTGCATTTGAAAATTGTGTCAGTGATGGCCATATCAGATTCACAGCAGTATTAGGTATTACAATAAATTTATTCTCTTTGGCTATTGCCATTAGTGAAGTTCAAGCAGTACTGTTTTACAAAAAATAATGACCACTACCAAAACAGTGAAATCCTATCCATATTTAGTACTATTCCAGTCAGATTATCAAAACAATGATTTAAGAATTAACATCTCCCTTATGAAGTTACCTCCAGTTTCATTTATATTCTGCTAAATATATTACCAAAATTGTAATTACTAACCAAGAAAAAAAGATTAAAACAAGATTTTGAGTTGTTGACTCTCCCATATACATTTAATACAACCTGCTTCCAATTCATAATTTGGTGAGACAATGACTTTCAGAAAGCAAACAGTATATTTTCCTTGTGCTTCCAAACTGCTTTGGCAATTTACTAAATGTACCACAAGCGAAATAATGACTATTGTTGTAATACTCTGAACTACATTACCTCAATTTCTTCCAAGTTTACACAGTAGGAAGTGACTTTGGGAAACAGTGACTTTCTTCTTGTGTGAGCCCATGTTTGAACAACTTTACATTTAACTGAAAGGCATTGTCAAGAAACTGAAGCAAGTGGCTACTGTTGGGTAGCATTTCATTCTGTGAGTGAACAGAGAAAAACTCCAAAGTTCTTTGTGAGTAGGGAAAAATTTGCTTCTCTCAGTAAACAAGCTGGCATTTTCTTTAGTTTGCACCTAGAGGTAAATAAACTGCAGGAAACATTTAGAAGTTCTGTGGAAGCACTTTAAAGGCCCATGAATTTTCTGTTTCACCTGACAAAGCAACATTTTTTGTATATATATATAGCTAACAAACAGTGATATAGTTTTCAATGCAACCAAGTAGTGTACTTGGTACTCATGTCGTAGGGTTGTCCGCAGCTGTTAAACATTTGAAACCTTTTTGCTAATATTTCTCTAATAGCCTGATTCTAGTTTACTACCAGTGATATTTCAGTGGCTTACAATTTTGATTTGCTCTTTTAGAACTAAATGTCCAAGCTTCAGCTGTGTACTCAAAAGCAGGTAGGTAATAGCTAAAGTGCATGGGAAAATTTGTTTTTTTAAAAGAAAATTAGTGTTTTAGATCAGTTTTGAGTCATACAACTTTTGAAATCCACAATATATTAAAATTAAGGTTTTAAACGAAAGATCCTTTAACTTTTTCATTCATGCTTTTACGTTAATAAGAATTCTGACTCATTACCTACACCAGTGTAGTAGTAAACTGATTTGTATTAAATAAAGGGAAGATGTAGCTATCTCTTGAATTTACCATTTCACTTCTGTATGAAATTACTAAAATGGGATAATTTATTATTACATTGTTTTACCTCTTAATGGCATTAATGATCTTAATGACCCCATACAGTGGGCTAAATGGCCAAGTTGTAAGGGCTCAAAAGAATCTGCAATAGAGGAATGGGAACTGTTGAACAACTGTTAGGAGACTGATGGAAACCATTCACCAAAGGCATCATGCACAGGATGTGGCATTTGTTTGTTAACATTTGATTGTTAACATGCACAGGATGTGGCTGATAATTGATAACAAATAAAATAGTGGCTAATAGTTAAATAAATTTCATATTAATTTCAAAGGATCTAAATGGACTTTTATCCATCAAGAAATATAATTGGTTCTGTATCTTCAAAGTAATAGGAACTAATTTAGTCAATGGAAATATTGTTTTATTTTTGGCTTGTTTAAAAAAAAACTAACCTTTTCACTTTGTTTCTGTCTGTCCATACATCCATCTGTAAAAATTCAATGTTTTTATTTTTAGATATAGATGAAAAATTCTTTTAGATAGGTACTGAGAAAATACTGCAATTCACATATTTCAAACCTCTCATTAATGCCTTCTAACTGAAGAAAAATGTGGAAAATGCCAAAACTTTAAGCAAATATTGCAATGAACTACAGGTATTGAACAGAAAAGTGGAAACACTAAGATTTACAGAAAGCTTTTAGTTTATGTTAAACAGTAATGTCTACATGCCATTGACAAAGTCACAAAACATGGAAATGACATCGCAGCATGCTTAGCTTTGGCTTTTGTTCAAGGCAAACCTGGCGTAACTGCATGTAATTATTGGCACTGTATTATCTGTAGAAGACCTTAGTGATTTCAAAATGGTATGATAGTTGGAGTGCATTTGACAGGAGCTTCAATAACTAAGACAGCTGAACTCATTAATATTTGAGGAACAGTTTCCATGGTCATATCTGAGTGAGAATCTAAATGGAAGACACCATCTGCAAAAGAAAACAGTCAACGAAAGCACATATCCCAGAATTGGGACATCCGATCATTAGTGTGATGTAAAAAGCTAAGCCAAGCGAACTACAGCTGATCAGTTGTGCATGGATTTCAATGTAGGACAAAAGATGCCAGTTTGATCAAGAACTCCATAGAGCTGAATATCATGATCAAGTTGCACTTCACAAGCCACTCATCAACTTGTCAGTGCATGTTGTCATGCCCAGTAATTTAACCTGTTGAGGGTGACATGTCTCATGTGAGGCCTGAACGTAGTCTTGGATCACCATGGACATTGGAATTTTGAAAGGAGGAACCCTGAGACTTTTAGGAAGTTAAATGGATATTTATTATATATTTATTCAATCACATAGATGCATATATTCATTAATATTGCTCATACATCAAATTTGCATTTTTTTTTTAACTCGGGCCCTGGGGTACTGCAATGGCCAAAAAACCTGCAATGGCCTCAACAGGTTTTAACCTGTTGAGTACTAGCACAAGCAATAGAGACTGAGCAGTGAAGAAATATGATATAGTCTGATGAATCATCCTACACTTTATTTCCAATAAATGGATGAGTGCATGTGTGGCACCAACAGAAGGAAACTTGCAACTTTGATTGTTTATTAATTGTTCTGTAATGGTGTGGCATGGTTTGGGTGCACTCATTCCTTCTGAAGGCAAGATTAAAGCCAATTATTATTTGATAGTTCTGAGTAGTCATCTTCACCCTGTGGTACAACATTTCTTTCATGTAGAGAGAACTGTCTTTCAGGATGACAATGCTCCCATCCACAGAGCACATGTTGTCACCCAATGGTTTGAGGAGCATGAGACTGAACTTTTTCAGATGCCATGGCCACCAGTCACCAGATATCAGCCTCTCAGAAAAATCTATGGGAACTTCCGGAATGACATTTCAAGTAGTGTTTTCCAGCTCCATCAGACAAGCAGGAATTGATCACATTCCTTGTAGATGAATGGTGCCATATCCCTCCTGCCTACTTTGACTTTAGTAGACTCTATGCTATTTTGTATGCAGTCTGTACTAGACTCATGTGGTAGTCCAACACTATATTAGTGATTTTACATTGCTCTTTCTTTTTTGTCCATTATGTGTATTTATGCAATAAATTTGAACTTTTGGTGGTAGAATTTGATGTTCAAGGCTTACAGTAACTATAATTTGTTCCCTGATCCCCCAGTGGGGTGGAAAAACATTTTTAAAGAGATAAGTAAAAAATCTAATAAAAAAAAGAAATAACTAATGAAATATCACTATTTCCCAAACATCCATTAGTAATTTCTACTGTTTAAAGGTGTTAAATGTGAAAAATAGTTTCAGTATCACCCTCTAATGATGCAGAAAAAGTGTGAAAATATTAAAATTTTAAATGAATATTGTAAACTATTGACTTTGGCTAGCAATTTTTGGGATTTTATAGTCCACATTTAGGAGCAGTGGTCTGGAAGTTGGAAAATGCAACTTTTTTGTTTTAAGAATAAAAATCTTTTGTATAGGCACTAATAAAATGTTGTTATTTGCATTTTTCCCAATCATCCATTAGTTTGACTTTCTGCTGTTAAAAGGTGCTAGAGGTGGAAAATGACAATTAGCATAGTTTTGGAAACAAGCATTCCACATTCTCCAGAGGCAATATGTTATTTTTCTAGTTTGCTTCTAAGGGCACATATAGGGAGATAGTTTGTTTTATTTTTGTTAATGAAATTACTATTCCATGACTAGTTTTACAATTGTTTTTTTTTTATAAATATATTGGTCAATATACAAATACAATATAATTGGGTCAGATTCATGATTGAATTGATTTCAATATGTTATTCATATTTTAAGCAAAATGGAAAAGCAGCAAAAAAAACTATTGAATTTTAAGCTATTGAAAAAAATGCTACTGAAGTAAAAAAAATTTAAATTTGTTTTAAATTCAATATTTTTGAATTTAAAAAAAAGCATAGTGAAGGTTTAGATGTCTTTGATTGAAAAGACATCTAACCTTCACTATTAGTAACAATAAAAAAAAACTGAAAGATGCCTTTGTCAATCAGAACACTTTCAGTAAGTTTTTAATTTCCAGAGAAAAAACAATTTAAAATTTGCATTTTTACTTTTCCATGTGGTACATATTTTTATTTCACACACATATATAATTAAAAAGTCACCTTTTTTATTTTTACAAATATACCCATAATTGAGATTATTGAACTAAAAAAGGTGATTCTTCATATGAGTTTTATGTTTGAAAGAAATAGTGCAATTGATAGTCATTGGAATAGTTTAATCATGCTTAAAAGATATCTGTTCTGTTCGATTTGCAAAAAAGATTTTTTTTTCAAATTAATAACCATATATTGAAATGTAATTCTAACTGTAATGCAAGTGAGTTAATCTATGAGCTTCCCAGAAGCTACATAAATTAAATATGAATTTTCTGTACATTTTTACTGGTTGTCCTGTGACCAAGAGGTTAGCGCACTTAGCTACTGATCAAAGAGACCTGGGTCAAAGCCATCTGAAGAGAAAGATGTCAGAAGTAGGGGCTGTGCATTGCATCATAATTTTAAGTCAGCAGATCTGATTCATTTCTAATATGATGTGTGTGTGTGTTATTTAAATGATTTCACTTCCTGTACTGAATTGAATCAAATATAAAGCAAATTATCATAAATGCAGAGAATTTCATTCTTGCACAAAATATTTTTTTTTTCCAGACATAAGAAAAACCCTCATTTCTCGATGTCAAAATATTCTATAAGCATATCTAAGCATAGTTGAACATTTTTTTTATTATATTTAATTGTAAATGGTATTATAAGAAAATGGAATACACCTGAATTTTAAAGCATAATTTCATGGATTTTTTTTTTAATTTGCAACGTTTGCAAACATATTGGAAGAGATAAAATCTATTCTTAGGTTAGCAAAATATATTCATACTAACTTCAGACAGGGTTTAACAATATTGATAAATATCAATATACTGTCTGTCACTAAAAGTATGGCTTCTAAGAAGAAAGTTACTGAGATCAGAAGTCATTCACAGCTGACCAAATAATCAATGCAATTCTATTATTTTATTAAGATAGAATTATTTTCTTGATAAGATTTAAATCACCAGTATCACATAATTGAAATAAACCACAATACAAACACCAAAACGAAAGACTTGTTTAACAAACACGATGACATAAAAATTTTAATATAAATATTACTTTGAATTATTTTACAGCTAAATATATTGACTACACGTACATCCAACAAAAAATAGTTTGCGACAACTAATGTCTATCATTGAGACATACCAGTAGACAAGTGAAAATTATTATGCACAACATGTGAGCACTGTCATTGCCTTACATAATTCGTAAGAGAATCATAGGAATATATATATATAAATAGATTTCACTGCAACATTGAAGAATATTCCTTAATAACAAAAAAATAGAACCCATATAGTGATGATAGTAACTAAAAGACAAATGTTGAAATCCACATCAAATATGCCAATGGCTATCATTGAGACATGACTGGTACACCAGTAAAATTCAACAGATACATAGCTGGCATATGATTAATCATTTGACCAAAGTGCTCAATTTCCTTTTGAATGATTTCTTGGATGAATAGTTTGATTGTGTGCATATACACATTTCACATGTTAATATAATTTATGTAGCAAGTTTATTACTTTAATCCCACATAAACACTGAAAATCTGTGCTAAACACCATTTCTTTTTTCAAAATCTGCTTTGCAATATTAACATATGTCAATAACTGATTTTTGCGATTTATAAATTGCTGCTCCATATTACTGGATGTAAGTGTTTGAAAAACAGCATAATGTAATATTCCCACATTTATAGAAACTTCAGTAGGATAGGTTGCTGAGGTACATGCAATACTAAATCTCTTTTTGTTGTTAAATGATCAACATAGGTAACACAAAACATTTTCTTTTTTGTATTGTGACATGCATACATATGACGATCCACTATTATTACTATGGTAGCCAGAACATATTTACAGAGCATAAGAAAAATAATTACTATAGAATTTAAACAATATACATAAAACAGAATAAAGAAAGAGGACTTACATTTTGCACACAAAGGTAAAGTTGCAAACAGTAATGACGACTACTAGCACACGTAAAATCACATTTCTCCCTTCGACTGAGCCTCTGCTCTGGTAAGCCTCTGGTGGCGCAGCCCAAATCATGTGGCATCAGGCTTTCCCTTCAGATGGCTTTTCCTGGGTTCAAGCTCAAGGTGTTTGTGTCATTCTTCTGCTGAGGTCCCACCATCCTCAGACATTTTTCCATGGTTCTACTTCTTACTAAGATTAAAATCAGACCTCTGTGGCAAGCCACTGCTTGAGGAGGGTATTCATCTTTTACTGTTGGGTTATCTTCAGATTTTAGACTACATTTTTGTAAAAGATAGTAAATCTAATTTATTTAAAAAAAACTATTTTTAAAGAAATTTTCATCAGGAAATTTATTCTGAAGTTTTGCAACATTTATTTTAAGAATTTATATTTTTGGAGTTATATGAGTTTGTCAAAAATCAAACCATTAACTTTAAATTCCATTTTTTTTACAAATGTAATGTGAATTGAACATATTTTCTAATTATATGGTTGTTAATGTACATTTCTGATGTAATCCTTCTTTTCATATAGGTTGCAGAATAACAGAAATGGAAATATTAATTCATCACACACAACAGATAATAAAGAGAACCGTCCATTGCCTCAGGTTGCTGTCAATCAAGCTGAGGTATCTGATTCAGATTCTGAATCTGATAACCCCATTCTTTGGAGGGATTATTATGGTGATGATGAACAATGTAAGAATAAGTTTGATTCCTAAAGTAGTTTTTTTACATACCTGTAAAGTCAGTAATTAAGTTAATTTTTTATTTTGTAAAAAAATTTGAAGAATCGAACAATATCTGAATAGGGTAAAATTTTGTATCTGCTGTTTGAAAAGCAAAAGAATATTTTTGAATGGTAAAAGTTCACTCAAATATGTAATTTTTTGAGATTGGTTAAATCAAAAAATAAATTTGGTTTAAGCAGCTCTCATTTTCTTTGAATTGCTGTTATTGTTCAGAATTAAATGCTCACTTGTGTTATGTACAATATGAGCTATTTCTGTTTAGGACATTATCCTGAAGCAAGTAACAAATTTAGTTTTTCCTACTGAATAAAGTTTTTAAGAAATAGATATTAGAGAAGTGTTAAAATTTATTCAGCCATCTTGTCAGACCTCTGTGGCAAGCAGCTGCTTGAGGGGGTATTTATTTTTTATTTTGTCTTGTGGATTCAGAGCAAGATCTATTGGTTATCTGCCACCCTCTCTACCATTTTATCCTAAGCTATATGATGGATAAATGATTAGTATTTTCTTCTGTGATGGAATTGTGTCTAGGTTTCAAGTCATTTGTAAAGTATTAGTATTTGTTATCCTTCTATAGACTTGTCACATATTTGTGCTTTATGGCATTTTCTAACTCCCCACCCCCCCCCCCAAAAAAAAAAAGTTATTTGCAGTTTACAGAAGTTTGCTGTGCAAATGTGCCACAGAACAGGCCATTTCTAAATATGGAACTGGCTGCTGATCAAAGGGACCAGGGTTCAAGCCCCAGATAAGGTATAGAATTTTCTGTGTTAGTCTTTCTGTTGTCCTGCTGTAGTCTTTCTCACAAATTTTCTCTGTGGCATATTATACCAACAATCTCCTGTCAGACTCTTGTGGTAAGCATCCATTTGAGGGGAATTTTTTTTAGTCAGCATGGGTAAGATAAAAATATAACATCAGGCTTTCTCTTCAGACAGCTTTGTCTATATGCAATGGCACTTAATTAGTTGATGAGACTTGAATTGCTAATAAACATTAAAGTTTTATTTACTATCTGCTTATACCTTAGCAGTGCATCATATTTTCACAACAATCTTGGTTATTAGGTTCAAATAAAGTCATTTTGCTTAATGACTACAAGGTAGTAATTAAAATAGCCAGCTTATTCTAGTACTTGGACCCAGATGAGAATCAGTATAAAACCTGGAGCCAGCCAGTGGTCTAAAATAAGACTCGCCACACGGCCCAGATGTGGTCATCCTGACTCTTTGACCTGACAAAGGAACTGCTTCTGCAAGTTTCTAGCCTCTCTCTATTTGTATCCTCTTTCACATAATCATCACACTGCAGCCATATCTTCTAAAAGATACTAACAAGCATACTTTCTATTTGCTGGTGAAGTGCATATCACGGGACTACTCAAATGTTGCTTGCAGGTACTGATCACAACACTAATCTATTAAGCTGCTTTTTTTTACTCTGTTACCATAGTTGTAACCAACATGTGTCCTTCAGTGTTAGGCTAAAGTTTTATGTCATAAACTCTATGTAGATTTATTTTTGGAATCCTAGCTGCAGTGTTTTCACACTACATTCTCACTGAAATGAGTAGCCAGTAAAGGGGGAGGGGGACCTGGGAACTGCAGATTATGTGCCTGGTCAAAGCTGTCTGAAGAGAGAGCCTGATGTCGCATGACCTGCACAGCTAATGACGTCAGAAGTGGAGTCTGTGCATTGCATCATAGCTTTCCGTCAATGGAATTATTTGTTTCTCTTCAATGTTTACATTTTTTAAATGATTTCATTTCTTCAACTGAATTGAATCAAATATCAATTATAAAGCAAATTATAATAAATGCGGAGAAGCATTTCATTCTTGCAGGAAATATTTTGCACAGACATAAAAAATCTTGTTTCTCGGTGTCAAAAATATTCAATAAACATATATTATCTAGATATACTTAAACATTTTTTATTAATTATATTTAATTGTGAACCATATTTCTAAGAAAATGGGATGCATTGAATTTTAAAGCAAAATTTTTTTTAATTTTGTCAAAAGATTTTGGAAAGTAATATGAGCAGATTACCATAAATATTGGTAAAGATAAATTATTTATTCTCAGGTTAGCAAAATATATTCATACTAATGTCCGATGAGGTTTAACCATCATCATAAATATCACATATACAGTCTCTCACTAAAAGTATGATTACATTTCATAAAAAACTTTTAAATCTCAAATAGTTTAGGTTCTAAGTAGAAAACTGCTGAGATCAGAATTTCATTCACAGCTGATGAAATGATCAGTGCAATTTAATTATTTCATTAATAAGACTATAATTATCTTCTTACTAAGATTAAAATCATCAGTATTGCATAATTCAAATAAACACCAATATAAACACTAAAACAAGACTTGATTAACAAACATGATAACATGAAGAAATTATTGCAAAGATTACATTGAAATATTTACAATTAAATATATTGAAAACCTCAAAAGAATTTGCTTCAGATATGAGGTCAATATGATTCTGCAAGACAATCATTTCAAATAATGTTAAATTAATAAAAAAATAATATTGATAAAAGTGACTACACATATTCCAACAAGAGAAATAAATGTTTAAGTCCACATCAAATATACAAAATATTCAAAATATACATAATATATTCTTTTTCTAATCCTTTTGTTACATGATTCAACATTTACTATATCCCACCAATCTATTATGATAGACAGAAATGTTGCAGTTCTCCCATCCTTCCAATCTTCCCATAGAGGATTACCATCATGTTTCGGACTAAGCAATTCCAAAGCATTTATGTTAGACCTGTCAAACCCTTTTAACACCAATTTCACATTTTGTTTCTGAGCATTTGATGGGTATAATTCATTTTCGGTCAAAAGATAGCCATATTTAACAACAGATTTTTTTTTACTAAATTGTACACATCTACCAACTGCTGAAATTTTGCTGATGCTTTTTCTGGTTTGTTATTGAAATCAGGTATTACAAAATGTTTTGTTTGGGATAACCAGTTATTATGCAGACATTTTAACAAATGTACAGTATCAAAGCAAAAAAAGTGGTCTCTATTTCTCAAAAGGATATGATTCCAATAGTTCTGGAAATGAGCTATCATTGCAAAATAAATCAAACATTTTTCTATTAATTGAATTGTTTTCAGTAATAATACTTAAAACATAACCCATTTCCTCAATGGCAAAAATACATTTCTTAGTGTGATCAAATAATTTTTCTGCTGCTAAAGATTTTACTGACAAGAAAGATATCCTTATTATTTGAAAACACTGATAACATAATGGTATGTACAGATGTGCTAGATTATCAATAGTGTTGTATGAAGTACCCAGTATTCTCCCAGCTTTGTACTGAAAAGTTGGTTGAATATAAATTTCATCAATAAGAATGTTTATTATTTTCTCCCTTTCATTTAAAAGTAATGCCTTTTTTTTTTCAAATAAAACATGTCATTATCAGAACCAGATGAACTTATAATATCCCCTGACATTTTACTTAATAACTGAGAATGTGGAAGCCGTATAATTCCACACTGGCGTACAAATTCATATGAAGCTGGAAATTTCATAAACAGTGAGTATGCAAATAGCAGCATATCAGATGAATATGCATAATGGTTTGTTGGCACATTAAATAAATTTAATTGTTCAATGATAAAATATACTGAATTCATTCTATCAACATTCTCATTAGAGTTGTTTTTAAAATAGTTAAACATTTTGGTTAAGGCAATAGCAACTGAGTTTATGATAAATGTGCAATAATTAGAATTAATAATATTATCAAAAGCTAAATTTTTAATAGTCGCAGGTATATGAAGAATTTCATTCCAATTTTTCTTTGTGAATTTCTAAATTATCAGTATAAGCACTATATGATAAATTATTACTTTTATGAACATAAGCTTTTACCTGAGGTGGCAGCTTTTCATTTACTAATAAAATTAACTCCACCTTATTGGTATTTTTGACACAAATCCAATTTTTGCAAATATTTTCTTCCTTTGTAACAATTTTAACAAATCATTAAAATCTTTAATTTTATTGTTTTGTGCCAAATTCTCAATATTATGCAGAAACTGAGCTTCATACCTCTTATCTAGAGCTATAGCTCTTTTTCTGGGCATGTTACTCTTGTTGAGCTACTAGCTTCAGACAAGTAGAAGGCAGGTTTGGAAAGATACTAGGATAGGCATCTACAGCTAATTTTGCTGTGCCTCATAATACTTTTACAGGGCCTTTATCACTAGGAAGTTCATCATAATATGAGCTTATCCTCAAAGTGTTTTTGGCAAACAATACTCTCCTTTGTGGAATTTTTTTCAGCCGTAGCTGTTTTGCAGTTTTGCCTTTAGGAAAATGAAATATAGTTACATATGGTAATCCACCACAATTACTACGACATCGAGGAACGCAACATTTACGTGGCATGATAACAATAATTACTATAAATACACTTCAATTTCTACAATATATATAATAAATTTCATATTTATCTATGAAACAGAATAAAGAAATAGCACCTACACTAAAGACAAACAAATAAATTGATAGCAATGGTGTGCGTGTAGGCCGTACAGTCGTAGATATAAGCTTCGCTCTTCAGCTGGCCTCTGCTCTGATAGGACTACGATGGCATCAGGCTTTCCCTTCAGATGGCTTTGGCCTGGTACACTACTGAGCTCTCCCACCTTTATTATTGTTCAACCAATACATCAATCACTTTATTTGCAGATATTCTGGAAAACAGTTGGTTTGCATCAAGTAAAATCTTATCTTATTTGGATCATACAATAATAATAAAGGAGAGCCAGAAAGGTCGTTTTTGGCTCTCCTTTATGTAAAAAAAAAAACAAAAAAACTTCTGTATAGCTGTAAAATATGGTATTTTGGAGTTCAATAAGACAATGATTAGTGCCCATTGTTTGAGCCCTGAGTAATAGTACCTCTTATTTTACTATTAAAATTTTTTTCAAAATTTCTTTTACTATTAAAATCTTTTGACACCATAACATTCTCAGATTCAAGTTCCATTGTGCCTGTATTGAGAAATTTTTCTCCACTAACTCTTTTCTCCCCATCTTCTCTTATTGAGAAAAGGAAATGGGAAACAGTGGGCTTCAAAAGGCTACCACCCATCAAATGGGATGAGGCTTAAAAGAAATATTTCAGCGGAGAATTTTATTGTAATTTTTTACAAGTTATAGTAAGTCTTGAACAGTTTTCTTTATAATTGGTTTTTGCATTCTTATCTAGGCCGGGAAGTAGCCAAAGTTGCAAGGAAAGATTCCTTAGCCATGAAATTGGCTCAACGTCCAGATCTACAAGAATTAATTGATAAGAACATTTATATTGCTCAGACTGAAAAAGAAAGGCAAGAGACAAGGGAAGATGTGGGGAAAAAACTTATCAGGTAAAAACAATGTTTAATTTTAAATCTAATTGTTTATTTGATATAATTCTGATATATAATAAATTGCACAACCACTTTATACCAGTTAATTACTCAACTGATAACAGTGCTGATCTGTAAATTAATTGCAAAAAGCAAATTTAATGTTATCAATAATAAAACTTACAATTGCAATCATTAGTTTTCTTTTTTGACAATATAAAATTAACTTGGAGACAGTGTAACATCAGTTATTCATGTTCCAAGGGACAAAAATAAAAAAGTATAATTGTCAAAAATTGTATAAGTAAAAAGTTCTCAGGTAATGTCTTAATTTCCTTGAAAATTTAGTATTGTACTTAACTATGTTTCAGGTTTTTTTTTATCTACAGACATTCCTCTGGTTATGTAAATCTGGCTTTATATAAAAATTCTGAGTCTCAGAAATTTATGCAAATAGGTAAACAGACTACTTACATAGGCAACTATCTGACAAGTTCATAAGGAAGGTTGAGCAACCACCACAACACACAACTTCATCATCCTCTCCACTGAGTAGAGCTTATGGCATCTTCTCCAATCTCCAGCTTCCTTTTCATCATCATGATAAACCATCATTCTACCACAGCCTCGGAGATTGTGGAGAAATAGGCGTATACACCTAAAGACTAAAATTAGGCTGTATAATAGTTTGGTTCTTTCTAGGTTAGTTATGGTAGTGAAACTTGGACACTTTGTAAACAAGATAACAGGAAACTAGATGCTTTTGATTCCAGATGCTTACGCAGTATCTTGGACATTAGGTGGTTCAACTTTGTAACTAATGATGAGGTTAGGCAAAGGAGTTTGCAACCTCCTTTAAGCAGCATATTGTGCAGAGAGAGACTCCGTTGGTTTGGCCATGTTGCCCGTATGAATAATTATAGATTGGCGAATAGGGTTATGAACAGTGTGCCTAAAGGTCTCAGAAAGAGGGGGAGACCTAGGATGCGGTGGGCAGACAATGTCAAACAGGACCTTGTTAGAATTGGTGTGCAGTGGCCAGATGCAGTAGATGTAGCTCAGGATAGACTTGCTTGGAGAACTAAATTGCACGGTCTGGTTGGACCTCCGTAGCCCATGGCTGCTTGAGGATGAGGATGAGGAGAGCACCATCAGAGTATGTAGTAGTAGGACAAAAGTTCATATTTATGATAATTTCCAACATATGTAAAGTTTGCTTAATTGAGATTTTGAAGAATTCAGCCCTTACAGTTGTTGGGAATTATTTGTACTTTAACAGTTTTAATATGTATGATTTGGGGAGCATAAATAACAGACCATTAGTAAGAGAATTATTTATAGACTTTTAAACACAAAGGACAGTGGTAACATAGAAGTTCTATCAGGCTTGCCCTGGTTTCTTATACAATGTACAAACACAGATGCAAACACAGATGCAAACACATAACCCTGCCTCCATGCAGCTGCTGTGTCATTGTGAGCCAATGCAATACCACTGCACCATCAAGGTGGCTTAATTATATTGCCAGGATATAATAATAATCTACGCATAAACATTTCAATTGTTCAGTGTCAAGCATAAATATGAAAAATGTTGCAATTGTTCCCTAAACATGTGTAATTGGAATAAAATGGCTTGGAAAACTGTAGGATATTTCTGACACATTTTCTGTAACCAAAAATAAAAATGTATAAATGATGTTCCACTATAATGAGTAAAATGTTTCCTTATTCATTTTAGTAAGTTCAACAAATATAACAGCTTCAGATTAATTTCCTTCCATCTCTCTACTGTGTCAGTAATTTCATGCCTCAAATATTAGTTATTTCAATTTCAGCTTTTTTATACTGAAACATCCCTCCCCCTCCAGCCAACCCTCTCCTCTGTATGTACTTTTGAAATTACTATTCTGATCAAAATATAGGCCCAATATTAAAGCTATTAATACACCTATTTACATAGCAAACAGTGGAAGTGGAACTAACTATATTTTTTCCCAACTAAAATATTTACTGTCTGATATAATTCTATGATGTTTTAGTTTCATTTTTTTTTCTCACAAACTACTGTTGGTTTCAAGAATAAGCTGTTCAGGAAATCCATAAAATGCACAGCCTATTATGTCTTGTAAATCTTCAATTCAGTGGGGTGGATGTAGTTCTTTTGGTAGCACATCAGGCTCATAAACTGCAGTTTCCAGGTTGACTTTTTATCTCCACTAATCCACACCTGCCATTGGCCAAAAAAAAATACCAGTGGGCTTGGAAAGACTGCCATCTGTTGAATGGGACATTAAACAGTTGCCCTGTATGCTGGAGAGTCGTACCCAGAACACACTTGGTTGGGTTGGGTTGTTTTACCTCTGAGCGGCACTTTTTTGCACACCTTGGGCTAAATGGCCAGGTCACATGGACTTCGAAGGCTCAGAGAAGGTTAGGGGAGGGGACCCACTGGAACAGCTGTTGGGAGACAGATGGTAGCCTCCCGTCAAGGCCATCCAGCGTGTTCTTTAACGTGCACAGGGTATGGCTCTCCCACACACGGGACCACGGCTTAACGTCCCATCCGACGGACGGTGGCCTTTCCAAGCCCATCGGTGTCCCCTACTGACTGTGGGCAGGGCGGGGAATTTTGTGGAGATAAATCTCAACACTGACCCAGCTGGGACTCGAACCTGGGAACTACAGTTTACGAGCCTGGCGCGCTACCAACTGAGCCACCCCCACCTGGATGATCTTGACAGGAGGTTTCCATTGTTCTAATAGCTGTCCAGTGAGTCCCCTTGAAGTCCTTGTGACCTGGCATTTAGCCCATTGTCTGCAAAAAAAAGTGTTCAGAAGTAAAACAACCCTCACTTCAGTAACTTTTTTTTTTTTTCATTCTTGATTCCCTACACACCATTCTGTTTTTCCCACAAAATATTTATCTGGTGTAATTTTCTGTTTTGGCTTCATTTTTTCTCACAAACTACTGTTGGTTTCAAGAATAGCCTGCTTGTTCAAAATTTCAATTGTAAGCACTTTATAATTTGTCATAAAGCCTAAACAACCTATCCTGATACTCTTTGGCTCTTAGTGTCTTTCAGAGCTCACTGTTCAAAGTAATTATTTAACTTAGTGAATTTCTGAAGCTTCAGTTGTAAATCACTTTTAGCAAAGTAATGAATAGAACTAATCTCACTCCTCTATATATTATTTCTAGCAAAACTACACATGCACATTTTAATTAGTGCATAATCATATTATTTTATAACCCATCTTATGAGATCCCTGTGTAATTATAAATATACCAGTGTTTATAATGTCATTTTAAAACCTATTGGGACTAAAAGATTCAGAGGGTGGAAGACCCTAGTTGAATATAGTTTACCAACTTTTTAGGTGAACTTTCTGAAAACAATGTTACATTTTGCTGAAAACATACATAATTTTTAATATGACTTCAAAAATTTTAAGGCTAAATAATTTTTTGTTTTTCAAAATAATTTTTTAGAAATGTATTAATGGCTTGCAACCATGCAAAGATAGGCTGGATGAGATAGATGGATATTTGACATTAAAAGTAACATCTCTCTACGAGTGGCATATATTCCCATTCATGATAAATGGCACCACGAGTTTTTGGTGCTCTCCCTGGCTAGTTTTTGTGCATCATTACGGAGAAATTGTTCACAGCTCCCTTTCCAGTGTGTGCCTAGTTATCATTTACATGACAAGTAAGAATATCTTGATCTGAAAAGTTAGTTGAAAAATTGAGTTTGGTAGGAGTAGGACTTCTCGATAATGTCTCTGATGCTTTTATCAACTTAGTTATTCCAACTATTCAATCCTTAGCCAACGAGATGTGAAGATTTATCTTCAATGGCGAAAGTGTTCATGGTATCTTCTTAGATTGGGAGTGAGCTACATCTAGTGTCTTGAAGAAAGGTACGTTTTAGTGTTTTACTATTATAAAAATAGTTGTCAAATAGAAATTTAATAATGGTAACTCACAGGCAATCTCGTTACCTTAGAACAATTGAAAAGTTAGCTGGGAAAAAAATTGAGTTTAGTATGAGTGAGATTTGAAACCATGACCTCCTATAATATATCAGATGCTATTACCAGTTCAGATAACACTGGATTTGTGTGTTTGATGCTAAAAGTAACATCTTTCTATGAGTAGCATATGTTCCCATTCATGATAAATGACACCATGATTGCCTTTTGATTATGGTATAGCTTCATAATATAATCATAATCTCATTAACTTAGGATTGTGGCCAGGATAGGCAATAAATAAGATCACTTGGCATGTTAAAAAAAACTCATGAGTTAAAGTTTTAACTCCTGCAAAACTGGATTTCCCCCCCCCCCCATCTAATCCTGTAATTGTTTGAAGGTAACATGACATTTGTCTTTGAGTTACTTGTATAGAATTTTTTATTTGATTTTATTGTGTTAAAAAGTGAATCCTGATTTAGATAAAATAGATGCTTAACCATTATATTTTTTCAGGCGTTTAAGTTTGCGACCAACTCCTGAAGAACTGGAGCAAAGAAACATTTTAAAATGTAAGTACTTGCTCTTTCAAACAAGTTTATATAATTTTCAAAAATAATGAGCTATGACAGATGTGCAGAATTCCTGTCTGCAATATTCTTGAATGTGCAGCATCTATTACCAAGAATACTAGATAGTAGTGATGCAAACTGTTTTTTCAAGAACAGTCAATACTATCAATATTTTTTAGTGTTGCCAACTTGAAGCTGTAAACTTTGATTGTATTTTTTTAACAGACAAAACAAAATTTTTTTTTTCTGTTGAATAAGCAGTAAAAAAACATTACTATGCATATTTGCCAACTTTTGTGTTAATTCAATTTCACAGTTTGGGGGCAAAAAATTTGCAAAGCAGAACAACTTTAATATTACAAAGTATCTGAGAAACTTCATCTTCAAGTGGTGGAGTGTGATGGTTAAGAAGCTTGCTTCTTCATAGTGTGAAGAGAGTACTGAAATTCAAAAGAGTGTTACAATAAATAAAATACTTTAATTGTAATTTTTTTTCTGTTCTCGACTTTGGATAGCCTGGCAACACAGAGCAGCCAACAAACCCACAACTGTTTCATGATCCACAATGTGTTTAAGAACTTTTGGTAATTGAGAATTTAAAAAAAAATAAAGTTGGTGGAGAAGGAAGGGGGAAGAAAATAATTGATTAGCTGGAAGCCCTTAGTAGTAGCAAAGAATGTCCAAGGAGAAGGAAAGTTTCAAATAATGGGAAGCAGCTTATTGAATTTTTGCCAATTGGGGACAAATTAGTATGTTTGCCAAAAAATCACCTATAAGGCTTTCTCTGCACATGCACAGTGCAATCAATTTAGCATGCTACAACTATGTTTCCTTAGCATTTAAATATTTAATGTCACTTAATTAATGTTTAAACCTGACTTAAGGCCACAACTTATTGGTTACAGTAGTGCATAAACCTAAATTATTATGAGCATTTTGTCCCTTTCAGGAGTACATTTTCCACTAGTGGGAACCAATACAGTAAGGTTATTTGGAGGAATTTGGAAGATTTTAAAAACAATGCAATGTCCATAAATATTATTAATCCTTTTGTGAATACAAAATTAAAATATATATATTTGTGAATACATATTTTAGTTTGTGCTTACTGGAACATATCAATATGTATAGAAGTTTCTGCTATACATGGCAACAGGGTGTTTCCTTTTGTTATGATTGGTATGAAAGTATGTGCTGCTATCTATTGGCTATGTGTGCAAGTAACAAACCTGATGTGAAATTATTATAAATATATTGTATTTCATATTAATAATAATCGTGTATTGAAATATAAATGCCAATATCTAATAAGCTTAATACATATCATAGGGTCTTTAATGTTTTCTTGTTGAGAACATTTACTATTTATTTAAGAGACATTTTAAATTCTTTGATGTTGTCTTATGAAATGAAGATAACATTAATGTGGCATCAGTTTCAGTTAGTTTTATCAAAGTGTAATGAAAAATAGTCATGGTGTAAATGATTTAAAAAAAAAAACCTTGTCTAGTAGTGAAATAATACAGACAGCTTGAGTTATTTTTCCAAACTAGGCAATAAAACAATATTTTTCCTCTCCTTTCTGGTGATATTTTAAAAAGCTATCATTCAAAATATGTGTTATGTTAAATGTGTCTACTATTTTCAACTCCATTCCTAATATAAATTTCGGGGCGAGGGTGGCTCAGTCGGTAGCGCGCCAGGCTCGTAATCTGTAGTTCCCAGGTTCGAGTCCCAGCTGGGTCAGCGTTGAGATTTATCTCCGCAAAATTCCCCGCCCTGCCCACGGTCAGTAGGGGACACCGATGGGCATGGAAAGGCTGCCGTCCGTCAGATGGGACGTTAAGCCGTGGCCCCGTGTGCAGGAGAGCCATACCCTGTGCACGTTAAAGAACACGCTGGATGGCCTTGACGGGAGGCTACCATCTGTCTCCCAACAGCTGTTCCAGTGGGTCCCCTCCTCCAACCTTCTCTGAGCCTTCGAGGTCCATGTGACCTGGCCATTTAGCCCATGGTGTGCAAAAAAGTGCCGCTCAGAGGTAAATCAACTCAATCTAATATAAATTTCACAGAGGAGGAGCATATAGAGTATTATTTCATTGTTTTTGAGCACTTCACATGGTTTGATTTGGAACTAAAATGTCATCACTGCTCTGTGCATGCATTTTCACATGACACCTTTTGGCAGCATCGTGGAAATTCAAATGTTAGTTTTAGTGTTAATGTCAACGTATATGTCAAATTATTTATATTTTAGGTTCGTCATTTTGATAAGTTTGTTTTGTTGAAGTATATTGTAAAACTCTTATGAGTAAGTTTCTGACAGAAGCAATTTCTCTTCTCCAAGCCATTTGTCATTGAAATCCCAGTGCTATCCATTCGCTGTTACCATGGCAACAGTCATGTGACATAGTTTCCTGATCAAACTGTTTGAGTCACTGCTCTATTGGGATCTATGGCAATTACTGGTTAATGTAGCCTATGAGAGAGAGAACACTATATCCTCCTCTGTGATAAATTTATACATTATTTTAAACTGAATTACTCATCAATTATCACTTTAACAGTTATTATGGTATAGCCCTTGGTATAGTGTATAACAAGAAGTAATTAATTCTTTCATGTATGTTTTTTTTTTCTTTACCATATAATAAAAAAATTAATTGGTGTAAGATTTTTAGAGTAAAATACATTCTTCAAGACAAACTTCTAAAATTTTAAAGCATTCCTTCTGCAACCATCAAAATAGCAATTTTCCCACTGATAATATTATTGATTGTTTTTTGACTATCGATTTGTTTTTGATAATAAAAATTATCTGTAGCATTGATAGTTCACATTACTACTAGATAGGGATGGATTTTAAAGATCCCAATCCTGTTTAAAGAATTTATTGCATTAGTCAAGGATTTATAGATATCTGTTTACCACAAAAAAAATTTTGTGGTTGAGTTTTATAACATTTGAATATGCAGAATTAACTTCTTGAATCAGAATTTCCTGTTTTTTTTTATTTTGTGCAACTTTTAGGCAGTTTTTTTTGTAACATTTTCGTAGCATAATTTTTATATTCAGCATTCATGTTATCTCTGATATCTGCTCAATCTCTTTAACAAAATTTTCTGATAATCCTGTCACTTAACAAAAATTATCAGGAAATGTAATAGAAATTGGACAGATGCAAGAAACCACATGGACACTGAGGATGCATTCTGCATAACAATGAAAGTGCTACAAAATTTATATTTTTATAGAGATGATAGTTTCAGTATTAAAATGCTAAATATCAAAATATATTTCTTTTAATACCTGCTGGGTTTTCACTCAGTAACTGTTTTTGTGGGCAGAAAAAAAATTATAATTTTATATTGAGATTTTGAAAGATCAGTTTAACTCGAAAACAAAACTAATTTCTGAATTATGGTTTTGTTAAATGCTGTTCAGTGTCTGAGTTTGATACAGCAGTAAGATGCATGTTTTGACTCTCAGAGTGACGTTTTCCTTTCATACACTGTCTTCTGTTGTAGTGGTTCTGGGAAGCCTGCTGTAATTTTCCTCCAAGATCTACTTGCAAAGTTGCATCCTAAATTGTATCTTCTTGGAAGTAGCCAATAGATGATGTTGTTACACTTGTACCTGGTGGAGAACATCATTTTTGTTAACTACAACATTGTGACCTTTTAAATATTTGTGTTACAATCTGAAAATTTTAATAGATGTAGTTTCATTAATTAGTAACCTCCTTAATCAGTGGTTCCTGTCCCTCGTGGAACAAATGGGTCTTTTTACCCTATAAAACCAGCTGAAAAAATATTTTCCTTGTTGAAATTCAAAGTGAATGCACAGTATTCCATGTTAAGAAACAATAATTAATAGATTCTGAAAAAATTCATCGCCGCCACGGCGGGAATCGAACCCGCATCTCTCCAGATTCATGCCAGAGCGCGCTAACCATTTGCACCACGCATCGGACAACGAATATTTTCAGAATTTGACCTTTTAAGTTTTTCTTCTTGAGACGTGACTGAGACAGCGCCATCTGTACTCAAGGAGTACAGATGGCGCTGTCAAATATCTTAGCTCAAGGAGTACAGATGGCACTGTCTCAGTCACGTCTCAAGAAGAAAAACTTAAAAGGTCAAATTCTGAAAATATTCGTTGTCCGACACGTGGTGCAAATGGTTAGCGCGCTCTGGCATGAATCTGGAGAGATGCAGGTTCGATTCCCGCCGTGGCGGCGATGAATTTTTTCAGAATCTATTAATTATTTTCCTTGTTATAAGAAGTAATGAAAATGCCCCCACAAATTTCAAAAATGCCCATTGGGAACCACTGCTCTAAATGAATATTTTGTCACAATACAGAAGAATTTGCATTAATATTAAATTGAGATATTTGCTTAACAAGATAAGAGCTTTTAGGTCATCTCCATCCTTTCTATATCTCCCCATTTTTAATTAAAATTTTTAAAAAACACTCAAATATGTTGATTTTGTTCTTTTTCTTAATTTTAAGTTATTTCATAAATAATATTAATAAGAGTTCATTTGTAATGTTTACCATGTGTGAATTTTTTTTTTTTTTCGTAAAGATCAAACTGCAGAAGAGTTACGTAAAGAAAAGGAGCAAAAAAAGAAAACTTTAATTCGAAAAGTAAGTTTTTTTACTTTAATATGCATTGAAAGTACAAAATCAAAAAAATTTCAATATCATAATTTATAGAAATTAGCAAGTTTTGAGGAACATTTTTAACTCCAAACTGGCCAGAAGAAAATTTAAGTCTGTTTATTATATTGCAAGTTTTCACCCCACAAAGGAAATAGATGTTTTTGAACTAGATCTGATGATTTGCAAATCAAAGTTGAAAATATATATATATTGATTTCTGTCCAATGAAGCTGAAAAACATGCTGTAGTAGCACTGTATAGCAAGTGATTTACTTGTTGCAATAATGGATTTGAAATCACTATGTATATCTGCAGTTTTATGAACTATAATTGATTTTGTCTAGATCAATGCTACTATGATTAATCTGAAAATTTATACCATACTGTACTTTGACATTGCTTTTGTTTTCCTTCATCTTATTGTGTGTCATGAAGTATTATAAATTTATAAACTAATTTATGTTCTTTGAAAACATTATTAACTTATAACAGTTGAGGTATAGTCACACGGAATACTGTATATATTCTGTGTGACTATACCTCAACAGAATACTGGTGATTTCATAAGCCTATAAACTGATGCCAGTCATTTCAGTTAGAAACTTGGCATTTTCAGCACCTTCAGAGTTTTTAACAGTACCAGAAGAAGTTGCGACACATTTGCATAATATAGGCAATTATTATAGTTCAAAGTTTTAGTGGTTTTATTTTTGTTTGTGTGTTAGTGTCTATTTTTGTACAGTCCATATTTTTGAGGAAAACCATTTTAATATCTGCTGTAAGATATTGAATATAACCTAAAAAAAAACCGTTGAAAACACTAATTCTGTACTTTTGATGTTCTATTAATCCATAACATTGAAAAACAAATTATTCCACATCTCATGGTTAATTATGCAGTTCTTTTTTTATCTATCTAATTTTTGAGAAGGATAGCTTTTTTTTTTTAACTTCTAAAGCTATTGGGGGGGGGGGGGAATTACAAAATAGTCCAGTGGTTTAGCAGTTACTTTGGATAGATTAACCAGACTCATTATACACTGACAGAGATAATGTATTTTTATATAGGATCATTTAATAATGTTATGAAGGCTGAAAAAAAAAAAACTAGCAACATTTTTGAAAGAATTTTTGTGTAGACTTCTGCTTAATTTTTAACTTTTTCCACATGCACATAGAAAAGTTAAATTTGGTTATAAATTCCAATTATTTTAGCATTCTTGTGGTGTTTACACTAATTCCTACTTCAGTGTAGAAATTAACGTTTTAATATTTGAGTTATTTTACTACATAAACAGTGGACTGAGAGAGACCTCATATTAGTGTCACAAAAATTTCACCTCACTAGTTATGGGTTAAAATTGTTATGCAGAACATTTTTTTTTAATTTACACACACTGGCCACTGAATTAGAAACCTTTATGCAGATATATGTAAACATCACTTGCACAGCATGTATGCAAAATACGTGGTCATGTGCATCACCACTTGATATAGCCAACTATTTAAGGACTGCTGGTCGTCAGTAATCATCAGTAGTGTTGATCATAATGGGGAAAAACAAAGGATCTTTCAGGGTTCGATAAAGGGCTTATTGTAGGTGTCTGTCTGGCTGGAGTGATGATTTTAAAAACAGCGGAGCAGACTGGCCTATGAAGCAATGGACCCAGCTTGTCTTGTAAACACAACTCAAGGTTCTAGAGGTTGTGTCATGGTGTGGAGCACATTCTGTTGGTATGGAAGGGTCCCTTGTATTGCTGGAAGGTTAGGTGTCTTCCAAGGATTATCTGAACATTGTTGCCAATCAAGTCCAGCCTGCAATTGACTTTTTATCCAGCAGGTGACAGCTGTTTCATGGACAACAATACTACTGTCCATTGTGCAAGATGGTTCAGCAGTGGTTCAGCGAGCATGACAGCAACTTCCACCATCTTCCCTGTCCACCACAAAGCCTGGATCTGAACTCCATTGAGAATGTATGGGACATGTTAGAAAAACAGATCCAGGAACAAAGTCCTCTTCTGTCAAATATGAGCCAGTTAAAGGACTGTCTGGTAATGCCTGGTATGCTGGAGATTTAAAGCCACTCCAACACCTTGTGTGCCACACTGCATACATGCTATAATTAGGGCTGAAGGAGGTATTGAATAAAGGCTTCTAATACAGTGCTGGTGTGTGTAGTTATTTGAGTGTTCTGCTAGTGTTACTTTTTTTTTGCACATTAAGCTGAGAACTTTTACTAATTTTCAAGAGACTGGTAGAAAAAGTTTAATTTAGCTCTTTAAAATTAGTGTTTTTATTACTTGAGTAATAATATTTTAAAAATAAGTCAAATATAAAAGAAAAATTTGCATTGCTAATGGTTTTGAATTTTTATGAATTTGCATATCATAAGCATTTCATTTCTTATTTCTTATTGTTTTATGATATTAATATATATATAATCATAATTAATTGCAAATAATATATTTAATTTTGGTGTTTTATTGTATTAATGCTCCAATTTGTGACACTTTACAGCTTAGTTTTCGTCCCACAATTGAAGAGTTGAAAGAGAGGAAAATAATAAGATTTAATGACTATGTGGAAGTCACACAAGCTCAAGATTATGACCGACGAGCAGACAAGCCATGGACTCGACTCACTCCCAGAGATAAGGTAATAGGGTTTTTGCAAAAAAGTATTCGAGGTTTGACTTACTCATATTTTTGTGGAAAGCATATATGAGGGGAAAAAATTGTCCAGCAGTGCATGCATTTGACTCATCGCATGTTGGCTCCACTACCTAAATGCATAGTCATGAATATCTGAGATATAATATGAATTAAAGTTACATTCTGAGCTAAAACCAGTAGATTCTTGCCAGCTTTTGTCAAATATGTATAAACACAAATATTTTATGTATGAATGTATCTTGAAAGATAATTTTGCTTGAATTAATTTTTTTAGATGCATCACTTAGGCAGTATGTGAATGTACTTGCATAAGACGATATCGCTGTCACTTATAGTTAGTAAATCATTTTTAAAAACTGGCATTGAACCTCTTTAAGTGTTAGACCATTTTTCAGTAAATATTAAACAATAATTGTCCAAACTTTTATGTACACTGCTGGCACCATTAAAAGTGCAACACCAGGAAGAACTCATCAGATTGTCCTGAAATATGCAACATGGATAGCCCATGGGAGAACATGTAAATGATTTAAAGCACAGCAAATATGCACATGTGTGACAGTAATGCCCCCTGGAAGTGGTATAAGAGGAGATTAAAAGAGCCAGTGTAAAATACTGGAATTGCATTTGCTCACAGTTCTTATGCACTAAAGGATCAAGTATGCCCCCGTCGAAGAACATAGCATCCATTACAACTAGGTTTCCGACTTTGATCGAGGGAGAATTGTGGGATTATGGGAAGGTGGATTATTGTACTGAGACATCAATGGATGGATGAAATGCTGCCACAGTGATGAAAATATGGCGTCAGTGGGTAGAGGAGGAACTAACTCACTGACGTGAGTGATCTCAACGGCCCTGCCACACAAACGAGAGGACAGATATCTTGTGTGCATGGCTTTGAATTATCATATAGCTACATCAAACACCTTAGCTCAACAGTTAGGGTGTGATGTGCATCTTTGCTAGGCAGCCACTGCTTCAACTACCATTGACTCTACAACACAAGTGTATGTGACTGCAATGGTGCCAAGAACGTCATTCATGAATGTGCGAATGGTGTCGCATTGTCTTTTCACATTCTGCTTCAGTATGCAGCACCATGATAGGCGAATCTGTATCTTGTTGACAACAGGCTCAGGGAGACATGCATGATGCAGCACCATACAGGTCCGACCCTTGGTGTTATGGTATGGGGTGCCATTGGACTCCACTCAGATGCACCTCGTACACATTACTGGTACTTTGAACAGCCAGCATTACATAACTGAGGTATTGGAGCCTGTTGTTGTACCTTCAGGATCTCTATGGTGTCATTTACCAACAGAACAATGCCCGACCACGTGGCATGCACCGTCCAACAATTCTTGAATAGCCACCATGTGACACTTATGCCTTGGCCTGCGTGTTCACCGGATCCATCCCCAATTGAACATGTCTGGTCCATATCTCACGACGACTAGCACACCAGACACCAGCAGCTGCTACAACAGATGAACTTCAGCTACATATCAAAACTGCATGGACTGACATTCCTCAAACACACATCTGACGTCTCATTCTCTCAGTCCTGGACCGTCTAGCAATGGTTATTTCCGCTAATGGTGATTATACAAGATACTGATTTCTCTGTATTCCTCAAGTCTAACTGAGGTATATTTGTATTCACTAAATATGGCTTTTAATACTCTTTGTCTTTCCTGGTGTTGCACTTTTAATGGTCAGCAGTGTATTTTATACCATTTAATTGATATTAAATGTTAGAAATGATCATTTATATTTTATTTCAACACAGTATCAAAGAATCAGTTCTCTCAACCCTATTAGGAGTTGGCTTTTATACATTTTAGCTAAAATCTGCAATTATCACATTCCACCCATCATAACAAGAGTATCTTAAAGCAGCAGTGTTTCCCAAACTTTATTCTGAGAGATGTTAAAAGATATTGGGGGAGGAGATTAAAAAGTAAAATTGAAAGAAATGAAGTTTTGATCATTTTATGCATCAGTTTTCCAGTATAAAGTAATTTTTTAATGATATGTGCTCCATCAATATCTTATGTCTAATAGGAACATTTTTTTGGCTTTCTTGGAAGTTACTGTCTCAAATGGCCTTCATAGAATAAACTCTATATTAAAAATAACCTGAAGTTCTCTGCCATTGAGCAATAAAATTTATAAAGTTTATCCTTCAAACTATTTGCATGTTAAAATTTTTAGGGGAAAACTCGGAAACTTTTCAGAGCAAGGACAGTGCTCTGTCTTCAGTGGTTTCCCTAACTATAGTATCAGCTTTGAGTATCTGTAATTCTTGATGGAACCGTAGCTAATTTTATTATGCTGCAATATTATGCATGTCATCTGTTGGTTGAGATGTTAAACATTGGCTTCTTGTATAGGAGAGCCAGACCCTGTATAGGTTAAAGAACATGCTGGATGGTCTTGATGGGACACTTCCACCTGTTTCCTAACAGCTGTGTAGGGGATCCCCTTCCCTAACCTACTCTGAGCCGCTGGGATCCTTGTGAGCTGGTCATTTAACCATTGTGTACAAAAGTCACTAAGAGAGGTTAAATATCCCAGTTCAACATGATACACATAGCAATATGTGAATGAGTACACATATTATTGGAAGGTAAAAGTTTCTAGTACAGTAGAGCACTTTCATCCAGATCTCTTTTAATCAAAGTTTTTACTTTATGCAAATCATCAAATAAACAGATTACGCTCATTGATCTTTAATTTTCTGTTTCAATCACTCGCCTACTGTGACTGTTCTTGGTATGGTCACATTTTGCCAGATACCTCTATGTCAATGAGTGTTATTCAAATAATCTTTTAATGGCCTAGAGATAATTGAGCCCAAGAATATGATCTCTTTCTCACTTTTACTACCATTATATTATTACTGTATAATATATAGCCATCCCCGGTGGCCATGTGGTATAGCACACTGGCTGCTGATCAGAGGGACCTGGTTTCGAGTCTGGGTAAGGCATGGATATTCATGTCTTGCTGCGGAGGTCTCCCCTGCCTCATAGATCTCTATGGCATATTAAACTGACAGGCTGCTGTCAGACATCTGTGGCAAACAGCTGTCTCAGTAATTTTTATTTATTTTTAATGTATACTTATATTTACTTACACATAATTAAGGTTTTTTAACACATTGATGGTGAGATGGGGATTGGCTGTCGGTAGCACACCGATCTTATAATCTGCAGTTTCCAGGTTTGAGTCCCAACTGATCCAGAGTTGAGATTTATCTTTGCTGAACCCCTGCCCTTAGTCAGAAAGGGGACACTGATGGACTTGGAAAGGCCACTGTTCGTCAAATTGGGTGTGTCAAGGTCATGTTTTCATTTTGCAGGAGAGCCATACCTTTTGCACATTGAAGAACACACTGGATGGCCACGATGGGAGGCTTCCATTTGTCTCCTTAACAGCTGTCCAGTGGGTCCCCATATCTGTGCCCTTGGAGACCTTGTGATCTGGCCATTTACACACTATGTGGAAAAGTGCTGCTCAGAAATTTCATTGCATAATTGCTTCTCAGAGGTAAACCAAACCCTAACTTATTGATGACTGGTGATAACTGATGGAAGTTGGAAATTTCAGCTGGTTCATTCAGTTTCCATTGTTTACAGAGGTAAATTTTTTATCATTGCCCTAAGCCTACTGATGAAAATTTTATGAGATGTTGAGTGTTTTTAATTATAAATTTTAATATATGAATTTTACATAATGCATTTTTAAATATGTTGTACTTATTTTAGTTTTGAAGTGTATATTATAGGATTTTAGGTCTCTCTCTCTCAAGGACTACTACCCTAATCCCAAAATTTACATAGGTCCTGATCCTCTTTAGCAATGCATTAATAAATTGGGAACATAGCTTCCATTGTTGATAAGGGATTACTGTAATGGGTTATTTAATTGATCTTGCTCTTTTTTTTTTCCTGAAATATTAATGTAATAGTCATCATTTATTATAAGAGAATAAAGCTTTTTTTTGATCCATTGTCTTGCCAAAGGTATTATATTTTAAATATTGACATATGATTTGTTAAAAGCAGCAATATTTATTCATATTGAGAGGAATGTACTGAACAGTATAATTTTTAAGCTCTAAATATGAAACTTTATATGTATACTTCTGTGTGATAAAATTCTCATACTTTGATCTTTCTGTATTAAGTATTTTGCAATAAATGCTAAAAAAAAACAGTACTTAAGTGGGGAATGCTTATTTTGTGCCATTTACTGTACTATTTAGCTCCTATTAGAAGATTAAAAGTTTCAATATAGATTAGTAATTCATAACTCCTAGCTCAAATTATGTGTAATTTTTACTATCCCTAGAAATAAATTTTAAAATTTTTATTCATTTTGCTATTTCTGTAAGTTATTTTTTTTGTATACACATTTTAGTGAAAAAACAATATTTGTATTATATTTAGGCAGCAATAAGAAAAGAATTAAATGAATTTAAAAGCATGGAAATGGAGGTTCATGAAGACAGCAGGCATCTTACAAGGTGTGTATCTTTTCAACTTAAGAAGAAACACAAAAGCTTATATACTGCCTGACCAAATTATTATGAATACTGTGCATTGTGTACAGTGTTCATAGCATGAAGCATTACAAACATTACCATGAAACATGCGAAGGAATATAAAATTTCTTATAAGTATTCTACGTCACTATGAAATCCGATAAAAGCTGTAAAGACGTGGAAAAGTAAAGCCAAGTAGACATGGGTAAAATTGCTGATATAACTGACTTTGAAAGGTGGATTATTGTTGGAAAATGATGGACAGGAACATCCATAATGGAGGTGATGCAACTTGGCGGAAAATCATGGGGCACAATATCCAAATGTATGGAGAATGGCAGTGGTATCAAAAAACATCTGATGGTAATGCAAACTGTGGCAAAACACAGCTACTACAGTTCATCAGCTGAGAGAGGTGACCACGAAATAGTATTTCAAACCCCATTTTAGTGAGAACTAGACACAGAAATTTGAAAACTTTGGAACTCTACCCTGATACATAAGATGAAGTATTTGGTATGTGCACATAATAATTTGGTCAGGCAATGCATGTTTAATACTTTGAAATAATACTATGATTGTTTAAAAATCTATGGGAATTGTTTTATTTTTAATAAACACTTGTATATTATTACTCATTGCTTTATTAGTGTTGTTATCACACTAATAGAGCTGTAACAATATACAATCATATCGTGCATTATTATCACAATTTTTTCATAGACCCCTAAAAGATAAAGAAATATCCAAGTTGATGTAGTAAAATTCTTTTTATACCAGGCATGTAAAACATATAATTTGCACCAGGGCCACATTTGGATAATTAAATTTCAAATAAGCCACCAAAAGGTTTCAAATTAATTTTTTTTATTCATAAAGAATAATTTACTTTAAAATATATTTTGGCATTAAAAAACCCTAAATTTGGCAAAGGGGTAAAGAATGATGGATTTTATGCTTCACATTAAAAAAATAGTTTTTGACTCGGTACTAATTCAGATTTCAACAATTTTAATTAACTTATTGAATCTGTGGAACCCACTGGAATATTTCTCCAGAAACTTTACACTTTTTTGCTTGTACTTCAATGACAGATATTGGACTCAAATTCTTGTGCTGCTACCACTTTCATTAATGATGACAAATATGTCTGTTAATAGTGATTTCTCTGGTTTTTTTCTTAAGAAAACTGCAAAGCACATATTTGGACACAAATGTAATAATATTTGGGAATTTATCTGCATAAAAATAATAAATGTTTAGCACACCAGTGTCACAAATTTAAATGATTTTTATGCTGTAATTTGGAAGAAATTGAAACTAAAGATTTGATCTGCTTAGCCCTTTAAAAAGTTCTCTGGTCATTATAATAAAGTTAAAGAATTAAGAAAGATTGATGCATCTTGTGGGTAGTTTGACATGCATGTTTTATGTTCCATACCCCATTATTCTTTGGGATTGCATTATTATAAAGTGCAATGAGTAATGAAACAATTATTTACGTAAACTTTAATGTGACTGTGAGATTAGTTCCAAGACTTTGAAATATAGACTTTACTATAGTGGTAGAGTTTTAATTTAGCCTTGCCTTTTATTCATTCTGTGTTGTAGTAGAGTGACTTCATAGAGTTGGTGTATGGTGAACTGTATGCTACTAGGGTTCTCCCCTTCCCTGGGTAATTTTTATTTTACAATTTTGTATTTTTTTCCCACTCAATTTATTGAAGTTAAGGTGAGTTAAGGCTTTTCATTGTAGTAATATTAATTAAGTAAATATGTTTATTAGAGTGTAGTTGGGTTGTTTTACCTTGGAGTGGCATGTTCTTACACATAATTGGCTAAATAACAGGCCACAAGGACCCCATGGGCTCAGAGAAGGTTGGGTAGGGGACCCACTGGACAGCTGTTAGGAGACAGATAATGTCAGAAATCACAGCCTGTGTTCTTTAATGTGAACAGGGTATGGTTCTCCTACATGGGGCTATGGCTCCCATCCAATAGACAGGGGCTTTTTCAAGCCCATCAATGTCCCCTGCTGACCGAGGGCAGAGTGGGAAGTTTTGTGGATAAATCTCAATGCTGGCCCAGGTGGGAGTTGAACCTGAGAACTGCAGATTATGAACCTTGCACACTACTAACTGTGCCATTTCTGCTCCAGAGTGCAGTAGTTAAAATGTGTAAAACACAATGTTACGTATATATCATGACATAAAGTAGTTTCTTATTATCATATACAGTCGGTCAGCTAGCCTTTAGTTAGGTAGCTCAGGTAATTTTAGTGGTGCAATGGATGTGTGAAGCATCAATGATGAATAGCAAAATTTGGCATAAGCATAGCAACAAAGCCGTCCCATGGTCGAGTGGTTAGCACGCTTGGCTACTGATCTACGGGACCTGGGTTCGAGCCCCGGGTAAGGCATGGATGCATGTGTCGTTTTTCTGCTGAGGTCCTGCCATCCTCTCAGACCTTCTACTATGGCATATAAACTGGCAGGCTCCTGTCAGACCTCTGTGGCAAGCAGCTGCTTGAGGGGGTATTTATTTTTTTATTATAGCAACAAATAAAGAATCAAACTCTTAGAGTTTTACTGTATCACAAGCATGATTATCACAACATATTTTGTGAGATATTCTCTGCTAACCAGTAATCTGAATTCGGTGAGAAAGGGGATATTGGTGGTCTTGAAATGGTTGCCATCTTTCAGATGGAATGTTAAGCCATGGCTCCACATGCAGGAGGCCTTACCTGTGTATGTTAAAGAACACACTTGGGAGCCTGGACAGGAGGCTTCCACCTGTTTCCCAACATCTGTCCAGTGAATCACCTTCCTCATCTTTTGAGTTTTTGTGACTTTGTCAGTTAACCCATTTTGTGCAGAAAAGTGACAATCAGAAGTAAAATAACCCTCAACAAGTTAGCTTAGAACATCTTATTCCAAGTCATTTAGACTATTGCATGAAAAAAGTGCTGCTCAGAACTAAAACAACTTTTATAATTAGATATTATTTTATTCTGGAATTCTAAGAATAAAATCCAATGTTTTAATATGAGTAAAATAAATTGTCCTTAAATTATCTTAATGTTTCATTTCTTTATTTTTTAGGTTCCACCGTCCCTGAAGACAGAGCAACTTCTATTGTATGTAAATTCTGCCAGGAAAAACTGACTTGAGTTTCCTTCCTGTTTTCCTCTATTTTTGAGGAAAACTGCAAATTGTGAAAGATCTCAGCCATAAGCTGTATTCAGTGCAGAAGAGGAGATTGCATCTGTATTCATATTACCTCCCAAGAAATATGAACTGCAAATAATGATAATTGCTGGCTGGCCCTGCAGAGTATCTTGTGTATAGCAGATTGTCTGGTATCTGCGTTTTTATCAGCTATTGAACAGGCTGATTGCATTCTGAGAAATCGGAGATGCAAAACATACCTAACGCACATGTTGACCAATGGTAGAGACTGCGACTGCGTGTACTGTTGCAGCTCCAAGGACCTGGTGTTTGTAGTTTTTATATATAATTTTATCACAATGTGCTACATAAACTGGATAATAGAGATGCAAATGACTGTTTTAATGTTTAACTGGAATAAATGTTTTGATTCTACATAAATTACATTTTTTCTAGTAAGCTGTTATCAGACTAGGTGGTGTTGATTAAAATGTTCATAGGTCCATTTTGGCAACAACATTGTGTTTTTAGTTCGAAATTTGACTGGTATAATTTTTTTTTTCATGTCATTATTACTGTTTGTCTAGTAAGATATTTTTTTAATCTATGTAGTTATATGGAGCTCCTAGCAAATATGAGGTTTTTTAAATAATAGCAAGGAGCTTCATTTTATCATAATACACATTTGACTGTTTCTCTAAGAACACTGTACAGTATATTGTTTGCACAGAGTAAGGTCTGGGATCTTGTCAATAGTGCTGTTGCAAGAGTATTTTCTGTATATACTTCATGTTCTTGGGAACATAAAACATTTTCTTATTATAGTAGAGATAGGGGTGTGTTGAAATGGTGCTTTACACCCTCTTATGTTCAAGTGTTTCGTTTAGTTCAGCCAACACATGAAACTCTAATCTGTGATTACTTACAGCTTGTACAATTGTTCTAGTTTTAATGTTTGGAAAATACATTACTATCATGTGCCTGTATATTGTTCAGTGTTAATTTTTTTTGTTATACAAGACTTCATGAAGCTTTGCATTAATACCATCAGAATCAGCTACAGTGTTTCAAAATAGAAATATGTGCTCCATAAAGTACTAAAATGTAAAGTATTCTAAGTATAAATAAATGGAATGAATGAAATTACTCAGAATTAGTTGATAGTACGATTCAGAAATGTTTTGATCATAACTTCATTCTTATCACATGTTTTTTATATACTTTATTATTACTGTTAATGACCAGGGAAAAGAATATTGTTTCATACTTCTTATCTCAGTATTAGTTTCTTTCACTATCAACAATCATTTTAAAAATTTAATTTTTAACAGTCAATTGGTTATTTTTATGGTTTTTAAAATGGCTGCATCCACCATCCTGTGAGTTCTAGAGCAGGCTTTATCCACCTTACCACTCACTGCAAAAGAACTTACTGGTGTACTTACTGTTACCCTTTATTGGAGGCTAGTTTCACTGTGATCATACACCTCGAAACAAAAGACTTGCAGCTCATAAAACAAATTATCAATATGATGAATCTGGCCCATTCCAATTTTTTTGACCAATATTTTATGTGCATAACGAAACTATTTTGCCAATTCGTAGTACTTTTTAAAAACATTTGCTTTTGAATCAAGATATTTCCTAGATTCCTTAAAAATAGTTTTGTTTTTCAGTTACATATTAGAAATGCAGATTTTCGTTTTTGTGTAGAGAATGTGTCCTATGGCTCTCAGAATGTAGGTTTTTTTTTTCTTTATGGCACTTTATTAAATTTGGGTCGGACATGCCCGTTTTAGGAGAAAAATTGGTAGTTATTGTATGCAATACTAAAAATGTAATGAAACATTTTTAAGTATAGTTTTTAAATTGTGTGGAATTTTAAAGTAATGGAAACTCATTTTAAGTGACAATTTATGTTCAATCAGACAAGTTAAAAATTTAATTCATTTCCCAGATATAGGAGATTCCGGATAATTTTTTCCCTGATTCCTGATAAAAAGTATTGCATTTTAGCGTGTTATTCTGTACCTTTAAGTTCATGGAAAGAAATGCATTTTAGAGATTTATCTTGTCTGTAGAAGACTTCGTAGTAAAAATCTTAATTCTGGGTTTGGTGAGCTTTGCTGAACATGAAACATAACCAGCAAGCACTTTTAATGTATATATTCATCTAAATCTACAATTAAATTTTGGGATATTCCAAGATTTGTTCAGACTGTTTTAGATATTACATTCTAGCATAATATTTTCATGATAATAAATAAGCAATTCAGATGTGTTAAAGGAAACGATAATGGGGAAATAAATGCTTTTTTTTTGTATAAATAATAAAATGGAATTTGGCAATAATAAACTACAATAAATCATACTTAGATTGAAGTGTAATTTTTGAAATGATGAATTATCTTTAGTTACGTGTGATAATGCAATATTTCTAGCATCATCAGGAGGTAGAGATTCAATACTAAATCACCAAAGAAATTTTTCTGATAGTTTAAAAAATTTTCCTAATAACTTTTTTTATTTTGCAAGTTTGCATATAATTTAAGTCTTAATGCAGCGTTAGTTAATCCATAATCAGTGACTTGATTAATAATTATATAGGCATTTTGCAGCATGGTGGATATAGTGGCAGCTAAAAAAAAACAAATGATATTTTTGCAATATAAAGAAAAGCTTACAGTACAAATGAACATTCAATAAATGGTTAAATTAGATAAACCAATGAAAACGTTAGTTGGTTATCTATTTCATTAGCTGTTAATTAACAGGGTGTTACTTTCTAATAATACAGTATTATATTTTAAAGTACATATAGGTGTGCTGACCAAGATATCTGTATTAAATTATGCTTGTGTGATGTGCAGTTCATACCAGTTTTCGTATATTTTAGCATCTGTTCAGAGATTTATTCCTCATGCATAAATTAATCATCTGCAGTGCTTTGTTAATGTAATTTTTTTTTGTTTGAGGTTAATTTATCAAGAGAAATATATTGTGCTTAAAAAAAAACAAACCTGTACATATTTCACTCCAGATATATAGAACTCTATCCCAGTGAGTTATATTTGGTTATATTAAAAGATCAGAATATATGCAAAACTTCTTAATCCAAACAGCGATAAGGGAACTAATTTGCTATGCAGATTTCTATGGAAGATGCTCAAGTAGTTTAACTAGCCATCACTATATTCCAGGACTAGACACCACATATAGATTAATCATTTACTGCTGTTTCATTTTTTATTATAAATTCAACATAAAAACAAAAATAGCTGAAATGGAATTTGAGCAAATGAAGCATTGGATTTAAAATATTTGTTGGAACTAACTTAATTTTAAGTCCAATTTTTTTCTGTTGCTCAAATTGTATTTTAGATTCAGTGACACTATAGGAATAAGGGTATTAAGTAGCAGTTAAAAGTTACGTGTGATAATCAGTGGTTTAGAAATTTGTGCATAAATTGTGAAGGGATAGCATTATGTAGAGCATCAGTGTAAGATATCAAAATTACTATCGTGCACGACTTTTAATTGGTGCCTAATCTTATTACTCCTACAGTATTGATATGCTGTGTATCATTTACTTAAAGGGTTTTAAAATGTCAGAAATCATGATGATGTAATATTGAAATCCCAATGATATATGCCCTACTCATTGTTAGCATTTGAGTGTCTTCTAAATTAATGTGCATGGCAGGTATGTTAAATAGTATAAGCAGTATCTGAAGTGTGATGCATATTTTCTGACTGGTGGATATCTTGACAGTCTAAAATACTTTTGAATAACTACTGTAAAACTAAACTTTCACTTTTATTTAATATGTACATTGCATTAACTTTGAAGCAGATTGTATAAATGAAGTCAGAACAACATGGAAAATTTTTGAGATTTATATACACGGATAAGGTAATGATATTTTGAAATGTGAATTTTAAACTTTACATTTGTGACAGACGTTTTGAAAATTAAAACTTGTAGGTTTGTTAAAAAATGGATGTTTGATTCTGTCTGTGATAAATTTTATACATGATTGTACAAAACTATATTATATATTGCTAAAATAAAGAATATCGTTAAAGGGAATTCATTTCTAACTTTCAGTGTAGGAACACTATAAAAATTCAATTCTTGTATTTAAATCATTGACTACAGATTTGTAAGCTGCATTTTAATATAGGCATTTCTGAGTCCTGAACCTTAGGATGAATTTTTACCCCTAAAAATGACAGAAAGCACCACAATTTCCAAAGAATTTTGCTGGAAGTTTTTTTTCACCGAACAGAAATTACCTTTGGAATTTTATTTTAATTAGCTGTAGAAATTAACAAATTGTCTTTTGTATAACATGACTAGTTCTGTTAGTTCAGACAAGGTTCTACAGTTAAAAAAAAGGAAAAAAACACGTGAGTTATATTATTGCAAAAGGATTTTTTTTTTAATTGTAAAAGGTTTTTGATGGAAAAGGGGTCTCCATAAAAAGTTATTGGGTTAGAACAAAACTATGCGACTTGCCAAACACATGTTAGTTTTAAAATCAAGAGGGATAAAATTCCTGTTCCTTTCAATTCACCTCTGATTAATTTAAAGAGCTGTTTTTTTTTTGTAGAGTATTCAATAACAAAAGAACATGCGCTGGTTGTGATTTATTACAGGTTTGCATGACTTGGTGCAGTTGGATCAGGGATGTACCCAAGGTGGAGGATCAGCCCCCTCCCCAAAGATCTTGTCATCTTATGCAAAATCTCAAACTTTTGTCAGCCTGTTTTGAAATAAAAAAATAGTTGTCTTTGTGTAATTTTATTTTATCCTCATACGTTAGACACTCTGAGACTTCACTCCCGAAACTAAATCTTGGGTACATGACTGATGAGAATGAATAATGTTAAATGGCATATGACACTGTAAAACACTATTCACATTTGCACAATTTTCTCTGTCTATTCTGTAAATTTTTAAATATGCAGTTTATATTTCGTAAAATGTGTTGCTGCTCCAATTTCTATAGATAGAAAATTGCATTTTGTGGAAAAGAAAAGTGCACTTGGATAAAATATTAGAAGACAGTTGTCATACATTGGAGCATTTGTAAAGAGAATGGGATAATATTTAAACTACAAGAATGTTAATGATCTAAATTGCTACAAAATGAATCCTCAGGGTGAAAATTGTATGTGATAGTAAGATAGCATTAATAACTGTAAGATGGAATTTTATATGGCTATAGCAATTTCCTTTTGATATGATTAATCTATTGGGTAAGAGTTACTCGGATTAATGCTTATTAATATATATATATGCTATATAACCATTAATCTGAGTAGCATAATAAATTTAATATAATCACAAGGTATAGCAATGGAAGATCAGTACAAATTTGATAAGTTGTGTGATCTTATTCTTAAACTCTTATTTTGTGCATATCAAGTCCAAGATGTCTAATAGCTGATAATACCACTAAGCCATGGCATTGAAATCTAGATCAAGGTAATGAAGTACGTGTGCATAAACTTGCTAAAATAACATTTCCAAAGCAAATACTGTTAAATGTACATCTGTGTTCCAGTAGGAATGTTTGTGTGTTATGTGAAAGATAAAAAAAGTATAAAATTTTATTGACTTCCACCCTTGAATTGTTTGCAATAAAAGCTCCAACCTAAAAATGAAATAACCTGTTAAAAGAAGTCAGTGTGTTACAAAGTGACTTGGCATTCATGTTTGATATTTGAATAACCATTGGTTTTCTCATTTTTTCTTGCCTATCTCTCCCTTCTATGGAAAAAATTTCTAAGTGCAGTTAAAAAACAAGTAAGAAAATGCTAAAATATATTTCAGTGGGAGACTAAAGTGTTATTCCGTCTTGAAAGGTCTCAATCAAGAATTGCAAATTTTTGACTAAAATGCATTTATAGTTGTTTATTAGCATAGCAGCATGTGTACGACTATATATTTCTGTGTACTTTTAATGTCTTTAATTGGTAATGAAAGTTTTTCCAAGTTCTTTAATTTCAGAGTCCAGTAACATTTGTTCCAGTAAGAATAGCAGTTATAATAAAAGTACATATGTAGCTTAAGAATTTTCAGTGTTTGAATAATGTTACGTCCTTTCCCCTGGAGGCATTTAATTGATGCCAGGCCCCCCAGCTTGGTTGGTGCAAGAAAAGTGCCTTTTGTTCAGTTGTTTATTTTTGAAATCATCATGTAACAGAGAAGGATTAGATAATGCAATAATTTTCTCAATTCTCTGCTGAAGTAGCGAAATGTAGCCATTAGCCTTTGTCATTTATAGAAACACTTCTGTTGCAGCATACACAATGCAAAAGGATTGTCGTATTGTCTTGTGTAGAATGTACCTATTTTAAAGTTAGGTTTACAAACTTTATATTTGTGGAAAAGAAAGTTAAATATATATTTACAGAAATAACCAATTTTAGCCATTGATGATTTAAGAGTATTTTGTTACAATAGCATATAGACATATTAGGGAGGAAATTATTTTCTGGTAATCCTCTTCTCAAATTTAATCATGGGTGAATCTTATAAAATTTTCTATTTCACCCTGTTTTTTTTTAATGCTTTGTAGTCTTAATCTGATGCATATATTATAATGATCTTGTAAATTTTATTCCACTGTCTGTTCTTTGAGCTATAGATACTTCTGTAATATATTACCAGCTAGGCAAATTCATATGCTTTTCACGCAATTGATCTTGTAACTGATCAAAATAATTATTCAGTACTATCAAGCAAAACATTCCACATATCCAAGTTTTTATTATTTTTGTGCATTCTCAACCTAAGGGACAAATGGTAATTTCTATCTTAATTTTTCAATACTCCTATGTGAAAAAATATACTTTTTTTTTCTGCATGCATTGGAACAATAATATTTCCCATTTATAGGGAACAGTTTTAGCTCATTTTTAATTTATTCTGTTAAACTGAAGTACATCAATTTACACAATTTTTCAGAATCGTGATCAACAGGCCATTACATGCATAGTTTTCTTCTTTTCAAGTGTGCATGATATACAAATTAAAATAAGTCTTCATATTGCAATCTGTACTTCAAAGTGTTGCATAAGGCTGGCCTTATGTGTTGTAACCGCAACAATCATCACTTAGTACATGCCTTTAGTGAATATTCTTGAATTTTCGTTCCTGAAGTTATGTACTCTTTTGATTTTCAGCAAACCCCATTCAGTTACTGATTTATGCTTATCTATTGGTATCTATCTCGCAGAAGTGGATTATCAGATGTATAAGAGAGATCTAGTTATATACATTTTGAAGAATGATGTTTGACAGACCATGATCTGCAAAACAAACATTGATATTTGTTTCAATCTCAATTGCGGTATTGAGAGGCCCAGCCATCAATGTGTTTTATGCAGTAATTGTATAGTTCGCAAGGTAATTAAGGTGAATTTTCCTTTGTTGTAATATTGCAAATAGAACCATCAGAAGTTGCTACTGTGTATAATGAGCATCCAAGACCAGGAAAAGAAATGTTTCCTTATCTAATGCTTATAAGCTAAGACCGTGAAAGTGGGGGAATTATTTTTTGTGGATATTTAAATTTCAAAAGCATTCTTGTTACCTGATTATAATTGTTGTACAATGATATTCATTGCTGCATTAAGATTTTCCCTTGCAATAATGTTTTACGTGAAGATGTTGATATTGATGACCTGCTTTTGAATGACAGCTGGAATGGAAAAATAAAATTCACTAAAATCAAATTTCAAGAATATTCTTGTATAAGTTTAGCATTTTTGGTGAAACTCGATATTTGTGTGAAACCATAAGTGCTAATTTTTATACCATAGTTGTAATTATGAAATCTATAGCAATTGTATACGGTGAAGTAGTACTGGTAAAAAAAAAGTACTGGGGCATGAAAATTTATTATAAAACTATTTTTAAAAAGATATATTTCTAAGAGCTAACTGTTGTATGTTTAGAAAGATTAGCGTGATAAATAATGGAATTAGACAGGATTTTACCATAATGTATTATCAAATTAAGTTGTTATTTGTTTAAAAAAAAGCATGTGTGACCTTGTTTCTTAAAATGTTTGGAAAGCCCTGGTGTGTGCCGAATATTTTCAGCCAACTTCACAAATATTACTTGAGTAATGAGCTTGGGTCCAAATTAAAATTATTCTCAAATTTTGAACATTTTACGAAGTTTGCCAAATCACTTATTTATTAAAACTGATCGATCAATTGGAATCTGATCACTGCCATTTATGAATAGGGAAATCTTAATGGGCATTTTGCTTAGTCTGCAACTAGGTGATAGTTTTAAAGCATTCAAGAATGATATAGTCTTGGTCTTGGATACCCAATTTCGTTTGTATTAAATAGTAATCATTCATTTGTGAAAGAAGATAAGTATTACGAGGTGAATTTTTCTGTCGGCATCGAAATAAAATGGTTATTTTTCTGAATCCATGTCACTGATAGAGAACCTATTTTTGATTGTGTCACTTTGGTGGTGTTTACAGTTTTGAGTTAACTCCTTATTTGATGGATGCAATTCTTATTCTCCCGGATGTGTGGTTCATCGTGTGTTCTTGTACAGATATGTAAATAGCGATTAATCTGTGTCTGTTCGCTGTTGTTCCTCACCTTCAGCCTGCAAGTGCTGACTGCAGAGAAGCGGCAGGCAAGCCATGTACAGCTAATGCAATCCCAGATGTAGATTGTTATTGCCTCGTAACCGAACTTTTTCCTACTTCCAAGACAAAATGGCATTGAATAAAATGCTATTGTCTTCCCGTTGTTGTTTTTTATGTATTGTGTGTATATACACGAAGAGAATAGTTGTGGTTTTTTTAAGTTCAAAGGGACTCTGCAGAAGTCATTGAAAAAGGAACAGATAAAAGATACCACAAATAAAAATAAATTGCTCAAGTAACTGTTTGTCACAGAGGTCAGTGACGGAGACCTCAGCAGAAAGACAACACAGGCATCCATGCCTTATCTGGGGCTCACACCCCCAGATCCTTCTGATCAGTAGCCAAACATGCTAATGGCTTTGCCACAGGACCTACGCGGTGTGCAGACTGGTGGTTGACAGATTTCACTAGTTATAGGTTCCAGTTTTTATTCACAGTAAAGCAGGAACAATCGAGGATAGAAGCTCTATTAGGCTTCTACTGATAGTTCATAAAACTTACAAACACACACACACACAAGGACATGTCCACTGGCAGAAGTTACGTAAAGTGGCTACACCAAGAAATGGAAAATTTAAATTTGCAGTACTTGGATTAGGACCATCCCAGTGTTGAGTGAATATCATACATGGATAAGACTGCTGTTTCTTTTCCTTTGTCTTTCTGCGAGGTCATATCTCCCTTACAGTTTTTTATGGTGTTATACAAAGAGGTTCATGTAACACCTCTGGGACAAATAGCTGTTTGGGTAATTTAAGGAGTCACTTTACATTAAAACATTACAAAGTTTTTAGAGCAGATGAATAAAATGGAGTTTTACATAGTTTATTTAAAATACATAGTTATTTGCGGATGTTTAAAATACATAGCTATTTGCGCACTTTCAATTTCTGACCCACGTAGACGATGCTTGCAAGTTGTGATATTTGAGCATCTTTTATCTTGATCTGGGTTCTCAGTGTCTCTGCAATGATCAAAAATAAAACTTTGGTTTCGAAACTGTACAGTATAAACTACTTTTTATAATTCATATCCTAGAGCAGTGGGTTCCAAACTGTACAATGGTGCACCTCTTTTTTATGTATTCACATAAAGAATGGTTTTTTCAGTTCCAGCATCCCTCTAACCAATTTATAGCACCGCACACTTTGGAAATCACTCTCCTAGAGAAATAAATATATTCTACATTGCATACATCAGAGCAGTTGGATTTCAAGCTCAGTTCTATGAAACCCGGAGGTTTTTGTGAAAATTTTACTTTTTTTTGCAATTTTTTTTTTTTAATTTTCCAATACTGACAATATTTTTTACAATAATAATGTTGGTTAAGTCTGTTATAAAACTTCCTAAATGGGGGGGGGGGTGGCTTGCAATCTGCAGTTCCCATGTTCGTGTCCCAGCTGGGTCAGCGTTGAGATTTATCTCCGCAAAATTCCCCGCCCTGCCCACAGTAGGGGACACCCATGGGCTTGGAAAGGCTGCCGTCCGTCGGATGGAACGTTAAGCCGTGGTCCGTGTATGGGAGTTATCCTGTGCACTTTAAAAAAACACCCTGGATGGCCTTTATGAGAGGCTACCATCTGTGTCTCAACTGCTGTTCCAAATAGGTCCCCTCCCTCAACCTTCTCTGAGCCTTCGGGGTCCATGTGACCTGGCCATTTAACCCATGGTGTGCAAAAAAGTATCGCTCGTATATGTTAAACAACCCAGATGGGGGGTGGTGATGGTTCAGTCGGTAGCGTTCCATTCTTCTAATCTGCAGTCCCCAGGTTTCAGATTTATCTCTGCAAAACTCCCCACCCTCAGTCAGTAGGGCACACCAATGGGAGTGAAAAGGTCGCCGTCTGTTGGATTAAACGTTAAAATGTGGCACAGTGTGCCGGAGTCGTGTGCATGTTAAAGACAAGGTATTGCAAGATCGTGGTGAAATTATCCTCCAATAAAGGCTTCCTACACTAGTCAGCGGGAGTTTGAGATAGCAGAGGCAGTAGTAGTTACTTCTCTGCTATTCCACTTAGGCCTGTTAATACAAAAGATAAGGTAGAAGAAATTGATTAGATTTTACAGATGTTCCGAAAGAAATTAGTAGTCCCAAGTGCGTCTCTTCTGATGAATACCTAGAAGGGAAGTAATCGGAGATTCCGATGGCATTAAGCTCCTGAAAGAAAACTAGGTCAGCATTTTAGCGGAAACATTTAAGCAGTGTGTGAGAGACAGTTTCAGGTGCGGTGCAGGTAGCACAGTTAGGGTCTCTACCTGGGGTGTGAAGTGTAGAATTGCCACAGATCATTACAACTCGGATTAACTGCTTGACAGAAGGCTACCATCTGTCTTCTAACAGCTGTCTATTGACTCCCTCACTTAACATATACGAAAGGACTTGGATCCGATAGCCAACTTTCATAGACTCGGTGATCCCATAATAACCGATTGCAGCGCCATCTGCAGTGGGTGAAAACTTGCGTCTATATTACGCTTAAAAAAAAATCGCTTTCCTGCTCTGGTATCGAACTGGGACCTAAACGGCCACAAAAAGTATCGACTGTTTTAAACACTACGCCAATATTTGAAGGTTGTAACTTTGACTTGGTAGCATGTTCATAAAGTTGTACACATTTTACAACGTGGATTCAAAGTAATTAAAATATTTCAATTATATAAGTTTAACCACTCAACTACTATATAACCAATTGTCGGTTCTTTGAAGTTTTCTCCGCCCTTCCCACTGTCAGTAGGGGACACCGATGGGCTTGGAAAGGCCGCTGCCCATTGGATGGGACGTTAAGTCATGGTCCGTGTGTGGTGAGCCATACCCTGTGCAGGTTAAAGAACACACTGGATAGTCTTGACGGGAGGCTACCATCTGTCTCCCGACAGCTGTTCCAGTGGGTCCCCTCCCCCAATCTTATCTGTCTTCAGGGTCCTTGTGACCTGCCCATATAGTCCATGGTGTGCAAAAAAGTGCTGCTCAGAGGTAAAACAACCAACCAAAATTCACTGAAGATTTTTGGTTAACGGGGCACCAGTCGTAATTGTGCGCCAAATGTTGGCAACCCTAACGATATATACAGCTTCATGAAAAGAATGACTATTTTATTAAAACCAAAATAAATACAAAAAAAAGTGCCGTAGTTGTCCACTTTGGACACAAAAAACACCCAGTCGGAAAAGCGCCCCCTAGCAGTGGAAGAGTGTAGCCCAATGGACCCTGAAGTTTGAGAACCTTTGCTGCCATAGAGAGTAAAGGTCGAAAAACATTTCAAAAAGTCATCAAAAACTAGATATCACTGGCATCTGTTAACTTCACTGAAATGGATTTGACAAGTAGTAAAGTGAAATACTAGTATTCTAACTCGACTTTAACTTTAATTGGACAACCTTGAATAAAAAACACTACTGATTCATTATCACTTGTCCTCTGCTCAATCTGGGCGTGTATTGTAATGCGGACGACAGATTCACTGGATACGAAGATCGCGGATAGTTCGTAATTTGGCAATTGCCAAATCGTATAATCCATGTTGATTCTTTCGTTAAAAAAAACTCGTCACTTCAACAAAAAAGCAACTGACACTCGGAGGGAAAATGACTGGATCGATGTTAATTCTTCCTGCTTATTCGCAATGACGTCATTGCATAGCTAATCGTGACGTGATATAACATTTGGCGCACAATTACGACTGGCGCCCGTTATACCAGGTATTATTTTCGTGTGATTGCAACAAGCATAGTTTGAAATATAACAGATAAAAGATCTCATGATCAGAGGTCGATTCTTTTAATAATTAACGTTTTGTACTGCTATAGTAAGCAATGAGATTAACAGGAAAATTTGCCGTAAACTACAATAATTTGTAATCGTAGTACAGATCTCCCTTTGAAGCAACGTCGTTAGGCGCTCACTCCCTAGATGTGGGGGGCCGGGGTGGCTCAGTTGGTAGCGTCCCATGTTCGAGTCTCAGCTGCGTCAGCGTTGAGATTAACCCCGCCCTGCCCACGGTCAGTAGGGGGACACTGGATGTTAAGCCGTCTAGCCCCATGTGCGGGAGAGCTATATCATGTCTCCCAACAGCCGTTCCAGTGGGTCCTTGTGAACTGGCCCTTTAGACCATTGTGTGTCAAAGTGCCGTTCACAGGTAAAACAACCCAACCCTAGATGTGGACGCTACTGAAGCAGGTTCTGTTGATGTGTACATCATCATCATCATCATCCTCAAGCAGCCATGGGCTACGGAGGTCCAACCAGACCGTGCAATTTAGTTCTCCAAGCAAGTCTATCCTGAGCTACATCTGCTGCATCCGGCCACTGTACACCAATTCTAACAAGGTCCTCTTTGACATTGTCTGCCCACCGCATCCTAAGTCTCCCCTTCTTTCTGAGGCCTTTAGGCACACTGTTCATAACCCTATTCGCCAATCTATAATTATTCATACGGGCAACATGGCCAAACCAACGGAGTCTCTGCACAATATGCTGCTTAAAGGAGGTTGCAAACTCCTTTGCCTAACCTCATCATTAGTTACAAAGTTGAACCACCTAATGCCCAAGATACTGCGTAAGCATCTAGTTTCCTGTTATCTTGTTTACAAAGTGTCCAAGTTTCACTACCATAATTAACCCTAGAAAGAACCAGGTGAGTTCCGTAGGTGAAATGCATGTCCACCTTCTCATGATTCACGAAAAATCCATCCGTTCTGCAATCCACGGTAGAAACGACGAGTGCGAAAAACCAGCGCTTATGTGCTCTAGTGCTTCACCGCTTGAGTTCCGACCATGCATTGTAGGACGAAAAGGGTTTGTTTAGGTGTGTTCTATCATCCTGTATACAATATATAGGTATACAAAAATGAAAAATACTAGAACATAATGACTTGAAAAACAAAAAGCATTAAACTAGCCACACAAAAGATTCGGCCACCGTATAATACAGAATGCAAAATTCTGGATTTACACAGTAATCACCTGTTAATGCCAATACGCAAACTTGAAATCACGTGATGTTTACACGAATCATTTAGTATTTAAAGGAACCTCAAGTCTAGATTCTAGAACATTCATTACCTCGAGTTTTAGAATGGCGAAACTCGAGAACTTAGTTTAGGTGAAAGAAAAATGATTATCAACTTATTGGAATTCCACGCCCAACAGTGCAAAGCGTATTAAAAAGATACGAGCAAGGAGACTTAATGAACAGACAACGAACTGCAACACCAAAAACTAAATTATTATGAAGAAAGAATACTTGCGAGATATGCAAAGCAAATCCTGCTGAACCAGCAAAGGATCTGTGCTCAATCGGGGCGGGGCCCCTCTGAGTGGCACTTTTTGCACACCATGGGCTAAATGGCCAGGTCACAAGGACCCGAAGGTTGGGGTCCTTGTGAAGGTTGTGTCCCACTGGAACAGTTGTTGGGAGACGGATGGTCGCTTCCGTCAAGGCCATCCAGCGTATTCTTTAACGTGCACAAGCTATGGCTCTCCTGCACACGGGACCACAGTTTAACGTCTCATCAGATGGACTGTGGCCTTTCCAAGCCCATCGGTGTCCCCTACTGACCGTCGGCAGGGCGGGGAGTTTTGCGGAGATAAATCTCCACGCTGGCCCGGCTGGGACTTGAACCTGGGAACTACAGATTACAAGCCTATCGCGCTACTGACTGAGCCACCCCCGCCCCCATTTTCTGTAAAGAATTTAAGCATTGAAACAGTTCATCGAACACTACAAAATAATGGATATTATGGACAAGTCTGAAATATGGATCAGTGAGAAAAAAAAAGACTGATTTGTCACTAAAAATCACCGTTTTGCAGAAATCCTGATCCTTATTAGCAGTTTTTTTTTTGTGAAATTCAAAGTTCGTGATATTCAACACAAGCAAGAGGAAAATTGTGTGAAGGAAGCCCAAATCAGAGTTCGATAAATAATCTCTGCGCTACTGTCAAATGCGGAGGGAGTTCTATAATGGTCTTGGGGGGGGGGGGGGGGGGCTCAGTGGGTTGCGCGCCAGGCTTGTAATCTGTAGTTCCCAGGTTCGAGTCCCAGCTGGGTCAGCGTTGAGATTTATCTCTGCAAAACTTCCCGCCCTGCCCACGGTCAGTAGGGGACACCGGTGGGCTTGGAAAGACCGCCGTCCGTCGGATGGGACGTTAAGCCGTGGCCCCATGTGCGGGAGAGCCATACTCTGTGCACGTTAAAGAACACGCTTGATGGGAGGCTACCATCTGTCTCCCAACAGCTGTTCCAGTGGGTCCACTCCCCCAACCTTCTCTGAGCTTTCGGGGTCCTTGTGACCTGGCCATTTAGCCCATGGTATGCAAAAAAAGTGCCGCTCAGAGATAAAACAACCCAATCATACTTTTAGGCACATCCTACTAAAATATTTAAAGAAAATTCCTAAAATGTGGACAGGTGGGGATGGCTCATATCTGCAATTTCGAGGTTCGAGTTCCACCTGGGCCAGCATTAAGAAATATCTGTTCGAAACTCCCCACCCTGCTCTCGGTCAATAGGGGGGGGGGGGTACCACACCGAGAGGCTTGAAAAAGCCGTCGAATTAGTTGGGATGTTTTGCCTCTGAGCCGCATTTTTTGTACATAGTAGGCTAAATGGTCAGGTTACAAGGACCATGGGAGGAGGGGACCTACTGAACAGCTGTTGGGAGATGACAGCCATCCAGCATGTTCTGTAACGTCACATGGTATTGCCCTCCCAATCACAGGGCTAAATGTAAAATATGTAATTATAAAAAATAATGGGCTCCAAATGTCCCATCCGACGGACGGTAGCCTTTCCAAGACAGTGTCTCCTACTGATCATGGGAGGGGAGTTTTGTAGAGATGAGTTACTTGGACCGGAAACTACAACTTACGGGTATGGTGCGCTACCGATTGGGCCACCCCCTCCTAAATAGGACACCTTGTGTAGGAGCTTATCTGTGAATCTTTTACCCCTTGGGGGTCCTTTTCACGTGGCCATTTAGCCAATGTGTGCAAAACAGTGCCACTCAGATGTCAACTATAACTGAAATGTGGACACAATATGCAAAGTTTTTCACTTACCAATGTGCTCATCCTTTTCTCCAATCTCCACCAGCAGTGCTCTCATCTCGAGCCGATGTCGCTCCCTTTCGGCTTCCATGACAAGTTTTACATCTTTAGGCAATTCCTGCGGATCGCAAAAGCATGGGTCAAGATGAATATAATCTTTTTTTTATGGCATGGATAAAAAATTTAAATAAAAAAATATAAATACCCCCTCAAGCAGCTGCTTGCCACAGAGGTCTGAGAGGATGGCAGGACCTCAGCAGAAAACAACACGAACATCCATGCCTTACCGGGGCTCGAACCCAGGTCCCGTAGATCAGTAGCCAAGCGCGCTAACCACTCGGCCACGTAGGCTAGTGATATTGCTTTAAACACATTATTTCTCGAATATCTGAAATTTAACGTTTTCTACAATCTGGTAGGGTTATGACCTTAAGTATGGTATTTCAAAGAAGCATTTTGGTCATATTTGAATCATTTCAGATTTGATATGGCATAGAAAGCATCGATCACAGACTGCCAATATTTACCTACTACTTGTTCAAATAGGACCACACTGAAGAGGTTAGAAATTGGATTGTTTTGTATTTCTGTTGGTTCCAAAACAGTGGAAGACAAACTTGTAGAAATATAGAGAGAGGTCAGGACAATAGGTTTTATAACGCCAAAATCATTTTTCGTTTTCAAAATAGTAAAAAAAGAGTTGTTTTCACTATTTAGTATTACTTTATTTTCGCGTATTTTTCAGCAAATTTCGCCAGAGATATTAAAAATATCGATTTTAATTTTATACTGGAATGAGGATCCAGTCTTGTAACTTCCCCCATCCCCTTAAATTTCTCGATTCTGACCTGATCTTAATTAATTACTATCGTAAAGGGGGGTTTTCAAGGACAAAAGCCTAGGTTGTTTTACCCATGAGCAGCACTTTTTTTGCATTCAGTGGGCTAAATGGCCGTCACAACAACCCCAAGGGCTCAGGGGAGATTGGGGGAAGAGGACTTGTCAGATTACCTATTAGGAGACAGAGTTGCCTCCCGTCAATGTCTCGAATGTGTTCTTTAACGTAAGTGGGAATGGCTCAGTTGATAGTGTGTCAGGCTCATAATCTGCAGGTTCGAGACTGGGCTGGTCCAGTGTTGAGATTTGCTTTCATGAAACCCTGCCGTTGGTCAGTAGGGGACACTGATGGTCAGTCGGATGGGAAGTAAAGTCATAGTATATATGAGGGAGAGCCATAACCTATGAACACTAAAGAACACATTTGATGGGAGGCTATCATCTAACAGTTGTCCAGTGGGTCCCTTTCTCCCAACCTTTTATGAGCCATCGGGGTCCTTGTGATCTGACCATTTAGCGCATTGTGCTCATAGATAAACCCAAGTCTTCCACTTTAGGAGATTCTTAATTTGCAACACAGAAGAATTCTGGAAACTACTAGCTTTGCAAGTCTAATACAATGAAACACCCGAAATCACTGCCTCAGAGCTTGCACATCACCCAAAGTTTGCCCTGCTGAAAGGCTCCATGCATCATAAGAGGGCATGTTCAGACTTTAGGCTCTATGCCTGGCTCGTTCTGTGCATCATAGAATAATGCACAGCTCCCCTTCCAATATCCTTAGGTACTCGTTACACATTACCAATTACCTTTAGATACTCGTTACACATGTATGAAGAGCTAAATTAGTATAAATTCTCCCTCTCCACAGTCAGTAGGGGCCACAGGTGGGCTTGGAAAGACCGCCGTCCGTCAGATGGGACGTTAAGCCGTGGCCCCGTGTGCGGGAGAGCCATACCCTGTGCACGTTAAAGAACACGCTGGATGGCCTTGACGGGAGGCTACCATCTGTCTCCCAACAGCTGTTCCAGTGGGTCCCCTCCCCAAACTTTCTCTGAGCCTTCGGGGTCCTTGTGACCTGGTCATTTAGCCCATGGTGTGCAAGAAAGTGCCGCTCAGAGGTAAAACAACCCAACGTAAATTAATATAAAGTGCCATTGGATCTGTATCTCGTGACTATTTAGAAAATATGTATTCTACATTGAACTTACCTCGTAATTGGCAATACTTTCGTATTTGTATGCAGGTGGGGAAGCTTTCTTGCCAACTTTCGATACTGACCTGCTTGGTATTTTTGACACAGGTGATGTTTCATTAAAAGAACTACCTGCCTTGCTTGGTATTCTTGAAACAGCTTGGTATTCTTGAAAAGTTCCAACATGAATGGTACTGTGTACACACCTCTCACTGTACTCTCTGTAAATATTAAAAGAAATTGCATCAGTTGTATATAGTGAGCTAATATATTTCTAGCGAACAAAACTTACTTTCCGTAGCCTTTTAATTAGGAACAAGACCAAGTTATTTCGGTAGGGTCTGATTCAGATCAGTTACTTCTTAAACAAATTTTCTTTATTCAAAACAATAAAGATCTCGAATCTGTCTGTCTATTTTAAACGAGATTTTTTGATAGGGATGCTGGAATATTTAATTAAGTTCCACAGCGACATGGGTGGATAGCGACGGACTTGGAAAGGTTGCTGTCCGTCGGATGAGACTTTAAGCCATGGCACCATGTGCAGGAGAGCCATACCTTTTGTACATTAAAGAACATACTGAGTGGCCATGATGGGGGAGGTTACCATCTGTCTCCTGCATCATGGCTGTCCAGTGGGTCCCCTTCCCCAGGGACGGGGGGTGGCTCGGTAGCACGCCAGGCTCAAAATCTGTAGTTCTCAGGTTCAAGTCCCAGCTGGGTCAGCGTTGAGATTTATCTCCGTATATAACAGTCAGTAGGGGATACTGATGGGCTTAGAAAGGCCGCCGACCATTAGATAGGACGTTAAGCCGTGGCCCCATGAGCGGGAGAGCCATACCCTGTGCACGTTAAAGAACGCAATTGGGTGGCCTTGACGGGACGCTACCATCTGTCTCCCAACAGCTGTTCCATTGGGTCCACTCCCCCAACCTTCTCTGAGCCTTCAGGGTCCATGTGACCTGGCCATTTAGCCCATGGTGTGCAAAACAATGCCGCTCAGAGGTAAAACAACCCAACCCCTTTCCCACAACCTTCTTGGGACCTTTCCATTTCTTCTATTATGTGGAAAAAAAGTGCCACTCACAGGTAACCCAACAAAGTTCTCCAAAGATTGTTTTATGATTTTTAAGAAATAACAGCTCTGAAAATTACTACATATTGTCATAACATTGGTCCTTGAATGCACACTCCAAATTATTTTAGACATCAACCTAATATTTCCTAAAATGAATCCTCGGCTCATCATTGCTTCACTATTAAGTATATGTATCATGCATTTCTTCACTATAAAGCTCGGGTGGGGATCCCAGAGTTGAGATTTATCTCCGAAAAACTCCCTGCCCTGTCCACGATCAGTAGGGGACACCGATGGGCTTGGAAAGGCAGCCGTCCGTCGGATGGGACGTTGAGCCGTGGCTCCATGTGCAGGAGAGCCATACCCTGTGCACGTTAAAGAACACGCTGAATAGCCTTGACAGGAGGCTACCATCTGTCTCCCAACAGCTGTTCCAGTGGGTCCCCTCCCCCAACCCTCTCTGAGCCTTCGGGGTCCATGTGACCTGGCCATTTAGCCCATGGTGTGCAAAAAAGTGGCGCTCACAGGTAAAACAACCCAACTCGAGTGGGATCTAAACTTACGACCTCCTGATGACGTCACGTACTGACTGCTGAGTTACCAGCCACTGAAAAACACGATCCGTAAATGCACTCAAAGACAGTGCAGATGATATATAACATAACATCAACAGTAGAGGAGAGACTGATCTGCGTCTCTGATAGCTCAGCGCACCTGACGCCATCAAGAGGTCGTGGTAACTTCAACCGAGTGTGGATTCAGATCCCACTCGTTTGAAGATTATTTTTACTCTAAACCCATATTCATACTGTTACTCAAACAGCTTAATAGTGATGAAATACTCAGTGAACTTAATACTCCGTTGTATGTATCATGGTAGAGTTCGCAAATAATGTGTAGCTCTTTCTGAAATGCGTTTTGAAATACTGTTAGGGGTCAGCTCTCTCGGCTAATAAACAATAGCAGCTTTCCTCTGTCATTCAGTTCATGACAACAAACGGCTGTCAGTTGGAGTATGTGCCACGATTGGTGGGATGGCCCAGTCGGTAGCATGCCTGGCTCGTAAACTGCAGTTCACAGGCAAAAATTCCCCGCCCTGCCCACGGTCAGTAGGGGACAGCGATGGGCTTGGAAAGGCCGCCGTCCGTCGGATGAGACGTTAAGCCGTGGCCCCGTGTGCGGGAGAGCCATACCCTGCGCATGTTAAAGAACACGCTGGATGGCCTTGACGGGAGGCTACCATCTGTCTCCCAACAGCTGTTCCAGTGGGTCCCCTCCCCCAACCTTCTCTGAGCCTTCGGGGTCCATGTGACCTGGCCATTTAGCCCATGGTGTGGAAAAAAGTGCCGCTCAGAGGTAAAACAACCCAACGCAGTTCACAGGTTCGAGCCCCACCTGGGCTAGTGTTGAGATTAATCACTGCAAACCCGTTGCCCTCACTCAACTAATAAAATTGTATGTTAACTGTTTTTAATTTTTATGAGAGTAAATTTATCGGGAAAAGACACTGCCATATTTGTAATTATAAAAAAGAAAAAAATTTAGTGTAAGAGTGTTTTGTGTGATTAAAATTGCATTTTTATAAACATGCGATTTAACAATGCAATTATTTGGTTGCAAGTGAGTGGTTTGGTTGCAACAAAAAAGTGCCGCTCAGAGGTAAAACAACCCAGTTCGGTCAGTAGGGGGACACCAATGGGCTTGGAAAGACCCGTCCGTCGGATGGAATGTGAAGCCGTGTGTGGGAGAGATATTCTCTGCACCAAAACATGCTGGATGGCCTTAAAGGGATGCTGCCATTTGTCTCCCAACAGCTGTCTGGTAGGTTCCATCCCCTTCCCTCAACCTTCTCGGGGTCCTTGTGACTGATCATTTAACCCATTGTGTGCAAAAAAAAGTGCCGCTCAGAGGGGAAACAACCCACGTAGTCAACAAGAATTTCTTGATATTAGGGACACAGTGTTCTTTGTTACTTATGTAATAAAATATATAACACTTTATGGCTTTTTGTTTTACTATTCACTGAACAGATTTCATATAATTAAATCCTTTGTTTAATCAAATATGAATTTCATCCTAAATTACCTTTTATGAATAAAGACAACCCAACCTAGAACGCCTTTTCTGCCCCCAGGTTCGAGTCCCAGCTGGGTCAGCTTTGAGATTTATCTCCACAAAATTCCCCGCCCAGCCCACGGTCAGTAGGGGACACCGATGGGCTTGGAAAGGCCGCCGTCCGTCGGATGGGACGTTAAACCGTGGCCACGTGTGCGGAAGAGCCATACCCTGTGCACGTTAAAGAACACACTGGATGGCCTTCACGGGAGGCTACCATCTGTCTCCCAACAGCTGTTCCAGTAGGTCCCCTCCCCCAATCTTCTGTGAGCCTTCGGGGTCCATGTGACCTGGCCATTTAGCCCATGGTGTGCAAAAAAAGTGCCGCTCAGAGGTAAAACAACCCAACCCAATGCACTCACATCAGAACGCCGTAGAAGAAACACATTAATAGGCATCTGTGCACGGGTTCACTCGCGTGTTACGATACTCCTATTAAAGGTATTAAAATGACTAGCAGAGGACAGGCCAATTTGAAATGGCACTAAAGAGAATGGGGGAATGGAATCCAGGCTTTGAAACTGAGTTCTACTTAAAAGGTTGGGGCTTTAAATTTGAACTCTGTGAATCATTTGAAAATCAGTTGAAGGCTCGAGGGCCAAATGAAGTGAAGGCATAAATGTGGTTTTAATCTCGAACCGTATTCTATCATAAAGACTTGAATCTTTTATGAAACATGTGGTGGCAAGGGGTTAACCTGTAGAATAGGGAGGCAGTTATCTTTCGGGGTCTTTGTGACCTGGTCGTTTAGCCCATTCATTATGTGCAAAAAAAATGCCGCCGAGAGGTAAAACAATCCAGACTACGAAGAGGCACTGTATTGGTACATACAGATAATGGACAAAAAAATGGAAACAGTTCCATGTCATCTCATTAACTTCCTCAATATGATTTTTAACGAAAAATATGACTTAAAGGTTGTTGGGTTGGGTTTGTTTTACCTCTGAGCGGCACTTTTTTGCACACCATGGGCTAAATGGCCAGGTCACATGGACCCCGAAGGCTCAGAGAAGGTTGGGGGAGGGGACCAACTGGAACAGCTGTTGGGAGACAGATGGTAGCCTCCCGTCAAGGCCATCCAGCGTGTTCTTTAACGTGCACAGGGTATGGCTCTCCCGCACATGGGACCACGGCTTAACGTCCCATCCGACGGACGGCGGCCTTTCCAAGCCCATCGGTGTCCCCTACTGACCGTGGGCAGGGCGGGGAATTTTGCGGAGATAATGCCTTAAAGGTAAATTAAACATCTCAAGCAAATCTCGATTTCAAACAATATTTGTTTAATGTTAAAAGAGTTTTGATCAAAGATTATAGTTTACTAGATTCAGCTATGATCTCTAAACCTGTTTCAATGTTTAAATTTCGGGGTGAATTTGTTGTAGCCTCTTAAATATTCCAGTTGAGTTGGGTTGTTTTACCTCTGAGCGGCATTTTTTTGCACACCATGGGCTAAATGGCCAGGTCACATGGATCCCGAAAGCTCAGAGGTTGTGGGAGGCGACCCACTGGAACAGTGTTGGGAGACAGATGGTAGCCTCCCGTCAAGGCCATCCAGCGTGTTCTTTAACGTTAGATTGTTTTACCTCTGAGCGGCATTTTTTTCACATCATGGGCTAAATGGCCAGGTCACATGGATCCCGAAGGCTCAGAGAAGGTTGGGGGAGGGGACCCACTGGAACAGCTGTTGGGAGACAGATGGTAGCTTCCCGTCAAGGCCATCCAGCGTGTTCTTTAACGTGCACAGGGTATGGCTCTCTCGCATACGGGACCACGGCTTAACGTCCCAAAATATTCCAGTGTTCGTAATACTTTTAATACTGAATAAATATTGTTTAAAGTCGAGATTTGTTTGATACATATTTTTCATTAAAAATCACATTGAAGAAGTTATTGAATCTGAATGTAATTTTGTATTGAGATAATATGCGACTGTTGCCATCTTTCTTGTCCAATGTCTCAACTCGTACGGAAAGCTGCAAGTTGTTGGCAATATCAATAAAACATGAAACCTTACCTCTGATTCCAATTCCTCTTTTCTGAACCCGTGGTCGTAGAAATGTTCCTATTTCCCGTCTGATACTCGCCATCATCAGAAGCTAGCGACACTATGCTCAATTCAGGAATATCTTCTATTTCAGTCAGATCTGGCGACTGCCTCACCCTGGTCCTCACCTGAGGAGAAGACATAATTTGACCTCCAAGGTCGAGCCTGTTGATCCCGTCCCCTTCCAACTGGTTGTAGTGGGCACTTCTTGTCTCACTACTACGGAGACCAGAATGTGAAGAATGGGCGCCTCGGACTCCAGGCGACTTGGACTCGAGCTGTCGAATCCTGGTTTTGAGTTGATTGCAACATCTTTTCTGCTCGGCCAGTTGCTCTAAGACGAGCCAGTACCTGACCTTCAGGTCATCGTGAATGTCGGCTATCCTGTACAGTAGCCTATCTGACAGCTTTTCTTCGAAGTCCTGTAAATGAAAACGTTCGATTGAAAGAGCAGACGGTGAAAACCGATTTCAAATGTTCAGAGACAGATTATTCATTGTTTTTAGACAAGCAAACGAGTTTTGACTTTGTCGTCTGTTTGCAGACATTCGACTTTTTTTTTTTAGAAATGAAAAATCTTTTTGGGTTCGACAAGTGTTGATAAAATATTTCCGAATCTCGTAATAATTTTTATCAGTGTCCTCTAGCGGTGGTAAAAGTCGGAAATCGTTAAAATTTTGAGTGAATATTGCAAACGATCTATTTATGCAAGAAATTTGAAATTTTATTGGTACAGTGCGATGGCCACACGGTTTGCATTGGCAGTTTTGAAACTTTTTTTTAACAGATATATTCAAAATTAATTTTGGGTTAGATTAATAATTATAATAGAATTTGTGCTCTCCGAAAGTTTCAATAATTTTAATAGCGTTTTCTAGTGGTGGGAAAATTTGGAAAAAGTTAAAAGTTTAGGGTGAATATTACAAACAGCTCTTTATCCTAGAAATTATATATTTTGTTGGTAGAGTCATTTTTGTCAGCAATAATTTGTCCCTTTAGGGAAATGTAACTTTTTCTTTTAAGAGACAAATTAGGAATTGTTTTTGTGTTAAATACACTCAAGTTTTATGTTAATTACACATTAAAGCCCAATTTATTACCCACACTGCATCTTTCGCAAACCCGCCGTACTCTGCCACAATAATGAGGCATGCCAAATACTCTCGTGGGCTATAAATAGGGTAGATACGTATCTGCTGCGACTTGTTACGATGGGTAAACATGGCGACCTGACCAAGTAGTTCGATCGTAGGCAGACAATTTATTATATACATCCATCTAGAAATCCTCGTACCCACAAGTTAGTCGAGTGTAAGAAACGTGGAAGTCTCCATAACTGAGAATGTCTGGGATTTCCACATGCTACCATCGCACGTGTGTACCAGGACTACATCAAAACTTGTAACACGTGCAGCCATACAGAAAAATGTGGCCATAACCGGACTGTTGTTCGAGTTGAGCACTGCCTCTCCCATATTGTAACATCAGAATGGAGAACCACATTGCAGATAACATTCACATTCAATGAGGAGGCAGCTACAAAGATCATTGCAAAGATCATTTGGCGAGGGGCAGGGGTGGCTCAGTCAGTTGTGCACTAGGCTCGTAATCTGCAGTTCCCAGGTTCGAGTCCCAGCTGGGTCAGCGTTGAGATTTATCTCCGCAAAATTTCCCCACCCTGCCCAGGGTCAGTAGGGGACACCAATGGTCTTGGAAAGGCCGCTGTCCGTCAGATGGGACATTAAGCTGTTGCCTCGTGTGTGGGAAAGCCATACCCTGTGCACGTTAAAGAACACGCTGGATGGCCTTGACGGGAGGCTACCATCTGTCTCCCAACAGAGTTCCAGAGGGTACTCTCCCTCAACCTTCTCTCAGCCTTCGGGGTCCTTGTGACCTGGCCATTTAACCCATGGTGTGCAAAAAAGTGCCGCTCAGAGGTAAAGCAACCGAACCATGTGGCGTATTATGGCAGCCGACGCCCACATTGAATATTCTTGTTAAACAGCATGTCACTGGGTTATGAGGATGCAGCGAGGGATGAACACTGGAAATGGCTAGCTTGGTCCAACGAATTAAGGTACCAAGAGATTCGTAGAGGTGGTGTAATGTTCTGGGATGCGTTTATGTGAGCACACCTTGCCAACCTTGTAATTATTGTGACAGCCATCACTGCACAAGGTTATGTTAAGGTACTCGCCTACCACCTTCACTCGTTCATGGCTATCCTTTTCTTACAGCAGGATGTCTTCTTTCAACAAGATAATGCTCCATCTGATTGTTCCCATTTGGTAAAGGAGTGGTTGGAGGATGCTCCATCTGATTGTTCCCATTTGGTAAAGGAGTGGTTGGAGGATGCTCCATCTGATTGTTCCCATTTGGTAAAGGAGTGGTTGGAGGATGCTCCATCTGATTGTTCCCATTTGGTAAAGGAGTGGTTGGAGGATGCTCCATCTGATTGTTCCCATTTGGTAAAGGAGTGGTTGGAGGATGCTCCATCTGATTGTTCCCATTTGGTAAAGGAGTGGTTGGAGGATGCTCCATCTGATTGTTCCCATTTGGTAAAGGAGTGGTTGGAGGATGCTCCATCTGATTGTTCCCATTTGGTAAAGGAGTGGTTGGAGGATGCTCCATCTGATTGTTCCCATTTGGTAAAGGAGTGGTTGGAGGATGCTCCATCTGATTGTTCCCATTTGGTAAAGGAGTGGTTGGAGGATGCTCCATCTGATTGTTCCCATTTGGTAAAGGAGTGGTTGGAGGATGCTCCATCTGATTGTTCCCATTTGGTAAAGGACTGGTTGGAGGATGCTCCATCTGATTGTTCCCATTTGGTAAAGGAGTGGTTGGAGGAGCATCCCAACTGGGTCCGCTGGTTGAGATTCATCTCCGCAAATTTCCCCACCCCGCCCACAGTCAGTAGGGGACACCGATGAGCTTGGAAAGGTCACCGTCCGTCGGATGGGACGTTAAGCCGTGGCCCCGGGTGCGGGAGAGCCATACCCTGTGCACGTTAAAGAACACGCTGGATGGCCATGATGGGTCTGTCTCCTAACAGCTGTTCCAGTGGGTCCCAACCTTCTCTGAGCCTTTGGGGTCCTTGTGACCTGGCCATTTAGCCCATTGTGTGCAAAAAAAGTGCTGCTCAGAGGTAAAACAACCCATTCGAGCTCGAAATCCACCACTGTGAACACTTGGTGGTCTCCAGATGGCTGTCCTGGAATCGTAAGCAGTAAGCAAGTCACCCAAACGTTTCAAACACCTGGTACGTGACATGGCATAGTCCATGCCATGATGTGTTGCTACTGCTCTGAAGGCAAAAGGTGAACCCACACGTTTCTAGATGGGTGGGTATAATAAACTGTTCTTTCAGTGTCTTTATATTAGGATTGTGCTGTTTGAATGTTTCAATAGTCTTAATAGAGTTTTCCAGTGGTTAAAAATTTGGAAAATGTTAAAATTTTGAATGAATATTGCAAACGATCTCTCTTTATGCTAGAAATTTCAAAATTTGTTGGTAGAGTCTGATGGCAACAAGATTTACATTTAGCAGAATGGATTGGATTGTTTTACCTCTGAGCGGCACTTTTTTGCACACCATGGGCTAAATGGCCAGGTCACATGGACCCCGAAGGCTCAGAGAAGGTTGGGGGAGGGGACCCACTGGAACAGCTGTTGGGAGACAGATGGTAGCCTCCCGTCAAGGCGTCCAGCGTGTTCTTTAACGTGCACAGGGTATGGCTCTCCGCACACGGGGCCACGGCTTAACGTCCCATCCGACGGACGGCGGCCTTTTCAAGCCCATCGGTGTCCCCTACTGACCGTGGGCAGGGCGGGGAAATTTTGCGGAGATAAATCTCAACGCTGACCCAGCTGGGACTCGAACCTGGGAACTACAGATTACGAGCCTGGCGCGCTACCGACTGAGCCACCCCGCCCCTTTTAGCAGAATGATTTCTCTCCTTAGCCCAAGGGACGAGAGTAAGAAATGGCAACTTTTTTTAAGAGATCAAAGTACTTTTGGTCTGGATAGGTGTTCATAAAATATTACGATTCAAGCTTTTCGAATCTCGCAATATCTTTAATAGCGACCTCTAACGGCGGAAAAAGTTTTCCTATATATATATATATTTCAAAAGATCTATTTATCCTGGAAATTTGAAATTTTGGTCGAAGAGTTTGATTGCTGGTGAAGAGGTTTACATTGCTGGTATTCATTTGCCCTTATTGCCCCCTAGTGAGTGGAGGATGAACTAAACTTTTTTGTATTAAGAGATAAATAGGTAAAACCAAAATATTTCTATTTACAGTTTAACAGTTATCCATTAGTTCCAATTTTCACCTTTTGTGGAGAATGAAATACTCATTTTCCTTTTGAAATAATTTCGTCTTCTCTAGGGGCAATATCTTATTCTACCAATTGCACGGTCATTTTGACGATATAAATTCTTTAAAGATGAGACATGGCCCGAATATTCCATCGTCCATCCAATCCGAAGATCTCGCCCTTATGTTTACCCAGATGAAATAAAATGTCCATTATTTCCATTATTGTACAGTCGCTCAAAAAAATATTCGAACACTATGGTTGATTACAGAATTCAGAAAAATATCTGGCAACGGTTCTTTTACAAATTAGTGATCTGGCAACCTTCGTGTCACGTGATTAGAGAATTCAGGAAATTTATGATTTAAAAAATGTGAATTAAATTTGTGATTTATATTTCAAAAATTTACAGCAACTACACGCTCCAGTTAACAGTTCACAGCAAACTGGAGCGTGTGCAGTTACTGCACACGCTCCAGTTTGCTGTGAACGGTAACTACACACGCTCAATATTTCCGTGAGTGAACCCACACGATCTAGTATCAAAATAATATGACCACCTACAGTCGCTCAAAAAATTATCCGAACACTACGGTTGATTACAGAATTCAAAAAAATATCTGGCAACGATTTTTTTTTAGAAATTAGTGATCTGGCAACTTCGTGTACAGTACACCCATTCTTAACACGAAGGTTGCCAGATCACTAATTTCTAAAAAAAAAATCGTTGCCAGATATTTTTTCTGAATTCTGCAATCAACCATAGTGTTCGGATATTTTTTTGAGCTACTGTAAGCATTTGTGTTGTATGAATTTTCCTCCTAATATCTTACCTCGTCTGGTGCAGAAGATTTGTGTCCAAATCTTTTCTTCTTTCCTGGGGAAGATAAAGGAATGAAATTACTCCGATTTAGAATTCTATATTTTTTGGGAAATCATGAAATGTTTCAATAGAGAATTCGGACTTCGGAAAAGTTCAGTGAAGGGGATTGAAGCATTCCCCCGTTTTTAATGTTTCTATTTAATCCTTTTTCAGTATAAATAACACCATGACATATTTTTTCAATGTAATTAACACTGTGACATAAGCTCACCGGACAAAAAAATTAGTCACCCCTGGCTCAATGTCACCAAATAGCGCGTAACGCCTCCGTGCGACCAAAGAACAGCCGAAATCCTGTCTTGCATGGATGTCACCAGTTGGGTTGGGTTGTTTTACCTCTGAGCGACACTTTTTTGCACACCATGGGCTAAATGGCCAGGTCACATGGACCCCGAAGGCTCAGAGAAGGTTGGGGGAGGGGACGCAGTGGAACAGCTGTTGGGAGACAGATGGTAGCCTCCCATCACGGCCATCCAGCGTGTTCTTTAACGTGCACAGGGTATGGCTCTCCCACACATGGGGCCACGGCTTAACGTCCCATCCGACGAACGGCTGCCTTTCCAAGCCCATCGGTGTCTCCTACTGACCGTGGGCAGGGCGGGGAATTTTGCGGAGATAAATCTCAATGCTGACCCAGCTGGGACTCGAACCTGGGAACTACAGATTACGAGCCTGGCGCTCTACCGACTGAGCCACCCTTGCTCCCCTAACAGTGCGTGACACACTACGGCAGTCGCTATTAGTTTCGCAGTTCTTGCGACGATTAGTGGTGACTGCAATGTACACCACTGCTGGAAGACCATTTGGACAGTACATTTCGACACACCTGCAAAGGCAGAAACTTCTTGTAGACTTGTTTGGCTCGGCCAACCGCAATAACGCCTTTTTGCCACTCATTCACATCTTTGGCGCGACCCGTGTTTCACGGAGCGACTAACACATACATGGCACACAACCACTTCTTGTCACTCTATGAACCCCGTAGCGCACGGCACAGCTATTTCTAGGATACGTTTATTACTGCTGTCGAACGCACGTAACCCTCTTACGGCGGGAGATGACTAATTTTTTGTCCAATGAGTTTATTTTCCAATGTTAATAACACTGTGACATATTTTTCAATGTACTAACAATATAACATATTTTTCAATATAATTGCACTGAGATATATATTTCAATGTAATTAATACTGTGATGTATTTTTCAATGTAACTAACACCGTGGCATATTTTTCAGTGTAACTAACACCACAACATAGTTTTCAATGAAACTAACACTGTGACATATATTTCAATATAACTAACATTGTGACATATTTTTCAGTGTAACTAATATTGTGACATATTTCATCGATATAAATAGTATTTTGTGATATATAAAGTGTAAATTATACTGTGGCATATTTTTCAGTGTAAATAATATTGTGACATGTTTTCCAATTTAATACTATGACATATTTTTTCATGCAAACAATAGTGTGACATATCTTTTAGGGTAGACAACAAACTACGACATATTTTTCAGTGCAAATAACGAGGCATTCTTATTGAATTTGAAAAACATCCAGTGTGAATAAGGCTGAAATAGTTTTTAATTCGTTAACACTGTGGCACATTTTTTGGGTAATTAATACGGTGGCTATACTGTTAAATATTTTTCAGTGTGAATGATATTGTGATATATTTCTTATTGTAAAGAATACACCCCAGGAAAAAATGTTTTTACACATCCCCTTTTCCCCATTGTAAGTTCCTTGTCTAGTAAACCCACCATATAAAACTTTTATAGGCAACAGTAAAGTGTTTGTGATTTATAAACTTGTGCTTCATTCCTAAAAATACACTATGTTACCAAAATTATTCATATACTTACTTACATATTAGAAGAATGGAATCTAACTTAAAAAAATGTTTTTTTATGAAATAATATCATTGAAATAAACTAAAAGTATCATTTAAACCTTTCTACATGTGACAGAGGTTACTCAGACGGTAGCGCACCAGACTTGTAATCTCTAGTTTCCAAGTTCCAGTCCCAGTTGGGTCAGTGTTGAGATTTATCTCTGCAAAACTCCCCGCTCTGCCCACGGTCAGTAGGGGACACCGATGGACTTTGAAAGGCCACCATCCATTGGATGCAACGTTAAGCCGTGGCCTCGTGTGTGGGAAGCCATACCCTGTATATGTTAAAGAACATGCTGGATGGCCTTGGCAGGAGACTACCATCTGTCTCCCAACAGTGTCCAGTGGGTCCTGCTAAACCCTCCCTGAGCCCAAGGGGTACTTGTGACCTGGCTATTTAGCCCATTTGTGTGCAAAATAAGTGGCTCTCAGAGGTAAAACAACCCAACATATAAAGGCCCTACAACGTGTTCCTTATTAGAAGAATGGAATCTATTATTAGAAGAATGCAAATAGTAAACTTATACTGGTATGGCTCTCTACACACAGAGCAACGGCTTTATGTTCCATCCGACGGATGCCGGCCTTTCCAAGCCCAACGATGCCCCCAAACTTTTAGAGAACACGGTGGAAGTTTAGCGGAGATAAATCTCAACCCCTGACACAGTAGAGACGCAAACGTGTAGGGGCAGGGGTGACTCAGTCGGTAACGCGCCAGGCTCGTAATCTGCAGTTCCCAGATTCAAGTCCCAGCTGGGTCAGCGTTCAGATTTATCTCCAAAAAATTCCCCGCCCTGCCCACAATCAGTAGGAGACACCGATGGGCTTGGAAAGGCCGCCGTCCGTCGGATGGGACGTTAAGCCGTGTGCAGGAGAGCCATATCCTGTGCACGTTAAAGAACACGCTGGATGGCCTTGACAGGAGGCTACCATCTGTCTCCCAACAGCTGTTCCAGTGGGACCCTCCCCCAACCTTCTCTGAGCCTTCGGGGTCCTTGTGACGTGGCCATTTAGCCCATGGTGTATAAAAAAGTGCCGCTCAGAGGTAAAACAACCCAATCCAACCCAAAAATGTAAATTACACATTATCAGTCTGTCGCGCTACCGACTGATCCAACTCTAGAGGATAATATATCGCAAAATGAATGAATAACAATAAATAACTATCCCCCTCCCCATCTCCTTACTTACGTTTTGTCTTTCTTAAAGCATCGATTTCCGCTTGGAGGGTTCGGATCTGGGATAAATACTTGGCGCGTTCTAACTCCAGCTCTTCCATCAGTTCCCTCAAGAGCATTTGAACATCCTGGGATGGCGCCATGGCAACCGGAGATTATCCCGTGGCACGAGCTCTGAAAGGACAAAAAAAAAAAATTAATCGTTTTTATAATTCTGTTGTTTTTGTATATTTTTTCTTTACGTAAAGTTGAGTGTCAATGTTGCCAAAATTATGTATTTAAATAATTTGTAAGTTAACCTTCATGAGCTTAGATGATCTTGAGTTAATAAGAGTATTACAAATTAATACTCTTTATAACCTTATTATTAAAATGAACTGAAGAAGCGATTGTAGGATTAACTTAACAAAAAATACTGACCTTTGATGGTTCTCGAATTTTTTTGGTCGTGGCCGAGTGGTTAGCGCGCTTGGCTACTGATCTACGGGACCTGGGTTCGAGCCTCGGGTGAAGGCATGGCTGTTTGTGTCGTTTTTCTGCTGAGGTCCTGCCATCCTCTCAGACCTTCTACTGTGGCATATAAACTGACAGGCTCCTGTCAGACCTCTGTGGCAAGCAGCTGCTTGAGGGGGTATTTATTTGCCGTCCCGTGGCCGAGTGGTTAGCACGCTTGGCTACTGATCTAAGGGACCTGGGTTCGAGCCCCGGAATTAGGCATGGATGTGTGTGTCGTTTTTCTGCTGAGGTCCTGCCATCCTCTCAGATCTCCTACTGTGGCATATAAACTGACAGGCTCCTGTCAGACCTCTGTGGCATGCAGCTGCTTGAGGGGGTATTTATTTTATTTTTTTTTTAATATGTGTCGGGGTTTATAATTATTGGCTCGTTTTAAAAGGAATAAAAGGGCCATTGTTTCGTGTTTATTTTATTGTGGGTTTGTCACTCTCAAAATACTGAATGTTCGAAAAATAATGATTGGGTTTCGAGAAGCAATATGCAGGAAAATATTATTCACATTCGAGAAAGTTGCGTTGTTTACCACTGCGCGGCACTTTTTTTTGCATACAATGGGCTAAATGACGAGGTCACAAGGACCCCAAAGGCTCAGAGAAGATCGGAGGAAGGGGACTGACAGTTGCTAGGAGACAGATGGTAGTCTCCCATCAACGCCATCCAGCGTGCTCTTTAACGTGGACAGGGTATGACTCTCACAGACACAGCTTAACGTACCAGCCAACGGGCGGCGACCTTTCCAATGCTGCCATAGTTGAGACTCGAACCTGGAAGGGGCGGGGGTGGCTCAATCGGTAGCGCTCCAGGCTCGTAATCTGTAGTTCCCAGGTTCGAGTCCCAGCTGGGTCAGCGTTGAGATTTATCTCCTCAAAATTCCGCGCCCTGCCCACGGTCAGTAGGGGACACCGATGGGCTTGGAAAGGCTGCCGTCCGTCGGATGGGACGTTAAGGCGTGGCCCCGTGTGCGGGAGAGCCATACCCTGTGCACGTTAAAGAACACGCTGGATGGCCTTGACGGGAGGCTACCATCTGTCTCCCAACAGCTGTTCCAGTGGATCCCCTCCCCCAACCTTCTCTTAGCCTTCGGGGTCCATGTGACCTGGCCATTTAGCCCATGGTGTGCAAAAAAGTGCTGCTCAGAGGTAAAACAACTCAACCCGAACCTGGAAACTACAGATTACAAGCCTGGCGCGCCTCCGACTGAGACTCCAGCCACGACGGCGGATAGGGTAAAACATGGCATTATCCCAATGGATGTAGTGCATTATTGCGGAACATATGGGTCTTGTCATTTATCATATTATTGCCTGCTCCCATATGCTTATATTAGAAAAGAAGTGATAAAAATATGCGATTTATTTATTTACTTACTTGTTTCGCTATTAACTCAGACTGTCAATCCTTCATAATGCAACAAGTCGATACTTTATAATAATAGCTAGCTAATACGGAAATAAAAAGGAAATAGTTATCTTTTTGACGATAAAAGATGTTTAGGATTAATGAGGGAACGGCTTATCCATTTGCTAAAAGGTTAAACGCTAAAATTTTCAAAATCAGGAAAACTGAAACGTGTTTCAAACGAACAGAGTTATTTGCGCGTAACAAATGCAGAAAGACGTTTTGAGATTGTGACGTCAGATGCAAGTGGATGATAAAAATACTGATCTGACGTCACATACGGAGATTTCTGTGTTGCGTGAAGGAAGTTCGTTTGTTAAAGTTAGTTTTTTATGTTGTCAATTCATCTATTGTTAAATGTTTTCTTTTGTTGAAAAATTTTCGATGAAGAAAAAATGCTTTTGAAATCTGTCATCAGTCTGAGTGCCTTAGGAGTGTCAGGATATCCCTTCAAGCAGATAATTTATTTGGCTGTCAATGATTTTTACAATGTGGATAAGTATACTGCCCTGGATTTGTTAATCAAGAATTCAGGTGTGTAAAATTTTAATATCGCTATACCACAGTCACCCCCCCCCCCAATAGGGGACCACCTTGTCGTGGTGGGGGGGCCTAGGGCCCAGCAACCCGGCTGAAGGCTGTGCCGACCGGGTTGGGCGCCGGTTGGACATGGCCAAGGCCAACCGAGGTTGAAGACGCTGCTGGCCGGCTTGATTGCCGGTCGGGTGGTGACGGCGTCGGAGACCTCACCTCTCAGGGACCTGTGTGGTCAGTTCAACGGCTCTGCCGAAAGGTTTCCCTCGGCCTAGTAGGCACGAGCTGTTCAAAAAGTCTGGGTCTTACTAAGAGTCTCCACCCCGGGTGCCGATCGAGCTTGGATCTTTATATCCTTGCACATTTGCAAACCGGGGAATAGATTAAAGTTAGGTTTCTTCCGGTGGTCAGCTTTCCTTCTATAGGACTGCTGCCATGTGAGGCCGGGGTTGAGGTGCGCCTATAGGGCGTATTCCTTGCCCCCGGCTCTAGATAGTCATGGCTTTTCTTTAACCAGGTAGTGCTGTCAGGCGGAACCGGGAATTGCCGTGGTTGCACAAGATCGCAACATAGAGATCCATACCACAGTCACGGTTATTATTTGAAATAAATATGTAATACAGTCTGACAATGAATCAAAGGTTTTGATTGTTACGTGTTTGTTAATAACTCCACCTAGTGTTTTAATTAGAATTTATCGATTTTTTCTGAAATAAACCTGAAATCCATAACAAACTTCAATAAAAACATTTTGTTGTAAACCACATTTCTAGTTTATTGGATATTAGCAGAGTTGGGTTGGGCTGAGCTGTTTTACCTCTGAGCGGCACTTTTTTTGCACACCATGGGCTAAATGGCCAGGTCACATGGACCCCGAAGGCTCAGAGAAGGTTGGGGGAGGGGACCCACTGGAACAGCTGTTGGGAGACAGATGGTAGCCTAACGTCAAGGCCATCCAGCGTGTTCTTTAACGTGCACAGGGTATGGCTCTCCCACACACGGGGCCACGGCTTAACGTCCCATCCGACGGACGGCGGCCTTTCCAAGCCCATCGGTGTCCCCTACTGACCGTGGGCAGGGCGGGGAATTTGGCGGAGATAAGTCTCAACGCTGACCCAGCTGGGACTCGAACCTGGGAACTACAGATTACGAGCCTGGAGCGCTACCGACTGAGCCACCCCCGCCCCACATGCGTCAAGGGATGCCTCTCTTACTCAAAGAGAAACCGTTAAGGAGCGGGTTCGGTTCTATGTGAGAATCAAGATACGGTTCTTGGTGAACCAAGTACAGTTCTATGAAACTGAAATGAGTTCTGTGTGAACCACATTGTAGGCAAGGGTTGGTTATCCTTTCGCAGAGTTTAAGGGCAGTAAAGAGAGGCCGAGTGGTTAGCATGCTTGGCTACTGATCTAAGGGACCTGGGTTCGAGCCCCGGATTAGGCATGGATGTGTGTGTCGTTTTTCTGTTGAGGGCCTCCCATCCTCTCAGACCTTCTACTATGGCATATAAACTGACAGGCTCCTGTCAGACCTCTGTGGCAAGCAGCTGCTTGAGGGGGTATTTATTTTAGAGCCGTCGCGTGGCCGAGTGGTTAGCGCGCTTGGCTACTGATCTACGGGACCTGGGTTCGAGCCCCCGGTAAGGCATGGTTGTGTGTGTTGTTTTTCTGCTGAGGTCCTGCCATCCTTACAGACCTTTTACTATGGCATATAAACTGACAGGCTCCCGTCAGACCTCTGTGGCAAGCAGCTGCTTGAGGGGGTATTTATTACTATTTTTTAAAGAGAGGAAGTGCAGTTCTCCACCTCATTGCATAATTGTTTGGCAGCAGCAAAGGCCGACGGAGTCGCGCGCATCCCCAGTACGCGATTGATATAAATGTGAATAAACTGTGTCGTCCCTTTACAACTCTCGTGTGTGAATTATTGGACATATGTATTTCTATACATCACTTGGCACAACAAATCTACGGCATACGTCAGTACATGAGTAAAAACCCGCGGACCCGTTATTTCATCTAAGCAATGGTGAATCTAATCAAGGGACTAATTGATCGTCTTCTACTATAGAGTAGTTAATCGTTCGCCATCGTTGCTCACGACATTTGGCGCAGTTGAAGCAGGATATCTAATTCCACGCGACGAAATAAAAATCTGCGTCGTTTCCCTTACGACAGCATCTCTGCATAAGTAGAGTTTGAAATATGACATAGAACTTTGAAATCGTAAGTCTGAAGATGTCCCAATAGTTAGGACGAAATCGATAACATCATTTATATGTTCCATTACAGTGATTAATAATCATCTCATTTGTTAATTTTATCCATCTACTTAACATGACTAGTGTACAGATTTTAGTAACTAAAAACTTCTGAAATGTTTAGTAGTAAGTAATCACAGGATAAGAGTCCTGTAGACATGGTACTCATGAAATGATGAGCTGAAAAAAATTTTGTTTTGCCATGAATCTCTTTTGTTGCGATCTTATGCAACCACGGCAATTCCCGGTTCCGCTTGTACAGCACTACCTGGTTATGAAAAGCATTGCTTATCTAGAGCTGGGGGCAAGGAATACGCCCTATAGGCGCACCTCAACCCCAGCCTTACATGGCAGCGGTCCTATAGAAGGAAAGCTGACCACCGGAAGAAACCTTACTTTAATCTATTCCCCGGTTTGCAAATGTGCAAGGATATATAGATCCAAGCTCGATCGGCACCCGGGGTGGAGACTCTTAGTAAGACCCAGACTTTTGTGAGGTCTCTGGCTTACTAGGAATCAATCCGTTCTGCCGAGCCCTCGAACAGCTCCACTGAGCTCCTGATAGGTGAGGTCTCCGACGCCGTCACCGTCCGACCGGCAATCAAGCCGGCCAGCAGCATCTTCAACCTCGGTTGGCTTCAGCAATGCTCCAGCCGGGGACCACCCCAACCGGCAAAACCTTGGCAATGCTCCAGCTGGTGCCCACTGCAGCCGGCAAAGCCTTTGGCATGCTCCAGCTGGAGATAATCCCGACCGGCAAAGCCTCAGCCGGGTTGCTGGGCCCTAGGCCCCCCCACCACGACAAGGTGGTCCCCTATCGGGGGGGGGGGGTGCCATGAGTGGGATTCGAACCCACGTCTCCAGGATTGGATTGGGTTGTTTAACCTCTGAGCGGTACTTTCTTACACACCATGGGCTAAATGGCCAGGTCACAAGGACCCCGAAGGCTCAGAGAAGGTTGGGGGAGGGGACCCACTGGAACAGCTGTTGGGAGACAGATGGTAGCCTCCCGTCAAGGCCATCCAGCGTGTTCTTTAACGTGCACAGGGTATGGCTCTCCTGAACACGGGATCACGGCTTAACGTCCCATCCGATGGACGACGGCCTTTTCAAGCCCATCGGTGTCCTCTACTGACCGTGGGCAGGGCGGGGAAATTTTGCGGGGATAAATCTCAACGCTGGCCCAGCTGGGACTCGAACCTGGGAACTACAGATTACGAGCCTGGCGCTCTACCGACTGAGCCACCCCCGCGCCCCACGTCTCCAGGAAACATGCATGTTATGCTACCTCTACACCACCCATGGCTAACCTTTTCTCAGCTTATGTGACTTTATAAACCTTCCGGATTTTATTTATTTGATTCGCACTAGTGGCCCCATCTATCCAGGAAGTGGACAATTTTTGTTGTCTCATTAGAGATGGAATTAATATTTGTCACTCACGCTCAGGGCGTTAAATCAATAAATCAGTAATAAATAATCACAGGATAAGTCCTGTAGACATAAAATCCGGAAGGTTTATAAGGTCACATAAGCTGAGAAAAGGTTAGCCATTGGTGGTGTAGAGGTAGCATAACAGGCATGTTTCCTGGAGACGTGGGTTCGAATCCCACTCATGACAAAATCTGAAATGTTGTTTACACTTCCTACTATTCCATCTACTGCACTATTCTTCAAGACACGGTGCAACATAGAAGATGAAACAAATTATAGCGAAATAAACAGAGAGTATTGTTATATACGTTTGATTGACATTTTTCACTGAAATATATTAGCATTATATGATTAAATCTAGTTTATTTAAAAATCTTATTAATCATTTACTCTCCGTAGTTACGTTAGAATATGCGGACATTACAGATATATATATACCTAAAATCCTCATGCAGCCATGGGCTTCAGAGGTACAGTCGCTCAAAAAATTATCCGAACACTATGGTTGATTACAGAATTCAGAAAAAATATCTGGCAACGATTTTTTTTTAGAAATTAGTGATCTGACAACCTTCATGTCACGTGACACGAAGGTTGCCAGATGGAACAGCTGTTGGGAGACATATGGTAGCCTTCCGTCAAGGCCATCCAGCGTGTTTAACGTGCACAGGGTATGGCTTTCCTTCACACGGGAGGGGTGGGGGTGGCTCAGTCGGTAGCGCGCCAGGCTCGTAATCTGTAGTTCTCAGGTTCGAGTCCCAGCTGGGTCAGCGTTGAGATTTATCTCCGCAAAATTTCCCGCCCTGCCCACGGTCAGTAGGGGACACCGATGGGCTTGGAAAGGCCGCCGTCCGTCGGATGGTACGTTAAGCCGTGGCCCCCGTGTGCGGGAGAGCCATACCCTGTGCACGTTAAAGAACACGCTGGATGGCCTTGACGGGAAGCTACCATCTGTCTCCCAACAGCTGTTCCAGTGGGTCCCCTCCCCCAACCTTCTCTGAGCCTTCGGGGTCCATGTGACCTGGCCATTTAGCCCATGGTGTGCAAAAAAGTGCCGCTCAGAGGTAAAACAACCCAACCCAACTGTAGATTAAGAGTCTGACGCACTACCGACTAAGCCACCCCCGCCCCCCATAGGAAAACTGGCACATGCGCAGTTTGCCTACAATAATAGCACTTTCTCTGGAGTCGTTTGTAAACGCAGAGGTAGTCTGTCCAATTTCTGACGTGTATTGAGGTTAGTGCGTATGCCGTAAGTGCTATAGGCGTGTTTTGTGTTAATTTTGCTTTAAGATTTAATATGGATGTTTTTTATTAAATATAAAAAGTTAAATGAAGAATCAGTGGCAGAAAGTAACAACAAAATGGTTTAAAAATATTCTTTTTTCTGCAAGAGCACTGGAAATTTCGCGGCATATCCTTCGAGGATCACTGGTCTAGCTCTTCTGAGGACCGATTGCATGAGTGGATAAAAAATCCCAAAGAAACATACAAACTTTATATATTAGATAATGCACATTAATTTAAACCTTTGTAAAAATATTAATACTCCCTGAAGCAGATGCTTGCCAAAGAGGTCTCACAGGAGCCTGTTAGTTTATACGTCATAGTAGAATGTCTGTGAAGATGGCAGGCCCTCAACCGAAAAGCAACCATGCCTTACCCGAGACTCCAACAAAGTTCTCTTTGAACAGTAGGCAAGCACGCTAACCACTCTGTCAGGGAACGGCTATATGTTTATTTAGGGATGTACAAATTTTAATATAAAGAGAAACTTTAATATGAAGAAATAAATTTTAATATATAGATGTACAAATTTTCTTTGTTTCATTTCCATTTTTCACTTACAAAATTATAATTTTGCTGAGTGTTTTACCTCCGAGTTGTACTTTTGTATTGATTTTACAATACGCTAAACTAGAACACGCGCAAACTCCGTCCCTTTTAACAATTTTACCCTGCCTGTATAAAAATTGGAAAATAAAAAATATATATATTTTTTATCTGGCTCTGCTGAATTGAATGGTGCTTTAACAGGACAAAAGATGAAAATATGAGTAACATCGTACAACTAGCTACTACGTTATTGAAGACAAATGTTCAGCAGCTCATTTCTGAGCTCCATTCCCATCCTTCGTATACTGCTTTGACAAGTCAACTTCAGTTCTGTCGTCATAAAGTATAAATCCCATATAAAGCATGGTATTTTCTTTTATTTTATGCTTTCCTACTTTCGAGTTGCCACCTTTCTCACTGATCTTCTCTTTGGCGTATTATATTGTAATGACAGATCCTTTCCAGAAGCAAAAACAACTACATTAGAATAATTTACTTCCATTTTTTTGACAGCATTTATTCAATAATATTTGTGCAACAATATCTATATCAATAACCGTCACTGGCTTCAACTACAAGCCACACAACCATAATGTCTAGAATATATCCATTACTCATCTTGAATATTTTCTGGAGATTGTGTGGGAATAATTACAACTTCGACAGATTCAGCTAAAATTATTCTAACTTCGGCTGAATAACCTCCTGGTGAGTTCTTTAAACGCTTTTATTTTATAAATTCTCTAGTTTAAATATTTGGTTTTTAAATCTGATAGTGTAAAGATTTATGCATTTTTTTAGTGTTTTGTAAATTTCTTAGTTCTTTTGAGGGCCAGATCTAGAGAATCGAGGGGCAGGGTAACTATGATCCCTTTTTGAGAATGCTAGTAAGGATAATGGACGCAAAATAATGATTAAACTTATGCATATTTAACTCGTTTTTCAAGAAATTGTGCGAAGACCTCTAAAATGGAGGGGAAAATGTTACTTTGTGATGTAAATCTAGGCTCTTGCCTCCGAGGTCTTTAGTTTTCCGGTATGATTATATAACCTTCCCTCATCCTTATTTTTTTTATCGAGATCCAACCTGGTTAATAATAATAATAAATTCCAATAAAATTATTTTTAATATTTTTTAATTTCTGTTTTCTCTACTGTAATTATGGACACTCTAGTGTTGTACTTTGTGTCTATAAGAACTGTACCCCAGAAGCAGCTGCTTGCCACAGAGGTCTGACAGTTTATATGCCATAGTGGAAGATCTGCGAGGATAGCGAGACCTCAGCAGAAAAACAACACAAACATCGATGCCTTACCCGAGATTCGAACCAACGTCCTTTAGATCAGTAGCCAGGCGTGCTAACTACTCGGCCACGGACGGCTAAGAACAGTACAGAAAACTCCCAATTTTTTTCGTATTCTCAGTGGTTTTCAATTGATTTTAGTGTCCTGTTTTCAGTAATCTAAAACCGGAATACTTGCTGAAATATCCCGATTTGCATTTCTAAAGAATGGGAAGGCCACTTAAACTAAGATTAGCAACTTACTACGGTTAATATCCCTCAATAAGTGTACCATACTTTTTTAGCTAAATATTATTTAATGCACAAAAAAGTAAAAAAACTGAATGAGAAATAGCCTTTATAATTTATACTAGAACCGACAAAAAAATTCACGATATTCTGTACATTCTTAAACCATTTTAGGAAGAAGGGAATGAATAAGCCTGAGATTATTTATGCTGAGAAACGAATACAGTGAACTGAAGCAAGGAGCACAGTCAGTCCGCCATATTGGTCAACTCAACAGTACGGTTTAACTTTCTGTAAACTTTCCTAGCTTTTGATACGTTATTTTAAAAAAAATGACATTAGATATATATTTAATAGTGGTTTGTTCGTCGCAAGAATTAAATTCAAGCGTCTATTATGATATATCTGTAATCGTTTATTAAAATACGCACATTTAAAAAAAACCGTTCTTTCAATTGTGGCTGGATTTTAATTTTTTAGGGTGGTTGATCCTGCTGTTAAGTATTTTAGCTTTCGAAAGTTTTTAACTATTTCAAACTCTCAGTACTTTAAAAAAAAATCCAGAAAGCAAAGTATGTTGTAAACACAGGAAAACGTACCTAATTCTCAATATCTCGATTTTCAACAATATTCGTTCAGTATTTAATGAGTTATGGAAATTTAAATATTTAACAATAACAATGCCAGTCACAAATATTGACTTTAGAAGATAATTGAAACATAGTGATGGTATTGTATCAAAGTGTTTAATAAAATAAACGTTAATTTTAAAAGTCTGTATAGAGAATTCTTCCACTGTTTTTCAGCTTTGTATGTCATTACTATAGTTAAATATTCAAACTTCCATAACTCATTAATACCGAACGAATATTGTTGAAAAACGAGATATTTCCATATTTGAGATCTTTATCACATTTTTCAAAACAAAACCAAAAAAAAACATAATTATAGAGCTTCGAAGTTAGCTTCCCATTTAAATGAAAACTGATTAAAGTTCATTGCATAGGAATGTTCCCTGATTTATGAAAACCATATACGATAACACTGAAGGTAAATGTACCTGGCATGCAACAAAAATTGTTTCGCTACATTTCATAGGCATCATTGATTTGAAACGTTTATCGCGAAAATGTGCAAATAAATTAGAATTCTTTTGTGTTCGTTTTTACTGCTTTAGATTTCAGAATTTTTCCACTTTACTGCCAACTTCTTAACGGTGGCTCGTCATTAGGGGCCAGAAGGATCGGATCCACCAATATTTCTGTTATATACAGGGGGTGCAGGAGTAGGTATATAGTTTAAATAATAGGTAAATATAATAATAATAATAATAATAGGTATACTGTTAAATATTTTATTCAATAACAAAACAATTAAGTACAATCTCTTATATGCTCAAATAGGTGGCCCTCACTATTTACACATTGCTGTAATCTTTTTTTACGCTCAAGCACACTTTGCACAAGGTTAATTATTGGCATTAATTTCTTTACATGCTTCTTTCATGAGTCGAATTATATTATCACTGTGCGTGGTTTTCATGAATATTAATTTTCGTTTAAATTACCAGCCATACATACATCAGAAAAAATTTTAAAAACAATATACGATAATAGAATAGAAACTGTATACCTAGTTATGCACACGATTGAACTGCCCACCCCATGAAAATGCTAGTAAAGGTTGTTTTACCTCTGAGCGGCATTTTTTTCACACAATAGGCTAAATGATCAGGTCACAAGGATCCCGAAGGTTCAGAGGTTGGGGGAGAAGACCAACTGGACAGCTGTTTGGAGACAGATGGTTGCCTCCCGTCAAGGCCATCCAGCGTGTTCTTTAACGTGCACAGAGTATGGCTCTTTTGCATACTAGGCCACGGCTTAATGTCCTATCCCACGGACAGCAGCCTTTCCAAGCCCATTGGTGTCCCCTGCTGACCATGAGGGGGGGGGGGGGGCGTGTGGAGATAAATCTCAATGCTGGCCCAGCAGAGAATCGAACCCGAGAACTGCTGATTACGAGCCTGGGTTTCTACCTATTTCGACTAAGCCATTCTCGATCTCTGCTAGAATAATGGAGGCGAAATATGATTAAACTTGTGCTTATTTCGTACATTTTTGATATTTTTAAAAAAAACTCTAAACCAAAGGAAAAATTCTTATCACTAATGCAAATCCAGTCTCTTGACCCTCGTCCCATTTCTGGCTGAACTACTTCCCCTCCCCATAATTTATCGTTCTAGATCCGGGCCTGGCTTATGGGAAATCTTTCACTAACATAAATGTATTATCAAATATATGCGTGATTTTTTTCGCTTTTCACCAGTTTGGGGTAAAAGAAACGGGTGCAATTTGACAGAAGAATCTTCTGTTAAATGTTCCAGCTTCAATAACACTTTAAATATTAAGCGAATATTGTTCGAAATGGATATTTCGAGAGATTTAGGTGAGATCTTCAATTTATCTTTAGTGATATTTTTCCGTAAATCTCTTATTTCCAAAGTTATGAAGCTTTAAATGTGGTTCCTCATTCATTTAATGTGAAATGACCAGGTTTTTTTGGAGCTCAGTCGGTAGCGCGCCAGGCTCGTAATCTGTAGTTCCCAGGTTCGAGTTCCAGTTGGGACAGCGTAGAGATTTATCGCCGCAAAATTCGCCGCCCTGTCCATGGTCAGTAGGGGACACCGATGGGTTTGGAAAGGCCGCCGTCCGTCGGATGAGACGTTAAAACGTGGCCCCGTGTGTTGGAGAGCCATACCCTCTGCACGTTAAAGAATGCACTGGATGGCCTTGACGGGAGGCTACCATCTGTCTTCCAACAGTTGTTCCAGTGGGTCCCCTCCTCCCTTCTCTGAACCTTCGGAGTCCATGTGACCTGGCCATTTAGCCCATGGTGTGCAAAAAAGTGCCGCTTAGAGATAAAACTACCCAACCCGGTGTTTTTGTTACGTTCTGTATCCTTAACGCCCAAAGAGACCTAACTAGATTATGCAGTTAATGTATTACAAATTTCATTTTGTTTCACATATGTTACAAAAAATTTACACATTTAACTACATTAGGAAAAACGAGTAAGATTATCAACACGAAAAAATGTCAATTAATAACAATATGTAAAAAGAGATAAATTCAACGTATGGTAAACAAATTCTAAGCAAAGCTGTGCAATAAAGAATAGCAAATTCATTAGAAAGCAATAAGAGCATTAATTGTTTTCCAAATGTGAAAAAGGAACACTTTCAAAAATATTTCTTTTCCAGAAAGGCATCTTCAAAATTTCTGTATTCAAGAATCCAGAAAATCTTTCGGACCTTCGTCAATTTGAAATAGATTCAGACGAGGTTCCGAATCAACCGTTCTTTGGTTCATGAAGTCTCTGAAAAATAAAGAATCTGTTCTTATCATTTCCAAACGGAAAAATAGTGAAATATTAAATTTACTTTGGAAGAGGAAACAAGTTGTTATAGACTACTCGTATATTACAAAAGGTAACCGTACACTTCAATGTTATCTGGATGGGAAGCCACATTTAAAGCTAACTCTGAAAATAAAATTTTTTACAGAAAAATGTCACTAGAGATCTCTCTAAATCTTCATTTTCATCGATATTCGCTTAATATTTAAAAAGTTATTGAAGCTGAAACATTTAACAGCAGACGCCGTTATCACATTCTTCCTAAATTTTTTTTCTACCAAAGGAATGGCAACTGCAAAAATCGATTCACACAAACTTCAAATACTGCATTTATATTACCGAACGGTTTCTTACAACAGTTGTGTTTCATCATTTGAAGTAAATTTTCACGAGTAGCAAAAGTTACGGTTCAATGTTTCAGCTTCCATAATTCTTTAAATATTACACAAATATTGCGGAAAATACATATTTATAGATATTTAACTAAGATATTGAAGTTATGTCCAGCAATATCATTTCATCAAAAGCTTATTTCAGAGTTATATTGTTACATAAGTGGTTGGTTATGTTTTTCATATAGTGTATTAATTGAAACAAATATGTGGGTTGAAAAGTAATTAATTATCATAATCTAAGACCTGCTACTATGGCATATAAACTGATAGATTTCCTTGTGATGCCTCCAGAAACAAGTGGAACCATGCAGAAGTAGCAGTCATTTGCGTGAAGCAATCACGCAAATGACTGCTACTTCTGCATGGTTCCACTTGTTTCTGGAGGCATCACAAGGAAAAAGAAGTGGACAATAGCGTACCCGAAAATACAATCTGCTCTCCAACCAGTTCCGCATTGCGAAGGCCTTTGCGTTCCCGAACCACCAAAAGAATTTTCCATTGATTCAGACGGTGAGGAGGGAGGTGAAGACATCGGTTCTCCGTAGCCTTTGTGTCTAATGATGATCTATACATCTGCCACGGTGCGTCATCTGTGCCACACATTCTCACTGAAGAAGAATGAACGATCTTATTCACGATCTGGAGCTGTCCAAGGCCAAAGCAGAGTTACATGGATCAAGACTTAAACAATGATATCTGAAGGAAAATGTCCGAGTGACTTCATTTCGAACTTCTTATGATCAGTTTGCGCCTTACTTCAGAAAGGAAGATGACCTTGTGTTCTGCTCCGATGTAGATGGCCTGATGAATGCCCTCAAAATCAAACATGACCCTCAAGAATGGCGACTATTCATAGATTCCTCCAAATTGACTCTCATGGTTGGGTTGTTTTACCTCTGAGCGGCACTTTTTTGCACACCACGGGCTAAATGGCCAGGTCACATGGACACCGAAGGCTCAGAGAAGGTTGGGGGAGGGGACCCACTGGAACAGCTGTTGGGAGACAGATGGTAGCCTTCCATCAAGGCCATCCAGCGTGTTCTTTAACGTGCACAGGGTATGGCTCTCCCACACACGGGGCCACGGCTTAATGTCCCATCCGACGAACGGCGGCCTTTCCAAGTCCATCGGTGTCCGCTACTGACTGTGGGCAGGGCGGGGAATTTTGCGGAGATAAATCTCAACGCTGACCCAGCTGGGACTGTCTCATGGCTGTGTTGCTGCATAATGGAAATCGACTTCCATCCATTCCTGTCAGACACGCTGTCTACATGAAAGAAACCTACTATAACCTAAAACAACTGTTGAACTGTCTTCAATACAGCAAGTATGGCTGACATCTCTGTTGTGACTTGAAGGTAGTGGCTCTGTTGATGGGTCTGCAGCTGGGATATACGAAGTACTGTTATTTCTTATGTGAATGGGACAGCCGAGCAAAGTCTTTGCACTACTTGAATAAAAACTAGCCTCAGAGGAAATCTCTTAAAGTCAGAGAGAAGAATGTGGAACACCCAACACTGACAGAAACGTACAAAATCCTGCTACTGTCCCTAGACATCAAGCTCGGTGTGATGAAACACTTCGTAAATGCCATGGACCGGATTGCATCAGCTTTCAAGTACTTGGCTGACAAATTCCCTCGATTCAACGAAACGAAAATTAAACAGGGAATTTTTTGTGGGTCCTCAGATCCGCGACTGTTCAGAAACCAGATGTTCGACAACCAGCTTCAGGGTGACGAGAAAAAGGCTTGGGATGCGTTTCGTCTGGTGTCAACTAAATTCCTCGGGAATGTCCGGGCAGACAACTACAAGAAACTGGTTAAGGACATGCTGTCTCTGTATCACAAACTTGGCTGCAATATGTCCTTAAAGATCCACTTTCTCCATTCACACTTCGATTTCTTCCCCGACAACTGCGGCATGGTTAGTGATGAGCATGGCAAACGTTTTCAACAGGACATTGCAACGATGGAGAAGCGATACCAGGGAAACTGGTCCACTTCAATGTTGGCTGACTGCCTTTGGATACTCGCTAGAGATGATCCTGAGCATCTGCACAAGTGACGGACAAAGCGACGTCGGAAGTAGAAGCGGAAATGTACCGATACACATGTAAGTATTACTCTATTATATAAGAAACTATTGCGGATTTCTCAGAAATCGTAGCCAATTTTGCATTTTCATTGTCATATTTGTGTTCATCACCTTGAAATCTTTAAGAAATGGCTTCTTTTATCTCAGAGGCATGACTCATGAAAATTTGTTGCCCAGTGTTATTGAGCCCAGCACAGAATCAACTCTATAATTAATGAGCTTAAAATTAATCATACGGTCACGAATACATTTGATAATTAATGATCCCAAATTATTGATCCTGTGCCCGAATAAATTCCACAATTAATGAGCTCGAAATTATTGATCTCAGGCACGAACCTATAAGATAATCAATGAGCAGTAAATTACTCATCCGGGCCCAAACCAATTCCATAAATAATGAGCCAAAATTATTAATCCTGCACTCGAACCTATTCGATAATTAGTGAGACCGAAATTATTAATTCCAGACAGGAATCAATTCAATAATTAATGAGCCGAAATGTTTTATTTCGGTCCAGAACGAAGTCGATAATTAATGCGCCAAAATTATTGGTCCTGTGTAAGATCCAGTTGGATAATTAGTAAGCTGGAAATTATTGGTCCCAGTCCCGAACCCATTCGATATCAATGAGCAGTAAATTATTGATCCCAGTCCCGAACCCATTCGATATCAATGAGCAGTAAATTATTGATCACGGCACAAACAGATTCGATAATTATTGAGCCGAAATCATTGATCCTCGGTTATTAATGAGCCGAAATTACTGATTTCGGCCTAGAATGAAGTCGATAACACTGGTTTACACGGTTTTTATAACATGAACAATTGTAGCTGCCCTTAACTATTCCCCGCCCTGCCCACGGTCAGTAGGGGACACCGATGGGCTTGGAAAGGCCGCCGTCCGTCGGATGGGACGTTAAGCCGTGGCCCCGTGTGCGGGAGAGCCATACCCTGTGCACGTTAAAGAACACGCTGGATGGCTTTGACGGGAGGCTACCATCTGTCTCCCAACAGCTGTTTCAGTGGGTCCCCTCCCCCAACCTTCTCTGAGCCTTCGGGGTCCATGTGACCTGGCCGTTTAGCCCATGGTGTGCAAAAAAGTGCCGCTCAGAGGTAAAACAACCCAACCCAACCAACCCTTAACTATTTCTCAGCTGCTGATTTCAGATCTGGCCTTAAAAATGGCTAGCACGTCACGTTTTTATTTTGTTGGTTATTTTGACTCCTATTAAGATCTTCCTATTCCAACACCTCCAGGCAACTGGGAAAATATTTTCCTTTTTGTTGCTGGCAACATTGATTGCCAAGTGGGAGAAAACATGTAACAATAACCTAACGTGAGACCGCCATTCTTTTTGTTTTCATTGTAGGAGGAACAGATGTTGTACGTTGAAGAGTGAATTTTGGCGTTTAAATGGCACAAAGACAACGTCGCGAAAGTGTTAAATGTGCCAAAAGAGTCTTGTTCTGGGCGTGGAAATTATATTTTAAAATCCAAGGGTCGTTCTTTGACAAAGATTGTGAAGAAAGCCTATAACTAATATTTTGGATGTCATGTTGGAGATCGGGACAAAACATGGCACCACACGTGTGCTGCATTTCGTGCTTTTTTGGCCTGAGTGAATGGTTGAGAGGTAAGATAAAATCCATGCCTTTTGCAGTTCCAATGGTTTGGCGTGAGCCAACTAGTCACTTGCATGATTGCTATTTTTGTTTAAATAAAGTGTCGGTCTTTTCAAAAAAGAACAAAAGCAAAATACAATATCCAAATGTGCCTTCATCCATAAGGCCATTTTTTCATGGATATCTTCCTATACTAACACCTCCAACCAACTGGGAGGAGATGGATTCACATTCATCAGAGGAAGACTTTGAGGCACATACAGATCCTGATCCTACATACACCCCTAAAAAAGTTAGACGAGCCTCATCTGATTCAAAAAAATGAACTAAATGATCTTGTTCGAGACTTAGGACTTTCCAAACAACAAGCTGAGGTTTTAGCTCCAAGACTTCAAGAGTGAAATCTTCTGGCCAATGGTATCAGTTTCTCTGTTGAGAAAGAGAAATTTCGCTTTATCTACTTATTGATGGAAGAAATTGGAACTCACGACCCTAAGGAATGGCGCCTATTTACAGATTCGTCAAAATTCAGCTTAAAAGCTGTCCTTTTGCATAAAGGAAACCAAAAACCTTTCATTCCAGTGACACACACTGTGGGAATGAAGGAAACTTATGAAAGCATGGAAAAAATACTCGCTGTTATAAAATATGACATTTAAATAAAATATATACCTCCTCAAGCAGCTGCTTGCCACAGAGGTCTGACAGGAGTCTGTCAGTTTAATACACCATAGTAGAAGGATCTGTGAGGATGGCGGGTCCTCAGCAGATTTTTTATCAACTGCACGCAGTGTTCCCAGGTGATCACCCTCCCAAGTACTGGCCGCACCCGAAGCTGCTTAACTCGGGTGATCGGACGAGAACTGGTATTTTCAGCTTGGTACTGCCGTTGGCTTATGGCCAGTTTAAGTGGAAAATATGTGGTGACCTAAGTGTCTCTCTTGCACGGGCTTCAAGGAGGCTTCACGAAATTTTGCTGTTTTCTGTGTTTGTGGGACAGTAGGGCCAGAAAGGAACACCACAAAAAAAAAGACTGGCACAAAAAGAGATGTTTTTTTTTCTGGAAAGAGTAATACGAGATATAAGACTAGTTGGCCCTTCTGATGTTCTGCTACCACCACTAAACATCAAACTGGGGCTTATGAAAAACTTTATAAAGACTATGAACAAAACTGGTAAGGGGTTTCTGCACTCAAAGAAGGAATCTTTGTTGGTCCTCAGATCAGGAAGCTATGAATGATTAGTCTTCGAAAAAAAAACTGAATATGAAAGAGATCGCTACATGGAAATCCTTCACGTCCGTGGTCCAGGGTTTTCTGAGGAATCACAAAGAGGGTTGTTGGGTTGTTTTACCTCTGAGCGGCACTTTTTTGCACACCATGGGCTAAATGGCCAGGTCACATGGACCCCGAAGGCTCAGAGAAGGTTGGGGGAGGGGACCCACTGGAATAGCTGTTGGGAGACAGATGGTAGCCTCCCGTCAAGGCCATCTAGCGTGTTCTTTAACGTGCACAGGGTATGGCTCTCCCGCACACGGGACCACGGCTTAACGTCCCATCCGACGGACGGCGGGCTTTCCAACCCATCGGTGTCCCCTACTGACCGTAGGCAGGGCGGGGAATTTTGCGGAGATAAATCTCAACGCTGACCCAGCTGGGAATCGAACATGGGAACTACAGATTACGAGCCTGGCGCGCTACCGACTGAGCCACCTCCGCCCCAATCACAAAGAGGAAAACTACTATCAGTTCGGTCAAGATCTCCTCAAAAACTATGAAAATCTTGGTTGCCGAATGTCTTTAAAGATCCATTTCTTGCACTCGCATCTCGACTTCTTTCCTAAGAACTTAGGAGCTCTCAGTGATGAGCAAGGGGAAAGATTTCACCATTACATTCCAACCATGGCAGGTGGAACCCAGCAATGATGGGCGAGTACTGCTGGTTCTTGCAGAAGGAAGATAGATATCTCAGCAGGTAAAAGACAAAAATGAACTTCTTGTAAGTATAAAATATCCTTACCCATGTTTTCTTATTTTGCGCTTCAATATTATTTCATTTCTTACTTTATATTCAGTGGTCTATAACTATGATGTTTCTAAATTTTTTCACTGTAATCATATAATTAATGAGTTTTAAGTTACAATTTAATAAAATAGTCGCATTTATTTTCATTTCCCAGATATGCGTCTTCATTGAAATGCATCAATCAGTAATAATAATAAAAAAAACTATACGTGCTGTAGATTTTTCACAGCCATATTTCAATTCAGCACACCAAAATTGGGGCGGGGGTGGCTCAGTCGGTAGCGCGCCAGGTTCGTAATCTGTAGTTCCCAGGTTCGAGTCCCAGCTGGGTCAGCGTTGAGATTTATCTCCGCAAAACTCCTCGCCCTGCCCACGGTCAGTAGGGGACACCGATGGGCTTGGAAAGGCCGCCGTCCGTCGGATGGGACGTTAAGCCGTGGACTGTGTATGGGAGAGCCATACCCTGTGCACGTTAAAGAACACGCTGGATGGCCTTGACGGGAGGCTACCATCAGTCTACCAACAGCTGTTCCAGTGAGTCCCCTCCCCCAACCTTCTCTGAGCCTTCGGGGGTCTTTGTGACCTGGCCATTTAGCCCATGGTGTGCAAAAAAGTGCCGCTCAGAGGTAAAACAACCCAACAACAACACACCAAAATTAGTTAAAAACATCCTATTTGACCAATGTTATAAAAAAAGTTTAAATTTGCTGTCTACTGTAATTAATGAGACGAAATTATTAACCATGGCCCCGAACAAATTCGATAATTAATGTCCTAATTATTGATCGCGGTCCCGAGCCAATTTGATAATTAATGAGCTTGAAATTATTTATCCCAGTCACGAATCTTTTTGATGTTCAGTGAGCCGTAAATTATTGATCACAGCTGGAACAAATTCGATAATTACTAAGCTGAAATTATTGATTGTGGACTTGAACCAATTTGATAATTAATGAATGAAATTATTGATCAGTCTGGAACCAATTCGATATTTAATGAGCCGTAATTATTAATCCCGGCCGGAGCCAATTTAATAATGAGATGAAATTATTAATTTTGGCATGGAACCATTTCGATAATTAATGATCCGTAATTATTGATCCTGGGCCCGAACCATTTCGATATTAAATGACCCGTAATCATTGACCCAGGAACCGAACCAATTGGATAATTAATGAGCCCTAAATTATTGGTCTTGGGGTGGAACAAATTCGGTAATTAATGAGTCCAAATCGGACTCTCCTGGGTCCGGTCCTGGCTGTATTTATTCAGTGTGAGTCATTACTTAAGCAAGATACGGAAACTTAGGCCATAACTGACTTTTTCGTTTCCCCTCAAAGGTGGGTTCTTAAACTTACCTTAAATCTCTCGTTCGTCGAAGACCACACACAGTCCTGCAAATCCTTGAATTTCTACGATTCTCACAGCGATAGGAACATTCTCTGTTCTTCCTCCAGGTTTGTGCTGGATTTAGAAGCATTGCAATTATCAAGGCAATCAGCAACACTTCAGTCAACTTCCTGCATCTCATAATGTCCTACTACAAGAGATATCTTTAAAATTAATCTTCAGTTCTGCAATTGAGAAAATAATTATTTTGTTTTCATATTTTTATTTTAGATACATTTCAGTTTATACACACAATCATAATTTTTTATACTATGAATCTTTAGATGTTTTTCACGCACTTTGCCAATTTTTCAAGACTTTTGAATCACCTAATATGCACAGACTAGGGGTTCTCAACGTGGGGTACGCGATAAAAAATTTTTGGGGTACGCCGTGAGAGCTCAAAGATCCCAGATCTAGTAACAAGTCCATTTCACTGTTTGCCCAGTAAAATGTTTATAATTTTATAAGATTTGTTAAATTGTTTATGCCTTTTTTAGTGTTTATCGATATATGTAATTTATGAATACAAAATTTAATGTGTATATATACGTTTTATTTTTTTCCCATTATTATACTATAACTACAGTTTTATCTATCTATACAAGGGGTACTCCCCGCCCTGCCCACGGTCAGTAGGGGACACCGATGGGCTTGGAATGACCGCCGTCCGTCGTGGCTCCATGTGCGTGAGAGCCATACCCTGAGCACGTTAAAGAACACGCTGGATGACCTTGACGGGTGGCTACCATCTGTCTCCCAACAGCTGTTCCAGTGGGTCCCCTCCCCCAACCTTCTCTGAGCCTTTTGGGTTCAGAGAAAATATCCCTCAAATACAAAAAGGGTAGATATAGCGTGATCCCCTGTGACGTCAATTAGTCGTTAATCACTCCCAATCATTTATGCCAATGGTTCTCAACCTTTTATGCTTCACGTATCCCTTGGAAATGAGTATGTAACTGGCGTACCTCCGCAAAATTCCGCGCCCTGCCCACGGTCAGTAGGGGACACCGATGGGCTTGGAAAGGCCGTAGGATGGGACGTTAAGCCGTGGCCCCGTGTGCGGGAGAGCCATACCCTGTGCACGTTAAAGAACACGCTGGATGGCCTTGACGGGAGGCTACCATCTTTCTCCCAACAGCTATTCCAGTGGGTCCCCTCCCCCAACCTTCTCTGAGCCTTCGGGGTCGATGTGACCTGGCCATTTAGCCCATTGTGTGCAAAAAAGTGCCGCTCAGAGGTAAAACAACCCAAACAAGTGGCGTACCCCTTGTATAGGTTGGGTTGTTTTACCTCTGAGCGGCACTTTTTTGCACGTCATGGACTGAATGTCCAGGTCACAAGGACTCCGAAGGATCAGAGGTTTCGGGAGACAGATGGTAGCCTCCCGTCAAGGCCATCCAGCGTGTTCTTTAACGTGCACAGGGTATGGCTCTCCCGCACACGCGGCCACGGCTTAACGTCCCATCCGACGGACGGCGGCCTTTCCAAACCCATCGGTGTCCCCTACTGACCATGGGCAGGGCGTTTTGCGAAGATAAAACCTGGGACCTACAGATTACGAGCTTGGCGCGCTACCGACTGAGCCACCCCTTTTGGAAGGAGGGATTTCGATTATAGATATCAGGAATCAAAATATTATGAACCTCATTGCTTATTGTTAGAGACAGGAGATTTTGTGGTTTAAGTGAATTCGAATAACCTGTTTCCAGTTCATCAATTTTTTACTGTACATTTTAACAAAAAAGTTTTTTTATTGAAATGCATTGTTCTACAGTTAAAAAACGTCCCATTATACAACGACTTCATTGCTACTAAGTCCTTGAATTCACCTTTGGCTGAATCAAACAAAGGAAGTTTATTCTCTTCTCAAAAATAAAAGGAAACAGAAATCTCAATCACGACTTCTAAGATATTTCTGAGAAGAAAAAGTGTCAAGAAAGCATTTTGAGTTCAGTGATTTAATTTTATTAGGAAAAGAAAGATTTACAAACCTGTTTCTGGGAGGGATTTTTCTACGCAATTCTACAAGGTCTCCTGTGGGCTGACGACAAATTTGATACGACGTACTTTTAGTTTCGTATCTGGCAGCCACTTCCGGGAAGAACAGACACCGGAAGGTATAAGATCTGATGAGAATACGTCTGACACTTGATAACTCTGTGTGTAAATGTAATGCGTAGAAATTATACTTTATATTCTAAGTATTTGATGTTAATTATTAATATTTTTGTTATTCATCTAATTTAATTATATTTTTAATTAGATTCCAAAACTTTCAAACAGAGTGGTAAATAAATACGTACAGTGGCTCAAAAAAATATCCGAACACTATGGCTGATTGCAGAATTCAGAAAAAAATATCTGGCAACGATTTTTTTAGAAATTAATGATCTGGTCACCTTCGTGTACGTACACGATGATTACAGAATTCAGAAAAAATATCTGGCAACGATTTTTTTAGAAATTAGTGAACTGGCAACTATCGTGTCACGTGACACGAAGGTTGCCAGTTCACAAATTTCTAAAAAAATCATTGCCAGATATTTTTTCTGAATTCTGTAATCAACCATAGTGTTCGGATATTTTTTGAGCGCTTGTACACATGCAAAAAATAGTATGGAAACCGTATGTGGAGTTACAAGCATTAAAGTCAGTGGTTTTCAAACTGGGCTCTGTGAAAATTGGACTGGATTGTTTTACTTTTCAGCGGCATGTTTTTGCACACAATGGGTTAAATAAATCCAAGGTCACACTTTTACTCCAAGAGAAAGAAGACACCGATGGGCTTTGAAGGTTCGCCGTCCATCGGATGGGACGTTATAGCATGGTCCCATGGGCCGAAGAGCCGTACCCTGTATACGTTAAAGAACACTCTCGATGACGGGAAACTACCATTTGTTTCATAGCAGCTGTCCTGTAGGTCCCAAACATTAAAACTTTAGGTGAACGAGGTGTAAAATATTAATAGAAATAAGTAATGTGCTAAAAATAGTAATAATAAATCTCCAGGGATGAATGAAATCACCACTAAAATGCTTAGAGGTGTGAACATTTGTTTTGTCACATGCCTCACTGAAATTTTCAATATATTTTATGATAAAGGTGTTCCTAAGGATTTTACTAGAGCTAATGTTGTCCCGATATTTAAAGAAGGTTATATCAGTTCTTGTGATAATTATGGGGGAATTAGTTTACTTTCTGTTCCAGGTAAAGTTCTTTGCATTATTACACTTAATAAAATTAAGAATTTGGTGGATGGACAACTGCGTGATGAACAGTGTATATAATATTTTCACTTAGGTAGTTTCTTGAGAAATGTTTAGAGCAGTGCTGTCCAATTTCTCTAAGACCGCGGGCCATTTTTTCTTTCGCCAATATTTCGCGGGTCAAAAAAAAAAGAATAGGACAGGATAGGTAATTGAAAAGTTAGTTCGTGTCACCTCAAAAAATTATTTTATTTATACGAAAAAAAATAAGTAATAATAAACCAATATAAATTTTTCTAAACCTTATCAAATATTTAATAAATTTAATGGGAGCATTGTGGCCGTAGTTGTTGGGCAATAAGAATAGAATGAGTAAGTTGAAATAATGCAATAATAATTGCAAATAGAATGAGGAAGTTGAAAATTGCATATCAAGTAAAGTAATATAAGTTGACAAAAAATTATAAGGTTGATTATAGATATTTATTTAAAATTTCGAGTAAAAACTTTATTTTTTTCGCGGGCCACAAAAATCCTAGTGCGGGCCGCTAGTTGGGCAGCGCTGGTTTAGAGTTTCAGAAACCTGTGGTTACTAGTTTTATAGATTTCAAAAAGGTTTTTGACTCTGTTGATCGACATAATTTGTGGTTGATTGTTAGATCATATGGAATACATTCGTTCTATTTTGTTGCGATCTTATGCAACCACGGCAATCCCCGATTCTGCCTGACAGCACTACCAGTTATGAAAAGCCGTGCCTATCTAGAGCCGGGGGAAAGAATGCGCCATATAGACGCACCTCAACCCCGACCTCACATGGCAGCAGTCCTATAGAAGGAAAGCTAACCACCGGAAGAAACCTAACTTTAATCTGTTCCCCGGTTAGCCATGAACAAAGATATATAGATCCAAGTTCGCTAGGCATCCGGGGTGGAGACTCTTAGTGAGGCCCAGACTTTTAAGAGGGCTCGACCTACTGGGGCACAAATCTTTTCAGAAGAGCCCTCGAACTGCTCACCCAGAGCACCTGATAGGTGAGGTTTCAGACACCGTCACCGTATAACCGGCAGCCCAACCGGTCGGCGGCGTCCTCAACCTCGGTTGGTCTTGGCTATGTCCAACCGGGGACCCAATCCGCCCGGCACAGCCTTCGACCGGATTGATGGGCCCGAAGTCCCCCCCACCAAGCCAAGGTGGTCCCCTATCGGGGGGTACAATGAATCTCTTTTGTTGCGATCTTATGCAACCACGGCAATTCCCGGTTCCGCTTGTACAGCACTACCAGGTTATGAAAAGCCGTGCTTATCTAGAGCAGGGGGCAAGGAATACGCCCTATAGGCGCACCTCAACCCCAGCCTCACATGGCAGCAGTCCTATAGAAGGAAAGCTGACCACCGGAAGAAACCATACTTTAATCTATTCCCCGGTTTGCAAATGTGCAAGGATATATAGATCCAAGCTCGATCGGCACCGTAATACCCCGCTTTACGACGATTCTTTACCACGATTCACTCAGATGACGATTTTCAAATATGACCAATGCCCATTTATATGATGCCACATTCACTCATGTGACGTGAATCAACCAAAGCTTCTGGAAGTAGGACAAATAGAATTAAAGAATTGTGAAAAGACTTCACAATTTTGGATGGTGTCAAGTCTATCACAGAGGCATGGAATGAAGTAAAAGAGGCTATTCTTAAAGGTGTATGGAAACAGTTGTATCCCCGATTTTTTGATGATTTCGAAATATTTGAAAATCTTGTTGAGGGAGTTAATGTAAATATTTTAGACATGGAAAGGCAGCTAGAATTAGAAGTGGAGCTTGAAGATGTTACTGGCCTGCTTGAATCTTCCCAACCCCTAACTAACGAAGATCTTGAACTTGAAGACCATGGGAAGGATGAAAAGAAGTCCCATCCTGAAGATATATTTAGCCCTGTGCCTAAAGAAATACCTGGCAAAGAACTTTCAAAAGCTTTCAGTCATTTAAAAATACTTAAGCTAAGTTTCGAAAAGAGGATTCCATTTTTTGAAAGAAGCTACAAAATTAATTGTGGCATTTTAGATCAATATGCCTGTTATAGAGAAATGTACAGAGAAAAGAAAAGAAGATATATCATTCAAACTTCGTTAGATACATATCCCATTAAAAACCAGCATCCTCTCAAATCCTATCTCAACTTTCAACATCCACTCAAAGCCCTAGTCGATCATCAACTACTAGATTTCCGAGAGGAGAAGTCCGTCCAAATTTCTAACAAGATAACGTTTCGCATTTGATGAGGACCCAGATGATCCAGAAGTTGTGCCATCCTCTTCATCAATAATTTTTCCATCCTTCAATAGTTTTTCATTTCTTAATTTTACATTCGTCAGTCCCTATAAGCTAAAGGACAATAGATTGAGAATAAGAAAAGTACAGTGTTTAGTTGAATTGCAAATGCTTTATGTACATCAGTTAGGCACATATTCTATGTGACTGCTTAAAAATGTCATCTAGAAGTTAAAAAAAATCAATGATTCGCTATACGTCGGTGGTCTAACGTGCTGAATGACTGGAATAGGCCTGTACCTGATAAGTTAGTGTAATGAAAGCTCTGTATAATAACACTGAGTCTTGTGTGTGTGTTGGTAAGACTTGTAGAGATTGATTTAGCATTGCTAGTGGCGTTAGACAAGGGTGCATTTTGTCTCCTTTTCTATTTTGTTTGGTTATTGATTATATTATGCGAAATTCTTTGCAAGGGAAAGATTTTGGGCTTAAATGGTGTAGAGATTTCAAAATTTCTGATTTAGATTTGGCAGATGATTTGGCCCTGTTGGCTACTGATATTGATGAGATGAATTGTTTCATTAGGGCTGTTGATGAGACCGACAATAGAAAAGGTTTGGTGATAAACAGAGAAAGAATTAATTGATGAAAATTGGTAAAGCAGATGGTGCTTCAGTTGCTTTGAATGGCTGCTCTCTTGAGCAGGTGTCTCAGTCTAATTATCTTGGGGGAGATATGTAACAGATACTAATGAGGTGCAGCAAAAGATAAATAGAAAAATATGGATTGCCGCTGGGGCTTTTAAGAATCTATGGAGAATGTGGAAAAATAGGCGTGTACACCTAAAGACTGAAATTAGATCGTATAATAGTTTGGTTCTTTCTAGGGTTAGTTAAGGTAGCTGAACATGGACCCTTTGTAAGTAGGATAACAAGAAACTTGATGCCTTTGATTCTAGATGCTTACACAGTATCTTGGGCATTAGGTGGTTTGACTTTGTAAGTAATGATGAAGTTAGAAGAAGGAATCATCAACCTCCTTTGAGCAGCGTATTGTGCAGAGAGAGACTACGTTGATTTGGTCATGTTGCCCATATGCATAGCTGCAGATTGGCAAACAGGATTATGAACAGTGTGCCTAAGGATTTCAGAAAAATGGGGAGACTTAGGATGCGATGAGCAGACAATGTCAAACAGGACCTTGCGAGAATTGGCCTAGAGTGGAGAAATGCAGCAGTTGTAGCTCAGAAGAGACATGCCTGGAGAGGAAAATTACACAGTTTGGTTGGACCTCCGTAGTCCATGGCTGCATGAGGATTTTGCATGCATGTATGTATATGTAATGTCTTTGAAGAGAGTAAGTGTATGCTTGTGAAGTGAATGTCAATTGGAGAAAATCATATCAATCAGAGATTCGCTGTGATCAGTAATGCAAGTGGCCAATTTGTTAAAGGTATATGTCTGAATATTTTTAGGCAGATTTCCAGCTTGGAATACGCAGAATTATGTTTTAGAGCATCGATATTAAAATCTCCCGTAAGAATGGAAGTAATGTTGCAAGGGAAACTTTCAAGGACTGAGTACAATGAATTAACCCTTTCACGACTAAGGGAAACATTTTTCCCATTTTAAAATTGGTGATTGTCGTATTTAATTATAACCTTATCTGCAGTTTTTATACAGAATGTCAAAATAGAACGTATACCGAACGCAATTACGTAAACGGGAACGTTTAGAAAACAAAAACAGAACTGTCAGGACGCATAATATATGTACTATGTGCAATGTCCATCTTTGCCTCACTACCAAAAGAAATTGCTTCGCAGAATATCATAATTAGCACATCATTTTGTATAGTAATTTTATTTCATAATTTTGTATTATTTTAGTTAACATTTTGTTTTAATAAACCAATAAATAAAAGACATTGCATAATAAGCCTAACTATAATTTGTGTTACCTTTATAGTCCATTGGGAAAAATATTTCCCATAAAATTCCAAAAAAACTACACATTGTTATGTATTTTTCTTATGATTTTTATTTATTTTACGTCTAAACAAACTAAAATAAACAGTTACATACTAATATTTACTCTTAGAAATCTTATGGTCCTGAAAGGGTTAATGAAATCTTCAGTATTGCTATTCGGAGGACGGAAGGTGTGCCAATAGCAAGAATAGTGTTTTGCATATTGATAGGGGAGAGATTTTGACCCAGAGGCCTTCGAAACAAAAGAAGAAATAGCATTAGTTCGACATTAAATGTTTCCCTCACATAATTATAATGCAAGTCATCCTGTCCCCTAGGTATGCTCGAACGTTCATATCCTTCAAGTTCAAAAAGATTATGGGAGGGAGATATTGAGCCATGCAGGGGATAACTGTGGGAGAAGGCTCCCCTCCCAAAATTAATCGGAATTGGCAAAATTCGAAGAGACTGTAAAATCTAGATGAATTCTGAAAAAAAATTGATATTTTTTTTTTTGCAAAATTAAGAGAAGTTAGCAAAATCTAAAAATAACTTGGCGAAATCTAGAGAAATTGGAAAAATTCGAATCCACTTGGTAAAATACAGATGACTTGTGAAAATTGGGAGTGTTTTGTGAAAATAAGGAAAGTTGGCAAAATTCTAAGTGACTTGTAAAAATTGGGATTGGTTTTCTGAAATTAAGGAGAGTTGGCAAAATTCAAAGTGAATTGTGAAAATTGGGATTGGTTTTGCGAAGTTAAGGAGAGTTGGCAAAATTCGAAGCCATTTGTTAAAATACAGGTGACTGTGACTTGTGAAAATTGGGATTGGTTTTGTGAAATCAAGAAGTTGGCAAAATCTTGTGGAGTTGGCAAAATTCGAAACCACTTAGTAAAATACAGGTGACTTGTGAAAATTCGGATTTGTTTTGTGAAATTAAGGAGAGTTGGCAAAATTCGAAGTGACTTGTGAAAATTGGGATTGGTTTTGTGAAATTAAGGAGAGTTGGCAAAATTCGAAGTGACTTGTGAAAATTGGGATTGGTTTTGTGAAATTAAGGAGAGTTGGCAAAATCTTGAGGAGTTGACAAAATTCAAAGGAACTTGGTAAAATACAGGCAAGTTGTGAATGTTGGGTTTGTTTTTGTGCAATTGAGGAGAGTTGTCATAATTCGAATGGACTTAGGAAATTCAGGGGAGATGTGAAAATTATGATTTTTTTTCTGTAAAATTACGGCAAGTTGGCAAAATTGAGAGTTGGCCAAAAAGAGCTAACCTAGCAAATCATGGGCAATTGGCAAAATTCGAATCCTCCAGGTAAATGCAGGAGAGTTGTGACAATTGGAATTGGTTTTTGTAAAATATTGGGAAGTTGGCAAAATCAAGAAAACTTGGACAAATCTTGGGGAGTGGGCAAAATCGGGACAACTTGGGTAAATTATATAATTATGTTGTTTGGGTAGGGATAGGTAGCGATGGAGAAAGAAGTTATGTAAAGGTCTTATTTTCTAAATTAATAAAATTTTATTTCAGAGTTGAAAAATTTTCGTTTTCTCTCCCCCCCCCCCCCCAACCATAGTTATTCGCTATGTCCCTGCAGCCATGTCTCTGTAAGAAGAAGCAATGCCTGGTAGATATACGCAACAAATCTAATATCTCGAAAACTCTATCTCACACTTTGCAGACAACTGCAGAACATCTTCGAAACGTCCCTATTTAAATGATCCACGCAAGTCCCTGTTCGGGCGCCACTTCTTTTACGCTACTCTGTAACGCTCCAAACAATGTAGAATACTTAAAGTTTTATGCTCCGGATAGCTTTGACGGGCGCCAGGCAATCATTAACAAATTGCCAAAAATGTAGAATAAGTTGATTTAGGGTTCCAGTGCCAGTGAGCGTTCATAAGTAAGAGTCAAAATGATTCTTAACAAATAATAGTTAATGTAAAAAAGGTTCTAAATCAGCGTTGCTCAAGATAAAAACTATAGACTCAAAAGTTTGTAACATAACAAAATAGATTTATTTCCAAAAATAAGTAACTCACCAAGACATCAATGAAGAAACTAAAATCTGTGCTGCTACGCACCTTACTACCTCTCTCTGCTCTCTCTACAACTCTCAAGTGCTAAAAATCCCTCAAGTGCCTCGCAGGGCACGGTTTTGACAAAAGACCGGCGCATGCCGGGAAAGACATTTGCATACAATGACGGAGGCAAGCTATGACGCAAGAGGGGGCGTGTCCTTGGCACGCGCTTTAACGGTTACGGTCGGAAGTTCGGAGTTGCGCGTACGCAACTCCTAGAAACTTGAAAACGAGTGCTGTGATGCCGAAACGGAAATAAAAATCCCCAAAATGATAAATATAACGTAAATTAAACAAAAACTGGTTAAGGTAAAGCAAAAGTGAACGATGGGGCATCACATTGTATATACCACTGCCAGCATGGAGGTAAGAAGGAAGAGCAGACGCCCTAAGCAGTTAAAGTTGATGCTAGAGCGACTGCGCGGAAGCCATGTTGTTCTATTCAAAACATTAGCTCTAACTGTAGTAACAGAACAATATCTGCCACGAAAAATTGACGATTTAATAATTTTATATTATAGCTACCTGTTCAGCAATCAATTGTATGAATTGCCCTTCAAAGCACATATCGGAAATTATATTTCACTACTAATTTTATCAAATTAATCAAAATAAGATGAATTTTATAACGTGGAAACATTTTCTGTTTTATTTATACAGTTATGAAATCTGAGTCTTAATTCCGTTTAGAAACATTTCTGAATTTAAGCAGATTTCCCCATTTTTTCAGGTTTAATGCATTAATGAATCCAGTGATTAAATGTAAACAAGATTTTTTGATATTAATATTCTTTTCACTTTAAAATTAAAGAGATCTTGATTTATGAAAAGGAAGATAATTTTGTTTCATAACTGAAATTTTGTTCAGGGTCTTGATTAAGGCAGATGTATTTGCTTTAGTCAGGAAATTATAATAATGCATTAAAAATATTTTCATTTCACTTTGGAGTTTCAGACTGCGTTCTTATACAAATTCAGAGGATTTCGATTTTTTTTTTGCGATTGAGTACAACTTTTTTTAGTCAGAAGGACCCCAAGGACTCAGAGAAGATTGTCTAAGGTGTCCCACTGGGTTAGACCACAAGGCTATCTGTTATAGGAGACAGAAGGAAACTTTCCATCAAGGTTATTCAGCATTTTTTAGTGTGCACAGGGTGTGGCTCTGTTCCCACACAGGGCCATGGTTTAATGTCTCATCTGATGGATGGCAGTCCTTTCAATACACTAAGGAAATGTTATTAATAAAATGAAACGGGCTCAAATTTCCTACCATAGAAACCTTAATAGAAAATTAGCTTCAATTTTCCAGTTTTTTCCCCCCAATTATTATTAATAAGAACCTAATTGTAATTGATTTTAAACAATGCATTAATCAACATTTCCTGTCGTTCCGCAAGTAATTCGGATACAGATTTTAGTTTCATTTATTTTCACCACGAAATTAGTAATGTGTGTTTTATATTTGATAAAAAAAAGTTGTTAAGAAAAATTATACTTGATTCCTTAACAAATTTTATTAAAATTTGAAAAAAATGCGCACGTTAAAAATTTTGCTTTTTTCCTTTACATTGTTAAATTATTCATATATGTTTTATATGGTTGGGCTTCTCAGGTGAATATAAAATGTAAAGAAAAATTCTCCATTGAATAAAACAAAACACTTCTGTGTTTGAGTTCCAAATATCCCAGCACTCAGATTTATATCTGCTAACCCCAAACCTGCCCTCTACCAGAAAGGTGATACCAATGGGCTTGGAGAGGTGCCATTCATGAGATGGAACATTGAGCCATGGTCCTATCTTAGGAGAACCATAATCTGTACATATTAAAGAACACACTGAATAGCCTTGACAAGAGGATGCCATCTGTCTCCTAACAGTTATCCAGTGGGTTCCTTTTTCTCCAACCTTCTCTGAGCCATTGGGGTCGTTGTGACCTGTCCCTTTTTGGTCCATTGTAAAAAGATTATTCTCAGAGGTTTAAAACACCCTAATAATTCTCCTGCATATGGGATCATGGCTCAATATTACATACGATGGATAGCAGCCTTTTCAAAGCTATAAGAGTCCCCTTTGTCACATCAGCGCCCTGCCCACGGTCAGTAGGGGACATCGATGGGCTTGGAAAGGCCGCTCTCCGTTGGATGGGACGCTAAGCCGTGGCCCCGTGTGCGGGAGAGCTATACCCTGTGCACGTTAAAGAACACGCTGGATGGCCTTGATGGGAGGCTACCATCTGTCTCCCAACAGCTGTTCCAGTGGGTCCCCTCCCCCAACCTTCTCTGAGCCTTCGGGGTCCATGTGACCTAGCCATTTAGCCCATGGTGTGCAAAAAAGTGCCGCTCAGAGGTAAAACAACCCAACCCAACCCCTTTGTCACAAGGGCCGGATGAGGTTTTAGCATACATAAATCCCAACGATGGCACAGTTGGGACATAAAATTTCAGCAAGATCAAAATTGTTTTAAACGATGAGTATTAAAGTTGATTAAAATGTTTCTTCAGTTTATTTCCCCTTTAATAGGAGCAAGGCTCAGGGAGAAAGCACATTTGGTTGCATGAAATGCAGATACGTTTTGTATTCTGTCTCGATCAAAAATTAAATTACATAAAATTTTAATTTCCTAAAAATTTACATTGCTGCTGTTGTAATTTCTAGATTATTGGTTTTAATCTCATTAAATGCGTTTATTTTATTTATTGTTTGTAGAATAAGAAAAAAATTTAGCTAGCATTCTGCTATTTTACATTGCCAGGTCCGTAATAAAAAAATAAATAAGAAAGGGGGGGGAGAGCAAGAGATTGGATTCCATTGCGATATAACATTTCCCCCTTTGTTTTGTCTTTAAGAAATCTTGAAAAATTCATGAAACATGCACAAGTTTACATTTTTTAGCTCCTTTACCCTAAGTAGAATATCTGAAAGGGGGGGGGGGGCATAGGGCTTTACCCTCCTCTAGATCCGGACCCTATATATTTGCTGTATATATATCATTAATGTTTAAAGCAGAAACTGTTTTGGAGACACATATTAGTAAAATTTCAAAAATTTTGTAATCGTTTCTTTTATTATTGTTCCATTCATTCAAATTTATCTATTTGTATGAAACGTTTGTGGTTATCAAAGTAATAGTTATGTAACGGAAAAGGTATACAATACTCTGCTATAGCTATTCGATACAGGAATATTCATTGCCGAAAAAGAAATGAATATTAAATCGAAATAATGTAAATGCATTATTCTTAGAGATAGAATTAAGAGTAGAAGTAGTAAATATCATATTAGAAGCAGTAAATATCGTAGTAGAAGCAAACAAAAGTACTTAAAATAGGCTTGATTGTGGCAGTAGAAAGTTTGCTTTGGGACTACAGCGGCATCACGACCTTGGACATGGAAAGCGTATTAGGGCGTCTCCTCTCATTCTTACCTCCGTGACTGCCAGCGACATTCATTCGCACCTCAATGATTCGCATACCACACTCCAGTCAGGATCATATCTTGCATACCCCCTCAAGCAGCTGCTTGCCACAGAGGTCTGACAGGAGTCTGTCAGTTTATATGCCATAGTAGAAGGTTTGTGAAGATGGTAGGACCTCAGCAGGAGAACAACACACATCCATGCCTTACCTGGGGCTCGAACCCAGGTCCCTTAGATCAGTAGCCAAGCGTGCTAACCACTCGACCACTACCACACTTGAATTTTGTATACATCTATCGTCTAAGTTTTACGATATCTCATTTTGTTTTTCTCTTTTCCTTTATCTATAGAAATCAATAGAGTTAATTTTCAATGTTCGATATCAGAAGTAATCTGTGGGTTTCTGCATCCGACCTGTTCCTAATGCAACCACCCCTGATCCGACTCGACACTTTTGCTTCATGGAGAAAAGAAGTAAACAGTTTCAGTTTAAGGACGAAAATTGTGCAGTTTGTAGGGTTGTCGTGTGATTTTTCCGTATTTAGCATTTCGTAAAAGCTTTTATTTAAAAAATGTTAAATCTTAATGCATTTAGAAAGTGTCAGGTTTCTTCAGTTTACATGTGGCAAAGAGCTGCAATGTCGGCTGAATCGAGACGGGATCATGAAGGTATAGAGACTTACAACAAGCTTCGAGTTAAACCACTTAGGGATACTTTTTACTCACAGAGTGAAAAGAAGGCGCTGAAGAAGATGTTTGACAATGTTAAAGATTATCGTAAGGCTACTGCTGAAAAATTCGAACCAGCGAAATTGCATATGGTATGGAGAGTTGCAGAGCTGGTTAATAGGCCCTATTGGGAAAAGGACACTATTAAGGAATTAGGACTTGATGGGGAAAAAAAAGAATATGCAATTGTAAAAAATACACCTGAAATGAACAAGTTGTTGTGGTCTGTCAAACACTTGATAAGAATAAAGCCTATTACTTTCCCAAATGGCCTCCCAAAAGAAGGTGACTATACAGGAACCTATCTAAAGCAAAACGGCGAATTTGTTATTTCTCCAAAATTAAAGGTTGATCCACAGTTACTCTTGGAAGATCCAGAAGCTGAGAGAAAAAAACTAAATTTTTCTTATATTAGGGAGGAAATGAGGATGAAGTGGGATTGCGGATATCCAAAATTGTATTAGATTCAGTTGAAGGAAATTGTGAATTTTCATGAATAGATCTATTTCAGTTGTATATGAATAATTGATTAATAGTTATGTAGTCAGTATGTAAATTAAACATAAAACCTAAGTTAAATGGTCATATTTTATTATGATGAACTTTATTTTAAAGTTTTAAATAGGCTTAATATAAATTTTGAAAGATTTGTGTAATTACAGTAAATCAGAATGAATTGTGGTACACTTGCATACCATGCTGCAAAAAATACAGCACTCAGCTCACTAGAGGCTGCCATGAGTGGTGACAAGGTTCGTGAGGTGTGTAAAGTAACTTGCAGTATGGTAGCTTTCCATCATATTGAATGATTTATTGGATTGTCTTTCGGTGTATTTCATGTGGCTTCTGGTTCTTGAATTTTTTTTTTCAGGTGTAACCGCCTAAAAGAATAAAAGTTATGAGTATATTTTTCAAGGAAGGGGTGGGGCTAGTCATATAATTGTGTTTTTTAGTGCAACATGTGGTAGTTAGTATAACTACTTTTGTTGCCATTTTGGATTTTTTTTTTGGAAAGTATGAAAGTTTTTTTTAAAAAAAGGGTTTCCTGGAAATGTGGTGTGGTGATGAAATTATGAGCGATTTTTTTTTTAATTGTTTTCTTCCTATACTTAACCAATTCACTCCGTCTATGACTTCATAGTTTTAGGTCACAATTTATTATAATGTGCCTGATAAATTCACATAAAGCGAGAATTTGTGACTAAATATAACATCAATATATGTCATTAATGGTTCATATTCCACATTGCCTTATTTGTAAAATTAGTGATAAAAATGGTGACCATTACTAATTAGTGCGATGAAGCAGAATGATTTCTTTGATGTTTTTTCATAATATTTAAACATTTGTTTCATATGAATCTACATATTCCATTATATAAAAGAGGCAAAAATATAAGGTGGAGGAAGTGAACAAATTGTAAAGTACTTTACATCACATTTGTCAGATATATCCTCTCATAATAAGTGTCTCTTCCAAGAATTATTTTCTTCTGTAATGTCATAAAAGGTAAACATTTCAACATAAACCAAGAAAAACAACACAAAATCTTTAAAAAATGCACTGCAGATCTGGACTTAGTTTTAATCTATGGTGATTTTTGTAGTCAGTTAAAACTCACCTGGAACACCTAATTGTGTTCATATACCACAACATGGTTCCAATATATCCATGCACCTTGCCTAACTCAGCTCAATAAAGCTGTCGTTCCATGTCAGTTCGACTAGGTCAGTTCACCACCCATCATAGATTTCATTGATCTTTGGCATAAATGTTAATACACATAAGATGTCTTATTGTCCGAAATATTTTGAGTCAAAAAATTTTGTGAGGAGTTATAATTGTTTAACCTAAGGAGAAAATATGCAAATTGTGACTAAAAGTTTTTTTTTTCTTTGCTACTATGGTAGATGAGAAGACCAAACTTGGTGTACTGATGTAGATTTCCTTATTAATTCATTAAAAAAAAATCGAATTTCCAAAATTTAATGTGGTTTTGGAAAAAAATTGAACAAACTGAAAATTTTTAAAATGTGAAAAAAAAGTGATGGGACCCCATATATAAAAAAATTAAAACTGACATGTTGTACATTATACTCACTAGAAATGTATGAAATTTGGAGTACGGTCATTTCTTTGATAATGAGAAAAAAAACTGAATTCACATTAATGTTATCGCTAATGATGAATTTCAGGGGATCGCACTGATGCTCTTGCACATGTGCAGAGAGGCTACCGATGTGTTTGCATCTTTGTAACTCCAACTACTCCAGCTAACATTTGGCTGCTGCTATTGATAAATGTTCATATCCTTTTTTACAGATGAGCAAACGAAAAAGCCCAATATTTAGAGGGAACAAATTTAGCAGTACAAATGTTGAGTGATACATAGGGTGACCAGATTGCGATCAGTAAAAACCAGGATATGTTATTAAATGTTTCGACTTCGTTCGTATAACTTGAAAACAGTAAATTATGCTTTATTTTTGATCAGCTGTCCTATAATAATTAAGGGAAATAAATTATCCTAAAACATGAAAACTGATGGTAAATCGTGATTACTTCCATTTTTTAATCTTTGAGAAAAAATATTCCTTCCTGGTATTATCTGAACTGTGCAAGGCTTAAGTGCTGGATGGTTTAATCCAATAATAGAAACTCTTAATTGTTTTCATTTACTAGACCACAAAAATTACACTTGGTATTTCTAAAATATATTAAAATATAAAATCAATTCTCTTGATCACTATGTTGGTAACTTAGCCCTTTTCAGTTTAAATGATTATATATTCTAATTATTTATGACTAAATTCTCTATTTTCAGCATATTTTATGATAACATTTATTTCATCAGCAATGAATATGACTTCATTAAAATGTACTAAATTCAAACTTGTGTATGTGCAATTTTTTCTACTCATTAAATTCAAAGAACCATCTTTGCCTATTTGGACTTCATTAACCCATTAAGTACTTAATTATTATAGAAAAATTGATCAAAAATAAAACATAATTTACCATTTTCAAGTTATACAAACTGAAGTCGGAACATTTAATAACATATCCTGGTTTTTATCAATAGCAATCTGGCTCAACATTTGTATTGCTAAATTTATTCCCTCTAAATATTGGGCTTTTTTGTTTGCTCATCTGTAAAAAAGGATATGAATGTTTATCAGTAACAGTCTTATAGCTGTAAGTAGCAGTTGAATGCTAGTTGGAGTTAGTCTCGCTTGAGTGCAAGCAGCATACACATCGGTAGCCTCTCCATGTGCATGTGCAAAAGCGTTAGTGCAGCCCCATGAAGTGCATCTTAGCGATAGCATTGGTACAAATTCAATATTTTTTTCTCATTATCAAAGAAATCACCATACTCCAAATTTCATACAACATTTCAATGGAGTAAGTATAATGTGCAACATACGTCAGTTTTAATTTTTTTTATATGGGGCCACAATACTTTTTTTTCACATTTGAAAATTTTGTTTTTTCAAATTATTTTAAAAACTATTAAATTTTTGAAATTCAATTTTTTAAATGAATTAATAGGGCAATCTACATCAGTACACCAAGTTTGCTCTTCTCATCTACCATAGAAGTAAAGAAAAAAAAAGAAAAATCTTTGGTCACAATCGCAATTTGTTTATTTTTTCCCTTGTGTTAAATGATTATAACTCCTTAAAAAACTTTTTTGACTCAAAATATTTCAGACAATTAGACACCTTATGTATACTAACATTCATGCCAAAGTTCATTGAAATATGTGATGGGTGGTGAACTTCTTCCAAAATTTTGGGGGGCAGGGGTGGCTCAGTCGGTAGTGCGCCAGGCTCATAATCTGTAGTTCCCAGGTTTGAGTCCCAGCTGGGTCAGCGTTGAGATTTATCTCCGCAAAAATTTCCCACCCTGCCCACTGTCAGTAGGGGACACCGATGGGCTTGGAAAGGCTGCCGTCCGTCGGATGGGACGTTAAGCCGTGGCCCCGTGTGCGGGAGAGCCATACCCTGTGCACGTTAAAGAACACGCTGGATGGCCTTGACGGGAGGCTACCATCTGTCTCCCAACAGCTGTTCCAGTGGGTCCCCTTCCCCAACCTTCTTTGAGCCTTCGGGGTCCATATGACCTGGCCATTTAGCCCATGGTGTGCAAAAAAGTGCCGCTCAGAGGTAAAACAACCCAACCAAAATTTTGGTTTGATTTGAGGTGGAATGACCCTAAACATTAGGTAGTAGTAGTGTTCCCTGATAAAAAGTTGGTTACAAGCCACTTCCCCCCCCCCCCAAAAAAAAAAAAAAAAAAACTGATCATAATTCCTGAAATGGTTCTAGTGGTTTTTTTTTACTTATCAAAAATGCAGCTAGTTAATGTTTTTCCAATTCTCCAAAACCCTTTAATGAAGAAGTAGCTATACTAAATAATTATCTCAATGTGGATTTAATTCCCATGTATAAGTTTAAATAAATGTATAAATTTTGTATCAGGTAAGTACTGAAAATTGCAGACAATTTTATGATATTTAATGCATATTCTTTGTTGTGTTAAGTAGGAAATCGAACAGTTTCTTTTCTAGTGATATGCTCTGTTTAAAATGGTTGTCTGATGAGATTTTCTTATGTTTTTTTTTTAATAAGGTGGATATCGGTACATTGTTTATGATAATTTGTATTTTTAGACTTGTTGTCTCTGATGGGATTATTTAGTTCCAGGGGCTTTTTAATACTAGGCATTGGTGGTGCATTATGTACAATAATTTGTGTGTTTGAGGCTTGTTGTCTGTAATGAGATTTAATTTTGTGGGCTTTTTTATTCTGTGGATCGGTTTTGAATTATTTGCAATTTTGTTATTTAGGCTTGTTATATAAGATCAGTTTGTTCTGGGGGGAGGAGGGGGTAAAATGGGCAGAACTGCAGTTCACAGTTTAGAAGTATATTCAGGTTAAAATGTTTGTGTCCAATAATTTTGTTCTGAAGGTTTTCTTAAATTGTGGAACAGCAATTTGTTTTTTAGCAGTATGCACTCACTAGAATAGCCATTGCTGATGATATTAGTGGTTTTTGCAAGTTCTTTTAATTACAGAATAATGCTTATTTGTTAGTAAAAATGGGCTGCTGAAACAAGTATCATCTACTATTACTTCTGGTGATTTTCTTTTATTTTATATATATAATAATTATTATAAATAATATATAACATATTATAAATTACTTTTATAATTTAATTTATGATTTGTAATAAGTGTTTGGTCTGTAAATGGTAGCTAGGTAGTCACTAGAAGGAGAGCTATGCACCAATCCCCTGTGATGATGCATAGAACCAGCCAGGCCTAGCACCTAATGTCTGACCTCGCCTTCTCGTGGTGCAGACCGTTAGTACCTTTCAAAAGAGATACTCTCTTGTGGAAGTGAACGGAAGGGGAGGGCTGCCAGATTAGTGTGGCCTACTGATCTGGACAACTATGGCTACTTTTCTTTTTTTTCTACCCTGCTGAGGAGTGGTCAACCACACAAGGTCCTGGTGCTGACCATATAAACCCACTGGACTGGACAGATATATGGCTCTGAGCTTGATTATGGATCCTGATTTTGCTGCACTGGTGGGCTTCTGTGGAGGGAAAATCTTCCGCTGTGTTTTCTGTTTGTTTGTGGGTTGACAGCCCCAAGTGAATAGATTCACAGGATATGTTTATCAGCTGGTGGATAATCCTGAGCAGAGGTCATCGCAGGCACCTGAACTCTTTGCTTCTATTGGCATCGTCAAATTCTACATTGGAGGAAGTCTTCCTGTGTAGATGGCTTCAGCCTTTAGTGGTGGGGGAACGGGTCTTTGCCCCATGTCTGCGATTAGGGGGCTGTTTGATATTGTTGGCATTCCCTCTCTCAATAAACATAGTTTCTTTAAACATCCCACTAACCATTTTCTCTCCATAGGTAGTTGGAATGTGAGAACTCTGCACAGAGCTTTTTCTCTTGATGTCCTCACACAAGAATTCCACCATTATAATTTAGATATTCTTGGTTTGCAAGAGACCAGATAGAGAGATAAAGGTCAGATTCTTAAAAATAATCTTAAATTTCTCTTTTCAGGGAGGGACGACAATAAGCATCACCAAGGCGTGGGTCTGCTTCTCAGCAGACACGCTAGTGATGCTTTTCTAGGGTATGAGTGCATTAATGAAAGGTTTCTTGCAGCAAAATTTCAGACAAGCTTTAAAGACTTGAATGTTATCTGTTGTTATGCCCCCACTGAGGATGCCGATGAGGATGAGAAGGATAGGTTTTATGGACAACTTCAGGATATTTTGAATTCTGTCAAGAAAGGAGATATTACCCTTGTTCTTGGTGACTTCAATGCCAAAGTTGGTACTGACTCTGACCTTTGGGGAGGAGTAATAGGCCCTTGTGGTATTGGTAGCTGCAATGGCAATGTCTTCTACAGGTAAGTAAACTCAATGGATTCAGAATAACTAACATTTATTACAAACACTGCAACATACATAAGTACACATGGGTTTCACCCGATGGGCTGCATAAGAATATGATTGATTATATATTAATTAACAGCAAATGGGCTAGTTCTGTTAGGAATACCAGATCATATAGGGGAGTGGAAATTGTATCTGACTATTACCTTGTTAAAAGTGTCTTGCAACTTAAAAAGTTTTGTTCTAGGGTTAAAAATTTTACTTTTAATACTGAAGCTCTGAAAGACCCAGTTATAGCCAAAGCTTACCATGATAGGTTACTTAGTCATTATGACAGTCATGCTATGCTTACTATTGAAGTTGAGGAGGAATGGGATCATTTTAAACAGGCTTTTTTGGACACTAACAGTACTCTTTTAGGAAAAAAGGAACAGAAGAAGCAGAATTATCTGAGTGATAAGGCACTTGAGCTTATTTCGGAAAGAAAGAACTGCAGGAATGTCCTTAATCAATACCCTACTAGTCCTAATAGAAAGCATTACAGAGAACTTAATAAACGTGTAAAAGATCAGTTAGCTGCTGATAAGAATCTTTGGATTGATGGTTTGGCTGACAAAGCCGAGGAAGCAGTTAGACAGCACAACAGCAGAGAGCTGTACCAGATAGTTAATGTTTTATGTGGTAGAAAACGGACAGGCATACAAGGATTGAAGGATAAACAAGGTAAGGTTATAGAAGGTGAGGATTCTGTCATGGATAGGTGGGCTGAGCATTTCGGTGATGTTCTAAACAATGTGGTTAGTTCTATTCCCATTGTTTGCAATGATGATAGATGCATTGGTGACTTTAATGTTGGCCCTATAACACAATCTGAAGTTATTTTGGCTGTTTCTAAACTTAACTACATAAATCCCCAGGGGTAGATGAACTTACTACGGAAATGCTTAGAGCTGGGAATGTTTTGGTTACCACTTGGATGACTGAAATTCTGAATATCTTTTATGATAAAGGCATGGTTCCTAAGGATTTTACCAGAGCTATTGTTATTCCTATTTTCAAAAAAGGTGATTGCAGTTCTTGTGATAGCTATAGGGGTATCAGCCTACTCTCTGTTCCAGGTAAAGTTCTTTCCATGATTGTGCTTAATAGAATTAAAAATCTGATTGACAGTCAATTGCGTGATGAGCAATGTGGATTCAGAAGTGGTAGGGGATGTGTGGATCAGGTAATTTCACTTAAGCAGATTCTTGAGAAATGTTTAGAGTTTCAGAAACCTTTGGTTGCTAGCTTCGTTGATTTCAAAAAGGCTTTTGACTCTGTTGATCGTCATAATTTGTGGTTGATTGGGAGATCATATGGTATACCTGACAAGTTAGTTAATGTAATGAAAGCTCTCTATAATAACACTGAGTTGTGTATGAGAGTTGGTAAAGCTTGTAGCAATTGGTTTAGCATTACTTCTGGTGTTCGACAAGGGTGCATTTTGTCTCCTTTTCTCTTTAGCTTGGTTATTGATTATTTATGTGAAATTCACTTCAAGGGAAAGATTTTGGCCTTAAATGGACTGGAGATACGAAAATTTCTGATTTAGATTATGCTGATGATTTAGCCCTTTTGGCAAATGATGTTGATGAGATGAACTCTTTCGTTTGAGCTGTTGATGAGACTGGTAGTAGAGTAGGTTTGATTATAAACAGAGAGAAAACTAAAGTGATGAAAATTGGTCAGGCAGGTTGTGATTCAGTTAATCTGAATGGTTGCAGTCTTGAGCAGGTGTCACAGTTTAATTACATTGGGAGCTATGTAACAGATACTGATGATGTGCGGCATGAGATTAACAGACGAATAGGGATTTAAGAATCTATGGAGAGTGTGGAGAAATAAGCGTTACACCTAAAGACTAAAATTAGACTGTATAGTAGTTTGGTTCTTTTTTAGGGTTAGTTATGGTAGTGAAACTTGGACACTTTGTAAATAAGATAACAGGAAACTTGATGCTTTTGATTCGAGATGCTTACGTAGTATCTTGGGCATTAGGTGGTTCAACTTTGTAACTAATAATAAGGTTAGGCAAAGGAGTTTGCAACCTCCTTTAAGCAGCATATTGTGCAGAGAGAGACTCCATTGGTTTGGCCATGTTGCCTGTATGGATAATTATAGATTAGCGAATAGGGTTATGAACAGTGTGCTTAAAGGCCTCAAAAAGAGGGGGAGACCTAGGATGCGGTGGACAGACAATGTCAAACAGAACCTTGTTAGAATTGGCATGCAATGGCCAGATATAGCTCAGGATAGATATGCTTGGAGAACTAAAGTGCACATTCTGGTTGGACCTCCATAGCCCATGGCTGCCTGAGGATGATGATGATTTGAGTAATACTTGTTTGCTTTGGTTTCTGGAATTCTTGGGGTTTGAATGGGGGTTGGCTCAGTTAGTAGTTCACCAGGCTTCTAATTTGCAGTTCCCAAGTTCAATTCCCATCTGAGCTAGTGTTGAAATTTATCTCTGTAAAATCCCGACCTTGTTTTTGATCAATGGGGGACACTAATGGGCTTGGAAAAGCCGCTTCTGTTTGATGGGACATAAAGCTATGCTTTTGCATGTGAGAGAGTCATACCCATGCACATTAAAGAACACTAGGTGCCTTGATGGGAGGCTACCATTTCTCTCCTAACAGCTGTCCAGTAAGTCCCCTCCCCTCTACTTACTCTGAGTCTTATGATCTGGACATTTAGCCTATTGTGTACATAAAAAGTGCCACACAGAAGTAAAAAAAACCCAACCCTGTAATTCTTAAATGTATGCCGTCCCATGGCAGCGTGGTTAGCATGCTTGGCTACTGATCTAAGGGACCTGGTTTCGAGCCCCGGATAAGGCATGGATGTTTGTGCTGTCTTTTAGCTGATGTCCCGCCATCCTCACAGACCTTTTACTATGGCGTATTAAACTAGCAGGCTCCTGTCAGATAAATACCCCCTCAAGCAGCTGCATGAGGGGTTATTTATTTTATTTACAACCGTAAGATTTTGAAAATTCATAATAGCCTTGCTAAGAAGGAAAATATATACTATTTTTTGATTCATGATCAGAATTCCTATTTGTATTCACATAATTGAGAAATATCTGTTTATTCTTCTGTTGCTTCCCAGGTTCTATCTCTTGGCTCTTATGTTTGCTACATACCTGTAGGAGCCCTCAGCGTCAGCTTGTAACATATTCCCAGATTTAAACCCTCGCTGTCTGCATTGAGATTTTCTCTTCTTACTCCACCCTCATTGAAAACAACAGACTTGGAATAAACACCAATCATCGGATGGGACATTAGACTACGATTCTATGTGTTGGACAGCCAGATCCTCTGTATATTAAAGAACAATGTCATTTATGGGATGGTTGGGTTGTTTTACCTCTGAGCGGCACTTTTTTGCACACCATGGGCTAAATGGCCAGCCCACATGGACCCCGAAGGTTGTGGGAGGAGACCCACTGGAACAGCTGTTGGAAGACAGATGGTAGCCTCTCGTCAAGGCCATCCAGCGTGTCCTTTAACGTGCACAGGGTATGGCTCTCCTGCACTCGGAGCCACGGCTTAGCGTGCACCATCTGACGGACGGCGGCCTTTCCAAGCCCGTCGGTGTCCCCTACTGACTGTGGACATAGCGGAGAATTTTGCGGAGATAAATCTAAACGCTGGCCCAGCTGGGACTCGAACCTGGGAACTACAGATTACGAGCCGGCGCACTACCGACTGAGCAACCCCCGCCCCCTATTGGATGGTTTTTTGGTCTCTAACACCTGTCCAGATTATTCTTCTACCCATCTCTAAGCTTGTGTGATTGCTCTTATGCATTTTGTACACAACTGTCGCTTTGAAGTAAAACAACTTGTCTGCAAACAATTCTGATTAAATAAATGTTTACATGTGCTACATTTGTGTAGGCAACTTGATAATTGCATAATAGCACAAGCATTGCTCAGAAATAAATTTTCAAATATTTGATTTCAGTTGTAAAAGTTATGGATTGAAGAAGGAAGAATTAAACTTTTATCTATCCGTACAATTAATAATAATGCAGGTCCCAAGTTGTCTGTCTGCAACAGGGCGGGGGTGGCTCAGTCGGTAGCGCACCAAGTGTAGTTCCCAGGTTCGAGTTCCAGCTGGGTCAGCGTTGAGATTTATCTCCTCAAAATTCCCTGCCCTGCCCACGGTCAGAAGGGGACACCGATGGGCTTGTAAAGGCCGCCGTCCGTCGGATGGAACGTTAAACCGTGGCCCCGTGTGCGGGAGAGCCATTTCCTGTGCACATTAAAGAACACACTGGATGGCCTTGACGGGAGGCTACCATCAAGGCCATCCCAACAGCTGTTCCAGTGGGTCCCCTCCCCGAACCTTCTCTGAACCTTCAGGGTTCATGTGACCTGGCCATTTAGCCCATGGTGTGCAAAAAAGTGCCGCTCAGAGGTAAAACAACCCAACCTTGTCTGTCTGTCTGCAAGTGTATTTCCCATGAAATTTGTGATTAATTTTAAAGCTGAGAATGGGTATCAATACCTAACCAATACTATGTTAGGCTCAACACTTAAAAGTTTTTCAGGTTTGAATCCCAATCTTGCCATCAGTGCGATTTTCAAAAATTTCCATTTGTAGATGCTATTTCTTTTAATCTTGTGCCTAAATGAACCTTCTTGCCATATCTTACTTGAGCATTAGGGCCCTTGTGACAAGTGGAGGCAACAGAAATGTTCTCCACGGGACAAGCAAGAATTCTGAAAGAGCACCATTGCTGTTTTTTTAGGTAATGGTAAATCCTCCAGGTTTCTCTTAGAGTCACAGTTGTAGGTGGGGGGAGGTGGCCAGCCAGAAGAGTGCATAATCTGTAATTCCTAGGTTTGAGTCCCACTTCGGCCAGCATTGAGATTTATCTTCGTAAAACCCCCATCCTGCCCTTGGTCAGTAGGGATGCCAATGGACTTTGAAAGGCTGTCGTCTGTCAGATGAGATGCAAAGCCGAGGCCCAGTGTGCGGGAGAGCCATAACCTGTACACGTTAAATATCACTGGCTCTTCTTTACAGGAGGCTACCATCTGCTTCCTAATAGTTCTCATGTGAGTCCCTATCCCCCAACCTTCTCTGGGCCTTCAGGGTTCCTTGTGGCCGGCTATTTAGTCCATTGTGTGAAAAAAGGTGCCGCTTATAGGTCAAACAACCCAACCACGAACATTTAGCCCATTGTGTGAAAAAGATTGCCTCTCAAAGGTAAAACAAATAATCGACATTTGTGAGGCCCGGGGTTGGGTTGTTTTACCTCTGAGCGGCACTTTTTTGCACACCATGAGCTAAATGGCCAGGTCACATGGACCCCGAAGACTCGGAGAAAGTTGGGGGAGGGGACCCACTGGAACAGCTGTTGGGAGACAGATGGTAACCTCCCGTCAAGGCCATCCAGCGTGTTCTTTAACGTACACAAGGTATGGCTTTCCCGCACACGTGGCCACGGCTTAACGTCCCATCCGACGGACGGCGTCCTTTTCAAGCCCATCGGTGTCCCCTACTGACCGCGGGCAGGGCGGGGAGTTTTGCGGAGATAAATCTCAACGCTGACTCAGCTGGGACTCGAACCTAAGAACTACAGATTACGAGCGTGGCGCGCTACCGACTGAGCCCCCCCCCCCACCTCTGTGAGACCCGGAAATGCCATATAGTTGTGACCATTTATTTAGCTATTAATTATATAGAATGACGGTGTAATAAAAGTGATCATTATTATCTTTGATTTGCAATTTAAATATGACGAGGAGTATTGGTTTGTTGAATCATAAATTCTGATGTTTAAGTAGATCGAGTAATGAAAAGATGAAACACTTTGCTTATTAAATTGCTTTATTTTTTTGCTTCAAACATTTAATGTTTCACAATAAATCAAGACTCTTTGATCAAGATTGAATGCAGAACTCCAGTTGTGCTACTGGTCACTGCAGTCGGGGTTTTGTAAAATACGTTTCAGGCTCTCTTCTGTCTTGTACATCTTCTACAGAAGACAAATCTGAAAGAAAAATATGAAAAATAGACAAAATTTTCAGTGTTACGTCTAATGATGAGAGAATGAAGTGTCCGTCTACTAATATCTGTAAAAACATTCAAGTAAGATTCTAAAAGTAAAACAGTTAACATTCTGCAAAAAACAACAAGGGGGTCATAACCCCTCTCCCGTCCTTTAAAAATTCTAGTAATCGGGACAAAAAAATATTGAACCTGTTTATATTACTCATACTATTCAAGAAATTTGCAAAGACCAATAAAACAGAGGGGAAATTTTTATGCTGGAACGGTTGGGTTGTTTTACCTCTGAGCGGCACTTTTTTGCACACCATGGGCTAAATGGCCAGGTCACATGGACCCCGAAGGCTCAGAGAAGGTTGGGGAAGGGAACCCACTGCAACAGCTGTTGGGGTCTGTTCCCGTCAAGGCCATTCAGCGTGTTCCTTAACGTGCACAGGGTATGGCTTTCCCGCACATGGGGCCACGGCTTAATGTCCCATCCGATGGACGGTGGCCTTTCCATGGGCAGGGCGGGGGGAATTTTGCGGAGATAAATCTCAACGCTGACCCAGCTGGGACTCGAACCTGGGAACTACAGATTACGAGTGTGTTGAATTGCTTGAATTCTAAATTATTTTCTTGTCCAAATGTCCGTTACCAATTTGCTTTGAATGACATAGATCTCCCAATTGGGTTAATTCTCTGTAAATATACACTATCCTATCAAAATATTAGAGCCTTTGCACGTTTATGTAAATGCGAATCCGTAATATAGGGTTGGGTTGTTTTACCTCTGAGCGGCACTTTTTTTGCACACAATGGGCTAAATGGCCAGGTCACATGGACCCCGAAGGCTCAGAGAAGGTTGGGGGAGGGGACCCACTGGAACAGCTGTTGGGAGACAGATGGTAGCCTCCCGTCAAGGCCATCCAGCGTGTTCTTTAACGTGCACAGGGTATGGCTCTCCCGCACACGGGGCCACGGCTTAACGTCCCATCCGACGGACGGCGGCCTTTCCAAGCACATCGGTGTCCCCTACTGACCGTGGGCAGGGCGGGGAATTTTGCGGAGATAAATCTCAACGTTGACCCAGCTGGGACTCGAACCTGGGAACTACAGATTACGAACCTGGCGCGCTACCGACTGAGCCACCCCCGCCCCATTTGACAAGAGGCTATCTGTTAAAAAATAGATGGTAGCCTCCCATCTTGGACACCCAGCTGTATTCCTAATAGCCGTCTACTGGGTCCCCTTCCCCTAAACTCCTCTGGGCCCCTGAAATCGGGGCGGGGGTGGCTCAGTCGGTAGCGCGCCAGGCTCGTAATCTGTAGTTCCCAGGTTCGAGTCCCAGCTGGGTCAGCGTTGAGATTTATCTCCGCAAAATTCCCCGCCCTGCCCACGGTCAGTAGGGGACACCGATGGGCTTGGAAAGGCCGCCGTCCGTCGGATGGGACGTTGAGCCGTGGCTCCATGTGCAGGAGAGCCAAACCCTGTGCACGTTAAAGAACACGCTGAATAGCCTTGACAGGAGGCTACCATCTGTCTCCCAACAGCTGTTCCAGTGGGTCCCCTCCCCCAACCTTCTATGAGCCTTCAGGGTCCTTGTGGCCTGGCCATTTAGCCCATGGTGTGCAAAAAAGTGCCGCTCAGAGGTAAAACAATCCAATCCAAAGCCCCTGGAATCCTTGCGTCATGGCCATTTAGTCATTCTGCGCAGAAAAGTGCGGCTCAGAGAAAACAATAGTCTTTAGCAGCAGTATTCCACTTACCTAAATAATCGTTACTGTTTTTCTTTGACCTGTTGAACAATTTCATGGGCTACGGCATTGAACAATTCCTTTTTGTCTCCTTCCTCTTCATTTCGGGCTTCCAACATTTCTGCTTCCCTCTCTTCCATTCTCTTCTCATCCCAAGCATCATGGTGCATCGTCTCACGTTTACTGTAAAGGAGCGGAGAAGGAATAATAGCATTTTGTATGAGAAATATTAAGTACGTTTAGAAATAACGGAAATATAGCTGATGAGAAAAAAATATTGATTATAGATACTGCCCTTCCAAAATATTAAGTAATTACCGTGCTATGTTAATGAGAATCTAATATCGAAGCTCTATAACTTATATATTGTGCATTTAAGAGTTGGGTTGGGTTATTTTACCTCTGAGCGGCACATTTTACACACCGTGGGCTAACTGGCCATGTCACGAGGACCCCGAAGGCTCAGAGAAGGTTGGGTGAGGGGACCCACTGAACAGCTGTTGGGAGACAGATGGTAGCCTCCCGTCAAGGCCATCCAGCGTGTTCTTTAACGTTGGGTTGTTTTACCTCTGAGCGATACTTTTTTGACACCATGGGCTAAATGGCCAGGTCACGAGGACCCCGAAGGCTCAGAGAAGGTTGGGGGAGGGACCCACTGGAACAGCTGTTGGGAGACAGATGGTAGCCTCCCGTCAAGGCCATCCAGCGTGTTCTTTAACGTTGGGTTGTTTTACCTCTGAGCGACACTTTTTTGCACACCATGGGCTAAATGGCCAGGTCACGAGGACCCCGAAGGTTGGAGGAGGGACCCACTGGAACAGCTGTTGGGAGACAGATGGTAGCCTCCCGTCAAGGCCATCCAGCGTGTTCTTTAACGTTGGGTTGTTTTACCTCTGAGCGACACTTTTTTGCACACCATGGGCTAAATGGCCAGGTCACATGGACCCCGAAGGCTCAGAGAAGGTTGGGGGAGGGGACCCACTGGAACAGCTGTTGGGAGAAAGATGGTAGCCTCCCGTCAAGGCCATCCAGCGTGTTCTTTAACGTTGGGTTGTTTTACCTCTGAACGACACTTTTTTGCACACCATGGGGCTAAATGGCCAGGTCACATGGACCCCGAAGGCTCAGAGAAGGTTGGGGGAGTGGACCCACTGGAACAGCTGTTGGGAGAAAGATGGTAGCCTCCCGTCAAGGCCATCCAGCGTGTTCTTTAACGTTGGGTTGTTTTACCTCTGAGCGACACTTTTTTGCACACCATGGGCTAAATGGCCAGGTCACGAGGACCCCGAAGGCTCAGAGAAGGTTGGGAAGGGGACCCACTGGAACAGCTGTTGGAAGACAGATGGTAGCCTCCCGTCAAGGCCATCCAGCGTGATCTTTAACGTGTACAGGGCATGGCTCTCTCGAACACCGGAACGCGACTTAACATCCCATCCGACGGACGGCGGTCTTTCCAGCCGATCAGTGTCCCCTACTGACCATGGGCAGGGCGTTTTGCGAAGATAAATCTCAACACTGACCCAGCTGGGACTCGAACCTGGGAACTGCAAATTACGAGCCCATGTTATGTTAATGAGAATCTAATATTGAACCTCTATAACCTATATATTATGCATTTAAGGGAAAAATGTGACTGAAGATCAAAGGCAGATGAGATTTTTGCAGGGTCCAGTTTAGTATAATTTTGCGGAGCTCCTTTTTGGGGAAAAAAATTGGAAAAAAATCCTGAAATATGCAAATTAAAGGCTATTTTCATATTAAATATGAATTGGGGGAAATCTGATAGAAACCTAATTTAGTGAGATAATTTTTATAGTAATTCATTCTTAAAAAAAGTTGCATTAATAATTAAACATTTTCATTTGTATATAAGCTTGTTATAGCTGTATATCCCTTTTGGCAACACATTCTTCAATTATGCCATTAAAGTCCATTTCTTTACACTGACCGTTTCCAAAAATATTAAAGAACAATTAAGGATTAGAATCAAAGCTATTTGAATCTAGATTTTCAACAATATTCGTCCAGTATTTGGAGTTTTCAAAGCTGGTATGTTTACCAAATCGTCGTATAAAAAATTATTCATAATTGTCCAGTATTGAAATTAATCATTTCTCAAACTTCTAAAATGTGTATTTTATTAAATGATTTTAAACAATGCTAAGTGTTTCTTAAGCCGTCCAATGGCCGAGTGGTTAGCGCGCTTGGCTACTGATTTAAGGGACCTGGGTTCGAGCGCCGGATAAGGCATGGTGTTGTTTTTCTGCTGAGGTCCTGCCATCCTCTCAGACCTTCTACTACGGCATATAAACTGACAGGCTCCTGTCAGACCTCTGTGGCAAGCAGCTGCTTGAGGGGGTATTTTTTTAAGTGTTCCTTAATTTCTGAGTATGTGACGTATTGCTGTTATGAAATATTCTAGTTTCAATAACTTTAAATACTGAACCAACAACGTTGAAAATTTAGATTTAAATGGATTTGATTTTAATCTTTAATTTTTCTTCAGTCACGTTTTTCCAAGAAAAGTGTGTGTTATAGAGCTTCGAGTGAGATTGTTATTGACGTAACGGAAAATCTCTGCATGTCCGGAGAGCATTCTCGACTTGTGCTGCCATCTATGATGAAACAAGGATATCAAATATTTTTACAACAATTTTTTAATTACTTAATTGCCACTCTGCACACATGATGTCATAGCTTCATCGATCCCAGATGTCGATTGGCTTCATCCCTTGGGGCGGGGGTGGCTCAGTCGGTAGCGCGCCAGGCTCGTAATCTGTAGTTCCCAGGTTCGAGTCCCAGCTGGGTCAGCGTTGAGATTTATCTCCGCAAAAATTCCCCGCCCTGCCCACGGTCAGTAGGGGACACCGATGGGCTTGGAAAGACCGCCGTCCGTCGGATGGGACGTTTAGCCGTGTGCGGGAGAGCCATACCCTGTGCACGTTAAAGAACACGCTGGATGGCCTTGACGGGAGGCTACCATCTGTCTCCCAACAGCTGTTCCAGTGGGTCCCCTCCCCCAACCTTCTCTGAGCCTTCGGGGTCCATGTGACCTGGCCATTTAGCCCATGGTGTGCAAAAAAGTGCCGCTCAGAGGTAAAACAACCCAACGTCAAAGAACACGCTGGATGGCCTTGACGGGAGGCTACCATCTGTCTCCCAACAGCTGTTCCAGTGGGTCCCCTCCCCCAACCTTCTCTGAGCCTTCGGGGTCCATGTGACCTGGCCATTTAGCCCATGGTGTGCAAAAAAGTGCCGCTCAGAGGTAAAACAACCCAACGTCAAAGAACACGCTGGATGGCCTTGACGGGAGGCTACCATCTGTCTCCCAACAGCTGTTCCAGTGGGTCCCCTCCCCCAACCTTCTCTGAGCCTTCGGGGTCCATGTGACCTGGCCATTTAGCCCATGATGTGCAAAAAAGTGCCGCTCAGAGGTAAAACAACCCAACGTCAAAGAACACGCTGGATGGCCTTGACGGGAGGCTACCATCTGTCTCCCAACAGCTGTTCCAGTGGGTCCCCTCCCCCAACCTTCTCTGAGCCTTCGGGGTCCATGTGACCTGGCCATTTAGCCCATGGTGTGCAAAAAAGTGCCGCTCAGAGGTAAAACAACCCAACGTCAAAGAACACGCTGGATGGCCTTGACGGGAGGCTACCATCTGTCTCCCAACAGCTGTTCCAGTGGGTCCCCTCCCCCAACCTTCTCTGAGCCTTCGGGGTCCATGTGACCTGGCCATTTAGCCCATGATGTGCAAAAAAGTGCCGCTCAGAGGTAAAACAACCCAACGTCAAAGAACACGCTGGATGGCCTTGACGGGAGGCTACCATCTGTCTCCCAACAGCTGTTCCAGTGGGTCCCCTCCCCCAACCTTCTCTGAGCCTTCGGGGTCCATGTGACCTGGCCATTTAGCCCATGATGTGCAAAAAAGTGCCGCTCAGAGGTAAAACAACCCAACGTCAAAGAACACGCTGGATGGCCTTGACGGGAGGCTACCATCTGTCTCCCAACAGCTGTTCCAGTGGGTCCCCTCCCCCAACCTTCTCTGAGCCTTCGGGGTCCATGTGACCTGGCCATTTAGCCCATGGTGTGCAAAAAAGTGCCGCTCAGAGGTAAAACAACCCAACGTCAAAGAACACGCTGGATGGCCTTGACGGGAGGCTACCATCTGTCTCCCAACAGCTGTTCCAGTGGGTCCCCTCCCCCAACCTTCTCTGAGCCTTCGGGGTCCATGTGACCTGGCCATTTAGCCCATGGTGTGCAAAAAAGTGCCGCTCAGAGGTAAAACAACCCAACGTCAAAGAACACGCTGGATGGCCTTGACGGGAGGCTACCATCTGTCTCCCAACAGCTGTTCCAGTGGGTCCCCTCCCCCAACCTTCTCTGAGCCTTCGGGGTCCATGTGACCTGGCCATTTAGCCCATGATGTGCAAAAAAGTGCCGCTCAGAGGTAAAACAACCCAACGTCAAAGAACACGTTGGATGGCCTTGACGGGAGGCTACCATCTGTCTCCCAACAGCTGTTCCAGTGGGTCCCCTCCCCCAACCTTCTCTGAGCCTTCGGGGTCCATGTGACCTGGCCATTTAGCCCATGGTGTGCAAAAAAGTGCCGTTCAGAGGTAAAACATCCCAACCCAAAGCTTCATCCCTGTGGAATGCATTTTGCCAACGAGAAATTTTATCTTTCGAAAGCCAAAAGCTCAAAGGCGATTTCTTTTTTTCATCAATGGATTTAAAAGATTTGATCCATAGGTTGTGTTCAGACTAACAACTGATTCATTCTTTCAATGCATTAGGGCAGGGCTGGATCATTCATTAGCTCGCCAGAATCGTAATCTTAAGTTCTCAAGTTCGAGTCACAGCTGGGCCAGCGTCCCCGCCCTGCCCAAGGTCAGAAAAGGGACACCAATGGGCTAGTAAAGGGCATTGTCTTTCGGATGGGCCGTTTAAGCTATGTTCCCATATACGTAAAACACATACCTGTGCACTTAAAGAATACGCTGAATAGCCTCTGAACCCTCGGGGTCCTTATGATCTGGCGATTTATCTTTGTTGTGTGCAAAAAAAAAGTGCTACTCAGAGGTAAAATAACCAACCCTTTCACTTGCAGTTAATTCTTTCGGCAAAAATAATGTTTAGAGAAAGAAACTAAACTGATTTAACTGTTAGAATAACTGGACATAGGTAGAAGCAGTCAAATGATGAATTCATGCATTAGCGAAACTGCCGGGATTATTATTATGTTGTTTACAATTCCTAAGCTAAACAAGACAACTTCTAACCCAATTTCAAGAGCTGGTATTACGAGGGGCGGGGGTGGCTCAGTCGGTAGCGCGCCAGGCTCATAATTTGTAGTTCCCAGTTTCGAGTCCCAGCTGGGTCAGCTTTGAGATTTATCTCCGCCAAATTCTCCGCCCTGCCCACAGTCAGTAGAGGACATCGATGGGCTTGGAAAGGCCGCCGTCCGTCGGATGGGACGTCAAGCCGTGGCCCCGTGTAATGGGAATGTAATGTTACATTCCTAAGTTCTGAATGGTCAAGTTACATTCCTAAGTTTATGAACTTGGGGGAATGTACCTTGTCCATTTCTGACCTGAATATTTGTTTATAAAAGAAAATATTTTTGCATTTAAATGTGACCCCTCGTCCTAGATCGGGGTCTATACTTTTAAATATAAAAAAAGCCCCAAAAGTTGCAAAATTCACCAAAGTAAAAAATAATACCAAAGATAATTATAATTTATATGAACTTTGTTTTGATAAACGCATGAAATGAATGACAATTGTTGTTAACAAAACAGTTCTCGTAGATATAATAGTCTTTAATGTCATTGCTGTTGTTAATTTATTCTTCATAAATGGCACCAAATTTCAATCCATTCTTGTATACTAAAGACTGGTCTACACTTTGGAAACAAATGAAACAAATGCAGACAATTCATGTGTTACAAAAGAAATCCAAAAGATTATGTACAGTCGTTCAAAAAAACATCCGAACACTATGGTTGATTATGGTTGATTCAGAAAAATATCTGGAGCGTGTACAGCAACTGTACACGCTCCAGTTACCGTTCACAGCAAACTGGAGCGTGTGCAGTTACTGCACACGCTCCAGTTTGCTGTGAACGGTAACTGCACACGCTCAATATTACCGTGAGTGGGCCCACATGATCCAGGTTTAGAAATTAGTAATCTGGCAACCTTCGTGTCGGAAAAGTATCCGAACAATACGGTCGATTACAGAATTCAGGAAAAATATCTGGCAACGATTTTTTTTTAGAAATTAGTGATCTGGCAACCTTCGTGTCACGTGGCACGAAGTTGCCAGATCACTAATTTCTAAAAAAATCGTTGCCAGATATTTTTTTTCTGAATTCTGTAATCAACCATAGTGTTCGGATTCTTTTTTGAGCGACTGTACATTGTAACGTACATAACTTTTAGAAGGTTGGAGGAGGGTTTTCAAAGATTTGGCTGAAAAAGAATTGTTTCTACTCACTGCACTTGTCTTCTTGTAGGATTTCTTATTCGACTGTTACCTTCACATAAATCCAACATCAGTACACAGAAAAAGGTCACTACGAGGAGACTGAGGATTACTCGAGACATGGCTGATAATGGAAAAGATTACACTTTGGTTAAAATGGGATTACATGAAGCTTAAAAAATACATACAGCATAGAGAGGATAAGTACAAATGTATGAAGTTCATTTTGGCAGTTGTAAGTATTACAGTCGCTCAAAAAAGTATCCGAACACTACGGTTGATTACAGAATTCAGAAAAAATATCTGGCAACGATTTTTTTTAGAAATTAGTGATCTGGCACCCTTCGTGTCACGTGATTACAGAATTCAGGAAAAAATATCTGGAGCGTGTACAGCAACTGTACACGCTCCAGTTACCGTTCACAGCAAACGAGCGTGTGCAGTTACTGCAACTGCTCCAGTTTGCTGTGAACGGTAACTGCACACGCTCAATATTTCCGTGAGTGAGCCCACACGATCTAGTATCTAAATAATATGACCACCTATAGTCGCTCAAAAAAGTATCCGAACACTACGGTTGATTACAGAATTCAGAAAAAATATCTGGCAACGATTTTTTTAGAAATTAGTGATCTGGCATCCTTCGTGTCACGTGACTACGAAGGTTGCCAGATCACTAATTTCTAAAAAATTCGTTGCCAGATATTTTTTTGAATTCTGTAATCGACCGTAGTGTTCGGATACTTTTTTCAGCGACTGTACCGTATAATAAAAACTATAGTTAGAAAAGGTAGTTATTTTTCCTCGGGAAATTAGCCCAAGATTTTCCATGTGGTCATCACCGCCATCAAGGCAGAGTTTACATAAAAATTTACCAAAGATATTACATTTGGTGCATATATATAGTAAAGGCAGAAAAAAAAAAACGTTTTTTCGCAACGAAAAAAGAACATTTTTTGCAACAAAAGAAAAAATGGAATATTTTTTTCACTTTTTTGCAAAAAAAATAGGTAATTTTTTTACAACAAAAACGAATGGATTTTTATTTTTTACAACAAAAAAGAACATTTTTTGGAACCAAAAAAGAAAGGGAATATTTTTTCACTTTTTTTGAAAAAAAAAATTACAACAACCAAAAAAAAAAATCGATTTTAATTTTTTATAACAACAAACAGAAAAGATAATCATTTTCAATTTTTACAACAAAAAAGAGATTTAATTTTGATTTTTTGCACACAAAAAAAGGGATTTTTTTTTTTCCATTTTTTATAACAACAAAAAAAAAAGATATTAAATTCCTGTAAGTAGTATTTTTACAGCTCATAATTAATGTAGTCTCTTTCGGAAGTTTCACTCTCAATCAGTTACAGGTGAATCTAGACTCGCTCTGAAGAATTAGGAATAAGGGTGATTTAAATTTGACAATTTGGAAAGCATTCAAATCTTCACGTATTCTTCTTAATTACAATGCTTTGTTTGATATTTTTTAACTTTCATGTGTTTTAACTTTTTCTAAAATATTTCTACTTTAAATGCTTTTGAGATAAAAATTTCTGATAGTCGCTAAAGAAAAGAGAACATTTCGTTTATTGAAAAAAAGAGTTAAAAAGATCCGTACACTAAAAAAGGAAATGTTCTATTAAAGGAGATATTCTGGCGACTTATTAAACATTATTATTCCATAACAATATATATGATATTCAGAGTTCTATGGTTTTTTGAAACAACCGCAGCTAAAAAAGTAAGTGCATTATAAAATATGTCTAAATTATTTTCTTAAACTTACCAAATTGCCAATTATGCACTATTTTGGCAATAGCTAAGTATTTAAAAACTTTCTGACAGTTTTAAATGTTAGAAATTTCCAGAAAAGGTGAAAAATAATTAATACCCCCTCAAGCAGCTGCTTGCCACAGAGGTCTGACAGGAGCCTGTCAGTTTATATGCCAGAGTAGAAGGTCTGAGAAGATGGCAGGACCTCAGCAGAAAAACAATATAAACATCCATGCCTTACCCGGGGCTCGAACTTAGGTCAGTCAGTAGCTTAGCGTGCTAACCACTCGGCCACGGGACGGCTAAAAAAACGCCCCAATTTATATGCCAGAGTAGAAGGTCTGAGAGGATGACAGAACCTCATCAGAAAAACGACACATACATCCATGCCTTACCCGGGGCTCGAACCCGAGTCCCTTAGATCAGTAGCCAAGAACGGTTCAAAAATTCCCATCCGTTCATATTAATATAAAGAATAATAAATGAGAAATAATGAAATGAACTCACCATGGGTCATCTTGTGGAGAAAATCTCTAGTTTAACAATTGACCTCTACGTACTTCTCCATGAGGCAGATGTTTTATATCTCAAAATCCCGGAACACCGATTGACGGATATCCTTCTTTCAGGGCACGTTCCGTCGGGAAGTAGGAAGTGATGGAGGGTGGTAACCTCTGGATGGAAGCGGATGAAGGGATTTGGGAGGATGGGATGAGGAAGAGATAGATGATGCGGAAGAGCAAGATGAAAGTGATGCGAAGTGAACCAAAGTTAGAAACAGTGTACAGTCGCTCAAAAAAGTATTAGAACACTAGGGTTGATTATAGAATTCAGAAAAAATATCTGGCAACGATTTTTTTTTAGAAATTAGCGATCTGGCAACCTTCGTGTCACGTGACACGAAGGTTGCCAGATCACTCATTTCTAAAAAAACGTTGCCAGATATTTTTTCTGAATTCTGTAATCAATCCTAGTGTTCGGATACTTCTTTGAGCGACTGTACAGCGCGCAAATTTATACGGCTGAATATTTCAAATGGCTAACTATAACAAGAACAAAAAAGTTATTTTTGTTTTTTTTTAAATTTATATTAGTTCTAGGTTATGAAATGGGGGTTCAGTTATAAACAGATACCTGATGTTTTAATGCAACAAATTTCCTGTTCAAATTCTTTGGATTGCTTGAAACCTCCTCCCCCAGAAAAATGAGTGGAAAAAGAAAAGTAGCTTTAAAATCTAAATCGGTTTCTATTATAGATAGAGAGTTAAACTTTTAACACATTATGGTGTGCCCCAGGGGCGTAGCGAAGGACTATGGTTAGTGGGGGGGGGGGGAGAAATCAAAAATTTTTACAACTCAAAAATCAAATTTTTCTAACTGAGCAAATAATGCTGCATTTTGCCAACTAGCCATAATTTCATAGAAATAATCCCAATATTTACATCTAGTCTGAATTGTAGCAAGTCAGTGTGAATTTTCCCTTGATTTGACCAACTATGATTAATTTCACGAAACTAATCCCAATCTTTACATCTCTCCAAAATTTGCCAAATCACTTCAAACGTTTCAAACTCCCCAAGATTTTGCCAAGTTTTCTCGGTTTTAGTCAACAATCCTGAATTTCACAAACCCAATCCCAATTATCACAACTCGCCCGTATTTTCCAAGTGGATTCGAATTCTGCCAACTGCTCTACATTTTGTTAAGTTTCCTCAATTTATCCAACATTCCTTCATTTCACAAAACAAATCTCAATTTTCACAAGTCGCCTATATTTTACCAAGTGCATTCAAATTTTGCCAACTACTCTAGATTTTTCCAATTGCCGTAATTTTACAGAAAAAAACGCACTTTTTACATCTTCCCTGAATTTGCCAAGTCACTTCGAATTTTGTCAACCCACCTTAATTGCACAAGAAAGGCACAATTTTCACAATTCCCCTGTATGTTTACCAAGTGGCTTCGAATTTTGCCAACTCCTCTAGATTTTGCCAAGAGTACTCGATTTTTCCAACTCTCCTTAATTTCACAAAACAATCCCAATTTTTACAACTCACCTGTACTTTACCAAGTGGTTTCCAGTTTTGCCAAGTTGCCTCGATTTTACCCTCTCCTTAATTTCGCAAAACAATCCTAATTTTTCCATCTCTCTTGAATTTATTAAGTCAAAGCAAATTTTTCAAACTCCCCAAAATTTTGCCAAGTTTTCTCGATTTTGTCAATTCTCCTTAATTTCACAAAAACAATCCCAATTATTACAACTCGCCTGTATTTTACCAAGTGGATTCGAATTTTGCCAACTGCCCTAGATTTTGCCAAGTTGGCTCGATCACGCCAAAATTTTACAGAAAAAAAATCCCTATTTTTACATCTCACCTGATTTTTTCAAAGTCACTCTGAATTTTGCCAACTCCCTCAAGATTTGCCAACTCTCCAAGATATTGCAAAGGTGCTTGATTTTGCCAACACGCCATAATTTTACAGAAAAAAGATTGCAATATTTACAACTCACCTGAATTTTGTCAACTCTCCACGTTTTTGCTAAGACACTCCGAATTTTGCCAACTGCCCTAGATTTTGTCAACTGTCCCTAGATTTGGCCAACTCGCCATAACTTTACAGAAAAAAAAAAATCCCAATTTTTACATTCTGACCTGAATTTTGCCAACTCCCCACGATTTTGCCAAGTCACTCCGAATTTTGCCAACTGCCCCTAGAATTTGTCAACTCCCTAAGTTTTGCCAACTCGCCATAATTTTACAGAAAAAAATCCCAATTTTTACGTCTCACCTGAATTTTATAGAAAAGAAAAATCCCAATTTTTACAATCTGACCTGAATTTTGCCAACTCCCCACGATTTTGCCAAGTCACTCCGAACTTTGTCAACTCCCCAAGATTTTGCCAACTCACCTGTATTTTACTAAGTGGCTTCGAATTTTGCCAACTGCTCTAAATTTTCCCGTCTCTCCATTTTCCAAACTGCCTTAGATTTGCCAAGTTGCCACGATTTTGACAACTCCCCTTAATTTTACAAAAAAAATAGATTACAAATTTTCACAACTCACCTAGATTTAAAGAAGTCGCTTCGAATTTTGCCAACTCCGAGTTACTTTGGAGGGGGGGAGAGCATCCCCCATCCCCCCTGGTGTGCCCGTTTGTTGAATAAACTGATTTGATATCAATATAATTTTAATAAAATTGATTATTTTCAATGAGAATTCCCTTGATCAAAGTATGTAAGACAAGAAATCCAAAGTTTTCTATTTTGCAAATTTATTATCTCGTTTTCAAAAAAAAAAAGGAGATACTAGTTTCGCTTTGTCGTCTGTCTGTCTGTCTGTAGACATCGAACTTTTTTGGTTTACAGATATAAATTAAAAATTATTTTTGTGTTGGATAGGTATTGATGAAATATTACGATATGCACTTTCCGAATCTCCCTAAAGCTATTATTATGCCCTCTAGCGGTGGGAAATTTTCAAAATTTCAAACGAATATTGTAAACGATATATTTATGCTAGAAATTTCAAATTTCGGTGGTGGAATGTGAAGGTTACAAAATTTTCGCTGGCAGCAATGAGTTAACGGTTTAACCCCCCCGGGGGGGAAACACAATTTTTTGTTTCAGCAGATAATTGACCGTTTTTAGACAAAGTAAATAATTCTTTTTCAGGTTAAATAGGAATTGATGAAATATTATGATTCGCTCTTTTCGGAAACTTCCAAAAATTATAATTGAGCCCTCTAACGGGGAAAAATTTTGAAAATTCCGAAATTTTAAACGAATATTGCAAACGATATATTTATGCTAGAAATTTGAAATTTTGGTGATGGAATGTGAACGTCATGAAATTTCCTTTGGCAGGAAAAAGTGATAATTAAAAAACTGTGTTTTGGTTGGATTGGTACTAATGAAATAGAATTCGCATTTTTGGAATACTTAGGTAGTTTTAATATACAGTACTGTGCGAATTAGTTGGGACAAGCGAAGCCTGGAGAACCTCTTCGATCCGGTCACATCCAGCAATCCCCCTAACACCCAACCAAGGTCACGTTTTGGGGATGTTTCACAGCTTCCAGTCCACAGACGCTTCACCCCATTGAAGGAATGATGGACAGCAAAAAGTACATAGGCGTTCTGGAGGCGAAAATGGTCCCAACACTGCAGAAGCTGTTTCCTAAAGGCGATGGGGTATTTCAACAGGATCTGGCTCCATGCCACAATTCTAAGCTTGCTAAGAGCTTCTTTACCCAGCAACGTTTGAAGGTATTGGAGTGGCCAGGAAAATCACTCGATCTAAACCCCATTGAAAATTTGTGGGCCATTGTTAAAGCGCGCGCATATCTAAGATGGATTGCACGACGAAAACCAAAATGATAGAAAGTGTCATGAAAGTGTGGTAGCACGACCCTGAAGTGAAGGAGATGTGTGGAAAACTAGTGGTATCAATGGTTGAGAGGGTGGAAGAAGTAATTAAAGCTAAGGGGGGTCACATTCACTACTAACTACACTATTAAACAAATGAATATTTTAGTTGTGTCTTTGTTACTGCATTTTCCTATTGTCCCAACTAACTTGCACAGTACTGTATATGTCTTTACAGTTCACTATGGAAACGGCAGAGCTGTTATTGTTTTTCAAATAATGCGCATATAATATAGAGATAACCATATTATTTTCGCATTATTACACAAATAATGGGTATATTAGATATAGATAACTTTAAATATTTCAGAAAACTAATTAAAAATAAAGCAAAAGTAGCTTACAGAAAATATATTTCTCAGGTTAAAGGGGAATTAACTGCAAATCCAAATCGATTTTGGTCGTACGATATATCAGTATGAAGATGATATGGTATTTAATACGACGCATTATAATGATACAGATCGTCAGGAGTCTATGAATGCAATTGCAGATGATTTTAAATCCGTTTACATCAATAGTACAATGCATGATAATGGGGATTTCTCATGTTAGTGATAAAGAAGGAAATATTCTGCAAATTGTAAAAATTGATGTAATTACATCTGATGATATTATTAATGCAATAAAAGCACTTGAAAAGGACCTATTCATTGCGGCTGAATCTTATTTCAGCTTTTGTTATTAAGCGTTGTTCAACATCGTTAGTCTATCCTCTTTTAATACTTTTAAATTTTTCATCCGACTGAAGACATTTCCTTCTAGTTGGAACAAAACGAAGATTATTCCGATATTTAAAAAGGACCTTTCTAATTATAGACCTATTACTATATTTTCAACTTTTTCTAAAATTTTTGATATATAATTTTCAAGGAGATATATCCATAACCTAACAAATTACTTCGCTGTAAATCAACACGGTTTGCTACCAAGACTGTCTACGGTTACAAATCTTTTCTCTACATATTTTTAATATTTCTCACACTCTTGATCAGAAGGGTGCCAGGAAAATCTAATCGATATAAAAAAGGTTACAAGGAAAAACTGGCCGATCAAAAGGGTACCAAGAGAAATTATAAAAAGGGAGTGACAGGAAAAACTAATCGATAAATAATAAATAAAGTACCAAGAGAAACTATTCGATCTGTTTTTGTTTCTGTTTTACCCATGAGCGGCACTTTTTTTGCACACCATGGCCAGGCCACAAGGACCCCGAAGACTCAGAGAAGGTTGAGGGAGGGGACCCACTGGAACAGCTGTTGGGAGACAGATGGTAGCCTCCCGTCAAGGCCATCCAGCGTGTTCTTTAACGTGCACAGGGTATGGCTCTCCCGCACACGGGGCCACGGCTTAACGTCCCATCCGACGGACGGCGGCCTTTCCAAACCCATCGGTGTCCCCTACTGACCGTGGGCAGGGCAGGGAATTTTGCGGAGATAAATCTCAACTCTGACCCAGCTGGGACTCGAACCTGGGAATTGCAGATTACGAGCCTGGCGCGCTACCGACTGAGCCACCCCCGCACCACTATTCGATCAAAAGTGTACCAGGAAATAAACCGCCAAGAGAAACTAATTGATAAAAAGGGACCACCGGAAAACTAATGTACCAGGAGAACATAATCGGGTACTAGCAAAACTGCTGAATCGTAAGGGTACCAGGAAAAACTAATTGATCATAAGGGTGGCAGGAAAACTAGAGGATCAAAAAGGGGCCAAGAGAAAGTAATCGATAAAAATGGACCAGCAAAACCTACTCGATCAAAAAATGACCAGGATAAATTAATAGATAAAAATGGTACAGAGGAAAATTAATCGATCATTAGGGGACAGAAAAAAAATAATAGATGATAAGGATACCGGAAAAACTTGATCGATCGTTAATGTACCATGAAAACCTATTCGATAAATAGGGACCAGGGAAAAGTAATTGATAAATGGTGACCAGAAGGAATTAATCTATATATATATATATATATAAAAGTACCAGGAGAAACTAATCGGTCATTATTGTACCGGGAGAACCTAATGAATGGAAGGGGATCAAAACACCTAATCTATAGAAAGAGGCCAGAAAAATTGATCGAATAAAAAAAAACAGCAGAAACTAATAGGTACCAGGAACAAACAGCAGAAACTAAAGATACCAGGGAACCTAATTGATCATAAGAATACCAGTATAACTTAATCGATGAAAGGACACCAGGAAAAAGGAATCGATCAAAAAGGGGCGGGGTTCCAGGAGAAACTTTTCGATCAAAATATATCATAATATTACGATCGAGTAATTTTTTCCTGGTACCTCTTTTTTTTCGATTTGTTTCCCTGGTACCTTTTTAATCGGTTAGTTTTTCCTGGCACCCTTTTCAATGATTAGTTTTTCCTGGTACTCTTTTGATCGAATGGTTTTTCTTGATACCCTTTTGATCAACTAGTTTCTTTTTTTATTATTATTAATTTTTACTGCTCCTCTACTACGGGATTAGTTTCTGCTGGTACTCCACTGATCGATTAGTTTTTTATCGATTAAATTTTCCTGGTACTCTACTGCGGGGTTAGTTTTTTCTGATACACTTTTTATTTTATAAAAAATTAAATAGAAAAATTATGCCTAAAACAATGATTTCACTGAGTAAGAAGTTGATCATTATTTCATTGCACGTATATTTGGATCAATAGATACTATATGGAAAAGTCGCAACCGATATCAAACCGAAATTAACTGGTATTATGAGCATAAAAATATCGAAACGAAATATCTTAACTAACTGGTCTAAATATAACAAAACCTTATCAAACAGAAAGAAAAATACCGATTTTTAGAATTTCTTTAAAAATAAATAAAATGAAATTTTAGAGAAAAAATATCGCATAAAATTTTAGAACATCTAAATAATCGTAATGTTACCAAACAGTGGATCACAGTGGATATTATCGATATTTTCACAGCTAACACATAAAGTGATGGGTATGAAAATGAATATAAAACACTACGCTATTTAATTACAGCGAAAATTAGAAATCAGAAACAAAATTTTTATAATGAACAATTAACGTTAAAAAGAAATTATATGAGACAAACAAGAGAATTAATTCATCAAGCACTAGAGGTTAAAAAAATAAGATCTCTTAACGAAACTATCATTAAGAATATCTTTATATATCTTTACAAATTGCGAATATCTTTAATAGTGAATACTACTCGTTAATTTTGCATATAAGAGAAATCTACCAAGAACCTGACGCTGTTTCAAACGAGCGACAAAACTACTAAGGAAAACTCAATTCATATACCTATATGAATTGAGTATTTTTCAAATTTCAGATATTGTGAATATAATCAAAACTTTAAATGATAACAAATCCCTGGATATGACAATATACAAATCAAACATATTAAAAAGTGTGTCGAGGTATTTGCTGATGTCATAAAAGAAATAGCTAACGAAAGTATTTCAACTGGAACAATACCAACTGAGCTTAAAACAGCAATTCTGCTACCAATATTCAAAGGGTTGGGTTGTTTTACCTCTGAGCGGCACTTTTTTGCACACCATGGGCTAAATGGCCAGGTGACATGGACCCCGAAGGCTCAGAGAAGGTTGGGCGGACAGCTGTTGGGAGACAGATGGTAGCCTCCCGTCAAGGCCATCCAGCGTGTTCTTTAACGTGCACCGGGTATGGCTCTCCCACACACGGGGCCACGGCTTAACGTCCCATCCGACGGACGGCGGCCTTTCCAAGCCCATCGGTGTCCCCTACTGACCGTGGGCAGGGCGGGGAATTTTGCGGAGATAAATCTCAACGCTGACCCAGCTGGGATTCGAACCTGGGAACTACGGATTACGAGCCTGGCGCGCTACCGACTGAGCCACCCCCGCCCCGTTCAAAGGAGGAACAAAGTCAATTATAACTAATTACAGGCACATTGCTATTTTGTCTTCTGTACATAAAATATTGGAAAAATATGTTTACAATACTTTATATAAATTTCTTAGTAAACATAACATTCTCAGTGAAATTCAATATGGATTTGAAAAGAAAAAAGCATGAAAAAAGAAAGAATGCAAAATTGAAACTTTTCGGAGATTCTAGAAATCGAATCGTAATATTGTATTAATTCCTGTCCAAGTGAAAAATAGTTTTCAATTTATCCACAAAAAACTAAAAAAATTGCAATTTTTACAGACGTACAAACGACCAAGTTAAAACAATAGCTCGTGTTTTTTTAAAATTAAATTTTTTTTCCAATTTTTGAAATATGTAATTCTCAGTCTATTAGAAAAAGTTACAGACAAATTCAAAACTCCCTAACTTTGAAAGTAAATATTGGGGAAATGCTTTTAAACTTAAAAAAAAAGATGTTTCGGATACTTTTGAAAATTTTATTTCATGGTTGACTTTTTATTAAGATTTTTTTATAGAACTATCTGCGAACTTCTGAAAAAACTTTTTATGAAATTATTATGTTAAAAAGTAACTCAATCTTTTTCGTTTAGAACATATACGTTATTGCATGTAATAATAACGTTAATAATCAGTAGCAGAAAATAAAACTTGAATAGAGTATGAAAATTAATAAAAATCTCTATTATATTGCATATTTTTCGTAAAAATGGTGATTTTTATCCCAAAAGGATTAGCGTGTCAGGCTTATAATCTGCAAGATTCGAGTCCCAGTTCAATTGGTAAGCTTGCCAGACTCATAATCTGCAATCCCCCAGGTTTGAGTCCCAGCTTGGCAAGTATTGAGATTTATCTCCACAAAATTCCCCACCCTGCCCTGGTCAGTAGGGAATACCGATGGGCTTGGAAAGGCTCTGTCCTTCGGACGGGTCGATAAGCCGTGGTCCCATATGCCAGATAACTTGTGCACGTTAAAAAACATGCTAGATGGCCATGACGAGAGGATACATTCTGTCCAGTGAGTCCCCTCCCCCTATCGTCTCTTAGTCTTGCTATTGTGTGCAAAAAAAGGTGCTGCTCAAAGGGAACAGCACAATTGAAAAATGGTTTCTCTAAATTATTTTAATTTTCGGCAAGTTTTGCACTGAAGATTTCACAAGAGACACGAAAATTTGTTTTCATTTGCAAAACATTCTTTACGGTGTCCATTTTTATACGTGATTTCTCATGCAACCATATTAAATTCATGTTTGAAATATTGTTTTCAATTCGATGGAAAGCGAAATTCTCATCCGTAGATTTCTTCGTTCATTTCTTCGTTCCAAAAGCCGAGAAAGTCGCACTAAAGCGATGTCAGGTGCACCATCGTTCCCAGATATCCCATACTCGCAAAGCCGTTCGAGGTTCGAAACCTCCTCCTATTACAGGTTAGGACTCTATTGTTTAACACAACACGAGGGGGGAGGGAGAAATTTTGAACTTTGGACCTATCAGTCAAGTATCTGACAAACAGAAATTTTTTTATAGCAGTATTGCCACTACTGTTAGCAAAAATCTGCTCAAGGTGTATGGTCAATTTAATATTAAAAAATATCTCAAATCTAATTCCGCGGACATTTCTGACGAAATTTATTTTTCAGAGACTGAACCTTCAATCCCGGGACTGTCCTCGGAAAACGGGAACATAGGGTTACCCTACTCTATAGAGGTAAATTGAAATCTCCTTCAGACCTCTCTGATTCTCAATTTTCAAAAATATTGGCCAAATGTTTAAAGATTTATTGAAGCTAGAACATTTAACAGCAGGCGCCCTATCAAATTCTTCCTAAACAATCTCCCAAATTGATAAAACTAGAAAATCCGTTTCACACATTTCAAATACCATATTTATATCAGTGAACGATTTGTTATAACCGTTGTGTTTCATCTTTCGAAATAAATTTTCACGAGTAGCAAAAGTTACAATTGTTTCAGATTCCATAGTTCTTTAAAAATTTAACGAACATTGCAGAAAACAGACATTTAGAGAAATTTGAGAGAAATATTTATCTCCAGCAGTTATTTTTTTTTAATAAAAAAAAGCTTATTTTCGAAAGTTAGGAAGTTTTGAATGTGGCTTTTCGTTTACCTAACATGGAAATGTCCGGTTGTTTTTTGTAAATATAGCGAATATAATAACTTTCACCTATTTAGATTAATTCTCGTAAATTTAATGCGGAAGAACACCCAGAAGGTGAATAACCGTAACCGTACAGATTTACGGAAGAGTTCAGGATATCCGATAAACGCGGAAAACATTGCTCTTCCATTTTGGGGATATATAGGCACATCCTAACAAAAAATTGGACGTTAAGTCCCATCGAAGACTGCTGAATAGGTAAGTATGAGTGCAGGATGAGAATTAATGTATTTGTTCTAGGCTATGTTTTGATTCTGTTAAATTAAAGTATGTTAGAATATCTCTCATTTTACACGGTTTCGGGTTTACGGATTAACAAATGTAACCAATTTAGATTTGCACGGTTATAGATTTTGTTTTACACGCAACTATTGAGGATTTTTCAATATATGGAGATAACTTACAATTCATATTATGAAATAGTAGTAGTATAGCGTTGAGGGAGATTATTAGACTATCACGTCAAAGTAGAAAACAACTAAATGGTATTAATTGATATCATTTATTTTCACGACTAGATCGATAATAGTAAATTCCTATATTATTCAAATCCTCATCTGTAATATTCTTTCTCTAAAATTATATTTTTGTCATTGTAATTGCAATCTGTCTCGCGACATCTTAATGAAATGAAGCCTGTTTTTGGTTTGGCAGCGAGATCTGACTTTTCTAGACTGAATTTTTCAGACTAGTAAAATCGTGTTTTATCTTATTTTTTAGCAATAAGTTTAACTTTGTAGACTATTTTAGAATCTAAATACAACTGATTTGTAAATAAAGCGTTTAATAGAATAGTATAAAAATGCGAATTTTACAAAATAAATCACTAAATGTTGGTACAAATGTTTAAATTCTAATTTATGTTTAATTTGTAAATATCCTTTCAAATTTCGTGTTTAAATTTGATAATGTACGTCTACATTAACGATGAGTATTTTTCGTAACCAAAACCGGTTCGAATGTATGAGGAATTAATCTAAGCTTTTCTGAATTAGTGCAACTGAAAGGCAAAACAATGTTACATTAATGCTTATTTTTGCTGATGAACTGAAATTTGAGATAAACACGTATAGATAAAACTTTCAATGTACTTTTCATAAAAAAGGATTTTTTCGGAACATATCCCCCCTTTTCTTTCCATATGTTCTTGGATTCGATTTACATGGTGATTCCCCGGAACTTTTCTATCGTGTAAATCATGGGAGAGGTGTATTTTACTGCGGTACCAAAATATTAAAAAATTTCCATTATTATGTGTAACCGACTTCCAAACTCTATAACTTTTAAAATATGCATTTAATGGAAAAATGTAATAAATAAATAAATACCCCCTCAAGCAGCTGCTTGCCACAGGTCTGACAGGAGCCTGTCAGTTTATATGCCAAAGTAGAATATCTGAGAGGATGGCAGGACCTCAGCAGAAAAACAACACATACAACCATGCCTTATCCGGGGCTCGAACCCAGGTCCCTTAGATCAGTAGCCAAGCGCGCTAACCACTCGGCCATGGGACGGCCGTAGGAAAAATGTAACTGATGATAAATTAAAGATCATAAACAAATCAATTTAAATCACGGGTTGGTTTGTTTTGCCTCAAAGCGGCACTTTTTCTTACCCCCCCCCCCCCCCATGGCCGAGTGGTTAGCGCGCTTGGCTACGGATCTAAGGGACCTGGGTTCGAGCCCCGGGTAAGGCATGGATGAATGTGCCGTTTTTCTGCTGAGGTCCTGCCATCCTCTCAGATCTTTTACTTTGGCATATAAACTGACAGACTCCTGTCAGGCCTCTGTGGCAAGCAGCTGCTTGAGGGGATATTTATTATTAGTTTTTTTTATTTACAATGGAATAAATAGCCAGGTCACAAGTATCCCGATAGCTCAGAGAAGATTGGGGGAAGGGACCCCTTGGACAGCTGTTTAAAGACGGATGATAGCATTCCGTCAAGGACCATTCAGCTTGTTCTTTAACGTGAACAGGGTATGGCTCTCCCGCACACGAAGCTACGAATTAACGTCCCATCCGACGGACGGCGGTCTTACCAAGCCCACTGGTGTTTTCTACTGTTCGAAGGTGGGGCTGGCAGTTTTACAGAGATAAACCTCAACGCTGATTCAGCGTCGGACTCAAATCTGGGAACTGCAGATTATGAGCCTGGCGCGCTACTGACTGAGCCACCACCTGCATCATTTAAATCTCGACTTGACTTTGAAAAATATTTATTGAATATTTAAAGAGTTATGGAAGCTGTAATATTTTACAATCATAAGAATTGGCATCACAAATTGCAACTAAAATAACAAGTATTATTCAAACCATTTCATATAATCAAAATTCATTTTAGGAATTTTTCTAAAATTATTTCAATATTTGACAGTTACGAATATTTTTATAGCGATAAATTATTATTAAACATTGAAGCTCCATATCTCTTGAAATACTGAACAAATGTTTTAAAAAATCTTAATTTAAATATATTTGATTATGATTTTTTTAAAATTTATCTTCCTCATTTTTTTAAAATAAATGCATATTTAATTGCAAAATATAATAATAATTACAAATAAAAATTCAATTAGCAACATTTACTGTATAACTTCCCTTTAAAATTTCACCGCATGCAACCATTAATGACAACAATCATTTAGTAATTATCACAAAAATTTCATTAAAAAACAGTATTTTTGTATTCTTATTATAATACAATCTAAAAGTTTCTCAAAACAGAGTGTTTAGATAAATTAATTAAATTCAAAAGACAAACCGAATTGTAACTATATTATTCAGTATTAGATTTAGCTAAATATATTAATTGCTAACATTAATAAATAAGCAGACTTAATAACTGTTAAACTCTTATTTTTAAATTCACGTATAAAAAATAACCCCATTTATTTTTCTTTCGACCTTTACAACGGAAAAAAAAAGAATTTACATAATTTTTGAAATATGTTGGCTTTATTTGATCAAAAAACGAAACACGAATAGATAATTTAATAAGAGACGTAGAAGAAGAATTAGTTGTAATGCGTCGCCCATTCTGCTTTTGGCAATCACAAAATGCTGAATCTTTTGATCCGAGATTGCAATAGAATAAGTGATTCTCCTTCGCTGGTGCAGACTTATAAGCTTCAAATTAAACATCAGGGATAGTTGTTTACTCTGCATAGCACAATTCGCAGTAGCTAGTGCTCATGAATGCGTTATAGACAAATTCTGTTACAATGCAAATCTCCGATTTGAATTGAAGATGCGCGTGTTTTTCGCATCTTTAATGCGGGTCGTGCCGATTGAGAGGGTCGTGGGAGAGAAGCATTCACGAGATTAAAGGGTACTGTAATTTCGAAATGGTTCAGAATAAATGATGCGTTCAGAATTGAACATATGATAGTTAACAATGAATAAATGTGGAAAGCATATTGCGTTATAAATGGATTATATTATCGATTTTCACCGCTGGTGAATGCATCAGACAAATACAGTCGCTCAAAAAAATATCCGAACATTCTGGTTGATTACAGAATTCAGAAAAAATATCTGGCAACGTTTTTCTAAAAAAAACGTTGCCAGATATTTTTTCTGAATTCTGTAATCAACCATAGTGTTCGGATACTTTTTTGAGCGACTGTACATATTTTGGTTTTCAAGGCTTTAATAATGAGCACATGATTCTTCAGAAATAGCTTTCTGTATTCATCGGACAACAAAATTTGTTTTTTAATAGTCACTCAAATATCTTATGTCGGAATCTTTTCCAATTTATCTAACAGTTGCTGAGGGTTGGCTTCTGACCTAAGGGATCTAGGTTCGAACCACGGGTTAGGCATGGATGTCGTGTTGTTTTTCTGCTGAGGTCCTGCAATCCTCTCAGACCTTCTACTTTGGCATATAAACTGACAGGCTCCTGTCAGACCTCTGTGGCAAGCAGCTGCTTGAGGGGGTATTTGTTTTTTATTTATTTGAGGGAGGTAATCAACATAGAAGATAAAATGTTCCTATGTCTATAGTTGTCTAATAGAAGAGATAATCGTAATGCTACAGTCGCTCAAAAAAGTATTCGAACACTTTGGTTGATTACAGAATTCAGAAAAAATATGTGGCAACGATTTTTTTAGAAATGAGTGATTTAGCAACCTTCGTGTTAAGGTTGCCAGATCACTAATTTCTAAAAAAATCGTTGCCCGATATTTTTTCTGAATTCTGTAATCAACCATAGTGTTCGGATATTTTTTGGAGCGACTGTACATCAATTCTCAAATGCATATAGAGATTCTTGAAGTCATCTGATAGCAAAATCAATTGAGAGTGATGCACCTAGAAATGCAGGATCATCTGCGTAAAGAGCAAGTTTGACTTTGGGGTTGTGGGATTATCAGATATAAATATATTAAACAGGGTCGGGCCGAGAAGTGATTCTTGTGGTACCTCAGCGAAAATGGCATTCTTAGATGACAGTTCTTTACCAGTTTTCACTGTGAATGTTCTAGAAATAAGATACCTGCGGATGAAAAAAATGAAACTGTTAGGAAACTTGTATCTGATCATTTTGTAGATGATCCCCTCGATCTACACCCTGTCAAATGCCTTAGTGACATCTAAAAAGGGGACAGAGGTAAATTTTTTCCTTGTTTCTGGCTTCCGAGACACACTCCACAACCCACAGGGCTTGGTGGATATTAGAGTGTTTCTTGCAAAAGCCAAATTGCTCAGGAGGTAGAATATCAAATGAATGGAGAAAAGATTCAATCCCATTGTTGCTTTTTCCAAAATCCATTTGTTGAGAGCCATACCCTGTGCACGTTAAAGAACACGCTGGATGGCCTTGACGGGAGGCTGCCATCTGTCTCCCAAAAGGAATTCCAGCGGGTCTCCTCTCCCAACCTTCTCTGAGCCTTCGGGGTCCTTGTGACCTGGCCATTTAGCCCATGGTGTGCAAAAAACTGCCGCTCAGAGGTTGGGTTGTTTTACCTCTGAGCGGCACTTTTTCGCACACCATGGGCTAAATGGCCAGGTCACATGGACCCCGAAGGCTCAGAGAAGGTTGGGGGAGGGGACCCACTGGAACAGCTGTTGGGAGACAGATGGTAGCCTCCCGTCAAGGCCATCCAGCGTGTTCTTTAACGTGCACAGGGTATGGCTCTCCCGCACACGGGGCCACGGCTTAACGTCCCAACCGACGGACGGCGGCCTTTTCAAGCCCATCGGTGTCCCCTACTGACCGTGGGCAAGGCGGGGAAATTTTGCGGAGATAAATCTCAACGCTGACCCAGCTGGGACTCGAACCTGGGAACTACAGATTACGAGCCTGGCGCGCTACCGACTGACCACCCCCGTCCCGCGCTTAGGAATGATTACTATAGTAGCTTCTTTCCACATGTCTGGGAAGTAGTAAATACGCAAGGCCTTTTTGAAAATGTTTGTAAAAATGTGAGTGCTTTTATTGGAAAGTTTTTCAGAAAAATGTTTGATACAAGATCCAGCTCTTTTTGTTCATAAGCACTTTGATGGCTTCTTTGACTTCTTCGATTGTAACGAACTTCATTGAAGGGACCGGATTGGATAAAATAAAATTTTGTACAGTCTGACCGACCTCTGTTATAAATTCATCATCAGAGAGTTGTTCATTTGGCATAATGTTAATTTTAAGGTGTTCCGCAAATTCTTCTGCCTTTATCACTATGAACGACATTACTTTCTCCTTGAATTGGAGCATGGGCTATATGGCCAGGTCACAAGTACCCCGAAAGTTGTTGGGTTGGGTTGTTTTACCACTGAGCGGCACTTTTTTGCACACAATGGGCTGAATGGCCAGGTTCACAAGGACCCCAAAGGCTCAAAGAAGGTTGGGGGAGGGGACCCACTGGAACAGCTGTTGGGAGACAGATGGTAGCCTCTCGTTAAGGCCATCTAGCGTGTTCTTTAACGTGCACAGGGTATTGCTCTCCTGCACAAGGGGCCACGGCTTAACGTCCCATCCGACGGACGACGGTCTTTCCAAGCCCATCGGTGTCCCTTACTGACCATGGGCAGGGCGGGGAATTTTGCGGAGATAAATCTCAACGCTGACCCAGCTGGGACTCGAACCTGGGAACTACAGATTGCGAGGCTGGCGCGCTACCGACTGAGCCACCGCTGCCCCGGACCCCGAAAGTTCAGAGAAAAGTTGGGGGGAGGGGACCCATTGGACAGCTGTTAGGAGTCTGATGATAGCCTTTCGTTAAAGCCATCCAGCGTGTTCCTTAACATGCACAGGGTATGGTTCTCCCGCACCGGAGCCACGGCTTAACGTTCCATCCGGCGGGCGGTGGCCTTTCCAAGTCCATTGACGTCTCCTACTGACCGTGAGCAGGGTAGGGAATATTGCGGAGATAAATCTCAACGTTGGACTAAATGGGACTCGAATCGCGGAACTACAGATTGCGAGCCTGACACGCTACCGACTGAGCAGAGATCGAAACCGATGATATATCATTTCCCATCGTATTTGTGTGAATTTGGTTTTTTGAGCAATCCAAATTCACATTACTTTGTTCAGGCATGGACATTTCATTGTTATTTGCAGTAAGAAAATGCGCAAAAGATTTTCTGTCTTCCATTTTCCATGGGCACTGCTCATCGAAGTGTTCCAGCTCAAAGTCTTATCACACTGGGTGGCCTTGAAGGGAGGCTACCATCTGTCTCCCAACAGCTATTCCACCAAAGTGTGGGTGGCTCAGTCGGTAGCGCGCCAGGCTCGCAATCTGTAGTTCCCACGTTCGAATCCCAGCTGGGTCAGCGTTGAGATTTATCTCCGCAAAACTCCCCGCCCTGCCCACGGTCAGTAGGGGACACCAATGGGCTTGGAAAGGCCGCCGTCCGTCGGATGGGACGTTAAGCCGTGGCCCCGTGTGCGGGAGAGCCATACCCTGTGCACGTTAAAGATCACGCTTTATGGCCTTGACGGGAGGCTACCATCTGTCTCCCAACAGCTGTTCCAGTGGATTCCTTCCCCCAACCTTCTCTGAGCCTTCGGGGTCCATGTGACCTGGCCATTTAGCCCATGGTGTGCAAAAAAGTGCCGCTCAGAGGTAAAACAATCCAATCCAATCCACCAAAGTGTTCCAGCAACGGCAACGTTTTTTAATTCAATGATAAGAGATCTTCGCTGTACACTCGCCGTTTTTGAGGAAATGTGGAAACTTGTTCCATTTCGATGGTGACTATTGTTTTTCCAGTAAGAATAGATTTAAATCTTTCTTCCTTATACTTTTCATTTTCGATGTGTGACATATTAGTCCATAGTTCCAGTTCGATTTCTTCGTTAAGAACGGTAGCTTGGAGAAGATTCCTTTTTTTTGCAGGCGGTCCAAGATATTGCCCTTCGATCGGAATGCTTCCAGCTATCGTGGGCATAGCGTGAATTTTCTCGGCATCTTATTTCAAGTTACTGTAATAGTGGAAACTATTTTGGAGATCTCCCTTGGAACTTGAATAGCCTCCTATAATTTTAAGTATTTCTTGAAATTTTTCAATCACCTCTCTGATTTGAAGTTCTGGATGTCTGGTTCTTGGATGTCTGTTTCAGTCGCTCATCGGAAAAGAAGGTAGCATGATGAAAAGAAGGTAGCATGATGAAAAGAAGGGAGCAGTTTATGGCAAAACGAAAGAACGCAGCAAACGCATGGAAAGCTTCACTATAGCACATGTCTTCACAACCACTCACGCCTTCCATCTCTGCTGGGGATTTGGTGTAAGGAGCCCGTCATTGGAGGCTAATTGCACCATGATCTTACCTTGAGCTGGGGTTCTCAGTCGGTAGCGCGCTAGGTGCAACGTTGAGATTTATTTCCGCAAAATTCCCCTCCTTGCCCACGGTCAGTAGGGGACACCGATAGGCTTGGAAAGGCCGCCGTCCGTCTGATGGGACGTTAAGCCGTGGCCCCGTGTGCGGGAGAGAGCCATACCCTGTGTACGTTAAAGAACACGCTGGATGGCCTTGACGGGAGGCTACCATCTGTCTCCCAACAGCTGTTCCAGTGGGTCCCCTCCCCCAACCTTCTCTGAGCCTTCGGGGTCCATGTGACCTGGCCATTTAGCCCATGGTGTGCAAAAAAGTGCCCCTCAGAGGTAAAACAACCCACAAACAACTCTGGGTTTTTTTTAAAGCCATTTACTATTTTGTCACATTTAGTTATATATTTTATCAATGGTAAGTAAGATGGTCTATAAATGGTAGCAAGGTCATGGAGTGTTTCTACCCTGCTGAGGAGTGGTCAACCACACAGGGTGCTGGTGCTGACCTTATAAACTTATTGGACTGGATTAAGGCTCTGAGCCTGATTATGGATTCTGAATTTGCTGCACTGGTGGGCTTCTGTGGAGGGAAAATCTTCCGCTGTGTTTTCTGTTTGTTTGTGGGTTGACAGCCCCAAGTGAATAGATTCACAGGATATGTTTTATCAGCTGGTGGATAATCCTGAGCAGAGGTCATCACATGCACCTGAACTCTTTGCTTCTATTGGAATCGTTAAATTCTACATTGGAGTTTTTATTTTTACCTCCGTAGCCCATGGCTACTTGAGGATTATGATGATGATGATGAAGTAAGATATTGCATATATACAGAGTGATTCAAAATTCGTGCAACCCATATTAGGTTGTTTGGGTTGTTTTACCTCTGAGCGGCACTTTTTTGCACACCATGGGCTAAATGGCCAGGTCACATGGACCCCGAAGGCTGAGAGATGGTTGGGGGAGGGGACCCACTGCAACAGCTGTTGGAAGACAGATGGTAGCCTCCCGTCAAGGCCATCCAGCGTGTTCTTTAACGTGCACAGGGTATGTGCTCTCCCTCACACGGGGCCACGGCTTAACATCCCATCCGCCAAGCCCATCGGTGTCCCCTACTGACCGTGGGCAGGGCAGGGAATTTTTGCGGAGATAAATCTCAACGCTGACCCAGCTGGGACTCGAACCTGGGAACTACAGATTACGAGCCTGGCGCGCTACCGACTGAGCCACCCCCGCCCCGATACCAATGGATACCAACTCATGTTAACATTAAATATAATGAAAAAGTAGACATCTTAACAAATAAAGCACAAGACTCATAAAAAATTAGACAAAAAAAAGATTATAAAGGAATTACAAGACTGGTATAACATAACAGCTAGAAATTCACAGACATCTAATTTCACCATTAATTTGTAAATTCTTAGATTATGGTTTTAATAAGAAATAAATAAATATCATTTTAAGAATAAAAGCTAATTTAGCATTGACCAACTCTACATTATATAAATTTAAAAAGATAAATTCTCCAAACTGTAATTATTGTAATCAATATCAAACTTGAGAACATATAATATTTAAATGCAAGAAACACAATGAGAAAAAAAATAAATACTTCAACAAACTACAAAAATATAAAGTAACAACATTTAATTTTAAAAATATATTGGAACATCCAAAAAATTGTTGAGATGCAAGTCGATTCAGGAAACTGTTCACTGAAGTCAGATTAAACAGTTAAAAAATGATTTGGTTGTAAAATACAGTTCGACTATGTATGCACACGTTCGGCCTGGGAAGATTTCATTATGGGCAACTAGTACAATACACGTACAGTCGCTCAAAAAGTATCCGAACACAATGGTTGATTACAGAATTCAGAAAAAATATGTGGCAACGATTTTTTTAGAAATTAGTGATCTGGCAACCTTCGTTGTCACGTGATTACAGAATTCAGGAAAAATATCTGGAGCGTGTACAGCAACTGTACACGCTCCAGTTTGCTATGAACGGTAACTGCACACGCTCAATATTTCCGTGAGTGAGCCCACACGATCCAGGGCTTTGTGAGCTCACACGATCCAATGTGCTGTGAACATTAACCGCAACCGCTCCAGTTTGCTGTGAACGGTAACTGCACACGCTCAATATTTCCGTGAGTGATTCCACACGACCCAGGTCTTTGTGAGCTCACACGATCCAATGTGCTGTGAACATTAACCTCAACCGATCCAGTTTGCTGTGAACGGTAACTGCACACGCTCAATATTTCCGTGAGTGAGCTCACACGATCTAGGTCTTTGTGAGGTCACACGATCCAATGTGCTGTGAACATTAACCGCAATCGCTCCAGTTTGCTGTGAACGGTAACTGCACACGCTCAATATTTCCGTGAGTGAGCCCACACGATCCAGGTCTTTGTGAGCTCACACGATCCAATGTGCTGTGAACATTAACCTCAACCGATCCAGTTTGCTGTGAACGGTAACTGCACACGCTCAATATTTCCGTGAGTGAGCCCACACGATCCAGGTCTTTGTGAGCTCACACGATCCAATGTGCTGTGAACATTAACCGCAACGCTCCAGTTTGCTGTGAACGGTAACTGCACACGCTCCATATTCATTGCATTATATATTCATACGCATTATATATATTAAAAATATTCGAACACAATGGTTGGTTACAGAATTCAGAAAAAATATCTGGCAACGATTTTTATTTTAGAAATCAGTGATCTAACAACCTTCGTGTCACGTGACACGAAGGTTGCCAGATCACTAATTTCTAAAAAAAATCGTTGCCAGATATTTTTTCTGAATTTTGTAACCAACCATTGTGTTCGGATATTTTTTCGAGCGACTGTACGTCGCCAAAAAAGAACTGACAGCATGAGAGAAATAAACAATGTTGCATGTTGTCAGTGATTGCAGTGTTGCCAACGTTTGAATCGGTATTTAATTCCGTTCAGTTGGCGCGAAATAATATGCAGTTACATTTCGGGTTGCGCGAATTTTAAATCACTCTGTATATTGAATATTTTGGTTTGAAAAAAAAATACATTTATAAAAACAGTTGTCGTGATATGGTTTGGTTTGTTTTGTCTGAGCGGCACTTTTTTGCACACAGTGGGCTAAATGGCCAGGTTACAAGGACCCCGAAGGCTCAGAAAAGATTGGAGGAGGAGACCCACTGGAACAGCTATTGGGAGACAGATGGTAGTCTCCTGTCAAGGCCATCCAGCATGTTCTTTAACATGCACAGGGTATGGCTCTCCCGCACACGGCTTAACGTCCCATCCGACGGACGGCGGCCTTTCCAAGCCCATACAGATGTCCCCTACTGACCGTGGGCATGGCGGGGAATTTTGCGGAGTAAATCTCGACGCTAACCCAGCTGGGACTCGAACCTGGGAACTACAGATCACGAGCCTGGCGCTCTACCGACTGAGCCACCGCTGCCCAGTTGTGAAATTTTGAAGTTAGTGATGTCAAAACAGATCCTCCTGAAACCTTTTATTATTATTTTTTTAAATATAAAGATACTTTTTAATTTCTTTTTATTTAATTTTAACAGAATATAAAATGGTAATTAATGAGTTATGTGTTTGTTACAGTGGCTCCATCTCTTGCTCAAATATGAAACTGCACTCTGCCGTTGTGCTGCTGTTGGGATTGGTTGTTTTACAGAATCAAATGCAAACTGTTGCATGCTGGCGAGGATTATTTAGAGTGATTGGGGCCGTTGTGAAAGCTATATCACGCGGAATTAGTATCGCTGATGCTATGAGGCAAAATCGGGAAATAGAAGAAGGAGAATTACCGAGGTAAGAATTAAAATTGTAATTATTCCCGTAAGACAGTTTTTGACGAATATTTAATTATTCTCTCCCAACAGAGAAAAATTTGATGTTTACAGATATAGAGCCGACAAAGTGAAAACCTCATTTTTGCATAACAAAATAAAAAAAACATGTTCTATTAAATATTTTTCAGGGTTGTTTTACCTCTGAGCGGGGTGGCTCAGTCGGTAGCGCGCCAAGCTCGTTATTTGTAGTTCCCAGGTTCGAGTCCCAGCTGGATCAGGGTTGAGACTTATCTCTGCATAATTCCCGCCAGTTCCAAGGTTCGAGTCCTAGCTGTGATCAGGGTTGAGACTTATCTCTGCATAATTCCCGCCACTTCCCAGGTTCGAGTCCCAGCTGGATCAGGGTTGAGACTTATCTCTGCATAATTCCCGCCAGTTCTCAGGTTCGAGTCCCAGCTGGATCAGGGTTGAGACTTATCTCTGCATAATTCCCGCCAGTTCCTAGGTTCGAGTCCCAGCTGGATCAGGGTTGAGACTTATCTCTGCATAATTCCCGCCAGTTCCCACGTTCCAGTCCTAGCTGTGATCAGGGTTGAGACTTATCTCTGCATAATTCCCGCCACTTGCCAGGTTCGAGTCCCAGCTGGATCAGGGTTGAGACTTATATCTGCATAATTCACGCCACTTCCCTGGTTCGAGTCCCAGCTGGATCAGGGTTGAGACTTATCTCTGCATAATTCCCGCCAGTTCCCACGTTCCAGTCCCAGCTGGATCAGGGTTGAGACTTATCTCTGCATAATTCCCGCCAGTTCTCAGGTTCGAGTCCCAGCTGGATCAGGGTTGAGACTTATCTCTGCATAATTCCCGCCAGTTCCCACGTTCCAGTCCTAGCTGTTATCAGGGTTGAGACTTATCTCTGCATAATTCCCGCCAGTTCCAAGGTTCGAGTCCTAGCTGTGATCAGGGTTGAGACTTATCTCTGCATAATTCCCGCCACTTCCCAGGTTCGAGTCCCAGCTGGATCAGGGTTGAGACTTATCTCTGCATAATTCCCGCCAGTTCTCAGGTTCGAGTCCCAGCTGGATCAGGGTTGAGACTTATCTCTGCATAATTCCCGCCAGTTCCTAGGTTCGAGTCCCAGCTGGATCAGGGTTGAGACTTATCTCTGCATAATTCCCGCCAGTTCCCACGTTCCAGTCCTAGCTGTGATCAGGGTTGAGACTTATCTCTGCATAATTCCCGCCACTTGCCAGGTTCGAGTCCCAGCTGGATCAGGGTTGAGACTTATATCTGCATAATTCACGCCACTTCCCTGGTTCGAGTCCCAGCTGGATCAGGGTTGAGACTTATCTCTGCATAATTCCCGCCAGTTCCCACGTTCCAGTCCCAGCTGGATCAGGGTTGAGACTTATCTCTGCATAATTCCCGCCAGTTCTCAGGTTCGAGTCCCAGCTGGATCAGGGTTGAGACTTATCTCTGCATAATTCCCGCCAGTTCCTAGGTTCGAGTCCCAGCTGGATCAGGGTTGAGACTTATCTCTGCATAATTCCCGCCAGTTCCCACGTTCCAGTCCTAGCTGTGATCAGGGTTGAGACTTATCTCTGCATAATTCCCGCCACTTGCCAGGTTCGAGTCCCAGCTGGATCAGGGTTGAGACTTATATCTGCATAATTCCCGCCACTTGCCAGGTTCGAGTCCCAGCTGGATCAGGGTTGAGACTTATCTCTGCATAATTCCCGCCAGTTCCCACGTTCCAGTCCCAGCTGGATCAGGGTTGAGACTTATCTCTGCATAATTCCCGCCAGTTCTCAGGTTCGAGTCCCAGCTGGATCAGGGTTGAGACTTATCTCTGCATAATTCCCGCCAGTTCCTAGGTTCGAGTCCCAGCTGGATCAGGGTTGAGACTTATCTCTGCATAATTCCCGCCAGTTCCCACGTTCCAGTCCTAGCTGTGATCAGGGTTGAGACTTATCTCTGCATAATTCCCGCCACTTGCCAGGTTCGAGTCCCAGCTGGATCAGGGTTGAGACTTATATCTGCATAATTCACGCCACTTCCCTGGTTCGAGTCCCAGCTGGATCAGGGTTGAGACTTATCTCTGCATAATTCCCGCCAGTTCCCACGTTCCAGTCCTAGCTGTGATCAGGGTTGAGACTTATCTCTGCATAATTCCCGCCAGTTCTCAGGTTCGAGTCCCAGCTGGATCAGGGTTGAGACTTATCTCTGCATAATTCCCGCCAGTTCCTAGGTTCGAGTCCCAGCTGGATCAGGGTTGAGACTTATCTCTGCATAATTCCCGCCAGTTCCCACGTTCCAGTCCTAGCTGTGATCAGGGTTGAGACTTATCTCTGCATAATTCCCGCCACTTGCCAGGTTCGAGTCCCAGCTGGATCAGGGTTGAGACTTATATCTGCATAATTCACGCCACTTCCCTGGTTCGAGTCCCAGCTGGATCAGGGTTGAGACTTATCTCTGCATAATTCCCGCCAGTTCCCACGTTCCAGTCCCAGCTGGATCAGGGTTGAGACTTATCTCTGCATAATTCCCGCCAGTTCTCAGGTTCGAGTCCCAGCTGGATCAGGGTTGAGACTTATCTCTGCATAATTCCCGCCAGTTCCTAGGTTCGAGTCCCAGCTGGATCAGGGTTGAGACTTATCTCTGCATAATTCCCGCCAGTTCCCACGTTCCAGTCCTAGCTGTGATCAGGGTTGAGACTTATCTCTGCATAATTCCCGCCAGTTCTCAGGTTCGAGTCCCAGCTGGATCAGGGTTGAGACTTATCTCTGCATAATTCCCGCCAGTTCCCAGGTTCGAGTCCCAGCTGGATCAGGGTTGAGACTTATCTCTGCATAATTCCCGCCAGTTCCCACGTTCCAGTCCTAGCTGTGATCAGGGTTGAGACTTATCTCTGCATAATTCCCGCCAGTTCTCAGGTTCGAGTCCCAGCTGGATCAGGGTTGAGACTTATCTCTGCATAATTCCCGCCAGTTCCCAGGTTCGAGTCCCAGCTGGATCAGGGTTGAGACTTATCTCTGCATAATTCCCGCCAGTTCCCACGTTCCAGTCCCAGCTGGATCAGGGTTGAGACTTATCTCTGCATAATTCCCGCCAGTTCCCACGTTCCAGTCCTAGCTGTGATCAGGGTTGAGACTTATCTCTGCATAATTCCCGCCAGTTCTCAGGTTCGAGTCCCAGCTGGATCAGGGTTGAGACTTATCTCTGCATAATTCCCGCCAGTTCCCAGGTTCGAGTCCCAGCTGGATCAGGGTTGAGACTTATCTCTGCATAATTCCCGCCAGTTCCCAGGTTCGAGTCCCAGCTGGATCAGGGTTGAGACTTATCTCTGCATAATTCCCGCCAGTTCCCACGTTCCAGTCCTAGCTGTGATCAGGGTTGAGACTTATCTCTGCATAATTCCCGCCAGTTCTCAGGTTCGAGTCCCAGCTGGATCAGGGTTGAGACTTATCTCTGCATAATTCCCGCCAGTTCCCAGGTTCGAGTCCCAGCTGGATCAGGGTTGAGACTTATCTCTGCATAATTCCCGCCAGTTCCCACGTTCCAGTCCCAGCTGGATCAGGGTTGAGACTTATCTCTGCATAATTCCCGCCAGTTCCCACGTTCCAGTCCTAGCTGTGATCAGGGTTGAGACTTATCTCTGCATAATTCCCGCCAGTTCTCAGGTTCGAGTCCCAGCTGGATCAGGGTTGAGACTTATCTCTGCATAATTCCCGCCAGTTCCCAGGTTCGAGTCCCAGCTGGATCAGGGTTGAGACTTATCTCTGCATAATTCCCGCCAGTTCCCACGTTCCAGTCCTAGCTGTGATCAGGGTTGAGACTTATCTCTGCATAATTCCCGCCAGTTCTCAGGTTCGAGTCCCAGCTGGATCAGGGTTGAGACTTATCTCTGCATAATTCCCGCCAGTTCCCAGGTTCGAGTCCCAGCTGGATCAGGGTTGAGACTTATCTCTGCATAATTCCCGCCAGTTCCCACGTTCCAGTCCCAGCTGGATCAGGGTTGAGACTTATCTCTGCATAATTCCCGCCAGTTCCCACGTTCCAGTCCTAGCTGTGATCAGGGTTGAGACTTATCTCTGCATAATTCCCGCCAGTTCTCAGGTTCGAGTCCCAGCTGGATCAGGGTTGAGACTTATCTCTGCATAATTCCCGCCAGTTCCCAGGTTCGAGTCCCAGCTGGATCAGGGTTGAGACTTATCTCTGCATAATTCCCGCCAGTTCCCACGTTCCAGTCCCAGCTGGATCAGGGTTGAGACTTATCTCTGCATAATTCCCGCCAGTTCCCACGTTCCAGTCCTAGCTGTGATCAGGGTTGAGACTTATCTCTGCATAATTCCCGCCAGTTCTCAGGTTCGAGTCCCAGCTGGATCAGGGTTGAGACTTATCTCTGCATAATTCCCGCCAGTTCCCAGGTTCGAGTCCCAGCTGGATCAGGGTTGAGACTTATCTCTGCATAATTCCCGCCAGTTCCCACGTTCCAGTCCCAGCTGGATCAGGGTTGAGACTTATCTCTGCATAATTCCCGCCAGTTCCCACGTTCCAGTCCCAGCTGGATCAGGGTTGAGACTTATCTCTGCATAATTCCCGCCAGTTCCCACGTTCCAGTCCTAGCTGTGATCAGGGTTGAGACTTATCTCTGCATAATTCCCGCCAGTTCTCAGGTTCGAGTCCCAGCTGGATCAGGGTTGAGACTTATCTCTGCATAATTCCCGCCAGTTCCCAGGTTCGAGTCCCAGCTGGATCAGGGTTGAGACTTATCTCTGCATAATTCCCGCCAGTTCCCACGTTCCAGTCCCAGCTGGATCAGGGTTGAGACTTATCTCTGCATAATTCCCGCCAGTTCCCACGTTCCAGTCCTAGCTGTGATCAGGGTTGAGACTTATCTCTGCATAATTCCCGCCAGTTCTCAGGTTCGAGTCCCAGCTGGATCAGGGTTGAGACTTATCTCTGCATAATTCCCGCCAGTTCCCAGGTTCGAGTCCCAGCTGGATCAGGGTTGAGACTTATCTCTGCATAATTCCCGCCAGTTCCCAGGTTCGAGTCCCAGCTGGATCAGGGTTGAGACTTATCTCTGCATAATTCCCGCCAGTTCCCACGTTCCAGTCCTAGCTGTGATCAGGGTTGAGACTTATCTCTGCATAATTCCCGCCAGTTCTCAGGTTCGAGTCCCAGCTGGATCAGGGTTGAGACTTATCTCTGCATAATTCCCGCCAGTTCCCAGGTTCGAGTCCCAGCTGGATCAGGGTTGAGACTTATCTCTGCATAATTCCCGCCAGTTCCCACGTTCCAGTCCCAGCTGGATCAGGGTTGAGACTTATCTCTGCATAATTCCCGCCAGTTCCCACGTTCCAGTCCTAGCTGTGATCAGGGTTGAGACTTATCTCTGCATAATTCCCGCCAGTTCTCAGGTTCGAGTCCCAGCTGGATCAGGGTTGAGACTTATCTCTGCATAATTCCCGCCAGTTCCCAGGTTCGAGTCCCAGCTGGATCAGGGTTGAGACTTATCTCTGCATAATTCCCGCCAGTTCCCAGGTTCGAGTCCCAGCTGGATCAGGGTTGAGACTTATCTCTGCATAATTCCCGCCAGTTCCCACGTTCCAGTCCTAGCTGTGATCAGGGTTGAGACTTATCTCTGCATAATTCCCGCCAGTTCCCACGTTCCAGTCCCAGCTGGATCAGGGTTGAGACTTATCTCTGCATAATTCCCGCCAGTTCCCAGGTTCGAGTCCTAGTTGTGATCAGGGTTGAGACTTATCTCTGCATAATTCCCGCCAGTTCCCACGTTCCAGTCCTAGCTGTGATCAGGGTTGAGACTTATCTCTGCATAATTCCCGCCAGTTCTCAGGTTCGAGTCCCAGCTGGATCAGGGTTGAGACTTATCTCTGCATAATTCCCGCCAGTTCCCACGTTCCAGTCCTAGCTGTGATCAGGGTTGAGACTTATCTCTGCATAATTCCCGCCAGTTCCCAGGTTCGAGTCCCAGCTGGATCAGGGTTGAGACTTATCTCTGCATAATTCCCGCCAGTTCCCACGTTCCAGTCCTAGCTGTGATCAGGGTTGAGACTTATCTCTGCATAATTCCCGCCAGTTCTCAGGTTCGAGTCCCAGCTGGATCAGGGTTGAGACTTATCTCTGCATAATTCCCGCCAGTTCCCAGGTTCGAGTCCCAGCTGGATCAGGGTTGAGACTTATCTCTGCATAATTCCCGCCAGTTCCCAGGTTCGAGTCCCAGCTGGATCAGGGTTGAGACTTATCTCTGCATAATTCCCGCCAGTTCCCAGGTTCGAGTCCCAGCTGGATCAGGGTTGAGACTTATCTCTGCATAATTCCCGCCAGTTCCCACGTTCCAGTCCTAGCTGTGATCAGGGTTGAGACTTATCTCTGCATAATTCCCGCCAGTTCTCAGGTTCGAGTCCCAGCTGGATCAGGGTTGAGACTTATCTCTGCATAATTCCCGCCAGTTCCCAGGTTCGAGTCCCAGCTGGATCAGGGTTGAGACTTATCTCTGCATAATTCCCGCCAGTTCCCACGTTCCAGTCCCAGCTGGATCAGGGTTGAGACTTATCTCTGCATAATTCCCGCCAGTTCCCACGTTCCAGTCCTAGCTGTGATCAGGGTTGAGACTTATCTCTGCATAATTCCCGCCAGTTCCCACGTTCCAGTCCCAGCTGGATCAGGGTTGAGACTTATCTCTGCATAATTCCCGCCAGTTCCCAGGTTCGAGTCCTAGTTGTGATCAGGGTTGAGACTTATCTCTGCATAATTCCCGCCAGTTCCCACGTTCCAGTCCTAGCTGTGATCAGGGTTGAGACTTATCTCTGCATAATTCCCGCCAGTTCTCAGGTTCGAGTCCCAGCTGGATCAGGGTTGAGACTTATCTCTGCATAATTCCCGCCAGTTCCCACGTTCCAGTCCTAGCTGTGATCAGGGTTGAGACTTATCTCTGCATAATTCCCGCCAGTTCCCAGGTTCGAGTCCCAGCTGGATCAGGGTTGAGACTTATCTCTGCATAATTCCCGCCAGTTCCCACGTTCCAGTCCTAGCTGTGATCAGGGTTGAGACTTATCTCTGCATAATTCCCGCCAGTTCTCAGGTTCGAGTCCCAGCTGGATCAGGGTTGAGACTTATCTCTGCATAATTCCCGCCAGTTCCCAGGTTCGAGTCCCAGCTGGATCAGGGTTGAGACTTATCTCTGCATAATTCCCGCCAGTTCCCAGGTTCGAGTCCCAGCTGGATCAGGGTTGAGACTTATCTCTGCATAATTCCCGCCAGTTCCCAGGTTCGAGTCCCAGCTGGATCAGGGTTGAGACTTATCTCTGCATAATTCCCGCCAGTTCCCACGTTCCAGTCCTAGCTGTGATCAGGGTTGAGACTTATCTCTGCATAATTCCCGCCAGTTCTCAGGTTCGAGTCCCAGCTGGATCAGGGTTGAGACTTATCTCTGCATAATTCCCGCCAGTTCCCAGGTTCGAGTCCCAGCTGGATCAGGGTTGAGACTTATCTCTGCATAATTCCCGCCAGTTCCCACGTTCCAGTCCCAGCTGGATCAGGGTTGAGACTTATCTCTGCATAATTCCCGCCAGTTCCCACGTTCCAGTCCTAGCTGTGATCAGGGTTGAGACTTATCTCTGCATAATTCCCGCCAGTTCTCAGGTTCGAGTCCCAGCTGGATCAGGGTTGAGACTTATCTCTGCATAATTCCCGCCAGTTCCCAGGTTCGAGTCCCAGCTGGATCAGGGTTGAGACTTATCTCTGCATAATTCCCGCCAGTTCCCAGGTTCGAGTCCCAGCTGGATCAGGGTTGAGACTTATCTCTGCATAATTCCCGCCAGTTCCCACGTTCCAGTCCTAGCTGTGATCAGGGTTGAGACTTATCTCTGCATAATTCCCGCCAGTTCCCACGTTCCAGTCCCAGCTGGATCAGGGTTGAGACTTATCTCTGCATAATTCCCGCCAGTTCCCAGGTTCGAGTCCTAGTTGTGATCAGGGTTGAGACTTATCTCTGCATAATTCCCGCCAGTTCCCACGTTCCAGTCCTAGCTGTGATCAGGGTTGAGACTTATCTCTGCATAATTCCCGCCAGTTCTCAGGTTCGAGTCCCAGCTGGATCAGGGTTGAGACTTATCTCTGCATAATTCCCGCCAGTTCCCACGTTCCAGTCCTAGCTGTGATCAGGGTTGAGACTTATCTCTGCATAATTCCCGCCAGTTCTCAGGTTCGAGTCCCAGCTGGATCAGGGTTGAGACTTATCTCTGCATAATTCCCGCCAGTTCCCAGGTTCGAGTCCCAGCTGGATCAGGGTTGAGACTTATCTCTGCATAATTCCCGCCAGTTCCCACGTTCCAGTCCCAGCTGGATCAGGGTTGAGACTTATCTCTGCATAATTCCCGCCAGTTCCCACGTTCCAGTCCTAGCTGTGATCAGGGTTGAGACTTATCTCTGCATAATTCCCGCCAGTTCTCAGGTTCGAGTCCCAGCTGGATCAGGGTTGAGACTTATCTCTGCATAATTCCCGCCAGTTCCCAGGTTCGAGTCCCAGCTGGATCAGGGTTGAGACTTATCTCTGCATAATTCCCGCCAGTTCCCAGGTTCGAGTCCCAGCTGGATCAGGGTTGAGACTTATCTCTGCATAATTCCCGCCAGTTCCCACGTTCCAGTCCTAGCTGTGATCAGGGTTGAGACTTATCTCTGCATAATTCCCGCCAGTTCTCAGGTTCGAGTCCCAGCTGGATCAGGGTTGAGACTTATCTCTGCATAATTCCCGCCAGTTCCCAGGTTCGAGTCCCAGCTGGATCAGGGTTGAGACTTATCTCTGCATAATTCCCGCCAGTTCCCACGTTCCAGTCCCAGCTGGATCAGGGTTGAGACTTATCTCTGCATAATTCCCGCCAGTTCCCACGTTCCAGTCCTAGCTGTGATCAGGGTTGAGACTTATCTCTGCATAATTCCCGCCAGTTCTCAGGTTCGAGTCCCAGCTGGATCAGGGTTGAGACTTATCTCTGCATAATTCCCGCCAGTTCTCAGGTTCCAGTCCCAGCTGGATCAGGGTTGAGACTTATCTCTGCATAATTCCCGCCAGTTCCCACGTTCCAGTCCCAGCTGGATCAGGGTTGAGACTTATCTCTGCATAATTCCCGCCAGTTCCCAGGTTCGAGTCCCAGCTGGATCAGGGTTGAGACTTATCTCTGCATAATTCCCGCCAGTTCCCACGTTCCAGTCCCAGCTGGATCAGGGTTGAGACTTATCTCTGCATAATTCCCGCCAGTTCCCACGTTCCAGTCCTAGCTGTGATCAGGGTTGAGACTTATCTCTGCATAATTCCCGCCAGTTCTCAGGTTCGAGTCCCAGCTGGATCAGGGTTGAGACTTATCTCTGCATAATTCCCGCCAGTTCCCACGTTCCAGTCCTAGCTGTGATCAGGGTTGAGACTTATCTCTGCATAATTCCCGCCAGTTCCCAGGTTCGAGTCCCAGCTGGATCAGGGTTGAGACTTATCTCTGCATAATTCCCGCCAGTTCCCACGTTCCAGTCCTAGCTGTGATCAGGGTTGAGACTTATCTCTGCATAATTCCCGCCAGTTCTCAGGTTCGAGTCCCAGCTGGATCAGGGTTGAGACTTATCTCTGCATAATTCCCGCCAGTTCCCAGGTTCGAGTCCCAGCTGGATCAGGGTTGAGACTTATCTCTGCATAATTCCCGCCAGTTCCCAGGTTCGAGTCCCAGCTGGATCAGGGTTGAGACTTATCTCTGCATAATTCCCGCCATTTCCCACGTTCCAGTCCTAGCTGTGATCAGGGTTGAGACTTATCTCTGCATAATTCCCGCCAGTTCCCAGGTTCGAGTCCCAGCTGGATCAAGGTTGAGACTTATCTCTGCATAATTCCCGCCCTGCTCACGGTCAGTAGGAAACACCGATGGGCTTGGTTAGAGCCGACAAAGTAAAAATATCTTATTTTTGCATAACAAAATAAAAAAAACGTTCTGTGAAAAAATTTTCTGGGTTGTTTTACCTCTGAGCGGGGTGGCTCGGCCGTTAGCACACCAAGCTCGTAATCTGTATTTCCCAGGTTCGAGTTCCAGCTGGGTCAGCGTTGAGACTTATCTCTGCAAAAATCCCCGCCTTGCCCGCGGTTAGTAGGGGACACCGATACGCTTGGAAAGGTCACCGTCCGTCGGATGGGACGTTAAGCCGTGGCCCCGTGTGCGGGAGAACCATACCCTGTGCACGTTATAAGAACACTCTGGATGGCCTTGACGGGAGATTACCATCTGTCTCCCAACAGCTGTTCCAGTGGGTCCCCTCCCCCAACCTTCTCTGAGCCTTCGGGGTCCATGTGACCTGACCATTTAGTCCATGGTGAGCAAAAAAGTACCGTTCAGAGGTAAAACAAACCAACCTCTGAGTGGCACAATTTTGCACACAATGGGCTAAATGGCCATGTCATAAGGACCCCAATGACTCAGAGAAGGTTGGGGGAGGAGACCCAGTAGGCAGTTACTTGGAGACGACTTTCACAGGATTATTTTAGTAAGAATGATATTTTTAATAATTATACTACTAAATTTCGATCCTCACATAACACAAAAAAATGCATATTTGTAATATCTATAATAATAAAAGGTGCTGGCAGCCATAGCTCATAGGAAAATTGTGATAGACGCTTTAAATTTTTACAGAGGTGTTTCTGGTTGTCGTCCGGGTTGCATTGCCAAATTTCGAGTCAAAAGTGCAAAAGGGGGGCTTGCTAGAAGCAAATTATTTACCATGCTATTCCTACGGAAACTAATCGCTGTCAAATTTATTGTTGCCATATATTGCATCCTAACTGAACGTAAGAGTCATATTAGCATTCAAATCACCACATTTCCAAAAGTCATTATTATTTTAAGGCGTCGCATTGCAGCTAGCGACCTGATTTTTTAACCACACTTTGATCTCGACACGGGGTCACGCAGGGAAACCACAAAGTATCAGAAACCACAAAGTATGTCGAAATGGAAATCTCGATAGTTTGCGATACTAATCTCGATAGTTTTAAACCTAAATTAAAAAATGTAATCATTTTAAAATTAGGGGGTGGCTCAGTCGGTAGCGCGCCAGGCTCGTAATCTGTAGTTCCCAGGTTCGAGTCCCAGCTGGGTCAGCGTTGAGATTTATCTCCGCAAAATTTCCCCGCCCCTACCCACGGTCAGTAGGGGACACCGATGGGCTTGAAAAGGCCGCCATCCGTCGGACGGGACGTTAAGCCGTGGTCCCTTTTGCGGGAGAGCCATACCCTGTGCACGTTAAAGAACACGCTGGATGGCCTTGACGGGAGGCTACCATCTGTCTCCCAATAGCTGTTCCAGTGGGTTCCCTCCCCCAATCCTTCTGTGAGCCTTCAGGGTCCTTGTGACCTGGCCATTTAGCCCATGGTGTGCAAAAAAGTGCCGCTCAGAGGTAAAACAATCCAATCATTTTAAAATTACGTTTTTTTCTAAAAAGACTTCTGTCTTGTTTCAGTAACTGTAAAATTTACGAAATAAAATTCCTTTGTGTAAACAACACTGATAAATTCTAAAGATGTTCTCATTAATTTGCAGCGGCATAGACAATTTTGAAAAATCTCTGGAAGATGCACCTGGATCCGATAGTGAAGAGCTCACGGACACGAACGAGGTTGAAACGTCATATCCACTTCCTCCACGGAGACACCAAAGATTCGTCTGACTGGAATAGCAAGAAATGACGTCATTCTGGAAAAGAAAAAGAAATCTTTATTAACGGTAAGTATGAATAATGGAACAGAAAAATATTTTGCGATGTGATATTAACTCAGAAAAATATATTATTAAGTATGTAAATATTCGTTATCAAAATTATGATCAGTGATGCCATTACAAGTGTAATCAAGCAAACAATATAATTAAGGTTATTAAGAAAGACAGAAATGCAATAAGCCCAAATTAATATAAGGCGAATTCTTATCGTTTCTGAAAATCTAGAGTTGTGCAAATGAGGACTTGTTGCACCATCTGGTGATCATCATTTGTCTATCAAAATAAAGTTTTCTTATAATTATATTATCTCACACTCTCAGCCAGAAGTGGTCGTGTACATGATGGTTTTTTACTATCAGATACGAAGCATGGAGTTCATGTAATCGTGAGTGAGCATAAATAAATCTTTTTCGATAAGGGTTGTGGGTTGTTTTACCTCTGAGCGGTACTTTTTTGCACACCATGGGCTAAATGGCCAGGTCACATTGACTCCGAAGGCTCAGAGAAGGTTGGGGGAGGGGACCCACTGGAACAGCTGTTGGGAGACAGATGGTAGCCTCCCGTCAAGGCCATCCAGCGTGTTCTTTAACGTTGGATTGTTTTACCTCTGAGCGGCACTTTTTTGCACACCATGGGCTAAATGGCCAGTTCACATGGACCCCGAAGGCTCAGAGAAGGTTGGGGGAGGGGACCCACTGGAACAGCTGTTGGGAGACAGATGGTAGCCTCCCGTCAAGGCCATCCAGCGTGTTCTTTAACGTGCACAGGGTATGGCTCTCGCGCACACGGGGCCACGGCTTAACGTCCCATCCGATGGACGGCGGCCTTTCCAAGCCCATCGGTGTTCTCTACTGACCGTGGGCAGGGCGGGGAATTTTGCGGAGATAAATCTCAACGCTGACCCAGCTGGGACTCGAACCTGGGAACTACAGATTACGAGCCTGGCGCGCTACCGACTGAGCCCCCCCGCCCCCTTTTTCTGGCGGAAGGGGTGGAATGCGACCCTAGGTTCCATTGCAAAAATTGTGCGTCTTGATGTGTACTATCACCCGTCCTTTTTTGCTGAAAGAGTTTATAATCACCCTGTATATAGACCATTTGACTGACTGATAGTGGATCACACTAATTCTAACTGCGATGTAAAAATGGTAGATCTCTGAAAATTTGCACATAAGGGTAATCCGGGTCACAGATCTAGAAAAAAAAATCTGAAACTTCACCTCCTACCTGTCCTTCAAGGTCGAACAGAGGTCAAACTTTGATCTAGGAGTATTAGAAACATGAAAATTGGTGTCTGGGGGTGTTTCGGGTTGTAAATGTAGGAAACGTTACGGAATTTCAGATCCGGAAGGTCCTTCGAGGTCAAAGGTCAGATTTTATCTGCTGGTAATAGAGAGCTAAAATTTGATGACCAGGGTTATTTTGGGTCCTAGATTTCAGATATGGGAAAATTTTGATCCGATGGGTTATTAAAGGTCAAAGGTCAAATTTTAAAGGACGGTGCTAGACTGCTAAACATCGGTTCATAGAAGTATTGCAGATCGTAGATCTGTGAAATGTTAGAAATTTGAGAGTAGGTGTCGCGTTGAAGGTCATATAGGGGTCGTAGTGACAGTCTAGAAATCAACAGGTGCTGATTGGTTTCTAGTATTTAATACCAAAAGATCACAGCCCGTTGTGTAGAATCAGGAATTAATGTCATTTGACCTTGACAAATTTGGATAACATTCAGTATTCAGATATTTTATCAAATTATATTGAGATTCATTCAGTAATTTTAATATTTTATATATATTTAACTTTTTCGCTAAATATTTTAGAAATGAAATTTTTTGTTAGTTGTTAAAGAAAAGGGATTTTATTCGACTATAAAACGAGAGTACAAAAAAAGATTCGGGAAATAAAATAGGACACCTGCCATGTAACTGGGAAGTGTGGGTTCGAATCCGGCTCATTGGCGAAAGCAATTTTTTTCCGCAAATCTTTTTTTAATTCTATGCCAACAGGTAAATGTATATTTAATATTGAATGGGTGTTTCTTTTAATAACGCTTTAGCGTGAGTGACTTCCTTTTTACTGATTAAGGGAGGAGGGTAGGGGGTGGCTATGTCGGTAGCGCATCAGGTTCGTAATCTGAAGTTCCCAGGTTCGAGTCCCAACTGGGACAACGTTGGGATTTATCTCCGCAAAACTCTCCATTTGATCAGTAGGGCACAAAAAGCCTCCCGTCAAGGCCATCCAGCGTGTTCTTTAACGTGCACAGGGTATGGCTCTCCCGCACACGGGGCCACGGCTTAACGTCCCATCCGACGGACGGCGGCCTTTCCAAGTCCATCGGTGTCCCCTACTGACCATGGGCAGGGCGGGGAATTTTGCGGAGATAAATCTCAACGCTGACCCAGCTGGGACTCGAACCTGGGAACTACAGATTACGAGCCTGGCGCGCTACCGACTGAGCCCCCTCCCCCGCCCCCCTACTCTGAGCCTTCGGGGTCTACGTGACATAGCAATTTATCCCATTGTGTGCAAAACATGTGCCTCTCAGAGGTAAAACAACCCAACAACTTTAACCATATCATCAGGGGCGGGGGTGGCTCAGTCGGTAGCGCGCCAGGCTCGTAATCTGTAGTTCCCAGGTTCGAATCCCAGCTGGGTCAGCGTTGAGATTTATCTCCGCAAAATTCCCCGCCCTGCCCACGGTCAGTAGGGGACACCGATGGGCTTGGAAAGGCCGCCGTCCATCGGATGGAACGTTAAGCCGTGGCTCCGTGTGCGCGAGAGCCATACCCTGTGCACGTTAAAGAACACGCTGGATGGCCTTGACGGGAGGCTACCATCTGTCTCCCAACAGCTGTTCCAGTGTGTCCCCTCCCCCAACCTTCTCTGAGCCTTCGGGGTCAGAGAATGTGACCTGGCCATTTAGCCTATGGTGTGCAAAAAAGTGCCGCTCAGAGGTAAAACAACCCAAACAACCCAACCTTATCATCCATTTTGTTCCTTAAGAATGTTCGCGGAGGGTTGAACGAATCATGGGGAAAAAAATCTTAATGTTTTTTTTAAATAATATCTTTGTATTGCATAATACATTTAAATGCTTTAATGCAAAATGTTTATTTCTTTTTTAGACATTGTGAAGATTATGAAGCGAAAACCGAAACGGAAAAAAGATCAAAGCCATGATCACGAATTCTAATCATTCAAAGTTAATAATAAATATTAACCATGGTATTGAAAGTTATTATTAATTTTTTTATTAAATAAAATAATGCCAAAAAAAATGAGAAACATTAATTATTACTTTAGTTAAGGAAAAAAAAAATTAAGCAATGTAGCGAAGTCTGATTAATTTCTCAAACACTAGTTTTAAGAGAAGTTTATTTCCTTCAATAAATCCAATACTGGTAAAGTTGAAAATAAAATCTGTAAAATTTCAAAAAAATACAGAATTTCTTAGACCAGGGGTGGGCAAATAGCGGCCCGCATTCGGCCCGCTAAGAGTTTTTTGTGGCCCGCCAAGACAGTCAGAAAAATCTGCCTTGAACCGAGATTTCCTTCCCGTGCGCGACCGAAGATTCGTCTCGTATTTTCCACTAGGACGGCCACGTCAATACGCATGCGCGGTGTAGATACGAAAACCATTGCCCACCCCTGTCTTAGACGATGGGTTGGGTTGTTTTACCTCTGAGCGACACTTTTTTGCACACCATGTGCTAAATGGCCAGGTCACATGGACCCCGAAGGCTCAGAGAAGGTTTGAGGAGGAGACCCACTGGAACAGCTGTTGGGAGACAGATAGTAGCCTCCGTCAAGGCCATCCAGCGTGTTCTTTAACGTGCACAAGGTATGGCTCTCCCACACATGGAGCCACGGCTTAACGTCCCATCCGACGGACGGCGGCCTTTCCAAGTCCCCTACTGACCGTGGGCAGGGCGGGGAATTTTGCGGAGATAAATCTCAACGCTGACCCAGCTGGGACTCGAACCTGGGAACCACAGATTACGAGCCTGACGCGCTACCGACTGAGCCACCCCCGCCCCTGTCTTAGACGATGGTTTGATTTCTTGCAAAAATTTAAGGAACGACTTCTTGTTATGTTAAATTGAAGTCTTTTAGCTTTATGACATCTGAAATAAGTTTTGTCTGTGAATTTCGATTGAAAACAAAGTTTTCAGTCACAATTTATGATCAATGCTATTCACAAATCTATTTTAAAATTTACAGTTCTTAGAAAATAGTAAATCTGCAAAGCTGACAGGTAGCTTATCTGCAGAACATACAAATAGAAAAAAAGTATGGCAGATTATAAGTGATAAAGACGAAAGCAACTTATTACTCTTTGATAAATACAACATATACACTACAGGAAAAAATAATTTGGAACACTTGGAAGGATTAATGACATTTTGTTGAAACGCGGGCAGCGCTTAGCACACACTGAGATGTGCGATTGATTACATTATGAAAAGAAAATATGGAAAATTACCACTTTACCTACTAACTTCCTCCACTTTTACCTACTAACAAAGTCTCCGCAAAATTTCCCGCCTTGCCCACGGTCAGTAGGGGACACCGATGATCGTGAAAAGGCCGCCGTCCGTCGGATGAGACGTTAATCCGTGGCCGCGTGTGCGGGAGAGCCATACCCTGTGCACGTTAAAGAACACGCTGGATGGCCTTGACAGGAGGCTACCATCTGTCTCCCAACAGCTGTTCCAGTGGGTCCCCTCCCCCAACCTTCTCTGAGCCTACGGGGTCCATGTGACCTGGCCATTTAGCCCATGGTGTGCAAAAAAGTGCCGCTCAGAGGTAAAACAATCCAACGTTAAAGAATACGCTGGATGGCCTTAACAGGAGGCTACCATCTGTCTCCCAACAGCTGTTCCAGTGGGTCCCCTCCCCCAACCTTCTCTGAGCCTTCGGGGTCCTTGTGGCCTGGCCATTTAGCCCATGATGTGCAAAAAAGTGCCGCTCAGAGGTAAAACAATCCAACGTTAAAGAACACGCTGGATGGCCTTGACAGGAGGCTACCATCTGTCTCCCAACAGCTGTTCCAGTGGGTCCCCTCCCCCAACCTTCTCTGAGCCTTCGGGGTCCTTGTTGCCTGGCCATTTAGCCCATGGTGTGCAAAAAAGTGCCGCTCAGAGGTAAAACAATCCAACGTTAAAGAACACGCTGGATGGCCTTGACGGGAGGCTACCATCTGTCTCCCAACAGCTGTTCCAGTGGGTCTCCTCCCCCAACCTTCTCTGAGCCTTCGGGGTCCTTGTGGCCTGGTCATTTAGCCCATGGTGTGCAAAAAAGTGCCGCTCAGAGGTTAAACAATCCAATCCAACCTACTAACAAATAAAAAATAGAATATAATCAGATTTTCCATCAAATATTTAGTCTTTACCATCCCAGAACTTTTTTTGAGGTGTTTGAAAAATGCTTTAAATGAAGAGAAGAAAAGACTAAGTAGAACTCAACATAATATACAATTTTATGATACAGGCGTTGTACAGTCGCTCAAAAGAAATATCCGAACAATATGGTTGATTACAGAATTCAGGAAAAATATCTGGAGCGTGTACAGCAACTGTACACGCTCCAGTTACCGTTCACAGCAAACTGGAGCGTGTGCAGTTACTGCACACGCTCCAGTTTGCTGTGAACGGTAACTGCACACGCTCAATATTTCCGTGAGTGAGCCCACACGATCTAGTATCAAAATAATATGACCACCTACTGTACGGTGAATTATGAATAGAAATATATTACACTTAAACGTAATATTTACAATGAGAGTATTTGTGCATATCGTCACCAATAGTGATCGCTGCACGTATTTTGGCCGGTAAATTATGTATATATTACAGAAACGAAAAACAATTTTATATTCTAGGTACCGTGAATGTAGCTTTCTGTTTTGCACGCACCAACCCTCTTACAGGTTTATTAGAAATATATAATTCCACTTCCAGCCGCATACGCTCCTATTTTCTAGTATTTAAATTCTTTGGCTTTTCAATGGTCGTTTTAAATTTCGATCCCTCCTCGTGACGAATTAAAATTCTGATTGTGTGGGCGAACTTGTTTCTGTCAACTGCTGTACCGGACATCCTTTGAACCAACGGACATTTTTCTGGATGTGAATTCCTATTGCAACACCATACTGCCATATGGAAAAGTGATTAGGGGGCCTTTTCAAGGGTTGGGTTGGGTTGTTTTACCTCTGAGCACACCATCTTTTGCACACCATGGGCTAAATGGCCAGGTCACAAGGACCCCGAAGGTTCAGAGAACGTTGGGGGAGGGGACCCACTGGAACAGCTGTTGGGAGACAGATGGTAGCCTGGGAACGAACCTAGGAACTACAGATTACGAGCCTAGCGCGCTACCGACTGAGCCACCCCCGCCCCTCTGCCCTTATGAAAATATAATAATTTAATTACGGAAAATAAAGACTTTATTAAAAATATCTGGCAACGATTTTTTTAGAAATTAGTCATCTGGCAACCTTCGTTCACGTGACACGAAGGTTTGCCAGATCACTAATTTCTAAAAAAATCGTTGCCAGATATTTTTTCTGAATTCTGTAATCAACCATAGCGTTCGGATACTTTTTTGAGCGACTGTACAAATTGCGAGAAGTATGTTTAGAGCCATTTCAGAAATTGTTGGAAATTCTGTCCTAATCCTAAGCCAAAATTCATTTAACGATTTTTTAGGAAACTCAAGTTTTAAATCTGTGTCACTTGATAACTCGGCAAATTCTTCTTGAACTTTTAATGGCAGATGACTGACGATTCTGATTTCAATTGAGTATGGTTTATTAACCCAACTTAGTTTTTTAGAATCAAAATTTGAAGGGAAGTATATCTGCAACTGTGTCTCCAGGCACTTCAGATGATCAGTTATAACTCTTACAATGAAATCTTTGGGAAGGTTATTTTCAATTATAAAATAATCTGTAGCTGTAAACATTTCTAAAGAACCTTTTTCCACCCTATTCTTCCATATGTTAACTTTTCAGTAAAACTTTTAATTTTATCTTTTAACATAAATAGGTTACAGTTTTTGCCTTGAAGCGACATGTTTAAATCATTAAGTTTTTCGGAAATATCCGACAAATAACAGTTTTTAAAGCCATAAGTCATTATGAAAATATTAACAAAATCGGATTTCTGCTCAGTCAAAAATATAACAACTTCGTCTTACAATTTCAATAATCTGTTTAAACCGGGGAGCGGGGGTGGCTCAGTCGGTAGCGCGCCAGGCTCGTAATCTGTAGTTCTCAGGTTCGAGTCCCAACTGGGTCAGCGTTGAGATTTATCTCCGCAAAATTCCCCGCCCTGCCCACGGTCAGTAGGGGACACCGATGGACTTGGAAAGGCCGCCATCCGTCGGATGGGACGTTAAGCCGTGGCCCCGTGTGCAGGAGAGCCATGCACTGTGCACGTTAAAGAACACGCTGGATGGCCTTGACGGAAGACTACGATCTGTCTCCCAACAGCTGTTCCAGTGGGTTCCCGCCCCCAACCTTCTCTGAGCCTTCGGGGTCCATGTGACCTGGCCATTTAGCCCATGGTGTGCAAAAAAGTGCCGCTCACAGGTAAAACAACCCAACCCTGTTTAAACTGAGCTCTCTTGAGAGCCACCTTACCTCTGCATGTAGTAATAAGCTTTTGTAATCGGAGTCCATATCTTTGCAAAGGTTTGAAAACAAACGACTGTTAAGGACACGGCTTTTAATGATTAGATGATTTAGATAGTATCGCGAAGCACAACATCTAACTCTGGTGATATTTTTTTTTCTCCGAGTGCCTCTCGATGGATCATGCAGTGAGTAAGAGTGATATATTCATTGCCACCAGCTTTAACTTTTGCAAGAAATATTCTCGCCCATCATTGCTCCAGCACCGTCTGTGCAGACTCCAACGCAATTTTTCCACTGTAAACCTTCATTTGTGAAGAATTCATCAACTTTAAGATATATATCTTCCCCTCTTGTTTGCCCTTCCAAAGGGCGACAAAACAATAATTCCTCATGTATGCTCCCTTCATAAACATATCTTACATAAAGTAACAACTGTGCCATGTTAGAAATATCAGTTGTTTCATCTAACTGAATTGCAAACTTTGGGCTGACCTTAAGCCTGGTAATAAGCTGCTGGAAAGTATCATTCGATAAAGGAATTTTACGAATTTCATCCCCATAATTTTTCCCATAAACTATTTCTGACATTTTAATAGCAGCAAGTAGCACGAGATCTCCTATCGCGCAGGGCTTTTTAGTTTTTCGCAATTAGATAAGAAGTTTCGTAAGATGGAAGTAAATACTTTTCGTTGACAGTAACAAATTTCTCAAAACATTGTTTTTCTTCATTTGAAGATTTTACAAGTCGTTCAAAATATTGCTTTGGTTTATTGCAGTAATCTGCATGCTTGGTATTAATATGTCGTTTTAGTTTGGCTGGTTTCATGCTCTCCGCAGCCAAAACTTCATTAAAAGTTAAGCAAAGAAGTTTTTCCACACCATCATGATTATTAGAACTAAATCCATATTGCAAAAATGATTCGATATATTTTTCTTTTCCTTTCAATTTAGGTGTACTACATGCAACCTGGTAGCGAAGACTCTGCCGCATTGTCATCAGTATTTTTACCTCTTCTGTCTAAATTTAGACACTTATCCATAATCCAATACAATCCAAAGATATACTATTTTGATACTTACATTCTGAGGAATGAGTTGTTTGGGTTGTTTTACCTCTGAACGTCACTTTTTTGCACACCATGGGCTAAATGGCACAGGTCACATGGACCCCGAAGGTTCAGAGAAGGTTGGGGGAGGGGACCCACTGGAACAGCTGTTGAGAGACAGATGGTAGCCTCCCGTCAAGGCCATCCAGCGTGTTTTTTAACGCGCACAGGGTATGGCTCTCCCACACACGGGGCCACGGCTTAACGTCCCATCCGACGGACGACGGCCTTTCCAAGCCCATCGGTGTCCCCTACTGACCGTGGGCAGGGCGGGGGATTTTGTGGAGATAAATCTCAACGCTGACCCAGCTGGGACTCGAATCTGGGAACTACAGATTACGAGCCTGGCGCGCTACCGACTGAGCCACCCCCGCCCCTCTGAGGAATGAAGGTAGGAAAATATTAAAAGTCTTTATTTTCCGTAATTAAATTATTATGATTTCATAAGACTAGAAAAATTTATATGTACAGACAAAACAATACTAATCATAAAATACAATACTCTCGAATCCGAGCCGAGGTGTTTCTGGCAGCGTAGTGACGGCATGCGCAGTCCAAAGTGCGCATGTGGTGTGTTAAGAACAAGGCTGCAGTGAAGTCGCGTTGCCAGAAACACCTCGGATTCATTACGCGTTTCATTTTGAATTAATTTTTGGTCGTTGCGTTTTACTGTTGCCAAATTTTTCGCGACCCCCACATTCAGTTACGCGATCCCATGTGGGGTCACGACCCATAGTTTAAGAAGCTATGGTCTAGAATATACAACGGGTGGAAATGGGGGCTCAAAAATTAAACCCTCCCTAGGTAACAGTCAAAGTGTGGGTACCCAGGTCGTCTAAAACTCCCACATACAGGGGTCAACGTACGTTGTGGAAGCGGTGTTAACAGTCGAGAAAAATCTGTGAACCAGGTTGTCTCACTCATACAATGGTCGGAAATGGGGGTGTCAAAAATTAAGCCCTCCCTAAGTCACCATCAAAGTAGGGTGAACACTCGAGAAAAATTTGTTGCCATGAGTCTAGAATATACAACGGACGGAAATGGTTGTCCCAAAAATTATACCCTCCCTAGGACGTCATCAAAGTGGGGAAAAATAGGGGGGCCTAGTACAAGTAAAACTTGGGACGTCACTTCTCTCAGCCTATTTCTATACTTAGGGAGTGGAAATGGGGGACCTTAAAATTAAGCCCTCCCTAGTGAACCATCAAAGTGTTGGGTCCTTTTTGGGGAGTTCAAAAATGAAGCCCTCTCTAACATGTGACCGGAAGGGGGGGGGGGTCGTTCACTCCAACCTAGGACGACTTGAAAGCGTGGGTAATAGTTGACCCAGGTCGTCTCACTCATACAGGGGAAAGAAATGGGGGGTTAAAAAATTAAGCCCTCCCTAGTGAACCATCAAAGTGTGGGGTCCTTTTTGGGGAGTTCAAAAATGAAGCCCTCTCTAACATGTGACCGGAAGAGGGGGGGGGGGGGTCGTTCACCCCGACCTAGGACGCCTTCAAAGCGTGGGAAATAGTTGACCCAGGTCGTCTCACTCATAAAGGGGAAAGAAATGGGGGTTCAAAAATTAAGCCTTCCCTAGTGAACCATCAAAGTGTGGGGTCCTTTTTAGGGAGTTCAAAAATGAAGCCCTCTCTAACATGTGACCGGAAGGGGGGGGGGGGTCGTTCACCCCGACCTAGGACGCCTTCAAAGCGTGGGAAATAGTTGACCCAGGTCGTCTCACTCATACAGGGGAAAGAAATGGGGGGTTCAAAAATTAAGCCCTCCCTAGTGAACCATCAAAGTGTGGGGTCCTTTTTAGGGAGTTCAAAAATGAAGCCCTCTCTAACATGTGACCGGAAGCGGGGGGGTCGTTCACCCCGACCTAGGACGCCTTCAAAGCGTGGTAAATAGTTGACCCAGGTCGTCTCACTCATACAGGGGAAAGAAATGGGGGGTTCAAAAATTAAGCCCTCCCTAGTGAACCATCAAAGTGTGGGGTCCTTTTTGGGGAGTTCAAAAATGAAGCCCTCTCTAACATGTGATCGGAAGTGGGGGTCGTTCACCCCGACCTAGGACGCCTTCAAAGCGTGGGAAATAGTTGACCCAGGTCGTCTCACTCATACAGGGGAAAGAAATGGGGGGTAAAAAAATTAAGCCCTCCCTAGTGAACCATCAAAGTGTGGGGTCCTTTTTGGGGAGTTCAAAAATGAAGCCCATCCTAACATGTGACCGGAAGTGGGGGTCGTTCACCCCGACCTAAGACGACTTCAAAGCGTGGCGATGACCTAGTTCTGGGCCGCCATTTTTAATTGCTTACTTCCGTCCCCAGGGACTGGTCCATACTACTGTTGTCACATTACTATATCTAAAAAAATCGTTGCCAGATATTTTTTCTGAATTCTGCAATCAACCATAATGTTCTGATATTTTTTTGAGCGACTGTACAAAGACCGCAATGGCTCAGAGAAGGTTGGGGGAGGGGACAAATGGTAGCCTTTTTGTCAAGGGCATTCTACTTATTTCTGGAATTACACAAGGTATGGCTCTCCTGGACATGAGGATGGCACGGTTTAACATCCCATTCGATGGACGGCGGATATTCATAGTCTACAGTGTCCCGTTTTCCTCCGAGAGCATGGAAGAGGTTAAGAAAGATTAATCTCAGACCTGGCATATCGGGACTTCAACTTGAGAACGCCAGTTTTCGAGCCTGCTGCGCTACCAATTGAGCCAAACCCCCTCATTACGTTTAAACAACACGTGTAGATGGGAGGCATGCAGAAGTCTGTTAACAGATCTCCTACCCTAATATGAGCCATTGGTGTCCTAGTAACTATTTTGTACACTAAATTTAGCCCATTTTGTACACTAAATTGCCGTTCGGTGGTAAAAAAAACCATATAAACATTTTCCGTGGTTCAGCTATCTAAACATCCCTGGGTTGTGTTGTTTTACATCTGAGTGGCACTTTTTTTTGCACACAGTGGGTTAAATGGCCAGGTCACAAGGACCTCTAAGGCTCAGAGAAGGCGGGGGGGGGGGGGGTTAGGAGACATATGGGAGGCTCCCGTCAAGGCCATCATAAAATCTTTAAATGTCAAAAATCATTTGACATTTGAACTCCACTACCAAAAATTCAAATTTCAAAATTCGTGCTATAAAGCTGAACGATAAATTTTTATTTTCCTGAAGAAAATAAAAAATTCCTCAAAAATATTTCCTCTGTGGCAACCGCAGAATCTGTAACGAGATAAAAAAAAAATGGAAATTTCTGAGTAGTGAAATCGACCCCACTTTATGTGGATTTTTGAGTTGGCATCCTTTCGATTTCAATAAGTTTGCTTCGGAGAATGAGCTGAATTGGTTAACTGACATGGCAAAAAAAAATCTTCACAATTTGTTTCTTTTTTCTACATTTTGGAACGAATTTACAGTCAGTTGAGTTTTTTTCCTTACAATAAACTCTATGCATAATTAATTCAGCCTTGTAATCCACCTGGAAAAAGGTAGAAATAGCTGGTATTATTCAGTAGGCTGATATATGTTTATTAGGCGTAATGCACAAGACACTGACAGTTGTTTACAACTCATATCTTTGTTGAGATCAGGAAAAGAAATAAAAAACTCTTGATATGATGCAGTTTCCATGACAACGGCGAATGCCAGAGACAACAAGAAAATCATGTCGCGGTAATTCATGGCTAGGAAAGACAGATATATTTATAACTGAGAGCATTGATGCTCGATCAATATGCCCTTCAGTTTCCAAGGTTATTATGTTTTTAAAGTATCTTGTTCATTTAAATATATCGAATAACGTCAAATGAACAAACAGAAATGGTTATTTTTTTTCGCCGGGACGGAAAACAACGAGAGCCTAAAACTGGCTTTCAATGCAAAAGCTTTTTAAAATTCAAGGAGATACTGAAATGGAGAAAAAACGAAATCTGTTTGAATCGTCGATTGCAAAGAAGGCTGAGAAAAAAAAAAGGGAGAAATGAAAAAGCAGAATTAATGGCAATTTTTAACTTCAGTTTAAGTATTTGGAAGATTGTAATAGCAAAGAAAATAATGAGAGTAATTTGAATCGCATTTTCAAGGAGTACGGTTGAGGAATTGATTTTTCAAATGAGTTTTTAAATAGAATGTGAACTAGAAGAATGCGAATATTCTAGGGAGTAAAGAATGCTGGTTTTGAAAGAGAATGAAATATTTTCTTTTCTGACTTTTGCGTCATCTGACGGTGAAAATTCGAACTGATGGATGATATGGAAAACACAAATAGTAAATTTCTAAGCTATGTTAATCAGAATCTAAATTGGGAGTTTTTATAACTACTCAAATATGCATTTAATGGAAAAATGTGATTAAAGATCGCAATTTAATCTATTTAAATCTCGATTTTCAACAATATTCGTTCGGTATTTAAAGAGTTATGCAAGCCGGAATAACTTCTGAGCATGAGTTGGGTTGTTTTACCTCTGAGCGGCATTTTTTTCCACACCATGGGTTAAAAGGCCAGGTCACATGGACCTCGAAGGCTCAGAGAAGGTTGGGGGAGGGGACCCACTGGAATAGCTGTTAGGAGACAGATGGGAGCCTCCCGTCAAGGCCATCCAGTGTGTTCTTTAACGTTGGGTTGTTTTACCTCTGAGCGGCATTTTTTTGCACACCATGGGTTAAAAGGCCAGGTCACATGGACCCCGAAGGCTCAGAGAAGGTTGGGGAAGGGGACCCACTGGAATAGCTGCTAGGAGACAGATGGGAGCCTCCCGTCAAGGCCATCCAGTGTGTTCTTTAACGTTGGGTTGTTTTACCTCTGAGCGGCATTTTTTTGCACACCATGGGTTAAAAGGCCAGGTCACATGGACCCCGAAGGCTCAGAGAAGGTTGGGGGAGGGGACCCACTGGAATAGCTGTTAGGAGACAGATGGGAGCCTCCCGTCAAGGCCATCCAGTGTGTTCTTTAACGTTGGGTTGTTTTACCTCTGAGCGGCATTTTTTTGCACACCATGGGTTAAAAGGCCAGGTCACATGGACCCCGAATGCTCAGAGAAGGTTGGGGGAGGGGACCCACTGGAATAGCTGTTAGGAGAGAGATGGGAGCCTCCCGTCAAGGCCATCCAGTGTGTTCTTTAACGTGCACAGGGTATCGGTCTCACCCGCACACGGGGCCACTGCTAAACGTTCCATCCGACGGACGGCGGCCTTTCCAAGCCCATCGGTGCCCCTTACTGACCGTGGACAGGGCGGGGAATTTTGCGGAGATAAATCTCAACGCTGACCCAGCTGGGGCTCGAACCTTGGGAATTACAGATTACGAGCCTTGCCTACTACCGACTGAGCCACCCCGCCCCTTCAGAGCATGAGTTTTAGACGTTGGAATAATGATTATTTCAACAGTAGATAATTATGAATGATTTTTAAACAAGAGAATTTAATGTTAAATATTCCAGCTTTCATAACTGTTCAAATACTGAACGAATGTTGTTGAAAATCGAGATTTAAATAGATTTGATTTCGTTATTTAATTTATCTTCAGTCATATTTTCTTATTAAATGCATATTTTGAAAGTTACGAAGCTTCGAAGTGAGATTCCCACTGACATAGCATGAAAATTCTGCAGAATTCTTCAAAATTCGCACAACTTAGAAAATTTCTTGTATGCTCAATTTACGTTTACAAATTGTTAACAAAGGGCTACAATAGATGTTGAAGCTGAATCAAGAAACTGTTCACTGAAGTCAGAAGGGGCGGGGGTGGCTCAGTCGGTAGCGCGCCAGGCTCGTAATCTGTAGTTTCCAGGTTCGAGTCCCAGCTGGGTCAGCGTTGAGATTTATCTCCGCAAAATTCCCCGCCCTGCCCACGGTCAGTAGGGGACACCGATGGGCTTGGAAAGGCCGCCGTCCGTCGGATGGGACGTTAAGCCGTGGCCCCGTGTGCGGGAGAGCCATACCCTGTGCACGTTAAAGAACACGCTGGATGGCCTTGACGGGAGGCTACCATCTGTCTCCCAACAGCTGTTCCAGTGGGTCCCCTCCTCCAACCTTCTCTGAGCCTTCGGGGTCCATGTGACCTGGCCATTTAGCCCATGGTGTGCAAAAAAGTGCCGCTCAGAGGTAAAACAACCCAACAACCCAACTGAAGTCAGATGGAACAGTTAAAAATGATTTGGTTGTAAAAGAAAATTCGACTTTGTATGCACTTTCGGCCTGGGAAAATTTTATTATGGGCAACTAGTACAATACACGTACAGTCGCTCAAAAAAATATCCGAACACAATGGTTGGTTACAAAATTCAGAAAAAATATCTGGAAACGATTTTTTTTTACAAATTAGTGATCTGGCAACCTTCGTGTCACGTGATTACAGAATTCAGGAAAAATATCTGGAGCGTCTACAGCAACTGTACACGCTTCAGTTACCGTTCACAGCAAACTGGAGCGTGTGCAGTAGTAACTGCACACGATCCAGTTTGCTGTGAACGGTAACTGCACACGCTCAATATTTCCGTGAGTGAGCCCACACGATCCAGGTCTTTGTGAGCTCACACGATCCAATGTGCTGTGAACATTAACCGCAACCGCTCCAGTTTGCTGTGAACGGTAACTGCACACGCTCAATATTTCCGTGAGTGAGCCCACACGATCCAGGTCTTTGTGAGCTCACACGATCCAATGTGCTGTGAACATTAACCGCAACCGCTCCAGTTTGCTGTGAACGGTAACTGCACACGCTCCATATTCATTGCATTATATATCCATACGCATTATATATATTAAAAAATATCCGAACACTATAGTTGATTACAGAATTCAGAAAAAAATATCTGGGAACGATTTTTTTTTTTACAAATTAGTGATCTGGCAACCTTCGTGTCACGTGACACGAAGGTTGCCAGATCACTAATTTGTAAAAAAAAAAAATCGTTGCCAGATATTTTTTTTCTGAATTTTGTAACCAACCATTGTATTCGAATATTTTTTCGAGCGACTGTACGTCACCAACAAAGAACTGACAACGTCAGAAATAAACATGTGCTTATGTCAGTGACGCACGCACTGGGTGGCTTTCCTTTCCCGTGGATGACAGCGAACACGTTGTCTACCGTCGTGCTGACCAAGGCAAAATCGAGATTCGTCACTAAATACCACGGTACTCCATCTTGTTCGTTCCAGTTCTGAGGCGACACCACTGAAGACGTGCTTGCGTGTGGGCAGATGTGAAGGGCAAACGCAGTGCCGGAAGATAGGCTCGCAAATGAAAACTGTAAAAGCCTGTTGTTTACCGTCCTCCTGGTAGGGTGTTCGATGTGTTACTTATTGCCAGTTCCTTTGCATTTGCGTTGTAGTCGCGAATCTGTCACGTAATGCCATGCATCGCAAATCGCGGTCCTGTCGCTCCGTGGTCATACGTCATCTTCCTGATCACTTGTCGGCGTGTGCTGGATCCTTCTTGAACCCACTGGCGCCATATGTGTACGATGGTGCTGGGATTGTGGCCAACAAGGTTAACCACATCTCTGTACGACAGGGGCGGGGGTGGCTCAGTCGGTAGCGCGCCAGGGTCGTAATCTGTAGTTCCCAGGTTCGAGTCCCAGCTGGGTCAGTGTTGAGATTCATCTCCGCAAAATTTACCGCCCTGCCCACGGTCAGTAGGGGACACCGATGGGCTTGGAATGGCCGCCGTCCGTCGGATGGGTCGTTAAGCCGTGGCCCAGTGTGTGGGAGAGCCATACCCTATGCACGTTAAAGAACACGCTGGATGGTCTTGACGGGAGGCTACCATCTGTCTCCCAACAGCTGTTCCAGTGGGTCCCCTCCCCCAACCTTCTCCGAGCCTTCGGGGTCCATGTGACCTGGGCATTTAGTCCATGGTGTGCAAAAAAGTGCCGCTCAGAGGTCAAACAACCCAACCCAAACTCTGTACGACAAACCAGCTTCTCTAAGGCCGATGATTCGTGCACACTCAAAGTCTGTTAACTGTTGGAACGGCTGTCGACGTCTGTAAGGGCATATTTAGCAGTTTAGAACAATTTGCAGAACGTTTTGTCAACCAGGGAGCTTTGGTTGCCTTTTTCTGTGTTTGACTGCTCCGCACCTGTGACGTCAGCTTGCACTTGTCCAATCGTTTCGATCGTTCTGCAAACCTAATAATGTCCATATACTACCACCTCCCTAAATTTTATAGGGGGCGAGGGTGGCTCAGTCGGTAGCGCGCCAGGTTAGTAATCTGTAGTTCCCAGGTTCGAGTCCCAGCTGGGTCAGCGTTGAGATTTATCTCCGCAAAATTCCCCGCCCTGCCCACGGTCAGTAGGGGACACCGATGGGCTTGGAAAGGCCGCCGTCCGTCGGATGGGACGTTAAGCCGTGGCCCCGTGTGTGGGAGAGCCATACCCTGTGCACGTTAAAGAACACGCTGGATGGCCTTGACGGGAGGCTACCATCTGTCTCCCAACAGCTGTTCCAGTGGGTCCCCTGCCCCAACCTTCTCTGAGCCTTCGGGGTCCATGTGACCTGGCCATTTAGCCCATGGTGTGCAAAAAAGTGCCGCTCAGAGGTAAAACAACCCAACCCAACCCTAAATTTTATCACATTTACATAAATTCTTGGAAGTGTTGCATTTTTTATTTCCTGTAGTGTATTTGCAAACAGTATTTTCTGTTGTTCAGATATTGATTCATTACTTTATACTAAAACTGTTTCAAATCATGTCTGTTTTTCATTAAACCTAAATCTTTGTTTTAATTTATAAATAGTACCTACATTGTTCGTATCTTTTTAAACATATTATCTCTAAAAACGTTTTAGTTATAAAAATATTGAAAAAGATATGCCGGTTGAAAAAGAACACTGCATAAGACAAAAAATTCTGTTCATAAGTGATTCAATACTGAATTATTTATGAATTATTTAACAATAAACTTAAAATATTCTTTATTATTAATCATCAAATGAAGATTATTTGAATATCAACATCGGAATTTTAATGTAATTCATTATTAATTATATTAGCTTGCTTACGAAACTTAAATTAAAAAGTTACCATGGTAATTCAACTTGTTTTTTCTTCCTCCAATATTGCAAAAAATAATTGGTTTTGGCAGAAACGAACATTAAATTGTCTTAATATAAAAAAAAAATGAAAACAAAAATATGCAGTGAAGATATAGTGTTAGAACAGTTGTTTTCAATATTGATTACATTCCACAGCGCACAAGAGAAAAAGTTATACGTCCAAAAAATTCCTTTAATTAGAAAAGATTATTCTCTTATGTATTATGCTTTTAATAGAGCTCGAAAAATGCCGCAATAAAAAAATTATTAAAAATGTTCGGAAACACTTTATTACTAAATAAAGCTTATGACCAGACTGCAAACTGTTTTAGCACATCGTCATTTATTAATACCTGAGCAGCAGGAAATACCGTTGGTAAATATCTGTTCTTTTAATTTTATGACATCGTTTGCTTAATTCGTTTATAGAAAATTCCGCCATTTGCTTTCAGTTTCAATAACAGAGATTTCTTCGAGATTTTGTTTTTATTGACTTGACGTAGTTGGTTTTTTGCTCAAAGGGAAATGCAGCTTTTAAATTGATGATTAAATGCAGCTGCAAAGAAAAACGAAATTTTTATGTCAAGAAATGTGATTGTCGAAAAAAATTTAACGAGTTTTTCGCATTGCCAGTTCCTTTAATTACAATACTTAGAGCAAAAGTTTTAAAGAAGAACGGTATTTGTTAGTCGGATCTGGCAGCAGTGTATGGTAGGATTTTTCGGAAGGTAAAAGGTAAACACTTACTGTTTAATTTTATTAATTAACAGACTTTAATATCAGTATGTTGTTATGGAGATATTTTAAAAAGTGCTATTGAAACTTTTTTATTAAAAGTATTACACATAAAAATTATAAGGTTTATATAGTTTTTAAATACCATTTACTGACATATATTCTGATACATTTTCCCTAAACTCTGTTGCAATAGGAAGATTTTGTACAAAATAATCGTAAAATGTAATTTGTAATTAGTGAATTATATTTTCATGTTTCTATTTTACCTAATTTAGTTAAATTTTACCAAATTCATCCTTGGTTAAAGTATGAGTGAAATTTAGAGTCTAGAAGCATCTGTTTATATTCGTATAACAAATATCAGTCAAGTTTTTGATCAAATGTATATTTTAGATAGCAAACTCGAATCCTGATTTTCGCAGTGTGGCCGGAATGGTTAAAATTTTATGTTTAAGCATATTTTCATCCTGGCCATCACCTTGCTCCACCAGTTACTAAGCCTTCAGAAAACTGTGGAAAAACAATTTGTCCACAGTTAATGTACCAACTAAAAAGAGCAAAGCAAATGAGGATAAATCGTTTGACTTTGCTAAGGAAGTTAAAGATATCCTGGAATTCTTCAGGAAATTGAATTTGGATAATATATTGCTCAAAGTTAAAACATTTTGTCCTAAATTCAAGATGGCTAAGGACTAGACTGATAGGATCTCAGTAAGCATCCAAGCCTTTGATTTTTTTGCATCTCGGATGGATAAGTGATCGGACTTAAGATCCTTGATGTAATACGATCCCTTCGTTTTTTGTCAATTCAAGCGTCCAAAGATATTGATGTTTGAAACTCGCTTGTTTTACTTTTAGTTGTACTTTTTTAGAAAATTTGTTTTGCCCTTGTGGCCCCTTTTGGGTTTATGTATTTTAACATTTGTTATTGCCAATCAGGTACTATTTTAGACTTCGATATATAAACCCTACGCTTGAAGCTCAAAAATTAATTCAAGATATGAGATATCAGACCATCACCTTATGAATATCAACCTTGTGATGTAATTAATCGGCAGTCATCATTATCATCCTCAAGCAGCCTTGGGCTACGGAGGTCCAACCAGACCGTGCAGTTTAATTCTCCAAACATTTGTCCTGAGCTACATCTACAGCATCCGGCCACTGCACAGCAATTCTAACAAGGTCCTTTTTGACACTGTCTGTCCACCGCATCCTAGGTCTCCCCCTCTTTTTGAGGCCTTTAGGCACATTGTTCATAACCCTATTCACCAAACTATAACTACCCATACGGGCAACATGGCCAAACCAGCGGAGTCTATCTCTGCACAATATGCTGCTCAAAGGAGGTTGCAGACTCCTTTGCCTAACCTCATCATTAGTTACAAAGTTAAACCACTTAATACTCAAAAGGGGCGGGGGTGGCTCAGTCGGTAGCGCGCCAGGCTCGTAATCTGTAGTTCCCAGGTTCGAGTCCAGCTGGGTCAGCTTTGAGATTTATCTCCGCAAAATTCCCCGCCCTGTCCACGGTCAGTAGGGAACACCGATGGGCTTGGAAAGGCCGCCGTCCATCGGATGGGACGTTAAGCCATGGCCCCGTGTGCGGGAGAGACATACCCTGTGCACGTTAAAGAACATACTGGATGGCCTTGACGGGGGGCTACCATCTGTCTCCCAACAGCTGTTCCAGTGGGTCCCTTCCCCCAACCTTCTCTGAGCCTTCGGGGTTCATGTAACCTGGCCATTTAATATATTGTGTGCAAAAAAAAGTTTCGCTCAGAGGTAAAAAAAACCCAAACCAAATAACCTGTTGGCGTATAATTCAAGAAATTCTTTGTGGAACAAATGAATTTTGCTGATGCATGGGATTCGAACCCACGCCTCTCAGTGACATGCCAGGTGCTACTAAGCTATCATCAGAACTGCTATTTGTCTACCAATTATGATCTATAATCTTTTTATTTACTATTCATTGATTATTTTACTAATAACGATTAAGTTTAGGTGATTTCTTTATTTAACATTTGTATTGAGCAATATTGAACGTTACCTTTCCTGATCATAGATGGCGCCATCAGCAGGAAGGTTAGTGGGATTTTAAAGTCAAATCTAAGTGGTAAAACGACAGAGCTGGTGATAACTTAGTGGTTAGAGCCCCTGGCATGTAATTGAGAGGTGTGGGTTCGAATCAGTCATTGGCCACCCTCATTTTTCCCCCACAAAAGTATTTCTTGAGTTCTTTCAATATTAAAGTTTTTTAAAATTAAAAAATTTAAATTTATTAAAGTTATATAGTGCCATTCCATGGCCGAGTGTTTTGCGCGCTAGGCTACTTATCTAAGGGACCTGGGTTCGAGACCTGGATAAAGCATGGATGTTTGTTTTGGTGTTCTGCTGAGGTTCCTGCCATCCTCACAGACGTTCTACTTTGGCATATAAACTGACAAGCTCGTGTCAGACATCTGTGGCAAGCAGCTGCTTGAGGGAGTGTTCATTTTTTTTATTTATATAAATATAACTTTGCAGACTCGTAGAGTAACTAATTTTTGACTTCAGGGTGGGGATGGTTGAGTCGATAGTGTACAGTCGCTCAAAAAAGTATCCGAACACTATGGTTGATTGCAGAATTCAGAGAAAATATCTGGCAACGATTTTTTTTAGAAATTAGTGATCTGGCAACCTTCGTGTCACGTGATTACAGAATTCAGGAAAAATATCTGGTACAGTAGCTCAAAAAAGTATCCGAACGCTATGGTTTATTACAGAATTCAGAAAAAATATCTGTCAACGATTTTTTTAGAAATTAGTGATCTGGCAAACTTCTTGTACGTACACGAAGGTTGCCAGATCAGTAATTTCTAAAGTAATCCTTGCGAGATATTTTTTCTAAATATTGTAATAAACCATAGCATTCGGATACTTTTTTGAGCGACTGTACATGCTCCAATTACCGTTCACAGCAAACTGGAGCGTGTGCAGTTACTGCACACGCTCCAGTTTGCTGTGAACGATAACTGCACACGCTCAATATTTCCGTGAGTGAGCCCACACGATCCAGGTCTTTGTGATCTCACACGATCCAATGTGCTGTCAACATTAACCGCAGCCGCTCCAGTTTGCTGTGAACGGTAACTGCACACGCTCCATATTCATTGCATTATATATTCATATGCATTATATATATTAAAAAATATCCGAACACTATGGTTGATTACAGAATTCAGAAAAAATATCTGGCAACGATTTTTTTACAAATCAGTGATCTGGCAACCTTCGTGTCACGTGACACGAAGGTTGCCAGAACACTAATTTGTAAAAAAAATCGTTGCCAGATATTTTTTCTAAATACTGTAATCAACCATAGTGTTCGGATATTTTTTGAGCGACTGTACAAGTTTGTAAGAAAGAACAACTTCTGTCTTCTCTTCTTGAATACATCCAATTCATTATTTGACACTGACTAGTAACATCTTCTTCAAGATAAACACGCAATAGTAATTATAAAGCAACACTCACACCAACTAGTCGCGCACAATACCAAATCAACTATTTTCCTCTTTTTAATTCACCGAACTCACAACTGAATATCCTTTGAGTCAAATTAGGGTTCCACATCGTTGTTGCTCTAATTCGCAGGGGCGGGGGTGGCTCAATCGGTAGCGCGCCAGGCTCGTAATCTCAGCTGGGTCAGCGTTGAGATTTATCTCCGCAAAATTCCCTGCCCTGCCCACGGTCAGTAGGGGACACCGATGGGACTTGGAAAGGTCGCCGTCCGTCGGATGGGACGTTAAGCCGTGGCTCCGTGTGCGGGAGAGCCATACCTTGTGCACGTTAAAGAACACGCTGGATGGTGTGCAAAAGCCTTCAGCGTCCATGTGACCTGTTCATTTAGCCCATGGTGTGCAAAAGCCTTCGGGGTCCATGAGACCTGACTATTTAGCCCATGGTATGCAAAAGCCTTCGGGGTCCATGTGACCTGGCTATTTAGCCCCCATGGTGTGCAAAAGCCTTCGGGGTCCATGTGACCTGGCCATTTAGCCCATGGTGTGCAAAAGCCTTTGGGGTCCATGTGACCTGGCCATTTAGCCCATGGTGTGCAAAAGCCTTCGGAGTCCATGTGACCTGCCATTTAGCCCATGGTGTGCAAAAGCCTTTGGGGTCCATGTGACCTGCCCATTTAGCCAATGGTGTGCAAAAGCCTTTGGGGTCCACGTGACCTGTCCATTTAGCACATGGTGGGCAAAAGCCTTTGGGGTCCATGTGACCTGCCCATTTAGCCAATGGTGTGCAAAAGCCTTTGGGGTCCACGTGACCTGTCCATTTAGCACATGGTGGGCAAAAGCCTTTGGGGTCCATGTGACCTGGCCATTTAGCCCATGGTGTGCAAAAGCCTTCGGGGTCCATGTGACCTGGCCATTTAGCTCATGGTGTGCAAAAAAGTGCCGCTCAGAGGTACAACCCAACTATAATTCGCATGGTGAAGCATACACGAGATTCAAAACGATACAGCATATCAGGAGTTCATTATAGCACGTTCACCTGTCGTAACAATATTGATAGTTACCAACAATATTGATAGTTACCACAGGTGTCCTTATCAATATCGTCACTGTCGTAACAATATTGACAAGGAAATAACAACAAATTGAGCCAGTTTACAACAATTGCTGTTACTATATTATAAATCCTGTGAGAAATGGTCTTAAAAGTTTAATAGAAAAAAAAAAGTTTTAATGGATTTTCACTCTTCACTGTTACACTCTTTTCGCTTCAACGTGTAATTTGCATCAGTGGCTTTAACATGGAAGGCCATATCCTTGAATTCCAAGCACCTAGTTCTCTGAAAGGCTTTGTAAAAGATGCACGCAAAATAAGCCGCAAAATTCCTTTCTGAGCTTTTGAATGAATTGTCGCTCACGTTGATTTCAATAAAGGGCGAGCCTTTAATCCTACCGCGTTGATTGGAATTCTTAGAAGAAGTATGCTGGGGAATATTTAGGAAGTATTTCTCTGCACTTGGAACGTTTCATGGCAGTGCTCATTACGGAGGTGGCCAATTGCTCTTCTTGTGTGGGGATTCAAACTCAAGTTATAGTGGGAAAAAAAAGCAGTTCGCGTTGTAATATTACTTGCAGGAAGTCATAAATGCATGGAAATAGTACTTGAAAAGATTACTATTACGATAGAGTGTTAGGGAAAGACAACTAGGTTGGGGTACATTCGAGCGCCACTTTTTTTACACACAATGGGCTAGAATGGGGTCACAAGGGTTGGTTGGGTTGTTTTATCTCTGAGCGGCACTTTTTTTGCACACCATGGGCTAAATGGCCAGGGTCACAAGGGTTGGTTGGGTTGTTTTACCTCTGAGCGGCACTTTTTTGCACACCATGGGCTAAATGGCCAGGGTCACAAGGGTTGGTTGGGTTGTTTTACCTCTGAGTGGCACTTTTTTGCACACCATGGGCGAAATGACCAGGGTCACAAGGGTTGGTTGGGTTGTTTTACCTCTGAGCGGCACTTTTTTGCACACCATGGGCTAAATGGCCAGGGTCACAAGGGTTGGTTGGGTTGTTTTACCTCTGAGTGGCACTTTTTTGCACACCATGGGCGAAATGACCAGGGTCACAAGGGTTGGTTGGGTTGTTTTACCTCTGAGCGGCACTTTTTTGCACACCATGGGCTAAATGGCCAGGGTCACAAGGGTTGGTTGGGTTGTTTTACCTCTGAGTGGCACTTTTTTCACACCATGGGCTAAATGGCCAGGGTCACAAGGGTTGGTTGGGTTGTTTTACCTCTGAGCGGCACTTTTTTGCACACCATGGGCTAAATGGCCAGGGTCACAAGGGTTGGTTGGGTTGTTTTACCTCTGAGCGGCACTTTTTTGCACACCATGGGCTAAATGGTCAGGTCACATGGATCCCGAAAGCTTAGAGAAGGTTGGGGGAGGGGACCCATTGGAACAGCTGTTGGGAGACAGATGGTAGCCTCCCGTCAAGGCCATCCAGCGTTTTCTTTAACGTGCACAGGGTGTGGCTCTCCCGTACACGGAGCCACGGCTTAACGTCCCTTCCGACGGACGGCGGCTTTTCCAAGCCCATCGGTGTCCCCTACTGACCATGGGCAGGGCGTTTTGCGAAGATAAATCTCAACGCTGACCCAGCTGGGTCTCGAACCGGGGAACGGCATATTAAGAGCCTGGCGCGCTACCAATTGAGCCACCCCCGCCCCAACTGCCAAGCATTTCAGCTCAGATTTCGAGGATTTCATTACTCTCTAATTTTGGGTGTGAGTTGCAGAAATATTTTTAGGGCAATAGAGTGATGCTCTGTTTTTTCGGGAAAAGTGAGTTCTTTATTTAAATATATTATGTGTCGATTAAATTAATTTTTGTGTGAAGGAGTATTTTTAGCGGAATATGTCTGTAAGTTAATTAGCTTGAAAAATGGGTTTTGGCCTGTACAGTCGCTCAAAAAATATCCGAACACTACGGTTGATTACAGAATTCATAAAAAATATCTGGTAACGATTTTTTTAGAAAATGTCCTTCGTGACACGTGACACAAAGGTTGCCAGTTCACTACTTTCTAAAAAAAAATCGTTGCCAGATTTTTTTAATTCTTTAATCAACCGTAGTGTTCGGATAATTTTTTGACCGACTGTAGGTGGTCATATTATTTTGATACTAGATCGTGTGGGCTCACTCACGGAAATATTGAGCGTGTGCAGTTACCGTTCACAGCAAACTGGAGCGTGTGCAGTAACTGCACACGCTCCAGTTTCTGTGAACGGTGGAGCGTGTACAGTTGCTGTACACGCTCCAGATATTTATCCTGAATTCTGTAATCACGTGACACGAAGGTTGCCAGATAACTAATTTCTAAAAAAAATCGTTGCCAGATATATTTTTGAATTCTGTAATCAACCGTAGTGTTCAGATATTTTTTTGAGCGACTGTACCAGTTAAAATCAGTGAAAATTCATGGATATCTGTTGTGATTTGGAAACATGATTTTGTTTTAAATTTAGGTGATGAGACTTATTGCAATGATCAATTTTGTGTCGCAATGAGGCAACATCGTTATGACAATTCTTTACTGATCGACAATCACAACATACGTGACAGAACAAACGACCACACGCTGTGCTCGAAACCGGACCTCGCAGTCGCCACCAGCGAACGCGATACAACTGAGCCACCGAGGCGGCGAAATCAAGAGATATTTAATCAAAAGAGATAGATGGTAGAAGTGAAATTAATGACTAGTAGATGCTGTTAGTTGGATTGGGTTGCTTTTTTGCCCACATTATACTAAATGCCAGGTCACAAGGACCACAAATTCCCGTCAAGGCCATCCAGCGTGTTCTTTAACGTGCACATGGTATGGCTCTCCCGCGCACGGAGTCATCATGCAACGGACGGCGGTCTTTCCAATCTCACGGGCTGTAGGGGACACCAATTGGCTTAGAAATACCACCGTCCGTCGGATGGGACATTAAGCCGTGGCCCCGTGTACGGGAGTGTCATACCCTGTGCACGTTAAAGAACACGCTGGATGGCTTTGACGGGAGGCTACCATCTGTCTCCCAACTGCTGTTCCAGTGGGTCTCCTCCCTCAACTTTCTCTGAGACTTCGGGGTCCTTGTGACCTGGCCATTTAGCTCATGGTGTGCAAAAAAGTCCCGCTCAGAGATAAAACAACCCATCCCAACTCTTTACAAGCCCATCGGCGTCCCCTATTGACAAAGAGCAGGGCGGGGAATTTTGAGATTAATCTGGACACTCGCCCAGGTGTGACCCGAAACTGGCATCGACTAAACCACGCTCACCCCTGAAATGGCTGCCGCCAAAGAATTATATAATTTATAATTTAAGTGCAATGAAAGGAAGGAAGAAAAAGAGAAAGACAGAAAAATCTTAAAGTGAAGCATTAAAAATATAATTTTATTTAAATTAATTATTTAATGAGAATTCGCTTCTCAGAAATTTCACTTCTTGTCCGTTCATATATTCTTTTTAACAAATTTATTTGTCATCTGTTGCTCGCGGGCCGCAGAAAAAGAACTAGGGTTGGGTTGGGTTGTTTTACCTCTGAGCGGCACTTTTTTGCACACAGTCAGTTGAGCCCCCTCTGAGCCCCTTTTACACACGGTCAGTTGGAAGCACGCCAGGCTCGTAATCTGTAGTTCCCAGGTTCGAGTCCCATCTGAGTCAGTGTTGAGATTTATCTCCGCAAAATCCCCCGTCCTGCCCACGGTCAGAAGGGGACACCGATGGCCTTGGAAAGGCCGCCGTCCGTCGGATGGGACGTTAAGCTGTGGCCCCGTGTGAGGGAGAACCATATCCTGTGCACGTTAAAGAACACGCTGGATGGCCTTGACGGGAGGCTGCCATCTGTCACCCAACAGCTGTTCCAGTGGGTCTCCTCCCCCAACCTTCTCTGAGCCTTCGGGGTCCTTGTGTCCTGGTCATTTAGCCAATTGTTTTAAAAAAAGTGCCGTTCAGTGGTAAAACAACCCAACCCAAAAAATCCATAACTCTTTAAATATTCAAAAAAATATTATTGAAAATCGAGTTTTAAATAGAATTCAATGAGATTTGAATACGTCTAGTCCTATTTTCCCCATAAAAAGTTCATTGTAAAAATTACAGATCTTGGAATTTCACTTAACATGGGAATGTTTCCGTAATTCTCTCCATTATCTGTAGATGCACCATTTCGTAGTTGAAGCATTGCATCAATCAATGGAAAAACACCAACGAAAGTTTGCGTTCAAGAAAAAAATCAAGAACAATCTGTTAGAAAGGTCACGTGCTCGACACATTCGTACGGTTACGGTAGAGAAGATGTTTTGCTACGCGATAATCTAAGGCCACACGGTGTGCTGTAAAAGGTACATAAGGAACCCAAGATGTTGTGGATGACTGGTATTGATCCATCTTTCGTATAATTAGGACCTAGAGCACTCAGCCTTTTGTAGTATCTTGCTATGTTAAAAAATATGTTGTATGGGCAGCACTTTGCAAATGAGGAAAGTGGTGAAGACAAACTGTATAGAAGTGGTTGCAGGCAGGATATTTTGGGTTTTATTTATATATACATTGGTTTCCGTAAATTAAAGAAAATCCCAATTTTAAGTCAATGGGAAGTTAACGTCAAAGCTCTATAACTTCTAAAATAAGTTTTTTTGTTTTTAAAAATGTGATTGCAGATAAAGATCTCAATCAAATAAATCAATGTCTCGATTTTCAACAATATTCGTTCAGTATTTAATGAGTTATGGAAGTTTGAATATTTAGCGATAACAATGCCGGCCACTAAAATTGACTTCAGAAGTTAATTAAAACTTAGTAATAAGTATTGTGTTAAAGTGTTTAATAAAATAAGTTTGCATTTTAGAATTTGTGTAAAGAATTCTTTCACCGTTCTTCAGTTTTGTATAAGTTTTTTGAGACTGGCATTTCTGTTGTTAAATATTCAAACTTCCATAAGTCATTAAATACTGAACGAATATTGTTGAAAATCGAGATATTGATTTATTTGATTGAGATATTTATCTGCAATCACATTTTTCAAAACAAAAACACTTATTTTAGAAGTTGTAGAGCTTTGACGTTAGCTTACCATTGACTTAACCTAAGGATTTTCCTTAATAATAGGTTCTTGTGACCTAGATATTTAACCCATTTTGTGCGAAAAAGTGCCACTCGAAGGTAAAACATTCTAAACCACGTGGTTGCGCGAAAAACCAGATAGCTTCTACCATGATGGAATGCGATCATGTTCATCACTGGAACAAGTGCATTAAACAGATGGTGATTACAGGAAAAATAAAGAGTTGGATTGTTTTCCCTCTGAGCTACACTTCTGTGTACATAGTGGGATAAATGACCCGGTCATAAGGACCCCAAGGACTCAGATAAGGTTGGGGAAAGGGATTCACTGGATAACTGTTAGGAGACAAGATAGGTTGGGTTGTTTTGCTTCTGAGTGGCACTTTTTTTGCACACCATGGGCTAAATGGTCAGGTCACAAGGACCCCGATGGCTCAGAGAAAGTTGGAGGGGACCCACTGGAACAGCTGTTGGGAGACAGATGTTAGCCTCCCGTCAAGACCATCCAGCATGTTCTTTAACGTGCACAGGATATGGCTCTTTCGCACACGGGTCCACGGCTTAACGTCCCATCCGACGGACGTCGACCTTTCCAAGCACATCGGTGGAACACCGATGGGCTTGGGAACTACTGACCGTGGGCAGGGCGGGGTATTTTGCGGAGATAAATCTCAACGCTGACCCAGCTGGGACTCGAACCTGGTAACTGCAGATTGCGAGCCTGTCGCGCTACCGACTGAGCCACCCCCGCCCAAGACAAGATGGAAATCTCCCATTAAGGCCTTACAGAGTGTTGTTTAATGTGAAGTGGAATTTTCCATTTGTTTCCTAATAGCCGACCAGTGAGTCCCCTTCGTCAATATCTCTCCGCCTTTGTTCTGACATCTTGAACCTGGCAACTGAAGACAAAGAGCCGTGAGTGCTACCTGCCGATTCTCCTCCTCCGTCACGACTTCTCTGAGTCATTCGGTTCCTGTTACCCTCTAATTTAGCCCATTGTGTACAGAAATGTGCCTCTCTAAGGCAAAACAACTGAATCCAATGTTACGTCAAAAATTCAAGTCTCTATCTGACTAGAGCCCGATTATGAACTTCGAATCACTTTCCCCCATTTTTTTAAATTCTAGTTTGGAATTTCAATGTAAACTTTCGATTTCCCCGTAACTCCTGAAAAATATGACCAGCCAGATTGAAATTTCTTTTGCGGATTTTCCTTTGCCACCCCATGTTTCATTAAGATGCCAGCTTCCACCTATAATAGATCCCAAGTTTCATCTCAAATCTTCCATTAAGTGGGCCGGGTTGGCTCAGTCGGTAGCGCTCCAGGCTCGTAATCTGTAGTTCCCAGGTTCGAGTCCCAGCTGGGTCAGCGTTGAGATTTATCTCCGCAAAAATCCCCGCCCTGCCCACAGTCAGTAGGGGACACCGATGGGCTTGGAAAGGCCGCTGTCCGTCGGATGGGACGTTAAGCCGTGGCCCCGTGTGCGGGAGAGCCATACCCTGTGCACGTTAAAGAACACGCTGGATGGCCTTGACCGGAGGCTACCATCTGTCTCCCAACAGCTGTTCCAGTGGGTCCACTCCCCCAACCTTTTCTGAGCCTTCGGGGTCCATATGACCTGGCCATTTAGCCCATGGTGTGCAAAAAAGTGCCGCTCAGAGGTGAAACAACCCAACCCTTCCATTAACTATAAACAGGAAATTTGTTCCTTTGAAAACCGCAAGCCCCTAAAACAAGAATAAGTAGATAGATTTTATTCTGATTATCTATTAACATTTCATTTATCACTGAACTTATTTTATCATACAATTACAAGCAATGAAAGATACGTAAATCTTACACGTTTGAAAAACATAATTCGTAAACGTTATATCTAGTTTATTTGAAGCCACTATTTTTGCTGTTGTATTCTGTTGACACTGGATAACATGAGATAGATCCTGAGATAGCAGAATATAGGGGAAAAAATAGTCTCGTGCGATCAAGCTTTCCCTTTTTGTTGGATTGCCTAGATGCTCTTCTGGTGTTGCATACGAGACTTATATAACTCCAATTAATGGTGGGTCGGTAGTGACTCAGTTGGTAGCGCGCCAGGCTCATAATCTGCAGTTCTCAGGTTCGAGTCCGAGCTGGGTCAGCGTTGAGATTAATTTTCCGCTCTGCCTTCAGTCAGTAGAGGACACCGATGGGTTGGCAAATGCCGCCATCCGTCGGATGGGACGTTAAGCCGTGGTTCCGTGTGCGGGAGAGCCATTCCCTGTGCACGTTAAAGAACACGCTGGATGTCCTTGACGGGAGGCTACTATCTGTCTCCCAACAGATGATCCAGTGGGTCCCCTCCTCCCACCTTCTCTGAGACTTCGGGGTTCTTGTGACCTGGTCATTTAGCCCATAGTGTGCAAAAAAAGTCCACTCAGAGGTAAAACAACCAACCAACCAATTATGGAGACTTTATCTGCAATCATAATATATTCCTGAAACTAGGGTATGAAACTTAAAAAATAACCGAAAGGGAAAGGTTGATCAGTGGTCGGTAGCTCAGCAGTCAGAGCACTTGACGTGTTATCAGGAGATCGTGGGTTCGGATTCCACCCTGCACGAGCCAGTTTTCCCCCTATATCCTGAGGTAGCAGAATATAGCAGCGATGATAGTAGCCTCAAGTAAACCTGATATTCGCTGTGAATGCAAAAGATGAAAGCACTATACCTTTCTATAAATTCTTCTAGAATATATCATTATTATAAGTCACATTTATAATTACATTTATATATAATGTTTTTTGCGCCAAACGAGCGTAATATTTCTCAACAATAGTTTCGTGCGATTTTAAATTAAGTATAAAAAGGTGTTTTGATAGTCGAATATTTCTTTCCAATATTCGGGATGTTTGTTCATTTAAATTCTGTCATATAAATTTAGTCCGTTGAAATATATATAAATTTTCTTATTTGTAATATAAGCTCACCGAACAAAAAATTAGTCACCCCTGGCGCAATATCACCTAATGTCACCTCCTCCGTGCGACCGAAGAACAGGCGAAATCCTGTCTGGCATGGATTCAGTGTGCGGATGTAGTGCACATCAATATTCATCCACTCTTCCAGCAACAAATGCCGCAGTTCGGCCAGATCGGCCGGACAGCTGGGACGGCGCTTCACTCGTCGCCCCAAATAGTCCCACAAATTTTCTATGGGATTCAAAGCCCGGGATTTGGCGGGCCAGTCGAGATGCTTGTCGTGCCAATCCGACACACTTCGAGCGTTGCGCACGCGACAATTGTATTGGAAGACTAGGGTATCCTTCTGGTGTTCACTGTGGAGATGATGCACAAAAGACAACATGTGGTCGTATAGTAGCTCCATACAGTCCTTCTGGTTGAAGTTTGACGTCACTGCAACCAAAGGATCCATTTCCTCGTACGTGAAATACCCCCAGAATATCACAGAGCCTCCTCCAGCTTGAACAGAACCTTGCACACAGTCTGCATGGAAGACTTCATGCTGCTTACGATGTAACCGTCGCCTCGCATCATTCGAGTGCAAGCAAAAACGTGACTCATCCGACCAGATCACACGCTTCCAAGAGTCGAGTCCAGTCTCGGTGACGCCACACCCACTGAAGCCACTCAGCCTTGTGCAGAGCTGTTAACATGGCTCTCTTCCGTGGTGCTCTGCTCCAGATATCCATGGCATGCAGTTCCCTTCAGAGTGTTCGTTCGGAAACAGCTTGTTGTAGGCCTGCATTGACTGACTGGAGCAATTCCTGCCTCATTGCAAAGCGGTTTGCCCTAACAGTGCGTGGCACACTACGGCAGTCGCTATTAGTTTCGCAGTTCTTGCGACGATTAGTGGTGACTGCAATGTACACCACTGCTGGAAGACCATTTGGAGAGTACATTTCGACACACCTGCAAAGGCAGCAACTTCTTGTACACTTGTTTGGCTCGGCCAACCGCAATAACGCCTTTTTGCCACTCATTCACATCTTTGGCGCGACCCGTGTTTCACGGAGCGACTAACACACACATGGCACACAACCACTTCTTGTCACTCTATGAACCCCGTAGCGCACGGCACAGCTATTTCTAGGATACGTTTATTACTGCTGTCGAACGAACGTAACCCCCTTACGGCGGGAGATGACTAATTTTTTGTCCGGAGAGATTACCTAATATACTCTTCAAATTTACCACAGTCTCAAATTTTCTGATTTTCATCCTACTTCCAATTATTGGTTCTGCGCATATTATAATGAGTTGATTGCAGTTAATATACTCCATCTCACGATAAACTCCATCGAGTAAATATGATTTGATCCAAGAGAGGTAAATAATATTTAATAAAAAGATTTCTAAACTTCGAAATGCAGTAATTAATTATTTTAACAGCATCAGCTGTTTCTATTTTTTAGGATAGCTTTCTCTCTATAAAATCACCGAAATTTCTCCAGCATTCAATCCCCACATTTTTGAAATTTTCTTTTACAGAAATATCGGAAAGTTCAGCACTTCGAACTTTTTCAATAAAATTGCACTAATACTTTTCCTTAAAATTTATCCATCCAGAATGTGAATTTATTTAAGTTTATCTCTTACTAAAAGCAGCAGTGGAATTTTTTTATCTGTATCGTTTTCGTTTTGCTAACAGGAGAAATATTTAAATTTAATTAACTCAAGATGTCTCCTTTTAAAAAGAACAAATTTTGAAATCTAATTTGTTTCAGTTTATTTTGCTTATTTTATTGGCAGAAGACATTTTGAAACAATTCAGTGGAATTGATTCTGTTCATTTTGTTGCCAGAAGAGATATCGAAATTTAATTATTTAATTAAATTAAATAATTTGATTGTCTCAGTTAGGAAAAACAAATTCGTTTGAATCAGATGAAATCGTTTTTTCTAATCTCGTCTTCACAAAAAAGCAAAAGGCGAGAAACGTTTTCAATTTTTTATCTACCTGTCCTTCTGTAGACATCGAACTCTTCTGTTTTTAGATATAAATTAAAAAAATTCTTTTTGGGCTGGATAGGGATTGATGAAATATTATGTTTCGCATTTATAGAAAATCCCACATGCTACAATTGCGCCCTCTAACGATGGAAAATACTGAAAATTGCAATATTTTAAACGAATATTGCAAACGATGTGTTTATGCTGGAAGTTAGGAATTTTGGCGGTGGAATGTGAAGATTAATGAAGCTTCCTTTGGCAACATTAAGATGGCCGATTACTTTAGGAACATTCAACTTTGTTCTTTTAAAAGATAATTGTTTGCTTTTAGAGATAAATAAAAATATTCTTTTTGCGCTGGATAGGGATTGATGAAATATTACGATTCTCACTTTTCGAAACTCCCAAAAAGCTATAACTTCGCTCTCTAATGGTGGAAGACCTGAATATAAAAAAAAAAATTAGCGAATGTTAGGGGGTGGCTCAGACGCTAGCACGCCAGGCTCGTAATCGGTACTTCCCAGGTTCGAGTCCCAGCTGGGTGAGCGTTGAGATTTATCTCCGCAAAACTCCACGCCTTGCCCACGGTCAGTAGGGGACACCAATGGCCTTGGAAAGGCCGCCGTCTCGTCGGATGGGATGTTAAGCCGTGGCCAAGTATGTGGGAGAGCCATGCCCTGTGCACGTTAAAGAACACTGGATGGTATTGACGGGAGGCTACCATCTGTCTCCCAACAGCTGTTCCAATGTGTCCCCTCCCCCAACCTTCTCTGAGCCTTTGCGGTCCTTGTGACCTGGCCATTTAGCCCATGGTGTGCAAAAACGTGCCGCTCAGAGGTAAAACAACCCAACCCAACGAATGTTAGAAACGATGTATTTGTACAGTCGCTCAAAAAAGTATCCGAACACCATGGTTGATTACAGAAGTATAGTTATAGTATAACAATGGAAATAAAATAAAACTTATATATCTGTGGTTCTCAATCTTTTATGCTTTACGTACCCCCTGGAAATGAGTATGTAACTGGCGTAACCCATGTATAGATAGATAAAACTATAGTTATAGTATAACAATGGGAATAAAATAAAACATATATATATATCAGTGGTTGTGAAAATTTTATGCTTCACGTACCCCCTGGAAATGTGTATGTAACTGGCGTACCCCTTGTATAGGTAGATAAAACTATAGTTATAGTATAACAATGGGAATAAAATAAAACATGTTTCAGTGGTTCTCAACCTTTTATGCTTCACGTACCCCCTGGAAATGTTTATGTAACTGGCTACCTCTTGTATAGGTAGATAAAACTATAGTTGTAGTATAACAATGGGAATAAAATAAAACATATATCAGTGATTCTGAACCTTTTATGCTTCACGTACCCCCTGGAAATGTGTATGTAACTTACGTACCCAATGTATAGGTAGATAAAACTATAGTTATAGTATAACAATGGGAATAAAATAAAACATATTTCAGTGGTTCTCAATTTTTTATGCTTCACGTACTCCCTGGAAATTTTTATGTAACTGGCGTACTCCTTGTATAGATAGATAAAATTATAGTTATAGTATAACAATGGGAATAAAATAAAACGTATATATCAGTGGTTCTCAAAATTTTATGCTTCACGTACCCCCTGGAAATGTGTATGTAACTGGCGTACCCCTTGTATAGATAGATAAAACTATAGTTATAGTATAACAATAGGAATAAAATAAAACATATATATATCAGTGGTTGTGAAAATTTTATGCTTCACGTACCCCCTGGAAATGTGTATGTAACTGGCGTACCCCTTGTATAGGTAGATAAAATTATAGTTATAGTATAACAATGGGAATAAAATAAAACATGTTTCAGTGGTTCTCAACCTTTTATGCTTCACGTACCCCCTGGAAATGTTTATGTAACTGGCTACCTCTTGTATAGGTAGATAAAACTATAGTTGTAGTATAACAATGGGAATAAAATAACACATATATCAGTGATTCTGAACCTTTTATGCTTCACGTACCCCCGGGAAATGTGTATGTAACTTACGTACCCAATGTATAGGTAGATAAAACTATAGTTATAGTATAACAATGGGAATAAAATAAAACATATTTCAGTGGTTCTCAATTTTTTATGCTTCACGTACTCCCTGGAAATTTTCATGTAACTGGCGTACCCCTTGTATAGATAGATAAAATTATAGTTATAGTATAACAATGGGAATAAAATAAAACATATATATATGTGGTTCTCAAAATTTTATGCTTCACGTACCCCCTGGAAATGTGTATGTAACTGGCGTACCCCTTGTATAGATAGATAAAACTATAGTTATAGTATAACAATGGGAATAAAAAAACGTATATATATCAGTGGTTGTGAAAATTTTATGCTTCACGTACCCCCTGGAAATGTGTATGTAACTGGCGTACCCCTTGTATAGGTAGATAAAACTATAGTTATAGTATAACAATGGGAATAAAATAAAACATGTTTCAGTGGTTCTCAACCTTTTATGCTTCACGTACCCCCTGGAAATATTTATTTAACTGGCTACCTCTTGTATAGGTAGATAAAACTATAGTTGTAGTATAACAATGGGAATAAAATAAAACATATATCAGTGATTCTGAACCTTTTATGCTTCACGTACCCCCTGGAAATGTGTATGTAACTTACGTACCCAATGTATAGGTAGATAAAACTATAGTTATAGTATAACAATGGGAATAAAATAAAACATATTTCAGTGGTTCTCAATTTTTTATGCTTCAAGTACCCCCTGGAAATGTGTATGTAACTGGCGTACCCCTTATATAGATAGATAAAACTCTAGTTATGGTATAACAATGGGAATAAAACAAAATATATACATCAGTGGTTCTCAACCATTTTTTGCTTCACGTACCCCCTGGAAATATGTATGTAACTGGCGTACCCCTTGTATAGGTAGATAAAACTATAGTTATAGTATTACAATGGGAATAAAATAAAACATATATATATATGCACACATTACATTTTATATTCATAAATCATATTACATATATTGATAAACATCATATTACATAATAATGTTTATTATCATGTTGCGTATATAATTATATTATTATATATTGTTTATTTACAAGTGGCGAATCATAATATTTCATGCCCTTTTTTATCTATCCCTATCCAGCCCAAAAAGAATTTTTTTAATTTATATCTAAAAACAGAAGAGTTCGATGTCTACAGAAGGACAGGTAGACAAAAAATTGAAAAAGTGTCTCGTCTTTTGCTTTTTTGTGAAGACGAGATTAGAAAAAACGATTTCATCTGATTCAAACGAATTTGTTTTTCCAAACTGAGACAATCAAATTATTAATTTAATTAAATAATTAAATTTCGATATTTCCTCTGGCAACAAAATGAACAGAATCAATTCCACTGAATTGTTTCAAAACGTCTTCTGCCAATAAAATAAGCAAAATAAACTGAAACAAATTAGATTTCAAAATTTGTTCTTTTTAAAAGGAGACATCTTGAGTTAATTAAAATTAAATATTTCTCCTGTTAGCAAAACGAAAACAATACAGATAAAAAATTCCACCGCTGCTTTTAGTAAGAGATAGACTTAAATAAATTCACATTCTGGATGGATAAATTTTAATGAAAAAGTATTAGTGCAATTTTATTGAAAAATTTCCAAGTGCTGAACTTTCCGATATTTCTGTAAAAGAAAATTGCAAATGTGGCAAAAATGTGGGGATTGAATACGTTATAATCATATTACATATATCGATAAACACAAATGTGACATTTTTGGACAGCAGTGTTGCCAACCTAGCGACTTTGTTACTAGATCTAGTCACTTTTGAGTTCTCACGGCGTACCTCAAAAATTTTACCGCGTAACCCACGTTGAGAACCCCCTGCTCTAAAAGATTAACAAATATTCCTTTCGTCTTGTATAAAAAAAATTAAAATTTTACTGTTTGCATTTTCCCAAACATCCATTAGTACCAACTTTCACCATTAGAGAGTGCTAAAGGCCGAAGATGGAAAACTTCAAATGTATTTTCTAATGGTATAAAAAAAAACTGGAAAATACCAGAATTTGAAAACTGATACCGGAAACGATATATTTATGCCTCAAATTTGAGATTTTTTGTGATGAAATGCGATGGTCGAAAGGTTTACGTCAACAGCAATGATTTGTCTCCTTATCACCAGGGGGCAGGGACGCAATTTGTTTGTTTAAAAAAAGAAAGTGATCTGGCAACCTTCGTGTCACGTGACACGAAGGTTGCCAGATCACTAATTTCTAAAAAAAAATCGTTGCCAGATATTTTTTCTGAATTCTGTAATCAACCATGGTGTTCGGATACTTTTTTGAGCGACTGTAGGTGGTCATATTATTTTGATACTAGATCGTGTGGGCTCACTCACGGAAATATTGAGCGTGTGCAGTTACCGTTCACAGCAAACTGGAGCGGTTGCGGTTAATGTTCACAGCACATTGGATCGTGTGAGCTCACAAAGACCTGGATCGTGTGGGCTCACTCACGGAAATATTGAGCGTGTGCAGTTACCGTTCACAGCAAACTGAAGCGTGTGCAGTTACTACTGCACACGCTCCAGTTTGCTGTGAACGGTAACTGGAGCGTATACAGTTGCTGTACACGCTCCAGATATTTTTCCTGAATTCTATAATCACGTGACACGAAGGTTGCCAGATCACTAATTTGTAAAAGAATCGTTGCCAGATATTTTTGCTGAAATCTGCAATCAACCATAGTGTTCGGATATTTTTTTGAGCGACTGTACATACACATTTTCAGGGGGTACGTGTAGCATAAAAGTTGAGAACCACTGAGATAGAGGAATGATGTGATTTGCGCCGACGTTCGATTGAAACTGAAAGTCGTTTGAAAGACGAGTCGCTGACGTGGAGTTATGGCCGTGATGTCATTGATGAAGCAAGTGACGTCATAGATAACTGAGATTATTATCGAGATGTAGAAGAATCAGAGATAGTGGCAAAAAGAAAACACTTGTGCGAAGAACAAAAATTATTAGGATGTGGAGATTTTGAATTAACGTTCCCAGAAAAAGAACTAAAGGAAAAGAATTAATTATTTTCCGATAAATAGATAAGATGTGAAAATCTGCACTTTTTTTTTAAATCGATTTCCGGTTCTTTTACAATAAAAATAATCGCAGAAATAAAATTATAAATATCTGATTTTTCTTTATTTTTTTCACGGAATGATATTTGGAAAGTGGATTTATGTGAATGGGTAGAAGAAAAATTGAGAGATAAGAAATATGGATTCTCCTATCGAGCATAAATAACTCAGTTAAAACTGATTTTGAATTGTCGGCATTTTCTGTTTTTTATTTTTAAGGAACTCAAGTATTTTATGAAGGCAATTTAAAAAAAATCTCATTCTGTAGAAAGTGCCGTCGTTTTTAGTTGCTTTAAAAAAAACTCGAAGCGGTTGACCTCGATCATTTTGGCTTCGGTCCTTTTGTTCTTTGATCATTTCTGGTTTTTTATCATTTTGATTTCTAAACTCGATCACTTTAGAATCGATCATTTTTGTTTTTTGAATCAATTTGATTTTTAAACTCAATGATTTTGATTTCTGCTCTCGATCATTTTGATTTTGGCCCCGATCATTTAATTTTGAAACTAAATCACTTTGATTTCGATCATTTTGGTTTTTAAACTCGATCACTTTGTTGTTTGGTTTCATCATTTTAATTTTTAAACTTAACCACTTCGATTTATGTCTCGATTAGTTTCAGTTTTAAACTCAATCACTATGATTTTTGATGTCGATCATTTTGCTTTTTTTAATTAAGTTTTTCACTTCGTTTTTGGTCTCGATCATTTTTTAAATTAAGTTTTTCACTTCGTTTTTGGTCTCGATAATTTTTTAAATTAAGTTTTTCACTTCGTTTTTGGTCTCGATTTTTTTTAAATTAAGTTTTTCACTTCGTTTTTGGTCTCGATCATTTTGTTTTTTTAATTAAGTTTTTCACTTCATTTTTGGTCTCGATCATTTTTTATTTAAAAATTTCACTTCGTCTTTGGTCTCGACCATTTTTTTAATTAAAAATTTCACATCGTTTTTGGTCTCGATCATTTTTGTGTTTCACTTCGTTTTGGGTCTCGATCATTTTGTTTTTTAATTAAGTTTGTCACTTCGTTTTTGGTCTCGATCATTTTTTTAATAAAGTTTTTCACTTGGTTTTTGGTCTCGATCATTTTTTTTAATTAAAATTTTCACTCCGTTTTTGGTCTCGATCGATTTGATTTTGAAACACAATTACTTTGAATTTTGCACTCGATCACTTTTGCTCTTTGAATCAATTTCACATTTAACCTCAATCATTTTAATTTTTGGTCCCGATATTTTAATTTTGATATTCATTCACTTTGATATTTGGTATCGATGATTTTGATTATAGGCCTGGATCATTTAATTTTGAAACACAATTATATTGTTTTTTGATATCCATCATTTTGATTTTTAAACTCAATCAATTTTGTTTTTTGCCTCGAACACTCAGATTTTTTGGTATCGATCATTTAATTTTCAAACTGGTTGATATTAAATTGTGGTCTCGATCATCTAGATTTTTAAAACAAATCATTTCGATTTTTTTGCCTTGATCAGTTTGATTGTTAAATTAAATCTCTTCGAGTTTTAGTCTCGATCTTTTCATTTTTAAACTCAATCACTTTCATATTTGGTCAAGATGATTTAATTTCGAAACACAAACACATATTGAAATTTTATTTTGAAGATTGAAGATTTATATATTGAAGATTATTTTATTTTGAAACTCAATCACAACTAAATTTCACCAAAAGTTCACAATATTTCTGATATCCAAAATATCTCCAGGAACAACTTTATGGCCTTATTTAGTGTTGTATATTTTCCAGTGATAACTATTATTTATTTAGTGATGCATATTTCCTTCTTGATATCTTTATTGATATAATTAGTGATGTATATTTTCTAATAATAACTTTATTGTTATTTATTGATGCATTTCCTTCGCATATTTTTACTCATTCATTTAGTGATGTATGCTTTCTGGCAATAATTTATTGATATTTTGTGATGTTTACTTTCTGGCACAATTTTATTGGCTTATTCATCGATATATATTTCTTGCAATAACTTTATTTATTGATGTAATATTTTGGGTTGAGTTGGTTGTTTTACCTCTGAGTGGCACTTTTTCCACACCATGGGCTAAATGGCTAGGTCACAAGGACACCGAAGGCTCAGAGATGGTTGGGAGAGGAGACCCACTGGAACAGCTGTTGGGAGACAGATGATAAGCCTGCCGTCAAGGCCATCCAGCGTGTTCTTTAACGTGCACAGGGTGTGGCTCTCCCACACACGGGGCCACGTCTTAACGTTCCATCCGACGGATAGAGGCCTTTCTACGCCCATCGTTGTCCCCTACTGACTGTGGACAGGGCGGGGAGTTTTTCGGAGATAAATCTCAACGCTGACCCAGCTGGGACTCGAATCTGGGAACTGCAGATTACGAACCTGGCGCGCTATCGACTGAGCCACCCCCGCCCCAATATTTTGGGTAACAACTCTATTGATATACTAAACAGCGCAGATTTCTGTATATAATCTTTATTGATTTAATAATTGCATTTATTAAATTTACTAGCATTATAAATCTTTCCTAAAATTGCTCGAAGAGTTAGTAAACAACTTGGAATTAGAAATAAGTGATAAAGTTTCAGCAATTGATCTCATGGGTATTCTGTTCATTAATCTACCCAGCAGAAGTTACCTTATTGAAGGTCATAAAACAAACCTGATCACCCCATGATAATGACCTCTCTTAGCTTGTCGGGAAAGTGAGGACGTTATTTTTATTCTGACAGCGAAGCCTTTCTGCTTAGTACTTAGCTCGACTGAACAAGAACAAAGCGAGCCGAACGACGTGCAAGGAATCCTAATAAGTGAAACCCAGATATCCACGAGATAAAAGTGGAACCTTTAATAACGGTGATGCCGACCGTATTATGGATCGTAAAATTAAATAATTAAGTCGGAAATTAACTCCCACACTGCATTTGATGTCTTGCAAAATCTCATTAAGTGAGAAGGGGTAAATATGGTCAGCAGGAATCCCTCATCTTTTCTTCGATGATGACTTTATTGACCTACGAGATCGTTTCGGAAATCTCAATGACACGTGGCGCTACCTAGAGGAAGTAAAAAATAACAAGGCCTATATCATGCGACATAACAATGTGATCTATTAATAGATATAATCACTTTTTTTATTCTATTTCTTAGCAGGGAGAAATGCAATAATGACGTCACTAAATCATTCGAGAACATTAAGGATGTTGAGAAGATCGAAACATTACTGATGGCGAAAAAAGAAATTCCAGAATATTATTTTATGAAGATAGCAAGATAAGACTGTTTTTATTTTTGATGTAGGTGTCTATGATATCTGCCTTAAGTATGAAAATGAGGTAAAATGGTCATAAATCTGATTTGTGCAAGCTTGAATATTAACACGGATTTTACCCGTGGAACAATGAAAACGAGACACAGCACAGAGTGGAAATGACGTCATGAACAGATTGGGACACGATTAATTTAAAATATGATGAGAAGAGATAGTTTTGGCTTGTGTAAAAAAGACGATTTCGTTTTGTTCTGCGCAGTGATAAATTATCGATATTTAAGAGGGTTGTGTTGTTTTCCCTCTGAGCGGCACTTTTTTTTGCACACCATGGGCTAAATGGCCAGATCACAAGGACCCCGAAAGTTCAGAGAAGGTTGGGGACTCACTGGAACAGGTGTTGGGAGAAGCTAAATGGCCAGGTCACAGGGAACCCGAAGGCTCAGAGAAGGTTGGGGGAGGGGACCCACTGGAACAGCTGTTGGGAGACAGATGGTAGCCTCCCGTCAAGGCCATTCAGCTTGTTCTTTAACGTGCACAGGGTATGGCTCTCCCTCACACGGGGACACGGCTTAACGTCCCATCCGACGGATGGTGGCCTTTCCAAGCCAATCGGTGTCCCCTACTGACCATGGGCAGGGCGGAGAGTTTTGAGAAGATAAATCTCAACGCTGACCCAGCTCGGACTCGAACCTGGAGATTACGAGCCTGGCGCGCTACCGACTGAGCCACCCCTGATATTTGAGTGGTAAGAGTAGTTTTATTTTGAAGTATAACAACATGAAACTTTATTTATTGTAAATAAGGTTATTTTTTTTCAAAAGTGTTGTTTAACCAGTGAAATATAATTGGTAAGCTTTCTGTTTGTGCTTTGATTTGTGATTCGGTTTTCGTATGCTCTTTTCGACTATGAATTGGAGTGTTAAGAGGCTGAAATTTTAGTGTTATTGATGGAAATTTATTGCCTTGATTATTAAATCAGTTGATTGACTATCTGTTTATTACGAATTCACGCACTGTTGTGAAATGTAAATAAAACCTAAAAAACCTAAAATGACAATTTTTCTTTACTGACAAGAATATAACCCAGTGGTAATTGAATTTTGACCCCCTCCAGTCTAATTTACGTCACTAGAAGTTAATATAGAAGCTCTATAACTTATAAAATGATAACTTTATGATAAAATATGACTGAAGATAACGATCTAAATAAATTGTATTTAAATTTAGATTTTTAGCGATATTCGTTTTGCATTTAAAGTTATGCAAGTTTGAATATTCAAAATGAGCAATGCCAAATATTAGAATTTACTTGAGACACTTGTTATAATTGGAATAAATATTATTAAAAAAAATACCTCCTCAAGCAGCTGCTTGCCACAGAGGTCTGACAGGATCCTGTCAGTTTAATACGCCGTAGTAGAAAGATCTGTGAGGATGGCGGGTCTTCAGCAGATTTTTTGCCAACTGCACGCGGTGTTCCCAAGGTGGTCACCCTCCCAAGTACAGTCACTCAAAAAAATATCCGAACACTATGGTTGATTACAGAATTCAGGAAAAATATCTGGCAACGATTTTTTTAGAAATTAGTGATCTGGCAACCTTCGTGTCACGTGACTAATTTCTAAAAAAAATCGTTGCCAGATATTTTTTCTGAATTTTTTAATCAACCGTAGTCTTCGGATATTTTTTTGAGCGACTGTACATATTTTGGTTTTCAAGGCTTTAATAATGAGCACATGATTATGCCCCCACTGAGGATGCCGATGAGGATAAGAAGGATAGGTTTTACGGACAACTTCAGGATATTTTGAATTCTGTCAAGAAAGGAGATATTACCCTTGTTCTTGGTGACTTCAATGCCAAAGTTGGTACTGACTCTGACCTTTGGGGAGGGGTAATAGGCCCTTTTGGTATTGGTAGCTGCAATAGCAATGGGCAACGTCTCCTACAGGTAAGTAAACTCAATGGATTCAGAATAACTAACACTTATTACAAACTCCGCGACATACATAAGTACACATGGGTTTCACCCGATGGGTTGCATAAGAATATGATTGATTACATATTAATTAACAGCAAATGGGCTAGTTCTGTTAGAAATACCAGGGCATATAGGGTAGCTGAAATTGGATCTGACCATTACCTTGTTAAAAGTGTCTTGAAACTTAAACTTAAAAAGTATTGTGCTAGGGTTAAAAAATGTACTTTTAATACTGAAGCTCTGAAAGACCCAGTTATAGCCAAAGCTTACCATGAGAGGTTACTTAGTCATTATGACAGTCATGGTTTGCTTACTACTGAAGTTGAGGAAGAATGGGACCATTTTAAACAGGCTTTTTTGGAAACTAACAGTACCTTTTTAGGAAAAAGGAGAAGAGAAGGCAAAATTATTTGATGTGATAAGGCACTTGAACTATTTCAGAAAGAAAGAACTGCAGGAATGTCAATCAATACCCTACTAGTCCTAATAGAAAGTAAATTAATAAACGTGTAACGGATCAGTTAGCTGCTGATAAGAATCTTTGGGTTAATGGCTCGGCTGACAAAGCTGAGGAGGCAGTTAGACAGCACAACAGCAGAGAGCTGTAAATAAATAAATAAAATAATAAATACCCCCTCAAGCAGCTGCTTGCCACAGAGGTCTGACAGGAGCCTGTCAGTTTATATGCCACAGTAGGAGATCTGAGAGGATGGCAGGACCTCAGCAGAAAAACGACACACAAATCCATGCCTAATTCCGGGGCTCGAACCCAGGTCCCTTAGATCAGTAGCCAAGCGTGCTAACCACTCAGAGAGTTAATATTTTGTGTGGTAGAAAACGGATAGTCATACATATAGGGATTGAATGATAAACAAGGTAAAGTTATAGAAGGTGAGGATTCTGTGATGGCTAGGTGGGCTGAGCATTTCAGTGGTGTTCTAAACAATGCGGTTAGTTCTATTCCCATTGATAGATGCATTGGTGGCTTTAATGTTGGCCCTATAACACAATCTGAAGTTACTTTAGCTATTTCTAAACTTAAACTTCATTAATCGCCAGTGGTAGATGAAATTACTACAGAAATGCTTAGAGCTGGGAATGTTTCGGGAACCACTTGGATGACGGAAATTCTGAATATCTTTTTTGATAAAGGCGTGTTTCCTAAGTATTTTACCAGAGCTATTGTTATCCCTATTTTCAAAAAAGGTGATCGCAGTTCTTGTGATAACTATAGGGGTATCAGCCTACTCTCTGTTCCAGGTAAAGTTCTTTCCATGATTGTGCTTAATAGAATTGAGAATCTGGTTGACAGTCAATTGCGTGATGAGCAATGTGGATTCAGAAGTGGTAGGGGATGTGTAGATCAGATATTTTCACTTAGGCAGATTCTTGAGAAATGTTTAGAGTTTCAGAAACCTTTGGTTGCTAGCTTTGTTGATTTCAAAAAGGCTTTCGACTCTGTTGATCGTCATAATTTGTGGTTGATTGTGAGATCATATGGTATACCAGACAAGTTAGTTAACATAATGAAAGCTCTCTATAATAACACTGAGTCGTGTGTGAGCGTTGGTAAGGCTTGTAGCAATTCGTTTAGCATTACTTCTGGTGTTCGACAAGGGTGCATTTTACACAAGGGTACCTTGAGTATCCGATCACCATGGTTGATTACAGAAATCAGAAAAAATAGCTGGCAACGATTTTTTTAGAAATTAGTGATCTGGCAACCTTTGTGTCACGTGACACGAAGGTTGCCAGATCACTAATTTCTAAAAAAATCGTTGCCAGCGATTTTTTTTATTTCTGTAATCAACCATAGTGTTAGGATATTTTTTTGAGCGACTGTACCACCAAGCATTCCAGAATTGGCGAAGACGTCTGCAATTTTGCATAGATGCTGGAGGGGGGGGGGGGTACTTTGAAGGACACTAAAAGTTTTGCTGAGGTAAGTGCAATGGTTTTCGATCTGCAGATACACCCCAAGAACTTTTTGAACCTCCTTCGTACACATTCCTATTAGCCGTGTAAAATGTAAGCACAGGCTACTATTTAGGCAAAACCTTTCAATATGTCATATATGGTATATACAGTTTCCGAAGGTATAAGGGGTTGGTGGTGGTTCAGTAAGTAGCGTGCCAGGCTCGTAATCTGCAGTTCCCAGGTTCGAGTCCCAGCTGGGTCAGCGTTGAGATTTATCTACGAAAAACTCCCCGCCTACGGTTAGTTGGGGACACTGATGGGATTGGAAAGGCCGCCGTTCGTCGGATGGGACGTTAAGCCGTGTCCCCGTGTGCGGGAGAGCCATACCCTGTGCACGTTAAATAACACGCTGGATGGCCTTGACAGGAGGCTACCATCTGTCTCCCAACAGCTGTTCTAGTGGATCCCCTCCCCCAAAATTCTCTGAGCCTTCGGGGTTCATGTGACCTGGCCATTTTGCCCATGATGTGTAAAAAAGTGCCGCTCAGAGGTAAAACAACCCATCCCAACCCGTGCAGGCAGGTACCTAAGATTTTGTTTTGGGAGGGGGGTCCGAAAATAGAACTTTAGTAGGGGTATTCAGTTATTAATATATTCCACCGGACAGAAATGGTTAAAATGATATTAAATATATGTAATAAAGTCTAATAGTGTTTTTAATCTATTTTAAATGTCTGGTGTGTAATAAGGTGCTAAAATTGTTATAAATTATACAAAGACACCTGTTCTGAATTTCAAAGCACGTAGACAAACTTGATATTTCGTATAAGACGAGGGGCGGAGGGAGGGGGTTCGAATCCCCCCGCGCCCTCCTGATATGTCCCGTGTGCAGGAGAGCCATACCCTGTGCACGTTAAAGAACACGGTTATGGCCTTTTTCTCTGAGTTCTCGAGGTCCTTGTACCTGGCCATTTAGCCCATTATCTGAAAAAAAAATTCCCTCTCCGATGTAAAATAACCTAAAGAATAAAATGTTTAACACAGTTACGGTTTCTTTCAAAAATATATTAAATTATTTTTTCTGACCACTTATAAATGACCTTATAGAGCTGTAATAACAATTTCTGCCATTTTCACTGCACAAAAGTTTCCATTTTCACGACCAAACCCAGTATTCCAAGACCCAACTTTTGAATTAATTCGTATCTTCTAACGTTAGCGTTATACCAAATAAAAACTCTAAGAAAGTTAGTGTAAAGAATGGATACGCAAGACTGGGTTTTAATGATCTAAAAACTTTGCACACGTTAATAACTAATTAATATCAAAGAGGGGAGAGTGCTTAGATTTTTTTTTCTTTAATTAGTATGCTGTTAGTTGCTGTCAGATCGATTTTTCTGGTCGCCTATTCAGAAATAAACTTTTTAATCAAGTTGTTGATGCAAACCAGGTTCCTCAGTTTTTTTCCGAGGCTTGAGATATTTCGATAGTTAATAATTTGGGAAATAAACTTTTTTTTTGCACTAGAGTTGTGCAGTGCAGCACGAAATAATTCATGGCAAAAAAATATCAAACTTGTTAGTTTGTTTTACCTCTGAGAGGTACAGTCGCTCACAAAAGTATCCGAACACTATGGTTGATAACAGAATTCAGAAAAAATATCTGGCAACGATTTTTTTAGAAATTAGCGATCTGACAACCTTCGTGTCACGTGACACGAAGGTTGCCAGATCGCTAATTTCTAAAAAAATCGTTGCCAGATATTTTATGTGACACGAAGGTTGCCACATCGCTAATTTCTAAAAAAATCATTGCCAGATATTTTACGTGACACAAAGGTTGCCAGATCCTAATTTCTAAAAAAATCGTTGCCAGATATTTTTTCTGAATTCTGTTATCAACCATAGTGTTCGATTACTTTTTTGAGCGAATGTACTTTTTTTGCACACAGTGAGCTAAATGGTCAGGTCACAAAGACCCCATTGGCTCAGGGAATATTGGAGGGAGGGCACCCACTGTATAACTGTTAGGGGACAAATAAAAACCTTTTATTAAAGTCATCCAGTGTGTTCTTTAACGTGCACAGGATATGGATATTGTGCACACTGGACCACGGTTTATTGCCTCATGTGACGGACGACAGCCTTTTCAAACCCATCGGTGTCCCTTACAGACCGAGGTTGGGTTGGGTTGTTTTACCTCTGAGTGGCACTTTTTTGCACACCATGGGCTAAATGGCCAGGTCACATGGACGCCGAAGGCTCAGAGAAGGTTGGGGGAGGGAACCCACTGCAACATCTGTTGGGAGACAGATGGTAGCCTCCCGTCAAGGCCATCCAGCGTGTTCTTTAACGTGCAGAGGGTATGGATGTCCCACACACGGGGCTACGGCTTAACATCCCATCCGACGGACGACGGCATTTCCAATCCCATCGGTGACCCCTACTGACCGTGGGCAGGGCGGTAAATTTTGTGGAGATAAATCTCAACGCTGACCCATCTGGGACTCGAACCTGGAAACTACAGATTACGAGCCTGGCGCGTTACCCACTACGCTAAGCTCTCCCCCTCCCCGACCGAAATACCATTCGAGTTCATTTCGACTGAATCTCTCCCTACCCTTTTTCTCACTCGAACCACCTGCCGCTTTTATCTAGGTCCAGGACTTTAACTGAGCGTCACTTTTGTGTACTTAAGAGCCTAGTTTGCCAGGTCACAAGGTCCCCAAGGACGCGGAGAATATTTGGGTAGGCTGTTTTGGAGACATATGTAACCACAACCAGAACTAGGAAAAGCAAACGTGGTGGTGGTGGTAAGGGGGGGGGGGGTAAGACGAACCATTGCTCTAGTGTTTTAATTTTAATAAACTTTGAAAAAGGTTCTGGGAAAATACAGGACATATATGTTTAAGATTTTTTCAATTCGTTTCGGTTACTAGCTTCTCTAGGAGGGATGGCTTACTTCCCCCCCTTGACAGAGACGATTCGAGGCACCGTGCCTGAACAGCTATCGAAAAGGGGGAAAGAAGAAACGAAAATACCTAAATATATAAGTGATTTAATTTATCTAAAATTTCACTCCAAGTTATTTCATTTAATTTGCTTAAGAGTAAATAATTTACTTATTATAAAGATTACTTAATATTTTAGAATTAATTAACAAATCTTTAAAAACAAAGGGTCTTTACAGTGTAATGGAGGCCAACAACCATAACATATTGTTACGATATATGAACGCGCAACAATAAAACTATGAAGCGATGTGCCATTTGACGATTGCTTTATGCGTCAGCTTGAGAATTATATGTTATATGAATCTAATTGATTAGGTGAAACAAGCGTTAGGTGAATCTAAATGAGGAGGTGAAGTTAGCGTAACGTGAATCTAATTGAGGAGGTGAAGTTAGCGTTATATGAAATTAACTGAGGAGATGAAGTTAGCGTTATGTGAATCTAATTGAGGAGGTGAAGTTAGCATTATATGAATCTAACTGAGGAGGTGAATTTACCTTTATCTGAATCTAAGTGAGGAGGTGAAGTTAGCTTTATATAAATCTAACTGAGGAGGTGAATTTGGCGTTATGCGAATCTAACTGAGGAGGTGAATATAGCATTTTATGAATATGAGGAGGTAAAGTTAGCGTTATGTGAATGTAACTGAGAAGGTGAAGTTAGCATTGCATGAATATAACTGAGGAGGTGAGGTTAGCGTTATGTGAATCTAACTGAGGTGGTGAAGTTAGCATTATAGGAATCTAACTGAGGAGGTGAAGTTAGCGTTATAGGAATCTAATTGAGGAGGTGAATTTAGCGTTATGTGAATCTAATTGAGGAGGTGAAGTTAGCATTATATGAATCTAACTGAGGAGGTGAATTTACCTTTATCTGAATCTAAGTGAGGAGGTGAAGTTAGCTTTATATAAATCTAACTGAGGAGGTGAATTTGGCGTTATGCGAATCTAACTGAGGAGGTGAATATAGCATTTTATGAATATGAGGAGGTAAAGTTAGCGTTATGTGAATGTAACTGAGAAGGTGAAGTTAGCATTGCATGAATATAACTGAGGAGGTGAGGTTAGCGTTATGTGAATCTAACTGAGGTGGTGAAGTTAGCATTATAGGAATCTAACTGAGGAGGTGAAGTTAGCGTTATAGGAATCTAATTGAGGAGGTGAATTTAGCGTTATGTGAATCTAATTGAGGAGGTGAAGTTAGCATTATATGAATCTAACTGAGGAGGTGAATTTACCTTTATCTGAATCTAAGTGAGGAGGTGAAGTTAGCATTATATGAATCTAACTGAGGAGGTGAATTTACCTTTATCTGAATCTAAGTGAGGAGGTGAAGTTAGCTTTATATAAATCTAACTGAGGAGGTGAATTTGGCGTTATGCGAATCTAACTGAGGAGGTGAATATAGCATTTTATGAATATGAGGAGGTAAAGTTAGCGTTATGTGAATGTAACTGAGAAGGTGAAGTTAGCATTGCATGAATATAACTGAGGAGGTGAGGTTAGCGTTATGTGAATCTAACTGAGGTGGTGAAGTTAGCATTATAGGAATCTAACTGAGGAGGTGAAGTTAGCGTTATAGGAATCTAATTGAGGAGGTGAATTTAGCGTTATGTGAATCTAATTGAGGAGGTGAAGTTAGCATTATATGAATCTAACTGAGGAGGTGAATTTACCTTTATCTGAATCTAAGTGAGGAGGTGAAGTTAGCTTTATATAAATCTAACTGAGGAGGTGAATTTGGCGTTATGCGAATCTAACTGAGGAGGTGAATATAGCATTTTATGAATATGAGGAGGTAAAGTTAGCGTTATGTGAATGTAACTGAGAAGGTGAAGTTAGCATTGCATGAATATAACTGAGGAGGTGAGGTTAGCGTTATGTGAATCTAACTGAGGTGGTGAAGTTAGCATTATAGGAATCTAACTGAGGAGGTGAAGTTAGCGTTATAGGAATCTAATTGAGGAGGTGAATTTAGCGTTATGTGAATCTAATTGAGGAGGTGAAGTTAGCATTATATGAATCTAACTGAGGAGGTGAATTTACCTTTATCTGAATCTAAGTGAGGAGGTGAAGTTAGCTTTATATAAATCTAACTGAGGAGGTGAATTTGGCGTTATGCGAATCTAACTGAGGAGGTGAATATAGCATTTTATGAATATGAGGAGGTAAAGTTAGCGTTATGTGAATGCAACTGAGAAGGTGAAGTTAGCATTGCATGAATATAACTGAGGAGGTGAGGTTAGCGTTATGTGAATCTAACTGAGGTGGTGAAGTTAGCATTATAGGAATCTAACTGAGGAGGTGAAGTTAGCGTTATAGGAATCTAATTGAGGAGGTGAATTTAGCGTTATGTGAATCTAATTGAGGAGGTGAAGTTAGCATTATATGAATCTAACTGAGGAGGTGAATTTACCTTTATCTGAATCTAAGTGAGGAGGTGAAGTTAGCTTTATATAAATCTAACTGAGGAGGTGAATTTGGCGTTATGCGAATCTAACTGAGGAGGTGAATATAGCATTTTATGAATATGAGGAGGTAAAGTTAGCGTTATGTGAATGTAACTGAGAAGGTGAAGTTAGCATTGCATGAATATAACTGAGGAGGTGAGGTTAGCGTTATGTGAATCTAACTGAGGTGGTGAAGTTAGCATTATAGGAATCTAACTGAGGAGGTGAAGTTAGCGTTATAGGAATCTAATTGAGGAGGTGAATTTAGCGTTATGTGAATCTAATTGAGGAGGTGAAGTTAGCATTATATGAATCTAACTGAGGAGGTGAATTTACCTTTATCTGAATCTAAGTGAGGAGGTGAAGTTAGCTTTATATAAATCTAACTGAGGAGGTGAATTTGGCGTTATGCGAATCTAACTGAGGAGGTGAATATAGCATTTTATGAATATGAGGAGGTAAAGTTAGCGTTATGTGAATGTAACTGAGAAGGTGAAGTTAGCATTGCATGAATATAACTGAGGAGGTGAGGTTAGCGTTATGTGAATCTAACTGAGGAGGTGAAGTTAGCGTTATAGGAATCTAATTGAGGAGGTGAATTTAGCGTTATAGGAATCTAATTGAGGAGGTGAAGTTAGCATTATATGAATCTAACAGAGGAAGACAGTTTCGATATTTAGTGATTTCTAATGATATAAATTAAAACTACCTTTGAAAATGCGAATTACATTTCATTAGTAACCAAATAAAAAAAGGGATTTCCAATTATCTCTTAAAACAAAACTATTACATTTCTTACCTACCTTGGGATTAGGGTGAACTCATTGTGGTCAATTGAATTTTGAAGACTCTCAGATTACACGGCCAAAATTTCAAATTTCTAGCATAACTACATCGTTTGCAATATTCGTTTCAAATTTTGTGATTTTTCGATTTTTTTCCACCGTTAGAGGACGCAATTTTATCTTTTGGGAAATTTGCAAAATGCAAATTGCAATATTTCAGCAATACTTGTCCAACCCAAAAATAATTTTTAACTTATCTCTAAAAACATACATTTTTCTGTTAAAAGAAAAAAAAGTTGCATTCACTTCCCCCCTGGGTCTAAAGGGTCAAGTGATTGTTGCCAATGGTAACTTCGAAATCTTCACATTTCAACACCGAAATTTCAAACTTCTAACATAACTACCTCCTTTGGAATATTCATTTGATATTTTGCAATTTTCAACTTTTTCCATCTTTTGAGGGCGCAGTTATAACTTTTGGAAGATTCGAAAAATGCAAATCGTAATATATACTTAATTCCTATCTAACATAAAAAGAATTTTTTATTTATTTGTATAAACAAAAAAGTTCGATGTCTACAGACGGACAGAGAACAAAACGAAATTATATCTTTTTACATAAAAAAAATCCTAAAATTTACTTTACCTTTTTTAGCCGTTTTCTAAAGTGCTTCCAATCATGAACACTGAAATCTCTATCAAATATTGCCGTATCCTTTTCCAGAATCCACAAGTACCTTGCAATACCATTCAGTTATGTACGCTAAACAATCCAAGAGACGACAAAACATGGCGTCGAATTCCGAGATGGCCAACCTCTACCTATATAGGGGGGGGGGCTATATAGGGGGGTCGGTAGCGCGCCAGGCTCGTAATCTGTAGTTCCCAGGTTCGAGTCCCAGCTGGTTCAGCGTAAAGATTTATCTCCGCAAAATTCCCCGCCCTGCCCACGGTCAGTAGGGGACACCGATGGGCTTGGAAAGGCCGCCGTCCGTCGGATGGGACGTTAACCCATGGTCCCGTGTACGGGAGAGCCATACCTTGTGCACCTTAAAGAACACGCTGGATGGCTTTGACGGGAGGCTACGATCTGTCTCTACCTGTCCGCTGTTCCAGTGGGTCCCCTCCCCCAACCTTCTCTGAGCCTTCGGGGTCCATGTGACCTGGCTATTTAGCCCATGGTGTGCAAAAAAGTGCCGCTCAGAGGTAAAACAACCCAACCCAACCTATATAGGGCCTCTAGCTAGATTGAAATATTTTGTTGCGCGTGAAATATGATAAGTTGTTTTCTTTCGGCTTCTAGAAGTACACAAATAATTTGTTCCTGCAGCTTTAATATCTGGTATATAATGTATAGAAAACAAGAAAAAATTTTATTTGGAAAATTTGGAGGGTTTTGCTGATTGTCAATTATTTGAGAAATATTGGGATTTGTAGATAAAAATAAATAACATACATTACACTAATGTGTGCTCATGTTCGTGAACTGTCTGAAGAATCGTTTGAAGTAGATTTGAAATGAAAAAAGAGCCTCCTTGAGAAAGCAGACATATATTTTGGAAGAAAAGACAATAGTAAAAGATTTTCCACAGTATAAAGGGAGAAATGTACTTTACAGTGATGATGAATAAGGTGAAGTTTATATAACGATAAGTTCCGTTTCCATGGTTACAATGAAATGTTTATGGCACGAGTAGCTTCATTTGAGTTGTTTTCTTCCTAATCCACTGAAGGACAAATATTTTTGAAATATTGTTTTTTTACTCAAAAATGAAATCCTTTGAAGATATTTAAGATTTGTATTACTTTGTTGTAGTTTGATTCTTGATGCTATAAAGAATATACAACATTTTTGAAATATTTTTTCAGTATTGGAGCGTGCGTTCGCTACGTTGGCAGCGTGTTAAGCTCGCAATATATAGCTACCAGGTTCGAGTCTCTGTGTTTAGATTTATCTCTGCTAATCCGAACCCTACTCTCGGTCAGAACGGGAACTCCAACGGGTCTGGAAAGGCCGCCGTTCGTCGGACGGGAACAAAGTCGTGGACAGTGTGAGAAGCGTAATAAGCTCTATACATTATATAATACGATGGATAGCCTTCCATTAAAGATTACTTTTACGATGGATAGCCATCCGTTAAAGATTACTTTTACGATGGATAGCCATCCGTTAAAGATTACTTTTACAATGGATAGCCATCCGTTAAAGATTACTTTTACGATGGATAGCCATCCGTTAAAGATTACTTTTACGATGGATAGCCTTCCGTTAAAGATTACTTTTACGATGGATAGCCATCCGTTAAAGATTACTTTTACGACGGATAGCCTTCCGTTAAAGATTACTTTTACGACGGATAGCCTTCCGTTAAAGATTACTTTTACGACGGATAGCCTTCCGTTAAAGATTACTTTTACGACGGATAGCCTTCCGTTAAAGATTACTTTTACGACGGATAGCCTTCCGTTAAAGATTACTTTTACGACGGATAGCCTTCCGTTAAAGATTACTTTTACGATGGATAGCCATCCGTTAAAGGGAGTCTACCATTTGTCTCGTGACACCTCTCCAATGGGTCGCCTGCCCTTAAACATCCCAGAACCCTTGGGTCTTTGTAACCTGGTCACTTAGCCAAGTATGTGCCAAAAACAGTGGTGTTTAGAGGTAAAACAACTGAATCCAGTTGGTTTCTTTCCACCATCGGGACAGGGGTTGCTCAATCGGTAGCGCGCCAGGTTCGTAATTTGCAGTTCCCAGGTTCGAGTCCCAGCTGAGTCAGTGTTGAGATTTCGATCTGCAAAATTCCCCGTCCTGTCCATGGTCAGTGGAGGACACCGATGGGCTTGGAGAGGCCGCCGTCCGTCGGATGGGACGTTAAGCCGTGGTCCCGTATGTGGAGAGCCATACCCTGTGCACGTTAAAGAACCATCCGTCTCCCAACAGCCGTTCCAGTGGTCCCCCTCCCCCAGCCTCCTCTGGGTCATCGGGGTCCTTGTGATCTGGCCGTTTAGCCCATTGTGTGCAAAAAAAAGTGCCGCTCAGAGGTAAAACTACCCAACTCTTCCTCTATCTCTGTGTCCTTCAGGTCCTTGAGACCTGGCCGTTAGCGTGTGTGTAAAGTGATGCTCACGGATATAGTGTAACAACCCAAGTGATAGATTGTTTTGTTTGAAGAATGAGCAATTGGAAGATATTTGCCTGTAGCATTTTAAGTGTCTAACTATCGAGGTGGAAGAAAAATTAAATTTTTAATACACTTATGAACTCTTAACAGACAGCAATTTGAAACGGAAATCACATATTGATATTTTAGATAGCAAAAGAAAGATTTTGTTAAAGTAGATAATGCCTTATAACAAAAATTCCTCATCTAAACTGCTTTTATATTTTGCTGAGTTTGGGTCGTTTTACTCCTGGGCGGTGCTTTTTTGGTTCACAGTGTGCTAAATGACCGTGCCACAAAATTTGACCTTTGACCTCGAATGACCCATCGGATCAAAATTTTCTCATTTCTGTAATCTAAGACCCAAAATAACCCTGGTCATCAAATTTTATCTCTATTACCAGTAGATAAAATCTGACCTTTGACCTCGAAAGACCTTCCGGATCTGGAATTTCGTAACGTTTCCTACATTTAATCGTCCCCTGGCAGAGTGGTTAGCACGCTTGGCTACTGATCTAATAGACCTGGGTTCGGTCCCTGAGTAAGGCATAACTGTTCGTGTTGTTTTCTGCTGAGGTCCTGCCATCCTCACAGACCTTCTACTATGGCATATATACTGAAGGGTTCCTGTCAGACCTCTGTGGCAAGCAGCTGCTTCAGGAGGTATTTTATTTTATTTTTTCCTACATTTACAACCCTAAACATCCCCAGACACGAATTTTCACGTTTCTACTACTCGTAGATCAAAGTTTGACTTCTGTTCGACCTTGAAGGACAGGTAGGAGGTGATATTTTAGATTTTTTTTCTTGATCTGTGACCCGGATTAACTTTATGTGCAAATTTTCAGAGCTTTACCATTTCTGCATCGCAGTTAGAATTAGTGTGATCCACTATCAATCAGTCAATCACTAAAATCGTCTATATACAGGGTGTCTCAAAAATATAGGTACAAACTTTTAGGAAAGGTAGATAACATCTAAAGGAATGAGAATTGCACAGGAACCCATAACCGGAAACGTCACCGTAAGTCAATAGGCGGCGCTGTTCATCAGTGCGCTAGAGGTGAAATTTCGGATTTCCTCATTCGAGCGGTAGTCGGCTTACGAAGAGCATGCAAAGGTATTCGAACAGGGAGCTGGCAGACATGCACTTAGTGTATGGAATAGCTGAGTTCAACGGACGAGCCGCTCAACGAATGTATCAAGAACGCTTCCCACACAGACATGTACCGGGCCACCTTTTGTTTGCGCGTGCGCATCAAAATTTTTGCGATTATGGGTCATTAAGAGGTAGCAGAAGTGAGGGCAGGATACGATCGACGTGTACTCCCGCCATGGAAGAAAGTGTGTTGGATGCTGTGGAGACTAATCCTAGTACCAGTACACGTGCCGTTGCCTCTGCCTTAGGAGTGTCTCATTGCAGTGTACAGCGTGTTTTGCACGGCGAGTCCTTACACTCCTTTCATCTCCAAAGGGTTCAGTTACTTCTCCCCGCAGATCATCCTGCACGTGTGCGTTTTGCGCTGTGGTATCTCCAAGAAAGTGCACAAGTCGTGAATTTCCCAGCTTATGTTTTGTTTACTGATGAGGCCAGTTTCACTCGGGATGGCGTATTGAATCAGCACAATGCGCATTTGTGGGCTCACGAGAACCCCCACGGTGTGCGCACCCATGCGGCACAACATCGTTTCGCAGTAAATCTGTGGGCAGGTTTGGTCGGCGACTGCTTAGTCGGGCCATACCTTTTACCATCCCGCATGACCTCCGCGAAGTATCTGATCTTTCTGGAACAGGTTCTACCAGGCTTACTTGCCCGTGTTCCAGCAAATGTGAGACGCAACATGTGGTTTTAACATGATGGGGCGCCTCCCCGTTATGGAAGGTGTGTTCGTGCGCATTTGAACATGTCTTTTGGGCAACGATGGATTGGGCGTGCTGGACCAGTTGCCTGGCCCCCACGCTCACCTGATTTAACGAGCGTTGATTTCTTTCTGTGGGGGGCCCTCAAAGCTACCGTGTATGAATCGCCTGTGTAGTCTGACATGGATCTCGTGGCAAGGCTCGTCTGCGCTGCTGCTACTATCAAAGAAACTCCAGGTGTGTTCGACCGTGTCCGGCAATCAATGCTCCGTCGGTGTCACGCATGCATCGCGTCTCATGGTGGAAACTTCGAGCATCTGCTGTAACATTATGAAATGTATCATCTAGTACGCCATTTGTAATAATTATGTCCAATAAATGTTTTCCCATTAATCACTGTCTTGTGTCCTTTCAGATCTTGTACCTCTGCTACCACTTTCCCATGACGTTTCCGGTTATGGGTTCCTATGCAATTCTCATTCCTTTAGATGTTATCTAACTCCCCTAAAAGTTTGTACCTATATTTTTGAGACACCCTGTATATATTACAATGAATTGATACATATACTGTATATTACATCGAATGGATATATATATATTACAACCAATGGATACATATACTCTATATTACAACGAATGGATTATATATACCTATATTACAACTAATTGATATTTTTATATATATATTGCAACGAATGGATATATACTGTATATTATTACATCGAATGGATATATATATATATACACTGTATATTATTACATGGAATGGATATACATATATATTACAGCGAACGGATATATATTGCAGCGAATGGATATATATATATATTCATATATATTCATTAGCCAATGGATAATGGACAATGGACAATTTATAGAAAGAGAGAGAAGTAGAAAGAAAAAAAATGAAAAATGAACACAATTTCAAGGTCATTCAAATACGCATACATAAATTTTTTTTCGTTCCAATTTTATATACCATATATATAGAGAGAGTGAGAGAATGAAGGCTTACGTGAAATAAATCATCATTTTATGAAATAGATTGCAATGGTAATAGTTTTCTATTTTAAATAATCTTCATCCTCAAGCAACCATGGGCAACGGAGGTCCAACCAGACCGTGCAATTGAGTTCTCCAAGCATATCTGTCCTGAGCCACATCTGCTGTATCTGGCCACTGCACACCAATTCTAACAAGGTCCTGTTTGACATTGTCTGCCTACCGCATCCCGGGATACCCCTTCTTTCTGAGGCCTTTAGGCACACTGTTCATAACCCTATTCGCCAATCTATAATTGTCCATACGGGCAACATGGCCAAACCAGCGGAGTCTCTCTCTGCACAATATGCTGCTTAAAGGAGGTTGCAAACTCCTTTGCCTAACCTCATCATTAGTTACAAAGTTGAACCACCTAATGCCCAAGATACTGCGTAAGCATCTGGAATCAAAAGCATCTAGTTTCCTGTTATCTTGTTTACACAGCGTCCAAGTTTCACTACCATAACTAACCCTAGAAAGAACCAAACTATTATACAGTCTAATTTTAGTCTTTAGGTGTATACGCCTATTTCTCCACACTCTCCATAGATTCTTAAAAGTCCTGGAAGCAATCCCTATTCGTCTGTTAATCTCATGCCGCACATCACCAGTATCTATTACATAGCTCCCAAGGTAATTGAACTGTGACACCTGCTCAAGACTGCAACCATTCAGATTAACTGAATCACAACCTGCCTGTCCAATTTTCATCACTTTAGATTTCTCTCTGTTCATAACCAAATCTATTCTACTACCAGTCTCATCAACAGCTCGAATGAAAGAGTTCATCTCATCAACATCATTTGCCAAAAGGGCTAAATCATCAGCATAATCTAAATCAGAAATTTTCGTATCTCCAGTCCATTTAAGGCCAAAATCTTTTTCCCTTGCAGTGAATTTCGCATAACATAATCAATAATCAAACTAAAGAGAAAAGGAGACAAAATGCACCCTTGTCGAACACCAGACGTAATGCTAAACCAATTGCTACAAGCCTTACCAACTCTCACACACGACTCAGTGTTATTATAGAGAGCTTTCATTATGTTAACTAACATGTCTGGTATACCATATGATCTCACAATCAACCACAAATTATGACGATCAACAGAGTCGAAAGCTTTTTTGAAATCAACAAAGCTAGCAACCAAAGGTTTCTGAAACTCTAAACATTTCTCAAGAATCTGTCTAAGAGATAATATCTGATCTACATATCCCCTACAACTTCTGAATGGGGATATGTAGATCAGATACGCAATTGACTGTCAATCAGATTCTTAATTCTATTAAGCACCATCATGGAATCATCGTGCACAAGGTATGGCTCTCCCGCACACGGGGACACGGCTTAACGTCCCATCCGACGAACGGCGGCCTTTCCAAGCCCATCAGTGTCCCCAACTAACCGTAGGCGGGGAGTTTTTCGTAGATAAATCTCAATGCTGACCCAGATGGGACTCGAACCTGGGAACTGCAGATTACGAGCCTGGCACGCTACTTACTGAACCACCACCAACCCCTTATATCTTCGGAAACTGTATATACCATATATGACATATTGAAAGGTTTTGCCTAAATAGTAGCCTGTGCTTACATTTTACACGGCTAATAGGGCAGAATGTGTACGAAGGAGGTTCAAAAAGTTCTTGGGGTGTATCTGCAGATCGAAAACCATTGCACTTACCTCAGCAAAACTTTTAGTGTCCTTCAAAGTACCCCCCCCCCCCCTCCAGCATCTATGCAAAATTGCAGACGTCTTCGCCAATTCTGGAATGCTTGGTGGTACAGCCGCTCAAAAAAATATCCTAACACTATGGTTGATTACAGAAATAAAAAAAAATCGCTGGCAACGATTTTTTTTAGAAATTAGTGATCTGGCAACCTTCGTGTCACGTGACACAAAGGTTGCCAGATCACTAATTTCTAAAAAAATCGTTGCCAGCTATTTTTTCTGATTTCTATAATCAACCATGGTGATCGGATACCCAAGGTACCCTTGTGTAAAATGCACCCTTGTCGAACACCAGAAGTAATGCTAAACCAATTGCTACAAGCCTTACCAACTCTCACACACGACTCAGTGTTATTATAGAGAGTTTCCATTATGTTAACTAACTTGTCTGGTATACCATATGATCTCACAATCAACCACAAATTATGACGATCAACAGAGTCGAAAGCCTTTTTGAAATCAACAAAGCTAGCAACCAAAGGTTTCTGAAACTCTAAACATTTCTCAAGAATCTGCCTAAGTGAAAATATCTGATCCACACATCCCCTACCACTTCTGAATCCACATTGCTCATCACGCAATTGACTGTCAACCAGATTCATAATTCTATTAAGCACCATCATGGAAAGAACTTTACCTGGAACAGAGAGTAGGCTGATACCCTTATAGATATCACAAGAACTGCGATCACCTTTTTTGAAAATATGGATAACAATAGCTCTGGTAAAATCCTTAGGAACCATGCCTTTATCATAAAAGATATTCAGAATTTCAGTCATCCAAGTGGTAACCGATACATTCCCAGCTCTGAGCATTTCTGTACTAATTTCATCTACCCCTGGGGAGTTATGTAGTTTAAGTTTAGAAATAGCCAAAATAACTTCAGATTGTGTTATAGAGCCAACATTAAAGCCCCCAATACATTTATCACCATAACAAACAATGGGAGTAGAACTAACCACACTCCTAAGGTCTCCCCACTGTGACGCCAAAATGCCTAGCCAAAAAACTGTCATAAAACGCTTCCTCACTGAGTGGCACTACCATTCCTTCATTCACCCTGGTCCAAAGGATATTGGTCTTTTAAGCTCCACTGAAACTTCCTTGTTATGTTTGTGGCTAAGTGAATCTAGCTATGATTACACAGGAAATATTCATGCACAGTCGCTCAAAAGAAATATCCGAACACTACGGTTGATTACAGAATTAAAAAAAAATATCTGGCAACGTTTTTTTTAGAAATTAGTGATCTGGCAACCCTTCGTGTCACGTGATTACAGAATTCAGGAAAAATATCTGGAGCGTGTACAGCAACTGTACACGCTCCAGTTACCGTTCACAGCAAACTGGAGCGTGTGCAGTTACTGCACACGCTCCAGTTTGCTGTGATTTTTGCCGTTTGTCGCGAATCTTATGTCCATTGCTAATTTTTCCCATGATAACTTCATTCACAGCTTTCCAGCATTATTTGTACTATTCACAACGTACTACTCCATTCAGGGGCGTAGCTATGGGATTGGGGGGGGGGAGGCACCCCCCAAAGTAAATCGGAGTTGACAAAATTCGAAGCGTCTTTGTAAAATCCAGGTGAGTTCTGAAAAGTTAGTTTTGTTGGCAAAATTAAGCGGCAAAATTTAGACAACATTGCAAAATCTAGGGCAGTTGTAAAACTCGGGGCAACTGGCAAATCTAGGCAGTTGGGAAAATCGAGACGGCAAAATTTAGAGCAGTTGTCAAAATTCGAAGCCATTTTACTGAAATATAGGTGAGTTGGTAAAATCGGGACAACTTTGCAAAATCTTGGGGAATTGGCAAAATTTGGAGTGGATTTGAAAAAATCAAGTGCGATGTAAAAATTGTTTTTTTTTCTGTACAATCGCGGCAATTTCGCAAAATCTAAGAGAGTTGGCAAAATTCAGGTGAGATGTAAAAATTGGGATTTTTTTTCTGTAAAATTATGGCGAGTTGGCAAAATTCAGGTGAGATGTAAAAATTGGGATTTTTTCTGTAAAATTATGGCGAGTTGGCAAAATTCAGGTGAGATGTAAAATTGGGATTTTTTTCTGTAAAATTTTGGCGAGTTGGCAAAATTCAGGTGAGATGTAAAAATTGGGATTTTTTTTCTGGAAAACTATGGCGAGTTGGCAAAATTCAGGTGAGATGTAAAAATTGGGATTTTTTTCTGTAAAATTATGGCGAGTTGACAAAATTCAGGTGAGATGTAAAAATTGGGATTTTTTCTGTAAAATTATGGCGAGTTGGCAAAATTCAGGTGAGATGTAAAAATTGGGATATTATTTTTCTTTAAAATTATGGCGAGTTGGCAAAATTCAGGTGAGATGTAAAAATTGGGCTTTTTTTTTCTGTAAAATTATGGCGAGTTTGCAAAATTCAGGTGAGATGTAAAAATTGGGATTTTTTCCTGTAAAATTATGGCGAGTTGGCAAAATTCAGGTGAGATGTAAAAATTGGGATTTTTTTTTCTGTCAAATTATGGCGAGTTGGCAAAATTCAGGTAAGATGTAAAAATTGGGATTTTTTCCTGTAAAATTATGGCGAGTTGGCAAAATTCAGGTGAGATGTAAAAATTGGGATTTTTTTCTGTCAAATTATGGCGAGTTGGCAAAATTCAGGTGAGATGTAAAAATTGTTTTTTTTTTCTGTAAAATTATGGCGAGTTGGCAAAATTCAGGTGAGATGTAAAAATTGGGATTTTTTTCTGTAAAATTATGGCGAGTTGGCAAAATTCAGGTGAGATGTAAAAAATGGGATTTTTTTTCTGTCAAATTATGGCGAGTTGGCAAAATTCAGGTGAGATGTAAAAATTGGGATTTTTTTCTGTCAAATTATGGCGAGTTGGCAAAATTCAGGTGAGATGTAAAAATTGTTTTTTTTTTCTGTAAAATTATGGCGAGTTGGCAAAATTCAGGTGAGATGTAAAAAATGGGTTTTTTTTCCTGTAAAATTATGGCGAGTTGGAAAAATTCAGGCGATATGTAAAAATTAGGATTTTATTTTTCTTTAAAATTATGGCGAGTTGGCAAAATTCAGGTGAGATGTAAAAATTGGGATTTTTTTTCTGTAAAATTATGGCGAGTTAGCAAAATTCAGGTGAGATGTAAAAATTAGGATTTTTTTTGAGTAAAATTATGGCGAGTTGGAAAAATTCAGGTGAGACGTAAAAATTGGGATTTTTTTGTGTAAAATTTTGGTGAGTTGGCAAAATTCAGGTGAGATGTAAAAATTGATTTTTTTTCTGTAAAATTATGGCGAGTTCGCAAAATTTAGGGGAATTGGCAAAATTCGAAGCCACATGGTAAAATATAGGCGAGTTGTGAAAATTGGGGTTTTTGTGCAATTAAAGAGAATTGATAAATTTCAAAATGACTTGGGAAATTCAGGGATGATGTATAAAATTGGGATTTTTTTTTCTGTAAATGGCAAGTTGGAAAAATCTATGGGAGTTGGCAAAATTCGAATCCACTTGGTAAAATACAGGGGAGTTGTGAAAATTGGGATTAATTTTGGGAAATTAAGGAGAGTTGGCAAAATCTTGGAAAGTTTGAAAAATTTGAAGTGATTTGGCAAATTCAGGAGAGTTGTAAGAATTGGGGTTGTTTTTGTGAAATTAAGGAGATGTGGTAAAATCGAGGTTACTTGGCAAAATTGGAAACCATCTTGAAAAATACAGGAGAATTGCGAAAATTGGGATTGGTTTAGAGAAATTAAGGAGAATTGGCAAAATCTAGGGGAGTGAGAAAAATCACAAAAAAAATTCAGTGTCAAAGTTGATTTAAGTTCGCAAAATTTGATTTTCGAGTTAGAAAATTTCTGCTTTTTCCTCCCAACATAGTCCTTCGCTAAGCCCCTGACGCCATTCGCAAGGTTGGTGACAGCAGCGCCTCCATATTTTTCGGAAGCTTTTCGAGGGATCACTTTCGTACCACTTTAGCTAGAGACTCGATGTTTTACACCAACATGGTTAGAACAAAGTGGGATCACCCCACCAAATTTGGGACCGATCGTTCGACTACCCGCGGAACCACAGGGAAACTGCCAATTACTGCCACTAATGACGTCAGACGTGTCCCCCTGTCCACTCAGGAATTACCGCTATTATATAATATTAAGACACAAAAAATTCCAAAATTTAATTAAAATATTAAAACAGGTTAAGAGATTAGAAATCATCCTTTACAAGTCCTAATAGTACAGTCGCTCAAAAAAAAAAATCCGAACACTATAGTTGATTACAGAATTCGGAAAAAATATCTGGCAACGATTTTTTTAGAAATTAGTGATCTGGCAACATTTGTGACACGAAGGTTGCCAGATCACTAATTTCTAAAAGAAATCGTTGCGAGATATTTTTTCCGAATTCTGTAATTAACCATGGTGTTCGGATACTTTTTTGAGCGACTGTAGGTGGTCATATTATTTTAATACTAGATCGTGTGGGCTCACTCACGGAAATATTGAGCGTGTGCAGTTACCGTAATACCCTGTGGACATAAAAGTACACGCGGACAGTAGGGGACACTGATGACCCCCCCCTCTCAAGGGAGTGGCTCAGTTAAAAGAACGTTAAGCCGTGGCCTTGTACGACTGTATCGTACAAGGGCCACGGCTTAACGTTCCATCCGACGGACGGAGGCCTTTCCAAGCCTGTCGGTGTCCCTTCCTGACCGACGGCAGGGTGGAGAGTTTAGGGGAGAAAATCTCAACGTTGGCGCAGGTTGGACTCGATCCTGGGAGCTGCAGACATTGATCTTGTCGCGTCTGTTCACGTCTGCCTATCTGAACTTTCTGTTGAGGAAAACTTTCAATTTTTCCCGGCCAACAGAAAGAAGTAGATTAGCAATGAAATGGGTATTTTGAGAACGATTGGATCCTCCCCAAAAACTAAGTATTTGCTATTTAGCTTCTTTTGATTTAAGGCGGGATATTTCGGGGGGGGGGGGAGTGGAATATTTATTAGGTACACACTGGAAGTTCTTTCCTATTTTTGGTGATGGAGTTTGGTTATTTTTCTTTTGAGAAGCCATTTTGTTTGCCCAAAATGGGCTAAATGAGCAGGTCACAAGGACTCCGAGGGTACAGAGAAGGACGGGGGGGGGGGGTCCAAGGATGGGGGAAAACTGTTAGGATATAGATGGTAGCCTCCCGTCAAAGCCATACAGCGTGTTCTTTAACATGCACAGGGTATGACTCTTCCGCGCCAGGAGCCATGACTTAACGTACTATCCGACGGACGGCGACCTATCCAAGCCCATCAGTGTCCCCTACTGACCGTAGTAAGGGCGGGGAATTTAGCGGAGATCTGAATGCTGTTCCAGTAGGTTGGGTGGCATTTCTTTGCACACAGTGCGCTAAATGGGTCAGTGCGACTCGAACCTGGGAACTACAATTACGAGCCTGCTGCGCTATCGACTGAGCCACTCCCTTGATAGGGGAGGGGGGCATTTGTCTCCTTATAACTAACCAGTGGATTCTATTTTTAAGCCCTTGGGGTCCTTGTGACCTGACCATTTAAACCATTGTATGCAAAAAAAATTTTTTTTCACTGAGATGCAAAACAATCGAAAATCACACTCATACGGGTAAAAGACATTTAGTGAATCACAAATATACATTTTTTATTTTCATGACAACATTTACATGCGTAAATCACAATTTGTAAGCTGCTTTGAGCCAAAAAAATCCGCTTCAGTTAGAGTGAGAGGTGTTCGTTCCACAAACATCGACCAACAAAGGAGGCTGGGGATTTCTAAAGACAACTGAGGTAGCCATGGTAACCTGACACATGCATGTCGCTGTGGTCATCGCAGGAAGGAGGAAGCGATGTCATCATTGCAACGACACAGACGATGATGATACCTGAGCAAGAATTAAACAAAAATCGATCATCTTCATCGTATGACGATACAGATCGAAGAATTATGGGATCGTCTGAAATGAAATAAAAGAAAAAAATGTATTAGAATCTGTAAAAGAAATTAACTAAAGAAACACTTATTGATTCTTTAGTTAAAGTTATTAGTCATCATTATAAAACTCTATTAGTCATTGATTAGTCATACGGAACTCAGAAGGGCGGGGATGGCTCAGTCGGTAACGCGTCAGGCTCATAATCTGAATTTCCCAGGTTCGAATCCCACCTGGGCCAGAATTAATATTTGTCTTCGCAAAACTCCCTGCCTCGGTCAGAAGAGGACACCGATGACCTTGGAAGGTCGCCGTCCGTCGGACGGGAAGTTAAGTCATGGTACCATGTACATGATTTATTAGGTTGTTTCAACAGCTGAACGGCAGGTTTTTGCACACAATGGGCTAAATGGCCAGGTCACAAGGACTCCGAGAGCTCAGAGAAGGTTCGGGGAGGAGACCCAGTGGACAGCTGTTAGGAGATGGATGGTAGCCTCCAGTCAAGGATATTCAGCGTGTTTTTCAACATGCATAAGGTATGGCTTTCCCGCACACGGGGTCCGCAAAATTCCCTGCCCTGCACACTGTCAGTAGGGGACACCGATGGGTTTGGAAAGGCCGCTGTCCTTGGTACGGGACATTAAGCCGTGGCCCCGAGTGCGGGAGAGCCATACCCTGTGCACGTTAAAGAACACGCTGGATGGCCTTGACGAGAGCTACCATTTGTCTCCCAACAGCTGTTCCAGTGGGTCCCCTCCCCCAACCTTCTCTGAGCCTTCGGGGTCCATGTGACCTGGCCATTTAGCCCATGGTGTGCAAAAAAGTGCCGCTCAGAGGTAAAACAATCCAATCATTTCAATTAAAGAAGAAAAACAATTACGGATGAGGTAAATGCGAAATCCAGGTTGTTGACGCTAAAGACATGGGACAGTGTAAATATTGTACTCAGAGAGACTGTCTAGAAATGGGATTAATATCGAAATAGCTTCAGTTGATGTGGAGCAAGCCGAGGGACAATTAGAAGGATCAATTTATCAAAGTATCAGGAATCAACTAAGCTTACCCAACCAATTACTGAAAGTGCATTGCCAAACCAGTGCAAGGTTTACAAACTGAATATTCTGATATCCCAGAAGAGATTGCAGATATTTGGAACGTGAGAGAAATTGGTGATGAAGGCAATTCTGTACTGGCAGTTGACTAATCAATAATAGTATCTCCTATAAACAATTTGTACAGTCGCTCAAAAAATATCCAAACACTATGGTCGATTACAGAATTCAGGAAAAATATGCGTTTTCGTGTCACGTGACACGAAGGTTGCCAGATCAGTAATTTCTAAAAAAAATCGTTTGCCAGATATTTTTTCTGAATTCTGTAATCAACCGTAGTGTTCGGATATTTTTTTGAGCGACTGTAGGTGGTCATATTATTTTGATACTAGATCGTGTGGGCTCACTCACGGAAATATTGAGCGTGTGCAGTTACCGTTCACAGCAAACTGGAGTGTGTGCAGTAACTGCACACGCTCCAGTTTGCTGTGAACGGTAACTGGAGCGTGTACTTGCTGTACACGCTGCAGATATTTTTCCTGAATTCTGTAATCACGTGACACGAAGGTTGCCAGATCAGTAATTTCTAAAAAAATCGTTGCCAGATATTTTTTCTGAATTCTGTAATCAACTGTAGTGTTCGGATACTTTTTTTAGCGACTGTACGTCAATAGATTTAGGAAACCTTTGGGAAATTCCATGAGAGAGTGGATTCCAAAATTCGAAGCTTCTTTATAAACTTATTTATGCATTTTATGTAAAATTGTGATTGATGACAAATTACAGATATAAATCTGATCTATCTGAATTTTCTACACTTTTTTTTTTCAAGAATATTTGTTCAGAAATGAAATAGTTATGGAAGCTGGAATGTTTAACAGCAAAGTTTTGGTTTATGATATATGACATATATCAGTGGTTCTCAACCTTTTATGCTTCACGTACCCTCTGGAAATGTGCAGGAAACTGGCATACCCCTTGTATAGGTAGATAAAACTATAGTTATAGTATAACAATGGGAATAAAATAAAACATATATATCAGTGGTTCTCAACCTTTAATGCTTCACGTACCCCTGGAAATGTGTATGTAACTGGCGTACCTCTTGTATAGATAGATAAAACTATAATTATAGTATAACAATTGGAATAAAATAAAACATATATATCAGTGGTTCTCAACGTTTTATGCTTCACGTACTCTCTGGAAATGTGTATGTAACTGGCGTACCCCTTGTATAGATAGATAAAACTATAGTTATATTATAGCAGTAGGAATAAAATAAATCATATATATCAGTGGATCTCAACCTTTTATGCTTCACGTACCCTCTGGAAATGTGCAGGAAACTGGCGTACCCCTTGTATAGGTAGATAAAACTATAGTTATAGTATAACAATGGGAATAAAATAAAACATATATATATATCAGTGGTTCGCAACCTTTATGCTTCACGTGAACGTTGAGATTTATCTCCGCAGAACTCCCCGCCCTGCCCACGGTCAGTAGGGGACACCAATTGGCTTGGAAAGGCCATCGTCCGTCGGATTGGACATTAAGCCGTGGCCCCGTATGTGGGAGAGCCATGCCCTGCGCACATTAAAAAACATGCTGGATGACCTTGATGGGAGACTACCATCTGTTTGCAGCAACTGTTCCAGTGGGTCCCCTCCCCTAACCTTCTTTGAGCCTTCGGGGTCCTTTAGACATGGTCATTTAGCCCATGGTGTGCAAAAAAGTGCCGTTCAGAAGTAAAACAGCCCAGCGAAACAGCCCCAGGCCTTCCCCAGCTCATCGGTGTCTCCCTACTGACCGTGGGCAAGGCGGGGAGTTTTACGGAGATAAATCTCAATGCTGGACCAGCTGGGACTCGAACCTGGGAATCGAAAATTACAAGCTTTGCGCGATATCGACTGAGCCACCCCGCCCCCACGAAACCTGGAGGAACTTATAAACTTTCAACACTCTATTACCGGCACTGACAAAAAAAATTCCGAAAAGTTGCAAGAAATATTTTAAAAAACGGTTGAAACTTCTCTTCAAGAAGGGGGAGGGAACATTTTCAGTGTCTGCTGTATCTGTACTGATGTGATAAAATGTGATGGGAAGGTTAGAAACCCTTCAACAATGGGCTTCCTGCTATCCCAAATCTGTACTGAAATTTATTTATTACATTTATATCTCCGGTAACTTTGAAAATATATGGTACACAGCATTCGGTTGCATTTAAATGGTACTCCCTGTACTTTCAAGCTGTTCCTTTAAGCACTGCGAATGCTCTGCCAGCATTGTTTTATGTCTCCTAAAACTGGTTTTGCCCTTGATAAGAAAGGTAAAAGTGATGGACTTGGAAAGACAGCCGTCAATCGATTGACATGTTAAGTCATGATCCCGTGTGCAGGGAGGGGCGAGGGGAGCTCAGTCGGTAGCGCGCCAGGCTCGTAATCTGTAGTTCCCAGGTTCGAGTCGCAGCTGAGCCAGCATTGAGATTTATCTCCGCAAAATTCCCCGCCCTGTCCACGGTCAATAGTGGACACCGATCGTCTTGGAAAGACCGCCGTCCGTCGGATGCGACGTTAAGCAGTGGCCCCGTGTGTGGGAAACGTATCCCCTGTGCACGTTAAAGAACCCGCTAGATGGCCTTGACGGGAGGTTACCATCTGTCTCGCAACAGCTGTTCCAGTGGGTCTCCTCTCCCTACCTTCTCCGAGACTTCGGGGTCCATGTGACCTGGCCATTTAGCCCATGGTGTGCAAAAAAATGCCGCTCAGAGGTAAAACTACTCAACCTGTGTGCAGGAGCGCCACACCTTGTGCATTAAAGAATATGCCGAATTACCTTTACAGGAGGTTCCATTTATCTCTTAATAACTGTCGAATGTATCTCTTTCCTCAGCCTACTCCGAGTCTTTGGGGTCCTTGTGACCTGGACATTTAGCCCACTGTGTATCAAAAAAGCGCCCCTCAGAGACAAAACAACATAACAGAACCTTTAAGTACAATAACGTTTTGCCTATTTTTAGTCTTAATTTACCTAGAGCAATTGTTTCTCTTTGGTATAAGTTTAGCTAAAGCAATTGTTTCGTTTTAGTCTCAGTTTTAGATAAACAATTGCTGCTTTTTTAGTGTTAGTTTAGGTAAATCAATTTTTGCTTTTGAGGCTAAGTTTAGAAATTGTTGCTTTTTTAGTGTTAGTTTAGATAAAGCAATTGTTGCTTTTTAGTGTTAGGATATAGCAATTGTTGCTTTCTTAATGTTAGTTTAGATAAAGCAATTGTTGCTTTTTAGTGTTAGAAAAAAATTGTTGCTCTTTTAATGTTAGTTTAGATAAAGCAATTGTTGCTTTTTTAGTGTTAGTTTAGATATAGCAATTGTTGCTTTTTAGTGTTAGGATAATAAAGCAATTGTTGCTTTCTTAATGTTAGTTTAGATAAAGCAATTGTTGCTTTTTTAATGTTAGTTTGGATGAAGCAATTGTTGCTTTTTAGTGTTAGGATAAAGCAATTGTTGCTTTCTTAATGTTAGTTTAGATAAAGCAATTGTTGCTTTTTAGTGTTAGGATAAAGCAATTGTTGCTTTCTTAATGTTACTTTAGATAAAGCAATTGTTGCTTTTTAGTGTTAGAAAAAAGAAATTGTTGCTTTTTTAATGTTAGTTTAGATAAAGCAATTGTTGCTTTTTTAGTGTTAGTTTAGATATAGCAATTGTTGCTTTTTAGTGTTAGGATAAAGCAATTGTTGCTTTTTTAATGTTAGTTTAGATAAAGCAATTGTTGCTTTTTTAGTGTTAGTTTAGGTATAGCAATTGTTGCTTTTTAGTGTTAGGATAAAGCAATTGTTGCTTTTTTAATGTTAGTTTAGATAAAGCAATTGTTGCTTTCTTAATGTTAGTTTAATAGAAGAAAAAAAAATATTAAAATTAAATAAAGGAATAGGTTCTTTTGACGCTATGTTAAACAGAGCAATTATTTATTTTTAGTCTTAATGACGCATTCATCAGGAAAATATTTTAATCTTAGATAATGTCGATTTATTTTCATTTACGATATCCAAAAAGTTCGTTTTATATTCTTATCAGAAAACGACAGATTAGCTTACGAACTTTATGCCAATGGGAAGTAAACAATCGATACTTACGGCAATTAAAGAAATGGAGATATCGCTGAAGGCCTTCAAGGACTGCTCCTGTCAGCACCTGGAGACTTATCGCCTAGCTCTGATGATACATCAACAAATCTGAAATATATGAATAAATATAAGATCTTTTTTTTTGCATCGTCTTTCCGTTTCGAACGAAAGAAAATTTCACAAAAACCAAATTCGTTATAATTGGCATTTGAGTGTAACATTCGAAACAGAAGAAAACAGTAAAACTTATAAATACTCATTTAGATCCTTGCATTTACGGGGCGGGGTGGCTCAGTCGGTAGCGCGCCAGTCTCGTAATCTGCAGTTCCCAGGTTCGGTCCCATCTGGATCAGCGTTGAGATTTATCTCCGCAAAACTCTCCGCCTTGCCCACGGTCAGTAGGGGATGGACTTGGAAAGGCCGCCGTCCGTCGGATGGGACGTTAAGCTGTGGCCCCGTGTGCGAGAGAGAGCCATATCCTGTGCACGTTAAAGAACACGCTGGATGGCCTTGACGGGAGGCTATCATCTGTCTCTCAACAGCTGTTCCAGTGGGTCTCCTCCCCCAAACTTCTCTGAGCCTTCGGGGTCCTTGTGACCTGGCCAATTGTGTTCAAAAAAGTGCCGTTCAGAGGTTTTGGATTGGATTGTTTTACCTCTGAGCGGCACTTTTTTGCACACCATGGGCTAAATGGCCAGGCCACAAGGACCCCGAAGGCTCAGAGAAGGTTGGGGGAGGGGACCCACTGGAACAGCTGTTGGGAGACAGATGGTAGCCTCCCGTCAAGGCCATCCAGCGTGTTCTTTAACGTGCACAGGGCATGGCTCTCCTGCACACTGGACCATGGCTTAACGTCCCATCCGACGGACGGAGGCCTTTTCAAGCCCTTCGGTGTCCCCTACTGACCGTGGGCAGGACGAGGAAATTTTGCGGAGATAAATCTGAACGCTGACCCAGCTGGGACTCGAACCTGGGAACTACAGATTACGAGCCTGGCGCGCTAACGACTGAGCCACCCCCGCCCCTCCCCTCCGTTCAGAGGTAAAACAACCCAACTCTTATTTAGAGCAACATTGGTGGCATATATAGTACGTTTTGTATTTAAATATAATATTAGCAGTTATTCAAAAGAAATAACTTCATTATCACATTCTGACCACTTTATGTATCGTTGCAGACATTTCTCCAGAAGTTAATTAAAGTGGATTCTGTTGTAATCTTACGATCTTCAGGATATTAGAGAAAGGAACTTCCAATGGAGAGCGAGCTAATAATAATTCTTCATTATCCTCTGGGATCAAAGTTATTCGTGATCTCCTCTACTAAAAATGGCGATCATGCTGTGAATAATAATCGCTGCAACATCTCTCCTATTCCTTCTTTTCATCATTCGAAGTGTGACTTGGGAACCAATCGTGTAGTTTCATTTTCATGAGCGAAAAACGAAACCAATCATCGTTAACCGCAACCGACATCACGACTATCCATAATCCCTCGCGGCATGGCCCATTACTCGTGGTCGATGCTTCACCGATGTTTGCCGAAGATCCTTGTTTGACGTCTTCGGTAAGTACGTGCTCTGAGTTCAGTTTTTCGGATATAAGAGGAAGGGAAAATAATTTCTTGTTTCATGATATTGTTTTTTTTTAGAGAGAAATCACTTCTGGAGATGTGTTCTGTGGTGAGAAACTTATTTTATACTGAGGGAATAATTTTTTGTTTACTGATTGATATCTGTGATCTATTCCGAATTCGCAATGTTTTCAGCCCTGTTAAAAGAAAGTTATTTTTACACTATAGTCTATCCGTTCATTCGTTTGTCTATTCTGTTTGTCTATCCATTTGTCTGTCTCTCTGTCTGCTTTTCCATCCGTTACTGTCCATCCATCTGTCTATGCATTGTCCATCTGTCAGTCTATCTGTTCCATCTGTTCGTCTATCCAACTGTCTGTTGATCCGTCTGTCTGTCCATCAATCTATCCAACTGTCTGTCCATCTGTATGTCTAACCATTTATCTGTCTATCTGTCAGTCTATCCAACTGTCTGTCCATCTGTCTGTCTAACCATCTATCTGTCCATCTGTATGTCTAACCATTTATCTGTCTATCTGTCAGTCTATCCAACTGTCTGTCCATCTGTCTGTCTAACCATCTATCTGTCCATCTGTATGTCTCTCCAACTGTCTGTTAATCCGTCTGTCTGTCCATCTGTTAGTCAATCTATCCAACTGTTTGTCCATCTGTCTGTTTAACCATCTATCTGTCCATCTTTATGTCTAACAATCTGTCTGTTTATCCGTCTGTCCAACTGTCTTTTGATCCATCTGTCTGTCCATCTGACTATCCATTTTTCCATCGATCTGGTAACCATCTCTCTGTCTATCCAAATGTGTTGATCCGTCTGTCTGCTCATCTGTCTCTCTAACCATCTATCTATCCGTCTGTATATCGATCTCTGTGTTTCATCCATCAGTTTCTCTGTAGGCTTTAAACTTCTTTAAGAGATTAGTGAAAACTTCCTTTTGGGATGCAAAATTCTGCAGTGAAATATCGTTGCAACGAACGCCAGAATAAAGGAACATTCAGTGTGAAGGAATTTCATTCATTCCCCGTCCAAATTACTGCCTCTATCGATGCAAAGAAGTTTCATTTTAACTAATACCGTCCTAACGAAATATTTGGACTGAACAGCTGTTAGGAAAACAAATGGCATCCTCCCGTCAAGGCCGGGGCGGGGGTGGCTCAGTCGGTAGCGCGCCAGGCTCGTAATTTAGTTCCCAGGTTCGAGTCCCAGCTGGGTCAGCGTTGAGATTTATCTCCGCAAAATACCCCGCCCTGCCCACGGTCAGTAGGGGACACCGATGGGCTTGGAAAGGCCTCCGTCCGTCGGATGGGACGTTAAGCCGTGGCCCCGTGTGCGGGAGAGCCATACCCTGTGCACATTAAAGAACACGCTGGATGGCCTGGACGGGAGGCTACCATCTGTCTCCCAACAGCTGTTCCAGTGGGTCCTCTCACCCAACCTTCTCTGAGCCTTCGGGGTCCTTATGACCTGGCCATTGTGTGCAAAAAAAGTGCCGCTCAGAGGTAAAACAACCCAACAACAACCCGTCAAGGCCCTTTCATCGTATTTTTTAGCATTCTCTCCCACACACGGAAGCGCGGCTTAACGTCCCATCCGACGAACAGCAGCCTTTCCAAGTCCATCTTTGTCCACTTTCTCGCTGAGGACAGGATATGGGTTTAGTGAGGAATCAAGGCCTCCTTATGAATGAACACAGAATGCTTACATACTGATTAAATAACTTTTGCAATGATGATTATCTGATATTAGCTTTAGGAGATTACAGATTTCGAATAAAATTTATTAAATATAATAAAATAATAAATATAAATTACTTTTTCGTTTTTATAATTTAATTTCTTAAGTATTGACTGGAAATTTAATGAAAGCAAAAATCTTAGCCCATTTCAATAGGCTTAATCTAACGGTAAATCATAAAATGTTCAAAGAATAATATTTTTTACTCAAAATATTCGCTGATAAAAAATCAGATGTAACCTATTATTCTAAACATATGATTGGATTGTTTTACCTCTGAGCCGCACTTTTTTGCACACCATGGGCTAAATGGCCAGACCAAAAGGACCCCGAAGGCTCAGAGAAGGTTGGGGGAGGGGACCCACTGGAACAGCTGTTGGGGGACAGATGGTACCCTCCCGTCAAGGCCATCCAGCGTGCTCTTTAACGTGCACAGCGTATGGCTCTCCCGCACACGGGACCTCGGCTTAACGTCCCAAACGACGGGCGGAGGCCTTTCCAAGCCCATCGGTGCCCCCTACTGACCGTGGGAAGGGCGGGGAAATTTTGCGGAGATAAATCTCAACGCTGACCCAGCTGGACTCGAACCTAGGGAACTACAGATTACCAGCCTGGCGCGCTACCGACTGAGCCACCCCCGCCCCTAAACATATGATATATTATGAAATAGCATCATCATTGGGTAACCTTTTCTTTATCTAAATACTATTTTTTTTCATCAGTTCCATGTCTACAAGACATCTGTGATATTTTCCTACCTAAATAGGGGGGGGGGGGGGCAGGAAATGTCGTAGTCGGTAGCGCGCCAGGCTCGTAATCTGTAGTTCCCAGGTTCGAGTCCCAGCTGGGACAGCTTTGAGATTTATCTCCGCAAAACTCCCCGCACTGCCCACGGTCAGTACGGGACACGGCTAGGCTTGAAAAGAACGCCGTCCGTCGGATGGGACGTTAAGCCGTGACCCCGTATCGGGAGAGCGATACCTGGTGCACGCTAAAGAACACGCTGGATGGCTTTGACGGGATGGTACCATATGTTTCCCAACAGCTATTCCAATGGGTCCCCTCCTCCAACCTTCTCTGAGGGGCGGGGTTGGCTCAGTCGCTAGCTCGCCAGGCTCGTAATCTGTAGTTCCCAGGTTCGAGTCCCAGCTGGGTCAGCGTTGAGATTTATCTCCGCAAAATTCCCCGCCCTGCCCACGGTCAGTAGGGGACACCGATGGGCTTGGAAAGGCCGCCGTCCGTCGGATGGGACGTAAAGCCGTGGCCTCGTGTGCGGGAGAGCCATACGCTGTGCACGTTAAAGAGCACGCTGGATGGCCTTGACTGGAGGCTACCATCTGTCTCCCAACAGCTGTTCCAGTGGGTCTCCTCCCCCAACCTTCTCTGAGCCTTCGGGGTCCATGTGACCTGGCCATTTAGCCCATGGTGTGCAAAAAATTGCCGCTCAGATGTAAAACAACCCAACTGAAATGTGGCACATTATTTACAATTTTCTCATAGATATTAAAATGGAAAATAGTTTGGAATATCGTAGTCCGCTTTATAAAGTATTGAAGTTTCTACGACTACTCCAAGAATTAAGCGTTAGGTAATATTCCATCCTTTCTTTATTACGAAGTCTGCATATTGTTGTGCTGTCCGCCAGATGCAAATTATTAAGAGAATGCCCCAATGACTTGAAAGAGGCGGAATGTTGATTTCGAATTCTCTTTGAAGTTGAAATTCACTGGATTCGTTATAAAGGTCATCACGGGGACTGCGAGTGAATACTTTGGGGCGGTCAGAGATATTGAATGGCGACGCTCCTTTCACTTTGAAAAGAATTCTTTAGTTGGACCTGAGATACAGTCGCTCAAAAAAATATCCGAACACTATGGTTGATTGCAGAATTCAGGAAAAATATCTGGAGCGTGTACAGCAACTATACACGCTCCAGTTACCGTTCACAGCAAACTGGAGCGTGTGCAGTAGCTGCACACGCTCCAGTTTGCTGTGAACGGTAACTGCACACCCTCAATATTTCCGTGAGTGAGCCCACACGATCTAGTATCAAAAAATATGGCCACCTACAGTCGCTCAAAAAAATATCCGAACACTACGGTTGATTACAGAATTCAGAAAAAATATCTGGCAACGATTTCTTTTAGAAATTAGTGATCTGGCAACCCTTCGTGTCACGTGATTACAGAATTCAGGAAAAATATCTGGAGCGTGTACAGCAACTGTACACGCTCCAGTTACCGTTCACAGCAAACTGGAGCGTGTGCAGTTACTGCACACGCTCCAGTTTGCTGTGATTTTTGCCGTTTGTCGCGAATCTTATGTCCATTGCTAATTTTTCCCATGATAACTTCATTCACAGCTTTCCAGCATTATTTGTACTATTCACAACGTACTACTCCATTCAGGGGCGTAGCTATGGGATTGGGGGGGGGGAGGCACCCCCCAAAGTAAATCGGAGTTGACAAAATTCGAAGCGTCTTTGTAAAATCCAGGTGAGTTCTGAAAAGTTAGTTTTGTTGGCAAAATTAAGCGGCAAAATTTAGACAACATTGCAAAATCTAGGGCAGTTGTAAAACTCGGGGCAACTGGCAAATCTAGGCAGTTGGGAAAATCGAGACGGCAAAATTTAGAGCAGTTGTCAAAATTCGAAGCCATTTTACTGAAATATAGGTGAGTTGGTAAAATCGGGACAACTTTGCAAAATCTTGGGGAATTGGCAAAATTTGGAGTGGATTTGAAAAAATCAAGTGCGATGTAAAAATTGTTTTTTTTTTCTGTACAATTATCGCAAAATCGCGGCAACTTCGCAAAATCTAAGAGAGTTGGCAAAATTCAGGTGAGATGTAAAAATTGGGATTTTTTTCTGTAAAATTATGGCGAGTTGGCAAAATTCAGGTGAGATGTAAAAATTGGGATTTTTTTTCTGTAAAATTATGGCGAGTTGGCAAAATTCAGGTGAGCTCCAGTTTGCTGTGAACGGTAACTGCACACGCTCAATATTTCCGTGAGCGAGCCCACACGATCTAGTATCAAAATAATATGACAACCTACAGTCGCTCAAAAAAGTATCCGAACACCATGGTTGATTACAGAATTGAGAAAAAAATATCTGGCAACGATTGTTTTAGAAATTAGTGATCTGGCAACCTTCGTGTCACGTGATTACAGAATTCAGGAAAAATATCTGGAGCGTGTACAGCAACTGTACATGCTCCAGTTACCGTTCACAGCAAACTGGAGCGTGTGCAGTTACTGCACACGCTCCAGTTTGCTGTGAACGGTAACTGCACACGCTCAATATTTCCGTGAGTGAGCCCACATGATCTAGTATCAAAATAATATGACAACCTACAGTCGCTCAAAAAAAATATCCGAACACTACGGTTGATTACAGAATTCAGAAAAAATATCTGGCAACGATTTCTTTTAGAAATCAGTGATCTGCCAACCTTCGTGTTACGTGACACTAAGGTTGCCAGATTACTAATTTTTAAAAAAACGTTGCCAGTTATTTTTTATCAATTCTGCAATCAACCGTAGTGTTCGGATATTTTTTTAGAGCGACTGTACAATGCTTACTATCCTGCAGAAATATCCTCATTCTGTTGGGTAAGTTAAAAAAAAATATTTTGTTAGTTTGTCTAACTTTTTAGTTTGTGAAGGAATTGGGAAATTATTGTTTGAAGAGAAGAAATTGTTATTTCCCACAGGAAATTAAGAGACAGGTATTGGAGTGTGTTGTTTTCGTTCTGAGCGGCACTTTTTTTTTTTGCACACAATGAATTAAAGGGCCATGTTACAAAGACCCCCAAGGCTGACTGTTAGGTGGAGAAAGGGAACCCACTGGCAGCGGTTGGCAGACAGGTCGAAGCCTCTTCTCAGTGGGTGGCAACTATCGAGTTATACAATTATGGCTCTCCTGTATAAAGAACCATGACTTAATATTCCATTTGATGGAAGACTTTCAAAACCCAATGTGGTCCCCTTTCTCACCGAGGGCTAGGTGATGTTTGGGGAATATTAAGAATCGAACCTGGAAACTGCAGATTACAAATGTGGTGTGGGCACCGGCCGAGTGAGCTACTGACCGAGTAACTGTGAGCTACTGACCGACTGCCTGATGAACTACTGACCGAGTGCTATTGACCGAGTTCCTGGTGAGCTATTGACCGAGTGCCTGGTGAGCTATTGACCGAGTGCCTGGTGAGCTACTGGCCTAGTGCCTGGTGAGCTACTGGCCTAGTGCCTGGTGAGCTACTGGCCTAGTGCCTGGTGAGCTACTGGCCTAGTGCCTGGTGAGCTACTGGCCTAGTGCCTGGTGAGCTGCTGACCGAGTGCCTGGTGAGCTGCTGACCGAGTGCCTGGTGAGCTGCTGACCGAGTGCCTGGTGAGCTGCTGACCGAGTGCCTGGTGAGCTACTGACCGAGTGCCTGGTGAGCTACTGACCGAGTGCCTGGTGAGCTACTGACCGAGTGCCTGGTGAGCTACTGACCGAGTGCCTGGTGAGCTGCTGACCGAGTGCCTGGTGAGCTGCTGACCGAGTGCCTGGTGAGCTACTGACCGAGTGCCTGGTGAGCTGCTGACCGAGTGCCTGGTGAGCTGCTGACCGAGTGCCTGGTGAGCTACTGACCGAGTGCCTGGTGAGCTACTGACCGAGTGCCTGGTGAGCTACTGACCGAGTGCCTGGTGAGCTGCTGACCGAGTGCCTGGTGAGCTGCTGACCGAGTGCCTGGTGAGCTGCTGACCGAGTGCCTGGTGAGCTACTGACCGAGTGCCTGGTGAGCTACTGACCGAGTGCCTGGTGAGCTACTGACCGAGTGCCTGGTGAGCTGCTGACCGAGTGCCTGGTGAGCTGCTGACCGAGTGCCTGGTGAGCTGCTGACCGAGTGCTGGTGAGCTGCTGACCGAGTGCCTGGTGAGCTGCTGACCGAGTGCCTGGTGAGCTACTGACCGAGTGCCTGGTGAGCTACTGACCGAGTGCCTGGTGAGCTACTGACCGAGTGCCTGGTGAGCTACTGACCGAGTGCCTGGTGAGCTACTGACCGAGTGCCTTGTGTGCTACTGACCGAGTGCCTGGTGAGCTACTGACCGAGTGCCTGGTGAGCTACTGACCGAGTGCCTGGTGAGCTACTGACTTAGCCTGGCTGAACCAATCCACACCCTATTGTTTATTGTTGTATCACTACACTCGATCTCCTCCCGCGCAGTGAGGTGGGGGGTGGCTCAGTCGGTAGCGCGACAGACACGTAATCTGTAGTTCCCAGTTTCGAGGCCCAGCTAGGTCAGCGTTGCGACTATCTCCGCAAAACCCCTGCCCACGGTGAATAGGGACACCGATGGGCTTGGAAAAGCCGCCGTCCGTCGGATGGGATGTTAAGCTGTGGTCCCTTGTACGGGAGAGCCAGACTCTGTGCACGTTAAAGAACACGCTAGATGGCCTTGACGGGAGGCTACCATCTGTCTCCCAACAGTTGTTCCAGTGGGTCCCCTCCTCCCAATCTTCTCCGAGCCTTCGGATCAATATCATCTGGCTATTTACCCCATGGTGTGCAAAAAAGTGCAGATCAGAGGTAAAACAACCCAACCCATCTGTCGTAACATTACTATTCTTACCTACTAGCAGATTTGTCCGACGTTGCTCTGAAACCTAAAATGTAGAGTAGCTGGCACTCCCCTCGTCGCAAGCTTTCATTTCGCATAAATATCATTACATTCGATCTCCTCCCCTCAGGGGGCGCGGGCGCAGTCGGTAGCGCGACAGACACGTAATCTGTAGTTCCCAATTTCGAGGCCCAGCTGGGTCAGCGTTGAGATTTATCCGCAAAACTCCCCGCCCTGCCCACAGTCAATAGGGGACAGCGAGTGCTTTGTTAGGACGCCGTCAGTCTGATGGGACGTTAAACCGTGGTACCATGTGCGGGAGAGCCATACCCTGTACATGTTAAAGAACACGGTGGATGCCTTGATGGGAGACTACCATCTGTCTCCCAACGGGCTCTTCTAATAGGTCCCCTCCCACAACCTTCTCTGAGCCTTCGGGTTCCTCCCGATGTCTCTCCCGCACACGGGTCCGCAGCTTATCGTCCCATCCGACGGGCAACACTGTATGGAAATATTTGATATGCAAGGTGCGTTAAGTAATACACGGAAGAAAGTCAGGCTTTGTGGATAGAACAGAAAATAGTAATAACCGTATACTTCAGATTTTCTTTTTGCCACGGAGGTTAGCAATGAGTCAACAAAAATGCGTTAGGCAACATTGAAAAGAAGATAATTAAACGAAGCATTTTAATGGCGGAGCCATTTAAATCGTATGAAGCATTCTGCTGGCTGAGACATGGAAATGAGTTGGGTTGTGTTGGGTTGTTTTGCCTTTGAGCGGCACTTTTTTTGCACACCATGGGGTAAATGGTCAGGTCGCAAGGATCCCGAAGGCTCAGAGAAGGTTGGGGGAGGGGATCCACTGGAACAGCTGTTGGGAGACAGATGGTAGTCTCCCGTCAAGGTCATCCAGCGTGTTCTTTAACGTGCACAGGGTATGGCTCTCCCACACACGGGACCACGACTTAACGTCCCATCTGACGGACGACGGCCTTTCCAAGCCCATCGGTGTCCCCTACTAATCGTGGGCTGGGCGGGGAGTTTTGCAGAGATAAATCCCAATGGTGACCCAGCTGGGACTCGAACCTGGGAATTGCAGATTAGGAGCCTGACGCGCTACCGACTGAGCCACCCCCGCCCCATGCAAATGAGTATAATTCCTCGGCGAATTGTTATCTGGGCTATATTATTAAAGAAAAATTATCAAATAAATTTTTAATTCAGTTGTATTTTTCATGGTTTCAATCTACTATTAGCTATGGCTCGTCGGCTTTGGCGGTATCTATGTTGCTTAAATAATATTAAAAAACATACAATATTTAAAAGCTTTGACATTTTCATAACGAAACGTTTTTCGATAGGCTTATTAAGGAAAACATTGTAGTTGATTTCAGAAAATTATTTTTCTATCGCATAGTTTATTATATATATTATACAATATAAGAACCCTATAATTTTGAAGATGAAAATTTCAAAGCGAAATTTGAGAACTGCAGAATATAAATTTATTGTTCCATTAATTAGAAAAGAAATTTCACAGCGGCATTTCATGTTTTATGGGCCAAAAGTTTTTTTTAAGTTATTGCCTTATAAATTTAAGGAATGAACTGTACCAAAGGCATTTCAAAAAGAAGATTAAAAAGAAGATAAATGCAAAATATTCTCATCTTAATTTGTTTCTTATTATTTTGTTTATTTTATTTTTTCCGTATTCTTCTTGTGTGCATTACGGTATGAAAGTATTGTACAGTCGCTCAAAAAATATTCTAACACTATGGTTGATTACAGAATTCAGGAAAAATATCTGGCAACGATTTTTTTTTAGAAATTAGCGATCTGGCAACATTCGTGTCACGTGACACGAAGGTTGCCATATCACTATTTGAAATATTGCCAGATATTTTTTCTGAATTCTGTAATCAACCATAGTGTTCGGATATTTTTATGAGCGACTGTACGTAAACAACGAATTCGGCGCATTGAAATAAATTTATAGAATTTCAAAGTTATTGCAATAATTTTAAATACACTGCTCACCAAAATTAGGAGATATTTCAAAATGAATATGAAGCGATAAAAAATAGAAGCATTTGAATTGTTTTTATTAAACTAGAACATCAGAAAAGCAAACGACAAGTCAAAGAAAGTTGTTCGATTATGCAAATGAGATGCAAAACCAACTTTGATGTCATTGTTGAAAATGCACTATACAAGAGGCTGAAAGTACTGGAGTATCTGCACGTTCCCTGATCTTGAAAGTGCACATCCTGCAATTTCCCAGCCCTTGCAATGCCCCTGCAACACGATTTGCCCGAATGCGAAGCCTGGAGAGCCATAGGACGTCTTGAAGCTGGTCAAACACAGACGACAGTGGCAACAGCACTTGGAACATCCCAAAGCGTGATTAGGAGACTGTGGAATCGCTTTCAAGAGACTAGCACAGTACGAAGAAGACGAGGGCAGGGTCGCCCATCTGCCACAACAGCAAGAGATGACCGCTACTTGACCTTATTGGCAAGAAGGAACAGGCGCAGCAATGCAACAGAGCTGCGGGGACAGTTTCTTGCTGCCACTAGACGACGGATATGCACCCAGACCATACGAAATCGGCTCCATCATGTTGGACTGCATGCCCGACGACCAATGGTATGCGTTCCGTTATCTGCTGAACACCGTAGAACCCGTAGAAGGTGGTAGGTGGCTGATGAGCATCGTCATTGGACCCGTGATGAGTGGTCAACTGTCCTCTTCTCTGATCAGTCTGCAGCCTTACAATCATCGTGTCCTGATCTGGCGTGAACGAGGAACTCGGGAGAATCCACGTTTCATGCGAGAAAGGGACTCCTTCGGTGGTGGTGATGGCATCATGGTGTGGGCTGGCATCAGCATTGGTGGTCGTACCGACCTCCACATCATCAGAAACGGATCGCTGACTGCTGTCAGATATCGAGATGAGGTCCTGCACCTTATAGTGGTATCCTATGCTGGAGCAGTTGGAAACAACTTTCTTTTCATGGAAGATAATGCAAGGCCCCACCGTGCGCATCTCGTCAACAACATGCTTCAGGAGGCAGAAATCGAAGCGCATGGACTGGCTTTCATGTTCTCCAGACCTGAATCCCATTGAACATGCTTGGGATGCACTGGGAAGACGTCTTTCAAACCGTCCAATGCCTCCAACAACACTTCTTGAGCTGGAAGGTGCCCTGGAGCAAGAGTGGCAGAGGATCTCACAAGAACTGCTGGACATTCTGATCCTGTCCATGCCCCATCGCTGTCAGTGTGTTTTGGCACTCTTGGGTGACCATACACCCTACTGAACAGTCAATGTGTGCCACTCTCTTCCAGTTTCACATGCTTCTGTTCACCCCCACCAATATGTCACATGCTACTCAATCACGACAATTGAGTTTGCATCTCATTTGCATAATCAAACAACTTTCTTTGACTTGTCGTTTGCTTTTCTGATGTTCTTGTTTAATAAAAAAAAATTCAAATGCTTTTTTTATCGCTTCATATTCATTTTGAAATATTCCCTAATTTTTGTGAGCAGTGTATAAAGCTTAAGGCAATATTTTAATTATTCAATTTTTTAAAGAAAATTATGGAATTATTTTTGAGTCTGATTAATGACGTCAGAAATGTCAGAACCTACCAAAAAATCGTTTGCATCTTTTTAAAAGTCGCTTTAAAACATTTGCAGGGGCACAAAAGATTACGATCAACAGACTTTTGCAATAATTGATTTTAATTTTAAAAGATCCTGTTTATATTTCTTATGTCGCCTCGTGTCCAGCGCGCTTGGCTACAGATCTAAGGGACCTGGGTTCGATCCCCGGATAAAGCATGGATGTTTGTGTTTTCTTTCTGCTGAGGTCTTGCCACTACTATGGCGTATAAACTGACAGGCTCCTATCAGACCTCTGTAGCAAGCAGCTGCTTGAGGGAATATTTTTTTTTATTTTTATACCTTCGAAGGGAATTATTTTGCAATTAAATTAATTCATTTTATTTCTAACGATGAAGATAAAAATCACTTACGCTGCATCGCGAACACAGATTGGCCTGCAGCGCCCTCTCTCGCACCTTCTCGTGCAGCGTCTGCCTTCCACCTGCGTGATGTCGCCACTCAGAAGGACCAATAGCGAAAAGAAGAGCATCATGCTCGTAGTGGACCTCATTTTTATTCAAAATATGCTGGAAGAAAATAAATATTTAAATTTATCACATCTGTAGCGTTCGTAACTAAATTGATGGCATTCTGTTTTTAATTCATCACCTATATATTGAAATTTTACAACAAATAATTCAATTTTTGCGATAAAAAAGTCTGCAAATTCCTTTTTTCAAATTTAATATTATGTTGTCATAAATCATACTACAGTAGACTCTCTCTTATCCGGTCTCGTCTCAACCAGCCTCCGCTTTAACCGGTCCCGATGGGCTTGATAAAGGCCGCCGTTCGTCGGATGGAAAGTTAAACCGTGGCCTGGTGTTCCGGAGAGCCATACCCTGTGCACACGCTGTATGGAAATATTTGATGTAGTGCCACAAGCTGGATGGCCTTGACGGGAGGCAACCATCTGTCTCCCGACAGCTGTTACAGTGGGTTTCCTCCCCCAACTTTCTCTGAGCCTTTGGGGTCCATGTGACCTGGCCATTTAGCCCAGTCTAATTTTAGTCAAATATCACTACACTCGATCTCCTCCCGCTCAGTGAGGTGGGGGGTGGCTCAGTCGGTAGCGCGACAGACACGTAATCTGTAGTTCCCAGTTTCGAGGCCCAGCTAGGTCAGCTTTGCGACTATGTCCGCAAAACCCCTGCCCACGGTGAATAGGGACACCGATGGGCTTGGAAAAGCCGCCGTCCGTCGGATGGGACGTTAAGCTGTGGTCCCTTGTACGGGACAGTCAGACTCTGTGCACGTTAAAGAACACGCTGGATGGCCTTGACGGGAGGCTACCATCTGTCTCCCAACAGTTGTTCCAGTGGGTCCCCTCCCCCAACCTTCTCTGAGCCTTCGGATTCATGTCACCTGGCTATTTAGCCCATGGTGTGCAAAAAAGTGCCGCTCAGAGGTAAAACAACCCAACCCATCTGTCGTAACATTACTATTCTTACCTACTAGCAGATTTGTCCGACGTTGCTCTGAAACTTTCTAAAATGTAGAGTAGCTGGCACTCCCCTCGTCTCAAGCTTTCATATGGCATAAATATCATTACATTCGATCTCCTCCCCCTCAGGGGCGCGCTGGCGCAGTCGGTAGCGCGACAGACACGTAATCTGTAGTTCCCAGTTTCGAGGCCCAGTTGGGTCAGGGTTGAGATTTATCCGCAAAACTCCCCGCCCTGCCCACAGTCAATAGGGGACAGCGAGTGCTTTGTTAGGCCGCCGTCCGTCTGATGGATCGTTAAACCGTGGTACCATGTGCGGGAGAGCCATACTCTGTACACGTTAAAGAACACGGTGGATGGCCTTGATGGGAGACTACCAATTGTCTCCCAACGGGTCCCCTCCCCCAACCTTCTCTGAACCTTCGGGTTCCTCCCGATGTCTCTCCCGCACACGGAGCCGGGGCTTATCGTCCCATCCGACGGGCTGCTGCTGGGACGATAAGCCCCGGCTCCGTGTGCGGGAGCTGCTGCTCCGACGTGGCCTGACGTGTCCGGGAGCTGCTGCTCCGACGGGCTGCTGCTGTTCCAAGCCCATCAGTTCCATCAACCCATCAGGAAGTGGTTTTTCACAGATAAATCTGCATACTTAAAATATACACTTTATACATTCTCATTTCGACTTCTTCGTTGGCAACTTGGGTGCGGTTAGCAAGGTATAAATCTAAGTGCAAAGGAATTTTGGGTTGTTTTACCTCTGAGCGCACTTTTTTGCACACCATGGGCTAAATGGTCAGGTCACATGAACCCCGAAGGCTCAGAGAAGGTTGGGGGAGGGGACCCACTGGAACAGCTGTTGGGAGACAGACCGTGGGCAGGGCGGGGAATTTTGCGGAGATAAATCTCAACGCTGATCCAGCTGGGACTCGAACCTGGGAACTGCAGATTACGAGCCTGACGCGCTACCGACTGAGCCACCCCCGCCCCATCCTTTATGGTGTAATTCATGATGTATATTCATGACCCCCTTAACCTAATAACGGTGATGGGTATAAAATCATATATGTTGAACACAAATAGAAAATAAATGATAACAAAAAATCTGTGTTTGTCGCAAAATTTTTTATTCTAGTTTTCATGATCAGCGTACTCGATTTATTAAAAAAAAAAAGATTATTTCGTTTATGTTATCGAAAAAAATGTTAAAATCTGTTGATCAGTGTTATTAACACACTAGTCTTTATATATATATATTGGGGCGGAGGTGGATCAGTCGGTAGCGCGCCAGGCTCGTAATCTGTAGTTCCCAGGTTCGAGTCCCAGCTGGGTCAGCATTGAGATTTATCTCCGCAAAATTTCCTCGCCCTACCCAGGGTCAGTAGGGGACACCGATGGGCTTGAAAAGACCGCCGTCCGTCGGATGGGACGTTAAGCCGTGGCCCTGTGTGCAGGAGAGCCATACCCTGTGCACGTTAAAGAACACGCTGGATGGCCTTGACGGGAGGCTACCATCTGTCTCCCAACAGCTGTTTCAGTGGGTCCCTTCCCCCAACCTTCTGTGAGCCTTCGGGATCCTTGTGACCTGGCCATTTAGCCTATGGTGAACAAAAAAGTGCCGCTCAGAGGTAAAACAACCCAACCCTTTATATATATTAGATGTTTAAAAAAACAAAAAACATAAAGCAGCTGTTTTGCCACAGAGGTCTAACAGGAGCTTGTCAGTTTATAAATCATAGTAGAAGGTCTGTTGAGGATGGCGGGACCTCAGCAGAAAAACGACACGGACGTCCATGCCTTATCTGGGACTCGAACCCAGGTTGGGTAGTTTTACCTCTGAGCGGCACTTTTTTGCACACCATGGGCTAAATGGCCAGGTCATAAGGACCTCGAAGGCTCAGAGAAGGTTGGGGGAGGGGACCCACTGGAACAGCTGTTGGGAGACAGACGGTAGCCTCCCGTCAAGGCCATCCACCGTGTTCTTTAACGTGCACAGGGTATGGCTCTACCGCACAAGGGACCACGGCTTAACGTCCTATCCGACGGACGGCGGCCTTTCCAAGTCCATCGGTGTCCCCTACTGACCGTGGGCAGGGCGGAGACCGTGGGTAGGGCGGATAAATCTCAACGCTGACCCAGCTGGGACTCGAACCTGGAAACTACAGATTACGAGCGTGGCGCGCTACCGATTGAGCCACCCCCGCCCCTCGAACCCAGGTCCCTTAGATTAGTAGCCAAGAGCGCTAACTACTCGACACATCAACATAATTTCTCGGGCAAAACAGAAAGGATAATTATTTGAATGTTTTTTGCAGAAATGTTTCTATTTTAGACAAACCAAAATCACTAGACTTTAAACTTGGAAAATAAACTAAGGAAAAAGTTCCCCGAAACCAAAATTGGTCCCATTAATACTAATATTCACGTCTCTAAACTATCTGATTCTTCAGTGTAGATGAAACACACAAAATGTTTCAAAATTCCTTTCTAATAACATGCTTTGTTGTAGAAAATAATAAGCAGACACTTCCTCTGTACATCATTACAATAGTTCTCGAAACAGCTTCAAGCCAAACCCGAGCGATTGATAATTGCATAGCAGTTTTCAAAAGAGAACTCCATCATCAAATTGTGCCTTTTACACCCAGCTGATGGTTCATTCCGCTTAAATGACATGGAGAGGACCGAAACCATTAATTAGCAAGGAATGAACAATCTTTCTTGTGATTAATGACAGTTGTTTCCAAAGTATGTCTCTACGTTGTTAATTAAGCCTTCCTCACTTATCTTCCAACTCAACGTTTTCTTCCCATTGTAGGAGATAATTATCAGAATCTCTGTACGAGTTCTATGATTATTCCTTTGAAGAATTCGACTGATTGACTTTATTATTTCTTGTTTCTGAAATATGTGTGGGAGCGGGGATGGCTCAGTCGGTAGCGCGCCAAGCTCGTAATCTGCAGTTCCCAGGTTCGAGTCCCAGCTGGGTCAGCGTTGAGATTTGTCTCCCCAACACTCCCCGCCCTGCCCACGGTCAGTAGGGGACACCGATGGGCTTGGAAAGGCCGCCGTCCGTCGGATGGGACGTTAAGCCGTGGTCCCGTTTGTGGGAGAGCCATACCCTGTCCACGTTAAAGAACACGCTGGATGGCCTTGACGGGAGACTACCATCTGTCTCCCAACAGCTGTTCCAGTATGTCCTCTCTTCCAACCTTCTCTGAGCCTTCGGGGTTCTTGTGACCTGGCCATTTAGCCCATGGTGTGCAAAAAAAGTGCCGCTCAGAGGTAAAACAATCCAACGTTAAAGAACACGCTGGATGACCTTGACGGGAAGCTATCATCTGTCTCTCAACAGCTGTTTCAGTGTGTCCCCTCTTCCAACCTTCTCTGAGCCTTCGGGGTTCTCGTGACCTGGCCATTTAGCCCATGGTGTGCAAAAAATGTGCCGCTCAGAGGTAAAACAATCCAACGTTAAAGAACACGCTGGATGACCTTGACGGGAGGCTATCATCTGTCTCAACAGCTGTTTCAGTGGGTCTCCTCTCCCAACCTTCTCTAAGCCTTCGGGGGTACATATGACCTGGCCATTTAGCCCATGGTGTGCAAAAAAAGTGTCGCTCAGAGGTAAAGCAACCCAAAGCTTTTAGTAAAATTGCCTTAATTGATTTGTGATGTACTTCAGCTGTATTTATTTATTGTTCATTAAGATAATTGAGTCAACCGTATCTATTATTCAAGAATCTCACTTGTACATTAAGAGCCATCGTAAGGCGCGACCAAAATAGCATTCGCTGGATTTAATTGCTTAACAGAATGCTTGCAATTTGATTTTTTGTATGTAAATGTGATCCTTTTGAAGTCTTTCAAGTTCTGTTGTTGCTTTATGAACCATTCATTACCCAATGAGGGCGGGGGTGGCTCAGTCGGTAGCACGCCAGGCTCGTAATCTGTAGTTCCCAGGTTCGAGTCCCAGCTGGGTCAGCGTTGAGATTTATCTCCGCAAAACTCCCTGCCCTACCCACGGTCAGTAGGGGACACCGATGGGCTTGGAAAGGCCGCCGTCCGTCGGATGGGACGTTAAGCCGTGGCTCCATGTACGGGAGAGCCATACCCTGTGCACGTTAAAGAACACGCTGGATGGCCTTGACGGGAGGCTACCATCTATCTCCCAACAGCTTTTCCAGTGGGTTTCCTCCTCCAACCTTCTCTGAGCCTTCGGGGGCCTTGTGACCTGGCCATTTAGCCCATGGTGTGCAAAAAATTGCCGCTCAGAGGTAAAACAACCCAACCCATTACCCAATGAATGATTCATAACTTCATGAACTTCATAACTTCATTAATAACTTAATGAATTCCCAATGAATGATTCATAACTTCATTACCCAATGAATGAATTCATTACCCATGTCGAAGTGAACAATTAGTGTAAAAATTAGGGAATTTTTTTGGATTTTAATCTTAATTTTGAGTTAGTTGAACTGGATTTTAATTTTTACTTTGAGATGTCAATCCACCATACTTTAAGGCTCTTTTTGAGACGTTAATTGATTGTGGCAGAGAGCAATTCCCAAAGCCGAAGAGGGATGAATCTGCGCAATCGTTCTTTCTGAATGAATATTCATTTCTCTTAGCCTTTGAGGGATTTTCGGAAGCAGTAACAATTCTCAAACGCATTCTTCAGTGCAACTGCGCAAAAATGGTTCTGTCAGAATTTCGTCTTAGCCTTTGACGCTTGGGGAAACAGTAAACTCTAAAAAGCGGTTCTCAGTTTTTTAGAGAAGTTTTTTCTCAAGAAACTCTCCGAATCATTACCTTATTTTTTGGGGGTTGGGTTGTTTTACCTCTGAGCGGCACTTTTTTGCACACCATGGGCTAAATGACCAGGTCACAAGGACCCCGAAGGCTCAGAGAAGTTTGGGGGAGGGGACCCAATGAACTGGAACAGCTGTTGGGAGACAGATGGTCCTCCCGTCAAGGACATCCAGCGTGTTCTTCAACGTGTACAGGGTATTATTTTCCCTCACACGGGGCCACGGCTTAACGTCCCATCCGACGGGCGGCGGTTCTGTTCACTTTAACAGCTATTTTTACGAAATATAATTTCCATTATATTCGATAATGAAAATAAAGAATTTGGCATCTTTTTATCTACAAAAACCTTCAAAAAAGTATCTTCTCTGTTGGTAAATTAATTTTTTTTCGAAAAAAGTTTAAATTTTCTCAGAGAAGTTTGGGATAGCCCTTAAGAGAGAGAGAAACCTCCAATCAAGGCCATCCAGCGTTTTTTCTAACGTTCACAGAGTATGGCTCTTCCTAACACGGAGCCATGGCTTTACCTCGTATCCGACGGACGGCTGCCTTTCCAAGACCATAAGTGTCTGTTACTCACCGAGGGCGGGGTGGGGTTTCTGCGGAGATAAATCTCAAACTAGCCCAGGTGGGATTCGAACCTGGGAACTGCAAATTTAGAGCCTGGCGAACTGCCGACTTTTTGTTAAGTCGTTTATTGCCCAACAACTTAAACTTATGAAATAATCGGCAGAAGTAAGTGCACGAGACAGCGGGTTGGGTTGTTTTACCTCTGAGCGGCACTTTTTTGCACACCATGGGCTAAATGGCTAGGTCACATGGACCCCGAAGGCTCAGAGAAGGTTGGGGGAGGGGACCCACTGTAACAGCTGTTGGAAGACAGATGGTAGCCTCCCGTCAAGGCCATCCAGCGTGTTCTTTAACGTTGGGTTGTTTTACCTCTGAGCGGCACTTTTTGCACACCATGGGCTAAATGGCCAGGTTACATGGAGCCCGAAGGCTCAGAGAAGGTTGGGGGACCCACTGGAAGAGCTGTTGGGAGATAGATGGAAGCCTCCCGTCAAGGCCATCCATCGTGTTCTTTAACGTGCACAGGGTTCTCCCTCACACGGTGCCACGTCTTAACGTCCCATCCGACGGACGGCAGCCTTTCCAAGCCCATCAATGTCCCCTACTGACCGTGGACAGGGCGGGGAATTTTGCGGAGATAAATCTCAACGCTGACCCAGCTGGGACTCGAACCTGGGAACTACAGATTACGAGCCTGGCGCGCTACTGACTGAGCCACCTCCGCCCCACGAGGCAGAGGAAACAGTTTTGAAATATATCTGTTGGTTTAGAATTTAGAACTAGAGAAATTTTATTACCTTGTTGCGCGTCTTTCGTAACCTGTCGTTGTCTTTACCTCCACCAGTCGATAGATATATTTCATTTTTAGATTCGAGAAATTACTCAGCGTAAAAATTTATATATGCGTGAGAGTGGCAACTCTTCCAGAGTCATTGAGATGCAGAGACATAAAAAGAATCCAGGAAACTTGTCTTCTTCGTTGAACACAATTTAGTGGTGCACGAAACGCATTTCGGGTGTGTGTGTGTGGAGCTCAATTAGAGTATCTGTGAAGTCCAATTAGTGTGTGAGGCCCAAACAAAGAGTGTGTGAGGCCCAATTAGAGAGTGTGTGAAACCGAATTAGGACGTGTGAAGCCCAGTTAGAGAGTGTGTGAGGCCGATGGGCTTGGAAAGGCCGCCGTCCGTCGGATGGGACGTTGAGATGTGGTCCCGTGTGCGGGAGAGTCATACCCTGTGCACGTTAAAGAACACGCTGGATGGTCTTGACGGGAGGATTCCGTCTGTCTCCTAACAACTGTTCAGTGGATTCCCTCCCCCAACCTTCTCTGAGCCCTCGGCGTCTTTGTGACCTGGGGGCGTGGCTGGCTCAGTCGGTAGCTCGTCAAACTCGTAATCTGCAATTCCCAGGTTCAAGTCCCAGCTAGGCCAGCATTCAGATTTATCTCCGCAAAACTCTTTGACCTTCCCACGGTCAGTAGAGGACACTGATGGGCTTGGAAAGGCCGCCGTCCGTTGGATGAGATGTTGAGGCGTGGCACCATTTGCGGGAGAGCCATACTCTGTGTACGTTAAAGAACACCCTGGATGGCCTAGACGGGAGGCTACCATCTGTCTCCTAACATCTGTCCAATTGGTCTTCTCCGCCAACCTTCTCTGAGCCCTCGGGGTCCTCGTGACCTGGCCATTTAGTCCATTGTGTACAAAAAAGTGCCGCTCTGAGGTAAAACAACCCAACTATTGTCATAAACAATTTTATGAATGGGTTTTAAACCCAAACTCATTCAAAATCATCATATATATTACACCACTACTTATTATATAATTTCACTAAGAACAGATAGAGGCTGGGTTGTTTTACCTCTGAACGGCGCTCTTTTCCATACTTGGGGCTAAGTGGCCAGGTCACATGGACCCCGAAGGCTAAGAGAAGGTTGGGGGAGGGGATCCACTGGAACAGCTGTTGGGAGACAGATGATAGCCTCCCGTCAAGACCATCCAGCGTGTTCTTTAACATGCACAAGGTATGGCTCTCCCGCACACGGGGCCACGGCTTAACGTCCCATCCGACGGACGGCTGCCTTTCCAAGTCTATCGGTGACCCCTACTGACCGTGGGCAGGGCGGGAAATTTTACGGACATAAATCTCAACGCTGACCCAGCTGGGACTCGAACCTGGGAATTAAATTACGAGCCTGGCGCGCTACCGACTGAGCCACCCCCGCCCCAGAACAGAGGGTTTCTTCTTAAACTCCAAAGATAAACTTTCCTTGAAATCTTTTTTAACATAATATATAAATAACCAAAAAAAGAAACATGCTTGTTAAGGAATTTATCTGGTGTTAACGTTAACAAGCTTACTTGTAACAGAAATCACGACGCTTCTTCCTTTTCCAGTTGTCTCTGTAATCCTCAGGGATTAAGTCATTTTCTGCATCTTCAAGTTCTTCCGTAGACTGCTGCGCAATTTATTCGATTCGAGACGGACGCGCCCACTACAATCAACTTCTATGAGGGCGCGCACACTCGGCTGGCAGTCGTGTTGGCGGCACCAGACTCTCTGGCCAGACGTTGCTGCTGATGGTTTGCCTACGTCACAGTTCGAGCGTCCGGCTCTTTCTAGGAGCTAAATTTAGCTCCCACTTCCCTCTTGAAAAAGATCTGGAGCCACGCCAAGCCCAATGACTGTTGAACTCATGATTTGTTAGTTGATGTGTTGGATTTTATTCACAGATTATATTTGAAATGTGTGTCATAAAACAAAAATTGTCTATATAAAAAATTTAAAGGCAGATATTATTTTTCCTTAAAATGTTTTTAATATTGCTTTGTATTTATTCGCAATTTGTGATATTATTATAGCAGCCAGTGTGTTTTTCGACCCTTGGATATAAAGATATACCTTATTGCCATTGTTGCTTGTTTGTTTTACCTCTGAGAGGCACTTTTTAGCATAGAATGAGCTAAATGGTCGAGTCACAAGGACCCCGAGGTGCCAGAAAAGGTTGAGGGGGATCCACTGGACACTGTTGGGAGACAGAGGTAAGGGCGTGTTCTCTCGCACAAGGGACCACGGGTCAACGTACCATCTGATGATGATGGATGGTGGCCTTTCGAAGCCCAGCGGTGTCCCCTGCTGACAGATAAATTACCGGTGATTACTGCAAATTTAGGTCAAAGTGAGTTTGGAAATAAAATTTGGCAAAAGGTTCATTAGGAAATAAAATTTGGCGAAACGTGCATTGGGAAATAAAATTTGGCAAAAGGTTCATTAGGAAATAAAATTTGGCAAAACGTGCATTGGGAAATAAAATTTGGCAAAAGGTTAATTAGGAAATAAAATTTGGCTAAAGGTGCATTGGGAAATAAAATTTGGCTAAAGGTTCATTAGGAAATAAAATTTGACAAAACGTGCATTGGGAAATAAAATTTGGCAAAAGGTTCATTAGGAATAAAATTTGGCTAAACGTTCATTAGGAAATAAAATTTGGCAAAAGGTGCATTGGGAAATAAAATTTGGCAAAAGGTGCATTGGGAAATAAAATTTGGCAAAATGTACATTGGTAAATAAAATTTGGTAAAAGGTTCATTAGGAAATAAAATTTGGTAAAAGGTGCACTGGGAAATAAAATTTGGCAAAAGGTTCATTAGGAAATAAAATTTGGCAAAAGGTTCATTAGGAAATAAAATTTAGCAAAAGGTGCATTGGGAAATAAAATTTGGCTAAAGGTTCATTAGGAAATAAAATTTTTCAAAAGGTTCATTAGGAAATAAAATTTGGCAAAAAAGTGCATTAGGAAATAAAATTTGGCAAAAGGTTCATTAAAAAATAAAATTTGGCAAAAGGTGCATTGGGAAATAAAATTTGGCAAAAGGTGCATTGGGAAATAAAATTTGGCAAAAGGTGCATTGGAAAATAAAATTTGGCAAAAGGTGCATTGGGATATAAAATTTGGCAAAAAGTTCATTAGGAAATAAAATTTGGCAAAAGGTTCATTAGGAAATAAAATTTGGCAAAAGGTGCATTGGGAAATAAAATTTGGCTAAAGGATTATTAGGAAATAAAATTTGGCAAAAAGTGCATTGGGAAATAAAATTTGGCAAAAGGTTGATTAGGAAATAAAATTTGGCAAAAGGTGCATTGGGGAATAAAATTTAGCTAAAGGTTCATTAGGAAATAAAATTTGGCTAAAGGTCCATTAAGAAATAAAATTTGGCTAAAGGTTCATTATAAAAAAAAAATAAATACCCCCTCAAGCAGCTGCTTGCCACAGAGGTCTCACAGGAGCCTGTCAGTTTATATGCCACAGTAGGAGATCTGAGAGGATGGCAGGACCTCAGCAGAAAAACGACACATTCATCCATGCCTAATCCGGGGCTCGAACCCAGGTCCCTTAGATCAGTAGCCAAGCGTTCTAACCACTCGGCCATGGGAAGGAAATAAAATTTTGCAAAAGGTTCATTAGTAAATAAAATTTGGGAAAAGGTGCATTGGGAAATAAAATTTGGCAAAAGTTGCATTGGAAGATAAAATTTGGCAAAAGACTTCATTAGGAAATAAAATTTGGCAAAAGGTGCATTGGGAAATAAAATTTGGCTGAAGGAATTGGCATTAGGAAATAAAATTTGGCAAAAGGTGCTTTGGGAAATAAAATTTGCCAAAAGGTTCATTAGGAAAAAAAATTTGGCTAAATGTTCATTAGGAAATAAAATTTGGCTAAATGTTCATTAGGAAATAAAATTTGGCAAAAGGTTTGTTAGGAAATAAAATTTGGCAATAGGTTCATTGGGAAATAAAATTTGGCAAAAGGTTCATTAGGAAATAAAATTTGGCAAAAGGTTCATTAGGAAATAAAATTTGGCTAAGGTGCATTGGGAAATAAAATTTGGCAATAGGTTCATTGGGAAATAAAATTTGGCAAAAGGTTCATTAGGAAATAAAATTTAGCAAAAGGTTTGTTAGGAAATAAAATTTGGCAATAAGTTCATTGGGAAATAAAATTTGGCAAAAGGTGCATTGGGAAATAAAATTTGGCTAAATGTTCATTAGGAAATAAAATTTGGCTAAAGGTGCATTGGGAGATAAAATTTGGCAAAAAGTTGATTAGGAACTAAAATTTGGCAAAATTTTTTCAGTGAACACTCTTTGAACACAACTAATTTTGTGTTGAAATTGAAAAGTTCCTTTGACTTCCAGTCATCGTTGAAAGGTGAAAGTTGTTCCTAATTCGAAGTCGAGTCCTATCAAAAATAAAAATTTCAGTTTTTAATGCACACCGGTGGCAACAGGAAACTTGTGATTGGACGATGAAGAATTTTGAGTTGTTGGAAAGGGAATAACTAAAAACTGTTCAATAAAAAATTTTAATCGTCCAGCTTTAAAACTGGAAAAAAAGTGATTCCAGTTTGTAAATTGCTAAACTAAATGTTATTTCCTAATCCACGTATTTCTATAAGAGCTAGGCTCGTAAATCTGCAGTTCCCAGGTTCGAGTCCCACCTGGTCCAGCGATAAGATTTATCTCCGCAAAACCTCACCCTATATCACGTGAAAAGGGGTCATTGATGGTCATTAACAAACCTTTTGCCAAGGCTGCCGTCCGTCGGATGAGACGAAAAGCCATGATCCGTACCTTCTGCACGTTAAAGAACACGCTGGATGACTATGACAGAATCCATTGTGAGAAAAATCCACTCCCAGATAAAACAACTGAAACTGGGTGAAACTTTTTAAGGGTAGAATGGTGACGCTTTTTAAGTTTATTTTTAGTTTTTAATTATAAATTTTATTATGTTATGGGTTATTTTACCACTGGTTTGGGTTGTTTTACCTCTGAGCTGCACTTTTTCTGCACACAACGGGTTAAATAGCCAGGTCACTAGGACTACAATGGCCAGAGAAGATTGGGGGAAAGGGTTGGGTTGGGTTGTTTTACCTCTGAGCGGCACTTTTTTGCACACCATGGGCTAAATGGCCAGGTCACATGGACCCCGAAGGCTCAGAGAAGGTTGAGGGAGGGGACCCACTGGAACAGCTGTTGGGAGACAGATGTGGTAGCCCCCCCGTCAAGGCCATCCAGCGTGTTCTTTAACGTGCACAGGGTATGGCTCTCCCACACACGGGGCCACAGCTTAACGTCCCATCCGACGGACGGCGGCCTTTCCAAGCCCATCGGTGTCCCCTACTAACCGTGGGCAGGGCGGGGAATTTTGCGGAGATAAATCTCAACGCTGACCAAGCTGGGACTCGAACCTGGGAACTACAGATTACGAGCCTGGCGCGCTACCGACTGAGCTACCCCCGCCCCTAGGGGGAAAGGGAACCACTGGAACAGCTGTTGGCAGATAGATGGTATCCTCCCGTCAAGGCATCAAGCATGGTCTTTAGCATGCACATATCACGGCTTAAGGTCCCATCCGACGGACGGTGATCTTTTCATGCCCATTGGTGTCCCCTACTGATTATTTTACCACTGATCGCACATTTTTTGCCTTCAATGGGCTAAGTAGCTAGATCACAAGCATCCAAAGGCTCAGAGAAGATTTGGGTAAGGGTTACAATTATTAGGAGACAGATGGAAACCTTCCGTCAAGGTCATAAAGAGTAATCTTTAGCATGCACTGGGTATGGTTCTGCTGTACACGGAGCACAGCTTAACGTCCCATCCGAGAGACGGAGGTCTTTTAAAGCCATTCGGTGTCCCGTTTCTGACTGTGGTCAGCATGTACGAAGGGCTCGAACCTGGGAAACGCAGATTACATGCCTGTTACGCTGCTGAATGAGCCACCCCCAGGCCCAGTCAAATATAATTTGGGTTGGGTTGTTTTACCTCTGAGCGGCACTTTTTTGCACACTATGGGCTAAATGGCCAGGTCACATGGACCCCGAAGGCTCAGAGAAGGTTGGGGGGAGGGGACCCACTGGAACAGCTGTTGGGAGACAGATGGTAGCCTCCCGTCAAGGCCATCCAGCGTGTTCTTTTACATGCACAGGGTATGGCTCTCCCGCACACGGGGCCACGGCTTAACGTCTCATACGACGGACGGCGGCCTTTCCAAGCCCATCGGTGTCCCCTACTGACGGTGGGCAGGGCGGGGAATTTTGCAGATAAATCTCAACGCTGACCCAGCTGGGACTCGAATCTGGGAACTACAGATTACGAGCCTGGCGCGCTACCGACTGAGCCGCCCCCAGTCAAATATAACATCACTAAATAAAAGTTACAAAGATAAATTTTGGCGAAAAAGACTATATTTTACCACAATTAATTCTGAAAAACTTTTCTGATTCAAAGAAAATGACAGAATTTTTGGCGTTGTCAGAATACAAGTGTTTAGAAATCTGTACAAAAGATTCTTCTCAAGATAGAAAATTCAACATTACTGCAGGAGCAACGGATTTTGGCAGATCTTGCGAATTGCAAAATCCATACTTATAACGTAAAGCGAACGAGAAGTCAGAAATCAATGTCCGTGGCGAATTCATGAATAGCTGAGCTTTCAGAATTTCTGGACATACACTATATTGCAAAAAGTATCCGGACACTTTCATGTTAAGTGAAAGAATAGCCACGTTCAAATCTACATAACTTGAAATTAAGTGTTTTATGAAAAAAGTCACTAGACGTAATTAAAGATCTCGGTCAGAGCTCTCTACATCTCTATTTTCTACAATATTTATCTAATATTAAAAGCTTTATGAAAGCTATAATATTTAACAACAGATGTTATCACACACCACACTTCCAAAATATTTTACCCCCAAATTGATGAAAACTTCAAAAATCCTTAAAACAAAATCGAAATATCGCATTTATATTGCGAACAACTTTGTTACAACAGTTGTGATTTAACCTTTTGAAGTAAATTTTCAAAATTAGCATAAGTTTCGCTTAAATGCTTTAGCTTCCATAACTCTTTAAATATTAAATTAATATTATATAAAATAGAGATTTAGAGAGCTCTGACTGCGATCTTCAATTTATATGTAGTGACCTTTTTCCGTGAAAAGCTTATTTTCAAAATTAGGTAGATTTGAATGTTACTATTCGTTCACTTAACATGGAAGTGTCCGCACAGTTTTTGCAATACAGTGTATTTGACAGAATTTCTCTCGACTATGTAAAACTTTAATGATATTGCACAATTCTTGCAGAGTCCTGGTTGTAGACGTTTCACGAAGCAGCTTGTTGTTTTTTTCCTCTGAGCGGCACTTTTTTGCACACCATGGGCTAAATGGCCAGGTCACAAGGACCCCGAAGGCTCAGAGAAGGTTGGGGGAGGGAACCCACTGGAACAGCTGTTAGGAGACAGATTTTAGCCTCCCGTCAAGGCCATCCAGTGTGTTCTTTAACGTGCACGGGGTATGGCTCTCCCGCACAAGGAGCCACGGCTTAAAGTCCCATCCGACGGACGGTGGCCTTTCCAAGCCCATCGGTGTCCCCTACTGACCGTGGGCAGGGCGGGGGTACTGAGTAGTGTATATGTATCAGCTAGTTATTCTGTGCAGAGGAGTCGGCTTAATTTACCTCTGAGTGCGGACCCTATCACAACGACCGCAAAAAGGTCAGTTTTTTACTTCCGAGAATGGAAAAAAAACTAAAATTGGATTTAAAAAAAAACAACTATAATATTTTTCCATATAGAATATCATTTTAATATTTTCTGTCCAGTGGAATATTTTTTAGTAATTGAGAACCCTACTCAAATCGTATTCTGGGAACTATCCTCCTGGAACTAAATTCTTGAATCCCCCCCCCCCCCCCCGAAAAAAAAAATCTAGGGTACGTTTCTGGAGCAACACAACAAAAAGGAAATCTTGAACCTTATGTTACTTTGAAAAAAAAACTATTACCTAAAAATAAAATTAATTAAAGAAATTCCTATATTCGTATAGAGCCTTAAAAAGTAGAAAATAAACCCAAAGCATATCGATCTTGCAATCAGTCACAGAGTTCGTATTCGCTTCGAAGGAACATAGGGCGTTGGCAATCTTGTAAAGAAAATCGGCTCTTTATCTTCTTTTGAAAGTGAATACGAACTCAGTGACAGATTGCACCATCGATATGTTTTGGGTTTATTTTCTAATTTTTAGGACCCTATAAATATAGGTATTTTTAAAATTTTTTAATAAATTTATATTTTTTGTCACTAAAAAAACTTATTTTCAAAACTTTCATTTGTATATGACTCATAAACATGCAGTAGATTTACCCCCCTTTTGGAGTCATGTTTGAGGAACTTCATGACATTGGACACGTCACAAGCTTGAAATTGATATAAATATGTGTGGGAGAACCATACCCTGTGCACGTTAAATAACACACTGGATGACCTTGGCGGGAGGCTACCAACTGTCTACCAACAGCTGTTCCAGTGGGTCCCCTCCTCCAACCTTCTCTGAGATTTCAGGGTCCATGTGACCTGGCTATTTAGCCCATTGTGTGCAAAAATGTGTCGCTCAGAAGTAAAACAACCCAACCCAACGGGAGGCTACCATCTGTCACCCAACAGCTGTTCCAGTGGGTCCCCTCCTCCAACCTTCTCTGAGCCTTCAGGGTCCTCGTGACCCGGCCATTTAGCCCATGGTGTGCAAAAAAGTGTCGCTCAGAAGAAAAACAACCGAACTCAACGGGATGCTACCATCTGTCTCCCAACAGCTGTTCCAGTGGGTCGACTCCTCCAACCTTCTCTGAGCCTTCAGGGTCCTCGTGACCTGGCCATTTAGCCCATGGTGTGTAAAAAAGTGTCGCTCAGAGGTAAAACAACCCAAGTATTCATTCGACACATAGGTCGTTATTTTCCTCACTCGCGTTCAGAATATATAGAGGAACAATCATTTTCCTTTTGTCCCCCTTTTTTTAGGGGGAAGAAAGCATGGGAGGTCAAATTTTTATACCTTATGACATTCCCCGCGTCAGAAGCTTTCATTTAATGTACAGCTTGTTAATGTTTCTACATTAGAGGGGGCGGGGGTGGCTCAGTCGGTAGCGCGTCAGGTTGGGTTGTTTTACCTCTGAGCGGCACTTTTTTGCACACCATGGGCTAAATGGCCAGGTCACATGGACCCCGAAGGCTCAGAGAAGGTTGGGGGAAGGGACCCACTGGAACAGCTGTTGGGAGACAGATGGTAGCCTCCCGTCAAGGCCATCCAGCGTGTTCTTTAACGTGCACAGGGTATGGCTCTCCCGCACACGGGGCCACGGCTTAACGTCCCAACCGACGGACGGCGGCCTTTCCAAGCCCATCGATGTCCCCTACTGACCGTGGGCAGGGCGGAGAATTAGCGCGCCAGGCTCGTAATCTGTAGTTCTTAGGTTCGAGTCGCAGCTGGGTCAGCGTTGGGATTTATCTCCGCAAAATTCCCCGCCCTGCCCACGGTCAGTAGGGGACACCGATGGGCTTGGATAAGGCCGTTGTCCGTCGGATGGGACGCTGAACCGTGGCTCCGTGCACGGGGGAACCACACCCTGTACACGTTAAAGAACGCGCTGGATAGCCTTGACGGGAGTCTACCATCTGTCTCCCAACAGCTGTTCCAGTGGGTTCCCTCCCCCAACCTTCTCTGAGCCTTCGGGGTCCTTGTGACCTGGCCATTTAGCCCATGGTGGGCAAAAAAAGTGCCGCTCAGAGGTAAAACAGCCTTACTCATATTATCATTTAAGCCTTTTCAATGTAATGGCAGTTATTTCCTTGAACACCTATTTGCCGTCAGTACTATAAAAAAAACACCATAAATAAGGAAATAAAGTATATGATTCTGATTTTATTAATGTAATGTCGTGGGCTGTATCTTAGAAATGCAAAAATCGGTAGGAATACATTAAAAAAAGAACGCTTCTGTTGATGGCGGCCATTTTATATATTTTCACGACCGTGAATTTAACTGGCAACATTTATCCGACTGCCACAGAAGATAAAAAATCATTTTTGGAATTTTTTTCATAACGTAGCACGCGATTTAATTGTCCTAGCAGAGTTATGCGACAACCGAGTTTTCCGTTAGGCAACGTACAGTTAAAGGACGCACAAATTTTAGTGCTTAGAGAAAAAGACAAGGGTTGTTTACACAAAATAGGGGTCACTAGCGAGAAATATTAGTGTGGTCAAAAAATCTTTGTTAATTCCAACGTAACTTTATTTTAATATCCGGAATATAAATTGAAACAGTTTATGAAAGAAAAAAAAATCATTAATATATTCTTTGTGACCGATATTTCTTCTCAATCGCGTTAAGGTAGTAAACAAAATGGCCGCCAAAAGCTTTTCAAGCTTCTTAAAATGGGCGTTTTAAGCGACCCGGAATAGCGATTCGGGAGAATTACCGCCTTCTGGAGTTATGTAGCTTAAGATATAGCTTAAGAATAGTTATATATAGCTTAAGAATAGTTTTCACATTTCCCATTTTTTAGGGTGGTAAGAAGCACAGCGGGTGGGGGGGGGGGGGAATTTTGCATAACTTACGTCATTCCCCGCGTCACAAAGTTTTGTTAAATCTACAAACCGACCAATGTCAAAGTCAAAAGCTTTGTTGTTGTTGGGTTGTTTCACCTCTGAGCGGCATTTTTTTGCACACCATGGGCTAAATGGCCAGGTCACAAGGACCTCGAAGGCTGGGGGAGGAGACCCACTGGAACAGCTGTTGGGAGACAGATGGTAGCTTCCCGTCAAAGCCATCCAGTGTGTTCTTTAACGTGCACAGGTTATGGCTCTCGCGCACATGGGGCCACGGCTTAACGTCCCATCCGACGGACGGCGGCCTTTCCAAGCCCATTAGTGCAGAGTCAAAAGCAATAGAAAGATAAGGTAAAAATAGCAGCAGTGAAGAAATTGAAACATTAAATTTTGCGAACTGTACCTTTTACTATATTGTAGCAGTTGACATGGCAATAACACTACGTCAACGACAGAAAACGTTTTCATAAATGCACCTAATTGCATGTCTCGAAAGTTTCACTCATCAGCGAGAAATATTAATGTGTTCAGAAATTCTTTATAAATTTCAACATACCTTCACATTCTAAACTCAGGAAACACGGTCTCTGTTTCTAAAAGTTTATGGAATTTATGCAAACAAGTCACGATAATTGCTGATGCCAGATTTCAAAAAGATATATAAAAAAGAACTCATTTTCTAAGATAAACCGCGTCTGCACTCAAGCTTTGTTTCGAATATTTATTGTTACTCCAAGTCAGCAAACACTGTTAATACCTCGCTGGACCAAATTAAATGCTAATTATGCGACAATAAATCAACTTGGCACCTTAAATGCTAAGGAATGAGATGTTCCTTATGAGCTGAAAGGAAAAGTGTAACTTCAGGCAGTCGAATCAATTGTTGTTTTAAGCCGACGCTATCCAATATTAATCAGACCAGAAGAGTATTCAGTTACCCGGTTCTGGCAACACGGTTGGCGTTCCAATCTCTTATTTCCAAGAAACGAGAGAACGGCCGAGAAAAATTCTGTTGTTACCGAAAGAATGTTGAAAAGGCGACAGAATTTATATTTGTTGAAGATTTTTTAAGCGACTTCCCAATGACATTCCGTGTTACAACTGAAGAGTTGAAGTTGCTCAATGCAACGTGGGCTCGTACAGTAAAATTTAATGAAATTTTGAAATTAGCAGTTTTCGATTTTCTATTGGCGTTCTCTTGAATTTACTTTAGTGAAAGTTTCAAATTTTGAAGGGCAATTAGTTAACTAATTACATAATCATTATTGTATTAACATTTCGAAACAATTTGGGAAGTCCGATAGGTTTTTTTTTATATGAAATTTCTTATTTTCTTTACGCTTGTGTTTGTCTGACGTACAGTCGATCAAAAAATATCCGAATATTATAGTTGATTACAGAATTAAAAAAAAAAGTGATCTGGCAACCTTCGTGTCACGTGACACGAAGGTTGCCAGATCACTAATTTCAAAAAAAAAAAAAAAAATCGTTGCCAGATATTTTTTCTGAATTCTGTAATCAACTGTAGTGTTCGGATATTTCTTTTGAGCGACTGTAGGTGGTTACATTATTTTGATACTAGATAGTGTGGGCTCACTCACGAAAATATTGAGCGTATGCATTTACCGTTCACAGCAAACTGGAGCGTGTGCAATTACTGCACACGCTCCAGTTTGCTGTGAACGATAACTGGAGCGTGTACAGTTGCTGTACACGCTCCAGTTTGCTGTGAATGATAACTGGAGCGTGTACAGTTGCTGTACACGCTCCAGATATTTTTCCTGAATTCTGTAATCAAGTGACACGAAGGTTGCAAGATCACTAATTTCTGAAAAAACCGTTGCCAGATATTTTTTCTGAATTCTGTAATCAACCATGGTGTTCGGATACTTTTTTGAGCGACTGTAGGTGGTCATATTATTTTGATACTAGATCGTGTGGGCTCACTCACGGAAATATTGAGCGTGTGCAGTTTCCGTTCACAGCAAACTGGAGCGTGTGCAGTTACTGCATACGCTCCAGTTTGCTGTGAACGTTAACTGGAGCGTGTACAGTTGCTGTACACACTCCAGATATTTTTCCTGAATTCTGTAATCACGTGACACGAAGGTTGCCAGATCACTAATTTCTAAAAAAAGTTGCCAGATATTTTTTTTGAATTCTGTAATCAACCATAGTGTTCGGATATTTTTTTGAGCGACTGTACACAGCACAAGGTTTTTATTTTCGTACCAGGGTGCTACCGACCCAGCCAACCCTTGCCCCTCCACCTCTGTCATAGTGGGACATGTTCTTGCATCACTAAAGCCAATTCAAGGTACGAGTAGTTTTCCGGATTATTCTCGTTTTCGTTGCAGCGTAACCAGAAAAAAAGTAGTTCAACTACGATTTTAATTTAAGATAAAGTTTGTAGAAAATGCGCTTTCTTCTTAAGTGCAACTTTACTCATTCCCAACTTTCGACAGAGTTAAAAATAACAACTTAAAAAGTGAACTTTTCTCTATTTTCATTCAAGGATTACTCAAAGTGTGAAATTGCATTTGCGTCATTAAAGAAGAAATCGAGGTCCTTAGGAAGGGAGTTCCAGCTGGGTCAACGTTGAGATTTATCTCTGCAAAACTCCCTGCCCACGGTCAGTAGAGGACGCCAATGGGCTTGGAAAGGCCGCCGTCCGTCGGATGGGACGTTAAGCCGTGACCTCGTGTGCGGGAGAGCCATATCATATACACGTTAAAGAACACGCTGGATGGCCTTGACGGGAGGCTACCATCTGTCTCCCGTCAAGTCCATCCAGCGTGTTCTTTAACGTGAACACGCTGTTCCAGTGGGTCCCCTCCCCCAACCTTCTCTGAGCCTTCGGGGTCCATGTGACCTGGACATTTAGTGTGCAAAAAAGTGCCGCTCAGAAGTAAAACAACCCAACCCTTAGGAAGGTCGCCCTGCTTTTGGATGGAGAGAGGATTCTTTTCACTTTTGGCATGGCTGAACAAAAAGGGACTTTTCCAAGGTCATTTGAAAGTCAAAACCGGACAGAGGTAATAATAAGGGCAATAATGAGTTCTACTACTCATTATTACCCTTATTATTAAATGGGGCGGGGGTGGCTCAGTCGGCAGCGCGCCAGGCTCGTAATCTGTAGTTCCCAGGTTCGAGTCCCAGCTGGTTCAGCGTTGAGATTTATCTCCGCAAAATTCCCCGCCCTACCCACGGCCAGTAGGGGACACCGATGGGCTTGGAAAGGCCGCCGTCCGTCGGATGGAACGTTAAGCCGTGGCTCCGTGTGCGGGAGAGCCATACCCTGTGCACGTTAAAGAACACGCTGGATGGCCTTGACGGGAGGCTACCATCTGTCTCCCAACAGCTGTTCCAGTGGGTCCCCTCCCCCAACCTTCTCTGAGCCTTCGGGGTCCATGTGACCTGGCCATTTAGCCCATGGTGTGCAAAAAAGTGCCGCTCAGAGGTAAAACAACCCAACCCTTATTATTAAATACTAGAAACTTAAGAAAGGCTCATAATGAAAATTCTCTTTCTGTGTGGCTGTACGTTTACAGCTAAGAACAGGTCCAATTATCTGCAATGATAATTTACTCTGACTTTATCACAACAGTCGGCATCTGGAGCGAGCAATGCACGAGAGAATTGAACGCGCCGCTGTAAAGTGCGCAGCTGTAATGCGCATTCAGGAGGAAGTTACGTAAGAGAACTAGAACAATTTTGGAAATCAATAAAATATTTTGATAAATGTGCTCAGTCTTTTCAGACATGCCAATGCGTTGTCAAATATATTTACTTATTAGCGAATTGAGGTTTTGATATGAATATGATATTAGGCAGGATAATATGAGGCAGTAGAGAAGTTGATATTGAAATTGAAGAAATGTTATCTTTGTGTTAAAGTCAAGAACACTGACAACATTTAAACGAAGGATGGGAAGATAAAAACATGAAAGGCTTCTGAGCGTTTTGCGGAATGTTGAATTTTTAATTGCTGATGTTGATTTTCGTCGCCGAGGAGAAATGTCTATTTATGACTTTTTTTAGCTACGTTCGCGCAGGCGCAGAATGAAATGTAAGAGGTGAACCCAGATAGCTGCAAATTCCCAGGAATTAAAACGCGTGCTTATGAGACGTTCTGCAACTGCAAATGGTCGTAATTTTAACAGATGTTGATTTTAGATTGGGTTGTTTTGCCACTGAGTGGCACTTTTTTGCACACAATGGGCTAAATGGCTAGGTCACATGGACCCCGAAGGCTCAGAGAAGGTTGGGGGAGGGGATCCACTGGAACAGCTGTTGGGAGACAGATGGTATCCTCCCGTCAAGGCCATCCTGCGTGTTCTTTAACGTGCACAGGGTATGGCTCTCACGCACACGGGGCCACGGCTTAATGTCCCATCCGACGGACGGCGGTCTTTCCAAGCCCATCGGTGCCCCCTACTGACCGTGGGCAGGGCGGGGAATTTTGCGGAGATAAATCTCAACGCTGATCCAGCTGGGACTCGAATCTGGGAACTACAGATTACAAGCCTGGCGCGCTACCGACTGAGCCACCCCCGCCCCAAATGGCCAGGTTATAAGGACCCAAATGCTCATAGAAGGTTGGGAACCAGATAATAGCCTCCCGTCAAGGCTATCCAGCGTGTTCTTTAACGTGCACAGGGTATGGCTCTCCCGCCCACGGGGACCACGGCTTAACGTCCCATCCGACGGACGTCGGCCTTTTCAAGTCCAGCGGTGTCCTTTACTGACCGTGGGCAGGGCTGGGAGTTTTGTGGAGATAAATTTCAAAGCTGACCCAGCTGGGATTGGAACCTGGGAACTGCAGATTACGAGCTCGGCGCGCTACCGACTGAGCTACCCCCTCCCTTGTTGGTTTTTGATTGCCACTGTCATTAATGATGTTATTAGAGCACTCTTTGAATAGATGCAGTTAGTGGGTCGTTATTTCATAGATGCGTTAATGTGTCTGCATTCACACAGCGGTGGATGTCGGCACAGTCGGTAGCACGCCAGGCTCGTAATCTGCCGTTCCCAGGTTCGAGTCTCACCTAAACCAACGTTAAGACTTATCTCCGCTAAACCCTGGGGGCGGGGGTGGCTCAGTCGGTAGCACGCCAGGCTAGTAATCTGCCGTTCCCAGGTTCGAGTCTCACCTAAACCAACGTTAAGACTTCTCTCCGCTAACCCCCCCCCCCCCCCCCCCCCCCCCCCGATAGGGGACCACCTTGTCGTGGTGGGGGGGCCTAGGGCCCAGCAACCCGGCTGAAGGCTGTGCCGACCGGATTGGCTCACCGGTTGGACATGGCTAAGGCCAACCGAGGTTGAAGACGCTGCTGGCCGGTTTGATTGCCGGTCGGATGGTGACGGCGTCGGAGACCTCACCTCTCAGGAGACCTGTGTGGTCTGTTCGACGGCTCTGCCGAAAGGTTTCCCCCTGCCTAGTAGGCACGAGCTGTCCAAAAAGTATGGGTCTTACTAAGAGTCTCCACCCCGGGTGCCGATCGAGCTTGGATCTTTATATCCTTGCACATTTGCAAACCGGGGAATAGATTAAAGTAAGGTTTCTTCCGGCGGTTAGCTTTCCTTCTATAGGACTGCTGCCATGTGAGGCTGGGGTTGAGGTGCGCCTATAGGGCGTATTCCTTGCCCCCGGCTCTAGATGGTCATGGCTTTTCTTAACCAGGTAGTGCTGTCAGGCGGAACCGGGAATTGCCGTGGTTGCATAAGATCGCAACAAAGAGATTCTCCGCTAAACCCTGGGGGCGGGGGTGGCTCAGTCGGTAGCGCGTCAGGCTCGTAATCTGCCGTTCCCAGGTTCGAGTCTCACCTAAACCAACGTTAAGACTTATCTCCGCTAAACCCTGGGGGCGGGGGTGGCTCAGTCGGTAGCACGCCAGGCTAGTAATAGTAATCTGCCGTTCCCAGGTTCGAGTCTTACCTAAACCAACGTTAAGACTTATCTCCGCTAAAACCTACTTCCTCGGTCAGAAAGGGGGCACCGACGGGTTTATAAAGTCTACCGTCCATCGGATGGGACGTTAAACCGTGGTTCCGTGTGGGAAAAAAACAGTTAAACCGTGGTTCCGTATGGGGGAAAAACGTTAAACCGTGGTTCCGTGTGAAAACCCGTTAAACCGTGGTTTCGTGTGAAAAAACCCGTTAAACCGTGGTTCCGTGTGGGGAAAAAACTGTCAAACCGTGGTTCTGTGTGAAAAAAAACCCGTTAAAAATGGTTCCGTGTGAAAAACCATTAAACGAGGTTCCGTGTGAAAAAAAAACGTTAACCCGTGGTTCCGTGTGAAAAAAACTCGTTAAACCGTGGTTCCGCATATTCTTCACACGCTGAAGAAGACGCTGGATGGCCTTGATGGGAGGCTTCTATCTGTCTGCTAACAGCTATTCAGTGGGTCCCATCCCCACAATCTCCTATTAGTCCTCGGGGTCTTTGTGACCTAGGGGCTATAATTTTTATGAGTATTTTAAATGATGTACTCAGACTACAAATTTCAAATTTTAGTAGTAGAATGAAAATGTAATGACGCTTCCATTGGCAGCTATGAGTTCAGGAAGGGGCTGCCACTTCTTTTCAGGTGGGGGGGGGGAAAGGACTGCAATAAAAATTTGGATCATTTTTCAACGTTTCAACACTTATTCATTCTTTTGACATGAAGCTTAAAATTTGTGAGTGAAGCTTAAAATAGTTTTTTCGAAATTCTGTGTAATTTCTGTAAAATAATGATTATTCATAAAATCCTGCTCCAATGAAGTGAAGTGGTCCGTGATACATAGGCCTGGATCACTACAGCACCCATTACTAGATACTTACTTAGCTCAGTCAGTAGCGCGCCAGGCTCGTAATCTGCAGTTCCCAGGTTCGAGTCTCACCTCTGTCAGCGTTGAGATTTATCTCCGCAAAACTCCCCGCCCTGCCCACGGTCAGCAGGGGACACTGATGGACTTGGAAATCCATCTTCCAAGTCCGTCGGATGGGACGTTAAGCCGTGGTACCGTGTGCGGGAGAGCCATACCCTGTGCACGTTAAAGAACACGCTGGATGGCCTTGACGGGAGGCTACCATCTGTCTCTCAACAGCTGTCCCAGTGAGTCCCCAACCTTCTCTGAGTCTTCGGGGTCCATGTGACCTGGCCATTTAGCCCATTGTGTGCAAAAAAGTGCCGCTCAGAGGTAAAACAGCCCAACAACCTATCCGCGTCTGAAGGAATTGACCCCTGAAACCCAAGGATAGTGAGAAACGCAACTCTTTCGCTTTAAAAAATAATTGGAAAACCGTTTACTTGAATTGATACTAAAAAAAAATTATAATTCGTAATTTTCAAATACTTTGGTAGTTTTAATTTATACGGTTATAGATCACTAAATATGGAAACAGCCTAACTTTTAACGAATGCTGCAAGCGCTAGCAATTTAAAATTTCTTTGGCAGAGTATCAAGCGATATTCTTTTGAGAGGAATAATCTGATCCCTTTTCTCAGAGGGATGTGAGAAAGGGAACTTTTTAAGTTCAAGGAATAAAAGAAAAATACTTTTTATGTTGTATAACTACTAATAAAATGCTAATACAGTCGCTCAAAAAAAGTATCCGAACACTATGGTTGATTACAGAATTCAGAAAAAACATCTGGCAACGATTTTTTTTAGAAATTAGTGATCTGGCAACCTTCGTTCCAGTTTGCTATGAACGCTCCAGTTTTGCTATGAACACATAGCAAAACACACGCTCCAGTTTGCTATGAACGCTCCAGTTTTGCTATGAACGCTCCAGTTTTGCTATGAACACATAGCAAAACACACGCTCCAGTTTGCTATGAACGGTAACTGCACAGAACTGTAACAGCAAACTGGAGCGTGTGCAGTTACTGCACACACTCCAGTTTGCAGTGAACGGTAACTGCCCACGCTCAATATTTCCGTGAGTGAGCCCACACGATCTAGTATAAAAATAATATGACCACCTACAGTCGGTCAAAAAAGTATCCGAACACTACGGTTGATTACAGAATTCAGAAAAAATATCAATGCCAGATATTTTTTCTGAATTCTGTAATCAACCGTAGTGTTCGGATACTTTTTTGAGCGACTGTACAATAAAAGGGTTCGAAAATCCGGACTGCTCGGGAATTGGTCGAGATTTCTGGATTGTTCCGAATTCTCAGGAGTAACTTTGAGATTCAAATTTAAGGAGGGATAAAGTAAATAATGATAGTTTTTTTAATGCGAAATAATACAATACGAAAAAACATTTTTATTAAAAAAAACCAAAAGAAATTATTCCTTTATTTTGACAATTTCACTTGTGGATGGAACACTTTTTTTTTATCGGTAGATATTTCTACAGCTTTTTTAAGAAAGTTTCTTAAAGTTTTAATGTTTTAACTCAGTTTTAATGTGGTTTCTTTTAACACCACGAACTCTACCTACTTTTGGAGCCATTATTATAGAGTTAATAAAAATTTGTAAATAGTACGTGTAAGCTGCATATGTAAATGAAGCATTAAGACAGCAAATAATGCACTACAGTATTTAGCGTTGCCACAGATTGACTGACTTATATGTTTCAAAATCATGAATCATCGCAGATGAAAAGTAGAGTTGCCACAAAGCGCCAGAATTCTCTAATCATCATCATCATCCTCAAGCAGCCATGGGCTACGGAGGTCCAACCAGACCGTGCAGTTTAATTCTTCAGGCATATCTGTCCTGAGCTACATCCGGCCACTGCACACCAATTCTAACAAGGTCCTGTTTGACATTGTCTGCCCACCGCATCCTAGGTCTCCCCTTCTTTCTGAGGCCTTTAGGCACACTGTTCATAACCCTATTCTCCAATCTATAATTATTCATACGGGCAACATGGCCAAACCAACGGAGTCTCTCTCTGCACAATATGCTGCTTAAAGGAGGTTGCAAACTCCTTTGCCTAACCTCATCATTTGTTACAAAGTTAAACAAAGATTTAAAAGACCTCGAAATTCACAAAAGTTTGCTGGTACTTTAAAAAGTCCATATTCTCAGGATGTCCGGATTTTCAGACTTTTACTGTATTTACATTTTTACCAAATATCCATCACTTCGAATTAAATTTTTGAAGAGTGTAAAAGTAGGCAAACGAAAAACTTCATTCCTTTTGAGAACGAAATTTCCATATGCGTCAGAGGCCATGTGCGTTCTTCAAGAACCATACCTTGTGCACGGGGGCGGGGGTGGCTCAGTCGGTAGCACGCCAGGCTCGTAATCTGTAGTTCCCAGGTTCGAGTCCCAACTGGGTCAGCGTTGAGATTTATCTCCGCAAAATTCCCCGCCCTGCCCACGGTCAGTAGGGGACACCGATGGGCTTGGAAAGACCGCCGTCCGTCGGATGGGACGTTAAGCCGTGGCCCCGTGTGTGGGAGAGCCATACCCTGTGCACGTTAAAGAACACGCTGGATGGCCTTGACGGGAGGCTACTATCTGTCTCCCAACAGCTGTTTCAGTGGGTCTCCTCCCCCAACCTTCTCTGAGCCTTCGGGGTCCATGTGACCTGGCCATTTAGCCCATGGTGTGCAAAAAAGTGCCGCTCAGAGGTAAAACAACCCAACCAACCTTGTGCACGTTCAAAAACACAAGAAATAACATAAAATTAATTATTTTCATTTGAATTAATGGAAATGGCACATTTACCTATTTTCCAACTCTAAATTGAACCTAGTTCAAGGACACTGTTCTAAATATATTTACTGTTAGAAATCAAATCGGTGCCTTAAGCACCTCTTCATTTGTAAAAAGTCACTCCAACCTCTATTTGATCATTTGTCCCTGGCTCTGAAAATTCCTCTCATTTCTGATTTTTTCTGCCTGAATCAGCCCTAGTCATCAACCTTTAGCTCTCCAGCACAAGTATATCAAATTTTGACCCTAAAGGACCCCTCGCATCCAGAATTTGACGAAATTGCGGAGATTTGCCACTCAAAATGCCACCAGGCATCAATTTTCAACCCTGTAAATCCGGTAGATTTCAAGACCCATTGCAACCAAAATTCCAAAACCTTTCTGAGATCTACGATCCAAAATATCCCCAGAAAACAATTTTTTAGCTCTCTAAACATCGATAAATCGAAATTTCACTTCTCAAAGGTCATTCGGGATTCGAAATTTCGTCAAGTTTTCTACATCTACATCTCGAAATACCCCTGGACACCAATTTTCAAATTTCTAACACTGATAGATCAAGGTTTTATTTATAAGTACCTCTATTTGACCTTGAAGGATATGTCGGAGGCCAAATTGGACTATTTCGTCCATTTTGTCTAAAAAATTACCCCTTAGAAGTAAATCAATCCAAAATATGATTCTTGAAGTTTCAAAAAATTTTCTGTTAAATGTTTCAGCCAATAATTCTCCAAACAATTCGCAAGTTTTATTCATTTCCCAGACTTAAAGGGTTGGGTTGTTTTACCTCTGAGCGGCACTTTTTTGCACACCATGGGCTAAATGGCCAGGTCACATGGACCTCGAAGACTCGGAGAAGGTTGGGGGAGGGGACCCACTGGAACAGCTGTTGGGAGACAGATGGTAGCCTCCCGCCAAGGCCATCCAGCGTGTTCTTTAACGTGCAGAGGGTATGGATGTCAAACACACGGGGCCACGGCTTAACATCCCATCCGACGGACGGCGACTTGCAAGCCCATCGGTGTCCCCTACTGACCGTGGGCAGGGCGGGGAATTTTGCGGAGATAAATCTCAACGCTGACCCAGCTGGGACTCGAACCTGGGAACTACAGATTACGAGTCTGGCGCGCTACCGACTGAGCCACCCCCGCCCGAAGACTTAAAGGTATTTTAATAAATTAATTATTATAATTATATATAAAGCTTGAACTTATATTTCTGCTGAATATTTCCCATAAAATGCCCGCTTTCAAAGTTTTCAGTTCCACTTGCAACTCTACCTAATATTTGCATTACTCCTAATTGCTTTGAGGCTCTAGAGTTGCTGATCACGATTCGCTGTTGCTCTGAAAGATTATGGTGTCGCATAATAATGGCGGATTTCCGCAAAATTACGTTATTTCGTGTCAGAGAGGTTGTCTATGATGTTCTAAGTTAAGATTAATACCAGGAGATTAAAACACTAATCACATTTAGAATCCACGGCCGTAACATTGAAGGCTTTGCATGTACAGTCGCTCAAAAAAGTATCCGAACACTATGGTTGATTACAGAATCGTGTACAGAATTGATTACAGAATCGTGTGGGCTCACTCACGGAAATATTGAGCGTGTGCAGTTACCGTTCACAGCAAACTGGAGCGGTTGCGGTAATGATTACAGCACATTGGATCGTGTGAGCTCACAAAGACCTGGATCGTGTGGGCTCACTCACGTAAATATTGAACGTGTGCAGTTACCGTTCACAGTTGCTGTACAAGCTCCAGATATTTTTCCTGAATTCTGTAATCACGTGACACGAAGGATGCCAGGTCACTAATTTCTAAAACAATCGTTGCCAGATATTTTTCCTGAATTCTGTAATCAACTGTAGTGTTCCGATATTTTTTTGGAGCGACTGTAGGTGGTCATATTATTTTGATACTAGATCGTGTGGGCTCACTCACGGAAATATTGAGCGTGTGCAGTTACCGTTCACAGCGAAACAAAAAAAAAAAATTCTCCAAAAACAAACTGGAGCGTGTGCAGTAACTGCACACGCTCCAGTTTGCTGTGAACGGTAACTGGAGCGTGTACAGTTGCTGTACACCCTCCAGGTATTTTTCCTGAATTCTGTAATCACGTGACACGAAGGTTGCCAGATCACTAATTTCTAAAAAAAATCGTTGCCAGATATTTTTTCTGAATTCTGTAATCAACCATAGTGTTCGGTACTTTTTTGAGCGACTGTACAACAGGGCTTTGTTCATTTGGAAAGGCCAGGGCCTATATCTGCTTTCGTTTTTAGTGAATGCGCCTTTGTTTGAAATGGTGGTTGGTTGGGGTGTTCTTCTGAACGGTACTTTTTTTTGCACACGATGAAGTAAATGGCCAGATTAGAATTATATTATCTATCAAAACCATCTAGCATGTTCTGTAACGTGCACAGGGTATGGATTTCCTGCATGTCAGGTACTGGGTGGTTCAGTTAGTAGCTGGCCAAGATCGTAATTTGCACTTCCCAGGTTCTAGTCTCACTAGGGCCAACGCTGGTATTTATCTTCAGAAAATCCCCAACCTGTCCTTGGTCGGTAGAGGACACCGATGGGCTTGGAAACGATGCCGTCCGTCGTATTGCAGGTTAAGTCATGGCGCCATATGCAGGAGAGCTATACCTTGTACACGTTCAAAAACACTCAGGATGGCTTTGACGGGAGACTACCATCTTTCTCGGAACAGTTGTCCAGTGCGCCCCCTTCCCTGCTAACCTTCGCTGAGCCCTAGGGGTCTATGTGACGTGTCAGTTAAGCCCATTGTGTGCGTAAAGGTGAGTTGGGTTGTTTTACCTCTGAGCGGCACTTTTTTGCAGACCAGGGCTAAATGGCCAGGTCACAAGGACCCCGAAGGCTCAGAGAAGGTTGGGGAAGGTGACCCACTGGAACAGCGTTGAGAGACAGATGGTAGCCTATCGTAAAGCCATCCAGCGTGTTCTTTAACGTGCACAGGGTATGGCTCTCCCGCACACGGGACCACGGCTTGCTGTCCCATTGGACGGCGGCCTTTCTAAGCCATAGGTGTCCCTTACTGACCGTGGGCAAGGCGGGGTATTTTGCAGAGATAAATCTCAATGCTGACCCAGCTGGGACTCGAACCTGAGAACTACAGATTACGAGCCCCCGCCCCTTTCTAAAACTATAGTTTTATCTACAGTTTTTACTATAGTTTTACTATAGTTTTATCTATCTATACAAGGGGTACGCCAGTTACATACTCATTTCCAGGGGGTACGTGAAGCATAAAAGGTTGAGAACCACTGATATATATGTTTTATTTTATTTCCATTGTTATACTATAACTATAGTTTTATTTATCTTCTATACAAGGGGTACGCCAGTTACATACACATTTCCAGGGGGGTACGTGAAGCATAAAAGTTGAGAACCACTGGCTTAAAACAATACATAAATCTTGAATAAAAGAAGTTAATTCAACTTTTAAACGCGTAAAACGATGGATTATAGATGCAATTGTACATTCAATCATGCTTAGGAACAAATTGCATAAATTTTTTAAAAAGGAACAAATACAGTTCGCTTTCAAACTTGAAATGGGTTTTGTTAGAGATAGAGTACGAGAAGACGAAAGAGAAAATTATGTGAGAAATTAGGGAAGCGTTGGTGAAGGAGATGGGAGGCCTCGAAAATTGCGAAATTACAATTCCAAATACGACATAGGGGCAGGAGAGGTTCAGTCGCTAGTGGGCCAGGATTTTAATCCGCATTTCCCAGTTGTAACGGAGTCGCAAGTGGGAAAATTGTGACTGGGGAAACTGTGACGGAGTCACAACTGGGGCTTGTCTCTACTGTGCGTCGACATTTATCTCCTCAAAAATTTTCACCTCTTCCTCAATGAGTAGGAGTAGTACGGCAGGCCACACCTTGTGCACATTAAAAAACACATTAGGTGGCTTTGATGGGTCAGCGTTGAGATTTGTTTTCGCAAAATACCCCGTCCTGCCCACGGTCAGTAGGGGACACCGATGGGCTTGGAAAAGCCGCCGTCCGTCGGATGGGACGTTAAGCTGTGGTCCCTTGTACGCGAGAGCCATACCCTGGGCACTTTAAAGAACACGCTGGATGGCCTTGACGGGAGGCTACCATCTGTCTCCCAACAGCTGTTCCAGTGCGTCCCCTCCCCCAACCTTCTCTGAGCCTACGGAGTCCTTGTAACCTGGCCATTTAGCCCATTGTGTGTAAAAAATTGCCGCTCAGACGTAAAACAATCTAACCCGACCTTGATGGGAACCAACCGTCTGTCTCCTAACAACTGTTCAGTGGGTCTCCATTGTGTGTAAAAAAAGTGCAGCTCAGAGTTAAAACACCCTAAACAAGATTAACTATAACAAAACAGAAAAGCTATTCCAGGTCATAAGTGAGATTCTTTTATAGGTAGGCACTAGAATTTTTGACTGAACTCAGGGTTTGGTATTGAGGCAACTGGTGTATGAAAATTTGGTATCCAGTGGTAAAGTGTCTAGGAAATTTTTGGGTATCCATTTCTGATAAAAAACAAGATAGTAACTTTTGATTTGGATGGGTTGTTTTACCTCTGAGCGGCACATTTTTGCACACCATGGGTTAAATGTCCAGGTCACATGGACCCCGAAGGCTCAGAGAAGGTTGGGGGAGGGGACCCACTGGAACAGCTGTTGGGAGACAGATGGTAGTCTCCCGTCAAGGCCATCCAGTGTGTTCTTTAACGTGCACAGGGTATGGCTCACCGCACACAGGCCACGGCTTAACGTCCCATCCGACGGACGGCGGTTTTTCCAAGCCCATCTGTATTTACCTACTGACCGTGGACAGGGCGGGGAGTTTTGCGTAGATAAATCTCAACGCTCACCAAGCGAGGACTCGAACCTGGGAACTGCAGATTACGAGCCTGGCGCGCTACCGACTGAGCCATCCGCTAGTAATATTTGAAAAGGAAATTAAGCTTTTTAGAAAACTGGAAACAACCCGTCTAATCTGAAAGAAATCATGAAATTCTTTTAAAAATTTTGAGCAATATGCGAGGTGGAGATTTGGCTTATAATTGAAAAAATTCTTACTTCGGAAAAAAAAATACAACAATATGTATTGATTTATAATATAAAACGTGATACTGTTTATGAAAAAAATGGTGTTCCGCAAGGATCGGTTTTTGGTCATTTATTTTCCCTTGCCTTTTACTAATGATTTTTGCAAACTAACAACAAAGACGAATATTTTTACCTTTGTTTTGATATTTCAAGCAGAAAACAATGAAATATTGTTGGATAATGTCAACACAGATTTAAAGATTATTCATTGTTGGCTTACGAAGAATGAATTAGAGTTGAATATAAAGAAAACTAAACATATATTATTTAACTTAATGAGCTCAAATTTACCAAATTTAAAAACACAATTTTACAAAATTAATAATTGTGATATGGACATATTTGTAAAATTATCAAAAAAATCGAAAGTAATAATTATTTAGGTCTAAAGGTTGATTCCAATTTCAAATGGAAAACGCATATTTACAATATATGTGAAAAATTAAAATAAATTTTACATAAATTTTATGTTCTGAAAATTTTTATGGAGATCAATTACCTTCGTATTTTTTATTTATTTATTTTTTTTTTATATGGGTGCAGTCGACTTTAAGACATGCGGAATTTATCTTTGGGGCAAACCGTTTTCTTTCCATAGGTAGTTGGAATGTGAGGACTCTGCACAGAGATTTATTCTCTTGATATCCTCACACAAGAATTCCAAAGTTATAATTTAGATATTCTCGGCTTGCAAGAGATCAGATGGACAAATAAAGGTAAGACATTTAAAAATAATCTTAAATTTATATTTTCAGGGAGGGAAGACAATAAACATCACCAAGGCCTGGGTCTGCTTCTCAGCAGACACGCTAGTGATGCTCTTCTAGGATATGAGTGCATTAATGAAAGGTTTCTTACAGCAAAATTTCAGACAAGCGTTAAAGACTTGAATGTTATCTGCTGTTATGCCCCCACTGAGGATGCCGATGAGGATGAGAAGGATAGGTTTTATGAACAACTTCAGGATATTTTGAATTCTCTCACGTGACACGAAGGTTGCCAGATCACTGATTTCAAAAAAAAAAATCGTTGCCAGATATTTTTTCTGAATTCTGTAATCAACTGTAGTGTTCGGATATTTCTTTTGAGCGACTGTAGGTGGTTATATTATTTTGATACTAGATAGTGTGGGCTCACTCACGCAAATATTGAGCGTATGCATTTACCGTTCACAGCAAACTGGAGCGTGTGCAGTTACTGCACACGCTCCAGTTTGCTGTGAACGGTAACTGGAGCGTGTACAGTTGCTGTACACGCTCCAGATATTTTTCCTGGATTCTGTAATCACGTGAGGCGAAGGTTGCCAGATCACTAATTTCTAAAAAAAAAATCGTTGCCAGATATTTTTTCTGAATTCTGTAATCAACCGTAGTGTTCGGATATTTTTTTGAGCGACTGTACACATGCTGAAAAAAATAAAGGAGGTAATTCTCATGTTTGAATCGAGCAGTGACGAAACGTGTGTTATACTTCTCTGCAGCTCCTTTAAGAAGAGACTGCATAAAGTTAAATAAGAAAAGTTTTAAATTTATTTACTCATATTTATTCATTGGATTCCTTTTATGCTATTTGAAGTCTCAGGAAAAACTCATTTAATTAATTCCCACGAGTACATTCAAAAGCACAGTAAATCTCTTCTGTAGGAAAGCATCGATAAAAATAAGTGTCATCAAATGACTCAACAAATGATTTGCTAGAAACCTATCATGATGAAACCGAAAAACCTGGAGGCGAAAGAAAATAAAATTTCAATCTAACAAAAAAATTTCAGAGAGCAAAGAGAATTTTTACAAGAGAAAATAATTTTCACTACAGAAAAAAAATCAAGACAAATCATTCCAAAGACTTGCGAGATTGTTCTAGCGGTACAGTCGGTCAAAAAAGTATCCGAACACTATGGTTGATTACAGAATTCGGAAAAAATATCTGGCTACGATTTTTTTAGAAATTAGTGATCTGACAACCTTCGTGTCACGTGATTACAGAATTCAGGAAAAATATCTGGAGCGTGTACAGCAACTGTACACGCTCCAGTTACCGTTCACAGCAAACTGGAGCGTGTGCAGTAACTGCACACGCTCCAGTTTGCTGTGAACGGTAACTGCACACGCTCAATATTTCCGTGAGTGAGCCCACACGATCTAGTATCAAAATAATATGACTACCTACAGTCGCTCAAAAAAATATCCGAACACTATGGTTGATTACAGAATTCGGAAAAAATATCTGGCTACGATTTTTTTAGAAATTAGTGATGTGACAACCTTCGTATCACGTGACACGAAGGTTGTTTTTCCGAATTCTGTAATCAACCATAATAAAAAATAAATAAATACCCCCTCAAGCAGCTGCTTGCCACAGAGGTCTGACAGGAGCCTGTCAGTTTATATGCCATAGTAGAAGGTCTGAGAGGATGGCAGGACCTCAGCAGAAAAACGACACGAGAAACGACACATACACCCATGCCTTATCTGGGGCTCGAACCCAGGTCCCGTACGTAGTTCAGTAGCCAAGCGTGCTAACCACTCGGCCACGGGATGGCTAATCAACCACAATGTTCGGATATTTTTTTGAGCGACTGTACCTGCAACTCAAGTATCTGCAGAGTATTTTTTTTACCATGCTCTTTGACTAAAGAAATAATTTGGCTTTAAAATTATTAGAAGACATTTTGCTTTTAGCAGTGAATAAAATAGTAGAATAACATTTTACTGCTTTATGATATTAATATTTTTGAGTAAATTTCTTTTTTATTTTTGTCGACTACGCGTTAGATGTCAATATTTCTGAAGAAAATTTCACTTTTTTTTAAAATTTCCTAGAGTCATTTTAGCAACTTTTTTCAAAAATAATTTGTGCACAAAAATCATTATAGTACTAAGAATTATGATCGAATACTTATGCTCAGAAATTTTCATTAATAATGCTCCATTTTATTCTGAACAATTCCCAGAAATTTGGTGTAGATATTTTCAGTCAGGGACGTATTCAGGATGTGTGTGTGTGTGTGGGGGGGGGGGGGGGGGGACGACGACGTCCATCCCAAACAAAAATCCGGCCGTCTTGTGCGAAATCTTAAATTTATCTACCAGCTATGAAATCAAAAATAACAGGTGTCTTTTTATAACTTTTATTTTATGTAATATTATACAATATTTTTTATTCTTAAACCACAATTTTTTAAGAATCAATAATAGGAAAAGTAACATGTATATGTATTTATTTCGCTATTAATAATTGTTATTAATATTGATAATTTTCTTTTTTCCAATTATCTGTTTTTTAACAAGTGGATTGATCGAATTTATGCAAACTGTTAGCGACGCAATTGCATATATACATCGAATAACATAGATTTTATTATTTTGCATTTGTACTAAAAATATTTCGCTATAACGTTAACGTTATAACGAAATTTAAATTTTGCTATAACGAAAAACGATACAGAATTTTTGGCTCTTACGATAAACGCAACGAACAGATTTTCATTTCGTCTGCCAACGCTGGTATCAACAGAAGCCAAGCAAACGATCACTTAAAAATATCGAACATATAGAAACATCTTAAACAATACACTCTCTAATACACCTATCCCTCGATTTGCACGGTGCAAAGCCAAAATTGTGTGAACTGATTGTAAAATCATGCTCCTTCCAATAATAATAGGGGGGGGGGGGCTTAGAAAATTAAAGAGGAGGGAGGGAAGGTTTACAGGAAAAATTGGAAAGATTACAGAAAAAAGTCTGGTGTAGAAGGGAGGTTGGGTTGTTTTACCTCTGAGCGGCACTTTTTTGCACACCATGGGCTAAATGGCCGGTTACATGGACCCCGAAGGCTCAGAGAAGGTTGGGGGAGGGGACCCACTGGAACAGCTGTTGGGAGACAGATGGTAGCCTTCCGTCAAGGCCATCCAGCGTGTTCTTTAACGTGCACAGGGTATGGCTCTCCCGCACACGGGGCCACGGCTTAACGTCCCATCCGACGGACGACGGCCTTTCCAAGCCCATCGGTGTCCCCTACTGACCGTGGGCAGGGCGGGGAATTTTTGCGGAGATAAATCTCAACGCTGTGACCCAGCTGTGACTCGAACCTGGGAACTACAGATTACGAGTCTGGCGCGCTACCGACTGAGCCACCCCCGGCCCCAAAATCTGTAAACAGTGACCAGGTCTCAGACGATAAATCGAGGGATAGGTGTAGTCGTTTTTAAACCCGACACTCAGTACATTCATATAAAATTAAACCAACGTTTAAAACTATTCCGAAAGAATTCTAAGGAGTACGATTATCTACTCACCACTTGTTCAAGATGCCAGCTCCTTTTCGAGATCAATACACCTAAAGTCTCCAAAATTTCTGCCTCCAACTCGAGCGGGAGTAGCGATTTAAGACAAATAGCGCCCTCTATCAGCGTGTCATTAAGAGAGCGGAAGTAGCGATTTAAGACAAATAGCGCCCTCTATCAGCGTGTCATTATGTGAGCGGAAGTAGCGATGATTAGATAAACCAATGGCATCTGACAACAGGAAGCAAGGCGGAACTGACGCACTTTGCAGAGAGAGAGGAAAGCGGATTTGTTCCGGGAGTTTATAACCGAATGACCCGCAAGGGTTATTACGGAAGCTGCGTCGGTCAGAGTTAAGTGAGATATTAATTGAAAATCCGTCAGCGAAGTTCGGTGGAGTTTCATTCAAGAATTTCGAAGCATTTTTTGATTCCAGATGAGTCCTGGTGATGATTTTGTGGGGCTGGATATTGCCCAAGAGGACTTCGGGTTGGATTGGGTTGTTTTTCGGTGAGCGGCACTTTCTTTTGCACACCATGGGCTAAATGGCTAGGTCACATGGACCCCAAAGGCTCAGAGAAGGTTGGGGGAGGGGACCCACTGGAACAGCTGTTGGGAGACAGATGGTAGCCTCCCGACAAGGCCATCCAGCGTGTTCTTTAACGTGCACAGGGTATGGCTCTCCCACACACGGGGCCACGGCTTAAAGTCCCATCCGATGGACGTCGGCCTTTCCATGCCCATCGATGTCCCCTACTGACCGTGGGCAGGGCGGGGAATTTTTGCGGAGATAAATATCAACGCTGACCCAGCTGGGACTCGAACCTGGGAACTACAGATTACGAGCCTGGCGTGCTACCGACTGAGCCACCCTCTCCCGCCAGGTCATAAGGATCCCAAGGGCTCGGAGAAAGTAAGGGGAAGGAGCCCACAGGAGAGTTGTTCGGAGATATATAGTAACCTCCCCTCAAGGCCATCTAGCATGTGCACTGGATATGGCCGTCCAGTACACGGAATCACGTCTTAAAGTCACATTAGACGGACGGTTGGGTTGTTTTACCTCTGAGCGGCACTTTTTTGCACACCATGGGCTAAATGGCCAGGTCACATGGACCCCGAAGGCTCAGAGAAGGTTGGGAGAGGGGACCCACTGGAACAGCTGTTGGGAGAGATGGTAGCCTCCCGTCAAGGCCATCCAGCGTGTTCTTTAACGTGCACAGGTTATGGCTCTCCCACACACGGGGTCACGGCTTAACGTCCCATCCGACGGACGGCGGCCTTTCCAAGCCCATCGGTGTCCCCTACTGACCGTGGGCAGGGCGGGGAATTTTGCGGAGATAAATCTCAACGCTGACCCAGCTGGGACTCGAACCTGGGAACTACAGATTACGAGCCTGGCGCGCTACCGACTAAGCCCTTCCCCCGCCCCCCATTAGACGGACGGTGGCATTTCTAAGCCCATCGGTGCTCCCTTTCTGATCTAAGGCTGAATGAGATTGAGCATTAAATTGATAGACTCCTATCAGACCTCTGTGGCAAGCAGCTGCTTGAGAGGATTTTTTTATTTATACACGGTAACGGCTTAATGTTCCATCCGATGGACGTCTGCTTTTTCAAGCCCTCGATGTCTCCCCCTTTATTAGTGAGGGTACATTAGGAGTTTGAAGAGATAAATTTTAATCCAGGCAAAGTTCACACTAGAACATGGGAACTGCAAATTACGAGCCAGCGCTGTAATGATTCAGTTTTGGAAAGACTACCGTGTCATGTCGTAGAATTTTGCGCCACAGTAGTTTAGTTAGTCGGGAATATTTGAACATTCAAGCAAGGGCGGATGTAGTGCTGGGCGAGCGCGGTAGCTACCGGTATCTTTTTTTATCTCAGTTTTTTAAATAACGAGCATTTAATATTTTTTGAAAATCGTAATGCGATCCGCATTGCCTTTGGTTGTGGCCGGGACGCTGCTGGGTGGATGGCTGCGGCTTCGAATTGGTTGAAAATCAAGGGTTGGGTTGTTTTACCTCTGAGCGGCACTTTTTTGCACACCATGGGCTAAATGGCCAGGTCACATGGACCCCGAAGGCTCAGAGAAGGTTGGGGGAGGGGACCCACTGGAACAGCTGTTGGGAGACAGATGGTAGCCTCCCGTCAAGGCGTGTTCTTTAACGTGCACAGGGTATGGCTCTCCCACAAACGGGGCCACGGCTTAACGTCCCATCCTACGGACGGCGGCCTTTCCAAGCCCATCGGTGTCCCCTACTGACCGTGGGCAGGGCGGGGAATTTTTGAGGAGATAAATCTCATCGCTGACCCAGCTGGGACTCGAACCTGGGAACTACAGATTGCGAGCCTGGCGCGCTACCGACTGAGCCACCCCCGCCCCAGTGTGGATAGGAATTAGTCAAGAAACTGTCAATGCAATCGCAGTGCGGACTCAAATCAGGGAACCTGAATTTTGTAAATCTAGCCAGATGCAAATTCATCCATTCTCCCTCTTCCCGTCAAATCTTGACATTGACAGCTGATGCTTTTCATTAATAAATAAAATAAATATCCCTCAAGCAGCTGCTTGCCACAAAGGGCACACAGGAGCCTGTCAGATTATACATCATAGTTACGGTGACCATAATTCCTGTATTTAAGAGGAGAGTTTTTTTTATTTCACTGCTCTGTCCTTTAGATTATTTTTTTTTTCTAAAATGGCCATTTCATCCTTTTTTTGTGAATTAAAACAGTAAACTAATATTGGCGCGCAGTAGATGGCTTGAAATTTTTAAATATTTCACAGATAAACACGTATCTTTTAAAAGCATTTTAAAAAACGTTGAATTTTGCTTATGTCTCCCTGGATCTAATGCCCCAACTGAACGAGAATTTTGATTAGCAAACAATATGTGGAACAGTGAAAAAACCAAATTAAAAATCGGAACATTGAAAGCAATGCAACTTTGACATGAATCGTATACATTTTTTTTTATGAATTTTAGTTTAATAGTTTTATGAATTTTTAAAACACAAACCTGAATTATTAAAAAAAGTTCATTCTTCTGAAAAGTATCAAAATTAAAATTTTTAAGTAATAATATGATTGTTTAAAATGCTATGTATATGCTTATATTTTATAATAAATGTTTTAAAGCTTTTTAGTTTTAGTGAAACAAATAAACGCAATCTGCTTTATTTATTTATTATGAAACAATTTCTGATTTGTCCTTTATTTTCTCCAATCTTATCTAATCACATCCATGCCTTATCTGGGACTCGAACCCGGGTCCCTTATAACAGTAACCAAGCGCGGTAACCACTCGTCCACGGACCAATGGCTGGGTTGTTTTATCTCTCAACTACACTTTTTGGACACACTGGGCTAAATGGCCAGGTCACAAAGATCCCGAGGGTTCACAGAAGGTTGGCGTAGGGAACCCACTGGACAGCTGTTAGGAGACATGGTAGCCTCCCATCAAGGCCATTCAGAGTGTTCTTACCGTGAACAGGTGTGGTTTTCCCGCACACGGGGTCACGACTTACACTTTCCATCTGATGGACGGCGACCTTTCCAAGCCTATCGCTGTCCCCTACGGACAGTGGGTAGGATGGAGTGTTTTGCTGAGATAAATCTGAACGCTGACCCAGGTGGGACCTGAACCTAGGAACTGCAGATTACGAGCCTGGAGCGCTACCGACTGAGCCACCCCCGCCCTTCAAATTCCAAGGGAGGTATGTGAACGCTCCCTTGTTCTCCTTGGAGATGACATTTGAAGGCAGTATGATTGAAAAAAGATGAAAATTAGTGTCAAGAAATAACAGGAATTGATATTTTCATGAGTAAGTTCGAAATGATAACTTTTGACAGGCATCTGAAGTGGTTAAAAAAACTTTAATTTTTCTGAAAAATTTCCTCGCATTTAGTTCTTTTACGGAATATATTATTCATTATTTTGTGAATAATTCTTCTCTGCCAGTGGAATAAATGATCCTTAACTTTCTTTTCTCATTGCATTTCATGAATTCTTCTGGGTATGGACGAATTTCGGAATGATCTGTCAAGCCGTCATAGCTCCAATGAGGAAAAATTCTTTCAATGAATGTAGAAAAGATTTGGTGCCATTATCGGACAGCAACGATTCTGGTCATTCATGGAAGCGAAGAGTATTGAAGACTGCAGACTGTGAATATGATGTAGGAAGAATATTGTCTTTTCTGCAGGCCTTGTCTTGATTGACACTTTCATTTAAGTCGTTGCTTTTGCTCAAGAGATTTGCTTCGCTGGGAAGGACTGGTAAAAGAATAGGGTTGTTTTACCTCTGAACGGCACTTTTTTGCACACCATGGGCTAAATGGCCAGGACACAAGGACCCGAAGGCTCAGAGAAAGTTGGGGGAAGGGACCCACTGGAACAGCTGTTGGGAGGCAGATGGTAGCCTCCCGTCAAGGTCATCCAGCGTGTTCTTTAACGTTAGGTTGTTTTACCTCTGAGCGACACTTTTTTGCACACCATGGGCTAAATGGCCAGGTCACATGGAACCCGAAGGCTCAGAGAAAGTTGGGGGAGGGGACCCACTGGAACAGCTGTTGGGAGGCAGATGGTAGCCTCCCGTCAAGGCCATCCAGCGCGTTCTTTAACGTGCACAGGGTATGACACTCCCACATACGGGGCAACGGTTTAACGTCCCATCAGACGGACGGCGGCCTTTCCAAGCCAATCGGTGTCCCCTACTGACGTGGGCAGGGAGGGGAATTTTGCGGAGATAAATCTCAACGCTGACCCAGCTGGGACTCGAACCTGGGAACTACAGATTACGAGCCTGGTGCGATACCGACTGAGCCACCCCCGCCCCAAATTAAAGAATATTATTTCGTCGTAATTATATCTTTAAGTACGGTGGCCAGAAGGTCTCTTGTAAAAAGAAGATATGTTGTTGTTTTTTGTACGTTTTTTTTTACAGACGAAATGTCCTTTTTTTTAACTACTAACAATATGTTTATTTGTAAAATATTTAAAAATAAAAAAAAATAAATACCCCCTCAAGCAGCTGCTTGCCACAGAGGTCTGACAGGAGCCTGTCAGTTTATATGCCACAGTAGAAGGTCTGAGAGGATGGCAGGACCTCAGCAGAAAAACGACACAAACAGCCATGCCTTACCCGGGGCTCGAACCCAGGTCCCGTAGATCAGTAGCCAAGCGCGCTAACCACTCGGCCACGGGATGGCAACGATGTAAATATTAAAAAAAAAAAATCAAAAAATATATAAGGTGCTGAAATAATCTTAGTAATTAAACAGTGTAAATGAAGATGGAAAAATATCTAAACCTTCAGAACGAAATGAAATGTTTTACGGATATATTGAAGCGACGTTTAAGCGGTAGCGCGCCAGGCTCGTAATCTGTAGTTCCCAGGTTCGAGTCCCAGCTGGGTCAGCGTTGAGATTTATCTCCGCAAAATTCCCCGCCCTGCCCACGGTCAGTAGGGGACACCGATGGGCTTGAAAAGGCCGCCGACATTAAGCCGTGGCCCCGTGTGCGGGAGAGCCATACCCTGTGCACGTTAAAGAACACACTGGATGGCCTTGACGGGAGGCTACCATCTGTCTCCCAACAGCTGTTCCAGTGGGTCCCCTCCCCCAACCTTCTCTGAGCCTTCGGGGTCCATGTGACCTGGCCATTTAGCCCATGGTGTGCAAAAAAGTGCCGCTCAGAGGTAAAACAACCCATCGTTAAAGAACACGCTGGATGACCTTGACCGGAGGCTACCATCTGTCTCCCAACAGCTGTTCCAGTGGGTCCCCTCCCCCAACCTTCTCTGAGCCTTCGGGGTCCATGTGACTTGGCCATTTAGTGTGCAAAAAAGTGCCGCTCAGAGGTAAAACAACCCAACCCAACGCGAAGTTTAAGAGACTTTTTCGTGGCCATGTTAAAATTATTTCTTACAAAGTGTGTTTCAGTATCGGAAAATTTCTTTTAAAGAGAACATATTTTTTGTACTTTTTTTACTCTTTTTTTTATAGACAAAACGTCCTTTTTTAAATTAATAACAATTTTTTTTTCAAAAACCTTTAGCGCTACAAATATTTTAGAAATATTTAAAACATGTGAAAATTAAAACTTTCTGAACGAATCTTAATAATTGCAGAGAATACCAGAAAGCTGAATCCTATTCAAATTGTCATATTCAAATAATATTTATTTCCGATTGCAGGGGGTATTTTTTTTCCACAGTGATTCTTAATTCTTTTGAAATAAAACATGAACCTACCGATGAAGTTGGGTTGTTTTCTGAGCGGCACTTTTTTGCACATCATGGGCCAATGGCCAGGTCACAAGGACCCCGAAGGCTGAGCGAAGGTTGGGGGAAGGGACCCACTGGAACAGCTGTTGGGAGACAGATGGTAGCCTCTCGTCAAGGCCATCCAGCGTGTTTTTTAAGGTGCACAGGGTATGGCTTTTTTCCACACGGGGCGACGGCTTAACCTCCCATGCGACGGACGACGGTCTTTCCACGCACGCCCATTGGTGTCCTCTACTGACCGTGGGCAGGGCAAGGAGTTTTTCGGAAATAAATCTCAACGCTGACCCAGCTGGGACTCGAACCTAGGAACTGCAGCCTCGAAAGACGCAATAGCTCACAGGTATTGCATTGCCTTTAATGATGCAATAGCTCCCAGATATTGCGTTGCCTGGAATGATGCAATAGCTCACAGGTATTGCATTGCCTTTAATGATGCAACAGCTCCCAGGTATTGCGTTGCCTCGAATGATGCAATAGCTCCCAGGTATTGCGTTGCCTCGAATGATGCAATAGCTCACAGGTATTGCGTTGCCTCGAATCATGCAATAGCTCCCTAGTTACTAATACTAGGGAGCCCTAATACTCCCTAATACTAGGGAGCTAATGCCTCGAATCATGCAATAGCTCCCTAGTATTGTTTCACCTCGGTGCTTCGTACAGCGAACGAAAGACTCAAATCGATATACCCTGTATATAGACGCAGCCTCCTGCATTTTCAAAACAAGACACAATGACTAATTTTTAATGTCATAATCGTGTTTGGCACCTCCAAATTAGTAAAAAGCGGCTGTTTTCATTTCCGAAACATTTTCAGTGTTGTGCAGTGAAAGTTGAGAGAAGAGCTTAATACCTTGATTTAGGTCATCTAAGAATCAACTGATCATGAGATAAAGTTTGGTCGAGAAAAATATATATCTGTGGTTAGCTACACATATTTCCGAGTTATTGGCCTGAAAATTTCCTAGGCCGGCTTGTAAAAATTGTGTGTGATTTAAACTTTCAGGGAGGGCATCAATTCTTTCCGCTGCGGTAGGTTATGCAAATTAGTGACTTACATGATTTGAGACAACACTTGTGGCCTAGATAAGCTTCAGCATAAATCCGATAGGTTACACCTGCAAAAAAGTACCTGTGTGCAAAACAAAGTACCTGTGTGCTCTGAGCGGCACTTTTTTTGCACACCATTTGCTAAATGGCCAGGTCACATGGACCCCGAGGGCTCAGAGAAGGTTGGAGGAGGGGACCCACTGGAACAGCTGTTGGGAGACAGATGGTAGCCTCCCGTTAAGGCCATCCAGCGTGTTCTTTAACGTGCACAGGGTATGACTCTCCCGCACACGGGGCCATGGCTTAACATCCCACCCGACGGACGGCGGACTTTCTAAGCCCATCGGTGTCCCCTCCTGACTGTGGGCAGGGCTGAGAATTTTGCAGTGATAAATCTCAACACTTATCAGATGGGACTCGAACCTGGGAACTGCAGATTACGAGCCTGGTGCGCTACCGACTGAGCCACGCCTAGCCCCATATATTCTAGTAGCAATCACTACAACTCAGCACAAAATTTACTCCGATACAACAAGCTACCTCGAGAATTAATCAAAAAGATGAAATTTAAAAATATTGCTAGGAGGATCTGGCAACGTACTAGGAAACAAGAGTGATAAAACAATATATAACAATCTGCAGAGATCTGCTTTTTCCCTAGCCCAAAAATGGGTTAGGGAAAAAAGCATCCTTTAATAATCACGATGGATCACTTTGGCATAAGATCAAGGCCTTAAAGCGAAACTCGAGAAAATTCGACTTACTTGACAGAGGAGCTGGTATCGTGTACAGTCGCTCAAAAAAGTATCCGAACACTACGGTTGATTACAGAATTCAGAAAAAATATCTGGCAACGTTTTTTAGAAATTAGTGGTCTGGCAACTAATTCTACCACTAATTCTAAAATTAGTGGTCTGGCAACCACTAATTCTAAAGACCACTAATTCTAAAATTAGTGGTCTGGCAACCTTCGTGTCACGTGACACGAAGGTTGCCAGATATTTTTTCTGAATTCTGTAATCAACCGTAGTGTTCGGATACTTTTTTGAGCGACTGTACCTGGATTCGGGAACTCTTGAGTCCGAAGCGCTTAGAACCGAAGCGTCTTAGAAAACATTTCTCCACAGAGCATCTTGATATTGTTACGAATTAAATGGATAAAACTTAGCGTGAGTTCAATTAAATAGTATATCACAATGATAATTCTTAAACAATGTAATTTATTTCAAAAGTATGGATGGAATCATTTATATAAACTAAATTTAACCAGTGCCTATCATATATGTAAGCAAATCTAGAACCTATCGAGAATCTTACAAATAACTAAATGTAATTATATATACCAAGTGATGAACTTTTCTTACAGAAATGTTAAGACCAGCTCTGTCTACTCGACTAACGTATTGCTTCTTCATTTTGATTCAGCGTAAATAATCCTTTTTCTTATTAGTTTTGCTAACAAAATTCTACACTGATTAACTCTTTTAACCTCCCGCGCACCCACCACATAAAATACCTCTTCTTTAGATTATTTTGTCACATAAAAACTTAGGGGCGGGGTGGCTCAGTCGGTAGCGCGCCAGGTTCGTAATCTGTAGTTCCCAGGTTCGAGTCCCAGATGGGTCAACGTTGAGATTTATCTCCGCAGAATTCCCCGCCCTGCTCACGGTCAGTAGGGCAAAAGTTTGATGTGATGTTTCGTCTTGATGCTCGCGTGATAATTGCGTAACCTACGACTACAGAAAAAGAATAAGGAATAAAGTGTTTGTTATGAAGTACAGTTGGAGTGCAAAAGGAAATGTAGTTAGTCTAAGTTTTTTGTGTTGATTTGTTTTACCTCTGAGCGGCACTTTTTTGCACACCATGAGCTAAATAGCCAGGTCACAAGGACCCTGAAGGCTCAGAGAATGTTGGGGGAGGGGACCCACTGTAACAGCTGTTGGGAGACAGATGGTAGCGTCCCGTCAAGGCCATCCAGTGTGTTCTTTAACGTGCACAGGGTATAGGCTCTCCCGCACACGGGACCACGGCTTAATGTGTGTTCCCATCCGATGGACGGCGGCCTTTCCAAGCCCATTGGTTCCCCTACTGACCGTGAGCAGGGCGGGGAATTCTGCGGAGATAAATCTCAACGTTGACCCATCTGGGACTCGAACCTGGGAACTACAGATTACGAGCCTGGCGCGCTACCGACTGAGCCACCCCGCCCCTAAGTTTTTATGTGACAAAATAATCTAAAGAAGAGGTATTTTATGTGGTGGGTGCGCGGGAGGTTAAAAGAGTTAATCAGTGTAGAATTTTGTTAGCAAAACTAATAAGAAAAAGGATTATTTACGCTGAATCAAAATGAAGAAGCAATACGTTAGTCGAGTAGACAGAGCTGGTCTTAACATTTCTGTAAGAAAAGTTCATCACTTGGTATATATAATTACATTTAGTTATTTGTAAGATTCTCGATAGGTTCTAGATTTGCTTACATATATGATAGGCACTGGTTAAATTTAGTTTATATAAATGATTCCATCCATACTTTTGAAATAAATTACATTGTTTAAGAATTATCATTGTGATATACTATTTAATTGAACTCGCGCTAAGTTTTATTCATTTAATTCGTAACAATATCAAGATGCTCTGTGGAGAAATGTTTTCTAAGACGCTTCGGACTCAAGAGTTCCCGAATCCAGGTGCAGTCGCTCAAAAAAGTATCCGAACACTACGGTTGATTACAGAATTCAGAAAAAATATCTGGCAACGATTTTTTAGAAATTAGTGATCTGGCAACCTTCGTGTCACGTTACACGAAGGTTGCCAGACCACTAATTTCTAAAAAATCGTTGCCAGATATTTTTTCTGAATTCTGTAATCAACCGTAGTACTTTTTTGAGCGACTGTACACAATACCAGCTCCTCTGTCAAGTAAGTCGAATTTTCTCGAGTTTCGCTTTAAGGCCTTGATCTTATGCCAAAGTGATCTATCGTGATTATCAAAGGATGCTTTTTTCGCTCAAAAAAGTATCCGAACACTACGGTTGATTACAGAATTCAGAAAAAATATCTGGCAACGATTTTTTAGAAATTAGTGATCTGGCAACCTTCGTGTCACGTTACACGAAGGTTGCCAGACCACTAATTTCTAAAAAATCGTTGCCAGATATTTTTTCTGAATTCTGTAATCAACCGTAGTACTTTTTTGAGCGACTGTACACAATACCAGCTCCTCTGTCAAGTAAGTCGAATTTTCTCGAGTTTCGCTTTAAGGCCTTGATCTTATGCCAAAGTGATCTATCGTGATTATCAAAGGATGCTTTTTTCGCTCAAAAAAGTATCCGAACACTACGGTTGATTACAGAATTCAGAAAAAATATCTGGCAACGATTTTTTAGAAATTAGTGATCTGGCAACCTTCGTGTCACGTTACACGAAGGTTGCCAGACCACTAATTTCTAAAAAATCGTTGCCAGATATTTTTTCTGAATTCTGTAATCAACCGTAGTACTTTTTTGAGCGACTGTACACAATACCAGCTCCTCTGTCAAGTAAGTCGAATTTTCTCGAGTTTCGCTTTAAGGCCTTGATCTTATGCCAAAGTGATCTATCGTGATTATCAAAGGATGCTTTTTTCATTGTAGCACGTTTATCTGTCGTGACAATATATTTGATCATGTCTCCTTTAAAAACTTAGAAGTTTGTATAAAAAATCTCAAGACTAGGGAAAAAAACAAGAAAATCCTTCAAACTCTGCCTAAAAAGGTAACTGTTTTAATCCTGAATATCTTTAATAGATGCCTCTCATCGCAATACTTTTCCATAGTCTGGAAAAATCCATTCGTCACAATGCTTCCCAAGCAGGGCAAAGACCCATTATTTCCCGATAATTATCGACCGATTGGTCGATAATTATCGGGAAATAATGGAAATAATGTCTCTTGCCCTGCTTGGGAAAGCTATGAGAGCGAATGATTTTCAAGAGAGTGGGGAAGACACTCCAAACTCTAACATTATTCCCGCTGAACAGTTCGAATTTCAAAAGCAGCATTCTACCGTTCATGAAATCCTTCTGGTGGCATAAAATAGGGCTGAAGGGAATAATAAGGAAAAACACCTAGTTTCAATACGTATTGAAAGAGCTAAAGCGTTTGACAAGGTTTTGACTGAGAGACATCTTTGGAAATTAATCAAGTTAGAGTTTCCTTCTGCGCTGCTCTGTGTTCTGCAGAGTTAGCTGTCGAAGAGAACCTTTCAGGTTAGAATTAGATCGGAGGTCTCCGGCAGAAGGTGAATACATGATGGTGTGCCTTAGGCAAGGAGTGTCTAAGGTTCAAGGTTCAAGGTGTTGAAGATATGGTGAAATTAGCCTCCAAAGAAGGGGCTCCCTACACCAGTCACAACGAAGAGGAGAGATAGCGGATGCAGAACAAAAAGAAAACTGCCTCCCAGCTATCTCTCTGAAAAAAAAATAATAAATAAATAAAGGTTCTGCTCAGGACAATGTAAAATAAAGAACATTAGATCTTGTAGAAGAGGCCAATGTTCTGAAAGAAGTCAGTGACCAAACGGAATCGCGCACGTTGCAGTTTCGCACTATGGTTGTTGCTGAGAAGGTAAGTGATGGAGTAGTCGGTGGTTCCTATAGAATTAAGCTCCTGGAACAAAACATCTCTTTCGGCATTGTAGTGGGAGCAGTTGAGCAGAACGTGGGATACAGTCTCAGGTGTGCAGCAAGTGGCACAGTATGGACTCTAAGCTCTGCGAAGAGTGTGCAGCGTAGAGTTGCTGTAGATGACACCAACTCGGAGACGATGAAGGAGGGTCTCCTCAGATCTGAGACGATGAAATAAGTAAGTCCAACATTTTACCAAGAATAGGATCAGTGAGAGAAGGTTCAACCAGGTACCTCAATGAGGATCACCTGCTGTCCTTCTGCCAATGCAAGACGGTACTGACTCACCAGTTGTGAGACAGAACTCTTGCAGTCGCTGAGAGAGGGTAATTAATTACATACCTCTGACTCTTCAGGGCCACGTTCAAATTTGGCAAATTTCGCAGAACGGCACCACTTACGCTTGTGCGAAGCTGGCTTTATTCTCCTTACACGTTTCTTGCCCCAGAGGGGAGGTTGCAAATTAAATTTCTTACCATGCATATTCTAAAAAGATAGTTAATACACATCACAGTTAATTATAACATTATAACAAAGTTAATAACAAACGGTTCGGTACAAACTATATTTTGATATTTAAGTCAAAAATTTTAATTATAATTTATTTCACAAGTCCCACAGCTTTAAACTTAAATTTATTCACTGAAGTTCGGATTTAAAAAAAAACAACTGCATATCCTACATATATAAATAACGTTTACCACACAATGCCCCGTATGGAAAATAGACCGGTATACGCTGGCGAAGTGAAAAGATAATTACTAATATTGATGATCTATAGAGGCATGAGTAACGCCGGGTAACTGTGCAGTGAATGGGAGAGAATTGTCTCCATTTTTCAAGCATGAAGTTCTCTCTGTTGGCGCGATGCACAGGTGAGTTACACGCGCCAACCTAGTTTTTACACCTGATTACTAGGACCATTCCACTTATCTCGGATACATTTGGTCTAAGTTCACTGACAGAAATGGATCGAATCTTTATCTGCATATCCTGGGATGGTCATCAGCCAGCAAGAGCAGATTCGATTTGCAGATATATTTCTTTTCTTCCAGGGTTGTCTTAATTATCAATGCCAACAGATGGCGACACGTTCCAAATACGGTATTCATATTTTTCAAATCTCGCAGTTAAGTTGGAGAAATCTGAGCTCTTTGAGGGTGTGTGTCTCGGCCAAGAACAGTGAACTTAATTTCGCGAGATCATCCGCTATTCAATAGATTCTGCCTAGGACAGTTGTATCCAGTGAAGAGGAAAACCGAAGAAGAATTTCGCATTCACAGACTAAGTGTGCCGCTTCGGTTTTACCTTTCCAATGGCACAAGAGAGGGTTTCGGTTTTCTGAGTACTGATGCTTGTTGGAAGAAGATGAATTTGGAGAAGAGGGTGGATGGAAAAGAATAAAATATCCATATCCAATGAACTATAGTGGATGGTGTGGCGTCACTCTCTCTCTCTTGAGTTCGCTTCATAAGCATATAAGAAAGACATATTCACGCCAACGGCCATACCAAGCTGAAAACACCGGTTCTCGTCCGATCCCCGAAGTTAAGCAGCTTTGGGCGCGGTCAGTACTTGGGAGGGTGACCACCTGGGAACACCGCGTGCAGTTGGCATTCATTTTGTTTTCAAAATTTCTTGGCCAGGTTTCGATTGTTTCACCTCTGAGCGGCGGTATATTTTTTTGCGCACCATTTAGCTAAATGACCAGGTCACATGGACCCCGAAGGCTCAGAGAAGGTTGGGGAAGGTGACTCACTGGAACAGCTGTTTTAGTGACAGATGGTAGCCTGTCGTCAAGGCCATCCAGCGTGTTCTTTAACGTGCATACGGTATGGTTGTCTCCCGCACACGGAGCCACGGCTAAACGTCCAATTGGTGTCTCACCTTGGGCAGGGCAGGTAATTTTGCAGAGGTGAATCAGAACGCTCACCCAGCTGGGAACTACAGATTACGAGCCTGGCGGGATGACAAACTGTTAACCTTCTTGGCCAGGAATTAATTTCTTCTCTCTCTTCCTTTAGTAATTTTTTCCAAAAATTGTGGCAAATTTCAATATTTTCTTGTCTGCTGGCCTCCTGTCAAAAGGTGGCAAAAGGACAATTCCTGCCACAAGTTCTCAGTAACATTTCTCTCCAATTATTAACCCCTTGATTAGTCACCGCTAAATAAATGTATAAACTATTTTGCCAGATGGCCTCAAAAATGCCAGTTGGTCATATTCGAGCATGCCCTGCGGAGATGAATTAATTTCATATTGCGCAGTTCTGCATGCATCCTCGGTCAGTGCAATAACCTAGCAATATAAATTATAACGTTTACCACACAATGCCCCGTATGGAAAATAGACCGGTATACGCTGGCGAAGTGAAAAGATAATTACTAATATTGATGATCTATACAGGCATGAGTGACGCCGGGTAACTGTGCAGTGAATGGGAGAGAATTGTCTCCATTTTTCAAGCATGAAGTTCTCTCTGTTGGTGCGATGCACAGATGAGTTACACGCGCCAACCTAGTTTTTACACCTGATTACTAGGACCATTCCACTTATCTCGGATACTTTTGGTCTAAGTTCAGTGACAGAAATGCATCGAATCTTTATCTGCATATCCTGGGATGGTCATCAGGCAGCAAGAGCAGATTCGATTTGCAGATATATTTCTTTTCTTCCAGGGTTGTCTTAATTATCAATGCCAACAGATGGCGACACGTTCCAAATACGGTATTCATATTTTTCAAATGTCGCAGTTAAGTTGGAGAAATCTGAGCTCTTTCAGGGTGTGTGTCTCGGCCAAGAACTGTGAACTTAATTTCGCGAGATCGTCCGCTATTCAATAGATTCTGCCTAGGACAGTTGTATCCAGTGAAGAGGAAAACCGACGCAGAATTTCGCATTCACAGACTAAGTGTGCCGCTTCGGTTTTACCTTTCCAATGGCACAAGAGAGGGTTTCGGTTTTCTGAGTACTGATGCTTGTTGGAAGAAGTTGAATTTGGAGAAGAGGGTGGATGGAAAAGAATAAAATATCTATATCCAATGAACTATAGTGGATGGTGTGGCGTCACTCTCTCTCTCTCTTGAGTTCGCTTCATAAGCATATAAGAAGAACATATCCACGCCAACGGCCATGAGTGAGCCCTGAGTTTCTGGTATCGTGTTCACAGGTCTTCCTAAAGAGTTTAGAAATATTTTTTGAAACAGATTGGTACGTGCTGTTCTTCGCTTCGGGCGACTTTTAGTCGGCAGGACTTCATTGGGATTTGCCAAGGACTGTATCGCTGGATTCCATAGGGAGTGTGCGCTGACTGTAGGAAATATTTCATATTTCATTTTTTTTTTATCGCCCAAAGCTTGGGATTTGTTCTGCTGCACTTCAGGTTAGTGCTTTTTATTTCTTTTTGTCTCAGAATTTGATGTTATCGAGGATTCAAATATGGATGCGGTGGCGGACCCCCGGGAGATATTGATGGCGGACTCTGCTGGGCCGGCACTGCATTGGATATCGGACGACGATGTCTGGCAAATCTGTAGTCCTTCTGTTATTGAAGGGCATTTACCCTGCAAAGAGGTTTCTCCTCCGCAGTTGTTAGATATGATATCCCCGGCCCCAGGGGAAAACTTGGATTATTGTGTCGAAACTGGAGATACCTCTCATCCGCCTCAACGAGAGGCCAAAACGGCTGCTGCTTCAACATGTCAATGTTTGACGCAAAAACTTGATAAATTGGAGGAGGTCAACTCCATTCTGCATCGTATGCCAAATATGTCTCAGATTCATGGTCTAAACCCTGTAACTTATGCCACCTTTAAGACGGCCATCTTACAAAAATATTATATTGAAAAGGAAATTATGGAACATAATTGTGAATTTAAAGTCACAACGTCAATCCCGCGGGTTGCTACCACTTCCGAGAACACTGGGAATATTGATTCTGTTGTTACAACTGCTGTACAGCGGATAGTATGGACACAACAAGGTTTCAACCTGTTAAGAAAGGACATAAACGTCCCCTTTCTCCTACCCATGTTTCTATTCCAATTAAAAATAAATTCTCGGTTTTAGCCCTGAACTCTGACCACGTTGATGGATCAACTGATGTTATGGCTGCCTATACCTCTGATAGGTCTTGCCGGTTGGATTCGTCCTCAGTGACTGTGGCTAAACGGGAACAGATTCCCCCAATTATTTTGAAGAGTCCAAAAAACTGGACCCTATTACAACGAGAGCTTACTGTTTTGGCAGTGGAGGCTTTCACTTCCAAAACAAATGGAGACGCCATTCGTGTACAAACGAAGTGCACTCAGGATTTTCGCGACTTCGTCAGATTGTTTGAAGGGTCTCACCTTGAATTTCATACATATCAGCTTAAAGCTGAAAAAAATCTAAAAGTTGTTCTTAAAAATTTACCACTGGATGTTACCTGCGACGAGCTTAGGACTGAACTACTTGGCATGGGTCTGAACCCCCTAAAAATTTCACAACTCAAACACGGTGCAGATAGAAAACCAATTCCCGTTTTTCTTGTCGAACTTTCGAAGACTGCTGCAAATAAGAACATTTTCAACGTTACTAATCTTTTTCACCTACGAATCAAGGTTGAAAATTATAGAAAAGGACCTGCACCCACTCAATGTCACCGCTGCCAATCGTTTGGTCATGCGCAGAGTGGATGCCATAATAGGCCCCGTTGCGTAAAATGCGCCGGGGATCATTTCACAACTACCTGTTCCAGAAGCAAGACTGATGGCCCCCCCACTTCCGCTAATTGTGGGCTGCCACATACAGCAAATTATAAGGGATGTGCTTTCTATCCTAAACTTGGTTCTACCAAAACTATGCTTCCATCTCATAGACAATCGAAGTCTGTACCTCTGGGAAAAGGAAAGGTGACTCCCCCGTTTGTTGCTAAAACATCCACTTCTCCTTCGTATGCTGCTGCAGTTGCTTCTTCATCAACATCTAGGATTGGACAGTCTACTGCTGTTTCTTCACCAGCCTCATATGAACGTACTTCAACTCCTGTCCAGCAGAACCCTAAAGTACCAACATCCTCTAAGAGGGCTAAAACAGAATTCGACTCCATTCTGATTAATGATATCAAAGATGTTTTTTCTTTGTCAAACAGTTAAATCTTGCTGCTATTCTGACCACCATTAAAAATTTATTTACAGAGTATCAAAGTGCTAAAGGCCTGATGGCCAAAATTGCTGTCGGGGTCCGAGCTTTTGATCTTTTCCTTAACGCTCTAAACCCAATGGGTGATTCACCTTACTATCATGACCAGCTTCAGATTATTGCGTGGAATTGTAACGGCCTTAAACGAGACCTTTTCGAGTTTCTGAACTTTCTCCTGCAGTTTAATGTGGACGTGGCTTTACTGAGTGAGACACACTTAAGGGCTAGTGACACGCTAAATATCGCAAATTACAAAGTTTATCGAACTGACAGAATCCATAATGGAGGTGGTGGGACAGCCATTTTTGTTAAGAGCTCTATTCCACACTTCCATTATCTGCTTCCTGATGTGGCTTCCATTGAAGTAACTGCCATCTCTATTCTCCGGACTAGTATTGGAAAACTAAACATCATTTCTGGTTATAAGCCTCCAAATATTATTTTGCGTTCTGTGGATCTGGATTGGATCTTTGAAACAGACTGTCCCACAATTCTTGCTGGTGATCTCAACTCCAAACATACTGCTTGGAATTCTCGAAGGTGTAACCTTAAATGGTCGCGCCCTGCTTGAATATTCTACTAGTAAGGGGATCATTGTGGATGCGCCTTCCAGTCCCACTTATTTTCCGTACAACCCGAAATACATGCCAGATGTGCTTGATATAGTCCTGCTGGGACACTTTTTCCCGGCCTACCGTCTTGATACCTTACCATCGCTAAACTCGGATCACATACCAATCTCTCTTCAGCTCTCCGTATCGAATATGGCAACTCCTCCTGTTTCCATTTCAACAAATTGGGATGTTTACAAAGAACTTGTTCACTCTTCTTTCAAAGGAAAATGCAGTTCTCCGCATTTCCACAATATTGAGGCGTCATTGAAGATTTTACTGCTATTCTTAATACATGTAAGAGGAAGGCTAGTTATGCGAGGAAAAAAGTTCCTGTTTATTTTAAGTTACCTTCCCACTTACTTGAACTTGTCAAGGTCAAAAACCAAGCTAGATATCGGTGGCAAAGGTTTCGGTATCCTGCAGATAAAAATATGTACTATGCCCTCAAGAACAGAGTTCGAGCAGATATCGCAGAATTCCGAGCAACCTCTTGGAAAACTAAGATTGAAAACCTCTCTGTTTAGGATAATTCTATTTGGAACTTTACAAGGAGGCTAAAAAATCCTAAAAATAACCTCCCGCCTATACAAGGTGAAAAGGGGGTGGTATATAGTGATGCTGAGAAAGCTGAAGCATTTGCCTCAACATTGGTCACCCAGTTGCAGGAAAATTCTGACTTGTCAGATGAACTTACTCAACGAGAGGTGAAAGAGGAAATAAATCATTTCTATCTGCGTCCGACAAGTCAGATACCTTTCACTACCCCTAAGGAGATAAAGGCAGCAATCGGGACGCTAAAGCGACATAAGGCTCCTGGTTTGGATCTGGTTACTAATGCCATGATCAGGAATTTACCCGTCAATGCAATTGTATTTTTTTGTTCTATATTAAATATCCTTATACGACATGGAGTTTTTCCTGAGGTATGGAAGCGAGCAAAGATCAAGATGATCCCTAAGCCAGGGAAAAATCACATGTTTCCAAGTAGCTACCGTCCGATTAGCCTGTTGTCTTGTCTCAGTAAGCTGTTGGAACGTATAATGTTGAATCGAATACAAACATTCGTCTCTCAACATCAGGTGATTCCGGATATACAATTTGCTTTCCGGAGTATGGTAAGGTATCTCCGGAAAAAGATGTCAACGGACCACCAGCTTTTACGAGTCGTTGGTAAACTAAAGGAATCCTTAAATAAGAAGGAATTCGTAGCTGCTGCCTTCCTTGATGTGGCACAAGCCTTCGACAAGGTATAGGTAGACGGGCTGATTTCTAAGCTCATCAGGGCAAAGGCCCCATCAGGGATGATTCTTTTCATCGAATCCTATTTACATCACTGTACTTTCCAAGTATGTGTCAATGAGAGTCTATCTGCAGTCCAGAGTATACAGGCAGGGGTCCCACAGGGTTCCCTTCTTGGCCCTGTTCTGTTCTCTATTTACATTCATGATTTCCCCTTGCATGACCGTTTGTTTTATGCTATGTATGCGGACAACATAGCTATACTTTCCACATCTCTGAGGTCTTCGATAGCTATAATAGACAGGCTGCAGAAAGGTCTAGACCTGGCTGAAAAATGGTACGATAAATGGAAGATCCAAATAAACGCTGACAAAAGTTCAGCGCTACTATTTTCTTTGAAGAAAGTTTCTTGTGATAGCAGTTTATGTATATTTAATAACCCTATTCCTTGGCAAAAAACTACAAAGTATTTAGGGCTGATTTTGCATCATAAATTGAAGTGGAACGACCATATTAAATACATCATTCATAAAGCTAACATCAACCGATGCCAACTTGGACCGTTGTTGGGTCGAAATTCGATCCTATCTATTGATCACAAATTACTTCTGTACTTTTCTGTGCTACGTCCAGTATTGACTTATGCTGCCCCTGTCTGGGCGAATACGACAAAGACGAATATCCGTTGTTTACAACGATATCAGAACAAAGTGCTAAGACAGGTTACAAATGCTCCCTGGTTCGTCCAAAACAGAAGAATTCATCACGATCTTGGAGTTGAACACATTTATAACTTTATTAAGAACACCTCGAAGGTCTTTTTTGATGGTGTTAACTCAAACCCTCATGATTTGATTTCTTCTCTATTGCATTATTTGTTCGATCCTCAGAGCAGGATCCAAAGAGCGCGACCCTGATCTTCGATATGGATACCTTTTTGATTTAGTTCTTGCTTTCTGCTCCTGCTCTTACGTGTTCTTTTCATAGCCCTTCGGGGTTTCCCCATAGCTTGGTGAACTAACTTTTGAACTGTCTTTGACTCATGGCCTTATTGGCGATCATCAGATGAAAATGGTTATGGGGTCATTTGATCCTGGCACATTGCATGTTATGTTTCAGCTATCAGCTATCAGCCAACGGCCATACCAAGCTGAAAACACCGGTTCTCGTCCGATCCCCGAAGTTAAGCAGCTTTGGGCGCGGTCAGTACTTGGGAGGGTGACCACCTGGGAACACCGCGTGCAGTTGGCATTCATTTTGTTTTCAAAATTTCTTGGCCTGGTTTCGATTGTTTCACCTCTGAGCGGCGGTATATTTTTTTGCGCACCATGGGCTAAATGACCAGGTCACATGGACCCCGAAGGCTCAGAGAAATTTGGGGAAGGTGACTCACTGGAACAGCTGTTTAGAGACAGATGGTAGCCTCTCGTCAAGGCCATCCAGCGTGTTCTTTAACGTGCATACGGTATGGTTGTCTCCCGCACACGGAGCCACGGCTAAACGTCCAATTGGTGTCTCACCTTGGGCAGGGCAGGTAATTTTGCAGAGGTGAATCAGAACGCTCACCCAGCTGGGAACTACAGATTACGAGCCTGGCGGGATGACAAACTGTTAACCTTCTTGGCCAGGAATTAATTTCTTCTCTCTCTTCCTTTAGTAATTTTTTCCAAAAATTGTGGCAAATTTCAATATTTTCTTGTCTGCTGGCCTCCTGTCAAAAGGTGGCAAAAGGACAATTCCTGCCACAAGTTCTCAGTAACATTTCTCTCCAATTATTAACCCCTTGATTAGTCACCGCTAAATAAATGTATAAACTATTTTGCCAGATGGCCTCAAAAATGCCAGTTGGTCATATTCGAGCATGCCCTGCGGAGATGAATTAATTTCATATTGCGCAGTTCTGCATGCATCCTCGGTCAGTGCAATAACCTAGCAATATAAATTATAACGTTTACCACACAATGCCCCGTATGGAAAATAGACCGGTATACGCTGGCGAAGTGAAAAGTTATTACTAATATTGATGATCTATAGAGGCATTAGTGACGCCGGGTAACTGTGCAGTGAATGGGAGAGAATTGTCTCCATTTTTCAAGCATGAAGTTCTCTCTGTTGGTGCGATGCACAGGTGAGTTACACGCGCCAACCTAGTTTTTACACCTGATTACTAGGACCATTCCACTTATCTCGGACACTTTTGGTCTAAGTTCAGTGACAGAAATGCATCGAATCTTTATCTGCATATCCTGGGATGGTCATCAGCCAGCAAGAGCAGATTCGATTTGCAGATATATTTCTTTTCTTCCAGGGTTGTCTTAATTATCAATGCCAACAGATGGCGACACGTTCCAAATATGGTATTCATATTTTTTAAATGTCGCAGTTAAGTTGGAGAAATCTGAGCTCTTTCAGGGTGTGTGTCTCGGCCAATAACTGTGAACTTAATTTCGCGAGATCGTCCGCTATTCAATAGATTCTGCCTAGGACAGTTGTATCCAGTGAAGAGGAAAACCGACGCAGAATTTCGCATTCACAGACTAAGTGTGCCGCTTCGGTTTTACCTTTCCAATGGCACAAGAGAGGGTTTCGGTTTTCTGAGTACTGATGCTTGTTGGAAGAAAATGAATTTGGAGAAGAGGGTGGATGGAAAAGAATAAAATATCCATATCCAATGAACTATAGTGGATGGTGTGGCGTCACTCTCTCTCTCTTGAGTTCGCTTCATAAGCATATAAGAAAGACATATTCACGCCAACGGCCATACCAAGCTGAAAACACCGGTTCTCGTCCGATCCCCGAAGTTAAGCAGCTTTGGGCGCGGTCAGTACTTGGGAGGGTGACCACCTGGGAACACCGCGTGCAGTTGGTATTCATTTTGTTTTCAAAATTTCTTGGCCAGGTTTCGATTGTTTCACCTCTGAGCGGCGGTATATTTTTTTTTGCGCACCATGGCCTAAATGACCAGGTCACATGGACCCCGAAGGCTCAGAGAAATTTGGGGAAGGTGACTCACTGGAACAGCTGTTTAGAGACAGATGGTAGCCTCTCGTCAAGGCCATCCAGCGTGTTCTTTAACGTGCATACGGTATGGTTGTCTCCCGCACACGGAGCCACGGCTAAACGTCCAATTGGTGTCTCACCTTGGGCAGGGCAGGTAATTTTGCAGAGGTGAATCAGAACGCTCACCCAGCTGGGAACTACAGATTACGAGCCTGGCGGGATGACAAACTGTTAACCTTCTTGGCCAGGAATAAATTTCTTCTCTCTCTTCCTTTAGTAATTTTTTCCAAAAATTGTGGCAAATTTCAATATTTTCTTATCTGCTGACCTCCTGTGAAAAGGTGGCAAAAGGACAATTCCTGCCACAAGTTCTCAGTAACATTTCTCTCCAATTATTAACCCCTTGATTAGTCACCGCTAAATAAATGTATAAACTATTTTGCCAGATGGCCTCAAAAATGCCAGTTGGTCATATTCGAGCATGCCCTGCGGAGATGAATTAATTTCATATTGCGCAGTTCTGCATGCATCCTCGGTCAGTGCAATAACCTAGCAATATAAATTATAACGTTTACCACACAATGCCCCGTATGGAAAATAGACCGGTATACGCTGGCGAAGTGAAAAGTTATTACTAATATTGATGATCTATAGAGGCATTAGTGACGCCGGGTAACTGTGCAGTGAATGGGAGAGAATTGTCTCCATTTTTCAAGCATGAAGTTCTCTCTGTTGGTGCGATGCACAGGTGAGTTACACGCGCCAACCTAGTTTTTACACCTGATTACTAGGACCATTCCACTTATCTCGGACACTTTTGGTCTAAGTTCAGTGACAGAAATGCATCGAATCTTTATCTGCATATCCTGGGATGGTCATCAGCCAGCAAGAGCAGATTCGATTTGCAGATATATTTCTTTTCTTCCAGGGTTGTCTTAATTATCAATGCCAACAGATGGCGACACGTTCCAAATATGGTATTCATATTTTTTAAATGTCGCAGTTAAGTTGGAGAAATCTGAGCTCTTTCAGGGTGTGTGTCTCGGCCAATAACTGTGAACTTAATTTCGCGAGATCGTCCGCTATTCAATAGATTCTGCCTAGGACAGTTGTATCCAGTGAAGAGGAAAACCGACGCAGAATTTCGCATTCACAGACTAAGTGTGCCGCTTCGGTTTTACCTTTCCAATGGCACAAGAGAGGGTTTCGGTTTTCTGAGTACTGATGCTTGTTGGAAGAAGATGAATTTGGAGAAGAGGGTGGATGGAAAAGAATAAAATATCCATATCCAATGAACTATAGTGGATGGTGTGGCGTCACTCTCTCTCTCTTGAGTTCGCTTCATAAGCATATAAGAAAGACATATTCACGCCAACGGCCATACCAAGCTGAAAACACCGGTTCTCGTCCGATCCCCGAAGTTAAGCAGCTTTGGGCGCGAGTCAGTACTTGGGAGGGTGACCACCTGGGAACACCGCGTGCAGTTGGCATTCATTTTGTTTTCAAAATTTCTTGGCCAGGTTTCGATTGTTTCACCTCTGAGCGGCGGTATATTTTTTTTTGCGCACCATGGCCTAAATGACCAGGTCACATGGACCCCGAAGGCTCAGAGAAATTTGGGGAAGGTGACTCACTGGAACAGCTGTTTAGAGACAGATGGTAGCCTCTCGTCAAGGCCATCCAGCGTGTTCTTTAACGTGCATACGGTATGGTTGTCTCCCGCACACGGAGCCACGGCTAAACGTCCAATTGGTGTCTCACCTTGGGCAGGGCAGGTAATTTTGCAGAGGTGAATCAGAACGCTCACCCAGCTGGGAACTACAGATTACGAGCCTGGCGGGATGACAAACTGTTAACCTTCTTGGCCAGGAATAAATTTCTTCTCTCTCTTCCTTTAGTAATTTTTTCCAAAAATTGTGGCAAATTTCAATATTTTCTTATCTGCTGACCTCCTGTGAAAAGGTGGCAAAAGGACAATTCCTGCCACAAGTTCTCAGTAACATTTCTCTCCAATTATTAACCCCTTGATTAGTCACCGCTAAATAAATGTATAAACTATTTTGCCAGATAGCCTCAAAAATGCCAGTTGGTCATATTCGAGCATGCCCTGCGGAGATGAATTAATTTCATATTGCGCAGTTCTGCATGCATCCTCGGTCAGTGCAATAACCTAGCAATATAAATTATAACGTTTACCACACAATGCCCCGTATGGAAAATAGACCGGTATACGCTGGCGAAGTGAAAAGTTATTACTAATATTGATGATCTATAGAGGCATTAGTGACGCCGGGTAACTGTGCAGTGAATGGGAGAGAATTGTCTCCATTTTTCAAGCATGAAGTTCTCTCTGTTGGTGCGATGCACAGTGAGTTACACGCGCCAACCTAGTTTTTACACCTGATTACTAGGACCATTCCACTTATCTCGGATACTTTTGGTCTAAGTTCAGTGACAGAAATGCATCGAATCTTTATCTGCATATCCTGGGATGGTCATCAGCCAGCAAGAGCAGATTCGATTTGCAGATATATTTCTTTTCTTCCAGGGTTGTCTTAATTATCAATGCCAACAGATGGCGACACGTTCCAAATGCGGTATTCATAGTTTTTAATTGTCGCAGTTAAGTTGGAGAAATCTGAGCTCTTTCAGGGTGTGTGTCTCGGCCAATAACTGTGAACTTAATTTCGCGAGATCATCCGCTATTCAATAGATTCTGCCTAGGACAGTTGTATCCAGTGAAGAGGAAAACCGACGCAGAATTTCGCATTCACAGACTAAGTGTGCCGCTTCGGTTTTACCTTTCCAATGGCACAAGAGAGGGTTTCGGTTTTCTGAGTACTGATGCTTGTTGGAAGAAGTTGAATTTGGAGAAGAGGGTGGATGGAAAAGAATAAAATATCCATATCGAATGAACTATAGTGGATGGTGTGGCGTCACTCTCTCTCTCTTGAGTTCGCTTCATAAGCATATAAGAAGGACATATTCACGCCAACGGCCATACCAAGCTGAAAACACCGGTTCTCGTCCGATCCCTCGAAGTTAAGCAGCTTTGGGCGCGGTCAGTACTTGGGAGGGTGACCACCTGGGAACACCGCGTGCAGTTGGCATTCATTTTGTTTTCAAAATTTCTTGGCCTGGTTTCGATTGTTTCACCTCTGAGCGGCGGTATATTTTTTTTGCGCACCATGGGCTAAATGACCAGGTCACATGGACCCCGAAGGCTCAGAGAAATTTGTGGAAGGTGACTCACTGGAACAGCTGTTTTAGAGACAGATGGTAGCCTCTCGTCAAGGCCATCCAGCGTGTTCTTTAACGTGCATACGGTATGGTTGTCTCCCGCACACGGAGCCACGGCTAAACGTCCAATTGGTGTCTCACCTTGGGCAGGGCAGGTAATTTTGCAGAGGTGAATCAGAACGCTCACCCAGCTGGGAACTACAGATTACGAGCCTGGCGGGATGACAAACTGTTAACCTTCTTGGCCAGGAATTAATTTCTTCTCTCTCTTCCTTTAGTAATTTTTTCTTAAAATTGTGGGTAATATCAATATTTTCTTATCTGCTGGCATCCTGTCAAAAGGTGGCAAAATGACAATTCCTGCCAAAAGTTCTCAGTGACATTTCTCTCCAATTATTGAACCCTTGATTAGTCACCGCTAAATAAATGTATAAACTATTTTGCCAGATGGCCTCAAAAATGCCAGTTGGTCATATTCGAGCATGCCCTGCGGAGATGAATTAATTTCATATTGCGCAGTTCTGCATGCATCCTCGGTCAGTGCAATAACCTAGCATATATAAATTATAACGTTTACCACACAATGCCCCGTATGGAAAATAGACCGGTATACGCTGGCGAAGTGAAAAGACATTTACTAATATTGATGATCTATAGAGGCATGAGTGACGCCGGGTAACTATGCAGTGAATGGGAGAGAATTGTCTCCATTTTTCAAGCATGAAGTTCTCTCTGTTGGCGCGATGCACAGATGAGTTACACGCGCCAACCTAGTTTTTACACCTGATTACTAGGACCATTCCACTTATCTCGGATACATTTGGTCTAAGTTCACTGACAGAAATGGATCGAATCTTTCTCTGCATATCGTGGGATGGTCATCAGCCAGCAAGAGCAGATTCGATTTGCAGATATATTTCTTTTCTTCCAGGGTTGTCTTAATTATCAATGCCAACAGATGGCGACACGTTCCAAATACGGTATTCATATTTTTCAAATCTCGCTGTTAAGTTGGAGAAATCTGAGCTCTTTCAGGGTGTGTGTCTCGGCCAAGAACTGTGAACTTAATTTCGCGAGATCGTCCGCTATTCAATAGATTCTGCCTAGGACAGTTGTATCCAGTGAAGAGGAAAACCGAAGAAGAATTTCGATTTCACAGACTAAGTGTGACGCTTCGGGTTTACCTTTCCAATGGCACAAGACAGGGTTTCTGTTTTCTGATTACTGACGCTTGTAGGAAGAAGTTGAATTTGGAGAAGAGGGTGGATGGAAAAGAATAAAATATCCATATCCAATGAACTACAGTGGATGATGTGGCGTCACTCTCTCTCTTGAGTTCTCTTCAGAAGTATTGATCATTTGTAGTCACTTGTTCCGGTAATGTGTCCACGGGTACCACAACTTGAGAATAGAAAAAAAAATATATTAACAACCTCTTCTTTGAGTGAAAGTTTTGTCGGAGGATTTGGGACATGGCTCATCTTCGGTAACCGAAACATAGTTCTCGACCTTTGGGTAATTGTGTACTTAAAAAAACCAATCTCATCACCTGTTGCAATATCTGGGTTGTTTTACCTCTGAGCGGCACTTTTTTGCACACTATGTGCTAAATGGCCAGGTCACATGGACCCCGAAGGCTCAGAGAAGGTTGGGGGAGGTGAACCACTGGAACAGCTGTTGGGAGACAGATGGTAACCTCCCGTCAAGGCCATCCAGCGTGTTCTTTAACGTGCACAGGGTATGGCTCTGCCGCACAGGGAGTCACGGCTTAACGTTCCATCCGACGGACGGCGGCCTTTCCAAGCCCATCGGTGTCCCCTACTGACCGTGGGCAGGGGGGGGGAGAATTTTGCGGATATAAATCTCAACGCTGACCCAGATGGGACTCGAATCTGGGAACTACAGATTACGAGCCTGGCGCGCTACCGACTGAGCCACCCCCGTCCCTGTTGCAATATCTTTAACCGTTTGGGGCCATTAGGTACCAGCATCTCCTTACATGAGTCGACTTTTTTGCTGTTCTGTCTGTTTCTGGGATACTCATCTGGCACATATTTTCTGATCTTTAAATGTTGTTTAATAATTGTTTCCACACTGTCGATCGATGCACTGACATCCAAACGCATTACCCTAACGGTGATACGTGGGTTTTCCTCAATGAGGTCATGAACAACAGCGATGTTTCACTCGTTCAGTCTCCTTCGGTCTTCTTGCAGGAGGGAGGTCTTCGAAACTCTGTCGTCGTCGCTGATTGGCTTAGGCCTGTTGATCCGATTTAGAAGTGCTGTGATTGGTCGATGGGAGGTAATTTGCTATCCGATGATTCCGTTAAGCGGGAGTCCATTGTATAATGAAACGGCTCTTAATGCAGCAGTATATTTCAATCCAAGGTGAGAGGAAAAATAAAAGTTAATTAGAAGAGGGATATAAAGAAGTATAATACAAAACATTCTGATATCTTACGTACGTTTTAGTGATCTATGAAGGCAGATCACTAAGAATTCCGTGGCAATTGAGAAATAAATCCGGAGATGATCCCTTGTGCATTTATCTGCATTTTAGACAAAAGTTGAGAATATAGTATTAAAAGCTTTCATGCCAATTTTAATGCCATTCCGCTGTTTTAGATGTTTGGCCATCAGGCCATTAGCTTTCTGATAGTCTGCCATAAATGACTTGATAGTAAATACTATCTTCGGAATATTAAAACTCTTGAATAAAAGGAAAATGTCTTTAAGATCATTCAAAATGTTGCGTCAAACTGATCACCAATGGACATTTGTTCATTGGAAGGCTTGGTCGCCTTAGAAGTAGGCTTAGTTGTAGATGTTGGCTTTCTGCATTCATATTTTGGATGAAGCCGCTGTGTAGGAAGATTTGGAGTTACCGTAGAGCTGGTAAATATTTCTTCTGACGGACATTAGTCGGTTTGACGTTATTATTTGTCACCACTTCCTTCTTTCGGAAATGGACACACCGTTTATAGTTAGCGATGTGTCCAAGCCCACAGTTAGCACATTTAGGGCAAGTGTCCTCTTTCTTTCTAAGACAATCCCTAGTTACATGATTTCCTGCGCATTTCACGCAGAGAGGTAAATTGTAACAGCCACTCTGAGCGTGCCCATATCGTTGGCACTGGTGGCATTGAGTAGGGCTCTTTTTGGTTCTGGAGCTTTCGACGTGGTCTTTAGATGAAAGATATCAGTGATGTCATAAATCTTCTTGTTAGCAACATCTTTTGGCAATTCAACCAAAAAGACAGGAATAGGAGTTCTGTCTTTCCCTCTCTTCATTTGGGATATTTTAATTATGGTAAATCCTTGGTCCACAAGAGCAGTGCGAACGTCTTCGGAAGAATTAATATTTTACTATATGTTTTAACTGAAGTAAATTTCTCTTAAAAGACTTCTGGAAGCTATTTATTTTTAACCTGTTAGTAATTGATCTTAAAATATTCAGTAATTTTCTAATAAACACATAGAAAGTAAATTATTTACTCTAAGGATAATTTAAATTAAATAACTTATGCTTAAATTTTAGGGAAATAAAATCCCTGGAAATTATACGCATATTTAATTTTCGTCCTTTCTTTCCTGCTTTCTTCGATATCTGTCCAGGCCCGGTGTACAGACGTGGCTCCTTCGTACCCAAGTTTTTTCGCAGCCTATAAATTTTCTGTCTCTCAAGAAAACGGCATAAACAACAGCGAAAAAACTTCAAATTCTGGTGGTTGGTAATTGAAACTTTTTATGCGCTTAGGGATTAGGAACTGAGGCAAATCCTGAACCTCAAAAATGCAATAAGTTATGATTTAAAGATACGTGTTTTCTGCAAAGTTCGTAAAAAAATTATTAAAAATTTTCACCTTTATCGAAAATCTTTAAAGAAGTACATTTGTGCATATAACGTTGAGGAAACCCAGCTCGCTGACCCTGACTCTCTGCTTGATTCTCTCAGTGCTTATATCCAATATTCGGTAAAACTCAGCCTTAAATGCAAGATAGGGTCTATCTACCATTGTTCTAATGGTTAAACTGAACCAGCGACCGTACTTACACACTTTTTTTTATGGTCTAGATGCGTTTCAAACGAGAGTATGGTGATTTCTGTATAAACTGTACAATTAATCACTATAACAATGAAGCAAAGGTATTTATGTTTCGTTCAAAACATCCTCTTAGTTTTTTTTTTTACAAAAAAGCATATTTCAAGGAGGGAGGGGGGGACTCGGGAAAAAAGTCTCGTGCAAGGGCAAGACGTCATTTTACTACCCCACTGATTTAAGATTAAGAAGCCAAAATGTTAAGATTGTCTTATAAAAATATTTTTGTAGATAAAAGCTAAAAACCATCCTTCATAAAACTTTCTGAAGGAAATTAGGAACTACATTACGTTTTTCCCTGGAAGACAAAATCTATTTCATGGTCATCAAAAATAAAAGTTTATTTAAATTATGTAGCAGTTTTACACGAATTTTAACCTCCCCTCTATGTAACAGCAATAAGGTTTGGACGATATCTCTCTTTGTAACACTTTCTTATTTTAAGAGTCATTAGGTTGTTTTACTTCTGAGAGGCATTATTTGCACAGAGTGGGTTAAATAACTAGGCCACGAGGATCCCAGGGACTGAGAAGTTTTGGGGGAGTTTCCGCTGTTAGGAGACAGATGGTAGCCTCTCGTCAAGAGGCCATCCAGTTTGTTATTTAACGTGCACAGGGTATATTTAAATTCCATCTGAAGGACGACGGCATCCCCTTTCTGATCTAGCTCAGGGTGAAGGTTTAGAAGAGACAAACAGGGTGAGGATTCAGAAGAGACAAATCTCAACGCTAGTACAGATGGGACTTGAACCTGGAAGCTGTAGATTGCGAGCTTGGCTCGCTATTGATCTGGTGAGGGTTTAGAGGAGACAAACAGGGTGAGGATTTAGAAGAGACAAATCTCAACTCTAGTACAGATGGGACTTGAACCTGGAAGCTGCAGATTGCGAGTATTACTCCCTATTAATCTGGTGAGGGTCTAGAAGAGACAGACAGGGTGAGGATTTAGAAGAGACAAATCTCAACGCTAGTACAGATGGGACTTGAACCTGGAAGCTGTAGATTGCGAGCCTGGCTCGCTATTGATCTGGTGAGGGTTTAGAGGAGACAAACAGGGTGAGGATTTAGAAGAGACAAATCTCAACTCTAGTACAGATGGGACTTGAACCTGGAAGCTGCAGATTGCGAGTATTACTCCCTATTAATCTGGTGAGGGTTTAGAAGAGACAGACAGGGTGAGGATTTAGAAGAGACAAATCTCAACGCTAGTACAGATGGGACTTGAACCTGGAAGCTGTAGATTGCGAGCCTGGCTCGCTATTGATCTGGTGAGGGTTTAGAAGAGACAGACAGGGTGAGGATTTAGAAGAGACAAATCTCAACGCTAGTACAGATGGGACTTGAACCTGGAAGCTGCAGATTGCGAGTCTGACTCCCTATTAATCTGGTGAGGGTTTAGAAGAGACAGACAGGGTGAGGATTTAGAAGAGACAAATCTCAACGCTAGTACAGATGGGACTTGAACCTGGAAGCTGTAGATTGCGAGCCTGGCTCGCTATTGTTCTGGTGAGGGTTTAGAGGAGACAAACAGGGTGAGGGTTTAGAAGAGACAAATCGCAAAAGTAGTACAGATGGGACTTGAACCTGGAAGCTGTAGATTGCGAGCCTGGCTCGCTATTGATCTGGTGAGGGTTTAGAGGAGACAAACAGGGTGAGGGTTTAGAAGAGACAAATCTCAACGCTAGTACAGATGGGACTTGAACCTGGAAGCTGTAGATTGCGAGCCTGGCTCGCTATTGATCTGGTGAGGGTTTAGAAGAGACAGACAGGGTGAGGATTTAGAAGAGACAAATCTCAACGCTAGTACAGATGGGAGTTGAACCTGGAAGCTGTAGATTGCGAGCCTGGCTCGCTATTGATCTGGTGAGGGTTTAGAGGAGACAAACAGGGTTAGGGTTTAAAAGAGACAAATCTCAACGCTAGTACAGATGGGACTTGAACCTGGAAGCTGTAGATTGCGAGCCTGGCTCGCTATTGATCTGGTGAGGGTTTAGAGGAGACAAACAGGGTGAGGATTTAGAAAAGACAAATCTCAACGCTAGTACAGATGGGACTTGAACCTGGAAGCTGCAGATTGCGAGTCTGACTCCCTATTAATCTGGTGAGGGTTTAGAAGAGACAGACAGGGTGAGGATTTAGAAGAGACAAATCTCAACGCTAGTACAGATGGGACTTGAACCTGGAAGCTGTAGATTGCGAGCCTGGGTCGCTATTGATCTGGTGAGGGTTTAGAGGAGACAAACAGGGTGAGGGTTTAGAAGAGACAAATCTCAACGCTAGTACAGATGGGACTTGAACCTGGAAGCTGTAGATTGCGAGCCTGGCTCGCTATTGATCTGGTGAGGGTTTAGAGGAGACAAACAGGGTGAGTATTTAGAAAAGACAAATCTCAACGCTAGTACAGATGGGACTTGAACCTGGAAGCTGCAAATTGCGAGTCTGACTCCCTATTAATCTGGTGAGGGTTTAGAAGAGACAGACAGGGTGAGGATTTAGAAGAGACAATTCTCAACGCTAGTACAGATGGGACTTGAACCTGGAAGCTGTAGATTGCGAGCCTGGCTCGCTATTGATCTGGTGAGGGTTTAGAGGAGACAAACAGGGTGAGGATTTAGAAGAGACAAATCTCAACTCTAGTACAGATGGGACTTGTACCTGGAAGCTGCAGCTTGCGAGTCTTGCTCCCTATTAATCTGGTGAGGGTTTAGAAGAGACAGACAGGGTGAGGATTTAGAAGAGACAAATCTCAACGCTAGTACAGATGGGACTTGAACCTGGAAGCTGTAGATTGCGAGCCTGGCTCGCTATTGATCTGGTGAGGGTTTAGAGGAGACAAACAGGGTGAGGGTTTAGAGGAGACAAACAGGGTGAGGATTTAGAAAAGACAAATCTCAACGCTAGTACAGTTGGGACTTGAACCTGGAAGCTGTAGATTGCGAGCCTGGCTCGCTATTGATCTGGTGAGGGTTTAGAGGAGACAAACAGGGTGAGGATTTAGAAGAGACAAATTTCAACTCTAGTACAGATGGGACTTGAACCTGGAAGCTGCAGATTGCGATTCTTACTCCCTATTAATCTGGTGAGGGTTTAGAAGAGACAGACAGGGTGAGGATTTAGAAGAGACAAATCTCAACGCTAGTACAGATGGGACTTGAACCTGGAAGATGTAGATTGCGAGCCTGGCTCGCTATTGTTCTGGTGAGGGTTTAGAGGAGACAAACAGGGTGAGGGTTTAGAGGAGACAAACAGGGTGAGGATTTAGAAAAGACAAATCTCAACTCTAGTACAGATGGGACTTGAACCTGGAAGCTGCAGATTGCGAGTCTTACTCCCTATTAATCTGGTGAGGGTTTAGAAGAGACAGACAGGGTGAGGATTTAGAAGAGACAAATGTCAACGCTAGTACAGATGGGACTTGAACCTGGAAGCTGTAGATTGCGAGCCTGGCTCGCTATTGATCTGGTGAGAGTTTAGAGGAGACAAACAGGGTGAGGATTTAGAAAAGACAAATCTCAACGCTAGTACAGATGGGACTTGAACCTGGAAGCTGCAGATTGCGAGTCTGACTCCCTATTAATCTGGTGAGGGTTTAGAAGAGACAGACAGGGTGAGGATTTAGAAGAGACAAATCTCAACGCTAGTACAGATGGGACTTGAACCTGGAAGCTGTAGATTGCAAGCCTGGCTCGCTATTGATCTGGTGAGGGTTTAGAGGAGACAAACAGGGTGAGGGTTTAGAAGAGACAAATCTCAACGCTAGTACAGATGGGACTTGAACCTGGAAGCTGTAGATTGCGAGCCTGGCTCGCTATTGATCTGGTGAGGGTTTAGAGGAGACAAACAGGGTGAGGATTTAGAAAAGACAAATCTCAACGCTAGTACAGATGGGACTTGAACCTGGAAGCTGCAGATTGCGAGTCTGACTCCCTATTAACCTGGTGAGGGTTTAGAAGAGACAGACAAGGTGAGGGTTTAGAAGAGACAAATCGCAACGCTAGTACAGATGGGACTTGAACCTGGAAGCTGTAGATTGCGAGCCTGGCTCGCTATTGATCTGGTGAGGGTTTAGAGGAGACAAACAGGGTGAGGATTTAGAAGAGACAAATCTCAACTCTAGTACAGATGGGACTTGAACCTGGAAGCTGCAGATTGCGAGTATTACTCCCTATTAATCTGGTGAGGGTTGAGAAGAGACAGACAGGGTGAGGATTTAGAAGAGACAAATCTCAACACTAGTACAGATGGGACTTGAACCTGGAAGCTGTAGATTGCGAGCCTGGCTCACTATTGATCTGGTGAGAGTTTAGAGGTGACAAACAGGGTGAGGGTTTAGAAGAGACAAATCTCAACGCTAGTACAGATGGGACTTGAACCTGGAAGCTGTAGATTGCGAGCCTGGCTCGCTATTGATCTGGTGAGGGTTTAGAGGAGACAAACAGGGTGAGGATTTAGAAAAGACAAATCTCAACGCTAGTACAGATGGGACTTGAACCTGGAAGCTGCAGATTGCGAGTCTGACTCCCTATTAATCTGGTGAGGGTTTAGAAGAGACAGACAGGGTGAGGATTTAGAAGAGATAAATCTCAACGCTAGTACAGATGGGACTTGAACCTGGAAGCTGTAGATTGCGAGCCTGGCTCGCTATTGATCTGGTGAGGTTTTAGAAGAGACAGACAGGGTGAGGATTTAGAAGAGACAAATCTCAACGCTAGTACAGATGGGACTTGAACCTGGAAGCTGTAGATTGCGAGCCTGGCTCGCTATTGATCTGGTGAGGGTTTAGAGGAGACAAACAGGGTGAGGATTTAGAAAAGACAAATCTCAACGCTAGTACAGATGGGACTTGAACCTGGAAGCTGCAGATTGCGAGTCTTACTCCCTATTAATCTGGTGAGGGTTTAGAAGAGACAGACAGGGTGAGGATTTAGAAGAGACAAATCTCAACGCTAGTACAGATGGGACTTGAACCTGGAAGCTGTAGATTGCGAGCCTGGCTCGCTATTGATCTGGTGAGGGTTTAGAGGAGACAAACAGGGTGAGGGTTTAGAGGAGACAAACAGGGTGAGGATTTAGAAAAGACAAATCTCAACTCTAGTACAGATGGGACTTGAACCTGGAAGCTGCAGATTACGAGTCTTACTCCCTATTAATCTGGTGAGGGTTTAGAAGAGACAGACAGGGTGAGGATTTAGAAGAGACAAATGTCAACGCTAGTACAGATGGGACTTGAACCTGGAAGCTGCAGATTGCGAGCCTGGCTCGCTATTGATCTGGTGAGGGTTTAGAGGAGACAAACAGGGTGAGGATTTAGAAAAGACAAATCTCAACGCTAGTACAGATGGGACTTGAACCTGGAAGCTGCAGATTGCGAGTCTGACTCCCTATTAATCTGGTGAGGGTTTAGAAGAGACAGACAGGGTGAGGATTTAGAAGAGACAAATCTCAACGCTAGTACAGATGAGACTTGAACCTGGAAGCTGTAGATTGCAAGCCTGGCTCGCTATTGATCTGGTGAGGGTTTAGAGGAGACAAACAGGGTGAGGGTTTAGAAGAGACAAATCTCAACGCTAGTACAGATGGGACTTGAACCTGGAAGCTGTAGATTGCGAGCCTGGCTCGCTATAGATCTGGTGAGGGTTTAGAGGAGACAAACAGGGTGAGGATTTAGAAAAGACAAATCTCAACGCTAGTACAGATGGGACTTGAACCTGGAAGCTGCAGATTGCGAGTCTGACTCCCTATTAACCTGGTGAGGGTTTAGAAGAGACAGACAGGGTGAGGGTTTAGAAGAGACAAATCGCAACGCTAGTACAGATGGGACTTGAACCTGGAAGCTGCAGATTGCGAGTCTTACTCCCTATTAATCTGGTGAGGGTTTAGAAGAGACAGACAGGGTGAGGATTTAGAAGAGACAAATCTCAACGCTAGTACAGATGGGACTTGAACCTGGAAGCTGTAGATTGCGAGCCTGGCTCGCTATCGATCTGGTGAGGGTTTAGAGGAGACAAACAGGGTGAGGGTTTAGAAGAGACAAATCTCAACGCTAGTACAGATGGGACTTGAACCTGGAAGCTGTAGATTGCGAGCCTGGCTCGCTATTGATCTGGTAAGGGTTTAGAGGAGACAAACAGGGTGAGGATTTAGAAAAGACAAATCTCAACGCTAGTACAGATGGGACTTGAACCTGGAAGCTGCAGATTGCGAGTCTTACTCCCTATTAATCTGGTGAGGGTTTAGAAGAGACAGACAGGGTGAGGATTTAGAAGAGACAAATCTCAACGCTAGTACAGATGGGACTTGAACCTGGAAGCTGTAGATTGCGAGCCTGGCTCGCTATTGATCTGGTGAGTGTTTAGAGGAGACAAACAGGGTGAGGATTTAGAAGAGACAAATCTCAACTCTAGTACAGATGGGACTTGTACCTGGAAGCTGCAGCTTGCGAGTCTTGCTCCCTATTAATCTGGTGAGGGTTTAGAAGAGACAGACAGGGTGAGGATTTAGAAGAGACAAATCTCAACGCTAGTACAGATGGGACTTGAACCTGGAAGCTGTAGATTGCGAGCCTGGCTCGCTATTGATCTGGTGAGGGTTTAAAGGAGACAAACAGGGTGAGGATTTAGAAAAGACAAATCTCAACGCTAGTACAGTTGGGACTTGAACCTGGAAGCTGTAGATTGCGAGCCTGGCTCGCTATTGATCTGGTGAGGGTTTAGAGGAGACAAACAGGGTGAGGATTTAGAAGAGACAAATCTCAACTCTAGTACAGATGGGACTTGAACCTGGAAGCTGCAGATTGCGATTCTTACTCCCTATTAATCTGGTGAGGGTTTAGAAGAGACAGACAGGGTGAGGATTTAGAAGAGACAAATCTCAACGCTAGTACAGATGGGACTTGAACCTGGAAGCTGTAGATTGCGAGCCTGGCTCGCTATTGATCTGGTGAGGGTTTAGAGGAGACAAACAGGGTGAGGGTTTAGAGGAGACAAACAGGGTGAGGATTTAGAAAAGACAAATCTCAACTCTAGTACAGATGGGACTTGAACCTGGAAGCTGCAGATTACGAGTCTTACTCCCTATTAATCTGGTGAGGGTTTAGAAGAGACAGACAGGGTGAGGATTTAGAAGAGACAAATGTCAACGCTAGTACAGATGGGACTTGAACCTGGAAGCTGCAGATTGCGAGCCTGGCTCGCTATTGATCTGGTGAGGGTTTAGAGGAGACAAACAGGGTGAGGATTTAGAAAAGACAAATCTCAACGCTAGTACAGATGGGACTTGAACCTGGAAGCTGCAGATTGCGAGTCTGACTCCCTATTAATCTGGTGAGGGTTTAGAAGAGACAGACAGGGTGAGGATTTAGAAGAGACAAATCTCAACGCTAGTACAGATGAGACTTGAACCTGGAAGCTGTAGATTGCAAGCCTGGCTCGCTATTGATCTGGTGAGGGTTTAGAGGAGACAAACAGGGTGAGGGTTTAGAAGAGACAAATCTCAACGCTAGTACAGATGGGACTTGAACCTGGAAGCTGTAGATTGCGAGCCTGGCTCGCTATAGATCTGGTGAGGGTTTAGAGGAGACAAACAGGGTGAGGATTTAGAAAAGACAAATCTCAACGCTAGTACAGATGGGACTTGAACCTGGAAGCTGCAGATTGCGAGTCTGACTCCCTATTAACCTGGTGAGGGTTTAGAAGAGACAGACAGGGTGAGGGTTTAGAAGAGACAAATCGCAACGCTAGTACAGATGGGACTTGAACCTGGAAGCTGCAGATTGCGAGTCTTACTCCCTATTAATCTGGTGAGGGTTTAGAAGAGACAGACAGGGTGAGGATTTAGAAGAGACAAATCTCAACGCTAGTACAGATGGGACTTGAACCTGGAAGCTGTAGATTGCGAGCCTGGCTCGCTATTGATCTGGTGAGGGTTTAGAGGAGACAAACAGGGTGAGGATTCAGAAAAGACAAATCTCAACGCTAGTACAGATGGGACTTGAACCTGGAAGCTGCAGATTGCGAGTCTTACTCCCTATTAATCTGGTGAGGGTTTAGAAGAGACAGACAGGGTGAGGATTTAGAAGAGACAAATGTCAACGCTAGTACAGATGGGACTTTAACCTGGAAGCTGTAGATTGCGAGCCTGGGTCGCTATTGATCTGGTGAGGGTTTAGAGGAGACAAACAGGGTGAGGATTTAGAAAAGAAAAATCTCAACGCTAGTACAGATGGGACTTGAACCTGGAAGCTGCAGATTGCGAGTCTGACTCCCTATTAATCTGGTGAGGGTTTAGAAGAGACAGACAGGGTGAGGATTTAGAAGAGACAAATCTCAACGCTAGTACAGATGGGACTTGAACCTGGAAGCTGTAGATTGCGAGCCTGGCTCGCTATCGATCTGGTGAGGGTTTAGAGGAGACAAACAGGGTGAGGGTTTAGAAGAGACAAATCTCAACGCTAGTACAGATGGGACTTGAACCTGGAAGCTGTAGATTGCGAGCCTGGCTCGCTATTGATCTGGTAAGGGTTTAGAGGAGACAAACAGGGTGAGGATTTAGAAAAGACAAATCTCAACGCTAGTACAGATGGGACTTGAACCTGGAAGCTGCAGATTGCGAGTCTGACTCCCTATTAATCTGGTGAGGGTTTAGAAGAGACAGACAGGGTGAGGATTTAGAAGAGACAAATCTCAACGCTAGTACAGATGGGACTTGAACCTGGAAGCTGTAGATTGCGAGCCTGGCTCGCTATTGATCTGGTGAGGGTTTAGAGGAGACAAACAGGGTGAGGATTTAGAAGAGACAAATCTCAACTCTAGTACAGATGGGACTTGTACCTGGAAGCTGCAGCTTGCGAGTCTTGCTCCCTATTAATCTGGTGAGGGTTTAGAAGAGACAGACAGGGTGAGGATTTAGAAGAGACAAATCTCAACGCTAGTACAGATGGGACTTGAACCTGGAAGCTGTAGATTGCGAGCCTGGCTCGCTATTGATCTGGTGAGGGTTTAGAGGAGACAAACAGGGTGAGGATTTAGAAAAGACAAATCTCAACGCTAGTACAGTTGGGACTTGAACCTGGAAGCTGTAGATTGCGAGCCTGGCTCGCTATTGATCTGGTGAGGGTTTAGAGGAGACAAACAGGGTGAGGATTTAGAAGAGACAAATCTCAACTCTAGTACAGATGGGACTTGAACCTGGAAGCTGCAGATTGCGATTCTTACTCCCTATTAATCTGGTGAGGGTTTAGAAGAGACAGACAGGGTGAGGATTTAGAAGAGACAAATCTCAACGCTAGTACAGATGGGACTTGAACCTGGAAGCTGTAGATTGCGAGCCTGGCTCGCTATTGATCTGGTGAGGGTTTAGAGGAGACAAACAGGGTGAGGGTTTAGAGGAGACAAACAGGGTGAGGATTTAGAAAAGACAAATCTCAACTCTAGTACAGATGGGACTTGAACCTGGAAGCTGCAGATTACGAGTCTTACTCCCTATTAATCTGGTGAGGGTTTAGAAGAGACAGACAGGGTGAGGATTTAGAAGAGACAAATGTCAACGCTAGTACAGATGGGACTTGAACCTGGAAGCTGCAGATTGCGAGCCTGGCTCGCTATTGATCTGGTGAGGGTTTAGAGGAGACAAACAGGGTGAGGATTTAGAAAAGACAAATCTCAACGCTAGTACAGATGGGACTTGAACCTGGAAGCTGCAGATTGCGAGTCTGACTCCCTATTAATCTGGTGAGGGTTTAGAAGAGACAGACAGGGTGAGGATTTAGAAGAGACAAATCTCAACGCTAGTACAGATGAGACTTGAACCTGGAAGCTGTAGATTGCAAGCCTGGCTCGCTATTGATCTGGTGAGGGTTTAGAGGAGACAAACAGGGTGAGGGTTTAGAAGAGACAAATCTCAACGCTAGTACAGATGGGACTTGAACCTGGAAGCTGTAGATTGCGAGCCTGGCTCGCTATAGATCTGGTGAGGGTTTAGAGGAGACAAACAGGGTGAGGATTTAGAAAAGACAAATCTCAACGCTAGTACAGATGGGACTTGAACCTGGAAGCTGCAGATTGCGAGTCTGACTCCCTATTAACCTGGTGAGGGTTTAGAAGAGACAGACAGGGTGAGGGTTTAGAAGAGACAAATCGCAACGCTAGTACAGATGGGACTTGAACCTGGAAGCTGCAGATTGCGAGTCTTACTCCCTATTAATCTGGTGAGGGTTTAGAAGAGACAGACAGGGTGAGGATTTAGAAGAGACAAATCTCAACGCTAGTACAGATGGGACTTGAACCTGGAAGCTGTAGATTGCGAGCCTGGCTCGCTATTGATCTGGTGAGGGTTTAGAGGAGACAAACAGGGTGAGGATTTAGAAAAGACAAATCTCAACGCTAGTACAGATGGGACTTGAACCTGGAAGCTGCAGATTGCGAGTCTTACTCCCTATTAATCTGGTGAGGGTTTAGAAGAGACAGACAGGGTGAGGATTTAGAAGAGACAAATGTCAACGCTAGTACAGATGGGACTTTAACCTGGAAGCTGTAGATTGCGAGCCTGGGTCGCTATTGATCTGGTGAGGGTTTAGAGGAGACAAAGAGGGTGAGGGTTTAGAAGAGACAAATCTCAACGCTAGTACAGATGGGACTTGAACCTGGAAGCTGTAGATTGCGAGCCTGGCTCGCTATTGTTCTGGTGAGGGTTTAGAGGAGACAAAGAGGGTGAGGATTTAGAAAAGAAAAATCTCAACGCTAGTACAGATGGGACTTGAACCTGGAAGCTGCAGATTGCGAGTCTGACTCCCTATTAATCTGGTGAGGGTTTAGAAGAGACAGACAGGGTGAGGATTTAGAAGAGACAAATCTCAACGCTAGTACAGATGGGACTTGAACCTGGAAGCTGTAGATTGCGAGCCTGGCTCGCTATCGATCTGGTGAGGGTTTAGAGGAGACAAACAGGGTGAGGGTTTAGAAGAGACAAATCTCAACGCTAGTACAGATGGGACTTGAACCTGGAAGCTGTAGATTGCGAGCCTGGCTCGCTATTGATCTGGTAAGGGTTTAGAGGAGACAAACAGGGTGAGGATTTAGAAAAGACAAATCTCAACGCTAGTACAGATGGGACTTGAACCTGGAAGCTGCAGATTGCGAGTCTGACTCCCTATTAATCTGGTGAGGGTTTAGAAGAGACAGACAGGGTGAGGATTTAGAAGAGACAAATCTCAACGCTAGTACAGATGGGACTTGAACCTGGAAGCTGTAGATTGCGAGCCTGGCTCGCTATTGATCTGGTGAGGGTTTAGAGGAGACAAACAGGGTGAGGGTTTAGAGGAGACAAACAGGGTGAGGATTTAGAAAAGACAAATCTCAACTCTAGTACAGATGGGACTTGAACCTGGAAGCTGCAGATTACGAGTCTTACTCCCTATTAATCTGGTGAGGGTTTAGAAGAGACAGACAGGGTGAGGATTTAGAAGAGACAAATGTCAACGCTAGTACAGATGGGACTTGAACCTGGAAGCTGCAGATTGCGAGCCTGGCTCGCTATTGATCTGGTGAGGGTTTAGAGGAGACAAACAGGGTGAGGATTTAGAAAAGACAAATCTCAACGCTAGTACAGATGGGACTTGAACCTGGAAGCTGCAGATTGCGAGTCTGACTCCCTATTAATCTGGTGAGGGTTTAGAAGAGACAGACAGGGTGAGGATTTAGAAGAGACAAATCTCAACGCTAGTACAGATGAGACTTGAACCTGGAAGCTGTAGATTGCAAGCCTGGCTCGCTATTGATCTGGTGAGGGTTTAGAGGAGACAAACAGGGTGAGGGTTTAGAAGAGACAAATCTCAACGCTAGTACAGATGGGACTTGAACCTGGAAGCTGTAGATTGCGAGCCTGGCTCGCTATAGATCTGGTGAGGGTTTAGAGGAGACAAACAGGGTGAGGATTTAGAAAAGACAAATCTCAACGCTAGTACAGATGGGACTTGAACCTGGAAGCTGCAGATTGCGAGTCTGACTCCCTATTAACCTGGTGAGGGTTTAGAAGAGACAGACAGGGTGAGGGTTTAGAAGAGACAAATCGCAACGCTAGTACAGATGGGACTTGAACCTGGAAGCTGTAGATTGCGAGCCTGGCTCGCTATTGATCTGGTGAGGGTTTAGAGGAGACAAACAGGGTGAGGATTTAGAAGAGACAAATCTCAACTCTAGTACAGATGGGACTTGAACCTGAAAGCTGCAGATTGCGAGTATTACTCCCTATTAATCTGGTGAGGGTTGAGAAGAGACAGACAGGGTGAGGATTTAGAAGAGACAAATCTCAACGCTAGTACAGATGGGACTTGAACCTGGAAGCTGTAGATTGCGAGCCTGGCTCGCTATTGATCTGGTGAGGGTTTAGAGGAGACAAACAGGGTGAGGGTTTAGAGGAGACAAACAGGGTGAGGATTTAGAAAAGACAAATCTCAACTCTAGTACAGATGGGACTTGAACCTGGAAGCTGCAGATTGCGAGTCTTACTCCCTATTAATCTGGTGAGGGTTTAGAAGAGACAGACAGGGTGAGGATTTAGAAGAGACAAATGTCAATGCTAGTACAGATGGGACTTGAACCTGGAAGCTGTAGATTGCGAGCCTGGCTCGCTATTGATCTGGTGAGAGTTTAGAGGAGACAAACAGGGTGAGGGTTTAGAAGAGACAAATCTCAACGCTAGTACAGATGGGACTTGAACCTGGAAGCTGTAGATTGCGAGCCTGGCTCGCTATTGATCTGGTGAGGGTTTAGAGGAGACAAACAGGGTGAGGATTTAGAAAAGACAAATCTCAACGCTAGTACAGATGGGACTTGAACCTGGAAGCTGCAGATTGCGAGTCTGACTCCCTATTAATCTGGTGAGGGTTTAGAAGAGACAGACAGGGTGAGGATTTAGAAGAGATAAATCTCAACGCTAGTACAGATGGGACTTGAACCTGGAAGCTGTAGATTGCGAGCCTGGCTCGCTATTGATCTGGTGAGGGTTTAGAAGAGACAGACAGGGTGAGGATTTAGAAGAGACAAATCTCAACGCTAGTACAGATGGGACTTGAACCTGGAAGCTGTAGATTGCGAGCCTGGCTCGCTATTGATCTGGTGAGGGTTTAGAGGAGACAAACAGGGTGAGGATTTAGAAAAGACAAATCTCAACGCTAGTACAGATGGGACTTGAACCTGGAAGCTGTAGATTGCGAGCCTGGCTCGCTATTGATCTGGTGAGGGTTTAGAGGAGACAAACAGGGTGAGGATTTAGAAGAGACAAATCTCAACTCTAGTACAGATGGGACTTGAACCTGGAAGCTGCAGATTGCGAGCCTGGCTCGCTATTGATCTGGTGAGGGTTTAGAAGAGACAGACAGGGTGAGGATTTAGAAGAGACAAATCTCAACGCTAGTACAGATGGGACTTGAACCTGGAAGCTGTAGATTGCGAGCCTGGCTCGCTATTGATCTGGTGAGGGTTTAGAGGAGACAAACAGGGTGAGGGTTTAGAAGAGACAAATCTCAACGCTAGTACAGATGGGACTTGAACCTGGAAGCTGTAGATTGCGAGCCTGGCTCGCTATTGATCTGGTGAGGGTTTAGAAGAGACAGACAGGGTTAGGATGTAGAAGAGACAAATCTCAACGCTAGTACAGATGGGAGTTGAACCTGGAAGCTGTAGATTGCGAGCCTGGCTCGCTATTGATCTGGTGAGGGTTTAGAGGAGACAAACAGGGTGAGGATTTAGAAAAGACAAATCTCAACGCTAGTACAGATGGGACTTGAACCTGGAAGCTGCAGATTGCGAGTCTGACTCCCTATTAATCTGGTGAGGGTTTAGAAGAGACAGACAGGGTGAGGATTTAGAAGAGACAAATCTCAACGCTAGTACAGATGGGACTTGAACCTGGAAGCTGTAGATTGCGAGCCTGGCTCGCTATTGATCTGGTGAGGGTTTAGAGGAGACAAACAGGGTGAGGGTTTAGAAGAGACAAATCTCAACGCTAGTACAGATGGGACTTGAACCTGGAAGCTGTAGATTGCGAGCCTGGCTCGCTATTGATCTGGTGAGGGTTTAGAGGAGACAAACAGGGTGAGGATTTAGAACAGACAAATCTCAACGCTAGTACAGATGGGACTTGAACCTGGAAGCTGCAGATTGCGAGTCTGACTCCCTATTAATCTGGTGAGGGTTTAGAAGAGACAGACAGGGTGAGGATTTAGAAGAGACAAATCTCAACGCTAGTACAGATGGGACTTGAACCTGGAAGCTGTAGATTGCGAGCCTGGGTCGCTATTGATCTGGTGAGGGTTTAGAGGAGACAAACAGGGTGAGGGTTTAGAAGAGACAAATCTCAACGCTAGTACAGATGGGACTTGAACCTGGAAGCTGTAGATTGCGAGCCTGGCTCGCTATTGATCTGGTGAGGGTTTAGAGGAGACAAACAGGGTGAGTATTTAGAAAAGACAAATCTCAACGCTAGTACAGATGGGACTTGAACCTGGAAGCTGTAGATTGCGAGCCTGGCTCGCTATTGATCTGGTGAGGGTTTAGAGGAGACAAACAGGGTGAGGATTTAGAAGAGACAAATCTCAACTCTAGTACAGATGGGACTTGAACCTGGAAGCTGCAGATTGCGAGTCTTACTCCCTATTAATCTGGTGAGGGTTTAGAAGAGACAGACAGGGTGAGGATTTAGAAGAGACAAATCTCAACGCTAGTACAGATGGGACTTGAGATTGCGAGCCTGGCTCGCTATTGATCTGGTGAGGGTTTAGAGGAGACAAACAGGGTGAGGATTTAGAAAAGACAAATCTCAACGCTAGTACAGATGGGACTTGAACCTGGAAGCTGTAGATTGCGAGCCTGGCTCGCTATTGATCTGGTGAGGGTTTAGAGGAGACAAACAGGGTGAGGATTTAGAAGAGACAAATCTCAACTCTAGTACAGATGGGACTTGAACCTGGAAGCTGCAGATTGCGAGTCTTACTCCCTATTAATCTGGTGAGGGTTTAGAAGAGACAGACAGGGTGAGGATTTAGAAGAGACAAATCTCAACGCTAGTACAGATGGGACTTGAACCTGGAAGCTGTAGATTGCGAGCCTGGCTCGCTATTGATCTGGTGAGGGTTTAGAGGAGACAAACAGGGTGAGGATTTAGAAAAGACAAATCTCAACTCTAGTACAGATGGGACTTGAACCTGGAAGCTGCAGATTGCGAGTCTTACTCCCTATTAATCTGGTGAGGGTATAGAAGAGACAGACAGGGTGAGGATTTAGAAGAGACAAATGTCAACGCTAGTACAGATGGGACTTGAACCTGGAAGCTGTAGATTGCGAGCCTGGGTCGCTATTGATCTGGTGAGGGTTTAGAGGAAACAAACAGGGTGAGGGTTTAGAAGAGACAAATCTCAACGCTAGTACAGATGGGACTTGCACCTGGAAGCTGTAGATTGCGAGCCTGGCTCGCTATTGGTCTGGTGAGGGTTTAGAGGAGACAAACAGGGTGAGGATTTAGAAAAGAAAAATCTCAACGCTAGTACAGATGGGACTTGAACCTGGAAGCTGCAGATTGCGAGTCTGACTCCGTATTAATCTGGTGAGGGTTTAGAAGAGACAGACAGGGTGAGGATTTAGAAGAGACAAATCTCAACGCTAGTACAGATGGGACTTGAACCTGAAGCTGTAGATTGCGAGCCTGGCTCGCTATTGATCTGGTGAGGGTTTAGAGGAGAAAAACAGGGTGAGTGTTTAGAAGAGACAAATCTCAACGCTAGTACAGATGGGACTTGAACCTGGAAGCTGTAGATTGCGAGCCTGGCTCGCTATTGATCTGGTAAGGGTTTAGAGGAGACAAACTGGGTGAGGATTTAGAAAAGACAAATCTCAACGCTAGTACAGATGGGACTTGAACCTGGAAGCTGCAGATTGCGAGTCTGACTCCCTATTAATCTGGTGAGGGTTTAGAAGAGACAGACAGGGTGAGGATTTAGAAGAGACAAATCTCAACGCTAGTACAGATGGGACTTGAACCTGGAAGCTGTAGATTGCGAGCCTGGCTCGCTATTGATCTGGTGAGGGTTTAGAGGAGACAAACAGGGTGAGGATTTAGAAGAGACAAATCTCAACTCTAGTACAGATGGGACTTGAACCTGGAAGCTGCAGATTGCGAGTCTTACTCCCTATTAATCTGGTAAGGGTTTAGAAGAGACAGACAGGGTGAGGATTTAGAAGAGACAAATGTCAACGCTAGTACAGATGGGACTTGAACCTGGAAGCTGTAGATTGCGAGCCTGGCTCGCTATTGATCTGGTGAGGGTTTAGAGGAGACAAACAGGGTGAGGATTTAGAAAAGACAAATCTCAACGCTAGTACAGATGGGACTTGAACCTGGAAGCTGCAGATTGCGAGTCTGACTCCCTATTAATCTGGTGAGGGTTTAGAAGAGACAGACAGGGTGAGGATTTAGAAGAGACAAATCTCAACGCTAGTACAGATGGGACTTGAACCTGGAAGCTGTAGATTGCAAGCCTGGCTCGCTATTGATCTGGTGAGGGTTTAGAGGAGACAAACAGGGTGAGCGTTTAGAAGAGACAAATCTCAACGCTAGTACAGATGGGACTTGAACCTGGAAGCTGTAGATTGCGAGCCTGGCTCGCTATTGATCTGGTGAGGGTTTAGAGGAGACAAACAGGGTGAGGATTTAGAAAAGACAAATCTCAACGCTAGTACAGATGGGACTTGAACCTGAAAGCTGCAGATTGCGAGTCTGACTCCCTATTAACCTGGTGAGGGTTTGGAAGAGACAGACAGGGTGAGGGTTTAGAAGAGACAAATCGCAACGCTAGAACAGATGGGACTTGAACCTGGAAGCTGTAGATTACGATCCTGGCTCGCTATTGATCTGGTGAGGGTTTAGAAGAGACAAACAGGGTGAGGATTTAAAACAGACAAATCTCAACTCTAGTACAGATGGGACTTGAACCTGGAAGCTGCAGATTGCGAGTCTTACTCCCTATTAATCTGGTGAGGGTTTAGAAGAGACAGACAGGGTGAGGATTTAGAAGAGACAAATCTCAACGCTAGTACAGATGGGACTTGAACCTGGAAGCTGTAGATTGCGAGCCTGGCTCGCTATTGATCTGGTGAGGGTTTAGAGGAGACAAACAGGGTGAGGATTTAGAAAAGACAAATCTCAACGCTAGTACAGATGGGACTTGAACCTGGAAGCTGTAGATTGCGAGCCTGGCTCGCTATTGATCTGGTGAGGGTTTAGAGGAGACAAACAGGGTGAGGATTTAGAAGAGACAAATCTCAAGTCTAGTACAGATGGGACTTGAACCTGGAAGCTGCAGATTGCGAGTCTTACTCCCTATTAATCTGGTGAGGGTTTAGAAGAGACAGACAGGGTGAGGATTTAGAAGAGACAAATCTCAACGCTAGTACAGATGGGACTTGAACCTGGAAGCTGTAGATTGCCAGCCTAGCTCGCTATTGATCTGGTGAGGGTTTAGAGGAGACAAACAGGGTGAGGATTTAGAAAAGACAAATCTCAACTCTAGTACAGATGGGACTTGAACCTGGAAGCTGCAGATTGCGAGTCTTACTCCCTATTAATCTGGTGAGGGTTTAGAAGAGACAGACAGGGTGAGGATTTAGAAGAGACAAATCTCAACGCTAGTACAGATGGGACTTGAACCTGGAAGCTGTAGATTGCGAGCCTGGCTCGCTATTGATCTGGTGAGGGTTTAGAGGAGACAAACAGGGTGAGGATTTAGAAAAGACAAATCTCAACGCCAGTACAGATGGGACTTGAACCTGGAAGCTGCAGATTGCGAGTCTGACTCCATATTAATCTGGTGAGGGTTTAGAAGAGACAGACAGGGTGAGGATTTAGAAGAGACAAATCTCAACGCTAGTACAGATGGGACTTGAACCTGGAAGCTGCAGATTGCGAGCCTGGCTCGCTATTGGTCTGGTGGTTTAGAGGAGACAAACAGGGTGAGGGTTTAGAAGAGACAAATCGCAACGCTAGTACAGATGGGACTTGAACCTGGAAGCTGTAGATTGCGAGCCTGGCTCGCTATTGATCTGGTGAGGGTTTAGAGGAGACAAACAGGGTGAAGATTTAGAAGAGACAAATCTCAACTCTAGTACAGATGGGACTTGAACCTGGAAGCTGCAGATTGCGAGTCTTACTCCCTATTAATCTGGTGAGGGTTTAGAAGAGACAGACAGGGTGAGGATTTAGAAGAGACAAATGTCAACGCTGGTACAGATGGGACTTGAACCTGGAAGCTGTAGATTGCGAGCCTGGCTCGCTATTGATCTGGTGAGGGTTTAGAGGAGACAAACAGGGTGAGGGTTTAGAAGAGACAAATCTCAACGCTAGTACAGATGGGACTTGAACCTGGAAGCTGTAGATTGCGAGCCTGGCTCGCCATTGATCTGGTGAGGGTTTAGAGGAGACAAACAGGGTGAGGATTTAGAAAAGACAAATCTCAACTCTAGTACAGATGGGACTTGAACCTGGAAGCTGCAGATTGCGAGTCTTACTCCCTATTAATCTGGTGAGGGTTTAGAAGAGACAGACAGGGTGAGGATTTAGAAGAGACAAATGTCAACGCTAGAACAGATGGGACTTGAACCTGGAAGCTGTAGATTGCGAGCCTGGCTCGCTATTGATCTGGTGAGGGTTTAGAGGAGACAAACAGGGTGAGGATTTAGAAAAGACAAATCTCAACGCTAGTACAGATGGGACTTGAACCTGGAAGCTGCAGATTGCGAGTCTGACTCCCTAATAATCTGGTGAGGGTTTAGAAGAGACAGACAGGGTGAGGATTTAGAAGAGACAAATGTCAACGCTAGTACAGATGGGACTTGAACCTGGAAGCTGTAGATTGCGGGCCTGGCTCGCTATTGATCTGGTGAGGGTTTAGAGGAGACAAACAGGGTGAGGGTTTAGAAGAGACAAATCGCAACGCTAGTACAGATGGGACTTGAACCTGGAAGCTGTAGATGGCGAGCCTGGCTCGCTATTGATCTGGTGAGGGCTTAGAGGAGACAAACAGGGTGAGGATTTAGAAGCGACAAATCTCAACTCTAGTACAGATGGGACTTGAACCTGGAAGCTGCAGATTGCGAGTCTTACTCCCTATTAATCTGGTGAGGGTTTAGAAGAGACAGACAGGGTGAGGATTTAGAAGAGACAAATGTCAACGCTAGTACAGATGGGACTTGAACCTGGAAGCTGTAGATTGCGAGCCTGGCTCGCTATTGATCTGGTGAGGGTTTAGAGGAGACAAATAGGGTGAGGATTTAGAAAAGACAAATCTCAACGCTAGTACAGATGGGACTTGAACCTGGAAGCTGCAGATTGCGAGTCTGACTCCCTAATAATCTGGTGAGGGTTTAGAAGAGACAGACAGGGTGAGGATTTAGAAGAGACAAATGTCAACGCTAGTACAGATGGGACTTGAACCTGGAAGCTGTAGATTGCGGGCCTGGCTCGCTATTGATCTGGTGAGGGTTTAGAGGAGACAAACAGGGTGAGGGTTTAGAAGAGACAAATCGCAACGCTAGTACAGATGGGACTTGAACCTGGAAGCTGTAGATTGCGAGCCTGGCTCGCTATTGATCTGGTGAGGGTTTAGAGGAGACAAACAGGGTGAGGATTTAGAAAGGACAAATCTCAACTCTAGTACAGATGGGACTTGAACCTGGAAGCTGCAGATTGCGAGTCTTACTCCCTATTAATCTGGTGAGGGTTTAGAAGAGACAGACAGGGTGAGGATTTAGAAGAGACAAATGTCAACGCTAGTACAGATGGGACTTGAACCTGGAAGCTGTAGATTGCGAGCCTGGCTCGCTATTGATCTGGTGAGGGTTTAGAGGAGACAAACAGGGTGAGGATTTAGAAAAGACAAATCTCAACTCTAGTACAGATGGGACTTGAACCTGGAAGCTGCAGATTGCGAGTCTTACTCCCTATTAATCTGGTGAGGGTTTAGAAGAGACAGACAGGGTGAGGATTTAGAAGAGACAAATGTCAACGCTAGTACAGATGGGACTTGAACCTGGAAGCTGTAGATTGCGAGCCTGGCTCGCTATTGATCTGGTGAGGGTTTAGAGGAGACAAACAGGGTGAGGGTTTAGAAGAGACAAATCGCAACGCTAGTACAGATGGGACTTGAACCTGGAAGCTGTAGATTGCGAGCCTGGCTCGCTATTGATCTGGTGAGGGTTTAGAGGAGACAAACAGGGTGAGGATTTAGAAGCGACAAATCTCAACTCTAGTACAGATGGGACTTGAACCTGGAAGCTGCAGATTGCGAGTCTTACTCCCTATTAATCTGGTGAGGGTTTAGAAGAGACAGACAGGGTGAGGGTTTAGAAGAGACAAATCGCAACGCTAGTACAGATGGGACTTGAACCTGGAAGCTGTAGATTGGGAGCCTGGCTCGCTATTGATCTGGTGAGGGTTTAGAGGAGACAAACAGGGTGAGGATTTAGAAGAGACAAATCTCAACTCTAGTACAGATGGGACTTGAACCTGGAAGCTGCAGATTGCGATTATTACTCCCTATTAATCTGGTGAGGGTTGAGAAGAGACAGACAGGGTGAGGATTTAGAAGAGACAAATCTCAACGCTAGTACAGATGGGACTTGAACCTGGAAGCTGTAGATTGCGAGCCTGGCTCGCTATTGATCTGGTGAGAGTTTAGAGGAGACAAACAGGGTGAGGGTTTAGAAGAGACAAATCTCAACGCTAGTACAGATGGGACTTGAACCTGGAAGCTGTAGATTGCGAGCCTGGCTCGCTATTGATCTGGTGAGGGTTTAGAAGAGACAAACAGGGTGAGGATTTAGAAAAGACAAATCTCAACGCCAGTACAGATGGGACTTGAACCTGGAAGATGCAGATTGCGAGTCTGACTCCATATTAATCTGGTGAGGGTTTAGAAGAGACAGACAGGGTGAGGATTTAGAAGAGACAAATCTCAACGCTAGTACAGATGGGACTTGAACCTGGAAGCTGCAGATTGCGAGCCTGGCTCGCTATTGGTCTGGTGGTTTAGAGGAGACAAACAGGGTGAGGGTTTAGAAGAGACAAATCGCAACGCTAGTACAGATGGGACTTGAACTTGGAAGCTGTAGATTGCGAGCCTGGCTCGCTATTGATCTGGTGAGGGTTTAGAGGAGACAAACAGGGTGAAGATTTAGAAGAGACAAATCTCAACTCTAGTACAGATGGGACTTGAACCTGGAAGCTGCAGATTGCGAGTCTTACTCCCTATTAATCTGGTGAGGGTTTAGAAGAGACAGACAGGGTGAGGATTTAGAAGAGACAAATCTCAACGCTAGTACAGATGGGACTTGAACCTGGAAGCTGTAGATTGCGAGCCTGGCTCGCTATTGATCTGGTGAGGGTTTAGAGGAGACAAACAGGGTGAGGATTTAGAAGAGACAAATGTCAACGCTAGTACAGATGGGACTTGAACCTGGAAGCTGTAGATTGCGAACCTGGCTCGCTATTGATCTGGTGAGGGTTTAGAGGAGACAAACAGGGTGAGGATTTAGAAAAGACAAATCTCAACGCTAGTACAGATGGGACTTGAACCTGGAAGCTGCAGATTGCGAGTCTGACTCCCTATTAATCTGGTGAGGGTTTAGAAGAGACAGACAGGGTGAGGATTTAGAAGAGACAAATGTCAACGCTAGTACAGATGGGACTTGAACCTGGAAGCTGTAGATTGCGAGCCTGGCTCGCTATTGATCTGGTAAGGGTTTAGAGGAGACAAACAGGGTGAGGGTTTAGAAGAGACAAATCTCAACGCTAGTACAGATGGGACTTGAACCTGGAAGCTGTAGATTGCGAGCCTGGCTCGCCATTGATCTGGTGAGGGTTTAGAGGAGACAAACACGGTGAGGGTTTAGAAGAGACAAATCTCAACGGTAGTACAGATGGGACTTGAACCTGGAAGCTGTAGATTGCGAGCCTGGCTCGCTATTGATCTGGTGAGGGTTTAGAGGAGACAAACAGGGTGAGGATTTAGAAGAGACAAATCTCAACTCTAGTACAGATGGGACTTGAACTTGGAAGCTGCAGATTGCGAGTCTTACTCCCTATTAATCTGGTGAGGGTTTAGAAGAGACAGACAGGGTGAGGATTTAGAAGAGACAAATCTCAACGCTAGTACAGATGGGACTTGAACCTGGAAGCTGTAGATTGCGAGCCTGGCTCGCTATTGATCTGGTGAGGGTTTAGAGGAGACAAACAGGGTGAGGGTTTAGAAGAGACAAATCTCAACGCTAGTACAGATGGGACTTGAACCTGGAAGCTGTAGATTGCGAGCCTGGCTCGCTATTGATCTGGTGAGGGTTTAGAGGAGACAAACAGGGTGAGGATTTAGAAAAGACAAATCTCAACGCTAGTACAGATGGGACTTGAACCTGGAAGCTGCAGATTGCGAGTCTTACTCCCTATTAATCTGGTGAGGGTTTAGAAGAGACAGACAGGGTGAGGATTTAGAAGACACAAATCTCAACGCTAGTAGAGATGGGACTTGAACCTGGAAGCTGTAGATTGCGAGCCTGGCTCGCTATTGATCTGGTGAGGGTTTAGAGGAGACAAACAGGGTGAGGATTTAGAAAAGACAAATCTCAACGCCAGTACAGATGGGACTTGAACCTGGAAGATGCAGATTGCGAGTCTGACTCCATATTAATCTGGTGAGGGTTTAGAAGAGACAGACAGGGTGAGGATTTAGAAGAGACAAATCTCAACGCTAGTACAGATGGGACTTGAACCTGGAAGCTGCAGATTGCGAGCCTGGCTCGCTATTGGTCTGGTGGTTTAGAGGAGACAAACAGGGTGAGGGTTTAGAAGAGACAAATCGCAACGCTAGTACAGATGGGACTTGAACTTGGAAGCTGTAGATTGCGAGCCTGGCTCGCTATTGATCTGGTGAGGGTTTAGAGGAGACAAACAGGGTGAAGATTTAGAAGAGACAAATCTCAACTCTAGTACAGATGGGACTTGAACCTGGAAGCTGCAGATTGCGAGTCTTACTCCCTATTAATCTGGTGAGGGTTTAGAAGAGACAGACAGGGTGAGGATTTAGAAGAGACAAATCTCAACGCTAGTACAGATGGGACTTGAACCTGGAAGCTGTAGATTGCGAGCCTGGCTCGCTATTGATCTGGTGAGGGTTTAGAGGAGACAAACAGGGTGAGGATTTAGAAGAGACAAATGTCAACGCTAGTACAGATGGGACTTGAACCTGGAAGCTGTAGATTGCGAACCTGGCTCGCTATTGATCTGGTGAGGGTTTAGAGGAGACAAACAGGGTGAGGATTTAGAAAAGACAAATCTCAACGCTAGTACAGATGGGACTTGAACCTGGAAGCTGCAGATTGCGAGTCTGACTCCCTATTAATCTGGTGAGGGTTTAGAAGAGACAGACAGGGTGAGGATTTAGAAGAGACAAATGTCAACGCTAGTACAGATGGGACTTGAACCTGGAAGCTGTAGATTGCGAGCCTGGCTCGCTATTGATCTGGTAAGGGTTTAGAGGAGACAAACAGGGTGAGGGTTTAGAAGAGACAAATCTCAACGCTAGTACAGATGGGACTTGAACCTGGAAGCTGTAGATTGCGAGCCTGGCTCGCCATTGATCTGGTGAGGGTTTAGAGGAGACAAACACGGTGAGGGTTTAGAAGAGACAAATCTCAACGGTAGTACAGATGGGACTTGAACCTGGAAGCTGTAGATTGCGAGCCTGGCTCGCTATTGATCTGGTGAGGGTTTAGAGGAGACAAACAGGGTGAGGATTTAGAAGAGACAAATCTCAACTCTAGTACAGATGGGACTTGAACTTGGAAGCTGCAGATTGCGAGTCTTACTCCCTATTAATCTGGTGAGGGTTTAGAAGAGACAGACAGGGTGAGGATTTATAAGAGACAAATCTCAACGCTAGTACAGATGGGACTTGAACCTGGAAGCTGTAGATTGCGAGCCTGGCTCGCTATTGATCTGGTGAGGGTTTAGAGGAGACAAACAGGGTGAGGGTTTAGAAGAGACAAATCTCAACGCTAGTACAGATGGGACTTGAACCTGGAAGCTGTAGATTGCGAGCCTGGCTCGCTATTGATCTGGTGAGGGTTTAGAGGAGACAAACAGGGTGAGGATTTAGAAGAGACAAATCTCAACGCTAGTACAGATGGGACTTGAACCTGGAAGCTGCAGATTGCGAGTCTGACTCCCTATTAATCTGGTGAGGGTTTAGAAGAGACAGACAGGGTGAGGATTTAGAAGAGACAAATCTCAACGCTAGTACAGATGGGACTTGAACCTGGAAGCTGCAGATTGCGAGCCTGGCTCGCTATTGGTCTGGTGGTTTAGAGGAGATAAACAGGGTGAGGGTTTAGAAGAGACAAATCGCAATGCTAGTACAGATGGGACTTGAACCTGGAAGCTGTAGATTGCGAGCCTGGCTCGCTATTGATCTGGTGAGGGTTTAGAGGAGACAAACAGGGTGAGGATTTAGAAGAGACAAATCTCAACTCTAGTACAGATGGGACTTGAACCTGGAAGCTGTAGATTGCGAGCCTGGCTCGCCATTGATCTGGTGAGGGTTTAGAGGAGACAAACACGGTGAGGGTTTAGAAGAGACAAATCTCAACGGTAGTACAGATGGGACTTGAACCTGGAAGATGCAGATTGCGAGTCTGACTCCATATTAATCTGGTGAGGGTTTAGAAGAGACAGACAGGGTGAGGATTTAGAAGAGACAAATCTCAACGCTAGTACAGATGGGACTTGAACCTGGAAGCTGCAGATTGCGAGCCTGGCTCGCTATTGGTCTGGTGGTTTAGAGGAGACAAACAGGGTGAGGGTTTAGAAGAGACAAATCGCAACGCTAGTACAGATGGGACTTGAACTTGGAAGCTGTAGATTGCGAGCCTGGCTCGCTATTGATCTGGTGAGGGTTTAGAGGAGACAAACAGGGTGAAGATTTAGAAGAGACAAATCTCAACTCTAGTACAGATGGGACTTGAACCTGGAAGCTGCAGATTGCGAGTCTTACTCCCTATTAATCTGGTGAGGGTTTAGAAGAGACAGACAGGGTGAGGATTTAGAAGAGACAAATCTCAACGCTAGTACAGATGGGACTTGAACCTGGAAGCTGTAGATTGCGAGCCTGGCTCGCTATTGATCTGGTGAGGGTTTAGAGGAGACAAACAGGGTGAGGATTTAGAAGAGACAAATGTCAACGCTAGTACAGATGGGACTTGAACCTGGAAGCTGTAGATTGCGAACCTGGCTCGCTATTGATCTGGTGAGGGTTTAGAGGAGACAAACAGGGTGAGGATTTAGAAAAGACAAATCTCAACGCTAGTACAGATGGGACTTGAACCTGGAAGCTGCAGATTGCGAGTCTGACTCCCTATTAATCTGGTGAGGGTTTAGAAGAGACAGACAGGGTGAGGATTTAGAAGAGACAAATGTCAACGCTAGTACAGATGGGACTTGAACCTGGAAGCTGTAGATTGCGAGCCTGGCTCGCTATTGATCTGGTAAGGGTTTAGAGGAGACAAACAGGGTGAGGGTTTAGAAGAGACAAATCTCAACGCTAGTACAGATGGGACTTGAACCTGGAAGCTGTAGATTGCGAGCCTGGCTCGCCATTGATCTGGTGAGGGTTTAGAGGAGACAAACACGGTGAGGGTTTAGAAGAGACAAATCTCAACGGTAGTACAGATGGGACTTGAACCTGGAAGCTGTAGATTGCGAGCCTGGCTCGCTATTGATCTGGTGAGGGTTTAGAGGAGACAAACAGGGTGAGGATTTAGAAGAGACAAATCTCAACTCTAGTACAGATGGGACTTGAACTTGGAAGCTGCAGATTGCGAGTCTTACTCCCTATTAATCTGGTGAGGGTTTAGAAGAGACAGACAGGGTGAGGATTTAGAAGAGACAAATCTCAACGCTAGTACAGATGGGACTTGAACCTGGAAGCTGTAGATTGCGAGCCTGGCTCGCTATTGATCTGGTGAGGGTTTAGAGGAGACAAACAGGGTGAGGGTTTAGAAGAGACAAATCTCAACGCTAGTACAGATGGGACTTGAACCTGGAAGCTGTAGATTGCGAGCCTGGCTCGCTATTGATCTGGTGAGGGTTTAGAGGAGACAAACAGGGTGAGGATTTAGAAAAGACAAATCTCAACGCTAGTACAGATGGGACTTGAACCTGGAAGCTGCAGATTGCGAGTCTTACTCCCTATTAATCTGGTGAGGGTTTAGAAGAGACAGACAGGGTGAGGATTTAGAAGAGACAAATCTCAACGCTAGTAGAGATGGGACTTGAACCTGGAAGCTGTAGATTGCGAGCCTGGCTCGCTATTGATCTGGTGAGGGTTTAGAGGAGACAAACAGGGTGAGGATTTAGAAAAGACAAATCTCAACGCCAGTACAGATGGGACTTGAACCTGGAAGATGCAGATTGCGAGTCTGACTCCATATTAATCTGGTGAGGGTTTAGAAGAGACAGACAGGGTGAGGATTTAGAAGAGACAAATCTCAACGCTAGTACAGATGGGACTTGAACCTGGAAGCTGCAGATTGCGAGCCTGGCTCGCTATTGGTCTGGTGGTTTAGAGGAGACAAACAGGGTGAGGGTTTAGAAGAGACAAATCGCAACGCTAGTACAGATGGGACTTGAACTTGGAAGCTGTAGATTGCGAGCCTGGCTCGCTATTGATCTGGTGAGGGTTTAGAGGAGACAAACAGGGTGAAGATTTAGAAGAGACAAATCTCAACTCTAGTACAGATGGGACTTGAACCTGGAAGCTGCAGATTGCGAGTCTTACTCCCTATTAATCTGGTGAGGGTTTAGAAGAGACAGACAGGGTGAGGATTTAGAAGAGACAAATCTCAACGCTAGTACAGATGGGACTTGAACCTGGAAGCTGTAGATTGCGAGCCTGGCTCGCTATTGATCTGGTGAGGGTTTAGAGGAGACAAACAGGGTGAGGATTTAGAAGAGACAAATGTCAACGCTAGTACAGATGGGACTTGAACCTGGAAGCTGTAGATTGCGAACCTGGCTCGCTATTGATCTGGTGAGGGTTTAGAGGAGACAAACAGGGTGAGGATTTAGAAAAGACAAATCTCAACGCTAGTACAGATGGGACTTGAACCTGGAAGCTGCAGATTGCGAGTCTGACTCCCTATTAATCTGGTGAGGGTTTAGAAGAGACAGACAGGGTGAGGATTTAGAAGAGACAAATGTCAACGCTAGTACAGATGGGACTTGAACCTGGAAGCTGTAGATTGCGAGCCTGGCTCGCTATTGATCTGGTAAGGGTTTAGAGGAGACAAACAGGGTGAGGGTTTAGAAGAGACAAATCTCAACGCTAGTACAGATGGGACTTGAACCTGGAAGCTGTAGATTGCGAGCCTGGCTCGCCATTGATCTGGTGAGGGTTTAGAGGAGACAAACACGGTGAGGGTTTAGAAGAGACAAATCTCAACGGTAGTACAGATGGGACTTGAACCTGGAAGCTGTAGATTGCGAGCCTGGCTCGCTATTGATCTGGTGAGGGTTTAGAGGAGACAAACAGGGTGAGGATTTAGAAGAGACAAATCTCAACTCTAGTACAGATGGGACTTGAACTTGGAAGCTGCAGATTGCGAGTCTTACTCCCTATTAATCTGGTGAGGGTTTAGAAGAGACAGACAGGGTGAGGATTTAGAAGAGACAAATCTCAACGCTAGTACAGATGGGACTTGAACCTGGAAGCTGTAGATTGCGAGCCTGGCTCGCTATTGATCTGGTGAGGGTTTAGAGGAGACAAACAGGGTGAGGGTTTAGAAGAGACAAATCTCAACGCTAGTACAGATGGGACTTGAACCTGGAAGCTGTAGATTGCGAGCCTGGCTCGCTATTGATCTGGTGAGGGTTTAGAGGAGACAAACAGGGTGAGGATTTAGAAAAGACAAATCTCAACGCTAGTACAGATGGGACTTGAACCTGGAAGCTGCAGATTGCGAGTCTGACTCCCTATTAATCTGGTGAGGGTTTAGAAGAGACAGACAGGGTGAGGATTTATAAGAGACAAATCTCAACGCTAGTACAGATGGGACTTGAACCTGGAAGCTGTAGATTGCGAGCCTGGCTCGCTATTGATCTGGTGAGGGTTTAGAGGAGACAAACAGGGTGAGAGTTTAGAAGAGACAAATCTCAACGCTAGTACAGATGGGACTTGAACCTGGAAGCTGTAGATTGCGAGCCTGGCTCGCTATTGATCTGGTGAGGGTTTAGAGGAGACAAACAGGGTGAGGATTTAGAAGAGACAAATCTCAACGCTAGTACAGATGGGACTTGAACGTGGAAGCTGCAGATTGCGAGTCTGACTCCCTATTAATCTGGTGAGGGTTTAGAAGAGACAGACAGGGTGAGGATTTAGAAGAGACAAATCTCACCGCTAGTACAGATGGGACTTGAACCTGGAAGCTGTAGATTGCGAGCCTGGCTCGCTATTGATCTGGTGAGGGTTTAGAGGAGACAAACAGGGTGAGGATTTGGAAAAGACAAATCTCAACGCTAGTACAGATGGGACTTGAACCTGGAAGCTGTAGATTGCGAGCCTGGCTCGCTATTGATCTGGTGAGGGTTTAGAGGAGACAAACAGGGTGAGGATTTAGAAGAGACAAATCTCAACTCTAGTACAGATGGGACTTGAACCTGGAAGCTGCAGATTGCGAGTCTTACTCCCTATTAATCTGGTGAGGGTTTAGAAGAGACAGACAGGGTGAGGATTTAGAAGAGACAAATCTCAACGCTAGTACAGATGGGACTTGAACCTGGAAGCTGTAGATTGCGAGCCTGGCTCGCTATTGATCTGGTGAGGGTTTAGAGGAGACAAACAGGGTGAGGATTTAGAAAAGACAAATCTCAACTCTAGTACAGATGGGACTTGAACCTGGAAGCTGCAGATTGCGAGTCTTACTCCCTATTAATCTGGTGAGGGTTTAGAAGAGACAGACAGGGTGAGGATTTAGAAGAGACAAATCTCAACGCTAGTACAGATGGGACTTGAACCTGGAAGCTGTAGATTGCGAGCCTGGCTCGCTATTGATCTGGTGAGGGTTTAGAGGAGACAAACAGGGTGAGGATTTAGAAAAGACAAATCTCAACGCCAGTACAGATGGGACTTGAACCTGGAAGCTGCAGATTGCGAGTCTGACTCCCTATTAATCTGGTGAGGGTTTAGAAGAGACAGACAGGGTGAGGATTTAGAAGAGACAAATCTCAACGCTAGTACAGATGGGACTTGAACCTGGAAGCTGCAGATTGCGAGCCTGGCTCGCTATTGGTCTGGTGGTTTAGAGGAGATAAACAGGGTGAGGGTTTAGAAGAGACAAATCGCAATGCTAGTACAGATGGGACTTGAACCTGGAAGCTGTAGATTGCGAGCCTGGCTCGCTATTGATCTGGTGAGGGTTTAGAGGAGACAAACAGGGTGAGGATTTAGAAGAGACAAATCTCAACTCTAGTACAGATGGGACTTGAACCTGGAAGCTGCAGATTTGCGAGCCTGGCTCGCTATTGATCTGGTGAGGGTTTAGAGGAGACAAACAGGGTGAGGATTTAGAAAAGACAAATCTCAACGCTAGTACAGATGGGACTTGAACCTGGAAGCTGTAGATTGCGAGCCTGGCTCGCTATTGATCTGGTGAGGGTTTAGAGGAGACAAACAGGGTGAGGATTTAGAAGAGACAAATCTCAACTCTAGTACAGATGGGACTTGAACCTGGAAGCTGCAGATTGCGAGTCTTACTCCCTATTAATCTGGTGAGGGTTTAGAAGAGACAGACAGGGTGAGGATTTAGAAGAGACAAATCTCAACGCTAGTACAGATGGGACTTGAACCTGGAATCTGTAGATTGCGAGCCTGGCTCGCTATTGATCTGGTGAGGGTTTAGAGGAGACAAACAGGGTGAGGATTTAGAAAAGACAAATCTCAACTCTAGTACAGATGGGACTTGAACCTGGAAGCTGCAGATTGCGAGTCTTACTCCCTATTAATCTGGTGAGGGTTTAGAAGAGACAGACAGGGTGAGGATTTAGAAGAGACAAATGTCAACGCTAGTACAGATGGGACTTGAACCTGGAAGCTGTAGATTGCGAGCCTGGCTCGCTATTGATCTGGTGAGGGTTTAGAGGAGACAAACAGGGTGAGGATTTAGAAAAGACAAATCTCAACGCTAGTACAGATGGGACTTGAACGTGGAAGCTGTAGATTGCGAGCCTGGCTCGCTATTGATCTGGTGAGGGTTTAGAGGAGACAAACAGGGTGAGGATTTAGAAAAGACAAATCTCAACGCTAGTACAGATGGGACTTGAACCTGGAAGCTGCAGATTGCGAGTCTGACTCCCTAATAATCTGGTGAGGGTTTAGAAGAGAGAGACAGGGTGAGGATTTAGAAGAGACAAATCTTAACGCTAGTACAGATGGGACTTGAACCTGGAAGCTGTAGATTGCGAGCCTGGCTCGCTATTGATCTGGTGAGGGTTTAGAGGAGACAAACAGGGTGAGGATTTAGAAGCGACAAATCTCAACTCTAGTACAGATGGGACTTGAACCTGGAAGCTGCAGATTGCGAGTCTTACTCCCTATTAATCTGGTGAGGGTTTAAAAGAGACAGACAGGGTGAGGATTTAGAAGAGACAAATCTCAACGCTAGTACAGATGGGACTTGAACCTGGAAGCTGTAGATTGCGAGCCTGGCTCACTATTGATCTGGTGAGGGTTTAGAGGAGACAAACAGGGTGAGGATTTAGAAAAGACAAATCTCAACGCTAGTACAGATGGGACTTGAACCTGGAAGCTGCAGATTGCGAGTCTTACTCCCTATTAATCTGGTGAGGGTTTAGAAGAGACAGACAGGGTGAGGATTTAGAAGAGACAAATGTCAACGCTAGTACAGATGGGACTTGAACCTGGAAGCTGTAGATTGCGAGCCTGGCTCGCTATTGATCTGGTGAGGGTTTAGAGGAGACAAACAGGGTGAGGGTTTAGAAGAGACAAATCTCAACGCTAGTACAGATGGGACTTGAACCTGGAAGCTGTAGATTGCGAGCCTGGCTCGCTATTGATCTGGTGAGGGTTTAGAGGAGACAAACAGGGTGAGGATTTAGAAAAGACAAATCTCAACGCTAGTACAGATGGGACTTGAACGTGGAAGCTGTAGATTGCGAGCCTTTCTCGTTATTGATCTGGTGAGGGTTTAGAGGAGACAAACAGGGTGAGGATTTAGAAAAGACAAATCTCAATGCTAGTACAGATGGGACTTGAACCTGGAAGCTGCAGATTTCGAGTCTGACTCCCTAATAATCTGGTGAGGGTTTAGAAGAGACAGACAGGGTGAGGATTTAGAAGAGACAAATCTTAACGCTAGTACAGATGGGACTTGAACCTGGAAGCTGCAGATTGCGAGTCTTACTCCCTATTAATCTGGTGAGGGTTTAGAGGAGACAAACAGGGTGAGGATTTAGAAAAGACAAATCTCAACGCTAGTACAGATGGGACTTGAACGTGGAAGCTGTAGATTGCGAGCCTGGCTCGCTATTGATCTGGTGAGGGTTTAGAGGAGACAAACAGGGTGAGGATTTAGAAAAGACAAATCTCAACGCTAGTACAGATGGGACTTGAACGTGGAAGCTGTAGATTGCGAGCCTGGCTCGCTATTGATCTGGTGAGGGTTTAGAGGAGACAAACAGGGTGAGGATTTGGAAAACACAAATCTCGACGCTAGTACAGATGGGACTTGAACGTGGAAGCTGCAGATTGCGAGTCTGACTCCCTAATAATCTGGTGAGGGTTTAGAAGAGACAGACAGGGTGAGGATTTAGAAGAGACAAATCTTAACGCTAGTACAGATGGGACTTGAACCTGGAAGCTGTAGATTGCGAACCTGGCTCGCTAATGATCTGGTGAGGGTTTAGAGGAGACAAACAGGGTGAGGGTTTAGAAGAGACAAATCGCAACGCTAGTACAGATGGGACTTGAACCTGGAAGCTGTAGATTGCGAGCCTGGCTCGCTATTGATCTGGTGAGGGTTTAGAGGAGACAAACAGGGTGAGGATTTAGAAGAGACAAATCTCAACTCTAGTACAGATGGGACTTGAACTTGGAAGCTGCAGATTGCGAGTCTTACTCCCTATTAATCTGGTGAGGGTTTAGAAGAGACAGACAGGGTGAGGATTTAGAAGAGACAAATCTCAACGCTAGTACAGATGGGACTTGAACCTGGAAGCTGTAGATTGCGAGCCTGGCTCGCTATTGATCTGGTGAGGGTTTAGAGGAGACAAACAGGGTGAGGGTTTAGAAGAGACAAATCTCAACGCTAGTACAGATGGGACTTGAACCTGGAAGCTGTAGATTGCGAGCCTGGCTCGCTATTGATCTGGTGAGGGTTTAGAGGAGACAAACAGGGTGAGGATTTAGAAAAGACAAATCTCAACGCTAGTACAGATGGGACTTGAACCTGGAAGCTGCAGATTGCGAGTCTGACTCCCTATTAATCTGGTGAGGGTTTAGAAGAGACAGACAGGGTGAGGATTTATAAGAGACAAATCTCAACGCTAGTACAGATGGGACTTGAACCTGGAAGCTGTAGATTGCGAGCCTGGCTCGCTATTGATCTGGTGAGGGTTTAGAGGAGACAAACAGGGTGAGGGTTTAGAAGAGACAAATCTCAACGCTAGTACAGATGGGACTTGAACCTGGAAGCTGTAGATTGCGAGCCTGGCTCGCTATTGATCTGGTGAGGGTTTAGAGGAGACAAACAGGGTGAGGATTTAGAAGAGACAAATCTCAACGCTAGTACAGATGGGACTTGAACGTGGAAGCTGCAGATTGCGAGTCTGACTCCCTATTAATCTGGTGAGGGTTTAGAAGAGACAGACAGGGTGAGGATTTAGAAGAGACAAATCTCACCGCTAGTACAGATGGGACTTGAACCTGGAAGCTGTAGATTGCGAGCCTGGCTCGCTATTGATCTGGTGAGGGTTTAGAGGAGACAAACAGGGTGAGGATTTGGAAAAGACAAATCTCAACGCTAGTACAGATGGGACTTGAACCTGGAAGCTGTAGATTGCGAGCCTGGCTCGCTATTGATCTGGTGAGGGTTTAGAGGAGACAAACAGGGTGAGGATTTAGAAGAGACAAATCTCAACTCTAGTACAGATGGGACTTGAACCTGGAAGCTGCAGATTGCGAGTCTTACTCCCTATTAATCTGGTGAGGGTTTAGAAGAGACAGACAGGGTGAGGATTTAGAAGAGACAAATCTCAACGCTAGTACAGATGGGACTTGAACCTGGAAGCTGTAGATTGCGAGCCTGGCTCGCTATTGATCTGGTGAGGGTTTAGAGGAGACAAACAGGGTGAGGATTTAGAAAAGACAAATCTCAACTCTAGTACAGATGGGACTTGAACCTGGAAGCTGCAGATTGCGAGTCTTACTCCCTATTAATCTGGTGAGGGTTTAGAAGAGACAGACAGGGTGAGGATTTAGAAGAGACAAATCTCAACGCTAGTACAGATGGGACTTGAACCTGGAAGCTGTAGATTGCGAGCCTGGCTCGCTATTGATCTGGTGAGGGTTTAGAGGAGACAAACAGGGTGAGGATTTAGAAAAGACAAATCTCAACGCCAGTACAGATGGGACTTGAACCTGGAAGCTGCAGATTGCGAGTCTGACTCCCTATTAATCTGGTGAGGGTTTAGAAGAGACAGACAGGGTGAGGATTTAGAAGAGACAAATCTCAACGCTAGTACAGATGGGACTTGAACCTGGAAGCTGCAGATTGCGAGCCTGGCTCGCTATTGGTCTGGTGGTTTAGAGGAGATAAACAGGGTGAGGGTTTAGAAGAGACAAATCGCAATGCTAGTACAGATGGGACTTGAACCTGGAAGCTGTAGATTGCGAGCCTGGCTCGCTATTGATCTGGTGAGGGTTTAGAGGAGACAAACAGGGTGAGGATTTAGAAGAGACAAATCTCAACTCTAGTACAGATGGGACTTGAACCTGGAAGCTGCAGATTTGCGAGCCTGGCTCGCTATTGATCTGGTGAGGGTTTAGAGGAGACAAACAGGGTGAGGATTTAGAAAAGACAAATCTCAACGCTAGTACAGATGGGACTTGAACCTGGAAGCTGTAGATTGCGAGCCTGGCTCGCTATTGATCTGGTGAGGGTTTAGAGGAGACAAACAGGGTGAGGATTTAGAAGAGACAAATCTCAACTCTAGTACAGATGGGACTTGAACCTGGAAGCTGCAGATTGCGAGTCTTACTCCCTATTAATCTGGTGAGGGTTTAGAAGAGACAGACAGGGTGAGGATTTAGAAGAGACAAATCTCAACGCTAGTACAGATGGGACTTGAACCTGGAATCTGTAGATTGCGAGCCTGGCTCGCTATTGATCTGGTGAGGGTTTAGAGGAGACAAACAGGGTGAGGATTTAGAAAAGACAAATCTCAACTCTAGTACAGATGGGACTTGAACCTGGAAGCTGCAGATTGCGAGTCTTACTCCCTATTAATCTGGTGAGGGTTTAGAAGAGACAGACAGGGTGAGGATTTAGAAGAGACAAATGTCAACGCTAGTACAGATGGGACTTGAACCTGGAAGCTGTAGATTGCGAGCCTGGCTCGCTATTGATCTGGTGAGGGTTTAGAGGAGACAAACAGGGTGAGGATTTAGAAAAGACAAATCTCAACGCTAGTACAGATGGGACTTGAACGTGGAAGCTGTAGATTGCGAGCCTGGCTCGCTATTGATCTGGTGAGGGTTTAGAGGAGACAAATAGGGTGAGGATTTAGAAAAGACAAATCTCAACGCTAGTACAGATGGGACTTGAACCTGGAAGCTGCAGATTGCGAGTCTGACTCCCTAATAATCTGGTGAGGGTTTAGAAGAGAGAGACAGGGTGAGGATTTAGAAGAGACAAATCTTAACGCTAGTACAGATGGGACTTGAACCTGGAAGCTGTAGATTGCGAGCCTGGCTCGCTATTGATCTGGTGAGGGTTTAGAGGAGACAAACAGGGTGAGGATTTAGAAGCGACAAATCTCAACTCTAGTACAGATGGGACTTGAACCTGGAAGCTGCAGATTGCGAGTCTTACTCCCTATTAATCTGGTGAGGGTTTAGAAGAGACAGACAGGGTGAGGATTTAGAAGAGACAAATCTCAACGCTAGTACAGATGGGACTTGAACCTGGAAGCTGTAGATTGCGAGCCTGGCTCACTATTGATCTGGTGAGGGTTTAGAGGAGACAAACAGGGTGAGGATTTAGAAAAGACAAATCTCAACGCTAGTACAGATGGGACTTGAACCTGGAAGCTGCAGATTGCGAGACTTACTCCCTATTAATCTGGTGAGGGTTTAGAAGAGACAGACAGGGTGAGGATTTAGAAGAGACAAATGTCAACGCTAGTACAGATGGGACTTGAACCTGGAAGCTGTAGATTGCGAGCCTGGCTCGCTATTGATCTGGTGAGGGTTTAGAGGAGACAAACAGGGTGAGGGTTTAGAAGAGACAAATCTCAACGCTAGTACAGATGGGACTTGAACCTGGAAGCTGTAGATTGCGAGCCTGGCTCGCTATTGATCTGGTGAGGGTTTAGAGGAGACAAACAGGGTGAGGATTTAGAAAAGACAAATCTCAACGCTAGTACAGATGGGACTTGAACGTGGAAGCTGTAGATTGCGAGCCTTTCTCGTTATTGATCTGGTGAGGGTTTAGAGGAGACAAACAGGGTGAGGATTTAGAAAAGACAAATCTCAATGCTAGTACAGATGGGACTTGAACCTGGAAGCTGCAGATTTCGAGTCTGACTCCCTAATAATCTGGTGAGGGTTTAGAAGAGACAGACAGGGTGAGGATTTAGAAGAGACAAATCTTAACGCTAGTACAGATGGGACTTGAACCTGGAAGCTGCAGATTGCGAGTCTTACTCCCTATTAATCTGGTGAGGGTTTAGAGGAGACAAACAGGGTGAGGATTTAGAAAAGACAAATCTCAACGCTAGTACAGATGGGACTTGAACGTGGAATCTGTAGATTGCGAGCCTGGCTCGCTATTGATCTGGTGAGGGTTTAGAGGAGACAAACAGGGTGAGGATTTAGAAAAGACAAATCTCAACGCTAGTACAGATGGGACTTGAACGTGGAAGCTGTAGATTGCGAGCCTGGCTCGCTATTGATCTGGTGAGGGTTTAGAGGAGACAAACAGGGTGAGGATTTGGAAAACACAAATCTCGACGCTAGTACAGATGGGACTTGAACCTGGAAGCTGCAGATTGCGAGTCTGACTCCCTAATAATCTGGTGAGGGTTTAGAAGAGACAGACAGGGTGAGGATTTAGAAGAGACAAATCTTAACGCTAGTACAGATGGGACTTGAACCTGGAAGCTGTAGATTGCGAACCTGGCTCGCTAATGATCTGGTGAGGGTTTAGAGGAGACAAACAGGGTGAGGGTTTAGAAGAGACAAATCGCAACGCTAGTACAGATGGGACTTGAACCTGGAAGCTGTAGATTGCGAGCCTGGCTCGCTATTGATCTGGTGAGGGTTTAGAGGAGGCAAACAGGGTGAGGATTTAGAAGCGACAAATCTCAACTCTAGTAGAGATGGGACTTGAACCTGGAAGCTGCAGATTGCGAGTCTTACTCCCTATTAATCTGGTGAGGGTTTAGAAGAGACAGACAGGGTGAGGATTTAGAAGAGACAAATCTCAACGCTAGTACAGATGGGACTTGAACCTGGAAGCTGTAGATTGCGAGCCTGGCTCGCTATTGATCTGGTGAGGGTTTAGAGGAGACAAACAGGGTGAGGATTTAGAAAAGACAAATCTCAACTCTAGTACAGATGGGACTTGAACCTGGAAGCTGCAGATTGCGAGTCTTACTCCCTATTAATCTGGTGAGGGTTTAGAAGAGACAGACAGGGTGAGGATTTAGAAGAGACAAATGTCAACGCTAGTACAGATGGGACTTGAACCTGGAAGCTGTAGATTGCGAGCCTGGCTCGCCATTGTTCTGGTGAGGGTTTAGAGGAGACAAACACGGTGAGGGTTTAGAAGAGACAAATCTCAACGGTAGTACAGATGGGACTTGAACCTGGAAGCTGCAGATTGCGAGTCTTACTCCCTATTAATCTGGTGAGGGTTTAGAAGAGACAGACAGGGTGAGGATTTAGAAGAGACAAATCTCAACGCTAGTACAGATGGGACTTGAACCTGGAAGCTGTAGATTGCGAGCCTGGCTCGCTATTGATCTGGTGAGGGTTTAGAGGAGACAAACAGAGTGAGGGTTTAGAAGAGACAAATCTCAACGCTAGTACAGATGGGACTTGAACCTGGAAGCTGTAGATTGCGAGCCTGGCTCGCTATTGATCTGGTGAGGGTTTAGAGGAGACAAACAGGGTGAGGATTTAGAAAAGACAAATCTCAACGCTAGTACAGATGGGACTTGAACCTGGAAGCTGCAGATTGCGAGTCTGACTCCCTATTAATCTGGTGAGGGTTTAGAAGAGACAGACAGGGTGAGGATTTATAAGAGACAAATCTCAACGCTAGTACAGATGGGACTTGAACCTGGAAGCTGTAGATTGCGAGCCTGGCTCGCTATTGATCTGGTGAGGGTTTAGAGGAGACAAACAGGGTGAGGGTTTAGAAGAGACAAATCTCAACGCTAGTACAGATGGGACTTGAACCTGGAAGCTGTAGATTGCGAGCCTGGCTCGCTAGTGATCTGGTGAGGGTTTAGAGGAGACAAACAGGGTGAGGATTTAGAAGAGACAAATCTCAACGCTAGTACAGATGGGACTTGAACCTGGAAGCTGCAGATTGCGAGTCTGACTCCCTATTAATCTGGTGAGGGTTTAGAAGAGACAGACAGGGTGAGGATTTAGAAGAGACAAATCTCAACGCTAGTACAGATGGGACTTGAACCTGGAAGCTGTAGATTGCGAGCCTGGCTCGCTATTGATCTGGTGAGGGTTTAGAGGAGACAAACAGGGTGAGGGTTTAGAAGAGACAAATCTCAACGCTAGTACAGATGGGACTTGACCTGGAAAGCTATAGATTGCGAGCCTGGCTGGCTATTGATCTGGTGAGGGTTTAGAGGAGACAAACAGGGTGAGGATTTAGAAGAGACAAATCTCAACTCTAGTACAGATGGGACTTGAACCTGGAAGCTGCAGATTGCGAGTCTTACTCCCTATTAATCTGGTGAGGGTTTAGAAGAGACAGACAGGGTGAGGATTTAGAAGAGACAAATCTCAACGCTAGTACAGATGGGACTTGAACCTGGAAGCTGTAGATTGCGAGCCTGGCTCGCTATTGATCTGGTGACGGTTTAGAGGAGACAAACAGGGTGAGGATTTAGAAAAGACAAATCTCAACGCCAGTACAGATGGGACTTGAACCTGGAAGCTGCAGATTGCGAGTCTGACTCCCTATTAATCTGGTGAGGGTTTAGAAGAGACAGACACGGTGAGGATTTAGAAGAGACAAATCTCAACGCTAGTACAGATGGGACTTGAACCTGGAAGCTGCAGATTGCGAGCCTGGCTCGCTATTGTTCTGGTGGTTTAGAGGAGAAAAACAGGGTGAGGGTTTAGAAGAGACAAATCGCAACGCTAGTACAGATGGGACTTGAACCTGGAAGCTGTAGATTACGATCCTGGCTCGCTATTGATCTGGTGAGGGTTTAGAGGAGACAAACAGGGTGAGGATTTAGAAGAGACAAATCTCAACTCTAGTACAGATGGGACTTGAACCTGGAAGCTGCAGATTGCGAGTCTTACTCCCTATTAATATGGTGAGGGTTTAGAAGAGACAGACAGGGTGAGGATTTAGAAGAGACAAATCTCAACGCTAGTACAGATGGGACTTGAACCTGGAAGCTGTAGATTGCGAGCCTGGCTCGCTATTGATCTGGTGAGGGTTTAGAGGAGACAAACAGGGTGAGGATTTGGAAAAGACAAATCTCAACGCTAGTACAGATGGGACTTGAACCTGGATGCTGTAGATTGCGAGCCTGGCTCGCTATTGATCTGGTGAGGGTTTAGAGGAGACAAACAGGGTGAGGATTTAGAAGAGACAAATCTCAACTCTAGTACAGATGGGACTTGAACCTGGAAGCTGCAGATTGCGAGTCTTACTCCCTATTAATCTGGTGAGGGTTTAGAAGAGACAGACAGGGTGAGGATTTAGAAGAGACAAATCTCAACGCTAGTACAGATGGGACTTGAACCTGGAAGCTGTAGATTGCGAGCCTGGCTCGCTATTGATCTGGTGAGGGTTTAGAGGAGACAAACAGGGTGAGTATTTAGAAAAGACAAATCTCAACTCTAGTACAGCTGGGACTTGAACCTGGAAGCTGCAGATTGCGAGTCTTACTCCCTATTAATCTGGTGAGGGTTTAGAAGAGACAGACAGGGTGAGGATTTAGAAGAGACAAATCTCAACGCTAGTACAGATGGGACTTGAACCTGGAAGCTGTAGATTGCGAGCCTGGCTCGCTATTGATCTGGTGAGGGTTTAGAGGAGACAAACAGGGTGAGGATTTAGAAAAGACAAATCTCATCGCCAGTACAGATGGGACTTGAACCTGGAAGCTGCAGATTGCGAGTCTGACTCCCTATTAATCTGGTGAGGGTTTAGAAGAGACAGACAGGGTGAGGATTTAGAAGAGACAAATCTCAACGCTAGTACAGATGGGACTTGAACCTGGAAGCTGCAGATTGCGAGCCTGGCTCGCTATTGGTCTGGTGGTTTAGAGGAGATAAACAGGGTGAGGGTTTTGAAGAGACAAATCGCAACGCTAGTACAGATGGGACTTGAACCTGGAAGCTGTAGATTGCGAGCCTGGCTCGCTATTGATCTGGTGAGGGTTTAGAGGAGACAAACAGGGTGAGGATTTAGAAGAGACAAATCTCAACTCTAGTACAGATGGGACTTGAACCTGGAAGCTGCAGATTGCGAGTCTTACTCCCTATTAATCTGGTGAGGGTTTAGAAGAGACAGAGAGGGTGAGGATTTAGAAGAGACAAATCTCAACGCTAGTACAGATGGGACTTGAACCTGGAAGCTGTAGATTGCGAGCCTGGCTCGCTATTGATCTGGTGAGGGTTTAGAGGAGACAAACAGGATGAGGATTTAGAAAAGACAAATCTCAACGCTAGTACAGATGGGACTTGAACCTGGAAGCTGTAGATTGCGAGCCTGGCTCGCTATTGATCTGGTGAGGGTTTAGAGGAGACAAACAGGGTGAGGATTTAGAAGAGACAAATCTCAACTCTAGTACAGATGGGACTTGAACCTGGAAGCTGCAGATTGCGAGTCTTACTCCCTATTAATCTGGTGAGGGTTTAGAAGAGACAGACAGGGTGAGGATTTAGAAGAGACAAATCTCAACGCTAGTACAGATGGGACTTGAACCTGGAAGCTGTAGATTGCGAGCCTGGCTCGCTATTGATCTGGTGAGGGTTTAGAGGAGACAAACAGGGTGAGGAGTTAGAAAAGACAAATCTCAACTCTAGTACAGATGGGACTTGAACCTGGAAGCTGCAGATTGCGAGTCTTACTCCCTATTAATCTGGTGAGGGTTTAGAAGAGACAGACAGGGTGAGGATTTAGAAGAGACAAATGTCAACGCTAGTACAGATGGGACTTGAACCTGGAAGCTGTAGATTGCGAGCCTGGCTCGCTATTGATCTGGTGAGGGTTTAGAGGAGACAAACAGGGTGAGGATTTAGAAAAGACAAATCTCAACGCTAGTACAGATGGGACTTGAACGTGGAAGCTGTAGATTGCGAGCCTGGCTCGCTATTGATCTGGTGAGGGTTTAGAGGAGACAAACAGGGTGAGGATTTAGAAAAGACAAATCTCAACGCTAGTACAGATGGGACTTGAACCTGGAAGCTGCAGATTGCGAGTCTGACTCCCTAATAATCTGGTGAGGGTTTAGAAGAGACAGACAGTGTGAGGAGTTAGAAGAGAGAAATCTTAACGCTAGTACAGATGGGACTTGAACCTGGAAGCTGTAGATTGCGAGCCTGGCTCGCTATTGATCTGGTGAGGGTTTAGAGGAGACAAACAGGGTGAGGATTTAGAAGCGACAAATCTCAACTCTAGTACAGATGGGACTTGAACCTGGAAGCTGTAGATTGCGAGCCTGGCTCGCTATTGATCTGGTGAGGGTTTAGAGGAGACAAACAGGGTGAGGATTTAGAAGCGACAAATCTCAACTCTAGTACAGATGGGACTTGAACCTGGAAGCTGCAGATTGTGAGTCTTACTCCCTATTAATCTGGTGAGGGTTTAGAAGAGACAGACAGGGTGAGGATTTAGAAGAGACAAATCTCAACGCTAGTACAGATGGGACTTGAACCTGGAAGCTGTAGATTGCGAGCCTGGCTCGCTATTGATCTGGTGAGGGTTTAGAGGAGACAAACAGGGTGAGGATTTAGAAAAGACAAATCTCAACGCTAGTACAGATGGGACTTGAACGTGGAAGCTGTAGATTGCGAGCCTGGCTCGCTATTGATCTGGTGAGGGTTTAGAGGAGACAAACAGGGTGAGGATTTAGAAAAGACAAATCTCAACGCTAGTACAGATGGGACTTGAACCTGGAAGCTGCAGATTGCGAGTCTGACTCGCTAATAATCTGGTGAGGGTTTAGAAGAGACAGACAGGGTGAGGATTTAGAAGAGACAAATCTTAACGCTAGTACAGATGGGACTTGAACCTGGAAGCTGCAGATTGCGAGTCTTACTCCCTATTAATCTGGTGAGGGTTTAGAGGAGACAAACAGGGTGAGGATTTAGAAAAGACAAATCTCAACGCTAGTACAGATGGGACTTGAACGTGGAAGCTGTAGATTGCGAGCCTGGCTCGCTATTGATCTGGTGAGGGTTTAGAGGAGACAAACAGGGTGAGGATTTAGAAAAGACAAATCTCAACGCTAGTACAGATGGGACTTGAACGTGGAAGCTGTAGATTGCGAGCCTGGCTCGCTATTGATCTGGTGAGGGTTTAGAGGAGACAAACAGGGTGAGGATTTAGAAAACACAAATCTCAACGCTAGTACAGATGGGACTTGAACCTGGAAGCTGCAGATTGCGAGTCTGACTCCCTAATAATCTGGTGAGGGTTTAGAAGAGACAGACAGGGTGAGGATTTAGAAGAGACAAATCTTAACGCTAGTACAGATGGGACTTGAACCTGGAAGCTGTAGATTGCGAACCTGGCTCGCTATTGATCTGGTGAGGGTTTAGAGGAGACAAACAGTGTGAGGGTTTAGAAGAGACAAATCGCAACGCTAGTACAGATGGGACTTGAACCTGGAAGCTGTAGATTGCGAGCCTGGCTCGCTATTGATCTGGTGAGGGTTTAGAGGAGACAAACAGGGTGAGGATTTAGAAGCGACAAATCTCAACTCTAGTACAGATGGGACTTGAACCTGGAAGCTGCAGATTGCGAGTCTTACTCCCTATTAATCTGGTGAGGGTTTAGAAGAGACAGACAGGGTGAGGATTTAGAAGAGACAAATCTCAACGCTAGTACAGATGGGACTTGAACCTGGAAGCTCTAGATTGCGAGCCTGGCTCGCTATTGATCTGGTGAGGGTTTAGAGGAGACAAACAGGGTGAGGATTTAGAAAAGACAAATCTCAACTCTAGTACAGATGGGACTTGAACCTGGAAGCTGCAGATTGCGAGTCTTACTCCCTATTAATCTGGTGAAGGTTTAGAAGAGACAGACAGGGTGAGGATTTAGAAGAGACAAATCTCAACGCTAGTACAGATGGGACTTGAACCTGGAAGCTGTAGATTGCGAGCCTGGCTCGCTATTGATCTGGTGAGGGTTTAGAGGAGACAAACAGGGTGAGGATTTAGAAAAGACAAATCTCAACGCCAGTACAGATGGGACTTGAACCTGGAAGCTGCAGATTGCGAGTCTGACTCCGTATTAATCTGGTGAGGGTTTAGAAGAGACAGACAGGGTGAGGATTTAGAAGAGACAAATCTCAACGCTAGTACAGATGGGACTTGAACCTGGAAGCTGCAGATTGCGAGCCTGGCTCGCTATTGGTCTGGTGGTTTAGAGGAGATAAACAGGGTGAGGGTTTAGAAGAGACAAATCGCAACGCTAGTACAGATGGGACTTGAACCTGGAAGCTGTAGATTGCGAGCCTGGCTCGCTATTGATCTGGTGAGGGTTTAGAGGAGACAAACAGGGTGAGGATTTAGAAGAGACAAATCTCAACTCTAGTACAGATGGGACTTGAACCTGGAAGCTGCAGATTGCGAGTCTTACTCCCTATTAATCTGGTGAGGGTTTAGAAGAGACAGAGAGGGTGAGGATTTAGAAGAGACAAATCTCAACGCTAGTACAGATGGGACTTGAACCTGGAAGCTGTAGATTGCGAGCCTGGCTCGCTATTGATCTGGTGAGGGTTTAGAGGAGACAAACAGGGTGAGGATTTAGAAAAGACAAATCTCAACGCTAGTACAGATGGGACTTGAACCTGGAAGCTGTAGATTGCGAACCTGGCTCGCTATTGATCTGGTGAGGGTTTAGAGGAGACAAACAGGGTGAGGATTTAGAAAAGACAAATCTCAACGCTAGTACAGATGGGACTTGAACCTGGAAGCTGCAGATTGCGAGTCTGACTCCCTATTAATCTGGTGAGGGTTTAGAAGAGACAGACAGGGTGAGGATTTAGAAGAGACAAATGTCAACGCTAGTACAGATGGGACTTGAACCTGGAAGCTGTAGATTGCGAGCCTGGCTCGCTATTGATCTGGTAAGGGTTTAGAGGAGACAAACAGGGTGAGGGTTTAGAAGAGACAAATCTCAACGCTAGTACAGATGGGACTTGAACCTGGAAGCTGTAGATTGCGAGCCTGGCTCGCCATTGATCTGGTGAGGGTTTAGAGGAGACAAACACGGTGAGGGTTTAGAAGAGACAAATCTCAACGGTAGTACAGATGGGACTTGAACCTGGAAGCTGTAGATTGCGAGCCTGGCTCGCTATTGATCTGGTGAGGGTTTAGAGGAGACAAACAGGGTGAGGATTTAGAAGAGACAAATCTCAACTCTAGTACAGATGGGACTTGAACTTGGAAGCTGCAGATTGCGAGTCTTACTCCCTATTAATCTGGTGAGGGTTTAGAAGAGACAGACAGGGTGAGGATTTAGAAGAGACAAATCTCAACGCTAGTACAGATGGGACTTGAACCTGGAAGCTGTAGATTGCGAGCCTGGCTCGCTATTGATCTGGTGAGGGTTTAGAGGAGACAAACAGGGTGAGGGTTTAGAAGAGACAAATCTCAACGCTAGTACAGATGGGACTTGAACCTGGAAGCTGTAGATTGCGAGCCTGGCTCGCTATTGATCTGGTGAGGGTTTAGAGGAGACAAACAGGGTGAGGATTTAGAAAAGACAAATCTCAACGCTAGTACAGATGGGACTTGAACCTGGAAGCTGCAGATTGCGAGTCTGACTCCCTATTAATCTGGTGAGGGTTTAGAAGAGACAGACAGGGTGAGGATTTATAAGAGACAAATCTCAACGCTAGTACAGATGGGACTTGAACCTGGAAGCTGTAGATTGCGAGCCTGGCTCGCTATTGATCTGGTGAGGGTTTAGAGGAGACAAACAGGGTGAGGGTTTAGAAGAGACAAATCTCAACGCTAGTACAGATGGGACTTGAACCTGGAAGCTGTAGATTGCGAGCCTGGCTCGCTATTGATCTGGTGAGGGTTTAGAGGAGACAAACAGGGTGAGGATTTAGAAGAGACAAATCTCAACGCTAGTACAGATGGGACTTGAACGTGGAAGCTGCAGATTGCGAGTCTGACTCCCTATTAATCTGGTGAGGGTTTAGAAGAGACAGACAGGGTGAGGATTTAGAAGAGACAAATCTCACCGCTAGTACAGATGGGACTTGAACCTGGAAGCTGTAGATTGCGAGCCTGGCTCGCTATTGATCTGGTGAGGGTTTAGAGGAGACAAACAGGGTGAGGATTTGGAAAAGACAAATCTCAACGCTAGTACAGATGGGACTTGAACCTGGAAGCTGTAGATTGCGAGCCTGGCTCGCTATTGATCTGGTGAGGGTTTAGAGGAGACAAACAGGGTGAGGATTTAGAAGAGACAAATCTCAACTCTAGTACAGATGGGACTTGAACCTGGAAGCTGCAGATTGCGAGTCTTACTCCCTATTAATCTGGTGAGGGTTTAGAAGAGACAGACAGGGTGAGGATTTAGAAGAGACAAATCTCAACGCTAGTACAGATGGGACTTGAACCTGGAAGCTGTAGATTGCGAGCCTGGCTCGCTATTGATCTGGTGAGGGTTTAGAGGAGACAAACAGGGTGAGGATTTAGAAAAGACAAATCTCAACTCTAGTACAGATGGGACTTGAACCTGGAAGCTGCAGATTGCGAGTCTTACTCCCTATTAATCTGGTGAGGGTTTAGAAGAGACAGACAGGGTGAGGATTTAGAAGAGACAAATCTCAACGCTAGTACAGATGGGACTTGAACCTGGAAGCTGTAGATTGCGAGCCTGGCTCGCTATTGATCTGGTGAGGGTTTAGAGGAGACAAACAGGGTGAGGATTTAGAAAAGACAAATCTCAACGCCAGTACAGATGGGACTTGAACCTGGAAGCTGCAGATTGCGAGTCTGACTCCCTATTAATCTGGTGAGGGTTTAGAAGAGACAGACAGGGTGAGGATTTAGAAGAGACAAATCTCAACGCTAGTACAGATGGGACTTGAACCTGGAAGCTGCAGATTGCGAGCCTGGCTCGCTATTGGTCTGGTGGTTTAGAGGAGATAAACAGGGTGAGGGTTTAGAAGAGACAAATCGCAACGCTAGTACAGATGGGACTTGAACCTGGAAGCTGTAGATTGCGAGCCTGGCTCGCTATTGATCTGGTGAGGGTTTAGAGGAGACAAACAGGGTGAGGATTTAGAAGAGACAAATCTCAACTCTAGTACAGATGGGACTTGAACCTGGAAGCTGCAGATTTGCGAGCCTGGCTCGCTATTGATCTGGTGAGGGTTTAGAGGAGACAAACAGGGTGAGGATTTAGAAAAGACAAATCTCAACGCTAGTACAGATGGGACTTGAACCTGGAAGCTGTAGATTGCGAGCCTGGCTCGCTATTGATCTGGTGAGGGTTTAGAGGAGACAAACAGGGTGAGGATTTAGAAGAGACAAATCTCAACTCTAGTACAGATGGGACTTGAACCTGGAAGCTGCAGATTGCGAGTCTTACTCCCTATTAATCTGGTGAGGGTTTAGAAGAGACAGACAGGGTGAGGATTTAGAAGAGACAAATCTCAACGCTAGTACAGATGGGACTTGAACCTGGAATCTGTAGATTGCGAGCCTGGCTCGCTATTGATCTGGTGAGGGTTTAGAGGAGACAAACAGGGTGAGGATTTAGAAAAGACAAATCTCAACTCTAGTACAGATGGGACTTGAACCTGGAAGCTGCAGATTGCGAGTCTTACTCCCTATTAATCTGGTGAGGGTTTAGAAGAGACAGACAGGGTGAGGATTTAGAAGAGACAAATGTCAACGCTAGTACAGATGGGACTTGAACCTGGAAGCTGTAGATTGCGAGCCTGGCTCGCTATTGATCTGGTGAGGGTTTAGAGGAGACAAACAGGGTGAGGATTTAGAAAAGACAAATCTCAACGCTAGTACAGATGGGACTTGAACGTGGAAGCTGTAGATTGCGAGCCTGGCTCGCTATTGATCTGGTGAGGGTTTAGAGGAGACAAACAGGGTGAGGATTTAGAAAAGACAAATCTCAACGCTAGTACAGATGGGACTTGAACCTGGAAGCTGCAGATTGCGAGTCTGACTCCCTAATAATCTGGTGAGGGTTTAGAAGAGAGAGACAGGGTGAGGATTTAGAAGAGACAAATCTTAACGCTAGTACAGATGGGACTTGAACCTGGAAGCTGTAGATTGCGAGCCTGGCTCGCTATTGATCTGGTGAGGGTTTAGAGGAGACAAACAGGGTGAGGATTTAGAAGCGACAAATCTCAACTCTAGTACAGATGGGACTTGAACCTGGAAGCTGCAGATTGCGAGTCTTACTCCCTATTAATCTGGTGAGGGTTTAGAAGAGACAGACAGGGTGAGGATTTAGAAGAGACAAATCTCAACGCTAGTACAGATGGGACTTGAACCTGGAAGCTGTAGATTGCGAGCCTGGCTCACTATTGATCTGGTGAGGGTTTAGAGGAGACAAACAGGGTGAGGATTTAGAAAAGACAAATCTCAACGCTAGTACAGATGGGACTTGAACCTGGAAGCTGCAGATTGCGAGTCTGACTCCCTAATAATCTGGTGAGGGTTTAGAAGAGACAGACAGGGTGAGGATTTAGAAGAGACAAATCTTAACGCTAGTACAGATGGGACTTGAACCTGGAAGCTGTAGATTGCGAACCTGGCTCGCTAATGATCTGGTGAGGGTTTAGAGGAGACAAACAGGGTGAGGGTTTAGAAGAGACAAATCGCAACGCTAGTACAGATGGGACTTGAACCTGGAAGCTGTAGATTGCGAGCCTGGCTCGCTATTGATCTGGTGAGGGTTTAGAGGAGGCAAACAGGGTGAGGATTTAGAAGCGACAAATCTCAACTCTAGTAGAGATGGGACTTGAACCTGGAAGCTGCAGATTGCGAGTCTGACTCCCTATTAATCTGGTGAGGGTTTAGAAGAGACAGACACGGTGAGGATTTAGAAGAGACAAATCTCAACGCTAGTACAGATGGGACTTGAACCTGGAAGCTGCAGATTGCGAGCCTGGCTCGCTATTGTTCTGGTGGTTTAGAGGAGAAAAACAGGGTGAGGGTTTAGAAGAGACAAATCGCAACGCTAGTACAGATGGGACTTGAACCTGGAAGCTGTAGATTGCGAGCCTGGCTCGCTATTGATCTGGTGAGGGTTTAGAGGAGACAAACAGGGTGAGGGTTTAGAAGAGACAAATCTCAACGCTAGTACAGATGGGACTTGACCTGGAAAGCTATAGATTGCGAGCCTGGCTGGCTATTGATCTGGTGAGGGTTTAGAGGAGACAAACAGGGTGAGGATTTAGAAGAGACAAATCTCAACTCTAGTACAGATGGGACTTGAACCTGGAAGCTGCAGATTGCGAGTCTTACTCCCTATTAATCTGGTGAGGGTTTAGAAGAGACAGACAGGGTGAGGATTTAGAAAAGACAAATCTCAACGCTAGTACAGATGGGACTTGAACCTGGAAGCTGTAGATTGCGAGCCTGGCTCGCTATTGATCTGGTGACGGTTTAGAGGAGACAAACAGGGTGAGGATTTAGAAAAGACAAATCTCAACGCCAGTACAGATGGGACTTGAACCTGGAAGCTGCAGATTGCGAGTCTGACTCCCTATTAATCTGGTGAGGGTTTAGAAGAGACAGACACGGTGAGGATTTAGAAGAGACAAATCTCAACGCTAGTACAGATGGGACTTGAACCTGGAAGCTGCAGATTGCGAGCCTGGCTCGCTATTGTTCTGGTGGTTTAGAGGAGAAAAACAGGGTGAGGGTTTAGAAGAGACAAATCGCAACGCTAGTACAGATGGGACTTGAACCTGGAAGCTGTAGATTACGATCCTGGCTCGCTATTGATCTGGTGAGGGTTTAGAGGAGACAAACAGGGTGAGTATTTAGAAGAGACAAATCTCAACTCTAGTACAGATGGGACTTGAACCTGGAAGCTGCAGATTGCGAGTCTTACTCCCTATTAATATGGTGAGGGTTTAGAAGAGACAGACAGGGTGAGGATTTAGAAGAGACAAATCTCAACGCTAGTACAGATGGGACTTGAACCTGGAAGCTGTAGATTGCGAGCCTGGCTCGCTATTGATCTGGTGAGGGTTTAGAGGAGACAAACAGGGTGAGGATTTGGAAAAGACAAATCTCAACGCTAGTACAGATGGGACTTGAACCTGGAAGCTGCAGATTGCGAGTCTTACTCCCTATTAATCTGGTGAGGGTTTAGAAGAGACAGACAGGGTGAGGATTTAGAAGAGACAAATGTCAACGCTAGTACAGATGGGACTTGAACCTGGAAGCTGTAGATTGCGAGCCTGGCTCGCTATTGATCTGGTGAGGGTTTAGAGGAGACAAACAGGGTGAGGATTTAGAAGAGACAAATCTCAACTCTAGTACAGATGGGACTTGAACCTGGAAGCTGCAGATTGCGAGTCTTACTCCCTATTAATCTGGTGAGGGTTTAGAAGAGACAGACAGGGTGAGGATTTAGAAGAGACAAATCTCAACGCTAGTACAGATGGGACTTGAACCTGGAAGCTGTAGATTGCGAGCCTGGCTCGCTATTGATCTGGTGAGGGTTTAGAGGAGACAAACAGGGTGAGGATTTAGAAAAGACAAATCTCAACTCTAGTACAGATGGGACTTGAACCTGGAAGCTGCAGATTGCGAGTCTTACTCCCTATTAATCTGGTGAGGGTTTAGAAGAGACAGACAGGGTGAGGATTTAGAAGAGACAAATCTCAACGCTAGTACAGATGGGACTTGAACCTGGAAGCTGTAGATTGCGAGCCTGGCTCGCTATTGATCTGGTGAGGGTTTAGAGGAGACAAACAGGGTGAGGATTTAGAAAAGACAAATCTCAACGCCAGTACAGATGGGACTTGAACCTGGAAGCTGCAGATTGCGAGTCTGACTCCCTATTAATCTGGTGAGGGTTTAGAAGAGACAGACAGGGTGAGGATTTAGAAGAGACAAATCTCAACGCTAGTACAGATGGGACTTGAACCTGGAAGCTGCAGATTGCGAGCCTGGCTCGCTATTGGTCTGGTGGTTTAGAGGAGATAAACAGGGTGAGGGTTTTGAAGAGACAAATCGCAACGCTAGTACAGATGGGACTTGAACCTGGAAGCTGTAGATTGCGAGCCTGGCTCGCTATTGATCTGGTGAGGGTTTAGAGGAGACAAACAGGGTGAGGATTTAGAAGAGACAAATCTCAACTCTAGTACAGATGGGACTTGAACCTGGAAGCTGCAGATTGCGAGTCTTACTCCCTATTAATCTGGTGAGGGTTTAGAAGAGACAGAGAGGGTGAGGATTTAGAAGAGACAAATCTCAACGCTAGTACAGATGGGACTTGAACCTGGAAGCTGTAGATTGCGAGCCTGGCTCGCTATTGATCTGGTGAGGGTTTAGAGGAGACAAACAGGATGAGGATTTAGAAAAGACAAATCTCAACGCTAGTACAGATGGGACTTGAACCTGGAAGCTGTAGATTGCGAGCCTGGCTCGCTATTGATCTGGTGAGGGTTTAGAGGAGACAAACAGGGTGAGGATTTAGAAGAGACAAATCTCAACTCTAGTACAGATGGGACTTGAACCTGGAAGCTGCAGATTGCGAGTCTTACTCCCTATTAATCTGGTGAGGGTTTAGAAGAGACAGACAGGGTGAGGATTTAGAAGAGACAAATCTCAACGCTAGTACAGATGGGACTTGAACCTGGAAGCTGTAGATTGCGAGCCTGGCTCGCTATTGATCTGGTGAGGGTTTAGAGGAGACAAACAGGGTGAGGAGTTAGAAAAGACAAATCTCAACTCTAGTACAGATGGGACTTGAACCTGGAAGCTGCAGATTGCGAGTCTTACTCCCTATTAATCTGGTAAGGGTTTAGAAGAGACAGACAGGGTGAGGATTTAGAAGAGACAAATGTCAACGCTAGTACAGATGGGACTTGAACCTGGAAGCTGTAGATTGCGAGCCTGGCTCGCTATTGATCTGGTGAGGGTTTAGAGGAGACAAACAGGGTGAGGATTTAGAAAAGACAAATCTCAACGCTAGTACAGATGGGACTTGAACGTGGAAGCTGTAGATTGCGAGCCTGGCTCGCTATTGATCTGGTGAGGGTTTAGAGGAGACAAACAGGGTGAGGATTTAGAAAAGACAAATCTCAACGCTAGTACAGATGGGACTTGAACCTGGAAGCTGCAGATTGCGAGTCTGACTCCCTAATAATCTGGTGAGGGTTTAGAAGAGACAGACAGGGTGAGGATTTAGAAGAGAGAAATCTTAACGCTAGTACAGATGGGACTTGAACCTGGAAGCTGTAGATTGCGAGCCTGGCTCGCTATTGATCTGGTGAGGGTTTAGAGGAGACAAACAGGGTGAGGATTTAGAAGCGACAAATCTCAACTCTAGTACAGATGGGACTTGAACCTGGAAGCTGCAGATTGTGAGTCTTACTCCCTATTAATCTGGTGAGGGTTTAGAAGAGACAGACAGGGTGAGGATTTAGAAGAGACAAATCTCAACGCTAGTACAGATGGGACTTGAACCTGGAAGCTCTAGATTGCGAGCCTGGCTCGCTATTGATCTGGTGAGGGTTTAGAGGAGACAAACAGGGTGAGGATTTAGAAAAGACAAATCTCAACGCTAGTACAGATGGGACTTGAACCTGGAAGCTGTAGATTGCGAGCCTGGCTCGCTATTGATCTGGTGAGGGTTTAGAGGAGACAAACAGGGTGAGGGTTTAGAAGAGACAAATCTCAACGCTAGTACAGATGGGACTTGAACCTGGAAGCTGTAGATTGCGAGCCTGGCTCGCTATTGATCTGGTGAGGGTTTAGAGGAGACAAACAGGGTGAGGATTTAGAAAAGACAAATCTCAACGCTAGTACAGATGGGACTTGAACGTGGAAGCTGTAGATTGCGAGCCTGGCTCGCTATTGATCTGGTGAGGGTTTAGAGGAGACAAACAGGGTGAGGATTTAGAAAAGACAAATCTCAACGCTAGTACAGATGGGACTTGAACCTGGAAGCTGCAGATTGCGAGTCTGACTCCCTAATAATCTGGTGAGGGTTTAGAAGAGACAGACAGGGTGAGGATTTAGAAGAGACAAATCTTAACGCTAGTACAGATGGGACTTGAACCTGGAAGCTGCAGATTGCGAGTCTTACTCCCTATTAATCTGGTGAGGGTTTAGAGGAGACAAACAGGGTGAGGATTTAGAAAAGACAAATCTCAACGCTAGTACAGATGGGACTTGAACGTGGAAGCTGTAGATTGCGAGCCTGGCTCGCTATTGATCTGGTGAGGGTTTAGAGGAGACAAACAGGGTGAGGATTTAGAAAAGACAAATCTCAACGCTAGTACAGATGGGACTTGAACGTGGAAGCTGTAGATTGCGAGCCTGGCTCGCTATTGATCTGGTGAGGGTTTAGAGGAGACAAACAGGGTGAGGATTTAGAAAACACAAATCTCAACGCTAGTACAGATGGGACTTGAACCTGGAAGCTGCAGATTGCGAGTCTGACTCCCTAATAATCTGGTGAGGGTTTAGAAGAGACAGACAGGGTGAGGATTTAGAAGAGACAAATCTTAACGCTAGTACAGATGGGACTTGAACCTGGAAGCTGTAGATTGCGAACCTGGCTCGCTATTGATCTGGTGAGGGTTTAGAGGAGACAAACAGTGTGAGGGTTTAGAAGAGACAAATCGCAACGCTAGTACAGATGGGACTTGAACCTGGAAGCTGTAGATTGCGAGCCTGGCTCGCTATTGATCTGGTGACGGTTTAGAGGAGACAAACAGGGTGAGGATTTAGAAGCGACAAATCTCAACTCTAGTACAGATGGGACTTGAACCTGGAAGCTGCAGATTGCGAGTCTTACTCCCTATTAATCTGGTGAGGGTTTAGAAGAGACAGACAGGGTGAGGATTTAGAAGAGACAAATCTCAACGCTAGTACAGATGGGACTTGAACCTGGAAGCTCTAGATTGCGAGCCTGGCTCGCTATTGATCTGGTGAGGGTTTAGAGGAGACAAACAGGGTGAGGATTTAGAAAAGACAAATCTCAACTCTAGTACAGATGGGACTTGAACCTGGAAGCTGCAGATTGCGAGTCTTACTCCCTATTAATCTGGTGAGGGTTTAGAAGAGACAGACAGGGTGAGGATTTAGAAGAGACAAATCTCAACGCTAGTACAGATGGGACTTGAACCTGGAAGCTGTAGATTGCGAGCCTGGCTCACTATTGATCTGGTGAGGGTTTAGAGGAGACAAACAGGGTGAGGATTTAGAAAAGACAAATCTCAACGCTAGTACAGATGGGACTTGAACCTGGAAGCTGCAGATTGCGAGTCTGACTCCCTAATAATCTGGTGAGGGTTTAGAAGAGACAGACAGGGTGAGGATTTAGAAGAGACAAATCTTAACGCTAGTACAGATGGGACTTGAACCTGGAAGCTGTAGATTGCGAACCTGGCTCGCTAATGATCTGGTGAGGGTTTAGAGGAGACAAACAGGGTGAGGGTTTAGAAGAGACAAATCGCAACGCTAGTACAGATGGGACTTGAACCTGGAAGCTGTAGATTGCGAGCCTGGCTCGCTATTGATCTGGTGAGGGTTTAGAGGAGGCAAACAGGGTGAGGATTTAGAAGCGACAAATCTCAACTCTAGTAGAGATGGGACTTGAACCTGGAAGCTGCAGATTGCGAGTCTGACTCCCTATTAATCTGGTGAGGGTTTAGAAGAGACAGACACGGTGAGGATTTAGAAGAGACAAATCTCAACGCTAGTACAGATGGGACTTGAACCTGGAAGCTGCAGATTGCGAGCCTGGCTCGCTATTGTTCTGGTGGTTTAGAGGAGAAAAACAGGGTGAGGGTTTAGAAGAGACAAATCGCAACGCTAGTACAGATGGGACTTGAACCTGGAAGCTGTAGATTGCGAGCCTGGCTCGCTATTGATCTGGTGAGGGTTTAGAGGAGACAAACAGGGTGAGGGTTTAGAAGAGACAAATCTCAACGCTAGTACAGATGGGACTTGACCTGGAAAGCTATAGATTGCGAGCCTGGCTGGCTATTGATCTGGTGAGGGTTTAGAGGAGACAAACAGGGTGAGGATTTAGAAGAGACAAATCTCAACTCTAGTACAGATGGGACTTGAACCTGGAAGCTGCAGATTGCGAGTCTTACTCCCTATTAATCTGGTGAGGGTTTAGAAGAGACAGACAGGGTGAGGATTTAGAAAAGACAAATCTCAACGCTAGTACAGATGGGACTTGAACCTGGAAGCTGTAGATTGCGAGCCTGGCTCGCTATTGATCTGGTGACGGTTTAGAGGAGACAAACAGGGTGAGGATTTAGAAAAGACAAATCTCAACGCCAGTACAGATGGGACTTGAACCTGGAAGCTGCAGATTGCGAGTCTGACTCCCTATTAATCTGGTGAGGGTTTAGAAGAGACAGACACGGTGAGGATTTAGAAGAGACAAATCTCAACGCTAGTACAGATGGGACTTGAACCTGGAAGCTGCAGATTGCGAGCCTGGCTCGCTATTGTTCTGGTGGTTTAGAGGAGAAAAACAGGGTGAGGGTTTAGAAGAGACAAATCGCAACGCTAGTACAGATGGGACTTGAACCTGGAAGCTGTAGATTACGATCCTGGCTCGCTATTGATCTGGTGAGGGTTTAGAGGAGACAAACAGGGTGAGTATTTAGAAGAGACAAATCTCAACTCTAGTACAGATGGGACTTGAACCTGGAAGCTGCAGATTGCGAGTCTTACTCCCTATTAATATGGTGAGGGTTTAGAAGAGACAGACAGGGTGAGGATTTAGAAGAGACAAATCTCAACGCTAGTACAGATGGGACTTGAACCTGGAAGCTGTAGATTGCGAGCCTGGCTCGCTATTGATCTGGTGAGGGTTTAGAGGAGACAAACAGGGTGAGGATTTGGAAAAGACAAATCTCAACGCTAGTACAGATGGGACTTGAACCTGGAAGCTGCAGATTGCGAGTCTTACTCCCTATTAATCTGGTGAGGGTTTAGAAGAGACAGACAGGGTGAGGATTTAGAAGAGACAAATGTCAACGCTAGTACAGATGGGACTTGAACCTGGAAGCTGTAGATTGCGAGCCTGGCTCGCTATTGATCTGGTGAGGGTTTAGAGGAGACAAACAGGGTGAGGATTTAGAAGAGACAAATCTCAACTCTAGTACAGATGGGACTTGAACCTGGAAGCTGCAGATTGCGAGTCTTACTCCCTATTAATCTGGTGAGGGTTTAGAAGAGACAGACAGGGTGAGGATTTAGAAGAGACAAATCTCAACGCTAGTACAGATGGGACTTGAACCTGGAAGCTGTAGATTGCGAGCCTGGCTCGCTATTGATCTGGTGAGGGTTTAGAGGAGACAAACAGGGTGAGGATTTAGAAAAGACAAATCTCAACTCTAGTACAGATGGGACTTGAACCTGGAAGCTGCAGATTGCGAGTCTTACTCCCTATTAATCTGGTGAGGGTTTAGAAGAGACAGACAGGGTGAGGATTTAGAAGAGACAAATCTCAACGCTAGTACAGATGGGACTTGAACCTGGAAGCTGTAGATTGCGAGCCTGGCTCGCTATTGATCTGGTGAGGGTTTAGAGGAGACAAACAGGGTGAGGATTTAGAAAAGACAAATCTCAACGCCAGTACAGATGGGACTTGAACCTGGAAGCTGCAGATTGCGAGTCTGACTCCCTATTAATCTGGTGAGGGTTTAGAAGAGACAGACAGGGTGAGGATTTAGAAGAGACAAATCTCAACGCTAGTACAGATGGGACTTGAACCTGGAAGCTGCAGATTGCGAGCCTGGCTCGCTATTGGTCTGGTGGTTTAGAGGAGATAAACAGGGTGAGGGTTTTGAAGAGACAAATCGCAACGCTAGTACAGATGGGACTTGAACCTGGAAGCTGTAGATTGCGAGCCTGGCTCGCTATTGATCTGGTGAGGGTTTAGAGGAGACAAACAGGGTGAGGATTTAGAAGAGACAAATCTCAACTCTAGTACAGATGGGACTTGAACCTGGAAGCTGCAGATTGCGAGTCTTACTCCCTATTAATCTGGTGAGGGTTTAGAAGAGACAGAGAGGGTGAGGATTTAGAAGAGACAAATCTCAACGCTAGTACAGATGGGACTTGAACCTGGAAGCTGTAGATTGCGAGCCTGGCTCGCTAATGATCTGGTGAGGGTTTAGAGGAGACAAACAGGATGAGGATTTAGAAAAGACAAATCTCAACGCTAGTACAGATGGGACTTGAACCTGGAAGCTGTAGATTGCGAGCCTGGCTCGCTATTGATCTGGTGAGGGTTTAGAGGAGACAAACAGGGTGAGGATTTAGAAGAGACAAATCTCAACTCTAGTACAGATGGGACTTGAACCTGGAAGCTGCAGATTGCGAGTCTTACTCCCTATTAATCTGGTGAGGGTTTAGAAGAGACAGACAGGGTGAGGATTTAGAAGAGACAAATCTCAACGCTAGTACAGATGGGACTTGAACCTGGAAGCTGTAGATTGCGAGCCTGGCTCGCTATTGATCTGGTGAGGGTTTAGAGGAGACAAACAGGGTGAGGAGTTAGAAAAGACAAATCTCAACTCTAGTACAGATGGGACTTGAACCTGGAAGCTGCAGATTGCGAGTCTTACTCCCTATTAATCTGGTAAGGGTTTAGAAGAGACAGACAGGGTGAGGATTTAGAAGAGACAAATGTCAACGCTAGTACAGATGGGACTTGAACCTGGAAGCTGTAGATTGCGAGCCTGGCTCGCTATTGATCTGGTGAGGGTTTAGAGGAGACAAACAGGGTGAGGATTTAGAAAAGACAAATCTCAACGCTAGTACAGATGGGACTTGAACGTGGAAGCTGTAGATTGCGAGCCTGGCTCGCTATTGATCTGGTGAGGGTTTAGAGGAGACAAACAGGGTGAGGATTTAGAAAAGACAAATCTCAACGCTAGTACAGATGGGACTTGAACCTGGAAGCTGCAGATTGCGAGTCTGACTCCCTAATAATCTGGTGAGGGTTTAGAAGAGACAGACAGGGTGAGGATTTAGAAGAGAGAAATCTTAACGCTAGTACAGATGGGACTTGAACCTGGAAGCTGTAGATTGCGAGCCTGGCTCGCTATTGATCTGGTGAGGGTTTAGAGGAGACAAACAGGGTGAGGATTTAGAAGCGACAAATCTCAACTCTAGTACAGATGGGACTTGAACCTGGAAGCTGCAGATTGTGAGTCTTACTCCCTATTAATCTGGTGAGGGTTTAGAAGAGACAGACAGGGTGAGGATTTAGAAGAGACAAATCTCAACGCTAGTACAGATGGGACTTGAACCTGGAAGCTCTAGATTGCGAGCCTGGCTCGCTATTGATCTGGTGAGGGTTTAGAGGAGACAAACAGGGTGAGGATTTAGAAAAGACAAATCTCAACGCTAGTACAGATGGGACTTGAACCTGGAAGCTGTAGATTGCGAGCCTGGCTCGCTATTGATCTGGTGAGGGTTTAGAGGAGACAAACAGGGTGAGGGTTTAGAAGAGACAAATCTCAACGCTAGTACAGATGGGACTTGAACCTGGAAGCTGTAGATTGCGAGCCTGGCTCGCTATTGATCTGGTGAGGGTTTAGAGGAGACAAACAGGGTGAGGATTTAGAAAAGACAAATCTCAACGCTAGTACAGATGGGACTTGAACGTGGAAGCTGTAGATTGCGAGCCTGGCTCGCTATTGATCTGGTGAGGGTTTAGAGGAGACAAACAGGGTGAGGATTTAGAAAAGACAAATCTCAACGCTAGTACAGATGGGACTTGAACCTGGAAGCTGCAGATTGCGAGTCTGACTCCCTAATAATCTGGTGAGGGTTTAGAAGAGACAGACAGGGTGAGGATTTAGAAGAGACAAATCTTAACGCTAGTACAGATGGGACTTGAACCTGGAAGCTGCAGATTGCGAGTCTTACTCCCTATTAATCTGGTGAGGGTTTAGAGGAGACAAACAGGGTGAGGATTTAGAAAAGACAAATCTCAACGCTAGTACAGATGGGACTTGAACGTGGAAGCTGTAGATTGCGAGCCTGGCTCGCTATTGATCTGGTGAGGGTTTAGAGGAGACAAACAGGGTGAGGATTTAGAAAAGACAAATCTCAACGCTAGTACAGATGGGACTTGAACGTGGAAGCTGTAGATTGCGAGCCTGGCTCGCTATTGATCTGGTGAGGGTTTAGAGGAGACAAACAGGGTGAGGATTTAGAAAACACAAATCTCAACGCTAGTACAGATGGGACTTGAACCTGGAAGCTGCAGATTGCGAGTCTGACTCCCTAATAATCTGGTGAGGGTTTAGAAGAGACAGACAGGGTGAGGATTTAGAAGAGACAAATCTTAACGCTAGTACAGATGGGACTTGAACCTGGAAGCTGTAGATTGCGAACCTGGCTCGCTATTGATCTGGTGAGGGTTTAGAGGAGACAAACAGTGTGAGGGTTTAGAAGAGACAAATCGCAACGCTAGTACAGATGGGACTTGAACCTGGAAGCTGTAGATTGCGAGCCTGGCTCGCTATTGATCTGGTGACGGTTTAGAGGAGACAAACAGGGTGAGGATTTAGAAGCGACAAATCTCAACTCTAGTACAGATGGGACTTGAACCTGGAAGCTGCAGATTGCGAGTCTTACTCCCTATTAATCTGGTGAGGGTTTAGAAGAGACAGACAGGGTGAGGATTTAGAAGAGACAAATCTCAACGCTAGTACAGATGGGACTTGAACCTGGAAGCTCTAGATTGCGAGCCTGGCTCGCTATTGATCTGGTGAGGGTTTAGAGGAGACAAACAGGGTGAGGATTTAGAAAAGACAAATCTCAACTCTAGTACAGATGGGACTTGAACCTGGAAGCTGCAGATTGCGAGTCTTACTCCCTATTAATCTGGTGAGGGTTTAGAAGAGACAGACAGGGTGAGGATTTAGAAGAGACAAATCTCAACGCTAGTACAGATGGGACTTGAACCTGGAAGCTGTAGATTGCGAGCCTGGCTCGCTATTGATCTGGTGAGGGTTTAGAGGAGACAAACAGGGTGAGGATTTAGAAAAGACAAATCTCAACGCCAGTACAGATGGGACTTGAACCTGGAAGCTGCAGATTGCGAGTCTGACTCCGTATTAATCTGGTGAGGGTTTAGAAGAGACAGACAGGGTGAGGATTTAGAAGAGACAAATCTCAACGCTAGTACAGATGGGACTTGAACCTGGAAGCTGCAGATTGCGAGCCTGGCTCGCTATTGGTCTGGTGGTTTAGAGGAGATAAACAGGGTGAGGGTTTAGAAGAGACAAATCGCAACGCTAGTACAGATGGGACTTGAACCTGGAAGCTGTAGATTGCGAGCCTGGCTCGCTATTGATCTGGTGAGGGTTTAGAGGAGACAAACAGGGTGAGGATTTAGAAGAGACAAATCTCAACTCTAGTACAGATGGGACTTGAACCTGGAAGCTGCAGATTGCGAGTCTTACTCCCTATTAATCTGGTGAGGGTTTAGAAGAGACAGAGAGGGTGAGGATTTAGAAGAGACAAATCTCAACGCTAGTACAGATGGGACTTGAACCTGGAAGCTGTAGATTGCGAGCCTGGCTCGCTATTGATCTGGTGAGGGTTTAGAGGAGACAAACAGGGTGAGGATTTAGAAAAGACAAATCTCAACGCTAGTACAGATGGGACTTGAACCTGGAAGCTGTAGATTGCGAGCCTGGCTCGCTATTGATCTGGTGAGGGTTTAGAGGAGACAAACAGGGTGAGGATTTAGAAGAGACAAATCTCAACTCTAGTACAGATGGGACTTGAACCTGGAAGCTGCAGATTGCGAGTCTTACTCCCTATTAATCTGGTGAGGGTTTAGAAGAGACAGACAGGGTGAGGATTTAGAAGAGACAAATCTCAACGCTAGTACAGATGGGACTTGAACCTGGAAGCTCTAGATTGCGAGCCTGGCTCGCTATTGATCTGGTGAGGGTTTAGAGGAGACAAACAGGGTGAGGATTTAGAAAAGACAAATCTCAACGCCAGTACAGATGGGACTTGAACCTGGAAGCTGCAGATTGCGAGTCTGACTCCCTATTAATCTGGTGAGGGTTTAGAAGAGACAGACACGGTGAGGATTTAGAAGAGACAAATCTCAACGCTAGTACAGATGGGACTTGAACCTGGAAGCTGCAGATTGCGAGCCTGGCTCGCTATTGTTCTGGTGGTTTAGAGGAGAAAAACAGGGTGAGGGTTTAGAAGAGACAAATCGCAACGCTAGTACAGATGGGACTTGAACCTGGAAGCTGTAGATTACGATCCTGGCTCGCTATTGATCTGGTGAGGGTTTAGAGGAGACAAACAGGGTGAGGATTTAGAAGAGACAAATCTCAACTCTAGTACAGATGGGACTTGAACCTGGAAGCTGCAGATTGCGAGTCTTACTCCCTATTAATATGGTGAGGGTTTAGAAGAGACAGACAGGGTGAGGATTTAGAAGAGACAAATCTCAACGCTAGTACAGATGGGACTTGAACCTGGAAGCTGTAGATTGCGAGCCTGGCTCGCTATTGATCTGGTGAGAGTTTAGAGGAGACAAACAGGGTGAGGATTTGGAAAAGACAAATCTCAACGCTAGTACAGATGGGACTTGAACCTGGATGCTGTAGATTGCGAGCCTGGCTCGCTATTGATCTGGTGAGGGTTTAGAGGAGACAAACAGGGTGAGGATTTAGAAGAGACAAATCTCAACTCTAGTACAGATGGGACTTGAACCTGGAAGCTGCAGATTGCGAGTCTTACTCCCTATTAATCTGGTGAGGGTTTAGAAGAGACAGACAGGGTGAGGATTTAGAAGAGACAAATCTCAACGCTAGTACAGATGGGACTTGAACCTGGAAGCTGTAGATTGCGAGCCTGGCTCGCTATTGATCTGGTGAGGGTTTAGAGGAGACAAACAGGGTGAGGATTTAGAAAAGACAAATCTCAACTCTAGTACAGATGGGACTTGAACCTGGAAGCTGCAGATTGCGAGTCTTACTCCCTATTAATCTGGTGAGGGTTTAGAAGAGACAGACAGGGTGAGGATTTAGAAGAGACAAATCTCAACGCTAGTACAGATGGGACTTGAACCTGGAAGCTGTAGATTGCGAGCCTGGCTCGCTATTGATCTGGTGAGGGTTTAGAGGAGACAAACAGGGTGAGGATTTAGGAAAGACAAATCTCAACGCCAGTACAGATGGGACTTGAACCTGGAAGCTGCAGATTGCGAGTCTGACTCCCTATTAATCTGGTGAGGGTTTAGAAGAGACAGACAGGGTGAGGATTTAGAAGAGACAAATCTCAACGCTAGTACAGATGGGACTTGAACCTGGAAGCTGCAGATTGCGAGCCTGGCTCGCTATTGGTCTGGTGGTTTAGAGGAGATAAACAGGGTGAGGGTTTTGAAGAGACAAATCGCAACGCTAGTACAGATGGGACTTGAACCTGGAAGCTGTAGATTGCGAGCCTGGCTCGCTATTGATCTGGTGAGGGTTTAGAGGAGACAAACAGGGTGAGGATTTAGAAGAGACAAATCTCAACTCTAGTACAGATGGGACTTGAACCTGGAAGCTGCAGATTGCGAGTCTTACTCCCTATTAATCTGGTGAGGGTTTAGAAGAGACAGAGAGGGTGAGGATTTAGAAGAGACAAATCTCAACGCTAGTACAGATGGGACTTGAACCTGGAAGCTGTAGATTGCGAGCCTGGCTCGCTATTGATCTGGTGAGGGTTTAGAGGAGACAAACAGGATGAGGATTTAGAAAAGACAAATCTCAACGCTAGTACAGATGGGACTTGAACCTGGAAGCTGTAGATTGCGAGCCTGGCTCGCTATTGATCTGGTGAGGGTTTAGAGGAGACAAACAGGGTGAGGATTTAGAAGAGACAAATCTCAACTCTAGTACAGATGGGACTTGAACCTGGAAGCTGCAGATTGCGAGTCTTACTCCCTATTAATCTGGTGAGGGTTTAGAAGAGACAGACAGGGTGAGGATTTAGAAGAGACAAATCTCAATGCTAGTACAGATGGGACTTGAACCTGGAAGCTGTAGATTGCGAGCCTGGCTCGCTATTGATCTGGTGAGGGTTTAGAGGAGACAAACAGGGTGAGGAGTTAGAAAAGACAAATCTCAACTCTAGTACAGATGGGACTTGAACCTGGAAGCTGCAGATTGCGAGTCTTACTCCCTATTAATCTGGTGAGGGTTTAGAAGAGACAGACAGGGTGAGGATTTAGAAGAGACAAATGTCAACGCTAGTACAGATGGGACTTGAACCTGGAAGCTGTAGATTGCGAGCCTGGCTCGCTAATGATCTGGTGAGGGTTTAGAGGAGACAAACAGGGTGAGGATTTAGAAAAGACAAATCTCAACGCTAGTACAGATGGGACTTGAACGTGGAAGCTGTAGATTGCGAGCCTGGCTCGCTATTGATCTGGTGAGGGTTTAGAGGAGACAAACAGGGTGAGGATTTAGAAAAGACAAATCTCAACGCTAGTACAGATGGGACTTGAACCTGGAAGCTGCAGATTGCGAGTCTGACTCCCTAATAATCTGGTGAGGGTTTAGAAGAGACAGACAGGGTGAGGATTTAGAAGAGAGAAATCTTAACGCTAGTACAGATGGGACTTGAACCTGGAAGCTGTAGATTGCGAGCCTGGCTCGCTATTGATCTGGTGAGGGTTTAGAGGAGACAAACAGGGTGAGGATTTAGAAGCGACAAATCTCAACTCTAGTACAGATGGGACTTGAACCTGGAAGCTGCAGATTGTGAGTCTTACTCCCTATTAATCTGGTGAGGGTTTAGAAGAGACAGACAGGGTGAGGATTTAGAAGAGACAAATCTCAACGCTAGTACAGATGGGACTTGAACCTGGAAGCTCTAGATTGCGAGCCTGGCTCGCTATTGATCTGGTGAGGGTTTAGAGGAGACAAACAGGGTGAGGATTTAGAAAAGACAAATCTCAACGCTAGTACAGATGGGACTTGAACCTGGAAGCTGTAGATTGCGAGCCTGGCTCGCTATTGATCTGGTGAGGGTTTAGAGGAGACAAACAGGGTGAGGGTTTAGAAGAGACAAATCTCAACTCTAGTACAGATGGGACTTGAACCTGGAAGCTGCAGATTGCGAGTCTTACTCCCTATTAATCTGGTGAGGGTTTAGAAGAGACAGACAGGGTGAGGATTTAGAAGAGACAAATCTCAATGCTAGTACAGATGGGACTTGAACCTGGAAGCTGTAGATTGCGAGCCTGGCTCGCTATTGATCTGGTGAGGGTTTAGAGGAGACAAACAGGGTGAGGAGTTAGAAAAGACAAATCTCAACTCTAGTACAGATGGGACTTGAACCTGGAAGCTGCAGATTGCGAGTCTTACTCCCTATTAATCTGGTGAGGGTTTAGAAGAGACAGACAGGGTGAGGATTTAGAAGAGACAAATGTCAACGCTAGTACAGATGGGACTTGAACCTGGAAGCTGTAGATTGCGAGCCTGGCTCGCTAATGATCTGGTGAGGGTTTAGAGGAGACAAACAGGGTGAGGATTTAGAAAAGACAAATCTCAACGCTAGTACAGATGGGACTTGAACGTGGAAGCTGTAGATTGCGAGCCTGGCTCGCTATTGATCTGGTGAGGGTTTAGAGGAGACAAACAGGGTGAGGATTTAGAAAAGACAAATCTCAACGCTAGTACAGATGGGACTTGAACGTGGAAGCTGTAGATTGCGAGCCTGGCTCGCTATTGATCTGGTGAGGGTTTAGAGGAGACAAACAGGGTGAGGATTTAGAAAAGACAAATCTCAACGCTAGTACAGATGGGACTTGAACGTGGAAGCTGTAGATTGCGAGCCTGGCTCGCTATTGATCTGGTGAGGGTTTAGAGGAGACAAACAGGGTGAGGATTTAGAAAAGACAAATCTCAACGCTAGTACAGATGGGACTTGAACCTGGAAGCTGCAGATTGCGAGTCTGACTCCCTAATAATCTGGTGAGGGTTTAGAAGAGACAGACAGGGTGAGGATTTAGAAGAGACAAATCTCAACGCTAGTACAGATGGGACTTGAACGTGGAAGCTGTAGATTGCGAGCCTGGCTCGCTATTGATCTGGTGAGGGTTTAGAGGAGACAAACAGGGTGAGGATTTAGAAAACACAAATCTCAACGCTAGTACAGATGGGACTTGAACCTGGAAGCTGCAGATTGCGAGTCTGACTCCCTAATAATCTGGTGAGGGTTTAGAAGAGACAGACAGGGTGAGGATTTAGAAGAGACAAATCTTAACGCTAGTACAGATGGGACTTGAACCTGGAAGCTGTAGATTGCGAACCTGGCTCGCTATTGATCTGGTGAGGGTTTAGAGGAGACAAACAGGGTGAGGAGTTAGAAAAGACAAATCTCAACTCTAGTACAGATGGGACTTGAACCTGGAAGCTGCAGATTGCGAGTCTTACTCCCTATTAATCTGGTGAGGGTTTAGAAGAGACAGACAGGGTGAGGATTTAGAAGAGACAAATCTTAACGCTAGTACAGATGGGACTTGAACCTGGAAGCTGTAGATTGCGAACCTGGCTCGCTATTGATCTGGTGAGGGTTTAGAGGAGACAAACAGGGTGAGGAGTTAGAAAAGACAAATCTCAACGCTAGTACAGATGGGACTTGAACCTGGAAGCTGCAGATTGCGAGTCTGACTCCCTAATAATCTGGTGAGGGTTTAGAAGAGACAGACAGGGTGAGGATTTAGAAGAGAGAAATCTTAACGCTAGTACAGATGGGACTTGAACCTGGAAGCTGTAGATTGCGAGCCTGGCTCGCTATTGATCTGGTGAGAGTTTAGAGGAGACAAACAGGGTGAGGATTTAGAAGCGACAAATCTCAACTCTAGTACAGATGGGACTTGAACCTGGAAGCTGCAGATTGTGAGTCTTACTCCCTATTAATCTGGTGAGGGTTTAGAAGAGACAGACAGGGTGAGGATTTAGAAGAGACAAATCTCAACGCTAGTACAGATGGGACTTGAACCTGGAAGCTCTAGATTGCGAGCCTGGCTGGCTATTGATCTGGTGAGGGTTTAGAGGAGACAAACAGGGTGAGGATTTAGAAAAGACAAATCTCAACGCTAGTACAGATGGGACTTGAACCTGGAAGCTGTAGATTGCGAGCCTGGCTCGCTATTGATCTGGTGAGGGTTTAGAGGAGACAAACAGGGTGAGGGTTTAGAAGAGACAAATCTCAACGCTAGTACAGATGGGACTTGAACCTGGAAGCTGTAGATTGCGAGCCTGGCTCGCTATTGATCTGGTGAGGGTTTAGAGGAGACAAACAGGGTGAGGATTTAGAAAAGACAAATCTCAACGCTAGTACAGATGGGACTTGAACGTGGAAGCTGTAGATTGCGAGCCTGGCTCGCTATTGATCTGGTGAGGGTTTAGAGGAGACAAACAGGGTGAGGATTTAGAAAAGACAAATCTCAACGCTAGTACAGATGGGACTTGAACCTGGAAGCTGCAGATTGCGAGTCTGACTCCCTAATAATCTGGTGAGGGTTTAGAAGAGACAGACAGGGTGAGGATTTAGAAGAGACAAATCTCAACGCTAGTACAGATGGGACTTGAACGTGGAAGCTGTAGATTGCGAGCCTGGCTCGCTATTGATCTGGTGAGGGTTTAGAGGAGACAAACAGGGTGAGGATTTAGAAAACACAAATCTCAACGCTAGTACAGATGGGACTTGAACCTGGAAGCTGCAGATTGCGAGTCTGACTCCCTAATAATCTGGTGAGGGTTTAGAAGAGACAGACAGGGTGAGGATTTAGAAGAGACAAATCTTAACGCTAGTACAGATGGGACTTGAACCTGGAAGCTGTAGATTGCGAACCTGGCTCGCTATTGATCTGGTGAGGGTTTAGAGGAGACAAACAGGGTGAGGAGTTAGAAAAGACAAATCTCAACTCTAGTACAGATGGGACTTGAACCTGGAAGCTGCAGATTGCGAGTCTTACTCCCTATTAATCTGGTGAGGGTTTAGAAGAGACAGACAGGGTGAGGATTTAGAAGAGACAAATGTCAACGCTAGTACAGATGGGACTTGAACCTGGAAGCTGTAGATTGCGAGCCTGGCTCGCTAATGATCTGGTGAGGGTTTAGAGGAGACAAACAGGGTGAGGATTTAGAAAAGACAAATCTCAACGCTAGTACAGATGGGACTTGAACGTGGAAGCTGTAGATTGCGAGCCTGGCTCGCTATTGATCTGGTGAGGGTTTAGAGGAGACAAACAGGGTGAGGATTTAGAAAAGACAAATCTCAACGCTAGTACAGATGGGACTTGAACCTGGAAGCTGCAGATTGCGAGTCTGACTCCCTAATAATCTGGTGAGGGTTTAGAAGAGACAGACAGGGTGAGGATTTAGAAGAGAGAAATCTTAACGCTAGTACAGATGGGACTTGAACCTGGAAGCTGTAGATTGCGAGCCTGGCTCGCTATTGATCTGGTGAGGGTTTAGAGGAGACAAACAGGGTGAGGATTTAGAAGCGACAAATCTCAACTCTAGTACAGATGGGACTTGAACCTGGAAGCTGCAGATTGTGAGTCTTACTCCCTATTAATCTGGTGAGGGTTTAGAAGAGACAGACAGGGTGAGGATTTAGAAGAGACAAATCTCAACGCTAGTACAGATGGGACTTGAACCTGGAAGCTCTAGATTGCGAGCCTGGCTCGCTATTGATCTGGTGAGGGTTTAGAGGAGACAAACAGGGTGAGGATTTAGAAAAGACAAATCTCAACGCTAGTACAGATGGGACTTGAACCTGGAAGCTGTAGATTGCGAGCCTGGCTCGCTATTGATCTGGTGAGGGTTTAGAGGAGACAAACAGGGTGAGGGTTTAGAAGAGACAAATCTCAACTCTAGTACAGATGGGACTTGAACCTGGAAGCTGCAGATTGCGAGTCTTACTCCCTATTAATCTGGTGAGGGTTTAGAAGAGACAGACAGGGTGAGGATTTAGAAGAGACAAATGTCAACGCTAGTACAGATGGGACTTGAACCTGGAAGCTGTAGATTGCGAGCCTGGCTCGCTAATGATCTGGTGAGGGTTTAGAGGAGACAAACAGGGTGAGGATTTAGAAAAGACAAATCTCAACGCTAGTACAGATGGGACTTGAACGTGGAAGCTGTAGATTGCGAGCCTGGCTCGCTATTGATCTGGTGAGGGTTTAGAGGAGACAAACAGGGTGAGGATTTAGAAAAGACAAATCTCAACGCTAGTACAGATGGGACTTGAACCTGGAAGCTGCAGATTGCGAGTCTGACTCCCTAATAATCTGGTGAGGGTTTAGAAGAGACAGACAGGGTGAGGATTTAGAAGAGAGAAATCTTAACGCTAGTACAGATGGGACTTGAACCTGGAAGCTGTAGATTGCGAGCCTGGCTCGCTATTGATCTGGTGAGAGTTTAGAGGAGACAAACAGGGTGAGGATTTAGAAGCGACAAATCTCAACTCTAGTACAGATGGGACTTGAACCTGGAAGCTGCAGATTGTGAGTCTTACTCCCTATTAATCTGGTGAGGGTTTAGAAGAGACAGACAGGGTGAGGATTTAGAAGAGACAAATCTCAACGCTAGTACAGATGGGACTTGAACCTGGAAGCTCTAGATTGCGAGCCTGGCTCGCTATTGATCTGGTGAGGGTTTAGAGGAGACAAACAGGGTGAGGATTTAGAAAAGACAAATCTCAACGCTAGTACAGATGGGACTTGAACCTGGAAGCTGTAGATTGCGAGCCTGGCTCGCTATTGATCTGGTGAGGGTTTAGAGGAGACAAACAGGGTGAGGGTTTAGAAGAGACAAATCTCAACGCTAGTACAGATGGGACTTGAACCTGGAAGCTGTAGATTGCGAGCCTGGCTCGCTATTGATCTGGTGAGGGTTTAGAGGAGACAAACAGGGTGAGGATTTAGAAAAGACAAATCTCAACGCTAGTACAGATGGGACTTGAACGTGGAAGCTGTAGATTGCGAGCCTGGCTCGCTATTGATCTGGTGAGGGTTTAGAGGAGACAAACAGGGTGAGGATTTAGAAAAGACAAATCTCAACGCTAGTACAGATGGGACTTGAACCTGGAAGCTGCAGATTGCGAGTCTGACTCCCTAATAATCTGGTGAGGGTTTAGAAGAGACAGACAGGGTGAGGATTTAGAAGAGACAAATCTCAACGCTAGTACAGATGGGACTTGAACGTGGAAGCTGTAGATTGCGAGCCTGGCTCGCTATTGATCTGGTGAGGGTTTAGAGGAGACAAACAGGGTGAGGATTTAGAAAACACAAATCTCAACGCTAGTACAGATGGGACTTGAACCTGGAAGCTGCAGATTGCGAGTCTGACTCCCTAATAATCTGGTGAGGGTTTAGAAGAGACAGACAGGGTGAGGATTTAGAAGAGACAAATCTTAACGCTAGTACAGATGGGACTTGAACCTGGAAGCTGTAGATTGCGAACCTGGCTCGCTATTGATCTGGTGAGGGTTTAGAGGAGACAAACAGTGTGAGGGTTTAGAAGAGACAAATCGCAACGCTAGTACAGATGGGACTTGAACCTGGAAGCTGTAGATTGCGAGCCTGGCTCGCTATTGATCTGGTGAGGGTTTAGAGGAGACAAACAGGGTGAGGATTTAGAAGCGACAAATCTCAACTCTAGTACAGATGGGACTTGAACCTGGAAGCTGCAGATTGCGAGTCTTACTCCCTATTATTCTGGTGAGGGTTTAGAAGAGACAGACAGGGTGAGGATTTAGAAGAGACAAATCTCAACGCTAGTACAGATGGGACTTGAACCTGGAAGCTCTAGATTGCGAGCCTGGCTCGCTATTGATCTGGTGAGGGTTTAGAGGAGACAAACAGGGTGAGGATTTAGAAAAGACAAATCTCAACTCTAGTACAGATGGGACTTGAACCTGGAAGCTGCAGATTGCGAGTCTTACTCCCTATTAATCTGGTGAGGGTTTAGAAGAGACAGACAGGGTGAGGATTTAGAAGAGACAAATCTCAACGCTAGTACAGATGGGACTTGAACCTGGAAGCTGTAGATTGCGAGCCTGGCTCGCTATTGATCTGGTGAGGGTTTAGAGGAGACAAACAGGGTGAGGATTTAGAAAAGACAAATCTCAACGCCAGTACAGATGGGACTTGAACCTGGAAGCTGCAGATTGCGAGTCTGACTCCGTATTAATCTGGTGAGGGTTTAGAAGAGACAGACAGGGTGAGGATTTAGAAGAGACAAATCTCAACGCTAGTACAGATGGGACTTGAACCTGGAAGCTGCAGATTGCGAGCCTGGCTCGCTATTGGTCTGGTGGTTTAGAGGAGATAAACAGGGTGAGGGTTTAGAAGAGACAAATCGCAACGCTAGTACAGATGGGACTTGAACCTGGAAGCTGTAGATTGCGAGCCTGGCTCGCTATTGATCTGGTGAGGGTTTAGAGGAGACAAACAGGGTGAGGATTTAGAAGAGAGAAATCTTAACGCTAGTACAGATGGGACTTGAACCTGGAAGCTGCAGATTGCGAGTCTTACTCCCTATTAATCTGGTGAGGGTTTAGAAGAGACAGAGAGGGTGAGGATTTAGAAGAGACAAATCTCAACGCTAGTACAGATGGGACTTGAACCTGGAAGCTGTAGATTGCGAGCCTGGCTCGCTATTGATCTGGTGAGGGTTTAGAGGAGACAAACAGGGTGAGGATTTAGAAAAGACAAATCTCAACGCTAGTACAGATGGGACTTGAACCTGGAAGCTGTAGATTGCGAGCCTGGCTCGCTATTGATCTGGTGAGGGTTTAGAGGAGACAAACAGGGTGAGGATTTAGAAGAGACAAATCTCAACTCTAGTACAGATGGGACTTGAACCTGGAAGCTGCAGATTGCGAATCTTACTCCCTATTAATCTGGTGAGGGTTTAGAAGAGACAGACAGGGTGAGGATTTAGAAGAGACAAATCTCAACGCTAGTAGAGATGGGACTTGAACCTGGAAGCTGTAGATTGCGAGCCTGGCTCGCTATTGATCTGGTGAGGGTTTAGAGGAGACAAACAGGGTGAGGAGTTAGAAAAGACAAATCTCAACTCTAGTACAGATGGGACTTGAACCTGGAAGCTGCAGATTGCGAGTCTTACTCCCTATTAATCTGGTGAGGGTTTAGAAGAGACAGACAGGGTGAGGATTTAGAAGAGACAAATGTCAACGCTAGTACAGATGGGACTTGAACCTGGAAGCTGTAGATTGCGAGCCTGGCTCGCTATTGATCTGGTGAGGGTTTAGAGGAGACAAACAGGGTGAGGATTTAGAAAAGACAAATCTCAACGCTAGTAGAGATGGGACTTGAACGTGGAAGCTGTAGATTGCGAGCCTGGCTCGCTATTGATCTGGTGAGGGTTTAGAGGAGACAAACAGGGTGAGGGTTTAGAAGAGACAAATCTCAACGCTAGTACAGATGGGACTTGAACCTGGAAGCTGTAGATTGCGAACCTGGCTCGCTATTGATCTGGTGAGGGTTTAGAGGAGACAAACAGGGTGAGGAGTTAGAAAAGACAAATCTCAACGCTAGTACAGATGGGACTTGAACCTGGAAGCTGCAGATTGCGAGTCTGACTCCCTAATAATCTGGTGAGGGTTTAGAAGAGACAGACAGGGTGAGGATTTAGAAGAGAGAAATCTTAACGCTAGTACAGATGGGACTTGAACCTGGAAGCTGTAGATTGCGAGCCTGGCTCGCTATTGATCTGGTGAGAGTTTAGAGGAGACAAACAGGGTGAGGATTTAGAAGCGACAAATCTCAACTCTAGTACAGATGGGACTTGAACCTGGAAGCTGCAGATTGTGAGTCTTACTCCCTATTAATCTGGTGAGGGTTTAGAAGAGACAGACAGGGTGAGGATTTAGAAGAGACAAATCTCAACGCTAGTACAGATGGGACTTGAACCTGGAAGCTCTAGATTGCGAGCCTGGCTCGCTATTGATCTGGTGAGGGTTTAGAGGAGACAAACAGGGTGAGGATTTAGAAAAGACAAATCTCAACGCTAGTACAGATGGGACTTGAACCTGGAAGCTGTAGATTGCGAGCCTGGCTCGCTATTGATCTGGTGAGGGTTTAGAGGAGACAAACAGGGTGAGGGTTTAGAAGAGACAAATCTCAACGCTAGTACAGATGGGACTTGAACCTGGAAGCTGTAGATTGCGAGCCTGGCTCGCTATTGATCTGGTGAGGGTTTAGAGGAGACAAACAGGGTGAGGATTTAGAAAAGACAAATCTCAACGCTAGTACAGATGGGACTTGAACGTGGAAGCTGTAGATTGCGAGCCTGGCTCGCTATTGATCTGGTGAGGGTTTAGAGGAGACAAACAGGGTGAGGATTTAGAAAAGACAAATCTCAACGCTAGTACAGATGGGACTTGAACCTGGAAGCTGCAGATTGCGAGTCTGACTCCCTAATAATCTGGTGAGGGTTTAGAAGAGACAGACAGGGTGAGGATTTAGAAGAGACAAATCTCAACGCTAGTACAGATGGGACTTGAACGTGGAAGCTGTAGATTGCGAGCCTGGCTCGCTATTGATCTGGTGAGGGTTTAGAGGAGACAAACAGGGTGAGGATTTAGAAAACACAAATCTCAACGCTAGTACAGATGGGACTTGAACCTGGAAGCTGCAGATTGCGAGTCTGACTCCCTAATAATCTGGTGAGGGTTTAGAAGAGACAGACAGGGTGAGGATTTAGAAGAGACAAATCTTAACGCTAGTACAGATGGGACTTGAACCTGGAAGCTGTAGATTGCGAACCTGGCTCGCTATTGATCTGGTGAGGGTTTAGAGGAGACAAACAGGGTGAGGAGTTAGAAAAGACAAATCTCAACTCTAGTACAGATGGGACTTGAACCTGGAAGCTGCAGATTGCGACTCTTACTCCCTATTAATCTGGTGAGGGTTTAGAAGAGACAGACAGGGTGAGGATTTAGAAGAGACAAATGTCAACGCTAGTACAGATGGGACTTGAACCTGGAAGCTGTAGATTGCGAGCCTGGCTCGCTAATGATCTGGTGAGGGTTTAGAGGAGACAAACAGGGTGAGGATTTAGAAAAGACAAATCTCAACGCTAGTACAGATGGGACTTGAACGTGGAAGCTGTAGATTGCGAGCCTGGCTCGCTATTGATCTGGTGAGGGTTTAGAGGAGACAAACAGGGTGAGGATTTAGAAAAGACAAATCTCAACGCTAGTACAGATGGGACTTGAACCTGGAAGCTGCAGATTGCGAGTCTGACTCCCTAATAATCTGGTGAGGGTTTAGAAGAGACAGACAGGGTGAGGATTTAGAAGAGAGAAATCTTAACGCTAGTACAGATGGGACTTGAACCTGGAAGCTGTAGATTGCGAGCCTGGCTCGCTATTGATCTGGTGAGGGTTTAGAGGAGACAAACAGGGTGAGGATTTAGAAGCGACAAATCTCAACTCTAGTACAGATGGGACTTGAACCTGGAAGCTGCAGATTGTGAGTCTTACTCCCTATTAATCTGGTGAGGGTTTAGAAGAGACAGACAGGGTGAGGATTTAGAAGAGACAAATCTCAACGCTAGTACAGATGGGACTTGAACCTGGAAGCTCTAGATTGCGAGCCTGGCTCGCTATTGATCTGGTGAGGGTTTAGAGGAGACAAACAGGGTGAGGATTTAGAAAAGACAAATCTCAACGCTAGTACAGATGGGACTTGAACCTGGAAGCTGTAGATTGCGAGCCTGGCTCGCTATTGATCTGGTGAGGGTTTAGAGGAGACAAACAGGGTGAGGGTTTAGAAGAGACAAATCTCAACTCTAGTACAGATGGGACTTGAACCTGGAAGCTGCAGATTGCGAGTCTTACTCCCTATTAATCTGGTGAGGGTTTAGAAGAGACAGACAGGGTGAGGATTTAGAAGAGACAAATCTCAATGCTAGTACAGATGGGACTTGAACCTGGAAGCTGTAGATTGCGAGCCTGGCTCGCTATTGATCTGGTGAGGGTTTAGAGGAGACAAACAGGGTGAGGAGTTAGAAAAGACAAATCTCAACTCTAGTACAGATGGGACTTGAACCTGGAAGCTGCAGATTGCGAGTCTTACTCCCTATTAATCTGGTGAGGGTTTAGAAGAGACAGACAGGGTGAGGATTTAGAAGAGACAAATGTCAACGCTAGTACAGATGGGACTTGAACCTGGAAGCTGTAGATTGCGAGCCTGGCTCGCTAATGATCTGGTGAGGGTTTAGAGGAGACAAACAGGGTGAGGATTTAGAAAAGACAAATCTCAACGCTAGTACAGATGGGACTTGAACGTGGAAGCTGTAGATTGCGAGCCTGGCTCGCTATTGATCTGGTGAGGGTTTAGAGGAGACAAACAGGGTGAGGATTTAGAAAAGACAAATCTCAACGCTAGTACAGATGGGACTTGAACCTGGAAGCTGCAGATTGCGAGTCTGACTCCCTAATAATCTGGTGAGGGTTTAGAAGAGACAGACAGGGTGAGGATTTAGAAGAGAGAAATCTTAACGCTAGTACAGATGGGACTTGAACCTGGAAGCTGTAGATTGCGAGCCTGGCTCGCTATTGATCTGGTGAGAGTTTAGAGGAGACAAACAGGGTGAGGATTTAGAAGCGACAAATCTCAACTCTAGTACAGATGGGACTTGAACCTGGAAGCTGCAGATTGTGAGTCTTACTCCCTATTAATCTGGTGAGGGTTTAGAAGAGACAGACAGGGTGAGGATTTAGAAGAGACAAATCTCAACGCTAGTACAGATGGGACTTGAACCTGGAAGCTCTAGATTGCGAGCCTGGCTCGCTATTGATCTGGTGAGGGTTTAGAGGAGACAAACAGGGTGAGGATTTAGAAAAGACAAATCTCAACGCTAGTACAGATGGGACTTGAACCTGGAAGCTGTAGATTGCGAGCCTGGCTCGCTATTGATCTGGTGAGGGTTTAGAGGAGACAAACAGGGTGAGGGTTTAGAAGAGACAAATCTCAACGCTAGTACAGATGGGACTTGAACCTGGAAGCTGTAGATTGCGAGCCTGGCTCGCTATTGATCTGGTGAGGGTTTAGAGGAGACAAACAGGGTGAGGATTTAGAAAAGACAAATCTCAACGCTAGTACAGATGGGACTTGAACGTGGAAGCTGTAGATTGCGAGCCTGGCTCGCTATTGATCTGGTGAGGGTTTAGAGGAGACAAACAGGGTGAGGATTTAGAAAAGACAAATCTCAACGCTAGTACAGATGGGACTTGAACCTGGAAGCTGCAGATTGCGAGTCTGACTCCCTAATAATCTGGTGAGGGTTTAGAAGAGACAGACAGGGTGAGGATTTAGAAGAGACAAATCTCAACGCTAGTACAGATGGGACTTGAACGTGGAAGCTGTAGATTGCGAGCCTGGCTCGCTATTGATCTGGTGAGGGTTTAGAGGAGACAAACAGGGTGAGGATTTAGAAAACACAAATCTCAACGCTAGTACAGATGGGACTTGAACCTGGAAGCTGCAGATTGCGAGTCTGACTCCCTAATAATCTGGTGAGGGTTTAGAAGAGACAGACAGGGTGAGGATTTAGAAGAGACAAATCTTAACGCTAGTACAGATGGGACTTGAACCTGGAAGCTGTAGATTGCGAACCTGGCTCGCTATTGATCTGGTGAGGGTTTAGAGGAGACAAACAGTGTGAGGGTTTAGAAGAGACAAATCGCAACGCTAGTACAGATGGGACTTGAACCTGGAAGCTGTAGATTGCGAGCCTGGCTCGCTATTGATCTGGTGAGGGTTTAGAGGAGACAAACAGGGTGAGGATTTAGAAGCGACAAATCTCAACTCTAGTACAGATGGGACTTGAACCTGGAAGCTGCAGATTGCGAGTCTTACTCCCTATTATTCTGGTGAGGGTTTAGAAGAGACAGACAGGGTGAGGATTTAGAAGAGACAAATCTCAACGCTAGTACAGATGGGACTTGAACCTGGAAGCTCTAGATTGCGAGCCTGGCTCGCTATTGATCTGGTGAGGGTTTAGAGGAGACAAACAGGGTGAGGATTTAGAAAAGACAAATCTCAACTCTAGTACAGATGGGACTTGAACCTGGAAGCTGCAGATTGCGAGTCTTACTCCCTATTAATCTGGTGAGGGTTTAGAAGAGACAGACAGGGTGAGGATTTAGAAGAGACAAATCTCAACGCTAGTACAGATGGGACTTGAACCTGGAAGCTGTAGATTGCGAGCCTGGCTCGCTATTGATCTGGTGAGGGTTTAGAGGAGACAAACAGGGTGAGGATTTAGAAAAGACAAATCTCAACGCCAGTACAGATGGGACTTGAACCTGGAAGCTGCAGATTGCGAGTCTGACTCCGTATTAATCTGGTGAGGGTTTAGAAGAGACAGACAGGGTGAGGATTTAGAAGAGACAAATCTCAACGCTAGTACAGATGGGACTTGAACCTGGAAGCTGCAGATTGCGAGCCTGGCTCGCTATTGGTCTGGTGGTTTAGAGGAGATAAACAGGGTGAGGGTTTAGAAGAGACAAATCGCAACGCTAGTACAGATGGGACTTGAACCTGGAAGCTGTAGATTGCGAGCCTGGCTCGCTATTGATCTGGTGAGGGTTTAGAGGAGACAAACAGGGTGAGGATTTAGAAGAGAGAAATCTTAACGCTAGTACAGATGGGACTTGAACCTGGAAGCTGCAGATTGCGAGTCTTACTCCCTATTAATCTGGTGAGGGTTTAGAAGAGACAGAGAGGGTGAGGATTTAGAAGAGACAAATCTCAACGCTAGTACAGATGGGACTTGAACCTGGAAGCTGTAGATTGCGAGCCTGGCTCGCTATTGATCTGGTGAGGGTTTAGAGGAGACAAACAGGGTGAGGATTTAGAAAAGACAAATCTCAACGCTAGTACAGATGGGACTTGAACCTGGAAGCTGTAGATTGCGAGCCTGGCTCGCTATTGATCTGGTGAGGGTTTAGAGGAGACAAACAGGGTGAGGATTTAGAAGAGACAAATCTCAACTCTAGTACAGATGGGACTTGAACCTGGAAGCTGCAGATTGCGAATCTTACTCCCTATTAATCTGGTGAGGGTTTAGAAGAGACAGACAGGGTGAGGATTTAGAAGAGACAAATCTCAACGCTAGTAGAGATGGGACTTGAACCTGGAAGCTGTAGATTGCGAGCCTGGCTCGCTATTGATCTGGTGAGGGTTTAGAGGAGACAAACAGGGTGAGGATTTAGAAAAGACAAATCTCAACGCTAGTAGAGATGGGACTTGAACGTGGAAGCTGTAGATTGCGAGCCTGGCTCGCTATTGATCTGGTGAGGGTTTAGAGGAGACAAACAGGGTGAGGATTTAGAAAAGACAAATCTCAACGCTAGTACAGATGGGACTTGAACCTGGAAGCTGTAGATTGCGAGCCTGGCTCGCTATTGATCTGGTGAGGGTTTAGAGGAGACAAACAGGGTGAGGATTTAGAAAAGACAAATCTCAACGCTAGTAGAGATGGGACTTGAACGTGGAAGCTGTAGATTGCGAGCCTGGCTCGCTATTGATCTGGTGAGGGTTTAGAGGAGACAAACAGGGTGAGGATTTAGAAAAGACAAATCTCAACGCTAGTACAGATGGGACTTGAACCTGGAAGCTGCAGATTGCGAGTCTGACTCCCTAATAATCTGGTGAGGGTTTAGAAGAGACAGACAGGGTGAGGATTTAGAAGAGACAAATCTTAACGCTAGTACAGATGGGACTTGAACCTGGAAGCTGTAGATTGCGAGCCTGGCTCGCTATTGATCTGGTGAGGGTTTAGAGGAGACAAACAGGGTGAGGATTTAGAAGCGACATATCTCAACTCTAGTACAGATGGGACTTGAACCTGGAAGCTGCAGATTGCGAGTCTTACTCCCTATTAATCTGGTGAGGGTTTAGAAGAGACAGACAGGGTGAGGATTTAGAAGAGACAAATCTCAACGCTAGTACAGATGGGAATTGAACCTGGAAGCTCTAGATTGCGAGCCTGGATCGCTATTGATCTGGTGAGGGTTTAGAGGAGACAAACAGGGTGAGGATTTAGAAAAGACAAATCTCAACGCTAGTACAGATGGGACTTGAACCTGGAAGCTGTAGATTGCGAGCCTGGCTCGCTATTGATCTGGTGAGGGTTTAGAGGAGACAAACAGGGTGAGGGTTTAGAAGAGACAAATCTCAACGCTAGTACAGATGGGACTTGAACCTGGAAGCTGTAGATTGCGAGCCTGGCTCGCTATTGATCTGGTGAGGGTTTAGAGGAGACAAACAGGGTGAGGATTTAGAAAAGACAAATCTCAACGCTAGTACAGATGGGACTTGAACGTGGAAGCTGTAGATTGCGAGCCTGGCTCGCTATTGATCTGGTGAGGGTTTAGAGGAGACAAACAGGGTGAGGATTTAGAAAACACAAATCTCAACGCTAGTACAGATGGGACTTGAACCTGGAAGCTGCAGATTGCGAGTCTGACTCCCTAATAATCTGGTGAGGGTTTAGAAGAGACAGACAGGGTGAGGATTTAGAAGAGACAAATCTTAACGCTAGTACAGATGGGACTTGAACCTGGAAGCTGCAGATTGCGAGTCTTACTCCCTATTAATCTGGTGAGGGTTTAGAGGAGACAAACAGGGTGAGGATTTAGAAAAGACAAATCTCAACGCTAGTACAGATGGGACTTGAACGTGGAAGCTGTAGATTGCGAGCCTGGCTCGCTATTGATCTGGTGAGGGTTTAGAGGAGACAAACAGGGTGAGGATTTAGAAAACACAAATCTCAACGCTAGTACAGATGGGACTTGAACCTGGAAGCTGCAGATTGCGAGTCTGACTCCCTAATAATCTGGTGAGGGTTTAGAAGAGACAGACAGGGTGAGGATTTAGAAGAGACAAATCTTAACGCTAGTACAGATGGGACTTGAACCTGGAAGCTGTAGATTGCGAACCTGGCTCGCTATTGATCTGGTGAGGGTTTAGAGGAGACAAACAGGGTGAGGGTTTAGAAGAGACAAATCGCAACGCTAGTACAGATGGGACTTAAACCTGGAAGCTGTAGATTGCGAGCCTGGCTCGCTATTGATCTGGTGAGGGTTTAGAGGAGACAAACAGGGTGAGGATTTAGAAGCGACAAATCTCAACTCTAGTACAGATGGGACTTGAACCTGGAAGCTGCAGATTGCGAGTCTTACTCCCTATTAATCTGGTGAGGGTTTAGAAGAGACAGACAGGGTGAGGATTTAGAAGAGACAAATCTCAACGCTAGTACAGATGGGACTTGAACCTGGAAGCTCTAGATTGCGAGCCTGGCTCGCTATTGATCTGGTGAGGGTTTAGAGGAGACAAACAGGGTGAGGATTTAGAAAAGACAAATCTCAACGCTAGTACAGATGGGACTTGAACCTGGAAGCTGTAGATTGCGAGCCTGGCTCGCTATTGATCTGGTGAGGGTTTAGAGGAGACAAACAGGGTGAGGGTTTAGAAGAGACAAATCTCAACGCTAGTACAGATGGGACTTGAACCTGGAAGCTGCAGATTGCGAGTCTTACTCCCTATTAATCTGGTGAGGGTTTAGAAGAGACAAACAGGGTGAGGATTTAGAAAAGACAAATCTCAACGCTAGTACAGATGGGACTTGAACCTGGAAGCTGTAGATTGCGAGCCTGGCTCGCTATTGATCTGGTGAGGGTTTAGAGGAGACAAACAGGGTGAGGATTTAGAAGAGACAAATCTCAACTCTAGTACAGATGGGACTTGAACCTGGAAGCTGCAGATTGCGAGTCTTACTCCCTATTAATCTGGTGAGGGTTTAGAAGAGACAGACAGGGTGAGGATTTAGAAGAGACAAATCTCAACGCTAGTACAGATGGGACTTGAACCTGGAAGCTGTAGATTGCGAGCCTGGCTCGCTATTGATCTGGTGAGGGTTTACAGGAGACAAACAGGGTGAGGAGTTAGAAAAGACAAATCTCAACTCTAGTACAGATGGGACTTGAACCTGGAAGCTGCAGATTGCGAGTCTTACTCCCTATTAATCTGGTGAGGGTTTAGAAGAGACAGACAGGGTGAGGATTTAGAAGAGACAAATGTCAACGCTAGTACAGATGGGACTTGAACCTGGAAGCTGTAGATTGCGAGCCTGGTTCGCTATTGATCTGGTGAGGGTTTAGAGGAGACAAACCGGGTGAGGATTTAGAAAAGACAAATCTCAACGCTAGTACAGATGGGACTTGAACGTGGAAGCTGTAGATTACGAGCCTGGCTCGCTATTGATCTGGTGAGGGTTTAGAGGAGACAAACAGGGTGAGGATTTAGAAAAGACAAATCTCAACGCTAGTACAGATGGGACTTGAACCTGGAAGCTGCAGATTGCGAGTCTGACTCCCTAATAATCTGGTGAGGGTTTAGAAGAGACAGACAGGGTGAGGATTTAGAAGAGACAAATCTTAACGCTAGTACAGATGGGACTTGAACCTGGAAGCTGTAGATTGCGAGCCTGGCTCGCTATTGATCTGGTGAGGGTTTAGAGGAGACAAACAGGGTGAGGATTTAGAAGCGACAAATCTCAACTCTAGTACAGATGGGACTTGAACCTGGAAGCTGCAGATTGCGAGTCTTACTCCCTATTAATCTGGTGAGGGTTTAGAAGAGACAGACAGGGTGAGGATTTAGAAGAGACAAATCTCAACGCTAGTACAGATGGGACTTGAACCTGGAAGCTCTAGATTGCGAGCCTGGCTCGCTATTGATCTGGTGAGGGTTTAGAGGAGACAAACAGGGTGAGGATTTAGAAAAGACAAATCTCAACGCTAGTACAGATGGGACTTGAACCTGGAAGCTGTAGATTGCGAGCCTGGCTCGCTATTGATCTGGTGAGGGTTTAGAGGAGACAAACAGGGTGAGGGTTTAGAAGAGACAAATCTCAACGCTAGTACAGATGGGACTTGAACCTGGAAGCTGTAGATTGCGAGCCTGGCTCGCTATTGATCTGGTGAGGGTTTAGAGGAGACAAACAGGGTGAGGATTTAAAAAAGACAAATCTCAACGCTAGTACAGATGGGACTTGAACGTGGAAGCTGTAGATTGCGAGCCTGGCTCGCTATTGATCTGGTGAGGGTTTAGAGGAGACAAACAGGGTGAGGATTTAGAAAAGACAAATCTCAACGCTAGTACAGATGGGACTTGAACCTGGAAGCTGCAGATTGCGAGTCTGACTCCCTAATAATCTGGTGAGGGTTTAGAAGAGACAGACAGGGTGAGGATTTAGAAGAGACAAATCTTAACGCTAGTACAGATGGGACTTGAACCTGGAAGCTGCAGATTGCGAGTCTTACTCCCTATTAATCTGGTGAGGGTTTAGAGGAGACAAACAGGGTGAGGATTTAGAAAAGACAAATCTCAACGCTAGTACAGATGGGACTTGAACGTGGAAGCTGTAGATTGCGAGCCTGGCTCGCTATTGATCTGGTGAGGGTTTAGAGGAGACAAACAGGGTGAGGATTTAGAAAACACAAATCTCAACGCTAGTACAGATGGGACTTGAACCTGGAAGCTGCAGATTGTGAGTCTGACTCCCTAATAATCTGGTGAGGGTTTAGAAGAGACAGACAGGGTGAGGATTTAGAAGAGACAAATCTTAACGCTAGTACAGATGGGACTTGAACCTGGAAGCTGTAGATTGCGAGCCTGGCTCGCTATTGATCTGGTGAGGGTTTAGAGGAGACAAACAGGGTGAGGATTTAGAAGCGACAAATCTCAACTCTAGTAGAGATGGGACTTGAACCTGGAAGCTGCAGATTGCGAGTCTTACTCCCTATTAATCTGGTGAGGGTTTAGAAGAGACAGACAGGGTGAGGATTTAGAAGAGACAAATCTCAACGCTAGTACAGATGGGACTTGAACCTGGAAGCTGTAGATTGCGAGCCTGGCTCGCTATTGATCTGGTGAGGGTTTAGAGGAGACAAACAGGGTGAGGATTTAGAAAAGACAAATCTCAACTCTAGTACAGATGGGACTTGAACCTGGAAGCTGCAGATTGCGAGTCTTACTCCCTATTAATCTGGTGAGGGTTTAGAAGAGACAGACAGGGTGAGGATTTAGAAGAGACAAATGTCAACGCTAGTACAGATGGGACTTGAACCTGGAAGCTGTAGATTGCGAGCCTGGCTCGCTATTGATCTGGTGAGGGTTTAGAGGAGACAAACAGGGTGAGGATTTAGAAGAGACAAATCTCAACGCTAGTACAGATGGGACTTGAACCTGGAAGCTGCAGATTGCGAGTCTGACTCCCTATTAATCTGGTGAGGGTTTAGAAGAGACAGACAGGGTGAGGATTTATAAGAGACAAATCTCAACGCTAGTACAGATGGGACTTGAACCTGGAAGCTGTAGATTGCGAGCCTGGCTCGCTATTGATCTGGTGAGGGTTTAGAGGAGACAAACAGGGTGAGGGTTTAGAAGAGACAAATCTCAACGCTAGTACAGATGGGACTTGAACCTGGAAGCTGTAGATTGCGAGCCTGGCTCGCTAGTGATCTGGTGAGGGTTTAGAGGAGACAAACAGGGTGAGGATTTAGAAGAGACAAATCTCAACGCTAGTACAGATGGGACTTGAACCTGGAAGCTGCAGATTGCGAGTCTGACTCCCTATTAATCTGGTGAGGGTTTAGAAGAGACAGACAGGGTGAGGATTTAGAAGAGACAAATCTCAACGCTAGTACAGATGGGACTTGAACCTGGAAGCTGTAGATTGCGAGCCTGGCTCGCTATTGATCTGGTGAGGGTTTAGAGGAGACAAACAGGGTGAGGGTTTAGAAGAGACAAATCTCAACGCTAGTACAGATGGGACTTGAACCTGGAAGCTATAGATTGCGAGCCTGGCTCGCTATTGATCTGGTGAGGGTTTAGAGGAGACAAACAGGGTGAGGATTTAGAAGAGAGAAATCTCAACTCTAGTACAGATGGGACTTGAACCTCGAAGCTGCAGATTGCGAGTCTTACTCCCTATTAATCTGGTGAGGGTTTAGAAGAGACAGACAGGGTGAGGATTTAGAAGAGACAAATCTCAACGCTAGTACAGATGGGACTTGAACCTGGGAGCTGTAGATTGCGAGCCTGGCTCGCTATTGATCTGGTGAGGGTTTAGAGGAGACAAACAGGGTGAGGATTTAGAAAAGACAAATCTCAACGCCAGTACAGATGGGACTTGAACCTGGAAGCTGCAGATTGCGAGTCTGAGTCCCTATTAATCTGGTGAGGGTTTAGAAGAGACAGACAGGGTGAGGATTTAGAAGAGACAAATCTCAACGCTAGTACAGATGGGACTTCAACCTGGAAGCTGTAGATTGCGAGCCTGGCTCGCTATTGATCTGGTGGTTTAGAGGAGACAAACAGGGTGAGGGTTTAGAAGAGACAAATCGCAACGCTAGTACAGATGGGACTTGAACCTGGAAGCTGTAGATTGCGAGCCTGGCTCGCTATTGATCTGGTGAGGGTTTAGAGGAGACAAACAGGGTGAGGATTTAGAAAAGACAAATCTCAACGCTAGTACAGATGGGACTTGAACCTGGAAGCTGTAGATTGCGAGCCTGGCTCGCTATTGATCTGCTGAGGGTTTAGAGGAGACAAACATGGTGAGGATTTAGAAGAGACAAATCTCAACTCTAGTACAGATGGGACTTGAACCTGGAAGCTGCAGATTGCGAGTCTTACTCCCTATTAATCTGGTGAGGGTTTAGAAGAGACAGACAGGGTGAGGATTTAGAAGAGACAAATCTCAACGCTAGTACAGATGGGACTTGAACCTGGAAGCTGTAGATTGCGAGCCTGGCTCGCTATTGATCTGGTGAGGGTTTAGAGGAGACAAACAGGGTGAGGATTTAGAAAAGACAAATCTCAACTCTAGTACAGATGGGACTTGAACCTGGAAGCTGCAGATTGCGAGTCTTACTCCCTATTAATCTGGTGAGGGTTTAGAAGAGACAGACAGGGTGAGGATTTAGAAGAGACAAATGTCAATGCTAGTACAGATGGGACTTGAACCTGGAAGCTGTAGATTGCGAGCCTGGCTCGCTATTGATCTGGTGAGGGTTTAGAGGAGACAAACAGGGTGAGGGTTTAGAAGAGACAAATCTCAACGCTAGTACAGATGGGACTTGAACCTGGAAGCTGTAGATTGCGAGCCTGGCTCGCCATTGATCTGGTGAGGGTTTAGAGGAGACAAACAGGGTGAGGATTTAGAAAAGACAAATCTCAACGCTAGTACAGATGGGACTTGAACCTGGAAGCTGCAGATTGCGAGTCTGACTCCCTATTAATCTGGTGAGGGTTTAGAAGAGACAGACAGGGTGAGGATTTAGAAGAGACAAATCTTAACGCTAGTACAGATGGGACTTGAACCTGGAAGCTGTAGATTGCGAACCTGGCTCGCTATTGATCTGGTGAGGGTTTAGAGGAGACAAACAGGGTGAGGGTTTAGAAGAGACAAATCGCAACGCTAGTACAGATGGGACTTGAACCTGGAAGCTGTAGATTGCGAGCCTGGCTCGCTATTGATCTGGTGAGGGTTTAGAGGAGACAAACAGGGTGAGGATTTAGAAGCGACAAATCTCAACTCCAGTACAGATGGGACTTGAACCTGGAAGCTGCAGATTGCGAGTCTTACTCCCTATTAATCTGGTGAGGGTTTAGAAGAGACAGACAGGGTGAGGATTTAGAAGAGACAAATCTCAACGCTAGTACAGATGGGACTTGAACCTGGAAGCTGTAGATGGCGAGCCTGGCTCGCTATTGATCTGGTGAGGGTTTAGAGGAGACAAACAGGGTGAGGATTTAGAAAAGACAAATCTCAACTCTAGTACAGATGGGACTTGAACCTGGAAGCTGCAGATTGCGAGTCTTACTCCCTATTAATCTGGTGAGGGTTTAGAAGAGACAGACAGGGTGAGGATTTAGAAGAGACAAATCTCAACGCTAGTACAGATGGGACTTGAACCTGGAAGCTGTAGATTGCGAGCCTGGCTCGCTATTGATCTGGTGAGGGTTTAGAGGAGACAAACAGGGTGAGGGTTTAGAAGAGACAAATCTCAACGCTAGTACAGATGGGACTTGAACCTGGAAGCTGTAGATTGCGAGCCTGGCTCGCCATTGATCTGGTGAGGGTTTAGAGGAGACAAACAGGGTGAGGGTTTAGAAGAGACAAATCTCAACGCTAGTACAGATGGGACTTGAACCTGGAAGCTATAGATTGCGAGCCTGGCTCGCTATTGATCTGGTGAGGGTTTAGAGGAGACAAACAGGGTGAGGATTTAGAAGAGAGAAATCTCAACTCTAGTAGAGATGGGACTTGAACCTGGAAGCTGCAGATTGCGAGTCTTACTCCCTATTAATCTGGTGAGGGTTTAGAAGAGACAGACAGGGTGAGGATTTAGAAGAGACAAATCTCAACGCTAGTACAGATGGGACTTGAACCTGGAAGCTGTAGATTGCGAGCCTGGCTCGCTATTGATCTGGTGAGGGTTTAGAGGAGACAAACAGGGTGAGGGTTTAGAAGAGACAAATCTCAACGCTAGTACAGATGGGTCTTGAACCTGGAAGCTGTAGATTGCGAGCCTGGCTCGCCATTGATCTGGTGAGGGTTTAGAGGAGACAAACAGGGTGAGGGTTTAGAAGAGACAAATCTCAACGCTAGTACAGATGGGACTTGAACCTGGAAGCTATAGATTGCGAGCCTGGCTCGCTATTGATCTGGTGAGGGTTTAGAGGAGACAAACAGGGTGAGGATTTAGAAGAGAGAAATCTCAACTCTAGTACAGATGGGACTTGAACCTCGAAGCTGCAGATTGCGAGTCTTACTCCCTATTAATCTGGTGAGGGTTTAGAAGAGACAGACAGGGTGAGGATTTAGAAGAGACAAATCTCAACGCTAGTACAGATGGGACTTGAACCTGGGAGCTGTAGATTGCGAGCCTGGCTCGCTATTGATCTGGTGAGGGTTTAGAGGAGACAAACAGGGTGAGGATTTAGAAAAGACAAATCTCAACGCCAGTACAGATGGGACTTGAACCTGGAAGCTGCAGATTGCGAGTCTGAGTCCCTATTAATCTGGTGAGGGTTTAGAAGAGACAGACAGGGTGAGGATTTAGAAGAGACAAATCTCAACGCTAGTACAGATGGGACTTCAACCTGGAAGCTGTAGATTGCGAGCCTGGCTCGCTATTGATCTGGTGGTTTAGAGGAGACAAACAGGGTGAGGGTTTAGAAGAGACAAATCGCAACGCTAGTACAGATGGGACTTGAACCTGGAAGCTGTAGATTGCGAGCCTGGCTCGCTATTGATCTGGTGAGGGTTTAGAGGAGACAAACAGGGTGAGGATTTAGAAAAGACAAATCTCAACTCTAGTACAGATGGGACTTGAACCTGGAAGCTGCAGATTGCGAGTCTTACTCCCTATTAATCTGGTGAGGGTTTAGAAGAGACAGACAGGGTGAGGATTTAGAAGAGACAAATGTCAACGCTAGTACAGATGGGACTTGAACCTGGAAGCTGTAGATTGCGAGCCTGGCTCGCTATTGATCTGGTGAGGGTTTAGAGGAGACAAACAGGGTGAGGGTTTAGAAGAGACAAATCTCAACGCTAGTACAGATGGGACTTGAACCTGGAAGCTGTAGATTGCGAGCCTGGCTCGTCATTGATCTGGTGAGGGTTTAGAGGAGACAAACACGGTGAGGGTTTAGAAGAGACAAATCTCAACGGTAGTACAGATGGGACTTGAACCTGGAAGCTGCAGATTGCGAATCTTACTCCCTATTAATCTGGTGAGGGTTTAGAAGAGACAGACAGGGTGAGGATTTATAAGAGACAAATCTCAACGCTAGTACAGATGGGACTTGAACCTGGAAGCTGTAGATTGCGAGCCTGGCTCGCTATTGATCTGGTGAGGGTTTAGAGGAGACAAACAGGGTGAGGGTTTAGAAGAGACAAATCTCAACGCTAGTACAGATGGGACTTGAACCTGGAAGCTGTAGATTGCGAGCCTGGCTCGCTAGTGATCTGGTGAGGGTTTAGAGGAGACAAAGAGGGTGAGGATTTAGAAGAGACAAATCTCAACGCTAGTACAGATGGGACTTGAACCTGGAAGCTGCAGATTGCGAGTCTGACTCCCTATTAATCTGGTGAGGGTTTAGAAGAGACAGACAGGGTGAGGATTTAGAAGAGACAAATCTCAACGCTAGTACAGATGGGACTTGAACCTGGAAGCTGTAGATTGCGAGCCTGGCTCGCTATTGATCTGGTGAGGGTTTAGAGGAGACAAACAGGGTGAGGGTTTAGAAGAGACAAATCTCAATGCTAGTACAGATGGGACTTGAACCTGGAAGCTATAGATTGCGAGCCTGGCTCGCTATTGATCTGGTGAGGGTTTAGAGGAGACAAACAGGGTGAGGATTTAGAAGAGAGAAATCTCAACTCTAGTACAGATGGGACTTGAACCTCGAAGCTGCAGATTGCGAGTCTTACTCCCTATTAATCTGGTGAGGGTTTAGAAGAGACAGACAGGGTGAGGATTTAGAAGAGACAAATCTCAACGCTAGTACAGATGGGACTTGAACCTGGGAGCTGTAGATTGCGAGCCTGGCTCGCTATTGATCTGGTGAGGGTTTAGAGGAGACAAACAGGGTGAGGATTTAGAAAAGACAAATCTCAACGCCAGTACAGATGGGACTTGAACCTGGAAGCTGCAGATTGCGAGTCTGAGTCCCTATTAATCTGGTGAGGGTTTACAAGAGACAGACAGGGTGAGGATTTAGAAGAGACAAATCTCAACGCTAGTACAGATGGGACTTCAACCTGGAAGCTGTAGATTGCGAGCCTGGCTCGCTATTGATCTGGTGGTTTAGAAGAGACAGACAGGGTGAGGATTTAGAAGAGACAAATCTCAACGCTAGTACAGATGGGACTTGAACCTGGAAGCTGTAGATTGCGAGCCTGGCTCGCTATTGATCTGGTGAGGGTTTAGAGGAGACAAACAGGGTGAGGAGTTAGAAAAGACAAATCTCAACTCTAGTACAGATGGGACTTGAACCTGGAAGCTGCAGATTGCGAGTCTTACTCCCTATTAATCTGGTGAGGGTTTAGAAGAGACAGACAGGGTGAGGATTTAGAAAAGACAAATGTCAACGCTAGTACAGATGGGACTTGAACCTGGAAGCTGTAGATTGCGAGCCTGGCTCGCTATTGATCTGGTGAGGGTTTAGAGGAGACAAACAGGGTGAGGATTTAGAAAAGACAAATCTCAACGCTAGTACAGATGGGACTTGAACGTGGAAGCTGTAGATTGCGAGCCTGGCTCGCTATTGATCTGGTGAGGGTTTAGAGGAGACAAACAGGGTGAGGATTTAAAAAAGACAAATCTCAACGCTAGTACAGATGGGACTTGAACCTGGAAGCTGCAGATTGCGAGTCTGACTCCCTAATAATCTGGTGAGGGTTTAGAAGAGACAGACAGGGTGAGGATTTAGAAGAGAGAAATCTTAACGCTAGTACAGATGGGACTTGAACCTGGAAGCTGTAGATTGCGAGCCTGGCTCGCTATTGATCTGGTGAGGGTTTAGAGGAGACAAACAGGGTGAGGATTTAGAAGCGACAAATCTCAACTCTAGTACAGATGGGACTTGAACCTGGAAGCTGCAGATTGTGAGTCTTACTCCCTATTAATCTGGTGAGGGTTTAGAAGAGACAGACAGGGTGAGGATTTAGAAGAGACAAATCTCAACGCTAGTACAGATGGGACTTGAACCTGGAAGCTCTAGATTGCGAGCCTGGCTCGCTATTGATCTGGTGAGGGTTTAGAGGAGACAAACAGGGTGAGGATTTAGAAAAGACAAATCTCAACGCTAGTACAGATGGGACTTGAACCTGGAAGCTGTAGATTGCGAGCCTGGCTCGCTATTGATCTGGTGAGGGTTTAGAGGAGACAAACAGGGTGAGGGTTTAGAAGAGACAAATCTCAACGCTAGTACAGATGGGACTTGAACCTGGAAGCTGTAGATTGCGAGCCTGGCTCGCTATTGATCTGGTGAGGGTTTAGAGGAGACAAACAGGGTGAGGATTTAGAAAAGACAAATCTCAACTCTAGTACAGATGGGACTTGAACCTGGAAGCTGCAGATTGCGAGTCTTACTCCCTATTAATCTGGTGAGGGTTTAGAAGAGACAGACAGGGTGAGGATTTAGAAGAGACAAATGTCAACGCTAGTACAGATGGGACTTGAACCTGGAAGCTGTAGATTGCGAGCCTGGCTCGCTATTGATCTGGTGAGGGTTTAGAGGAGACAAACAGGGTGAGGGTTTAGAAGAGACAAATCTCAACGCTAGTACAGATGGGACTTGAACCTGGAAGCTGTAGATTGCGAGCCTGGCTCGCCATTGATCTGGTGAGGGTTTAGAGGAGACAAACAGGGTGAGGATTTAGAAAAGACAAATCTCAACGCTAGTACAGATGGGACTTGAACCTGGAAGCTGCAGATTGCGAGTCTGACTCCCTATTAATCTGGTGAGGGTTTAGAAGAGACAGACAGGGTGAGGATTTAGAAGAGACAAATCTTAACGCTAGTACAGATGGGACTTGAACCTGGAAGCTGTAGATTGCGAACCTGGCTCGCTATTGATCTGGTGAGGGTTTAGAGGAGACAAACAGGGTGAGGATTTAGAAGCGACAAATCTCAACTCCAGTACAGATGGGACTTGAACCTGGAAGCTGCAGATTGCGAGTCTTACTCCCTATTAATCTGGTGAGGGTTTAGAAGAGACAGACAGGGTGAGGATTTAGAAGAGACAAATCTCAACGCTAGTACAGATGGGACTTGAACCTGGAAGCTGTAGATGGCGAGCCTGGCTCGCTATTGATCTGGTGAGGGTTTAGAGGAGACAAACAGGGTGAGGATTTAGAAAAGACAAATCTCAACTCTAGTACAGATGGGACTTGAACCTGGAAGCTGCAGATTGCGAGTCTTACTCCCTATTAATCTGGTGAGGGTTTAGAAGAGACAGACAGGGTGAGGATTTAGAAGAGACAAATCTCAACGCTAGTACAGATGGGACTTGAACCTGGAAGCTGTAGATTGCGAGCCTGGCTCGCTATTGATCTGGTGAGGGTTTAGAGGAGACAAACAGGGTGAGGGTTTAGAAGAGACAAATCTCAACGCTAGTACAGATGGGACTTGAACCTGGAAGCTGTAGATTGCGAGCCTGGCTCGCCATTGATCTGGTGAGGGTTTAGAGGAGACAAACAGGGTGAGGGTTTAGAAGAGACAAATCTCAACATAGTACAGATGGGACTTGAACCTGGAAGCTGCAGATTGCGAGCCTGGCTCGCTATTGATCTGGTGAGGGTTTAGAGGAGACAAACAGGGTGAGGGTTTAGAAGAGACAAATCTCAACGCTAGTAGAGATGGGACTTGAACCTGGAAGCTGTAGATTGCGAGCCTGGCTCGCTGTTGATCTGGTGAGGGTTTAGAGGAGACAAACAGGGTGATGATTTAGAAGAGACAAATCTCAACTCTAGTACAGATGGGACTTGAACCTGGAAGCTGCAGATTGCGAGTCTTACTCCCTATTAATCTGGTGAGGGTTTAGAAGAGACAGACAGGGTGAGGATTTAGAAGAGACAAATCTCAACTCTAGTACAGATGGGACTTGAACCTGGAAGCTGTAGATTGCGAGCCTGGCTCGCTATTGATCTGGTGAGGGTTTAGAGGAGACAAACAGGGTGAGGGTTTAGAAGAGACAAATCTCAACGCTAGTACAGATGGGACTTGAACCTGGAAGCTATAGATTGCGAGCCTGGCTCGCTATTGATCTGGTGAGGGTTTAGAGGAGACAAACAGGGTGAGGATTTAGAAGAGACAAATCTCAACTCTAGTACAGATGGGACTTGAACCTGGAAGCTGCAGATTGCGAGTCTTACTCCCTATTAATCTGGTGAGGGTTTAGAAGAGACAGACAGGGTGAGGATTTAGAAGAGACAAATCTCAACGCTAGTACAGATGGGACTTGAACCTGGAAGCTGTAGATTGCGAGCCTGGCTCGCTATTGATCTGGTGAGGGTTTAGAGGAGACAAACAGGGTGAGGGTTTAGAAGAGACAAATCTCAACGATAGTACAGATGGGACTTGAACCTGGAAGCTGTAGATTGCGAGCCTGGCTCGCTATTGATCTGGTGAGGGTTTAGAGGAGACAAACAGGGTGAGGATTTAGAAAAGACAAATCTCAACGCTAGTACAGATGGGACTTGAACCTGGAAGCTGTAGATTGCAAGCCTGGCTCGCTATTGATCTGGTGAGGGTTTAGAGGAGACAAACAGGGTGAGGATTTAGAAGCGACAAATCTCAACTCTAGTAGAGATGGGACTTGAACCTGGAAGCTGCAGATTGCGAGTCTGACTCCCTAATAATCTGGTGAGGGTTTAGAAGAGACAGACAGGGTGAGGATTTAGAAGAGACAAATCTTAACGCTAGTACAGATGGGACTTGAACCTGGAAGCTGTAGATTGCGAACCTGGCTCGCTATTGATCTGGTGAGGGTTTAGAGGAGACAAACAGGGTGAGGGTTTAGAAGAGATAAATCGCAACGCTAGTACAGATGGGACTTGAACCTGGAAGCTCTAGATTGCGAGCCTGGCTCGCTATTGATCTGGTGAGGGTTTAGAGGAGACAAACAGGGTGAGGATTTAGAAGCGACAAATCTCAACTCTAGTAGAGATGGGACTTGAACCTGGAAGCTGCAGATTGCGAGTCTTACTCCCTATTAATCTGGTGAGGGTTTAGAAGAGACAGACAGGGTGAGGATTTAGAAGAGACAAATCTCAACGCTAGTACAGATGGGACTTGAACCTGGAAGCTGTAGATTGCGAGCCTGGCTCGCTATTGATCTGGTGAGGGTTTAGAGGAGACAAACAGGGTGAGGATTTAGAAAAGACAAATCTCAACTCTAGTACAGATGGGACTTGAACCTGGAAGCTGCAGATTGCGAGTCTTACTCCCTATTAATCTGGTGAGGGTTTAGAAGAGACAGACAGGGTGAGGATTTAGAAGAGACAAATGTCAACGCTAGTACAGATGGGACTTGAACCTGGAAGCTGTAGATTGCGAGCCTGGCTCGCTATTGATCTGGTGAGGGTTTAGAGGAGACAAACAGGGTGAGGGTTTAGAAGAGACAAATCTCAACGCTAGTACAGATGGGACTTGAACCTGGAAGCTGTAGATTGCGAGCCTGGCTCGCTAGTGATCTGGTGAGGGTTTAGAGGAGACAAAGAGGGTGAGGATTTAGAAGAGACAAATCTCAACGCTAGTACAGATGGGACTTGAACCTGGAAGCTGCAGATTGCGAGTCTGACTCCCTATTAATCTGGTGAGGGTTTAGAAGAGACAGACAGGGTGAGGATTTAGAAGAGACAAATCTCAACGCTAGTACAGATGGGACTTGAACCTGGAAGCTGTAGATTGCGAGCCTGGCTCGCTATTGATCTGGTGAGGGTTTAGAGGAGACAAACAGGGTGAGGGTTTAGAAGAGACAAATCTCAATGCTAGTACAGATGGGACTTGAACCTGGAAGCTATAGATTGCGAGCCTGGCTCGCTATTGATCTGGTGAGGGTTTAGAGGAGACAAACAGGGTGAGGATTTAGAAGAGAGAAATCTCAACTCTAGTACAGATGGGACTTGAACCTCGAAGCTGCAGATTGCGAGTCTTACTCCCTATTAATCTGGTGAGGGTTTAGAAGAGACAGACAGGGTGAGGATTTAGAAGAGACAAATCTCAACGCTAGTACAGATGGGACTTGAACCTGGGAGCTGTAGATTGCGAGCCTGGCTCGCTATTGATCTGGTGAGGGTTTAGAGGAGACAAACAGGGTGAGGATTTAGAAAAGACAAATCTCAACGCCAGTACAGATGGGACTTGAACCTGGAAGCTGCAGATTGCGAGTCTGAGTCCCTATTAATCTGGTGAGAGTTTACAAGAGACAGACAGGGTGAGGATTTAGAAGAGACAAATCTCAACGCTAGTACAGATGGGACTTCAACCTGGAAGCTGTAGATTGCGAGCCTGGCTCGCTATTGATCTGGTGGTTTAGAAGAGACAGACAGGGTGAGGATTTAGAAGAGACAAATCTCAACGCTAGTACAGATGGGACTTGAACCTGGAAGCTGTAGATTGCGAGCCTGGCTCGCTATTGATCTGGTGAGGGTTTAGAGGAGACAAACAGGGTGAGGAGTTAGAAAAGACAAATCTCAACTCTAGTACAGATGGGACTTGAACCTGGAAGCTGCAGATTGCGAGTCTTACTCCCTATTAATCTGGTGAGGGTTTAGAAGAGACAGACAGGGTGAGGATTTAGAAAAGACAAATGTCAACGCTAGTACAGATGGGACTTGAACCTGGAAGCTGTAGATTGCGAGCCTGGCTCGCTATTGATCTGGTGAGGGTTTAGAGGAGACAAACAGGGTGAGGATTTAGAAAAGACAAATCTCAACGCTAGTACAGATGGGACTTGAACGTGGAAGCTGTAGATTGCGAGCCTGGCTCGCTATTGATCTGGTGAGGGTTTAGAGGAGACAAACAGGGTGAGGATTTAGAAAAGACAAATCTCAACGCTAGTACAGATGGGACTTGAACCTGGAAGCTGCAGATTGCGAGTCTGACTCCCTAATAATCTGGTGAGGGTTTAGAAGAGACAGACAGGGTGAGGATTTAGAAGAGAGAAATCTTAACGCTAGTACAGATGGGACTTGAACCTGGAAGCTGTAGATTGCGAGCCTGGCTCGCTATTGATCTGGTGAGGGTTTAGAGGAGACAAACAGGGTGAGGATTTAGAAGCGACAAATCTCAACTCTAGTACAGATGGGACTTGAACCTGGAAGCTGCAGATTGTGAGTCTTACTCCCTATTAATCTGGTGAGGGTTTAGAAGAGACAGACAGGGTGAGGATTTAGAAGAGACAAATCTCAACGCTAGTACAGATGGGACTTGAACCTGGAAGCTCTAGATTGCGAGCCTGGCTCGCTATTGATCTGGTGAGGGTTTAGAGGAGACAAACAGGGTGAGGATTTAGAAAAGACAAATCTCAACGCTAGTACAGATGGGACTTGAACCTGGAAGCTGTAGATTGCGAGCCTGGCTCGCTATTGATCTGGTGAGGGTTTAGAGGAGACAAACAGGGTGAGGGTTTAGAAGAGACAAATCTCAACGCTAGTACAGATGGGACTTGAACCTGGAAGCTGTAGATTGCGAGCCTGGCTCGCTATTGATCTGGTGAGGGTTTAGAGGAGACAAACAGGGTGAGGATTTAGAAAAGACAAATCTCAACGCTAGTACAGATGGGACTTGAACGTGGAAGCTGTAGATTGCGAGCCTGGCTCGCTATTGATCTGGTGAGGGTTTAGAGGAGACAAACAGGGTGAGGATTTAGAAAAGACAAATCTCAACGCTAGTACAGATGGGACTTGAACCTGGAAGCTGCAGATTGCGAGTCTGACTCCCTAATAATCTGGTGAGGGTTTAGAAGAGACAGACAGGGTGAGGATTTAGAAGAGACAAATCTTAACGCTAGTACAGGTGGGACTTGAACCTGGAAGCTGCAGATTGCGAGTCTTACTCCCTATTAATCTGGTGAGGGTTTAGAGGAGACAAACAGGGTGAGGATTTAGAAAAGACAAATCTCAACGCTAGTACAGATGGGACTTGAACGTGGAAGCTGTAGATTGCGAGCCTGGCTCGCTATTGATCTGGTGAGGGTTTAGAGGAGACAAACAGGGTGAGGATTTAGAAAAGACAAATCTCAACGCTAGTACAGATGGGACTTGAACGTGGAAGCTGTAGATTGCGAGCCTGGCTCGCTATTGATCTGGTGAGGGTTTAGAGGAGACAAACAGGGTGAGGATTTAGAAAACACAAATCTCAACGCTAGTACAGATGGGACTTGAACCTGGAAGCTGCAGATTGCGAGTCTGACTCCCTAATAATCTGGTGAGGGTTTAGAAGAGACAGACAGGGTGAGGATTTAGAAGAGACAAATCTTAACGCTAGTACAGATGGGACTTGAACCTGGAAGCTGTAGATTGCGAACCTGGCTCGCTATTGATCTGGTGAGGGTTTAGAGGAGACAAACAGTGTGAGGGTTTAGAAGAGACAAATCGCAACGCTAGTACAGATGGGACTTGAACCTGGAAGCTGTAGATTGCGAGCCTGGCTCGCTATTGATCTGGTGAGGGTTTAGAGGAGACAAACAGGGTGAGGATTTAGAAGCGACAAATCTCAACTCTAGTACAGATGGGACTTGAACCTGGAAGCTGCAGATTGCGAGTCTTACTCCCTATTAATCTGGTGAGGGTTTAGAAGAGACAGACAGGGTGAGGATTTAGAAGAGACAAATCTCAACGCTAGTACAGATGGGACTTGAACCTGGAAGCTCTAGATTGCGAGCCTGGCTCGCTATTGATCTGGTGAGGGTTTAGAGGAGACAAACAGGGTGAGGATTTAGAAAAGACAAATCTCAACTCTAGTACAGATGGGACTTGAACCTGGAAGCTGCAGATTGCGAGTCTTACTCCCTATTAATCTGGTGAGGGTTTAGAAGAGACAGACAGGGTGAGGATTTAGAAGAGACAAATCTCAACGCTAGTACAGATGGGACTTGAACCTGGAAGCTGTAGATTGCGAGCCTGGCTCGCTATTGATCTGGTGAGGGTTTAGAGGAGACAAACAGGGTGAGGATTTAGAAAAGACAAATCTCAACGCCAGTACAGATGGGACTTGAACCTGGAAGCTGCAGATTGCGAGTCTGACTCCCTATTAATCTGGTGAGGGTTTAGAAGGGACAGACAGGGTGAGGATTTAGAAGAGACAAATCTCAACGCTAGTACAGATGGGACTTGAACCTGGAAGCTGCAGATTGCGAGCCTGGCTCGCTATTGGTCTGGTGGTTTAGAGGAGATAAACAGGGTGAGGGTTTAGAAGAGACAAATCGCAACGCTAGTACAGATGGGACTTGAACCTGGAAGCTGTAGATTGCGAGCCTGGCTCGCTATTGATCTGGTGAGGGTTTAGAGGAGACAAACAGGGTGAGGATTTAGAAGAGACAAATCTCAACTCTAGTACAGATGGGACTTGAACCTGGAAGCTGCAGATTGCGAGTCTTACTCCCTATTAATCTGGTGAGGGTTTAGAAGAGACAGAGAGGGTGAGGATTTAGAAGAGACAAATCTCAACGCTAGTACAGATGGGACTTGAACCTGGAAGCTGTAGATTGCGAGCCTGGCTCGCTATTGATCTGGTGAGGGTTTAGAGGAGACAAACAGGGTGAGGATTTAGAAAAGACAAATCTCAACGCTAGTACAGATGGGACTTGAACCTGGAAGCTGTAGATTGCGAGCCTGGCTCGCTATTGATCTGGTGAGGGTTTAGAGGAGACAAACAGGGTGAGGATTTAGAAGAGACAAATCTCAACTCTAGTACAGATGGGACTTGAACCTGGAAGCTGCAGATTGCGAATCTTACTCCCTATTAATCTGGTGAGGGTTTAGAAGAGACAGACAGGGTGAGGATTTAGAAGAGACAAATCTCAACGCTAGTAGAGATGGGACTTGAACCTGGAAGCTGTAGATTGCGAGCCTGGCTCGCTATTGATCTGGTGAGGGTTTAGAGGAGACAAACAGGGTGAGGAGTTAGAAAAGACAAATCTCAACTCTAGTACAGATGGGACTTGAACCTGGAAGCTGCAGATTGCGAGTCTTACTCCCTATTAATCTGGTGAGGGTTTAGAAGAGACAGACAGGGTGAGGATTTAGAAGAGACAAATGTCAACGCTAGTACAGATGGGACTTGAACCTGGAAGCTGTAGATTGCGAGCCTGGCTCGCTATTGATCTGGTGAGGGTTTAGAGGAGACAAACAGGGTGAGGATTTAGAAAAGACAAATCTCAACGCTAGTAGAGATGGGACTTGAACGTGGAAGCTGTAGATTGCGAGCCTGGCTCGCTATTGATCTGGTGAGGGTTTAGAGGAGACAAACAGGGTGAGGATTTAGAAAAGACAAATCTCAACGCTAGTACAGATGGGACTTGAACCTGGAAGCTGCAGATTGCGAGTCTGACTCCCTAATAATCTGGTGAGGGTTTAGAAGAGACAGACAGGGTGAGGATTTAGAAGAGACAAATCTTAACGCTAGTACAGATGGGACTTGAACCTGGAAGCTGTAGATTGCGAGCCTGGCTCGCTATTGTTCTGGTGACGGTTTAGAGGAGACAAACAGGGTGAGGATTTAGAAGCGACATATCTCAACTCTAGTACAGATGGGACTTGAACCTGGAAGCTGCAGATTGCGAGTCTTACTCCCTATTAATCTGGTGAGGGTTTAGAAGAGACAGACAGGGTGAGGATTTAGAAGAGACAAATCTCAACGCTAGTACAGATGGGAATTGAACCTGGAAGCTCTAGATTGCGAGCCTGGCTCGCTATTGATCTGGTGAGGGTTTAGAGGAGACAAACAGGGTGAGGATTTAGAAAAGACAAATCTCAACGCTAGTACAGATGGGACTTGAACCTGGAAGCTGTAGATTGCGAGCCTGGCTCGCTATTGATCTGGTGAGGGTTTAGAGGAGACAAACAGGGTGAGGGTTTAGAAGAGACAAATCTCAACGCTAGTACAGATGGGACTTGAACCTGGAAGCTGTAGATTGCGAGCCTGGCTCGCTATTGATCTGGTGAGGGTTTAGAGGAGACAAACAGGGTGAGGATTTAGAAAAGACAAATCTCAACGCTAGTACAGATGGGACTTGAACGTGGAAGCTGTAGATTGCGAGCCTGGCTCGCTATTGATCTGGTGAGGGTTTAGAGGAGACAAACAGGGTGAGGATTTAGAAAACACAAATCTCAACGCTAGTACAGATGGGACTTGAACCTGGAAGCTGCAGATTGCGAGTCTTACTCCCTATTAATCTGGTGAGGGTTTAGAGGAGACAAACAGGGTGAGGATTTAGAAAAGACAAATCTCAACGCTAGTACAGATGGGACTTGAACGTGGAAGCTGTAGATTGCGAGCCTGGCTCGCTATTGATCTGGTGAGGGTTTAGAGGAGACAAACAGGGTGAGGATTTAGAAAAGACAAATCTCAACGCTAGTACAGATGGGACTTGAACGTGGAAGCTGTAGATTGCGAGCCTGGCTCGCTATTGATCTGGTGAGGGTTTAGAGGAGACAAACAGGGTGAGGATTTAGAAAACACAAATCTCAACGCTAGTACAGATGGGACTTGAACCTGGAAGCTGCAGATTGCGAGTCTGACTCCCTAATAATCTGGTGAGGGTTTAGAGGAGACAGACAGGGTGAGGATTTAGAAGAGACAAATCTTAACGCTAGTACAGATGGGACTTGAACCTGGAAGCTGTAGATTGCGAACCTGGCTCGCTATTGATCTGGTGAGGGTTTAGAGGAGACAAACAGGGTGAGGGTTTAGAAGAGACAAATCGCAACGCTAGTACAGATGGGACTTGAACCTGGAAGCTGTAGATTGCGAGCCTGGCTCGCTATTGATCTGGTGAGGGTTTAGAGGAGACAAACAGGGTGAGGATTTAGAAGCGACAAATCTCAACTCTAGTACAGATGGGACTTGAACCTGGAAGCTGCAGATTGCGAGTCTTACTCCCTATTAATCTGGTGAGGGTTTAGAAGAGACAGACAGGGTGAGGATTTAGAAGAGACAAATCTCAACGCTAGTACAGATGGGACTTGAACCTGGAAGCTCTAGATTGCGAGCCTGGCTCGCTATTGATCTGGTGAGGGTTTAGAGGAGACAAACAGGGTGAGGATTTAGAAAAGACAAATCTCAACGCTAGTACAGATGGGACTTGAACCTGGAAGCTGTAGATTGCGAGCCTGGCTCGCTATTGATCTGGTGAGGGTTTAGAGGAGACAAACAGGGTGAGGGTTTAGAAGAGACAAATCTCAACGCTAGTACAGATGGGACTTGAACCTGGAAGCTGCAGATTGCGAGTCTTACTCCCTATTAATCTGGTGAGGGTTTAGAAGAGACAAACAGGGTGAGGATTTAGAAAAGACAAATCTCAACGCTAGTACAGATGGGACTTGAACCTGGAAGCTGTAGATTGCGAGCCTGGCTCGCTATTGATCTGGTGAGGGTTTAGAGGAGACAAACAGGGTGAGGATTTAGAAAAGACAAATCTCAACGCTAGTACAGATGGGACTTGAACCTGGAAGCTGCAGATTGCGAGTCTGACTCCCTAATAATCTGGTGAGGGTTTAGAAGAGACAGACAGGGTGAGGATTTAGAAGAGACAAATCTTAACGCTAGTACAGGTGGGACTTGAACCTGGAAGCTGCAGATTGCGAGTCTTACTCCCTATTAATCTGGTGAGGGTTTAGAGGAGACAAACAGGGTGAGGATTTAGAAAAGACAAATATCAACGCTAGTACAGATGGGACTTGAACGTGGAAGCTGTAGATTGCGAGCCTGGCTCGCTATTGATCTGGTGAGGGTTTAGAGGTGACAAACAGGGTGAGGATTTAGAAAAGAAAAATCTCAACGCTAGTACAGATGGGACTTGAACGTGGAAGCTGTAGATTGCGAGCCTGGCTCGCTATTGATCTGGTGAGGGTTTAGAGGAGACAAACAGGGTGAGGATTTAGAAAACACAAATCTCAACGCTAGTACAGATGGGACTTGAACCTGGAAGCTGCAGATTGCGAGTCTGACTCCCTAATAATCTGGTGAGGGTTTAGAAGAGACAGACAGGGTGAGGATTTAGAAGAGACAAATCTTAACGCTAGTACAGATGGGACTTGAACCTGGAAGCTGTAGATTGCGAACCTGGCTCGCTATTGATCTGGTGAGGGTTTAGAGGAGACAAACAGTGTGAGGGTTTAGAAGAGACAAATCGCAACGCTAGTACAGATGGGACTTGAACCTGGAAGCTGTAGATTGCGAGCCTGGCTCGCTATTGATCTGGTGAGGGTTTAGAGGAGACAAACAGGGTGAGGATTTAGAAGCGACAAATCTCAACTCTAGTACAGATGGGACTTGAACCTGGAAGCTGCAGATTGCGAGTCTTACTCCCTATTAATCTGGTGAGGGTTTAGAAGAGACAGACAGGGTGAGGATTTAGAAGAGACAAATCTCAACGCTAGTACAGATGGGACTTGAACCTGGAAGCTCTAGATTGCGAGCCTGGCTCGCTATTGATCTGGTGAGGGTTTAGAGGAGACAAACAGGGTGAGGATTTAGAAAAGACAAATCTCAACTCTAGTACAGATGGGACTTGAACCTGGAAGCTGCAGATTGCGAGTCTTACTCCCTATTAATCTGGTGAGGGTTTAGAAGAGACAGACAGGGTGAGGATTTAGAAGAGACAAATCTCAACGCTAGTACAGATGGGACTTGAACCTGGAAGCTGTAGATTGCGAGCCTGGCTCGCTATTGTTCTGGTGAGGGTTTAGAGGAGACAAACAGGGTGAGGATTTAGAAAAGACAAATCTCAACGCCAGTACAGATGGGACTTGAACCTGGAAGCTGCAGATTGCGAGTCTGACTCCGTATTAATCTGGTGAGGGTTTAGAAGAGACAGACAGGGTGAGGATTTAGAAGAGACAAATCTCAACGCTAGTACAGATGGGACTTGAACCTGGAAGCTGTAGATTGCGAGCCTGGCTCGCTATTGATCTGGTGAGGGTTTAGAGGAGACAAACAGGGTGAGGATTTAGAAAAGACAAATCTCAACGCTAGTACAGATGGGACTTGAACCTGGAAGCTGTAGATTGCGAGCCTGGCTCGCTATTGATCTGGTGAGGGTTTAGAGGAGACAAACAGGGTGAGGATTTAGAAGAGACAAATCTCAACTCTAGTACAGATGGGACTTGAACCTGGAAGCTGCAGATTGCGAGTCTTACTCCCTATTAATCTGGTGAGGATTTAGAAGAGACAAATCTCAACGCTAGTACAGATGGGACTTGAACCTGGAAGCTGTAGATTGCGAGCCTGGCTCGCTATTGATCTGGTGAGGGTTTAGAAGAGACAGACAGGGTGAGGATTTAGAAGAGACAAATGTCAACGCTAGTACAGATGGGACTTGAACCTGGAAGCTGTAGATTGCGAGCCTGGCTCGCTATTGATCTGGTGAGGGTTTAGAGGAGACAAACAGGGTGAGGATTTAGAAAAGACAAATCTCAACGCTAGTACAGATGGGACTTGAACGTGGAAGCTGTAGATTGCGAGCCTGGCTCGCTATTGATCTGGTGAGGGTTTAGAGGAGACAAACAGGGTGAGGATTTAGAAAAGACAAATCTCAACGCTAGTACAGATGGGACTTGAACCTGGAAGCTGCAGATTGCGAGTCTGACTCCCTAATAATCTGGTGAGGGTTTAGAAGAGACAGACAGGGTGAGGATTTAGAAGAGACAAATCTTAACGCTAGTACAGATGGGACTTGAACCTGGAAGCTGTAGATTGCGAGCCTGGCTCGCTATTGATCTGGTGAGGGTTTAGAGGAGACAAACAGGGTGAGGATTTAGAAGCGACAAATCTCAACTCTAGTACAGATGGGAGTTGAACCTGGAAGCTGCAGATTGCGAGTCTTACTCCCTATTAATCTGGTGAGGGTTTAGAAGAGACAGACAGGGTGAGGATTTAGAAGAGACAAATCTCAACGCTAGTACAGATGGGACTTGAACCTGGAAGCTCTAGATTGCGAGCCTGGCTCGCTATTGATCTGGTGAGGGTTTAGAGGAGACAAACAGGGTGAGGATTTAGAAAAGACAAATCTCAACGCTAGTACAGATGGGACTTGAACCTGGAAGCTGTAGATTGCGAGCCTGGCTCGCTATTGATCTGGTGAGGGTTTAGAGGAGACAAACAGGGTGAGGATTTAGAAAAGACAAATCTCAACTCTAGTACAGATGGGACTTGAACCTGGAAGCTGCAGATTGCGAGTCTTACTCCCTATTAATCTGGTGAGGGTTTAGAAGAGACAGACAGGGTGAGGATTTAGAAGAGACAAATGTCAACGCTAGTACAGATGGGACTTGAACCTGGAAGCTGTAGATTGCGAGCCTGGCTCGCTATTGATCTGGTGAGGGTTTAGAGGAGACAAACAGGGTGAGGGTTTAGAAGAGACAAATCTCAACGCTAGTACAGATGGGACTTGAACCTGGAAGCTGTAGATTGCGAGCCTGGCTCGCCATTGATCTGGTGAGGGTTTAGAGGAGACAAACAGGGTGAGGATTTAGAAAAGACAAATCTCAACGCTAGTACAGATGGGACTTGAACCTGGAAGCTGCAGATTGCGAGTCTGACTCCCTATTAATCTGGTGAGGGTTTAGAAGAGACAGACAGGGTGAGGATTTAGAAGAGACAAATCTTAACGCTAGTACAGATGGGACTTGAACCTGGAAGCTGTAGATTGCGAACCTGGCTCGCTATTGATCTGGTGAGGGTTTAGAGGAGACAAACAGGGTGAGGGTTTAGAAGAGACAAATCGCAACGCTAGTACAGATGGGACTTGAACCTGGAAGCTGTAGATTGCGAGCCTGGCTCGCTATTGATCTGGTGAGGGTTTAGAGGAGACAAACAGGGTGAGGATTTAGAAGCGACAAATCTCAACTCCAGTACAGATGGGACTTGAACCTGGAAGCTGCAGATTGCGAGTCTTACTCCCTATTAATCTGGTGAGGGTTTAGAAGAGACAGACAGGGTGAGGATTTAGAAGAGACAAATCTCAACGCTAGTACAGATGGGACTTGAACCTGGAAGCTGTAGATGGCGAGCCTGGCTCGCTATTGATCTGGTGAGGGTTTAGAGGAGACAAACAGGGTGAGGATTTAGAAAAGACAAATCTCAACTCTAGTACAGATGGGACTTGAACCTGGAAGCTGCAGATTGCGAGTCTTACTCCCTATTAATCTGGTGAGGGTTTAGAAGAGACAGACAGGGTGAGGATTTAGAAGAGACAAATCTCAACGCTAGTACAGATGGGACTTGAACCTGGAGCTGTAGATTGCGAGTCTGAGTCCCTATTTATCTGAGTCCCTATTAATCAATAGCGAGCCTGGCTCGCTATTGATCTGGTGAGGGTTTAGAGGAGACAAACAGGGTGAGGATTTAGAAAAGACAAATCTCAACGCTAGTACAGATGGGACTTGAACCTGGAAGCTGTAGATTGCGAGCCTGGCTCGCTATTGATCTGGTGAGGGTTTAGAGGAGACAAACAGGGTGAGGGTTTAGAAGAGACAAATCTCAACGCTAGTACAGATGGGACTTGAACCTGGAAGCTGTAGATTGCGAGCCTGGCTCGCTATTGATCTGGTGAGGGTTTAGAGGAGACAAACAGGGTGAGGATTTAGAAAAGACAAATCTCAACGCTAGTACAGATGGGACTTGAACGTGGAAGCTGTAGATTGCGAGCCTGGCTCGCTATTGATCTGGTGAGGGTTTAGAGGAGACAAACAGGGTGAGGATTTAGAAAAGACAAATCTCAACGCTAGTACAGATGGGACTTGAACCTGGAAGCTGCAGATTGCGAGTCTGACTCCCTAATAATCTGGTGAGGGTTTAGAAGAGACAGACAGGGTGAGGATTTAGAAGAGACAAATCTTAACGCTAGTACAGATGGGACTTGAACCTGGAAGCTGCAGATTGCGAGTCTTACTCCCTATTAATCTGGTGAGGGTTTAGAGGAGACAAACAGGGTGAGGATTTAGAAAAGACAAATCTCAACGCTAGTACAGATGGGACTTGAACGTGGAAGCTGTAGATTGCGAGCCTGGCTCGCTATTGATCTGGTGAGGGTTTAGAGGAGACAAACAGGGTGAGGATTTAGAAAACACAAATCTCAACGCTAGTACAGATGGGACTTGAACCTGGAAGCTGCAGATTGCGAGTCTGACTCCCTAATAATCTGGTGAGGGTTTAGAAGAGACAGACAGGGTGAGGATTTAGAAGAGACAAATCTTAACGCTAGTACAGATGGGACTTGAACCTGGAAGCTGTAGATTGCGAACCTGGCTCGCTATTGATCTGGTGAGGGTTTAGAGGAGACAAACAGGGTGAGTGTTTAGAAGAGACAAATCGCAACGCTAGTACAGATGGGATTTGAACCTGGAAGCTGTAGATTGCGAGCCTGGCTCGCTATTGATCTGGTGAGGGTTTAGAGGAGACAAACAGGGTGAGGATTTAGAAGCGACAAATCTCAACTCTAGTACAGATGGGACTTGAACCTGGAAGCTGCAGATTGCGAGTCTTACTCCCTATTAATCTGGTGAGGGTTTAGAAGAGACAGACAGGGTGAGGATTTAGAAGAGACAAATGTCAACGCTAGTACAGATGGGACTTGAACCTGGAAGCTGTAGATTGCGAGCCTGGCTCACTATTGATCTGGTGAGGGTTTAGAGGAGACAAACAGGGTGAGGGTTTAGAAGAGACAAATCTCAACGCTAGTACAGATGGGACTTGAACCTTAAAGCTAGTACAGATGGGACTTGAACCTGGAAGCTGTAGATTGCGAGCCTGGCTCGCTATTGATCTGGTGAGGGTTTAGAGGAGACAAACAGGGTGAGGATTTAGAAGCGACAAATCTCAACTCCAGTACAGATGGGACTTGAACCTGGAAGCTGCAGATTGCGAGTCTTACTCCCTATTAATCTGGTGAGGGTTTAGAAGAGACAGACAGGGTGAGGATTTAGAAGAGACAAATCTCAACGCTAGTACAGATGGGACTTGAACCTGGAAGCTGTAGATGGCGAGCCTGGCTCGCTATTGATCTGGTGAGGGTTTAGAGGAGACAAACAGGGTGAGGATTTAGAAAAGACAAATCTCAACTCTAGTACAGATGGGACTTGAACCTGGAAGCTGCAGATTGCGAGTCTTACTCCCTATTAATCTGGTGAGGGTTTAGAAGAGACAGACAGGGTGAGGATTTAGAAGAGACAAATCTCAACGCTAGTACAGATGGGACTTGAACCTGGAAGCTGTAGATGGCGAGCCTGGCTCGCTATTGATCTGGTGAGGGTTTAGAGGAGACAAACAGGGTGAGGATTTAGAAAAGACAAATCTCAACTCTAGTACAGATGGGACTTGAACCTGGAAGCTGCAGATTGCGAGTCTTACTCCCTATTAATCTGGTGAGGGTTTAGAAGAGACAGACAGGGTGAGGATTTAGAAGAGACAAATCTCAACGCTAGTACAGATGGGACTTGAACCTGGAAGCTGTAGATTGCGAGCCTGGCTCGCTATTGATCTGGTGAGGGTTTAGAGGAGACAAACAGGGTGAGGGTTTAGAAGAGACAAATCTCAACGCTAGTACAGATGGGACTTGAACCTGGAAGCTGTAGATTGCGAGCCTGGCTCGCTATTGATCTGGTGAGGGTTTAGAGGAGACAAACAGGGTGAGGATTTAGAAAAGACAAATCTCAACGCTAGTACAGATGGGACTTGAACCTGGAAGCTGTAGATTGCGAGCCTGGCTCGCTATTGATCTGCTGAGGGTTTAGAGGAGACAAACAGGGTGAGGATTTAGAAGAGACAAATCTCAACTCTAGTACAGATGGGACTTGAACCTGGAAGCTGCAGATTGCGAGTCTTACTCCCTATTAATCTGGTGAGGGTTTAGAAGAGACAGACAGGGTGAGGATTTAGAAGAGACAAATCTTAACGCTAGTACAGATGGGACTTGAACCTGGAAGCTGTAGATTGCGAGCCTGGCTCGCTATTGATCTGGTGAGGGTTTAGAGGAGACAAACAGGGTGAGGATTTAGAAAAGACAAATCTCAACGCTAGTACAGATGGGACTTGAACCTGGAAGCTGTAGATTGCGAGCCTGGCTCGCTATTGATCTGGTGAGGGTTTAGAGGAGACAAACAGGGTGAGGATTTAGAAAAGACAAATCTCAACGCTAGTACAGATGGGACTTGAACCTGGAAGCTGTAGATTGCGAGCCTGGCTCGCTATTGATCTGGTGAGGGTTTAGAGGAGACAAACAGGGTGAGGATTTAGAAGAGACAAATCTCAACTCTAGTACAGATGGGACTTGAACCTGGAAGCTGCAGATTGCGAGTCTTACTCCCTATTAATCTGGTGAGGGTTTAGAAGAGACAGACAGGGTGAGGATTTAGAAGAGACAAATCTCAACGCTAGTACAGATGGGACTTGAACCTGGAAGCTGTAGATTGCGAGCCTGGCTCGCTATTGATCTGGTGAGGGTTTAGAGGAGACAAACAGGGTGAGGATTTAGAAAAGACAAATCTCAACTCTAGTACAGATGGGACTTGAACCTGGAAGCTGCAGATTGCGAGTCTTACTCCCTATTAATCTGGTGAGGGTTTAGAAGAGACAGACAGGGTGAGGATTTAGAAGAGACAAATCTCAACGCTAGTACAGATGGGACTTGAACCTGGAAGCTGTAGATTGCGAGCCTGGCTCGCTATTGATCTGGTGAGGGTTTAGAGGAGACAAACAGGGTGAGGATTTAGAAGAGAGAAATCTCAACTCTAGTACAGATGGGACTTGAACCTCGAAGCTGCAGATTGCGAGTCTTACTCCCTATTAATCTGGTGAGGGTTTAGAAGAGACAGACAGGGTGAGGATTTAGAAGAGACAAATCTCAACGCTAGTACAGATGGGACTTGAACCTGGGAGCTGTAGATTGCGAGCCTGGCTCGCTATTGATCTGGTGAGGGTTTAGAGGAGACAAACAGGGTGAGGATTTAGAAAAGAATTCAACTCTAGTAGAGATGGCACTTGAACCTGGAAGCTGCAGATTGCGAGTCTTACTCCCTATTAATCTGGTGAGGGTTTAGAAGAGACAGACAGGGTGAGGATTTAGAAGAGACAAATCTCAACGCTAGTACAGATGGGACTTGAACCTGGAAGCTGTAGATTGCGAGCCTGGCTCGCTATTGATCTGGTGAGGGTTTAGAGGAGACAAACAGGGTGAGGATTTAGAAAAGACAAATCTCAACTCTAGTACAGATGGGACTTGAACCTGGAAGCTGCAGATTGCGAGTCTTACTCCCTATTAATCTGGTGAGGGTTTAGAAGAGACAGACAGGGTGAGGATTTAGAAGAGACAAATGTCAACGCTAGTACAGATGGGACTTGAACCTGGAAGCTGTAGATTGCGAGCCTGGCTCGCTATTGATCTGGTGAGGGTTTAGAGGAGACAAACAGGGTGAGGGTTTAGAAGAGACAAATCTCAACGCTAGTACAGATGGGACTTGAACCTGGAAGCTGTAGATTGCGAGCCTGGCTCGTCATTGATCTGGTGAGGGTTTAGAGGAGACAAACACGGTGAGGGTTTAGAAGAGACAAATCTCAACGGTAGTACAGATGGGACTTGAACCTGGAAGCTGCAGATTGCGAATCTTACTCCCTATTAATCTGGTGAGGGTTTAGAAGAGACAGACAGGGTGAGGATTTATAAGAGACAAATCTCAACGCTAGTACAGATGGGACTTGAACCTGGAAGCTGTAGATTTCGAGCCTGGCTCGCTATTGATCTGGTGAGGGTTTAGAGGAGACAAACAGGGTGAGGGTTTAGAAGAGACAAATCTCAACGCTAGTACAGATGGGACTTGAACCTGGAAGCTGTAGATTGCGAGCCTGGCTCGCTAGTGATCTGGTGAGGGTTTAGAGGAGACAAAGAGGGTGAGGATTTAGAAGAGACAAATCTCAACGCTAGTACAGATGGGACTTGAACCTGGAAGCTGCAGATTGCGAGTCTGACTCCCTATTAATCTGGTGAGGGTTTAGAAGAGACAGACAGGGTGAGGATTTAGAAGAGACAAATCTCAACGCTAGTACAGATGGGACTTGAACCTGGAAGCTGCAGATTGCGAGCCTGGCTCGCTATTGATCTGGTGAGGGTTTAGAGGAGACAGACAGGGTGAGGATTTAGAAGAGACAAATCTTAACGCTAGTACAGATGGGACTTGAACCTGGAAGCTGTAGATTGCGAACCTGGCTCGCTATTGATCTGGTGAGGGTTTAGAGGAGACAAACAGGGTGAGGGTTTAGAAGAGACAAATCGCAACGCTAGTACAGATGGGACTTGAACCTGGAAGCTGTAGATTGCGAGCCTGGCTCGCTATTGATCTGGTGAGGGTTTAGAGGAGACAAACAGGGTGAGGATTTAGAAGCGACAAATCTCAACTCCAGTACAGATGGGACTTGAACCTGGAAGCTGCAGATTGCGAGTCTTACTCCCTATTAATCTGGTGAGGGTTTAGAGGAGACAGACAGGGTGAGGGTTTAGAAGAGACAAATCTCAACGCTAGTACAGATGGGACTTGAACCTGGAAGCTGTAGATTGCGAGCCTGGCTCGCTATTGATCTGGTGAGGGTTTAGAGGAGACAAACACGGTGAGGGTTTAGAAGAGACAAATCTCAACGCTAGTACAGATGGGACTTGACCTGGAAAGCTATAGATTGCGAGCCTGGCTGGCTATTGATCTGGTGAGGGTTTAGAGGAGACAAACAGGGTGAGGATTTAGAAGAGACAAATCTCAACTCTAGTACAGATGGGACTTGAACCTGGAAGCTGCAGATTGCGAGTCTTACTCCCTATTAATCTGGTGAGGGTTTAGAAGAGACAGACAGGGTGAGGATTTAGAAGAGAGAAATCTCAACTCTAGTACAGATGGGACTTGAACCTCGAAGCTGCAGATTGCGAGTCTTACTCCCTATTAATCTGGTGAGGGTTTAGAAGAGACAGACAGGGTGAGGATTTAGAAGAGACAAATCTCAACGCTAGTACAGATGGGACTTGAACCTGGGAGCTGTAGATTGCGAGCCTGGCTCGCTATTGATCTGGTGAGGGTTTAGAGGAGACAAATAGGGTGAGGATTTAGAAAAGACAAATCTCAACGCTAGTACAGATGGGACTTGAACCTGGAAGCTGCAGATTGCGAGTCTTACTCCCTATTAATCTGGTGAGGGTTTAGAAGAGACAGACAGGGTGAGGATTTAGAAGAGACAAATCTCAACGCTAGTACAGATGGGACTTGAACCTGGAAGCTGTAGATTGCGAGCCTGGCTCCCTATTGATCTGGTGAGGGTTTAGAAGAGACAAACAGGGTGAGGATTTAGAAAAGACAAATCTCAACTCTAGTACAGATGGGACTTGAACCTGGAAGCTGCAGATTGCGAGTCTTACTCCCTATTAATCTGGTGAGGGTTTAGAAGAGACAGACAGGGTGAGGATTTAGAAGAGACAAATGTCAACGCTAGTACAGATGGGACTTGAACCTGGAAGCTGTAGATTGCGAGCCTGGCTCGCTATTGATCTGGTGAGGGTTTAGAGGAGACAAACAGGGTGAGGGTTTAGAAGAGACAAATCTCAACGCTAGTACAGATGGGACTTGAACCTGGAAGCTGTAGATTGCGAGCCTGGCTCGCCATTGATCTGGTGAGGGTTTAGAGGAGACAAACAGGGTGAGGATTTAGAAAAGACAAATCTCAACGCTAGTACAGATGGGACTTGAACCTGGAAGCTGCAGATTGCGAGTCTGACTCCCTATTAATCTGGTGAGGGTTTAGAAGAGACAGACAGGGTGAGGATTTAGAAGAGACAAATCTTAACGCTAGTACAGATGGGACTTGAACCTGGAAGCTGTAGATTGCGAACCTGGCTCGCTATTGATCTGGTGAGGGTTTAGAGGAGACAAACAGGGTGAGGGTTTAGAAGAGACAAATCGCAACGCTAGTACAGATGGGACTTGAACCTGGAAGCTGTAGATTGCGAGCCTGGCTCGCTATTGATCTGGTGAGGGTTTAGAGGAGACAAACAGGGTGAGGATTTAGAAGCGACAAATCTCAACTCCAGTACAGATGGGACTTGAACCTGGAAGCTGCAGATTGCGAGTCTTACTCCCTATTAATCTGGTGAGGGTTTAGAGGAGACAGACAGGGTGAGGGTTTAGAAGAGACAAATCTCAACGCTAGTACAGATGGGACTTGAACCTGGAAGCTGTAGATTGCGAGCCTGGCTCGCTATTGATCTGGTGAGGGTTTAGAGGAGACAAACACGGTGAGGGTTTAGAAGAGACAAATCTCAACTCTAGTACAGATGGGACTTGAACCTGGAAGCTGCAGATTGCGAGTCTTACTCCCTATTAATCTGGTGAGGGTTTAGAAGAGACAGACAGGGTGAGGATTTAGAAGAGACAAATCTCAACGCTAGTACAGATGGGACTTGAACCTGGAAGCTGTAGATTGCGAGCCTGGCTCGCTATTGATCTGGTGAGGGTTTAGAGGAGACAAACAGGGTGAGGGTTTAGAAGAGACAAATCTCAACGCTAGTACAGATGGGACTTGAACCTGGAAGCTGTAGATTGCGAGCCTGGCTCGCTATTGATCTGGTGAGGGTTTAGAGGAGACAAACAGGGTGAGGATTTAGAAAAGACAAATCTCAACGCTAGTACAGATGGGACTTGAACCTGGAAGCTGTAGATTGCGAGCCTGGCTCGCTATTAATCTGGTGAGGGTTTAGAAGAGACAGACAGGGTGAGGATTTAGAAGAGACAAATCTCAACGCTAGTACAGATGGGACTTGAACCTGGAAGCTGTAGATTGCGAGCCTGGCTCGCTATTGATCTGGTGAGGGTTTAGAGGAGACAAACAGGGTGAGGGTTTAGAAGAGACAAATCTCAATGCTAGTACAGATGGGACTTGAACCTGGAAGCTATAGATTGCGAGCCTGGCTCGCTATTGATCTGGTGAGGGTTTAGAGGAGACAAACAGGGTGAGGATTTAGAAGAGAGAAATCTCAACTCTAGTACAGATGGGACTTGAACCTCGAAGCTGCAGATTGCGAGTCTTACTCCCTATTAATCTGGTAAGGGTTTAGAAGAGACAGACAGGGTGAGGATTTAGAAGAGACAAATGTCAACGCTAGTACAGATGGGACTTGAACCTGGGAGCTGTAGATTGCGAGCCTGGCTCGCTATTGATCTGGTGAGGGTTTAGAGGAGACAAATAGGGTGAGGATTTAGAAAAGACAAATCTCAACGCTAGTACAGATGGGACTTGAACCTGGAAGCTGCAGATTGCGAGTCTTACTCCCTATTAATCTGGTGAGGGTTTAGAAGAGACAGACAGGGTGAGGATTTAGAAGAGACAAATCTCAACGCTAGTACAGATGGGACTTGAACCTGGAAGCTGTAGATTGCGAGCCTGGCTCGCTATTGATCTGGTGAGGGTTTAGAGGAGACAAACAGGGTGAGGATTTAGAAGCGACAAATCTCAACTCTAGTACAGATGGGACTTGAACCTGGAAGCTGCAGATTGCGAGTCTTACTCCCTATTAATCTGGTGAGGGTTTAGAAGAGACAGACAGGGTGAGGATTTAGAAGAGACAAATGTCAACGCTAGTACAGATGGGACTTGAACCTGGAAGCTGTAGATTGCGAGCCTGGCTCGCTATTGATCTGGTGAGGGTTTAGAGGAGACAAACAGGGTGAGGGTTTAGAAGAGACAAATCTCAACGCTAGTACAGATGGGACTTGAACCTGGAAGCTGTAGATTGCGAGCCTGGCTCGCCATTGATCTGGTGAGGGTTTAGAGGAGACAAACAGGGTGAGGATTTAGAAAAGACAAATCTCAACGCTAGTACAGATGGGACTTGAACCTGGAAGCTGCAGATTGCGAGTCTGACTCCCTATTAATCTGGTGAGGGTTTAGAAGAGACAGACAGGGTGAGGATTTAGAAGAGACAAATCTTAACGCTAGTACAGATGGGACTTGAACCTGGAAGCTGTAGATTGCGAGCCTGGCTCGCTATTGATCTGGTGAGGGTTTAGAGGAGACAAACAGGGTGAGGGTTTAGAAGAGACAAATCTCAACATAGTACAGATGGGACTTGAACCTGGAAGCTGCAGATTGCGAGCCTGGCTCGCTATTGATCTGGTGAGGGTTTAGAGGAGACAAACAGGGTGAGGGTTTAGAAGAGACAAATCTCAACGCTAGTAGAGATGGGACTTGAACCTGGAAGCTGTAGATTGCGAGCCTGGCTCGCTGTTGATCTGGTGAGGGTTTAGAGGAGACAAACAGGGTGATGATTTAGAAGAGACAAATCTCAACGGTAGTACAGATGGGACTTGAACCTGGAAGCTGCAGATTGCGAATCTTACTCCCTATTAATCTGGTGAGGGTTTAGAAGAGACAGACAGGGTGAGGATTTATAAGAGACAAATCTCAACGCTAGTACAGATGGGACAAATCTCAACGCTTAGAAGAGACAAATCTCAACGCTAGTACAGATGGGACTTGAACCTGGAAGCTGTAGATTGCGAGCCTGGCTCGCTATTGATCTGGTGAGGGTTTAGAGGAGACAAACAGGGTGAGGGTTTAGAAGAGACAAATCTCAACGCTAGTACAGATGGGACTTGAACCTGGAAGCTATAGATTGCGAGCCTGGCTCGCTATTGATCTGGTGAGGGTTTAGAGGAGTCAAACAGGGTGAGGATTTAGAAGAGACAAATCTCAACTCTAGTACAGATGGGACTTGAACCTGGAAGCTGCAGATTGCGAGTCTTACTCCCTATTAATCTGGTGAGGGTTTAGAAGAGACAGACAGGGTGAGGATTTAGAAGAGACAAATCTCAACGCTAGAGACAAACAGGGTGAGGATTTAGAAAAGACAAATCTCAACTCTAGTACAGATGGGACTTGAACCTGGAAGCTGCAGATTGCGAGTCTTACTCCCTATTAATCTGGTGAGGGTTTAGAAGAGACAGACAGGGTGAGGATTTAGAAGAGACAAATGTCAACGCTAGTACAGATGGGACTTGAACCTGGAAGCTGTAGATTGCGAGCCTGGCTCGCTATTGATCTGGTGAGGGTTTAGAGGAGACAAACAGGGTGAGGGTTTAGAAGAGACAAATCTCAACGCTAGTACAGATGGGACTTGAACCTGGAAGCTGTAGATTGCGAGCCTGGCTCGTCATTGATCTGGTGAGGGTTTAGAGGAGACAAACACGGTGAGGCTTTAGAAGAGACAAATCTCAACGGTAGTACAGATGGGACTTGAACCTGGAAGCTGCAGATTGCGAATCTTACTCCCTATTAATCTGGTGAGGGTTTAGAAGAGACAGACAGGGTGAGGATTTATAAGAGACAAATCTCAACGCTAGTACAGATGGGACTTGAACCTGGAAGCTGTAGATTGCGAGCCTGGCTCGCTATTGATCTGGTGAGGGTTTAGAGGAGACAAACAGGGTGAGGGTTTAGAAGAGACAAATCTCAACGCTAGTACAGATGGGACTTGAACGTGGAAACTGTAGATTGCGAGTCTGGCTCGCTAGTGATCTGGTGAGGGTTTAGAGGAGACAAAGAGGGTGAGGATTTAGAAGAGACAAATCTCAACGCTAGTACAGATGGGACTTGAACCTGGAAGCTGCAGATTGCGAGTCTGACTCCCTATTAATCTGGTGAGGGTTTAGAAGAGACAGACAGGGTGAGGATTTAGAAGAGACAAATCTCAACGCTAGTACAGATGGGACTTGAACCTGGAAGCTGTAGATTGCGAGCCTGGCTCGCTATTGATCTGGTGAGGGTTTAGAGGAGACAAACAGGGTGAGGGTTTAGAAGAGACAAATCTCAATGCTAGTACAGATGGGACTTGAACCTGGAAGCTATAGATTGCGAGCCTGGCTCGCTATTGATCTGGTGAGGGTTTAGAGGAGACAAACAGGGTGAGGATTTAGAAGAGAGAAATCTCAACTCTAGTACAGATGGGACTTGAACCTCGAAGCTGCAGATTGCGAGTCTTACTCCCTATTAATCTGGTGAGGGTTTAGAAGAGACAGACAGGGTGAGGATTTAGAAGAGACAAATCTCAACGCTAGTACAGATGGGACTTGAACCTGGGAGCTGTAGATTGCGAGCCTGGCTCGCTATTGATCTGGTGAGGGTTTAGAGGAGACAAATAGGGTGAGGATTTAGAAAAGACAAATCTCAACGCTAGTACAGATGGGACTTGAACCTGGAAGCTGCAGATTGCGAGTCTTACTCCCTATTAATCTGGTGAGGGTTTAGAAGAGACAGACAGGGTGAGGATTTAGAAGAGACAAATCTCAACGCTAGTACAGATGGGACTTGAACCTGGAAGCTGTAGATTGCGAGCCTGGCCCGCTATTGATCTGGTGAGGGTTTAGAGGAGACAAACAGGGTGAGGATTTAGAAAAGACAAATCTCAACTCTAGTACAGATGGGACTTGAACCTGGAAGCTGCAGATTGCGAGTCTTACTCCCTATTAATCTGGTGAGGGTTTAGAAGAGACAGACAGGGTGAGGATTTAGAAGAGACAAATGTCAACGCTAGTACAGATGGGACTTGAACCTGGAAGCTGTAGATTGCGAGCCTGGCTCGCTATTGATCTGGTGAGGGTTTAGAGGAGATAAACAGGGTGAGGGTTTAGAAGAGACAAATCTCAACGCTAGTACAGATGGGACTTGAACCTGGAAGCTGTAGATTGCGAGCCTGGCTCGCCATTGATCTGGTGAGGGTTTAGAGGAGACAAACAGGGTGAGGATTTAGAAAAGACAAATCTCAACGCTAGTACAGATGGGACTTGAACCTGGAAGCTGCAGATTGCGAGTCTGACTCCCTATTAATCTGGTGAGGGTTTAGAAGAGACAGACAGGGTGAGGATTTAGAAGAGACAAATCTTAACGCTAGTACAGATGGGACTTGAACCTGGAAGCTGTAGATTACGAACCTGGCTCGCTATTGATCTGGTGAGGGTTTAGAGGAGACAAACAGGGTGAGGGTTTAGAAGAGACAAATCGCAACGCTAGTACAGATGGGACTTGAACCTGGAAGCTGTAGATTGCGAGCCTGGCTCGCTATTGATCTGGTGAGGGTTTAGAGGAGACAAACAGGGTGAGGATTTAGAAGCGACAAATCTCAACTCCAGTACAGATGGGACTTGAACCTGGAAGCTGCAGATTGCGAGTCTTACTCCCTATTAATCTGGTGAGGGTTTAGAAGAGACAGACAGGGTGAGGATTTAGAAGAGACAAATCTCAACGCTAGTACAGATGGGACTTGAACCTGGAAGCTGTAGATGGCGAGCCTGGCTCGCTATTGATCTGGTGAGGGTTTAGAGGAGACAAACAGGGTGAGGATTTAGAAAAGACAAATCTCAACTCTAGTACAGATGGGACTTGAACCTGGAAGCTGCAGATTGCGAGTCTTACTCCCTATTAATCTGGTGAGGGTTTAGAAGAGACAGATAGGGTGAGGATTTAGAAGAGACAAATCTCAACGCTAGTACAGATGGGACTTGAACCTGGAAGCTGTAGATTGCGAGCCTGGCTCGCTATTGATCTGGTGAGGGTTTAGAGGAGACAAACAGGGTGAGGGTTTAGAAGAGACAAATCTCAACGCTAGTACAGATGGGACTTGAACCTGGAAGCTGTAGATTGCGAGCCTGGCTCGCCATTGATCTGGTGAGGGTTTAGAGGAGACAAACAGGGTGAGGGTTTAGAAGAGACAAATCTCAACATAGTACAGATGGGACTTGAACCTGGAAGCTGCAGATTGCGAGCCTGGCTCGCTATTGATCTGGTGAGGGTTTAGAGGAGACAAACAGGGTGAGGGTTTAGAAGAGACAAATCTCAACGCTAGTAGAGATGGGACTTGAACCTGGAAGCTGTAGATTGCGAGCCTGGCTCGCTGTTGATCTGGTGAGGGTTTAGAGGAGACAAACAGGGTGATGATTTAGAAGAGACAAATCTCAACTCTAGTACAGATGGGACTTGAACCTGGAAGCTGCAGATTGCGAGTCTTACTCCCTATTAATCTGGTGAGGGTTTAGAAGAGACAGACAGGGTGAGGATTTAGAAGAGACAAATCTCAACGCTAGTACAGATGGGACTTCAACCTGGAAGCTGTAGATTGCGAGCCTGGCTCGCTATTGATCTGGTGGTTTAGAAGAGACAGACAGGGTGAGGATTTAGAAGAGACAAATCTCAACGCTAGTACAGATGGGACTTGAACCTGGGAGCTGTAGATTGCGAGCCTGGCTCGCTATTGATCTGGTGAGGGTTTAGAGGAGGCAAACAGGGTGAGGATTTAGAAGCGACAAATCTCAACTCTAGTACAGATGGGACTTGAACCTGGAAGCTGCAGATTGCGAGTCTTACTCCCTATTAATCTGGTGAGGGTTTAGAAGAGACAGACAGGGTGAGGATTTAGAAGAGACAAATCTCAACGCTAGTACAGATGGGACTTGAACCTGGAAGCTGTAGATTGCGAGCCTGGCTCGCTATTGATCTGGTGAGGGTTTAGAGGAGACAAACAGGGTGAGGATTTAGAAAAGACAAATCTCAACTCTAGTACAGATGGGACTTGAACCTGGAAGCTGCAGATTGCGAGTCTTACTCCCTATTAATCTGGTGAGGGTTTAGAAGAGACAGACAGGGTGAGGATTTAGAAGAGACAAATCTCAACGCTAGTACAGATGGGACTTGAACCTGGAAGCTGTAGATTGCGAGCCTGGCTCGCTATTGATCTGGTGAGGGTTTAGAGGAGACAAACAGGGTGAGGGTTTAGAAGAGACAAATCTCAACGCTAGTACAGATGGGACTTGAACCTGGAAGCTGTAGATTGCGAGCCTGGCTCGCCATTGATCTGGTGAGGGTTTAGAGGAGACAAACAGGGTGAGGGTTTAGAAGAGACAAATCTCAACATAGTACAGATGGGACTTGAACCTGGAAGCTGCAGATTGCGAGCCTGGCTCGCTATTGATCTGGTGAGGGTTTAGAGGAGACAAACAGGGTGAGGGTTTAGAAGAGACAAATCTCAACGCTAGTAGAGATGGGACTTGAACCTGGAAGCTGTAGATTGCGAGCCTGGCTCGCTGTTGATCTGGTGAGGGTTTAGAGGAGACAAACAGGGTGATGATTTAGAAGAGACAAATCTCAACTCTAGTACAGATGGGACTTGAACCTGGAAGCTGCAGATTGCGAGTCTTACTCCCTATTAATCTGGTGAGGGTTTAGAAGAGACAGACAGGGTGAGGATTTAGAAGAGACAAATCTCAACGCTAGTACAGATGGGACTTGAACCTGGAAGCTGTAGATTGCGAGCCTGGCTCGCTATTGATCTGGTGAGGGTTTAGAGGAGACAAACAGGGTGAGGGTTTAGAAGAGACAAATCTCAACGCTAGTACATATGGGACTTGAACCTGGAAGCTATAGATTGCGAGCCTGGCTCGCTATTGATCTGGTGAGGGTTTAGAGGAGACAAACAGGGTGAGGATTTAGAAGAGACAAATCTCAACTCTAGTACAGATGGGACTTGAACCTGGAAGCTGCAGATTGCGAGTCTTACTCCCTATTAATCTGGTGAGGGTTTAGAAGAGACAGACAGGGTGAGGATTTAGAAGAGACAAATCTCAACGCTAGTACAGATGGGACTTGAACCTGGAAGCTGTAGATTGCGAGCCTGGCTCGCTATTGATCTGGTGAGGGTTTAGAGGAGACAAACAGGGTGAGGGTTTAGAAGAGACAAATCTCAACGCTAGTACAGATGGGACTTGAACCTGGAAGCTGTAGATTGCGAGCCTGGCTCGCTATTGATCTGGTGAGGGTTTAGAGGAGACAAACAGGGTGAGGATTTAGAAAAGACAAATCTCAACGCTAGTACAGATTGGACTTGAACCTGGAAGCTGTAGATTGCGAGCCTGGCTCGCTATTGATCTGGTGAGGGTTTAGAGGAGACAAACAGGGTGAGGATTTAGAAGCGACAAATCTCAACTCTAGTAGAGATGGGACTTGAACCTGGAAGCTGCAGATTGCGAGTCTGACTCCCTAATAATCTGGTGAGGGTTTAGAAGAGACAGACAGGGTGAGGATTTAGAAGAGACAAATCTTAACGCTAGTACAGTTGGGACTTGAACCTGGAAGCTGTAGATTGCGAACCTGGCTCGCTATTGATCTGGTGAGGGTTTAGAGGAGACAAACAGGGTGAGGGTTTAGAAGAGACAAATCGCAACGCTAGTACAGATGGGACTTGAACCTGGAAGCTCTAGATTGCGAGCCTGGCTCGCTATTGATCTGGTGAGGGTTTAGAGGAGACAAACAGGGTGAGGATTTAGAAGCGACAAATCTCAACTCTAGTAGAGATGGGACTTGAACCTGGAAGCTGCAGATTGCGAGTCTTACTCCCTATTAATCTGGTGAGGGTTTAGAAGAGACAGACAGGGTGAGGATTTAGAAGAGACAAATCTCAACGCTAGTACAGATGGGACTTGAACCTGGAAGCTGTAGATTGCGAGCCTGGCTCGCTATTGATCTGGTGAGGGTTTAGAGGAGACAAACAGGGTGAGGATTTAGAAAAGACAAATCTCAACTCTAGTACAGATGGGACTTGAACCTGGAAGCTGCAGATTGCGAGTCTTACTCCCTATTAATCTGGTGAGGGTTTAGAAGAGACAGACAGGGTGAGGATTTAGAAGAGACAAATGTCAACGCTAGTACAGATGGGACTTGAACCTGGAAGCTGTAGATTGCGAGCCTGGCTCGCTATTGATCTGGTGAGGGTTTAGAGGAGACAAACAGGGTGAGGGTTTAGAAGAGACAAATCTCAACGCTAGTACAGATGGGACTTGAACCTGGAAGCTGTAGATTGCGAGCCTGGCTCGCCATTGATCTGGTGAGGGTTTAGAGGAGACAAACACGGTGAGGGTTTAGAAGAGACAAATCTCAACGGTAGTACAGATGGGACTTGAACCTGGAAGCTGCAGATTGCGAGTCTTACTCCCTATTAATCTGGTGAGGGTTTAGAAGAGACAGACAGGGTGAGGATTTAGAAGAGACAAATCTCAACGCTAGTACAGATGGGACTTGAACCTGGAAGCTGTAGATTGCGAGCGTGGCTCGCTATTGATCTGGTGAGGGTTTAGAGGAGACAAACAGGGTGAGGGTTTAGAAGAGACAAATCTCAACGCTAGTACAGATGGGACTTGAACCTGGAAGCTGTAGATTGCGAGCCTGGCTCGCTATTGATCTGGTGAGGGTTTAGAGGAGACAAACAGGGTGAGGATTTAGAAAAGACAAATCTCAACGCTAGTACAGATGGGACTTGAACCTGGAAGCTGCAGATTGCGAGTCTGACTCCCTATTAATCTGGTGAGGGTTTAGAAGAGACAGATAGGGTGAGGATTTATAAGAGACAAATCTCAACGCTAGTACAGATGGGACTTGAACCTGGAAGCTGTAGATTGCGAGCCTGGCTCGCTATTGATCTGGTGAGGGTTTAGAGGAGACAAACAGGGTGAGGGTTTAGAAGAGACAAATCTCAACGCTAGTACAGATGGGACTTGAACCTGGAAGCTGTAGATTGCGAGCCTGGCTCGCTAGTGATCTGGTGAGGGTTTAGAGGAGACAAACAGGGTGAGGATTTAGAAGAGACAAATCTCAACGCTAGTACAGATGGGACTTGAACCTGGAAGCTGCAGATTGCGAGTCTGACTCCCTATTAATCTGGTGAGGGTTTAGAAGAGACAGACAGGGTGAGGATTTAGAAGAGACAAATCTCAACGCTAGTACAGATGGGACTTGAACCTGGAAGCTGTAGATTGCGAGCCTGGCTCGCTATTGATCTGGTGAGGGTTTAGAGGAGACAAACAGGGTGAGGGTTTAGAAGAGACAAATCTCAACGCTAGTACAGATGGGACTTGAACCTGGAAGCTGTAGATTGCGAGCCTGGCTCGCTATTGATCTGGTGAGGGTTTAGAGGAGACAAACAGGGTGAGGATTTAGAAAAGACAAATCTCAACGCTAGTACAGATTGGACTTGAACCTGGAAGCTGTAGATTGCGAGCCTGGCTCGCTATTGATCTGGTGAGGGTTTAGAGGAGACAAACAGGGTGAGGATTTAGAAGCGACAAATCTCAACTCTAGTAGAGATGGGACTTGAACCTGGAAGCTGCAGATTGCGAGTCTGACTCCCTAATAATCTGGTGAGGGTTTAGAAGAGACAGACAGGGTGAGGATTTAGAAGAGACAAATCTTAACGCTAGTACAGTTGGGACTTGAACCTGGAAGCTGTAGATTGCGAACCTGGCTCGCTATTGATCTGGTGAGGGTTTAGAGGAGACAAACAGGGTGAGGGTTTAGAAGAGACAAATCGCAACGCTAGTACAGATGGGACTTGAACCTGGAAGCTCTAGATTGCGAGCCTGGCTCGCTATTGATCTGGTGAGGGTTTAGAGGAGACAAACAGGGTGAGGATTTAGAAGCGACAAATCTCAACTCTAGTAGAGATGGGACTTGAACCTGGAAGCTGCAGATTGCGAGTCTTACTCCCTATTAATCTGGTGAGGGTTTAGAAGAGACAGACAGGGTGAGGATTTAGAAGAGACAAATCTCAACGCTAGTACAGATGGGACTTGAACCTGGAAGCTGTAGATTGCGAGCCTGGCTCGCTATTGATCTGGTGAGGGTTTAGAGGAGACAAACAGGGTGAGGATTTAGAAAAGACAAATCTCAACTCTAGTACAGATGGGACTTGAACCTGGAAGCTGCAGATTGCGAGTCTTACTCCCTATTAATCTGGTGAGGGTTTAGAAGAGACAGACAGGGTGAGGATTTAGAAGAGACAAATGTCAACGCTAGTACAGATGGGACTTGAACCTGGAAGCTGTAGATTGCGAGCCTGGCTCGCTATTGATCTGGTGAGGGTTTAGAGGAGACAAACAGGGTGAGGGTTTAGAAGAGACAAATCTCAACGCTAGTACAGATGGGACTTGAACCTGGAAGCTGTAGATTGCGAGCCTGGCTCGCCATTGATCTGGTGAGGGTTTAGAGGAGACAAACACGGTGAGGGTTTAGAAGAGACAAATCTCAACGGTAGTACAGATGGGACTTGAACCTGGAAGCTGCAGATTGCGAGTCTTACTCCCTATTAATCTGGTGAGGGTTTAGAAGAGACAGACAGGGTGAGGATTTAGAAGAGACAAATCTCAACGCTAGTACAGATGGGACTTGAACCTGGAAGCTGTAGATTGCGAGCGTGGCTCGCTATTGATCTGGTGAGGGTTTAGAGGAGACAAACAGGGTGAGGGTTTAGAAGAGACAAATCTCAACGCTAGTACAGATGGGACTTGAACCTGGAAGCTGTAGATTGCGAGCCTGGCTCGCTATTGATCTGGTGAGGGTTTAGAGGAGACAAACAGGGTGAGGATTTAGAAGAGACAAATCTCAACGCTAGTACAGATGGGACTTGAACCTGGAAGCTGCAGATTGCGAGTCTGACTCCCTATTAATCTGGTGAGGGTTTAGAAGAGACAGATAGGGTGAGGATTTATAAGAGACAAATCTCAACGCTAGTACAGATGGGACTTGAACCTGGAAGCTGTAGATTGCGAGCCTGGCTCGCTATTGATCTGGTGAGGGTTTAGAGGAGACAAACAGGGTGAGGGTTTAGAAGAGACAAATCTCAACGCTAGTACAGATGGGACTTGAACCTGGAAGCTGTAGATTGCGAGCCTGGCTCGCTAGTGATCTGGTGAGGGTTTAGAGGAGACAAACACGGTGAGGGTTTAGAAGAGACAAATCTCAACGGTAGTACAGATGGGACTTGAACCTGGAAGCTGCAGATTGCGAGCCTGGCTCGCCATTGATCTGGTGAGGGTTTAGAGGAGACAAACACGGTGAGGGTTTAGAAGAGACAAATCTCAACGGTAGTACAGATGGGACTTGAACCTGGAAGCTGCAGATTGCGAGTCTTACTCCCTATTAATCTGGTGAGGGTTTAGAAGAGACAGACAGGGTGAGGATTTAGAAGAGACAAATCTCAACGCTAGTACAGATGGGACTTGAACCTGGAAGCTGTAGATTGCGAGCGTGGCTCGCTATTGATCTGGTGAGGGTTTAGAGGAGACAAACAGGGTGAGGGTTTAGAAGAGACAAATCTCAACGCTAGTACAGATGGGACTTGAACCTGGAAGCTGTAGATTGCGAGCCTGGCTCGCTATTGATCTGGTGAGGGTTTAGAGGAGACAAACAGGGTGAGGATTTAGAAAAGACAAATCTCAACGCTAGTACAGATGGGACTTGAACCTGGAAGCTGCAGATTGCGAGTCTGACTCCCTATTAATCTGGTGAGGGTTTAGAAGAGACAGATAGGGTGAGGATTTATAAGAGACAAATCTCAACGCTAGTACAGATGGGACTTGAACCTGGAAGCTGTAGATTGCGAGCCTGGCTCGCTATTGATCTGGTGAGGGTTTAGAGGAGACAAACAGGGTGAGGGTTTAGAAGAGACAAATCTCAACGCTAGTACAGATGGGACTTGAACCTGGAAGCTGTAGATTGCGAGCCTGGCTCGCTAGTGATCTGGTGAGGGTTTAGAGGAGACAAACAGGGTGAGGATTTAGAAGAGACAAATCTCAACGCTAGTACAGATGGGACTTGAACCTGGAAGCTGCAGATTGCGAGTCTGACTCCCTATTAATCTGGTGAGGGTTTAGAAGAGACAGACAGGGTGAGGATTTAGAAGAGACAAATCTCAACGCTAGTACAGATGGGACTTGAACCTGGAAGCTGTAGATTGCGAGCCAGGCTCGCTATTGATCTGGTGAGGGTTTAGAGGAGACAAACAGGGTGAGGGTTTAGAAGAGACAAATCTCAACGCTAGTACAGATGGGACTTGAACCTGGAAGCTATAGATTGCGAGCCTGGCTCGCTATTGATCTGGTGAGGGTTTAGAGGAGACAAACAGGGTGAGGGTTTAGAAGAGACAAATCTCAACGCTAGTACAGATGGGACTTGAACCTGGAAGCTGTAGATTGCGAGCCTGGCTCGCTATTGATCTGGTGAGGGTTTAGAAAAGACAAACAGGGTGAGGATTTAGAAAAGACAAATCTCAACGCTAGTACAGATGGGACTTGAACCTGGAAGCTGTAGATTGCGAGCCTGGCTCGCTATTGATCTGGTGAGGGTTTAGAGGAGACAAACAGGGTGAGGATTTAGAAGCGACAAATCTCAACTCTAGTAGAGATGGGACTTGAACCTGGAAGCTGCAGATTGCGAGTCTGACTCCCTAATAATCTGGTGAGGGTTTAGAAGAGACAGACAGGGTGAGGATTTAGAAGAGACAAATCTTAACGCTAGTACAGTTGGGACTTGAACCTGGAAGCTGTAGATTGCGAACCTGGCTCGCTATTGATCTGGTGAGGGTTTAGAGGAGACAAACAGGGTGAGGGTTTAGAAGAGACAAATCGCAACGCTAGTACAGATGGGACTTGAACCTGGAAGCTCTAGATTGCGAGCCTGGCTCGCTATTGATCTGGTGAGGGTTTAGAGGAGACAAACAGGGTGAGGATTTAGAAGCGACAAATCTCAACTCTAGTAGAGATGGGACTTGAACCTGGAAGCTGCAGATTGCGAGTCTTACTCCCTATTAATCTGGTGAGGGTTTAGAAGAGACAGACAGGGTGAGGATTTAGAAGAGACAAATCTCAACGCTAGTACAGATGGGACTTGAACCTGGAAGCTGTAGATTGCGAGCCTGGCTCGCTATTGATCTGGTGAGGGTTTAGAGGAGACAAACAGGGTGAGGATTTAGAAAAGACAAATCTCAACTCTAGTACAGATGGGACTTGAACCTGGAAGCTGCAGATTGCGAGTCTTACTCCCTATTAATCTGGTGAGGGTTTAGAAGAGACAGACAGGGTGAGGATTTAGAAGAGACAAATGTCAACGCTAGTACAGATGGGACTTGAACCTGGAAGCTGTAGATTGCGAGCCTGGCTCGCTATTGATCTGGTGAGGGTTTAGAGGAGACAAACAGGGTGAGGGTTTAGAAGAGACAAATCTCAACGCTAGTACAGATGGGACTTGAACCTGGAAGCTGCAGATTGCGAGTCTTACTCCCTATTAATCTGGTGAGGGTTTAGAAGAGACAGACAGGGTGAGGATTTAGAAGAGACAAATCTCAACGCTAGTACAGATGGGACTTGAACCTGGAAGCTGTAGATTGCGAGCCTGGCTCGCTATTGATCTGGTGAGGGTTTAGAGGAGACAAACAGGGTGAGGATTTAGAACAGACAAATCTCAACTCTAGTACAGATGGAACTTGAACCTGGAAGCTGCAGATTGCGAGTCTTACTCCCTATTAATCTGGTGAGGGTTTAGAAGAGACAGACAGGGTGAGGATTTAGAAGAGACAAATCTCAACGCTAGTACAGATGGGACTTGAACCTGGAAGCTGTAGATTGCGAGCCTGGCTCGCTATTGATCTGGTGAGGGTTTAGAGGAGACAAACAGGGTGAGGGTTTAGAAGAGACAAATCTCAACGCTAGTACAGATGGGACTTGAACCTGGAAGCTGTAGATTGCGAGCCTGGCTCGCCATTGATCTGGTGAGGGTTTAGAGGAGACAAACAGGGTGAGGGTTTAGAAGAGACAAATCTCAACATAGTACAGATGGGACTTGAACCTGGAAGCTGCAGATTGCGAGCCTGGCTCGCTATTGATCTGGTGAGGGTTTAGAGGAGACAAACAGGGTGAGGGTTTAGAAGAGACAAATCTCAACGCTAGTAGAGATGGGACTTGAACCTGGAAGCTGTAGATTGCGAGCCTGGCTCGCTGTTGATCTGGTGAGGGTTTAGAGGAGACAAACAGGGTGATGATTTAGAAGAGACAAATCTCAACTCTAGTACAGATGGGACTTGAACCTGGAAGCTGCAGATTGCGAGTCTTACTCCCTATTAATCTGGTGAGGGTTTAGAAGAGACAGACAGGGTGAGGATTTAGAAGAGACAAATCTCAACGCTAGTACAGATGGGACTTGAACCTGGAAGCTGTAGATTGCGAGCCTGGCTCGCTATTGATCTGGTGAGGGTTTAGAGGAGACAAACAGGGTGAGGGTTTAGAAGAGACAAATCTCAACGCTAGTACATATGGGACTTGAACCTGGAAGCTATAGATTGCGAGCCTGGCTCGCTATTGATCTGGTGAGGGTTTAGAGGAGACAAACAGGGTGAGGATTTAGAAGAGACAAATCTCAACTCTAGTACAGATGGGACTTGAACCTGGAAGCTGCAGATTGCGAGTCTTACTCCCTATTAATCTGGTGAGGGTTTAGAAGAGACAGACAGGGTGAGGATTTAGAAGAGACAAATCTCAACGCTAGTACAGATGGGACTTGAACCTGGAAGCTGTAGATTGCGAGCCTGGCTCGCTATTGATCTGGTGAGGGTTTAGAGGAGACAAACAGGGTGAGGGTTTAGAAGAGACAAATCTCAACGCTAGTACAGATGGGACTTGAACCTGGAAGCTGTAGATTGCGAGCCTGGCTCGCTATTGATCTGGTGAGGGTTTAGAGGAGACAAACAGGGTGAGGATTTAGAAAAGACAAATCTCAACGCTAGTACAGATTGGACTTGAACCTGGAAGCTGTAGATTGCGAGCCTGGCTCGCTATTGATCTGGTGAGGGTTTAGAGGAGACAAACAGGGTGAGGATTTAGAAGCGACAAATCTCAACTCTAGTAGAGATGGGACTTGAACCTGGAAGCTGCAGATTGCGAGTCTGACTCCCTAATAATCTGGTGAGGGTTTAGAAGAGACAGACAGGGTGAGGATTTAGAAGAGACAAATCTTAACGCTAGTACAGTTGGGACTTGAACCTGGAAGCTGTAGATTGCGAACCTGGCTCGCTATTGATCTGGTGAGGGTTTAGAGGAGACAAACAGGGTGAGGGTTTAGAAGAGACAAATCGCAACGCTAGTACAGATGGGACTTGAACCTGGAAGCTCTAGATTGCGAGCCTGGCTCGCTATTGATCTGGTGAGGGTTTAGAGGAGACAAACAGGGTGAGGATTTAGAAGCGACAAATCTCAACTCTAGTAGAGATGGGACTTGAACCTGGAAGCTGCAGATTGCGAGTCTGACTCCCTAATAATCTGGTGAGGGTTTAGAAGAGACAGACAGGGTGAGGATTTAGAAGAGACAAATCTTAACGCTAGTACAGTTGGGACTTGAACCTGGAAGCTGTAGATTGCGAACCTGGCTCGCTATTGATCTGGTGAGGGTTTAGAGGAGACAAACAGGGTGAGGGTTTAGAAGAGACAAATCGCAACGCTAGTACAGATGGGACTTGAACCTGGAAGCTCTAGATTGCGAGCCTGGCTCGCTATTGATCTGGTGAGGGTTTAGAGGAGACAAACAGGGTGAGGATTTAGAAGCGACAAATCTCAACTCTAGTAGAGATGGGACTTGAACCTGGAAGCTGCAGATTGCGAGTCTTACTCCCTATTAATCTGGTGAGGGTTTAGAAGAGACAGACAGGGTGAGGATTTAGAAGAGACAAATCTCAACGCTAGTACAGATGGGACTTGAACCTGGAAGCTGTAGATTGCGAGCCTGGCTCGCTATTGATCTGGTGAGGGTTTAGAGGAGACAAACAGGGTGAGGATTTAGAAAAGACAAATCTCAACTCTAGTACAGATGGGACTTGAACCTGGAAGCTGCAGATTGCGAGTCTTACTCCCTATTAATCTGGTGAGGGTTTAGAAGAGACAGACAGGGTGAGGATTTAGAAGAGACAAATGTCAACGCTAGTACAGATGGGACTTGAACCTGGAAGCTGTAGATTGCGAGCCTGGCTCGCTATTGATCTGGTGAAGGTTTAGAGGAGACAAACAGGGTGAGGGTTTAGAAGAGACAAATCTCAACGCTAGTACAGATGGGACTTGAACCTGGAAGCTGTAGATTGCGAGCCTGGCTCGCCATTGATCTGGTGAGGGTTTAGAGGAGACAAACACGGTGAGGGTTTAGAAGAGACAAATCTCAACGGTAGTACAGATGGGACTTGAACCTGGAAGCTGCAGATTGCGAGTCTTACTCCCTATTAATCTGGTGAGGGTTTAGAAGAGACAGACAGGGTGAGGATTTAGAAGAGACAAATCTCAACGCTAGTACAGATGGGACTTGAACCTGGAAGCTGTAGATTGCGAGCCTGGCTCGCTATTGATCTGGTGAGGGTTTAGAGGAGACAAACAGGGTGAGGGTTTAGAAGAGACAAATCTCAACGCTAGTACAGATGGGACTTGAACCTGGAAGCTGTAGATTGCGAGCCTGGCTCGCTAGTGATCTGGTGAGGGTTTAGAGGAGACAAACAGGGTGAGGATTTAGAAGAGACAAATCTCAACGCTAGTACAGATGGGACTTGAACCTGGAAGCTGCAGATTGCGAGTCTGACTCCCTATTAATCTGGTGAGGGTTTAGAAGAGACAGACAGGGTGAGGATTTAGAAGAGACAAATCTCAACGCTAGTACAGATGGGACTTGAACCTGGAAGCTGTAGATTGCGAGCCAGGCTCGCTATTGATCTGGTGAGGGTTTAGAGGAGACAAACAGGGTGAGGGTTTAGAAGAGACAAATCTCAACGCTAGTACAGATGGGACTTGAACCTGGAAGCTATAGATTGCGAGCCTGGCTCGCTATTGATCTGGTGAGGGTTTAGAGGAGACAAACAGGGTGAGGGTTTAGAAGAGACAAATCTCAACGCTAGTACAGATGGGACTTGAACCTGGAAGCTGTAGATTGCGAGCCTGGCTCGCTATTGATCTGGTGAGGGTTTAGAGGAGACAAACAGGGTGAGGATTTAGAAAAGACAAATCTCAACGCTAGTACAGATGGGACTTGAACCTGGAAGCTGTAGATTGCGAGCCTGGCTCGCTATTGATCTGGTGAGGGTTTAGAGGAGACAAACAGGGTGAGGATTTAGAAGCGACAAATCTCAACTCTAGTAGAGATGGGACTTGAACCTGGAAGCTGCAGATTGCGAGTCTGACTCCCTAATAATCTGGTGAGGGTTTAGAAGAGACAGACAGGGTGAGGATTTAGAAGAGACAAATCTTAACGCTAGTACAGTTGGGACTTGAACCTGGAAGCTGTAGATTGCGAACCTGGCTCGCTATTGATCTGGTGAGGGTTTAGAGGAGACAAACAGGGTGAGGGTTTAGAAGAGACAAATCGCAACGCTAGTACAGATGGGACTTGAACCTGGAAGCTCTAGATTGCGAGCCTGGCTCGCTATTGATCTGGTGAGGGTTTAGAGGAGACAAACAGGGTGAGGATTTAGAAGCGACAAATCTCAACTCTAGTAGAGATGGGACTTGAACCTGGAAGCTGCAGATTGCGAGTCTTACTCCCTATTAATCTGGTGAGGGTTTAGAAGAGACAGACAGGGTGAGGATTTAGAAGAGACAAATCTCAACGCTAGTACAGATGGGACTTAAACCTGGAAGCTGTAGATTGCGAGCCTGGCTCGCTATTGATCTGGTGAGGGTTTAGAGGAGACAAACAGGGTGAGGATTTAGAAAAGACAAATCTCAACTCTAGTACAGATGGGACTTGAACCTGGAAGCTGCAGATTGCGAGTCTTACTCCCTATTAATCTGGTGAGGGTTTAGAAGAGACAGACAGGGTGAGGATTTAGAAGAGACAAATGTCAACGCTAGTACAGATGGGACTTGAACCTGGAAGCTGTAGATTGCGAGCCTGGCTCGCTATTGATCTGGTGAGGGTTTAGAGGAGACAAACAGGGTGAGGGTTTAGAAGAGACAAATCTCAACGCTAGTACAGATGGGACTTGAACCTGGAAGCTGTAGATTGCGAGCCTGGCTCGCCATTGATCTGGTGAGGGTTTAGAGGAGACAAACACGGTGAGGGTTTAGAAGAGACAAATCTCAACGGTAGTACAGATGGGACTTGAACCTGGAAGCTGCAGATTGCGAGTCTTACTCCCTATTAATCTGGTGAGGGTTTAGAAGAGACAGACAGGGTGAGGATTTAGAAGAGACAAATCTCAACGCTAGTACAGATGGGACTTGAACCTGGAAGCTGTAGATTGCGAGCCTGGCTCGCTATTGATCTGGTGAGGGTTTAGAGGAGACAAACAGGGTGAGGGTTTAGAAGAGACAAATCTCAACGCTAGTACAGATGGGACTTGAACCTGGAAGCTGTAGATTGCGAGCCTGGCTCGCTATTGATCTGGTGAGGGTTTAGAGGAGACAAACAGGGTGAGGATTTAGAAAAGACAAATCTCAACGCTAGTACAGATGGGACTTGAACCTGGAAGCTGCAGATTGCGAGTCTGACTCCCTATTAATCTGGTGAGGGTTTAGAAGAGACAGATAGGGTGAGGATTTATAAGAGACAAATCTCAACGCTAGTACAGATGGGACTTGAACCTGGAAGCTGTAGATTGCGAGCCTGGCTCGCTATTGATCTGGTGAGGGTTTAGAGGAGACAAACAGGGTGAGGGTTTAGAAGAGACAAATCTCAACGCTAGTACAGATGGGACTTGAACCTGGAAGCTGTAGATTGCGAGCCTGGCTCGCTAGTGATCTGGTGAGGGTTTAGAGGAGACAAACAGGGTGAGGATTTAGAAGAGACAAATCTCAACGCTAGTACAGATGGGACTTGAACCTGGAAGCTGCAGATTGCGAGTCTGAGTCCCTATTAATCTGGTGAGGGTTTAGAAGAGACAGACAGGGTGAGGATTTAGAAGAGACAAATCTCAACGCTAGTACAGATGGGACTTGAACCTGGAAGCTGTAGATTGCGAGCCAGGCTCGCTATTGATCTGGTGAGGGTTTAGAGGAGACAAACAGGGTGAGGGTTTAGAAGAGACAAATCTCAACGCTAGTACAGATGGGACTTGAACCTGGAAGCTATAGATTGCGAGCCTGGCTCGCTATTGATCTGGTGAGGGTTTAGAGGAGACAAACAGGGTGAGGATTTAGAAGAGAGAAATCTCAACTCTAGTACAGATGGGACTTGAACCTCGAAGCTGCAGATTGCGAGTCTTACTCCCTATTAATCTGGTGAGGGTTTAGAAGAGACAGACAGGGTGAGGATTTAGAAGAGACAAATCTCAACGCTAGTACAGATGGGACTTGAACCTGGGAGCTGTAGATTGCGAGCCTGGCTCGCTATTGATCTGGTGAGGGTTTAGAGGAGACAAACAGGGTGAGGATTTAGAAAAGACAAATCTCAACGCCAGTACAGATGGGACTTGAACCTGGAAGCTGCAGATTGCGAGTCTGAGTCCCTATTAATCTGGTGAGGGTTTAGAAGAGACAGACAGGGTGAGGATTTAGAAGAGACAAATCTCAACGCTAGTACAGATGGGACTTCAACCTGGAAGCTGTAGATTGCGAGCCTGGCTCGCTATTGATCTGGTGGTTTAGAAGAGACAAACAGGGTGAGGGTTTAGAAGAGACAAATCGCAACGCTAGTACAGATGGGACTTGAACCTGGAAGCTGTAGATTGCGAGCCTGGCTCGCTATTGATCTGGTGAGGGTTTAGAGGAGACAAACAGGGTGAGGATTTAGAAAAGACAAATCTCAACGCTAGTACAGATGGGACTTGAACCTGGAAGCTGTAGATTGCGAGCCTGGCTCGCTATTGATCTGGTGAGGGTTTAGAGGAGACAAACAGGGTGAGGATTTAGAAGAGACAAATCTCAACTCTAGTACAGATGGGACTTGAACCTGGAAGCTGCAGATTGCGAGTCTTACTCCCTATTAATGTGGTGAGGGTTTAGAAGAGACAGACAGGGTGAGGATTTAGAAGAGACAAATCTCAACGCTAGTACAGATGGGACTTGAAGCTGGAAGCTGTAGATTGCGAGCCTGGCTCGCTATTGATCTGGTGAGGGTTTAGAGGAGACAAACAGGGTGAGGATTTAGAAAAGACAAATCTCAACTCTAGTACAGATGGGACTTGAACCTGGAAGCTGCAGATTGCGAGTCTTACTCCCTATTAATCTGGTGAGGGTTTAGAAGAGACAGACAGGGTGAGGATTTAGAAGAGACAAATGTCAACGCTAGTACAGATGGGACTTGAACCTGGAAGCTGTAGATTGCGAGCCTGGCTCGCTATTGATCTGGTGAGGGTTTAGAGGAGACAAACAGGGTGAGGGTTTAGAAGAGACAAATCTCAACGCTAGTACAGATGGGACTTGAACCTGGAAGCTGTAGATTGCGAGCCTGGCTCGCCATTGATCTGGTGAGGGTTTAGAGGAGACAAACAGGGTGAGGATTTAGAAAAGACAAATCTCAACGCTAGTACAGATGGGACTTGAACCTGGAAGCTGCAGATTGCGAGTCTGACTCCCTATTAATCTGGTGAGGGTTTAGAAGAGACAGACAGGGTGAGGATTTAGAAGAGACAAATCTTAACGCTAGTACAGATGGGACTTGAACCTGGAAGCTGTAGATTGCGAACCTGGCTCGCTATTGATCTGGTGAGGGTTTAGAGGAGACAAACAGGGTGAGGGTTTAGAAGAGACAAATCGCAACGCTAGTACAGATGGGACTTGAACCTGGAAGCTGTAGATTGCGAGCCTGGCTCGCTATTGATCTGGTGAGGGTTTAGAGGAGACAAACAGGGTGAGGATTTAGAAGCGACAAATCTCAACTCTAGTACAGATGGGACTTGAACCTGGAAGCTGCAGATTGCGAGTCTTACTCCCTATTAATCTGGTGAGGGTTTAGAAGAGACAGACAGGGTGAAGATTTAGAAGAGACAAATCTCAACGCTAGTACAGATGGGACTTGAACCTGGAAGCTGTAGATTGCGAGCCTGGCTCGCTATTGATCTGGTGAGGGTTTAGAGGAGACAAACAGGGTGAGGATTTAGAAAAGACAAATCTCAACTCTATTACAGATAGGACTTGAACCTGGAAGCTGCAGATTGCGAGTCTTACTCCCTATTAATCTGGTGAGGGTTTAGAAGAGACAGACAGGGTGAGGATTTAGAAGAGACAAATCTCAACGCTAGTACAGATGGGACTTGAACCTGGAAGCTGTAGATTGCGAGCCTGGCTCGCTATTGATCTGGTGAGGGTTTAGAGGAGACAAACAGGGTAAGGGTTTAGAAGAGACAAATCTCAACGCTAGTACAGATGGGACTTGAACCTGGAAGCTGTAGATTGCGAGCCTGGCTCGCCATTCATCTGGTGAGGGTTTAGAGGAGACAAACAGGGTGAGGGTTTAGAAGAGACAAATCTCAACATAGTACAGATGGGACTTGAACCTGGAAGCTGCAGATTGCGAGCCTGGCTCGCTATTGATCTGGTGAGGGTTTAGAGGAGACAAACAGGGTGAGGGTTTAGAAGAGACAAATCTCAACGCTAGTAGAGATGGGACTTGAACCTGGAAGCTGTAGATTGCGAGCCTGGCTCGCTGTTGATCTGGTGAGGGTTTAGAGGAGCCAAACAGGGTGATGATTTAGAAGAGACAAATCTCAACTCTAGTACAGATGGGACTTGAACCTGGAAGCTGCAGATTGCGAGTCTTACTCCCTATTAATCAGGTGAGGGTTTAGAAGAGACAGACAGGGTGAGGATTTAGAAGAGACAAATCTCAACGCTAGTACAGATGGGACTTGAACCTGGAAGCTGTAGATTGCGAGCCTGGCTCGCTATTGATCTGGTGAGGGTTTAGAGGAGACAAACAGGGTGAGGATTTAGAAGAGACAAATCTCAACTCTAGTACAGATGGGACTTGAACCTGGAAGCTGCAGATTGCGAGTCTTACTCCCTATTAATCTGGTGAGGGTTTAGAAGAGACAGACAGGGTGAGGATTTAGAAGAGACAAATCTCAACGCTAGTACAGATGGGACTTGAACCTGGAAGCTGTAGATTGCGAGCCTGGCTCGCTATTGATCTGGTGAGGGTTTAGAGGAGACAAACAGGGTGAGGATTTAGAAAAGACAAATCTCAACTCTAGTACAGATGGGACTTGAACCTGGAAGCTGCAGATTGCGAGTCTTACTCCCTATTAATCTGGTGAGGGTTTAGAAGAGACAGACAGGGTGAGGATTTAGAAGAGACAAATGTCAACGCTAGTACAGATGGGACTTGAACCTGGAAGCTGTAGATTGCGAGCCTGGCTCGCTATTGATCTGGTGAGGGTTTAGAGGAGACAAACAGGGTGAGGGTTTAGAAGAGACAAATCTCAACGCTAGTACAGATGGGACTTGAACCTGGAAGCTGTAGATTGCGAGCCTGGCTCGCCATTGATCTGGTGAGGGTTTAGAGGAGACAAACACGGTGAGGGTTTAGAAGAGACAAATCTCAACGGTAGTACAGATGGGACTTGAACCTGGAAGCTGCAGATTGCGAGTCTTACTCCCTATTAATCTGGTGAGGGTTTAGAAGAGACAGACAGGGTGAGGATTTAGAAGAGACAAATCTCAACGCTAGTACAGATGGGACTTGAACCTGGAAGCTGTAGATTGCGAGCCTGGCTCGCTATTGATCTGGTGAGGGTTTAGAGGAGACAAACAGGGTGAGGGTTTAGAAGAGACAAATCTCAACGCTAGTACAGATGGGACTTGAACCTGGAAGCTGTAGATTGCGAGCCTGGTTCGCTATTGATCTGGTGAGGGTTTAGAGGAGACAAACAGGGTGAGGATTTAGAAAAGACAAATCTCAACGCTAGTACAGATGGGACTTGAACCTGGAAGCTGCAGATTGCGAGTCTGACTCCCTATTAATCTGGTGAGGGTTTAGAAGAGACAGACAGGGTGAGGATTTATAAGAGACAAATCTCAACGCTAGTACAGATGGGACTTGAACCTGGAAGCTGTAGATTGCGAGCCTGGCTCGCTATTGATCTGGTGAGGGTTTAGAGGAGACAAACAGGGTGAGGGTTTAGAAGAGACAAATCTCAACGCTAGTACAGATGGGACTTGAACCTGGAAGCTGTAGATTGCGAGCCTGGCTCGCTAGTGATCTGGTGAGGGTTTAGAGGAGACAAACAGGGTGAGGATTTAGAAGAGACAAATCTCAACGCTAGTACAGATGGGACTTGAACCTGGAAGCTGCAGATTGCGAGTCTGACTCCCTATTAATCTGGTGAGGGTTTAGAAGAGACAGACAGGGTGAGGATTTAGAAGAGACAAATCTCAACGCTAGTACAGATGGGACTTGAACCTGGAAGCTGTAGATTGCGAGCCTGGCTCGCTATTGATCTGGTGAGGGTTTAGAGGAGACAAACAGGGTGAGGGTTTAGAAGAGACAAATCTCAACGCTAGTACAGATGGGACTTGAACCTGGAAGCTATAGATTGCGAGCCTGGCTCGCTATTGATCTGGTGAGGGTTTAGAGGAGACAAACAGGGTGAGGATTTAGAAGAGAGAAATCTCAACTCTAGTACAGATGGGACTTGAACCTCGAAGCTGCAGATTGCGAGTCTTACTCCCTATTAATCTGGTGAGGGTTTAGAAGAGACAGACAGGGTGAGGATTTAGAAGAGACAAATCTCAACGCTAGTACAGATGGGACTTGAACCTGGGAGCTGTAGATTGCGAGCCTGGCTCGCTATTGATCTGGTGAGGGTTTAGAGGAGACAAACAGGGTGAGGATTTAGAAAAGACAAATCTCAACGCCAGTACAGATGGGACTTGAACCTGGAAGCTGCAGATTGCGAGTCTGAGTCCCTATTAATCTGGTGAGGGTTTAGAAGAGACAGACAGGGTGAGGATTTAGAAGAGACAAATCTCAACGCTAGTACAGATGGGACTTCAACCTGGAAGCTGTAGATTGCGAGCCTGGCTCGCTATTGATCTGGTGGTTTAGAGGAGACAAACAGGGTGAGGGTTTAGAAGAGACAAATCGCAACGCTAGTACAGATGGGACTTGAACCTGGAAGCTGTAGATTGCGAGCCTGGCTCGCTATTGATCTGGTGAGGGTTTAGAGGAGACAAACAGGGTGAGGATTTAGAAAAGACAAATCTCAACGCTAGTACAGATGGGACTTGAACCTGGAAGCTGTAGATTGCGAGCCTGGCTCGCTATTGATCTGGTGAGGGTTTAGAGGAGACAAACAGGGTGAGGATTTAGAAGAGACAAATCTCAACTCTAGTACAGATGGGACTTGAACCTGGAAGCTGCAGATTGCGAGTCTTACTCCCTATTAATCTGGTGAGGGTTTAGAAGAGACAGACAGGGTGAGGATTTAGAAGAGACAAATCTCAACGCTAGTAGAGATGGGACTTGAACCTGGAAGCTGTAGATTGCGAGCCTGGCTCGCTATTGATCTGGTGAGGGTTTAGAGGAGACAAACAGGGTGAGGATTTAGAAAAGACAAATCTCAACTCTAGTACAGATGGGACTTGAACCTGGAAGCTGCAGTTTGCGAGTCTTACTCCCTATTAATCTGGTGAGGGTTTAGAAGAGACAGACAGGGTGAGGATTTAGAAGAGACAAATGTCAACGCTAGTACAGATGGGACTTGAACCTGGAAGCTGTAGATTGCGAGCCTGGCTCGCTATTGATCTGGTGAGGGTTTAGAGGAGACAAACAGGGTGAGGGTTTAGAAGAGACAAATCTCAACGCTAGTACAGATGGGACTTGAACCTGGAAGCTGTAGATTGCGAGCCTGGCTCGCCATTGATCTGGTGAGGGTTTAGAGGAGACAAACACGGTGAGGGTTTAGAAGAGACAAATCTCAACGGTAGTACAGATGGGACTTGAACCTGGAAGCTGCAGATTGCGAGTCTTACTCCCTATTAATCTGGTGAGGGTTTAGAAGAGACAGACAGGGTGAGGATTTAGAAGAGACAAATCTCAACGCTAGTACAGATGGGACTTGAACCTGGAAGCTGTAGATTGCGAGCCTGGCTCGCTATTGATCTGGTTAGGGTTTAGAGGAGACAAACAGGGTGAGGATTTAGAAAAGACAAATCTCAACTCTAGTACAGATGGGACTTGAACCTGGAAGCTGCAGATTGCGAGTCTTACTCCCTATTAATCTGGTGAGGGTTTAGAAGAGACAGACAGGGTGAGGATTTAGAAGAGACAAATCTCAACGCTAGTACAGATGGGACTTGAACCTGGAAGCTGTAGATTGCGAGCCTGGCTCGCTATTGATCTGGTGAGGGTTTAGAGGAGACAAACAGGGTGAGGGTTTAGAAGAGACAAATCTCAACGCTAGTACAGATGGGACTTGAACCTGGAAGCTGTAGATTGCGAGCCTGGCTCGCCATTGATCTGGTGAGGGTTTAGAGGAGACAAACAGGGTGAGTGTTTAGAAGAGACAAATCTCAACATAGTACAGATGGGACTTGAACCTGGAAGCTGCAGATTGCGAGCCTGGCTCGCTATTGATCTGGTGAGGGTTTAGAGGAGACAAACAGGGTGAGGGTTTAGAAGAGACAAATCTCAACGCTAGTAGAGATGGGACTTGAACCTGGAAGCTGTAGATTGCGAGCCTGGCTCGCTGTTGATCTGGTGAGGGTTTAGAGGAGACAAACAGGGTGAGGATTTAGAAGAGACAAATCTCAACTCTAGTACAGATGGGACTTGAACCTGGAAGCTGCAGATTGCGAGTCTTACTCCCTATTAATCTGGTGAGGGTTTAGAAGAGACAGACAGGGTGAGGATTTAGAAGAGACAAATCTCAACGCTAGTAGAGATGGGACTTGAACCTGGAAGCTGTAGATTGCGAGCCTGGCTCGCTATTGATCTGGTGAGGGTTTAGAGGAGACAAACAGGGTGAGGATTTAGAAAAGACAAATCTCAACTCTAGTACAGATGGGACTTGAACCTGGAAGCTGCAGTTTGCGAGTCTTACTCCCTATTAATCTGGTGAGGGTTTAGAAGAGACAGACAGGGTGAGGATTTAGAAGAGACAAATGTCAACGCTAGTACAGATGGGACTTGAACCTGGAAGCTGTAGATTGCGAGCCTGGCTCGCTATTGATCTGGTGAGGGTTTAGAGGAGACAAACAGGGTGAGGGTTTAGAAGAGACAAATCTCAACGCTAGTACAGATGGGACTTGAACCTGGAAGCTGTAGATTGCGAGCCTGGCTCGCCATTGATCTGGTGAGGGTTTAGAGGAGACAAACACGGTGAGGGTTTAGAAGAGACAAATCTCAACGGTAGTACAGATGGGACTTGAACCTGGAAGCTGCAGATTGCGAGTCTTACTCCCTATTAATCTGGTGAGGGTTTAGAAGAGACAGACAGGGTGAGGATTTAGAAGAGACAAATCTCAACGCTAGTACAGATGGGACTTGAACCTGGAAGCTGTAGATTGCGAGCCTGGCTCGCTATTGATCTGGTTAGGGTTTAGAGGAGACAAACAGGGTGAGGATTTAGAAAAGACAAATCTCAACTCTAGTACAGATGGGACTTGAACCTGGAAGCTGCAGATTGCGAGTCTTACTCCCTATTAATCTGGTGAGGGTTTAGAAGAGACAGACAGGGTGAGGATTTAGAAGAGACAAATCTCAACGCTAGTACAGATGGGACTTGAACCTGGAAGCTGTAGATTGCGAGCCTGGCTCGCTATTGATCTGGTGAGGGTTTAGAGGAGACAAACAGGGTGAGGGTTTAGAAGAGACAAATCTCAACGCTAGTACAGATGGGACTTGAACCTGGAAGCTGTAGATTGCGAGCCTGGCTCGCCATTGATCTGGTGAGGGTTTAGAGGAGACAAACAGGGTGAGGGTTTAGAAGAGACAAATCTCAACATAGTACAGATGGGACTTGAACCTGGAAGCTGCAGATTGCGAGCCTGGCTCGCTATTGATCTGGTGAGGGTTTAGAGGAGACAAACAGGGTGAGGGTTTAGAAGAGACAAATCTCAACGCTAGTAGAGATGGGACTTGAACCTGGAAGCTGTAGATTGCGAGCCTGGCTCGCTGTTGATCTGGTGAGGGTTTAGAGGAGACAAACAGGGTGATGATTTAGAAGAGACAAATCTCAACTCTAGTACAGATGGGACTTGAACCTGGAAGCTGCAGATTGCGAGTCTTACTCCCTATTAATCTGGTGAGGGTTTAGAAGAGACAGACAGGGTGAGGATTTAGAACAAGACAAATCTCAACGCTAGTACAGATGGGACTTGAACCTGGAAGCTGTAGATTGCGAGCCTGGCTCGCTATTGATCTTATGAGGGTTTAGAGGAGACAAACAGGGTGAGGATTTAGAAGAGACAAATCTCAACGCTAGTACAGATGGGACTTGAACCTGGAAGCTATAGATTGCGAGCCTGGCTCGCTATTGATCTGGTGAGGGTTTAGAGGAGACAAACAGGGTGAGGATTTAGAAGAGACAAATCTCAACCCTAGTACAGATGGGACTTGAACCTGGAAGCTGCAGATTGCGAGTCTTACTCCCTATTAATCTGGTGAGGGTTTAGAAGAGACAGACAGGGTGAGGATTTAGAAGAGACAAATCTCAACGCTAGTACAGATGGGACTTGAACCTGGAAGCTGTAGATTGCGAGCCTGGCTCGCTATTGATCTGGTGAGGGTTTAGAGGAGACAAACAGGGTGAGGGTTTAGAAGAGACAAATCTCAACGCTAGTACAGATGGGACTTGAACCTGGAAGCTGTAGATTGCGAGCCTGGCTCGCTATTGATCTGGTGAGGGTTTAGAGGAGACAAACAGGGTGAGGATTTAGAAAAGACAAATCTCAACGCTAGTACAGATGGGACTTGAACCTGGAAGCTGTAGATTGCGAGCCTGGCTCGCTATTGATCTGGTGAGGGTTTAGAGGAGACAAACAGGGTGAGGATTTAGAAGCGACAAATCTCAACTCTAGTAGAGATGGGACTTGAACCTGGAAGCTCTAGATTGCGAGCCTGGCTCGCTATTGATCTGGTGAGGGTTTAGAGGAGACAAACAGGGTGAGGATTTAGAAAAGACAAATCTCAACTCTAGTACAGATGGGACTTGAACCTGGAAGCTGCAGATTGCGAGTCTTACTCCCTATTAATCTGGTGAGGGTTTAGAAGAGACAGACAGGGTGAGGATTTAGAAGAGACAAATGTCAACGCTAGTACAGATGGGACTTGAACCTGGAAGCTGTAGATTGCGAGCCTGGCTCGCTATTGATCTGGTGAGGGTTTAGAGGAGACAAACAGGGTGAGGGTTTAGAAGAGACAAATCTCAACGCTAGTACAGATGGGACTTGAACCTGGAAGCTGTAGATTGCGAGCCTGGCTCGCCATTGATCTGGTGAGGGTTTAGAGGAGACAAACACGGTGAGGGTTTAGAAGAGACAAATCTCAACGGTAGTACAGATGGGACTTGAACCTGGAAGCTGCAGATTGCGAGTCTTACTCCCTATTAATCTGGTGAGGGTTTAGAAGAGACAGACAGGGTGAGGATTTAGAAGAGACAAATCTCAACGCTAGTACAGATGGGACTTGAACCTGGAAGCTGTAGATTGCGAGCCTGGCTCGCTATTGATCTGGTGAGGGTTTAGAGGAGACAAACAGGGTGAGGGTTTAGAAGAGACAAATCTCAACGCTAGTACAGATGGGACTTGAACCTGGAAGCTGTAGATTGCGAGCCTGGCTCGCTATTGATCTGGTGAGGGTTTAGAGGAGACAAACAGGGTGAGGATTTAGAAAAGACAAATCTCAACGCTAGTACAGATGGGACTTGAACCTGGAAGCTGCAGATTGCGAGTCTGACTCCCTATTAATCTGGTGAGGGTTTAGAAGAGACAGACAGGGTGAGGATTTATAAGAGACAAATCTCAACGCTAGTACAGATGGGACTTGAACCTGGAAGCTGTAGATTGCGAGCCTGGCTCGCTATTGATCTGGTGAGGGTTTAGAGGAGACAAACAGGGTGAGGGTGTAGAAGAGACAAATCTCAACGCTAGTACAGATGGGACTTGAACCTGGAAGCTGTAGATTGCGAGCCTGGCTCGCTAGTGATCTGGTGAGGGTTTAGAGGAGACAAACAGGGTGAGGATTTAGAAGAGACAAATCTCAACGCTAGTACAGATGGGACTTGAACCTGGAAGCTGCAGATTGCGAGTCTGACTCCCTATTAATCTGGTGAGGGTTTAGAAGAGACAGACAGGGTGAGGATTTAGAAGAGACAAATCTCAACGCTAGTACAGATGGGACTTGAACCTGGAAGCTGTAGATTGCGAGCCTGGCTCGCTATTGATCTGGTGAGGGTTTAGAGGAGACAAACAGGGTGAGGGTTTAGAAGAGACAAATCTCAACGCTAGTACAGATGGGACTTGAACCTGGAAGCTATAGATTGCGAGCCTGGCTCGCTATTGATCTGGTGAGGGTTTAGAGGAGACAAACAGGGTGAGGATTTAGAAGAGAGAAATCTCAACTCTAGTACAGATGGGACTTGAACCTCGAAGCTGCAGATTGCGAGTCTTACTCCCTATTAATCTGGTGAGGGTTTAGAAGAGACAGACAGGGTGAGGATTTAGAAGAGACAAATCTCAACGCTAGTACAGATGGGACTTGAACCTGGGAGCTGTAGATTGCGAGCCTGGCTCGCTATTGATCTGGTGAGGGTTTAGAGGAGACAAACAGGGTGAGGATTTAGAAAAGACAAATCTCAACGCCAGTACAGATGGGACTTGAACCTGGAAGCTGCAGATTGCGAGTCTGAGTCCCTATTAATCTGGTGAGGGTTTAGAAGAGACAGACAGGGTGAGGATTTAGAAGAGACAAATCTCAACGCTAGTACAGATGGGACTTCAACCTGGAAGCTGTAGATTGCGAGCCTGGCTCGCTATTGATCTGGTGGTTTAGAGGAGACAAACAGGGTGAGGGTTTAGAAGAGACAAATCGCAACGCTAGTACAGATGGGACTTGAACCTGGAAGCTGTATATTGCGAGCCTGGCTCGCTATTGATCTGGTGAGGGTTTAGAGGAGACAAACAGGGTGAGGATTTAGAAAAGACAAATCTCAACGCTAGTACAGATGGGACTTGAACCTGGAAGCTGTAGATTGCGAGCCTGGCTCGCTATTGATCTGGTGAGGGTTTAGAGGAGACAAACAGGGTGAGGATTTAGAAGAGACAAATCTCAACTCTAGTACAGATGGGACTTGAACCTGGAAGCTGCAGATTGCGAGTCTTACTTCCTATTAATCTGGTGAGGGTTTAGAAGAGACAGACAGGGTGAGGATTTAGAAGAGACAAATCTCAACGCTAGTACAGATGGGACTTGAACCTGGAAGCTGTAGATTGCGAGCCTGGCTCGCTATTGATCTGGTGAGGGTTTAGAGGAGACAAACAGGGTGAGGATTTAGAAAAGACAAATCTCAACTCTAGTACAGATGGGACCTGAACCTGGAAGCTGCAGATTGCGAGTCTTACTCCCTATTAATCTGGTGAGGGTTTAGAAGAGACAGACAGGGTGAGGATTTAGAAGAGACAAATGTCAACGCTAGTACAGATGGGACTTGAACCTGGAAGCTGTAGATTGCGAGCCTGGCTCGCTATTGATCTGGTGGGGGTTTAGAGGAGACAAACAGGGTGAGGGTTTAGAAGAGACAAATCTCAACGCTAGTACAGATGGGACTTGAACCTGGAAGCTGTAGATTGCGAGCCTGGCTCGCCATTGATCTGGTGAGGGTTTAGAGGAGACAAACAGGGTGAGGATTTAGAAAAGACAAATCTCAACGCTAGTACAGATGGGACTTGAACCTGGAAGCTGCAGATTGCGAGTCTGACTCCCTATTAATCTGGTGAGGGTTTAGAAGTGACAGACAGGGTGAGGATTTAGAAGAGACAAATCTTAACGCTAGTACAGATGGGACTTGAACCTGGAAGCTGTAGATTGCGAACCTGGCTCGCTATTGATCTGGTGAGGGTTTAGAGGAGACAAACAGGGTGAGGGTTTAGAAGAGACAAATCGCAACGCTAGTACAGATGGGACTTGAACCTGGAAGCTGTAGATTGCGAGCCTGGCTCGCTATTGATCTGGTGAGGGTTTAGAGGAGACAAACAGGGTGAGGATTTAGAAGCGACAAATCTCAACTCTAGTACAGATGGGACTTGAACCTGGAAGCTGCAGATTGCGAGTCTTACTCCCTATTAATCTGGTGAGGGTTTAGAAGAGACAGACAGGGTGAGGATTTAGAAGAGACAAATCTCAACGCTAGTACAGATGGGACTTGAACCTGGAAGCTGTAGATTGCGAGCCTGGCTCGCTATTGATCTGGTGAGGGTTTAGAGGAGACAAACAGGGTGAGGATTTAGAAAAGACAAATCTCAACTCTAGTACAGATGGGACTTGAACCTGGAAGCTGCAGATTGCGAGTCTTACTCCCTATTAATCTGGTGAGGGTTTAGAAGAGACAGACAGGGTAAGGATTTAGAAGAGACAAATCTCAACGCTAGTACAGATGGGACTTGAACCTGGAAGCTGTAGATTGCGAGCCTGGCTCGCTATTGATCTGGTGAGGGTTTAGAGGAGACAAACAGGGTGAGGGTTTAGAAGAGACAAATCTCAACGCTAGTACAGATGGGACTTGAACCTGGAAGCTGTAGATTGCGAGCCTGGCTCGCTATTGATCTGGTGAGGGTTTAGAGGAGACAAACAGGGTGAGGATTTAGAAAAGACAAATCTCAACGCTAGTACAGATGGGACTTGAACCTGGAAGCTGCAGATTGCGAGTCTTACTCCCTATTAATCTGGTGAGGGTTTAGAAGAGACAGACAGGGTGAGGATTTAGAAGAGACAAATCTCAACGCTAGTAGAGATGGGACTTGAACCTGGAAGCTGTAGATTGCGAGCCTGGCTCGCTATTGATCTGGTGAGGGTTTAGAGGAGACAAACAGGGTGAGGGTTTAGAAGAGACAAATCTCAACGCTAGTACAGATGGGACTTGAACCTGGAAGCTGTAGATTGCGAGCCTGGCTCGCTATTGATCTGGTGAGGGTTTAGAGGAGACAAACAGGGTGAGGATTTAGAAAAGACAAATCTCAACGCTAGTACAGATGGGACTTGAACCTGGAAGCTGCAGATTGCGAGTCTGACTCCCTATTAATCTGGTGAGGGTTTAGAAGAGACAGACAGGGTGAGGATTTAGAAGAGACAAATCTCAACGCTAGTACAGATGGGACTTGAACCTGGAAGCTGTAGATTGCGAGCCTGGCTCGCTATTGATCTGGTGAGGGTTTAGAGGAGACAAACAGGGTGAGGGTTTAGAAGAGACAAATCTCAACGCTAGTACAGATGGGACTTGAACCTGGAAGCTGTAGATTGCGAGCCTGGCTCGCTATTGATCTGGTGAGGGTTTAGAGGAGACAAACAGGGTGAGGATTTAGAAGAGACAAATCTCAACGCTAGTACAGATGGGACTTGAACCTGGAAGCTGCAGATTGCGAGACTGACTCCCTATTAATCTGGTGAGGGTTTAGAAGAGACAGACAGGGTGAGGATTTAGAAGAGACAAATCTCAACGCTAGTACAGATGGGACTTGAACCTGGAAGCTGTAGATTGCGAGCCTGGCTCGCTATTGATCTGGTGAGGGTTTAGAGGAGACAAACAGGGTGAGGGTTTAGAAGAGACAAATCTCAACGCTAGTACAGATGGCACTTGAACCTGGAAGCTATAGATTGCGAGCCTGGCTCGCTATTGATCTGGTGAGGGTTTAGAGGAGACAAACAGGGTGAGGATTTAGAAGAGACAAATCTCAACGCTAGTACAGATGGGACTTGAACCTGGAAGCTGCAGATTGCGAGTCTGACTCCCTATTAATCTGGTGAGGGTTTAGAAGAGACAGACAGGGTGAGGATTTAGAAGAGACAAATCTCAACGCTAGTACAGATGGGACTTGAACCTGGAAGCTGTAGATTGCGAGCCTGGCTCGCTATTGATCTGGTGAGGGTTTAGAGGAGACAAACAGGGTGAGGGTTTAGAAGAGACAAATCTCAACGCTAGTACAGATGGGAATTGAACCTGGAAGCTGCAGATTGCGAGCCTGGCTCGCTATTGATCTGGTGAAGGTTTAGAGGAGACAAACAAGATATGGGTTTAGAGGAGACAAACAAGGTAAGGGTTTAGAAGAGACAAACAGGGTAAGGGTTTAGAGGAGACAAACTCAACGCTGTACAGATGGGACTTGAATCTAGCAGCTGCAGATAGCCCACTATTGATCTGTCCCTTTTCGTAAGGATCATCATTGTTTTTTACGATAATCATCGTAGTAAGTGAGTGTTGGGAACGTTCAGCTAATGGTAACTTAGGTGATTTTGGCAATCATGAAGCGGAAATAATAGAATTGAACATATAAGCTTAGCATTTTAATGGTACACCTTCGAAGTCAGCTAACGATCATGTAACACCATGTATCGAAACCACTGACCCTTCTCCCCTTGAAGACTACGTAACTTATGGATGGCTCTATATGTATATGAGAAAATATTAAAAAAATTAATTTTCATTTAAAAATTATATAATTTTCCCTCTATGATGAAGAGCTGGAATTTGTTCAATCTGAAGTTAGCCAGAAGAACGTTATTCAGTGGAGAATGTGCAGGACTCCCGTACTTTATGCATGTTAAAGAACGCACTAGATGGCCTTGATTTCCATCTGTCTCCTAACAACTTTCCAGTGAGTTCTCTTCCCTCAATCTACTCTGAGCCATTGGGGTTTTTGTGACCTGGGCATTTAGCCCATTTTGTGCGAAAATGTGCTGCTCAAAACAACCCAACCCAAATATGACTTAGACTGCGAGACTGTTGTATTGCATTTGAAATTAGTAATAGAAGTAAATAAATACCCCCTCAAGCAGCTGATTGCCATAGAGATCTGACAAAAGCCTATCAGTTTAACACTCCGTAGTAGAAGGTGAGACCTCAGCAGAAAGACAATTCAAACATTCATGCCTTACTCATGGCTCGAACCCAGCTCCCTTTGATCAGTTGCTAAGCGCGCTAGCCATTCGGTCACGGGACGGCTAACTAAAGTACAGGGACAAAATATTGTAATAATTAGTGAAATTCTACTACGGAGTGTCCTTAACTTCTACTACGAAGTGTTATATAGAGTGCTAATATTTGTATCATGCAGTAGATGTTTTAATGTACAAGAACTTCGCCTCCCATGTATGCACTGCTATGATGAGGTGCATATGTAGCCGCTGTGTAAAGCCAAAGCTTCAATAAAACCGATTCCCGAAACCCGGGTTCATGGAAACTTCGACAAACAGATGACTAATCTTGTCCTTGAAATGAAGACTTGTATGTTGAAACAGAGAAAATCATGGTTTATAAGACTGGGTGATCTTACACGTGTCGCTTTCGGTATGCTATAAATAACAAATTCATGCCATATTTTATGATTCTAGGAATCACTGGAAACTGCTCTAATAATTATTTACAAAAGCAGTAACATTCGACTGACATCTTTTGTGTCTGCATTCATTTCGACATTGCTTGTATGTACAGCTTCACTGCTTCAGCTTATTAACCAGAAGTTTATGATGGGACCATATTATTAGCCCAAGAATGTAAGAAAATATTCGGGACTAATGATATACCAACTGATCCAGCAGAAAACAAAATAACTGCTATGAATAGAATCCTAGAGGGGCCGGGGTGGCTCAGTCGGTAGCGCGCCAGTAATCTGTAGTTCCCAGGTTCGAGTCCCAGCTGGGTCAGCGTTGAGATTTATCTCCGCAAAATTCCCCGCCCTGCCCACGGTCAGTAGGGGACACCGATGGGCTTGGAAAGGCCGCCGTCCGTCGGATGGGACGTTAAGCCGTGACCCGTGTGCGGGAGAGTCATACCCTGTGCACGTTAAAGAAAACGCTGGATGGCCTTGACGGGAGGCTACCATCTGTCTCCCAACAGCTGTTCCAGTGGGTCCCCTCCCCCAACCTTCTCTGAGCCTTCGGGGTCCATGTGACCTGGCCATTTAGCCCATAGTGAGCAAAAAAGTGCCGCTCAGAGGTAAAACAACCCAGATATTGCAACAGGTGATGAGTTTGGCTTTTTTAAGTACATAATTAGTTTTTCCATTTAGTTTTTTATTATTTAAATAGATTGATTTAGCCACCTTATAATATTATTGTAATCTAATTGGATTTCATCAATGCTTTTAATTAAATATTTGTTGCTGTTCATTATTAAAATATCATCTTCATATAAGAAATTATCGCTTTTAAAATTTAAAAGTGGTAGATCATTTATATTTATTATAAAAAGTAAGGGAACCAGAATAGAGCCTTGAGGAATTCCTAATGAAACTAATTTTTTTGAGCTATAGGAATTGCCTATTTTAGTGATGGGATATCTGTTTACTAAATAATTCTTCAACCAATTTAATAAAACACATCGAATTTCATAATTTTCTAATTTTTTAAAGTAATAAAGAACGACCTGTTGTATCAAAATCCTTTTGAAGATCTAAAAATATGGCTACCACCTTTTCCCCTTTATTCAATGATTGATTAAATTAAATTTATCTGCTAATTTAGATAAAATGGAATTGTATTTTTTCCCCTTTGAAAACCAAATTTGGATATTATTAAGTATGTTATTAGTTTTCAAAAACTTAAAAATAATATTATAAGTATATTTTTCAAATTTTTTTTAAAAAGTAGGAAGAATTGATATAGGTCTATAATTAGTAAAATCAGTTTTAGTACCACTTTTATATATGGGTCATAAAATTGTAATTTTAAATCTAAAGGTGTGTTTACTGTAATTATACTTTTATTATTTTTGATATTATTGAAGATAACAGATCTTTATTTTCTTTAGTATGTTTAATATATGTATATTATTATATCCTAAAGATTTATTTTTGTCCATTTTACAAATGAGTTCATTAGTTTGTGCAACAGTTATTTCTGGAATATATATATCTATGCCGTCCCATGGCCGGGTGGTTAGCGCGCTTAGCTACTGATCAAAGGGACCTGCGTTCGAGTCCCGGAGTAAGGCATGGTCGTTTTTCTGCTGAGGGCCTGCCATCCTCACAGGCCTTCTACTATGGCATATAAACTGACAGGCTCCTGTCAGACCTCTGTGGCAAGCAGCTGCTTGAGGGGGGGGGGTATTTTTTTATTTATATATATATCTGTAGATAGAATTTGTGCTGATAAATTTAATTGATGGAATTTAATTTTATTGGCTATTTCATCCGTACTATTTCCTTTTTTGGATATATTATTAACTAGTTGAACGTACCCGGCGCTGCCAGGGTGTCACTCTTAATCTGTCTATTCTTCTTTTCACTGCACTAAAGGTAAATTTTGTAATTACTCCCCCCCCATCACTTTAGCACAGATTTTCAACAGGAAGAAATTTGCCCGCATCAACTGCAAGTTACAAGCTTGGCGCGCTAGCGATTGAACTATCCCCCTCCATTTCTAATTAGTAATGAATTGGAAAGTAGAAGAACGCATAGTTGTGATAATCATCATTGTGATCGTGTTGTGTTCATTGGGTTACGAATGTGCGCCTTAGAGTACTGGGAAGTACACTGCGCTGAACTGTATTCTGAGCTGTTGAGGGGTGCTGTCCTGGGGGTTGCATTGAAACTCAGGATGTCATCCAGGGCATCCAGGCATTTGAAGCTTAGGTGCTTACTTCCCACAGTTATACAGTTATCAGTCGGTAGCTCGCGTGGCTCGTAGTCTTTTGGTACCAGGTTCGAATCCAGCTGCGCCAGTGTTGAGATTTATCTCCGCAAAACTCACCGCCTTGCCCTTGGTCACTAGGGGAGCACCAATGGGCTTAGAAAAGCTGTCGTTCATCGAATGGGGCATTAAGCTACGACTCCGTGTGCGGGAGAATCATACCCTATGCACATTAAAGGACATTCTGGACTGGCCTTGACAGGAAACTATCATGTGTCTCCTAACACTGTCCAGTGGGTTTTCTTCACCTAACCTTCTCTGAGCCCTTGGAATACTTGTGACCTAGTCATTTAGCCCATTATGTCGAAAAAAAGTGCCGCTCAGAGGTAAAACAACCCAACCACGTAAAATGGCAATGACTTCAGGAAAAAAATCGCTATTAAGAGTGGAGGTTTTTTTTCACTGAAGTATTTATAGTTCTTAAGTGGCCCTTATTAAATACTTCGGTGAGATAGTAGCGTTCATGTATTCACTGAAGTATTTATAGTTCTTAAATGGCCGGGGCGGGGGTGGCTCAGTCGGTAGCGCTCCAGGCTCGTAATCTGTAGTTCCCAGGTTCGAGTCCCAGCTGGGTCAACGTTGAGATTTATCTCCGCAAAATTCCCCGCCTTGCCCACGGTCAGTAGGGGACACCGATGGGCTTGATAAGGCGCCGTCCGTCGGATGGGACGTTAAGCCGTGGCCCCGTGTGCGGGAGAGCCATACCCTGTGCACGTTAAAGAACACGCTGGATGGCCTTGACCGGAGTCTACCATCTGTCTCCCAACAGCTGTTCCAGTGGGTCCCCTACCCCCAACCTTCTCTGAGCCTTCGGGGTCCATGTGACCTGGGCATTTAGCCCATGGTGTGCAAAAAAGTGCCGCTCAGAGGTAAAACAACCCAACCCAACCCTCTCTCAAAAGCATCCAAATTGCAATGAACCTGCCGATGGCATGTACCAGGCATTTTCGGCCTTCACTGAACAATTTCCAAGCATAATAACCTAATCTAAACCGTTCGTACGACTTCCTCCTGAATAAACACAATACCATTCCTGTTCCTTCGTGCACCTTTTATCTCTTGAACCACACACGTCATTAGCTCCGGCAAACACCGCCGATATGCAAATTTTAATCTGCTGTTACCGAATTTGCTATATTTGTAGCTAAAAACACTGGAGAAAGATTATTTCTTTTGTAAGTAATGTTTCATAAAATTTTCTATCATATTATTTGCATTGTTTAAACACGAAGTTATAACGATCTTTAACATTATGATAACAATATAATCAATGGTTCATTACTTTATTGGGGGCGGGGGTTGCTCAAGAATTAGAACGCCAGGCTCCTAATATGCAGTTTTCAGATTCGAGTTACACCTGTATTAGTGTTGAAAATTATCTCTGTAAAATTTTACGCCCTTCCCTCGGTCAGTAGGGGACACCGATGGTCTTGGAAAGACCGCGGTCCATCGGATGAGACGTTCAGCCGTGGTCCCGTGTGCGGGAGACCATACACTGTGAACGTTAAATAACAGGGGGGATGACTTTGACAGTAGGTTCCCATCTCTGTCCTAATAGCTATCCAGTCGATCGTCGTCAACCTTCTCTAAGCCCTCAGCCAGTAGGGGAAACCGATAGTCTTGGAAAGGCCGTCGTCTGTCGGATGGGATGTTAAGACGTGATTTCGTGTTCTGGAAAGCCATACCCTACACACGTTAAAGAACACTCTAGATGTCCTTGACGGGAGGCAACGATTTGTCTCCTAACATCTGTCCAGTGGGTCCCCTTCCCCCAAACTTCTTGAGCCCTCGGGGTCTTTGTAACCTGGCCAGTTAGCTCATTTTGTGTAGAAATGTGCCGCTCAGAGGTAAAATAACCTATCTCTGAGCCTATGGAATTCTTGTAACTTTGCCCATTGGTAAAATTTTATTATACATGTGGTAGAGAGCGAAAAATTTTAGATCTATTTCGTAATGCAGATCTTGTTGGACTGGAAATCCAGAAGGGCTTAACGCAGTTTATTAATTTCTGGTATTTAATACTCTTAAAGTTTTCTTCTATTCTCCGTCAAATTATTTCCTGCAATGTTGTTAACGAAACACGGTCTTCAGTATCACGGAGTTATTTCCAGCCTAATAATTGTTTATACAGCTTAATTGTTTATACAGCCCAGCGCGTGTCTCGCCACCAGTGATGATTTGACGTCATCTCATGAGTCTGGAAATTATAAATGCACGATCTCTGTCGCGTACTTCACTTTCCATTCTCCTATCATCGAAGTTCGTTTACTGAGAAGCCATCTGTTCTAATTGCCGATATGCTGTTAATCGGACGCTCCTGCCTGGCAGCTTTCTCCACCATTGTACTCTTCTACATCTATGGCACTGGTAAGCAATTATTTCGTTTGAATTAAAATTCGTAAATTTCGTTGCTCTTTATCTCATTATGAACATACGTTTTTCAGTTAAAGTGTACAAAGGTTTTCAATCGAATATTTACTTTTTATGTTTCGATAATTAGGCATATGATTTTCTGGTGTCTCGCAATTTTCTGAATCAGTTTTACTGTGTTCCTTTAGACTTGGGTTCAGGAGCATTATTAAATTTGTTTAGACCTGTATTTCGCTGATTGATTATTACAGTGTTGACTTCTTACAAAGAAATTCTGTTTCGTTTGGACTGAAGATTTTTATACCAATATTTCTTCATTATGATCTTCGTTGATTTTGGAAAGGATGCCGTAAGCACTGACTGGCATAAGTACGTAAATCGTGGTACGTTAAGCACTGACTCAAAATGCGGGAGAGCCATATCCTGCGCACGTTAAATAAAACGCTGAATGATCTTGACGGGAGGCTACCATCTGTTTTCTAACACCTGTCCACTGGGTCGCCTTCACTCAACCTTCTCTGATCCCCTCTGGGTTCTTTCGATTTGGGTTTTAGCCCATTGTGTGCAGAATAAGTGCCGCTCAGAGGTGAAGCGAAAAACCCAACTCCTCACCACCACCAAATATGTATATAAATTAAAAATTAAAAAAAATTTTCTATATCCCGACACAAATGAATTCATAGAAGTAAATTGGACAAGATTTTGAACTCTACAACTTATTACTTCACTAAATAGATAAGCGTGTTTTAGGCAATTTGACTAATCATTGTCAATATCCGCCAATTTTGAACGTTTTTGGACTAGATAAGTTATAAAATATGTTGGCTTCTCTCTCTAACTCTCTAAATTTAAATGGGTATTGTCGAAAATTGAGATTAGATAGATTTAATCAGATTTTTATCTTGAGCCGCACTTTCCAGAAAACATTTATTATCTAATGCACTCTAGCATCGTTTAGTTCGGGAGCAATGAGAAATAGATAGCACTAGAGATAAATGCAATATTCTATTTGGATTGATTGCTTAATAAATATTTAGATTACTATTTCTGAATCATCCCGCATTCTTAATTTCTACCTTTAGAGGCTTTTAAAATTATGAAATGATGAACTTCATTCTCTTTTAAAAACAAAAGAATTCCATATTGGCCAAAGGCGACGTATTGTGTTTCTAGTTATTTAAGGGCGCAGTAGGCTCAGATATTAGTTTGCCAGGATCGTAATCTGCAGTTCAAAGTTTCGATTCTCAGCTGGGCCAGCGTTGAGATTTATCTCCTGAAAACCCTCACCCTGCCATCGGGGGGGGGGGGGGGGGCTCAGTCGGTAGCGAGCCAGGCTCGTAATCTGTAGTTCCCAGGTTCGAGTCCCAGCTGGGTCAGCGTTGAGATTTATCTCTGCAAAATTCCCCGCCTTGCCCACGGTCAGTAGGGGACACCGATGGCCTTGGAAAGGCTGCCGTCTGTCGGATGGGACGTTAAGCCGTGGCCCCGTGTGCGGGATAGCCTTACCCTGTGCACGTTAAAGAACACGCTGGATGGCCTTGACAGGAGGCTACCATCTGTCTCCCAACAGCTGTTCCAGTGGGTCCCCTCCCCCAACCTTCTCCGAGCCTTCGGGGAAGTGGAGGAGCCGATGGTCGTTTCTATAAAAATCTTTTTACAGGAAAATAAGACTAGATAAATTTAAATCTCATTCAGATCTAAATCTCGAATTTCAACACTATTCGTTGGGTATTTAAAGATCTATAGAACCTCGAATACTTAAACAGCAATAAAGTCAGCGCTAAGAAACTCATGGAAAACTGATAATTACTGAAATAACTATTTGCAGAAAATTCGAACACATACACTTATTTTTTAAATGGTTTGAAGTAATATTTTTTTAAAGTTTTAATTAACTACTGAGGTAATTCTTATTCGTGGCATCTCTGTTATTCAATATTCAAACTTACATCTCTTAAGTGCCGAACGGATATTGTCAAAATCGAAATTTAGATATTACTTGACATCTTATATTTATTTGTAGTTATTTGTTTTCATAAAAAAAATTTAACCAGTTATGGAGCCTCGAATTTGGTTCTCCATTGACATAAGATGAGAATGATTCTATTTTTCTTTCCATTGTCTGTACATCAGTTGAGAAGCCTGATGGAAACAATTGTAACAAAGAGATCGAGTGAATGAGGCAGCGTTAGTTCTTACAGGTATGGCACCGACACAGGATTTATTTATTTTTTTTTTGGGAGGGGGGGTCGATAATTTAGTTTAGGGGAATTTTCGGGAATTTATCCTCAGAGCGGGGGGGGGGGGGGGGGGGGGCGGTGAGTGAATCTGAGAATAAGACTCGAATATGGTTTTCCAAGTACTAAAATATTCCACCGGACACGAGAGGTGAAAATTATATTCTATACGGAATAGAATTTTATAGTTGCTTTCTAAATCGATTTTTAGGGTCGGACATATACTATGCATCTAAAACAAATTTATACAAAGACAACTGTTTTCAATTTCAAAGCAGGTAACCAAGTTTGAGACCAGATTTTCTGTAGGAGGATATATGGTATCCCTGGTCGACCATTCCTCCTCCAGATTTTCGGTAGGAGGATGTATGGTATCCCTGGTCGACCATCCCTCCTCCAGATTTTCGGTAGGAGGATGCATGGTATCCCTCGTCGACCATCCCTCCTCCAGATTTTCGGTAGGAGGATGTATGGTATCCCTCGTCGACCATCCCTCCAGATTTTTGGTAGGAAGATGTATGGTATCCCTGGTCGACCATTCCTCCTCCAGATTTTCGATAGGAGGATGTATGGTATCCCTGGTCGACCATTCCTCCTCCAGATTTTCGATAGGAGGATGTATGGTATCCCTGGACGACCATCCCTCCTCCAGATTTTCGGTAGGAGGTTGGTATCCCTCGTCGACCATCCCTCCTCCAGATTTTCGGTAGGAGGATGTATGGTATCCCTCGTCGATCATCCCTCCTCCAGATTTTCGGTGGGATGTATGGTATCCCTCGTCGACCATCCCTCCTCCAGATTTTCGGTAGGAGGATGTATGGTATCCCTGGTCGACCATTCCTCCTCCAGATTTTCGGTAGGAGGATGTATGGTATCCCTCGTCGACCATCCCTCCTCCAGATTTTCGGTAGGAGGATGTATGGTATCCCTGGTCGACCATTCCTCCTCCAGATTTTCGGTAGGAGGATGTATGGTATCCCTTGTCGACCATTCCTCATCCAGATTTTCGGTAGGAGGATGTATGGTATCCCTGGTCGACCATTCCTCCTCCAGATTTTCGGTAGGAGGATGTATGGTATCCCTGGTCGACCATTCCTCCTCCAGATTTTCGGTAGGAGGATGCATGGTATCCCTGGTCGACCATCCCTCCTCCAGATTTTCGGTAGGAGGATGTATGGTATCCCTGGTCGACCATCCCTTCTGTCCTGGGTACGTCGCTGTTACTGGTCATTGCTAGATTGGATTATCAGCCAACCAATCAATGATCTGTGAATGATTGGCTGATATATTTAAATACTGATTGATGGAGATTGCGAGATTGGAGACAATTTTCCTGTTGCAGAAGCAACTGAAAGTTCAATCATCCAATTATCTATAAGAAAGTTTCGTCAACTGAGCAGTCTCCTTCTCACAGTTGTTTCCCCTTCAGCTGCTGAAGTTTATGTATGCATATTATGCACTTCTAATTTTAATAAAAATGTCCTCTCTATGTTTTCAAAATTGTTTATTATAAATAGTACATTTATAATAGCATTTACTATAAATATGTTTGTTTATTTCCTATGCAGGTACAGAAGTAGATGGTGAGTATCATTCATGTATAATTATAAACGTAATCAGAATTCATAATTTACAGTATTTCTAGAAATAATACTTGATTCGGAGTATTATTCTAGAAATAATATTTGAAAAGTAGATTTTGTTTCGAATATCAAAATTAAATTGACGATGATTCAGAAAGTAAGCTAAGGCATAAAAGTTCAGATTTGTTTAGGGTCGGATTTGGGTTGTTTTACCTCTGAGCGGCACTCCATGGGCTAAATGGCCAATTTACCTCTGAGTTTGCACACCATGGGCTAAATGGCCAGGTCACATGGACCCCGAAGGCTCAGAGAAGGTTGGGGGAGGGGATCCACTGGAACAGCTGTTGGGAGACAGATGGTAGCCTCCCGTCAAGGCCATCCAGCGTGTTCTTTAACGTGCACAGGGTATGGCTCTCCCACACACGGGACCACGGCTTAACGTCCCATCAGACGGACGGCGGCCTTTCCAAGCCCATCGGTGTCCCCTACTGACCGTGGGCAGGGCGGAGAAATTTTGCGGAGATAAATCTCAACGCTGACCCAGCTGGGACTCGAACCTGAGAACTACAGATTACGAGTCTGGCGCGATACCGACTGAGCCACCCCTGTTTAGGGTCGGAAATATACCTAATAGAAACAATGCTGTGATCACACTACTTTCAACATAGTCTCCGGAAAAAATGAAACATTTGATGAGAAGAGATTTTCTGTATATTTTAGGTAAAATCAGTCAATGGGGTCCTGTTCGCTTCAGCTACGGTTTAAACTGCTCCTTCTACTTTGTCACTTTGAAACCCACAGAGATTTTTTTTTCATTTCTGTAGAGTCGTTAGTACACTCAGAGCTATTCTGTTCAAGTTGTGACGTATATTGAAGTTAATGCGTGTGATGGGTATATTTTGTGTTAATTTTGGTTTTAATTTTAAGATTAATAGTGATACGTTTTTGATAAACGGCAAATGCTAAATGAAGCAGTTCAACAAAAAGGTATTTTTATATATATCTTTTTATCTGCGATATCATCTGAAATTTCGTGGCACACCCTTTGAGAACCTTGCTTTAGATAACAAGTAGCTAGTTCAACTTTCAGACTTGTGTATTATAACACAAAAGCAATGCCAGCATCTTATCAGAACAACTTACCAATACTTCATATACTTCTTAATTTTAAATCCACACAGGTAGGCATTTTTTTAAAAAAGCTAGCACCAAATTTTAGAGTATTCTACAATACCCTTATAAAGGTTTAGGAAATAAATTTTTCTACCGCATATTTTTCGAAAAAGGAGGAACGGGTCTTTGCCCCACGCCTGCGATTAGGGGGCTGTTTCATATTTTCTGCATTCTCTCTCTCAATAAACATAATTCCTTTAAACATCCCACTAACCATTTTCTCTCCATAGGTGGTTGGAATGTGAGGACTCTGCAGAGAGATTATTCTCTTGATGTCCTCATATAAGAATTCTACCATTATAATTTAGATAATCTCGGCTTGCAAGAGACAAGATGGACAGATAAAGGTCAGATTCTTAAAAATAATCTTAAATTTCTCTTTTTAGGGAGGGAAGATAAAAAGTATCTCCAAGGCTTAGGTTGGCTTCTCAGTAGATACGCTAGTGATGCTTTTCTAGGATATGAGTGCATTAAAGTTTCTTACAGCTAAATTTCAGAGACAAACATTAAAAACTTTAATGTTTTGTGCTGTTATTTTCCCACTAAGGATACCGATGGGGATGAGAAGGATAGATTTTACGGATAACTTCAGAATTTTGAATTCTGTGAAGAAAGGAGATATTACCGCTATTCTAGGTGACTTCACTAATTGGTATTGACTCTGACCTTTGTGGAGGGGTGATAGGCCCTCTTGGTCTCCTACAGGTAAGTAAATTTAATGGTTTGAGAATAACTCATGCTTATTACAAACACCGTGATATACATAAGTATACATGGGTTTTACCAGATGGGTCTGCGCAAGAATATATTTGATTATATATTAATTAAGAGCAAATGGGCTAGTTCTGTTAGGAATACCAGGTTACATAGGGGAGATGAAATTGGATCTGACCATTAACTTGTTACAAGTGTCTTGCAACTTAAATTTAAGAAGTGTTGTGCTAAAGTTAATAAATTTACCTTTAATTCTGAAGCTATGAAACACCCATTATAACTAAAGTTTACCATGATAGACTATTTAGTCATTTTGACAGTCATTGTTTGCTTACTACTGAAGTAGAGGAAGAATGAAAACGTTTTAGGCAGGCTTTTCTTGAAACTAACACTATTCTTTTAGGAAAAAAGGAGCAGAGGAGACAGAATTATTTGAATGATAAAGCACTTCAGCAACAGGTGTCACAGTTTAATTATCTTGGGAGCTATGTAACGGATGCTGGTGATGTGCGGCATGAGATTAACAGACGGATAGGGATTGCTGCCGGGACTTTTAAGAATCTATGGAGAGTGTGGAGAAATAGGCGTATTCACCTAAAGACTAAAATGAAACTGTATAATAGTTTGGTTCTTTCTAGGGTTAGTTATGGTAGTGGAACTTGGATGCTTTGTAAACAAGATAACAGGAAACTAGATGCTTTTCATTCCAGATGCTTACGCAGTATCTTGGGCATTAGGTGGTTCAACTTTGTAACTAATGATGAGGTTGGGCAAAGGAGTTTGCAACCTCCTTTAAGCAGCATATTGTGCAGAGAGAGACTCCGTTGGTTTGGCCATGTTACCCGTATGGATAATTATAGTTTCGCGAATAGGGTTATGAACAGTGTGCCTAGAGGCTTCAGAAAGAGGCGGAGACCTAGGATGCGGTGGGTAGACAATGTGAAACAAGACCTTGTTAGAATTGGTATGCAGTGACCAGATGCAGCAGATGTAGCTCAGGACAGATATGCTTGGAGAACTAAATTGCACGGTGTGGTTGGACCTCCGTAGCCCATGGCTGCTTGAGGATGATGATGATGTAAAAAAGCAAACAATAGTCAGATACAAAACTATAAAGCAAGATGTCCACATACTTTAAACATCTGTGGGAAAATGAGGTTTATATGGTTCTGCTAAAGCTGGCGCTGCAAGTAATGGTATTGAGTCGTTCATCTGTGCCAAGATGTCCCTTCGGTGCTGAGGAAAATGTTGGAAATCGTTAGGGCTAATGGCATTTGCTGGGTCTGCTATTATTCATCCAATTACGATTCGTTCGATGTTGATTGGTCCAGTGCAAGTTCATCGAAAGGGCAATAACTCCAAAGCGACGATTGGTCCAAAGGACAATAACTCCAAAGAGACGATTGGTCCAAAGGACAATAACTCCAAAGAGACGATTGGTCCAAAGGACAATAACTCCAAAGAGACGATTCGTCCAATGAGACAATCTGCCCAAAGAAGTTTCGTCCAAAAGGACAACTTGTTGAGTGATCATTTGTCGTCTAAAAGGACAACTCATTCAGTGATCATTTGTCTAAAAGGACAACTCGTTCAGTGATCATTTATCTAAAAGGACAACTCGTTCAGTGATCATTTGTCTAAAAGGACAACTCGTTCAGTGATCATTTGTCTAAAAGGACAACTCGTTCAGTGATCATTTGTCTAAAAGGACAACTCGTTCAGTGATCATTTGTCTAAAAGGACAACTCGTCCAAAACACATTGTTCCAAAGAAGAATTGTTCAAATCCGATCCTGATCGATTTTGGTTAGGGAAGTGTTTTCGGAGATGGTTTTACGATTTGTAGTCTCTCTCAACAGACAGACGGTTGAACCTCAATCCCTCTTGGTCATAATCAAGGGGGATTGAGGTTCAAACTTCCACTGAATTGCGTTTAAAGCATGGTTTATACAGACCAAATTCATAGGAATAAGATCTAAACCCTGCCTACAAATCGTAAAACCATCTCCGAAAACACTCCCCTAACCAAAATTCTGATTAAGCCCCTGTATGATGATATGTATGTGTGATGAAATACATAGCAGTGAATGGTTTACACTTATTAGCACCGAATGAATTGTGTCTTTTTGACCAATGGGCTTTAGACGACTCATTCAATTTGACGAATCGTACCATTATATGAATAGGCATTGGAGGAACAGGTATTGGATCTGTAAATGGTAGCTAGGCATTCACTGGAAGGAGAGTTATGCACCAATCCCTGTGATGTTGAGCAGAACCGGCCAGACCTAGACCGTTAGTACCTTTCAAAGGAGATACTCAATTGTGAAAGGGAACGGAAATGAAGGGTTGACGGATCAGTGTGGACTACTATGACTACTTTTTTTTCTACCCTGCTGAGGAGTGGTCAACCACACAGTATCCTGCAGCTGACCTTATATAGCAATCCGAATGAAAATCTGAGCTTGATTATGGATCCTGAATTTGTTGCATTGGTGAACGTCTGTTGAGAGAAACTTTCCGCTTTTTTCCTCTTTTTGGGTTGACAGCCATAAGCGAAAAAAAAATCACAGGATATGTTTTATCAGCAGGTGGATAATCCTGATCACAGGCCATCGCCGGTACCTGAACTTTTGCTTCTATGGGCATTGTCGAACTTACATTAGAGAAAGTATTGCATTGTAGATATCTTCAACCTTTAGAAGTGGGAGAAAAGGTTTTTGCCCCATGCCTGCAATTAGGGCTATTTGATATTGTCAGCACTTCCTCTCTCAATAGGGGCGGGGGTGACTCAGTCGGTAGCGCGCCAGGCTCGTAATCTGTAGTTCCCAGGTTCGAGTCCCAGCTGGGTCAGCGTTGAGATTTATCTCCGCAAAAATCCCCGCCCTGCCCACGGTCAGTAGGGGACACCGATGGGCTTGGAAAGGCCGCCGTCCGTCGGATGGGACGTTAAGCCGTGGCCCCGTGTGCGGGAGAGACATACCCTGTGCACGTTAAAGAACACGCTGGATGGCCTTGACGGGAGGCTACCATCTGTCTCCCAACAGCTGTTCCAGTGGGTCCCCTCCCCCAACCTTCTCTGAGCCTTCGGGGTCCATGTGACCTGGCCATTTAGCCCATGGTGTGCAAAAAAGTGCCGCTCAGAGGTAAAACAACCCAAACAACCCAATCCTCTCTCAATAAAGAGTTTCTTTAAACATCCCACTAACAATTTTCCTCCACACGATGTTGAAATATGAGGACTCTGCACAGAGATCATTTCCTTGATGGCCTCACACAATAATTCTACTGTTACAACGTAGATATTATCGAGCAAAAGACCAGATAGTCAGGTAAAGGTCAGATACTTAAAAATAATCTCAAAAATATCTTTTCAGGGAGGAAAGATGGAAAGCAACTTCAAGGCGTATGTTTTCTTCTTAGCAACACGCTATTGATGCTCTTCTTTGATATGACTGCATTCATGAAAGGTTTCTTATAGCTAAATTTCAGACAAGTCTTAAGACTTGTATGATGTTATGTCTCTACTGAGGATGAGGAAGAAAAGGTTTTTATGGACAACTTCAGGATATTTTTAATTCTGTGAAGAAAACTGAGATTTTAATGTCAAAGTTGGTACTGACTCTGACCTTCTGGGAGGGGGGGGGGGGGGTGATAGGTCCCTTTTGTATTGGCAGCTGCAATGGCAGTGGGCAACATCTCCTAAATGTAATTCCCCGCCCTGCCCACGGTCAGTAGGGGACACCGATGGGCTTGGAAAGGCTGCTGTCCGTCGGATGGGACGTTAAGCCGTGGCCCCGTGTGCGGGAGAGCCATACCCTGTGCACGTTAAAGAACACGCTGGATGGCCTTGACGGTAGGCTACCATCTGTCTCCCAACAGCTGTTCCAGTGGGTCCCCTCCCCCAACCTTCTCTGAGCCTTCGGGGTCCATGTGACCTGGCCATTTAGCCCATGGTGTGCAAAAAAGTGCCGCTCAGAGGTAAAACAACCCAAACAACCCAATCCTCTCTCAATAAAGAGTTTCTTTAAACATCCCACTAACAATTTTCCTCCACACGATGTTGAAATATGAGGACTCTGCACAGAGATCATTTCCTTGATGGCCTCACACAATAATTCTACTGTTACAACGTAGATATTATCGAGCAAAAGACCAGATAGTCAGGTAAAGGTCAGATACTTAAAAATAATCTCAAAAATATCTTTTCAGGGAGGAAAGATGGAAAGCAACTTCAAGGCGTATGTTTTCTTCTTAGCAACACGCTATTGATGCTCTTCTTTGATATGACTGCATTCATGAAAGGTTTCTTATAGCTAAATTTCAGACAAGTCTTAAGACTTGTATGATGTTATGTCTCTACTGAGGATGAGGAAGAAAAGGTTTTTATGGACAACTTCAGGATATTTTTAATTCTGTGAAGAAAACTGAGATTTTAATGTCAAAGTTGGTACTGACTCTGACCTTCTGGGAGGGGGGGGGGGGGTGATAGGTCCCTTTTGTATTGGCAGCTGCAATGGCAGTGGGCAACATCTCCTAAATGTAATTCCCCGCCCTGCCCACGGTCAGTAGGGGACACCGATGGGCTTGGAAAGGCTGCTGTCCGTCGGATGGGACGTTAAGCCGTGGCCCCGTGTGCGGGAGAGCCATACCCTGTGCACGTTAAAGAACACGCTGGATGGCCTTGACGGGAGGCTACCATCTGTCTCCCAACAGCTGTTCCAGTGGGTCCCCTCCCCCAACCTTCTCTGAGCCTTGGGGGTCCATGTGACCTGGCCATTTAGCCCATGGTGTGCAAAAAAGTGCCGCTCAGAGGTAAAACAACCCAACCCAACTCCTACATGTAAGAGGCGCGGGGGTGGTTCAGTCGGTAGCGCGCCAGGCTCGTAATCTGTAGTTCCCAAGTTCGAGTCCCAGCTGGGTCAGCGTTGAGATTTATCTCCGCAAAATTCCCCGCCCTGCCCACGGTCAGTAGGGGACACCGATGGGCTTGGAAAGGCCGCCTTCCGTCGGATGGGACGTTAAGCCGTGGCCCCGTGTGCGGGAGAGCCATACCCTGTGCACGTTAAAGAACACGCTGGATGGCCTTGACGGGAGCTACCATCTGTCTCCCAACAGCTGTTCCAGTGGGTCCCCTCCCCCAACCTTCTCTGAGCCTTCGTTGTCCATGTGGCCTGGCCATTTAGCCCATGGTGTGCAAAAAAGTGCCGCTCAGAGGTAAAACAACCCAACCCAACTTACATGTAAGTAAACTTAATAGTTTGCGAATATCTAACACATATTACAAACACTGGGACATTTATAAATACATATGGGTTTCGCTGATAGGTTGTTCAGAAATATGGTAGATTATATTTTAATTAACACAAAAGGACTAGTTCAGTTAGGAATAACAGCTCATACATGGGAGCCGAAATTGGGTCTGATCATTATCTGGTCAAAAGTGTCTTGCAACTTCTTTGAAAGACCAAGTTATAGCCAAGGTTAATATGATAGTTTGCTTAGTCATTATGACAATCACAGCTTGCTTACTACTGAAGTTGAAGAAGAATGGAACCGTTTCAAACAGGTTTTTTCTTGAAACTAGCAATACTCTTTATGGTAAAAAGGAGCAGAGGAGGCAAAATTATTTGAGTGATAAGACAATGGAGCTTATAATTGAAAGAAAGAACTGTAGGGATACCTTTAATCAACACTCTAATAGTTGAAAAAACCTCCTTCTCTTGTTGTTTCTGCATCTTACCATCGCATCTCTTGGTGACCCACACTCTGATCTCTTTGGATACAAGTGGGGTGGAGTGCGGAGATATTATAAAGCCATTTAGTGCACTTTCTTTCTTGAATGTATGGAAAACAGCACAACCTGACCATAAATGATAACTAATGAGCAACGTTCCCATTTAAAACTGCTGAAAATACACTTATATTTATATATACAATAGCAATAAATAAGATAGTAAAATAAACCACGGGGATACGACAACCTCTCAAGCAGCTTCTTGCCAAATATGTCAGATAGGAGCCTGTTAGTTTATACGCCATAGTAGGTCTGTTAAGAAAGGTGTGACCTCCGCAGAAACACAAACATCCATGCCTCACCTGGGGCTCGAACCCAGGTCCCTTCGATCAGTAGTTTGGGTTGGGTTGTTTTGCCTCTGGGTGGCATTTTTTTTTGCTCAGAATGGGCGAAATTTCCAGATCACAAGGACCCCGAAGGCTGAGAGAAGGTTGGGGGGGGGGGAAGAGACCCACTGGATAGCTGCTTTGTAGACAGATGGTAGCCTCCCATCAAGGCCATCCAGCGTGTTATTTGACTTTCCCATGATATGATGCTTCCAAATACGGAGCCACGACTTATCGTCCATTCCGGTGGACGACGGCCTTTCCAAGCCCATTGATGCCACCTACTGATTGAGGACAGGGCGAGGAGTTTTGCGGAGATAATCTCAACGCCGGCCCAGCTGGGACTGCTTTGATCAGTAGCCAAGCATGCTAAATACTCAGCATGGGTTGGTAACCTAATTTAATATAGTTGAAATTATGCACAAGCATAGAAATAAACATGATAGCATAATTTGAAATAAAATATTTTTTTAGAAACGAAAACGGTGTTGTTTTATTATTAAAATATAATATAGAACATTTTGTAAGCAATGGTATGCCTTTTTGAATTATGCTAATAATAGTATTAGTATTATTAGCAATAATACTTATGATTACTCTCATAATGAGAGCTTAAACAAATTTGAGTGTGTTTTAATTTAGTTCGAGTTACGTTAGAAGAATTTTAAATATTTTTGTGGTGTTTGGTTAGTTCATTAATTAATTAACGATTTTAGGCTGATTAACAACTAAAACAGTAATGCGCCCAATACACAAAAGAAATGGAATAACGTCAAATGACATCTTGCTTTCTGAATGAAATTATGGTCTACAAGTGCAGTTTTCTGCGTTTGAGTTGGTTTGTTTTACTTCTGAGCGACACTTTTTTGGATACTTTGCGCTAAATGGCCAGGTCACAAGGGCACTGAGGGCTCTGATAAGATTGGAGGAAGGAGACCGACTGGACATATGGTAATGAATATGCTGGATGACCTTGAGAGCAGCCTTGCTCTCAAGGTCATCCAGCATGTTCATTAACGTGTACAGTGTATTGCTCTCCCACACACGGACATGTCTCAACATCTCATCCCATAGACAGCTGCATTTCGAAGCTCATCGGTGTTTATTCATGACCGAGGGCAGGACACGGAGTTTTGTGGAAATAAATCTCAATGTTGGCCCAGCTAGGAATCGAACCTATGAACTGTAGATTACCAGCCTTACGCGCTACCGACGGAGCCACCCACGCCTCTGTGTAACCTTTAAGATGTTATTTCATCTGTTGGAAGACAAAGAAAAGACCCAACTAGTAGTTGTTCATTCAGCAGAATATGATTTTCGGAAGAGATGTGAAGTGACATAATCGATTATGCTTTCTTTCAAGAATTCGTAATTACTGCAGCAACTGAAAGTGATATCATCAGATAAATAACCATAATATTTTACATAACCCCTTTAGATTTATTTATACTAGCTATATATATATATACACAGTCGTATCAGAATAATATGACCACCTAAGTAGTATTGTACCACCATACCGTTCCCCCTTTGCACAGTGCTTTCCCCCCTATGACGTCACCGACCGGAAATTGACCTGTGTTGGTCCACGTTGCCTTCTGAACTTTGACCCCTATGTTGAAATCAACAGGAAATTGACCCTGGTGTCGCAACTGTCATGGCATTAATAATTGATAATTCATAATTAAAAATTCCTCCCCCTTTTAACCCCTGGCGCTATCTAGTGCCTATGAGGAACAATATTTCCCCCCCCCCCCAAAAAAAACCTTATTTTAACTCTAATTTTAAACCCTCCTTCTCGAATAGTCTCGATTTTTCTTTATTTCACACTCATCTATATTTTAAGCCCTGAATTTTGCAAACCCCCTGGTTGACCCACCTATATTTTAAGCTCCGTTTTTCGAATAGTCTCGATTTTTCTTTATTTCAGACTCACCTATATTTTAAGCCCTGGATTTTGCAAACCACCTAGTTGATCTATATTTCAGACTCACCTTTTATTTTAAAACCTCGATTTTGCAAACCACCTGGTTGACCCACCTATATTTTAAGTCCTCCTTCTCGAATAGTCTCGATTTTCCTTTATTTCAGACTAACCTTTTATTTTAAAACCTCGATTTTGCAAACCCCCTGGTTGACCCACCTATATTATAAGCTCCCCTTCTCGAATAGTCTCGATTTTTCTTTATTTCAGACTCACCTATATTTTAAGTCCTCCTTCTCGAATAGTCTCGATTTTTATTTATTTCAGACACCCCAATGGTTGACTTATATTTTAAACCCTCCACTTGCAAACCCCCTTGTTGACCAATATTTTAAGCCCTACCTATATTTTAAGCTCCCCTTCTCGAATAGTCTCGATTTTTCTTTATTTCAGACTCACCTATATTTTAAGCCCTGGATTTTGCAAACCACCTAGTTGATCTATATTTCAGACTCACCTTTTATTTTAAAACCTCGATTTTGCAAACCCCCTGGTTGACCCACCTATATTTTAAGTCCTCCTTCTCGAATAGTCTCGATTTTCCTTTATTTCAGACTAAATTTTATTTTAAAACCTCGATTTGCAAACCCCCTGGTTGACCCACCTATATTTTAAGCTCCCCTTCTCGAATAGTCTCGATTTTTCTTTATTTCAGACTCACCTATATTTTAAACCCTGGATTTTGTAGACCCCCTGGTTGACCTATATTTTAAGCCCCCCCTCCTTCCCTCGGATTTCAAGTCTCAGAATAATTCCGCAGAAAAGGATGACACAAGTCTCAATTGTAAAAATCAACTCTCAAAGTTGTATTCTTATTAATTAAAACCCTTTCTATTAAAAGTTACCTCTATTAAAAATCTTTTGCTATTCATTTTGCCAGGACTGTTAAACGATTCCCTTTTATTAAAACTCCGGTATTTATTTTTTCCAACCCCGTTAATCGATCCCCTAGTAAATAAAAACTCTGACTCACCTTTATTAAAAATCATCCAGCGCTCGTAATAAATTAGTTTACTCTAGATGCGTTTAATCGAAAAAAAAAATCATTCCATTGCTAAGCGTGATTCGGTACCTCCACGTTAATTTCGGGAAAAAGCCTCATCGGATCCAAGGTCCACGTATTTTACTAGAAGAATGACACAGTAACTGTTCAACAGAAAATTAATAAAATTTGGTTTAAATTATTCGTAGGACTTGTATATAAGATCTAGCTTTAGACGTTCAGCAGTCTAAAAGTTTTCAAAGACCGTTATCAGTGTATCGGAAATCGTACGTTACCTGTTGACATCCTTCAGATCGCTTATCCGTGGGTAGCAACAGCACTTTCGTCACATCACACGATATGGTGCAATCCTTTATCAGCTGGAAGGTCAAAAGGTCAAATGTCCAGCGCTTCACTGTGTCTGCATTTGACACTGATAAGGTTTAAAAATAGATGATTCCTAGAATCCACATTGCGCAACGGTCAAAGTCAAGTGGGGCATAGACCTCATGGTTGACCTATATTTTAAGTCCCCTTCTCGAATTTTCTTGTTTTTCCCCTCTTTAACCCATATTTTAAGCCCTCCACTCTTCATAGAACTCCCTGTTGATCCACCTATATTTTAAACCCTCCCCTCTTTAAACCAAATCAGTTTTTGCGCATTTAATGGGTGTCATCCAACGTCCATACTATTTTTAGAACGTCTCCTGTATTTAAAAAAAAAATTGCTTTCGTCGCCGTATTTGAACTCGCTACCTCAGTGCCGAGAGCTGAAGCGTCATCGCCAGGACGGGGAGTTTTGCTGAGATAAATCTCAACTCTGGCCCTGCTATCCGCTCGATAATATTTGCTACTGATAAAACGATTTCCGTCATAAAAAAATAGAAACTAATTATAATGGGGTATCACTGGGAAAACACTGGGAAGAACACAAACTGATTTCGTGCTAAAACATCTCCAGATTTCAGCTTACTTGAAAAACTATTGTTAGAAATGAACCAGTGACTTGAATCACTCAACTTCCATAAGAATACACAATTATGGTACAGTGTCGGGAAGAAATATGTTTCAACGAAATTCAATTGCATGTATTACGATCAGAAAAATAATCTAGGGGACAAAGTTTAAAATAGTTATTAAATGGTACCTTAGAGTGCAAGTGCGCTTCAGGCGAAAAACCTCCCCTTCGAATACTGCACCCCGTTTTTCCGAAGTAACTGTGTCACAAGTCTTCCTACATCATCCCTAAACAGAGAATCGGATTCAGTGTGCAAGAGGATCAAGACCTCATTTGAAGGAGCACATAGTGGATACTGTACTCCATAGTGAAATGAACATTGGCCTCTTGCGGGACCTAGTTATATCCCTACTCCAAGAGAATTACTAATGTAAACGTGCTTGTTAATGTATGTAATTACGACAAAAAATGTTTTGTCTATTTTAGCCACTTTGTATCCTGCAATAGGAAACACTGAACACCTTAACAACTATATACATTTAGAAGAAAACACATCAGGTCTAATTTTCCCTTTAACAATAAATCAAATATCTAAATTCGAAAAAATTAACATTTCTGTTGGATACGAGAAAGAGATGTTCCCACTCTACATTACACCATTCAGATTTAAAGCGCACGCAAATCTCCTACTGTTATCAGACGATGAAAAACAGCATTATTCTTCCATTAAGAATTTGTTTCTATGAAATTCAAAGGGAGAATGCTGTTTTCCATATTATAGGGAATGCAATTAATACCGATTCCTTGCAGATGGCTGTCATTTAGGCTATGAAATAATCTTATTAGAACGCTTAAAATTCAGATGACACACATTAGCCCCTCGGAGAAGCGCTAGGGGGTAGAAGACTATACTCGTGTAATGAAAATATTCATTCGACATAAAAAAAAAAACCTACGCCAATATCGCGTACACTGACGTGCTCCTCTTAGCTGATGTGTTTGGTAGCAGATACTGACCCCTGCTATGTATACACAGCTCCTGCCTTCATACCTGAAGATGACAAATACTAGAGTTGATAACCTACAACGTACCTTTTTGGAAGGCATACGAGGAGGAATTTCGGTGATATGCAGACGACAAACATTTAGAATGAAAAACTGATTGCAAGTTTGCTTTACTGTCATACAAATCTGAAAAGAGATGAAATGGGTAGTACTTTACCCATGATACACCATGTCACTAGGTCGTTAAATCAAATTACATGCATAAACGAAAATTAGAAAAACAACGAAATGGTTGGTAAATTCAATGAGAATCACTAAAATGTAAAGAGTGTTGGAATATCTGTAAATGACACACATTTCAGTAGATAGGTGAATATTTTCACAATTCTTTGGAAGTGGAAGGCAAAATAACTGTAAAACATACTGTGACGATAGAGAATATATAAAAATGTAGTGGGATGGTTGTAAAAAATCGCTTCAAAACAGAAAATTACAACGCAAATACTGAAAGATAGAAAAAAACGACTATTCGACGGTTATTCCAAGCCGCTATCTCACGCTCTTTTCAGATTTCCTGGTTCTATAGTTCCCTGGTACGTAGCTCATAAGTGTGGGTGTAGTTGGCTATTTTTCGTTGCAAACACAAGTTGTTTTCACTATTAGTTATTTTTCCTGCATGAGAATACACATTTCTATACTACATTGCGTACACACGGATGGACGAATATCACAAAATACTTTGCATATAGAAAATATCAACAAAGACCCACAGAAGTTTGGAAATTTAAAATCTGAAAACTCACTGTTTATAAGAAAACAATAATATTTTCAGTATTTCCATGAAAAGTTGAGTCCCAAAATCGATCCGCTAGACCTGACTTTGCATTCTCTGACTTCAACCACCGATAAAACGTAATGTAAGCTCTCTCGTCGGTTATCCCAAGCCGCTATCTCTTTTCAGAGTTTCTGATCCCCTCGGTACGTTTGAATAAGCGCATAAGTGTGGGTGAAAATGGATATTTTTCGCTGCAAACACAATTTTTCGACAAAGATAGGGTGTTTCACTACAATCTAACATGGGATTTCATGTGTGTTTAGTTATTTTTCCTGCATGAGAATATTTCTAATCTATCTCATAAACACAGGTTAGTTACTTCGGATCTAACAAATCCAAGGTTTGAGATCCATAGTAAGACATGAACGTTTGTGTTGTTTTCCTACCAAGACCCCGACATCCTCTCATCACTTTCTACTGGGTCGTATGAAAAAATCCTGTAACTGTTGCGACAATTAGCTGCGTGAAGGCGTATTTATTTTTAAAGCAAAGACACACTAATTTCGGACTCGCTAGCTAGAGAACAATATATTAACTTGCTAAAGTTTGATTTTAACGATCAGATCATCACCACTTTTTTAGTTCATACTAATATCATTGTCTCATTATAAGCGATTTCATACAAAGAGATACGCACTCTATGTTTCACATTTAAATCTATAGAGATAACGATCACTACCATGGAACACATCTGTGAAAAAACACGCTATGATTGGGTTTCAGAAAGATTTTTAGCCCATGGTGGTGCTGCACTGTAGGAAAGCACATTATCTTTGATATGAGAACCTACATGAAAGTTATTGTGTTTGGGTTTGAGAAAGATTCTTTAGTTCACGGGGCACCGCATGAATAAGTGCATAAGTGTGGGTGAAGATGACTATTTTTCGCTGCAAACACAAGTTTTTCGACAAAGATAGGGTGTTTCACTACAATCTAACACTGGATTTCATGTTTGTTTAGTTATTTTTCCTGCATGAGAATATTTCTAATCTATCTCATAGACAGCAGGTTAGTTACTTATGATCTATCAAAGCCAAAGTTTGAGATCCATAGTAAGACATGAACGTTTGTGTTGTTTTCCTACCAAGATCCCAACATCCTCTCACCCCCTTCTACTGGGTCGTATGAAAAAATCCTGTAATTGTTACGACAATTAGCTGCGTAAAGGCGTATTTATTTTTAAAGCAAAGACACACTAATTTTGGACTCGCTAGCTAGAAAACGATATATTAACTTGCTAAAGTTTAATTTTAACGATCAGATAGTGTATACATCACCACCTTTTTAGTTCATACTAATAACTTCTAACTTTTAAAGAAAATATTGTCTCATTATAAGCGATTTCATACAAAGAGATACGCACTCTATGTTTCACATTTAAATCTATAGAGATAACGATCACTACCATGGAACACATCTGTGAAAAAACACGCTATGATTGGGTTTGAGAAAGATTTTTAGCCCATGGTGGTGCTACACTGCAGGAAAGCACATTATCTTTGATATCAGAACCTACATGAAAGTTATTGTGTTTGGGTTTGAGAAAGATTCTTTAGTTCACGGGGTACCGCATGAATAAGTGCATAAGTGTGGGTGAAGATGGCTATTTTCGCTGCAAACACAAGTTTTTCGACAAAGATAGGGTGTTTCACTACAATCTAACACGGGATTTCATGTTTGTTTAGTTATTTTTCCTGCATGAGAATATTTCTAATCTATCTCATAGACAGCAGGTTAGTTACTTCTAACAAAGCCAAGGTCTGAGATCCATAGTAAGACATGAACGTTTGTGTTGTTTTCCTTCCAAGATCCCGACATCCTCTCACAAGAAATATTACTGTACTAGGATCTAGAAAAATCACTATCCATTATATTAATTTTTTTTATTATATTCATGTATTTCACCCCATTTTCATATCAAGAGCTAAAATTATTTGTTGAATGAACGACCAAATATCTTCAAATGCAGTGGACGCATGAGAGAATAACTTCAAAATAAGTTCCAATAGCTGAAAAAACTACTGTAAAAAATTAGATAAATACACACCGGGAAAGACAAAATTGCCTTCAAATCATTAAAATACCCTAAATGTGTGGCTGAATCAACTCCAAATATCTCCAGCACACTTTTAAAGGAAATATTGTCTCATTATAAGCGATTTCATACAAAGAGATACGCACTCTATGCTTCACATTTAAATCTATAGAGATAACGATCACTACCAATGGAACACATCTGTGAAAAAACACGCTACGATTGGGTTTGAGAAAGATTTTTAGCCCATGGTGGTGCTCCACTGCAGGAAAGCACCTTATCTTTGATATCAGAACCTACGTGAAAGTTACTGTTTGGGTTTGAGAAAGATTCTTTAGTTCACAGGTCACCGCATTACACTAAAGCACATTGTCTTGCACGTATGTCTGTCTGTATGTTTGTTTCTCTCTCTCTCTCTCCGTGTGTGTGTGTGTGTGTGTATTTGTGTCTATGTGTAAATATGTATGCTACTACGAAATGTGTGTACGTGTAGATGTGTGCATATATGTCAAGATGTAACTGTGTCTGCATGTTTGTTCCTCTCTAGGTGTATGTGTGTGTGTGTGTTTCAGGGAATCGTGTATGTGCGCGTATGTGAGTGTGTGTATGTTCATGTATGTTAATGTTTCTTTATATGTATATGTTTTCGTGCGTATGTGTTAAGACGTCTGTGTACACATAGTCGTTTCTCTGTATGTGTATACGTCTTCATGTTTGTCTTTCTCTCTCTCTGTCTGTGTGTGTGTGTGTCTGTATGTGTTTCATCTTTATGTGTATATGTTATCGTATGTGTGTGTGTTTGTTCACATACAAGAATAAACATATTGTCTTACGGACACTTGCTTGCTACAGAAGAAGCTAACAATTTAAAACGAGACTAGTGGTTATGCAAAATATTTCATCACAGATCTTAACTTGAATACTCATATTTCAGGAGATGTAAGGATTTTTCTTCAGCACGTTCGAATATTTTTTTAACACGACTGTCTTACGTTACGTCTTACGTTTCCTGTCAGATATCTCGTAACGAACAAAGCGTGTGTATGTGTGTTTTGCTAATACAGAAGAGGACATTCAACTGAGAATATTTCAAACTTAGAATAACACAACATCCTGAATGCCTCTTTTTCGAAAAAACTGGATCATTGGAGCATTCAAGATGTTGTGTTATTCTAAGTTTGAAATATTCTCGGTTGAATGTCCTCTTCTGTATTAGCAAAACACACATACACACGCTTTGTTCGTTACGAGATATCTGACAGGAAACGTAAGACGTAACGTAAGACAGTCGTGTTAAAAAAATATTCGAACGTGCTAAAGAAAAATCCTTACATCTCCTGAAATATGAGTATTCAAGTTAAGATCTGTGATGAAATATTTTGCATAACCACTAGTCTCGTTTTAAATTGTTAGCTTCTTCTGTAGCAAGCAAGTGTCCTTACGACAATATGTTTATTCTTGTATGTGAACAAACACACACACATACCAAAACATATACACATAAAGATGAAACACATACAGACACACACACACACACAGAGAGAGAGAGAGAGACAAACATGAAGACGTATACACATACAGAGAAACGACTATGTGTACACAGACATCTTAACACATACGCACGAAAACATATACATATAAAGAAACATTAACATACATGAACATACACACACTCACATACGCACACATACACGATTCCCTGAAACACACACACATACACCTAGAGAGGAACAAACATGCAGACACAGTTACATCTTGACATATATGCACACATCTACACGTACACACATTTCGTAGTAGCATACATATTTACACATAGACACAAATACACACACACACGGAGAGAGAGAGAGAGAAACAAATATACAGACAGACATACGTGCAAGACAGTGTGCTTTAGTGTAATGCCGTGACCTGTGAACTAAAGAATCTTTCTCAAACCCAAACAGTAACTTTCACGTAGGTTCTGATATCAAAGATAAGGTACTGTCCTGCAGTGGAGCACCACCATGGGCTAAAAATCTTTCTCAAACCCAATCGTAGCGTGTTTTTTCACAGATGTGTTCCATTGGTAGTGATCGTTATCTCTATAGATTTAAATGTGAAGTATAGAGTGCGTATCTCTTTGTATGAAATCGCTTATAATGAGACAATATTACCTTTAAAAGTGTGCTGGAGATATTTGGAGTTGATTCAGCTACACATTTAGGGTATTTTAATGTTTTGAAGGCAATTCTGTCTTTCCCGGTGTGTATTTATCTAATTTTTTACAGTAGTTTTTTCAGCTATTGGAACTTATTTTGAAGTTATTCTCTCATGCGTCCACTGCATTTGAAGATATTTGGTCGTTCATTCATCAAATAATTTTAGCTTTTGACAAGCAAATGGGGTGAAATACATGAATATAATAAAAAAAATTAATATAATGGATAGTGATTTTTCTAGATCGTAGTACAGTAATATTTCTTGTGAGAAGATGTCGGGATCTTGGTAGGAAAACAACACAAACGTTCATGTCTTACTATGGATCTCAGACCTTGGCTTTGTTAGAAGTAACTAACTTGCTGTCTATGAGATAGATTAGAAATATTCTCATGCAGGAAAAATAACTAAACAAACATGAAATCCCGTGTTAGATTGTAGTGAAACACCCTATCTTTGTCGAAAAACTTGTGTTTGCAGCGAAAATAGCCATCATCACGCACACTTATGCACTTATTCATGCGGTACCCCGTGAACTAAAGAATCTTTCTCAAACCGAAACACAATAACTTTCATGTAGGTTCTGATATCAAAGATAATGTGCTTTCCTGCAGTGCAGCACCACCATGGGTTAAAAATCTTTCTCAAACCCAATCATAGCGTGTTTTTTCACAGATGTGTTCCATGGTAGTGATCGTTATCTCTATAGATTTAAATGTGAAACATAGAGTGCGTATCTCTTTGTATGAAATCGCTTATAATGAGACAATATTTTCTTTAAAAGTTAGAAGTTATTAGTATGAACTAAAAAGGTGGTGATGTATACACTATCTGATCGTTAAAATTAAACTTTAGCAAGTTAATATATCGTTAGTCCAAAATTAGTGTGTCTTTGCTTTAAAAATAAATACGCCTTTACGCAGCTAATTGTCGTAACAATTACAGGATTTTTTCATACGACCCAGTAGAAGGGGGTGAGAGGATGTTGGGATCTTGGTAGGAAAACAACACAAACGTTCATGTCTTACTATGGATCTCAAACTTTGGCTTTGATAGATCATAAGTAACTAACCTGCTGTCTATGAGATAGATTAGAAATATTCTCATGCAGGAAAAATAACTAAACAAACATGAAATCCAGTGTTAGATTGTAGTGAAACACTCTATCTTTGTCGAAAAACTTGTGTTTGCAGCGAAAAATAGTCATCTTCACCCACACTTATGCACTTATTCATGCGGTGCCCCGTGAACTAAAGAATCTTTCTCAAACCCAAACACAATAACTTTCATGTAGGTTCTCATATCAAAGATAATGTGCTTTCCTACAGTGCAGCACCACCATGGGCTAAAAATCTTTCTGAAACCCAATCATAGCGTGTTTTTTCACAGATGTGTTCCATGGTAGTGATCGTTATCTCTATAGATTTAAATGTGAAACATAGAGTGCGTATCTCTTTGTATGAAATCGCTTATAATGAGACAATGATATTAGTATGAACTAAAAAAGTGGTGATGATCTGATCGTTAAAATCAAACTTTAGCAAGTTAATATATTGTTCTCTAGCTAGCGAGTCCGAAATTAGTGTGTCTTTGCTTTAAAAATAAATACGCCTTCACGCAGCTAATTGTCGCAACAGTTACAGGATTTTTTCATACGACCCAGTAGAAGGTGATGAGAGGATGTCGGGATCTTGGTAGGAAAACAACACAAACGTTCATGTCTTACTATGGATCTCAAACCTTGGATTTGTTAGATCCGAAGTAACTAACCTGTGTTTATGAGATAGATTAGAAATATTCTCATGCAGGAAAAATAACTAAACACACATGAAATCCCATGTTAGATTGTAGTGAAACACCCTATCTTTGTCGAAAAATTGTGTTTGCAGCGAAAAATAGCCATTTTCACCCACACGTATGCGCTTATTCAAACGTACCGAGGGGATCAGAAACTCTGAAAAGAGATAGCGGCTTGGGGTAACCGACGAGAGAGCTTACATTACGTTTTATCGGTGGTTGAAGTCAGAGAATGCAAAGTCAGGTCTAGCGGATCGATTTTGGGACTCAACTTTTCATGGAAATACTGAAAATATTGTTGTTTTCTTATAAACAGTGAGTTTTCAGATTTTAAATTTCCAAACTTCTGTGGGTCTTTGTTGATATTTTCTATATGCAAAGTATTTTGTGATATTCGTCCATCCGTGTGTACGCAAAGTAGTATAGAAATGTGTATTTTCATGCAGGAAAAATAACTAATAGTGAAAACAACTTGTGTTTGCAACGAAAAATAGCCAACTACACCCACACTTATGAGCTAAGTACCAGGGAACTATAGAACCAGGAATTCTGAAAAGAGCGTGAGATAGCGGCTTGGAATAACCGTCGAATAGTCGTTTTTTTCTATCTTTCAGTATTTGGGTTGTAATTTTCTGTTTTGAAGCGATTTTTTACAACCATCCCACTACATTTTTATATATTCTCTATCGTCACAGTATGTTTTACAGTTATTTTGCCTTCCACTTCCAAACAATTGTGAAAATAGTCACCTATCTATTGATATGTGTGTCATTTACAGATATTCCAACACTCTTTACATTTTAGTGATTCTCATTGAATTTACCAACCATTTCGTTGTTTTTCTAATTTTCGTTTATGCATGTAATTTGATTTAACGACCTAGTGACATGGTGTATCATGGGTAAAGTACTACCCATTTCATCTCTTTTCAGGTTTGTATGACAGTAAAGCAAACTTGCAATCAGTTTTTCATTCTAAATGTTTGTCGTCTGCATATCACCGAAATTCCTCCTCGTATGCCTTCCAAAAAGGTACATTGTAGGTTATCAACTCTAGTATTTGTCATCTTCAGGTATGAAGGCTGGAGCTGTGTATACTTAGCAGGGGTCAGTATCTGCTACCAAACACATCAGCTAAGAGAAGCACGTCAGTGTACGCGATATTGACATAGTTTTTTTTTTTATGTCGAATGAATATTTTCATTACACGAGTATAGTCTTCTACCCCCTAGCGCTTCTCCGAGGGGCTAATGTGTGTCATCTGAATTTTAAGCGTTCTAATAAGATTATTTCATAGCCTAAATGACAGCCATCTGCAAGGAATCGGTATTAATTGCATTCCCTATAATATGGAAAACAGCATTCTCCCTTTGAATTTCATAGAAACAAATTCTTAATGGAAGAATAATGCTGTTTTTCATCGTCTGATAACAGTAGGAGATTTGCGTGCGCTTTAAATCTGAATGGTGTAATGTAGAGTGGGAACATCTCTTTCTCGTATCCAACAGAAATGTTAATTTTTTCGAATTTAGATATTTGATTTATTGTTAAAGGGAAAATTAGACCTGATGTGTTTTCTTCTAAATGTATATAGTTGTTAAGGTGTTCAGTGTTTCCTATTGCAGGATACAAAGTGGCTAAAATAGACAAAACATTTTTTGTCGGAATTACATACATTAACAAGCACGTTTTCATTAGTAATTCTCTTGGAGTAGGGATATAACTAGGTCCCGCAAGAGGCCAATGTTCATTTCACTATGGAGTACAGTATCCACTATGTGCTCCTTCAAATGAGGTCTTGATCCTCTTGCACACTGAATCCGATTCTCTGTTTAGGGATGATGTAGGAAGACTTGTGACACAGTTACTTCGGAAAAACGGGGTGCAGTATTCGAAGGGGAGGTTTTTCGCCTGAAGCGCACTTGCACTCTAAGGTACCATTTAATAACTATTTTAAACTTTGTCCCCTAGATTATTTTTCTGATCGTAATACATGCAATTGAATTTCGTTGAAACATATTTCTTCCCGACACTGTACCATAATTGTGTATTCTTATGGAAGTTGAGTGATTCAAGTCACTGGTTCATTTCTAACAATAGTTTTTCAAGTAAGCTGAAATCTGGAGATGTTTTAGCACGAAATCAGTTTGTGTTCTTCCCAGTGTTTTCCCAGTGATACCCCATTATAATTAGTTTCTATTTTTAATGACGGAAATCGTTTTATCAGTAGCAAATATTGTCGAGCGGATAGCAGGGCCAGAGTTGATTTATCTCCGCAAAACTCCCCGTCCTGGCGATGACGCTTCAGCTATCGGCACTGAGGTAACGAGTTCAAATACGGCGACGACAGCAAATTTTATTTTTTAAATACAGGAGACATTCTAAAAATAGTATGGACGTTGGATGACACCGATGAAATGCGCAAAAACTGATTTGGTTTAAAGAGGGGAGGGCTTAAAATATAGGTGGATCAACAGGGGGTTCTATGAAGAGGGGAGGGCTTAAAATATGGGTTAAAGAGGGGAAAAACAAGAAAATTCGAGAAGGGGACTTAAAATATAGGTCAACCATGGGGTCTATGCCCCACTGGACTTTGACCGTTGCGCAATGTGGATTCTAGGAATCATCTATTTTTAAACCTTATCAGTGTCAAATGCAGACACAGTGAAGCGCTGGACAATTGACCTTTTGACCTACCAGCTGATAAAGGATTGCACCATATCGTGTGATGTGACGAAAGTGCTGTTGCTACCCACGGATAAGCGATCTGAAGGATGTCAACAGGTAACGTACGATTTCCGATACACTGATAACGGTCTTTGAAAACTTTTAGACTGCTGAACGTCTAAAGCTAGATCTTATATACAAGTCCTACGAATAATTTAAACCAAATTTTATTAATTTTCTGTTGAACAGTTACTGTGTCATTCTTCTAGTAAAATACGTGGACCTTGGATCCGATGAGGCTTTTTCCCGAAATTAACGTGGAGGTACCGAATCACGCTTAGCAATGGAATGATTTTTTTTTTCGATTAAACGCATCTAGAGTAAACTAATTTATTACGAGCGCTGGATGATTTTTAATAAAGGTGAGTCAGAGTTTTTATTTACTAGGGGATCGATTAACGGGGTTGGAAAAAATAAATACCGGAGTTTTAATAAAAGGGAATCGTTTAACAGTCCTGGCAAAATGAATAGCAAAAGATTTTTAATAGAGGTAACTTTTAATAGAAAGGGTTTTAATTAATAAGAATACAACTTTGAGAGTTGATTTTTACAATTGAGACTTGTGTCATCCTTTTCTGCGGAATTATTCTGAGACTTGTAATCCGAGGAAAGGAGGGGGGCTTAAAATATAGGTCAACCAGGGGGTCTACAAAATCCAGGGTTTAAAATATAGGTGAGTCTGAAATAAAGAAAAATCGAGACTATTCGAGAAGGGGAGCTTAAAATATAGGTAGGGCTTAAAATATAGGTCAACCAAGGGGTTTGCAAGTGGAGGGTTTAAAATATAAGTCAACCATTGGGGGGTCTGAAATAAATAAAAATCGAGACTATTCGAGAAGGAGGACTTAAAATATAGGTGAGTCTGAAATAAAGAAAAATCGAGACTATTCGAGAAGGGGAGTTTAAAATATAGGTGGGTCAACCAGGGGGTTTGCAAAATCGAGGTTTTAAAATAAAAGGTTAAAAAAGTCTGAAATAAAGGAAAATCGAGACTATTCGAGAAGGAGGACTTAAAATATAGGTGGGTCAACCAGGGGGTTTGCAAAATCGAGGTTTTAAAATAAAAGGTGAGTCTGAAATATAGATCAACTAGGTGGTTTGGAAAATGCAGGGCTTAAAATATAGGTGAGTCTGAAATAAAGAAAAATCGAGACTATTCGAGAAGGGGAGCTTAAAATATAGGTAGGGCTTAAAATATAGGTCAACCTGGAGTTAAAAGGGAGAGGAAATTTTAATTATGAATTATTAATTATTAATAAGTAGCGCCAACGACAGTTGCAACACCAGGGTCAATTTCCTGTTGATTGCGACATAGGGCCTCAGAGTTCAGAAGGCAACGTGGACCAACACGGGCCAATTTCCGGTCGGTGACGTCATAGGGGGGAAAGCACTGTGCAAAGGGGGAACGGTATGGTGGTACAATACTACTCACCTACCATACATATACTATGGTAGGTGGTCATATTACTCTGATACGATTGTGTATTTAAAATAGGTTATAAAAGATAATTGGCATTTATCTTGATTTTTTTTTCTCTGCAATTAAAACCTATAATTTAGCCAAAATAGTCAAATTAGACCTATATTAGACGCCTTAGATAAAAAAATTCGTAAATATGATACTCTGGAACAATAATTTCTTCCATTCAGAAAATAATAATTCATTCGAAAAATTAATCCAAGAATAGAAAAATTCGTGGGTTAAATTCAAAGGTCAAATGTATTCATAGGAAAAACCTAAATTAATTAAAGCTATACAATGTACAACTATACACTCATTAACAATCACCTATGGAAGATGAGTTTCTTTCACTTTCTTCAATAACTACGATGTCTTTCAAAAAGTTCTTGATATGCATCTGCAGAACAAAAACCAATGCCCTTACCTCAGCAAAACTATTGCTGTACTTCAAAGTATTCCCTCCAGCATCTATGCAAAGTTGCAGACGTCTATGCCAATTCTGGAATGTTTGGTTGACCGATATCCTTGGTCCTGTTGGGCAATACTCCGCAACTGTGGAAGATTCAATTTTGCAAGGTCAAATTTTTCCTGCTCCAAATATTACATGCTGCTTCTTCATCTCCTAAATCATTTTGGGAATACAGTTTTGGTGAAGTATTTGCCATTTATAGTCATGTTTTCAGGTAAAGTGTCCACGGCTACCAATCTTTGAAAATTGAAAAAAAATCGTGAATATCATCTTTCTCGAGCGAAAGTCTTGTCGTAGGACTTGGGGGCAGTTCATCTTCCATAATCCAAACATCATTGCCGATCATTCTAGGAGCTGTATAGTAATAAAACCACGTCATCATCTGTGACGATGTCTGATAACCGTTTGGGGCCACTAGGTTTAAACATTGCCAGAATCTCCTTGCTTGAGTCCACTCTAGTCATTTTTTTTACTCCTCTTTCTGTTTGTGGGGTATATAAAGAGTACATAGAGCAAATGAATATAATAGTAATTCGCAGTCCTATAAAATAATTCCTACATTGTTTGTAGACGATTGTGAGTGATTAAGTGATTGATTGAAAAGGGTTCATGTTAATTTTAACTATGATACAGAGTACACTTTCTAATTCTAAATGCAAGAAAGAACTTCTAATTCTTGCTATGAAGAAGAGCTCTGGCAATTTGCAATAGGGTTGTTACGGATCGAAGTTCTTGAAAACAATCGATCATTGACCTCTGATGTATCGTTCAGTGTCAAATATTGGTCACCTAGAGATCAAATCTTGATCTACAAGTGCACGTTGCATGAATATTGGTATCTGGGGTGTTTCTGATTCTAGATTTCAGAAACTTTAAGAGTTTCGGATCCGATGGGTACTTCGAGGTCAAAGGCCAAATCCCATTCTACAGGTGTTAAAGAACTAAACGTTGGTGCCTGCAAGTTTTTCGGAATGGGTTGTTTTACCTCTGAGCGGTATTTCTTTGTGCAAAATGGGCTAAATGACCAGGTCACAAGGACCCTAAAAGCTCAAAGGAGGTTGGGGGAGGAGAGCCACTGGAGAAATGTTGGTAGACAGATGGTAGCCTCCCATCAAGGCCATCCAGTGTGTTCTTTAATCTGCGCAGGGTATGGCTCTCCCACTCATGGTGCCAGAGCGTAATGTCCCATCTAATAGACGTCGGACTTTCCAAGCCCAGTGATGTCCCTTACTGACTATGCGCAGGGCGGGGAGTTTTGTGGACATGAATCTCAATGGTGGCCCAGTTGGGACTAAAACCTGGGAACTACCAATTAGAAGCCTGGCGTGCAACCGACTGAGCTACCCCCGCCCCCAATTATTCTGGATCATTGATCTCAGAAACATTTCGAAAATGTAGATAAAATGTGCCCTGCGAGGTCAGATGTCAAATTTCGACATACCATGCTAAAGAGCAACTGCAAGCATTTAAGATCGTAGATCACGGAAACATTGTGAAATTTTAGATACAAAGTGCCCTGCGAGGTAAGATGCCAAATTTCGACATACCATTGCTATAGAGCTGAACTTTGCTGCATCGAACTATTTTGGGCCTTGGGTTAGGGAAATATTAAGAAATGTTTAGGTCCTGTTTCGCGTTCAAGGTGGAATAGGAGTCGGAGTGATAATAAACATATGGCTATACACTGAAAGGACAATTTATTATGCACATCCATCGAAAAACATGTGGATCCACCTTTTGCTCTCGCAACAGCAGCAACACGCCATAGCATTAACTCTGCCAGATGTTGGACCCGTTTGGTGGTATTGCAGCCTATGATTTCAGGACAGCTGTCTGTAAAGCACTAAGAGTTGCAAATGGTGGGTTTCGGGCTTGAATGTATCGCTCCACTTCGTCCCCCAGATGGTTAATAGTGAGACGGTCATTCAAGGGTTGTGAGCTCACTGGAATGATCCTCCAACCAGTTACCGAATGAAAATGATGACATGGGGAATTGTCTTGTTGAAAAAAGCATCCTGTTGTAAGAAATGGATAACCATAAATGAGTGTAGGTGGTCTGCGAGTAAGCCAACATAACCTCGTGCAGTGATGGTGGTCTCAATAGTTACAAGGGACCCCACGATAATCCACAAAAATTTGCCCCAGAACATTACACCGCCTCCACTGTGCTGTAACACCCCGACTTACCAGTCGGAGTTCATGGCCACAGATGGTCTACACCCCACATGCAGTCTTTCCTCAACATGTTGTAGTTTGAAACTCTGTCCGTCAGACCAAGCTATCCGTTTCCAGTCTTCCATGGTCCACTGGCGATGTTCCTTCACCCACTGCAGCCTAATAGCCCAGTGATATGCTGTTAATAAGGGTACTAGATGTGGGCGTTGGCTGCCATAGCCCAGTATCGTACCATCATACATCGAATAGTCTTTGCACAAACCTTCTTAGCTGTCCTGTTGTTGGATGCTGACGTTATCATCTGCAATTTGTCTCTTCGTTCCAATATCATGATATAGGAGATCTCACCTCGAACATCTATAGTCACCTTTTTCTTGGTGGCTGAAGATTTTGAAATAGTCTTAATAAGAGTTTAAGATTCGGGGAGGTTCTTTGAGGTCAAAGGCCAAATCCCATTCTGAAAGTGCTAGAGAACTAAACATTGGTGCCTGCAAGTGTGACGATTGCACATAGAGATCCAGACGTTCTGCATTGTGTATACGTAACACCCCATCTTCCTTGCACCGATTATTTGCCCATGACCAAACTCGCTCAGGTCTCCATGTTTACCCATCATTACAGTTTCAGATATGCTATGCAAAAGGCAGGCGTCTTATCCATTTGTAGCCATAAAGGGTTTTGGCTGGCCACTTTATTGTGGCAGAGTAAAGCAGGGTTGCAGTGTATATAATAAGGAAGGGTGTAGTGTGTATAACGAATTGTGCTTTCAGTGTATAAGCCATATATATATAAACAAGTTCTAATGGATAATTGCGATTTCTGTTGATTTTTGCCAATTTTAAAGTTGTAGTCAGATAAAAAATCATTAAAGTGAAATAATCCAAAATATGACACTCTGGAAAAGCAGAAAAATTCTTCAGTTAAGTTCAAAGGTCAAATATATTCAAAAGAAAAAAACTAAAGTAATTAAAGCTATATATCCATTGACTTCACCTATGGAAGTTAAAGAATTTCAATCGCTTTCTTCAATAATAGAACTAAGAATATTTTTTAAGAACGTTTCTGGATTAAAATAGTTATTTCTATTGTTTTGTTCAAAATTTTACACATTTACCTATAAGATGGTGTATTGAAATAATTATTAATGCAATAACCATGATGAAACACAAAGCAATAGAAAAAGTCGGCAGAAGTGTAGGTAGGGCGATCAGCAGCCATCTGTATTTTGTTTTGCTGCATGAAAGAAAAGTCTGAATGTTAAAAGTAGTCAGTTAATCTACGATGAGTAGTGCTTAGAGGATATGTGTAAATAAATTATAAAATGCCCATGATCTGTAGGTGATACCGATGACCTTGAAAAGGCATCGGAACATTCCGTACAATGGGACACCCTTTGTGCGGGAGAGCCATGCCCTGTGCACGTTAAAGAACACGCTGGATAGGCTTGCCAAGAGGCTATCCTATGTCTCCAAACAGCTGTTCCAGTGGGTCCTCTCTCAAACTTCTGAGTTTCTTGTGACCTGATCATTTAGTCCAGGCGTGTCCAACCTTTTGACTTCCCTGGGCCACATTGAGTGAAGATGAATTGTTTTGGGCCGCACATAAAATATATAATATAGTTAATGTATATGAATAATAAAACTTCATTTATTTTCTTATGTTTTTCATTATAAAATTAGAAAAGCGCAACATAAAACTAGTGTGATATCAAAAACTCTCTGAAAATCACATAATCAGGTTGAAAGCTTATGTCGTGAACTTTACGATTTTGTGGACTGCATTACTAGCTGCCAGGGCCGCGGTTGGACCGGTGGTCACGGTTGGACAAGGCCTGATTTAGTCCATTGTGTGAAAAAAATGCCACTGGGAGATAAAATTGGCCCAATGACCACCGGCTGTATTCCCATCATACGGTGTGAACCACCTGAATGGACTTTGAATGGTACCTGGAGAGTGCCTCATATTAAGCGATTTAATATGTAGGCAGAACTACGAAAATGCATAGACATCTTTTAAATGATTCAACGGTAGAGTATCACAGAAGATATCGTGTACACATCGGATTCTTGAAAAAAAATTATTTCGTGGGATTCGAATTCACGCCTCCCAGTTACTTGCCAGTTGTTCTTAATCACTAAATATGGTTTATAAGTCATATTAGCTAAAGAAACAGTCTTTGATAGTTTAGTGTTCAAGAACACCCGGCATGTAACTGGGAGGCTTTGGTTCGAATTCCATTTATGGTGAAACTTAATTTTTTTTTTAGTTAACTCTTCTTGAATTATTTCAATGGCCTCTAAATGGTATCTAGGCATACAGTGGGTGGAGAGTTGTATAATCCTCTGCGATGACGCATAGAACCTGAAGCTCTTGTACCTAAAGTTCGACCCCACCTTCTCATGGGATGGGTTGTTTTACCTCTGAGCGGCACTTTAATGTACACAATGGGCTTAATGGCCAGATCACAAGGACCCGAAGGCTCATAGAAAGTTGGGGGAAAGGACTCATTGGAACAGCTTCTGGAAGACAGATGGTAGCCTCCAGTCAAGGCCATCCAGCGTGTTCTTTAACGTGCACAGCATATGGCCCTTCCGTACACGGAATCACGGTCTAACGTACCATCTGATAGACGGTAGCTTTTCTAAGCTCATCGGTGTCCTCTACTGACCAAGAGCAGGGCAGGATGTTTTGCGGAGGTAAATCTTTACACTGGCCCAGATAGCATCTTCTCCTGATTGATATGTTAGTATTATAACGATTCAAACCTCCACTGTTTTTTTAAATTATAATCTTTCAAAAGAGACATTCTCTTCTGTCAAGGAACAGAAGAATCGTGCTTCCAGTTCTGTTGCCATATCTATTTCTTTTTCTATGACCACTTTTTATTTTATTCTACACTGCTGAGGAATGGTCAACTTCATAGAGCCTTTATGCTGACCATTTATACCCACTGAACTATATGTTGCCTGTGAGCATGATTATGGGTTCTGAACTTGATACACTGGTGCTTTTCTATTGAGGGAAAATCAACCATTGTTATTTTTGTTGGTTTGTGGGTTTTCAATACCAAGTTGACCTGGACTATTTTATCTCTAAGCGGCACTACTTTTCTACACAATGGGCTAAATGACCAGATCATAAGGACTCGGAAGGCTCCGAGAACGTTGGGGGATGGTTTAATGTGCAGCTTAATGTCCCATCAGAGAGATGATGGCCTCTCTCAGCCCATTGGTATTCCCTACTGAACGAGGGCAGGTTGGGATGTTTTATCTCTGAGCGTCACTTTCTTTGCACACAATGGGCTAATTCGCAAGTAACAAGGATCTCTAGGGCTCAGAAAAGGTTTGGGAAGGGGACCCACTGGACAACTGTTGGGAGAGAGATGGCAGCCTCCTGTCAAGGCCATCCAATGTGTTCTTCAATGTGCATAGGGTATAGCTCTCCCACATACAGAGTCACGGCTTAACGTCCCATCCAACGGACAATGCATTTCCAAGCTAATCGGTGTCCTCTACAGACTGAGGGCAGGGTGGTGAAATTTGTGGAGATAAATCTGAACGCTGGCACAGCTGGGACTCGAGCCTGGGAGTTGCAGATTACGAGCCTGGCATGCTATTGACTGAGTCAATGACCTGCTGATGACATGTCAGGCATTCTGACCACTGAGCTACTTGTCCCCAACGACAGGACATGGAGTCTTGTTGAGAGAAATTGCAAAGCTGGCTCAGGTGAGACTCAAACCTGGAACCTGTAATCCTGGTGCGCTACCGTCTGAGCCACCCCCAGCACCAAGTAACAGATGCACAAGATATATCAGATGGTGGAGTGGTCATCTGCGGTAACTGAACTCTTCGTCTACTATCATAGTGCACCGTAATGTGCCTCATGCGGTCAGTTACTCTTTTTTGGATTATGATACTTGAAGAGATCCGGTTGTAATGGAGGTAGCTGAAGTTCCTTGGAACACTGGCCCGCTATCGAGAATGAACGTCCAGCACAATGTTCTTGTGAGTAAACTTAGGTTGTAATGTTATCGTTGGAAAAGTGAAAAATTCTGAATCTGGATCAAATGGGTAATGTTTTCAGCCCTTGTTTAAAACTGAAAAAAGTACAGAAACATGTCTTGAGACAGAGTACATTATCTCGACCAAAAGAAAAATTTGGAACATAACCACAGTTGAATATTTTTATTGTTAAAGACTAGTAGTGTATCAATTTATACTATTAAATAATTAAAATGCAACGAAAATTCGATACTGTGCAAAATGTGGCAACTTATTTTTTCTCGTGTAAAAAATATCCGAAATATTAGGAGTCGAAATTCGTCTTGTGTAATTCGGCATTTCTCCATTTCATTCTTATATTATGCCACCGTAATAACCAAGGTCCAAAGGTCACGGCACCAATTTGTTATGACCCCCCTAGAGTACTTTTAGGGCGGCACAACTTTTAGGCCGTGATGAGGCTGCTTTGCTGTAAAAATCAAGGCAACTTCCTGGACACACAATCAAATTAACAGACATTTGCAATAATGAAAACCGAGATAATTTTTCAGTTAACAATATAATACACATTTATTTACAAAATTACCTTCAACATACTACACATATGCAGTTCCCACTTTTGGGACAGATTCAGCAATGCCTCTAGCATGGCCCTTTTCGATTAAGGGAACAACGCAAGTATTTTGATCAACAGTCCATAATGAAGAGCTACTTGCTCGTGACTCTGACAGTCCCTAACAGTTAAGACAGTTTTACTCTAGTTGCCGTGACGGCCGTTCACATAAATACATTCGAGTGTAAAAACAAAAGCGGAGCCAGATATCGTTACAGTACGCCCTTATTTCAGCAAATCAGGAGTCCTTCGGGACGGGAATCACTGGGCCGAACCAGTATGAGTCCAGTATCATACTGGGGAACTCAGTATGATATCAGAGATATCTTCCCACATCAAAAAGGAGTAACCAAAGGCAGGTAATGGTTTTTTTTTTCAACAAACAAAAACATTTATTTACAGTGCCATTACCATTTTACATTACATGCTTTCAATAGCTTACATAATGCTATAGGAAATGTCCAGCTGCTCCTCCTGCCTATATTACAACTGAGCCACACTCTCTTCAAATTACTAAAGTGCTAACATTGCTGTCCAAAATTATCGTGGTCGCTATTCACGCCAAGAGTTCGTGTTCGCTGACAAAGTCTTTTGCTCTCTTGAACACACAAAAAAGAAAACCGCTCTCCAAAGAGTTTGATTGGTCCCCCGTAATCCTCACGCTAGGGGCGAGGGAGATGGTAAGGGACGAAAATAGACAGTTCAAGATGCGATATTCTTGTCCCGAAACCACTTGGCTGTCAGTTCATAAGAACCTTTGAGCAATTGTTCAGAGGGATCCTCTCAGGCATCCGGTGTTGCAGTGCCAGAGTCTCAGACTTGGCACAAGGCGCCACTCTGACAGAGGCTTTGCATGGATGAGAGAGTGCCTCCTTTTTGTACACGTTTCTGGGATAATGACTGGTAGGAAGGCAGATCAATTGTTTTGCCCTGTTATGCGGCACCTTTGTTAAATGAAGTATCAGTTACTTGTTAAAACAATTTGTTTCATAGATCAACTACTGATAAATCGATTTTTTAGAAGTGATTGATGCACACTGCGCAGTCTGATTCTGTCAACTGAGTTAACCAGTTCTGTGTTTTACAGGAATCCAATTACAACAACGATTTTGTTTCAAACTTCACAAGCTGAACAAAGATTTCACTTCCTCTTTCTGTCTTAACTGCCTTACTACTAGTCATGAAAAATAATGAATTTTATTATTAGAAGATTTTCTGGGAAGAATTACATTACATAAGATTGAGAGACTCCTGGATGGTTGTCATGAATCAGAGATCGTTTCCGGATATAAATAATCGAAACAAGACATGTGAAGTAATGACGTGATAGAGTCTTACGCCAGGGGCAGTGGTGGCTCAGTCGGTAGCACGCCAGGATCGCAATCTGTAGATCCCAGGTTCGTGTCCCACTTGGGTCAGTGTTGAGATTTATCTCCGCAAAATTCCCCGTCCACGGTCGGTAGGAGACACCGATGGGCGTGAAAAGACCGCCGTCCGTCGTATGGGACGTTTAAGCCGTGGTTCCGTGTGCGAGAGAGCTATACACTGTGCACGTTAAAGAACACACTGGATGGCCTTGACGGGAGGCTACCATCTGTCTCCCAACAGCTATTACAGTGGGTCCCCTACCCCAACCTTCTCTGAGCCTTCGGGGTCCATGTGACCTGGCCATTTAGTCCATAGTGTGCAAAAATAGTGCCGCTCAGAGGTAAAACAACCGAACCCAAAAACCCTTACGCCAGCAAAAGTTCAATGATCTCTTAGTGATGATGAATTTCATCTCGATAGATTCTGGTAGATTTGTTTGGGTTGATTGGATTGGATTGTTTTACCTCTGAGCGGCACTTTTTTGCACACCATGGGCTAAATGGCCAGGTCACAAGGACCCCGAAGGCTGAGAGAAGGTTGGGGGAGGGGACCCACTGGAACAGCTGTTGGGAGACAGATGGTAGCCTCCCGTCAAGGCCATCCAGAGTGTTCTTTAACGTGCACAGGTATGGCTCACCCGCACACGGGGCAACGGCTTAACTTCCCATGCGACGGACGGCGGCCTTTCCAACCCCGTTGGTGTCCCCTACTGACCGTGGGGAGGGCGGGGAATTTTGCGGAGATAAAATTGTTTGGGTAATAAGGTTGTTGGTTTGGTGCTTGTTACATTATAATTAAAATTTGCATTTTTCCATGCACATAAAAACATCTGAAGGATTGCACATTAACATAATTCAGTATATGTATATATAGAGCGTTGTAGTATTTTTAAATTATCGTTTTGGTTAATATAGTATAAAACAGTTATAAACCATCCGTGGCGTAGTGGTTAGCGTGTTTGGCTACTGATCAAATGTATCTGGGGTGATGCCCTGGGAAAGGCATGGGTGTTTGTATAGTCTTTCCTCTGAGATCCTCAAAGACCTTCTAGTATGGCATATAAACTAACAGGCTCCTGTCAGATCTCTGATGCAAACAGCTGCTTGAAGGTATATTATTTATTATACTTTAAATGAATCAACTTTTTGAAGGTAATTCTTTTTTTCAGTTCTGGACAGAAATAAATATGAAGTTGCAAATTAAATACAGAAATAATAAATATTTTATATTTTCTTTGTAGGCGGCATTCGTAAGTAATTCATTTATCCATTCTTGTTAATATGGTCAGTCGAACGAAGGATTTTTTGAAGCAAATTTTAAATAAACTAATGCATAGGGAAATCAAAATACGGATTGTAAGTGACTGGTAAAGAAATGTTGGTATATGGCAGTTTTCGTGGATAACAGACAGGCACCTGTGTGTGTGTGTGTGGGGTGGGAGCTCAGTTGGTAGCGCACCAGGTTCGTAATCGCAGTTCCCAGGTTCCAGTCCCACCTGGAGTAGCATTGAAATTTATCTCCACAAAACTCCCCGCCCTGCCAGCGGTCAATAGTGGACACCGATGGGCTCGGAAAGGCAGCTGTCCGTCAGATGGAATGTAAAGCCATGTTCCTGAGTGTAGGAGAGATATACCTGTGCAAATTAGAGAACACGCTGAATGGCCTGACAGGAGCTACCATCTGTCTCCCAACAACTGTCCAGTGGGTCCCCTCCCCCAACCTTCTCTGTTCTCGGTGTCCTTGTGACGTGACCATTCAACCCATTGTGTGCAATAGACTGCTCACGGGTAAAACAACCGAAAACAATTGGCACACGAAGGGAGGGAGATATATATATATAGATATTTTGTAGTGAATGTCAGAGGAACGCTACTCTCAAAAAGTAGTTCTAGTGTTTGTAGCAAACGCTCGTATTATGAGAATAACGATGCTCGTACGTCATCTGTACTGCAACTGCCCTCTCCCTATCAGTGATAGTAAATTTGCTGCATAGCGGAAATTGGAGGGTTTAGCCGTTAATATCTGACATAGTAGTTGGTTGGGAGTCCAAATTTGTTAAACCTTTCGTTATTACAGGTAGAGTCAAGACCGACTGGTAAGGGACGCTTAGTTGGGTTGTTTTACCTCTGAGAGGCACTTTTTTGCACACCATGGGCTAAATGGCCAGGTCACAAGGACCCCGAAGGCTCAGAGAAGGTTAGGGGAGGAGACCCACTGGAACAGCTATTGGGAGACAGATGATAGCCTCTCGTCAAGGCCATCCAGCGTTTCATTTAACGTAAGCCAATCGGTGTCCCTTACTGACAGTGGGCAGGGCGGGGAATTTTGCGGAGATAAATCTCAACGCTGACTCAGCTGGGACTCGAACCTGGGAACTACAGATTACAAGCCTGGGGCGCTACCGATTGAGCCACCCCCGCCCCGACGCTGAGCATTGTAGGGTCCCCTGCTCTTAGTGCCAGGACCTCTGGGACCTCATAGGAGTATAATAAAAATTTCCACAGAATTAGGGAAACCTACTTGAAGTTTCACGTACGAACTCTCAAAAGAACAATTATTGAAAACTTGATAAAGAAACTGATTTTTTATCATAGCCCATGCCCCCCGGCTACAGCTGCGTTCCTAAAAAAAAAGTGTCAGTCCTCCCCTGGATAGAGTATCAATTGCACACACCGGAATCATGAGTAAAACGATGCTAGTATGACATTTACACTGCAACTCACCTTACTACCTTGGTAGCAGTTCATTTTCTTCGCTGCATATCAGAAAGTGGACGTCTAGGACAACGAAGTAAATCGTGACAAACCCGGTGCACCGCAGCACATTGGTTGCATACCACCTTGTGGGAGAAGTCACAGAAACCACTATGTACTAAAAAGGCTCCTATCCTTTAAACTTGCCTTACACTGTACCTGCCTACAGCGGGAGACCTTATGTGAAGAGAAAAGCACTACTTGGGATTTTGTTAGTCTGCTTGAAGATATAATCATTGAGGTGCAGTGAGAGTGGGATCTTTTAATAATTTATAGTGCTGCCTATGAAATGCCCAACACTCACTGAATTTAGTCCAGAAACTTGCCAATATATAAATAAAAAGATCTTAGTCTTTTGAATTTTGAGCCAGAAAAATAAACAGAAGTCCTAACTTTTTGGGTCCTCTGCAGCAGAGGCGCCTAGGTACTTCCGTCAGAAGCCACACCTCGAGGGACTCCAAACCTCTCGGCATGACCCCAACTTCGTCCTCTCCATCGAGCCGGGCAACCACAGCCCGCTCGCCTAGCACCGTGCCGGGCCGCTTCGGGGACACCTGGCCGGTAAACCGGTAAACCCGGCCGGCGGCCCTCCCACGACCATGACAAAGCATTCAGCCTACCGGGGCTTACAACACTGCAGCACCCGGACCCCACTTCGCAGAGGAACCCAAGTTCCTCCACTGCAAAAGCCATAAGTCCAAATCTCATTCATGTGGGACTCTTAGTTTGGCTGTTCCATCGATAAGCCCGCTGGCCAACAGTGGCCAACTGAGGCCGCGAGCCTCCAACTTCTACCTCTCCATTGTTCACGGGCCGAAGCACCCGCTGAACTTCCACCCACCTCGATATCACAGAGACCGCATCAGAGAGCCCACGGACGAGTGTACGAAGAGGTGCACAACTCAGTCCGCAGTACTCCCCGACGGGCCTGCAGAAGACGGGGCCCGTCTCAAACCCCATCCGAGGCTCCTCAACCAAGGCTGCAACCCCCAGCTTCGCTGGGGGACAAGTCAATAAGCTGACTGGACCGGCCCACCCAAGCGGTCCGCCAACCTTCAACAGGCCCCCCTCCACCGGGGGCCACCAGACTTCAGAACCCAAGGCCGCCAGCGATCCGAGCCCAACTTCTCAGAGGCACCGTAGCCCCCCCCCCCTCGTCAAGGAGGTCCCACTCCGTGGGGAGAACGTCTAGGACAGTTAATACCTGACTTTGTATTTGTCTGGTACAATATTTGAAACACACACTCGTATCATGAGAAAAACGACACTGGTATGACATGTGCATGCTCTCTTTACCCAAATCAGGGTTGGGTTGTTTTATCTCTGAGCGACACTTTTTTGCACACCATAGGCAAAATGTCAGGGTTACAAGGACCCCGAAGGCTCAGAGAAGATTGGGTAGGGGACCCACTGGAGCAGCCATTGAGAGATAGATTATAGCCACCCGTCAAGCCCATCCAGTGTGTTCTTTAATGTGCGCGGGGTACGGCTATCCCGCACGGAGCCACGGCTTAACGTCCCATCTGACAGACGACGATCTTTCCAAGCTCATCGGTTTCCCCCTACTGATCATAGGCAGGGCGGGGAGTTTTGAGAAGATAATTCTAAAGGCTGATTCAGCTGGAACTCGAACCTGGGAACTGCAGATTACAAGCTTGGTGCGCTACCGACTGAGCCTTCCCGCTTCACCCAAATCAGACACAGTTACTTGTCTTCTCTGCATAGCGCCAAAAAGTGGAGGGATTGAAACGTTACTGTCTCTTATTATAATTGGTTAGGATTCCCAATGCGTTAATCTTTTCGTCATATAGGTGCACTGTTTATAGAACACACTCGAATCATGAGAAAACGATGTTTCTACGACATTTGTACTGCAGCTCTCCTACCCCATCAGTAACCGTTAATTGGCTTCACTGCATAGCAGACGCTACAGATACTTTGTAAGCAGATTCTTTAACGTTCTAGCAGAAAAAATGAAACTAATAAATAATGAAAGACAGTTTATTATGAAAAAAAAATATCGCTATTGAACGTAGTAAACATTACTGTTTTACTCTAGCCGGGAGGAAACGAATATAATCACATTAATATAATCACATAATATTGACATATAAAATCACATAATGTTCACATTATTATATATAATCCTCCCGCAGCAGAATTTATTTTAGCCATGATCGTATCTTTTAAGCCATACATTGTTCCTTTATTAAATAATTAACAGCCCAGTATCCTATTGGGGAACAAAGGCATACTCCCGCTCCAAAAGGAGTGACAAAAGACAAGTAATGGTTTTTTCTTAACAAATACAAAAAACATTTATTCACAGTGCTATTATCCTAGTTCACCTTACATTCTTATAGCAACTTGCATACTAGTTGAAGACAATGTCCAGTCGCTGTGCTGACTATATTATTACTCTGCCTGTCACTTTTCAGGCTGCTAAAAAAAAAGTGCGAACATCGCTGACCGAGAGATAAGATTTCTCTCTCCGAAGTGCATGACTGAAGTGTGTCGACTGCCCAAGTCGAGTGTCAAGGTCCAAGTGTGTAGTAGAGTTCTTTTGCTTTCTCGCAAACACACACACACAAAAAGAAAAAGTCCAAATAGTCTGATGGTCCCCTCAATTCTCTCGCTGGGGTGGGGGAGATAGTGGTAAGGGACGGAACTAGACAGTTCTCGAACTCAAGTCCTGAAACCACGTGGCTGTCCATTCGTGAGAACCGTTGAGAAGTGGTTCAGGGGGATCCTCCCAGTCATCCGGTGTTGTAGTGTCAAGAGTCTCAGACATTGCGCCAGGCACCACTCTGACAGAGGCTTTTTGCAAATGACAGTGTGCCTCCTTTTTTGCACGTTGCCCGGATTATAACTGGCAGGAAGGCAGGTAAATGGCTTCGCTCTGCTAGGCGGTGCATCAAACGGAATTGTCCGCCGAGATAATCCTTCTCATGGTGCAAGAACGTTAGCGTGGAAGCTGAAGACAGGAACTCGAAACAGTTCTAAGGGAATTATGAAAATTCACTCAGAACATTGTATTGCTCTAAATTTTATTTGTTTCTTTCCTAAGATCAACTTATAGATTCTATTAAATTAGTAAAAGTCATAATGGCTTCAGAAAATAATTTAATTTTTACAAATAATATTCAGTCTGTGTTGCAATTTGCATGAAATTTTAATATAAATGCTGTTTAATTTATACCAACCAACCAAATTGTCTAAATATAAAACAATTCTACAGTTTTTTAATTCCAACATGTAAATTTTGTAATCATAGAAGGTCTAAACATTAGAATCATCGTACGTTTCAATAAAAGTTAAAATTATCTGTTATACATTAAGTTCATAGGTCTAAATTTAACCATATTTGTTATCAATCTTATTTTGTATTGGGGTAAGCAAAGTAAGTTTTATTTGATTAGAAGATTCCGGGAAGGGGGTTCAGTAGGCTCAGACTTGTAATCTGCATTTCTCAGGTTCGAGTCCCACTTGGGCTATGTTGAGATTTACGACCCCAAAACTCCTCGTCCTACCCTTAGTCACTAGGAGACACCGATTGGTTTGGAAAGACCGCCATCTATAGGATGGGACGTGAAGACATGGCTTCGTGTGCAGGAGAGACATACTCTGTGCACTTTAAAAACCATGCTGGACGACCACTACCTGTCTCCTAGCAGCTGTCCTGTGGTTTCCCTTTTTCCAACCTTTTCTGAACCCTTGGAGTCCTTGTGACCGGCCATTTAGCCTTTATTTGCGAAAAAGTGCCGCTCAGAGGTAAAACAACCCAACTCGGAAGTCAATACACTTGGAGGTCGGATTCACATTGACTTAACATAGGAATAACCTATGTTCTCAACTTACATAGTTAATTCATTCCGAAAGTTTCCGTGTAAGCTGAAAACAGTATTAAGTCGAACAATACTTAACTAGGATACATATCTTGATAAGTGTGTTCGTTTCAATGGAGAGTTAAAGGTGAAAAAATACTGCTCATAAAGAGAAAATATTAAGAAAATGAATATTCATTCGGTACGTATGTAGAGTACATATATATAAACATAAATGAGAAAACTAGTACTATTCACTACCAATACATGCTATTCAATCATTTTCGCCTCAGGCTCTGAAGATATTCATGGCGTTGGATTTTTTCTCTCCTATTTTTTTAAATACTTGTCCAGTGAGATCTGTATTGTAGCTTTTTTTCTTCTCAGTCATAAATCACTTTATAGTAAGAAATTGCTTGATACACTGCCCTAAACACCTTCGCAAACCTTTCGGTGTCTTGATCCCGACCCTCCAAACCAACCATTCATTTGTCACTCATCTTAAAGCATTCTTCCATCTTCTTAATATAAAATAGTTTTGGTGGTTCAGCTTTCTGTCTCTGAAACTTTGTCTTCCTTTCTGTGTCTTCGAGCTCCATTAATTCTTCCTTCTTCGTTTACTTTGCATGAAATTGTAATAATTCCTTAAAATCATTTTACTTAATATTTAATTATAATTATCTGCCAGTTTCCAGGCAGTTGTTAATTCCATCTTGTTGTTGGAATACTGCAGAATCCTCTTCGGGCAGAGGTGGCTCAGTTAGTAGCGCACCAGGTTCGTAATCTTCAGTGCCCAGGTCAGAGTTTCACCTGGCTGGCGTTAAGATTTCTCTCTGTAATACTCCCTGTCCTCGGTCAGCAGGGAACACAAATGGGTTTGAAAAGGACTACGTCCTTCTGATGAGACATAAAGCCATGACTAGTGCGCGAGAGAGTCATACCCTGTGAAGGTTCTTTTCGTTGCCTATTTCACACGATGGATGCCTTGACGGGAGGCTAACATCTATCTCCTATGGGCATTTACAGTGGATCCCTTCCCTCAACCTTCTCTACGCCATCAGGTTCTCGTGACCTCGCCATTTTTATTTAGCCCATTATATGCGAAAATGCAGCTCAGAGGTAAAACAACCCAACCCGTAAAATCTTGAACTGGTGGGTCAGCTTTTACAAACAGCATTCATGGTACATTCGCTCAAAAAAGTATCCGAACACTATGGTTGATTGCAGAATTCAGAAAAAATATCTGGCAAGGATTTTTTTAGAAATTAGTGATGTGGCAACCTTTGTGTCACATGACACGAAGCTATTATCAGTGAGGGAAAAATCTTATTCTTTAGTCGCTGGTTATATTATCTATACCCACCCTTACGCTAATTGCTCACTCTAGACAGCCGTGACTCTAGACAATAGACAGCTCACTCTAGGCCCACTATAGACACCTTGGCGGCCGTTCACAGAAATACATTCGAGTGAAAAAAGAAAAGCGGAGCCAGATTTCCCCCTTACCTCGTCAAGTCAGGAGTCCCTCGGGAAGGCAATCACTGGGCCACTGCGCTCCAAATCGCTGGGAGCCCGGGCTGCTTAGCGCTTCCTTCGCACATAAACTGTTCACACTTCGGGACTCTGCTCACTAGAGAGGATCATTGCTGTCGATCACACAGCCAGGACGAGAACAAGAGACTGACTGTTTTCGCCAAATTCTTTCTTGTCCTTTTTCGCTGGCCCCCCTTGTGGAGGAAACTTTACTATTGAACTAGGCATAGCAATATTAAATATGCATAATATTAAGTACATAAACTAATTTATAGAATGTAGTTTTTTTATTTGTTCAGTGAAATGATAATGATTTGCAAACATTATGTGCAGCTGTTAAATACTTACAACACAGCAAATAATTCCTTATTGTATTTGCAGTTACCTTGCGTAAGTAAAATATATTTGACTTCTCCAATGTTGATAATGTTATTTACTGTTAACGATAAGTTTCTGAGCGTTCATTTACACTTTCATTCCCGATGTGCAGATATCTAAACACTAATTTTAAAAATATTTTTAATCGACGAAGAAAAGTTAAATTAAGTACCTTTTCGTATATTCATTCCTATACGAAGGCCTATAATATGTGTTCACCAAATAAAAGTGTTTTTAATGCTTCATTGTTTACATTCATCACTATTATTATTATTCACGGAATATCCTTACTAAGGTGCAAATACAATACGTTCAGTGCCCCACCCAGAAGTCCTTTGATACATGATGAGAAACTGATTTATTAAAATGATTTAGTGTCACTCAATGATCTATGTATGATGATACTGTAATCGTCAATCATCGATCACTGGGACCTTTGAATTTTGAGTTGTGAAATTTCATAAGGTTGCACCGAAATGCACTGTTGAAACTCATATTTTAGTATTGATTATCACTATTCTACTCAGTTAATGAAATATGTTTCAAAAGTGAGAATAGTTAGTTTCGTTTTTATTATTTTATCTACAGTATTTTAAATTCAGTACATATCTTTGTCAAAAAAAGAAAGAAATAAGTTATAAGGAAAATTTACTATCGAGAGAGGTGTAGCAATATTAAATATCTATAATATTCACCACATAAATTTATATACAGAATTTAGTTCTTTTGTTTTTAAGTTAAATCATAACGATGTTGAAAACATTATGAGGAGGTAACAAATATTTTCAAAACAAAAACAAACATTTTATTATTCTCTCTGCAGCATCCTTGCGTGTTAAAATATTTTTCCATTTTCCGCTTCTAAAGAAAAAATACATTTTTTTCCAGTGTCCTTTTTCAAGTAAAATATATTTCCCCATTTTTGATAATGCCATCTACGGTTAATCTGCAGATTTATTGTGTTTCTTAACCCTTTCATTCCACATTTGCAGATATCGCAAAACTAATTTTTAAAATATTTAAGACGATAAAGAACAGCTAAGTACCTTTACGTATATTTCCCATACGAGCAATCTAGTATGTTTTCAACAAATAAAAGTTTTCTTAATTCTTGATTTTTTTTTCATTCATAAATTTTAGGATTATTATTATTATTTGCAAAATATACTTTTGTTCAAATAGAATGACCTCATACTCCAAATATTGGTACAGTAACTTATTCGACTGAAAGAGTTAATAATATAAGCAAATATATATATATATTTCTTGAAAATTGGCATTTGTTATGATTTTCTTGTAACTAAATACCCCTTCAAGCAGCTGCTTGCCACAGAGTTCTAACAGGAGCCTGTCAGTTTATATGCCATAGTAGAAGGTCTGTGAGTATCGCAGGACTTCAGCAGAAAAATAATGCAAACGTCCATGCCTTATTCGGGGCTCGAACCCAGGTCCCTTAGATCAGTAGCCAAGCGCGCTAACCACTCGGCTACGGGACGGCTTGATTTTTTTTTTCGTACAAGCGTAAAAATTCCTAGATGTAGGGGAGAGAGAGTATGTAGTCATATATTCTATAAAGCAATGTTAGGACACACGCAATAAATATGGAAATAGTTGTATTTAGACCCAGTTTCAAATTTAAAATATTACAGTGAGAAATCAAAAATTATTCCAAAATCTAAATGTTCAATTACTCAAAATAAAAATGAAATATTTTAATTTCTCTTTGACGGATTAGAAAATAATATACCTGTATCGAATGCTTCATATACTGAATTTCTCAGCAGATATATTTCATAGGCTTTATATTATGTAGGCTGAGGCAGAATATTTTCCTGAACCAAAAACGAACAATAGATCAACGATAAAGTGAAAGCATGAACGGAAGCGATTTAAAAAATAAGTTGAACAGGTAGGGAAATCATAGTTTTTTGCATGTTATTCGTTGTCTCTCATTTGAATTAATTGTCTGTGATTTTATGATCTTATTGACAAGTTGAGTTACAACTATGATAGACAATTATGATAAAAATTAGATCAACAACTATGATAAAAATACATTATTTCCTCTTTGAAAAATTGTTGATAGCGGAATAAATTGGAGAATTTGTGAATTGCTGATATATCAGCTGCATAGAATGATTAGCTAAATACATTGTCTGCAATCGATATACAATATATATATATACAAACCAAAGTTGAATAAGCTAATGAATGATACCAATTTCTGGCGGGGCGAGCGGGGGTGGCTCAGTCGGTAGCGTCAGGCTCGTAATTTGTAGTTCACAGGTTCGAGTCCCAGCTGGATCAGCGTTGAGATTTATCTCCGCAAAATTCCCCGCCCTGCCCACGGTCAATAGGGGACACCGATGGGCTTGGAAAGGCCGCCGTTCGTCGGATGGGACGTTAAGCCGTGGCCCCGTGTGCGGGATAGCCATACGCTGTGCACGTTAAAGAACACGCTGGATGGCCTTGACGGGAGGCTACCATCTGTCTCCCAACAGCTATTCCAGTCGGTCCCTTCCCCCAACCTTCTCTGAGCCTTCGGAGTCCATGTGACCTGGCCATTTAGCCCATTGTGTGCAAAAAAGTGCCGCTCAGAGGTAAAACAACCCAACCCAACGAATTTCTGTTGTGTGAAATGCACAGGTGCATTGTGTAAATACGGATGTCCATTGACTGCAGTCGATGTATTTCAGGAAACTAATGCAACGGCAGTCATTGTTCAAAAAATTTAAAATACAAATCGTGAATACATAAAATCTAGCTAAAATTTTAATATTTGAATTTAGAATAAATTTGTTAGATACGAAAAAAAATTCAAAAATCTGTTTCCCTGATATTGCTGCATTTGAACATCATTTGTTAAATAGAAATTATGGAGTGTTATATTAATATACATAGGGATCACAGGTGATATTGCGTAACTGCTCAACTGATGTTTCAATAATCTCTCTCTCTTCAACTGATGTTTCAATAATCTCTCTTCAACTGATGTTTCAATAATCTCTCTCTCTTCAACTGATGTTTCAATAATCTCTCTTCAACTGATGTTTCAATAATCTCTCTCTCTTCAACTGATGTTTCAGTAATCTCTCTCTCTTCAACTGATGTTTCAATAATCTCTCTCTCTTCAACTGATGTTTCAATAATCTCTCTCTCTTCAACTGATGTTTCAATAATCTCTCTCTCTTCAACTGATGTTTCAATAATCTCTCTCTCTTCAACTGATGTTTCAATAATCTCTCTCTCTTCAACTGATGTTTCAATAATCTCTCTCTCTCTTCAACTGATGTTTCAATAATCTCTCTTCAACTTATGTTTCAATAATCTCTCTCTCTTCAACTGATGTTACAATAATCTCTCTTCAACTGAAGTGTTTGAAGATCATAGGCAAAAAATCCTCAGATCAACCCATGATCGATCAAAAATTGATAAAGTGTCGAAGAATTCTGTATGAGAACTGTTTAATTCATCAAACAGACAGTTTAATAGTCTTGTATAGTTTCAGAGTTACGCTCATCCTGCATAAAGGAATCAGTTTTCAAAAAGTAGAATTTAGTGCATACTTTGACTACAGAAATAAAGCAAATATTCTTAAAATATTATTTTTATTAAATACATTATACTTAGTCAAGTACACTGAAAAAAAAAAAAAAACATGGCTCAGATAAAACTGTAAAAGCTGTCTAACTTAAGTGACGAATGGGCTCGTAAGGCAACCTAATAAAAGCATTAGCTATCCCTTCAAATATGTAAAATTGCAATTAACAAAGGAATGCAATTAACAAAGGCAATTAAATAATACAAATAACAAAACAATTGCAAACAACTTCAAATATGCAATTAACAAAGGAAACCTTTTGTTTCCTATCTATATTTATTAATTCTGAAACTGTTGACAACAAAATGTTGGTGGAATATAGTTGCCTCAACCAAATTTCTGTATCGAACGAATTTGATTCTAACAAACTTGCTTATCGAAAACATTTGCGTAAAACAACGTTCCATTTCAAATAATTTTTCGTCGAAAAAACTATGTCGATCAAATTTAATTTACTTATAGGAAAAATTTCGACTCAAACAAATCTCCATTGAACGAAATTCCGTCGAATAAATTTACCATATATTAATAATATTATTTATAAACGGATTAAGAAGTTAGTGGTAAATTACAAATCTTTTATTTATTATTTTGGTACCAATTCTTTCGATTGAAAACACAACCGAAAGGATCAGGCGTATAAATTCGAGAAGAAAATAGCATAATTACTTACTAGCTGGAAATCTGTTTTGTATTCTGATTATTTAACTTTATAAAGTATTATTATTATTATAAGGTTTTGTCGAACAAATTACACCAAACCGTGGAACAGAGAGCATCCCAGAAAATGCGACTAGATTGAAAATCTTTGTTCAAAAGTGTTACAATATAAAAAAGATGACCCCACGAGTTATGATGTGTTTGAGGACAAATCAGAATATCCAAGTTTGTGACTGGTCTGCTACTGATATTCGAGCGATATGTGCTATCTCGAAATTCTGAAACATTTTTAGGAGTAGGATAAATGAGAAATGTTAGCAGAAAGGAAAGAGAAGTTCTCGGAAACACCTGCTAATGTAACAACAGTTACAGTAGCAAAAGGAGATTGTCTGAAGAAGAACAGTTTGAGTCAAAAATTAAATATTTGACAAAATATTATTATAGACAATTAGTGCCAACTCATGAATTGTATGGGAGTAAATGAACGAAGGAGATACACTGCCACCGGCCACATGTTATGCCTGTGGGAACAGGGGACATTTAGCTCAAAATCGCAGAGCTTACGAGCAGAGAGAGGTTCGCTGAAGATGAGATGAAGATAAAATGAGGCAGACGGGAAAATAACAACAGAAAAGCAGAGCTACCACACCATGCAAACTTGTATTGGAAAAGCAGGGCTTCAAACGAGTGAGGATAGAGAATAATGGATGCGCAACACAGCCACATAGAAACACAACAACCACACAGAAACTGTCCCAGCAGATGTCCTTTGATTTATGAAATTGATTTAGTGTCAATGATCTACCGACAGAGATTCCCAAGTACGCTACGCGTACCACAGCAAGACGCTGCTCAGTGGTAGGAGATCGGTTGATACAAAATATAATATGTAATGTAAAAAAATAAGATAATTCGACAGGAAGTCAAAATTCAAGTTATTTATTTATTTTTAATGTCATTTATATGACGTCTATAAATATCCGACGAAACATCGACGCAGCGCAAGCAATGAACATATAATGAAGATGCCAGTCAATTCGAATGACTAACTGAAAACAATATGACAATATTCTCTTAATGCAGATGAAACATATAATTCGAGGAAAATCGACAATGAAGGCGTTCTGCTACAAAAATCACTCAACACGGAATAGTCAAATAAATGGTCCAACATCCTACCAACGAGAGGAATGTCAGAAATGGCAGAATAGTAGAATGTTAACTTATTGGAAGCAAAGATTTTCGGTTCGAATCCGGAATAAGTTATTGTTTTATATTTTGTATTTTTATTACCAGCACTTCATAATCGTTTCATATTTCATCCATTATTTCATATTGATATCGTCATTTCGGTCCAGATTACCAGATATATACGGCGAGGAAACAGCGTCGCACAGACCACACAACCACCGTCTCTATACCCATTATACCTGCAAGGTGTCAAATGACCATGGAAAAAATTCACATCCCCAGGTTGAAACCCATTAGTGGTACATGAATTTAGCACGGTAATGTAGAGTAGTACGCGGTTGAAAAATTTGGGACCCCTGATCTACGATTATACTGTAAACGTCAATCAGTGATAACTGAGATCGATTAAACTTTGAGTTGTGCAATTGCATAAAGTTTGTTGAAACTCATATTTCATTACCGATTATCACTATTATACTTAACTAACGAAAGTGTTTCAAAGAATAGTGAGTTTAGTTCTTGTTATTATATGTATAGTTTAAAATCTGTATATATTTTTTTGGGAAAAACCGAAAGTAATTACTTATTTGGAAAATTTACTATCGAAAGAGGCGTAGCAATATTAAATATGTATAATAAATCATTACATATACTAATTTATGGACTGTTGTTTTCCAATTCTTTTTAGTTGGAATTATAATGATGTTGTAAAGAAAATATGATGGTAATATATATTTACAATACAACAAATAATTTATTAATCCATTTACCGCAGACTCGCGTAAGTAAAATAGTGTACTTCCCCATTGTTTTTAATGTCATAGGGTAATGCCCAATTTCTGAGGGTTCCTTGAACATTTCAGTACTCACGTACAGATGTCGACAGACTAACTTTAAATCTTTTTAATAGATATAGCACTACTAAATAAAGAAACGCTTCGCTTATTGATTCCCATATATCATTTTTTTCCTTCAATGTTTTTCTTCTTATTTCTATTATTATTATTATTATTATTATTATTATTATTATTATTATTATTATTATTATTTAATTATTTTTATTTATTTACTTATTATGTTTATGTGTGACGAAAAATGCTTACTTAGGTTCAAATATAATAATGCCATACTCAAAATATTGGCACATCAATCTAAATTAATATTCAACTGAAATAATTAATATATACTCAACTTCACTGAAAAATGGTTATGATTTCAATAAATTCAAGAATTTACGAATTGTGGATATGTTAGCTGCATAGAATGATTAACTAAATACGATTGACCATTGCCTGCAGTCGATGCATTTCAGGAAACTATATAACGGCAGACAGAACGAAACAATATAGTGAAAACCCTGACCGTAATTTTTTGAATATATAGAAAAATTGTAATGCTGCAATTTAAAAAAAAATAATTGTAGTCGAATTAACAACTAATGAACTGTAGGGATTTATGATGTGCGACACAGACGGGTGTGTCTAAAGACGATTGTCTATTGACTGCAATCGGTGTTTTTCAGGAAACCAATATAATGGCAGTCATAGATAAACAAATTGAAAATACAGAGAGTGATTATTTTAAATGAAGCTTAAATTGCAATATTCGAATTTAGAATAAAATTTATGAGTATGAAGGTGAAATTCAATTTTCATATTTCTCTAATATCGGTGTATTTGAACATCATTTGTCACATTGTAGAAATTCTGGAACTTTATATCAGTACATGTAGGTAGAGCAGTTAATTATAGGAAACTGACCATCTGACGTTTCAATGGTTATCAAACATCATTGGTCAAAGATTCATAAAGCAACTAATGATCGCTGAAAATCGAGAGAAGTGTAAAATAATTCTGTATGGGAACTATTTAAGTTATGAAACATGCAGTTTAATAGTCCTGTATAGTTTCATAGTTACGACGTATCCTGCATAAAGGACTGAATTCTCAAAAAACAGAATTTATTAAACATTTTAACTTTAATCTAATGCAACATTTCTGAATATATTTTTCGTATTAAATAGATTGCGCTTAATACAGTATATCGAAAAAAACATGGCCAAGATAAAACTGAAAAGCAGTCTAGCAATTGACGAATTGGAATCCTACAGAAAACTAAGAAAAATATTAGCTATCCCTTAAAATATATTCATAGACAATCAGTCAAAATGCTATTAATGGATATTTGATATATTAGAACTGTACAAACTTTTCGTTAATGAATATTTTACTATAAGTATTCGACAACCAACAATGAAAATTATAGTCCGAATTTTTACGCCTCCCCTGGATTTGTCAAGTCACTTCGAATTTTGCCAAATTCCCTCGATTTTCCCAACTATCCTTAATTACACAAAAACAATCCCAATATTCACAACTCGCTTGTATTTCACCAAGTGGATTCGAATTTTACCAGCTGCCCTAGATTGTTCCAAGTTGTCTCGATTTCGCCAACTTCCCTAGGTTTTGCCACCTTGCCACAATTTGGCCAACTCGCCGTAATTTTACAGTACAAAAATGCCGTTTCTTACATCTCACCTGAATTTTTCCAAATCACTCCGAATTTTGCCAACTTCCCAAGATTTTGCCAAATTATCTCGATTGTGCCAACTCTTCTTAATTTCAGAAAACCAATCTCAATTTTTACAACTCGTTTGTATCTTACCAAGTGGCTTCGAATTTTATCAACTACTCTAGATTTTGCCAGGTTATCTACATTTTGCTAACTTCCCTCAATTTTACAAAAAAAAGAATCCGAATTTTTCACAACTCACCTCGATTTTACAAAGTCGCTTCGAATTTTGTCAACTCCGATATATTTCGAAGCGGGCTTCCTCCCCCATCCCCCGTAATAGTTAGACCCTGAATGCAGCTAGATTGAATATCTTTGCTCAGAAATTTTAAAATATAAATAAGTTGACCACAGTAGGTTTGAAGTGTTTGAGGACAAATCAGGTTATCCCAGTTTGTGAGAGGTCTGCTACTGAAATTCAAGCGATTTCTGCTATTTCGGAATCCTGAAATATCTTTAGAAGTAGGATAAAGGAAAAACTTTAGAAGAAAACAATGAGTAGTTGTTGGAAATACCTACCCGTATAAGAAGAGTGAAAGTAGGAAAAGGTGCAGTCTTAAGCAGAACAGTTTGAAGCAAAGATTACATATTTTATAAAACAGCAAGTGGAGTGGGAAAATGAGAAGGCAGAAGTATTAGACAATTGGAGCCGACTCACGAATCGTATGGAAGTAAATGAACGCGAAAAGAAGAGGAGAGCCACTGCCGCCGATCACGTGTTATGCCTATGGAGACAGGGGACATTTAGCTCAAAAGTGCAGAGCTTACGAATAGAGAGGATCAGTGAAGATGAAAGTAGAGAGAAAGAAACAGAGGGGAAAATAAAGAACAGAAAGGGAGAGCTATAACACCACGTAAGCTGGCAGTGGGAGGAGCAGGGATTTAAACGAATGAAGGTGGAGAATAATGGATACGCCTCCACAACCACACAAAAAGTGCTCCACCCAGAAGTCCTTTGATACATGATGAGAAACTGATTTATTAAAATGATTTAGTGTCACTCAATGATCTATGTATGATGATACTGTAATCGTCAATCATCGATCACTCAATAATCACTCAATAATTGAAAAAGAGGAACCTTCAAAACGTAATTTCTGCTTTAAAACATTTTTCTCTCTTCCTCTATTGTGATGTTCGGGGGTTCGTATCCATCAATACGTACATTATTAAAACGAAGTTGTTATTATTATATTTATTCATTTATTTGTTTGATTATTTTTGCAAAATATGATTACATAAGTTCAAATAAAATAATGTCATACTCCAAATATAAATACGTCAATCGAAATTAATATTCGACTGAAATGGTTAATAATGTATCTAAGTAAATATATTTGAGCTGTAATTTTTCACTTAAGCAGATTTTTTAAACAAATTACGAATTCCCACATGTAGAGAGAATGTGTAATCGTATAATCTATAAAGCAATATCAGGACATTCGCAATATATGTATGAATAAATTTGTGTTTAGATTCATTTACAAATCCAAAATATTCCAACAATCAAATGCTCAATAGCTCAAACTCAAAATAAGAAAAACCGATTTCTTCGTGAGAAAATAGAAAATAATATAGGAATATTGAATAGTTCATTATACTCAAATTCCCAGCAGATACACTTTATGGGCTTCATATTATATACGCTGAGGTAGATTGTTTACGAACTCTAAAACTAGAAATAGTCCAGCGTTGAACTGAAAGCTTGAAGTGATTTGAAACATGAGTTTAACAGTTTTGAAAACGATGGTTTTGCACATGTTATTCGTTAATTCACATTCAACCGATGATAAATATATATATATATCATTTCTTCATTGAACAATGATTAATAATTCAATAAATCGAAGAACTTTACGAATTTCTGATGTGTCGCTTTATAGAGCGATTATCTAAATACAACTGTCTATTGGCTGCAATCAATGTATTTCGGAAAACGATATAGGGACAGAAAGAGAGCAACAAATTGAAAATTCAAATGGCGATTTCTTAGAGTAGAACTGAAATCGCAATATTGGAATTTAGAATCTGTGTTATGACCCCCCTAGTGTATATTTAGGGCGGCACAACTTTTGGGCCGTGATGCGTTCTTTCCTGCAAAAATCAACGCAAATTTCTGGATTCACAACCAAATTAACAGACATTTGCAATAATGAGAACTGAGATAATTTTTCAGTTAACAATAAAATACACATTTATTAACAAAATTACCTTCAAACATTCTACACATATGTAGTTCCCACTTTTGGAACAGATTCAACAATGCCTCCAGTATGGCCCTTTTCAATTAAGGGAACTTTGCAAGTTTATTACTCAACAGTCATTAATCAACAGTTCATGATGCAGAACTAGTTGCTCGTGATCAAGTAACGATATATTTCTCCATTTTTAATAATCATTTTAGGTTAACCTGCAGATTCATTGTGTTCATTAACCCTTTCATTCCACATTTGGAGATATCGCAAGACTAATTTTTAAAACATTTAAGACGATATAGATATACCTTTACGTATATTTCCCATACGAGAGAATCTAGTATGTTTTCACCAAATAAAAGTTTTCTTAATTCTTGTTTTTTTTTTTCATTCATAAATTTTAGAATTATTATTATTTGCAAAATATACTTTTGATCAAATACAATGACCTCCTACTCCAAATATTGGTACAGTAACTGATTCGACTGAAAGAGTTAATAATATAAACAAATATATAACATATTTCTTGAAAATTGGCATCCGTTATGATTTTCTTGTAACTAAATACCCCTTAAAGCAGCTGCTTGCCACAGAGGTCTAACAGGAGCCTGTCAGTTTATATGCCATAGTAGAAGGTCTGTGAGTATGGCAGTACTTCAGCAGAAAAACAATGCAAACGTTCATGCCTTATTCGGGGCTCAAACCCAGGTCCCTTAGATCAGTAACCAAGAGCGCTAACCACTCGGCTACGGGACGGCTTGATATTTTTTTTTGTACAAACATAAAAATTTCTAAATGTAGGGGGGAGAGAGTATGTAGTCGTATACTCTATAAAGCAATGTCAGGATACACGCAATAAATATGGAAACAGTTGTATTTAGACCCAGTTTCAAATCCAAAATATTACAGTGAAAAATCAAAAATATTCCAAAATCTAAATATTCAATTGCTCAAAGTCAAAATAAAAAATTTCGATTTTTCTTTGATGGATTAGAAAATAATATACCTGTATCGAATCCTTCATATACGGAGTTTCTCAGCAGACATATTTCATAGACTTTATATTTGTAGGCTGAGGTAGACTATTTTCCTGAACCAAAACTTAACATAGAGCAACGGCGAACTGAAAGCATGAACGGAAGCGATTTAAAAAATAAGTTTAACAGGTATGGAAATCATAGCTTTTTGCAAGTTATTCACTGTCTCTCATTTGAATTAATTGCCAGTGATTTTATGATCTTATCGATCATCCTATGATAGAAATACATTGTTTCCTCCTTGAAAAATTGTTGATAGCTGAATAAATTGGAGAATTTGCGAATTGCTGATATATCATATGCATAGAATGATTAGCTAAATACATTGTCTGCAATCGATGTGTTTCAGAAAACCATATAACAGGTGACAGAGAGCAACAAAAAAGTGAAAACTCAGATGGTGATTTCTTCGAAGAGAGCTTAAACTGTATTATTGGAAGTGAGAATAAAATAACCATAGTTAAATAAGCTAATGAATGATACGAATATCAGTTGTGTGAAATGCACAGGTGCATTGTGTAAATACGGATGTCCATTGACTGCAGTCCATGTATTTCAGGAAACTAATACAACGGCAGTCATTGATCAAAAAATTGAAAATACATATCATGAATGCATCAAATTAGCTAAAATTTTAATATTTGAATTCAGAATAAATTTGTTCGATACGAAAAAGAAATTCAAAAGTCTGCATTTCCCTGATATTGCTGTATTTGAACATCATTTGTTAAATAGTAGAAATTTATCATCATCATCCTCAAGCAGCAATGGGTTACGGAGGTCCAACCAGACCGTGCAGTTTAATTCTCCAAGCATATCTGTCCTGAGCTACATCTACTGCATCTGGCCACTGCACACCAATTCTAAAAAGATCCTGTTTGACATTATCTGCCCACCGCATTCTAGGTCTCCCCCTCTTTCTCAGGCCTTTAGGAACACTGTTCATAACCCTATTCGCTAATCTATAATTATCCATACGGGCAACATGGCCAAACCAACGGAGTCTCTCTATGCACAATATGCTGCTTAAAGGAGGTTGCAAACTCCTTTGCCTAACTTCATCATTAGTTAGAAAGTTAAACCACCTAATACCCAAGATACTACGTAAGCATCTAGAATCAAAAACATCTAGTTTCCTGTTATCATGTTTACACAATGTCCAAGTTTCACTACCATAATTAACCCTAGAAAGAACAAAACTATTATACAGCCTAATTTTAGTCTTTAGGTGTATACGCCTATTTCTCCACACTCTCCATAGATTCTTAAAAGTCCCGGCAGCAATCCCTATTCGTCTGTTAATCTCATGCCGCACATCACCATTATCTGTTACATAGCTCCCAAGATAATTAAACTGTGACACCTGCTCAACACTGCAACCATTCAGATTAACCGAATCACAGCCTGCCTTACCAATTTTCATCACTTTAGTTTTCTCTCTGTTTATAACCAAACCTACTCTACTACCAGTCTCATCAACAGCTCGAATGAAAGAGTTCATCTCATCAACATAATTTGCCAAAAGGGCTAAATCATCAGCATAATCTAAATCAGAAATTTTCGTATCTCCAGACCATTTAAAGCCAAAATCATTCCCTTGCAGTGAATTTCGCATAACATAATCAATAACCAAACTAAAGATAAAAGGAGACAAAATACACCCTTGTCGAACACCGGAAGTAATGCTAAACCAATTGCTACAAGTCTTACCAACTCTCACACATGACTCAGTGTTATTATAGAGAGCTTTCATTATGTTAACTAACTTGTCTGGTATATCATACGATCTCACAATCAACCACAAATTATGGCGATCAACAGAGTCGAAAGCCTTTTTGAAATCAACAAAGCTAGCAACCAAAGGTTTCTGAAACTCTAAATATTTCTCAACAATCTGCCTAAGTGAAAATATCTGATCTACACATCCCCTTACCACTTCTGAATCCACATTGCTCATCACGCAAATGACTGTCAACCAGAATCTTAATTCTATTAAGCACAATCATGGAAAGAACTTTACCTGGAATAGAGAGTAGGCTGATACCCCTATAGTTATCAAAAGAACTGTGATCACCTTTTTTGAAAATAACGATAATAATAGCTCTGGTAATATCCTTAGGAACCATGCCTTTATCATAAAAGATAATCAAAATTTCAGTCATCCAAGTGGTAACCGAAACATTCCCAGCTCTAAGCATTTCTGTAGTAATTTCATCTACCCCTGGGGATTTATGAAGTTTAAGTTTAGAAATAGCCAAAATAACTTCAGATTGTGTTATAGGGTCAACATTAAAGTCAGTAATGCATCTATCATCATTATAAACAATGGGAGTAGAACTAACCACATTGTTCAGAATATCACAGAAATGCTCAGTCCACCTAGCCATGACAGAATCCTCACCTTCTATAACTTTACCTTGTTTATCCTTCAATCCTTGGCTCGTAATCTGTAGTTCCCAGGTTCGAGTCCCAGCTGGGTCAGCGTTGAGATTTATCTCCGCAAAATTCCCCGCCCTGCCCACGGTCAGTAGGGGACACCGATGGGCTTGGAAAGGCCGCCGTCCGTCGGATGGGACGATAAGCCGTGGCCATGTGAGTGGGGGAGCCATACCTTGTGCACGTTAAAGAACATGCTGGATGGCCTTGACGGGAGGCTACCATCTGTCTCCCAACAGCTATTCCAGTGGGTCCCCTCCCCCAACCTTCTCTGAGCCTTCGGGGTCCATGTGACCTGGCCATTTAGCCCATGGTGTGCAAAAAAGTGCCGCTCAGAGATAAAACAACCCAACCCAACCCTTCAATTCTTGTATGCATTTCCCTTTTCTACCACATAAAACATTAACTATCTGGTACAGCTCTCTGCTATTGTGCTGCCAAACAGCTCCCTCAGCTTTGTCAGCCAAGCCATCCAGCCAAAGTTCAGCAGCTAACTGATCCTTTACACGTTTATTAACCCTTTCACGACTAAGGGAAACATTTTTCCTATTTTAAAATTGGTGATTGTCGTATTTAATTATAACCTTATCGGCATTTTTTATACATAATGTCAAAATAGAACGTATGCCGAACGCAATTACGTAAACGGGAACGTTTAGAAAACAAAAACAGAACTGTCAGGACGCATAATATATGTACTATGTGCAATGTCCATCTTTGCCTCACTACCAAAAGAAATTGCTTCGCAGAATATCATAATTAGCACATCATTTTGTATAGTAATTTTATTTCATAATTTTGTATTATTTTAGTTAACATTTTGTTCTAATAAACCAATAAATAAAAGAAATTGCATAATAAGCCTAACTATAATTTGTGTTACCTTTATAGTCCATTGGGAAAAATATTTCCCATAAAATTCCAAAAAAAACTACACATTGTTATGTATTTTTCTTATGATTTTTATTTATTTTACGTCTAAACAAGCTAAAATAAACAGTTACATACTAATATTTACTCTTAGAAACCTTATGGTCCTGAAAGGGTTAAGCTCTCTATAATGCTTTCAATTAAGACTAGTAGGGTACTGATTAAGGATTTCTGCAGTTCCTTCTTTCTGAAATAAGCTCAAGTGCCTTATCACTCAAATAATTCTGTCTCCTCTGCTCCTTTTTCCCTAAAAGAGTACTGTTAGTTTCCAAAAAAGCCTGTTTAAAATGGCCCGATTCGTCCTCAACTTCAGTAGTAAGTAAACCATGCTCTCATAATGACTAAGTAACCTATCATGATAAGCTTTAGCTATAACTGGGTCTTTCAGAGCATCAGTATTAAAGGTAAATTTTTTTACTTTAGCACAACACTTTTTAAGTTTAAGTTGCAAGACACTTTTAACCAGGTAATGGTCAGATCCAATTTCAGCTCCCGTATATGCCCTGGTATTCCTAACAGAACTACCCCCATTTGCTGTTAATTAATATATAATCAATCGTATTCTTTATGCAGCCCATCAGGTGATACCTATGTGTACTTATGTATGTCGTAATGTTTGTAATAAGTGTTAGTTATTCTGAAACCATTGAGTTTACTTACCTGTAGGAGACCTGCCCATTGCCATTGCAATATCATTGCAACTACCAATACCAAAAGGGCCTATCACCCCTCCCCAAAAGTCAGAATCTGTACCAACATTGACATTGAAGTCACCTAGAACAAGTGTAATATCTTCTTTCTTGACAGAATTCAAAATATCCTGAAGTTGTCCGTAAAACCTATCCTTCAAATCCTCATCGGCATTCTCAATGGGGGCATAACAGCAGATAACATTCAAGTCTTTAATGCTTATCTAAAATTTAGCTGTAAGAAACCTTTCATTAATGCACTCATATCCTAGAAGAACATCACTAGCATATCTACTGAGAAGCAGACCCACGCTTTGGTGATGCTTTCCATCCTCCCTTCCTGTAAAGAGAAATTGAAATTTATTTTTAAGTATCTCACCTTTACTTGTCCATCTGGTCTCTTGCAAGCCTAGAATATCTAGGTTATAGCGCTGGAATTCCTTCGTGAAGACATCAAGAGAATAATCTCTATATAATATCCTCACGTTCCACGTTTCTGCAGGAAGAAAATAATTAGCAGGATTTTTAAAGAAACTGGGTTTATTGAGATAGGTAGGGCCAACAATATTAAACAGCCCCCTGATCGCAGGCATGGGGCAAAGACCTGTTCCTCCTCCGCTAAAGGCTGAAGTCACTGATGCCGGTAGGAACTTCAGGCACTACCTTTTCAAGTGGACTTTTTCAAGAGCCATGTGGTCTGCCTGAGACATATTACCCCAGTTTAGGCGATGCGCAACTAGCTAAGTGAGGTTCAGGTACCTGCGATGGCCTCTGATCAGGCATATCCACCAACTGATATAAGGTATCCCATGCCTCTTCACTTAGGGCTGGCAACCCAGAAGCAAACAGAAAACACAGCGGCAGATTCTCCCTCAACAGAGGCCTACCAGTACAGCAAGTCCAGGATCCAAAATCAAGCTCAAATCCATAAACAAGTCCAGTCTAGTAGGTATAAATGGTCAGCACCAGGACACTGTGAAGTTAACCACTCCTCAGCAGGGTTGGAAACAAATAAAATAGTGGCCATAGATGACAAGATCAGTAGGCCATACTGAACTGGCAGCCCTCCCATTCCCGTTCTCTTCTAAAAGAGAATATCTCTTTTGAAAAGTACTAACGTTCTGCACCACGAGAAGGCGGGGTCGGACATTAGGTGTTAGACCTGGCCGGTTCTGTGCATCATCACTGGTGATTGGTACACAGCTCTCCTTCCAGTTTTATGCCTAGTTACCATTTACAAACCAAAGTTGAATAAGCTAATGAATGATACTAATTTCTGTTGTGTGAAATGCACAGGTGCATTGTGTAAATACGGATGTCCATTGACTGCAGTCGATGTATTTCAGGAAACTAATACAACGGCATTGATCAAAAAATGAAAATACAGATCGCGAATACATAAAATCTATCTAAAATTTTAATATTTGAATTTAGAATAAATGTGTTCGATACAAAAAAGAAATTCAGAAATCTGCATTTCCCTGATATTGCCGTATTTATTTGAACATCATTTGTTAAATAGTAGAAATTATGGGACGTTATATTAATATACATAGGGATCACAGGTGATATTGCGTACCTGCTCAACTGATGTTTCAATAATCTCTCTTCAATAGAAGTTTTTGAAGATCATAGGCCAAAAATTCTGAAATCAACCAATGATCGACAAAAAATGATAAAGTGTCGAATTCTGTATGAGAACTGTTTAAATCATCAAACATACAGTTCAAGAGTCTTGTATAGTTTCAGATTACGACTCATCCTGCATAAAGGATTCAGTTTTCCAAAAGCAGAATTTAATGCATATTTTGACTATAAAAATAACGCAAATTTTCTTAAAATATTATTTTTATTAAATGTATTATATTTAGTCGAGTACATTGAAAAAAACAAAACATGGCTCAGATAAAACTGAAAAGCTGTCTAACTTAAGTGACGAATTGGGCTCGTAAGGTTAACTAATAAAAGCACTTGCTCTCCCTTCAATACTGGGTGATCCAAAAGTAACAGAAAAAGTAAAAATGCAATAATTCGAAAAGTATAGACAGTAGCACGATGCGGTTTTCACAAAAATGCACAGAAACACATGGGTTGTTTTTTAATAACGAAAATTTTTATTCCCAGAATAGTTACATTTGCCACCCACAGGTGGCGCTTCAGTTGTGTCAGTAGTTTGTACAGTGACGCAGCACAGTTCGCAACGCAGCTAGTATTACAAATGTTCAATGTGACAGCCGTCATTCATGAGAATGGCCGTCAGATGTGGCACGACACTTTGCACAGCATCGAAGAGGGTTTCAGCTGTAATTCCTGTCACATGATGGCAAATAGCTTCTTTCAACATGCCAATGACGTTGGCCGACCTCTGTACATCTGTGACTTCAAGTAGCCCCATAAACCAAGAGTCATAAGGTCTGGAGACCTTGGTGGCCACTCATGCGGGAAAGAGCAACTGAGGACACGGTCATCGCGAAATGTCGATCGCAGCAGGTGCTGGACAGGACCTGTGATGTGCGGAGGCGCTCCTTCCTGCATGAATGTTATACTATGGAGCGCTTGCCTCTCTTGCAAGGTGGGAATGATGCTGTCTCTTTAAAGCGCTGCATAACGCTCGCCTATGACAGTAACAGTTCAAAATGTACCGCTGTAGACTTCCTCAAAGAAAAAGGGGCCTATAATGAATGACGCAGTGAACCCGCACCACGCTGTCACCTTTGGCTGATGCAAAGGGGTTTCCACAATCGTGTGTGGGTTCTCTCTCGCCCAGATACGGCAGTTGTGTGCATTTACACTTCCATTAAGCGAAAAGTGCACCTCGTCAGTCAACAGGACGTTTGACAGTCCTCATTGTTTTCCATCTGTTGAAAAGCCCAATTTGTAAATTCATGACATCTCTCGAAATCGGTTGATTTCAGTTCCTGTAAGTGTCCGATTTTGTAAGGATACCTCTTGAGGATGATCCTGAGTGATCGCTACACAGTCCTATATGAAATGCCAGTTCGTCTTGAAATTTCACGCGCACTGTATTCCTCATGTGCTCACTGTATTCCTTTGAAAGTGGAAACTTATATTTCATTACGTTTTGCTTTCAAATTATGTGTTCTAAGTACATATTTTTACTTTTGTTCAACATGTACTTCAGAGACCCTGCCCTGAAAGGCATTGTTGTCGTTAAATACTCAAACTTCCATAACTCATTAAATACTGAACGAATATTTTTGAAAATCTAGATATTGTTTTATTTGATTGAGATCTTTCAAGCTGAGACATTTAAAAAAAGTTATTTTAGAAGTTACAGAGCATCAACCTTAGCTCCCCTTTTATCTAATATAATGGTATTCCTAAATTTATGGAAACAATGTAATTACTCGGTCGTATCAGAATAATATGACCACTCCCCATTCCCATTATTAGGTAGGTGGTCATATTATTCTGATACGACTGTGTATATTTTTTGTAAAAACCATTTGAAAGAGATGCCTTATGTTTGGTCACGTCTCAGTTTCAAATTAACTGTCTTAAAGGGATATTTTTACTCTTCATTCTACTTATATTTGAGATACAATTTATACGAAATGAAATATTTAAAATTGTTGTTTCCACCAATCCAGACACCAATTTATACAACAGCGTAAAAACAGGAAACTCAAATTGTAACATTCCTCTAAAATTGATAGACGTTAAATTCAGAGTGATACCTGTCTTGATAGTTGAACAAATACGTCGAAATATCTGCATGAAGAAGGATTTAGAAGCTCTAATGTCCTCTGAATTGAATTGAACTAAATTGCACAAATATTTGAACTTCCGTAGCCCATGGCAGCTTAATGATGATGATGTTCAAAGGCCACAGTAGAATTAGGGAATGTACATTCGCTCCAAAAAATATCCGAACACATAGTTGATTACAGAATTCATAAAAAAATATCTGGCAACCTTCGTGTACAGTACACGAAGGTTGTCAGATCACTAATTTCTAAAAAAATCGTTGCCAGATAAAAAAAATCTGCTGCAGAAGTCAGCACACGCCATTTAGCATACTGTGTGCAAAAAAAGTGCCGCTCAGAGTTGAAACAAATTAATCCAACTGACTGATAAGTGATAGATTTCTCAAGAACCATTGCACTATGATAACCATCGTTTCTGCAACTTCATAGTCTCATTGTCTAATTTGCTTTCATTCAAGCTTCCTCGCCGACACTTATTATAATTATTAAATTTCTCACTAACAACATTGGGTGTCCAAGTTTGAATATCAAAGAATAATGTTTCTTTGATAGTGCCTTGGCACTGTTTATCTATCGGAATTCGGATACATTTAATGTATAAAGAAATATTATTCTTTGATATTCAAACTTGGACACCCAGTGTTGTTAGTGAGAAATTTAATAATTATAATAAGTGTCAGCGAGGAAGCTTGAATGAAAGCAAATTAGACAATGAAACTATGAAGTTGCAGAAACGATGGTTATCATAGTGCAATGGTTCTTAAGAAATCTATCCCTTATCAGTCAATTGGATTAGGTAGTTTCAGCTCTGAGCGGCACTTTTTTGCACACAATATGCTAAATGGCTAGATCACAAGGACCCCAAAAAATTCAGAGAAGGTTGGGGAAGGGGACCCAGTGGACAGCTATTGGGATAGAGATGGTAGTTTCTCATCTAGGTCATCCAGTATGTTCTTAACGCGCACAGGGTCTGGCTGTCACGCACACGGGGTCACGGCTTAACGAAGAATACCGTCCATCATATGGGACATACGATGGGCGGTATTCTTTCCAAGACCATCGGTGTCTTCTGCTGACCGAGGGCAGGGAGTGTCCCGCAGATAACTCTCAACGCTGACTCAGCTGGGATTCGAACCTGGTAATTGCAGATGCCACCCCCACTTATCAATGAACCAATGCATATGTCATTGTTCAATATACGATGTCTATGGTAGATCTGATAGCAAGCTGATAGCAAAAGTACCAATGACTAAAAAGATATCTAATGACTAAAAGTAGTATCTGATAGCAAAATGAACCAATGACTGATGGATATATGGTTTCGTCAACTGAGAAGCCTCATGGTCTAAAAATGGCTTCCAGGTGACTTCATCTCTGGTATTGTTTTCGTTTGCTGTGAACAACTGATATCCTTCAACCTTTACTCATTGTATTTATTAATTATTTTTATTTACAACAGCAGAGAGTAAGTATACATTAAATAGCATTTTACACTTCCCTTAGGTACCTTGCTTGATACGTAATAGTAAATGATGTTTCATTAACCGAATTAGTAGGTGAATTTTCATTTTGAAAAATTCATTGTAGAAACTGGAGACGATATGCCTATGAATCTTTTTTGCTCTTCCGTTTTCAAATTTATCATAAACTGATTCAGTGTAGTAGTCTCGTTATTCGCAGGGAGTATGCTTCTGGAAATGCTGAAACTATAAGCTTATGAGAAATAAGAGGTTGTTTTGGTGACTTACAGAGAAAAAGGTGAAGGTTCTTGGCTCACAAGTACAAAATCATCAAAACGAAAACCGCAAAATTATCACGAAATGCGTAAGATGCAAAATATGAGGACATTCTTCTATCACGTTACTTAGTAAAATTTTATGTTAACACTAAATGCCAATGTGGCGGTCTCTGCTGGAGTTATTTTTAAACGATCAATCTTAAAAATATCGACGCAATCAATCACCAAGGTAAAGGATGCTTTGTGTGATTCGATTGGTAAAAGTGAAAGAATAAAACTGGATGAAATTTATGAGAGAATGTCATTTCAGTGTGGTGGACGATGTACGAGTCAATTGCAAATCTACGAGTGAGCGGATAAATTCAAAAAAAGTTATCTAATGTGTTAAAGATGGTTAAACCTGCAGCTAGGAAGAAACTCAATGGTTTGTTATACTCAGATGTGAGCTTGCAACATGACAGTCCCCACGCTTACAAAGCTCGATTTACTGTGAAACGGAAGAAGGAGATGATCTCTGAGGTGTTATCTCACCTCTATTTTCAGTTGATTTTGGCTACGTGATAATCACTTTTTCCCACCAAGTAATCCAATCCATAGTTTATCGTTAGACAAAATGTAATGAATCGAACACAATTCAAAATCTAGTGTAGCTTTTTGCGAAAGAAATCCACCCTGTACTGACAGAAATCAAATGACATCATCCAATAGTGATTTTTAAAGCTTTTGGTTACGTTTTTTTCCCCTCAGAATGGCGATTACCCAATGACCACATATTCAGGGCTCAAGGATCATAAATTCTTAGAGCTGAAGTAGCAGATCATTAGACTGCTTTAAGGATTGGATTGGGTTATAATATATATAAAGAACTTCTCAGTTGCTAGACAAAAGATATTTTATAACAGTTGATTATGTTGCAATTTTTCAGAATATGTAGTATCAATTTTTAGTTTAATGGGTGTGTATAGGTCACATGAACATAAAAAAAAACTGAATTTAAAGAGCTAGGAAATTGGCTGGAAAAGTTGATACTAACTATGCTATACTAACAGGAGATTTCAATATAGACGTTTTAAATCCATGTACACAAACTAATAACTTTGTGTATGATTAAGTCCAATGGATTTGTCATGTGTCACAGTGAAATTATCAGAGAAGTCTCAAAACTTGTCTTGACCATTTATATGCAAGAAATTTAAGTTAAATGACTTAAATATTTTGTAATAAACTCTAAAATATGAGATAATTACTATGTAGGCGTTAATATTATATATGGGTATAATAACAGTGAAACTTGCTGTGATAAATTTTTATTTGGTAAACGAGTTAATATTGAAGAACTACGTGGATTTCTAGAAGATAAGTCTTGGGACGTGGTGTTAAAACAAAATAATATTAATACAGGGTTCGAAATTTTCCTGAATGTATTGAAAGGTTTAATTGGAAAATGTAGTTATGTTAAACAGTACGTCAAAAGGCTATATTTTAAACCTCTTTCTCTATCCTATCCTTGGGTAACTGATGAATTAATTGTTTCAATCACAAACAAGGATGAAAATGTATAAATTAAATAAGACAGATGGATTAAGTAAAGAAAAGACACAATTTTATTAAATAAATTCAGAAATAATCTAACACGCCAAATAAAAAACTGAAAAAAATTATTATCATCAGAATATATTCCTTAAAATCAGAAAAAAATAGCAAAAAAAAAATTGGGACAAAATAAACAAATTGCGTGGAAAATTTACTAGTTCCCCAATATATCCTAATAAGTGATAATGATTCAAATAATAGTTATCAGAATGATCCTTTGACTTTTACAAACAAATTTAATACATATTTTGCGGAAGCAGTAAAATTTTTACAATTCCACGTTACAGAAAAGCGTAAAGTTTCAAACGGGTATAAAGACTTACTACAATTATGCTAAATCTCTTTTTATGCTTCATAGTTTAGAAGCTGAAATTTGGGATGTAATTAGACAACTGGGTGTAACTAAATCTGATGGATGTGATACTATATCTGCTTTTATCGTGAAAAAGGTTTTTCGGGATATTAAGTCGGTATTATGCAAACTAATAAATAAACCTTTAGACGAAGGTGTTTTTTCGGAAGTTCTAAAGATAGCAGTAGTATTTTTTTCTATATTTAAGAGAGGTAACCTAATATTTTACAGAATCATCGTCCGATTTCTATTTTATCGGTGTTTTCTAAGATAATGACAAAAAAAACAGTTAATTCAAAATTCAATTCCTTTTGGAAACGTACTGCTTTTTTCTCTGAAAACCATTTTTGGTTCCATTAAAGGAAAAGGGGCAGAAGAGCAATTTTACAATTAACCAGAGAAATTTATTGTAATGTAATTCAAATCTGCATAAATTAGTCCTATTTCTGGATCTAAAAAAGCATTTGACTCTGTTCCACATGATATACTACTAAACAATAGATTTAATTCAAGAATTAGGGGAATCCTATTTTTGTTGGATTAAAAGTTATTTATCGAATAGAAAACAAGGAGTAAAAATAAAGGTTACCTTCAGTAATGAATTACCTATTGAAACTGAAGTTCCACGAGGTTCAGTATTGGGTCCTGTGTTTATTCTAGTATTTGTTAACGACATATGCAACTTTGACTTTAAAGATAAAATAATTGCATTTGCAGATGACATGGGTTAGCTTATTCAATAAGTGAAAATGATGCAAAAAATAAATTATGATTTATTAAATTTAGACATTGGTTTAATAGAAATAAAATGCTTCTAATCGTTTACAAGACTAAATATATAAATATTAGATTAAAAGTAAATAAAGAATACTTATGTCGAAACAAAATTATATATCTCAAGTTTAAATGCAATAAAAAAGTTTGCCATTGTGACAGAATTCAAGGAGTTGATACTATAAAATATCTGAGAGTAATCATAGAGAGTCAATTATATTGGAAACCACAAGTAGCTGATGTTTTGAAAAAATTAAATTTAGTTGTTTTTAAATTTATTTTATTAGGAATTCTGTTGGAATTTCAACTTTGTTAATATTTTACAATGCATGGGTTGTCTTTTCTCTCGTACGGTATTTTACTATGGGAACGAATGTTTTCTTCTACTATAAAATTATTGTAGTACGCTGTTAGTAGTACAGTAACCATATACTTCGATGTATGAGTAAATTAAAGGAGCAAGTAACAAGAATATATTATAATATAAAAATTTTGGAAATAAGAAAACTATATATACATTTACTTCGCTAAAGCATCTGAAGAACAACTGGAATCCACAAATAATTAGAATATTTGTGAAAGACACTCCACATTCTAAAAATTTATTTCTAAAAACTGTTACTGTTAGGGAAAATCTAATTACCAAGCATTATGATTTTTTCGCTCCTAAATTTTTAATACTTTACCAAATGAAATATAGGGTATAATTAATATTGAAATATATGATAAAGAATTGAACATTAAATAATGAAACTGTTCGTGTATTTTTCAAACCGAGCAACCATGAGTTAATTTAAACCATAAGATTGAATTGATTTCGATCTCCAAACTGTTTCACTGAGCTGCAATTTACGTTTCTTTTCGTATCTAGACTGTTGTGTACATATGAATTTATTTTTGATAAGTAATATCCACATGCGAGTCATAGTTACCCGTGTGGATAAGAAAAATCAATAAATGTATCTGTATGCAGGCATTACTACTGTATATTTAGTGTTGAAAACGTTACGTCTATATTCGTATTATAATGTAACTTATTACAATAATTGTACTTTCGGATAATATGCAAAGTGAAATGGTGCTGTATGTGATTGCCGTTCTTCATAAGTCAATGTAAAGTATATTTTTATGTTCCATTTTTGTCAATAATAAATAAAAACATAATAATAATAATCAAAAAAGTTTAAGGGATTCTTGAGAATTAAAAAGAAGGGAACTACAATGATTAACAGAGGAACTATTATTAAGCATTAACGTTCAGAATGCGGGATGTCACTCAAATACATTTTACACATTCCCATCTAGACCTCTTCGCAGACAATTTGGCTGCTGTTAGCGATGAACAAGGTGAAAGATTCCACCGGTATAAGTACAATGGGGCAACGCTACCAAACAAGGTGGGATCCTGCGATGATGGGTGACTACTATTGGTTTTTAAACAGGCAAGCTGATAGTATTTTAGAGCCTTAATTATACTGTCAAACATATTATGCTTTTATAGTTTTCCAAGCGTATTTTCGTGGATATCTTTCAAACCTAATAACGGTGATCTGTATAAAATCACATATATTGAAGGCAAATACAAAATAAGTGATAACAAAAAAATTGTGCTCATTACAAAAGTTTTGCCCTCATTTCCAAATCAGCGTACCCGATTTAGTCAAAAAGAGCTTATTTCGTTCATGTTATAGAAAAAAAAATTAAATTTGTTGGTCAGTGTAATCAATCCTAATACATGTTTGTTGAAGCTTACCTATTGAAATGTAGTACATTATGTTGCAAAGCCACAAAAGACGCGATTTAGTTAAGATGTGCAATGCGCTTTAGCGTTTTTGGTTTCTTGTAGAAAAAAGCTCGCATCACAAGACGCCAGCGACTCTGATAGATAATGAGCGATGGGTTGGTCTAGACCAGGGGTGGCCAACCCAAATGATCTTGCGGGCCACTTTGGAAATGCATCATAACTCCGCGGGCCGCATATAAAATTATATATCCCCATATTAGATTTAGACCCACTATAGACATTTTTTTGGATTGAAAAATTGAAACATAATGAGTTATTATTATTATTGTGTTTACTATTATTCTTACATGTAAACATAGATAATATAATAATAATGATACTAAACGCACATTGTAAAGAAATATATAACACTAAAAATGAAATATAAAAAACATATAAATATAAATGAAATAAAAAAAATGAAATCATTAAAAAATATTTATTTTACTAGTGCGATATTTGTTTCTCCACTCTTTCACTTAGCTTTTGCAAATCGATCTCAATTTGGGTATTTGCACATCGTAATTGGTGTTGCAGGTCAGCGTCCGTTATGTTTGAGCGTGTTTTGTGTTTGGTCAATTTCATTTTCGAAAAAAAAAAAAACGATTCGCAGGTGTAAGTTGAACCAAAAGCGCTAACAACTTTTTGTGCCAGATTTATCAAATTGGAAAATTTCTCTTTTGTGACGTAAGTGTTATAAAAATCTGTTTTTGATTCTGATGTTTCAAAAATGTGTTTTAATTCAATATTGCACTGTAAGTCAACCAGTTCCATTTGGAGATATTCTGGGGCCGACTCGATTTCAACATGAAAGGGAGATGAATATATTTCAAAAAATTTTTTGTATTTGTCTAACTCTAAATTACCGAATCGGCTTTCAAAAGCAGCTGTAAGTTTTCTTATTTCTTTTGCATATTTGATGTAATTGTTACATTTTGATTTCTTAAATTCTTTCAACAATGGAAAGTGGTGAGCGTTATTACTTTTCAATTGCGATTCAAATAACAACAATTTCTTCTGAAATGCTTTGATGTGATTAAATGTATCGATTATAGGGTTATCTTTTCCTTGCAATGATATATTTAATTGATTGAGTTTTTCGACAATATCCACTAAAAAGCATAAATCCAATAACCACTCATCATTTCTTAATTCTGGTACAGGTCTTTGCTTGTCATTCATAAACAAGTCAATTTCTTCTCGTAACTCTTATGAGTAACATCTTCTTAATTTAATGATCTTATGAGTAACATCTTTATGTAAACATCTTCCACGACTTAACCATCTGACTTGACTGAAGTATACAACGTCACCATATTCAGAATCTAATTCTTTCAGGAACTCCTTAAATTGTCGATGCGGAAGTGCATGTGATCGAATGTAATTCACTGTTTTTATAACTACTTGCATAACATGATCCATCGATAATACTTGGGCACATAAATTTTGTTGATGAATCAAACAGTGGATTATAATTAAATCTTCTCTTTTGGAGCGGTTACTAGTTTTGTTGTTGGATTCTATTTTATCGATTAGTAATTTTATAGCTCCCTTTTCTTTACCTATCATAGCAGGTGCTCCATCAGTTGATATTCCAGAAAGTATTTCCAAATCCAAGTTGTTTTCGCATAAACAGTTTTCAACAGCATGGAAAATATCTTCTCCTATTGTTGTACCTTTTAAACTTATCAAATTTAACATTTCTTCAGTTACTTGAAATGATTCATTTACTCCACGAAGGAACGCTACAAGCTGAGCTGAGTCTGAAATGTCTGTGCTTTCGTCAAATGCCAAGGAAAAATATTTGAAATCTCGAATTCTGTCGCGCAGTTTTAAGATAATTTCATTTGAAATGTCATTAATTCGACGACACACTGTTTGCCGAGATAGGCTTAGGTTCGAAAACAGTTTACTTTTATCAGGCAAAATATACTTCACAACAGCTTCCAAACATTCTTTCACAAATTCACCATCCGAAAATGTTTTCATTTTTTTGCAATAAAAAATGAAACAGAATAGCTTGCCTTAACGATATCGGAAAGTTGCTGTAATGCTGCACCAAACATTTTTTGTTGAGCCTTTAATTGCGACTTAAACTCCTTGAGCTTCGATTGTTTCACTTCTTTATCGAACTTCAAATAATCCTCATGTTTTGTTTCGTAATGCCTCTTAACATTATATTCCTTAAATACAGCAACGACCTCTCGGCAAATCAAACACAATAATTTTGTATTTTGAACTATGAAGAAGTACTTTTCTTCCCATTCCTCGCTATACTTTCTATTTTCGTCCACTATTCTTCTTTTCTTTGAAGTCATACTGAAAATAAGAGAGATATTAAATATATCTATTTTTAATTGTTAAATTAAGAGTCATTTTTAAATTAATAGGAGTTATTACCTGGCTGTTGTTGTTTTAAATATGTTGTTGAAGTACAGGTATATTAAAATAATTATCTTGCAGTCACAGCACAAAAAACGAAACCAAAAAGCAAATTTTCACTTGAAACTGAGAGTCTGCTCTGCTATCAACAATCAACTGTGCGTATCTAGGGATGGTCACTGCGTCACTGAGGTCACTTAAGAGTGAAACATCATGAGTTCGCAGAATATAATTTAATTATTCTGCGAACTCATAACTGTAAACTCTTAGATAAAACAGGCAATATCTGTCATATATTCGCAAGAATATTATTTTAAAATCAAAGTTAATTTTTTCTCATAATTTCGACAGTTAATTTTTGAATATATGGATGCACAAATAATGTATTTTTTTAATACATTGGTTTTCACTACTTTGGCCATTATAAAATAAATATATTTTGTAAAAGTGTGATGAATCTCGCGGGCCGGAAAAATGTTCAAGGCGGGCCGCGGGTTGGCCACCCCTGGTCTAGACGGATCACTCACTTGGACTCCGCGGTTCTCCTCTCAAAAATAAGCAAATAGTTTTAGCTTAAGATTATTAACCACTCTTCACCTTTGCGTTGGTTATCTGTGAAAAAATATCGCATTTACTAATCCTGTTACTATTTTTTAAACCTGAGTAAGAGATTCCAAAATGTCATTTCTACAATCACACAAATATGCTTCTCAGATATTCTTTCAGATTTAACCACTCTTCACCTTTGCGTTGGTTATCTGTGAAAAAATATCGCATTTACTAATCCTGTTACTGATTTTTTAAACCTGAGTAAGAGATTCCCAAATGTCATTTCTACAATCACACAAATATGCTTCATTGAATATGGATGGAAGCTGATTATCATTCGAAAATTGTCTATACAACGAATGGTGCTTTTGCTGAAGTTGTTGTTTTAAAATGGCTGTCTTTTGTGACATCAATAATTACTCATCAGGATACATTACTTCACGAATTGTTACCTATTTAATTTTGTGACGTTATTTTGTGTACATCATGCATTTCTTTTAATATGTGTTATTTTATCCTTTGATATAATAAACATTTGTTAAATTGACTAAATATGAGTAATGAAAAAAATAAAACTGCAATTAACATTTATTTTCTTTGCAACAGAACTTGGTAAGTTTAATATTAACATTGTTTCAAAAAATAATTTTTATTGCACTTTTAAACTTGATATAAGCCGTCCCATGGCCGAGTGGTTACCGCGCTTGGCTATTGATCTAAGGGACCTGGGTTCGAGCCCCGGTTAAGGCATGGTTGTATGTGTTGTTTTTCTGCTGAGGTCCTGCCATCCTCTCAGATCTTCTACTTTGGCATATAAACTGACAGGCTCCTGTCAGACCTCTGTGGCAATTATAAAATGATCCTGTTCATACTTGAATTATGGCTTTTATTTTCAATTTATAACCAAACCCAGAAATGTACAGTCGCTCAAAAAATATCCGAACACTATGGTTGATTACAGAATTCAGAAAAAAAATATGGCAACGATTTTTTCAGAAATTAGTGATCTGGCAACCTTCGTGTACGTAGTTGCTTCTAGTGGCATAGTAACTTCTGAAATAAAATCATCTCTATAATTTTGCTTAAGCTAAAACTATTTGCAAAATAAAATTTGATGAGATACGCAAAATACTGGATATTATCACAAAGCGATACCACTGTTGATTCTTGAGTGCTGAATCTGTCTGATCTAACCTTGATATCTGCTGTACTTTTTGGGAGACTAAAACCGTCCCGTGGCCGAGTGGTTAGCGCGCTTGGCTACTGATCTACGGGACCTGGGTTCGAGTCCCGGGTAGCCCCTGGTAAGGCATGGCTGTTTGTGTCGTTTTTCTGCTGAGGTCCTGCCATCCTCTCAGACCTTCTACTGTGGCATACAAACTGACAGGCTCCTGTCAGAACTCTGTGGCAAGCAGCTGTTTGAGGGGGTATTTATTTTATTTTTTATTATAATTTTGAATAAGTTATTACATACTGAAAAGTAATCAGTGCCTCATGAATATGAAACGACCAACAATCCAATACCCGGGCAGAATTATTGAAAGATACAATCAGTTATCACAAAATTATGATTTTATATAATATATCAATGTAAGTTACGTATATCAATGTAAGTTACGTATTGGTTTACGAAATGTAAATATTTATCTTGTTTCTGGCTAATGTAAAAATTCTGCACACTTTTGTAAATAAACTGCATGAAGCAATTTCAGCATTATACATTTTTTAATAACCAAATATTTTTCTCAGCATAATGTTAATTAGTTATTAAAACATAATTTATTTACTGCCTGTTTTCTTAAAATGGTATCTAGAAATCAATTAAATAATGAATTAAAATCTGAAAGCTAATTATGTCTTTAGACAATGTTTTACGATGAACCAGTAAATGGAGAGTGAGAAGTGGTTAATCATCACCGATAATATTTGTATGTGATAAATATGAGTGGAAACGTTTGAGAAAATGAGAATGTGAAGTTCTGCATCACTGTTTTTCAGATATCATTGGTTTATTGATCTATTAGTTACTTATGAATAAAACAAAAATCTATGATATCATTTATTGATATAAAACATTTTGCTGATTGACAAGTAAACAACTTTTGGTTGTGTTGCTTTACCTCTGAGTGGCACTTTTTGAAGACCATGGGATAAATGACCAGGTCACAAGGACCCTAAGTGCTCAGAGATTTGGCGAAGGGGGCAGATAGTGGCTTCCCGTCAAGATCATCTAGTGTGTTCATTAATGTGCACAGGGTATGGCTCTTCTGCACATGGGGTCGTAGCTCTCCAGCACATGGGGTCATGGCTTTACATGTCATCTGTTTGATGGACAATGGTCTTTTGAAGTCCATCTGAGCGACTGATCCTCTACTGACCGAGTGAGAAGTTTAGGGAGATAAATCACAATACTGGCCCAAATGGGGCTCTAACTAGGGAATTAAAGATTACGAGCCTGGCAAGCTACCAACTGAGCCACTCCAGCCCCCTAACCACAGTGTATATATTTCACAGTAAGAATAGAGTTAAGGTGAAGCGAAAGGCGATCTATGCTGATTCTTTCTTAACAGATGGAGCTGAATATCACCCGTTTGCTAGGGGGTAGTCGGAGTAAAATTGAACACAAGAGCGAGGCCATCAGGAGGCTTCCGTATTGTTTGTGCTAAAGAGATGTCCAAAACTGATTTCTGAAAATAGCCTCAGTAGGGGGAGAACGCCCCAAAGGGAGGCTATTACCCTCAGTCGCTTCTTCCTTGAGCTTCCTATTTATTTTGCTTTTCACAACTGAAATATTTCTTACGATGATTTTGCTCTTGATTGTTTTTCGTTTCATTGAGTAATTCTTTTGATCTAATAATATATGCGAAACTTCTTTAAGTATATTTGTAGTTTAGTTTTTTTTAAATATTTTTACTTATATCACAGTTTCAGTTATAAGTCATTCTTCCAAAGAAACAAAACAAATTATACCATATTGAAATATTCATTATGGTCTCTATTTAATAATTCAACATATAAATAAATATGTATTTATAATTCATACATTTTCTATATATGAGTTTTGTAATAAAAAAATAAATACCCCCTCAAGCAGCTGCTTGTCACAGAGGTCTGACAGGAGCCTGTCAGTTTATATGCCTTAGTAGATCTGAGAAGATGGCAGGACCTCAGCAGAAAAACAACACGAACATCCATACCTTACCCGGAACTCGAACCCAGGTCCCGTAGATCAGAAACCAAGCGCGCTAACCACTCGGCCACGGGACGGCATGAGTTTTGTATGTGATGAAAAGATTTAATTCCGATGGCCAACTGATTAGCTTACTTGACTACTGATGAAAAGGACATGGGTTCGAGCCCCGAATAAGGAAATCGTCTCTCTGGTGAGGTCTCACCTTCCTCACAATGATATCTAAAATAGAGTTTATACTTGCAGGATTTTGTTAGACCGATGTGAACTGTTTGGGAAGAAGTTTTTTTTATAAAAGCTTGCCAGAATCTAAACCGAATAACTCTAAATTTCGTATATTTCGATTTTTAATCACTGATCTTCTCAGAACTTGTGTATTTTCGAAATTTAGAGTGCATTTGAAATAATTAGATGAACAAAATTGGGTGCCCAAGTGGGCTTCGAACTCATGTCTCCGAGAATCCATCCAGGGCAACCAAATTTTTTTCAGCTAATTATTTGAAGTGTTTCTTGTCTAGAGAATATTTTCATGTCATACTTTATTACTGAATTAGGATACATTTATTTTAAATATTGCGCGGCCGAGTGGTTACCGCGCTTGGCTACTGATATAAGGGAGTGCCCATCCGAGTGAGAATAAACTGTAGCCACGAAGGGACGAACTTGGTCAAACGCAATGTTCAGATGTATTTCGATGGGTATCAGGGGACCTGTCAGAAAACATTCCCCACACCATCACACCGCCACCACTGGCCTGTACCGTCGTCCAAAAAAATATCCGAACACTATAATTGATTACAAAATTCAGAAAAAATGTCTGCCAAAGTGTTTTTTAGAAATTAGTGATCTGGTATCCTTCGTGTGCAGTAACGAAGGTCACCAGATCACTAATTTCTAAAAAAAATCGTTGCCAGACTTTTTTTCTGAATTCTGTAATCAACCATAGTGTTCGAATATTTTTTGAGCGTCTGTACCGTTGACATCTGACAAGATTGTCGGTCATTGCACCAAATTCTGATCCTTCTATCTGCATGATGCATAAGGAAACTCGATTCGTCCCACCAGACAACCTTTTTCCAGCACTCAATGATCTAGAGTCAATGTTCCTGTGCCCCTGGAGACTCGCTTTTGTGTTCTTCACTGACAACATCGACACTCGACATCGGTTGTTGTAGGCTATTGACGATAAGTTCCAATACGTGGTGCGTTTGGACATTACCTTGTGCACATGAATGTTTAATTATGCAATGATATGCCAAGTTGTGGCCTATATGTTCGCTTTCACGTTTTTCGCCAGTGTCCTTTGACTCTTCTGAATCAACAAGCTATTTTCGTCCACAGGATCGCCGATCACTGGTAGTTTTTGATTTTCGCAACGTTCTCGTTAAACCTTTTAAAGGATTTTGCGTGAAAAGCCCAGGAGGAGGGCCGTTGGAAGATGTTAGAACCAGTACACCTAGTAGCAACTATCATGCCACGTTCAAAGTCGCTCAGGTCATTCGTTTTGCCTGATTTATATCACACACCCGCGGTCATGTGGGGCGGGAGTGGCTCAGTCGGTAGCGCGCCAGGCTCGTCGGTCCGAAACTGTAGTTCCCAGTTTCGAGTCCCAGCCGGGTCAGCTTTGAGATTTATCTCCGCAAAATTCCCTGCCCTGCCCACAGTCAGTAGGGGACACCGATGGGCTTGGAAAGGCCGCCGTCCGTCGGATGGGACGTTAAGCCGTGGAGCCGTGTGCGGGAGAGCCATACCCTATGAATGTTAAAGAACACGCTGGATGGCCTTGACGGGAGGCTACCATCTGTCTCCCAAAAGCTGTCCCAGTGGGTCTCTCCCCCAAATTTCTCTGAGCCTTCGGGGTCCATGTGACCTGACCATTTAGCCCATGGTGTGCAAAAAAGTGCCGCTCAGAGGCAAAACAACCCAACCCGAGGTCATGTGACTTATTACGTGTTGTAATGAACCATTTATATGACGAGGTGTGGTGTACCTAATAAACTGTCGTCTCAGTGTATATATTAATACAAGCATATCTCGAGAGAATATTTAAAAGCAATATTTCAAATTTTAATATTTATATTACTTATAGTTAATTCAACAGTTTGTACAATTTCGTAAATGAATTATATCAAACCATTTGAGGGTAACATATTTTTTTACAGCACAGCTTATTGGTAAGTATAATGTTCAATATCGATAAAAATAATTTATAAACTCTTTTTCTCTTAGAATGATATTTGCCAATTCCTTAAAAATCGAAAACCAAATTATCATTTCACAGATGTTTCAGAGCGAACCAGTAGAAAGACAGTGAAAAATAAATATTCTTCACTGGTATCATTTGCAGATGTGAAATGTGAGGTGAAAGATTTCGGAAAACGGGACTGCACAGTTGAGGAGTCAGTGATTTTCACAGGTCATTTTGACTTATCAATCAGTCAATGGTCTACGATATCACTGATCCTTGAGACAGGGACTTAGATTAGCTTCGGGGGGGGGGGGGGGAAGGCGGGAGGGTGTTTGAGATTAAAATTTCAGTAGAGTTTCGCAGTTACTAATACACTACAGGAAAAAGAAATTCAAAGAAAAAGGAATTCAATTCAATGTTGAATTTCTTTTTCCTGTAGTGTATTAGAAACTGGTAGAAATATTACCTACCTGGTAAAGTGGTATAATTAGTATGATGTTGAACCGCCCCGCGCAGCAACGCATTCATGACCACGGCGGGGAAGGCTTCATCATTCGTAAAACAAAATGGCAGTTCTATAGTTCGTATTAGAGTTCATATTTACATTTGGTTTTTCAAGTTTCATTTCAGCTTGCCCACAATTGATGAATCTGCTTAATTTTCCTATAAGGCTAGAAATTCTTTTAGCTGGTCTTTTTGCTATACCTTTTAAATAGATAAAGAAGCAGAAATTCGATTTACAAAGAATTACATAAAGATACAAAATATCTACATAAAATTTAGAATTTAATATCAAAGCTTGAGTGCTAGCAATTGAAACGATGAGACCGAGCAGCATGGTTCCCAGAAGCCATTGGTTGATTGGTCTATCAATTATGCTTCAATCATGCATTAAGTTCTTTTCGTGAGGTGAAACGACCTAACTACGGGGCTATAGATTGATGAGAGGTAGCTGTTAGCTTAATCAAAAGTATGACTATACGCAGCATCGTTTCGTTAACTCGATAAAAAATTTCTTATCTTCTTTCGTTCAGGTTACAATGCTACAGAGGAAAGGTTAGGAAATGAGCTGATTTAACGCTTCCATTCATAAGTCAATAAAATAAGTCCTTATTTTTCCTTGCATGGAACTTACAAAATGCTGGGTGCATTGTGTAGGAATGTTGTACCATGGAATTGGAAGGCAGCACAATATCGCTGTGAACAGCCCTTACCATCTCATCCCAAAGATGCTCGATAAGGTTTAAACCTGGGGATTGTGCAGGCCAATGAAACAAGGAGACTCGTCGCCATGTTCATGGAACTACTCAGTGAAGATACGTGCCTTGTGAGCAGGTGAATTATCATGCTGAACATGCCCATCCGAGTGAGAATAAACTGTAGCCACGAAGGGACGAACTTGGTCAAACGCAATGTTCAGATGCATTTCGATGGGTATCAGGGGACCTGTCAGAAAACATTCCCCACACCATCACACCGCCACCACTGGCCTGTACGGTCGTCCAAAAAAATATCCGAACACTATAATTGATTACAAAATTCAGAAAAAATGTCTGGCAAAGTGTTTTTTAGAAATTAGTGATCTGGTATCCTTCGTGTGCAGTAACGAAGGTCACCAGATCACTAATTTCTAAAAAAAAATCGTTGCCAGACTTTTTTTCTGAATTCTGTAATCAACCATAGTGTTCGGATATTTTTTGAGCGTCTGTACCGTTGACATCTGACAAGATTGTCGGTCATTGCACCAAATTCTGATCCTTCTATCTGCATGATGCATAAGGAACCTCGATTCGTCCCACCAGACAACCTTTTTCCAGCACCCAATGATCCAGAGTCAATGTTCCTGTGCCCCTGGAGACTCGCTTTTGTGTTCTTCACTGACAACATCGACACTCGACATCGGTTGTTGTAGGCTATTGACGATAAGTTCCAATACGTGGTGCGTTTGGACATTACCTTGTGCACATGAATGTTTAATTATGCAATGATATGCCAAGTTGTGGCCTGTCTGTTCGCTTTCACGTTCTTCGCCAGTGTCTTTTGACTCTTCTGAATCAACAAGCTATTTTCGTCCACAGGATCGCCGATCACTGGTAGTTTTTGCTTTTCGCAACGTTCTCGTTAAACCTTTTAAGGATTTTGCGTGAAAAGCCCAGGAGGAGGGCCGTTGGAAGATGTTAGAACCAGTACACCTAGCAGCAACTATCGTGCCACGTTCAAAGTCGCTCAGGTCGTTCGTTTTGCCCATTCTGTTTCTCAATGCAAATCTAAGTGATTGTCAAAGAGCTAGTGTGCCTGATTTATATCACACACCGCGGTCATGTGGGGAAGGAGTGGCTCAGTCGGTAGCGCGCCAGGCTCGTAATCTGTAGTTCCCAGTTTCGAGTCCCAGCTGGGTCAGCTTTGAGATTTATCTCCGCGAAATTCTCCGCCCTGCCCACAGTCAGTAGAGGACATCGATGGGCTTAGAAAATCCGCCGTCTGTCGGATGGGACGTTAATCCGTGGTCCCGTGTGCGGGAGAGCCATACCCTGTGCACGTTAAAGAACATTCTGGATGGCCTTGACGGGAGGCTACCATCTGTCTCCCAACAGCTGTTCCATTGGGCCTTCCACCTTCCCACAACCTTCTCTGAGCCTTCGGGGTCCATGTGACCTGGCCATTTAGCCCATGGTGTGCAAAAAAGTGCCGCTCAGAGGCAAAACAACCCAACAACCCAACCCGCGGTCATGTGACTTATTACGTGTTGTAATGAACCATTTATATGACGAGGTGTGGTGTACCTAATAAACTGTCGTCTCAGTGTATATATTAATACAAGCATATCTCGAGAGAATATTTAAAAGCAATATTCCAAATTTTAATATTTATATTACTTATAGTTAATTCAACAGTTTGTACAATTTCGTAAATGAATTATATCAAACCATTTGAGCGTAACATATTTTTTACAGCACAGATTATTAGTAAGTATAATGTTCAATATCGATAAAAATAATTTATAAACTCTTTTTCTCTTAGAATGATATTTACCAATTCCTTAAAAACCGAAAACCAAATTATACATTTCACAGATGTTTCAGAGCGAACCAGTAGAAAGACAGTGAAAAATAAATATTCTTCACTGGTATCATTTGCAGATGTGAAATGTGAGGTGAAAGATTTCGGAAAACGGGACTGCACAGTTGAGGAGTCAGTGATTTTCACAGGTCATTTTGACTTATCAATCAGTCAATGGTCTACGATATCACTGATCCTTGAGACAGGGACTTAGATTAGCTTCAGGGGGGGGGGGGGGGTGAAGGCGGGAGGGTGTTTGAGATTAAAATTTCAGTAGAGTTTCGCAGTTACTAATACACTACAGGAAAAGGAAATTCAAAGAAAAAGGAATTCAATTCAATGTTGAATTTTTTTTTCCTGTAGTGTATTAGAAACTGGTAGAAATATTACCTAACTGGTAAAGTGGTATAATTAGTATGATGTTGAACCGCCCCGCGCAGCAACGCATGGCTTCATCATTCGTAAAACAAAATGGCAGTTCTATAGTTCGTATTAGAGTTCATATTTACATTAAGTTTTTCAAGTTTCATTTCAGCATCCTTGATAAAATAGCTTTTAACGTTTTGATTCGTCAGCAATATATTACAGCTATAGTAAAATCTTTCGGTGAAACTTGGACACTTTGTAAACAAGATAACAGGAAACTAGATGCTTTTGATTCCAGATGCTTACGCAATATCTTGGGCATTAGGTGGTTCAACTTTGTAACTAATGATGAGGTTAAGCAAAAGAGTTTGCAACCTCCTTTAAGCAGCATATTGTGCAGAGAGAGACTCCGTTGGTTTGGCCATGTTGCCCGTATGAATAATTATAGATTGGCGAATAGGGTTATGAATAGTGTGCCTAAAGGCCTCAGAAAGAAGGGGAGACCTAGGATGCTGTGGGCAGACAATGTCAAACAGGACCTTGTTAGAATTGGTGTGCAGTGGTCAGATGCAGTAGATGTAGCTCAGGATAGACTTGCTTGGAGAACTAAATTGCACGGTCTGGTTGGACCTCCGTAGCCCATGGCTGCTTGAGGATGATGATGATGATGAATTCATCCACTATGCTGTGAAAGGAAGCAATCATGTTTGAAAATATTTTTATATTTTGCTGTGTAGAAGTCCACTCTTTTGGATTGATAGCTGTTTCTTATTTTTGTTATATTAACTGGGATAAAGCCTACTATATGCAAGAAACAATAAATGCAAATAGGATAGTTATAGTCATTACATAAGGTACCTAAGACACTTCATACTGAGTGTTCCTTTTGAAAGCATTTCGAAAGTAAAGATAATATGTTGAAAGACTACGAAAACTCATCCATTTTGTCATAACTTCCTCTCTTTATCAGTGATGGATTTAATTCCTCCCCATCTTTTTAAATGTATTAAAAAAATATCGTGAATCAACTTTTTCCGAAAATTCCGCCATTCAAAATTCAAATAAAAAGCAATAGGATATCCATAAAAATGAAGGGAAAAAAACACTCTTTTGATACATTATTATTCGGATTTGTCGGCGATGAGATATATTCCAATGTAATGCCAATTCAGTAACATTTATACTAATTTAATGAATAGAGACTGCTTGGGAAAATGATTTTATTTTGCCACCAAAATGGCGGTCGCCACCAGGGTACACTGGGGTCACGGTTTCCCATTACTATATCTATGGTTAAAATTTAAGTTTAATATTTATTAATGGAGCATTAAAAGTTTCGCGGTTAATTCACGTGCAGGTACTCAGGGATCTACCTAATCCTTCATATCAATAGGGTAGAATTGTAATTTCTATAAATCGCTTAAAATTTTACACATAAGTGCACTACTTTTCACAATATCAGGATTGATATTTAGTAATAATCTGAATAAAGAGTTAAATTCAAGAATCGAAACATTTTTGGCAAAAAATTCACAAAATAACAAAAACGTATCAATAGAATGTAAAATCAGTTGTACGGAATGCAACAATCGTTGGGTGAGAAATATAAAAACACAATCCCACTCAGGACAGCTTATTTTATTTTCAACTAATTATTTCAAGTTGAAATAATAAGTTCCATAATAAGCATTTCCAACACAATTTTTTCTGTGCTTGCTTAACTGTATCAAAGATATAGATTTAAAGCAAAAACTCTTAATTCCTCATATAGAGATAATGGTGAAATATTAAAATAAATAAATAATCCTCAAAGAGGTGCTTGCTACAGAGGTCTGACAAGAGTCTGGAAGTTCATTACGTCATAGTAGAAGACCTGTGAGTATAGCGGGACCTTAGCAGCAAGACAACACAAACATCCATGCCTGAGGCTGGAACCCCAGTCAAGCTCGCTAACCACTCGGACACAGGTCGACTCTAAGAACCGAGTGTTGTACTTTTAGCCTTTTCCTTTTTTTTTTTTTCGATTAGAAGCCTCAGCCAATTAAGGTTGGTTGAGTTGATTGTTTTATCGCTGAACACAATTTTTGCACACAATGGGCTAAATCACCAAGTCACAAAAACCTGAGGGTTCAAAGAAGTTGGGGGAAGAGGATCCACTGAACAGATGTTAGTAAACAGTTGGGTTGGGTTGATTTGTTTTACCTCTGAGTGGCACTTTTTTGCCCACCATGGGCTAAATGACCAGGTCACATGGACCCTGAGGGCTCAGAGAAGGTTGGGGGAAGGGGCCCACTGGAACAGCTGTTGGGAGACAGATGGTAGCCTCCCGTCAAGGCCTAACTAAATTTGGTTAAGAACTTACTAAGTACTTACAAAGAAAACTTACTAGGTAATATTAAACTAAATTTGGTTATGAACTTTCTAAGTACTTACTAAGAAAACTTACTAAGTAATATTAAACTAAATTGGTTATGAACTTATTAAGTACTTACTAAGAAAACTTACTAAGTAATATTAAGCTAAATTTGGTTATGAACTTACTAAGTACTTACTAAGAAAACTTATTAGGTAATATTAAACTAAATTTGGTTATGAACTTACTAAGTGACATAAAACTAAATTTGGTTAGGGTAATTCGTTAGAAATAGAGAAAGTGATGAATAACTAAGTAATAGTAAAAGAAAAACATTGTTTACTGATTTGAAAGAGCAATTCATTTCAATTAGAGTAAGGCGTGGATGTTTCTGTTATCTTTCTGCTGAAATCTCTTCATCCTCACAGACCTGCTTCTATGGCGTTTTAAATTCACAGGTTCCTGTCAGACCGCTGTGGCAAACAGCTGGTTGAGTGAAAAATATTTTATTTAACATTCTGGATTTTCACGACTTTCACATTTTGACACGATATCACGCTTTTTGTAAAAAATTTCCATTATTAAAAGTATTTTTTAAGCATAGAGAATAAACATGGAAAATGTTTTACCTTTTTTTTTTTCAGAGGAAGTACTGGGTAAGTGTTAAACTAATCGGAAAGCTTTACTTTGTTTTTGCATGGGAAATTCAAGGTAAGTGTTAAACTAATTCGCTATTAATATATTTTTTTTTTCATTAAAATATTAAACTTCAGATGTATGACGCTATTGTGAAAATTATTCTGTGCATATAAAAGTGTATAATGTATATCGTTACTTGTGAATCACTTATGAAATCTTATTTTTGATAAAGCGTACCAATTATGAATTATCAATAAAACACTCTTTATCAATATTTCCCAGGGTTAATTTTTCGTTTTGGCAAGTTAGCAGATGTTATTTTCTCACCACAGGAAGAACTGTGAACTCCCATGCTCTCTCTCTTTCTCTTTAAGTATTTACGTGTCCAGATTCATTATTTGTTACTCCTGTTCTTTTTTAGCATTTCCTTCTTGCTGACTGGTTAGTCTTTTTCTTCTGCTTGGCGATTGCGTAACAATGCTTTAGACCAGCCTTTCTCAACCTTTTTCATGTCGCAGCACACATAATTTCAGGTTCACTTCATCGAGCACATCTGGTATTGTGTTCACTTTATCACATCACACCTGGAATTAGGTTCACTTCATCAAAGCACAGTCGATGTTAGGTTCATTTCATCGTGGCACACAAAATGTTGGGTTCACTTCATGACAACACAATATGGCATTAGGTTCACTTCATGGTGGCACATCTAGTATTCCTTTCACTTCATCACAGCACCTAGTATTGGGTTCATTTCATTGTGGTGCACTTAATATCAGGCACACTTCATCACAGTACGTCTCTGTTCTATATATCCCAGTATTGGGTTCACTTAATTGCAGCACATGTAGTGTTGGGTTCACTTCATCACTGCATACCTAATATTGAGTAGTTCATCTCAGTGCATCTAGTGTTGGGTTCACTTCATTACAGCACATAAAATATTAGGTTAACCACCGCAGCACACCTATGTAGTATTGGGTTCACTTCATCGTGGCAAAACTAGTATTCAGTTTATGTCATTATGTTGCACCTACATAGTATTCGGTTCATTTCATTTTGTCACACCTAGTATTCCGTTTACTTCATTGTGTTGCACCTAGTATTCAGTTCACTTCATCACAGCACACCTCGTATTCGGTTCACTTCATCACGTTACACCTAGTATTGGGTACATTTCATGATGCTGCACTTAGATTGGGTTCACTTCTTCCCAACACACCTAATATTGGGTTAACGTCATCACAGCGGGTGTTGGGTTAACGTCAACACCTAGTGTTAGGTACATTTCATCATATCTCACTTACTATTCGGTCACAGCACACTTAGTGTTGGGATCACTTAATCTCTGCTCACCAAATATTGGGTTCACTTTATCGCAGCACACCTAGTATTGGGTTCACTTCATCGCAATTCATCTAGTGTTGGGTTTGCTTCATTACACGACACATAGTATTGGGTTCACCCTTATTGCGGCACACGTAATATTGCGTTCACGTCATTGTGACACAAATAGTATTGAGTTCAGTTAATTGCGGCATACCAAGAATTGGTTTCACTTCATCACAACACATATACTACTGGGTTCATATCATCATAGCACAAATAATTTTGGGTTCATTTCATTGTGGTGCGCTTTGTAGTGCATTCATTTCATCACGACACACCTAATATTGAGTTTACTTCATCACAGTGCATCTAGTGTTGAGTTCTTTTCATCACAGCACACTCAGTATTGAGTTCACTTCATTGAGCACACATAGTATTGGGTTTACTTCATCTCAGTATCTAGTATTGGGTTCACTTCATTGTGTAGCACTAGTATTGGGTTCACTTCATTGTGTAGCACTAGTATTGGGTTCACTTCATTGTGCCGCACCTAGAATTGGACTCACTTCATAGCTGAGCTCCTAGTACTGGGTTTACTTCATTGTGTCGCACCTAGAATTGGATTCACTTCATAGCTCCGCGCCTAGTATTGGGTTAACTTCATTGTGTCGCATCTAGTATTGAATTAAGCAACAACCAAAGTTAATATATTTTAGTAATTAAAAAGTTCTTATGCTAATGAATCGAATTGCTTTCACTTTTTCTCTTTCATTTGTTATTCTCCTTCATTCGCAGAATGTCAGGGTGCCATTTATATATTTATATTATCCATGAGATAATTTTATTTACATTTCAGGCTTTTCAATAATTTTCTGCTTATTTGTAGACGTTTTGATGTGAATGCCATAGCACACTTGGCACAGGTTCACGGCACATCGTTTGGGAATCTCTGCTTTAGATGATATCAATACATGAGGAAAAGGAGCGTTTCACTGTGAAGAAATTTAAATAAAATAAATAAAATAAAAATTTATTTTACCAAACAAATTTTTAAAAGCTTAAACAACCCTAGTTGATAATGTGGTATCCACTCTTTGTACATAGTTCACAATTAAATATCATTGAAAGTAAAAGATTTTCTATTCTGCTGCTCATTGTTCATAAATAAATTCTTAAAATTCCATAATTTTATTCTTCAGGCCGCTGGTGGCAGTGTGATGGTATGTGGAATGTTTTCCTGGCACACAGTAGGCCCTCTGATACCCATCAAGCGAAATTTGAACGAAACAGTATATTTGAACATTGCTGCTGACGAAGTTCATCCCTTCATGGCTGCAGTTTATCCTCCCTCGGAAGACATGCTCAGCATGATAATGCACTGCTCACAAGGTATCTCTCAATGGTTCCAGAACATGTCTAAGAGTTTTCATTGGCCTGCACTGACCCAGATCTAAATCCTAGTGAGGATCTTTGGGATGATGTGGTAAGGGCTGTTCGCAGCGAGACTGTGACGATGTCCAATTAGTAGCAACTGCGAAACACAACGATTTCCTCATGGTAAAACATTCCTGCACAACACATCCAGCATCTTGTAGGTTCCATGCCACTATGAATTCAGCTACTATTCAATAAACTCTCATCTCAGTTAATTATTGTCATAGAATGGAATAACTTCAGAAGCAGTTCCGTAAAAATATGATTAAAAGAAAAAAACAAAGTGAATTTTTTTCTCTTATATGAAAGCCTCTTCTTCGAAAATTAATAATTGATTTTTGGACCATCAGTTCTATATAGGATTAAAGTCCAGGGACTGTCCAGTCTAATCTGCTAAATGTATCTTAATTTCGCACGGTGAAAAAGAGCGTTATAATCCTGAAAAATTCGAGGTTCATCTTCTAAAAGATCTCTGGCCATTGACAACAATTGCGATGTAGACCTTATCTGTCACTCTTCCTTCTACAATATGTAGCCTGCCAAGAAAAGAAATGGAACCACATACCATGATTTTCGTTAAATGTTTCACAGTACTATGAGAACACTGAGAGTTGAATTTTCATGACGCTGCCTTCTTACCTAGATAGGATCTGATTTAGAGTACGACAAACTCACTTTGATCACTAAAACATTTTCTAGTCCTTAATTGCCCACAGTGCATGCGTCTTTGCTTATTGTACTCGTGTGGTCTGAAAATGTAACATTATGGGTTTTGTGTGAACTTTGTACTCACTTATAATCGTATTTCTAACAGTATTCCTCCTGACATAAGCACACATTAACGATTGCTGCCCATACACCGACCTTAAACACACATTAACGATTGCTGCTCATACACCGAAGAGCCAAAACATTATGACCAGCGCGTTTTTATGCAAATCGAAGCAGCTGCAGGCAAACGACGGCGCGTGTGAAAGTCATGAAACGGTATATGATTGATATTGAGCTCTGTTAATCAATGTTATTCTTGTTCTTCAGATGGGGAAGCAGCGGACTTAAGTGAGTTTGACAAAGTAATGGCCAGACGACTTGGTCAGAGCATTTCCGAGACAACAAGGCTTGTGGGGTGCTCACGGTCAGCCACGGTTAGTGTCTTCAAAAAGTCGTCCGAGGAGGTTTCCCTCCTCGGACCACTTTTCGAACTTGCCGGCACCATGTGCCAACCACGAACTGGCGTCAAGTGCGTATTCGATGCTAGAGGTGAGCGGAGGCTATCTCGTATTCGATGCTGGAGGTGAGCGAAGGCTATCTCGTATTCGATGCTAGAGGTGAGCGGAGGCTATCTCGTATTCGATGCTGGAGGTGAGCGAAGGCTATCTCGTATTCGATGCTAGAGGTGAGCGGAGGCTATCTCGTATTCGATGCTAGAGGTGAGCGGAGACTATCTCGTATTTTCGTAAGTTCGATGACAAGTAACTTTTACAATAAGCATTTTACCGGAAAATAAGATTAGAAAAATTGAAATCTCATTCAAATTTCTCTAAATCTCGATATTTGAACAATATACTTTCATTACTTAAATATATAAAATATAAAATAAAAATAATCCCTTAAGCAGCTGCTTGCCACGTATTAAACTGAAAGGAGCCTGTCAGTTTAATACGCCATAGTAGGAGGTCTGTGAGGATGGCGGGACCTTAAACAGAAAAAGAAGATAAACATCCATGCCTTAACCAGGGCTCAATGCCCAGGTCTCTTAGATTACACTGAAGTCACATTAAATTAGGGATAGCAACTTATTAAGATAATGGACCCCCTCTGGCCCTGATAATGCCGCCAAACGACGAGGCAAGGACTTCTTGTTCTTCAGATGGGGAAGCAGCGGACTTAAGTGAGTTTGACAAAGTAATGGCCAGACGACTTGGTCAGAGCATTTCCGAGACGACAAGGTTTGTGGGGTGCTCACGGTCAGCCACGGTTAGTGTCTTCAAAAAGTCGTCCGAGGAGGTTTCCCTCCTCGGACCACTTTTTGCGAGTGTTCCTTCATGCGAGAGTTCCCAAGTGCGAGTGTTCCTCAGGTATAACGGCCCATGCATCCTCCAGAGCTGTCCACAAATCTCTCAAGATCGTCGCTGATGGGACATGGGCCCGAACACTCTTCTCGACGGTATCCCAAAGATTTACGATGGGATTTAAATCTGGGCTTCTAGGAGGCCAATTCATTATTTCAGAGTCAGCAGAATGCTCCTGCAACCATGCAGTAGCCAACTTGGACCTGTGAGACTGACATGCAAGATACATGGCTTCATGGGGTTGGCGCCATACCCTCAGTCTCCCATCGGTACATCCAATGTTTTCGTTTTCTCTGTCCGTCACCTGCATGTCTTGCCTCAGGCATAGCAATATTGGAATGTTGGAAAATAAAATTATTTTGCATTCTTACTTAAATATTTACTCATTACTAATATTACTGGTGGGACAGTTTTAAGTAATAACGTCCGCAGACCACGTAAAAGTTTAATGCGCGCCCCATGTTGATGACCCCTGTCCGAATGGATCTAATATGATAAATAAAACTTGGAATATCACAATGTCTCAATGGTACCTTTTTCAAGTGATTTTTTTGTATCAATTTTATAAAAGAAAATGACCTCACTAGATATTTTTGTATTGGCAATATAATGAATTGTTTTACTATAAAGGATAAATGCATTTAAAAAAAATAATAATATTTTAAAGAAGAAAAATATAAATATTAAGTATAATAATTTTTTCATGGCAGTGAATCTCAGTAAGTATAGTTCAGCTATTCATTATTACGATATTTTACTTTTGCACGACACGCTGTATTACACGACCGGTGTTATTGGTGAGTAAATACCAAACTAATTGTGAAAATTGGATAAAAAAATTAGCAGATTAGAAATCACTTTCATGACGCTTTTCGTCGCTATTTGTTTGAAAACAATTTTTAATAACAAGCTGGGTAACAGATTCCTAACTAATTCGCTGATGTTTATCTAATTACCAAATCTAATATCCTGAAGTCGCCGAGTTAATATTTTTTGGAATTTTACACAGTTCCCAATTGAATGCAAAAAAGTGTTAAAAGATAAGCCTGAAATACTTTGATGCCTCAATTTTCAATATATATTTATATCTGTAATTTTCATAAATATCTTTATCTGTTAATTTTAATATACACTGATTTCCAAAAATTAAAGATCAACACCATGTCATGTAAATGGAAAGCCAACGCTCCTACACTATACCTACGAATCTACCTACACTATAAAATCCAAAATAGAATTACATTTTTTTTTTGAAAATTACGATAGCAGAAAAATATCCTAAATGAAAATATATAAATATCTCGATTTTCAATAATATTCATCCAATATTTACCGAGCCATGAAAGTTTGAATGTTTAACATTAACAATGCAAGTCACAATAATTGATTTCAGAAGTTAAAGTTAATAACGGCTATAAAAACATTTCGAAGAGAAAAATGGCACGTAAACTTTCCTGTACTCCTTTTTCAGATGAGAGTTATACCTATGGTGGTAATTTAGTTAAACAACAAACTCCGTGAGATTTCACCGTATGATATTTTACGTTTAGTTCTCATTTTACTTATACGAAAAGAATTCACTATTCCTTTTCTAATTCTTTTTAATATATGGGTCTCTGTGTTTACATTTTATGAATTGTACTTTTAAATGAGAATGGGGTTCGTATCTTATCTAATTCAAAACATACTACACGGCAAACGCGGATTTCAATTAATGTAGAATCTCCAGGAACGCATCCATTGCGTTAAGCAGGAGTTAATTTGGAGTGCATAGTATACCTAAGATACATTTAAGGCAGTCGATAGTCCCATGACTCTGCATTTTTCTTTCGTTTACCTTTGCAGCAATGGAAATGATGAAGCTAACAGCATCGACATCTTCCTGCGCCATCATTCTCCATACTAGGAAGCAATCCGCATCTCTACCTATGAGGCATTTGCTATTCGCCAAGACTTTTGATCTCGTTTTATAACTCATATATATGTATACCTTTCTTCTCACGGGGGAGTTGATCAGTTCACAGCGCGCCAAGTCCGTAATCTGCAATTCGCAGATTCGAGTCCCACCTGGGCCAGCTCTGAAATTTATCACGGTTCCATTATCAGTCCCTCAGATACATGTCACACCTCATTAGACATAGTCTCTGGAGTTGACAAACTGTTTTCATCTTTTTGACGTCAACATTTATACTTTTAGTAAGATGTAAATTGTGATCCATGCTGAATCATCCACATTCGGACTACCGTACCCCAAATGGGAGACACTTTAAGCGTTCAATTACCATTTGTCCTTCGGTTTGTTTGTTGCCTGCGAGTTATTAACATCGTGGTTGGGTTGTTTTACCTCTGAGCGGCACTTTTTTGCACACCATGGGCTAAATGGCCAGGTCACATGGACCCCGAAGGCTCAGAGAAGGTTGGGGGAGGGGACCCACTGGAACAGCTGTTGGGAGACAGATGGTAACCTCCCGTCAAGATCATCCAGCGTGTTCTTTAATGTGCACAGGGTATGGCTCTCCCGCACACGGGTAACTGCTTAACGTCCCATCCGACGGACGGCGGCCTTTCCAAGCCCATCGGTGTCCCCTACTGACCGTGGGCAGGGTGTGGAATTTTGCGGAGATAAATCTCAACGCTGACCCAGCTGGGACTCGAACCTGAGAACTACAGATTACGAGTCTGGCGCGCTACCGACTGAGCCACCCCCGCCCCTATTAACATCTGAAAAGCATCATTGAATCATCAGCCTATCAACTTACAGAATTGCTCGCTGTTTTAAAGTCACTCTTCTCTTTGCAGGATGGGAAAAGCCATTACGCCGACTGTGTACAGCGGCAACTCCTTGTAATCCATCAAGCTGTGCAACCAGATTTCACGCCTGTCCTCGCACAAACACAATATCCATAAAATATCTATAATATATCTAAGATGACAAATGGATATGCATTTCTTATCTTGGAAATATTCAGGATATTTTCTGGATATTGTGGTTCTACTGGTTTTGATAAATGACTCAAAGTCTGGGAATTTAAGAGTTTGGTCATGGTTTGCTGTCACTTCATCATAAAGGAAAAGATCACATCTGAAGTATAACATGGCTAACAATTCAGTCTCGAATCACATAGTACACTAGCTCAAAAAATTATCCGAACGCTATGGTTGATTACAGAATTCAGAAAAAATATCTGGCAACGATTTTTTTTCGAAATTAGTGATCTGGACACGAAGGTTCAAAAAACTATGTTACAGTTTCATATAAAATTATTAGGAACCGAACCTTAAATAGATTATTAAGGTCCCAGAGAACTACAATGCAATAAATTTGAAAAACAGAAACGTCAGTTAAAAGAAATATAGTTAATATAAACTTAACATATAGCTATAACAGAGCTATATACACATAACATTACATAGAAGTGATTTCGATTGAGAAAATCCAAAATTGGTGGTAATATAATTACATATTCTACATATTAAGAAGGTACCATTTATTATTAGTAATATAGTACCTTTTATTAGATATTAATTTCAACTCATTTGGTAATGTATTCCATAATGAGATATCAGTATATGTAACAGAAGCTTGAAAAATAACCTTCTTGAATTTCGATACAAATATATTTTCCATGGATGTGGTTTTCATAAAAATAAATTTCCTTTCTCTTCTTGAAATAAGGTTCAGATATTGAAATATATATAATATCAGATATAATAATAATATTTGTTCCCATTAAAATACAAATATAAATATTTAGATCTTGACCTCACCAAAATGAAAGCCAGTAGTGAGCGTCTCAAGATTCACTACAACAGCTCTACATCTGGCTGCCAATTCACCATCCTTTTCTGTTTCTTCTGCAGATGATGCCAGGGAGTTAAAACTCTGATTTTGTTCATGAGAACCATACGCTAAAGAAAACACTAGATGACCTAGATGGTAGGCTTTCATCTGTCTCCTGTGGGTTTCCAATTTGGGGTCCTTGTGATCGGGGCTGGGGTGGCTCAGTCGGTAGCGCGCCAGGCTCGTAATCTGTAGTTCCCAGGTTCGAGTTCCAGCTGGGTCAGCGTTGTGATTTATCTCCGCAAAATTCCCCGCCCTGCCCACGGTCAGTAGGGGACACCGATGGGTTGGAAAGGCCGTCGTCCGTCGGATGGGACGTTAAGCCGTGGCCCCGTGTGCGGGAGAGCACGTTAAAGAACACGCTGGATGGCCTTGACGGGAGGCTACCATCTGTCTCCCAACAGCTGTTCCAGTGGGTCCCCTCCCCCAACCTTCTCTGAGCCTTCAGGGTCCATGTGACCTGGCCATTTAGCCCATGGTGTGCAAAAAAGTGATGCTCAGAGGTAAAACAACCCAACCCAATCCTTGTGATCTGGTCACTTAGTCCATTATGTGTAAAAACTGCCGCTCAGAGGTAAAACAATCAAACCAATGCATGTTACAAAACTCTTGGTAAAATAAAACTGAAAATCTTGCTCAAGGGTGTATTCATTGAAAAAAAAATTGAAGCGGCATATTTCATAACAGGGATTAGATTGGATTGTTTTACCTCTGAACGGCACTTTTTTTGCACACAAGGGCTAAATGGTCATGTAAAAAGTCCCCAGGACTCCAGGAATGTTGTTAGAACATACCACTGGAACAGCTGTTAGTAGACAGATGGTAACCTCTCGTCAAGGCCACCCAGCGTGTTCTTTAACGTGAAAAGTGTATGGCTCTAGTACACACCATAGCTACGGCTTAACGTTCCATCCGACTGACGGCAGCCTTTCCAAGCCCATCGGCATCCCCCATTGACCGTAGGCAGGACAGGGAGTTTTGCGGAGATTTGGGGAACTACAGATTACGAGCCTGGCGAGTTACCGACTGACCAATCCCCGCCCTTAGGAAAATAAGGGATATATTATACAACTTACATTTAGCGGGCAGTTATTCACCAGCGAAGCATGTTTGTGGAGCTACCAATGGAACGTAGAAAGACAAATATTCTCGCGTGGTTGGAAACTGGTATTAACTTGAATAGTCTATATTTTTTATTGTAGAGAACTGTATGAAAGCTTATGAATTCATTTAGCACATTATAAGAAATTTTACACATACTTAACGAGAATAATATGTAGAAACGAATATGTGTAATTTTTTCTAAAATTTAATATCACTTAACCGTTACAGCACATAAGAATTCTTTATACAAGTTGCGTGTGTCAAAACCTGTTGTTTCCAAAGATTGTAGCTTTCAATGTTGTTGCTTCGAATTGCCCAAAAGTGAAAAAGGTGGAATGCTCTGGTTTCAAAGAAAAAAAAACATTATTTTTTAAATGAAAGGATAACTTTTCGTGATAAATATTGTATATGCATGAAATATGTAATACTTACATAATCGTGTCTACCGATTTGTTTTTCCTTAGAACACGTTTGGTGTAAGTAATTTTGTTTGTAAATTATATTTTTGTCATTTAAAAGCATGAACCAATATAGTGTTAATAGATTAAAATTTAATTATTTTTTCCTTGATGCTAAAGTATTGTGGAAATTTGTATGTGATATTAATCACATAACTTCAATCACATTAACCACAAATTTCGATGATTAACAGGGTAAAAAGTCTTTTTGAAATATAAGCTCAGTGATCTTTTTGGAATCTACGAAGCTAATAACCACAGGTTTCGAAAGCTATAAATATCAAGAATCTATAATTTATCATAATTAATCTATTTATTATCTATAATTTATCAAGCTATAATTTATCAAGAATCTACCTAAAATAAAATATTCAATCGTCTAATCCCCTACCAAAAATATTTGATCTACACATTCCCAACCGTTTCTAAATCCACACTGCTTATCATGCAGTTGTCTATCAACCACATTATACTTATATTAAACACAATAATGCAAAGATGTTTACCAGGAACAGAAAGTAGACAAAAGCCCGGATAATTAGCACAAGAACTGTGATCATCTTTTTATAAGAAGCTTTGGTAAAATCCGTAGAAATAACACATTTATCAGAGAAAAATATTCAAAACTTCAGTCAGCCATTTGACAACACAAACGTTTCCGGTTTTTTCAGTATTTCAATTTTAATTTCATCCAAGCCTGGTGTTTTAGGCAGTTTCAATTTAGAGATAGCCAAAGCGAGTTCAGAAAATGGCATACAGCCAACATTAAAGCAAGTAATGCATCTATCATGATTACAAACAATGGGAAGAGAACGAACCACGTTGTTCTTCTAGGGTTCTTTCTACTACTATTGTTTGTAGTCGAGGTGAGGATTCTATCAATGGTAAGGTGTCAAAGGTGAGGATAGGTAGGCTGAGGTGTCATGGCTAGGTAGGCTGAGACCCACCTAGCCATGACAGAATCCTCACAGTCAAAAGACGTACCATTATCCCTTCAATAGACCTTCAATAGACATACCATCTTCATTCCCCAATCCATATAATGCTAGCCTGTTTCCTCCCACAGAAAACTAACAATTTGGTACAACTCTCTGCTGTGGTGCTGTCTTGCTGCTTCCTTATTCTTCTAATGGATATTAAAAAAGCATTTCACAGTGTCTTACATTATATACTTCTGCAGAAATTAGAAAGAACTGATTTTATATCGACCATGGCAAATTGGTTTAGAAGCTATGTAACGAAAAGAAAACATAGGTTTAATTTTGGTCCATCACCCTGAAAAGAGAAATTAAAGATGCAATCTTGTGAGGTTTATTAAAAACAAGCAGTAACAAATCGAAGCTTTCATTTCTACAGAGACGACCTTGTTGACGTCAGTTAAATCAATCTGAAAGGCAGGCAAATTAAAACGCAGGCAGTATTAATTATACTGAATTTGCTTTACGTGCCCTTTTTACCACGTTTTCAAAAAGCAAACTAAATTCAAAAAGCAAACCATGGGCCTATTCCTAATAACATTTTAACTAAATCCATCAAGTCAGAGAGTTAATCGAGCTAGCAGGGGCGGCCATCCTTTTGGTCTTAGAGTACTGCCCCAGCAAAATAATTACAAGAAGTAATAAACGAATATCAAATTTAGTATTCATTATTTCTCATAACTGAAACATCATAATATCCTTTCTTTATTCGTTCTGCAATCATTTGCCCTTCTACGTAAACAATCACAATATTTACTTTGTAAAAGAGCCATATGTCGTAGGCTTCAATCTACATATATAATACGAAGTTTTCCGTTACGGTCACTGCCCGGAATCTTAACTCTTTTCTGTTATAATGATGACACAAATGCGCTGAAATACAGTAGCGATGAACTGCAAGAGGTAGGGCAACATTTTGAAAATGGAACGTGACACTTCATTGGCTGATTCAACCAAAGCAGCCAATAGTAGACGATCTTATATTACTTATCTAATATCTTCATTTGACTATGCTAGATTCAATAGGCCTAAACGTTCTTGGCAAGATGTGTTTGAGCTAAACTTGAACTGGGTTGCAAACTTTTAAGCTAAGGTAATTATGTATGAAACAATTTAAAAGTAATATTAAATATGTAGATATAAAATGCTATGAAAATTCGGTCTACAACGGAATAGTGGTAAATTATTTTAATGCAGCATTTTGTGAGCAATGCTTAGCTCATTTGATTAAGTACAGTCGCTCAAATAAATATCCGAACACTATGGCTGATTGAAGAATTCAGAAAAAATATCTGACAACGATTTTTTTTAGAAAATAGTGATCTGGCAACCTTCGTGTCACGTGACACGAAGGTTGCCAGATCACTATTTTCTAAAAAAAATCGTTGTCAGATATATTTTCTGAATTCTACATTCATTCATAGTGTTCGGATACCTTTTTGAACAACTGTACATAATTTTTGTTTTTGACTTACAACTACAACGTCTCCGGGTCAATAGCAACAGTAATCATAATTTTTTTTGCAGTCATTTCGATTATAATTCATTACATAACCATATCACGTTTTAAAAATTAATATACAAAATTAATATTTTTAATTAAATAAAATCAACATAGACAACTGTTCAAGTCACAATATACTTCGTGTATATTCAGTTTAAAATAATAAATGTAAATATATAATCGTAAATAAGTAAAAAAAGTAGTATACCTATGCATTAGACGTATTTTTCGCGATTATTTGTTTTAAATACTTATATATATATAATATTTGTTTATATACCTCTCTGTTGTGGTGACAACAGAGAGGCATAATACATATTGCTATACAGGAGGGGCAAAATACTGAATTGAAGTAAAAAGAAAAACGCTTGTTAGAGTCCACTTTTTGAATTTTTTGGTAAAAATGCGTTTCCAGAATAGTTGAGAAAAATTAACATATGCATTATGGGGCATCTTTTCAGTCCGATTAGATTCAATACTAGGCATCTTCCCCAATTTTTTTCTACATACGGGCCCTTCCTGTGCTAGACAAAGTGCCCCAAACATTTCAGTCTCGAGAAGTTAGTGAATTATAAAATGACTGTGAAAAATTGATGCGCAGTTGAGTAATCAGTGTTTCTCACAGATCACTAGTTCATTTGAACTAACAATCACTTGTCAATCAACTGATAATCTTACAACTATTGTTCACTGGTTGAGAGATCTATACTTCAGTCAAGCAAGAAGGACCATCAAATACCTTAATTGCTCAGTTTATGCAAGTTTTGACATTAGTTAAATGGCTTCTGAATATCGCAAAATATTGACGGCTGAGCCAAGGTGACAACTAAGGGTGGAGGGGTGAGACAGGTGGATTTAAGTAGCATTGTTTTACCTCCAAGCGGCATTTTTTCCACCATGGGCTGAATGACCAGGCCACAAGGACCCCGATGTTTCAGAAGAGGTTGGGGGAAGGGAACCCATTGGGCAGCTGTTAGGAAACAGATGGTAGCCTCCCGTCAAAGCCATCCAGCACGTTCTTTATTTATTCTTATATTATTTTGTTCTTTATTTGCATGATTTGTGATCTATGAGAAACACTGATGATATACCCCCTGATATTTAGACAACCTGCACAGGGCATAGTTCTCCCGCACATGGGGCCACGGCTTTATGTTCTACGGACGGCAGCGTTTCCAAGCCCATCGGTGTCCCCTACTGACCGAGGGCAGGGTGGGTAATTTTGCGAAGATAAATTGAACACTGCACCAAGTAAAACTAGAAACTGGGAACTGCAAATTACGAGCCTGGTAAGCTACCGACTGAGCCACCCCAACCCCGATAAGTAGGCTACAATATTAACATTTTAACATTTCGCACTTTAATATATCATTGGTTGAGTGTTCAATCATTTTAATAAAACAATGCCGATTAATAGATCATTGGCGTATGGCTTGTAAAAGCTAGTTCGGCATCTCATTTTCAGAGTTTGGACATAACCTCTCCAGCTGCTGTTAAAGCTCAGGCATTCGAAATATCATTTTTATTTTTTATTTTTAAAGTATATTTTTATTACATTGCTTTAATCTAATTGTTCATTAAATGCTCGTATATAAATGTCATTTACCTGTAGTATCATTTGCATCAGAGTACGATACAAAATAGAAAGTATTTTTCTGTTATTCCTCAAAAGAGTTACTTTTCTCACACTCGTTTTTTAAAAAAACGGAGATCGCTGCTGTTAGGGGAATTTTCTTGATATTCTATCAACGAAATTTCAAATTCCTTCCATAAACAGGTCATTTGCAATATTCATTAAACGTTTTGATGTTTCCATATTTAGAGTCCTCTATCTAGATTAGCACTGGAAAGGGAGTAATGCACCATCAGCTGCAATAATAGACACAGGCCAAGCTAGCGCCTAATGTCCAACACCACCTTTTCGTGGTGCAGAACGTTAGTACCTTTCAAAAGAGATACTCTCTTGTGAAAGGGAACCATAAAGGAGGGCTGCCAGATCAGTGTGATCTACTGATCTGGCCTATTACGGCTACATTTCTTTTTGTTTCCTCCCCTGTTGAGGGGTGGTCAAGCCCACAAGGTCCTGACCATATACTGTATATCAACCTCAACGAAATAATGGCTCTGAGCTTGATTATGGATCACGAATTTGCTACACTGGTGGGCTTCGTGGAGGAAAAATCTTCAGCAGTGTTTTCTGTTTGTTTATGAGTTGACAGTCCCAGGTGAAAAGATTCACAAGATATGTTTTATCAGCTAGTGGGTAAAGCTACTGAGCAGAGGCCATCAGAGGCACCTGAACTCTTGCTTCTATGGGCATCGTCAAATCCAACATTGGAGGAAGTCTTCCAGTGTAGATAGTTTCAGCCTTTAATAGTGGGGGCACGGGCCTTTGCCCCATGCCTGCGATTAGGAGGCTGTTTGATATTGTCGACATTCCTCTCTCAATAAATATAGTTTCTTTAAACATCCCAATAACATTTTCTCTCCATAGGTAGTTAGAATGTGAGGACTCTCCACAGAGCTTATTCCGATATCCTTACACAAAAATTCCACGGTTATGATTTAGATATTTTCGGCTTGCAAGAGACCAGATGGACAGACAAAGGTCAGATTCTTAAAAATAATCTTAATTCTCTTTTCAGGGAGGGAAGATAAAAGCATCGCCAAGGCTTAGGTCTGCTTCTCAGCAGACACATCAGTGATGCTCTTCTAGGATATGATTGTATTAATGAAAGTTTTCTTACAACTAATTTGAATAAGCATTAAAGACTTGAATGTTATCTGTTATTAGGCCCCCACGGAGGATGAGAAAGGTAGGTTTTACGGGCAACTTCAGTATGTTTTGAATTCTGTCAAGGAAGGAGATATTACCCTTGGTCTAAGCGACATAATTGCTTATTCACATGTTTTCCTGCATAATATAATTCTTACTATTGCAATATGCTCCCGTATACTGTTGTCTTGAGCATTTGACAAGCCATATGTATAAAAAAGCAGTAAGTAGAGTGAGTGGTAATAGGAAACAATGGGCGAAAGTATGAAAATGAGGCCAATGATAATGATACGCTTAGACCGTCTTATCTATCATTGGTTGATTTTTAGGTCGTTCGCCAACAATCATCTAGAACAGGGGTTCTGAACGTGGGGTACGCGATAAAATGTTTTGGGGTACTCCGTGAGAGTTCAAAAGTCGCTAGATCTAGTAACAAAGACGCTAAGTTAGCATTATTATAATATAACTATAGTTTTATCTATCTATATAAAGGGTACGCCAGTTACATACACATTTCCAGGGGGTACGTGAAGCATAAAAGGTCGAGAATCACTGATCTAGAACATGCTCGGATCTCACAGTTGCCACTAAGCTCTCCCACTGATAAATGGACCAAAACTAATATTTCGTTGCAACTGGGTTTTGCAATTAATAGAGAAATTTCAATTATATTTTTTGTAGGTATGAATGGTGGTAAGTATTTTTATTTAGTTCTGTTTTGAATAATTTAAGTGAACAATAGTGAAGCAAACGTGTAAGCAATTATAAAAATGAGAGTGGGTTGTTGACACATCTGAGATTCGTATAGGTCATTGGTTGATTGATTCGTCATCATTATCATCTTCAAGCAGCCGTGGGCTACGGAGGTCCAATCAAATTGTGCAATTTAGTTCTTCAAACACGTCTGTCGTGAGCTACGTCTGTTGCATCTGGCCATCGTAGACCAATTCTAACATGGTCCTGTTTGAAATTGACTGTCCACAGCATCCTAGGTCTTCCCTTCTTTCTGAGACCTTTAGGCACACTGTTCATATCCCTATTCCCTAATCTATAGTAATGCATATGAACAAACCAACGGAGTCTCTCTCTGCGCAATATGCTGCTTAAAAAGGACGTTGACGACTCCTTTGTATAATCTCGTCATTACTTACAAAGTTGATGATATCAGATCATTAGCTAATTTACAAGTGACTGAACCAAGCAACTGCTGTAGTAATCTATGACATCCGTTTCATACGTCAGGCGCGCAGTTTCTTTGTCTTAATTGCTTCCATATAAGCTTCGCTGCTAAGAAAAGTCGAAGATTGAATTTTTTGAATCATTTATTAGTCCAGTTGCTAATTTCACTTGAGGTTTCGAAATATTCCTTAATGCTCAATGATAAAATTGTGATTAATGAACGGTTATATCGCGTTTTCTGAAACGCAAAATATTACTGTTGAGATATCAAAGACATATAAACATGGACGTGAATTAAGTTTAGATGCTTGAAATTTTCTTTACTCTGAATTGTAAACTGGTGGAAACTAAATCTCTTCTCATCTGCACGGCTATCACACATATAAATAATTAGATTTTCTTCTTATCGTATATTTTCGAAAGTCATTTCAAATTCTAAAATATGCGATTCCATCGTATGGTGTTATTGAAATTTAGGTTTATATAACCCTGAAAAATAAATCCAATATAATATGAATTGCATTTTCCAAAGAAGTTGAAAAAAATTTACTTATAATTGAAAATAAATTTTTTATATAATTCTCTAATAAGCAAAGAAGTATGGAGTTCCATGACTTCCTTTCCAAATGAATATTTTTCTTATCAAAAGCTTTAAGGTTTTAATAGACTATATGTTAATCTTTGAGCAAGTGATTTTTGTGGTAACTTCTCTTTTCCTGCTTTATCGAATTGCAAAGAGTTCTGAAATATTGGATCCATTGGAAGCCAACATGGGGTCAAAGATTGCACAACTGCACTTATACCTGTTAGGTTGTATATAATGGACTTCATTCTAAGTGAATTTGCATAATTCACTTAGAATGGGTTGGAATTCCTGCTCTCAGCTTCCTTTCTGTCAGAGCGGCGCCATGAGGAGGATTATCTTATCAGACAAGACGGGTTGAGGCACTGCAGAGCAGGTCAAACTTTCTTACCCGCTGCCTACAAGCTAAAATCCGAACAGCGTGTACAAAGGATGGCACTCTATCATTCGTGAAAAGCCTCTGTCAGAGTGGCACCTGGCGCCATGTCTGCAGCTAAGCATTGCGGACACCGGATGCCCAGAAGGACTTCCCCTGAATCACCACCGAACATTTCCCACAGAGGGACAGTCACATGGTTGCGGGACAAGGGCGTCGCATCTAGAACCCTCTATTTTCGTCCCTTACCCACTCCCTAGCAGAGAGAATTGCAAGAACAAAATGAAGTTGTCTGATATAGAGGTCCTTTGTGCGCTCGAGAGAGGAAAGGACTCTTCTCGATTCTTGACCAGTACTCGGCTCTTGGCTCTCGACGTGAGCGCACAACAGCTTTTGGCCCTCTGCACTTGAACTTGATGCTTGGCTCTCGACGTGAGCGCAAAATAGCTTTTGGCCCTCGGCACTTGGACTCGATGCTTGGCTCTCGATGTGAGCGCACAACAGCTTTTGGCCCTCGGCACTTGGACTCGATGCTTGGCTCTCGATGTGAGCGCACAACAGCTTTTGGCCCTCTGCATTTGGACTCGATGCTTGGCTCTCAATGTGCGTACTTCAGTTTTAGCTCCCGACAAGAACACTTCAGTCTTGACTCTCGGTCAGGGAACATGACAGTCTTGTGATGAGCGAGCATAATAGTTTTGAACAGTGATGTTAGCACTTTAGTAGTTTAGAGAACGGCAGAGTATTAATGTAGCCAGCTCAGCGTTTGAATGTCTTCAGGCAACAATATGTAAGTTGATGTACGAATATGACGAAACGGTGATAATTAGTGTTGTAAATAAATGTATTTGTATTTGTCAAATACCGTTACCTGCCTTTGGTCACTCCTTTTGGTGCGGGAGGATGCCTTTGTTCCCAGTATGATACTGGGCTACTAATTTTCTTAAGTATTTTAAGGAAGGAACATGTATGACTTTTAAAAGATACGATCACGGCAAAATTAACTATACCATCACGACAAAATTAAATACCTGGGCGGGAGGATAGAAATATTGAAATAATAATATTAATTTAGCTTTTCCTCCCCCTGTAAGACAGCTCTGACCATTGAGCTACCAGCCGCTGATTACGATCTCCTTTATTGTTGGCTTTCAGCATTATACCATAGAATCAGTCATTGGAATCTATCTGATTTTAACTAATGAGTCAGGTCCACAATGCATTTTTCAGATTAGTGTGCACAACCAGCAACAACAAACGCCAAGAGGCATTGCGATTTTTTTTCCGACACGCCTTTAATCAATATTAAGGAACTATGCCGAAACCCTGTTAGTAATAAGCTTACCTGTGATTGTCTAATATTCAACATATCTCAAAAATTGTGTGAAACACTTTCCCCATTAATGGTGATAAGGTGACTCAAAAAGAAATTCTCTCCTAGAATAAACGAAAATGCAGGATGAGCAGAATAAACTGAACCCGAACTAACTTACACAATGTGTAAAGGAAATAAAGAGTTTTAACTTATCAATTTATAAAATTTCTGCATGATTCTTTACAAGAGATGTTGAAATGTCTTCCACGTGCAAATCAAACATGCCTGAAACCGTTTTGCTCAGTTAGCTGATTTTTTTTCTCATAACCTTAATGGAACTTTCTTCAATACCATTAGTGATGTTCTGACCTGGATGTAGAAAAATTTCGAGGGTATGGGAAGGGAGCAAGAAACGCAATCGAGCCGAGAAAATGTAAAGTGGGGGGGGGGGATGAGAGGCTTAACCTTCAATGCAGTATGACATTTTTCCCTTCATTTTACGGGTTTTTAAAAACTTTCTTGAAAAATGCATGAAATATAAATAACTTCAATAATTTTTTGCCTCTTTTATCCTTAATCCTTTATCCGATAATGAATATTGTAGACAGTTCTTTGAAGTATCCTCATGAATAAACCACAGGAATCAGATCAGGTGATCTGGGCCATTACAGTGATTAAGTCATAAATTTAAACGACGGTGGCCACCATACCTAAAGGAAAGTGGCAGCCCCGATAAATTAAAGGATTGGGTAAACATAACAATATTCAACCAAAATAGCCCATTGTCTCGTTAGTTTTGTGAGAAGTTACTCCATCTTTCTAAAAAAAACTTAGGGGCAACTCCTCATCATCCCACCTGTTGAGTAAACTCTTCAAGGATCAGATTAATAGAGTGCTGCGAGTTCATGGTTTCTAGGGAAAAAAAATGGTCCAATAAATCGCCTTTTCACAATTGCACACAGAACACCAATCTTTGATCATGTAAGGGAATTTAATGAACAATGTTAGGTTTCTCTACTGACTACTATCGATTATTCTGCGCATTGTGACGAATAAAAACCACGCATCACTAGTAAGAAAATTTTAAGTTTCGTTATTATAAATCAATAACACGAAGTACTGTGCTTTTCTAACTCAGGAAAGAGAAACTGATAAATAACGTTTACCTTGTAAGCATTAAAAGATGGGAAACAGAAATCCTTTCTGCACAACTCTTTGCTGCCGTTTAATCGCATAATTGCGCGACAAGTGTTTTTGAACTGCGACTAACTGTTTCACGAACAACTTCCGTCTTTTCATCTATTACAGCTTTTCTGGCATAATTGCAATTTGACATAATCTAGGAAAAAAAACGCACGGACCAATCTTTTGAGAAATGCATTCTGAGAAAAGCCCTGTTAAAATTTGAATTGTTTATAAACTCAGTGTTACAAAATCTGCTTGCTATTAGATGAACCGTTGACTTGTTAAGTACTGTAAGTCATGGAAATTTTTATTGAAATTCCTCCATGCAGATTTATACAGCCTTAAATTATAATTGTTAAAAAATATTATTCAAAAGCATTTTTTGGCAGGATATACTATGGTACCCATCCCGTGGCCGAGTGGTTAGCGCGCTTGGTTATTGATCTAAGGGACAAGGGTTCGAACCCCTAATAAGGTATGGATGTTCGTGACATTTTTCTACTAAGATTCCACCATCCTCACATACAGTCGCTCAAAAAAAATCCGAAGACTATGGTTGATTACAGAATTCAGAAAAAATATCTGGCAACGTCTTTTTTAGAAATTAGTGATCTGGCAACCTTCATCTACAGTACACGAAGTTTGCCTTACTCCTACACCGATTAGTAAGTAGGATTTATAAGTGGTTTTTTACTCAGGGAATCTGTAGAACACGAAATGGATACAACAAAAGTTAGCAATAATACTAGAGATCGACGCCTTTAAATAGAAAGAGGCTATCAAGCTTTTTTATTCATTCACTATCTATCAAGCCTTTTTAGTCTTCCACTATGGGAAATAAGCCGTCCCGTGGCCGAGTGGTTAGCGTGCTTGACTACTTATCTAAGGGATCTGGGTTCGAGCCCCAGGTAAGGCATGGATGTTTGCGTTGTGTTTCTGCTGAGGTCCTGCTATCCTCACATACCTTTTATTATGGCATATAAACTGAGAGGTCTCTGTGCAAAGCAGCTGCTTGAGGGGTAATTTATTTTATTTTTTATATGAAATAAATACGTGTAAGGAGTATGATTATGCTGATTTAGGTACACTATTGAAGTTTTTATAAAATATTATAGGGTTTCCGATGGTGACTTTAACTGGATTAATTTCTAATCCTATTTATAGATATCTTTGACATACATTTGTTCTGGAAGGCATATTTATTATCGTCATCAATAATAATACTACTAAGCCTTCAGTGGCAGTGATGTTAATTGTTTTTGCAGCATTTAGTCATGTCCCTTTTCATCTTCATTTGGCGAGTTGAGTTTTTGAGGTAAAATTGTTGAACTCTAAAATATGTATAATAATAATATTAATATGAAATTTGATTAATACTATTTCCAGAGCTTTTCGAGGGTAAGTTTGTTTCTGTTACGTATGCAATATATTTAACCTTATTTCAGATTTTGGAAAACTTGCTTATTGATTGATATTCATCAATATGTGTCCATTGGAAATGATGTAGATTTATTTGTAGTATTTCATCACGTCAAATTTCATATCAGTTCAATGAGTTAAAATCTGTGCTTAAATTCTTATTTACTCTAAAAAATGTGAAAGAAAAATAATAATAATAGTATCAACATGAAATTTGTACAACTTATTTTTACTCTTTGCAAATTATTTAAACCATAAGTTTGCTTGTTTTACTTATTATTTATATCTAACAATATTTAAGATTTTGGAATCTTTTGTTCATAGATATTCGTTAACTACGGGAAAAAATGTAATTTTAAAATAAATGATTCTTTTTAATGGGAGATTTAGAAGAATACTTTGGAGGAGGTGACGGATTGTTTTCACTCAAGATCAACAATTTATGCTACGAGAGGGCAAATATACTGAAGTGACAATCTTTCTGGCAATCAATTCAATGAAATACGAATGACATAAAATATGAATTGAATATTAATTCTTATTTCATTGAATTGATTCCAGAAATATGAATTTCTGGAATCAATTCAATGAAATACGAATGATAAAAATATTTTATTAATTTGTTAATAGTATGATTAAAAAATGATTATTCCTAAAATATGTCCTACTAGAAATCAAACGGTGCCTTTGGCACCTCTTGATTTCTAGTCCGTCACTTTGACGATACCGGATCTGAAAAATCCCTTTCTTTTCTGAGTTCAACTACCGGAAATAGCCCTATTCACCAATTTTTAGTTCTCCACAGCCGGTAAATCGAGATTTGACCTCTGACCTCGAAGGACTCATTGCATTCGATATTTAACCTAATTTCTGAGATTCACGACTCAAAATATACCTAGGCACCAATTTGTATCCCTCTACCACTGGTAGATCTATATTTGACCTTTGACTTCAAAGGCCCGTCGAACCAAAATTGAACAATATTTCCGAGATTTATGACCTAAAATACAGCCAGGAGCCAATTTTTATCTCTATAGTATCGGAGTTGCCTAGTGTTGCCAACTTAAATATTTGGTTTGCAGCAAGCATTCATGGCGTAAAATAGTGTGCCATGAGCAAAAAGTTTCAGAATCACTATTACTTATTAGGCAGAATATTCCTCTGCGATGACACCGAGATTGCAGAAAAAAAAATTAAAACTGGAACAGCATTACTCTTCATTATCGAATGCAATTTTAGAGTGAATATGAGTTACAGAATCAATAGTGGGAATGCTGTTCTAGCAAATCATCTTAAAAAATATATCTAGAATGCAACTTACATCAGCAAGACGACTGAACCTACTAACTGAATGCTGTGGTGAAGAGATCAGGAATGCCATTCTTAACATTGGGTTGGATTGTTTCACCTCTGAGCGGCACTTTTTTGCACACAATGGACTAAATGGCCAGGTCAGTAGGACCGCGTAGGCGCAGAGAAAGTTCGGGGAAGGGACCCACTGGACAGCTGTTGAGACATTATGGTAGTCTCCAGTCAAGATCACCCAGTATGTTGCTTAACGTGCACAAGGTATCACTCTCCTGCACATGGAGCCACAGCTTAACGTCCCATACGACTGACGGCGACCTTTCCAAGCCCATCGGTGTCTCTTACTAAACCAAGGACAGGTGGAGAGTTTTTCGGAGATAAATCTCAACACTGGCCCAGGCGGGACTGGGACCTGGGAACTGCAGATGGTGAGCCTGGCTCGCTAAGGACTGAATCATGCCTGGCTTGTCTTAACCATGTAAAAGAGGCAAAATATATTATATAATGGCCGCAATTCAGGGCAAACGGGCGGGTGGACACGTCGTCGGTGGCAGACTCTGACGGTTGCCTTGTGGTTCCGCGAGTACTTGAGCGATCGGCCCCAAATTTGGTGTGGTGTTTCCATTTAGTTCTAACCCTCTTAGGGTAACAGATTGGGTTCATAGCTGCCGTGGGTTGGGATTGATCGCTCGAAAAGTGTCCGAAATTTATGGGGAGCTATCAAGATCTTTCGTATTTATATGAGAGATCTGTTGGCATAATGTCTCTATTAAACTTGACTCACACTACAGCTAATGTGTTCATTAAGAAAACCAGGCATTTGGTATCTCTTGGTTAGATATAACATTTAATATCACACACGTCACCTTACATAAACATATATAAACACTAAACACTTTACTTGGTGACAGCCTCAGTTCACTGCCCCACCGATATAATAAAGTCAAGAACTTCCTGAATGCTGACACTAGACTTCACTAAAAAAGTCTTTCAATATGTTGGCTCTCAGAGTCAATGTCCTACGCGGTCAAAGGAGAAGTGTCCTCTCTTCGCTCTCTCCTTTGCACAAACGGCTGCAGATCACATTAGAGCTCCTTCTGTTCATAACACCCTGCGGAGCCTGGGTCTGAGTGTTGCAATCCGGCATACCCTTGGAAGGTCTTACACACAGCACATGGCACTAGCCTCACTAAATGTAGTATCAGGGGAATGCATGCAACTCCAAGATGGGAACATTCTTGACATATCCCCCCCCACAAGAATCTTCACTGGTCAGCCCTACTGACCTGTTAGTTTCACAGGTTCATCTTTCAATGCATAGTTTAAGTCAGTCAGGCTGCCTTTTCTTTTAAGCACCGTTCTATGCTACTAGTTATCAAACGTTGTAATATTCTGGGCACCGTTTGATTTCTATTAGTTATATATGGCAGGGTATTCCCTTAGTTCAACTAGTGCACAATTTTACACTGTAATAAAATATATATCCTAATGATAGCCTCTTAACAAAAGCTTATGAGAATCATCAGCACAGATCACATTTCCTTTAGTCAGCTCCCCTCCACACAGAGAAGTTTATATAGTATTGCATCCTTCTCAGCCTCTAATCAGACAAGACAAATAAGCCCAACAATTACCCACCGTGAGCCAGCCATAACCTATGCCGTGATATATCTTATAGCCGTGATATACAGGGTGTCCCTGAATTCATGGCCCAAACATGAGGGGATGGTAGTACACACCGAACCCACCAATATTCGTCATAGAATATGCGGCCGCAAACGCAGTGAGCAGTCGGAAATGAAGGACAGACACAGAGGTTTCCAGAGTGACATTTATTGGAGATCGTTACAGCAAATGATCGAACATCCACCCACCAACGTTAATACAGGTGGCACAATGGCGGGGTAGTGATCGGCGTACCTGCCCGTAAACACCGGGATTGTCAGTCAGCGCTTTTAACATTCAGAGCTTTTAAACCATGCCGCCTCGTCTGGGCCCCCTACCGGAAGACTATGACTCCTATATACCGGAAGACTATATCCCCCTACCGGAAGACTATGACTTTTTAAAATTGTCGCTCCAGCCAGACGGGCACCCACAATAAGCCCTTTATTGAAGGTCCCAATATTGGTGGGTTCGGTGTGTACTACCATCCCCTCACGTTTGGGCCATGAATTCAGGGACACCCTGTATATCCTATGCAGTAGTGTTATGATAGATGAACCCCCCCCCCCAGATACAGCAGAATATTTCCCCCCTTAATGAATTGGAAGTCTGATCACGGAGTCAGGTTGATATTCTCTCTACTTTTGTGATACTTAAACTGCAATTAAATATGGTCAGCGCCAAAGACCACCACAACAGTTTAGCACGACCCAAACAACCAGGTTTCATACTTTCGTAGGCCCAAATTACAGTGAAAGCTTCCTTCTGAATTGTTGCTCACTTCCTTTGGGTGGGATCTAACTTTTGCGATGCAAAACCAATTGGGGCCTCTTTCCCTACATTATCACGCTGCATCAAGCAGGCTTACATCAACATGTAAGCAATATGGCTGTTTAGGGTCTGGGGTTATGGCAGGTAGCAGCCTTGTATAGTTGGGCCTTGAGCTCGTTAAAGGCTTTCTCTTCTACATCACCCCATGGAATTTGCATTGGGATCCGCCTCCACATCAGGTCCGTCAAAGAGCGAGCAATATTGGCGAAACTTGAGATATAACTTCTGTAGTAACCACATAGCCCCAGTACACTTCGCAGCTCTTTTTTTCCCTTGGACTGGCCAATTTTTCACTTGCCTCAAGTTTTGCCGGGTCAGGAGCATGAGTCCCCGAACCCACTAGGTGTCCTAAATACCTGACTTTAGCTTGTCCAAACAGACATTTACATAAATTAACTACATAGCCAGCGTCATTGATTTCCTTTAATATTCTGTTGAGATGATCCTTGTGCCCTCCCAGGTCTCTGAGTAAACAGCGATGTCATCGAGATAAGCCCATGCATATTCGGTATGGTCGGCTAGAAATTTATTAATCACCCTCTGGAATATGGCAACAGAACAACGGAGCCCAAACAGTAAAATTTTCCATTGGAATTATCCTCGGTGGGTTATAAAAGCGGTGTGATGCTGACACTTTTCATCCAGAGGAATTTCCCAATAACCCTTCAATAGATCGAGAACAAAAATAAATTTCGCCTTCCCCACTTGATATTGGAGCTCCGTAGGGTTATCCTTGGAGAAAGCATCCATCTCTAATCCAGTATTTAAGTGCCGAAAGTCGACATATAGCCGCACTGATCCATCACGCTTAGCTACACATGAAATTGGATGATCGTATTCACTATACGATGGTTCTATGATCTTAAGATTCCACAGTTCCTCGATCTGTCTATCCACTTCATTCCGCAAAGCGATGAGTATTCTGTATGGGTGCGCCCTTCTGGGTTCGAATCCTCCCTTGACCATAATCGAATGTTTCTCACACCTTGCTCTACCTGGAATTCCGACACAAACTCGGGGATATTTTCCCAGTAAACCCTCAATCTCTCTCTGCTGTACAAGGTCCAAATTGATCATTTATGTTGAATCCAACTTCAGCTGATCCCCTTTTCTGATAATAGGAACATGATACAGATATCGGAATTCCTCATCTGCCTTATAGACTACTCCTACGCTAGATACTTGCATTCTGTATTCTCGGATCTTTTTAGCATGTATGTTCGAATCCCTCCATTAGGAAGTTCGACTCTGTAACTATAAGATGACGTTTTTGAAACAATACAAGCTGGTCCAGTACATCGAGCATAAAGTTTGTTGTTTGAATCTGGTGCAAGTACTAACACCTGCTCATCAATATTAAATTCCTTGTGGCGAGATCTATTATAGTAATCTGCATAACTCTTCTGCTGTTTCGTTGCCACAAATGTGGCCTTCTCTGCTGCTAATTTCAACAGCACCTTTAAGTTTTGCATATACTGGGCTGCGGAGAGGGTCAAACCTGTTGGCACATAAGTCTCTCCAGCTCATGTGGCCTTCAAAATGGACAGAGACCCAGTAGGTCTTATCCCATACAGTAGCTGAAAGGGAGCAATGCCTGTAGTGGCATTGGGCACTTCCCGATATGCCCATAAGGAAAGGGCAGATGCTTATCCCAATCCCGAGGATGGTCTCGAATCAGATGGTGCAGCATGGATTTAAGCACCTGGTCTCAACATTTCACTATGCCATTTGACTCGGGATGCGCTTGAATTGAGAACCGTGGTGATGCCTCTATCCTCCGGATGATGCGTGAGATTAGATATGAAATTCGATCCTTTATCGCTGGCTATCACCTGAGGTACCCCGGTTCTAGGAAATATTTGAAGTAGTGCTTCACAAGTCGCCTTTGCAGTTACTGCTGAAAGGCAAACGTCCTCTGGTCATCTGGTATGCTGATCCACTAGGCACAGCATGAACCGATGTTTCTGGCTTGACTCTGGCAATATCGGACAGATAATATGAATATTCACAACTGGGAAGGGATGCTCAGATCGAGTCACTGGCGTGATAGGTACCTTTTCAATTTTTTTTCCAGCCACCTGTAGTTGGCAATTCTGACAACGTTTGCAATATTCTCGAACATCCGCTTTGATGTTCAGCCAATAGAAAGAATACTTCAATCTTTCTAGTGATTTGCGCAGCTTTAAATGACCACCCCAAAGGCTGGAGTGGGCCAACACGATTGATTGGGTCCTGCGTTCAGTGGGTAATATAAGTTGATGTACCCTCTCTCCGAGGATCCGATCAGAATGGTGTAACAATCCATCTTTGAAATAAAAGGAATTCTTCCCTTTCCTTGCATCTTGTCGAGCACTTTCCAAGGTTGTATCATTAGCCTGCAATCGACGGAACAATTCCGCCTCTTCACACGCTCCTATTACTTCAGGGACCATCTCCATATCTTCACTAGGACCTTGCTCTGGCTGAGTACTGATTTCACAACTAAGAGCTTGTTGAATGGTTTCGTCTGCTAACTCTTTTTTCTTAGTTTCGTCTCCCACATCCGGTACATTCTCAATGGGGTTATGATCCGGACTTTGTGGTGGCCAGGAAGATGGTGGAAGTCGCTGTCATGCTTGGTGAATCACTGCTGAACACATCTTGTGCAATGGACAGTAGCTTTGTCATCAATGAAACAGCCGTCACCTGCTGAATAAAAAGTCAACATTGCAGGATGGATTCGATCGACAACAATTCAGATAATCAGGACATTCGACCTTCCAGCAATATCAAAGGACCCGTTCCATACAAACAGAACGTGCCCCACACCATTGCACTGCCTCCAGAACCTTGAGTTTCGTTTACAAGGCAAGCTGCGCCATTTGCTTTATGGGGCTCCCGCCAAACTCTCTGCCTACCGTCGTCGGTACAACAAGGTGTACCGCAACTTGTCGGACCACATGACTTTTTCCAGTCTTCCAGTGTCCAGTCACGATGTTCCTGACACCACTGTAGAAGAACTTTCTGGTTCTTCTCAGAAATCAATGGTTATGTATAAGCATACAACTGCTAATACCGATCCTCTTCAATTCCCTTAGCATAGTTCGCTGAGATATGGGTCGGGAAGAACCTTCATTGAATGCTTCGGTCAATTGCTGCACACAGGAAGTTCTGTTTCTCCGTACAAGCCTTCTCAGACGACGCCGATCTCGTTCCTGACAGATTGTTGTCGCGCCACACCTACGCATCTTTAGACAAACAGTGGGATTTATTTTTCCACTGATTAAAAACCGGAAATAACTCACCTTTTGAAAAACTAGTCATCTCTGCTGTTTTTAAAATCGTTGCTCCAGCCAGACGGGCACCCACAATAAGCCCTTTATTGAAGCTCGAAAGATTCTTTGTTTTTCCATTTGATCAACACTACTGACGATTACTAACGAAAGCAGTCTTAATTGACGAGCAGCAGTCTTAAATAGTTGACGAGCAGCAGTCTTAATTTATTGACGAGCAGCAGCAGTCTTAAATAGCTGCTTAGATGATGTGGTGATGTATGTGACCACGTATTTTGCATATACGCTGCGCAAGTGATGTTTGCGTACATCTGCATAAAGGTTTCTAATTCAGTGGCCGGTGTGTGTAGACTATCACATTTCTGAGGCCTTTCGGAACATTGGTCATAATTCTATTAACTAATTTATTGTTAGGCATACGCACAACTTTCGAGAAACCATATTTTTATTATCTACTTCACCTTACTGTGAACGAGAGGCTGCAATGTTCTTTACAGGGCTGGGGTAGTTTAGTCGGTAGCGAGACAGGGTCGTAATCTACAGTTCCCAAGTTCGAGTCCCACTTGGGCCAGCTTTGAGATTTAAGTCCGGAAAACTCTGCATCCTTCCCTCCGTGAGTAGAGACACCAATGGGCTTGCTGGATGAGACGTAAAGACCCCGTATGTGGGGACAGCCATACCCTGTGCACCTTAATCAACACTTTCGATGGACTTGACTGGAGACTACCATCTTTCCGTAACAGCTGTCTATTGTATCCCTTCACCTAACCTACTCTGAACTCTCGGTGTCCTTGTAACCTGTCCATTTAGCACATTGTGTAAAAAAAAGTGCCTATCAGAGGTAAAACATACAACCAGGTGTTTCTTGCAAATCACTGGCTAACGTTAGAGAGTCCTTAATTTCAATGATTCATTCATAGCTCACTTAACTTGTAATTAATTAGAACCATCGAAGAGTCAACTGTGAAGCTTCACAGGCTGACTATTATTCCTAATTCCAATTCAAACTACGCCGCTGCACTAAAACATAAATGGTAAATAAACCTTTTTTTTTTCATTTAAATTACGAGTACACCAGCATTTTATGTTTTATTTTTGTAATTAGCTCTGATATGAATTGTATGCAGCACTAGAAAACATGCTTTTAAAGAAAAACTATTACGTAGGTATTTTAAACAGATTATAATTTTTAACCTTGTTTGAAATAGGAAATAAGCTTTGAATGTCGTCGATAAACATGTCGTTTTTCAAGAGAAAAATATTTTTTAGGCGGGGATTTTGGCACATTATTGTTTCCATTATACATTTTTTTCTTTATTTTTCAATAAATAATTAATGTATAGCAGCTTGAAATCAAATAAAATTTCCAACAGAATTATTTCCAAATTTCAATTGTTTTCTTATGTCCTCATACTGAATATCACACACGAACTTATGCTGATATTATTTTTCTTGTAGGCCAACGTAAGTGTTATCACAACTGATAATTTATTGAAAATACGGATATTGTTTAAATTCATTTTCGTTCATTCAGCGATAGGAACTTTGATATGTTTACGAGACTGATCATTCAAATCTCTAAATAAGTTTGCGTTTGCACAAGTTCTCCAGTTTCTGAACAAATTAATTTTCTCCGAAGATATGTAATTCAAAATGTGGTCTAATAGACTAAATATAACTACTTAGACCAAAATATGATCTAAGTAGTTTTACAATTCAGAACATACAAACTTACATAAAAAGAAACAAACATACCTACCTATCTACATACGTACCTACATTACATTCATGCTTACATGACTGGAAATACAACAATATTTGTTGAACATTTAAAAAGCTATGGAAGCTCGAATAATTAACAGTAGCAAAGTCAGGCCTAAGACAATTGTGTAAAACTGACAATTATTGAAAGAACTATTTATACAATATTCTAAAACATACACTTTTTTTAATCATTGGTTGGACTAATGCTCTTTGCTTAAATTTCAATCAACTTCTGAGGGGAATTCTTAAGGTTGACATCTTTGTTATTCAATATTCAAACTTCTATAACTCTTTCAGTACTTCCATTATTCTTTGTTTGTAAATTAATTATTAATTACATGGATTCAATTTACTGAAGTTTAAACAAATTGATTAAATAAGGAATTCTCTTCAAAATTTTAATTCTCGCTTATGTTTATTCTGGAAATAATATTAATATTTTTCCTGTAGCCGCAGGTAAGTGTCAAATTTGCAAATTTAATAAAAATAAAGAAAGAAGTAATTAAATTGATTTAAATTAATTTGCTGATAGGAAACTTGAAATCTTTTATGAGAGTAATGATTCAGATTTATAAATAAATTTGGTTTAAGCCAAATTCTGCAGTTGTTTTCTTCGAAAACATGAAATTCGAAATTCGGTGGTAATTAGAAATATCTCTACATCCTAAAACATCCCTCCACCAATATATACATATTACTACTACTTAAAAATAACGGATTTAATTTTTAAATTTTCATTTATTTTTATTTTTTTAACATTATCATTATTATTATTTAAATATATGTGTATTCCACTTTAGAAGAATGACCATTCAAAAGTCATATAACTGGGCAAATCTAATGAGAATTTTCATTCAGGTATTTTATTACTGTTATCATTATATTGATGCTTAAATTTGTAAAAAAATATTTTTTTTTAGAGTAAATAAATAAATGGGCTAGATAAATAAATTGGAATAAAATATTATATTTATTATAAGAAATAAATAATGATTATATTTATTAGAATAAAAAATCGGGCATGTTTCCTGATCACCCTTGGCAGGTTTCTTATCTGTCAAAAATAGCAGAAGAGAAGTATTTGCAACCACGACTTTAGAGCCAAGGTCTTCATCAAGCCAGGCAGACACGCAGGGTCGCTGAGAGCTATAGCATCCCGGTCTCTCAGTGTCGTGGGCACCTGACACCTCAGAGGAGCAGGTTTTTTTAAATATTAATAATTGATAGTGAAACTTGGACACTTTGTAAACAAGATAACAGGAAACTAGATGCTTTTGATTCCAGATGCTTACGCAGTATCTTGGGCATTAGGTGGTTCAACTTTGTAACTAATGATGAGATTAGGAAAAGGAGTTTGCAACCTCCTTTAAGCAGCATATTGTGCAGAGAGAGACTCCGTTGGTTTGGCCATGTTGCCCGTATGAATAATTATAGATTGGCGAATAGGGTTATGAACAGTGTGCCTAAAGGCCTCAGAAAGAAGGGGAGACCTAGGATGCGGTGGACAGACAATGTCAAACAGGACCTTGTTAGAATTGGTGTGCAGTGGCCAGATGCAGTAGATGTAGCTCAGGATAGACTTGCTTGGAGAACTAAATTGCACGGTCTGGTTGGACCTCCGTAGCCTATGGCTGCTTGAGGATGATGATGATGATGATGAATTGATATTTTACAACAAATTACAGAGAATTGGGGAAAACCTATTTTAAGCTTCACGTGCGAACTAATAATAAAAAATAAATAAATACCCCCTCAAGCAGCTGCTTGCCACAGAGGTCTGACAGGAGCCTGTCAGTTTATATGCCACAGTAGGAGATCGGCAGAATAAGTATTTAAATCTTGAAAAAGAGACAATTTTTTTATCGCATCCCGGTACACACTGTTACAGCTGCATCTCGGAAAAAAAGGGCCAAAATCTGCTCCTGCTTCGAGCCCTGACTGCAGCCAAATTTGAAGTCTCAGCTAATAATTTTTTATTGATAACTACATATTGTTAAAATACCCGCTCAAGCAGCTGCTTGCCATAAAGGTCTGTTTTATACGCCGTAATAGAAGGTCTGTGAGGAAGGCGAGACCTCAGCAGAGAGACAACACAAACATCCATGTCTTCTAGAGGCTCGAACCCAGGTCCCTTTGATTAGTAGCCAAGTACGCTAACTACTCGACCATGGGACAACTATATTGTTAACAGTTTCGGATTCATTCAAAGTTGACAGATAAATAATATATTTATTAGTACTGAATGCAGTTGATATTTTTTAAAGCGTGAATTTTATGATGTTCTGTTGTTCTTTTTGCAGTTATTTTACATAGCTATCAGTTTTATTGACTGTTACTAGTGTGATGATGCATAGAACCGGCCAGGCCTAGCACCTAATGTCCGACCCCGCCTTCTCGTGGTGCGGACCGTTAGTAACTTTCAAAAGAGATACTCTCTTGTGGAAGTGAACGGAAGGGGAGGGCTGCCAGATTAGTGTGGCCTATTGATCTGGACAACTATGACTACTTTTCTTTTTTTTTCTACCCTGCTGAGGAGTGGTCAACCACACAGGGTCCTGGTGCTGACCATATAAACCTACTGGACTGGACAGATATATGGCTCTGAGCTTGATTATGGATCCTGATTTTGCTGCATTGGTGGGCTTCTGTGGAGGGAAAATCTTCCGCTGTGTTTTCTGTTTGTTTGTGGGTTGACAGCCCCAAGTGAATAGATTCACAGGATATGTTTATCAGCTGGTGGATATTCCTGAGCAGAAGTCATCGCAGGCACCTGAACTCTTTGCTTCTATTGGCATCGTCAAATTCTACGTTGGAGGAAATCTTCCAGTGTAGATGGCTTCAGCCTTTAGTAGTGGGGGAACGGGTATTTGCCCCGTGTCTGCGATTAGGGGGCTGTTTGATATTGTCGGCATTCCCTCTCTCAATAAACATAGTTTCTTTAAACATCCCAGTAACCATTTTCTCTCCATAGGTTCCACCCATTATACAAGAATTCCACCATTATAATTTAGATATTCTTGGCTTGCAAGAGACCAGATGGACAGATAAAGGTCAGATTTTTAAAAATAATCTCAAATTTCTCTTTTCAGGGAGACAATAAGCATCACCAAGGCGTGGGTCTGCTTCTCAGCAGACACGCTAGCGATGCTCTTCTAGGATATGAGTGCATTAATGAAAGGTTTCTTACAGCAAAATTTCAGACAAGCGTTAAAGACTTGAATGTTATCTGCTGTTATGCCCCCACTGAGGATGCCGATGAGGATGAGAAGGATAGGTTTTATGAACAATTTCAGGATATTTTGAATTCTGTCAAGAAAGGAGATATTACCCTTGTTCTTGGTGACTTCAATGCCAAAGATGGTACTGACTCTGACCTTTGGGGAGGAGTAATAGACCCTTTTGGTATTGGTAGCTGCAATGGCAATGTGCAACGTCTCCTACAGGTAAGTAAGTTTACCTGTACTACAGGTAAGTACAGGTAAGTAAACTCAATGGATTCAGAATAACTAACACTTATTACAAACACCGCGACATATATAAGTACACATGGGTTTCACCTGATGGGCTGCATAAGAATATGATTGATTACATATTAATTAACAGCAAATGGGCTAGTTCTGTTAGGAATACCAGGGAATATAGGGGAGCTGAATTTGGATCTGACCATTACCTTGTTAAAAGTGTGTTGCAACTTAAACTTAAAAAGTGTTGTGCTAGGGTTAAAAAAATTACTTTTAATACTGAAGCTCTGAAAGATCCAGTTATAGCCAAAGCTTACCATGATAGGTTACTTAGTCATTATGACAGTCATGGTTTGCTTACTACTGAAGTTGAGGAAGAATGGGATCATTTTAAACAGGCTTTTTTGGACACTAACAGTACTCTTTTAGGAAAAAAGGAGAAGAAGAGACAGAATTACCTGAGTGATAAGGCACTTGAGCTTATGTCGGAAAGAAAGAACTGCAGGAATGTCCTTAATCAATACCCTACTAGTCCTAATAGAAAGCATTACAGAGAACTTAATAAACGTGTAAAAGATCAGTTAGCTGCTGATAAGAATCTTTGGCTTGATGGTTTGGCTGACAAAGCTGGGGAAGCAGTTAGACAGCACAACAGCAGAAAGCTGTACCAGATAGTTAATGTTTTATGTGGTAGAAAACGGACAGGCATACAAGGATTGAAGGATAAACAAGGTAAGGTTATAGAAGGGGAGAGTTCTGTCATGGCTAGGTGGGCTGAGCATTTCAGTGATGTTCTAAACAATGTAGTTGGTTCTGCTCCCATTGTTTGCAGTGATGATGGATGCACTGGTGGCTTATGTTGGCCCTATAACACAATCTGAAGTTATTTTGGCTGTTTCTAAACTTAAACTACATAAATTCCCAGGGGTAGATGAAATTACTACCGAAATGCTTAGAGCTGGGAATGTTTCGGTTACCACTTGGATGACTGAAATTCTGAATATCTTTTATGATAAAGGCATGGTTCCTAAGGATTTTACCACAGCTATTGTTATCCCTATTTTCAAAAAAGGTGATCGCAGTTCTTGTGATAACTATAGGGGTATCAGCCTACTCTCTGTTCCAGGTAAAGTTCTTTCCATGATTGTGTTTAATAGAATTAAGAATCTGGTTGACAATCAATTGCGTGATGAGCAATGTGGATTCAGAAGTGGTAGGGGATGTGTGGATCAGATATTTTCACTTAGGCAGATTCTTGAGAAATGTTTAGAGTTTCAGAAACCTTTGGTTGCTAGCTTTGTTGATTTCAAAAAGGCTTTCGACTCTGTTGATCGTCATAATTTGTGGTTGATTGTGATTTCATATGGTATACCAGACAAGTTAGTTAACATAATGAAAGCTCTCTATAATAACACTGAGTCGTGTGTGAAAGTTGGTAAGGCTTGTAGCAATTGGTTTAGCATTACGTCTGGTGTTCGACAAGGGTGCATTTTGTCTCCTTTTCTTTTTAGCTTGGTTATTGATTATGTTATGCGAAATTCACTTCAAGGGAAAGATTTTGGCCTTAAATGGGCTGGAGATACGAAAATTTCTGATTTAGATTATGCTGATGATTTAGCCCTTTTGGCAAATGATGTTGATGAGATGAACTCTTTCATTCGAGCTGTTGATGAGACTGGTAGTAGAGTAGGTTTGGTTATAAACAGAGAGAAAACTAAAGTGATGAAAATTGGTTAGGCAGGCTGTGATTCAGTTAATCTGAATGGTTGCAGTCTTGAGCAGGTGTCACAGTTTAATTATCTTGGGAGCTATGTAACAGATAATGGTGATGTGCGGCATGAGATTAACAGACGAATAGGGATTGCTGCCGGGACTTTTAAGAATCTATGGAGAGTGTGGAGAAATAGGCGTATACACCTAAAGACTAAAATTAGACTGTATAATAGTTTGGTTCTTTCTAGGGTTAGTTATGGTAGTGAAACTTGGACACTTTGTAAACAAGGTAACAGGAAACTAGATGCTTTTGATTTCAGATGCTTACGCAGTATCTTGGGCATTAGGTGGTTCAACTTTGTAACTAATGATGAGGTTAGGCAAAGGAGTTTGCAACCTCCTTTAAGCAGCATATTGTGCAGAGAGAGACTCCGTTGGTTTGGGCATGTTGCCCGTATGAATAATTATAGATTGGCGAATAGGATTATGAACAGTGTGCCTAAAGGCCTCAGAAAGAAGGGGAGACCTAGGATGCGGTGGGCAGACAATGTCAAACAGGACCTTGTTAGAATTGGTGTGCAGTGGCCAGATGCAGTAGTTGTAGCTCAGGATAGACTTGCTTGGAGAAGTAAATTGCACGGTCTGGTTGGACCTCCGTAGCCCATGGCTGCTTGAGGTGATGATGATGATGATGATGATGATGATGATGATGATGATGATGATGATGATGATGATGATGATGATGATGATGACGACGACGACGACGACGACGACGACTAGTAAACTGCTTAGTAATACAATAACTAAAAAGGTAAATTCAAATTACTATTCATTCTATTCGTTAGTATTGTAAAGAGTAGAAATGAAACAATATCATTAATCTCAAAACCAGTTGTATATTTTCTACGTAAATGGTATGTGTTTTCTAAGAAAGTCTTTAAAATCAAAGTGAAACACGTCATAGATAGAGCCTGATTTCTTTCTTTACCACGAGTTAGAAACACCAAAGACTTAGAGATGAATCGAAACCGTAACTCCGACTACACGACAACATGACTAATTTTAATAATCTGGACCAATCACCTTATTCTCCAGCAGGGTCATTATTTTTCCAGCTGGCTTTTTATTACCTGGTTTTCTAGTGAAATATCCAGCAATAGATGTTATTTTTCACTTTTAGAAGATTCCCTTGGCTGGAAATGGATTGAAATCTATTCCTTAAAATCAGTAATTGTAACATTCAGTTATCCAATAACCACAATTTTAATTGCATTGCACATCAGAAAAACTTAAATTTCCCCATTACTCAACAATACGTTTTGTGCTCTGTTTTGTCTGTGTTTTTTTTTTCATTCTTTCCCCCTAGCTGATCATTTACGTTATTACGTAATGGACTGTGAGATATTTTACAGCGTAGCTGCACAAATTGTTTTAACATCAGGACGAAAAGAACAATATTATGTTTGCTGTGGGACAGTCGTTGGAAGCGGGGGGGGGGGTGAAATAAAAGGAACAAAAAATTTTTAACTTGTTTGTTACATTCTGTCATATGTATAGTCAAAAAGTAATAGGAAAAAATATAAAATTGATTTTATGTGAAAAATTAAAGTTGGCTTATCGAAGCTGTATGTGAAAAATTAAAGTTGGCTTATCGAAGCTGTATGTGAAGAATGGGGCCAAGAATGAGATTTCAGGAAAAAGAATGAAGACCAGAAATGAGCTTCAGGAACATTTGGCATCGATGACGTTATAGCTAGTTGTATGATGTTATCCAAAATTTCCTCTTTCTACTGATTAAAACACCATACACATTAGTAGAGCCAATTTAAATAATTATTTAATATTTTCCAATTTTAACACGAGCCAAAAAAATATTAAAAGGACTGGCAGTTACCATTATTGCTCGCGTGCTTTATAGCATATTTTCAATATTGCAAAATAAAGGTGGCAGAAATTAACACAATGAAATGATCACAAATAGTTAAAAAATATTTCCATATTAACAGATTTATTTCTGCGTCACTAGTGTCCTAAATTTAACTAGATTAAGCAGTGATACACATTGCAGATGATACTCCCCATATCTCATGATGTCATTTCAGATAAAACTCGTAAATATCGACATCTGCGAAATCAGGATATTTCACTCTCCTACTTTTAGAGAAGATGGTAGGAAAGGAAAGGACACATTTTAAGGTACCCATACCCCTTCAAGCAGCTGCTTGCCACAGAGGTCTGACAGGAGCCTGTCAGTTTATATGCCACAGTAGAAGATCTGAGGGGATGGCAGGACCTCAGCAGAAAAACAACACGAACATCCATGCCTTACCCGGGGCTCGAACCCAGGTCCCGTATATCAGCAGCCAAGCGTGCTAACCATTCGACCACGGGACGGCTTGAAGGTACCCATGCACCTTTCAAAAGGAATTTTCATTTGAGATGTATCTCGTTACGTACGGATAACGTATGGTTTTTGGAAGGCTGGGGAGATGAACGATTAGGTAGTCACGTGAGAGAATTGACTAGTTACCGTTAGGTAGCTCTAAGGGATATGAGGTAACATTAAACCAGGTTTAATGTCCAAGCTTTTAAAATTTAGGATAATTACGAATGAACGAATTTCAAATAAAAATCTCTGAATTCGAGAAAGGTTTCTTTCCTTTTGTGTTGATGTTGGTCTTATAGTTAAAAGACCATTGAAATGAAGTCTTATATCTGGTGTTACTTTGTATGACACTTCATGGGGATTGATTCTTTTGTTATTGTGGTGAAATTTTCGATGGATAGAAATATTTTGCCTTCGCCGTAGATATTATCTTTTCTAGTTCGCTTTTTAAACGCAGCTCCACTTCCATTCCTTTACTCGTGTTCACTATAGTCTTTGAATTTTCCTTTTCCACTGGATCCTTTTAAAATCCTTTTCATAATTGTTTTTTGCGTACTATATCATTTGAAATTTAATTGGCATACGGAAGAAATTATCATGGTTTTGTTTCTAATGTAAGCAATTAGGATTACTCAAAAATTTACGAGAGAAACTAATCATTTATTTCTTGGTTTGAATATATATCCTTTGTTTTTTACCAAAAGTTCATTACTTAAAATAGATACTTGTTTTCGCAAAGCATTCAATAAAGAATTAAAATATCCTTCACTGTTCAAAAGATTTGCCTCTGCTCAGAAACATTCCATTCCCCTCCCTGACGACGCTTGCTAGTTTAAAACCTGTCAAGTATTAAAATAAGGGCATGTATAAATGTTGACACATGATATTATAAAATAATTAATTATTATAGTAAAATAATAAATTTATTAATAAATTTCTGGAAAACGAGAATTTTTGAAATCGTATATTTTTCGATAAATTCTCGAGAAAACACTCTAAGCATTAGGAATTTACCAAATTTTGCTTTTTTTCAACAATATCTGAACATAGCACTGGATGGTATAATTGGCAAATTTATTTTTCTCCGTCTTATAATCAGAATAATATGACCACTTACCATAGTATATGTATGGTAGGTGGTCATATTATTCTGATACGACTGTGAATAATATATGTAAGATTATCCTCTGAAATAAAAGCAATTAAAATATTAATAAATATCTATTTTACAGACTTCTGCCCCCGTAAGTATTGGTTTGGTTATTGGATAATTACTTCTTGGTTATGTAATGTAGTTGGTGTAGTTACTTCTTGGTTCTTTAGTTCTTAGTGTTCTTTATTAAGTTTAGTTAGCTCTTCAGCCACGTCATCATATTTATCGGATAAGAAATTGATTGTTTTGTTAGTTTCGATTATCTCTGATCTGGAGATAGCAAGTAACTTTATACAGTTCAACTCATCATTGATCTTATAAATCAAATCCAATAGGTTATCAGCATCTACCTCTTTAAAATAAAAGATATGATTTAGCAATACACCCAATTCTGTTTTTACGCGGTAGATAGGTTCCGGAAAAAAAAACCGTGCAAAAAAACAATACAGTGCATATGAAAAAAAAAATAGAATATTGGTTCCAGATGTGAAAACCCAGTATAGATAATAAGTTGTTTTCAAACAAATCATATCAAAATCTTTAATTAAATTTTTATTTGATTTTTATTCATTTAAACATATTTTTTATTTTATAAACTTATAAAGATAATTATATGTACATATATAAAGTAAATTATCCTTCATAAAGAAAATAATATGTCACTAATTCAAGAATACAAAAGTGCAAAAAAATGACTTACATATGCTTATTAGCTAGATTTTAATTCGTTGTCACTTTCTGACAATAGACGATTCGTTTGCGTAAGACTGGAATTAAATCACTTTCATCGCTTGAAACATTTTTGGCTGTCCTGCTCATACTCCAATGGTGAAATGCTCTCGTGTTCATACTCCAATAGTGTATCTATAGTACATTTTCAAAGTTAAAACTACTTCGAAAAATGTGACCATAAAAGCGGTATCTTTGTTAGAAATGTAAATTCAGGGAATTGTTTCTTGAATAGGAATATTTTCTCAGAATTAAATTCAAATGGAGTTTTTAAACAGGCGTCGTCTGAACCGTGTTAGATCAAAATAAATCGTGTAAAAAAGAGAATTGGAATTTTTTTCGAAACCGTGTTAAATCTAAATCGTGTAAAAAAATCCGTACAAAAACAGAATTGGGTGTATTGCATAGCAATATGTATCCTCAAAAATGGCTACTCTATATCAATGATGCAAAGGAAATACTGCAACATTTTAGCTATTTCATGATTCCCATGTCTACTGGTGATCTGTGATACTTTACTACTGAATTATAGACTTTAATGTCAGGAGCGTAACAAATATTAAATTGCATCATATGAGGCAAATTAGTTGCCCATTTCGTGATACAGATGCTGCCATGAGCTAATTAAACAATATGTGGAAAACTCTATAAGTCACATTAGCTGAAGACATGGTTAACTGCTGATGAATTCAGCACGCCTGACATTTTAGTGGGAAGGGTGGGTTCGAATCTCATTCACAGCGAAACATTTTTTTTCAGCTAACTATTTTATGAGTCCCATGTCTACGGGAAATCTGTGATGCTTTACTAATGAAATACTGCATTCTGTTTGCTCAGGCGCAAGGGATAAATGTTACAAAAAGCTGTCACTAGAAAAGAAGAAATTTAGTGTTGTGTTATGAATGATAATGAAGCAAAACAAACCCGAACGCGATTTTAAACATCGAAAGCAGGGACAATTTGTAACTAGAGAAGAACTCATACGTGACATCTATGCAGATAATGCCCAAAATTAACACCAACTGCAGCCAAGTGACAACCTTGCCAGTTTGGGAGACAGCTTCACATACTGCAGCCACTGCTGGGCTCCACTTGACGTTCGATCAGGATACGGCTGATGGTTCCATCATACGACGCATGCTCTTCACGAATCAAGATATACACTATCTGATCAAAAGTATCCGGACACCCCTTCTGAGTAGTGAATTCGCCCACATACACCATGACCCAAACAGGTATAAAAGGACGCACGTAGCCTGGTAAATCTCATAAACAAGTATGAACAGGAGAATGGGCCGGATAGCAGAGCTCAGTGACTTTCAACATGGCACGGTTGTAGGATCCCACCTTAGTAACAAGTTAGTTCGGGACGGGTTGGGTTGTTTTACCTCTGAGCGGCACTTTTTTGCATACCATGGGCAAATGGCCAGGTCACAAGGACCCCGAAGGCTCAGAGAAGGTTGGGGGAGGGGACCCACTGGAACAGCTGTTGGGAGACAGATGGTAACATCCCGTCAAGGCCATCCAGCGAGTTCTTTAACGTGAGCAGGGTATGGCTCTCCCGCACACGGGGCCACGGCTTAACGTCCCATCCGACGGACGGCGGCTTTTCCAAGCCCATCGGTTTCCCCTACTGACCGTGGGCAGGGCAGAGAATTTTGCGGAGATAAATCTCAACGCTGACCCAGCTGTGACTCGAACCTGAGAAATTCGGGACGGCCTTGCTGCAGCTGTCCCGATCAACTGTAAATGATAGTATTGTGAAGTGAAAATGCCTAGGAGCAACAACAGCGCAATCGCGACCTGGTAGGCCACGTAAAATGATGGAGTGGGACCGCCGAGTGTTGAAGCGGGTGATGCGCCAAAATCGTCTGTCCTCATTCGCAACACTCACCATTGAGTTTCAAAATGCCTCTGGAAGGAACTCCAGCACCAAAACAGTTCATTGCGAGCTGTAGGAAATGGGGTTTCAAGACAATCAGCCGCACACAAGCCTGACATCAACAAGATCAACGCCAGGTGTCGGTTGGAGTGGTGTAAAGAGGCGCCAGTGAACTCTTGAGAAGTGGAATCGCGTTCTCTGGAGTGATGAATCACGCTTCACCATCTGGCAGTCCAATAGACGAGTCTGGGTGTGGAGGATGCCAGGTGAACGCTACTTTCCTGACTGTGTTGTGCCAACTGTAAAGTTTGGTGGAGCATCTTCCACCTAACTGTAAAGTTTGGTGGAGGATGTTCCTGGGGCTGTTTTTCATGATTCGGGCTGGGCCCCCTAGTTCCAGTGAACGGATCTGAACGCCACGGCCTATAATGAAATTCTCGACAATTCTGGCATTTTCCTCATTCTCGTCATTTTCGACAATTGAAGCTTCTTTATGGCAAAAGTTTGGTGAAGACCCTTTCCTGTACCAACATGACAATGCCCCCCCCCCCCCCATTCACAAAGCGAGGACCGTGAAGGAATGGTTTGATGAGATGGGTATGGAAGAACTCGACTGGCCTCCACAGAGTCCTGATCTCAATCTCATGGAACACCTTTGGGAGGAATTGGAACGCCGATTACAAGCCAGACCGAACCGCCCGACATCAGTGACAAGCCTTACTAAAGCTTTTGTGGCAGGATAACAGGCAATTTCCGCAGCAATGTACCAAAACCTAGTGGAAAGCCTTTCCCGCAGAGCGGAGGCTGTGATAGCGGCAAAGGGTGGACCAAGGAGATATTAATTCCTTTCATATTACCTGGAGATTGAGAATGAACGAGTGTCCGGATACTTTTAATCATAGTGTATCTCTAGGCACTCAGTTGCTAAATCATATTTTTTAACTTTAAAAAAGTAGGTGGTGATAACCTACGTGATTTAATTTCATATATCAATGAGAAATTCAACTGTCTAAAACTACTTCCTTATCTTCAGATCAGAGTTAAGTAAAGCTATCAAAACAATCACTTTCCTATCTGGTAAATATGATGAAGTGGTTGAAGAGCTAACTAAATTACGAAAGAGCGCCAAGAACTAAATCAGTAAAGCAGTACATTACGACTGCTAAAATAAAGAAAAAGATAACAGAATTCACAGCATTGAGAAGCAACTCAATAACCTGGAACACTAAGGAAGAAATTGTAACTTAGAAATTCACAATATTCCTGAATCGACGGGTCGATTCAGGATAGACTTTTCCAATGTCGAAAACATTTCTAATAAAATTGGTACCCATTGCAACAGTAAAAAGAAAAATAAATAAAATTTACTTAGTACACAGCAAATGTGCGAAACATTCCCTTGTTCTCGTGTAATCTGTTAATAGTGGCTCTCGCAATAATTGGCTTAAGAATAATAGGTTTTAATTGGATTAAAGTTGACGATATTCTTCAGAGTAAGGACGTTTATATTAACGAAAGTCTTTCTATATACAACGGAGACTGACTGCTATGGAAAACAAAAGCAACGTCACAAGAAATGGACAACAGATTTATTTGGTTTAAATAGGTAAGGTTCTAGTCAGAAAAAGGGAAATTAGTAAAGCCATTCATGTACAATGAATATTTAATAAATTTAAATAATTTTGCTTTTCAAATGGACAAAGCTGATGACAGTCGAAACAATTAGCGGTCTTAAAGGCTGGTCCCATAATAGCTCGTATTGCAACAAGAGAGACTCTTTTTGCAATGCATATTAATATTAGAAGTCTGCAAAAAATAGAATGCAATTTTGATTTATATTTCAGATGTTATTAACTTTTTACACGTAATTATGTTAACGGAAATTTTATAATTCTGAGCAATCGAAATTTGCATCAATTACAAGGTATTACTCTAATCTCCTCAGGTCCATCAGTCTCTAAAGTGGATAGTAATTTGCGTCTTTTGTCACTATATTTCAGTATCAAGATCATATCAAAGTAAACCTGCGGAAATTATTTAAATAAAAGAAAAAAATTTTAAAACTTATCAGATAATTGTATTATATCATTCTCCAAACTCAGCTCTACCCTTATTCCTAAGTAACTTAAGGCTTTGGGTGGAAAATATAAATAAATGCAACTATCATTATGGAAGACACGAATATAAATTGGTTTCGTAGCAATTTTGTCTGATTGCATATTTATAAAAATGTTTTAGGCAAATGAATTTTTCCAAACCATTGCAGACTACACGCGGGAATAATTTTCGGGAACCGGCTTTTTAAACACTTTTATGGATCAGACATTGATAAAAAAAAACACCGCTTCTGCATGCTTTCTTTTGTACCAACAGTAAAACTGCAGATCATTACGCGATGACGATAAATATCAAACGTAATAACAGAGACCAAGACCCTTTTCCTCCGCTTTATATTCATGCTGTCCTGGCTCAGCATATAAATATTAATAATGAGCATATTGTTAATATAGTAAAAATACCGACTTCATACGTTTAACACAGATTAATGGCCCTACTGAACTGTAAAATAAAGTGATAAAACTCTTTCATAATTTTGTTAAAAGCAATGATCGATCTCATAGATCAAACACAAAAACGAAAAAAAAGCAGGAAAGACAAAGAATAAATTACTGATTCACTAAAGCTTTAATAAATCAGGTAATCTTGATTAAATCAGGATAAATTATGGATATCATGCAAAAATCTTATAATCAAATATACTCATAATCTATATGTTAAGGAACAGATTCGCGTCAATGCCTTATTAAAAACATCAAAACACAGTTTTACTTTAAGAAATTTATAGATGCCTGAGGAAACTTCAAAATGACGGCAGATTATCAACGAACCCTTTCTTTTGGTAACAAACCTAAATCTTGTTCTGATAACAAAATTATTCATAAAATGGGTTCAGATTTCACAATTCAACTAATTGCTAACTAATTCAACTACGACTACTAACGACTACTTCACTAGTTCCATTTCTTTTCCACGAAATAATGCTAATATGAAGATACTTTTAATGATGTAGTTCCAGTTTTACTCACATTTTTACTTACCTTAACTTGGATATTTCCAACACAATTCAGGAACAGGAGAAAGATGGCGCCAAAGTTTGGAAAATCTCGCCACTTGAGAGAGCCTACATATTGGCGTGCGGGCATCTCAAGAATGCAGGCATGATACAGGTAATAAAATAATTCTAGTAGTAACAACAAGTATCTTGTATTTCATAAAAAAATACTACAATCATCATAATAAAAATAAGGGTAGTATCCGAAAAGATGGACACTGGCAGAGAATGCGTTTCTTCAATGGCATGCAGATGTCATTCCTAACTCCCACTGCTGTAGAAACTTCATTACTATGAAAAATATTTAGTGTTTTATTTCCGTTTCGACAAATTTAATCTCTTTTTGGTTACTCAGACATTTTATAGAAGACTTTGTCAGGTATAAATTGTAAATGAAGCAGTTGGCGATGGAAAAATACCCTGATAGGAAAAATTCGTTTAACGCCAAAGTTTTGGAGGACTGTAACTATTAATAAAAATTAATACATGCATAAGCATTACCAAGTGTGTTTCAGCAATTGACTAAAATGAAACCTTCGATTTTATATAAAGCTTCAAATAAGGAATGGACACTTAATGGTGATTCTATTTATTTTATTTTCCAATTAAAATTTTTACTAAACTTAGAGAGGCGTAAATATTTCTAATTATTTATGAAAATCAGGTAAAAAATAATCATGGGAAATTCAGATATTCTGAATATTTCTGTTTGGTTTTCATCCAGAATCTAACAATTTACTCACTAATATATATTAAATTGATGATACAGAAATAGTTGACCTATTAGTCAGACAGCTATTACTTATCGTTAACAACAAACAAATCAAGATGTTGTAATGTTTAATAAAGTATTGTAATATAAACTATAAGATTATGGGCCATTATCAAATTTAACGAGAATTTTTTGTTGTTATTTTGCAGCAAATTCAAGTAAGTAAAATTTTAAATAACGAATGAAACATTTAAATTATATGTTATACTTGTAGTAGTAAAAAAATATTTACAACGATATTTTTGTATTTTTAAAAAAGACGTTGATTCTTATCACATAAATCTCTACATTTTTTCCGTTTCTTCCAACAAGAGAATTTTGAAATATATAGTGCTCATACTAAAGTAAAAGACTTCCGAACAATGGTGAATATATGGTGACTGTTCAAAATACAAGTCTGCGCAGCTAAAGCGTCAAAAGTTTCCTCAAAAGGATCATAGCAAATTATCCAATCATACCATAACGTAATTTCTAGAAAGTAGCTCCAACATATGCATATGAGAAGGTCTGTCTGTTCCTAGCTCCTTTGGCAACCTGAGCAAAAACATTATTTGGCACTACCTCGCCCTTTCGATAACAATGAATACAAAAAATTACCATTACATTCGGAGAATCTTGTAGCATTACACTCGACGAATTTTTTAGCATTAAACTCGGCGAATTTTGTAGCATAGTAATCTTTTACAAGGCAAATTTCTAACTTTAAAAATTCATGTACTTCAACGATATAGAGTTTATAAAATAGCATTCGAAGTCAATTTGAATGGTAATATACGAAATCTATACCACTGAGGCATATGGATTGTAATGCTACAAGATTATATATAAGAAGCATAAGATGCAAAATCTTATTTTTATGCTTAAACAGCCGCATAGTGTCCATAACATTGATAGAAAAAAATTCACATACACAAGTTTAATCATCTTCCATCCCTATTTAGCAGTAACTACTCCATGACAGAAATAGCATTTCATATAAATCAGGCGTGTCCAACCCGCGGGCTGCATGCGGCCCACAAAATCGTAAAGTTTACGACATAAGCTTTCAACATGATTATGTGACATTCAACATGATTATGTGTTTACGACATAAGCTTTCAACATGATTATGTGATTTTCAGCGAGTTTTTGATATCCCACTAGTTTTATGTTGCCGTTTTTTAATTTTATAATAAAAAACGTAAGAAAATAAATGAAGTTTTATTATTCATATACATTAACTATATTATATATTTTATGTGCAGCCCAAAACAATTCATCTCCACTCAATGTGGCCCAGTGGAGTCAAAAGGTTGGACACGCCTGATATAAATAATAATAGTCGAAGAATATTCCGATCTAGCGATGGTAATTTTTTAAATCATTTACTTATTAAAACAATTAGAAGAAATCGTTTCTGATTACAGATGAATCGCAAAGCAAAAGGCTTATCTGCAAAAGGCTTATCTGCAGAATCATCGATATAGGGGTATATTAAACCATCTTCCTGTCTTCATCCGCTAATCTTAATACAGCTACATCTGGTTGCATTTTATTATATTGCTTTACTATTTCATTTGTAAACTTCAACGCAGAATAATTTGCTCTGTTTATTCTTTTTAATAATAATATTTATTTGCTCCTAAATCATATTACATAAGCTGTATATGGTATTTTAGGAAACAAATAAAGTTAAAAAGAACAAAATAATAAAAATAACACCATTTACCAATAAGCAAAAAAAAATACTAATGATAAGAAAAAAAACAGAACACGAAAGAAAGAAAAAATTATATTTTTAATTTATAATTATAGATTTTGAGAACGAGTAAAGTATAATAATATGTGGCAACTCATACGTTGATTTATCTCTAGTGGTGAATACATTTTTCGAACTTATAAATTATATGCTATAAAATATTAAATTTAAATTCATAAATCAAATAACCATTTCAATGGACACCCAACAAACACAAGATTAACAAAAGGAAATGCATATTCAAACTATCAGAAAATGTTTCAAATTAATAATATCGAAAATATATTTTTTGTATTTTATATTTAAAGCGAAGTGAACTAATTTGATTCCTAATATTTAGATCTAAACTATTGTAAGTTTTAGGAGTTATAAAAGCAAAATGTCTTTTTATTACATTTTTATTTGGAAATGGAACCCTGTATGAATAGCCAACACGTCTAGAATTATAAGGGGCTGTGAAAGTGAAATTTAATATTTGTTTAAATACAAATAAGAGAATATACAAATAAGAGAATTTTGTATATACATTGGTATAATGTTGTAAAAATGTATCGTGGAATTAAATTAAGGTATGAATATTAGAGTAGGAAGAAATATTAAGGACTAGTTTATATATAGTTTTATGAATTAAAATCAGATTATGAAGATTATTTTAATATCCACATCCCAAGCCGCATATTCCATACTGAATAACAGAGTAAACCCATGCGTAATATAGTCCAATTAAAAAATTTTCGGTATAATTGGTTTTAAAAAATAAAATCTAAATAGAATACATCTTAATATTTTTGTCAAATTGTTTGCATGGATAATGCTTTTAAAGTTGGAATCCAGATACACGTTTAAGTATTTATAGCTACAAACTCTATCTAAAACAGGACAGTTGCAGATTTGAAGGAAGAAACAATTTATGATATTTAATATGTTTAGGGATATTACTATTTTTGGCTGAAAATTGTTTCCCTGTTTTTCATTTCGAATATTTAATAATCACACTTTAATTTTCAAATTCACCTTCAGTACTACGTAATTTTTCAATAGATGTTAATTTCATTCTCTAATTCATTTTTAAAACTCTATTAAATTCCCTTAAAAAACTTACGGCTATCAGTTCCATTGGTAAGGAATTTTATTCAGACAATACCAGATGACATAATGCCATGACGTATTTACACGGGATACAGCAAACGTAATCACGTGCTCTTGATTGACTGTTCAAAAGTATGCTCCATTGTAAAAAATCTGGGACTTCCTTAAATATTCAAATGTTTGCTCGTCTGGTTCCAAAATTTCTCCTACAGGTTTTCCCAAGCTTTGTATTTGGGTTGAAAATTCAAATCCAGTAAAATACGATTTCAAACCGCAATCCCCTTTTCTCGATTTTAACATTTGATTTTTCTTTTTACTTCAAATAATGCCCATTTGCGAGTTTAAAATATATTTTGTTTTAACATTTCATCAGGGATGAGATTTCAAATCACATGGAATTTCAATGGAAAATTTGCTAATATTATGTAGGAATAAGCATACCAAATTTATCTAAAACATGATTAAATTTAAAATATAAAAAATGCACTGTGGATAAGTGAATTTATCGCTTTAACTATATTAAATTCACGTCGATTTTAGTGTTTTTAATTATTTATGAATCTTCATATATTGTAATAGCATGAAGAGTAGAATGAAAAGTAGGTCTTGTTTGGGTTTCTAACATTAACTGATTTTTTGTTCAGTAATGCACATAATCTAAATTTTGGTTCAATAATGCATATCCGATTGGAATTTTCCTTTTTTTTTATTTGCAACATATAGACCCAGAAGGGTCCTAGAAACTGGCCCTAGTTTGTACAGGTCTCCTCATACAAGAACATCCCCTACTACGACCAAAGTCACTGCTAACCCCTTCCTCAGATAGATGTAATACAACACAAAGTCTGCATGCTGGAACAGTAGCCATCTCCCTAACCATTATGCCAGCCGACGCCTAAATGTATAAAAGAAATGGAACTGGATGGAAACAGAAACTGGATGCATAGTTTTGGATAGGGCTAGGGTCAAAATCCTGGGCAGAAGCGCTGATCGAGCCTGTCATGCTACCTACAGAGCCACCCCTGCCCTTTGTCTTCAGGAATCCTATTTCCTTTTTATGTCGTGATTTTAACAATATACTTTTACATCAATCTTTTCAGAAATATTTCAGGTGCCTCACCCTATACGATAATTGTATTTTTAATTATTGAATGAACTAAAGCAAAATATATATTTTTTAAACTATATATATCCAATAATTTTCTTAAGGTATAAATTTTGGTTATACCCTTCTTTTTATTTGCACCTACAGCTGGTATGTTATTGTTCGAATTTAAATTGTTATCCTAATTTCTATCTAAATATTTAATTTTAGATACATTATGAATAACAGGACAGTTCCATGATTTTCTATTCCCATCAAGGTTGGGGCAATTACTTCTGTGGTGAATCAACTCACCAATATCGTTGGATATTTCTTTTTCAGTCCTAAAATAAATATACTTAGTTTTATTTGTATTGATAAGTAAATGATTTTTAAACCATTCCATCTCAAATCAGGCAGAAGGCATCAGGTGACATATAATAGTACTTTGTAAAATCCAAATGAATTCTGAAAATTGGGATTTTTTTTTGTAAAATTAAGAGGAATTAGCAAAATCTAGGGTGGTTGTCAAATTCAAGGCAACTTGCCAAAATCTAAGGCAGTTGGCAAAATTCGAATCCACTTGGTAAAATACAGGCGAGTTGTGAAAATTGGGATTGCTTTTGTGAAATTAAGGAAAGTTGGCAAAATCGAAACAACTTGGCAAAATCAGGACAACTTGGGAAAATCTTGGGGAGTTGGCAAAATTCGAAGTGAGTTGGCAAATTCAGAGGAGATGTAAAAATTGGAATTTTTTTTTCTGTAAAATTATGGCGAGTTGGCAAAATCGAGAGAAATTGGAAAAACCTTCGGGAGTTGGCCAAATCGAGGTAACTTGGCAAAAACTAGAGCAGTTTGCAAAATTCGAAGTGACTTGGTAAAATGCAGGTGAGGTGTGAAAATTTTGATTATTTTTGTGAAATTAAGGAGAAGTGGCGAAATCTAGGCATCTTGGTAAAATCTTGGGGAGTTTGTAAAATTCGAGATTTGGTAAAAGTTCAGGAGAGATATAAATATTGTGATTTTTATTAAATAAAACTATGGCTAGTTGGCAAAATCTTGGAACGATGCCTTCCTTCCCCCACTGAGCGATATTCTGGTATGCCCTGACAAGAGAGATATAATTTATGTAAAGGTCCTATTTCCGCAGTTGGCAAAGTTTGATTTACGAGTTGAAAACTTTTCGTTGTCTCTCCCCAAATCATAGTCCTTCGCTACGCCCCTGACCGTTTAGTAATTAACGCAGTCGTCTTCCCACACAAAAAGTTACGATTTAATTTATTAAATATTAGTGTTCGAAAAAACATTTGCAAACATTAAAAATATGGGAAAGCATAAAAAAATGTGGCATATTTCCAAAATCTTAAAAAAATATTCAAAAATCCTAAAACTTTACCATATTATTGACAAAATCTGAGAAAAAACTATTAAAAGAAAATTTACTTATTGTAGTTTAAATATTTAATATGTTTAAACGTTTGTAATGTTTAATGTATGTAATGTTTAAACGTATGTAATGTTTTTGGTCTTTGAATATTTCGGTAGCGTCATTTTCCTTATTGAAGCATTGAATATAAATTATTTTAAATTTCAACAAAATGTTCTGCTCAGAAATATTAAATCGAGAGTCTGATTCACTCTTCTTCAGATAAAAGAATGGTTGAACTAGGTTTCTTTTAATTGTAGTGTTTATGAATATTTTTATTATGAATTTTAATTGTAGAATTATTACAAAGATAAATTTTTGGAAGACGGAAAAAGTGATGCAGTAAAAACTAGAGTAACGCATATCACCTCTAATGCATATGAGAATCTAATCAAAGAGAAAGATGTTTTTCCTTTACCTATTGTTTCACTCCTTAAAAGTTTTAGTTTCAGCTAGCGGATGATGGGAAAAATGCAAATAATTTTTATTAGTAATTATACAACATAAAAGTATTCGTCTTTTAATTCTTAAATCTAAAAAGTTGCATTTCCCACACCTCTCTCAGAAAAATGGGTAGATTATTGCTGTCAGTGGAATATTTTTTAAAAACTACAACTAATTTTTCAAATTTCTCTTCTATACATATTATTTGTAAAACTTGTTAACACCTCAGTTTCATGTTTAGTGATCTGTAAATAATATATATATTAAAACTAGTAAGTATTTTGAAGAATGCGAATTACAGTATTTTTTAGTACCAATCAATTTTAAAAAGAGTTTTCTAATTATTATTTTCATTGTTTCCAATTAAAACTTCATGACGTTCATATTCCACCACCAAAATTTCATATTTCCATCATTATACATTATTGCGATATTCGTTTGAAATTTTAGAATTTTCAATCTTTTTCACCGTTAGAGGGTGCAATTATAGTGTTCGAAAAATTCTGAAAGTGCGAATCGTAATATTTTATCAATTCCTATCTGACCCTATGAAGATTTTTTCATTTATCTCTAAAAACAAACAATTATCTGCTAAAACTAAAAACGTGAGTTTTCCCACTCCTTCTGGGTCTAAGTGGCCAGCTCATTGTAGGCAATGTAAACTTCATGGCCTCGACATTCCATCACCAAAATTTCAAAATTCTGGTACAAATACATCGTTTGCAATATTAGTTTGAATTTTTGGAATTTAAAATTTGTTCCCCGCTTGAAGGCGTAATTATAGTTTTAAAGAGATTCGGAAAGTGCATATCGCAATATTTCATCAATACCTATCCAACACAAAAATAATTTTTACTTTATCTCTGTCAACAAAAAAGTTTGATGTCTAAAGATGGGCAGCCAGACAGATAGACAGACAGACAGATGACAAAGCGAAACTATTATCTCGTTTTCTTTGAAAAAGAGATAAAAATGTGGTATAGCTAAGCTTTTCTAAATTGCAAATAGCTAAGCTTTTCTAAATTGCAAATTAAAAAAACTGAGATAAGTACCATTGAAGATGTGATATTTTGCTAACTTTTTATAACGAGAATGATTGTGATTTCATATCAGTCCCATTGCTCTTGCAGAGACGGTGATGAAAGTCCATTTATACGTCTTTAAGGATAGATGATAGAGTTGCTGTTTATGAAAGTTGCATAATATCTCAACGTATTATCATTATTTCATTCAGTAGATAAATACAATACAGTTAGCAAATGCTGTGGTCAGTTTCATTTGAACTTGAAAGTATTATTAGTCATATATTTTTTCTGCTTCCTTGGTGGTGCGAATATGATTAACATTTGATGGAGATCAATTGCAGTAATAAATGTTCAGAGATGTACGTATAGGAATGTGATTCGAAATGTCTTAGACTATGGAGATGAAATGGAAGTGAATGAGCTAATGTTCGAAAACCTTAATTTGATTAAAGATAACGCAACATAAGCACTTAAAACCATCTGAAAAGTAGACTTAAGTGACTGATTTCAGGAATTGGGAGGATCTCTGAAAACAATGTATACACGTCCAAGAGACCTACTTCGAAGGCTAGGAGATGAGTGCACGATATTTCAATTTATCTCCATAATGTGATAAATTTAATACACCGTCCTAGATCTACAACACTATAAATATGTATAACGCAAATATTCCCCATCAAAAGTCTTTAACGTGTCCATCATACTCTCACCACCACGGCAGCAGAAAAATGCATTACTAAAGATACTATCAAGTTAAAGTGAAACTGATCACAGCATGCGCTAATTTTGAAATGACGAAACATGTTGAGATATTATGCAACGTTCGTAAACAGTAACTCTATCATCTATGCCTGAAACGTACTGCTTAACTGCAATACATCAGTTTCCTTCCACAGTTATTTAACTCAAGTTATTGTCTATAATTTTAAAAAGGTTTAGATTTTTAATATGGTTATTTTTAAATGATTTTGAAGTTGAGAATTTCATTGGAGCATTAATATTTTAAATATTAAAGAGTAATGTGTTGTGTAAAGAGATGACTCTATTAAGTGCCAGAGTATAATTATTTTTGGGGTGTTTCCAAAATTTAAACCCTAACGGAAACGAGAAATTGAAAAAAATTCTAGTTTTAACCTTATTTGGACGACTTTTCATAAATTGTTTATTAACGATAAAAGAATCAAATAATTTTCACATGTCCAACATGGTCTTTTAATTAAAAAACAATGAAAACATTTCAGTAATAGTTTATGAAATATTAGGAATATTAGGAACAGTTCCTTCATAATTCTGCAATAATGATAATGAACCTCTCGAGATGTTTAAAGACAAAATAAAAACAAAAATTTTAAACGAATACATCAAAGTTTCTCTCTATAGTTAGTTCAGTCAAGTCTTTTGACGAAGTTTAAAGGATTTGGAACCGTTCCAGATTTTTTTTGGATATTTTTAAATGGTTATTAAAATATCATATACTTCTAAGTTTTTTAAATTTTCAAAGTTTATAAACTTTTTCGGGCACTAATATTCAATATATTAAAGGGTAACTTATTGCGTATACTGCACTACCTACTAAAAAGAAAACTTCATTTTGCAACCTTATTTTGGCGATTTTTCATAAATTTTCTATTAGCCATAAATTTTCAACTAGAACCAAATATCTTTCAGACGTGTCAGATATACCCTTTTAAATAAAACATAAATGAAAAAAGTTGAATAAACAAGGTTCGAAATATTAAGAAATCAACAGATGCCGTTTTGGACCCATTATTTTGTGGCGATTAAAGCAGACATTATCCCGATGTTTTTACTAAGAATAATCTCAGACATATTTTTTCCAATAGCATCCGCGAGGGTCAACTGACAACCTTTGTCTCATTCGAGAATGGAATGGATCTATTACTAAACAATATTTGGAGACATCTTAAATATGCACAAGTTTTATGTTTGAATAGAATATCATCATCTGCCAAACAATTAAAGCTGTGTCATCTGCGAAAGATATTATATTACTTTGCAACTTTAATTCTAATAAATCGTTGATGTACGATTTATTAGAATACCTTAGGACCTAAAACAAATCCTTGAGGCACACCAAATTTGGCTTCTTTCCACTTAATACATTGTTCATTTTAACTTGTAAGATACGTATAATTAAATAAGAATTAAACCATTCCAAAAATGTGCCAATTATTGCAATTTATTCTGATTTTGTTAACAAAATATTTATGGACAGCGAATCAAATGCTTTGGAAATATCCAAAAATAATACAGCTTTTTTTATTATTAGCACCGTTATAAATCTGATAGTCAGTTGCGTTATTATGCCTTCAGTACCAGTATATTCACGAAATCCAAATAACTTCTCAGATTTTATATTTGCTTAAATATAATTTTAACCAAGGGACAACAACCTTCACCATTATTATAGCAAAAAAATATCCAAAGTGTTCTCTGTTATGTTTATAATTATTGGCTTCCATCAGGGGCGTAGCGAAGGACTATGGTCTGGGGGGGAAGAAAGAAATAGAAAATTTTCAACTCGAAAATCAAATTTTGCCAAATAAGAAAATAATGTCTCTGTCTGTTTCGTACCTAGATTTTCGTTCCGTGGGAGGTGGGGGGGTGGGGGTTGAGGTTGAGGCAATTTTCCCAACTCTCCTGCATTTTGCCATTTGACTTCCAATTTTGCCAACTAACCATAATTTCACAGAAAATATCCCTATATTTACATCTCGTCTGAATTGTAGCAAGTCAGTGTGAATTTTCCCTTGATTTGGCCAAATCTCCTGAATTTCACAAAACCAATCCCAATCTTTACATCTCTCCTAAATTTGCCAAGTCACTTCAAATTTTTAAAACTCCCCAAGATTTTGCCAAGTCACTCAGAATTTTGCCAACTGCCCCTAGATTTACCACTCGTCATAATTTTACAGAAAACAATCCTAAGTTTTACATCTCACCTGAATTTTGCCAACTTCCCGCGATTTTCCCAAGTCACTCGGAATAGTGTCAACTCCCCAAGTCACCCGAATGCCAAGTCACTCCGAATTTTGTCAACAACTCTCCTAGATCTTGCCAACTCGCCATAATTTTACAGAAAAAATCCCTATATTTACATCTTGTCTGAATTGTAGCAAGTCAGTGTGAAATTTCCCTTGATTTGGTCAACTCTCCTGAATTTCACAAAACCAATCCCAATCTTTACATCTTTCCTAAATTTGCTAAGTCACTTCAAAATTTTCAAACTCCCCAAGATTTTGCCAAGTCACTCAGAATTTTGCCAACTGCCCCTAGGATATAAACTCTCAAATTTTCAAACTCCCAAAGCCACTCGCCATAATTTTACAGAAAACAATCCCAATTTTTACATCTCAGCTGAATTTTGCCAACTCCCCACGATTTTCCGAAGTCACTCCGAATATTGTCAAAACCCCAAGTTTTGGCCAAGTCACTCCGAATTTTGTCAACAACTCTCCTAGATTTTGCCAACTCGTCATATTTTACAGAAAAAATCCCTATATTTGCATCTCGTCTGAATTGCAGCAAGTCAGTGTGAAGTTTTTCAACTCCCCTTGATTTGGCCAACTCTCCTGAATTTTACAAAACTAATCCCAATCTTTACATCTCTAGTAAATTTGCCAAGTCACTTCAAATTTTTCAAACTCCCCAAGATTTTGCAAGTCACTCAGAATTTTGCCAACTGCCCCTAGATTTTGCCACTCGCCATAATTTTACAGAAAAAAATCCCAATTTTTACATATCACCTGAATTTTGCCAACTCCCCACGATTTTCCCAAGTCACTCCGAATATTGTCAACTCCCCAAGATTTTGCCAAGTCACTCCGAATTTTGTCAACTGCCCGTAGATTTTGCAAACTCCTTACGTTTTACGAACTCTCCTAGATTTCGCCAACTCGCCATAATTTTACAGAAAAAAATCCCAATTTTTACATCTCACCTTAATTTGCCAAGTCACTTCGAATTTTATCAACTTTCCTTAATTGCACAAGAAAGGCACAATTTTCCCAACTCCCCTGTATTTTACCAAGTGGATTGGACTTTTGCCAACTCCCCTAGATTTCGCCCAGAGTTCTCGGTTTTTCCAACTCTTCTTAATTTTATAAAACCAATCCTAATTTTTACAACTCACGTTTACTTTACCAAGTGGTTTCCAGTTTTATCAACTTCCCTAGATTTTCCCAAGTTGCCTCGATTTTACCACCTCTCCTTAATTTCGCAAAACAAACCCAATTTTTACATATCTCCTGAATTTCCCAAGTCACTTCAAAATTTTCAAACTCCCTAAAATTTTGTCAAGTTTTCTCAATTTTGTCAACTCTCCTGAATTTCACAAAAACAATCCCAATTTTCATAACACGCCCGTATTTTACCAAGTGGATTCGAATTTGGCCAACTGCCCTAGATTTTGCCAACTCGCCACAATTTTATAAAAAAAAGTCCCAATTATTACATCTCACCTGATTTTTGCAAAGTCACTCTGAATTTTGTCAAATTCCCCAAGATTTGCCAACTCTCCTAGATATTTGCGAAGTTGCCTCGATTTTGCGAACACGCCATAATTTTACAGAAAAAAATCCCACCTAGATTTTGCTAACTCCCTAAGTTTTGCCAACTCGCCATAATTTTACAGAAAAAAAATCCCAATTTTTACATCTCACCTGAATTTTGCCAACTCCCCACGATTTTAACAAGTCACTCCGAATTTTGCCAACTGACCCTAGATTTTGCTAATTCCCTAAGTTTTGCCAACTCCCCACGATTTTGCCAAGTCACTCCAAATTTTGTCAACTCCCAAGATTTTGCCAAGTCACTCCAAATTTTGTCAATCCCCAAGATTTTGCCAAGTCACTCCGAATTTTACCAATTCCCCAAGATTTTACCAAGTTACTCTGAATTTTGCCAACTCGGCAAGATTTTGCCAATTCACCTGTATTTTACTAAGTGGCTTCGAATTTTGCCAACTGCTCTAGATTTTGCCGTCTCCCCATTTTCCAAACTGCTCTGTATTTGCCAAGTTGCCTAGATTTTGACAACTCCCCTTAATTTTACAAAAAAAAGGTGATAAAATTTCACCACTCACCTAGATTTTACGAAGTCGCTTCGAATCTTGCCAATTCCGAGTTACTTTGGGGGGAGCCTCACCCCCATCCCCCCATAGCTACGCCCCTGTCTCGCCTAGGTCCAGAATTTTCAATCGCCATACTACTGTTACCAACAAGAGTTGATAACCACACTTCAGAAAAAAGAGGTAGAGAGTAGAACAAAAAATTTCAAAGAACAGGAACAACAGAAATGAATGGCAATAGCAAAGCATGATTTAACTGCTTTGTTTTAGATCCATGAAAAATATCATCCTATGATTACCTACGGTTCAGCCAGGAAAATAGTTTTTATATTCTGTCTTTTGCCACTATTTCTTTATGTATTATTCTTTGGCTAAAGAACATTTTGCATTTGTTGAATATTTCTACGGGCGCAGGATATATACGTCAGTTAAGGAGCCATCCCATAAATATACCAAACATCTGCTCAAAATGCAAATATTACAACGCATATGAATCATTCTCGTAGCAATGATTCCGAATAATCAAAAATATATCAAATAAGAATAGACATTGACAATATATAAGGATTATTCCATTAATTTCTTTTGCTAATTTAATTTTTTTTGTTAAATTTAGGACGACTTTATATTGCTCATGGTTTATGAAAATGGCATGTATTCTGAAGACATGGACCCAAGGTTCCACTCAAAATTTGACGATTTGTTCTGAAATGCATATCATATTGATGATATAGAAATGGTTAATATATTATTCAAAGAGATGCTATTTATTATTATTAATGTTCAGCTTTATTATTTATTAATGTTTTTAGCTTTCCAAAAGAATGGCTTTATTTTGCAATGTCTTAGCTTATTACAATACAAACAGTATGGATTATGTGAGAGTAACACTGTCTTATAACCTTTTTACAAGTAAGTAAAACTTCCAACAGCGAATAAAACTTTTTAAATTATTTATAACATTATTTTTCGAGCGTAAAAGAATAGAAAATAAGATCCACAACGATATATCGTAATCAATATCAATATCATTATCAACACAATGATATTTTCGTAATGCAAAAATTAAAGCTGAATATTTCACACATGCCCTTGAAACTCTCTCTTTATTCTACATTCAGCGCTTTGAATTATAACGTAGATATATTGAAAGATTTTGGAATAATGTCGAAGAATGTGTCGAAACATTTGAGATAAACAGTTTTTTAGATATATATACCATAGATTATTCGTTTATGGAAATATCATATATATCTGTATCTATATGCCTGTCTATATACTGAGTGATAATTGAATTATGACCACCCCACCACATGCTGTGCCAATGGGACGCTAATTTCAAACACCTATAACTTTTTAGCTGTCCCGTGGCCGAGTGGTTAGAGTGCTTGGCTATCGATCAAAGGGACCTGGGTTCGAACCCTTGTAAGGTATGGATGGTTGTGATGTTTTCTGCCGAGGTCTCGCTTTCTCACATATCTTTTTTATGGCGCTTAACCTGACAGGCTACTGTCAGACTTCTACGGCAAGCAGCTGCTTGAGGGGTATTTATATTTTATTTACTAACTTTTAAAATACTTAATTACTTACCTATCTTATAGAAATAGAGAATATAGAATTATTACTGAAAATAATTAAATTATAAGCAAAAACAGTGGGATGGGTTGTTAAAAAATATTAAAAAGTATTATTAATCAGAATAAAAACATTAAGAAAACTCACAAAAAACAGGTACAGAGGCGTCATGACGATAAGAAGTTGCCTGTTTTGACGTGAATTGAGATATTTATAAATTAGAAATATTTTTTTACGTATATTTTTTCTGCAAAATTCCCTGTTTGTCTTAATATTCACGTCAAAACTCACAAAAAACGCGTACTAAGAAAACACAAAAAACACGTACACGTACGTGTTTTTTGTGTTTTCTTAGTGTTTAAAGTTTCTGTTTTCATATAAAAATGGACTATAGATGAATGAATTGCTGTATGACGGAAAGAGACTGATGTCGCATTGTACCTGCCAATGTGGATATATGTCTAAGAATGTACATGTACATGTACAGTTGTTGATTACTGTTGTTGTTATTAAAGATCTTGTACGTTTTTGTATGTTCAATTTGTTCAATGTTAAATAAATTCATTCAACGTTTTAGAGGAAAATGTCACTAAGGATAAATTAAAGATCTAAATCATCTCTATCCAAATATCGATTTTTCGAGAATACCCCTTCAATATTTAGAGTTATGGAAGTTTGAAAATATAAGACTAACGGTATTAAACGCTTGAAGTTAATTGAAACTGAAATAGGAAGCATTAATTACTTATAATCTTTCATTTTCTATTTATTGCTTATACTATATCATTACATATTTTAAAAGTCTGTGCAAATAATTACTTCAACATTCGTTTGTTTTTATTTTGATAAATTTCTTAGAACATATTTCTGCTTTGAAAGGTTTAAACTTCCATAGTGCTTAAATACTGTTATAATATATTGTTGAAAATCGAGACTTAAATTTAATTCATATCTTTAAATTATTCTTTCCCACATTTTCTCATAAAACTCCTATTTCAGAAGTTACAGCGATTCGAAGTCAGCGTCCCATTGACATAATATTGGGTGGTCATTAGCAAAACTTATGGAATGAAACAATTAATGCTCCATTAATTGATGTGGCATTAATTCTTTTTATTTCTAATTTGTGCAGAGGGGCATTAATTTCCAATTAATGCTCCTCTGCACAAATTGCAAATAGCAACACCACGAAGGAAGCGAAGTCTACGGCCGAAACTGACAAGACGGAAGCTATGAGGGTAGATGTGCAAATGGTCAAAAAATGGGGCATGAGAAAGCAAGGTAATTGCGTTTATTGGAGATTCATCAGTACATAGTAGGCCCACCTTGTGCGGTTATACAAGCTTGTAGTTGTCTCAGCATTCAATCAATCAAGTGGTTAATGGTGTTCTGAGGTATGGCATTCCCAACAGCATCCAGCTGGGCAAGCAACTATACCAGGTTCGCCATTGGAGGGAACTGGCGAAGGTGGCGACCCATAAGGTCCCACACATGCTCAATGGGCGACAAGTCCAGGGAGTATGGCGGCCATGGGAGAATGTCCACACCTTGGAGATTGTCCACTGTTGCCCCCCCCCCCCCCGATAGGGAGCCACCTTGTCGAGGTAAGGGGGCTTGAGTGCCTTAGTGAAGTTGAAGGCTCTGCTGACTAGAGCTGCTCATGTCAGACAGGCCAAGACGGAAGGGCCGGACTAAGAGCTCTCGTCAAGTGAGCCGAGGAAACTTGGATCTTTATCTCCTTGTTTGTGGCGCCCCGGGACATAGATTAAATTTAGGTTTTGACCGATGGATGAACTTTACTTCTATAATACTGTTCGCCATAGGTAGTCGTGGGGCGAGCTATATCTATATGGTACTGTCTTGCCCTCGACAGTAGATAGTGGTAATCTTGGCATTATTCCTATAGATGGCGTGCAGTCCTTGAATTGCGATACATCTGGGATTTGTCATTCAATTAATTACCTGTCCATTTGTTGGAAATTCGGTATGTGGAATGGAGTTGTCCTGCTGCAGAATCAGTCCAGGTGTGTTGGTAAGGAAGGGTCGTGCCACAGGATTAAAAATATCATCCAGGTCACCGTTGCGTACATCTCACCATTAGTGTGCTGCAAACATGGAGCAGAGGTGTCTGTCTGTCATATGTGATGCCACCCCATACCATTTTACTACGGTGGGATGTCAGCTAATGGAATATGCTTCATGTCGTTGACAATGCTGATGCCATGGGGACAAACGGGAATTTAGCTTATCAGAACAGAATCGGAATTCGTCTGTGAACAACATTCTACATTCCTTAGTCCAATGTTATCTCGCTCGACACCAGTCAAGGTGGCGTAGCAGGTGATGTCGCTGCAACAGCAGATGCCACAGTGGACGTTTTGCCCTCATTCCTGCATCATGCAAACGTTCTCTAATGGATTGTGTGGACACTACGGTACCTGTAGCGGTCCGTAAATCATTCTGCAGCACAGTCGGTGTGGTGAAAGGGTCGCAAACGGTCCTCCTACGGTGCGTGCGATTTTCACATCCTGTAGTGCAGCATGCTGGTCCCTATCTATCCTTCGTGTCAGTTGGTGCTCCATGATGTTGTGTGAGATGTACCATTGCACTGTGCCCACATAGTGCCCCTCTGCATGAGGTGATCGCTCGCATGGCTCGGTCAGAGAGCTTGCATATTGACGATTCACTCTCTCTCAGAAGGCGTCAATTGCACATAAGTATCCCGCTTATGTCTCCAAGGTATTTTCCGGACATTTTCGCAGCATGTACTCCAACTTCACTGTCAGCTCTGTTATGATACGAGCTCATGGCCTTCCGATATTTATCCACGGCTCATCTGGATGTCACATGTCCATTCGCTGCAAAACTTTGATCATTTGAATATATATATGATGGCCTCTTGTGCTTCACATATCTCTACTTGCATTCCTTCGTGTGTTGCGATTTCCACTTTGAACAGTGTAGATGTTGTTTTAAAAAATATGAAAAAGAGTGTTCATGACTTCTCCTTCTTCAAGAAAATATGCATGTTAAAACAAACACAACTTTAAATTTACTGCACTGCCTGAAGATTTATCACGTTATGCATTGGAGTTAGTTCTGTTTTCAGACGTCGTTTCATGACATTCCAGATGTGCTCACTTTAAGATAGATTCAGCGACTGGGGTGGCAATAATAGCACGGGTACGGCTTGCAGACACTGTTAAGCAAATTGTGTGGTATGTGGTCTGGTATTATTGTGCTGGAATGTGGCATTTGGCATGCTCTTCAGGAGTGGTTAGACCACAGGGCAAATAATGGTATCCACATACCGTTGGGAAATTAACCTCGATGAGTATGAGAGATGACCTACTGTCATAAGAGAGAGCACCAAGCACCATGATATCTGATGCTGCATGACGCTCAATAATACACATATCTGCCACTGAATTAGAAACCTTTATGCAGTTGTACGTAAACTTCACTTTCGCAGAGTATATGCAAAATTCGTGATCACGTGCATGACCACGTGATCTATTCAACTATGCTGATGGCCATTAAAAGTGTAACAATGGGAAGAACTCATCAGATTGTCCCGAAATATGCAAGATAGGTAGCCCATGGGAGCACATGTAAATGATTCAAAATGCAGCACATACGCACATCATGTGTGACAGTAACGACCCCTGGAAGTGGTATAAGAAGAAATTACAAAGAACCGGTGTAAAGCACTGGAATTGTGTTTGCTCGCAGTTCTTGCGCACTAAAGGATCAAGTATGCCCCGTTGAAGAACACGGCATCCATAAGACCAGATCCGACTTTGATCGAGGGAAAATTGTGGGATTACGGGAAGCCGGATTATCGTACTGAGACATGGGTGCTCGTGATCGACGGAATGCTCCCACAGTGATGAAAATATAGCGTCAGTGGGAAGAGGAGGAACGAACTCACTGACGTGAGGGATCTCAACCGCCCTGTCACACAAACGAACGAGAGGACAGACATTTCGTGCGCATGGCTTTGAATGATCGTACAGCCACATCAAACACCTTAGCTCAACAGTTATATAAGAATACAAGAATATTTCCTACAAGAATATTTCCTATTCAATACAAGAATAATTTTCCTACTTTGCAAATTAAACATTATATTTTAATAAAGAAATATTAGCTGACTTACTGAATTCAGAAATAAAATCTATGCTCTATATTATTTTTAGTGCGTATAATGTTTTAACATTATTAATAGTTATACACAAAGACAAAATATAATGATGTGTAATTTTACAGTAGGAAAAATACGTAAGTATAATGTTCAAAATAACAATCTAGAGCCTTTTAAATATCTTTTATATTTACATACAAAAAGCGCAATATAGAACAAACAAATATAAAAACTTGATTCTGGAATTAGAAATGCATTTTTTTAAATAAACCTTGACAATTCTCTTTCTTACTCATCATTCCTGTTTGTCGTGTTCCTCGCAAAATATTCCTTTTTTATTTAAACTGAAATATTCGACACACATCGAATATTTGGATTGATGAGGTGTTTATTTTGTTGATTATTCTTGCTATTTTGCAAGGTATATCTCTGATCTTTGAGTCATTTTGTTTAAGTTCTTAACATATTCAAGAGGTGGTTTGTATGCTTGTTTTCTGTTTGCTAGGAGTATTTGGTTTTCAACACCAGCAGTGAAAGCATATCTCTGAAATGTGTGAACAAGATGGAAATAGGTCGGCCTCCAGTGATGCTGCCGAGGCAGTCCGAGCATACGAGGTTCGATGTGTGAAATAGTTCTCCCCACCTGCTCTCAGAGATGAAATTTCTGACCACTGCAAGTGAACGATGATCACTTTGCTCAGCCGTCATCTTCAGGACAATTAAGGTTCAGTGATGACGCGTCGGATTCGCACTATACGTCAAGATGTGTGTCTTAAGGCAGAAGCGTCAGTGATCAAAGAGTTCATTCAAGTTTGTCATCAGGTACAGTCGCTCAAAAAGTATCTGAACACTATGGTTGATTACAGAATTCAGAAAAAAATATCTGGCAAGGATTTTTTTAGAAATTAGTGATCGGGCAACCTTCGTGTCACGTGACACGAAGGTTGCCAGATCACTAATTTCTAAAAACATCCCTGCCAGATATTTTTTCTGAATTCTGTAATCAACCATAGTGTTCGGATACTTTTTTGAGCGACTGTACAAGATCTCAAAGTAGGGCTTGATGTATTTCACCACAAGTTAGTAAATGGGCTGAATGCGTAATCAAGTCTAGCAAACTTGTGTGATCACTCAAGATTATTTAAATAGTGTGTGTGACTAAGTACATCAAACAGTCTGGGTGACAGCATGAGCTACAAAATCAGCACTAAAGATAATTGGTCAACTTCAAAAGGATTATCCCAGCAATAGAATGGATAGGACAAATGTTAAAAAAGGATTAACACTCTGCTGATTTATTGATCTGTCAAAAAAAGATTGTGTGGTAATTTTGATAAATTTCATCTCTTCCTCTCTAGATGACCATCACATTATGGCGAAGCCTGGCTAGCAGATACATCAGTGAAAGAGAGTGTGTGCTAGAGATATCTCGTCAGTAGCAAAAGAAAGTGTTAGTTATGATCCTGATGTGCAACAAGGAAGAGTTACATTGACTGATTCTATGAAAGAAACTTGTTGTTTCAATTGTAGAAGGATTTTACTTCTCAAATATGGAATAAGTCAGCGGAAAAGTGTTAACATCGGCTTGAAACGAAGACAGTGTTTCGGTGCGGAGAACGTCAAAGGTCATCAGCAGTGCATCACAGAAGATAAATAATTTCCTCTGTCTGATAAGATTTGCTGTTATTATTTGCTATAAGATGGACAGGGAGCTCAGAAGCAAAACTAAGAGAAGGTAGACCAGGTTAGGTGTGGGTTGTAATGATGTAGAAGATAGGTCGGAAAAATAGGAAGGATAGGAGGATGACAGGAGTCGGGTTTTAAAATTTTTAGATGAATATGATAACGGGGAAAAACAGAGTACACATATTTTATGACTGGTAAATCAGTTATAGGGGATACGGTAAATGAGTATCCTAATTCGGCAGGTATGGATCAAAAAATTTAAATGAGATTAATGGAAATAGAAAGGAATAGGAAAAGGAAAAGAATGAAAGTAGATGATTAGATAGAGGAAAGGCAAGGAAGAGTAAAAGAGAAAAGGAAAAGGAGAGAAGGAAAAGGAGGAAGAACGGGAACAAAGAGAGAAGAAAAGAGAACTACAACTATGTACAATTAGAAAACGAAGCGAGAATGCAAAGCGAACGTAGGATAAACTGTCCAGAAAATAGTAATATAGTTGAAGTAATTGTGATAGGCATGAAAATACAGCAGAGAGTCAAATATAAAACTATTTAGCAAAATTCTCACTATACCCAGCTACCCAATTTCTAAGCAATTTGAAGTGTTCCCTATTTATTTTGAATCTATTGAAGAAGATTTCAAAACATATTAAATTATGAGCGCTTCCATGAACTTTAATACATTCCTTTTGGGTAGATAAAATTAAAATTATTTTCACTATTTTAAAAGGCCTTTGATATTACATTTAAATTAAAGAAACGATATAAAAGGAAGAGAATAAACTTTGAATTTATTGTGATATTTCAACATCAAAATTGGCGACAATTTATATCTAGGTTAGCTAGTATTTGGAAGTACTACTTAAAAAGCTGACATGTAAAGTAGTTTGAAAATTAAATGTTGATTTTTAGCCGATGAAATTAGAGAATGGATACCTTGTGAGGCTAAAAATCATATCATTCTACAATAAGGTGAAAAGTAGATGTTAATGAAATTGGTGATGTAGCCGAAATGTCTTTTCAGGCACAGAAAGCATCCAAACATTTATGGAAGCATAACGGACGACGACGAATTCCGGACAGTATAACAGTAGATAGCAAGCCCCAATACGAAGTTCTGAGCAAATAGCTCCTAGACTAAAACACCCCAAATAAAAGCGGCGAAAGGAAAACCTTATAAAAGATCATAAAATATGTTATATGTGCAATCAAGCAGAGACCGCGTTAAACACTTCTTATCAGTAAGGTTGGTCCGTGGAGCCATCTGCCTAACAATCAACATTTCGTTTTGAAGGTATTCTTTCCTTCCCAATTATTACGAAATCTTTTTCTAAGTTGATTTGGCAGAGAGTCGAGTCCATAACGAAATGATACTGGAAATTTGCAGTTAGGACTCTTGTCTTCTGGTAATTTTTTCTTGCTCAGATTAGTCGCAGATAGCAGGCTGAATCCACCAAGTTTCCGCAATTTCTAAGCAGAACAGGTCCAGAAATAGTAGAGAAGGTTAGTGACAGGAAAAGACTGCAAAGAAACGTAGTGTTTGTGTTGTGATATAGTTTGTGGGTGTTTAGTCTTTAAAAGGACTTTTTGTGTGATATTGAAGAAATAATGGTATGTGGTGTGGGGCAATGGGTTCCTATTTAGTCCTTAAAAGGACTTTTGTGTTGTTTTGAAGAAATATTGCATGTGGTTTCCTGTTTAGTCCTTAAAAAGTTTTTTTTTACGCTGTAGTTCTCAGAAAGACTACTTTTTTTCTTTGTGGCGGAGAAGTATTGAAGAAGTTGGATGTTTGAGAAAAACCGTAGGCAAGACACTTTGTTTTTGGCGTGTAGAGTTATAAAAGTAATTTTTTGATGAGCCGCAGAATTGCATGGAGGTTGTTAGAAAAGAGGAGTCCATATAAATGTTTAGGGGCTCCCTAATTTTTGAGCTTTAAAATTATGTCCGAAGAGGCAGAATGGCGGGAGAGTTCCCAAAGCGCCAACGGAGACAGTTCAAGATTACCTCACTGGTTGAAGCTGATCACACTTCTTGTTAGAAGCTTTAATAATTCTTCACCCTGGACACCAGTTGTTAGGAATTATCCAATAATGTTCATTTGGCAACATTGTGTAGTGGGATCAAATCAACCAAACTAATAACAGACAAACTTACTTAACAGATAGAACAATTATTTTTGGAAGAAATAATAAGATTTGGATAATCATTTAATAGACAAATGGATAAACTCTACTTATGAAAAATTATACTGGTTTATAAGGTTTTTATGACACGAAAAATTGAAGCTGCCCTTAACTTTTTTTCAAGAGCTGATTTCAGATCTGGCCTTAAAAAATGGCTAGCACGTCACGTTTTTATGTTATTGGTCATTTTGACTCCTATTAATATCTTCCTATACCAATACTTCCAGGAAACTGGGAGGATACTAGATATTTTACTTTTTGTGGCTGCAACACTGATTGCCAAGTAGGAGAATACATGTAACACTAACCTAACCCGAGCCCGCGATTCTTGTTGCTTTCATTGTAGGAAAAACACGGGCTGTACGTTGAAGAGTGAATTTTGGTGTTTAAATGGTACAAAGGCAGCGTCGCAGATGTGTTAATGTGCCAGATAAGTTTTGTTATGTGTGTCGAAATTATATTTTAAAATCCCAAGGTCGTTCTTTAACAAAGATTGTGAAGAAAGTCCATAACTTGTATTTTGAATGTCATGTTGGAGATCAGGACAAAACATGGGCTCCACATGTGTGCTGCATTTTGTACTTTGTTTCCCTGAGTGAATGGTTGAAAGGTAAGATAAAATCCATGTTCTTTGCAGTTCCAATGGTTTGGCGTGAGCCAACTAGTCACTTGAATGATTGTTATTTTTGCTTTACTAAAGCGTCGGGCTTTTCAAAAAACAACAAATGCAAAATATAATATCCAAATGTGACTTCAGCTATAAGGCCAGTTCCTCATGGAGAAGATCTTCCTATACTAACACCTTCAACCAACTGGGTGGAGATGGATTCACATTCATCAGAGAAAGACTTTGAGGCACATACAGATCCAGATTCTACATGCAACCCTAAAAAGTTAGAAAATCCTCATCTGATTCAGCAAAATGAACTAAGTGATCTATTTCGAGCCCTAGGACTTTCCAAACAACAAGCTGAGGTTTTAGATTCAAGAGTTCAAGAGTGAAATCTTCTGGCAAAGGGTATTTCACTCTTGAACTCTTGAATTTCTCTGTTCAGAAAGAGAAATTTGGTTCACTCTTGAACTCTTGAATTTCTCCGTTCAGAAAGAGAAATTTGGCTTTATCTGCTTATTATGAGATGCAAGATGGTTTGTGTTTCTGTACAGATATTTCAGGGCTGAGGGAAGAAATTGGAACAACCCACGATCCTAAGGAATGGCGTCTATTTATAGATTCGTCAAAATTCAGCTTAAAAGCTGTTCTTTTGCTTGAAGAAAACCAAAAACCTTCCTTTCCAATGATACACGTTGTGATCACTGCTATACAATATGATCACTTTAAGTGGACAACATGTGGTGATCTAAAAGTCATATCTCTTTTGCTCGGGCTTTAAGAATGGTTCTCAAAATTTTGCTGATTTCTATGTTTGTGGGACAGTAGGGCCAGAAACGAACACTACAAAACAAAAAACTGGCCCAAAAGAGATGTTTTTATTCCTGGAAAAAGTAATGTGATGTATAAGCCTCTAGTTGACCCTTCTCTGATGTTAAGTTATTCCTAATCTTTGTTAGTTATTCGTATCGTCTGCTCCCACCATTAAACATCAAACTGGGGCTTATGAAAAACTTTATAAAGGCTATGGACAAAACTGGTAAGGGGTTTCTGCACTTAAAGGAAAAATGTCCAAAACTAAGTGATGCCAAACTCAAAGAAAGGATCTTTGTTGGTCTTCAGATTAGGAAGCTACTGAATGATACAGTCTTCGAAGAAAAGCTGAATATGAAAGAGCGCGCTACATAGAAATCCTTCACGTCTGTGGTCCAGGGTTTTCTGGGGAATCACAAAGAGGAAAACTACCATCAATTCGGTCAACATCTTCTCAAAAATTATGAAAATCTCGGCTGCCGAATGTCTTTGAAGATCCATTTCTTGCACTCGCATCTCGACTTCTTTCTCAAGAACTGTCAGTGCTGAACAAGGGGAAGGGCTGTCAGTGATGGTATAGGAGCTGTCAGTGATGAACAAGGGGAACGATTTCATCAGGATATCCGAACCATGGTGGAAAGATAGCAAGGCAGATGGGACCCAGCAATGATGGTTGACTATTGCTGGTTCTTGCAGAAGGAAGATACCTCAGCACATAAAAGACAAAAATGAACTTCTTATAAGTATAAAAGATCCTTACCCATGATTTCTTATTTTGCGCTTCAATATTTTTTAATTTCCTACTTTATATTCAGTAGTCTATAACTACGATGTTTCTAATTTTTTTCACTGTAATCATGTAATTAGTTAATGAGTTTTAAGTTGCAATTTAATGAAATAGTCACATTTATTTTTATTTCCCAGATATGCGTATTCATTGAAATTTGAAATACGTCAATGCGTAATTAAAAAAAACTGTACGTGCTGTAGATATTTTACTGCCATATTTGAATTCAATTAGTTAAAAAGATCCTATTTGGCCAATGTTATAAAAAAAAGTTTCAATTTATGGTCTAGTGTTATTTATTATGGGTATATCCTCTCGTGATCACTACACAAGCTTTCCTCAGCAATTGTAAATCACCACGTAGGTTCAATATTTACATCTGTATTTGATTATATTTCAATTTTTATATTTTATATTTATATTTCATATTATATTTTTATTATTTTATATTTTTATAATTATTTAACAATATTTCATTCCCTTGAGTTAAAATGATATATTTGCAATACATAAACAAAAATCATCCTTTATTATCCTACCAAATCCTTATTATACTACCAGCTTTCCGTAAGTATAATCCGTAATTGGTATCGAAACGTTTTTCCTCTTTTTTCTTTACCGTAAAATTAATCTTCATTTTGCATTTATACATACAGAGATAGACATCTTAGCAAGCTCTAAGAGTTTGACGTTAGGGACATGTACTAAATTGAAAGGACAAAATTATTATATACACATATGTAATAATATTTTGCTCTCACTGCCATTTGCCCTCACTACAGCAGCCAGACGTCTTGGTAAAAACTCAATGAGGTGTTGAAAACACGGAGTTGGTATTGCCGTCTATGAAGCGAGGATCGCCTGATGTAGAGCATCCAAAGCTGCCGGTTGGGATTGGTGAGATCGAACACATCTTTCCAATTCGTCCCCCAAATTCTCAATGGGGTTGAGGTCCGGCGATCGAGGTTGTCATTCGAATGTGGTAATCTCACCTGAATGCTCCTGGAACCGATTGGTCACCACTCGAGAAGTATGCAGTGTGGCGTTGTCCTGTTGAAAGATGGCGTCATGGTGCAGAAAGAGATGATGGTCGGCGAGGAGTATTCATATACTCTACTTTGTGCCCGTGACGGAGGTCTCGACCAGCCAGTACGAGGGGCCCCAAGAAAGCCCATGTAAACGCACCCCACACTGTTATACCGTCTACAACCTGCCTGTATGACCCCAAATTGGCAAGCTGGGTCCATCGCTTCATGTAGTTTATGCCACATACGCTCCCTCTCATCGGCGTGATAGAGTTGAAAACGTGAGTTGTCAGATCAGGTGACGTGTTTCCAATCCTCTGCACTCCAATTTCGATAAGGCTTGCAAACTGCAGCTAATCTTTCAGTGCCTTGCAGTCAACAGGAAAGTAATCTGAAGCAAGACCCGCGGTTCCGCCTTTACAGCACTACAGCATATTGGGAAATGCCATTTTCGCCTCTAACTACTGCATCAATATGGTGCAAGACTGCACCATATTGATGCAGTTCATCCCCGACTACCCTATGGCGAGCAGTCCTACAGAAGGAAAGCTCATCCATCGGTCAAAACCTAAATTTACTATGTTCCCCTGTTAGCCACAACAAGGATATATAGATCCAAGTTGTCAGCTCCCGGGGTGGGAACTCTTAGTTGGACCCAGATTTTGAAGGGCCCTTGCCTACTAGAGGGACCAGGTCGTTCAGCAGGGCCCTGAACTTGCTCCACAGAGCACCTGATTGATGTCTTAGAACTGTCTAACTGGGCCACTAAACCGGTCAGCACCACCCTCGACCTCGGAGTGGTCTTGACTCTATCCAATCCGTGCCCAAGCCAGTCAGCAGAGCCTTCGACCGCACTGGGCCACAAGTCCCCCACCACAACAAGGTGGTTCCCTATCGAGGGCCAACAAAGGGATACGATGTGGACGGCCACTACCGTAGCGTATTTTTTCCATGGTACGATGGATAGCCGACAATATCAAACTGCTTCCTAATCGCAGACATGGGGCAAAAACCTGTTCCCCACCAGGCTGAAGCCATCTACACTGGAAGACTTCCTCCAATGTAGAATTTGACGATGCTAATAGAAGCAAAGAGTTCAGGTGCCTGCGATGACCTCTGCTCAGGATTATCCACCAGCTGATAAACATATCCTGTGAATCTATTCACTTGGGGCTGTCAACCCACAAACAAACAGAAAACACAGCAGAAGATTTTCCCTCCGCAGAAGCCCACCAGTGCAGCAAAATCAGGATCCATAATCAAGCTGAGAGCCATATATCTGTCCAGTCCAGTGGGTTTATATGGTCAGCACCAGGATCCTGTGTGGTTGACCACTCCTCAGCAGGGTAGAAAAAAAAGAAAAGTAGCCATAGTTGTCCAGATCAGTAGGCCATACTAATCTGGCAGCCCTCCCCTTCCGTTCACTTCCACAAGAGAGTATCTCTTTTGAAAGCTACTAATGGTCTGCACCACGAGAAGGCAGGGTCGGACCTTAGGTGCTAGGCCTGGCTGGTTCTATGCATCATCACAGGGGATTGGTGCATAGCTCTCCTTCCAGTGACTACCTAGCTACCATTTACAGACAGTTTGTCGGTATTCCCTCTCTCAATAAACATAGTTTCTTTAAACATCCCACTAACAATTTTCTCTCCATAGGTAGTTGGAATGTGAGGACTCTGCACAAAGCTTTTTCTCTTGATGTCCTCACACAAGAATTCCAGCATTATAATTTAGATATTCTCGGCTTGCATGAGACCAGATGGACAGATAAAGGTCAAATTCTTAAAAATAACCTTAAATTTCTCTTTTCAGGGAGGGACGACAATAAGCATCACCAAAGTGAGGGTCCGCTTCTCACCAGACACGCTAGTGATGCTCTTCTAGGATATGAGTGCATTAATGAAAGGTTTCTTACAGCAAAATTTCAGAGAAGCGTTAAAGATTTGAATGTTATCTGTTGTTATGCCCCCACTGAGGATGCCGATGAGGATGAGAAGGAAGGTTTTATGGACAACTTCACGATATTTTGAATTCTGTCAAGAAAGGAGATGTTACCCTTGTTCTAGGTGACTTCAATGCCAAAGTTGGTACTGACTCTGACCTTTGGGGAGGAGTAATAGGCTCTTTTGGTATTAGTAGCTGCAATGGCAATGGGCAACGTCTCCTACTGGTAAGTAAACTCAACGGATTCAGAATAACTAACACTTATTACAAACACCCCGACATACATAAGTACACATGGTTTTCACATGATGGGCTGCGTAAGAACATGATTGATTATATATTAATTAAACAGCAAATGGACTAGTTCTGTTAGGAATACCAGGGCATATAGGGGGGCTGAAATTGGATCTGACCATTACCTGGTTAAAAGTGTCTTGCAACTTAAACTTAAAAAGTGTTGTGCTAGGGTGAAAAAATTTACTTTTAATAGTGAAGCTCTGAAAGATCCAGTTATAGCCAAAGCTTACCATGATAGGTTACTTAGTCATTATGACAGTCATGGAATGCTTACTATTGAAGTTGCAAAAGAATGGGATCATTTTAAACAGGGTTTTTTGGACACTAACGTACTCTTTTAGGAAAAAAGGAGCAGAGGAGACAGAATTATCTGAGTGATAATACACTTGAGCTTATTTCGGAAAGAAAGAACTGCAGGAATGTCCTTAATCAATACCCTACTAGTCCTAATAGAAAGCATTACAGAGAACTTAATAAACGTGTAAAAGATCAGTTAGCTGCTGATAAGAATCTTTGGCTTGATGGTTTGGCTGACAAAGCCGAGGAAGCAGTTAGACAGCACAACAGCAGAGAACTGTACCAGATAGTTAATGTTTTGTGTGGTAGAAAAAAAAACAGGTATACAGGGATTAAAGGATAAACAAAGTAAGGTTATAGAAGGTGAGGATTCTATCATGGCTAGGTAGGCTGAGCATTTCACTGATGTTCTAAACAATGTTCGTAGTTCTACTCCCATTGTTTGTAATGATGATAGATGCATTGGTGGCTTTAATGTTGATCCTATAATACAATCTGAAGTTATTTTGGCTGTTTCTAAACTTAAACTTCACAAATCCCCAGGGGTAGATGAAATTACTACGGAAATGCTTAGAGCTGGGAATGTTTCGGTTACCACTTGGATGACTGAAATTCTGAATATCGTTTATGATAAAGGCATGGTTCCTAAGGATTTTACCAGAGCTATGGTTATCCCTATTTTCAAAAAAGGTGATCGCAGTTTTTGTGATAACTATTGGGGTATCAGCCTACTCTCTGTTCCAGGTAACGTTCTTTCCATGATTGTGCTTAATAGAATTAAGAATCTGGTTGACAGTCTTTGCGTGATGAGCAATGTGGATTCTGAAGTGGTAGGGGATGTATGGATCAGATATTTTCAATTAGGCAGATTCTTGAGAAATGTTTAGAGTTTCAGAAACCTTTGATTGCTAGCTTTGTTGATTTCAAAAAGGCTTTCGACTCTGTTGATCGTCATAATTTGTGGTTGATTGTGAGATCATGTGGTATACTAGACAAGTTAGTTAACATAATGAAAGCTCTCTGTAATAACACTGAGTCGTGTGTGACAGTTTGTAAGCCTTGCAGCAATTAGTTTAGCATTACTTCTGATGTTCGACAAGGGTGTTGTCTCCTTTTTTTAGTTTGGTTATTCATTATGTTATGCGAAATTCAGTTCAAAGGAAAGATTTTGGCCTTAAATGGGCTGCAGATACGAAACTTTCTGATTTACATTATGCTGATGATTTAGCCCTCTTGGCAAATGATGTTGATGAGATGAACCCTTTCATTCGAGCTGTTGATTAAACTGGTAGTAGAGTAGGTTTGGTTATAAACAGAGAGAAAACTAAAGCGATGAAAATTGGTCAGGCAGGCTGTGATTCAGTTAATTTGAAAGGTTGCAGTATTGAGCATGTGTCACAGTTTAATTATCTTGGGTGCTATGTTACAGATAATGGTGATGTGCGGCATGAGATTAACAGACGAATAGAGATTGCTGCCGGGACTTTTAAGAATCTATGGAGAGTGTGGAGAAATAGGCGTATACACCTAAAGACTAAAATTAGACTGTATAACAGTTTGGTTCTTTCTAGGGTTAGTTATGGTAAGTGAAACTTGGACACTTTGTAAACAAGATAACAGGAAACTAGATGCTTACGCAGTATCTTGGGCATTAGGTGGTTCAAATTTGTAACTAATGATGAGGTTAGACAAAAGAGTTTGCAACGTTCTTTATGCAGCATATTGTGCAGAGAGAGATTGCGTTGGTTTTGTCATGTTGCCCGTATGAATAATTATAGATTGGCGAATAGGGTTATGAACAGTGTGCCTAAAGGCCTCAGAAAGAGGGGGAGACCTAAGATGCGGTGAGCAGATAATGTCAAACAGGACCTTGATAGAATTGGTGTGCAGTGGCCAGATGCAGTAGATGTAGCTCAGGACATAATTTCTTGGAGAACTAAATTTCATGGTCTGGTTGGACCCCCGTAGCCCATGGCCGCTTGATGATGATGATGACGACGATTGATAGTCTTTGTGCATAAGCTTGTGGTTGCGCCTTCGTTCAATTCCGATGTTATATAATACTCCACCGAAGTCTTGCTATTCCTTGTAAACGATGCGGGACAGTCTACGATCTTCTCGAAAGTCAATTGCACGTTTATGTCCACATTTCACTCGTTGGTTAGAAGTTTTGTCATATTTCACGTAGTCCTGGTAGACACGTGTGGCAGTCTGACTTGGAAATCCCAAACGGTTTAACAGTTGCAGTGATTGAACAACAGGCCTTCATCGCACTTACTATACGGCCACGGTCAAGCGTTGCTGCCTTTGCCCATGATTACTTTTCTGTTACTGTTTCCAATGTGTAGAGACCTGTTCTATTTATAGACATTGTCAGTTTCAGCGTCCCACGTGACTGGACACGATATTTCTGCTTTGCATATTGTTATCAGGGTGTACTGTACTGTATATAACACTTTGTCCATTCAGTACATTTGCAAAGCGTATAGAGCAAACTAGTGAAACATTTGAAAGTATGGTCCTCGAGCTTGGTGTAGTTTATCCGCAGGAATAATTATGTGCATCCATCTGTCGATTTACATGGTAGATAAGTTTCGGAACACAATCACGGTAATCAAACCCATGCAAATAGAGACTGAAAAATGGGGGAAAAATCATTGTTTCTAATGAAATTTACATTCAAGAGGTTATTTGTCAGTATTTGTCTCGAAGTTCAGTACAGGCAGTAATAATAAACATGAATGTAGCAATATTTTGTATTTCATTTGTACAAATTCCGATAAGTGTACATTACATTTCTTTTTGTTCATGAGAAACACTCATCATAATGTAACCTATCCTATCGAATGTCTTTTTGGAAAAAAGATGTTCATGAATTGAATGCCAAATTAGAAATTAAGCATTCGTATGAATATTTAACAACTTATTTTACAAAGTAAAACATTATGTTATATTGTTTTACTTTGTTGTAGTCGGAATGATCCCGTTCCGTCATAACAGTTTATCGGGAAATTCATCGTGACAGTATTGACGGTCATGCTGCAATTCACAAACCTCTGATTACCAACATCAATCAAACAGAACGTGTAAGGTAGTGCAAAGCACATAAAAAATTGGATCTAAAGATTGGCAACGTGTCATCTGGTCTGATGAATCATGCTACACATTGTTTCCCACCACTGGTAGAGTATACGTCTGGCGAAAACCTGCAGAAGCGTACCACTCCGATTGTTTGGTTCCATTTGTGAAGCATGGAGTTAGAACTCTGATGCTCATTGCCATTCTTTAAGGCAATTAGTTTTTCTGCAGGGTCGTGTCACAGCGCAACGTACGAATACATTCTCGGGGACCACCTGCACCCAATGTTGTGGGCATTGTTCCCTGATGACCGTCCCTTATTTCAAGCGGATAATGCAACCGTGCATTGTGAGAAACGTGTCAAGTTGTGGTTTGCAGAGCATGAGGATGAGGTACAGCAACTACCCTGGACACCTCAACTCCAGACATTTGTGAGAATAGCTCGAGCGCAAGATCAGATCACACTTTCCACCTTCAGCATCACTGGCACAGTTGGGCCATATTTTGCAAGAAGAATGGTTCCAGATTCTATTACCGTATGTGCATGACTTGTATAAGTCTATTCCACGTCCAATTGCGTCTGTTCTGAGCACCCTAGTAGGACCTACAGCTTACTAATAAAATTTTCTCCACAAACAGTACGTGATTCCATTGTTTCGATAAACCCATATATATATATACGATGCTAATATATGATGGTACAAAATAGTTGTATAGTAAATTTTAGTCGCAGAAATTCTTATTATTGTGACATAAATTAGAAATATATTTTGTCAATTTGTCATTTGAAAAAATGATTTCGCCTAAATAATTATAGTGCTTAATGGTTTCAAGAGAAGACACTTAAGCACTCAGGGTAATCCTTTTCTCTTTCACGTATTGTAAATATGGCGAAAAATATCAAATCCATTCAAATAGAGAGCTAAATTTAGTGACATATTTCTTGCTACTCTACAAATACCAACTGGATTTATCGCTCTATTCGAATTTCTATCATCCAAGAACCATTTATGCTTATTTTCACAATTCCTCATTTTATTATATTTTACATCATAACAAATGCTGGTCGATAACAACGGAAAACTTGTCGAAATGTTTTTCAATAGTACATTTTATCAAATTAAATCTAAAGCATTCTTGAGATCAATACAATACTTCCCGAGTGTCGACCAATTGGTCCGGGAGCATTCAAGTGAGTTTATCATACTCGATCACCGGACCTCAACTCCATTGAGAATTTGTGGGACGAATTAGAAATATCTATTCGATCCCGCTAATCCTTACCAGCAACTGTGGATGCCGTACGACAGGGGATCCTCGCTTCACGGGCAGTAATACCACGTCCGTGTTTTCGACACCTCATTGAATCTTTACGAAGACGTCTGGCTGCTGTTGTGAGGGCAAAAGGTGGAGCTAGAGGTTATTAGGTAGGTGTAAATAATAATTTGCCCATTCAATGTCTACTGAAGGATTATCTTTAAAATATTAGCGATGTAGAGCACTTTCTCGCGATTTTGCAATGATTTAAAATTATCTACTTTTTTTTGGTCAGAAGATACGAAATCTATATATTCACGGTTGCTTTAAAGATAAAACTTGATAGTCACTATTTTTAACTTAGACGAGCTCTTGCTCTTGAGTTATACTCTAAATATTACTTCATAAGCAAATATGTATATGAATACTTGGTTCTTCTGCATAAATGTACAAATATATATATGTATTATTTGTTTATATGCATAAATGTACAAAGATATATATATTTACATATTATTTGTTTATATGCATAAATGTACAAATATATATATGTAAAAGTAAATAAACTTTGAATTGAATCTGACTATATAAATGTTCGTTGTTAAATACAGGGAATAAATTATTGCAATTTTAAAAAAAAAAGTAAATAACGAAACTTTTTACATTCTTTACAGCTTGTAAGTCTAATAATATTTCGAAATTAATAATGTTCAGCAATTTAGTTTTGATTTATTTTCTTAGATGAATCATATAAGCCACTCGTAGCTTTCATGTGTCTTCTTATCATGTTCTGCTATTAATGAAATCAGGTTTCACTTAGCACTGCCTCAGCTACAGCCAACAACACACAAAGCATACCTGCTATAATAGCAGCATCTCAATAATCATTATACCAGTTAAGATTCCCGTTTATTTAAGGAACATTCGATGCTATTTCGCAAATACCGCTGATAAACACATGAGAGAAACAATGTATATCAATAAACTCATATATCATTGATTGATTGCTAAGTAATCGATAACGTAATGAATCAATGATTTATGAGAACAAGAGATTCGTCACCTGCCCAGTCTCCTGGTCGCAATTGCTACTATACAAGCTTCATCGCTGGTAATTGCATGATCTATTACAGAAATGGTCGTGTAATGGGGTGAGGTGGGGGCTCAGATGATAGCACGCCAGGCTTGTAATCTGCAATTCCCAGGTTCGATTCGTATCTGGGGAAAAAATCTCCGCAAAACCCTTGATCTTCTCTCGGTCAGTAGGGGCCACCGATGGGCATGGAAATGCTATCGTCCGTCAGATGCGACGTTAAGCCGTGGTTGTATGTGCGAGAGAACCATACCCTGAGCACGTTAAAGAACGGCCTTGTCTGGAGACTACCATGTATCTCCTAACAGCTGTACAGTGGATCTCCTTCCTCAATCTTCTCTGAGACCTCGGGTTCCTGGTAACCTGGCCATTTAGCCCGTTGTGAGCAAAATAGTGCTTCTCAGAGGTAAAACAATCCAACCCAATCGTGTAATGGGCGGACTGTGCAGACATCTAGGTTTAAAGGTTAATGTTTGGACATACACTGCCATCATCTTCAATGTATACGACAGCAAGACATAAAGTAAAATTCCCCATTTAGTGTCGATCATAAACATATGACAATATACAGAAAATATCCTCATATACGTTTATTATTTTCCAAGCAGTCACCAGACTTGTTGAGACACTTCTTGTATCGGTCTATAAGCTCATGAGAGCCCTGACATAGAAGGATTTGTCGTGCTTCTGAAACCACTTTGTGATTTCCCCTTTGACAGCGTTTGTGGAGCGGTTGTCAGACAATTTTTTCGGCATCCATCTGCTGCAGACTTCCCAATCTTTTTTCCTAATTCAAAAATTCAATTTCAAAATTTCCAGACCACGGGCTTTGACAGTAGTGAAAAATGTGTAGTGGCAAAGTTTGAAAGTCTGCGTGAAATTTGGAAGAGACAGAAGTCTGTCTGTTTGAACTGCTGCATAGAACTGACCGCCGACATCAGATGACGTTCGATGTAAGTACTGGCTGCGAGTGACCACACCAGAAGTGGCTTTGAAGAAATAGAGTTCTCAAATGCACTCAAAGAACTGAATGACACCATAGTGTGTACCGTAACATCAGCAGTAGAGGAGAGATTGATCAGCGACCGGTAGCTCAGTGGCCAGGGCACCTCACAAGTCATCAGGAATCATAGAAGCAAAAGACGTGGTTTCATATGCAGCCTTGCTGAAACAAATGTGCCCCTTATACCCATCCTATCTATTACTTCAACAGCTTAATAGCGATTAAATACTTAGCAAATGTTGGAAGATATAAAGGAAAAGCATGTTCTTCTGATTCCGAAAGGAAAACATTTAGCGTAAGATAAATTGGATTTTATCTGTAAATGAAATTCAGCAAAGTTTTCGCGAAAATATCTGAATTTTAAAACAGATTTCAATGTTTTCTCTAGAAGAAACATTTTGTACTATTATGGAGCCTATTGTTATCGTATTAAAAGTGTTTGATATTCATCCGCCGAAATAGGGAAAATTGAAACTCAGTGATAAATTATGCATTTACAAAATGGCAAAATTCTTCTGACAAAATTTCTTTCTGGAGCGATGAGTAACACCAGATTCGGCTCTCATCAATCCATACAGAAAACTTTAATTTCTGAGTTACGAGTTTAACATTTCATCTATTTAACGTATCCAGTTCTACTCTACGAAATCTCTGTATATTAAACTTTTATCTCCCTTCAGTTTTCTCCATTTTTTACACACTGCTCAAAGCGGAAATCGAAACACCACGAAGGAAGTGATGTATACGCCCAAAACTGACAGGACAGAAACTATGAGGTTATGTGCAAATGATTAAAAAATGGAAAGTGAGAATGCAAGGTACGTGCGTTTATTGCAGATTCATCGGTACTTAGTAGGCCCACCCAGGACGGTTATTTAAGCCTGAAGACATCTCAGTCTTCAGGCTTAAATAACCGTCCTTCAATCAAATGACTAATGGTATCCTGAGGTATAATGTTCCAAATAAAATCCAATTGGTGAAGCAACTGCATCATGTCCACCGTTGTAGGGAACTGGTGAAGGCGACGACCCATAAGGCCCACACGTGTTCAATGGGTGACAAAACTGGGGAGTAGAGTGGCCATGGGATGATGTCCAGACCTTGGGGACTGGCCATCGTTGCACGTGCAGTGTGTGAGGAGACATTGTCTTACTGCAGAATCAGTCCATGCAAGATGATAAAGAAGGGTCGTGCCGTAGGATTAACGATGTCATTGATAGTCACGGACTGGGAAGGGGCACTGAGCGCTGCAGTGCCCTTACGCCCTTATAAGGACTTCATAAGAGCAGGATTTTTTAATAATAATACTTGCTATTCCACAGAATTACTAAACTATTTCATGTTTGTCGTACAAACTCTCAAAAGAATAAGTATTGATTGTTGAAAAAGAAACTGAATATTTTTTCGCAGCTTAGGCCCCCTTGCTACAGCTGCATCGCTGTAAAAAGTCAGTCCACTCCTGATTATTGACGTAATGTCTCTCCATTAGCGCATCAGAAACATGGAGCAGTGGTGTCCAGCCGCCATATGTGATGCCACCCTATATATTGTGTAATGGTGGGGACGTTATGTTGGCTAATGGAAGAGACTTCCTCATGTCGTTGATAACACCAACGCCATGTGAACAAAAGGTAATCAGGCATGCTTAAACAGAATTGAGACTCATCCGTGGGCAACACTCTCCTCCATTCCTTAGTCCAATGGTGCCTCACTAGGCACCAGTAGAGATGGCGTAACCAGTGATGCCGCTGCAACAGCAGATGCTGGACTAGACGTCTCGCCTTCATTCTTGCATCATGCAAACGTTGGTGTTGCGATTTCCACTTTGAGCAGTGTAACAATGAATGCAAAAACAAATGATGCAAAGTGATCCTTTCTGCCATATGAACCCATGATCGTACGGGGGCGGTCTGTGCAGACCATAGTCCGCCCGGTATAATCGTTTCTGCAACACCACGATGTAATGGGCGGACTGTGCAGGCATCTAGTTTTAAAGGTTAATGTCTGACCACATACTGCCATCATCCTCTGTGTAACCCACGCTGTATGGATAACTCAATAAATAAGGTGAATATAAACACACAACCAAAAGAATTTTTTTACAGAAACATGTACCATGTACATAAACTATTTTCAATATAATCACCTCTCCCTCCCTATATTTACTCCAACGGCTAACAAGTTTTCTGTTTCCATCTGAAGAACCGCTTACCATGCGTTGCCACGCGCACCGCTTGCCATGCGCACCGCTTGCCATGCGAACCGCTTGCCCGCTATGCACCGCTTGCCATGCAGCATAAACTGTCCATTGGCTAACATTCATTTAAGAACAAATTTCTTCCAAAGTGATGAGTCGGTTCTCCTGAACAAGTTCATTAATATGTTACACTGTATGCTGATTCGATTGGAATAAAGTGTTGCTGATTCGATTGGAATATATACGAGGTCGATGATATCCATTTTACTTGTGGGAAGTTTCTGTAAAGCTCGCACCATTTGTACACAACTGTACATTTTTTTTGTACAATTATACCCATTTTTGTGCACGCAGTAAACAATAAATGTTATTTTTTTTCACTCCTTCGGACATTAAAAACCGAATGACACTTTGATGTTGAACTACGGTACAATCTGACAGAGGGACCGCCATTTTAACAACTGATAGCTTGGTTAAGTATTGCGAAATTTATATGTAGTTACTCGTAATTGGAAATTACGAGTAACTACGAGGGGTGTTCAAGGAGTTCTTGACGTCAATCTGCAATACAAAAACCACCTCACTTACCTCAACAAAACTTTTACTCTCCTTCAAAGTACTCCCCTCCAGCATCTATGCGAAGTTTCAGATGTCTACTCCAATCCTGGAACACTTGGTGGTACTCCTGTTGGCGCATACCCCACAACTCTGAAAGAAAGAATTTTGAAAAGTCTTGTACGTTTTCAAAAGGTTTCCCAATAAGTTACTTTTTAATTTTTGGAAACAACCTAAAATCTCATGGTGCAAGATCGGGTGAATATGCGGGATGGGATCTGATTATCTATATCTTATATATCTGATTATATATGATCTTATATATCTGATCTTATATATCTGATTTTTTGCCTACTCCAGATAGGCCGTAACTTCAGCTTTTTTGAGCAATGGCATTTTCATGAAGAAAGAGAACACTTGACACGCTTATTGTTGGATGCTGCTCCTTCATCTCCTTAACTATTTTGGGCAAAACAATGTTGGTGTGATATTCGCCAATTATAACATTTTTTTCATGTGAGATGTCCACGGCTTCCACTCCTGGGAAATTGAAAAAAAAATGTGAAAATCATATTCCTTGAGAGAACGTCTTGTCAGAGGATTTGTCGACGCGGTTCATTTTCCACAACCCACAGTTGTCGATCGCTCTAGGAGTGGTATAGTACTAAAATACGTGTCATCACCTGTGACAATGTCTGTTAACTGTTTGGGCCACTAGATTCAAACATTGCCAGAATCTCCTTGCACGAGTCGACGCTAGTCTTCTTTTTCTGCTGTGTTCTATCAGTTTGTGGGGTACCGATTTGGCATCGATCTTTCGAAAATTTAAATGTTAATGAATAACTGTTTTCACACTGCCAATCGATACATTGACATCTAAACTTATTATCTGAACAGTGATGTGTGGGTTTTGCTTAATGACTTCGCAAATATCAGAGATGGTTCTCTCGTTCACGGCCTCCTTCAGTCTTCCTGCACGAGGGAGGTCTTAGCTCTAACATCCTGCTCTGACTTTACGCATCTATCCCCTAATAGTGCCATATGAACAAACGTGATCCTCATACACTTGCGATAAATTGGTATGAATATTTTTCATGTTTTCCCTAAGCTGCATCCTTGTGAAAATGCAAAATCTTTCGCGGTCTTTAATAGACTCCATAGCAGCAACTCACGGATTTCGCAGACAGAACTTCAAGCGCCTCCAATGAAGAGAGAGTACAAGGCTTTGGTTTTTACCACGTAATGACAAGTTTAGATAAGCTTGAAAAAAATTTATAGCTCGATAACGTCGGAGGAATGAATGAAAATCTATAGAACACATAAATCTAAAGAACTTTCTGAAAGCCCTCCGCACATGTTCAGACATGCAATAATAAAAGTATGCAGTAAATATTACATAATGGGTACATATATCTGTTAAAAATGAAAATTCACTTTATTTATTGGCATACCTTCTTATATACCGTTTTTCACGTGCTATTTCTGTCTTGTTAATTTCAAAATAAGCAATATTTAATTGAAGTAATTAAATTTATTACTTAATTGTTACACTATATTAAATGAGCAAAGCAAATCAACGTAATGCGAAAACAAAATATTTATTATTTTGTAGATGGCTGTGTATGTAAGTATAACATTTGAAAATGATTAAAATAGGAAACAAAATTTATATTCCAGTCTACACTATGTAGATGATATCTTTTATATCTATTTCTAAACCATTGTTTCACGAGAGCAAAGAAGTCGATACGTAAGCTTTACAAAAAATAATGCTAAAATGTAATCGTTCGTAACTACGGCAATAATAAAATGGGAAATTCTCCATCAGTCCGTAAGACTGGTGTCATATTTCTAATGGCAAGATTACCTTTCGGAAAACTGATTCCAAGATTAATCAATAGACGAACTCTATTCAAAGATGCGAGTTAAAAATTCGCATTACAATTCAATAATATCAGTTTAAATTTTAAACTCTGCATCTAATTGTTATGTATACAGGGTGATTGTAAACTTTTTCAACAAAAAAAGAGGGGTGATAGTACACATCAAGACGCCAATTGTTGCAATGGAACCTAGGGTCGCATTCCACTCCTTCCGCCAGAGAAGTGTAAAGTTACACATCCACGTTGATCCTTAAAATGTGAAAACAAAGGCACTTAACCAATTTATGGGTTGCTTAATTACATTCGCGTTAGAGAAAGACTCAAAGTAGCTGCTTAAAGTGGCGTCCGAGGGCGTTGTTGCATAGCTCACACCGGCGAATGAAGGACTGTTGCACCCTCTCGTAGACTCCTGGTGTGGTGTTGGTCTTGTCCGCTGCAACACCGATTCTCGCGACGAGATCTTTGCGGGGAGTCCACAGGTGTCTCGTACACAAGTGTTTTCATGTGCCCCCAGAAAAAGAAGTCTAGTGGATTGAGGTCTGGGGAGCGTGGAGGCCAAGCCACAGGTCCACCACATCCAATCCACTTCCCAGAATATGTTACATTTAGGAAGTATCGAACCTCGATGGAAAAGTGTGCTGGGGCCCCATCATGCATAAACCACATGTCCCTCTGCGTGGTGAGCAGAATACCCTGCAACAGACCGAGAAGCACTTGCTCCAGAAACACACGATACGGTGCGCCGGTCAGTCGTTCTGGCAAGAGGTAAGGTCCCACCCAGACAATCACCTAGGATACCTGCCCAGATGTTGACGCCAAATTTCTGCTGGTGTTTACGAGGGTCAGTGACGTGCGGATTTTCTTGAGCTCAAGCGTGCTGGTTGTGATTGTTGAAAATGCGTTCTTGGGTAAACGTGGTCTCATCACTAAATAACACTAATGCGGAAAATTGCGGATTAACATTGTTCATCTGGGCATCCACCTAACAAACTCTACCAGGCGGGGATAGTCATCTTCGTTCAAAGCTTGGACCTTCTGCACGTGGAAGGGATGCATCCGTGCCTCACGTAGGACATTCCAAACCGAAGTTTGACAAACTCCCATTTCCGATGACACCACTCGCGTACTTGTGGAAGGAACTTCTGCAAATCGCTGCAAGACACATTCTTCAATTTCTGGTGTCCGCACACTTCGCGAACGTCCAGTATCACTCATTGAGATAGCCAACGAGCCAGTTTCACGCAGTCTTCGATCAACACTGGCGAAGGTCGAATGGTAAGGAATACGACGATTCGGAAATCTCTCACGGTACAATCTTGGTGCTTCACGTCCATTACCACATGCTTGGCCGTACATCAGATGCATATCCGCCAATTCCTCGTATGAGTAGTCTTCCATGTCCTTCACGAATACGTCACTTATCATGTGACGTTATCACGGTAATGTCGATGAACGGGTTCGGCTGCGTTTTTAAATGTTTGTTCTTAATCGTCTACGCCACTTGCTCAGCGCACCTAATTTGCATCTTGTGCTTTTCATGCACCGTTGTAAATACTGTGCATGCGTGGCGTTTTTCGAAAGTACTCTTTTCTGGCGGCAGGGGTGGAATGCGACCCAAGGTTACATTGCAAAAATTGTTTGCCTTGATGTGTATTTTCACCCGTCCTTTTTTATTGAAAGAGTTTACAATCACCCTGTATATGAATAGGTTTTCTTCAAAAACAAACACAGTAATCTGCTAACATCGATGGGCTCCATCTTCCTAGATATATCTTTTCCGTTACAGCAATTTCCTGATGAAATCTTTCCTCGTGCTCATCATTCACAGCGCCACAGTTTTCAGCAAAGAAATGCAAATGAGAACTTAAGACACGTACCATCAAAGACATATTACATTCGAGTGAGGTCTACAGTTCTTCCATTCTTTACCGATTATAATTCGAAATTAAACTAATTTTGTGCATTTCAGATCTCTCACTGATAATTATCTAATGAGCATTACTAATGCTGACAGCCTGTTTTCAGTGTTAAAGTAAAAAAAAAAAACTTTAATTCGTTTTTATAAATTCTGTATTTTTTTTGTATATTTTTTTCTTTATGTAAAGTCGAGTGTCAATCTTTGTGTGTCTTTTTTCTTTATGCAAAGTCTTTTTGTAATGCCGAGTAAAGTTATGCATTTCAATAATTTTAAGTTAACCTACATGAGCTTAGATGGTTTTGGGTTAATAAGAGTATTACAAATATATGCTGTTTGTAACTTAAAAAATAAATAAATAACTATCTCCTCAAGCAGCTGCTTGCCATCGAGGTCTGACAATTTAATATGCCATAGTAGAGGGATCTGTGAGGATGGCGGGTCCTCAGAAGATTTTTTGCCAACTTCACGCGGTGTTCCCAGGTGGTCACCCTCCCAGGTACCAGACCGCGCCCAAAGTTACTTAACTTCGGTGATCGGACGAGAACCGGTGTTTTCAGCTTGGTACTGCCGTTGGCTTATTTGTAACCTTACTATTATAATAAACTGATGACTGATGAACTAGGTTCTTGTAATTATCTGCTATCCCCTGTCGGAAGGATGGCTCTTTGTTTATCACCAGCGATGATACGATCAAATACATCATGTAGCAGTGAGCAAATATCTGACCAGTAAAATCATCCACTTTAATCTCTGCATCACTAAGTCTTGGAAATGTCTGTGGAAGGTACAGAAAGGCAGTTTCTGTCTGTCCATAGTCTGGAAAAATTCCTTATTAAGCCTAATGTTATGTGTAAAGGTGACAACAAAATCTTCGTGGATTGTACCACGGATGATACTGTATATTTTTCTCACTTGGTTCCGGTAATTGCAGAGAAGGCCACATTCTCTTCACGTAATTATATACTTTGTCTCTGTATTCCATTCTCAAAGGAAGCAAAAGAACTTTATATATTCGAGCTGTAGTCCAAGTAAAAGAGCAATACTTTTAAGTCCGCAGAAATATAAGTAATGAGTAATGAGAATCATTATAGAGATATAAAAATATATTTTATAAAAAATATATTCTAAAATCTATAATCTATTAAAAATCTACATCTATAAAAGATATATACATTATAGAAATATAAGTAATGAGTAATGAGAGTCAATAAGTAATGAGAATATGTGTTCTTATACCAAAATTCTATGTTGTGTCATTTTTGTTCCATTATGCATATGTCATAATGTTGCAATTTTGTATTTTGTATATGTCAATGTAATTTTGTATTTTGTATATGTCAATGTAATTTTGTATTTTGTATATGTCAAATGCAATTTTGTATTTGTTCCATTTTGTATATGTCATAATTTATGTGCCGAAGTAATTATTTCATATTGTCATAAATTTCGTTTCGCAACATGGCTTACTGGAACAGAAGGCAACACGTTCCCATTTTGTAGAAGAACGGCTTTAATACTTAATTAAAGGAATCTGTAAATTAGCTCCATTCTTCTGGGATATTTGTCATATGGAGGGATGTGAATAAACCGTCAATATATTTATAAGCAACCAGGTGAAATCATGGGAAAGAACAATACCAGATCTTTTTGGAGTCTAAGATATGCACTTCCTTTCACATTTTTATCAAGGAGATCCCACTGCTGCAATCTGGATCCTAAGAGTTCCGCCTTGCTCTTTGACAGCTCCAGATCTCTAATCAGATCATTCGATTCGTTCTGTGTGATCGTGTGTGGTAAATCCGATGTTGTGGGTGTGAAGTGGGTATCTACAGATGCTATTTCCTGTGTTCCTGTTTCTTCCTTCTCTTCCACTTCCTCCTGTGTGCACATAGTAATGGTCTGGTGGCTCTGATAAGGGCAGGATTTCCCTCTTGTGGCACTAGGCGGGTGTTTTCTTTTAGTAATAACACTTTCCAGCAAAGGTATCATACAAAAGTAAGAGTCACTCACATGGACGGTGGCATTGACTGTGGCATGCTGGTTGGCCATTTAACCAGCTGCGAAGACGTGTTGTACAACTTTACACACTATATGTGGTGCCCATCTCCCTCTGTTTATCTCCAATCATACACCCGAAGTAAAGGTGGTAGGCCTTTTTGATGGCAGACATTATTTCACCCTTCTGTAATGCAAAAGTAACTTCGCCACAAGTGTAACGAAAATGGTGCGCATTGTTCATAAATTGAAAGAGGCATATCCCTTACATATAGCACCTACATACAACAATAACTGAGGAAGGGTAACTTCCGAATGGTGCAATAGCTCTCGGGTATTGCGCTGCCTCGAATGATGCAATAGCTTCCTGGTATTGTGTCATCTCAGCGCTTCATAGTGTGCAAAAGACTCAAGTAAGTATACACTATATATGGACGTAGCCTCCTGTATTTTCAAAACAAGAGCCAATCACAAAATCTTAATGTGTGTTAATCGTGTTTAGCTCCTCGGAATTAGTAAAAAACGCCTGTTTTCATTTCCGAAACATTTTCAGCGTTGTAGGGTGTAATTAACCTTAGAAAAAGTACATTTTTCTGACAGTATGTAGAATTATTTGTTGTGTCAGAGTATTACTGTAATACATTCCTTAAGTTGGGATCGAGCACAACAGTTACCAACCAGCCGAAATAGGACCACTGCATTCTATATCCTGGTGTAGCAAATCCAAGATGTTATGGCAGTCACACTAGATCTGCTTGAAGTAAGATAGTTCGAATATTTTTTTCATTCCAAAATACATTTAAATAGAAAATCATCGTTTACTTCAATAATATATTTTATTTGACGCCTTCACTGTATTGGTTGTCAGTCGACAGGAAGACTGATAAGAAAATAATGAACTGAATGGGGATGCAGATTAAATGGTCAATCCACTGCAACGAGTGAGGGAGCCCTACTGGGATACAACATCTTTTCTCTGGGGCTTTTCGAACTTTTCTTCGTTAGCTGGTCAAACGAAGGTCGGAATAAAAGAGTGTGAGCTTGCACTTCCTTCGTCTACTCGGTTAATAAGCAATTTGGCAACAAGAATCAAACACATAAAAATAATTCATGATACGAAACGACAATTGAGTCCCCATTAAATCGCCTTATATGTACCAGTATTATACTGCATTAAATGTGATGCACAATACTTCGGAGTCCCCAGGACTCAATAAATAGCAAGGATAATATTCTAAATCAAATAGACTTTATACGCACAACATAGAAAACACCATGGGATATAAAAATGCACCATCTATCTAGGTAAGTGGGATATTGACTTTATCCACCTGATGTCGTTGAGTGAAACAAGATCACAACTGGCATCCAGATATCTCGATCCACTTATTATCCTTGTGTAAGGGAATATTCATTTAAAATATGATACGATATATATCATACTTTAGATGAATATATGTGTATATGAGCGTCAGGAATCCGACTTAATGTAAGCTTGTTTAAAAGTTGTCACCGATATCATTTCTGGAATGATCGCTCCTCTCCTTACACTGCCTTAGGCATACATGGGGTAGATGGGCTCAGTTATAACGTTGGGGAAATCGGCATAATTACAGAGAAGATATCACTGTTTGACAAGGCACGCTGATGACTGCTGCAGATAGTGTTCTCATTCGCCACAACGAAGGTCGACTTCTTGTTGTGGTAACAAAACCTTTATCGAAAAGGTATGGAGACTTCCTTCTGCAATGACTTAGAATGGTAGCACATCTTCGACAGGCGACGCAGGTGGAATTAGCTGTTAGCTGGCAAGTTAATAATCACCACTTCGTGTTCATTCGTGTTATTTGTTAATTGCTACTTCATAAAATTGAAGTGCTTGATGCAGTCTAGATGTCTCCAACGAACAGTCTCGCCATATCCACTCTGACAGATGAAAGGTCTTCTCGATGGTCGACTCTGCTCCAATGGATTGCCAGTGCCTACATCTAGTCCTAACAAAATCTCAAATCTGTCTCGATATAAACAAAATTTATCTCACTAATACGACACTGGTGCATCTCAAGCCTGAGGGTAATGTGTCAGGTCCTCTTGTGAGAGTGACCACTGTCTCTTCTCCTCCTGCAGCTTACAGGAAGTGGGGGTGGATCAGCCGGTAGCGCGCCAGGCTCGCAATCTGCAATTCCCAGGTTCGAGTCCCAGCTAGGCCAGCGTTGAGATGTGTCATCTTAAGTGTGTCCAAAAAAGGTCTTATAATACTGATTTCTACTATCATTGCAATTGTTTCTCAGTTTATGTTTTTGTTATTGAAATGGTTAAGCTAGGGTTTTGGGATCTCGGGGAAGGTTAAAAGGGTTTCTGCTAGGGTGACATAAAGTATGGGTGTATGAATATCCTGTGACAAAGGAAGATTAGTGCAACATATTGCGTTGTATGCATCAGCCCGCCATACACACAACCCACGGAGGTATTGGATCATTTTCCGATGCAATGTAGTTGGGTCATGACATCGTGGCTTTACGATCGCGGAAAAAGATGATGCAATCGTTAGTTGTAAGTGAGGTCTCATAGGCTGAACAAATCTTTTGAGCGACTCCCATTTACCCCTGAGTCATAAGTACAACACAAGTGATCCTTGAAGTTTAATCCAGCAGTAGTGATGCCTCGTAACTGTGTTAATAGTGCAGAACATTTTGTTACAATTACGGGGAAGTGGCATTTGTAAGCCAGAAAAGAGCCATCACTGCAATAGTGAAAGTAACGTATGAGTTTTATTTTGGATGCAAGATCGGGGACCAGGACAAGGCCTGGGTCTCCACACATATCCTTCAGTACGTGTGCAAGAAATCTTCCGAAGTGGCTGAAAGGTGAAAAAGTGGCGATGCCTTTTGATGTTCCAATGGTTTGGAGAGAGCCAAGCAATCAGGGAAATGACTGCTATTTCTGCATGGTTCCACCTATTTCTAGAGGCATTACAAGGAAAAAGAAGTGGACAATAACGTACCCGAATATACAGTCTGCTCTCCAACCAGTTCCCCACAGTAAAGGCCTTCCCGTACCCGAACCTTCAAAAGAATTTTCCATCGATTCTGACGATGAGGAGGTTTTATATAAACATCAGCGCCACAATCTCATTGAAAAGGAAATGAATGATCTTGTTCGCGATGCAGAGCTGTCCAAGGCCAAAGCAGAGTTACTTGGATCAAGACTTAAACAATGGAATCTTCTGAAGGAAAATGTCCGAGTGACTTAGTTTTGAATTCATGAGCAGTTTGTGCCTTTCCTCAGAAAGGAAGATGATCTTGTGTTCTGCTACGATATAGATGGCCTGATGAATGCCCTCGGAATCAAACATAACCCTTAAGAATGGTGACTATTCATAGACTTATCGAAATTGAATCTCAAGGCGGTGTTGCTGCATAATGGAAATCGACTTTCATCCATTCCGGTTGGACACGCTGTCTCCATGAAGAAACCTACGACAACCTAAAACAGCTGTTGTACTGTCTTCAATACAGCAAGTATAGCTGACATCTCTGTTGTGACTTGAATGTAGTGTCTCTGTTGATGGGTCTGCAGCTGGGATATACGAAGTACTGCTGTTTCTTATGTGAATGGGACAGCAAAGCAAAGACTTTGCACTATGTGAAGAGAAACTGGCCTCAGAGGAAATCTCTGAAGGTCGGAGAGAAGAATGTGAAACACCCAGCACTGGCAGAAACGCAGAGAATCCTGCTGCTGTCTTGGTTGTCAGTCGAAATGAAAAAAATAGTAAATGCCATGGACCGGACTGCATCAGCTTTCAAGTACTTGGCTGACAAATTCCCTCGACCCAGTGAAGCGAAAATTAAAGAAGGAATTTTTGTGGGTCCTCAGATCCGCGGCTATTCAGAGACCAGATGTTTGACAACCTGCTTCAGGGTGACGAAAAAAAGGCTTGGGACGCGTTTCGTCTGGTGTCAACTAAATTCCTCTTGAATATCAGGGCAGACAACTACAAGAAACTGGTTAAGGACATGTTGTATCTGTATCACAAACTTGGCTGCAATATGTCCTTAAAGATTCACTTTCTCCATTCCCACTTAGATATCTTCCCCGACAACTGCGATGTGTTTAGTGATGAGCACGGTGAATGTTTTCAGCAGGACATTGCAACGATGGTGACCCGATTCCAGGAAAACTGGTCCACTTCAATGTTGGCTGGCTACTGGTGGACGCTCGCCAGAGATGATCCTGAGCAGCTGTACAAGCGATGGGCAAAGCGACGTCGGAAGTAGAAGCGGAGTTTTACCGATACGTGTCATATGTAGTGTTACTCTATTATATAAGAAACTATTGCGAGTTTCTCAGAAATTCTAGCCAATTTTGCATTTTTATTGTCATATTCGTGTTCAGCACTTTGAAATCTTTAAGAAATGGTTACTTTTATCTCAGAGGCATGACTTTTATGAAAATTTGTTGCCCATTGTTATTGATAGCTATTAAGACCAAGAAATGCACACGATTGAACTACGAATTACTTATTAATCAGCCAATTATCATTGGTTGAATGATAATTGGCTGATTAACAAAATTAATTGGCGTATTAACAAAATTTTTAAATAAACATAAGACATTAAAGTATTTCTAATATTTTGCAGCTAACAGTTTAAGTAAGTATTTTTTTAAATTCTATATAAATAGTATTTTAAAACTATTTAAGAGTGTATAATTGTAAAAGCATTTTATAACAGCAGGCAACCATAAGCTGTCATTGTGCTATCTCCATTTTTTTGCATTTAGTTTCTGAAACTCATAGACTAGTTTACTTCCCGATGTGAGAACATAGTTTTTTTTAAATGACATGTTGATAAGATAATTATATTTTTTACTGAGGTACAATCACAACACAGCCGCTCCGTGGGCGAGTGGTTAGCGTGCTTGGGTACTCATCAAAGAGACCTGGGTTCGAGCTCTGGGTAAGGCATGGATGTTTATGTTGTTTTTCTGCTGAGATCCCACCGTCCTCATAGACCTTCTAGTATGGCGTATAGACTGAAAGGAATCTGTCAGAGTGTATTTATTACTTTTATTTACAGTCACAACATGTATGACAGAGCAAACGATACCCGAGTCTCGAACCCCGGCAGTCGCAGTGTCAGCGAGCCAAAGCAATACTACTGAGCTACCGAAGTGGCATGCTATCTGACATGGAAACAGATCATGTGATTAACTAGCCAATCAGCAATATTTGGATCGTTGGTTTACGTGTATAAATAGGTGCTGCTTCTCTGCTATAACGTGAGAAATTATTTTTTGAAAAAGATGAGGGATCGCTAGTAAATATTTGGAAAATTATTTCTTGTGAACAAATATTATATTTGAAAGAAATATGAAATTTTTAATCGGAAATTACCTTATCTTAAAGTGCATGTTGGAGTAATAAATTTGATTCTTCACTTTCCATTCCTGGGGTGGGGATGGTTCAGTCGGTAGCGTGTCAGGCTCGTAATCGACAGTTCCCAGGTTCGAGTCCCACATGGAGCAGGGTCGAGATTTATCTTTGCGAAACTCCCATCTGTTCTCGGTCAGTAGGAATACTGATGGGCTTGGAAAGGCCGTCGTCCTTTGGATGGGATGTTAAGCTTTGGTTCAGTGTGAGGGAGAGTCATACCCTGTACACGTCAACAAACATGCTGGATGGCCTTGACGGAAGCCGCATTGCAGGAGAGTGGATGATTCTCGCTCATGTGCACAATATAGGACTTGAAGACATAGTGATCAGAGAGGTTGGCCTCACAGAGAGTAAAGATAGGAACTGGCATGATATTTATATAGTTCCTGACATCAGCAGCCTTGCTCCTTAAGCCCCTGCAGTTCCACTGTAGGATCGAAGGGGTGCTAGACACTCCGGTGGCCATGTTCATAGTTAGGGTGGAAGATAGAAACCATGGAGAGGCGGGTCAACACAGAGTTGCTAGCAGTCCACAAAGTGCGATATGAATGAGGTCAGCTGGTTGAGTATCGTCAAAGTTCGAGGTCGAGTTTCCTCAGGAAGAGCAGAACTTGACAACTTCCACAAGTAGGGAGAGAATGGTGGGCAGGAGGACCGTGTCCCTGTGGTCCTTCCTGAAGTTCTTATGCATCAAGGAGGAGAAAGGCTTCTTCGTATCAGGTCGACGAGCATTCTTGCTCCTACTTGTCCTCTTTACCTTCTTGGTGAACTGCTTGGCCCGAATGGTACAGGGTTCTGCAGTGGAGGTTGTGGCGGAATCCTGCACCATGTAGGTACCTGCAGGACAGGGGGCCTCAGGGGCAGGAGCAGAGGGCATCACCTCAGGAAGGGCGACAGGGACCAGAGGAGTAGTGGCAGCAGAAGGTGCCTGTGCTTCTGGCACAGGCATCTTCACTGGCACTACTTCCATGGCAGCAGCAGGGGTCACATGACCCCTTGAGGCAGCATCAAAGCTGACTGAGGTGTCAGAAAGATGTCTGCTGCACACGGCCTTCTTAGGAGGAGAAAAAGGAGGAGGTGTCACCAAAGAGCTCTGAAGGGGGATCTTCCCAAACTTGGTGCTGGCCACAGAATGAACAAGATCAAGGGCTTCCCTCTTCTTCTTGCAGGCGAGCTTCTTGGCGCAGCATCCTGAGAAATGTGGCGGCATGAGGCCCACCACAGTTGGCGCAGACAGGGGGCCCAGTGTGCTTGCATTGCCGGTGGAAGTGAGGCCTACTGCTGCGCTTACACTGCACCGTTCCTCTGCAATTCTTAGCAATGTGCCTGTAGCTTTAGCACTTCAGGCACTGAGGAGGGGCCTTGGTGTAAGGGTGCACAAGGATCCTGTAGAAGCTTAGGACTACATTCTGAGGTAAGGGGAATTCACTGAAAGTAAGGACTATCTTCCTAAGGGGAATTTTGTTGACCCCAGAATCAGAGGGTAGATAGCGGTACATTTGGTGTACCACTGTCACTTTCTGATCCGAGAGGGCTCCAAGGATCGCCTCGTTAGAGAGGGAGGTGTCAATATCCTCAATGAGGTCCAGTGGCTGACAGTATAAGACCGAGTAATCTACAGTTACGGGGATACCCAGAATGGAGTAGTGGCCAGAAGACTATTGGCAAGGCCAGGACGGCTGACCTTGACCAATGAGCTTCCCATCTCAATGTAGGAGGACTCTACAGAGTGTTTGCCAAGAATCGTAACTATATCGGCAGATATGGGATTCATATTGTAGTAAGTCCTAAGGCCCAGGAGTTTATCTAAGTTTATCTATTATAGTATCCTAAGGCCCGGGACGTCGACAAATCCGTCGTTGGGTAGACATAATAAGAGGGATAGTGTCAGCTCTCCTCATCTTACAGCTGACGTTGACAAATCCGTCGTTGCTGCGACATCCATGATGCTGGACAGGTCGATCAGTGGCTGCTCTCCTCGGGCTTATTTGCCGGAGGAAGGCCGACAGTAGGAGAAACAGCTGCGGCGCTATTAGGAGCAGCTAAAGGTGCTGCAGCAGCACCAGCCATTGAGGCAATGTCAGACACGGCAGAGACACAGGGGGAGGTATTGCTGGGGGTAGCAGAAAAGGTACCTGGGGCAAAATCGGTGACCATGGGGGAGGCCGCATCATTCTTAGAAGCAGCAGTGGAGGAACCTGACACCTCAGAGGAAGTGTCTGGGGTTACAATGGTGGAGGTCTTGCCACTCTTTGAAGCAGCAGTGGGGGGACCCAGCACCTCAGAGGGAGTGCCTGACATGGCATACATGGGGACCTAGAAATTGTTTTGCCTCTAGGCACTGAGTTTCAGCGTGTATGGCAAGGCTTTTTGTTTGGAGGAAGAGTGGCAGGAATTATTTCTCTAGAACAGGTCCTCAGAGGCCATTGTTGCAAGTTACCAGCAGTAGCAGGCTTCTCAGAAGAGCAAGAAGCAGGTACTGTGATAACAATGCACTTCGTCGTGGTACCCTTAGGGGGGGGGGGGGTTGACCCCAAGATGTCAGGAGAGGTGACAGATCCACCTTTTTTTCCTCTTGAAGTCAGGAGGAGAGTGCATCATTAAATCAGGAACAATCGGATTCCTGATATATAATGATTAAGCTAAGCAAGCTAGCCAAAAAACTAACAAATAAAAATAAAAAACTACGGTAGTAATGAAATAGAAAAGGTATTTACTCTACAGTAGAAGAAGAATCCCTTGTGCTGCAGCAGGAAGAAGCAACAGACAGTTGATGACTGAACCAAGGAGTCAGCAAAAAACGTACTCTAAGGTGAAGTCGGGAGCTCGAAAATGCACATCTGTAGCTCGCAGTGGTCGCAGGACAAAGGCATCACAGTAAACTGAAACCATAAGCGGCTTATTTTGACCACATAAGACAGCTATTCGTTGGATGGGAGGTTAAGCCATTAACCATAAGACTCGGTGAACAGTAAAGACATATTCTGTGCTCATTAAAGAACACACTTAATGGCCTTTAGGGAGACTCCCATATCTCTCCTAACAGATGTCCAGTGGGTGTCCCTTTCCTAATACTCTCTGAACCCTTCGGTTCATTCTGACTCTAGCAAATTTTGAGATGTAGAGAATTGTACTTTAAGGGAAACAACTAGTAGTTGATAGATGCTACCTTCTACTCTGGCATATCAACTGACAGGCTCCTGTCAGACCTCTGTGGCAAGCAGCTGCTTGAGGGGGTATATATTATATATTAGTTTTTATTTAAACTCTTTTTTTTAATTTCTTTTCCATTTTCAATATTAGACTCCTTTTTTATGTTTTTTTTATTCTATTTTCAAGGTTAGACTCCTTTTTTTAAATTTTTTTATGGTTAGTTTCCTTTTTTTTAATGTTTTTTTTTAATTTTATTTTCCAAAGTTCAATTATTATTTTTTAAATCTTATTCCATAATGGAGTGGTAATAAGGAAGTTAAGAATGAGTTAATAAATTAAAAATTTAGTTTCATATTTAGGATGGTTTAATAAACACCTGATACTAAGCTCTGCTAATCAGTGTTATTCTTGTTCTTCAGATGGGAAAGGCAGCAGACTTAAGCCAGTTTGACAAAGGCCAAATTGTAATAGCCAGACGACTGGGTCAGAGCATTTCCGAGATGGCAGGCTTGTGGGGTGCTCACGGTCAGCCGTGGTTAAGACCTTCAAAAAGTGATCCAAGGAGGGAAAAAACCATGAATCGCTGGCAAGGTGTGGGTCGACCATGGCTCATCGATGCTAGAGCTGAGCGAAGGATATCCTGTATGGTACGAGCCAACAGAAGGGATATCCTGACGCAACTCTCCCGTAATTTGAATCCTGGTGATTGGAGTAATGTGTCACAACACAGAGTACATGGAACCCTACTGAAAATGGGACTGCTTAGCCACAGGCCACTCCGAGTGCCCATTCTAACCTTGGTTCACCATCGAAAGCGCCTACAATGGGCATGTGAGCATCAAAACTGGACCTTGAACAAAACTGGACTTCCAATAGGAAGAAGGTCGTCTGGTCCGATAAATCCCGTCTCCTATTGCATCATGTGAACATCAAGGTACGTGTACATCGTCTACTTGGGGAAGTGTTGGCACCAGGATGAAAAATGGGGCAAAAAGAAGCCGGTGGAGGAAGTGTAATGCTTTGGGCAAAGTTCTGCTGGGAAACCCTGGGTCCAGTCATTCATGTGCAGGAAACTACAACGTATACTGCCTACCTAAACATCATTGCAGACCAGATACATCCTTTCATGCCAGTGGTATATCCCTCTAGTAGTGCCTTCTTTTATCAGGATAATGCGCCATGCCACACTGTCCGGATTGTTCGAGAATGGTTTGCAGAACATGAGGAACACTTCTAGGTATTGCCCTGGTCTTCAAATTCCCCAGACATCAATCCAATCGAGCATCTGTGGTTTGTGTTGTAACAGCATATCTGATCTGCGGCGACTCAACCATGTAATTTACAAGAGTTAAAAGATCTTCAAGTAATTTTTAAAGATGTCTTGTGGTATACCAGATACCACAAGACATCTTTAGAAATCTTGTAACGTCCATGCCTCGCTGGGTAAGAGCTGTTTTGGCAGCACGTGGTGGACTAACATCATATTAGGCAGTTGGTCACAATGTTTCGGCTCTTCGGTGTAAGTGTGCGATTTCTCATAATTTCAAACTCATAAATAAAGCTTTTTGACATCATCATGGATAGGCCTAACTTAACCACTAATTTCTTTTCTTCAAAGCATCGAAAAATCAATGTTTTAGAAGTAGTTTTTATTTTAATATGTGCACAGGGTATGTCTCTCCCTCACACTAAACCACAGCTTAACATCTCATCCGAAGGAAGGCGGCCTTTCCAAAGTTTTGAGGAGGTAAATTTTAACGATTGCCAGGTGGAACTCGATCCTGGGAACTGCAGACTAAAAGCCTGGGATGCTACCGACTGATCCAACCCCACCCTTCAAAACGACACTGGGAGATTAGGAAACACCGAGGGAGGAAGGAGAAAGTAAATTTAACTTCGCTGTTTTGAGGGTTGCTATTAGGGGAGGGAAGTGGCTCAGTCGCTAGCTCGCCAGGCTCGTAATCTTCAGTTCCCTGGTTCGAGTCCCGCCTGGTCCAACATTGAGATTTCTCTCCGCAAAACTCTTCTCCCTGCTCTCGATCAGTAAGGGACACTGGTGGACTTGGAAAGAATGCTGGCCTTGGATGGGATGTTAAGCTGGGGACCCATGTCTGGGTGAACCATAACCTGTGCACGTTAAAGAACATTCTGGATGGCCTTGACAGGAGGCTACCATTTGTCTTTTAACAGCTATCCAGTAGATCCCTTCCTCCCAACCTTCTCTGAGACTTTGGGATCTATGTGACCTGGACATCTAGCGCCTTGTGTACAAAAAAAGTGCCGCTCAGAGGTAAAATAACGTAACTGGACTGCTCTTAATTGCGGCTGACTGACAGGGATCACGCTAATCTAACTACGATGCACAAATGGAAGAGATCTCAAATTTGCATCTAGGTGTAATCCGGGTCGTAGATTCCGAGAAAAGTTCGAAATTTAGTCTACGATGTATCCTTTAAGATAAAATGAAGGTCAATTAGAAGTCAAACTGTGATCTACGAGGGCTAGAAATGTGAAAATTGGTGTTTGGGCGGGTTCCGCATTTAGATTTAGGAAACGTTGCGAAATTTCGGATATGGAGTATCCTTGGAGGTCAAAGGTAAGATTTTGATCTACCAATGCTTCAAAGTTAAAAAATAGTTCCTGAGGGCAATTTGGGTCATAGATCTCAGACAAGTTGCGAAATGTTAGATGCGTTGGGTTGTTTTACCTCTGAGCGGCACGTTTTTGCACACCATGGGCTAAATGGCCAGGTCCCATGGACCCCGAAGGCTCAGAGAAGGTTGGGGGAGGGGAGCCACTGGAATAGCTGTTGGGAGACAGATGGTAGCCTCCCGTCAAGGCCATCCAGCGTGTTCTTTAACGTGCTCAGTGTATGGCTCTCCCACACACGGGGCCACGGCTGAACGTCCCATCCGACGGACGGCGGCCTTTCCAAGCCCATCGGTGTCCCCTACTGACCGTGGGCAGGGCGGGGAATTTTGCGGAAATAAATCTCAACGCTGACCCAGCTGGGACTCGAACCTGGGAACTACAGATTACAAGCCTGGCGCGCTACCGACTGAGCCACCCCTGCCCCAATGTTGGATGCGATGGGTCCTTTCAGGTAAAAGGTGAAATATTGATCTTGCTTCCACTTACGATTCATCTTTACATGTCAGCAGTAGGAAATGCAATCGAGATATGTTCAGTTAAAAATTGATAAACAGAAAAGAAAAAAAATGTTTCCCTTTTTCAAAATTAGACTCACAGATGAAAACACCGTTTCGCTTTAGAATAATCGCAATCTCTTCAACAGGGATTAGAGGAATAAAACAACTTTTAAAACAATAAAGATGCTTGAATAATACACAATCACACAATATTATTCAAAATAGAATCCTTATACTTCGTTAAAGGCGGCTAAAAAAAATGCTATCTTTCTTCACGTGGGCACTAACCTGAAAAGTGCCTTCTAAACTAGATCTTCAGTTACAGTCAAATACATTTCTAATGATTGACTCCATGGAACAATGCTTAAAGCTACCAATAGAGGAAATCATGATCAACAGCCGGTAAGCTGAATGGTCAGAGTACTCCCGGTTAAAAATAATTTTTTCTCTATATTTATTCAAACTATAAAATAGCATTACCTCATATAAACTGGCAATACCTTCCTAAGATTTAGTAGTTGATTTTTAGAAAGCTTGATGTACTTACTTAATATTGCTTCCTTTCATTGGGGGTGGCTCAGTCGGTAGTGCGCCAGGCACGTAATCTGTAGTTCGCAGGTTCGAGTCCCAGCTGGGTCAGCGTTGAGATTTATCTCCGCAAAATTCCCCGCCCTGCCCACGGTCAGTAGGGGACACCGATGGACTTGGAAAGGCCGTCGGATGGGACGTTAAGCCGTGGCCCCGTGTGTGGGAGAGCCATACCCTGTGCACGTTTAAGAACACGCTGGATGGTCTTGACGGGAGGCTACCATCTGTCTCCCAACAGCTGTTCCAGTGGGTCCCCTCCCCCAACCTTCTCTGAGCCTTCGGGGTCCATGTGACCTGGCCATTTAGCCCATGGTGTGCAAAAAAGTGTCGTTCAGAGGTAACCCAACCTTCTTTTCATAAATCTCTTACTTCTACATTCCTAAATTTTCTTTTGTTTTCAAAAGCTTGTTTTATTACTTAACAGCAAAAAGAATTGTAGTTAATACTAATTATATTAAATATGTGTATATATATTTTTTGATTTCAGGGGATGCGGTGTGTAAGTAATTTTATCACTCTCATATTTTTAATTATTAATTTAACAAGTAAATTTCTACCATTTGTTGTATGAATTATGAAGTACTAGAAAATAATTTTGCTTCATTTTTCATACTGTATTTGAATCATAATTTATTAATACAGTGCCGAAAAATACATGAAAGCAATTGAATCGATGAGACTGGACAGTTGCACTTTTGCACTGTTTATGTGACAGATAGCCCATTCATTGACTGGCCTTTAAAACAATGTCGTCAATAATGATCTAATATAGCGGTTCTCAACGTGGGGTACGCGGTAAAATTTTTTGGGGTACGCCATGAGAGCTTAAAAGTGCAAGCGTAAAGGGCAACCATTTCATTGATCACCCAGTAAAATGTTTATAATTTTATAAGATTTGTTAAATTGTTTATGCCATTTTTGTGCTTATCGATATATGTAATTTACGAATACAAAATTTAACGTGTATATATGTTTTATTTTATTCCCATTGTTATACTATAACTATAGTTTTATCTAGCTGTACAAGGGGTACGCCAGTTACATACACATTTCCATGGGGTAAGTGAAGCAGAAAAGGTTGAGAACCACTGATCTAATAGATGAAACACGAATGATAGTTTTGCACACTCCCAGATTTGGGTTGGGTTGTTTCATCTGTGAACAGCACTTTTTTTGTTTGATATACAATGAGCTAAATGACTAGGCCACAGGGACTCCAGGGACCACTGGACAGCTGTTAGAAGACAGATGATAGCCTCCCGTTAAGGCCATGCAGCATACTTTTTAACGTGAATAGGGTATGGCTCTCCTGCACACGGAGCTACGGCTTAAAATCTCCTCCGACTGATGGCGGTCTGTGTGACTGGAGATCCTCCCTTTCCTTGCCCATAATTGTGTCAAAATTGGCGTCAATAATGAATAAAATTAGCTGCAGAAAAACTCTGATAATGACTATGATTTAATAAATACTTCTGTTTATTCGTTAATGAGAAAAAACATGGCTCACGCAGTGTGGCAAAAACATACTATTTGACTGTCTCTTGAACTGGTGGGGAGCATTGCCTGAGTTGCCCCTTTTAGCTTAGGTTCCAAATTCTGAAAATGAATACACACAGAGCTTCTGGTCTTACTTGGCTAAGCGACAGTGCTTTGGCAATCGAAAAGTCGTTCGTCACGGACTAGGTGAACAACTATGCTCCCACGTAAGTCCGCCACTTAGTCCGCCAAAACATCATCAACCAGGAAAAGGAAAATGTCACTCAAAATGATAGGGAGTGGGATGGCTTAGTCGGTAGCTCGCCAGGCTTCTATTCTTCCGTAGGGAGTGGGATGGCTTAGTCGGTAGCTCGCCAGGCTTCTATTCTGCCGTAGGGAGTGGGATGGCTTAGTCGGTAGTTCGCCAGGCTTCTATTCTGCCGTAGGGAGTGGGATGGCTTAGTCGGTAGCTCGCCAGGCTTCTATTCTGCCGTAGGGAGTGGGATGGCTTAGTCGGTAGCTCGCCAGGCTTCTATTCTGCCGTAGGGAGTGGGATGGCTTAGTCGGTAGCTCGCCAAGCTTCTATTCTGCCATCCCCATTTTGGAGTTCCAGCTGGACAAGCATTGAGAATTATTTTCGCAAAATTCCCCGACATGCCCTCGGTCAGTAGGGGATACGGATGGGCGTGGAAAAGCCGCCGTCCGTCGGATAGGATGTAAAGACATCGGACCATGGGTGAGAGAGCCATTCCCTGTGCACAATCAGTCCAGTGTGTTTTTTAAACACACTGGACTGATGGGAGGCTACAATCTGCTTCCTAACAACTATCCAATATGTCCCTTTTCCTCAACCTTATCTGAGCGTCAGGGTCCTTATGACCTGGCCATTTAGTCCATTGCATGCAAAAAAGTGCCGCTCAGAGGTAAAACAACCCAATTTTAAATGGATGACGTGAGTCTTGCAATTTGAAAACAAAAAGAACAGATTTATTAAATGCTAAAAAAAGTTGCTGTCCCGTAGATGATTGACGACACTAGCAATAAAATCTATCTCCCAAGGGGCTATTAAAATTCAAAATGGTGCAACTTCTCTAAGTGAAGATACGCTTATCACTCGACTAAAACTAAAGTGTAACTAACGTTAATGTAAATTAGACAATGAGTTCAGCCTACCGATATTTGTACTCTCCCTGGTTTGTACACGTGGAACACCTCCTACTTGTCTTTCTCTAAAATATTTTTACGTCCCATCGCACGGACGACAGCTACATACAAAATCAATAATTTAAATTCTTTTGTATGTAAATTTTACATACATACAAAATCTAGCAAGGATTAGAAAATAACACTTTTATAGTTTGAATAAATATAGAGGAAAAAATTCTCTTTAACCGAGACTGCTCTGACCATTGAGCTACCGGCCAAGTTCTCTAGCCAAGGTATAAAGATCCTAATGATCCCAAGATAATGGGCTTTCAAATTCACTATGAGGCACGTGAGCAGTCGATGACTGTATGATGAATAACTGCTTGGGGTCTGTTTTGCATGTAAGAAATGAAAAGGGAAAAAGACTAATTACTCTGCTTTTACCTAACAGTCACTAATGGTTCCAAACTACTGGAGGCATTTAAGCAGGGAAGCACTCGTTCGCTGATGGCGGGCTACTTGTTTCCAGCCAATTATTTTTTTCCCAATGTTCATGCAACTTTTGTTTTCGTCCAGCTGGGAACTAGTAGGATAAACACTGGAATTGACGATGAGCATGAAGAGATGAGAGATGGGGTGATCGAGAGCTGGCGATCGCCATCTTGCGTGGCACGAGCATGCTAATCAGAGTACAACAATATCTAAATCAATCAATGTCCATCGATCTTATATTGCACAATCTCATTTTCTGAATTGGACCCATGGATGATTTGCCAGTGCAGTAAGAGGTTTTTATTGTTTCCATGTGTTTTTACATACATACAAAATCCTCATGCAGCTATGATCTACGGAGGTTCAACCAGACTGTATAATTTTGTTCTCCAAACACGTCTGTCCTAAGCTATATCTGTTGAATTTGAGCACTGCAGGCCAATTCCATCAAGGTCCTGTTTGGCATTATCTGTCCATCGCATCCTATGTCTTCCACTCTTTCTGAGGCATTCAGGCACACTGTTCATAACCTTATTCTCTAATCTCTAGTTATTAATAAGGGCAACATGCTAAACTAACAGAGTCTCTCTTTCACAATAAGTTACTCAGAGGAGGTTGCCTACTCCTTTGCTTAATTTCATTATTCCTTACAAAGCGAAACCACCTAATGCCCAAGATACTGCTTAAGCATCTAAAATCAAAGGCATCAAGTTTCCTATTATCTTGCTTACATAGGGTTCAGGTTTCACTACCATAATCCTAGAAAAAAGCAAATTATTATGCATCCTAATTGTAGTCTTTATATATATTCATAATATTAGTTCACTGGTTCTTTAGAACATAAACAATGCTATCGTACAATGGGAGCAATTCATACTCTAATATTGTGCACCGGACTAATGGAAATCTTGCGCTCTTTGTCACAGATCTACTGGTACATTACCTAGTAGAATCAGTAGTGTAACATGAATGATAACTAGTAGGATAAACAAGATTTGCATTTAACGTTTTCGCATTAAAACGCAGATTTTTTCAGGAACTTTCAGGAACGTGATTATGACATTATAAGGCATTACACCTATCCCTTGATTTACACGGTAAATTCCGGGAAATCACCTGTAAATCAAAACCATGCAAATCGAAACCAACACCTTCTGGGAAAAAAAAGTGGGATAGGTTCCGATAAAATCTTTGCAATGAATAAAAGGTATATTGAAAGTTATATTTCTACGCATATATATCAAATTTCAGTTCAGCAGAAATGATAAGCATTAATGTCACAGTACATTATACATTATATGCACTAAATCAGATAAGCTTCGAATAATTTATCATACATTTCTATTTGGTTACGAAAAATAAAAAAATAATAATCCCCTCAAGCAGCTGCTTGCCACAGAGGTCTGACAGGAACATGTCAGTTTATATGTTACAGTAGAAGGTCTGTGAGGATGTCGGACCAGTGGAAAAAGAACACAAATATCCATCCCTTATCCGGGGCTCGAACCCAGGTCCCTTAGATCAATAACCAAGCTCGCTATCCACTCAACCATGGGACGTCTTCGTAATGTCCCCTGCCGTGTACCTCTAATTTATTTTATCATATTATCTATTGTTACTGTACCTATATATCTATGTTATAAATATATTTTTAAAACTGTCTTAAATGGGAATGTTGCTCATTCACTGTCATTCGGGACAAGCTGAGCAATTCTCTATATGCTCAGGAACCGAGCACCATAAAATGGCTTTATGGCATCTCCGTCACTCCATTCGCCAGAAGAGTTAGAGTTTGAGTCACCAAGAGGAGCGCCGGGGAGATGCGAAGTCGATAAACATCATTATTAGGGTTTCTTACGAAAGGAGGGGTCACATTTTTTAGTACGTCGAAGTGATGTAGCTCTTTTTTGGAAACCCTAAAGGAGAAGGATTAGGTTCTGTGCGAATCAAAATTAGGCTTTGAGTGAATCAAAATTCGGTTCTGTGTGAACCTGTTTATGTAGGCAGGGATTAGAATATCCTCTAGCCGAATTTTGAAGTCTGAAAAGCGATTTCTGTACGGGAAAATACAGATTTCCAGCTGATTAAATAAATGCTTGCAAAAGCCAAGCAGATTCAAGTTATATTAAGCTGATAGGACAAAATCTACAAGGAATATCTATAAAACCATTTTATTCAAGAAGTGTTGAACGCAGCTAAGGCCCACAGAATCGAGCATATTCTTACATATATACACTGGTTTCCGTAAATTAAGGAAAAGCCCTATGTTAAGTCAATGGTAAGCTAACGTCAAAGCTCTATAACTTCTAAAATAAGTGTTTTAGTTTTGAAAAATGTGATTGCAGATAAAGATCTCAATCATATAAATCAATGTCTCGATTTTCAACAATATTAGTTCAGAATTTAATGAGTTACCGAAGTTTGCATATTTAACAGCAGCAATGTCAGTCTTAAGAAACTTATACAAAACTGAAGAATAGGGAAAGAATTCTTTACACAAAGTTCTAAAATACAAACTTATTTTATTAATCACTTTGATCCAATACTTATTACTAAGTTTTAATTAACTTCCGAAGTAATTTTTGTGGCTGGCATTGTTATCGCTAAATATTTAAACTTCCATAACTCATTAAATACTGAACGAATATTGTTGAAAATCGAGATATTGATTTATTTGATTGAGATCTTTATCTGCAATCACAGTTTTCAAAACAAAAAACTTATTTTAGAAGTTATAGAGCTTTGACGTTAACTTCCCATTGACTTAACCTAAGGATTTTCATTAAATTATGGAAACCAGTGTATATATAAGTGAATGTAAATAAACAGTATTATATCGTCCGCTACTTAGTGCATTGCATATATTTTGTTTCATCGAAGGCACAGCACGTCTGAAGCACACTTAAGCACGGGTGTAAAAACCCGCGATTCTATTTCACCTACAATCACGGGTGAAGATTAATTAATTGGAATAATTAATCAACAGAGAAGTTAAAAGGAAGATTTGGGAGCGGACCACCACTCGTCCCAGACACGACATACACTATCAAATTTGAAAGAATGATATTTATGAACTGAATAGAAATTAGATATTAAGTCTTTGCACCAATACTCAGTGCTTTATTTTGTAAAATTAGTATTTATATGATACTTTATTAGACTGCGCATTTACGAATAAGTTGTGTTTAGCCTATATAATAGTCTATAACAGTGGTTCTCAACCTTTCATGCTTCACGTACCCCCTGGTAATGTGTATGTAACTGTCGTACCCCTTGTATAAATAGTTAAAATTATAGTTATAGTATAACAATGATAATAAAATAAAACATATATATATATACATAAAACATATGTCTAGAGACTTTTGAGCTCTCACGGTATACCCCAAAAAATTTTACCGCGTATCCCCAAGGAGTACGAGGCGGGGGTGACTCAGTCGCTAGCGCGCCAGTCTCGTAATCTGCAGTTCCCAGGAGAGCCATACCCTATGTACGTTAAAGAACACGATGGATGGCCTTGACGCGAGGCTACCATCTGTCTCCCAACAACTGTTCCAGTGGGTCCCCTCCCCCAACCTTTTCTGAGCCTTCGGGGTCCTTGTGACTTGGTCATTTAGACCATGGTGTGCAAAAAAGTGCCGCTCAGAGGTAAAACTACCCAACCCAACCCCAAGAGGTACGCGTACCCCGTTGAGAACCCCTAGTCTAAAAAGTTAAACTTATTGGTAAAAATGAAATAAAACACGGTTTTCTAGTCTAAAAAATTCAATCTAGAAACGTCAGATCTCACTGACGATTCAAAACAGTCTTCATTTCAATAAGATGTCGAAGGACAGATTTCATTACAATGGAAAAAGTATTATTTTAGCGAAAGAATATAAATGTAACTTGTTACAGATCACGATTTTATTCGTATAGGAATTTAAAATTACCTATTTATTCTTCAAAATAAATTATATGAATTAAAATATATTCCATGACAGTCCTTTATCTTTCGGTCAATGCTGAGTTGGGTCTCTATGTATTAAAAACATAATAATCAGATGTCATGTTCTTTACTTAATTCTTAGTAATAATTAGTAGTATTACTGGCAAAATTCGAAGCCAATTAGTAATTTTTCGAATTTTGCCAACTCCCCTAGAACATAATAACCAGATGTCATGTTCTTTACTTAATCTACGTTTAACAAAATTCTAATAAATGTAATCCTTTCGGCAGAAAATGAATAACACACCGATTACTCGTTCTATGCATCAGTCCAAAAAGATTCGGGAACATAGAAGTATCACCAGCAAGCCTGGATCTGAACCTTCCAAATCAACCAGCAAGATTGGCGCGTTGGTAATTAAAGCTATAAAAGAACTGAAAGAACTTGATGGATGCGGTCTAGCACAGTTCAAGAAATACATGCCATCAAAGCTCGACATAAATACAGCTGCTGTGACTTCGAACATCAAAACTACTTGAAGAAAGCAATGGCCGACGGTATTCTGAGCCAGGAAAAAAGGAAAATTCAAAGTTGAGAGCGTCGTAAATCCAAGAGTATAGAAAGAAGAAAAGTGGAAATCGCCATCGACGACGTAGCCGAAAAGGCGGAGAGAAGAAGGCAAATAAAGGAAGTAATTCAAAGGGATGTTCACAAAAGAAGAAAGTTGGAAAGGGGAAGGCCAGGAAAAGAAAAAGTCGCCGACGCCGAAGCAGCTAAGACTATCCTCCAAATTCTTCCAATATTCTCTGACTATTGAAAGAATCATGAACTTTGATCTACAGTGTTAAGACTATGAACAGTTTATTTTCAGATATAATTTATAGCATAACCTTTTTATTCATATATAGTTTTAGATATTGGTGTTATCAATTATGACACAAAATTCTATTCTTTATATTTTGGCACAGAGGCGTAGCGAACGACGGACTATGGTGGAGGGGGAAGTCCAAAATTTTCCAACTCAAGCAAAATTTTGGCAAAATTTGCCAACTGAGCAAATTTGCTTAGATTTTCGCTCCGTGGTGGTGGGGGTGGGGAAGACAATTTTAACGTCTCTCCTACATTTTGCCATTTGACTTCCAATTCTGCCAACTCCCGTAATTTGCCATTCGACTTCCAATTCTGCCAACTCCCGTAATTTGCCATTTGTCTTCCAATTCTGCCAGCTCCTGTAATTTGCCATTTGACTTCCAATTTTGCCATCTAACCATAATTTCCCAGAAATACTTCCAATATTTACATCTCGTCTGAACGTCTGAATTGTAGCAAATCAGTATGAATTTTTGCCTTGATTTGGTCATATCTCTTTAATTTCACGAAACCTAATCCCAATCTTTACATCTCTCCTAAATTTGACAAATCCCTTCAAACTTTCAAATTCCCCATTTTTTTTTTGGAAAATTAAGGGGAGGTCTTAAAATTGAGGCAACTTGGCAAATCTAAGACAGTTTGGAAAATGGAGAGACGGCAAACTTTAGAGCAGTTGGCAAAATTCGAAGCCACTTAGTAAAAACAGGTGAGTTGCCAAAATCTTAGGGAATTGGCAAAATTCGGAGTGACTTGACAAAATCTTGGAGAGCTGAAAAAATTCAGTTGAGTTGTAAAAATTGCAATCTTTTTTCTGTAAAATTATGGCGTGTTGGCAAAATCGAGGTAGCTTTGCAATATCTAGGAGAGTTGGAAAATCTTGGGGGAGTTGGCAAAATTCAGAGTGGCTTTACAAAAATCTGATGTGATGTAAAATTGGGATTTTTTTCCTGTAAAATTGTGGCAAGATGGTAAAATCTAGGGCAGTTGGCAAAACTCGAATCCACTTGGTAAAATACGGGCGATTTGTGAAAATTGGGATTGTTTTTATGAAATTAAGGAGGGTTGATAAAATCGAGAAAACTTCGCAAAATCTAGGGAAGTTGGCAAAACTGGAAACCACTTGGTAAAATACAAGTGAGTTGTGAAAATTAGGATTGGTTTTGTGAAATTAAATAGAGTTGGAAAAATCGAGAACTCTCGGCAAAGTCTAGGGGAGTTGGCAAAATTCGAAGCCACTTGGTAAAATATAGGGGAGTTGTGAAAATTGTGTATTTCTTGTGCAATTAAGGAGAGTTGATAAAATTCGAAGTGACTTGGCAAATTCAGCAAAGATGTAAAAAGTGCGATTTTTTCTGTAAAATTACGGCGAGTTGGAAAAATCTAGAGTAGTTGGCAAAATTCGAATACACTTGGTAAAATGTAGGCGAGTTGTGAAAATTGAGATTTTTTTGTGAAATTAAGGAGTGTGGGACAAATCGAGGAAGCTTAACAAAATGTACGGCAGTTGGCAAAATTCGAATCCACTTGGAAAATAGGGCGAGTTGTGATAATTGGGATTGGGTTTGTGAAATTCAGGATAGTTTACTAAAATCGAGTAAACTTGGCAAAATCTTGGGGAGTTTGAAGTGATTTTAGTCAACTATCCTGAATTTCACAAACCCAATCCCAATTATCACAACTCGCCCGTATTTTCCAAGTGGATTCGAATTTTGCCAACTGCCGTACATTTTGTTAATTTCCTTGAAAATTACGGTAGTCCAACACTCCTTAATTTCACAAAAAATCTCAATTTTCACAACTCGCCTATATTTTACCAAGTGCATTTTCGAAATTTGCCAACTACTTTAGATTTTTGCAACTCGCCGTAATTTTACAGAAAAAACGCACTTTTCACATCTTCGCTGAATTTGACAAGTCCCTTCGAATTTTATTAACTCTCCTTAATTGCACAAGACACAATTTTCACAACTCCCCTGTATTTTACCAAGTGGCTTCGAATTTTGCCAACTCCCCTAGATTTTGCCAAGAGTTCTCGATTTTTCCAACTCCATTTAATTTCACAAAACCAATCCCAATTTTTGCAACTCACTTGTACTTTACCAAGTGGTTTCCAGTTTTGCCAACTTCCCTAGATTTTGCGAAGTTTTCTCGATTTTATCAACCCTCCTTATTTTCACAAAAACAATCCCAATTTTCACAAATCACCCGTATTTTACCAAGTGGATTCGAGTTTTGCCAACTGCCCTAGATTTTACCATCTTGCCACAATTTTACAGGAAAAAAATCCCAATTTTACATCACATCAGATTTTTGTAAAGCCACTCTGAATTTTGCCAACTCCCCTAAGATTTTCCAACTCTCCTAGATATTGCGAAGCTGCCTCGATTTTGCCAACACGCCATAATTTTACAGAAAAAAAGATTGCAATTTTTACATCTCAACTGAATTTTGTCAACTCCACGATTTTGCCAAGTCACTCCGAATTTTGCCAACTGCCCCTAAGTTTTGCCAACTCTCCTAGATTTTGCCAACTCGCCATAATTTTACTGAAAAAAAAATCCAAATTTTTACATCTCACCTGAATTTTGCCAACTCCCCACGATTTTGCTGTCACTCCGAATTTGGCAACTCCCCAAGATTTTGTCGTCACTCCGAATTTTGTGGTTCCCAAGATTTCGTCAAGTCACTCCGAATTTTGCCAACTCCCCAAGATTTTGCCAAGTTGTCCCGATTTTGCTAACTCCCCAAGATTTTACCAAGTCACTCTGAATTTTGCCTACTCCCTAAGATTTTGCCAACTCACCTGTTTTTACTAAGTGGCTTTGAATTTTGCCAACTGCTCTAAATTTTGCCGTCTCTCCATTTTCAAAACTGCCTTAGATTTGCCAAGTTGTCTCGATTTTGACAACTCCCCTTAATTTTCCAAAAAAAAATACAAATTTTCACTACTCACCTATATTTTGAGAAGTCGCTTCGAATTTTGCGAACTACGAGTTACTTTGGGGGGATCCTTCCCCCCATAGCTACGCCTCTGTCTTGGCATGATGGAAGATGCTTATGAATCGGATGCTTTAAAATATAACATTTAATGGAATTTTACTTTGAGATGGCCGTCCCGTGGTCGAGAGGTTAGCGCGCTTGTCTACTAATATAAGGGACCTAGGTTCGAACTCCGGGTAAGGCATGGAGGTTCGTGTTGTTTTTCTGCTGAGGTCTTGCCATACTCACAGACCTTCTACCATGGCATATAAACTGACAGGGTGCTGTCAGACCTCTAGGGCAGCAGCTCCTTGAGGGGATATTTGATTTTACTTTGGGATGACAATCTATTAATCTTCTTTGACGCTATACCACTGCTACTACAAATTTTGTATAATATCTACATGCAAAAAGAAATTTAATCCGTATCGTGTAAAACCTAGTTTATAATCGTGTAATACGAAACGGGTTGCGTTTTCTTGACCGTGTAAAACTGAGTCTATAAACAAGGAAATCGAAATTGATTGCACTCTTTGACCATGTAAAACCGAACACACTGAGTAACGTGCAAGCCGAGGAATGGGTGTACTCTCTATTTATCGAAAACTGATATTGCGAGAGATTTGAAAATTTTCTATAGTGATATCTTTCTGAATACAGCATATTTTCGAAATTGGGATGTTCTGAAAGAGCTTTCCATGTATTTAGACGTAACGAACATAAGCACCCCTCAGACAGTTGCTTGTTACAGAGGTCTGACAAAGTATACCTATGAGGAAGGCCAGACCTCAAGAAAAAGAGAACACATAAATCCATGCCTTACCAGGGGATCGAACCCAGGTCCCTTTAATCAGCAGCTAAGCGCGCTAATCATTCGGCCACGGACGGCGTGTTTAATATTAAAGTGTTACAATATTTTCGTAAGGTAAGGTAAAAATATACATGTAGTTGTGTGTAGATGCCAAAATGAGGTAAATAACCTTTAGGTTTCAACTAAAGTTGCTAATAATACTTACTACACTATAAATTTTAATTTTATTTCTAGGTGCCCTTTTAAGTAAGTGTTTCGAATTTTCTTTGATTTTTTAATGTTTAAAGAAAAGAATTCATCATCTGACGAGTTTTATATTTTAAAAATATTTTTAACTTATGACTAGGGTGTAGACAGGCCTGCTTCTCGACCTGTCTGGACTCGTTCGTTTTTTAAAACGACCGTATGTGAGTGCAAAAGTGAGAGGGGTACTTATCTCTATCTTGTCAGGATCTTGATACTATCTAGGTGGCCGATAAATACAAACTCAGCTGAATACTTATATGTACACTTTACACCAAAGAGCTAAAACACTATAGCCAGCGCATCTTTATGAAAATCGAAACAACTGCAGGTAAATGACGGCGCGTGCGAAGGTCAAAAAACGGTAAAAATAACACCTGATACTGAGCTCTGTTAATCAGTGTTATTCTTGTTTTTCAGATGGGAAAGGCAGCGGATTAAGTGAGTTTAACAAATGCCAAATTGTAATGGCCAGACGACTGGATCAGCGCATTTCCGGGCCGTAAGGCTTGTGGGGTGCTCATGGTAAAACGTTGTTACTACCTTCAAAATGTGGTCCAAGGAGGGAAAAACCACGAATCGCCTGCAAGGTGTGGGCCGACCACGGCTCATTGATGCTAGAGGTGAGCGAAGGCTATCCCGTATGGCATGAGCCAAAGGGATAATGTGGAGCAACTCGCTCGTAGTTAAAATGCTGGTGACGGGAGAAATGAGTCACAACAGACAATACATCGAACCCTGTTGAAAATGGGCCTGCGTAACCACAGGCCAGTCCAAGTGCCCTTGCTAACCTCGGTTCACCATCGAAAGCGTCTACAATGGGCACGCGAGCATCAAAACTGGACCTTGAATGATTGGAAGAAGGTCTTATGGTCCGATGAATCTCGTTTCCTGTTACCCCATGTGGACGGCCTAGTACGTATGTGTCGTTTACCTGGGGAAATGTTGGCACCAGGATGTACCTTGGGATGAAAACAAGCAGGTGGAAGAAGTGTAATGCTTTGAGAAATGTTCTGCTGCGAAACCCTGGGTCCAAGTCATTCATCTGCAGGATACTATGACGTCTACCACCTACCTAAAGATACCACAAGACACCATTAGAAATCTTGTAGTGTCTATGCCTAGCTGGGCCGCTACATTACGGATTTGCATTATTGGGGCAGAGTGGCTAAGTCGGTATCATACTACATTACGCTAGCCGGGTCGCTACATTACCCTGAGCATTACAGCAGCTGGGTAATGTTTTGGCTCTTCGGTGCATTTACACACTATCTACAACATATGCAACCAATAAGTGACTGCCCACCCAATACAGTTACTCACTATGCTAAGAGCAGGGTCTAAAGGAACCTCAGTGGTTCCACCGCTAGATGAAAAAACAAAATGGCTAAATCAAGCCTAAGACAATCCACCTGACATGCGGAAGGTCTCGTTGTGGGCACGCAACTTTCCCATTTCCAAAACTGCAAGGTGTGGTCACTTGATGTTTTCTTTAGGGACGTTAAGGCATCTTGGTCAATGGGACATGGGCAAGATTCCCTGTGCCACGTCAACTATTGTTCCCATGTAACTTGGCTTTAATCAAATGCACGTTTCATTTCTTCATCCAGTCCCCCAAACAGGATCTATGGCTTACGCTCTGTTGGTAGTAAGCAAGGGCCTTGCTCTCAAAATGCGATTCTGGCTCTCCCTCTTTCCGCCCTAGCTGACTGAGTCCTCATAGGGTAAAGTAGTTTTCAGTAACGTAAACACATTTAATATAACTTAAACAAGAGGATACTTTGTTCCTTACTTAAAACAGACTCAGTGATAAATCTCTCTATATATGTACAGGGTGATTCAAAACTATTGGACCAAATTTTAAAGGATGATAGAACACACTTAAACAAGCACTTTTCGTCATACAATGCATGGTCGGAACTCAAGCGGTGAAAACGCTACAGGGCGCTTTCCAGTGAAGACTTATAAGCGCTGGTTTTCGCACTCGTCGTCATTTCTACCGTGGATTGCAGAACGGATGGATTGTTTCACGAATCAGGAGAAGGCGGACATGCATTTCACGTATGGAACTGCGGACGGGAATGCGAGTGAAGCCCAAAGACTGTACCAGGAGCTCTTTCCGACCAGATGTGTGCCTGATCTAAACCTTTCAGCGATTGCACCGGTATCTGTGCGAAACGGGCTCCCTTGTCAGCGGCTTGCAGGATACAGGGCTTGCAAGAAGTGTGAGGATGCCACATGTTACAGAGGAAATTCTATGTAGGGTTGGAGATCGTCTCAAATGTAGCACTCGAGCAATTTCCCATGCCATAGGTGTCCCAATCGACGGTGTGGCGAGTTCTACGAGACGAACGATTACACCTCTACCATGCACAAAGGGTGCACGCCTTGATACCTGCAGATTATCGGCCTCGTGGATTTTGCACAGTGGTTCCTGCAGCAGACTGCAGCACAACCGGACTTGCACGACTTATTCACTGACGAATGCACCTTTACACGTGAGGGCATTTTTAATACCCACAATTCACATGTGTGGGCCACCAGTAATCCGCACGCCATACATCCACATTCATACCAGCGGCGTTTCTCCATAAGTGTTTGGGCTGGAATCCTCTATGACCATTTGATTGGTCCATACCTTCTGCTAGCCTGACTGAAAGTGAGAACGTACCTCGTATTTTTACAAGAAGTCTTGCCAGAATTACTGAACCCTGTTCCAGCAAACATTCAAACACATATGTGATTCAACACGACAGAGCGCCACCTCATTTCAGCGTGGATGTGCGGAACGTCTTGGATGCAACATTTCCAGGACGATGGATTGGTCGGGGTGGTCCCATCGCTTGGCCACCAAGATCGCCCATCTCTCATATCTGGACTTTTTCCTATGGGGCCATATGAAAAGCCTCATCTACGATAGCCCCATCGATTCCAATGAGAACCAGGATTTCTATTGCCGCTGCTGCTGTACGAGAAATGCCTGGTGTTTTCGCCCATGTACACCGATCGCTAAGTCGAAAGTGTGAAGCCTGCATTAATGTTGGCGGTCGCTCTTTTGAGCAGTTTCTGTAATTTGTTCAATAAAATTCTGTACTTTCTGTTCTGTAATTTCCGCAATGTTTCAAACCTCTTTCATTCTTATTTCTTCATTTCCTGACACAGTAACTGCTAACCTCTAGCACTTCACCGCTTCAGTTCCGACCATGCATTGTATGACGAAAAGTGCTTGTTTAGGTGTGTTCTATCACCCCTTAAAGTTTGATCCAAGAGTTTTGAACCACCCTGTATATAAATATGTGGGGCGGTGGTGGCTCAGTCAGTAGAGCGCCCGGCTCGTAATCTGCAGTTTCATGGTTCTAGTTCCAGCTGGGTCAGCGTAGAGATTTATCTCCGCAAAATGCACAGGGTATGGCTCTCTCCCGCACACGGGGCCACGGCTTAACGTCCCACCCGACGGACGGTGGGCTTTCCAAGTCCATCAGTGTCCCCTACTGACCGTGGGCAGGGCGGGGAGTTTTGCGGAGATAAGTCTCAACGCTGACCCAGCTGAGACTCGAACATGGGAACAGCGGATTACGAGCCTGGCGCGCTAACTACTGAGCCACCCCCGCCCCACGGAATTAAGGGAAATGTCGAAAATAAATCTCACTTAAAAACACTTAAGTTTTTGTTAAATTTTTCTTCGGAAAACCTGGAGTTTTGTTGTTTTCACTAGCAGTTAGCCAAGATTTCATTGATACCAATACATCTTAAAAGAAATAGAATGAATCTCTGAGTTACGGAAATAGTTGGAAGGCCTGCAGTGACAGTCACCTTTTTACCTTGGAAAAACTGATCGAAGAATTAATTTATGATGAATAACAGAAGTGTACCAAAGTTTAATATTGTTTTTCACGTAACGGGACGGATTTTTCTTTTGTTTTCGGAAGCATAAAATTAATTTTTTTATTTCGAGTACCAAACAATATTTTTACGTGTATTTCTAATAACAAGTTTCCATTTTTTTTCGTTTTGTTTTCAGCCATTCTTAGTTGTATTACGGTTACGACATATGGATAATCGCAATTGCACTCATTAATAAATTTTGTGACTTAAATAATTCTATCTTGAAACATTGATATACTTCTTGCCCAGTACGAAAATATTTCTGTCCAAACCTATGGTGGCCAGCTCTTAAAATGTGTACTGCAGTTTACAAAGTCCTAACTGGGAGTTTTGTTCTGATCGCTTAACCCAGTGGTTCTCAAACTGTGTGCCGTTAGCAGCTTTGAAAGGGACTGTAAAGCTCTGAGAGTTTTTTATCTGCTATTAATTTTTTCGATTTTCTTTTTTTGCAAATACATTGGTTTTTACCATTGTAGGGAAGAGGTTGCAATTTTATCTTCAATTCTAAGGAGCTGCATAAATTTGTTACTATTTTAGGAGTTCGCATAAATTTATTATCATTCTAGGGGTCGCACAATCAAAACTTTGAGAACCTCTATCAACCTATTATATGAGTGGTCCAAAATTGTCATATTATTCATTATTCAAATTATATGAAAGAAAAAAAAATATAAGCATGAAAGAAACTATGAAATACTTTACCACAACATTAAAATAGAATAGAACTTTTAACTGTACATTTAACACGAGTACGTTACACCGCCTTTTTCCCTCACTCATCGCTGTTGCTCCTGAAAGATACACGAGAGCATTGTCCAGAGAACAGATGCGGCTGGATAAAGTGCTAGCATAAATTAGCTCAGACGATGTCCTCAGTCACCCCTGACTGGCTTCTGAAAGTGAACGTGTGAGTTACGTCACGATTTCCCGGACCGCTCATAGGGCCAGTTGCAATCATGGATGTAGGAAGGGGGGGAGGCGCTCTTCCTGTCTCTTAGAATATGTCTCTAGTGTAGCCGCGAAGAACGGCGGTAGCCATGTTCTCAGAAAACCGCACGCTGAAAGCCGCACGCTGCATGTCAATTGCAATATATCCGAATGCTTCATACGAATACTGCTCAATAAAATCGTAATTGTTTCCATATACAAAAAAGGAATTATTTCGCCGAAAATTGCTAAATCGATTTATTTTCTTGGAAGAACAAGAGATGTTTAATATATATATAATACTTTTTTCCGCTGCAGTTTTGCGTTTGTTAACGTTTTTAAACACAGTTATTTAATCTCATTTAAAGTTAGCAATAACAAATTACATATCAAATGAAAGCTACACCATCTTTTTCATAAAATAGGGATTAATTGTAGAACTACATATATCCAGTGCAGGGTCAGATCTAAACCCCACCCCTACCCCCAACTTTCAGAATGCCAATAAGGGTAATAGCAGCCAAAAATTATTAAACTTATTTATATTTCATGTTAATGAAGAATAAATTTATTCTTCACTTTTTAAAGATCTGTAAAAGAGAGGGGGAAATGTTATAAATAAAAAAATAAATGAAAAATAAATACCCCCTCAAGCAGCTGCTTGCCACAAGAGGTCTGACAGGAGCCTGTCTGTTTATATGCCAGAGTAGAAAGTCTGAGAGGAGGCAGACCTCAGGAGAAAAACGACACATTATACTGCATTAGAAATGGTAACTGCATCACCCCCCCCCCCCCAATCTCGATTTTTCGTCTGGATTCGGCTCTGATTCAGCGGAACTTTGGGGCGAAATTCTCCTTCCCAAAGAAAAAGTTTAAAATGCAAATTCTTGGAATATATCAACACCTTAACTTTTATATATAAACGTTTCTAATATACAAAATGAAAGGTTAGTATAGTGCCTGATATAGAATATATTAAATTCCCCTCCCCTGCATTTATATTTCAAAGTTGTATCATTGTTTAATCAAGTTTCTAATGTGCAGAGTAAACTGCGATAAGTCAGATCTCTTATAAAAGAAAAAATGTAAATATTAACAAAAAAAAAAAATCTCTTTGAATAAAAAGCAGGAACTTTCTTGTGAAATATCCAGACTAATATAGGCTTAAATACTGAACACTGTTTTAAATAGAAATTTAAATAGTTTTTATTATGATCTTTTATTTATCTTCAGTCACATTTTTCCATTAAATTACATGAATATTTTTTAAAATCGAGATTTAAATGGTTTTAATTACGATCTTTAATTTACCTTCTGTCGTATTTTTTCCATTAAATGCATATTTTAATAGTCATAACACTTCAAAGTTAGATTTCCATCGACATGGAACACAATTTATCATGAAATATTCTGGTGTCCATAACTCTTTAAATACTTAACGAATATTGTTCAAAATCACGATTTAAATAGATTGAAGTTTGATCTTTAATTTATTTATAGTCACATTTTTCCATTAAATGCATAATTTAGAAGTTATAGAGCTTCCAAGTTTGGTCCTAACTGGCATAACATGGAAGATTATTACTTAATATTCCAGCTTCCGCAACTATTTAAATCCTAAACGAATAATGTTGAAAATCTATATTAAAATAGATTTGATTATGATCTTTAATTTATCTTCAGTAACATTTTTCCATTAAATGCATATTTTAAAAATGATAGAGCTACCAAGTTAGGTTCTCACTGGCATAACGGAAATTCTGTAGCCTTTCGGAAGGGTTCATAAAAAGAGGAAGAAATGAATAATGTGCAAATTCTTGGAGAACCTCTATCAACCTATTATATATGTCCTCTCCCATTTCTTGATTTATTATTTCTTTCTCTGAATTTATAATGAACCTTTGTTTAATCGGTTTACATTTAAAACACTGGGAAATTTCGCAACTCCCTTCCCCAAGTTTTAGCTATCTATCCTTCCGCAAGTCCTAACTATGCTACTGTCATATATAGTTGAAATAACAAAACGTTTTCAATTTACAAAGCAAAACTTTAGTATTACTTCTTACCTATGAAATGTTATCCCTTTGATCTTTTTCGCAGGTTTGTTTTGCATCCAAACGCGATGCACGTACCCACTTTTTTAATGCAATCTGTCGTTCTTTAATACAGTGATAGCACGCTTACGAGTAGCAACAATATGTCGACGCTCGGTTACAGTTTTCAAGCGATAGGGCGCCTCCCTCTCTTCCTACCTCCATGGTTTGCAATTAGTCCCATATGATCTTCCCTTTTGGGAATAATTGCAAGCATGGGACATAATTTTGTCAATGACACTGTCAGTCAAACGCAAATTGAAATTAGTCACGGTAGAGGTTTTCTGCTTGAAATATTTACTCAGACATTATATTTTCGTTTTCTATTAAACTTTTACAGTTCTTATTTCCTCAATAAAGAGGAAAACTTTAATAATTTTATGAGGGGCTGAGTCTTAGTAGCCCCTAACGACGCGGTGCCTTGGGTTATTATTAGTTCCCAGGTTCGAGTTCCAGCTGGGTCAGTGTTGAGATTTATCTCCTCAAAATTCCCCGCCATGCCCACAGTCAGTAGGGGACACCGATGACCTTGGAAAGGCCGCCGTCCGTCGGATGGGATTTTAAGCCGTGGCCGGTGTGCGGGAGAACAATACCCCGTGCATGTTAAAGAACACGCTGGATGGCCTAGACGGGAGGCTACCACCTGTCTTTCAACAGCTGTTCCAGTGGCCTCCCCCAACCTTCTCTGAGCCTTCGGGGTAGATGTGGCCTGGCCATTTAGCACATGGTGTGCATAAAAGTGCCGCTCAGAGGTAAAACAACCCAACTCAAAAGCCTTAGATTATTATCATTCAGCATCCTATATATAACTGCCATGGAACATATCCATCAACTGACTAGTGTCGCCATCTCCTGGGTGACAATTGAATTATATAATACCCTCTCTCTACATATCAAATAATCTTTCCGGAAGAGAAATTCAACTATTTAAAAAACCCTTTTCTACATGTTTAATTATTTACTTATCAAATCACCCTAATCGGTGTCGAGATATCCGTGGAATTAATTTAATTTATTCTCTAACATTTTAATGGAAAGAGAAATTAGAAATGCGAAATGTTTTTGACAATTACTAATACTTGGATTCCGCTTGGATTCGATCTTAGTACCATCGGAACAGAAATAGCGACATTATATCCAGTAAACAAACTTAATAACAGTTCCAATCCGCGTAAGCGAATGTTTTCCAAACCTTTTTAGATCCAGATTCAAAATTAAAATACTATTCCTCTCGTGACACAAAATTTGAATTCTGCTCTACCTGGCGACCTAAACAATAGCAGTACCTACGAGCTAACTGACTAGGTAAGAGTCTTTGACCACCCAAGTTCAGATCATTACCCTGAGTTAGGGAACCCCTGCTTAAGGAAAGGATGTTAGGCATTGAATGCTTGTTTGGTGAGGAGGTGAGGCAATGAAACTGCACATTAGAAGTTCCACTTATAGAAAGTGCAAATCACAATTTTTTTTTTTCTATAAGCAATATACTGTATCTTGGGAAAGCAAGAGTCCAAGGTTCTCAGAGCTATTCAGAAGGAGAAAATTACTTATATGTCGAGGAGTTTCCAATGAAGATAGCTGGGATGTGTAGTAAGCATTTTTGAGAGAAGCAAGTCGAGTTAGCAGGTCTTAGTGATCACTCACTAGATTAGCACTTAGTTGAGACACATACCCAAGTTTTGTTGCGGAGAAGAGGAGATCCAGGAATTTAGTTTCGAGGGGGAGGGAGAGTCAGGATGAAACTTGAGTAGGCTTTCCCAATTACTAACCTTAAATTAACACCGAAAAGAAATTCTCAAAATGATATTCCGTATGAAATAAAGTTTTACAGTGGTTTTTCTATTCTATTTTTAACATCAGACATATAATTCTAATATTCGAGCTGAAATAAAATTATACAAAGACAACTGTTTTTGTATAATTTTATTTCAGCTCGATATTATTTCTCTAACCACTGCCTGCTTATAGGTAGCCACTATAACTTATATGTCAGCCACTACCTGCTTTCAAAGCAGGTAGTGGCTGAGTGGTTAGCATATTTGGCTATTGATCAATGGAACTTGGGTTCGAGTCCCAGGTAAGACATGGATGTTTGCGTTGCATTTCTGCTGAGATAAGGCATATACACTTAAAGACCAAAATTAAACTGTAAAATAGTTTGATATTTCTGAAGTTAGTTATGATAGCGAAACATGGACCCTTTGTAAACAAGACAACAGGAAAATTGATGCTTTTGATTCCAGATACTTACGCAGTATCTTGGGCATTAGGTGGTTAAACTTTGTAAATAATGATGAGTTAAGCAAAGGAGCCGGCAGCCTCATTTGAGCAGAATATTGTGCAGAGAGGTTGGCACGCGTTGGTTTGGCCACGTTGCCCGTAGCAAAACTATTAATTATAAAATTGGGTTTTGAACAGTGTGCTTAAAGGCCTCAGAAAGATGGGGAGACCTAAGATGCGGTGGACAGAAAATGTCAAACTGGACTTCGTTGGAATTCGTCTACAATTGCGAGTTGCAGCAGCTGTAGCTCAGAACAGATATGTTTCAAAAACTAAATTCCGCAGTGTGGTTGGACCTCCATTATATGTACCAGAAATCAATCAGTGCCTTCGGCACCACTTGAATTCCGATTCCGGTGTGACCTTGAAGGCAGCACTGAATGAGAAAATTCCTCATATGTATGAATTCCACTACTTGAAACAGCCCAATTTACGAATTTGTAGCTTTCCATTATCGGTATATCGTAATTGGACCTTTCATCTCAAAGGACTCATCACATCCAAAATTTGGCATAATTTCTGAAATATATGATTCAGAATACTCCCAGGCACCAATTTGTAGCCGTCTAACACCAATAGATCTACATTTTACTTTTGATCTCGAAGTACCCATAGCATTCATAATTTCACATTTTTGAGATCTATAAATAAAAGTAGCTCCATGCACCAATCTTTAGCATTGGTAGATCGAAATTTGATCTCGAAGGGACACCCCAGGGTCAGAAATTTCTGAGATACATAATACGGAAACACCATCTAGACACTATTATTCACGTTTCGAGCATTCGCCAAACACGTTTTGACCTCCACATGACTTCTATTTGACCTTTAAGAATACGTCAGAGGTCAAATTTCGGAATTTCCCCGAGATCTACGACCGCGATTTCCCCTGAATGCAAATTTTCACAGCGCTACTATTTCTGCATCATAATTAGAATTAGCATGATCCTGTCACTAATCAGTCAACAGTCAGTCACTCCAATCGTCTATATATATTAGCTATCAAAGTGTAACGTTTTATTAAGAGAGATGACCAAACAATTTCATACCAAACAGTATACACCAAACACCTGGAAACCAACAGTCTCCAGGTGTTGCTAGATTTTGAGCTGTGACGTGAACAAAAATTTGAGAAACTTTTAAAATCTCAAAATTTCGCCTCTGATGTGTCATTCAAGGTCAAATATAGGTCGATCTACCAGTGATAGAAATTTGAAAATTGATGCCTGGTTTTTTTCTGGCTGTAGATGTAGTAAAAGTTGTGAAATCTCATATTCGGAGGATCCCTCGAGATCATTGGTCAAATTTAAATCTATCGAGGCTAGAGAGCTAAACATTGGTTCATGGGTGTATTTTGGGTCGCGGATCATAGAAATGTTGCAAACTTTTGTGTGGGATGCGTTCTTTGATGTCAAGAGTCAAATCCCAATATCTTTGGGAGCTAAAACACTGATTAATAGGAGTATTTCCGGCAGTAGAATTGAGAGATGAGAGCGATTTTCAGATCAGGTGTCGCATTCGAAGTCAAATAGGGGTGAGAGTGATGGGTTAGAAATGAAGAGGTGTCTTTGGCACCGTTTTAATTCTAGTAGATAAATATGCGTAAGTATTTGGTGTATCGGTCCGCCGGTGTTGTGATATCAGTAGAGTCTGTAATCGTACAATGAAGAATTTTCTTTTCACATGAATCCGTCGGCTGCGTTGTAAAAGAAAGCCAGCAAAAAAATGCAAGGTCATAGAGCGAGTGATTCAGCCAAGTGTGAAATCCTACATTCGAGATTTCTCGTTTCGTGTGATTCTGTTACTGATGATCTTTTCTCGTCATGAAAACCACAAAAATTAAATACTCTAATTAATTGCTTACGTGATTATCAACACTAGTTACTGATGTCAGTTGCCTTTTTCTAAGACAGAATAAAACTGTTATTTATTAAAGCGTTTATGTATGCAATTTTTTATGTAAACCCTTGTTAATACGGATGAATTGGGAGGAGGGGTACGGATTAGTGAAAATCCCGATTAGTAAAGCAAAAGATGGGCATAAAAGACGGAAAACCTTGAACACAAATAAATGGAAAATTTATAATACTGATCTCATAAATAAATATTTATGTAAATGTAGAGCCACTTTCTCCACAAATAATATTCCGTTTCTGTCTCCAACAATAAAATTTGAGTCTTTATTTAAAGAATTAAAAGTAAACAGATAATTAATTCTTGAGTGTTTATTTTTAAAATGAAAGAGTTCCCATGTTCATCAGCAGATGACTCAAAACTATTCGAAGGCGATTCAAGAATAATGGCAGTCAAATCTGAAATCAATACGAAATTCTTCAGATGCCTTTCTGAAGTGGTTCTATCAGTTTCAATTTATTAACCATAGTTAAAGTAATACGTTTCCATTTTATTCCACTTTTCTACTTCTTAGGACCCATAATTAACTCAAATAGTTTAACTGAATTAAATAGGCAGAACACAAATTATGCGTTATACTCAAAAACGGCGGAACGTCACAGAGCCAACAACACTAGTGAACACTCCAAACGAAACACGTTTTGTTGAGCGCGTTCAACAAAAACGTCCGTCCGTAAATCTGGATTAACTGTATCCGAATTATCGAGGGTTTACTGTATTTATGTCACTCTTTTAACGAATATTGCGAATCATAATTCTTATTGTTGAAATAACATATCCATCACAATACAAAGAAAAAATCTTAAAAATTTCAATGCCATATGCAAAACAAGCAAATTAATACCCCGTTTAACCCGGAATATCGTTTAATGGTGATTATTCGTATGTTATTTATTTTAATAAAAGCAATTTTTCTGAGAAACATCTTTTCATGTTGTACAATATCCCACACCTTTAAACTACGTGTAAAATAAAATTGGATTCTAAAGGATAAATTTTTTAAGAATTAATATATTAAGAAGTAATTAATAATTTTTATAATTATGATTGGCTCATTTTGTATTTCTCTAACAAAATCTATGCGCTTTTTCACTCAAGCCCATGTCTAATATAAAAATGGCACCCCTTTTGTAAAGCATTTTATAAATGTATCAGGGGCCCTTTTGAACCATGGCAAAGAATGCACAAAAGCAACTCAGGATTGAGGCTCTTCTGTTGACATACATACCAAAGGTTCTTTACAGTCTTGGTTGATTGAGTTTCAATCACTAATAAATCAACCAAATATCTATGGAATCATTGGGTCATCAAGGAGATCGTTGATTGGTTAAGAACTAATTGGTAGCTTAATCAAACAATAACATATGAAACAAACAATGTACATGAACTGGATACTGTCTTCTCAATTACTGCTATACACAGTTCGCCACTGACTTGCACTACATATCGTTATAAATTTTCAGCAATTTATTTGATACTGAAAATTTGTAAATGGGGAAAAACCATACAGAGAGTAAATGAAGTGATTTAAAAACTGAAATAACTAATTTACATGAAATACCAGTAGGCTAACAAACTAATGTCTAATCACTATTGACCTTTATTAAATATAAAATTCTAAATGAATACAGCATTCAAAAACCGAATCATAATATAAATCACAAAATATCGTTTCCAATAAACTACAGAAAAATGTTCGTAGGAAACAATCCCTACAATAACTAAAAGTGCTCTGTTTCTCCACTTGAAATAATCAGTCGGGGGAAAAAAAGTTGGTTTCCGGACTGGGATTCAAACCTAGGTCTCTCATAAACATTCCAGGAATCTTAACCGTTAAACCAACAAGAGACTGACTATTTTCCCACCAAAATGACACATAAGCATTTTCATATAAGCATTCAAAATGACATAAAGCAATTTTGTTGATTCGACAGCGTTTCTGCACAACGTTTTCCTGTGATACTTTATTATTGAATTAATCATATGATGCTGTGAGCGTTAGTGACAAATACCATCATATGTCGTGGCTTGGCTGCCCGATTCCTGATAATAGATGGCGACACTGATGGATCAACAAAATTGCAGGAATGCATATATGTCATTTTGTTGAGAAAATGATCAGTTTCTTAGTGGTCTAGCTGTTAAGATGCCAACATGCTTCTGGGAATCCTGGGTTCAAATCCCAGTCTGGGACAGCCAATTTCTGTGAACTAATTATTTCAAGTGTTTCTTGTCTAAAGGACGTTTTCCTGTGATACTTTATTACTGACATATTCCACACTAAGTATTGTATCTCGTAATAAAATAGTCACGTTTACATTGTTAAATATGTACATTTCGTTTCATTCAGTATTGAAATGCCAGTATTACAATAATATGCAAATGCTAGTTATGCTTGTACTACCACAGTTTCGTTAATTTACTTCAATTGTGTTTTACATTTCCATTAAATTCTGAAATAAAATATATGAATAAATGCATAAGTAACTTAATCTTTTTTTGATTACATCCATTATTTTATTCTTTTCAGATGTAACCCATTGTAAGTTTTTCTTGTATAATTTTACCTAAAAAATATTTTGTTTTCTTTTTTATTGACAGATATTCTTTATTCATCAATCAACTACATCTTCAGCAACTTCAACTGAACAAATGTTAAAATGTTTTAATAAAGATTATCAAGGGATTTCGTGGGTTGAGGATTTACAGTTTAGCAGTGGCAAAGCAGGTGTTGGAGCAATGTGGAAAATGAGACTGTGTGTTGACGTATCGAAATTTTTCATGGATCACCGTTAATTGCGATATTAATCACTTGCAATAGAACAACTGACTTGATATTTTTGGTTTATGGAGAGGTAGTTCATAGATGAATCGGACAATAACCTGTGCAAACTATCGTCGCATCAGCTGCACAGTTTCATCATATCAGTTGTTCTTACATACACTCCGTCATCGCAAATTTAATTTAGGGGATGGGTGGGTCTGAGAATAAAACTTGAGTAGGGTTTCCCAATTACTAAAATATTCCCCCGAACAGGAAAAATTAAAATGATATTCTATATAGAATAAGATTTTATAATTTTAGCGCGCTTGGCTACTGATCTACGGGACCTGGGTTCGAGCCCCGGATAAGGCATGGACGTTTGTGTTGTTTTTCTGCTGAGGTCCTGCCATCTTCTCAGACCATCTACTGTGGCATATAAACTGACAGGCTCCTGTCAGACCTCTGTGGCAAGCAGCTGCTTGAGGGGGTATTTATTATTTTATTTTTTTAATTATTTTTTAGTGTCGGACATAAAGTGTGAGCCGAAATAAAATTATACAAAGGCAATAGTTTTGGATTTTAAATCACGTAGACAAATTTGATATTTCGTATAATACGATCGAATTTTCGGGGGAGGGTCAGAACCCCTTGTCTTCCCGCCCCGCGAATATGTCTCTGATAAAAAGTTATATCAAAGGTGAAGCGTATAAGGAAAGAATTGAGAAAATGATATTGCACAGCTGACGTTCAAACATTCTCGTAAGAGATTGGTTGATTGAGTCATCAATCACTTTTAAGTCAACCAATCATTTTTGATCTATGAACTCAGTGGTTGATAACCTATAATATTGGTAGCTCAGTCAGCTATTATATGCTGCATCCACAGCCCATTTCGTCCATGGACCAGATGATAACGGACCTCTTTACAAAGTGGTCCAGTCGTGAACAAAGGATGTTTGACTAAGTCAGCTATTGCTTTTGAGAATCCTTGATGAGTCAACCGTTCTGTCTCATTGCTTTGTTTAAAATGTTTCCATTAACGCTTTCTGTGCCCCAGCGATGATGTATTCCAGACTTTTGCCTACCGCAAAAGAACTTATGGTCCATATAACAAATCATCAGTACACTAAATCTGGCCTCTACCTTCCAATGTTTTTGATAAAACATTTTTAGACTGATTACTGAACGATTTTGCCAATTCATAGCACTTATTGAAATATATAATTTCGGATTTTAAATTCAATTATTTCATTATATTAAAAATATATTTCAGATTTTAGATAGACAATTTTTCCAGCGAGTCTTTAAGAACATAGATTTTCCCCCCTTTAGCAGCCCTTCGCTAAGTTTGGGTTGGATATCCTACAAATATAAAAGCATTTCCTCTCCAACAATGATTTTAATTATCTAAGGGTAATAGATATAAACCGTTTTACCCACCGCAAGATTCGTCGTCAAATACTCTTGTTTCTTCATGAAACTGTGGTTAATTTTCTCCCATTATGATAAGCGGGTGTATACTTATATCAGGATTCCCAAACATTATGTACTTGGGGGTTTTTTTAATACGTTTTTTGTGACCTAAAAATATAAAATGCATATGAGAAAAAGAGAAAAAAGATAACATAAATTTTCATTCTTCATTTTATATTATAAATGTAAGTTATTTATTATATATGCAATTTACAGCTATTAAATATCTAATAAGTGAAAACTCAGAAAATAATATTGAATATTCAATGAAAACGAGTCGTATCTCTCCCCGACCTTCTCTGAGCCCTCCGGGTCCTCGTGGTCTGGCCATTTAGCCCATTGTGTGCAAAAAATGTCGCCCAGAAGTAAAATAATCTAAGCCAAACCATCACTCAAGATTTTGGGCGTTAAAAGGATTCAAACATATTTAGCATTCTTAGCAAGAAACGGATAAATAAATAATTAAGTTCCAAAAACTAGATTCACAGGCCATCACTTCTCCGTAGGGTTGCAGTGCATGGCTCGATGTGGGCCATCATTGTCTACCAAAGGGAGTTTCTTTCACTTGCTCTGCTATACTCGATATGACCTTACTCGGCAATATTGTTGGGTTGTTTTACCTCTGAGAGGCAGTTTTTTGCACAAATGGGCTAAATGGCCTGGTCACAATGACCTTGAGGGCTCCGAGAAGGTTTTGGGAAAGGACTCACTGGATAGCTGTTTGGAGACAGATGGTACTTTCCCTTCAAAGCCATTCAGTATGTTCTTTTGTGTGTACAGGGTATAGCTCTCCCTCACTCTAGACCACGGCTTAAAGTCGCATCCGACGGACCGCGACCTTTGTAGGTCTATCTGTGTCTCTTAATGACTAAAGGGAGAATGGGGAGTTTTGTGGAGATAAATTTCAACGCTGGCCCAGGCGCGAGTCGAACCTGGTAATTGCAGATTACGAACCAGGTGCATTGTCGACTCTCAGTTTTGAACTGCTTCCTCTAATGCTTCTCAGTTGCTCGCCATCCTCATGCCCCAATTTACAAAAAAATATTATTCCATCTTTATATTTTGTAAAAAGAAAAGCCAAGGAATGAGGTTCTGATTAAAAAACCCCTAAATATTATGGTTTAGCAATTAAACGTATAAAACTCAGTAATATTAATGAAAATGAAGCGTTAATCAGTCTTTTGAAATTTCTCTCAATGATCGTTCACCCCCAACTTCAAAAGTTTTATTGGGAGTGGTATTCTTATTAAAAAAAAACGCTTTCGCCAACGAGTTCAAATGAAGAAAACAGCCCTTACTGTTGGCTTGAGATTACTATATATATATAAATATAAATTTTTTTGAGCAAGGCTAGATCAAGGGGGAGACAGACCTTTTTAGAATGTAAGTAAGGGTAAAGAAGGCAAAAAAGTTATTAAAGCTATTTATATCTGATGCATTTTTCAAGATTGTTTTTAAATACCCGTAAAACGGAGTGTGAAACGTCATACTGCGTTTATAGTCAAATTTCTTGCCTTGCATTCATACTGCACTGAAAACCAAGTCCCTTACATTTTTTCGGCTAGATTATGTTTCCTTCCGAATTTTTCCTAGATCTAGGCCTGATTTTTGAGTAAGTGACCGATGAAGCTAATTATGGTTATGGTGGAAAAACGGCAGTGTCCCATAAAGGTTAATTAGTCATTAATCACAGAGACATTTTTAAAATTTCGAATACCAAATTTGTTTTTATGTGAAATAGATATTAATCATTTTATCCTAAAATACACATTCGTATCAGAATAATATGACCACCTACCATACATATACTATGGTAGGTGGTCATATTATTCTGATACGACTGTGTATATTCTACAGCTGTATACATATTCACACAAGAAAATTCATATCATAAATATCAGAAAACATTCAAAATATATTTGAATTCTTTCAAAATTAAATGAATGTGAGTTTTAATGATGCTATTAATATAATCTGTTTATGAAATTTTATTATAGTTAATTTTACTAATATAATATTGTTACAAATTAAATGGACAAGCACTGAACGTGAGATTAGATAAATAGTATATAACAATGATAATTCTAAAACAATGTAATTTATTACAAATGTATGGATGAAATCATTTATATAAACTAAGTCAACCACCACAAAAATCTATATCAATATAAAAATACATTTTCAGAATAACTTATTATCTATTTATTATTTATACTCTAATCATAATGTAAGGTTTATATCAGATGATGAGTAGTACAATCATGTTTGTAAAGAAATCTGCAATGTATGGAGAATAACCTTATCAATTCTTGTAAACAAACTAAATATAATTATACACCAAGGAATGAACTCTTCCTACAGAAAAGTTAAGACCAGCTCTGTCTACTGGACTAACATATTACCTCTTTGCCATGTCTCTTGTATAACCTTCACTTCAGCGTAAACAATCCTTATTTTCTTTGCTAATTTACTAGTACGATTAACACTAATAACTTATATAATCTCCTGTGCACATACCACATAAAATACTTTTTCTTTAGATTATTTTATCATGTAAAAAACTGAGACTAACTACGATTCCTTTCACATTCCAACTCTCCTTCATAACAAACTTTATTCCTTATTCTTTCAGTAAAGTTCGTTCGATGTCGTTGGTGATGTAATTCTCACGCTGGAGCATACTCGAGTGTTCATGACGCGTTTATCATAGATTCATTGTAGCACGTTCATCTGTCATAACAATATGATAACATTTTAAAAATTCATGTCGAATGTATTCCATGTCAGGTTTCATAAAACATGTTAAACTATGAATTCGACAGATAATTCTAAGTAAAACAAAAAATAGCCTTCAATCTAATTAAAACAAAGCTCTTCTGAAACTAATAACGTTAATTTTTTAAAACAAAACTGTATTTATGTAACGAAATTTAAGGAAATTAATTATTTTCTACCTATATTTATATATACAAGGTCTTAGTAAGTACCAAGTGAAATTGTACTGTACGTAAATAGATATTCAGTAGACCATGTTATTTAAGTAGTAACAGATATTCAGAGATTAATAACTTCATAAATATGCGTTTTATTGAAAAAAGGGTGCATCATATATTTCAAAGACCTCAGTAAAAAGAAGTAATCATTGATATATTGAACTGATGGAATATTAACTGAAGCAATGTTATTTTAAATAAATAATTTGAAAAACTAACATAAACAGGTTAAAAAGGAAGTAATCATTGATATATTGAACTTACTAAGATGTGAAAAAGTATTTTTAGCAGTTCGCGAAGTAATTTTTTAACTCTGTCGATTTCGGTTTTTCTTTTTTTGTAGAAGGAGCAAAGTTCTTAAATGTTTCAGCTTCCATAACTATTTAAATACTGAACGAATATTGTTGAATATCGAGATTTAGACAGATTTGAATGAGATAATCTAATATAAATTATTTTATTTTTATTTTTTATTGAATTTAAATAGATGAAAACTGAGCGTGAGTTAAAAAAAAGAATTTAACAATTATAATTCTAAAATAATGTAATTTATTACAAAAGTATGAATGAAAACATTCATATAAACTAAAGTCAACCAACGCAAACCTATATCAGTATGAGAATAAATCTTCAGAAAAACCTAGCACCTCGTTATATTCATACAAAAAGATGTTTCCTCTATAACTCTTACTATCTCTACTGAAAACAAAAAATAAGCCTTTTACAGCAGTCGGTAAGTGGCACATATTTGTGAACAACCCGTAATCTATAAAGAATAACCTTACCATTCTTAAACAAACTAAATATAGCTATGCATAAAATGATGAACTCTTCCTACAGAAAAGTTGAGATCAGCCTCTACTTGTTCAACTACAAATAACTTTCTCAGCACTTCTTAAAGTGTCTTAAGCATCCTTCTTTTTCTTACCTGTCCACTGACAGAATCGACACTGATAAACTTATTTAATCTCCCGCGAACACTCCAAACGAAATAATTTCTTCTCTAAACTTCAGTGTACAGTCGCTAAAATAAATATCCGAACACTATGGTTGATTTCAGAATTCAGAAAAAATATCTGACAACGATTTTTTTAGAAAATAGTGATCTGACAACCTTCGTGTCACGTGACACAACCTTCGTGTCACGTGTCACGTGACAAACTACGTTTTCCTTCACACGATAATTCCTCTTAATTACAATAACTTATTCCTTACTTTTTTTTAGTTTCGTTAGAAGTAGTTGGTGACGTAATTGTCTCGCTGTAGTTCTTACTTAACGCTGTAGATTTATAAAAAACGTTATGTAATTCCATATCCTCAGGGTTCTTCGAGGTCAAATGTCAAATTAAATCTAAAAGTGTTAGAAGGCAAAATATTTGCTCTTGAAGATAGTTTGTGTCGCAGATTTCAGAAATGTTGGGAAATTTTCGATGTGATGGTCAAAGGTCAAATATATATATACTGGTCCTAGAGGGCTACAAATTGGTGCCAAGGAGTATTTTGAGTCGCAGATCTCATAAATGTTTTAATTTTTGGATGCAATGGACCCTTCGAGGTCAAAGGTTAAATCCAACATACCAGTGCCAGAAAGTTAAAAATCGGTGAATAGGGCTATTTCAGGCAGTAGAACTCAGAAATAAGAGGACTTTTCAGATCTAGTGTTGAATTCATGGTCGAATAGGAGTTGGAGTGACGATCTCGAAATCAAGTGGTGCCGAAGGCACCGCTTCACTTCTTCTAAAATCATATTAATTTTCGGTTTAAAAGAAATTTGCTGAGAGGAGAAATTTGACATGTTGAGAAAGAAAAAAAAATATGTGATCAATGCAGTTATTTGAACCACAAACTATTGCACACTTATATCAGAGTATATTAGAATGACATCGAAGCGTGAGTGGAAGTAATCGAAATAATGATACTGGTAAGTATCGATGGTTCTCAATATCATAACGATGGCTCTCAATGGGTCATTGTTTGATTGAGCTAATGTACGTATGAATTACTCAGTCAACCAATTCTCGTAGAATATTTGTACAAAGACCGTTCAATATACGGTGGCATGACTGGGCTATGGCAGTCGACGCCCACATTGAGTCCCTGGTTAACAGCATGCCACCAGGCTGTGAAGCTGAAGTGGGCGAAGAAACATCGGTAATGGACTATGAAAGATTGAAAACGGGTAGCTTGGTCCGACGAATCAAGGTTCCAACTACAACATCCCAAAGGAAGGTTGCGTGTGTGGTGTGGACACTCACTGAAAAGTTACTGGTCATTAGAGACAGTGTATTGTTCTGGGCTTGGTGGCCATCTTGGGCTCCTTGTACCTAATGAGACCACCTCATCGTATCAGGCTCCGTTGACGTACTCGCTGACCACCTATACCCCTTCATGGCAATCTATTTTCCAAAGCAGAATGCCTTCTTTCAACAGCACCTCGTCTCATTTCTCTCATTTGTTGAAGAACTGATTGGAGGAGCATTCCAATGAGTTAACCCTCGAATGAACCTCGCATTCTCTGGATTTGAACCCTATTGAGAATCTGCGGGAAGAAGTGGAGCAATGCATTCGAACCTGACATCCATCACCAGCCTCTCGGCGCTTTACAGACGGTTGTCGTGGAAGCATGGGCTACAATACCACCCAAACCTTTCCAACATTAGAGTCCATGCCACGATGTCTTGCTGCTGATGTGAAGCCGAATGGTGACCTCATACGCTATAAGATGGATGTGTATAATAAATTATCCTTTCAGTGTATATAGACGATTGTGAGATATTGACAACTGATTGACTGACAGGGGATAATGCTAATTTTAACTCTAATACAGATATAGTAGAGCTGACACCCCTGGGTGTAATTCGGGCCATAGATTTCAGAAAAAAATATGTAAATTGACTTCTGACGTGTTCTTCAAGGTCAAATATAGGCCAAAATAAAGGGTCAAACCTTGATCTACCAGTGCTAGAACGTGAAAATTAGTGACCACTGGTGTTTTAAGCTCTAGATGTAGGAAACGTTACGAAATTTCGCATTTGGAGGGTCCTTCAAGGTCAAAGATCAAATTTGCATCTATCGATCTAGACAGCTAAAAATTGGTTTCTGTTGGTATTATGAGTTGTATATCTCAAAAATTGTGCCAAATTTTGGATGTGATGGGTCCTTTAAGGTCAAAAGTCGAATCCCGATATATCAATGCTGAAGAGCTAAGAATTCGTGAATACTGGTATTTAAGACATTGGAACATTTTCAGAACCGGCATCGCATTTGTGGACAAAAAGGTGGCCTCGAATGTGTCAAGAGGTGCCGAAGGCACGGTTTGATTACTTGTTCATACACATTCTTACACATTCTTTTCAAAATGCCAGTTTCGAAATCTCAACATATTGTATCTATTTAACTAAGCAATTACTTTATATGCAGCTTTAAAATTATCACTTGCAATTTCACGATTTTAATGTTAAAACACGGAAAAACCAAACGTCACCCTGAGTTCAAAGAAATGAATATTATTTTCCTCCTGTGCAGCACGTGAGTATTTTTCTGTTCAATAATTTTTTTTCTTCAAGACTGAACATAAAGTGAAACCGATGCATCGATCAGTTTTCGCTTCATTAACTGAAGTTCTGATTTGGAAATTATGAGAATTCTATAACCTTGCATTGCTAATTAGTGCTTCCAAAACCAATACAAACACTTACCTTTGAACATAAACTACATAAAGTATCACAGATAACAGCCATATTTGTTTAATTATAGCATGAGTAAAATTGAATTGTGAAACTTTTTTTATACTACTCTTTTCATTCTCTCGAAAGCCTGAAAATTGAATGCGTTGAATTGTTTTAACTCTGAGTGACACGTTTTTGCACACAATAGGCTAAATGGCCAGGTCACAAGAGCGTCGAGGGCTGAGAGAAGGTTGGGGGAAGAGGACAAACTGGACAGCTGTTAGAAGATAGATGGCAGCCTCTCGTCAAAGTCATGCAGTGTGGTCTTTATTGTACACAGGATATAGCTCTTCTGCACAAACGACCACGGTTTTAGGCCCAATCGGACAGATATCTGCCATTCCAATCCCATCGGTGTCTCCTACTTACCAAGGACAAAGCGAACAGTCTTGCGGAGATAAATCTGAAAGCTGGCCTAGGTGGGACTCGAATCTGGGACTACAGATTATGAGCCTAGAGTGCTACCGATTGAGCCACCCTCGCCCTTTAAAAAAAAGAAAATAAATATTTTGCGCAGTAGTGAGGCATTAGTGGAAGCATTTGAAATAATAAAACTGTGTAGTGTGAATAAACTGAGTACTGACATCAGAGTGCACAGCTATACCGCAATTGTTTATAAAGCTATAACTTTCACGTAACATTTGAATGGTTTTCAAATTCACATGATTCTTTCTCACTTTCTGATACAATTATAAGCATTTATAATTCACCGTCTCTCTCTCAAAATTTTTTGCTATTTCCATCCATGCATTGCAATGTTAATTCCCTGCTGGATAAATTCAGACTGAAATATACGTGCAGCGGAAATTATTTTATAGCTGGAACAATAAGAATTTAGACACGTGTATAGACTTGAACGCGCTTGTCTCAACTTTCAGAATTCTGCATAAGCACGTTCAGTAGTAATAGAAGTGGTTGAAGTTGGGCTAAATCATCATCATCATCATCCTCAAGCAGCCATGGGCTATGGAGGTCCAACCAGACCGTGCAATTTAGTTCTCCAAGCAAGTCTATCCTGAGCTACATCTACTGCATCTGGCCACTGCACACCAATTCTAGCAAGGTCCTGTTTGACATTGTCTGCCCACCGCATCCTAGGTCTCCCCTTCTTTCTGAGGCCTTTAGGCACACTGTTCATAACCCTATTCGCCAATCTATAATTATTCATACGGGCAACATGGCCAAACCAACGGAGTCTCTCTCTGCACAATATGCTGTTTAAAGGAAGTTGCAAACTCCTTTGCCTAACCTCATCATTAGTTACAAAGTTTAACCACCTAATGCCCAAGATACTGCGTAAGTTATCTTGTTTACAGAGTGTCCAAGTTTCACTACCATAACTAACCCTAGAAAGAACCAAACTATTATACAGTCTAATTTTTGTCTTTAGCTGTATACGCCTATTTCTCCACACTCTCCATAGATTCTTAAAAGTCCCGGCAGCAATCCCTATTCGTCTGTTAATCTCATGCCGCACATCACCATTATCTGTTACATAGCTCCCAAGATAATTAAACTGTGACACCTGCTCAAGATTGCAACCATTCAGATTAACTGAATCATAGCCTGCCTGACCAATTTTAATCACTTTAGTTTTCTCTCTGTTTATCACCAAACCTACTCTACTACCAGTTTCATCAACAGCTGGAATGAAAGAGTTCATCTCATCAACATCATTTGCCAAAAGGGCTAAATCATCAGCATAATCTAAATCAGAAATTTTCGTATCTACAGCCCATTTAATGCCAAAATCTTTCCTTTGAACTGAATTTCGCATAACATAATCAATAACCAAACTAAAGAAAAAAGGAGACAAAATGCACCCTTGTCGAACATCATAAGTAATGCTAAACCAATTACTACAAGCCTTTATAGAAAGCTTTCATTATGTTGACTAATTTGTCAGGTATACCATATGATCTCACAATCAACCACAAATTATGACGATCAACAGAGTCGAAAGCCTTTTGAAATCAACAAAGCTAGCAACCAAAGGTTTCTGAAACTCTATTTCTCAAGAATCTGCCTAAGTGAAAATATGTGATCTACACATCCCCTACCACTTCTGAATCCACATTGCTCATCACGCAATTGACTGTCAACCAATTTCTTAATTCTATTGAGCAAAATCATGGAAAGATCTTTACCTGGAACAGAGAGTAGGTTGATACCCCTATATTTATCACAAGAACTGCGATCACCTTTTTTGAAAATAGCGATAATAATAGTTCTGGTAAAATCCTTAGGAACCATGCCTTTATCATAAAAGATATTCAAAATTTCTATCATCCAAGTGGTAACCGAAACATTCCCAGCTCTAGGTATTTCCGTAATCATTTCATCTCCACCTGGGGATTTATGAAATTTAAGTATAGAAACAGCCAAAATAACTTCAGATTGTGTTATAGGGCCAACATTAAAGCCACCAATGCATCTATCATCATTGCAAACAATGGGAGTAGAACTAACCACATTGTTTAGAACATCACTGAAATGCTCAGCCCACCTAGCCATAACAGAATCCTCACCTTCTATAACCTTACCTTGTTTATCCTTCAATCCTTGTATGCCTGTCCGCTTTCTACCACATCAAACATTAACTATCTGGTACAGCTCTCTGCTGTTGTGCTGTCTAACTGCTTCCTCGACTTTGTCAGCCAAACCATCAAGCCAAAGATTCTTATCAGTAGCTAACTGATCCTTTACACGTTTATTAAGCTCTCTGTAATCCTTTCTATTAGGACTAGTAGGGTACTGATTAAGGATATTCCTGCAGTTCCTTCTTTCTGAAATAAGCTCAAGTGCCTTATCACGTAAATAATTCTGCCTCCTCTGCTCCTTTTTTCCTAAAAGAGTACTGTTAGTTTCCAAAAAAGCCTGTTTAAAATGGCCCCATTCTTCCTCAACTTTAGTAGTAAGCAAACCATGACTGTTATAATGACTAAGTAACCTATCATAGTAAGCTTTAGCTATAACTAGGTCTTTCAGAGCTTCAATATTAAAGGCAAAAATTTTAACTCCAGCACAACACTTTTTAAGTTTAAGTTGCAAGACACTTTTAACAAGGTAATGGTCAGATCCAATTTCAGCTCCCGTATATGACCTGGTATTCCTAACAGAACTAGCCCATTTGCTGTTAATTAGTATATAATCAGTCATATTCTTATGCAGCCCATCGGGTGAAACCCATGTGTACTTATGTATGTCGCGGTGTTTGTAATAAGTGTTAGTTATTCTGAATCCATTGAGTTTACTTACCAGTAGGAGACGTTGCCCATTGCCATTGCAGCTAACAATACCAAAAGGGCCTATTACTCCTCCCCAAAGGTCAGAGTCAGTACCAACTTTGGCATTGAAGTTACCTCGAACAAGGGTAATTGGACAGAATTCAAAATATCCTGAAATTGTCCGTAAAACCTATCCTTCTTATCCTCATCGGCATTCTCAGTGGGGGCATAACAGCAGATAACATTCAAGTCTTTAACGCTTATCTGAAATTTTGCTGTAAGAAACCTTTCATTAATGCACTCGTATCCTAGATCATCACTAGCGTGTCTGCTGAGGAGACCCACGCCTTGGTGATTCTTATTGTCGTCCCTCCCTGAAAATATAAATTTAAGATTAATTTTAAGAATCTGACCTTTATCTGTCAATCTGGTCTCTTGCAAGCCGAGAATATCTAAATTATAACTGTGGAATTCATGTGTGAGGGCATCAAGAGAAAAAGCTCTTTGAAGAGTCCTCATATTCCAACTACCTATGGAGAGAAAATGGTTAGTGGGATGTTTAAAGAAACTATGTTTATTGAGAGAGGGAATGCCGACAATAGCAAACAGCCCCCTAATCGCGGACATGGGGCAAAGACCCATTCCGCCACCACTATAGGCTGAAGCCATCCACATTGGAAGTCTTTCTCCTTTGTAGAATTTGACAATGGCAGTAGAAGCAAAGTGTTCAGGTGCCTGCAATGACCTCTGCTCAGGATTATTCACCAGCTGATATACATATTCTGTGAATCTATTCACTTCGGGCTGTCAACCCACAAACAAACAGAAAACACAGCGGAAGTTTATAATTACACAGCGGAGATATAATTATTAACATATATAATTTTTTCTGGGACAAATACACAATAACAGAACAGCATGGTTAATACTAATTTCATTAATTGGATCAGTGGGTCCCTAAGCTTTTTTTGCTTTTGCCCTTTTTCTGAGCTTCACCTATCCCTATTGGCTCCCTCTTAGCCGCTGTTAATTAAAAAAAACACAAAAAGGTACTTAACTATCTGAACTCTTTATTTATATTATAAATTTTATTTCATTTATATTCTAATAACACTGTAAAACAAATTTTAACCTTTGGTGTGTTTCGGAAAGGCAAACAGCCGTTTCTTATGTAATCAAGGTGCTAAACACGAAAATGACCACAAAAATCTTCGATTGGCTATGATTTTTGAGATACAGTCACTTCCCTGTATTACGTCATTCGCTGAAGGTTGCATATCGGTCTACATCAACCGCCGCCTCTTCGCCTGCACCATATCGTAAGACTCTCGCATCAAATTCCAGCATTAATTTGCTAACATTGATGGGCTCCATCTTCCTCGATATCTCATTTCCATTACAGCAATTTACTGACGAAAACGCTCCTCGTACTCATCATTTACAACCCACAATTTTCCGGAAAGATATCCAAATGTGAACTTAAGAAATATACTTTCAGAGACATACTACATCCCAGTTTGTGATACGAGGACAGCAGTTCACCCACAACGTACTTTAATTATTTTCCTTTTTATTCCCTGAGAGCCCATCGCATCCTGTCGGAACGCATGCCATGCTCTCCGTTCATCACCAGTGATGACACTATCAAATTTCTCATCATGTATAAGTGAGCGAATATCTGGACCGGTAAATACACCCTCTTTAATCTTTGCATCACTGGGTCTTGGGAATTTCCGTCGAAGGTACAGTAAGACAGTTTGCGTATTGACAAAATTCTTTATTAAGCCCGATTTTATCTGTAAAGGTGGCAACAAATTTTTCGTGGATTGTACCAGCGGATGATGCTGTGTACCTTTCTCTGGCTCCAGTAATTACCGAGAAGGCCAAATCCTCCTAATGGAATGAGATGCTTTGTCTCTGCTCTTCCATTCGCAAAAAAAGCAACAAAACCTTTGTATATCCGAGCAAAAGATTAATAACTTTTAAGATTCTACGATCTACACATTTTCACTTAGATCCTAGGATCTACACATTTATATTTAGATACTACGATCTACTCATTTTCATTTAGATCCACCTTTTCCTAGGAAACGTTTTAGAAATTTGTGAGGCTGTCATTTTTAAAACTGATAATGAAGGCACTACATCCGTCTAGTTCTCAAATAGTTTTAGATGTTCATGAAGAAAGAAAAATAATTCGTGGAAGAAGCAGGAGTTGGGAAATAGTACTTGGTAAAAGGGGACATAAGGCTGAAAACATTTGGAAACCACTGACTTAGATTAATGGTATACAAAGGTTTTCTGCAATGTGCCACATATTACGTTGGACGTGATGCTGCCCAGAAGCATAAAGAAAAATCTTGGCCTACCACTAAAGGCAAATCGAATTTCAAGGAGCAAAAAATTTCAGTAGGTGTGCCATTCACAAGAGCTGTTCATAAAGTCGAACATGTGCCACTCACAAGAGTGCACATACAGTCGAACGTGTGCTACTCACAACAGTTGTGCATAAAATCTAATGCGTGCCACTGACGAGAGCTGCGCATAAAGTATAATGCATGCCACTCACAAGAACTGTGCGTAACATCGAATGCGTGCCACTCACAAGACCTCACAAGAGCTGTGCATAAAGTAGAAGCCGAACCACTCACAAGAGCTGTGCATAAAGTAGAAGCCGAGCCACTCACAAGAGCTGTGCATAAAGTAGAAGCCGAGCCACTCACAAGAGCTATGCATAAAGTAGAACCCGAGCCACTCACAAGAGCTGTGCATAAAGTAGAAGCCGAGCCACTCACAAGAGCTGTGCATAAAGTAGAAGCCGAGCCACTCACAAGAGCTATGCATAAAGTAGAACCCGAGCCACTCACAAGAGCTGTGCATAAAGTAGAAGCCGAGTCACTCACAAGAGCCATGCATAAAGTAGAACCCGAGCCACTCACAAGAGCTATGCATAAAGTAGAAGCCGAGTCACTCACAAGAGCCATGCATAAAGTAGAACTCGAGCCACTCACAAGAGCTATGCATAAAGTAGAACCCGAGCCACTCACAAGAGCTGTGCATAAAGTAGAACCCGAGCCACTCACAAGAGCTGTGCATAAAGTAGAACCCGAGCCACTCACAAGAGCTATGCCTAAAGTAGAACCCGAGCCACTCACAAGAGCTGTGCATAAAGTAGAAGCCGAGCCACTCACAAGAGCTGTGCATAAAGTAGAACCCGAGCCACTCACAAGAGCTGTGCATAAAGTAGAACCCGAGCCACTCACAAGAGCTGTGCATAAAGTAGAAGCCGAGCCACTCACAAGAGCTGTGCATAAAGTAGAAGCCGAGTCACTCACAAGAGCTATGCATAAGGTAGAACCCGAGCCACTCACAAGAGCTATGCATAAAGTAGAACCCGAGCCACTCACAAGAGCTGTGCATAAAGTAGAACCCGAGCCACTCACAAGAGCTGTGCATAAAGTAGAACCCGAGCCACTCACAAGAGCTGTGCATAAAGTAGAAGCCCAGCCACTCACAAGAGCTGTGCATAAAGTAGAAGCCGAGTCACTCACAAGAGCTGTGCATAAAGTAGAACCCGAGCCACTCACAAGAGCTATGCATAAAGTAGAACCCGAGCCACTCACAAGAGCTGTGCATAAAGTAGAACCCTAGCCACTCACAAGAGCTATGCACAAAGTAGAACCCGAGTCACTCACAAGAGCGGTGTATGAAGTAGAACCAGTGCCACAGATTGGTCAGTCCTGGATTAGATCATTCATTGATTAGGTTATCTGTGTCGTAGCATTCCTGGGAACTGAGAAGTTTTAGATTGATTATGAAACTTATCTGTTGACGTTTGGATAGTTCATACAGATCATTGGTGTGCTCATCGATAATTGGTTGGATGATAGTTTGTTAAAGATCTTGATCTATGATATACGTATATGAGAACCGCCGAAATTACTATTTGACATTTTCTCAGTCTCACTTAACTCTCCTACTTGCCTCTTATATTACGTCGTTGAATATTATATATAAAGACCATTTAGATCATTCTTTCTTCGCCAAAAAGTTAATAGCTCAATTAACTAATCATCTGTGAGAACTTTCGACGAGTCCACTGAGAAATTTAATTGATTCGGTTGGATCTAAATGAAATTCATCATTAGTATAAGAGTCGAAACAAGAAAATGCAGATTTCAAGAACAAAAATTACACAGAACAAAAGCTAAGTTACAAACATAACGACTAGTTATAATTTAATGAAATTCGGTAGAAAGGTACATCGGACGACAATATATGCAAAAGGAATGGCACGTGAATAGTGCTTATACAAGAAGATGCAAAACTCCACGCACATAGCCATGCTATAAAAGAGAGCGAAAATATGGCGCTTCTCATATGTACGTTGTTGGAGAGCATGCAGGCGCGCCCGGAGAAACTTGGAGGATTCAGAGAGGTGGATAGCAATTGGTAGAATGTTGTTATGAAAAGACAGATCCAAGTTGCAGGAGCTAGAGACCATAATTTCTGTCAGATGCTCATCTCCAGGTTATGGCGGCAATATCAGTAATTCGGGAATGTATCTCGAAGACCAGTTCCAAACCAGCCACGGGTCATAACATCCCAGGAGCACCGATAATTAGCCTTAATAGTGAGAATGCATAGGGAGATGATAGCCAAACAACTTGATAACCAGCTCGCCTTGCCTCAAGCGCGATGTTATCAGGGAGACAGTATCCGAATAACTTCGCAAGAGAAGTATGTATGCTAGGAAAAAAATGGTTTGCCTCTCCCTTACCCCTTTCCAAAGAAGTACTCAAAGTACTTGGTGCAGGCAGCATCATACCTGAACAGAACAGCAGTGGGTGCATGTGCTCGTCACGGATGAGTCCCATTTCAGTCTGACTATGGATTCCCAGATGTGCTCATCTAGGGAGAATGAAAAATGCACAATCATACCTGCAACATCCAGGAAGGACACTCCTATACAATAGGAGGGCTTCTGGTGTAGGGAGGCATAATATTGGATTATCTTACACCATCCATGTGTTTCATGGTGCCGCTATGCACGCTCATAGGTACATAGATAGGATTCTTCAGCCCTATGGACTCCAGGGGTCCTGTTGACCTCGATTTCATTTTATGGATGATAATGCTAATCATCAAAGCGCTAGACTGGTCAGAACTTCTGGGTTGGAGATTACCTCAAGAGTAAGGATATACATTGGATGGATAGGGCAGCCAGGTCTCTGGATCTTAATCCTACTCAGCATGTCTGGTCTGACCTGATGAGATGCATTGCTGTTCTTCATCGTATTCCCAGAAGCTCCTAGGGCGTTTCTTTTCATTCGTTATTTTGTCACCAGCATGCATGATCGTTGTGCAATAATCATGGCGGTTAGGGATGATCATACTCTCTATCGATAATCGGAACAACGCGTTTCGGCTACCGCTAGTGAAGGTCTTCTTTTGGTGCATGAGCATTATTCCTGGTCATCTATTCCTATGCATCTCAGGTTTACGTATATTCTTTGTCATGATCTGGTGTACAGTCGCTCAAATAAATATCCGAACACTATGGTTGATTTCAGAATTCAGAAAAAATATCTGACAAGGATTTTTTTAGAAAATAGTGATCTGGCAACCTTCGTGTCACGTGACACGGTTGCCAGATCACTATTTTCTAAAAAATCGTTGTCAGATATTTTTTCTGAATTCTGCAATCAATCATAGTGTTCGGATACTTTTCTGAACCACTGTACCACTCACCTGAATTTCGTATGTATCTCAAGTCGTTATGTTGCTGTGTCAATTTCTATGTGTTTAATTTTAGTCAAACAGTGTCACAAGACCCGACTACGTCTTTGCTTTGTGATATAATAAAGTAATAATTTATTCTATATCTAGTAAAGAAATGTGGTGTACCTTTTTCATCGTTAGAGATGGGTAAGTGTTTTTTTATCTTAATTGTTCATTTTTTTTCAAACTCACCTCTCTGTAGGACATTACTTTCGATATACATTGGTGTCCAAAAGTTAAACATAATTTACAAATTCTGGAATATCTCAAAAACAGAACAATAAATTCTGTGAGACTTGGAGTGTCAATTCATTGTCCCATGATGCAATAAATAAAAATGCATAAAACAAACCACTAACGTGATTTCCATGGGGAATGCATGAGTATCTATATGTTCTATATCTTAGGGATATGTAAAACAGACAGGTATAGCCTACACAAGGATTGCACTACTTCTCATACCGTTTACCAATTTCGTCTGAATTCTGGAAGAGTACATTATATTCTTCACGTAGAGAAGATCGGATCTCAAGCAGGATATTTAGGAAAAAGTGGCGACCGCCATAGGATTTCCTCGGTGCATCCCACACATGCTAAAAAGCTTTCTCCAAACACTGCTTCTTTCAGCAAAGTGGCTAGCCATTCCATCCCCTAAGTACCCATATTTTCGAGCAATTTATCGTCTGAACCCTATAAAGGTGAGCATTATTTTCAATCAAAATAAAATCTGGGTTTAAATAGTACCCATGAATGTTAAATTTATGTTTCAGGGTTCTCTAAATATACTACTCACAAAAATTAGGAGATATTTTAAAATGAATATGAAGCGATGAAATATCCCCTAATTTTTGTGAGCAGTATATTAATGTAAGGCTTCCCGTTTTGTTGAAAACCTGCTCATACTTACGTTTGTTGCCACTACAGTTAGGGGTATCTTTCTTGGTCTCCCGCACAGATGGCTTGTGGATGTTGCTGTTGTTGGGCCGTTCTCTCTTGCGCTCGTTGTTATCGCTGGTTCATGGTACGTCTCCTCAGCAGTTCGGTGTTATGACAGTCAACAAAAGTCATCTGATGCACCACAGACACAAGATAGCAAATCAACCTTTACTTCATGCTAGAAAATATACAGACGCGTTTCGTATCACTCGTATGATATGTGTTCACAGTGAATACATATCATACGAGTTCACAGTGAATACATATCATACGAATACAAATTCAGCTCATAATAACTGGTAGATGTGGTATCTCTATAACATAACACTCGAGTAGCAGAAGTAATTAATCTGTTCCGCTGCCACCTTATTAGAAGAAATGAAAGCGCAAGCAATGAAAATGGCACAAGCAAAATGAAGCCGTGGAGCCATCTTGTCTGATGTCAAAAGCACAGGCTGGTTGCGGAGGGAAATGTTTTTCTGGCACACATTAGGCCCCCTGATATACACTGAAGGGCATTTGAACGCCATAGCATATTTGAAAATCGTTGCAGACCAAGTTCATCCCTTCAAGGCTACAGTTTATCTTCACTCGGGTGGACACGTCTTGTGCCCCTCAGAGGGCGCTCTCTGCACGACTTCACGAGGGGGATAATTGAACTAAAAGATTTACATATTTGTCTGTTCGTTCGTATCTTTGTTTATTCTTGTCGGCGAATGTTTCTCTTTGGGAAGTTCTCTAGGAAATGTTTGCTTTTTAATCGTCCTCAATTGTGCAGTAGCAAAGTGCATAAATTATACTTCGAAGAATAAGAAAAGCAATGACCCGTATGCATTTCCATCAGAAGAAAAAAAACGTAAGAAGTGTGAATTACAATGTCGATGTCAAGAGAAATTGGAGCTGCTGCATTTTTGAATTCCTGTTACGATCATGAACTACTGTACTACAGATCGTGAACTACAGATCGTGAAGTACAATAGGAAAATGCAGTAACAAAGACACAAGTAAAATATTTATTTGTTTAATAGTGTAGTTAATAGTGAATGTGACCCCCCTTAGCTTTAATTACTTCTTTCACCCTCTCAACCATTGATGCCACTAGCTTTCCACACGTCTTTCACTTCAGGATCGTGGTACCACACTTTCTTGACACTTTCTATCATTTTGGTTTTCGTCGTGCAATCCATCTCAGATATGCGCGCTTTAACAATGGCCCACAAATTTTCAATGGGGTTTAGATCAGGTGAATTTCCTGCCCACTCCAATACCTTCAAATGTTGCTGGGTAAAGAAGCTCTTAACAAGCTTAGAATTGTGGCATGGAGCCAGATCCTGTTGAAATACCCCATCGCCATTAGGAAACAGTTTCTGCAGTGTTGGGACCATTTTCGCTTCCAGAACGCCTATGTACTTTTTGCTGTCCATCATTCCTTCAATGGGGTGAAGCGTCTGTGGCCCGGAAGCTGTGAAACATCCCCAAAACATGACTTTGAGTGGGTGTTTGGGGATTGTTGGATGTGGCCGGATCGAAGAGGTTCTCCAGGCTTCGCTTGTCCCAACTAATTCGCACAGTACTGTATGAACCGAATTCTTAGGAATCCCTGTTAACATAAACTTAAAGGTGAATACCATTTTAGATAAAAACCCGTTGGAAGAAAATTCAGTCTTGGTTACGACGACAGATCACAATGAGGCAAAATAATTGTTGTCTTGGGGTTCGATCTTTCTCAAACGGAAAAGACTTAGAAAATAAATCGTTGACCTAAGAACTGTAAACATTGTGGCAATAAAAAAGCATTATCCATGTCACGAATAATTTACATACCTAGGGTTAAATTGCATTGATTCAAAAGATTAGTTAAGTGAATGACAGTTATGGAACAATATTAATTCGACGAAATCCTGCGTTAAGCTATGGGACATGCTTCGGGAGATGAGGGCAAGTTTCACAGAAATGGCGGTCTATGGTAAATATGCGAAAAGTTGAGTTTTGTTGAGAAAATGTTTCCGTTATAGACACTTCATTGAATTATTGGGCTTTTGCGGTGTAAAAAGTTTAGTAAATCGGATATATTGAGAAACCAATACATTTTTCAGAAATTAGTTTAAAAAATAAGACAGTTCAAAATTAACTAGTGAAATGGTTTTCGGTGGTCTAGGACAGAGAAACATGTGATGGAAAGATAGATTTTGTGGTGATATCTTAAAAGCATGATTTTTTTTTGCTCCAGTGAGGACGAATGGATGAAAGAAAGGGATGAGATGAGAAAGTGAAGCCAAATTTCGAAAATTGCAAGTAATTACGCTGAAATTGGGATTTAAAATGCAAATTTCAGCATAACAGGTCAATTTCTCATCAATATTGTCTAAGACCCCGATTTCTTGTGGGCTGCCAATTTTTTTATTTTGACATTTCTGGATTTGAACTTGGAACCTAACAGCCCACAAAAACACAATAGTGACTTACACTACTGAGCTACAATCGGCCTATGGGAAATGCTCTTCATAACCATTATAAACGTATCTAACATGATGTTATATATCATGATATGGGAGAAAAATCTGTTCAATTAATTACACAATCAAGTGGGGGAAAAAACAGAAATTATTTATTAGCAGAGAGAAGTTACACTTTTTATTGTCATTCAGAAAGTGTTGCCATCTATGTAATCACTGTGAAGATAAAGTTTCCTATTAAATCATTTTATTATTGTTGTTGGATATATTTCTTTAGCAGCCACCATGTTTAGTTTCGCAATGAATTCTTTTGAACTCTGTTAACATTGGCCAGCCATGGAAATAACAGTAGAAGTTGCTGCTTCCTGTGCTATCTCGTAATGACTTAATGAATGTGATCTGCTGTACTCTAAAATGGTCTCGACGCACTCGTTATTTATGATTTTCTGGGTTCGATATGGTTTGCATAACACATTTTGCTGATTCCCATCTAAGCTTTCGAAACGTTTTTTTGGTCAATATCATATTCTACTATTGGAACTCTTTCCATTAATTCAACTGCAGACGGTCTCGGACCCCACGTAGAAAGTGGGTGGAACCGCCACTTAATTTTTAAAGTTTAATATCTCGTTTTCTAATTAAGTCGCAGATCACAAAACAATGTATTTCGATTACATTGGGCGCGAGCTACACGGTTAATGATTCGGAAGTGGTCTCGGTCCGTATTTTCGGTTTTATGGGTCGAACCCTTTTCAGATATTTTTATTTAACGTCTGTTCTAATTTGTTAGTTAAAGGTTGGGAAAGTATAATTAATCTGACTGAGAGGTCTGACTCTCTGTTGACTAGACAAGAAAATGGGATCGAAACCATCTAAATTTAATGCGTTATTTCTCATTGTCTAATTGAACTACAGAATTAAAACTAATTTCGTATTTCATTTTGGGTTTAGTTGAATAAAGTATTCAAATATCTGAATTTTAGTTTTTTTTGGTAGAAAGTCAATCAAAAATGGTCTCGATTCAGTGGATTTTTAAAATGTTTTATTAGGCTATTTAAGGTTTTTACACATTCTTTACAGATTTTTTCTTACATTTGCTTTTCAGTTGTTATTTGATAAATAGCGTCATCTATCTTGTCATACATATCTGAAATTCGAAAATTCCCAAAGGCATACGTTTTAATGCTATGTGTGTCAAGCATTATTTTGGTATATTCATGAGACAATCCTATTTTTGTAATTTAAAACATTTCCATATCGTGTTGTACAGATCGAAATTCTGTTTGTTTGGTACTTAAAATTATTTTCTGAAAGAGACATTGCCGATAATTTTCGTGAGTGAATTTATTTTTAACACCATTCGCTACTTTCTTGGAAATCGGGACATCTATTGAATGCAATTTTCGACGCAGTGCAACAACCTCTTTAATTGGAAAAGCTTTTAATTCATCTTTAAATTTTCCTGGAACCATTTTATTTGAGGTATTGAACAATGGGTGGTCTTTGGGAAAATCTGAGAAATCAAAGCAGCCCGAGTTCAGTTTTTCATATAGGTTATCTGTCTGAATATCGACGTAAAAGGAATCGGTGACTGTAAATATTAATTCTTCATTATACTTTGGTTTCAAAAAGTTATAGAAGAAATTACACATGTGTAATTTGCTCAATTCTAAAATTGTCACACCTACAAAATAAGGTTTGTCTAATATTCATTCATCTTTTCCACATGAACAAATACGAAATTTTCTCATAATTTAACACAGGAAATGTATCTGGGATTTGCAATTAATTCTTTTAGCTTCTTTTTTCTATTAACAACGTGCCAATTTATTCTTTTTCTTTTATTTTTCTATAGCTTTACCATATATTTCATTATCCATCAGTTTGAAAAAGTCTTCAAAATTATTGATGGCGCTCAGCCGTGTTGTTGTATTAAAATTTATGTAAGATTTCAGCCACGGTTTTTGATCAAATTCTAATATTCTGTGAACGTTTTCACTCATAGTCCTAGTGCTACGTAGAGTTTAAGTAACCGGTAGTGAACTATATTATAAGAGTTAAGTTGGTTATGATAACAACTTTAATTCCTGGGTTGAAGATGGTAATCTCTTTTTAAAATAAAGCAAATGGAAATTCAAATTTTCGAATTTGAAGAAAATAAGAATTTCTTAAACAGAAACGTGTTAGCACCACTCTGGCCATTTAGACTTTTAATCTGTTATCTATCGGATTCTGGTAAGACAAAACTTTTGTTGAACTTATTTTTAAATATCTTTACTATAATAAAATATTTTATATGCGAAGGATTTAATCGAGCCGAAATATCAGTTTATGCAAGAAATATTCGACGATTTGCACGAAATTTTGGAGAAAACTTTTTGCAAAAAAACTCATTTGCAACTTTCTCTTCGAATAAAAAAGATATCGTCAAGGTCAACGAACTGGATCCTGACATGCAAAATTTAATTGTTTTCGACGATTTCGTCACCGAAAGAGATCAGAAACTGATCGAAGAATTATTCGTCAGAGGAAGGAAAAAGAACATATCGTTAATTTACCACAGAGTTATTTTTCGACTCCAAAAGACATTCGACAGTCAGTCATTACAGTGTAATTTTTTTAATATTCTTTAATATGTCGAACAAGAGAGAAATGTTGCAGATACAAATGAAACATGCAACGGAAATTAGGAAAAATATTTTTATGCAGTTTTATGCATATGCTGTTGCAAAACCACACGATTTCTTATTAATCGATAAAAAAACCAAGCACATGCCTCTCAAGTACAGGAATACTTTGGAAAATTAAGATGAATTACTTCACAAAGTTTGGCGTCATCAGCTCTGAGACCGGTTCCGAAAGAGGACCAGCGGGAATTCCAGGTGTCGGTTTTATAGTGACACACGATGGGGACTACGACATGAGTAATAAAAATTTCAGAAATGTAGCTAATCCCGAGCAGGGTTCGGGCTATGTTACAAAACAATATATAAAAAAGAGTCTATAACACTGAATCGAATGGATAACTATAATGCAAACCCTAAACAAATAAAGAATATAGATAGGCCAAAAGAAATTAGTGATGCTGCTATCATTCAGTACGTAATAATACTTCTTTTACTTTTCGGAACAATCGCTACGATGCGAAAAACAAGCAAATAATCAACGTTACCGGTCCCGATGCAGATTCTGGAGTAATTACAAAACATTATTTAGATAAAAGAACACTGTGCAGTGACGTTGATGTTAATTACAATGCAAGCAATAAACGCATAAAAAACTTGTAGAACAGACCGATTCATCCAATGCCGCAACGAAACGTTACGCCGACAGCTTACCACAATTCAAAATAGTCCAACCAATATATTAGTGAGAAATAACAATGGGCTTTACGTTCCGCAAAGCATTTGATTCGACGGGCATAATTTCAATGCAGAAATTCTGAGGCTGTTTCTGCTACTGTAAGTAAGAGGTATTTCGAAAAAGACGCATTAACTGGCAAAGATGTCTTTAATGCGAACAATAAGAGAACAGGAAACTCGACGAACTCAGGCACCACAGAAATGCGGCAACAAAATTTACGTCGACAGCTTGACAAAATTAGATACTAATCCAACCAATAGCTTATTGAGAAATGAACATGGACTTTTCGTACCAAGTGAAAGCAGATTCAATGGCGATGCAACAGGACAACAAATTACGAATGTTGGCACTACAATCTATCAAAGTGACGCTGCCACAAAATTATTGATTTTTTGGCAGCGTCACTTTGATAAATTGATGATCAAAGTGACGCTGATGAATTATTGATCGTTGATAAACACACTAAGACAACGTCGTAGGTAATTTGCCTTACCTATGACGATAAAGACGTCAAAGAGGACAGATTACACTCTCATCCAATTATTCAGATAAACACAAAATTCGACTTATTGACGCTCCCTATTTTCGACAGGACAGGGTTGGCTCAGTCGGTAGTGCGCCAGGTTCGTAATCTGTAGTTCCCAGGTTCGAGTCCCAGCTGGGTCAGCGTTGAGACTTATCTCCGCAAAATTACACGCCCTGCCCACGGTCAGTAGGAGACACCGATGGGCTTGAAAAGGCCGCCGTCCGTCGGATGGGACGTTAAGCCGTTGCTCCTTGTGCGGGAGAGACATATCCTGTGCACGTTAAAAAACACTGGATGGCCTTGACAGGAGGCTACCATCTGTCTCCCAACAGCTGTTCCAGTGGGTCTCCTCCCACAACATTCTCTGAGCCTTCGAGGTCCTTGTGACCTGGCCATTTAGCCCATGGTGTGCAAAAAAGTGCCGCTGACAGATAAAATAACAGTAACCCTATTTTCCACAATAATTACCATCTCTGCATTTCTAATGGCTACAAATCCATCTTATATATAGTGTTAACCTAGACGAAAAAAATCATTGAGGTAGCAAGACCACAAAATCGACAGTTTTACACTCTTAAACCAGCAAATAAAAATTTTGATCGAGGCAGTAAATTAGTATTTCACTCGCTAGTCACTATCCATATCATAAAGGGAAAAGAACTATACCTGAACGAATTGTGTCGGACTTTCGCCACTGGGTAAAGTTTTTATTGCATATGAATAAAGATGATACCTATTCAAGAATTACATAAGGTTATAGGTGAAATATTGAAATCGAGAGCCATTACAAAATCAAAAATTGAAGACAATATTTTGGAAGAGCAGTTTAAGAAAACGTTCGAAGAAGAATTTCATAAACCGGTGGTAGAAAAGTTAAGAAATTTGGAAACAGTCAGTGAGAAAATGATGGAAAACACACAAGAAGCTGTAAAAAGCTATAAGAACAGAAGAGCCCACTTAGATGCCAGAAAAAAATGTTCGTTTATAATCCAGATTGAAATTTGGAAAATGAAATTTTAAACCAATATAAAAAAACTTTCGAGTGAAATCTTACAGGTGAGCAATCCCATTGCTGAGCTTAAATAAATGTTTATCAAACGATTAACCATCTTCAGAAACTGGGGAGAGGGGGGGGGGGGGCAATAAGGCTGCGGAAACAAAACGTTCTGGTAGAACGACTGAAAAAATTCAAATAATCGAAAATCACATTTGCGCGCTTAGAGAATATTTAAAAATGATTAAAATGATACTATCAGTAAGCGAAGGCAAACAAATGGGTTCAAGCTATTACCAAAATTTCGACGAAATTTGTGAAAAATTTGCAGTTTTGGTTCCCGTAAACCAGCAGGAAATAGCAGTACAGAAGTTTTAATATCATTGACAACTAGAAGGATGCATATTTGTCTCTGGCACGAATGAAAATCTCGTTTTCAAAGAGAAAGGAGTTTTTCCTTTATCTATTGTTTCATTCCTTAAAAGTTTTAATTTAAAATAGCGGATGATGCGGAAAAATGCAAATAACATCGCATTAGTAATTATACAACATCAAAGTATTTGTCTTTTAATTTTTAAATCTGAAGTTATGTTTCCCACACCTCTCTCAGAAAACTAGGTAGATTATTGCTGTCAGTGGAATATCTTTTGAAACCTACCACTAATTTTTCAAAATTCTATTCTATACATGCTATTTGTAAATCTCGATAACAGCTTGTTGAAGGGTTTCTAACCTTCCCATCACATTTTATCACATCACATCACATCGATAACAGCTGTGAGACCGGTGATTCTCTATGCTTCACCCATATGGGCGAATACTACACCCACCAATATTCGTAAGATTCAGGTCTTACAGAACAAGATTTTGAGAACTGCGTCGATGCCCCCTGGTTTGTCACTAACAGACAACTCCATTAAAACCTGGGCATTGACCATATATACACACACATATAAAACGCACCTCAAAAAGATTTTTTGAGGCTGTAAGCAATAATCTCAATGAGATTATTTCTTCTCTGATTCTTTACGATCATACTGTATTGAACAAGTACAAGAGGCCTAAAACGTTAGCGTTCTCTGAGGAGACATACCCGTTTAAGGTTTCTTATACAATTTTACTGCTATTTTTAGCTTTTCTTATGTTTGCCCTTAGGGGCCCACCTAAGGGTGGTTTACTTATATATTTTTTTTGTTCTTCCTCATGCCAAATAGGCATATCTTTATGATGGAGACGGTTAGGGGTAAAATTATTACCCGATACATCGGAAATGATTATACGATCTACGATAACAGCTCTGTTGTTTCAGCATTTTAGTGATCTGTAAAAATATGTACTAATGTATTTGAAAAATGCGAATTATAATATTCATTAGTACCAATCAAACTAAAAAAGAGTTTTCTAATTATCATTTTCATTGTTTCCAATGGAAACTTCATGAAGTTCACATTTCACCACGAAATTTTCATATTTCCATCATTAATACATCGTTCCAATATTCCTTTGAAATTTTGGAATATCTAATCTTTATCACCATTAGAGGGCGAAATTATAGTGTATGAAAGATTATGAAAGGGCGAATCATAATATTTTATCAATTCCTATCTAACCGTAAAAAAAAGATATTTTCATTTGTTTCTAAATACAAACAATTATCTGTTAAACCAAAAAATGTCTCCTCCCCTGGGTCTAAGAGGTCTATTCATTGTTGTCAATGGAAACACTATAGTGTTCACATTCCACCACCAAAATTTAAAATTTCTAGCTTAAAAACGTCGTTTGCAATATTTGTTTGAAATTTTGGAATTTTAAAATTTTTCCACCGTTAGAGAGCTCAATCATAGTTTTCGGAAGATTTAAAAGTGTGAATCATAATATTTTATCAATTCTTATCTAACCCATAAAGAACTTTTCATTTATCTCTAAAAACAAATAATTATCAGCTGAACCCAAAAAGGTGTTTTCCACCCCCTCTGGGTCCAAGGGGTAAACTTATTGTTGGCGATAGAAACTTCATGATCTTCACATTCAACCTCCAAAATTTCAAATTTCTAGCATAAATATATCTTTTGCAATATTCGTTGAAATTTACGAATTTTCAAATGTTTCCATCACTACAGGGCGTATTTATAAGCTCTACAAGGATTCGGAAAGTGCATATCGTGCTATTTCACCAATACGTATTCAACACAAAAAGAATTTTTAATTTATCTCTGCAAACAAAAAAATGTTCGATGTCTACAGACGGACAGACAGACAGACGACACAACGAAACTATTATCTCGTTTTACAAAACAAGATGAAAGAGAACATAAAAATTATTCAATAATATCTTGCTTTATAGAAACCATCAATATTACAACCAATTAGACAAACGTCTTTGTACGCAAAGTCTGAAAGTGTCACAAAACTACTGGATCTAAACCACTTCCAATACATTTGGCGTATAGTACTTGGCGAATGCAACATTGCGGAATCAGTTTGAATTCTGTAACTCAATTTGACAATGAGTAATAACGCTTTAAATTTAGAACTGTTCGATCCCATTTTGTCGTCTAGTCAACAGGAATTCAGACCTATTAGTCATATTAACAATACTTCCCCAACTCTTAACTAACAAATTAAAACGGAAATTATATAAAAATATCTAAAAGTAGTCCAAGCTGTAAAACTGAAAATAACGGGTCGAGACCTCTTCCGAAACCGTGTAACTCTCGCCGAATGAAATCGAAAGACATTAGTTTGAGATCTGTGGCTCAGTTAGAAAAAAGTTATAAATCTGTAAAACTTAAGTGGGGTTCGACCCACTTTCTACTGGAAGGTCTGAGACCGTCTGCAGTTGAATTAATGGATCGAGTAAAAAGTTAGTTAAACCGTATCGAACCCAGATAACCAAAAATAACGAAGGGATTGATACCACATTTTATTACACGTTTCAAAGTGTATCTCAATTAAAAGGGATATAGGGCGATTCGCTCAGAGCAAACCGAGAAAGGATTTCCGTTTGCATCATTATGAGCAAAAAAAGAGAGTACAGCAGATCACATTCATTATGTCATATCACGAGATTGCACAGGAAGCAGCAACTTCTAATGTTATTTCCGTGGCTGCCCAACGTTAATTAGCGTAGAAAAAAATTCATTGCGAAACTAAACTGGGTGGCTGATAAAAAAAGATATCGAACAACATAAATGATTTAACAAGAATCTTCACTGCGATTACATAGATGGCAGTACTTGCTGAATGATAATAAAGAAATGTGAATCTCACTCTCCTAAAAATAATTTATGTTTTTTTTCCCCACTTGGGTATTCAATTAATTGAACAGTAATTTAGTCGAATTAACATTGTTCCAGAACTGTCATTCGTCTAACTACTCAAAAGAAAAAAAAAATATTGTCAGTGCGTCAAAATCAGTCTGCAATGCATTAAATAATTAGAGAAACAGTTGCAACCTGCTATTAAACAACTTCGTTAGTAGGGGACACCTATGGGCTTGGAAAGGCGGTTGTCCATCGGATGGGACGTTAAGCCTGGCCCGGTGCGGGAGACTCATACTCTGTGCACTTTAAAGAACACGCTGAATGGCCTTGACTGGACGCTATCATCTGTCTCCCAAGAGCTGTTTTAGTGGGTCCCCTCCCTCAACCTTCTGTGCTCAGAGAAGTTTGAGGGAGGGGACACGCGAGACAGCTGTTAGGAGACAGACGGAAACCTTCCTTCAAAGCTACCAAGCAAGTTCTTCAAAGTGTACAGGGATGTACAATAACTCTCCCGCACAGGGAGCCGCTATTGTATATCCCTGTTTATTCCCTGTTTATCCCATCCGACGGATGGTGGCCTATCCAAGACCATTGGTCTTCCTTATTGACCAAGGGAAGAGCGGAAGTTTTACAGAGATAAATCTCAACACTGGCCTAGGTGATTCTAATTACAAATCTAGCTCTCTACCGACAGATCCACCCCCGCTCCTATCAATCACTTGTTAATTAGTTAATGAAATACGATATTATAGATTACTATATATGAGAATATTGGTTGGTTGGCAACTGTAATACAGTAGCTTCATCAAGCAGTGATCTCTGAGAATCTTTAATTCATCAACTGTGCATTGTCATTGTGAGAGTTGCACGCTTTCACCACTATCCTCTATGAATCTCGTGTAATCTGCAAGGAGCTTCAATTAATTCTTAACATATATGCAGGTTCCATGCAGTTTCAGAATCCTTGCAATCTTGCAATTAAGAGGCTTTTGTACAGAAAAATTGTTTATAAAACCATAAAATGAAAAAAAAAAAGCAAATATTACTTCTCGCATAGCACTTTTACGCCTTGTTTTGATAAATACGGCAGGATAATCTTCTTGTTTTATTCAATTCATAAATTGCAATTGCAGTGGTCAGGCTAGTCGAAAATATTACATAGAGATGTTTCGATCTACATCCGCCCTCTTAACTGGTAATATATAAACGATTCTATTTATTTCACCGAATATATTTTTATACTCTAAATTACACAATTACGATTTCTAATATAATTATGGTATAAAGAGTTATGAATTTCACATATATATTGACTACAAATTTCTGTGATTTCCTTATATTTTGCTTTAATAAATTTTGTCTTTTCAGATTTGTTGAAGAGTAAGTTCTTTCAGTGTTTCATGTTTTTAGTTGATACACAAAACCATCAGTATACAACGTAGTTTTCGTTCATATTTTATCACATCATACATGCATGCATGTATGTGTGCAGTGATAAAATCCATCCATCTGATAGAAAAATCCATCCATACATCCATACTTACACACATACATAAGCATCATGCAGACATGGGATACAGAGATCCAATCAGACTGTGCAATTTTGGTTTCCAACACCTCTGTCATGTGCTACAGTTGCTACATTTGGCTACTGTAAGCCAATTCTCAAGGTCCTGTTTGACATTGTCTGCCCATCGCATCCGTGGTTTCCCCTCTTTTCCGAGGCGTTTAGGTATGTTGTTCATAACTTTATTCGCTATATAGCTATGCATGCGGGCGACATTACCAAATCAATGCAGCCTCTCTTTGTACGATAAGCTGCTCAATGGAGGTTGTCGACTCCTTTGTCTAACATCATCATTGCATAGAAAGTCAAACCAACTAATGCCCAAAATACTGCGCAAGCATCTAGAATCAAAAGACGTCACATTTCCTGTTATCCTGTTTACAAAGGCTCCAAGTTTCACTACCGTAACTAACCGTAGAAAGAACCAAATTATTATACATCCTAGGCGTATACACCTATTAGCATATACACCTATTTTTCCACACTCTCCATAGATTATCACAGGTCCCATCAAAAATCCCTATTCTTTGGTTTATCACATTCTGAACATCACCAATATCTGTTAAAGAACTCCCGAAATAATTAAAATGAGACATTTGCTCAAGAGTGAAGACATTCAAAGAAACTCAAGCACCATCTGCCCGGACCAAATTTCATAACTTTAGTTTTCCCTCTGTTTATCAGCAAACTCTCTCTCTCTATTACCTGTTTCATGAACAGTTCTAATGAAAGAGATCATCTCATCAATTATTTGCCAAAAAGGTCAAACCAACAGCAAAATCTAAATTAGATATTTTCAAATCTGTAGACTACATAATATCAAATTCTTCCACTTGCAGTGAATTCCCCATAATATAATCAATAATTTGACTAAAGTGAAAAGTAGACGAAACGCACTCTTGTCGTTGTCAAAATTTGTCAAAGTGTCAAAGCTGTTAACTCGATCCTTTACGGGTTTATTAAGTTCTTTGTAATGATGTCTGCTAGGACTAGTAAAGTGTTGATGCAAATTATTTCTGCAATTCATTTTCAGAAATAAGTTCCACAGCCTTATCACTCAAATAAATTTGTCTTTTTTTACCCAAAGTAGTACTATTAGTTTCAAGAACAGTATTTTTAAACCGATCACATCCATTTTCAACTTCGGTAGTAAGCAAACCATTATTGTCATATTGACTAAGTAGCCTATCGTTGCATGCTTTGTCTATATCAGGATCTTTCAGAGCTTTAGCGTTAAAGGACAAGTTAAGTTGCCAGACACTTTTAACCAGGTAATGACCAGATGAAATTTCAACTCCCCTATATTACCTGATGTTCCTAACAGAACTCGTCCATTTGCTGTTAATTAATATACACTGAAAGGACTATTTATTATACACGCCCACCAAATAACGTATCAGTCTATCGTTCGCCTCACAATAGCATCAATAGGTCGTGGCATGGACTAGACCAAGTGTTTGAAAAGGTTCGGGTGATATTGCAGCCCATGATTCTAGCACAGCCTTCCGTGTCTAATGCATCTCTCCACTTCGCCCCACAGATGCTCAATAGGTTTCAAATCCGGAAAATGAGACAGCCATTCGAGGGCTGTGAACTCACTAGAATGCTCCTGAAACCAGTCCTTCGCCAAACGGGAGCGATGAGACAGGGAATTGTCTTCTTGAAAGAAGGCATCCTATTTTGTAGGAAATGGATAATCATGAACGTGTGTAGGTGGTTGGCGAGTACATATCCGAACCATCTCTCTGTACTACGCGTTTGATTTTGAGAACCAAAACAATTTCCTTCAGGGTATTTATACAACTCAGCGGAAATCAAGGGGCACAATATCTCAAGTGCATGGAGAATATGCTAGTCTAAAAAAATGTCTGTCAATCGTGAGAAATGCGTGAGAAAAAGAGACTCTGACAGGATAGATATTGGATAAGTGTTCGTAATATTTTGGCCAGCCAATGCACATATAAAACAGATGTATACAATGCGAAAAGGAAAAAAGAAACGAATTTGGAGGTACACGACAACCACCAACATTCATCATTTCTATGGGTGAAGCTCACACACTTGAGGGCATCGTAGACTCTGCAATAGATAATTACAGGAAAGAAACTACACAGATGTTAACTTAATTTCATTAGCATTGCCATTGTGTGTAAAGCCTGTGCTTTAGATAATCTATGAAGAAGAAAACTTTCAAAAGCTTGGTGAATGTAAAATTACTGTTTCACTATAATGGGTTAACTGCAAAATGTTGCCAAGTAAAACTTGTTTAATCTTTATTATTCCATAATTTTAAATTTGCTTACTTTCTGTATAAGCCAACACTTCAAAAAAAAAAGTCTTTTTCAAAAGGTTTCATAGACAGTAATGTAATTTTCAGAATACTGATATGTTGTATTGAGTAATATTTGTTAAAAATCACTTATTTTCACTTTATATGCCTTTGTTCTAATTCAAATATAATTATCTCCACCAGATTCTCATTTTCTTTGAAATGGTGTGCATATCTATGCACAGAGAATTGTCATTTCCAATTTAGTTTTCTAACTTATTAATAATCAATGCTTTTACGATTTTTTACTTTGGGGATTCTTAAAATATAACACTTCTAATAAAAATATATTGCTTAATATGTAGTTATTAAAATTAATGCATAAGCTGATGCCCTAAAATGCTAATTCAATTGTTCATTAGTTTTTCTAGCTAATGTCTTAAATGCTTTTATTCAATAAAGCAATGTTTATAATCTAAAAAAAAAAGAATTTTACGTCATATTCCCGTAAAAAAATAATCAACTAAAGTCAGTTGCCTCGAAGAATCTTCAGAAAGTTATAAACAGGAAGGTCAAGTGGATCACTGTTCGTTAGTGCAAAACTGTTTGGTGATGACACTTTTATTTCCCTACATATATGTTTCAGAGCCGAAACTGAAAACTTAGGTTCTGGAGACTTTGAACTAATCATCTGGAGTCAATTCATAAAGGAAAATGACATATATGTTGTGTTAGTTTTACCTCTGAGAAGTGCTTTTTAGCCACAATGGGTTAAATGGCCAGGGTAACAAGGACCTTGAGATCTCAGAGAAAATTGGGGGGAGGGGACCCACTGGACAGCTGTTAAGAGACAGGTGGTAGCCTCCTGTCAAGGTCATCCAGCGAATTTTTTAATGTGCAGATGGTATGGTTTTCCCTAGCATATGGTACGATGGCTTTTCATCTCATCTGACAGACAGCGGCCTTTTCAAGCCCATCAGTGTTTCCTATTGACCTAGGGCAGAGCTCGAAGTTTGATGGAGCTAAACCTCAATGCCGGCCCAGGTGGAAATGGAACCTGGGAACTGCGGATTATGAGCCTGACGCACTAACGATTGAGCCACCTTCTAAATTGCATGTAAAGTATTTGGTCTGTTAAACGCTGTAACAAAAATATTAAACTGCAATAAATCAAATAACATAATATGGTGCATCTTTTTCATTAATCAGATGCATGTAAGTTAATACTAAATAATAATTATTTATTTATTTTACAAATTTTCATACATTTTGTGTAATGTTATTCAGTTAATAGCTGATTTTACGCATTATCAAAATACTTTTGTCTTCAATATCAAACAATTGAGGAGTCACAATGGAGCTTCCACTGAAATTTTACATCGATACAAATAAATATTCGATATGCTATGAAAATAGAAGTAAACGATGCACTGAAGAGACAGAAAGGTCCAAAGTCAAAGTTCATGTTGATAATGATCAATGTACCTTGGGCAGAGCGTGTTTTTGTTATTGTTCTCATTACGTTCCAGTTCCTTTCACTGTTATTTCTTCCAACAATACGAATCACCTCACCATCCATAATCATCAATCAGTCCATAAGTGATCCTTAGCTATCGCTGTAATAGGAGCTATAATGGAGTCACCATCACAACAACTTTCCACGTTAATAAATGCATATGCATGTATATACTAAAAACCAATCTTGTCTTCGGCACTTCTTGGTTTCTAGGCCGTCATTTCGACCCCTATTTCATCCTGAACATTCATCGAATCCAAAATGCCACGATGTTTCTAAGAACCATGACCAAAAATATCCCCAGCCACGAATTTGTAGTATCTAGCATCGTTGTATCGATGTTTGACTTTTGACCTTGAACTCAGTGCATCCATAATTAGGCATTTCTGATATCTACGACCCAAAATACCAGCAGGCACCAATCTATAGCTCTTCAGCGCAAGTAGACAGAGATTTGACCTTTGATCTTCTCTAGACCAGGTAGATCAGGAATTGACCTTTGACCTCAAAGAACACTCGGATGCGAGATTTCGTAATATTTCTGATATCTACAAAATGAAACACTCTAGGCACCAATTTTTACGTTTCTAGCACTCGTAAATCAACGTTTGATCTATCTCTACTTGACCTCTATTTGAACTTGAAGGACATTTCGGAGGTCAAATTTCGGATTTTTCATGAGATCTACCAGCTGGATTATACTATGGTGCATATTTTCAGAGCGCTAGCATTTCTGAGTGACCATTCGAATTAGAGTAATCCCCGATTAATCAGTCAGTCAATTAGTAACTCACAATCGTCTATATGTATTAGATTTCTACTAACATATATATATTTCAGAAATCCCGGCCTCATCTCTATGATGAGCACTAAAAACGAAAGTATGTACCACAGATGAAAACTCCTTATCACAATGACAATCGCACTTTTCACATTAATTTCTTATTATTAAACATTGCTCTTCTCGTAATATAAATTTAGGCCATATTTTTTTACCTTCACACATTATAGCGAATTGCTATACCTTGCTTTAAATGGTTTCAAACATTTCTAACTACCACATCACATACTTGATAGGTTACAATACTGGTATGTGCTAATTGGGCTCGTAAGGACTCGAGTTCAGAATAATTTAAATGAAATATTACGGGCAATTGTGAAAAATGCAAATAGATAAGAACAAAACTCTCCGCCTTTCATCACACTAGTGCTCTACTAATCATAATCGTCATTCATCATCCTCGCATCAACTTTATCATAGTCGTAATAGATAATGGTACCATAGATTAAAATAATGATATTATAGCTATAATTGGTTGTTTGGTAAGTGATCGATTTATGAATCAACCAAACCTATGAAAACCATTGATGGCTCAACTGCACACTAAAGTGTCTCATTTGTTTCAGTTTACACTTGCCACTGGTGAAAGTTAGACTACGGTGTTAACGTATCGAAAAATATCATAGATCACTCTTTGACTGAACTATCAACTACTTAATCATTAACGATATCAGTTACGTCAACACCCTCATATCATGTTACTTATGTGATCAATGGTTCATTGGCAAATAATCGATAGTTCAATCTATCAAACTCGACTACACAATTATTTTATCTCAATTAATTCTACACACGTTTCTTTATTGCGATATAGTTTGGAGCTTAATATTTTACGCCGAATTTCTCCCATTAGCTAACTGTAAGTATTTTAGTCCTTTTCTTCTTTATTTTACAATTAGTAACAATTCTTTAAATCATAGTATTCAATGTAGAAATATTTCAGTTATGTCCCACATAACCAAATAGAGATACGGCTAATCACATTTGCTGATGTTTGATCCCTTTTGGACGATATTAAAATCCCTCAAATAAAAAACAAATTATAAAAACTGCACGAAATGGAAAGGATAATATCACTAAACAACACTAAGTTCGCAATGGTTAGATTTTACTAATATACTAGTTTAACGCACGTGGAGCATGCTACACTCGTACGAACTAGATTAAATATAATTGTAATTAAGCTGCAGTTTAGAATTCTATTCCATTACAGTTCAACAAGAGAAATTTTGCACACCAGGTTTTCTATCGAGTGCTGTAACAGAACTCATGTAAAACCTGCGACAGGCATCGAAAATATGAAGGAATATACTTCTAAATTTCGGGAATCTGCTTTTTGCTGTTCCAAAATAATAGCTGGAATTTGATAACGCTATTAAAAAGCCCAACAGAAAATAACGGTTAGCGTACCTAACTCAGCCAGGAGGTATGTCCTTGTGTAAGTGTTTGTATTCTGTGTAAGTTGCAAGGACAAGCTATATAGAACTTCTAGGTTATCTCCGTCCTTGTTCCCTTTACTAAAAAAAACGAATGCAATACTCGTAGTCAGTATATATAAACGTTCATCACATATTATAGAGAATTACTATACCTTGCTTTAAATGGTTACCTACATTCCTAACTACCACATTACATACTTGATAGGTCACAATACTAGTATGTGCTAATCGGGCTCGGGCAGACTCGTGTTCAGAATAATTTAAATTTGAAATATTTCTTACAATTGTGAAAAATGCAAGTAGAAACATAAAATGTATGTTATTATAATTTCAACCTTTTTAATTAGTCTTTAGCAATTAAAACTAATCACCATGCGTTGAAATTACTTTTTACTTGTTCTATAGTGTTATAATAAATGAATAACTATTTGCATTTATAATTCAGTTTCTATCAGTATTTTAATACTTTTAATTCCAAATAGCATTAACCTTTTAATATTTTCGTAAAACGATTATAATTAATAATATAAGAAGAAAATGAATGATTAGAGACATACATTTCTATATATTGTCATGACTATCCCTGAGTGTTTTGGAGTGGCCTGACGTCAGAGACAAACTAATAAAAAATGAGGGCAGTGGGTAACACAATGAACTGTGATTTCACCAAGATCAGTATTCCATAGAAATTCGGCCTTATGCCTCAATTTTTGATTTAATGAGCGAATTGACTACATGGGCGACCATGCCCGGCAACCCCTAGTGCAAAAACAAGATCAAGGGATACAGAACTGAATAATTAGCTCAGTACAGGATTATTCCATTTCAGCACATTTATCTTTCCACAAACAAATAAAATTCTTTTCGTGTGCACAAGTCAGATACAGGGACCTCACCAGTAAAATCATTCAAGATGTCTAAGGCAGTGTGGCAGCGACAAAACTTTTTCTAGCTTAAATGGGTAAACCGGAGCAGGAAAAATGTCCATACCTTGTTCCTTCGACATGGGGGGGGGGGGGGGCGATTAAATTCTCGCTCACCTGTGTCACGCTTGTGGTTTTGTTGATCTCAGTAATCTGCTGCTCATCCAAAAAATTGTCCTTCGCTTTTGCTTGGGACTCGTACCGGCATCTCATGGAGTTGGCTTGGATCCAATTCATTCCAGCTGCACACACCTCTTCGTCGAAAAACCGTTTTCTTTGTCTCTACACCAATTTTCGGACCAGAAATGATTTCGTATGGTGCAAGATTTCGTTGCAGAAGAACCATAGTGCGATAGAGCACGCACTTTTTTTTACCTAACTGCAGGCCTGACAAGCCATCTGGATTGTCGTGGTATTTGGCGATTGGTGCTCTGGTATCAAAAGGGTGTGTCCAGCCATCTGTTGAGCCCTGTCATCTAATATTTACACCTTAGCTGAGATATCTTTGCGAGATGGGTTTCTACGTTGCACGAATTTCGATATCCAGGGCCCCGCAGGCTACATTTTTCATCCCGAGTGTTTGAGAGCAAAGCTTGAAGGCTGGGGAAGGTTAACACCCAACAACGAAAACAACAATATGGCAGGTGGTATCTACACTGGCAGATAGGCAGAGTCCACATTTCAAGAAATGAGGACACGACAATATGTCTCACGATGCTTCAGAGAAACGTTTTACTCTCATTGAGCACGTGCTAAACATTTGTTGAAATTGTTAGGGCTCAGACTGAAGCTTAATAACTTTGGGTCAGATTATTCGATTACAGTTTACTGTTTGTGTAGAGTATGGGTCTTTTGAAATCTGTTTCATCTCCCTGTTCTGAAAGGTATGAAATTCAGAGGTCGCTTACATTGATGGACAGATAAAAATGGTTTCTCAAAATCTGGGGACTTCAAAACTATCTCTTCTATTAACCTATACCTTATGGTACAGATGTTTCCTCCACTACAGGGGTCCAGCTGAACTGCTAGACTTTCGTCACGAGAGAAACAAGTGAAAGGGTGATTTCGATATATTTGTCTGTAGAAAGGTTGTAATAACCGAGTATGCCTAAGAAAGATGAAATTTTTTCTTATGGATTTCAGTCTCGAAAATTTTACAATCTATTATACATTTTGGGGGTCCTACTCCACCTGCTGATATCAGGTGATTTAGATGGTGCAATGACTCTTACGCAAAAGTATTTTGTCTTCAGCTTAAGCTTTTAATGTTTGAGATGGACAAGCCCGTTCGGTATCTACCTCAAGTGTTGACCCAATGTACAGGATGGAATTATGATGTTTTCCATGTATACCAAGACATGATCATGTATAAGTAATGCTAACACGTTGTTCATTTATCTCTGAATGGTCCACATGGAGTTAGAGAGCCCAAAACCGAGTCTTTAATGTAGTTGTTCTTGACAATAACCTGATACCATGTCTAAAGAGCTAAAGAACTTTGAATGTGGTAACTTTTCTATTATTTCATTAATAAAAGGTAGGGTTACAAATCATAGATCGTCTTCTAGCTCAATTCACTATAATCCACACAAAATCTGTATTTCGTAGAAGCGTTTTGTAGTAGGACAATGGGTGAGGGAAAGCAGGACGTACTTTCTCGACTAATGTTTTCTAATAATTTTGCTATTGCCTACCTGATTCTTCCTGAACACAATACGAACATTGTATGGAAGTTGTCTTGCTAGACAGTCAATCTCTAAATGTATTTCATAGCACAAAGAAATGGTTCCTGTTAGTTAGTACTGGGGCAGGGGGGGGGGCTCAGTCGGTATCGCGCCAGGCTCGTAATCTGCAGTTCATATGTTCTAGTCCCAAATAGGCCAGCGTTGAGTTTTATTTCTGAAAAACCTCTACCTTGCCCTCGGTCAACAGGGACACCAGTAGGCTTGAAAAAGACGCTGTCCTTTGGATGGGACGTAAAATTCCAGTGTGTTAAAGAACACACAGGATGGCCTTGACGAGAGGTTACTGTCTGTCTCCTAACAGCTGTCCAGTGTGTCCCTTCCCCCAAATTTTCTCTGAGCAATTGGAGTTCATGTGACCTGGTCATTTAGCCCAATGTGTGCAAAAATGTACTGCTCAGAGGAAAAACAACTGACCCCAACTCCGAATACATCACTGTTCTTTGACAACGCGCGGCGTACTTTCTTGCGATGCTCACTCTAAATTAAAATCGTCCAATGTGATTGGTTTTAGTTCGTAGACTGGGAGATTTCTTTGATTGTCTACCTTCCCTTACTGCTTTTACATTCTCACTTTATGTACACCAACACTGGGTATTTAATGTGTACCAACACTGGAGAATTCGATGTATTTGTTACCTTTACTTTCAATATCATTTTGTGATCTTTTTAATTGATCAGTTGGCTGAAATATTACAATATGATACTTGGAGTCACTATAAACTCTTATTATGCAACCCACTTTCATCCAATCAGAGGTAACTAAAATGATTTCCTCCGGGTACGCATGAGTAAATTTGCAAGTTTTGCATTCCGTCGCGGATAGGATATTCCGATACGAAATCTTCCAAAATTATTCATCCCACAGTTCCTCTGTCATTTCCACCACTTCATTGCTTATCTTCGTCTGCACAGAGAGGCATATCTTTGGGAGGTTGTTATTATTGATGGCTGACATCAGATCATCTTGCAGGTGCCGAGATGATTTCCGTTTTAAAGAATGGAGAGAACACGAATCGCACTAAATCCATTTGATCCGAAGAGTTCAAACATCACAAAATAGTAATTCTCGCTTTTCTCACCTTTTATCCTGGAACACTTTCCTTCTTGTACGAATTCTTACTCTTAATCACCGCTCGCCAAGCGATGTATCGATAGTGTACGATTGTGCAGGAACAAAAGCTGTGTCCCAAATTATTTTTGTCAAGTCGTCACAGAACACAGCTGCTCCAATGCTATCAGCGCTGAATTATTTGCCTTGCATTTGTAGCTCTCTTAGTCCATGCCTCTCTTTAAGAGAAAGCTAAAGGGTCTTTTTGGGGCCAAAGTTTGATTCAGAAAGAACACATTGACTCTTTCATGCCATATTATCGGGAAGACCTTAGATGTTTCGTGGCTGCAATAGACAAACGTCCATTTCGACTTCTTCCGTATATTGGTGGGAATATTCTCAATTGTGTGAACTGATACAGACTGAATTTATTAGTGTAGCATTAAAACTGAGGTTATAAATATAGCATTACTAATGAGGTTTCTCAATACTGTCTATCATGCTAGATGTTCTAAAAATAACTCATATTTTGGAAACTTTGAAGTGAACAGCTTTCTGAAATTTAAATGACAAAAAACAAATAGTGGTTTTGCTCAATTTATTTGCTTAATGTTGTTAAATTACAGACAATAACATTTAGTGAAATATTTCATTTTATTTAGATACAGGTAAATAACTTTTAAGATTAAATATTTATTTTCATTTCTTGACTGCTTTAAAATATATTATCTTAAAGCCAATTTTCACGCGATATTTGATCCCGATTTTTATAATGCACCCGATTTTGATCCCGATTCTTATGAGCACATTGAATTCAAAGAGTAATTTTTAAGCAGTTTTAATCAGTTCATAGTTCATTTGATTTGTAAGTCAAATCACTAGTATATTTTGTTTTCATTTAAATGTCAATGCAAATTTGAAATGTAATATATTGTTTATAACATACTGCTTGTCTTTGAAATTGCCCTTTCTATAAAGAAGGGCTAACTGACCTTACCATTAGTATGAAGAGTTATATATATATGAACATAAACGATTTTCATATCAAGCTTATGGGCGCGATAGAACGCTGACCTAGAAATCAAAATGGGATATTAACAAGAGGGTAAACTTCAGCGGACAAACATAATGTTGAGGAAAATGAGTGGGAAAGAATGTGAAATGTCTTTTATCGTGTGTAAATGACGTTATGTACAGCTAAGGAATTGAAAATATGGTAGAAATAATTGGGTTATCAAGAGCTCATTCAGTTTCTGTTAACCCAATGATTTCTGTTATCTCGCTGCAGGTAACTCGCTGCGGTTAACACTCAAATCGCCGTTCATATGGGTCGTGATGCAAGATTGGGTTGTTTTACCTCTGAGCGGCACTTTTTTGCACACCATGGGCTAAATGGCCAGGTCACATGGACCCCGAAGGCTCAGAGAAGGTTGGGGAGGGGTACCACTGGAACAGCTGTTGGGAGACAGATGGTAGCCTCCCGTCAAGGCCATCCAGCGTGTTCTTTAACGTGCACAGGGCATGGCTCTTCCACACACGGGGCCACGGCTTAACGTCACATCCGACGGACGACGGCCTTTACAAGCCCATCGGTGTCCCCTACTGACCGTGGGCAGGGCGGGGAATTTTGCGGAGATAAATCTCAACGCTGACCCAGCTGGGACTCGAATCTGGGAACTACAGATTACGAGCCTGGCGCGCTACCGACTGAGCCAGCCCCGCCCCGGGTCGTGATGCAAGAAAGTTGGAAGTTGTTGGAAATAATGGGTAAACAAAAATTCCTGAATGTTATCTCCGTGGTATCAGAGAAAAATCTGAAAGTGATGATCGAAAGATCCGCCAACCAGCCACAGGAATCTGTCATACGTCGCCGCATTTCGAACATCTTAGTGGCATCCTTATCCGTGCCTACCTTGGGTAGCATGATTGGATGGCAAATGCTAGAATCAGGTCTACTTTCACGCTACCAATTGACTCGTTTACTTCTAATACCATCACATCATCATCTGTATTATTAGTGCTGCAACAAGAGAGCTCCTTGGAAACAAGACTGATATTGAGTCGCTTTACTATTCAACCTTTAATGTCATACACTTTGACACTTTGTAAACAATATAACAGGAAACTAGATGCTTTTAATTGTAGATGCTTAAGCAGTATCTTGGACATTAGGTGGTTCAACTTTGTAACTAATGATGAGGTTAGGCAAAGGAGTCGACAACCTCCTTTAAGCAGCATATTGTGCAGAGAGAGAGAGAGACTGCGTTGGTTTGGCCATGTTGCCCGTATGGATAATTATAGATTGGCGAATAGGGTTTTGAACAGTGTGCCCAAAGGCCTCAGAAAGAGGGGGAGACCTAAGATGCGGTGGGCAGACAATGTCAAACAGGACCTTGTTAGAATTGGTACGCAGTGGACAGATGCAGCTCAGGACAGACTTCCTTGGAGAACTAAATTGCACTGTCTGGTTGGACCTCCGTAGCCCATGGCTGTTTGAGGATGGATGGGGGATGGGGATTAGTGCTATAGCGAGAGAGCTCATTGGAGACAAGATTCATATTGTGTCGTCTTCAGGGACGAATTATGTTTCTACTTAGGATCCAGTAAACTAATATATGTGTATCTGGATGCATGTCGGGGACAAAAATAATCAAACCCACCTCAGTGAGTGTCCTACCAAATCAATACCTGGAATCATGGTATGGGGAGTTATCAGTTACAATAGACATCCACGTGTGATCATTATTGATGAAAGAAATCATGTTAAAACCATTCTGGGACAAGTGTTTTGCAATTTCCAAGCTCCATCGCTATTTTTCGACAGAAAATGATCTCCCACATATGGTTCTCTTATCCCAACAGTGCTTACCTGATGTTTACATTGTTGCAAATTTAAATGGTGGACACTGAGCGTGAGTATAATAAGTATATTTTTACAATACAAATTACAATACAATGCAAATTATTAAAAACATATGGATGAAATAACTTATAACAAACTAACTACTCTCGTACATAAGTTAATAATCTTTTTTACAGAACAGTTAAGACCGAATTATTACCTCTTCATTTTCTCTTGAATTTCTTCACTTCAGACGTAAAGAATCCTTTTATTTGTGCTAACTCACTAGATTTATTATACTAGTAAAACATAACAACCACCCGCGCACACACCATATAAAAATCTCTTGTTTTTGATTTATCGTGCACTGAATCAGGTGATCTATACCTCCTTTCTAGATTTCTTCAATTCCAGCATTGAAATTCTATTATTCTCTTTTTTTAGGTCGGTTCTACATTCAAATTCGTTTGTTGTATAAATCTCACGCACAAGTATATACGACTGTTCATGTCAGCACTTTCATCTGTCGTAACAATATGCTTACTTGGCCTGCACATTCTCCAAATCTCTCGCCTATCGGACAGGTTTGGAATGTGATAGGACGTTCACTGACCACTGCCTCTAACTCTGTTATCCAGCTCGTGGCACAAGCCCAGAACGCCTGGTTCAATGTTCACCAGGATCAGATTTTAAACTTTTTCAACTCGCTCTCACACCATTTAACCGCTTATATCACTGTTCGTGGAGGCAGCTTTCTAGATAAATATTGCTAATTTCATACAGAATCTTATTTTTTTCCATTTTTATTTCTAACTATCACTGAACTTCTTCTGAGCTGAAATCGATCTCTCCTTATAGGTGGGGCAATTTCGATAACGAGCAGTGTATATTTCTTCATTAACTCGCTTTGCTGTTGTGCTTCTATTGCGGAAAACGTATGTGTTTCGTCTAATCTCGACTACTGGTGAAAGAACTAAACATTAATTTTTTATTTGAAAATTTAAATGGATTGAAATATTTGAAAATTCTCGAAGATTTAAATTTAAACATATTAGAATAATTTATGGGTTATATTAAAATATACTATCACTGCGCATCTTAAATTAATATTTCCTTAAAAATAGCTGATATAGTATAACATTGGTTCTCATATGCCAACAACAGAAAATTTATTTATCATATAAATTATCCACAAAAAGAACATTTTGCAGACAAAGGCATCAGTATCTATTCAACTTTATTGAAAATGGTGACTGATGAATTATCTAAGAAGCTCTGTCCTCTCTCCCTGTATGCTGACAACAAATTTTTTGGGTAAGAAGTACTGATGCAGTCACTCCTGAACTCTGAACTCAGCTCTCTATTACCTCCTACCTACTCGGTGGTCGACAGAAATCTCTTCTACGATGGCACCACTATTCCCTCACTCCCTGCAGTAAATCTCACTGATGTAGATCTCACTAGAACTGCTGAAAGTTAAGGCATCATGCGGTTTCATAGTGAGTATTATGCAGTGAAGTCACTCCCTTTTCTTATCAGTGAAATACTCGGTTCTCGCCTAAAAAGTTGTAAATGTGAAATGCCAAGTTTTAAACAGATGTTTGGAAATATATTTTCAATCTGTATTTGAAGCATTGTGACTCACAAGAGTACTAGCATGTAAGCCGTAGTGACAGTCAGTGTTTTCTTTCTTTGCTAATTAATTAGTTATATTAGTGAAATGAAAACTGTTCTTTTTACTTACCATTTCGATTCCGTTTGTGCTGATGGATATAACAATGTTTCCTTCTAAGGAACATCAATAGCGAAACTCAATCGTAAAAAATAAATCACCTTTTTTGCGAAGAATGGGGAAAAAGATATCTCATTGTGATGAACTGAAATTCGCAAGATATTATGGGCATTTGAAAAAAATGTATAAACTTCAAATTAATGCAATAAAAATCGTATACAATACAGCGTCAATATAAAACTTGCAGCATTTTACTTGCAATTGTTATAATTTTACTGAGTTTTTGAACTTGAAGATGCATTCTATTTCTCAAAGATTTTTGCTAAGGCTTAATTTTAAAATAGACAAAGAATGATTTTAAAACAACTGATGCAATTTTCATAACAGATAAATCGTGCTTATGAGCACTGCAAAAGACTTCTTATTACAAATGAAAAACACAACTGAAAGATAGTCATGATCTTTATGTTTTTCTTGCTTTGGATTTTTTTTAAAACTTAAAGAAGCGTCAAATTATGCATCATGCAAAACAAGGTCTAAAAATAAATTAATATTTATTTTTTCGAACTTGAGGATAGGGGTTCATGAATAAGATTTTTCGAAAAGCGTCTTTTGTTTATTCCCCATTTCAAAAAGTGAAAACTGATAATTTTAAATTAATACGAGAGTCTGTGACAGACTGTGACAAGAATAGCACAACTGAAAACTTTCAGTGTGACACATAAATAAATCGAAATAATATCAACATCACCTGTATTTCCTGCATTTATTTCGACAGTATTTCAAATGACAGTGTTTGCGAAAGATCATTTAGTGTTTTTCATTTCATGAAGAATAAACACGAACGCAGTTGGCAGATAAGAATCTTGAAGCAATAATAGCACTTGTTGTGGATGAAAGAATTGTACAAGAATTTCCATTCCACAAGCTACTTAAATTTCTGCTTATTTATAAAAGTTATATTTTTATTAAATACTGGCTGTAATTAAAGGTATAATCATAACATTTTCATTTTAAATTAATACGAGAGAGATTGTCTTCACTTCATTGCATTTCTAATGTCAATTGGATACACATTAAGTTGTCTGTGACAATAATAGCACAATTGAAAAATTTCAGTGTGACACATACAATAAATCGAAACAATAATAAATAATAAAGTTTGTTTTAAAAATAATAAACTATAAATAATAAAGCGTTTCCTTGAAACAAAGCCCGTATAAAATAATGTAGCCACACACATATGCATGTTTTGATGACTCATCAATTTCGTGTTAAAATAAATTTTGAATCCCCAATATATTTTCTATTTATATATAAATTTCTGAATCTTGTATAATATAGGGTACCCACAAAGTCCTGTTCCTATTTTGAAAATTACATAACCAAATAAAATAGGACAATGCAGGCTTTTGCAAATTGTTATGAAACTCAAAAAGTTCACATGCGCTTCAAAGCGCTTCAACATGTGCAACCCTAATGTTTCTTATCACATCTAATTGATATTTTACTCTTTGCCATGTAAGAACCAGCTTATCTACAGTCGCTTTTGGATTGATTCGGCTATCCTTTGGAGATAAGTTGTAATGTCATTAATTTATTACACAAATTATTAATTCTCTACACAAAATCGTTAACGTACCCGTTTAGGAAGAAGTCAACAGGGATGATGTCAGGTGAGTGTGTGGATCAGGCGATTGATCCACCAGATCCCATCATTCTGTCAGGAAATCTTTTATCCATAACATCGATACTCCAGTGTAGGGGCGAGCCATTTTGTTGAAAAATGATGAAAGTCTGCAATTTTTCCAGTTGAGGGATCACATGAAGCTCGAGCATATCGATATAAATGGTTCCTATGATGGTCTTCTCAGCAAAGAGAAATGGACATAAATCCGAGAATAAAACCTCTTTAGGTAATCATTGTCTTCATCAATTGGGTCCAGCATGAATGAAGCGAATGCATATCGCAGAGGAAGGTCATTTAAATAGTTTGCACTCTTTATGCATGAAGACGTAATTGTTTTTATGGATTATTGATCTCGGAACCTGCAGTTCTTGTGAAGAATAACGAATCGACTTTTGAGTGTTGCGTTGAAATGCTGATTGGACATAATCAATGGTTTTTCGAGACACACTTGGAAGCCACTCTTGTGGTATTGCCATTTTTAATCAATTTAAACCTGTGAAAAAGCAAACGAAAAGTTTTTGAGTATCATACGAATTTACAAAGACCGATTTGCTGTGTTTCTTTCGGTTGTGATGAAACAAATTTTCAAAATAGGAAGAGAACTTTGTGGATGCCTTGTTTATTTTACCTTATAAGTATGTACATGCAGGCTTAGCATTTTGTTCTAAATTTTCTTAATGCAGCAGCAGCAAATTGTTCGTGGCGACATTGACGTTGGCGAAAAAATATCTATTGGAAACCACTGCTATAGTGTTACCTTATAAATATACAAAAATTAAATCTGATGCGAAAAGAAAAATGCAAAATGAAAATTGTGACTATTTTGGATATGGATGCTATTTTATGCAATAGAATATTTTCTTGAAATGAATTATCACTAGATAACGATCATTTCAAGGAAATATTCTATTGCATAAAAATAACATCCATATCCAAAATAGTCACAATTTTCATTTTGCACTTTTCTTCTGGCATCAGATTTAACTTCTGTATATTTATGAGATAACATTATAGCAGTGGTTATTATATTATATTACTGCCATTAACTATTTGAAATATTCCATGGAAATTGAATACCACAAAAGCTAAAGAAAAAACACGTTACAAAAGTAATAAAAATTCCGAAAATATTTCTAAATCCTGAGAGACCTATTGTGTCAGCACAATAGTAAAACAAACACAAATTTGTGCAATGGATAACGTTCAGATATAACAAGAAACAAAAAAAAGGAATTCGAGACTTAAAATATGCAAAAGGGGAAAAATATCCAATACAGAAAATATTAAGGAAAGTGACTGTTGTAAAAGCAATAATAAAGGAAATAATCGGATATATTTGTCAACCATTTTACCAGAGAATATATTTTTACATTTTGCAAATCCAAGAGTGCATAAAAAATTAACTTTATTACGTGTATTTGTATGCAAACAAGATGCAAAATATTATAAAATTCGAAAATGCTATATATCAGTGGTTTCGCAAAAAAATTTACCACTACAGAACAACCAGTTACCACACATCAAATAAACATTAACATACATGGTTAATTATCACAATAAATAATGAGAAAAAATTTATATAATTCAATCCCTTTTCTTTCGCAGAAACTTGTAAGTGACTTTAAGTCTAAATGTATTTTTCAGTTTGTTGCACTAATATTTTAAAAAGTATCTCCCTCTGTACATAGATTAGCATTAAGACGCAGAAAAATCGAGTTCGCCTTGGATGAACTCTGTTATAATGAAAAGTTATTAACATATTTAGGAAATTATTGCAATTTAAATGAATATATAGATAGCACATGGAGTCCGTACTGATATCTGTTTTGAGAAATTCGATAGTAGCGATGGATATAGTATTGCATGCGGAATTCGATCGTCACGGACATAAATAACCCCTGTAACTCATGGAGTCCAGAACTGAGGCTGCGGTGAAAACCTTCAAAATGGAGGGAAGGAGTTGGCTAAGATCGGTTATGTATCAGGCGCCTAAAATGCAGCTTCCATGTTCGAGTACCATATGCATTAGTATTGAGTTTTTTAATGGATAACGCGTAAGAAAAATGCCAGTCAATCATTCCATCGAGGGTGGCGTCCCATGGATGGAATCGGCAATAAAAGATCATTCACTTGTAATTATGTATAAGATAACCACCAGCGGCTGATTCTAAACCATATACTTTTCACACAATGGGCTAAATTGACAAGTCACAAAGACCCCGATGGCTCAGAGAAGGTGATCCAATGGACATCTGTTAAAACACAAATGGTAGCCTCCTGTCAAAGTCATCCAGCGTGTTCTTTAACATTTACAGAGTATGGCTCTCCGGCTTTACGTTCCATCGGAAGGACAACAGTCTCTCCAAGCCAATCGGTGTCCCCTACAGACAGAGCGCAGGACGGGGAGTTTTGAGGAAATAAATCTAAACGCTGGCCCAATCCGGACTCGAACCTGAAGATTACGAGACTGGCACGCTATCGAATGAGGCATCCCAGATATGCAGGATAGGTGAGACGATGATGGATAGTGTTTTATGCTGTGTTATAACACAGCATAAAACACTTAGTAACTGATACATAGTAACGGAAGCAAGCACAGGGATGATGGAAGGCAAATGGTTTGCATTGTGGCGGCTGGGTGAACAAGCAAAAAAGAAATTGCTGCCAAGTTCATACTTACGTCTTTGGTAGAAATTTTATTTTTTGATGCATTTAATATATTTTTATTACTTTCCACGATTTTTTCCGGTGGCATGATATTACTATTTGCTTTAGTTCCGGATAACCGGGACTCTATGTTATTTTTTAACTTCTTGTGTTAGTAATTTTTTTAAATATGTGTAATCACGAAATTTATAACATAACTACATGAAAGTTAGATCTCATTTCGAAATAAGGCATCAAGTGAGCTAGTCTAGCATATGTAGCTAAATTCCTAAAAAGTATTGTTCCACATGCTCAAACATTCAATTTAACAATGGATCTTTAATATTTTAGCCCCTTTTTCACGAAATACAAATATCCGATAACGATAAATGATGCCTCTTATAAATATCATGAACAGTATCATCATTAAATAACATTTACACATAAATTTAGCGAAGTGACTTTTTTCTATTATTAGTTTATGGTGAGTTGTTTCTTACTATTTTTTTACATGGTAGCCTTTAAAACTTATCTAAAAACAAGAATCTGAATTAATCTTCTTTCATTCACCATCTTTTGTGCTCTAACATGATTAACCTCTGGGAAGAGGATTATTCCGTTACATATTTCAGGGATTTGCGTACATATATGTTTATTAGTTACACTGAGTGTGGGAATGATTTTTTTTTTAATTTATTTACAAATTTCCGACCCAAAATAATGTACAGAGTATGGCTCCATATTCCCAGCTCTAAGTACACTATAGTATAATTAGAGAGTTAGCACTCGTTAGCTATTTATAGAAAATCCAACTTCGTGTAGCATAAGTGTCCCTCTGTCTTATATTCTGATAAGAAAAAAAGCAAAACTTAAACGTCTGTTGTGATCTAAGGTAATGGATGATTTTAAAAATAATTTTGAACACCAATATATCTCCATAAATATAAGTTCAATAAATGTGGATCCGTGATCAATATTTAATTTGGGAACAGTAAATGGCATAGTATGAGGTGATTCTTGGAGAAGAAAGAATTAGCCTTTAATCAAGATTTATGTGATTCAGAAAAAAAAGCAGAAAATGTCAAATGGCAAAAAAATTCCCAATTCCATTTTGTACATGCAAGTGATAATATCGTAAAGAAAAAACATTTTTCTCTTCCGGTGATATAGGGGGCTTAGACCAGAGAGCCCCATTATATATAGAGGGAGGTTGTCAAACTCAAAACAGGACGCCCTATTTGGCGTAGCTCGGTTTTTATGCGTGCAAAGCGCAAGGATATTGCATGAATGCTTATGAATTCGAGAAAAGCATTGGGTAATATTTGATAAAGATACCAGTGGTCGACTCAAATAATAATACTTGCCAAGCTTGTTGTCTGCTCATAAAAGGGATCAAGGTTCAAGCCCGAATAAGAAATGCATATTTCCTTTCTCGTGTTGTACTTCCTCACAGATCTTCTCTCAGGTTTTCGCCTTTGTGGTGATGATGGGGAGGACGCAGATTCTTACTTCGTCAAGAGGAATTACATATGCTACGGACTGAACTGCGCAGAATGTCGTTTTGGGCTACATGATACAAATTTCGTTCTTTAGCAGAAGAGATAACTAATCCCTTAATTACCTTTACCCTTACTTAGGTGAAATCAAGTTCGCGGATTGTTACACCCGTATTGACATATGCCTCAGACTTGCTGTGCCAACTGATGTATAGAAAGGTGTCCGACAATTCAAGAACGAGAGTAGTATATGGGCGACACAGTTTATTTACATTTATATACAATTACGTGCTGGGAATGTGCTCGATTCTGTGGGCCTTCGCTGCTTTCCTATTGCAAACTTTAATACAATGAGATGGAAAACTGCGCTTCACAGATTCTGTTTACAGACCTCAAATTCGGCGAAAGGATATTCAATCCTTGCCTACAACCTAGTTTAAACCGAACCGTACCTCAGTTCACACAGAACTGAACCGTAGTTCACACAGAACCAAACCCTCTCCTTAAGGGTTTTGTTTTTGAGCAAGAGCGGCGTACATTGACTCGTATTCAAACGTCGTTCCAGTTTGACAGTGACGCTCAGACTGTTGTTCATTATTGCCGCACTTGTCTCCTGCACTAGCACTCACGTCCGAGGCTAGTCATAAAAGTGCTATCCGTATAAAAATAGATTAGAAGGGTATGACTGCCTACTTCACATATCTTCTCTATGGAGTATTAAACTCATAGGCTTCTATCAGACCTCTGTGGCAAGCAGCTGCTTCAGGGAGAATTTATTAATATATTAATGATATTCTGCCTCAAATACTTCTGACAGGGATAATTTCCACGTCCTCTACTTGAAGAAGTACCAAGAAAAGAGTAAAATGTCAACTTGTGAGAAAGCGGACAATAAAGACTGTTAAGTGTCATGAATATGAGAAATATACTTGCAAGAACTATCTCATTCAGATTTGTATAAATTGCGTTGCGTTTTGCCAATAATGTTTAGTTTTAGTAATTAAAATAAACGTATATTAATTTAAAATTATTTAGATCTAAAATTTTACGCAAAAATTGTAAAAAAAAATATTAAAGTGATGTATTTTAAAAGTTATGAAATTTTTTTGACCCATACATCTCATGAACAATACTGGATGGTTAAACGTTAAGATTATTGTAGTGTTATGATTGACCAAACAGAGGAATATTGATTTGAACTATGCTGACTAGAAAACAACTGGTATTCTTAACTCCGGAAGACAAAACGTAAAAGCTTATTGGCACGATATTTTATTTTTTTTATTTAAACTAGCAGCATCTACAACAGACCAAGATCCAATAATAATGGATACATACAATTTATACATTTCAAATAATCTTTCTTAGTACAACATAAAAAATGACACAACATATAAGAAATTAGAAAACCAAGCCGAAACCGTGACTAACTTTTAAGTATTCAATAACGCTAAACACTTCATTTTAATCTCCTTAATCGATATATTAAATAAATCCAGAATACTGAAATGCGCATTATACAAAATCGTAAATCTTCACACAGCAAATCTTCCCATAACACTAGTAAAAAATACAGCCGTTTTCAAAAATATTCTTTTCATATTCAGAAGACAATAGTCTTCTAAATATTAAAACATCAATGAAAGTAAACGTGAACAATCTACTCCATTGTTAAGCAATTAATAAAAAAATAGCATAATAAATCTCTTCGAGTATTTAAAAGTACAATTTGAAACCTATTTCAAAGTATTTTTATTGTCATATAATACACATACACTTCTGTCACTTTAAAATATAAGAATCTCATAAATTTGTTCGGAATGTTTTTTGTTCAAGAAAATAAGTATAATTTTTACAATAAGGATTTCAAATTAATGATCCGTACTCCAACTTTGATCTGACCAGTGAAATAAATAAAACCTTAATTGGATTAATATCAGTAAAATCTCTGGTTTTCCGCAAAATATAACCCAAAGTACGATAGTAGAATTGGCAAGGCAAGTTCCTGCATGTGCAAATTAAAACTAAATTTCGAAGTGAACCACATTCGCAGGTCACACACCTCATTTTTACGCTGTAGTATATCATTGTTAATTTCATAACAAATTGGAGTTATAATTTACTTACGAGAGTAGGTGACACCACAACGTTTAGAATTAAATAAATATAAACAGTTATTAATAGATCAACTACACATATTATTTAAATCCTGATCTAAATTTAGATTTTGAAAGCAATGATGGATGATAAATGCTCAAGGGTGCCTTTGTAGAGACCGTCAAGTCAAAATCAAATAACTGCCCTTTAAGCAGTAGATATATCAGAAAGTAATTTTTTTCGAAGTTGTGAGGGGGAGGGGTAATAGCTCTCAAAAGAGAATTCATTGGAACAGGCTCCAATAGAAAAAGCATGCTGAAACATATGTGAACAAAATAGCATAATTTCGGTTCATCCAGAAAAAATATATATATATGGTAATTACAAAGTAACTTTAAATTTCAAACATAAACAACTATTTCTCGTTTTCTTTTCGAGTGAGGGGTATAAGAGTAGATATTTGCTGTGTCCACTAATAGTCAGAATAAATCAGCCCTCTTCAAAGTCAATATAATTCGATAAGGCAATATCACGTTGTTTCAAATTAGTATCAGTTGGAAAAAGAACAATCTAGAAAAATTAGAAATGCAAACGTTTGCTATTGTCCTCTCTCTGACTCTCTTAAGTTTTGAGGGGGCGAGTGGGCGACCCTTCCTTGATATCATCACTACCTGTTAGACCAGTGAAAGCAGCTCCAATTCAACTTGCATACACAATCGCAATAAGAGATAAGCTAACTATTAGGTGCTCGTAATGCAAAGCTTGCTCTGATGGGTCTATCTATTAGGTGCTCGTAATGCAAAGCTTGCTCTGATGGGTCTGAATAAAGCAATTGGACAGAGGAGCGTAATTTACATTTTTATTCTCGATATACTTTTTATTCTTACGCAAAGTCAGCTCCCGACAGATCCATGACTCGACACCAATACGATTATGAGACAGCAAAGACAAGCGGGTAAATTTTATTCGTGGATCCAATTAGCCATGGCTGTGCATGGCACAGGTCTGTCGTGAATAGTGATACTCTCGAAACTACAAGGAGCACTACAGGAACACTTCACTACACGAATAAAAATGAATTTTTTCTTTCCACTGTAAGAAGATGAAACTAAAACTCTATTTTAAGTGACGATGTTAATTTAGGCAGCTCGATATTAGGCAATTTATGCCATTTGTTCTAAGAGCTTTCGTGCTGCTCTAATGTAGGTACACATCTTCAGAGGCATATCTTAGGAAATTAAACATGTTAGCTAATATTTTGGTGGATCTATACTAACAAGCGGAGCTTCTTTCTATATTGCCCAGATATTTAATTTCACCTATGATCACTGAGCGTAGGAGTAAACCTACAGGATGTCGCTGATGCTTCGCCTGCCGCAACCAATATACAGGGTTTCTCAAAAATATAGGTACAAACTTTTAGGAGAAGTAGATAACATCTAAAGGAATGAGAATTGCATACGAACCCATAACCGGAAACGTCATGGGAAAGTGGTAGCAGAGGTGCAAGATCTGAAAGGACACAAGACAGTGATTAATGGGAAAACATTTATTGGACATAATTATTACAAATGGCGTACTAGATGATACAATTCATAATATTAAGCAGATGCTTGAAGTTTGACCCATAATCGCACAAATTTTGATGTGCACGCGGAAACAAACGGTGGCCCGGTACATGTCTGTGTGGGAAGCGTTCTTGAAACATTCGTTGAGCGGCTCATCCGTTGAACTCAGCTATTCCATACCTAAGTGCATGTCTGCCAGCTCCCTGTTCGAATACCTTTGCATGCTCTTCGTAAGCCGACTATCGCTCGAATGAGAAAATCCGAAATTTCCCCTCTAGCGCACTGATGAACAGCGCCGCCTATTGACTTACGGTGACGTTTCCGGTTATGGGTTCCTATGCAGTTCTCATTCCTTTAGATGTTATCTACCTCCCCTAAAAGTTTGTACCTATATTTTTGAGACACCTGTATAGCCACGAGATGAACACGCTGATCTCCAAGCCAAGGCGAAATTAAATATCTGGACAATATCGAAAGAAACCTCACTTGTTACGTATATTGAAAAAACTTTAAGATCCAGACTCAAAATAGCTACATACATATGATGTTTAATAATAGATCCCAAATTTATTGTTGTTAGTATAGAACTACCAAAATGTTAGCTAACGTATTTAATTGCCTGCGATATGTCTCTGAAGATGTGTAGCTACATTAGAGCGACACGAAAGCGCTAAGACCATATGGCATAAATTGCTTAATACCGGGCTGCCTAAATAAACATCGTCATTTAAAATAGAGTTTAGTTTCATCTTCTTAGAGCAGCACGGGATAAACGATTATAGCAGGAGATCAGTGATGATAGAGTGAAACCAGCTGGAGTGTCGAAAAGCTTTCGTATTGATTAATTCAATGCTCATTCATTAACAGGTGCATTGAACATTATGTAAACTTTAATTTGCTTGGTGGTGTCTTTCCAATATATTTATCATTTTTCAGCTGACAGAGGTTTTTGTAATCTACTCACGAATACTGAGATTCTATGAAATGGTCATTTGGATCAGAAAGGGGGGAAAACATGACCCCCCCAAAATGACATTATTTGCTTCAAAGCAATTTTTATAACGTAACACTCTAGTAAATGAATGACAGTGTTATACATTTAGAAACATATATTTACTTAGGTTTATTATTATTATATTTGATACCTGCCATTTCAGTTTATGTATACTGTAAGGGTTCGACCACGCTAGGGCGAAGGGGTTAACAATGAGCGCTATTGTGGCACACCTCTTAGTCTAGCAAGAATATTGGAGTCAGTTCCTTTGGGCGAAGGGGATGAGAAATCTGCCTAAGGCCTTCTGCGTTCCAGAAATTTTGGCCAAGCGCAGAAGATGTGGCCATACCTCATTGGCGATGGATCCTTGCATGCCCAGTAGACATCCTGTGGCCACACTTGGAGAGAGCAAAGAATGTGTCTAAGATACTCCATGGCGGGAGTGTCAACGCAGAGAGGGTTGCGAGAGAGCTCTTGGAGTGGACGGCAGTACAGGTACGTCGGTGATTGCCGTTCATCTGGTGTCCTATAAGTAGTTCCTTTGTGGACCTGAAGGTTTGGTTTAGCCTTGTTTCAGCAGAGAGGAAGTTGCGGTGTTTTGCGACTGGCCGGATGGCAGTCGTGGTTTCTTGTATTCAGCACAGTATATTAAGTGTTGGTGAATAAAGTATACATATGTACATAGTACATGTGTAGTTGAGTGAGTTATCTGCACCTGAGTCATCATCATCATCATCATCCTCCTCCTCAAGCAGCCATGGGCTACGGAGGTCCAACCGGACCGTGCAATTTAGTTCTCCAAGCAAGTCTATCCTGAGCTACATCTACTGCATCTGGCCACTGCACACCAATTCTAACAAGGTCCTGTTTGACATTGTCTGCCCACCTCATCCTAGGTCTCCCCTTTTTTCTGAGGCCTTTAGGCACACTGTTCATAACCCTATTCGCCAATCTATAATTATTCATACGGGCAACATGGCCAAACCAACGGAGTCTCTCTCTGCACAATATGCTGCTTAAAGGAGGTTGCAAACTCCTTTGCCTAACCTCATCATTAGTTACAAAGTTGAACCACCTAATGCCCAAGATACTGCGTAATCTGGAATCAAAAGCATCTAGTTTCCTGTTATCTTGTTTACAAAGTGTCCAAGTTTCACTACCATAACTAACCCTAGAAAGAACCAAATTATTATACAGTCTAATTTTAGTCTTTAGGTGCATACGCCTATTTCTCCACACTCTCCATAGATTCTTAAAAGTCCCGGCAGCAATCCCTATTCGTCTGTTAATCTCATGCCGCACATCACCATTATCTGTTACATAGCTCCCAAGATAATTAAACTGTGACACCTGCTCAAGACTGCAACCATGCAGATTAACTGAATCACAGCCTGCCTGACCAATTTTCATCACTTTAGTTTTCTCTGTTTATAACCAAACCTACTCTACTACCAGTCTCATCAACGGCTCGAATGAAAGAGTTCATCTCATCAACATCATTTGCCAAAAGGGCTAAATCATCAGCATAATCTAAATCAGAAATTTTCGTATCTCCAGCCCATTTAAAGCCAAAATCTTTCCCTTGAAGTGAATTTCGCATAACATAACCAATAACCAAGCTAAAGAGAAAAGGAGACAAAATGCACCCTTGTCGAACACCAGAAGTAATGCTAAACCAATTGCTACAAGCCTTACCAACTCTCACACACGACTCAGTGTTATTAGAGAGAGCTTTCATTATGTTAACTAACTTGTCTGGTATACCATATGATCTCACAATCAACCACAGATTATGACGATCAACAGAGTCGAAAGCCTTTTTGAAATCAACAAAGCTAGCAACCAAAGGTTTCTGAAACTCTAAACATTTCTCAAGAATCTCCCTAAGTGAAAATATCTGATCCACACATCCCCTACCACTTCTGAATCCACATTGCTCATCACGCAATTTACTGTCAACCAGATTCTTAATTCTATTAAGCACAATCATGGAAAGAACTTTCCCTGGAACAGAGAGTAGGCTGATACCCCTATAGTTATCACAAGAACTGCGATCACCTTCTTTGAAAATAGGGATAACAATAGCTCTGGTAAAATCCTTAGGAACCATGCCTTTATCATAAAAGATATTCAGAATTTCAGTCATCCAACTGGTAACCGAAACATTCCCAGCTCTAAGCATTTCGGTAGTAATTTCATCTATCCCTGGGGATTTATGTTGCTTAAGTTTAGAAACAGCCAAAATAACTTCAGATTGTGTTATAGGGCCAACATTAAAGCCACCAATGCATCTGATACAGCTCTCTGCTGTTGTGCTGTCTAACTGCTTCCTCGGCTTTGTCAGCCAAAGCATCAAGCCAAAGATTCTTATCAGCAGCTAACTGATCTTTTACACGTTTATTAAGTTCTCTGTAATGCTTTCTATTAGGACTAGTAGGGTATTGAATAAAGACATTCCTGCAGTTCTTTCTTTCCGAAATAAGCTCAAGTGCCTTATCACTCAGATAATTCTGCCTCTTTTGCTCCTTTTTTCCTAAAAGAGTACTGTTAGTGTCCAAAAAGCCTGTTTAAAATGATCCCATTCTTCCTCAACTTCAGTAGTAAGCAAACCATGACTGTCATAATGACTAAGTAATCTATCATGGTAAGCTTTGGCTATAATTGGATCTTTCAGAGCTTCAGTATTAAAAGTAAATTTTTTAACCCTAGCACAACACTTTTTAAGTTTCAGTTGCAACACACTTTTAACAAGGTAATGGTCAGATCCAATTTCAGCTCCCCTATATGCCCTGGTATTCCTAACAGAACTAGCCCATTTGCTGTTAATTAATATGTAATCAATCATATTCTTATGCAGCCCATCAGGTGAAACCCATGTGTACTTATGTATGTCGCGGTGTTTGTAATAAGTGTTAGTTATTCTGAATCCATTGAGTTTACTTACCTGTAGGAGACGTTGCCCATTGCCATTGCAGCTACCAATACCAAAAGGTCCTATTACTCCTCCCCAAAGGTCAGAGTCAGTACCAACTTTGACACTGAAGTCACCAAGAACAAGGGTAATATCTCCTTTCTTGACAGAATTCAAAATATCCTGAAGTTGTTCATAAAACCTATCCTTCTCATCCTCATCGGCATCCTCAGTGGGGGCATAACAGCAGATAACATTCAAGTCTTTAACGCTTGTCTGAAATTTTGCTGTAAGAAACCTTCCATTAAGTAGATCCTGACATATCTATTGAAAGAGTTATTGAAGCAAACTCTCGCACACACACGGACGGGAAACGAAGTGAAGAACCCGCCCGTTACATTAACTCTGTAAATAGCATCCTCCCAAAAAATTCATCTATTCCAAATTGAAATAGAACTGAAAGAATATGCCACTTAATTATTTTCAATAACAAATAAATTTTGATCTTCTGATATTTCTTTAATTAATATTTGTTTCAATTAATATTCAATTAATATTTGTTTCAGATACCATATACTGTAAGTATGGTATAAAACTATTATTTCCAAATTAAATAATAGAAATGATTATGTTTGTTGTTTTTTATATGCATTGAAAGGATACAATTTGGTGTAATTCAAATGTGGTACACGATGTGGTCTTGGTGTATGCAACGTGGGAAAATAATATATCAACTATTTCAACACACTTGTTCTTCAGCCAGAATTCCCCATTGGTCACGGTAGGCACTAACCTAGGGGCACCAACATAATCGGGCATCATCTTTTAAATACTACAATTTGTTCATTTAAGTAACGATAAAATTATGCCCTTCTTAATTTTAACCAATTGCAAGTATCCATGGGGATCAATTATCGTCTTTCCAAAGTACTCTTTCTCTCGTGATAATCGAAAATATACCATTAAAAGAATTCGGATTGTGAGAGTGTATACTATTTTTACGAAAAATATTGGGACACTTCCAAGTTACGTGAAAGCAAAACCACTTAAAATCTTCCCAATTTTAAAAATAAGCTCTTTACGGGAAAATGTTGCAGAAGATAAACTGTAGATCTCAATCAAATTTATCCAATTTAGATTTTAGAAAATATTCGTTTATAATTTAAAGAGTTATTTGACAGCAGATGCTACTCTTACATTCACTATAAACCCCTAAAGCTGCTGCTTGCTATAGAGCAACAAGCAGCAGCTTGAGGGATTTTGAGAGCTCTGACACTGTTTCAAAATTGATGCAAACTGAAAAACATTACCCAAACTTCTGAAAATGAATGGATAACAAATTCAGATTACGTGTTGACACATAATTAAAATAATTTTGCAAAAAAAACAATTTTGGCGATGAGTGGGATTGGAACCCAAGCTTCCCAGCTAGACTTACTTTTTCTACACAACTATTTCTTGAATTTAATTAAGAGGCAATCTCTGAATTTATTATTGATTTATTTTTGAATTAATAACTGCTTAGCGAGACTGACTTTCTTATTAGCATCTATACATTGAGCAGTATTGCATAAATTACCTTTCCTGATCATAGAAGGTGGCATGAGCAACAAAGTCGTGAGATTTAAAACTCACAGATAAGTGCACAAATGACGGAGCTGGTGATATAGCTTAGTGGATAGGGCATGTAACTAAGAGGCGTTGGTTAAAATCTCACTCAGTGACAAACTTATTTTTTCACAAAATTATTTCTTAAATTTCTAAAAGTTATATTTATTTCATTAAACGATTTGTTATAATTTTAATGTAAATTCTCGAGTAGCAACACAAATGTTACATATTGCAGTTTCCAGAACTCCTTGGTAGTAAACAAATATTGCTGAAAATATACATTGGGATGCCAGTTTCCTAGTAGCGTGTTGAGCCTCCTTTGGTCTTCAGAATACGCCAAATTTGTCGGGGGCATGGAACTTACACGATGTTCGATGCATTGTGCAGAAATGATTGTGTCGCACAGTTGCTGCAAATTGGACGGCAGCACAATATCGCTGCGAACAGCCCTTACCACCTCATCCCAAAAATATTAGATAGGGTTTAGATCTGAGGACTGCAGGCCAATGAAGCAAAGAACAAAGACATTTTGTTGGTATGTTCCTGGAACCATTCAGTGACGATACACGTCTTATGAGCAGGTGTATTATCATACTGAACGTGTCCATCTGAGTATAAACTGTAGCTATGAAGGAATGAACTTCTTCAGCAATGATGTTCAACTATGCCATTGCGTTCAGATGTTCTTCGACGGGTATTAGGGGGCCTAATGTGTGCGAGGAAAACATTCCCCACACCATCATACCACCACCACTGGCCTGTACTGTTCAAATCAAACTAGATGACTCCACGATCTCACATTGTTTGCTCCAAATTCTGATCCTTCCATCAGCATGATGCAAAATGAATCTGATTTGTCCGACCAGACTGCCTTTGTCCAGTCCAACGTTGATGCTCCTGCACATACTGGCGATGTGCTTTCCTGTTCTTCGCTGACATCGACACTCGACGTGGTCGGTGGCTGTTGTAGCCCATTCACGACAAGGTACGTCACATGGTGCGTTCCGAAATGCCCTTCCACACATGAATGTTTACTTCCGCTGGTATTTACCTGCTTGTGACAGTTCGCCTTTCTGTCTGTTCGCTTGAGTGATTTTCGCCTTCCCCTTTGACCTCTCTGATGTACAAGTTTTTTTCGCCTACAGAGGACCACCGATCATTAGTATACTGCTCACAAAAATTAGGGGATATTTCAAAATGAATATGAAGCGAAAATATATCCCCTAATTTTTGTGAGCAGTATATTTTTTTTTGCATTTCGTACCATTCTCGGAAAACTCTTGAAACAGTTCGCGTATAAAGCCTAGGAGGACGACCATTTGAGCAATGCCAGAACCGGCACGCCCAACATTAACTATCATGCCATGTTCATGGTAGCCGTCTGTGGTCGCTCATTTGGCCCATTCTGACGCTCAATCTAAATCTAACTGATGCTGGAAGAGCTGGTCTACTTGATTTATATCGCGCACCGCGGTCCCGTGATGTATTACGTATTGGAATGGATCATTTATGTTACAAGGGGATGTACCTAATAAATTAGTATCTCAATGTAGAGTTCGGGTGTTTTCTAAAATTTTACACTTCTTGTGTTATGGATTTTGATTATATTGGTTTTAACGAAGCAATAACCATGAAAAATTTATATTTTTTTTGTTTGGTTGCTATATGACGTACTCCAACTTTATTAGAACTTAATACTAATAATCACGAGATTTATGACTATCGAAAACCTAAAACTATCACCTCTTAGTGAATTGATGGCTATAGTTGTATGCACAGCGAAAACAGTACAAAGGTAGCTCAGTATGAAGCAAGTTTAAAATGGAATGAGGAGATATTGTGTGGAAACGCCAATGAAAGGAATTGCAAGTGCGAATTTCATAATGTATCGGGTTTATTTTCGGAACATATTTTATATCGGGAATAAAAGCTGAATATTTGCAATTAGATTCAAGTCAGATTGAATTTGATTCCGTGCTTCAGGCAAGCAAAGGCAAGTCATTAAATTGTTTTAAAATGTGATCAATTTACATTGATAGCTATGAGGAAAAGAGTTCAAAAATTCTTCATGAGAAATAAACTGTTGAATTTAAACGAAATATTAATAGCGATAAACACATATCGTGACTCAGTCAGTAGCGCGCCATGTTAGTAATCTGCAGTTCCCAAGTTCAAATCCCAGCTGGATCATCGTTGAGATTAATCTCCACAAAACTGCCCGTCTTGCTCTCTGTCTGTAGAAGACACCGATAGACTTGGAAAGGCCGTCATCCGTCGGATGGGACATTAAACAGTGGCTCCGTGTACGGGAGAGCCATACGCTGTGCACGTTAAAGAACACGCTGGATGGCTTTGACGGGAGGTTACCATTTGTCTTCCAACAGCGTTTCAGCAGGAGTTTGGGGTCTCCTCCCCCATCTTCTTTGGGCCTTCGCGGTCTTTTTGACCTGGCAATTTAGCGTATTCTGTCCAAAAAAGTGCAGCTAAGAGGTAAAACAAACCAACTATAGTTTCAATTTAACATTATATCGATATGGTTTTAGATTTGCCACTTGCTAACGCGACGCTATCTTAACTGAACGATACGATATAATAATATAAGAAATATTTGCTATTAAAATGTAATTTGAGTAAATTTGGCCACACGGTTTCTAAATGGTGGCAGTCGATGTAAATAAGGTGCAAGATTTTGAAAATATACTTGTTGACTTAGCAGAAGTAGCGATGTTACTGTACGCAATGTATTACGATAACGATTTTCAGGTAATCGCGGACTGAAATAGCATTTCCATTTTTAAAGTTAAATTTGTTCAATTGGATCCGACTAATAACGTTTTTATTATTTTATATTTCATAAACATTTACATAATTGAACACTGATGTTTATTTAGCACCTGAGACATAAGATTTTATATCTCTGGTATTGTATTTTATATCCACATGTTTCACATGAGATTAAAAATGAGTACTCAAAATGTAACCAATAGCAGTTTCTTCTGTGTTCACTGATACTAAGAAAGGCTTGCTTATGTGGTAAGGTTTCTTTATATTTGGTCTAAACTTAAGTGAAGGGGGATATAGTTCATATTTTAATATAGTTCACATTTTAATACAGTATATATCTCAATTTCTTTCATTGTTTCGTTATATTACAGTGCAATTTTGAATAAATGATTAAAATTACCATAGGACACAATTAATTACCTTTTTTTGCATCATGTACTTAATGATCACTATTTTATGATATAGTACCATATTGTGTCAATAGAGAGTCATATTTATAGATCAGTATATTTCTAAATCAGCGTTTTATGGAAAATGTGACTGATGATAAAAGTTTTAAAACATTCTACCTCAGTCTCGATTTTCAACAGCATTCTCTCAATATTTAAAGCAGTTGTTGCCCAACCTTTTGGAGACACTTCTGAAGTAATTGATTTATCGCTATACACCGTAGTAAGAGTTTTGTTTTAGTTATAAAATATTATATTCAATTAAAAAAAACAAATTAATAATAAATAATTTAAAAAGTACTCAAGTAAAAATAAAATGCAGTTTCATTCGTTTTCTTAAATTTTCGCGCCACTGGGCGTTGGACGCGACACATCGCTTGGGAATCGCTGATTTAAAGAATTGGGAAAACTGGGTTTTTAGTCCGAGTAATGACAGTTAAAATAACTGATATGAAATCATTTGAAACGGTTTAAAACTAAAGCAATAATATTATACTAAGCTATATTTAAAATATAGAATTTTGTAACAGTTTGGGTAATATTTATTAAAATTTTTGTGGATGTGAATTTTTTGTTGCAAATTGAATTATTGTTGAGTGTTTTAATTTTCATAATTCTTGAACTACCAAATGAATATTGTTGAAAATAGAGATTTAGGTAATGCGAATGAGATATTTTTTTTAAGTCATATTTTCCTAAAAATGCTTTGATAAGATGTTTGTAATCTATGGACATGATTCCCTATAAACGTAACAAAGGTTTATTTTAAAATAACGAATTATATATTATTTTATTATAATAAATTATCATTAGATTTATATTTATGTATCAATATAATTTAGTGAACACGGATTATGTTTCCTTTTTTGGCTTTCCATTCATTTTATACAATATTATTTACAAAATTAGTATTTAATTAAAAAATAAACACGTTTTCAGCTCAATGCTAAAAATGTAAGTTTTTGTCTCTTTCATTGAAATTAATATTAGACCAAAAGCCATCTGTGGCACTATCGCACCAAAAAATGATCACATGAAATAATAAACGAATTTCAAATTTAGTATTCATTATGTGTCATATATAAAAAATGTAGACAATCACAGCATTCACTTAATGAATCAGTACTATGTCATCTACTTTAGTACATGCAATACGAATTTTTCTATTACAACCACCGTTCGGAATCTTATCATTATCTAATATGACAGTTACATAAATGCATATGAACTGTATGGAACGTCTTCAGTTCAAAGTAGCCTTGGCACTTGATTGGCTGATTTCCTGTTGTTCACACTTGCCCATTACACTTTATTAGGTAATTCAACGAATTGTCTAAGACCTTGTTACTTAGCCAAAAAAATTTATTTGTGCCAGTAGGATTGCTAATTTATTATTTTACGAAAGAAGGTCATTTAGGTACGAACAGTTTAGAAGAATCTAAAAATGAAAATAAAACACTACATTGAGCATATGATTTATAATGGAATATTAATAATGTGTTTAACAAAGTGTTTCATGAGCGATGCTTAACTAAGTACAATGTCATATGACTTGCAATACAAAGATCCATGGTGCAATACCAGCAGCGGCTGTCTCAAAAATTTCTTATATAATGTCATATGAAATCATCAAAATATTCCTTTTTTGTTTTTCAGTCACCTCTTTCTATTTTACAATAAATTAATATATGTATTAAATTAATATTAGAAATTAATTACTAAAAACAAAAAAGACAAATGTCCATGCGATAACTTACAACAAGCAACTCAGTTTAAAATAAATTTATAATCGGAATGGTGTCGAAAGAAACAGCAAACCTCTTTGAAGCAATAATATTATAAAAGTACTAATATAAGGAAGATAAAATACATATACATATATAAGTAATTAATATAGGGGAGGGGAAAATGCCGAATTGAACTGGAATGGACAGGAACGTTTTCTGAGTTTGTTTTTTTTCGCCGAAATATTTCGCTAAATAATGCTTTTTGAGAATATTTGAAAAACTAAAATAAAATAAATTATAATAAAGAATAAATAAACATTACGGAACGCCGTTCCAGTCCTATGTACTTCAATTTAATATCAGGAATCTCTGAAAACAATTTCTGACATCAGGTCCCTGCCTATGTTTCTCAAAATGCCGTATGAAAAACTAGTCACAAGTTGCCATTGATGGAATAGTTGTTTGCTTCGATTGCTTGGAATTGTCGATCTGCTTGGATTCAATTCCTCGAGTCATCTTTTCTAAAAAATGGCATCTCATTTAGGTTTTACATTTTGTGGTTTAATTTTACAGCTGATAGGATTTCTAATTTCAGTAGTTTAAGAGGAACATGATGCTATCTCGCAACATCATAGCAGAAACATATTGAAAAACGTGGAATTATAGGAACAGTGGAGACTAACTCAGTCAGACAGACAACTAATCCTCACAACACAGGTTCATACACAACACACCTTCATTTAGGATTTAAGAAAGGTGACCATCATTGAAAACGTATATATAGAGTATGAACTTTTTCTGGGTAAAAATCCATTTGGGGGATAATTTTCTGACTATTCTTTAATCCTGTTTACAAAAAAAGAAAGATAATATTTCGCTTTATCGTTGTTTTTCTTCAAATTCGGGTTGAAAGAAAAATAATCTAAATTTATCAAGTAATAATTTTAATATTTGCATAAAATAACATAAGTATCAAAATATTCCTTCGACGATATTACTTCTGCAGAAATTCTTCCGTCTAATTCTTTTAAATTAAAAAAAAACAATAAACTCGCCTCACGCAACTGCTGGCCACAGATGTCTGAAAGATAAAGACAACACAAACATACATGCCTCACCCGGGGTTCGAACCCTGGTCTCTTTGATCAGTAACCAAGCATGCTATCCACTCGATCAATTTTTTAAAGAAGCAACAGATATTCATCGATAAATATGTATATGAATAAATAAATATCCCCTTAAGCAGGCTGCCAGTTTAATTCGCCATAGTCGGAGGTCTGTGAGGATGGCTGGTCCTCAGTAGAAAGAAAACACAAACATCCATGCCTCACCCAGGGCTGGTCCCTTTGATCGGTAGCCAGACATGCTAACCATTAGGCCACGGGACGACTTGACGTATATACAAAATTTTTAATGTATCTAGAGAAATATAATGTTTTTAATATTAAAAAACATTTTTACGCTTTTTTCCCCCGATATTTTGCTATTTTTACGACAGATGAACGTGCTAAAATGAAACCGTGTTGTGATGTGTCGTCTTGATGCTCGCGTGAACTACAGCGTGAGAATTATGTCACTAATTTCTTCGAATGAACTTAAGAGAATAAAAGAGTTGTAATTAAGAGGAATTAGAGTGTGAAGGAAAAGGTTGTTTGCTTTAGTCTGTGCAGCATAGTATAAAGAAGAAATTATTTTATTTGGTGTGTTCGAGGGAAGTTAAATAAGTTTATTAGTGTTGATCCTGTTAGTGGACTGGTAAGAAAAAGAAGGATGCTTAGAACACTTAAAGATGTGACTGAGGAGGTTACATGTTAGTCGAACAAGCAGAGCTAATCTCAACTTTTCTGTAGTAAGGGTTCATTCATTTGATGAATAGTTACGTTTAGTTTGTTTAGGAATTGATAAGATTATTCTTTATAGATTGCAGGTTTGTTCACATATATGATTGTGCCACTTATCAATTGCTGTAAAAGCCTTATTTTATGTTTTGAGTAAAATAGTAAGAGTAATAGAGGAAACATCTTTTGTATGAATAGAATGAGGTATCATGTTCTTCTGAAGATTTATTTTCATACTGATATAGATTTATGTTGTTTGAATTTAGTTTACGCAATTGTTTTCATCCATACTTTTGCAAAATATTACATTATTTTAGAATTATTGTTACTAATTATTATTTTTTGAACTCACGCTCAGTTTCCATCCACTATTATGCAGTATGTTAGGAAAGAATAAACTAATTTCTCTTACAATAATATGCGATTTTAATTTTCGTTTAAAAGATGGCATTCTGGAATTGAATTAATTCGCTATTGCGAGATCTCTCTGTAGTAATTTAATGTAATATAACGTGTCGCATCTAGGAGCAATAATACGGGTGCACTGACACATAATTAATAAAAATTCGGTCATTTATATTTATCTATGTAGTGTTGGCAGATGAAAAACGCAAACAAATCAGCAGTATCCTAATTGAATTCGCTTTTGGCTGAAAAAGACTGATAGTCTATATGACCAATTTCTTCCATACGTAACAACAACAATTGACTAAATCTTCCCATTTATATAGGATTGAGGAACAAACTATTGCTTCCCGGTAGTCGAGTGGTTAACCGCTTGGCTACTAATCAAAGGACTCTGCGTTCGAGGCCCAGGTAAGGCATGGATAGTGGCGTTGCATTTCTCACAGGTCCCGCATTCCTCACAGACCTTCTACCGGCGTGAAAACTGACAGGCTCCTATCAGAATTTTGTGGCAAGCAACAGTTTCAGAGGCATTTTTTTAGATGTCCCATGGCCGAGTGGTTAGCGCGCTTGGCTACTGATTTAAGGGACCTGGGTTCGAGCCCCGGGTAAGTCCCATGCCTTACCCGGGTATGTGTGTTTTTTGACGTTTTTGTATTTGTCGTTTTTTGCTGAGGTCCTGCCATTCTCTCAGGCCTTCTACTATGGCATATAAACTGACAGGCTCCTGTCACACCTCTGTGGCAAGCAGCTGCTTGAAGGGGTATTTATTTATTTTTTATTTTATTTATTTTAAAGCAAGTTTTATGGTTTTCGTTGCTATCGAATCATGTCCAAAATTCCAGTTAGAGAGTGCATAGCCCTATGCAAAAACCTTTCGTTTTAAATGTTCACCTTTAAAAGCATAAAAAAATCAAAATTCCTGTGAGTAAATTATATATGTTACGTTTGTTCAGATTAACGAATTTTTAAATAATTATAGAAAATTCATAATGTTAAGGTGAAATATACAGATAAATTAAATTTCACTGAAAAACAGATAAACCTCTGCATTAATACTAATTGTTTAAAATTAGATAATTTGAAACGAAATTAGGCTTAATGACATCACAAATAAATACCTTTCATTCGCAACTTTCTTCATCTTCTACTTCTTCAAATATAAGAATTCGGCTCTCGAGTTTAACAAAAGAGCTCATAGATAATTCCATCTTGGAAATACACTATTAATTCAATAAGAAATATAACTGTTGACTATACTTCAATAAATAACAGACTTTCTCAATACGTTTGCAATCTTCAAAGCAAAAGACAAATGTTACTGATGCCATTTCCTATCTACTAATTAGGAAATAAATAAGCAAAGAACTAAATAGGTCAAAAGAAAAGTGCATTTATTTATCTGGAAGCGTCTGGACTAATAGTCTTATTTACTTAATTTTTAATATTTAGCAGCAGACATGGTAATTTACGTAAAATTGCATTTAAAAGAATCTGAAATCATTCGATTTGCTTAAAAATGGAAATGACTGCAATATAGTCCATCGCTTAGCAATAAATTGCTTCTCGTATTTAAGACACCATTTTTAAAATCTGTAATATATTGAAAACTATACAAAAAGTAGCGTATTTCAACTGTATTAAAGAGAAATTTTAAGAAAAATTAGGAATATTAAGGTTTATTTTAAATTTCATCAAAATTTGGAAACAAAATATTCATTTACAGTTTGATTTTCTTATTCCAGCTATGCTCACAAATATAAATTATCAGTTCATTTATTTTGGTATTAATTTGGGTATGAAGCTCGTCCATTAGAGTAGCTAGGGCACTGTCCCACCAAACATTTACTACAAGAAATAATAAGCGAAAGTAAAGTTTAATATTAATTATTTGTCTTATATAAAAACATAATAGCATTTTTATAATCGTTTTGAATCGCTATTTGAAACGTTAAGTAAACAATCGCAGAATTCACTTGGTGAATCAGTGCTTTGTCGGCTGATTTAGTTTACACAGCAAGAATTTATCCATTACATCTACTATCAGAAAGCTTAACATTATCTGCTATGGCCACTGTACGCATACTCTGAAATAAAATATCAATGAACTGCAGGAGGTTGGCCAACATCCCGTAGTGGCCTGATTCAATCAATACAACCAATAGCAAAAGACTTGTTATTTAGCGAAAATCTTCACTTGGCTGTTCCAGGCTCAACAGGCCTAAACGTTTCAGATAGGGTGTGTTTGAATTGAACTTGAACTGGGTTGCCAACTCTTTTGTTGCTAAGGAAGATATTTGGATAGGAAAATATTACATGTATTAAACATTTGGGGCACAATACAATACAAATAACATATTTTAACAACATGTTTGTTACCAGTGCTTCTCTCAGTGCAGTGTTCTTTCTGATTTGCAATATGAAAGTCTTTGTTTCGATGCCAGCCGCCATTAACATATTTTTTCAGTCTTTTTTCACAGTTCATTCTGTTGCCATATTACTTTTTTTACAATTCGTTATATAATGAATTAATATATTCATATTAATATAATATTATATCATAATTAATATATAAATAATTCAGTTACATAAATTAAATGCAACCAAACGAAAACTGTTCTAGTGATAATTTACAGAGTGTAATTCAGTTTAAAATAATAAATAGAGATTTACAATCTGAACGTAGTCGAAAAATATAGTAAATGTATATATTTTACATATTTTTTACGAATGGTTTTTGTAAATATCACTACAATGGGGAGGAAAAATACATATGCACAGACTGAGTTCGATTCCGATTAGCAGCACCTATCTAATACTACAAGGGGGCATCTTTTACCTGTAATATTGCCAGTACGGACTCCACAAGTGTCTTAGTGTGTACTGTACTAGAGCTACTCATGCGTTCCTCAGTCTGTACTGTAATGCCTTCACATTACCAGGTAGAGGGTCGGAGCATCGAATCGCCTTTTCAAGTAGGTCTCAAACATAATCAATTGGGATTCGATCCAGTGAATTGGGTGTCGGAGCTGAAGGATGAATTCATGGGCTGAAAGAGAATTCATTGTCATGTTCCTGAAACCAATTTATTACCTGCCAGGCCATGTGATATAGCATATTATCTTGTTGATAGACTCCAGAGTTATCTGAATACACTGTCATCATCACGGGGTGTACTTGGCCAGAGATTATAGAAAGTTAGGCTGCTCCTTCAAGCCATTGATTCACTGTAATCAGTGGACTCAGGACATTCCATGAAAACCATGCGAAGTTTGCATGTCAAATGCGAACACGCCCATCTGCATGATGGAGTTTGAAACGGGATTCATCTGACCATACGACAGGTTTCCTCATCCCAGTGGTCTAGTGTTGGTACTAACATGCCCATGCAAAGGCTAGATTCTTGTGTCTCAGAATGAGCATGGGTACCCAACATGGTCGTACCTCTCAGAGTCCATATAAGCTAATGTCCAGCGCATTGTCTATGTGGTTATTTATGTTACCATTCCAACATTGTAGTGGGAAGTTAACTGGGCTATGGTGCTGCATTGCTGCTGTGTTACGAGATGGGACACATGTCAGTCACAACGGCTCTTGATCAAATGAGGCTGTCACATGTGTGACCCATGACTGGTCATTCGACCGCTGTTAAGCCAGTCACGGTAGCCTCGTAACACCATAGAACAGGAGTAGTTCACCATGACAGGTGTTGCCCAGATATTGGCATTTGAACCTCGCGCCCCTATGATCATGCCACATTCAAAGTCGGAAAAATCACCACAATGACACGTTATTCCTTGAAGTAATGCGAAAACTGAATATTATGTATGAGCTCTGCAATCGTATATGAGCCATTCCCGACCTTGAGCTATCATCACCAGTACCACAGATCGATTCTTTCTTACAAAGGCGGGGGTGTCAGTCGATAGCGGCCAGGTTCGTAATCTGCAATATCGAGGTTCGAATCCCACCTGTGACACCTTTGAGATTTACCTCTAGAAAACTCCTCGCCCTGCCCGCAATCAATAGTAGAGGATACCGATGTGCTTGGACAAGCCACTGTCCTTTGGATGGGACATAAAGTCATAGTTCCATGTGTGGAAGGGCCATATTCTGTGCATGTAAAGAACTCACTGGATGGCCCTGACGGCAGGCTACCATCAGTCATCTAACAGCTGTCTAGCGGGGCCCCTCTTCCCAGCCTTCTCCGACTCTCGGGGTCCACGTGACCTTGCCATTAAGCCCGTTGTGTAGAAAACCAGTGCTACTCAGAAGTAAAACAACTTAGTGTGTGTATAGGTAATTATTATATGGTTAATGACAAAACATTGAATTGAAGTAGAAAGAACCATTAAGTCTTTCGAGTGTGCTTTTCAGCCGAGATGTGTGACTAAATAATGCGTTTTAAGAAAAGCTAAAAAATACGAAAAAGGGCATATGCAGTATGAAACATCTGTTCAGTAAAATTCAGTTCAATGTCAGGCAAATTGTTTTCTTACATCCTGATCCTAAGTGCGCTCGTCGAAATTCCCACGAAAAATTGTTTCAAGAGGCGCCACTGTTTTAGAAAACTGCAAAGTATGTACTTGTATTCTTGGAATCAACGAAATGTTGCTACTGGCCTAATTGTGTCCAAAAGTATTATCAGTTTGGCAAATATTAGTGGGATACTCACTTTTGTTTCAATGATTTAAGCTATTCTGGAAAACTGTTTTTTTTTTTCAAATCCAACAATACATGGATTTCCGCAATTCTGATAGATGCAAATTAAGCAATTGTCGCATTCAAAATAAGGAGGAAAAGCGAAATTAACGCCACCGAAAATTTTGGGTTAGAAGAATTGTTCCAAGAGAAATATGACAAAAACTTCTTATGTAATATACGTCAGTGTTTTTCAAAGTGTTGATCGGGGGTCCGATGCCTGTCCCGAGAGAGCAGCTTGGGAAGAACAAAAATTTGCTTTGAAAATCATGATATTGATATGTCATACTTTTTTACATCTTTCTCTTAACTGAACGAAAACTGTTGTTTTATATGTTGTGTAAAAATATATAAGTTTTCGCTTCATTTTTTTCTATACTCTCCAAGTTGGCAAGCCTTCACCGACTACACAATGCAAAACAATTGCAGGTCCACGCATTGGAAAATTTGAGAAGCACTGATCTACATGGTACTGAAAACCATTTAGATTTTACAAATCAAAGGTTTTCAATTACTGTATGTTTCGAAGGAAAATAAACCAAATGATAGCAAAATGAGTAGAAATACATCAGCTTACATCTGCTCAATATGGGAGCCCAAAGAACTACGGGCAACATCGCCGAAAAATTTTATTTCCTTCTCATTCTATGGTGCATAATAGGAGTTGTTCGAGCGATAGCCGTAGTAATACTCTCCCTCATATGGAATGTGGTAATGGCGAGTGATAAATTACATTTTTGACGAAATCGAGTGAGATTAGGACTGGTAAAAGAAGATACCACTTAAGAAGACCATTAGGATATCAGTAGCATGAGATCTTCTGATTTAAGCAGTTCCTGTCTTCTATTAGATGAACGAAAGACTCTCTGAGTTTCGTATTGTTCCTTCAAAGTAAACCATAAATAGATTTTTATTTCTGTTTCTACAATCCGTCGTCTTTGGCTCTCCTATAATACCATTTCCTGCGGACACGACAACAAGGGCAAATCGATTGAAAACGAATTTGTTTTGTATTTCCTTTCATTGTCATTTTATGTGAGAAATAACATTATCATCATCATCCTCAAGCAGCCATGGGCTAGGGAGGTCCAACCAAACTGTGAAATATAGTTCTCCAAGCACATCTGTCCTGAGCTACATCTGCTATATCTGACCACTGTAGACCAATTCTAATAAGATTATGTTTGACATCATCTGACCACCGCATTCTAGGTCCCCTACCCTATTTCTGAAGCCTTTAGACACGCTGTGCAAAACCATATTCTCTAATCTATAGGTATGCATAAGGGCAATATGTATCACCCAACGGAGTCTCTCCCTGCCCAATAAGCTCCTCAACCTCCTTGCCGACTCCTTTGCCTAACCTCATCTTTACTTAAAAACTTGAAACACCTAATATCCAAGAAAATGAGAAAGCATCTGGAAACAGGGGCATCAAGTGTCTTGTTAAACAAAGAGTCCAAGTCTCACTACTGTAACTAACTCTAGGAAGAACCAAATTATTATACAGCCTAATTTTAGTCTTTAAGGCGATACACCTATTTCTCTACACTCTTCATAGATTCTTAAAAGCCCCATCGCAAAGCTTATTCTTCTCTTTATCTCGTGCCGCATATCACCATTATCTGTTACTTAACTCAGAAGATAATTAAACACAGTCATATAAAATATTTTAGCTGTTAAGTATCATGATAATGCTAGGTACAGAGGAATAATCTCAAGTAAACAAAAGCCTGATGAACTCCTTGTCGTCAAGTCTACACTGTCTAAAAGCACCTCAAAGGTTGTCTAGTCGAAACTACACTTGCTCCGCCTCTTACATTCACGTGACCAGGATGGGGAGGAGAGAAGAGGAACGAGTACAGGTACAGTCAATTCCTGGATTGGTTGTCACATTGTTTCAACCGAGCTTTGGGAGCTTCTTAACTTCTATAGTTATTTCCCACTATTGGCAGAGTAATAAAAATATAAAAAAAAATAAATACCCCCTCAAGCAGCTGCTTGCCACAGAGATCTGACAGGAGCCTGTCAATTTACATGCCATAGTAGAAGGTCTGAGAGGATGGCAGGACCTCAGCAGAAAAACGACACAAACAGTCATGCCTTACCCGGGGCTCGAACCCAGGTCCCTTAGATCAGTAGCCAAGCGTGTACTTTATTACTTCTAAAAATGGGGCGGGGATGGCTCAGTCGGTAGCGCGCCAGGCTCGTAATCTGTAGTTCCCAGGTTCGAGTCCCAGCTGGGTCAGCGTTGAGATTTGTCTCCGCAAAACTCCCCGCCCTGCCCACGGTCAGTAGGGGACACCGATGGGCTTGGAAAGGCCGCCGTCCGTCGGATGGGACGTTAAACCGTGGCCCCGTGTGCGGGAGAGCCATACCCTGTGCACGTTAAAGAACACGCTGGATGGCCTTGACGGGAGGCTACCATTTGTCTCCCAACAGCTGTTCCAGTGGGTCCCCTCCCCCAACCTTCTCTGAGCCTTCGGGGTCCATGTGACCTGGCCATTTAGCCCATGGTGTGCAAAAAAGTGCCGCTCAGAGGTAAAACAACCCAACCCAACTTTATTACTTCTATCAATTAAAACAGGAAAAAATATAGCTTGTTCCTTAACAAAATAAAGTTTGTTTATACCTTAATAAACTTTATTTTTTTTGTTTAAATAGTTTATACCCTCATAGCTAAAAATGTGTGAATGCAATGTACAAAATTCCAGTGGCAGAGCGTAATTGGAATTAATTGAGACAATGACTACTCCACCGTTGAAGCACCAATGGTTTTCACAAATCGTTGGTTTATTGCTTTTTGAATTACTTATCAATTAAGACATGATCTATGCTATCACTGGTTGATCCATGAGACATTTGGCTGATTGATTAATTGTTGATAGCTGAATTAACCAATTGACCTACGAGAACAAACATTTCATCAATTGCGCACTCTAATTATCTCAATTGCTTTTACTCACACTTCGCCATTGTCTAATAGAAAGAATATCTAGAGCGTATTTGGGTAGATGAATCATTCACAGAAAATTAAAATTACTTTTTCCCCGAGAATTATTTATTTATTTACATATTAATCGATAAGATGCATTTATATGATTACAACAGATTTTATTCTCATTTTTTCAATTTTAACGAAATATTGACGTCCCGTGGCCGAGTGGTTAGCGCGCTTGGTTGCTGATCTAAGGGACCTGGGTTCGAGCCCAGGGTAAGGCATGGATGTTCGTGTTGTTTTCTGCTGAGGTCTTGCCATCCTCTAAGATCTTCTACTGTGGCATATAAACTGACAGGTTCCTGTCAGACCTCTGTGGCAAGCAGCTGCTTGAGGAGGTATTATATTGCAGAAAACATGAAATTTCGATTCTCTAATTAAATATTGTATTGAAATTATTTTATAGTTCTTGTGGAAAGTATGTTGTTTATTCTTTTCTATTTACAGTTCGAAGAAGTTGTTTGCCAAGGTGAAAGGAACATTTTGCACTGCAAATTTTATTAATATTCGCTTTAACTCTACACCGGTGATGGGGAAATTAGCAACCCATTTATTTGCAGAAGATATATAATTTTTCTTGTTTGTTAAGGGAAATATAGCACATTGAAGAATTTAAACATTACTTTTGTTTAAATTGAATAAAATTTATTGCATAGCATATTTTATTGTCCCGTTGTCTCAGTTCTTTTTCGACATGGGGGAAAAAAAAAGACTGAAATCACTTTCTTTCAACAGTTCACAGTTTAAGTTTGAAGTTCAAGTTTTCACAAAAAGGCATAGGAAAGATGAGAAGGCACGAACATATATATATATTATTTAAAATTCATGCAGTACTTACCAAAACTCTTGCAGGGGGCGGGGATTGCTCAGTCGGTAGCGCCGCATGCTTGTAATCGGCAGTTTCCAGGTTCGAGGTCCGCCTGAGCAAGCTTTGAGATTTATCCCCGAAAAACTTCCCGCCATATCCTCGGTCAGTAGAGGACACCGACGGACATCGAAAGGCCTCCATCAGTAGGATGGGACGTTAAGCCATGGCCCTGTGTTTGTGTGTGCGAGCCTACCCAGTGCACGTTAAGAATACGCTGAATGACCTTGAAGGGAGGTTACTACCTGTCCAGTGGATTCCCATCCACTAACCTTCTCTGACATCTCGGGATCCTTGTGACCTGGCCATTTAGCTCATTGCGTGTAAAAAAGTTTTGCTCAGAGATAAACCAACCCAGTTTACTGTAAAAGTACTGCAGTTTTTCGTTGAAAGAATGTACCATGAAGGTGTGAGTGTCCTGTAATCAAAGGAGTGCAAAGCGAGTTATACAATTTTAACAGACTCAGATCACTCTTAAAATCCCTTCCCCTAAAAAAATTATTATACGCCAGTTGACCAAAATACAAATTATCAGCAGCTGAAGGCTAATCTAAATTTGAAGTTTTATTGAGATTTGGTAATTTACCCCTGGTGGAGAACTTTTGCCCAGAATGGGCTAAATTACAAAGCATGGGTTGGGTTGTTTTACCTCTGAGCGGCACTTTTTTGCACACCATGGGCTAAATGGCCAGGTCACATGGACCCCGAAGGCTCAGAGAAGGTTGGGGGAGGGGACCAACTGGAACAGCTGTTGGGAGACAGATGGTAGCCCCCCGTCAAGGCCATCCAGCGTGTTCTTTAACGTGCACAGGGTATGTCTCTCCCGCACACGGGGCCACGGCTTAACATCCCATCCGACGGACGGCGGATTTCCAAGCCCATCGGTGTCCCCTACTGACCGTGGGCAGGGCGGGAAAATTTGCGGAGATAAATCTCAACGCTGACCCAGCTGGGACTCGAACCTGGGAACTACAGATTACGAGCCTGGCGCGCTACCGACTGAGCCACTCCCGCCCCTACAAGCCATGGGAATCCAAGGATTCAGAGAAGTGTGAGGAAGAGATCCACTAGACAGCTGTTAGGAGATACATCTGTGTGTCCCTTCAAGGCTATTTATCTTGTTCTTTAAGGTGCACTGAGTAGGGCTGCCCTCCACATGGAGCATTGCATAACATTCAGTTGGGCGGATGGTGGCCTTTCGTAGCCTAAGGTTAGTGGAAATAAAAACCGAATGTGTCAGAGGGAATGTTAGATTAATAAGTGTGGGACAAAGTCGAGTGAATCGACTTCTGCCCTTAAAAAGGATTTAGCAAAAATTAGCAATATGCACTGTAGTAAAAACTACTCTGGTGCGCTGTTTTACGAGCATTGATAAATTTCAATTTCTGCAACATCAAAATAGAGAAAATCGTTTCTACAGTACACGAGAGCTGAACTATTTTCTAATGATGCTACATTTTCAGCAATGAAAGAAATACACGGTACAGAATATTAGTAGATTATATTGGTTAAGTAGTGTAAAAATAGCAATGCCTTTCACATAATATGAACCAGAGAAAGAGAGAATAATTTTTCGAACGGGGTTGGGTTGTTGGGTTGTTTTACCTCTGAGCGGCACTTTTTTGCACACCATGGGCTAAATGGCCAGGTCACATGGACCCCGAAGGCTCAGAGAAGGTTGGGGGAAGGGACCCACTGGAAGAGCTGTTGGGAGACAGATGGTAGCCTCCCGTCAAGGCCATCCAGCGTGTTCTTTAACGTGCACAGGGTATGTCTCTCCCGCACACGGTGCCACGGCTTAACGTCCCATCCGACGGACGGCGGCCTTTCCAAGCTCATCGGTGTCCCCTACTGACCGTGGGCAGGGCGGGAATTTTGCGGAGATAAATCTCAACGCTGACCCAGCTGGGACTCGAACCTGGGAACTACAGATTACGAGCCTGGCGTGCTACCGACTGAGCCACCCCCGCCCTATTTCGAACGGGGGAAGGAAGGCCAAGCAGCATTTATGGGAGGCGTGGGAGGTAACTTAAAAGCTGGCAGTGGAATAAAAATACTTGATATATTCTTAGGTGCAATATCTTTTATTTAAATAAATGATAAATTCCCGCTGAAGCAGCTGTTTGCCATAGATGTCTGAGAGAACTGTTTCATTGTAGTATGCCATAGACAATATCTGACAATATATTGACACCAGAAAGACAACGAAAGAAATAAAACATCCATGCGTTACTCAGGTGAGAAGTCAATCAAGTGGTGGGGCGGGGGTGGCTCAGTCGGTAGCGCGCCAGGCTCGTAATCTGTAGTTCCCAGGTTCGAGTCCCAGCTGGGTTAGCGTTGATATTTATCTCCGCAAAATTCCCCGCCCTGCCCACGGTCAGTAGGGGACACCGGTGGGCTTGGAAGGACCGCCGTCCGTCAGATGGGACGTTAAGCCGTGGCCCCGTGTGCGGGAGAGCCATACCCTGTGCACGTTAAAGAACACGCTGGATGGCTTTGACGGGAGGCTACCATCTGTCTCCCAACAGCTGTTCTAGTGGGTCCCCTCCCCAACCTTCTCTGAGCCTTCGGGGTCCATGTGACCTGGCCATTTAGCCCATGGTGTGTAAAAAAGTGCCGCTCAGAGGTAAAACAACCTAACCCAATCCAATCAAGTGGTTTCTACGGCGTTCGTTTAGGGTGGCTACACTGCCGAGATGACGCCACCTTCGCTCTTCTTGGCTCCCAGGCAACGGCGCCTGGCGGGTCACTCGTCGAGTTGCCTTGGCTCGCGCCTTCACTGGTTGCTACGGCAACGCGAAGCGGGAAGCGCTGCTCTGATTCGCCGCCTTGCTCGTAGGGGGCGCTGCGGTAACGGCAGCTGCTCCTTCTGTTGATTGACAGCTGGCGCTACTCAGGTCCCTTTTTGGGGCTGGGGTGGCTCAGTCGGTAGTGCGCTAGGCTCGTAATCTGCAGGTCCCAACTGGGCCATCGGTAAGTTTGTATTTCCGCAAAACTCCCCGCCCTGCCCACGGTCAGTAGGGGACCGCCGTTCGTCGGTTACGATATTAAGCCCCGGGCCCATGTGAGGAAGAGCCATACTCTGAGTAAGTTAAAGGGGGCGGGAGTGGCTCAGTCGGTAGCGCGCCAGGCTCGTAATCTGTAGTTCCCAGGTTCGAATCCCAGCTGGGCAGCGTCGAGATTTATCTCCGCAAAATTCCCCGCCCTGCCCACGGTCAGTAAAGGACACCGATGGGCTTGGAAAGGCCGCCGTCCGTCGGTTGGGACGTTAAGCCGTGGCCCCGTGTGCGGGAGAGCCATACCCTGTGCACGTTAAAGAACACGCTGGATGGCCTTGACGGGAGGCTACCATCTGTTTCCCAACAGCTGTTCCAGTGGGTCCCCTCCCCCAACCTTCTCTGAGCCTTCGGGGTCCATGTGACCTGGCCATTTAGCCCATGGTGTGCAAAAAAGTGCCGCTCAGAGGTAAAACAACCCAACCTGAGTAAGTTAAAGAACACTCTGAATGGCCTAGACGGGAGGCTACCATCTGTCTCCTAATATCTGTCCTGTGGATCTTCTTCCACAAATATTTTCTGATCCCTCGGGGTCCATGTGACCTAGCATTTAGTCCACAGTTTGTAAAAAGTGCCGCTCAGAGGTAAAATAACTTAACCCGATTTGCCCAATTTCAGTCTAACATTGTATAGTTATGACTTTGATTTTCCATTCACAAACGCGAAGCTTATTACATAAAAAATAATAATAATGATCATTATAATTCAGGATGAAGTGCAGTTGGCGATACCCACACCAAACATAGGCGAAATTGACCCCCATAGGGTTAGCCATAGCATCGAAACCCCGCCTACTAATGAAAATTCAAGCGCACACGAGAATCAAACCCCTACTCGTCACCAACCACAGGGTGAAGAATGCCCCCCGGAGCACCCCACAGCTAGCGAGGAGGCCTCTGACTCACTGGAGAGTAATAGCAGGCGAACAGAAGGGCACCAGGTTGGGTTGGATTGTTTTACCTCTGAGCGGCACTTTTTTGCACACCATGGGCTAAATGGCCAGGTCACATGGACCCCGAAGGCTCAGAGAAGGTTGGGAGAGTGGACCCACTGGAAAAGCTGTTAGGAGACAGATGGTAGCCTCCCGTCAAGGCCATCCAGCGTGTTCTTTAACGTGCACAGGGTATGTCACTCCCGCACACGGGGCCAAGACTTAACGTCCCATCCGACGGACGACGGCCGTTCCAAGCCCATCGGTGTCCCCTACTGACCATGGGCAGGGCGGGGAATTTTTGCGGAGATAAATTTCGACGCTGCCCAGCTGGGATTCGAACCTGGGAACTGCAGATTACGAGCCTGGCGCGCTACCGACTGAGCCACCCCCGCCCCAGGGCACCAGGTTAAGGAGAATTTGGAGATGAGGAAAACTGAGTTTTTTGAGGCACCGAGTAAGGGAGAAATTGTCGAGGTGAACGTAGTGAGTGAACAGATTGAGATGCCAAACAGTAGTGAAATTGATGAGGTACAGGACAGTAGCAGTAAGAATTGGGAAACCCATTTGGAAAGTGAGAAGTTGGCCCCACCTTTCGAAACTGGAAAAAATTTTGAAACGTCCACTGAAACTGAGGAGAGATTGCCCCCAGCAGTTAATAGAAAATGGGAGGTGCAGCGTGTTAACAAGAGTTTGGAAACAATTAATGAGAGTTTGGAAACCCACTGGGAGATGGAGGAGTTGGTCCCATCTAATGAAATTAGTAAGAATTGTGAAACATTCGATGAGCGGGAGAAGAGATTGCCCTCATCAGCAAATAGGGACTGGGAATTACGAAGGGTTAATGAAAGTTTTGAGATATCTGGTCTGAAATTAGATGCCTCTATGGAAATACAGAGTGAGAATTTGGATACTTTCCGAGGGCAAGAGGATTTTAGTTGGAAGAGAGCAAGCGAGCGCTTTAAGAGTCAGGCTAGAAATACAGGAATGGAAAAGCCAAGTAAATTGCGGAAGAGCAAGGGTTATCGCACTCAAGACAGTAATGGGAATTTTTATGCAGAGAGGAAGACAGGAAGTTTTAACGCACTAAGAGAAACCCGAGTGGTTAGCACGCTTGGCTAGTGATCTAAGGGACCTGGGTTCGAGCCTCGGGTAAGGCATGGATGTATGTGTCGTTTTTCTGCTGAGGTCCTGCCATCCTCTCAGACCTTCTACTATGGCATATAAACTGACAGACTCCTGTCAGACCTCTGTGGCAAGCAGCTGCTTGAGGGGGTATTTATTTTTTTTATTTAAGAGAAACAACCATTGAGAAGTTGGCCCCACCTATCGAAGTTAGAAACTGGGAGATAAGCGGAGAAATTGAGGATGTCGTGACACCTAGGGGTGACGGGAGATTGGATATGTCTGAAAGGAATAATTTTGTTTCACGCAAGAGAGTCGGAAAAAGTTTTTATCCGCACAGAGGCATTAGGAGCTGTTGCGCGTATGGGAATGGCGAAAGCAATGAACCGGACGGAGATAGCGAAATGTTCTCTATACACGGAGATAGTCAGAGATGCAAGGAAGAGAGCCCGCCAAAAAAATTCGAAAGACTCAAGGGAGAGGACGACGACTGGGATTTTGACCTACGGGTCACCCCGAACCGCGCTGTAGAGAGCCTTCCCCTTCCTGCTGCCGACACACAACAGCAAGCGATACATTCATATTCTTGCACGCCAACGAGAGAGCCGAGCAAAGACGGCGTTTACTGGAAAGCTGTCAATCAAAGCAGTGCGCGCAGAAGGTCAACCCTTCCTGCCGCTGCACCGAGCACAGCCAGCTGTCAAGCAACAGAAGGAGCAGCTGCCGTTACCGCAGCGCCCCCTACGAGCAAGGCGGCGAAGGGGCAAGCCTTCCTGCTGCCGACACACAACAGCAAGCGATACATTCATATTCTTGCACGCCAACGAGAGAGCCGAGCAAAGACGGCGTTTACTGGAAAGCTGTCAATCAAAGCAGTGCGCGCAGAAGGTCAACCCTTCCTGCCGCTGCACCGAGCACAGCCAGCTGTCAAGCAACAGAAGGAGCAGCTGCCGTTACCGCAGCGCCCCCTACGAGCAAGGCGGCGAAGGGGCAAGCCTTCCTGCTGCCGACACACAACAGCAAGCGATACATTCATATTCTTGCACGCCAACGAGAGAGCCGAGCAAAGACGGCGTTTACTGGAAAGCTGTCAATCAAAGCAGTGCGCGCAGAAGGTCAACCCTTCCTGCCGCTGCACCGAGCACAGCCAGCGTCAAGCAACAGAAGGAGCAGCTGCCGTTACCGCAGCGCCCCCTACGAGCAAGGCGGCGACAATCAGAGCAGCGCTTCCCGCTTCGCGTTGCCGTAGCAACCAATGAAGGCGCGCGCCAAGGCAACTCGACGAGTGACCCGCCAGGCGCCGTTGCCTGGGAGCCAAGAAGAGCGAAGGTGACGTCATCTCGGCATTGTAGCCGCCCTAAACGAACGCCGTAGAAACTACTTGATTGACTTCTCACCGAGCAGGCTCTTCCGCGTCACTAGTCGATTAGCCCACAGCTGAACCCGACAGTGGAGCTCACCGGCGCTCAGAAAGTGAGCACTGCGCTAGAGCCATTGGACGGATGGGCGTCCTTCCCTCCCTCACATTTCTCCCCCTCCCGGGGACACTACACACCACTTCAGGGGACTCAAATTTTGAAAGCGGGCTGAATCATGTACAATTTTCATTTTTTTTCGTAGTCCTGTACAATGAAAATAGAAATGTGCACCTTTTTTTTGTTGTTTATGATAAGATGATTGAGATTAAATTATGTATTAATGCCATTAAGTAAGCAAGATATTTGGATTGAAATTAATTAATATATTGATACCATTAAATAAGCAAAGTATTTGGATTGAGGGTAATTCATAGAGTGATGCAATTAAGTGAGCAAAGTATTTGGATTGTTCTGACTGAAAAAAACAAACATTTTTTTTGTTGTTATATTGTGATCGAGCTAATTTAGAGTTTACTGAATGACTTGTTGGCCAAATATCTGTTACATAATGAGAGATTTTACAGTGTAGATCGTACTGAAGCACACAAAATGTTTCACAGGCCATTAATTAGCGTGAAGTGAAAAAAAAAAAGAGAATTTTTTTATTTTTATATGTTATATTGCAATCGGGCAGATTAGGGTTCGCTGAAAAGCTTGTGAGCCAAATACCCATTCCATAATGATAAATTGTGTAATGTAGATCGTGCAGTTTTATTGTGAAGCACACAGAAGGTTTTATGAGCCATTAAGTGCCGTGAAATGAAAAAAAAAAAGGGGGAGATTTTTTCTTTCTTTGGACTGTCGTACACATAGTCATTTAAGTGAAATGTCTTGCTGGCTAGTGGCCTCGCTGTGGGAAAATAGGCAGGCGTTTAAATTTAATATTAAAGTGTTAAATTACAGGCTAAATGCAGGCAGTACTGAAGTCTTCTGGAATATATAGATGAAAATATATGATTCAACAAGTGTTTTAGAATGGTATTGAGTGATGCCCGTTTCATCTATCTATTTTGTTAACTCCATTATACATTGTAATATTATAAGCCTATGAGTATGTGGCCTGAGTAGGTAAGGATAATTGTGAGGTTAAGTGACGACCCGAAATAGAATAAATTGTGTATTGTAGATTGTTGATGTGTGGAAAAACCAGATTTCTGACCCCCCTCCACGTTTCTCTTTGTTTTCATGTGCTGCTGAGCCGGAGACATCACCCAAGCAGAGGACCAACGAGAAGCCAGATTCAACTCCACTGGACCTCGGCAAACGCGGCAGATGGCGGCGTCCCAGTGAACAAGTGCAGTACGCATATGACGTCCGACCCACGGGGCCGAACCGGAACTCTACCTGGACCCCCTCATGTCACCTTTATGCATCATATGGTATTTTATTTTTAATATTTCTTAGGCATCAATCATATTTTGCTAAGTGCATTCTGTAGTAAAGCTCATGTGTTATATTACATAGCATTAATTGAATCAAATAGAAATCATTTTCTCATGTTACTTCTCTGCATTATATATTATTTTATTTTTACTATTTTTTAGGCATCAGTTAGACAGTAATCATATTTTGCTAAGTGCATTCTGTAGTAAAGATAATGTGTTTTGCTAAGTGCATTGCTGTAACTTTGATCATGTGTCATATTTGATAGCATTAATTTGTTTAATACAAGTCATTTACTTACATTATCTAACATTTTATTTGGGGGGATTTCTACAGCATAAAATAGTGAATAATTTTATTTTGCTAACCGTATTTGCTCTAATATAGGTCCATTGTGTCTTATTTCATAGTATTAATTGATTTATTGGTTATATGGTTTCTTCCATAGAAGATAGTTCATTTCACAGCACTGGTTGGTTTCTGAAAAATAATTTACTTGCTCAGTTTTTTTACTTACGTAGCATTGCATTTTAGCCATTTCTATAAGCATCCTATAATCAGATCATTTTTAGAAATGCATTAGGGTAAAATTAAAAGTAATCTTTCATAGCATTAGTTATTTTGATCCATCAGTCCCTTCAACTGATATTTTATATATTTTCTCAACTATCATGAAGCCTATAAACATTTCATTTGGTTAAGTGTTTTAGCTTCTGCATAAACCGTCTTTTTAGTCTCAATTTAGTTTTGATCATATGCATCATAAAGCATAATAAATACCCCCTCAAGAAGCTGCTTGCCACAGAGGTCTGACAGGAGCCTGTCAGATTTATATGCCATAGTAGAAGGTCTGAGAGGATGGCAGGCCCTCAGCAGAAAAACGACACAAACAGCCATGCCTTACCCGGGACTCGAACCCAGGTCCCTTAGTTCAGTAGCCAAGCGCGCTAACCACTCGGCCATGGGACGGCTCATAGAGAAAAAAAAAATATGTTAGTGTATAAGTAATGTCATTAATGTAGCATTTTTCATGGCATATCAGAATACTTATATAGAATAGTGTGAATTCCATGTATGAAGAATTCTGGTGCATTTTAATGAATGTCTTATCCTAGATGATAGAGACTATATTCATAAAATTGGTTATTATTCATATTATTTGAAATATTCATATCATTTAGTAACATTTCTGTTGGTGATTTGCCTTTCAAGTTTAGCTTATTAGGTGATTTCTTGTAATTTACTGATATATGTATTAAAGCAGAAAAATATTTTTTCCCTTACATGTAATGTGATTGTGGGAATAAAAAAAATTAAATTATATTTATTTGGTGTCAATTGTTATTTTCTAAAGTTAAAACGAAAATCAATTGATTACGACTCTTCTTTCCATGTTATATCAATGGGAAGCTAAATTAGTAGCTCTGTAACTTCGAAAATAAACGTTTTAGAAGTGATTTTGACTGAAGATAGACTTGCTGAAAATTTTATCTAATTCTCCCTGTACATCAATGTTCGCTCAATATTTAAAGAGTTATGGAAAGTTTGAATATTTAGTGAAAACAATGCAAGTCCTAAGAACATTTAAAAATATTGAAAGAATTATGCACACAAATATAAATAAATAAAAATAAATACCCCCTCAATCAGCTGCTTGCCACAGAGGTCTGACAGGAGCCTGTCAGTTTATATACCCCTATATTAAATGGAGCCGTCCCGTGGCTGAGTGGTTAGCACGCTTGGCTACTGATCTAAGGGACCCGGGTTCGAGCCCCGGTATTAGGCATGGATGTGTGTGTCGTTTTTCTGCTGAGGTCCTGCCATCCTCTCAGATCTCCTACTGTGGCATATAAACTGACAAGCTCCTGTCAGACCTCTGTGGCAAGCAGCTGCTTGAGGGGGTATTTATTATTTGTTATTATATTAAATGGTTTAAAATACTCTTTATACGAATTGTAATTTTTTGTTCTGGTAAATTTTTGTTTGTCGCTGTTGTTGTTAGTATTTCAAGTCTTCCATAATATCTAATCTAATATTCTGGAAAATCGATGATTGGCTTGGTTGAGGACTTTCATTAAAAATGTTTATTTTAGAAGTAGAATGAGTTATAAAGCTCCGAATTTAATTTCCCATAGACATAAAAAGGAGGGTTCATAATTCAGTGATTCCTGATTGTTGGTGAAAAATGTAAAAGAAATAAAGGAAATTGATATTTCAATTTATTTTAAAGCTTTTTCGATAATATTTGCTTTTCATTACGTATTTTCTATCATCCACGTTCAAATATTGCTAATAAAGACATTTCAAAAGAATAAACTTTAAAAAGCCGTCCCGTGGCCGAGTGGTTAGTGCGCTTGGCTACTGATCTAACGGACCTGGGTTCGAGTCCCGAGTAAGGCATGGTTGTGTGTGTGTTGTTTTTCTGCTGAGGTCCTGCCATCCTCTCAGATCTACTATGGCATATAAACTGACAGGCTCCTGTCAGACCTCTGTGGCAAGCAGCTGCTTGAGGGGATATTTAATTTATTTATTTAAAACTTTAAAACAACTTGTGCAATGGAAATAATGCTGGAAACGATCTTCCACCACGACGGCCCAGACCGGGGCCATCGCTCAGATCCAGTTGGTCACATGACTTCAGCAAACGCTGAGCGCGCCTGGCCACGAGATATCGAGAAGTGACGGAACGAAAAGCAATAGACAGAAAACTAGCTGGAAAGTATTGCGAGCTAATATTTTTATTTTGTCGTGTGTCCGTTTGTAGAAAATCAACATTTTTGATTTTAGGAAAAATTTTTAAATTCTACTTTTTTTTCCTTTTTTTTCTGATTGATTAGGTATTGTTCAAATATTATTACTCGCATTTGCCGATTCCACAAATAGTTTAATAGCCCTTCTCCAAAGGTGGAAAAACTTTGAAATGCCAAAATTTTAAACGAATATTGCAAATGATCCATTTTTTCTAGAAATTTCAGTGGTAGAGTAAGAGTCGAGAGGATTGGACTCATATTCCTCTGAGAAGCACATTTTTGCATATAATGTCCTAAATGGCCAGGTCACAACAACCCCGAGGCTCGGGGAAAGGTTTGGAGAAGGAGACTCACTGAACCGGTTAGGAGACAGGTGGTAGCCTCCCTTCAAGGCCATCCTGCATGTTCTGTAATGCACATAGGGTATATATCTCCCACACATGGATTAAACGTCTCATCCGATGGGATCATCCGTCTCATCCGAAGGTGGCCTTTCCGATGGGACAGTGGCATTTCCAAGGCAATTGGTGTTCCCCACTGACCAAGGGTAGTGTGTGTGTGTGGGGGGGGGGGGGGGGGGAGTTTTGTGAGCTAAATCTCTATACTTCTCGAGGTGGGACCATTGATAGAAACAGGACTCTGATTCCCGTAGCATTGACCGCCATGATCACCGAGGGCTGTGTCTGCCGACTGCTTAGTGAGGCAAGAATACCAATGATGCCTTGCGAATTGGCTGCGAGTTGGGTTGGGTTGTTTTACCTCTGAGCGGCACTTTTTTGCACACCATGGGCTAAATGGGCAGGTCACATGGACCCCGAAGGCTCAGAGAAGGTTGGGAGAGGGGACCCACTGGAACAGCTGTTAGGAGACAGATGGTAGCCTCCCGTCAAGGCCATCCAGCGTGTTCTTTAACGTGCGCAGGGTATGTCTCTCCCGCACACGGGGCCAAGGCTTAACGTCCCATCCGACGGACGGCTGCCTTTCCAAGCCCATCGGTGTCCCCTACTGACCGTGAGCAGGGTGGGGAATTTTGCGGTGATAAATCTCAACGCTGACCCAGCTGGGACTCGAACCTGGGAACTACAGATTACGAGTCTGGCGCGCTACCGACGCCAGGCTCGTAATCACCCCCGCCCCGAATTGGCTGCGAACAACGATGAAGGCTATTTAAAAATGCTTAACAAACGATTTAAATGAGGCAGAATTTTGCTTTTTTTTGTTTTTTGTTTCAATGAGATTATTCCAGTGTAGTAATTAAAGCAAAATAGAATTAATTAATACACGCTTACTGATTTATATCGGATGAAAAGCGAAGACTCTGGAGACTGCTTCTCTTTCAAATCGAGGTTTTGTGTGAAAATTTAAAAAATTCAATATGCTCTTAATATGTGATTAAAGCTGAACTAAATTGACTGTAAACTTAAAATAATAAAATAAATACCCCCTCAAGCAGCTGCTTGCCACAGAGGTCTGACAGGAACCTGTCAGTTTATATGCCATAGTAGAAGGTCTGAGAGGATGGCAGGACCTCAGCAGAAAAACGACACAGACATCCATGCCATACCCGGTGCTCGAACCCAGGTCCCTTAGATCAGTAGCCAAGCGCGCTAACCACTCGGCCACGGGACGGCAAAAAAATACCCCCTCAAGCAGCTGCTTGCCACAGAGGTCTGACAGGAGCCTGTCAGTTTATATGCCACAGTAGGAGATCTGAGAGGATGGCAGGACCTCAGCAGAAAAACGACACACACACATCCATGCCTAACCCGGGGCTCGAACCCAGGTCCCTTAGATCAGTAGCCAAGCGTGCTAACCACTCGGCCACGGGACGGCCTTTAAACTTAGCAGACTTTAATTTGAGCCCGTTTAAAACAGGTATACATAATTAACATATAATATAAAATTAAAATTGTAAACATATTTAAAATCTAATACATGATCAAATCTTTCAACTTAATCGAAAGCCCTCAAAATTTATAGATCTTAATAGTGCAAATCCGCGCCTCATTTAAAAAACATGAAAAGTCACATTTATTTTCTTCTTTCATTAAAAATATTAATTTTTATTAAAAATTGAAAGAAATAATCAGATAGTGTAAACTTTATTTTAATTCAGCTGAGGAAGGAAATCAAATCTCCTCCCAATAAATGACACAATTTAATTTCATGCTATAAAAAAACCCAAATATTATAAGCTTGCTATTCAGCTGAAGCATAAAGAAATTCATGCTCCCCCTCCTACACAAACACAAATGTCATAATTGAAATTTGATACTATATATATATAAAAAACAATAATTTACACTTTCTCTCATTTCAACTAAGGCAGAAGGAAAGGCAAGTCCCACCCTCCCCCACACACAAATGGAATGATTGAAATTTCATGAAACAAAAACCACATATTGTAAACTTTTATATCAGCTGAGACAGAAGGAAATCCAAGGTCACACACACACATACAAATGACATAATCGAAATTGCATATATATATATAATACACTTTCTCTCATATCAAGGCAGAAGGAAAGGCAATCCCCTCCCTCCACTCACACAAATGACATGATTGAAATTTCATGCAACATAATACAAATATTGTAAACTTTTATATCAGCTAAGGTAGAAGGAAAACCAAGGTCACACACACACACAAATGACATAATTGAAATTTCATGCTATAAAAAAACAAAAATGCAAACTATTTTCATTTCACCTGAGGCAGTAGGAAATTCATATCACACACACACATAATATAAGAAATGAAGTTACTGCAAAGTATATTTTTGTCATTGTGTTTTGTGCAAATTTAGATGTTTGCTCTAATATGATGGTTTTTAAATTTTCTGTCATTTGTGTCTCTAAATGATGAAGTCTAATTTTAGCATATTCTTTTGTAATGTTTCTTTTTCATATTATAAGCATGATTGTCAACTTCCACATCCAATTCCCTATTACTGATATGACTATCTAGTGATATGAGCACCAACATGTATTGAATGAAGCCTATGTAGGACATTAACCTGAATTTTTTTAACTAGGTAGGAAATGGTTGTTGTTGAGAATATAAAGTTTTCTCCTGGAAGACAGTGTTCAGTAATTTTTGCAATTGCACACACATACTGTGAGAAAGGCGAGGAAACCTCAATTTTTAATATTAACCTTTAAAGTGACAGAAGCTGATTAATCAGTTTCCAAAAATCCCTACAAAAGAACCTGCAACATGCTTTTTTATGCTTCCCTACCATTTTTTTTCCAGAATTAAATGCTTTTTCTTTTGCTATGCAATATGGACTATTTCATTCATTAGTTTTTTCATAATAAGGCTTAAAGGTTGTTTCTTAAAAAAATAAATTGTCTTTGTAAAGGTTAATAACTGCAGACACAGAAAACTGCATTAGGTCAGAGTCAATTAATGCTAATTTGCATTCTATGCAAGGTATTTTTCATATTTTTTTGCTATAAAGACAGTTTATAATAACATTTTCAATTTAAGAGAAAAGAGACATAATGACATTCATTGTTTTACTGTGATTGCTTGATATTATCCACATGTGAGAAACACCTAAAATGTCACTGGATATTTCATTATTGCTGCCAATGATTTTAATTTCATTGAAAGTTAAACAATTTTCATTTTCCTTATTAATTATCAGACGGTTAATTATTAACTGCATATGTGCACTTTGGAACTAAAGATCATTAGGTTATTATAGTTTCCTTCTTTTGCTCTTATGGATTAAAAAAAAAATTAAATATGGTCCTGACTGAATTTGTAAGTAAAAATATATTTTTAGCCAGACAAACCAACTAATTTAGAGTTTCAAAAGCTATATCTCAATTTATATCATTAACATTATTTCCATAATCTACATATCCACAATAGCATTTGCGATTGAACAGTATTTGTTTCCTAACTGACTTCTCCTCAAATAATAAAGTGAATATCACATGCTTCTGCTTACTATCAGTAAAATTTTCCATGCAGAAAACTTCAAATAAATTCAGGAAGGCCATCTACAGATCTGCACCAAATTAAAATTGTTGAGCTATTGGGAAAGCAGATTTTCTCTTACAAATTCATAAGCCTTTTTAAAAATTAAAAATAGAACCTCAATTTTAATAACCCTTTGGAGAATGAAAACATCATGGTAAACCTAATTACCTCTTGGCAATAAAATATGTCATTGCTTCTTTCAGCAATTTTACTGTGAATTTCTGAGCAGGTTTAAAGTTATATCTAGAAACACAGGCTTTGGTGTCTCAATGTCATCTTGATGAGCTTTTGAGCCTTAAACAAATCAAATATATCTTTTAAAATAGAAGAGTCTGATTGCTTGGCTCTTAGCTGGCAATAATTTCACCATAGCATTTTCTTTAAGCTCTGGATTTCATTTTGCACTGACATCAACTTTCTCTTAAATTTTCTAGGACTCTTTCCTCTTACACAGCATGAGTGACCATTTTTAGAGGCAATATCTGTTCTCATTGCAATTTCTATCATACCTTCTACAAGTGTCTCTCAATACCGGCATTTATTACAAAAGTGAATAAAGTTGGCACACCATCATTAATTAATCCTACTGGGCCATTTTCTGGAGCTTTATTTTTAAAACAGTAAAGTGCTGGGAACAGATAGTTCTAGCTACTGTTTAAAGAGAGACAGTGAAGTTTCAACCACAATTGACAAGCCTTAGCATTTCAACTCATAAAATTTTTTTATCAATTATGAAGAGCAAATTTTTAGGCTTCATTTATCACATGCAAAATTATAAAATCCCCATTTCAGGCGTTTCGTTTGAGGAAAAAAACAAACGATTTGTGTTATTTTGGCAAAATAAAAATGCAAAGCAAACGTCTCATAAAATTAATGTCTAAGTTCAATATTTCTTTTAGAAACAAAAATAAAGAAAATATTCTATAATTGCATGCTGTTTCAATCTAAAGTCGCCTTCTTTTCATATGTAAATATTATTAGTTTCATTTACGAAAAAAAATCGTGAACTACATTTGATATTATAGTAGGACATAACGGTATTTTAAAATGCTTTATTTATTTTTAGGTCTCTCTGCTTTAACAATTTAAATTTAAAAGCATTTCACAATATTTGCAAATTACTAACCTATGAAATGTCGAATTGCTGCTTTTATAGTATTTTTCAGTAGTTAGTACATAATTCATGTAAATCGAGGAGCGTGGTGAAAAGTTTGTTTACGCTAATCAAACACGCCTCTCTCTCTCTGCCTCACTGAGGAGTAGGCTTAGGATTTTGTACATGTTCGTGGCGTCCGTTGCCAGTCCTGTCTCTAGTAATATTACCTCAATGGGTGGACTCGAATCTCAGAACTGTGATTATAGTCCTGACGCCAAACCAACTGAGCCAACCTCCGCCTCAATGGTCAAGGAGTTAGCATTGGAAAAAAACAATTGTTTTAATTTCTAAATTAATTGTTTTCTCTTGTTTCGTATGTGACAATTAATTACTCTTTGCATTTTCGCAATAATATATTAGTCCTAATTTCCATTGTTAGAGGGTGAGAAAGACGGAAAATAAAAAAACTTTACTCTCTTTACAAACGAGCACTCCATTCAATTGGGTGGTATTTCAGTTACAAACACCCAACAATTTTAATCACGCCTATGAAAGTCGATTGAGAAATTGGTTGATATAATACACTGTTACCATAAATTAAAGAACAAACCCATGTTATATCAATGAGAAGTTAACTTCGAAACTCTATAACCTCTAAAATAAGTTCTTTTTTAAAAAATGTGATAGCAGATAAAGATCTCAATCAAATATATCAGTTTCAACAATATTTGTTCAGTGTTTAAATAAAAATAAAAAAAAAATAAAATACTCCCTCAAGCAGCTGCTTGAGGGAGTTTATATGCCAGAGTAGAAGGTCTGTGAGGATGGAGGACCTCAGCAGAAAAACAACACAAACGTCCATGCCTTATCCGAGGCTCGAACCCAGGTCCCTCAGATCAGTAGTCAAGCGCGCTAACCACTCGGCCATGGGACGGCAAATGACTATGGAAGTTTGAATATTTAACCATAACAAATGCCAGTTACAAAAAATGACTTTAGAAGTTAATTAAAACTTAGTAATAATATTGTATTGAAATGTTTAATAAAATAAACGTATATTTTAAAAGTTTCTGTAAAGATTTCTTTCACTATTAGTCAATTTTTATAAGTTTCCTAAGATTGAATATTTAACAATAGCAATGCCAAACTTCCATAAATCGTTAAATACTGAACGAATATTGTTGAAAATTGAGAATTTATATATTTGATTGAGATCTTTATCTGATATCACATTTTTAAATTAAAAAAAAACACTTTAGACGCTCTAGAACTTCAACGTTAACTTGCAGTTGACATAACATAGGATTGTTCCTTAATTTATCGAAATCATTGTAGTAAGAAATTAATACATAAAAAATGTTGATGTATTTTACTAAAGAGTTTTAATAAATCTAAGAAATTGTTGTTTTTCCATTTTTGTGTACATTTTATTGTCATTTCTCTCTAGTAAGTTCTATCTCTTCTAAATTTGGAATATGGATGAATATGATTCACTTTCTAATTGAATGTTGGAAAAAAATTAAAAACCACTGCTCTAGTTTATTCTATTATATTACAAAAACTGTTTCCCATGAGAGGATATTTCATCAAGTCTTATCTCAGAATTTGGGAAATCGTTTTTCTTCCCCTACATGTGCTTCTTTTCTGTATTTAATATTATCTGATTCTACTTCTCCCATAAAAAATTGTTTTGTAGGTATCCTGACGAATGTTTTCTTTCGCCTTTAGAAACAGGAGTCACTGCACCACCAAGATGGCCACCTTTCTTTTTCTCACGGTGTCCGAAGTTCTTGGCATGGTCTGTAGGTTGATCTACTGGACCGTCCGTCGTCTATTTAGTTGGTTCACAACCTATGGTCTGTGAATCACTTGTTGTTCACAGTGTTAATTTATTTGGAACCCGATTTTAATAAACTTTTACACTGGAGCCCGATTTTAATAAACTTTTACACTGGAGCCCGATTTTAATAAACTTTGACAATGGAGCCCGATTTTAATAAACTTTTACAATGGAGCCCAATTTTAATAAACTTTTACAATGGAGCCCGATTTTAATAAACTTTTACACTGGAGCCCGATTTTAATAAACTTTGACAATGGAGCCCGATTTTAATAAACTTTTACAATGGAGCCCGATTTTAATAAACTTTTACAATGGAGCCCGATTTTAATAAACTTTTACAATGGAGCCCGATTTTAATAAACTTTTACAATGGAGCCCGATTTTAATAAACTTTTACAATGGAGCCCGATTTTAATAAACTTTTACAATGGAGCCCGATTTTAATAAACTTTTACAATGGAGCCCGATTTTAATAAACTTTTACAATGGAGCCCGATTTTAATAAACTTTGACAATGGAGCCGATTTTAATAAACCTTTACAATGGAGCCTGATTTTAATAAACTTTGACAATAGAACCCGATTTTGATAAACTTTTACAATGGAACCCGATTTTAATAAACTTTTACAATAGAGCCCGATTTTGATAAACTTTTAAGATTGGAATCAGATATTGATAAACTGTGACAATTACTCTGTGTTATCCAGTCAAATATTTTATTTCCCAATTTGAACCACGAGGAAGCATCTTTTTTTTAAGCAGTGACCAAAGTTCTTGGCATGGTCTCTAGGTTCTTCTATTGGATCGTCCATCTATATAATTGGCTCCAAGGGCATGTCTGTGGACCACTCATGGTTCCTTGTGTTAACTTATTTGGAGCCCGATTTCGATTAATTTTGACACTGGAGCCCGCTATTGATAAATTTTGACACTGGAGCCTGGCTATTGATAAGCTTTGACAATGGAGTTCGATATTGATAAACGTTTGACGCTGGAGCACGATAATGGTAAATGTTTGACGTTGGAGCACGATATTGATAAACTTTGACAATGGAGTTCGATATTGATAAATGTTTGACATTAACACCCGTTACTGATAAACGTTTGACATTGGAGCCCGATATTGATAAGCTTTTGACATTGGAGCATATATTAATAAAATTTCTGACAATGGAGCCCGTAATGTTACATTTCCATCAAATCTGCATTTATCTTAATAATATTGGCTTGATGAGGATTAGCGTAGATAAGTCTCAACGCTGGTACAGTTGGGATTCGAACGTGAGAACTGCAGTTTATGAGCCTGGAAGGCTAAAACATGTTTCAAGATATTTTTCATAATTTCACGAAAACTCTGAATGTTAGTAAAATTTTTTGAATGTTATAGTGTATGATATTTTTAACATGAAATTTTTTGCAAGTGTCATTCAAATAATTGCCCAAAATAATACGATATCTGAAAAACTTTTTATGATAGTGGCTGCCGAAGTGAAGGATATCCTTCGAATCAAGTGCGTTTGCGAAAATTTCGCGTTGTATCGAATTCGGTGGTGTTCTCTGTCATGTATTAAAACAAGCAAAGAGAAAACAGCTAATCAAGTATATTTCAAACGTCTAATGTTGTCCTTTGCGATGGTCTGCAGCTTGTCAGTCAGCAAATAAAAGTCAGAATGCTTTTTCCACGAACTCCAGTAGGTGTATTGAGGTTAATATAGTTCTCAGAAATGAAATTGAAAACAAGTGCTCAGCTGTGTGTTTCATAAGCTATCGCAACGTAATCGGGCTTGGAGGAGGAGGAATATATCCATTTACGAGCTTCATTTTCCGTTGCACAATACACTAAAAATTTTCTCTCCTTCTGATATATATACATAATAATAAATATATTATTATGCATATATACAACATATATAAATACATATATAAATCGTTATATCCATTTACGAGCTTCATTTTCCGTTGCACAATACACTAAAATTTTTCTCTCCTTCTGATATATATATATACATAATAATAAATATATTATTATGCATATATACAACATATATAAATACATATATAAATTGTTATATCCATTTACGAGCTTCATTTTCCGTTGCACAAATACACTAAAATTTTTCTCTCCTTCTGATATATATACATAATAAAAAATATATTATTATTATATATATATACAACATATATAAATACATATATAAATTGTTATTTATATCCACAATAGTTTTCAAACTCGCCAGTAGATACCAATTTTTGTTAATCAATTTTCATGTATCGATTAGTTTTAATTTCTGATTTGGAATACGCCTGTGCACGTAGTGATTAAATATAACAAATAAAAATGAAAAAAGATTGAATGCAATACAATGAACTGAAGGAGGACCATTTGAATCATATAGTATCAAAGAGTGAACTGTAAACCAGTTAATGTAAATATTTAATGAAAAAAATGGGATAATATGAGTGTTTACAAGACCTGAATACTAGGGAAAATATTGTGGATTTTGGTTGGGTTGTTTTACTTTGGAGGACGATTTTTTTGCACACAATGGGCTAAATGACCAGGTTACAAGCACCTCAAAGGACTCAGAGAAGGTTGGGAGAAGGGCATCCACTGTACAGTTATTATGTGACAGATGGTAGTTTCTCGCTAAGGCTATGCAGCAGGTCCTTTAACATGCACAGGGTATGGCTTTCCAGCAAACAGCACCATGGCTTTACATCCATTCACGTGGACGGAAGCCTTTCCATGATCATCGGTGTCTCATTTCTACCCAAGTGCAGGGTGAGGGTTAGGGGAAAAAATATTAATGCAGGCACAGTTAGGATTGAACCAAGGGACTGCAAAATATCGAGGAATTATTTTTAATATTGCATAAATCGGGGTTCTCGAGCACAAAGGCTTCAGAATAACTTAACATCCGACGGATAATGAGGTGCGGTGGCTCAGATGGTAGCAAGCCAGGCTCGTATTATGCAGTTCGAGACCCAATTGTGACAGCGTTTATATTTATCTCTGCTAAACCTCACCCTCCAAATGGCTAGGTCATAAGTACCCAGAGTGATCAGAGAAGGTCGAGGTTGGGTTGTTTTACCTCTGAACGACATGTTTTGCCAACAATGGGCTAAATTGCCAGGTCACAAGGACCAAGAGGGCTAGAAAAGTTTGGAGAGGGGATCCACTGGATAGCTGCTGGTAGGCATGATAACCTCCAGTGAAGGTATCCAGCGTGTTCTTTAACAGGGACAGCTTATGGCTCCCTGTACTCGGGCCCACGGCTTTAGGTTCCTTCCGACGGACGGTGGCCTTTCCTTAGCCCATCGGTGTCCCCTACTGATCTTGGGCAGGACGGATAATTTTTCGGAGATAAATCTCAACGCTGGTTCAGCTGGTATTCGAAACTGGGAATTGCAGATTTTGAGCCTGTCGCACTACATACAGAGCCATCCCGGGGCTTGGAAAGGCATCCGTCCATAATGTGGAATGTAAAACTATAGATTTCAGCTCAGGAGAGTCATCTCCTGTGCACGTTAAAGAACACGCTGGATGGCCTTCACCAGAGGCCAGCATCTGTCTCCTAACCGCTGCGCAGTGGATCCCCTTCCCAAATCCTTTTTAACCCTTGGAGTCCTTTTGGCCTGCAGTTCAACAGGGAGAAACAAAGGCCATTTAGTCCATTGTATGCAAAAAAGTCAATGCTAAAACAACCCAGGTGTCATATTTCGTGTTCTAAATAAAATGGAGTCCTATTTTCCTTCCTTCACTAAAAATTCCGAAGTCTGTAAATCAAAATTTTTATTTAGTGATAACATATTAATAGTACATATAAAATAAATACCCCCTCAAGTAGCTGCTTGCCACAGAAGTCTGACAGGAGCCACGTATTTTGAAATAATTACTCGAAGAAATAACTTGAATGAATAAGTACTATTGATGTTTATAAATATTCATCTGTTAAACACTACAAACTTCGTAATCGCTCTGCATAACTGCTGATATTCAAACTTTAATTTAGATGTTCTACTGTTGACAAAGTTGATATATCGCATAATTTGCATTGTTATACGAATTTATGATTTTGTTTCACTATGTATTTTATTTTACGCTGCTTATAGACGTTGAAGCAGTTTTCTGCTCCATTCAATAAAACGAATGAGCACATATGCATAGCAATTTTCTTTTGTGGTGAAAATAGCATGGTTTATAGAACATAGCATAGTTATTAAGTGAAAAGAGCATAGTTATTAAGCTCTCCTTAATCCATCACATAAAGATGGGTGTAGAAGAAAAATTGTCTTGGGCCGGGTAGGATCTGAACTTCCTGATGACATGTCAGGTGCTCTGACCGCTGAGCTACCGGCCGTTGATCAATCCCTCCTCTACTGCTGATGTTATGCCATACATTATCTTTACATGTGGATTAAGGACAGTTTAATAGTGGTTAAACTACTTTAGAGTATAGTTTATTTTCACAAAACTGATTTTGCCATAGGTGTGTGTTCAGAGTGTTTGCAATCTGTTTTGCTCTTTCTGGTTGGAGGGCGACAGTGGCTTAGTTGGTAGTGCTCCAGGCTCGTAATCTGCACTTCCCAGGTTCGAGTCTCGCCTGGGTCACCTTTGAGATTTATCTCTGCAAAACTCCACACTTTGTCCTCAGTCAGTAGAGGACACCGATGGGATTGGAAAAAGACACATGGGATTGGACAGATGGGATTGGAAAGGAAACGATAGAATTGGTAAAAAGACCGAGATGTTGGAAAAAGGAACGATGGGATTGGAAAAAAGACCCATGATGTTGGAAAAAGGACTAATGGGATTGGAAAAGAAACCGATGGGATTGGAAAGGACAAGGGAATTGGGAAAAGAACCGATGGGATTGGAAAGGACCAAGGGAATTGGAAAAAGAATCGATGGGATTGGAAAGGACCAAGGGAATTGAAAAAAGACCAGTGGGATTGGAAAAAGAATAGATGTGATTGGAAAGCACCTATGGAATTGGAAAAAGGACTGATAGGATTGTAAAAAGCACCAATGGGATTGGAAAGGACCAATGGAATTGGAAAAAGGACTGATTGAATTGAAAAAAGAACCGATGGGATTGGAAAAGAGACCGATGGGATTAGAAAATGGACAGATGGAATTGGAAGAAAGGTCGATGGGATTGGAAAAAGAACCGATGAGATTGGAAAAAACCAATGGAATTGAAAAAAAGAACCGATGGGATTGGATAAAGGACCATGGGATTGGAAAAGACCAATGGAATTGAAAAAAGAACCGATGGGATTGGATAAAGGACCGATGGGATTAGAAAATGGACAGATTGAATTGGAAGAAAGGTCGATGGGATTGGAAAAGAAACCGATGGGATTAGAAAATGGACAGATGATGTTGGAAAAAGGACTGATGTTATTGGAAAAGGGATCGATAAGAGTGGAACGGAACAAAGGAATTGGGAAAAGAACCGATGGCTTTGGAAAGGACCTATGGAATTGGAAAAAGAACCGATAGGATTGTAAAAAGGACTTATGGGATTGGAAAGGACCAATGGAATTGAAAAAGGACCAATGCGATTGTAAAAAGGACCGATAGGATTGTAAAAAAGACCGATGATATTGAAAAAAGACCGATGATATTGAAAAAAGACCGATGGTATTGGAAAGGACTGATGGGATTAGAAAAAGGATAGATGGGGTTGGAAGAAAGGTCGATGGGATTGGAAAAGACAGATGAGATTAGAAAAAAAGACAGATGGGATTGGAAGAAAGGCCGATGGGATTAGCAAAAGAATCGATGTCATGGACAAAGGGACGATGGGATTGCAAAAAAGAACCTATGGAATTGGGAAAAGAACCTATGGGATTAAGAGGAAAATCTTTTAAATATTATTGACGGAAAAATTTTCTGCTCCCCCCAAAAAAAGGATTGAGTTGTGTTACCTCTCAGAGACACTTTTTTTACAGACAATGGACTAAATGACCAAGTCATAAAAACTTCCAGGGCTCAGAGAAAGTTGAAAGATGGGAACCCACTGGACTACTTTTAGGAGACAGAGGGTAACCTTCCACAATGTCATTCAGCGTGTTCTTTAACGTGCACAGGGTATATCTCTCCGCACACGGCGCCACGGCTTAACGTCCTATCGGACGGACGGCGGTCTTTTCAAGCTCATCGGTGTCCCCTACTGACCGACGGAATTACGGAAATAAATCTCTAAGCCCAGGTGGGACAAAAAAATCCTGGGGGAGGGCGTTAAAGTAGTTGATTGTAATGAGTATAAATCAAATGAAATTTTCCAACATTGATTGTGTCATCTACTCTTTATATAAGAATTAAGATCTTAGAGATCTGTTAGTAAACTACAATATGTTGCAATAAGTAACAGAACTTTTACACGCTATGAGAATCGAAAACCATATTCAAATCTGCCTGACTTTGAAAATAAGTTTGCTAGGGAAAAAAGTTATTGCAGATTAATTCAAGATATCACTGAAATCTCTCTAAATATATTACAGAATTATGGAAGCTGAAACATTTAATTGTGACTTTTACTACTCTTGAACATTTATTTCAAAAGATAAAACACAACTGTTATAACCAGGTCCGGATCTAGAAAAAAAATCGAGGGGGGGGGGGCGGGGTGAAGAAACACAATCGAGCCAAAAATATGTAAATGTGCAAGACGCTTGATTTGCAATGCAGTACATTATTTCCCTCTTTGTTTAAAGGGTTATTTAAAAAAAAAAATTCTTGAAAAAGATGCATAAAATAAAAATAAGTTTAACATTTTTTGCCTCCTTTTAGCTTATTCGCATTCTGAAAGGGCGGGGGGGGGGGGGGGGTCGTGGCCACCTTGACCCCTCTATATCCGGCGCTGGTTATAACAAATCGTTCACTAACATAAAGATAATATTTGAAGTTTCTTTAATGATTGTTTCAATTTACCTCTGAGCAGCACTTTTTTGCACACAATAGGCTAAATCGTCAGGTCACAAGGATCCCCAATAGCTCAGAGAAAGTTGGTGGGAGGGAATGGATAGCGGTGGAGAGACTTTATGGCCTTGACGACAGCCTCCCATCAAAGACTTAAAGAGTTCAACGTGCACAGGGGAAACGTTTATTTTTAAAACAGGAAGATTCGAATATGATTTTACATTCATATAATATAAAAGTAAAAGTGCGTTCGGTAAAAAGTTTATTTTCAAACCTAGGGAATCTTGAATGTGGATTTACATTCACATAACATAGCAGAGCTCGTTTGGAAAAAAGTTTATTTTGAAACCTAGGAAGCCTTGAATGCAGATTTACATTCACATAACATAGCAGAGCACGTTCGGAAAAAAGTTTATTTTCAAACCTAGGAAGCTTTGAATGTGAATTTTCATTCACATAACGTTGCAGAGCTCGTTCGGTAAAAAGTTTGTTTTCAAACCTAGGAAGCTTTGAATGTGGATTTTCATTCACATAACATAGCAGAGCTCGTTCGGAAAAAAGTTTATTTTGAAACCTAGGAAGCCTTGAATGCAGATTTACATTCACATAACATAGCAGAGCTCGTTCGGAAAAAAGTTTATTTTCAAACCTAGGAAGCTTTGAATGTGAATTTTCATTCACATAACATAGCAGAGCTCGTTCCATAAAAAGTTTATTTTCAAACCTAGGAAGCTTTGAATGTGGGTTTTCATTCACATGACATAGCAGAGCTCGTTCGGAAAAAAGTTTATTTTGAAACCTAGGAAGCCTTGAATGCAGATTTACATTCACATAACATAGCAGAGCTCGTTCGGAAAAAAGTTTATTTTCAAACCTAGGAAGCTTTGAATGTGAATTTTCATTCACATAACATAGCAGAGCTCGTTCGGAAAAAAGTTTATTTTGAAACCTAGGAAGCCTTGAATGCAGATTTACATTCACATAACATATCAGAGCTCGTTCGGAAAAAAGTTTATTTTCAAACCTAGGAAGCTTTGAATGTGAATTTTCATTCACATAACATAGCAGAGCTCGTTCCATAAAAAGTTTATTTTCAAACCTAGGAAGCTTTGAATGTGGGTTTTCATTCACATGACATAGCAGAGCTCGTTCGGAAAAAAGTTTATTTTCAAACCTAGGAAGCTTTGAATGTGAATTTTCATTCACATAACATTGCAGAGCTCGTTCGGTAAAAAGTTTATTTTCAAACCTAGGAAGCTTTGAATGTGAATTTTCATTCACATAACATAGCAGAGCTCGTTCCATAAAAAGTTTATTTTCAAACCTAGGAAGCTTTGAATGTGGGTTTTCATTCACATGACATAGCAGAGCTCGTTCGGAAAAAAGTTTATTTTGAAACCTAGGAAGCCTTGAATGCAGATTTACATTCACATAACATAGCAGAGCTCGTTCGGAAAAAAGTTTATTTTCAAACCTAGGAAGCTTTGAATGCGAATTTTCATTCACATAACATAGCAGAGCTCGTTCGGAAAAAAGTTTATTTTGAAACCTAGAAAGCCTTGAATGCAGATTTACATTCACATAACATATCAGAGCTCGTTCGGAAAAAAGTTTATTTTCAAACCTAGGAAGCTTTGAATGTGAATTTTCATTCACATAACATAGCAGAGCTCATTCGATAAAAAGTTTATTTTCAAACCTAGGAAGCTTTGAATGTGGGTTTTCATTCACATAGCATAGCAGAGCTCGTTCGATAAAAAGTTTATTTTCAAACCTAGGAAGCTTTGAATGTGAATTTTCATTCACATAACATAGCAGAGCTCGTTCCATAAAAAGTTTATTTTCAAACCTAGGAAGCTTTGAATGTGGGTTTTCATTCACATGACATAGCAGAGCTCGTTCGGAAAAAAGTTTATTTTCAAACCTAGGAAGCTTTGAATGTGAATTTTCATTCACATAACATAGCAGAGCTCGTTCGGAAAAAAGTTTATTTTGAAACCTAGGAAGCCTTGAATGCAGATTTACATTCACATAACATATCAGAGCTCGTTCGGAAAAAAGTTTATTTTCAAACCTAGGAAGCTTTGAATGTGAATTTTCATTCACATAACATAGCAGAGCTCATTCGATAAAAAGTTTATTTTCAAACCTAGGAAGCTTTGAATGTGGGTTTTCATTCACATAACATAGCAGAGCTCGTTCGGAAAAAAGTTTATTTTGAAACCTAGGAAGCCTTGAATGTAGATTTACATTCACATAACATAGCAGAACTCGTTCGGAAAAAAGTTTATTTTGAAACCTAGGAAGCATTGAATGCAGATTTACATTCACATAACATAGCAGAACTCGTTCGGAAAAAAGTTTATTTTCAAACCTAGGAAGCTTTGAATGTGAATTTTCATTCACATAACATAGAGCTCGTTCGGAAAAAAGTTTATTTTCGAACCTAGGAAGCTTTGAATGTGGGTTTTCATTCACATAGCATAGCAGAGCTCGTTCGGTAAAAAGTTTATTTTCAAACCTAGGAAGCTTTGAATGTGGGTTTTCATTCACATAGCATAGCAGAGCTCGTTCGATAAAAAGTTTATTTTCAAACCTAGGAAGCTTTGAATGTGGGTTTTCATTCACATAACATAGCAGAGCTCGTTCGGAAAAAAGTTTATTTTGAAACCTAGGAAGCCTTGAATGTAGATTTACATTCACATAACATATCAGAGCTCGTTCGGAAAAAAGTTTATTTTCAAACCTAGGAAGCTTTGAACGTGAATTTTCATTCACATAACATAGCAGAGCTCATTCGATAAAAAGTTTATTTTCAAACCTAGGAAGCTTTGAATGTGGGTTTTCATTCACATAGCATAGCAGAGCTCGTTCGATAAAAAGTTTATTTTCAAACCTAGGAAGCTTTGAATGTGAATTTTCATTCACATAACATAGCAGAGCTCGTTCCATAAAAAGTTTATTTTCAAACCTAGGAAGCTTTGAATGTGGGTTTTCATTCACATGACATAGCAGAGCTCGTTCGGAAAAAAGTTTATTTTCAAACCTAGGAAGCTTTGAATGTGAATTTTCATTCACATAACATATCAGAGCTCGTTCGGAAAAAAGTTTATTTTCAAACCTAGGAAGCTTTGAATGTGAATTTTCATTCACATAACATAGCAGAGCTCATTCGATAAAAAGTTTATTTTCAAACCTAGGAAGCTTTGAATGTGGGTTTTCATTCACATAACATAGCAGAGCTCGTTCGATAAAAAGTTTATTTTCAAACCTAGGAAGCTTTGAATGTGGGTTTTCATTCACATGACATAGCAGAGCTCGTTCGGAAAAAAGTTTATTTTGAAACCTAGGAAGCATTGAATGCAGATTTACATTCACATAACATAGCAGAACTCGTTCGGAAAAAAGTTTATTTTCAAACCTAGGAAGCTTTGAATGTGAATTTTCATTCACATAACATAGCAGAGCTCGTTCGGAAAAAAGTTTATTTTGAAACCTAGGAAGCCTTGAATGCAAATTTACATTCACATAACATAGCAGAGCTCGTTCGGAAAAAAGTTTATTTTCAAACCTAGGAAGCTTTGAATGTGAATTTTCATTCACATAACATAGCAGAGCTCATTCGATAAAAAGTTTATTTTCGAACCTAGGAAGCTTTGAATGTGGGTTTTCATTCACATAGCATAGCAGAGCTCGTTCGATAAAAAGTTTATTTTCAAACCTAGGAAGCTTTGAATGTGGGTTTTCATTCACATAGCATAGCAGAGCTCGTTCGATAAAAAGTTTATTTTCAAACCTAGGAAGCTTTGAATGTGGGTTTTCATTCACATAACATAGCAGAGCTCGTTCGGAAAAAAGTTTATTTTGAAACCTAGGAAGCCTTGAATGTAGATTTACATTCACATAACATATCAGAGCTCGTTCGGAAAAAAGTTTATTTTCAAACCTAGGAAGCTTTGAACGTGAATTTTCATTCACATAACATAGCAGAGCTCATTCGATAAAAAGTTTATTTTCAAACCTAGGAAGCTTTGAATGTGGGTTTTCATTCACATAACATAGCAGAGCTCGTTCGGAAAAAAGTTTATTTTGAAACCTAGGAAGCCTTGAATGCAGATTTACATTCACATAACATATCAGAGCTCGTTCGGAAAAAAGTTTATTTTCAAACCTAGGAAGCTTTGAATGTGAATTTTCATTCACATAACATAGCAGAGCTCATTCGATAAAAAGTTTATTTTCAAACCTAGGAAGCTTTGAATGTGGGTTTTCATTCACATAACATAGCAGAGCTCTTTCGGAAAAAAGTTTATTTTGAAACCTAGGAAGCCTTGAATGCAGATTTACATTCACATAACATATCAGAGCTCGTTCGGAAAAAAGTTTATTTTCAAACCTAGGAAGCTTTGAATGTGAATTTTCATTCACATAACATAGCAGAGCTCATTCGATAAAAAGTTTATTTTCAAACCTAGGAAGCTTTGAATGTGGGTTTTCATTCACATAACATAGCAGAGCTCGTTCGGAAAAAAGTTTATTTTGAAACCTAGGAAGCCTTGAATGTAGATTTACATTCACATAACATATCAGAGCTCGTTCGGAAAAAAGTTTATTTTCAAACCTAGGAAGCTTTGAATGTGAATTTTCATTCACATAACATAGCAGAGCTCATTCGATAAAAAGTTTATTTTCAAACCTAGGAAGCTTTGAATGTGGGTTTTCATTCACATAACATAGCAGAGCTCGTTCGGAAAAAAGTTTATTTTGAAACCTAGGAAGCCTTGAATGCAGATTTACATTCACATAACATATCAGAGCTCGTTCGGAAAAAAGTTTATTTTCAAACCTAGGAAGCTTTGAATGTGAATTTTCATTCACATAACATAGCAGAGCTCATTCGATAAAAAGTTTATTTTCAAACCTAGGAAGCTTTGAATGTGGGTTTTCATTCACATAACATAGCAGAGCTCGTTCGGAAAAAAGTTTATTTTGAAACCTAGGAAGCCTTGAATGTAGATTTACATTCACATAACATATCAGAGCTCGTTCGGAAAAAAGTTTATTTTCAAACCTAGGAAGCTTTGAATGTGAATTTTCATTCACATAACATAGCAGAGCTCATTCGATAAAAAGTTTATTTTCAAACCTAGGAAGCTTTGAATGTGGGTTTTCATTCACATAACATAGCAGAGCTCGTTCGATAAAAAGTTTATTTTCAAACCTAGGAAGCTTTGAATGTGGGTTTTCATTCACATGACATAGCAGAGCTCGTTCGGTAAAAAGTTTATTTTGAAACCTAGGAAGCCTTGAATGCAGATTTACATTCACATAACATAGCAGAACTCGTTCGGAAAAAAGTTTATTTTCAAACCTAGGAAGCTTTGAATGTGAATTTTCATTCACATAACATAGCAGAGCTCGTTCGGAAAAAAGTTTATTTTGAAACCTAGGAAGCCTTGAATGCAAATTTACATTCACATAACATAGCAGAGCTCGTTCGGAAAAAAGTTTATTTTCAAACCTAGGAAACTTTGAATGTGAATTTTCATTCACATAACATAGCAGAGCTCATTCGATAAAAAGTTTATTTTCGAACCTAGGAAACTTTGAATGTGGGTTTTCATTCACATAGCATAGCAGAGCTCGTTCGATAAAAAGTTTCTTTTCAAACCTAGGAAGCTTTGAATGTGGGTTTTCATTCACATAACATAGCAGAGCTCGTTCGGAAAAAAGTTTATTTTGAAACCTAGGAAGCCTTGAATGTAGATTTACATTCACATAACATGGAATAGTGTCGTTCGGTAAAAAGTTTATTTTCAAACCTAGGAAGATTTGAATGTGACTATGACATAGCATAGAAATGCTCTGTTAATTTCTATACCATAATGAATATTTTGCTGGATTAATCACGCACTGCTAAGCAGGAGTGATTTCATCATCGTAACCGAAGATATTTGGAAATCGTGCAAAATTCATTCATTTATATTGATCAGAAATTATCCATAGAAACCTGAAACAACATGTTGCAAAATATCTACATCGTTTCTCAGTTCCATTGCCAATACCCAGCACGGAGATAATGGTCCAGCACCTGTTTGCTCAACCTGGTATCGTCTTGGACGTAGTTTAATTAATCAAAGTGTACGCATATGTAGTTGTACAAACAATAATCTCTTGCGCAGCATTTCTGCAAGAAGTTTATGCAACTTGCTTAATGCACTGCGTTGTGAAACCTGCATGTCTAAGAGCGTGTCTTGAATACAACGTTTCAAGTTTGGAATTAAATGTTAACAGGTTCGAGTCAGAGTCTCTTTTAAAGTATATATTTTTTTATTCATAAGAACATGTAGTACAATATAAAATGCACAGGACCCACAATGATAAGTCGCTCTGTGTGATTGGCCTGGGCAAGCATCGAGATTTATCTTCGCCCTACTCTCGGCCAGTAGGTTTGTGTTGTTTTACCTCTGAGCGGCACATTTTTGCACACCAAGGGCTAAATGGCCAGGTCACATGGACCCCGAAAGCTCAGAGAAGGTTGGGGGAGGGGACCCACTGGAACAGTTGTTGGGAGACAGATGGTAGTCTCCCGTCAAGGCCATCCAGCGTGTTCTTTAACGTGCACAGGGTATGTCTCTCCCGCACACGGGACACGGCTTAACGTCCCATCCGACGGACGGCGGCCTTTCCAAGCCCATCGGTGTCCCCTACTGATTGTGGGCAGGGGGGGGGGGATTTTGCGGTGAAAAATCTCAACGCTGACCCAGCTGGGACTCGAACCTGGGAATTACAGATTACGAGCCTGGCGCGCTACCGACTGAGCTACTCCCGCCCCGGGCCAGTAGGTGAATCCGATGAGCTTGTGAAGGCTCTTTGGATGGGGCGTTAAGCTGTGGACCCTTGTACGGGAGAGCCATACCTTGTGCACGTTAAAGAACACGCTGGATCGCCTTGATGGGAAGATATCATCCGTCTCCTAACAAATGCCCAGCGTGTTGCCTCCCCCCCCAATCTTCTCTTAGCCCTCGTGATCCTTGTGACCTGGCCATTTAACCCATTGTGTGCAAAAAAGTGCCACTCCGTGGTAAAACGACCTAACCGCTTACCTGCAGATAATTCAATAATGCATTCATAAATTAATTCACATATGTGTATACATATGTTCTCTCAACTGTGAATTTTATGGAAAAAAATAAGATAATATACACATTGTGATTTAAAAAGATGGACACAATTTCAATTGGCTATATATCCTGAACAATATGTTGTATTTGAAATCTGTATATTACATTTGATTATACACACATTAAAGTCGTCCCATGGTCGAGTGGTTAGCGCGCTTGGCTACTGATCTAAAGGACCTGGGTTCGAGCCTCGGGTAAGACATGGATGTATGTGTCGTTTTTCTGCTGAGGTCCTGCCATCCTCTCAGATCTTCTACTGTGGCATATAAACTGACAGGCTCCTGTCATACCTCTGTGGCAAGCAGCTGCTTGAGGGGGTATTTAATTTATTTTAAAGTTTATTGATGTACACAATTACAATTGGCTATATTTCCTGAAAAATATGTTGTATTTGATTGAATTCACGAATTATTATTTTACTAACTCACGAATGCAAAAAATCTGGTTTGCATAGTAGCCATCTTGCTTACAACTGACGCTGCTGTGCGGCGCTAGAGTCCTCTAGCGGTAGTATTCGAAACTTTACAACATCCTCTTTCAAATGTAATATACATAATTCAAATAAAACGTATAGTTCAGGAAATATAACCAATTGAAATTGTGTCCATCTTTTTGAATCCCCTGTATAATTAATATACATGTAAAATGCAAAAAGTTTACAAAACTTTTCCAAAATGCAATAAATTTATATAATTTTCTCTGTGATATTTTTAAAATTTATTTTAAATATATTTTAATTCTTGAAATAAGAAACAAAAAAATTTTGATATATTCAAATGGAACTAAAGAGCTTTCTATTTTTTTTTTGAGAAGATGTTGCACATATGTTGCAAAACCAAGTATGAAGCAAAAATTCATTGTACATATTTCTGAAAACTGACAAATATTGTTTGGGATCTTTGTAGTGAGTAAGTCGTGATTGATTTTAATATTAATTTCCTTTAGTGGCAGAGACCAAACCATGTGGTTTTTGGGTTCATTCATATTTTTCTCCAGTGTTAATTGTATATGTTGATGAAATTAAATTGATTTATTGATTGAATATTAATATTTATAATTTCTTTTGGAATTAAATTAAAAATGTGTGATATTTTATATTCACTGACACATCTTACATATTGTGTTTATATTAATGTAATTTATAATATTGCAGAAAAAGTAAAAGATATAAAAATGATAGTATTTAAAAAAAGAGAAATACGGCTCTGTATTCATGTAAGTATTTCGACATGGGGGGGGGGGTAGGAAGAAAAGTTGGGAGTTAAATCATTGTATTTCTTAATATAATCTTAGCTCTAATGGTTTAGGATTCCCAGATTCGAGTCCCAGCTGGGTCAGCGTTGAGATTTATCTCCGCAAAATTTCCCCGCCCTGCCCACGGTCAGTAGGGGACACCGATGGGCTTGAAAAGGCCACCGTCCGTCGTATGGGACGTTAAGCCGTGGCCCCGTGTGCGGGAGAGACATACCTTGTGCACGTTAAAGAACACGCTGGATGGCCTTGACGGGAGGCTACCATCAGTCTCCCAACAGCTGTTCCAGTGGGTCCCCTCCCCCAACCTTCTCTGAGCCTTCGGGGTCCTTGTGACCTGGCCATTTAGCCCATGGTGTGCAAAAAAGTGCCGCTCAGAGGTAAAACAATCCAATCCAAATCTAATGGTTTAGGGAGAATACTTCCCTCTCCGAATTTATATATGGGAGGAGAAAGTTTTTTTGGCTAACTAGAAAAGTTTTAACCCGCCCCTAAGTTTCGTAGATGTGGTGGCGGAGGAGGATTGGTGGTCTTATCTCTTAACGTTAAGAGCAGGCAAATTCAACCTGGTCAATAAGGACGTACCTGTGTAGAGGAGGGGGAACCAGGGATTCCGGAACTAAAAATGGATTTATAAAACAACTGTAAAATTTTATTCCTTATAGAATATCTTTTTAACTTTTCCTGTCCAGAGGAATATTCTAGTAATTTGTAAACTTTAATCTGTTTTATTCTCAGAGCGTCCCCAAACGAAATTATTGAACCTCCCCCAAACGAAATCCTGGGAACGTGTCTGCCGGTTATTGACCGATAATATCAAGACTATTAATTGGAATTTCGAATAATTCACCTGGATCCACAGCAACTTTGTTTAACCCAGGACCCGAACCCAGGTCCCTTAGATCAGTAGCCAAGCACGCTAACCACTCGGCATAGACGAAATACAGCGAGACTTACTTTCTAAAATTTGTAACAGATGAGAGACAGCGAGCTATACGTTCTCAAATTTGTAATAGATGAGAGATAACTAATCATACGTTCTAAAATTTGTAATATTCTGTGCAGAGAAACACATTTCTTCCATATGTGATGTATAACCAGTGGTAAGGGATTAGTAAAAGTTGTTTTAGATGAGATCTATGCCTTGATTTGTGATTCAATTTTCGAATGTTATATTGGTTTATCAATTAGCATTTATTGAATTATTTATTTCCATCATTTTACAAATATGCAATTAAATATTTTTACCACTAATATTAGTAAAACAAGATTTAATACAATTTAAAATTTTGAGGTTGATAACAGGTGTTTCAATGTTCATATATTTTACACCATAAATTTCGTCAATAAATTAAAACTCCACGTTGATTGAAATTTCGTTTGTGGAGGTACAGTAAAATTTGAAAAGTTAATTCTTGGAAAAGATCATCATGCATTTAATTTCAAAATTTCCTTAAAATGTACGGAATTTATGATCAATAAATGAACAATTGAAATGGGCATTTTTAATGATTAAACTAACAAAATGAGAAAATAAGATAAAACTAAATTGAGGAAAGTAAATTGTTTAAAAGATGTTATGCCAGGTTATTTAGTACAGTTGATTTGCATACAGTACTCTGCAAATTAGTTGGGACAAGCGAAGCCTGGAGAACCTCTTTGATTCGACCACATCCGGCAATCCCCCAAACACCCACCCAAGGTCATGTTTTGGGGATGTTTCACAGCCTCCGGGCCACAGACGCTTCACTCCATTGAAGGAATGATGGACAGCAAAAAGTACATAGGCGTTCAGGAGGCGAAAATGGTCCCAACACTGCAGAAGCTGTTTCCTAACGACAATGGGGCGGGGGTGGCTTAGTCGGTAGCGCGCCAGGCTCGTAATCTGTAGTTCCCAGGTTCGAGTCCCAGCTGGGTCAGCGTTGAGATTTATCTCCGCAAAATTCCCCGCCCTGCCCACGATCAGTAGAGGACACCGATGGGCTTGGAAAGGCCGCCGTCCGTCGGATGGGACGTTAAGCCGTGACCCCGTGTGCGGGAGAGCCATACCCTGTGCACGTTAAAGAACACGCTGGATGGCCTTGACGGGAGGCTACCATCTGTCTCCCAACAGCTGTTCCAGTGGGTCCCCTCCCCCAACCTTTTCTGAGCCTTCGGGATCCATGTGACCTGGCCATTTAGCCCATGATGTGCAAAAAAGTGCCGCTCAGAGGTAAAACAACCCAACCCTAACGACGATGGGTTATTTCAACAGGATCTGACTCCATGCCACAATTCTAAGCTTGCTAAGAGCTTCTTTACCCAGCAACATTTGAAGGTATTGGAGTGGCCAGGAAAATCACTCGATCTAATCCCATTGAAAATTTGTGAGCCATTATTAAAGCGCGCATATTTTATTTCACTTCATTGAACATTTTAGGGGTAAACTTCCTTTGGCAGAGCAGTACGCTAAGCCTCAGGATATCTGTATAACTCAGTAGAACAAGTTAGTACTCCCCAGTACGGGGGAGAAACGATCGAGCCACAAGGGCTGACCTTGACCCCGGAGGGTCGGTAGATCTCCAGGCAGTCGAGAAGCAGGCTGTTGCGTAACCCATCTAAGATGGATTGCACTACGAAAACCAAAATGATAGAAAGTGTCATGAAAGTGTGGTACCACGACCCTGAAGTGAAGGAGATGTGTGGAAAGCTAGTGGCATCAATGGTTGAGAGGGTGGAAGAAGCAATTAAAGCTAAGGGGAGTCACATTCACTATTAACTACACTATTAAACAAATAAATATTTTAGTTGTGTCTTTGTTACTGCATTTTCCTATTGTCCCAACTAAATTGCACAGTATTGTATTGGCGTGTCAAATGACTGATAAAAAATAAATAAATAAATACCCCCTCAAGCAGCTGCTTGCCACAGAGGTCTGACATGAGCCTGTCAGTTTATATGCCACAGAGGTCTGACATGAGCCTGTCAGTTTATATGCCACAGTAGAAGGTCTAAGAGGATGGCAGGACCTCAGCAGAAAAACGACACAAACAGCCATGCCTTACCCGGGGCTCGAACCCAAGTCCGTAGTCAGTAGCCAAGCGCGCTAACCACTCGGCCACGGGACGGCTAATATTGAAAACAGGATTGCGCCGGTGGTTTGTGACGTACAAGATTCATTTAATCAAATGATTCTTCTATGACGATGAAACAATTTGGCTGCCTGATACTGAAATTTATATATTATTCATTCAAATTTGTTGCCTCTGTTATTAAATTAGTTCATTTTCTGTCTATTTTTTACAAATTCAGGAACGTTTGTTAAATATAAAAATACAACTTAAAAAACTATAGCAATGTACTGCTCGTTAAAAGCACAGTTTCGCACAGTTCAATAAAGTGCGGATATCTCGAAATTTTCGACAGAAATTTAATGAAAATTCGCAGGAGATGCAATGATAATATTGCGATAAGCCGTTAAAATTCGGAACAAAATAATTTACATATATCATAAAAATTGAATATATTAAAGCACGTGAGCATGGCTGACGAGTTGGATTTTTTTACTTCTAGGAGTCACTTTTTTTTTTCACACAATGGACTAACTGACCAGGACACAAAGAATCCAAGGTCTAGGAGAAGGCTTCGGAAGTGGTCGGGTTGTTTTACTCTTGCGCCACTTTTGTGCACACAATGGGCTAAATGACCAGGTCACAAAGACCCCGAAGGCTCAGTGAAGGTTGTGGGGAGGGGACCCACTGGAACAACTGTTCAGAGACAGATGGTAGCCTCCCGTCAACGCAATCCAGTGTGTTCTTTAACGTGCACCGGGTATGCCCTGTACTCTCCCGCACACGGGACCAAGGCTTAACGTTTAATCCAACGGACGGCGGTCTTTCTAAGTCCATAGGTGTCCCCTACTGACCGTGGGTAGGGCGGGGAGTTTTGCGGAGATAAGTCTCAACGCTGACCCAACTGGGACTAGAATCTGGGAACTGATTATGAGCTGGTGTCTACCGAGTGAGCCACCCCTGCCCCTCTGGGGAAGGAGATTACACTGAACAGTTGTTAGGATATTTACAGTAGCTTCCCGTCAATGCGATTCAGCGTGTTTCTTTAACGTGCACAGGGGTATAGCTCTCCTACACACGGTGCCAAAGCTTTACGTCGCATCCGACGACCTTTCTAAGTCCATTTTTGTTCTTTCTGACCGAGGGCAGGTGGTGGTGAAGGTAGTATGGGAGGGCGTGCTTATAAGAGAAAAATCTCAACGTTGGCACCAGTGGGATTCGAACTTGGGAACTGCAGATTGTGATGGTTTTGAATGTTAAATGTTTGGATCGCCAACGGGATGCGATCCTCTGTAGTACTAATGCAGATCTGAGGCATGATAAGACTTGTCTCCAATCGAGCATGTATGGGACTGAATCGGACAAAGATTATTCCGCAGACAGCAGAATAATCTTTGTCCGATTCAGTCCCATGCATGCTCGATTGGAGACAAGTCCAGAGATCGTGCTGGCCAAGGAAGTTGGTGCGCTGCTTGAAAAGCAAGTTGAGTTGCCCGGGTGGAGTGTGGGCAGGCGTTATCCTGCTGGAATATCGCATTTGGGATAACCAAATATGGCAGGATGACCAGCTGTACGATGTTGCTGACATACGTATTGCTATTCATTTTACCCTGTACAAACACCATACACGTATGAGAGTGATAGCTAATCGCTCCCCACACCATGATGTCTGGCGAGGGCCCTATGTGTCGCGGGCGGATGCACGATGGAAGAAACCGCTCACCTTGTCGCTTTCGGACACATAAACGACCATCAGACGCTCCTAAGCAGAATCGGCTTTAATCACTGAAGACCACAAACTGCCATTCTTCACTCCAATGAACTCCTTCTTGACACCACTGCAAACGTGCTCGACAGTGACGTGACACGAAAGTTGCCAGATCACTAATTTCTAAAAAAAAATCGTTGCCAGATATTTTTTCTGAATTCTGTAATCAACCGTAGTGTTCGGATACTTTTTTTCACCGACTGTAGGTGGTCATTATTTTGATACTAGATCGTGTGGGCTCACTCACGGTAATATTGAACGTGTGCAGTAACTGCACACGCTCCAGTTTGCTGTAAACGGTAACTGGAGCGTGTACAATTGCTGTACACGCTCCAGATATTTTTCCTGAATTCTGTAATCACGTGACACGAAGGTTGCCAGATCACTAATTTCTAAAAAAAATCGTTGCCAGATATTTTTCCTGAATTCTGTAATCAACCGTAGTGTTCGGATACTTTTTTCACCGACTGTAGGTGGTCATATTATTTTGATACTAGATCGTGTGGGCTCACTCACGGTAATATTGAACGTGTGCAGTAACTGCACACGCTCCAGTTTGCTGTAAACGGTAACTGGAGCGTGTACAATTGCTGTACACGCTCCAGATATTTTTCCTGAATTCTGCAATCACGTGACACGAAGGTTGCCAGATCACTAATTTCTAAAAAACTCGTTGCCAGATATTTTCTCTGAATTCTGTAATCAACCGTAGTGTTCGGATACTTATTTGAGCGACTGTACATACCTTTGGTACGACAGAGGATGGAATTTGTGACGCCGTAGCTGCCCGTTCTGCCACCGCCACCCTCCTGATACGCCGATCTTCTCGTGCATCCGTAACTCTGTGTTGCTCGGAACCATGTCTGCGAGCTTACGAATGCTCTTCTGACCATCTATCGTACCACTGCTACTATCGTACCACTGCCGAGACCTCTCGTCCCACGTGGTGTGCAATTTGACGAAAAGACCAACCTGCTTCCCGGATATCCACTATATAACCTCGCTCAAACTCCGCTAACTGAACAAATGTTGCGTGTCTGTATCGTCCAGGCATGGTAGCTTCTTCAAAGAGCACTGAACAACACGACACAAGACAAATAGCTTCTTTCTTCACGACCTAGTCCTTTAGTACGCCTTGCGTACATTTGCATGTTGTTGTCCTCAGTGACGTCATTATTTCACCCAATGACTTTCAATCTCGGATCACGATTTCTGCTGCCCTTAACTATTAACATATAATATGACGTTCCTAAAGAAATTCTTTCTGGGCGTCCCTTTTTCAATTTCTGCCAGTGTATTAACAAAATTAGGAATGCAAAAATATTCATTGGAATGAAATCTGGTATTATTTTCATGTTAAAATTGTGCTTTATAAGTGTTATTAAAAACGGATGCCTGGAATAATGCGTATCTAAAGAGTTTTTAGACTCAGAGAATTAAACCTTAAACCAATAGCAATTGCTTCCTTTCAAAAATATAAATAAACTTAAAAAATACTTATCTGGAAGACAGGTATTTTTCAAAGTCATACTGAAATCTGAGATACTGACTGAAGAGATAGATAGGCATTTTGCTGAGAAGGTAAGTTGGCGCTGTACAGTCGCTCAAAAAAGTATCCGAACACTACGGTTGATTACAGAATTCAGAAAAAAATATCTGGCAACGATTTTTTAGATATTAGTGATCTGCTAGCCTTCGAGTCACGTGATTACAGAATTCAGGAAAAATATCTGGAGCGTGTACAGCAACTGTACACGCTCCAGTTACCGTTCACAGCAAACTGGAGCGTGTGCTGTTACTGCACACGCTCCAGTTTGCTGTGAACGGTACCTGCACACGCTCAACATTTCCGTGAGTGAGCACACGATCTAGTATCAAAATAATATGACCACCTACAGTCGCTCAAAAAAGTATCCGAACACTACGGTTGATTACAGAATTCAGAAAAAATATCTGGCAACGATTTTTTTAGAAATTAATGATCTGGCAACCTTCGTGTCACGTGACACGAAAGTTGCCAGATCACTGCAAGTTTGCAATATACTTATCTTTACATGTCGAAGTCATTAACGTTTGCCTACTTATTCTATATATTGATGTTATTACAGATAGTGTACTTATCTCTCTGCGTCCATCACATACTATATAAATGATATCAATGTATAAATCAATGTCTGTTATTTTTCTGCTGGGGCGGCTCAGTCGGTAGTGCGCCACGCTCGTAATCTCCAGTTCCCAGCTTCGAGTCCCAGCTGGGTCAGCGTTGTACCTCCCTTTGAATTAAATACGAATTCTGTGACTGATTGCACCATCGATATGCTTAATTTCGTTTACTAATTTTTAGGGCCATTATGGGAGGACAAGTTTTTTAATTCTTTATTTATATATATTTATTTCTTGTCACTAATAACATCTATTTCATATATGATGTTGTTTCACCCATGATGTTGGAAATATCACAAGCTTTAAATTGAGATATAACTCGGTAACACCCCCACGAAAATCATTCCCACTTTTTGGGTTGGGTTGTTTTACCTCTGAGCGACACTTTTTTGCACACCATGGGCTAAATGGCCAGGTCACATGGACCCCGAAGGCTCAGAGAAGGTTGGGGGAGGGGACCCACTGGAACAGCTGTTGGGAGACAGATGGTAGCCTCCCGTCAAGGCCATCCAGCGTGTTCTTTAACGTGCACAGGGTATGGCTCTCCCGCACACGGGGCCACGGTTTAACGTCCCATCCGACTGACGGCGGCCTTTCCAAGCCCATCGGTGTCCCCTACTGACCGTGGGCAGGGCGAGGAATTATGCGAGATAAATATCAACGCTAACCCAGCTGGGACTCGAACCTGGGAACTACAGATTATGAGCCTGGCGCGCTACCGACTGAGCCACCCCCGCCCCCCACTTTTTGGGGAGGAGAATTGTGGGAAAGGAGTCATAGTTAGAAAGAGTCTACGACTGTCCTCATATGAGCTTTCATATGGCATTTAACTCGGAATTGCACGCCATCGCGTTCGGAAGATACAGCACTTTCATTTGAGGCATGTTTTTTTTACTTCCGCCACTCGCGTTCTGGAGATATGGCGGAACATAGTTGTTGTATTTCCCCTGTTTTAGGGGTGAAGAAACCAGTGGTGCTCAATTTTTCTGGCCTACGACATTCCCAGCGTCACAAGTATTCATTTGACACATAAATCATTACGTTTGTCAGTCGCGTTCAAAAGATATGGTGGGTTGGGTTGTTTTACCTCTGAGCGGCACTTTTTTGCACACTATGGGCTAAATAGCCAGGTCACATGGACCCCGAAGACTCAGAGAAGGTTGGGGACTCACTGGAACAGCTGTTGGGAGACAGATGGTAGCCTCCCGTCAAAGCCATCCAGCGTGTTCTTTAACGTGCACAGGTATGTCTCTCCTGCACACGGGGCCACGGCTTAACGTCCCATCCGACGGACGGCGGCCTTTCCAAGCCCATCGGTGTCCCCTACTGACCGTGGGCAGGGCGGGGAATTTTGCGGAGATAAATCTCAACGCTGACCCAGCTGTGACTCGAACCTGGGAACTACAGATTACGAGCCTGGCGCGCTACTACTGAGCCACCCCCACCCCCAATGAACAGAGCCTCCTCATGTTTATTACCTATCTTCCTATTGCTTTTCGCTTTGACATTTTCGATTTATCACTTTGTGGATTTGTCAGAATCATTGTTGGGTTGTTTTACCTCTGAGCGGCACTTTTTTGCACAGCTAAAGGGCCAGGTCACAGTGACCCGTAAGGTTCAGAGAAGGTTGGGGACTCACTGGAACAGCTGTTGGGAGACAGATGGTAGTCTCCCGTCAAAGCCATCCAGTATGTTCTTTAACGTGCACAGGGTATGGCTCTCCCGCACACGGCGCCACGGCTTAACGTCCCATCCGACGGACGGCGGCCTTTCCAAACCCATCGGTGTCCTCTACTGACCATGGCCAGGGCGAGGAGTTTTTCGGTGATAAGTCTCAACGCTGACCCAGCTGGGACTGCAGATTATGGGCCTGGCGCGCTACCGACTGAGCCACCCCCGCCCAAGTCAAAATCGTTGTTCCACCATATTTTTCGAACGCGATGAAGGAACTACATGATTTATGTGTAAAATAAAAGTTTGTGATGCGGGGAGTGTCATAGGCTATAAAAATCTGACTCCCCATCCTTTTTTCCTCTCTATAAAAAGAATTATGAAAACTATTGTTCCGCTATATTCTCAGAACGCTAGTTCCGAAAGTAACAAGCTATACGTCAAATGAGAGATTATTTACGTGGCGAATGTCTCTAAGACCGCGGACCATTTTTTCTTTCGCCAATATTTCTCGGGACAAAAAAAAATAGGACAGGATAGGAAATTGAAAAGTCAGTTCATGTCACCTCATAAAGCTATTTATACGAAAAATAATAAGTAATAATAAACCAATATAAATTTTCTAAAACGCCCCCCTAAAAAATGAATGAAAACGATTCTTCCCCTATATCTCCTGAACGCGGGTGCGGAAAGCAACAATCAAAAATCAAATATTAGAAATTTAATACATTTAATGGGAGCATTGTGGTCGTAGTTGTTGGGCAATAAGAATAGAATGGGGAAGTTCAAATAACGCAATAATAATAACATGATAATAATAGCTTGCAAATAGAATGAGGAAGTTGAAGATTGCATATCAAGTAAAGTACTATAAGTTGACAAAAAATTATAAGGTGGATTAGAGTTATTTATTCAAAATTTCAAGTATAAACTTCATTTTGTTCGTGGGCTACAAAAACGTTGTGCGGGCCGTATGCGGCCCGAGGGACGCTAGTTGGACAGCGCTGTTATAGGCTACAAAAAACTGACCCTATGCTTTCTTCGTCCCTAAAACCAAGAGTATAATAAAACGATTCTTCCCCTATATCTCCTGAACGTGGGTGCGGAAAGCAACAAGCTATATTTCAAATGAAAGCTTCTGATGTTGGGAATGACATAGATTATAAAAAGGTGACCCCCATGCTTTCTCCGCTCCCCCCTCCCCTAAAAAACGAATGAAAACGATTCTTCTTTTACATCTCCAGAAGGCGAGTGGAGAATGTTACAAGCTATATTTCAAACTAAAGCTTCCGATGTTGGGAATGACATAGGCTATAAAAAGGTGAACCCCCCATGCATTCTTCCCCCCTAAAAAAGGAAAAATATGAAAGCGATTCTTATGCTACATCTCCAGAAGGCGAGTGGAGAATGTTTCAAGCTATATTTCAAAAGAAAGCTTCTGATGTTGGGAATGACACAGGCTATAAAAAGGTGACCCCCATGCACTCTCCCCCCCTAAAAAAGGAAATATACGAAAACGACACTTCTGTTATATCTCCAGAAGTCGAGTGGAGAATGTTTCAAGCTATATTTCAAAAGAAAGCTTCTGATGTTGGGAATGACACAGGCTATAAAATGGTGACCCCCCATGCATTCTTCCCCCCTAAAAAAGGAAATATACGAAAACGATACTTCTGCTATATCTCCAGAAGGCGAGTGGAGAATGTTACAAGCTATATTTCAAACGAAAGCTTCCGATGTTGGAAATGACATAGGCTATAAAAAGGTGAATCCCCCATGCATTCTTCCCCCCTAAAAAAGGAAATATACGAAAACGATACTTCTGCTATATCTCCAGAAGGCGAGTGGAGAATGTTACAAGCTATATTTCAAACGAAAGCTTCCGATGTTGGAAATGACATAGGCTATAAAAAGGTGAATCCCCCATGCATTCTTCCCCCCTAAAAAAGGAAATATACGAAAACGATACTTCTGCTATATCTCCAGAAGGCGAGTGGAGAATGTTACAAGCTATATTTCAAACGAAAGCTTCCGATGTTGGAAATGACATAGGCTATAAAAAGGTGAACCCCCCATGCATTCCTCCCCCCTAAAAAAGGAAAAATATGAAAGCGATTCTTATGCTATATCTCCAGAAGGTGAGTGGAGAATGTTACAAGCTATATTTCAAACGAAAGCTTCCGATGTTGGGAATGACATAGACTATAAAAAGGCATTCTTCCCCCCTAAAAAAGGAAAAATATGAAAGCGATTGTTATGCTTCATCTCCAGAAGGCGAGTGGAGAATGTTACTGATGTTATGATTGTTATGATTGAAAGTGTCAGGACACTTTCATGTTAAGTAAAAAGGGCTATAAAAAGGTTTCCCCACATGAATTCTTCCCCCCTAAAAAAGGAAAAATATGAAAACTATTCTTCTGCTACATTTCCAGAAGGCGAGTGTAGAATATTACAAGCTATATTTCAAATGAAAGCTTCTGATGTTGGGAATGGAACAATCTATAAAAACGTGACCCCCCATGCAATATTTCCAACTAAAAAAGGAAAAATATGAAAACGATTCTTTTGCTACATCTCCAGAAGGCGAGTGGAGAAGTTAAGTGTCAAATGAAAGCTTATATGAGGATCATCGTAGACTATTTCGAATTTCTGCCCCCGACCATTCTCACCTCTCCCCCCAAAAATGGCATTGATAATTCGCGGGGGCTGACCTTAACAAGTATTCAGTAAAAAGGAACCATTGTGTCTCCTAGGTCGGCAGGGGACACCGATGGGCTTGAAAAGGCCGCTGGGATTCTTTACAGGATGTAAAGCAATGGCCACATGTGCAAAGGCAGCCATGCCCCGTACTCATTGAATAACGCGTTGGATGGTTTTAACAGGAGGTCACAATTTATCTGCTAACAGTTGTCAAATGTTACCTTTCCACCAACTTTCACTGAGCACTAGGGGTTTTTGTGACCTGATCATTCAGCCAATTGTGTGCAAAAAAAGCGTCACTCAGAGGTAAAACAACCCACTCTTCAACGTACATAGGGCGTGTCTCTTGTTCACAAGGAGCCATGGCGTAACGTCCTATCTGAGGGACGGCGGCCTTTTCAAGTCCATCAGTGTACCCTGATTACCGAGGGTAGGGATTAGCGGAGATTAATCTCAAGGCTAGCAAAGTTGGGATTCAAATCTGGTTAACTTTGAATTACGACACTGTCATTCTACCGACAGTATTCCCATGCTTGTACATTTTGCGGAATTTCCGTTAGCAGCTGTGTTGACGGAGCGTGCTTTGCGCCATCATTTCTGCTAATAACATTTACATCAGGCAGGCGTAGCAGATGACGCAAAGCACAATGTCGTGCTTTGCGTCATCTGCTACGCCTGCTTATTGTTGTGGGCGCATATATAAATTCCTTTGGTCAGAGCCACTCTCTAGAATTCACACTTGGGAATTCATTTGCTACGAAGACACTTGTGCCGATCGTTGATATGAAGCTGTTTGGGTTTTCGTCGCTTGTGGCATTATCCGTCATAGTGCTTTTCTGCATCAGTAATGTTGGTAAGAAATATTTTGTATTACTCCTTCGTTCTATTTTTGTCTCATTATGAATAGGAATGAGGTTAGCTCAGGTAGCGCTCGTAATCTGGAATTCACTGGTTGGATTTGGGCCGGAGTTGAGATTTATCTTCGCTAATCTCTCCCTCTGCTCTTGGTCAGTAAGGGACATCGATGGGCTTGGAAAGGCCGCTAGCCATTGGATAGGGCATTAAAACATGACTCCTTGTGCGGGAGAGCCATGCCCTGTGCACACTAAAGAACACAATGGATGTCTTGACGGGAAGCTACCATTTTCTTCTAGCAACTGTCCAGTGGGTTCCCTCCACCAACCTTCTCTGAGCCTTCGGTATCCTTGCGACCTGGTCATTTAGTCCACTGTGTACAAAAACTCTTAGTCAGGAGTAACCTAACCCATCGGTGCCCCATGATGTTCCCCCGTTGGATGGGACGTTAAGTCTTGGTATCATGTGCAGGAGAGCCATATCCTGTGCACATTAAAAAACTCACTGGTTGGCCTTGACGGGAGGCTTTCATATGTTTCCTAACAGCTATCCAGTGAGTCCCCTTCCCTAAACTTCTCCGAGCCCATGGTAGTCCTTGTGACCTGGCCGTTTAGCCCATTGCGTGTAAGAAAAAGTGCCGATCAGAGATACAACCCGCTAGCTCCTAAACTTTGAGAGCTCATTGCTTAAGACGCTTCAGACAAATTTTCATTATGTAGCTAGTAATAATTGTTCTGTTGTTCAAGGAGTTCACCTGGTCGCAGTTTTTTTATACAAGGGGCTAACTTTCCAGAGAAGATTTGGGTGAGGGGACCCACTAGACAGCTGTTATTAGGAGACAGATGGTAGCCTCCCGTCGAAGCCATCCAATGTGTTCTTTAACGTGCACCGTCATTGCTTTCCCGCACACGGGGCCACGGCTTAACGTTCCATCCGTACGGCTGCCTTTCCACGCCCATTGGTCTCCTCTGTTGAGCATGGGCAGGTAGAGATTAAATCTGAATGCTGGCCCAGATTGGGCTCGAAACCGAGAACTAGATTACGAGCCTGGAGTGATGGGCTTTTGAGAATAATTGGGAAAGCTGATATTAAACCTAGAGTGGGTAGTATCCAAGAAAGCAAGTATGTTACATAGCAGGCATCAAAGGAACAGTAAGGTTTATTTAAAAGCGTAATATTGTGGTTTTTGATATCTTATGCTTATATTTTAAATTTCAGCTAGTTTTCAGAAAAAGCTATTTAAGGAACGTTTCAAAAACAACAAGGCAATTTGCAAATCATCAAGATTATTGATCATTTGCAGACTTCTAGTTTTGACTGTTTTAAAATTCATTTTATTTTAACCAACTCTGCTGCTCTCTTAGATTTCAGTTTGTAAAGAGGAATAGATTTTTTTTCACGAATTTTTTTCTCAGAAAATAAAAAAGCTTTGTCTGGCTTAATATGAAAGTTTCTATATTTTTATTTGATCATTATTCCCTTACTCATAGATAAAGAGATTTGTGTACATTAAAAAAATAAAAAAAAATAAATACCCCCTCAAGCAGCTGTTTGCCACATAGGTCTGACAGGAGCCTGTCAGTTTATATGCCAAAGTAGAAGGTCTGAGAGGATGGTAGGACCTCAGCAGAAAAACGACACACACATCCATGCCTAATCCGGGGCTCGAACCCAGGTCCCTTAGATCAAGTAGCCAAGCGTACTAACCACTCGGCCACGGGACGGCTCAATTGTGTACATTATAAGCAGCTAATTATTATCAAAAGCGCAGATTCTCAGGAAATAGATAAATCTCTGTTAAATTTTAGATTTTCTCCGTTCTTTTGATATTTGCCCTGCGTGGTAAATAAACACTGATTATTTCCGGAAAAATGGCTTTATCTTTTCACAAAATCCAATGTGTTTATCCTTTCAAATAACTAAATCGACTTTATTTTCGAATAACTCAATGGACTTTATTTTCGCTTTATTTTCAATCGACTTTATTTTCAAATAAATCAAATGTTTTTATCCTTTCCAATTGATGCCACGTCATTATCCTTCGAAAAAAATCAAATGTCTTTATCCTTTCCAACAAATCAAATGTCTTTATCCTTTCCAACAAATCAAATGTCTTTATCGGCTGAAATTGATCAAATGTTTTTTTTTCGTTTCAAACTGATCTTTATTCTTTCAGGAAAAAAAAAGAAATCGAAAGTCTTTCTTACGGTTGAGAGATAATCAACAATTTCTCCATGTGAAAGATAGTATTGTTTTCTTTATCTAAGGAAGGATGAAAGTAAATAAAGTGAAGAAATATTTCGATTTTTGTTCAACTATCAAGGAAGGTATCACTCTGAATTTATGGTTCAAGGTTCAAGGTGTTGTAAGATCATGGTGAAATCAGCCTCCAATGAGGGGCTCCCTCATTGGAGGCAAAATAATTGGAGATAGATGAGAGGTAGTTTCTTCTGCCTCTGCTATCTTTAGAAACTATTAACTATACAAATCTCGTTAAAGTGAAAAAGACATTAGAGCTTGTAGAAGAGGCCAATGTTCTGAAAGAAATCAGTGACCAGTCGCAAGCGTGTTCGCAGCAGCTTCATATTCCGGTTCATGTTCCATTTCAAATAAATTAAATATATTTATACTTTCCAAAAATATCAAACGTCTCTATTCTTTGAAATTGATAAAATGTTTCTATTATTGGAAATAAATCAAACGATTTTATCCTTCAAAATAAATCAAATATCTCTATGCTTTCGAACGAATCAAACATCTTTACCCTTTCAAATAAATCAAATATCTTTATCCTTTTAGAGAAAAAAAAAGTCTCTATCCTTTGAGCTAAATCAAATGTCTATATCTTTTCAAATAAACTATATGTATTTCACCTGTCACCCGCAACTTTTTCCTCTTCGAGATATGCGGTATGAACTTAAAATGTTCCGTGTTTACTAAAATAATTTTCTTATCTAGAACTGCATGTCAATAGCTTGATGATCTGACTTCGAAATTTAATGCCTTCAAACAAATAGTTTTAAAAGAGTGGCCGAAAGAAGATTTTAGATTCGAAACAGGAACAATCTACAAGCTAGCAATACTCAGTCCCGTATTCTCTAACTGTAGTCGTCCCATGGCCGAGTGGTCAGCGCGCTTGGCTACTGATCTAAGGGACCTGGGTTCGAGCCCCGGGACAAGGCATGGATGGTCGTGTTATTTTTCTGCTGAGGTCCTGCCATCCTCTCAGACCTTCTAGTATGGCATTATAAACTGACAGGCTCCGGTCAGACCTCTGTGGCAAGCAGCTGCTTGAGGGGGTATTTATTTTTTATTAGTTGCGACGAGTAGAGATTTCACATGATTTACCAAGACACAATTTTTGTTTGAACAATAAGAAAAATTTGAAATTTATTTAAATTTCACAATTAACAAAGTTCCACCACTGGCTTATAAAGGTGGATTATTTTTACATTACAATTAATTGATTAAGTACTCACTCCACTTAAGTAAGTTTAATTTCGAACAACATTGAAAATTCAAAAAATGAAAGTAAAAATTAAAAGTGAAAGTGACAACAAGCAGAATAAGTTAAATTAAAATATCTATATAATGTTTGAAGTTTTTCCGCAACGAGAACTGTATTCTGCTAGCCTATTGTAATGTGCACTCGGCGTAAATTTTCATGAAGCACCCACTCCAGATTTCTCTGATCGTCGTTTTTCCCAAGCAAAGCAAATTTCTTTAAATTTCGCCTGACTTATTTAAGTAAAAGTTTACCATCTCACTAATTAACAATTTCCCTCCCTGAAATAGGGCCTAAAAATCAGTCCAGTGAATTTCATTAAAGTCGGACTTAGCGAAGAGAGCGAAAGAAAGATAGATAAAAAGACTGAACCCTGGTCTGTTAGCCTGATCAACCCACACCGAACTGTTTCTCCGGGTCGAGCGTAACAATATCTTTCTGGCAACCCCGGGAACTCTCGACCAAAAGGGCCAATCAGAAGCAAGCCCTGGGCAAAAACCCGATTCCACTTCCATATTTCACAAGTGGAACGGAGTTTTGTTGCCAGCCAGCACTCTGCATTCCTCCCGAAGGTCAATGTCTGCTTTTGGGTTGGGTTGGGTTGTTTTACCTCTCAGCTGCACTTTTTTGCACACCATGGGCTAAATGGCCAGGTCACATGGACCCCGAAGGCTCAGAGAAGGTTGGGGGAGGGGACCCACAGGAACAGCTGTTAGGAAACAGATGATAGCCTCCCGTCAAGGCCATCCAGCGTGTTCTTTAACGTGCACATGGTTTGGCTCTCCCGCACACGGGACCACGGCTTAACGTTCCATCCGACGGACGGCGGCCTTTCCGAGCCAATCGGTGTCCCCTACTGACCGTGGGCAGGGCGGGGAATTTTGCGGAGATAAATCTCAACTCTGACCCAACTGGGACTCGAACCTGGGAACTGCTTTTGGGCAAGCTGAAATTGTTTCACGCGATACTTCCTGTCGTTTCATACGAGCGAAGTTCTTTCTCGACGATCATCAACGTAAACAGATGAAACGTAACCTTGAAAGATAATCACAAGCGAGATCTTGCACCCATTAACCTCCAAAGACATCTCCGTCAAACTTTAAGTGGTTGCATCAGGATAGAAATGAAATAAAAAAATCAAAATTATTAAAATCAATAGGTCTGCGACCTATCAATCCTTTCAAATACTTCGTAAAAAGTTCCTTTGTTTAGTTTCAGTCATTCAACGAAGAAGCACTAGCAAATGTTCCTCGATTCAAATTTCGAAATATTTTAGGGTGCATACTGTTTCAACTACATTTTTTTAATTCAAATATTTAGTAATCTCAGTATTCTGATAAATAAAATTTTCCAGTTTCCTGAATCGTCATAAAACAATTTACTAAAAAAAATCATAATTTTTTTTTTCATTTCAATGGTTAATATGTATTGGATTGCTTTTCCTCTCAGCGGCACTTTTTTTAACACAGTGGGCTAAATGACCAGGTCATAAGGACCCCAAATCCTCAGAGATGTTTGGAGAAAGTGATCCACTGAACAAGTGTCAAGAGACTGATGGTAACCTCCCGATAAGGATATCCAGCAAGTTCTTTAATGTGCAGAGGGTATGGCTATATTATACACAGCGTCACGCTTAACGTCCCATCCAATGGATGGCTGTTTTTGAGTAATCATCGATGTGTCCTTTTTCATTTAGGTAAAATTTGGATTTAGGGAGATAAACCTCACTGATAATACAGTTGGGACTCGAACCGGAGGACTCTTGTACAATATAGTTAATGGCTTTTACTTCAGTGAATTACGCATTATTTATTTAATGGATATTTTCTTTATTAATGAAGTTTATTAATTATTTCAAACAATACATGCTAGCAATATATTTTGTCTATTATACATAGTTTATTTCAAAACAATATATGCTAGTAATATATTTTGTCTATAAAAATATATATTTTTCTCTTCAGATTCAAGACCACATAGTAAGTAATATTCGTTTTACATCCTTAAAATAAAGTGAAATTATGTCATAATTACTAAAGCATTTCTTTAAATAATATCCTGATAATTAAGGATAAATTTTAATATTAATTTTTTTATCTTAAATATGTATATTTCTCTAGATTACTGTTTCTGAAACTTTTTTGTTATTATAGGCGTCACACGTTTGAGATTCCAAAATCGTCACTTTCCAATATAGCGTGACGTTCACACCTATTTTTCAAAAATAATGACTTGTTTTATTATTTAATAAAATCGGCTCTTATTTTTACAATCAATATTTTTTTTACATCACAAGGTAGAGGAGATAAAATATATATGCATTCTCAAAGATATAAATAGTAAAAAAACAACGAAATTTTTTAATGTGTGTATTTTTCTTTAAACTTAAAAGACATTTCCAAAATAATTAAATAATGTAAAATGCTCACGCTATCACATATGCTGAACATTTGCTGAACACGCTGAAACATTTGAGAATGAACTTTGTTTCATAAAATGGGGGAAAGTTTTTTATTTTAGCTTCCTAAATATTGAAAATGTAATTCACAATGGAGAGAATAGGACCCTGAAAATTTTGGGTAAACAGAATTATTTCACGTATACATTTCGGGAAGATAACATGTTATATAGTCGCTCAAAAAAGTATCCGAACACTACGGTTGATTACAGAATTCAGAAAAAATATCTTGCAGCGATTTTTTTAGAAATTAGTGGTCTGGCAACCTTCGTGTCACGTGACACGAAGGTTGCCACTAATTTTTAAAAAAATCACTGCCAGATATTTTTTCTGAGTTTTGTAATTAACCGTAGTGTTCGGATACTTTTTTGAGCGACTGTACAAGTAGCTGTTTAAGTCTGCTTTCAAATGGTTTCCAAAGCTTTAAAATTATTTTATACACTGGTTTCCATAAATTAAGGAAAATCCCTATGTTAAGTCAATGGAAAGCTAAAGTCAAAGCTCTATAATTTATAAAATAAGTTTTTCGTTTTGAAAAATATTTGATTGCAGATAAATATCTGAATCAAATAAATCAAGATCACGATTTTCAACAATATTTGTTCAGTATTTAACGAGTTATGGAAGTTTGAATATTTAACAACAGCAATGCAAGTCTTAAGAAACTTATACAAAACTGAAGAATAGTGAAAGAATTCTTTACAAAAAGTTCTTAATGAGATCATGTGATAAAAGACGTTTTAATTAAAACCATCATTTACAAATTTAACTCTTATTTATTATTAACTTTATTGGACTTTTTAAAATATTATTATTACTTATTTTATTAACCCTTTGATATACAAACTTATTTTATTAACCCTTTGATACAATACTTATTACTAAGTTTTAATTAACTTCTGAAGTCAATTTTTGTGGCTGGCATTGTTATCGCTAAATATTCAAACTTCCACAACACATTAAATACTGAACGAATATTGTTGAAATTTGAGATATTCATTTATTTGATTGAGATCTTTATCTGAAAAATCGTTTTTCAAGGGTTAGATTGGGTTGTTTTACCTCTGAGCGGCACTTTTTTGCACACAATGGGCTAAATGGCCAGGTCACATGGGCCCCGAAGGCTCAGAGAAGGTTGGGGGAGGGGACCCACTGGAACAGCTGTTGGGAGACAGATGGTAGCCTCCCGTCAAGGCCATCCAGCGTGTTCTTTAACGTGCACAGGGTATGGCTCTCCCGCACACGGGCCATGGCTTAACGTCCCATCCGACGGACGGCGGCCTTTCCAAGCCCATCGGTGTCCCCTACTGACCGTGGGCAGGGCGGGGAATTTTGCGGAGATAAATCTCAACGCTGACCCAGCTGGGACTCAGAACCTGGAAACTACAGATTACCAGCCTGGCGCGCTACCGACTGAGCCACCCCCGCCCCAAAATAATGTAGGACGTTTTTCAAGACAAAAAAACTTATTTTAGAAGTTATAGAGCTTTGACGTTAGATTCCCATTGCATTAACTTAGGAATTTTCCTTAATTTATTGAAAAAAAAATATTAGTAGTAATTTATATGGAAATATATACAGAAATAATTAGAAAACTAATGTGGTAGAATTAAATTAATGAGATCATGTGATAAAAGACGTTTTAATTAAAACCATCATTTACAAATTTAACTCTTATTTATTATTAACTTTATTGGACTTTTTAAAATATTATTATTACGTACTTCAGAGGTTATTTGAAGAGCAGGAATTATAATATTTCATGTTTATGACTGATATCACGAAAATTTAAATACGTATCTTTCGAACTTCTTCCTGGCGCCATCTGTTATTTGAAATGTGAACTGTTTCGTACTCTGTTTACGAGCGTTCCGTTTTCTTTCAATTTTCCGCATTCTGTTTCATTTGCACTAGTTAGTTTTTATAATTAAATAAATTTAGAAAATAAAAAACATCTGTTAATCTTGTTCACGGATAACTTTGTTATAAGTCTGAGTATTTTCGATTAAATTTATTTTTATCGCATCTCATTAGGCTCGAATTTAAAAAAACTAATGTGCCTGGGGGGGGGGGGAGCAATCCATTGCAGTGTAAAATTTTCATCTTCGTTTTGGAAGTTTTTAAAACAGTTTTTAAAAATTGCGTGAAATATGCACAAGTTTAATAATTTTTTGCCTCCATGACTCTCACCAGCATCCTCAAAGGGGTTTAATTGGAGAGCATCTCCAATTTATCATTCGCCAGTCAACAATGTTTCAGAACATGTATGTTTCAGTGCGACTTCATTTATTTGCTTACATTGGATGTGTGTTTTGCATTCATACTTCTTTCATTATTGGTATATTAGGTTTTGTTTACTACATAAATTTTTGCAATTGCCATAGAGGTCTCAAAAGAGACTCTCAGTTCAATATGCCATAGTAGAAGCTCCAGTGAGGATGGCAGGACCTCAGAAGACAAACAAACCTTATCTGAGGCTCGAACCCAGTTCTCTTAAATCAGTAGTCAAGCGCGCTAACCACTCAGGAAAAACCGTCTAAAAATTGAAAATCTGGAAGATGGCCTCTTTTCCTATGTTCTTCGATCGATAGACGATTAATAATTACCTTCCATCGAGAATTTTTATCGATCGAGTAATTTATACCTTCCATCGATAGAGGATCAAAGGTATAAATTACAGTCGCTCAAAAAAATATCCGAACACTACGGTTGATTACAGAATTCAGAAAAAATATCTGGCAACGATTTTTTCAGAAAATAGTGATCTGGCAACCTTCGTGTCACGTGATTACAGAATTCAGGAAAAATATCTGGAGCGTGTACAGTAACTGCACACGCTCAATATTTCCGTGAGTGAGCCCACAAGATCTAGTATCAAAATAATATGACCACCTACAGTCGCTCAAAAAAGTATCCGAACACTACGGTTGATTACAGAATTCAGAAAAAATATCAGGTAACGATTTTTTTAGAAATTGGCAACCTTCATATTGGTTGTCTTCATATTGGTTGGTTCTCATTCGTGTCACGTGACACGAATGTTGCCAGATCACTATTGTGTACATTATTAACACATTAGGTTTGGTTCACTGTTTATATTGTTGGAATGTAAATCCAGTATTAAGTTTGTGTGTGTGTATTAGTTGATTTTATAGTCTATAGTTCAAATTTTCCTTTTCTCTTATAATTTTACATATAGACAACCCAAATTTGCACTATAATTATTTTCTTTGTTAATTCTCTAAAATAACGTTTTTTTTTTATATTATAAGAATTTCTAAACAGGATTTTCTTTTTGTGGTTAGTCTTAAAACGCATATAATCCGAAGAAGGCTTTTTTCTTTAGATGAATCAGAATAAATTCTTTTTCTTCGTGTTTATACATCAAAGTTGGGTTGTTTTACCTCTGAGCGACACTTTGTTGCACACCATGGGCTAAATGGCCAGGTCACATGAACCCCGAAGGCTCAGAGAAGGTTGGGGACCTACTGGAACAGCTGTTAGGAGACAGATGGTAGCCACCCAGCGTGTTCTTTATGGCTCTCCCGCACACGGAGCTACGGCTTAATGTCCCATCCGACGGACGGTGGTCTTTCCAAGACCATCGGTGTCCCCTGCTGACCGTGGGCAGGGCGGGGAATTTTGCGGAGATAAATCTCAACGCTGACCCAGCTCAGACTCGAACCTGGGAACTACAGATTACGAGCCTGGCGCGCTACCGATTGAGCTACCGACTGAGCCACCCCCGCCCCTATACATCAAAGTCTGCTTAGCAGTGTAAGAGAGTTGGGTTGTTTTACCTGAGAACGGTGCTGTTTTGCACGCAGCGTGCTAATTGGCCAGGTCAGAAGGATCCCAAGGGCGCAGAGAAAGTTGCGGGAAAAGAACCCACTGAATAGCTGTTAGGAGACAGATTGAAGTATACCGTGTACTGGATGGTTCTGCCAAAAATTTCGGAAATGCTGTTTTTACGGATTTGGAATTCTGCCTCGAATTTAGAAACTCTTTCTCACGGATTTGGAAACTTATAATATTTCAATGGATTGTCTCAATATATCTTTCGAATACCAGGACTGAATGTAACAAGTTGTAAGTAAAATGAAAGCTTGTAAAGTAAGGAATATGAAAAATAAATAAATACCCCCTCAAGCAGCTGCTTGCCACAGAGGTCTGACAGGAGCCTGTCAGTTTATATGCCATAGTAGAAGGTTTGTGAGGATGGCAAGACCTCAGCAGAAAAACCACACACACATCCATGCCTTACCCGGGGCTGGAACCCAGGTCCCGTAGATCACAAGTCAAGCGTGCTAACCACTCGACCCTTACAGGCTATAAATATACACCCCACGCTTCCTTGGCTCGTTTAAAAAGCAACCACACTGTTAAATTTTGCTAAATATATACAAATGGAAGAACTTCATTAGTTACAAAATAAATGATTTGTATTCTACACAAGCCGTCCCATGGCCGAGTGGTTAGCGCGCTTGGCTACTGATCTAAGGGACCTGGATTCGAGCCCCGGGTAAGGCATGGATGTATGTGTCGTTTTTCTGCTGAGGTCCTGCCATCCTCTCAGATCTTCTACTGTGGCATATAAACTGACAGGCTCCTGTCAGACCTATGTGGAAAGCAGCTGCTTGAGGGGGTATTTATTTATTTTTTCTATTTATTCTACACAGCTGATATGTTGTTTTAGTGATCTTTGTAAGTAAAATCTTGACAATTTTCATTTCTGTGCAGTTAATTTATATTTTTACCCAGTGTGTGTGATTTTTCTTAAACATTTCGTATCAAATCTAATAATTTTTTCGCCAGATTTTTGAATTGTAAAATGTAATAAAATAAATACCCCTCAATCAGTTATTTGCCACAAAGGTCTTACTACAGTTTGTCAGTTTAATACGGCAAAGAAAAGATCTTTGAGGAAGGCAATATATCAGTAGAAATATAATGCAAATAAAGAAACTTCGATACCATATCCGGGGCTGAGTACATAATATTTCAAACAAAATATTCATTCATTTCCAACCCTATGGAAATTCGTCTGTCTTTAAGTTGGGTTATTTCACCTGTGAGTAGCACTTTTTTTGCACACAATGGGCTTAATGGCCAGGTCACAAGGACCCCGAAAGCCAAAGAAGGTTGGGGGAGGAGACTCACTGGAGCAGCTGCTGGGAAACAGATGGTAGCCTCCCGTCAAAGCCATCCATTGTGTTCTTTAACGTGCACAGGGTATGGCTCTCCCTCACAAAGTGTCACGGCTTAACGTCCCATCCGACGGACGGCGGCCTTTACAAACCCATCGGTGTCCCCTATTGACCGAGAGCAAGGCGGTGGAGTTTAGTGGAGATAAATTTCAATCCTGGTCCAGATGGGACTGGAACCTGCAATTCCCTGAAAGTGTCATTAAGATTATATTTATGTTGTATATAATCCTCATGTACATTTATTAATTACCTTGGAAAAGCCAGTGTTTCAATTGTGGAATATAATTTTTTATTTCCTTTAAAATTTGCAATTTTCCATTGTACTGTTCATTTTGTAAATTTGTATCTCATTTGTCATGAATGTACAGGGTGTTTCTGTGAATATACAATATGCGCATAGCAATGGGTTGGGTTGTTTTACCTCTGAGCGGCACTTTTTTGCACACCATGGGCTAAAGGGCCAGGTCACATGGACCCCGTAGGCTCAGAGAAGGTTGGGGGAGGGGACCCACTGGAACAGCTGTTGGGAGACAGATGGTAGCCTCCCGTCAAAGCCATCCAGCGTGTTCTTTAACGTTCACAGGGTATGGCTCTCCCGCACACGGGGCCACGGCTTAACGTCCCATCCGACGGACGGCGGCCTTTCCAAGCCCATCGGTGTGCCCTATTGACAGTGGGCAGGGCGGGGAATTTTGCGGAGATAAATCTCAACGCTGACCCAGCTGGGACTCGAACCTGGGAACTACAGATTACGAGCCTGGCACGCTACCCACTGAGCCACCCCCGCCCCCTCATAGCAATGCGGGAGGTTTCCTATAAACATTGGGCCAGAAACTCTCTTCTTCCGAGGAGTTATAACACGATTTGAGAGTGCAAGTAAGAGAGCCTGTGAAGTTAATTAGTTTTTATTCCAGTTATGACAGCACACAGTAAGTGATCGATGAAAATAATTGTTTAAGTCTGCATCAGAACAAACGTTCGAAATGGTCTTCCTGGAGCAGAAAATACGTGCCTCACAGCGTCTTCTCATTGACTGTCGAACAGGTTCCAAATTCCCGGAGTGTTCCGAATACTTTGACACCCACCACGATCCCTTCGCGGAGGGCTTGTGTATTAGGAACTGGAGTAGCATAAACATCAGACTTAATGTGTCGCCATAAATGCAATGGATTGAAATCGGGAGATCACACAGGCTATGGGGGCGGGGGTGGCTCAGTCGGTAGCGCGCCAGGCTCGTAATCGGTAGTGCGCCAGGCTCATAATCTGTAATTCCCAGGTTCGAGTCCCAGCTGGGTCAGCGTTGAGATTTATCTCCGCAAAATTTCCCGCCTTGCCCACGGTCAGTAGGGGATACCGATGGGCTTGGAAAGGCCGCCGTCCGTCGGATGAGACGTAAGCCGTGGCTCCGTGTGCGGGAGAGCCATACCCTGTGCACGTTAAAGAACACGCTGGATGGCCTTGACGGGAGGCTACCATCTGTCTCCCAACAGCTGTTCCAGTGGGTCCCCTCCCCCAACCTTCTCTGAGCCTTCGGGGTCCATGCGACCTGGCCGTTTAGCCCATGGTGTGCAAAAAAGTGCCGCTCAGAGGTAAAACAACCCAACCCATACAGGCTATGCAGTTGGTCCATCTCTACCCATCCAACTGGCAGCGTTTCTGTTCCAATGTTCATGGGAATTTTTTTTTGTTTCATCAGCATGCGCAGTGAAACACGTTCCCAAAGTTTGACTAGACTTTTTGGAAACACCCTGTACATTGTTTTTAGTAGTGAGAAGAAGTATTTATCCCCTTTATCCCCAAAAACACAGGAGTTGTGTGACAGTGAGTTTGTCCAACATTTGCATAAATCTGCTCTTCCGTCAGACAGGCAAATTTTCCTAGCATCATACCTTCTGACAGGTTTTCTTACTTACAATCTAAAAATAATGATATTAATGGGAAGGGAAGCGTTTCTGTTCCAATGTTCATGGGAATTTATTTCGTTTCATCAGCATGCGCAGTAAAACACGTTCCCAGAGTTTGACTAGACTTTTTGGAAACACCCTGTACATTGTTGTTAGTAGTGAGAAGAAATATTTATCCCCCAAAGTTTCCCCCATAGGTTAACATGGTTTTCCCTATACTTTAACTTGGTGCCAGGACTCTCATTCTTCTCACTACCTGGGGCGGGGGTGGCTCAGTCGGTAGCGCGCCAGGCTCGTAATCTGTAGTTCTCAGGTTCGAGTCCCAGCTGGGTGAGCGTTGAGATTTATCTCCGCAAAATTTCCCCGCCCTGCCCACGGTCAGTAGGGGACACCGATGGGCTTGGAAAGGCCGCCGTCCGTCGGATGGGACGTTAAGCCGTGGGCCCGTGTGCGGGAGAGCCATGCCCTGTGCACGTTAAGGAACACGCTGGATGGCCTTGACGGGAGGCTACCATCTGTCTCCCAACAGCTGTTCCAGTGGGTCCCCTCCCCCAACCTTCTCAGTCTTCGGGGTCCATGTGACCTGGCCATTTAGCCCATAGTGTGCAAAAAAGTGCCGCTCAGAGGTAAAACAACCCAACCCAAACTTTTCACTACCGTTGTTGTTCTTATTGCAGTTTTAACGAGCTGGAGAATTTGATCAGATCCTTTTAAAATTTTATACTTTTATGATTTTTTTTTCTACCTGAAATACATTTCTCTTGCTAATTGAATAAATAACGTTAATTGAATAAGTGTAATTATAATGTTTTAAGCAATAAGCTCAAAAACGAAAGTTATTTCCATAGATATATATGAAATAAAGTAATATTCTTTTCATTCTAGGACGATGTTGCTGTGGTAAGTAAAATAAAACACCATTGCTGGTTTATTACCAATAAACCAGCAATGTTAATTGTAATAAATAATGCAATTAGTAACTTCAAATTTGTATCTTGAATCATGAATGTTATTCATTTGAAACATCCAGCAAAAATAATAATATTAAACAAATTCCTGCAAGAATTCGCGAAATAGAAATTCCAACTTTACGAAAATGTAAAAAAAAAAAACTCACATTCGAAGATGTTTCAAAAACTTAAAAAAAAGCTTTATGCAGAAAAATATCGTCGGAAATAAATTGAAGATTCAGCATATTCCGTTGAAATCTGGAATTTTAATGGCATTCGTTTACTATTATGAGAGATATGGGCTCAAGGGCGTCGGGCAAAACTTTTTAGAGGGTGGGGGAGAAAAATTGAAGTGGGGGGAAACAAATTAGTGTTTCAGGATAGAAATATCAGTGCAGTTGCCTATACAGCATTGGATTGGATTGTTTTACCTCTGAGCGGCACTTTTTTTGCACACCATGGGCTAAATGGCCAGGCCACAAGGACCCCGAAGGCTCAGAGAAGGTTGGGGGAGGGGACCCACTGGAACAGCTGTTGGGAGACAGATGGTAGCCTCCCGTCAAGGCCATCCAGCGTGTTCTTTAACGTGCACAGGGTATGGCTCTCCCGAACACGGAGCCACGGCTTAACGTCCCATCCGACGGACGGCGGCCTTTTCAAGCCCATGGTGTCCCCTACTGACCGTGGGCAAGGCGGGGAGTTTTGCCTATACAGCAATCATTCATACATCGTATAATATATCTAAATATATGATTGTGAGTGATTGATTGATTGACTGACACGGGATCACGTTTATTCTATCTATGATGTAGAAATCGTAAAGCTCTAAATATTTGCACCTAGGGATAATCCGGGTCGTAGATCTCGGGAAAAATACTAACTTGACCTACGACGTGTCTTTCAAAGTGAGATAGAGGTCACGTAGAGGTCAAACAGAGGTCACGCAGAGGTTAAACCATGATCTATGAGTACTAGAAACATGAAATCGTCGGAATGTAGATGTAGCAAACGTTACGAAATTTCGGATTCGGAGGGTCATTTGAGGTCAAAGGTAAAATTTTGATTTATCGATGCTACAAAGCTAAAAATTGTTGCATGGGGTTATTTTTGGGTCGTAGAGTTATTGGATGTGACGGATTCTTAGAGGTCAAAGATCAAATATAGATCTTTCAATGCTAGAGAGTTAAAAATTAGAGACGGGGAATTTTGAGCAGTAGATCCCAGTAGTTTTATGAAATTTTGATTGCAATGGGTCTTTAGAGGTGAAAGGTCAAATTCCGATATACGCATGTTGGAGAGCAGAAAATTGGTGAAGAGAGATATTTCAGGCGGTCGAAATCAAGAATGAGAGGGATTTTCAGGTCTGGTGTTACGTTTAAGGTGAATAGGTATCGGAGAGACGGACTTTGACCTCTTACATTTCCTTTAAGTACAAACAGAGGTCACGTAGAAGTCAAACCTTGGTCTACCAGTGCTCGAAACGTGAAAATTGGTGCCTGGGTGTAGGTGGGGTGGGGAGTTTGGGAATGTAAGTCGGAATAATTGCGAAATTTTACAAAAATTTAGATCCAGAGGGTCCTTCAGGGTGAAAGGTCAAATTTATATCTATCAATGCTAGAGAGCTACAAAATGCTGTGTCAGAAAATTTCGTGTGTTGATTTCAAAAACGTTACAAAAAGTTCGATCTGAAGAGTCCTTTAAGTCAAAGGTCAAAATTTTGCTCTATCTGTGATTGAGAGCGAAAAAATGTCGTACGAGGGTATTTCGGGTTGTACATCAGGGAAACGTTGGAAAATTTGGGATCCGGTAGGTCCTTTGGTATGAAAGGTAAAATTATATTTTCTGGTACTGGAGAACTAACATTTGATGACTAGTGGTATTTGGGTCTTAGGTGTCAGAAAAGTTGTGAAAATTTATATCCGATTTGCCATTCGTTGGGTTGGGTTGCTTTACCTCTGAGCGGCACTTTTTTGCACACAATGGGCTAAATGGCCAGGTCACATGGACCCCGAAGGCTCAGAGAAGGTTGGGGGAGGGGACCCACTGGAACAGCTGTTGGGAGACAGATGGTAGCCTCCCGTCAAGGCCACCCAGCGTGTTCTTTAACGTGCACAGGGTATGGCTCTCCGCACACGGGGCCACGGCTTAACGTCCCATCCGATGGACGGCGACCTTTCCAAGCCCATCGGTGTCCCCTACTGACCGTGGGCAGGGCGGGGAATTTTGCGGAGATAAATCTCAACGCTGACCCAGCTGGGATTCGAACCTGGGAACTACAGATTACGAGGCCTGGCGCGCTACCGACTGAGCAACCCCCGCCCCGATTTGCCATTCGAGTCAAATGTGAAATTTCAATATACCATTGATAGATAGGGAAAAATTGGCTAATAAAGATATATATTTATGAACCAATTGCGGATCCCGTCCTCATAAATTTGGTATCATCGGTATTGCGGATCGTAGTCCTCATAAATTAAAAGAAAATTTGAGATTCTGTGTCCCATTCAAGGTCAGATAAGGGTTGGAATGACAGTCTAGAAATCAAGAGGAATTTTCAGAACCAGTGTCACATTCAAAGTCAAATAGAGAGGCGGAGTGATGGGCTAGAAATCAAGAGGTTCGACCCTTATCTGATCTTGATTTCTACTTCCATACAGAAACACGAGACCCCAGAAACAGAAGAACTGCTACTATGTAAAAAATGTTCTAATGGCATTAACACATCTCTTTTCGTTTAATCGTTTCTTTACGTTGGTTGATTTATTTAATTTAGTACCTGTTGTTTGATAAATTTAATAACTCAACCAAAGATTATATGATTTTAAGAGGATAAATCAGAAGGTGTGGTTCCCTATTTAATTTCTGCAGAGAAGAGCTAATTATTTCAAAGACAATACACAGGAGATGTCTTCACATATTATAATACAAATATATATATTATATATTTATGTTATATTATAAAAAATATATATTATATTATAACGTACGTGAAGACATATAATTTATATTATACGTTTTTTTTTTCAACACTGGTTAACAAAGTTTTTATAACATGAACACCTCTCTTTTGCTGCGATCTTATGCAACCACGGCAATTCCCGATTCCGCCTATACGACGCTACCAGTTATGAAAAGCTGTGCTATCTAGAGCCGGGGGCAAGGAATACGCCATATAGACGCACCTCAACCCCGGCCTCACATGGCAGCAGTCCTATAGAAGGAAAGCTAACCACCGGAAGAAACCTAACTTTAATCTGTTCCCCGGTTAGCCATGAACAAAGATATATAGATCCAAGTTCGCTCGGCATCCGGGGTGGAGACTCTTAGTAAGGTCCAGACTTTGGTGAGGGCTCGACCTACTGGGGCACAAATCTTTTCAGAAGAGCCCTCGAACTGCTCACCCAGAGCACCTGAGAGGTGAGGTCTCAGACACCGTCACCGCCCAACCGGTCAACACGGGACCGGTCAGTGGCATCCTCGACCTCGGTTGGTCTTGGCTATGTCCAACCGGGGACCCAATCCGATCGGCACAGCCTTCGACCGGGTTGCTGGAGCCTAGGACCCCCACCACGACAAGGTGGTCCCCTATTGGGGGGAATGAACAATTGTAGCTGCCTTTAACTATTTCTCAGGTGATGAGTTAGGTTGGATAGTTTTACATCTGATCGACACTTTTGTGCACAGTAGAGGCTAAAAGTCAGGTCACAAAGGGCTTAAAGAAGGTTGGGGGAAGGGAATTCACTATATAGCTGTTAGTTTATCCAGTGCATTCCTTAAAGCACACTGGGTGTGTTTCTTCCCCAAATGAATCCATGGCTTAACGTCCCATCCAATGAATGGCGGCCTTTCCAGGCCCATCAGTGTCTCCTACTGACTGAGGGCAGGGTGGGTGGTATTTGGGTCTAAGATGTCAGAAAAGTTGTGAAAATTTATATCCGATTTGCCATTCGTTGGGTTGGGTTGTTTTACCTCTGAGTGGCACTTTTTTGCACACCATGGGCTAAATGGCCAGGTCACATGGACCCCGAAGGCTCAGAGAAGGGTTGGGTTGTTTTACTTCTGAGCGGCACTTTTTTGCACACCATGGGCTAAATGGCCAGGTCACATGGACCCCGAAGGCTCAGAGAAGGGTTGGGTTGTTTTACCTCTGAGCGGCACTTTTTTGCACACCATGGGCTAAATGGCCAGGTCACATGGACCCCGAAGGCTCAGAGAAGGTTGGGGGAGGGGACCCACTGGAACGTTTGGTTGGGGGAGAGATAATTCCCATCATTGGTCCAGGTGGGATTGAAATCTGGGAATTACAGATCTCAAGTTTTGCGTGCTACCGAGTCCCTTCTACCTATGCAGTGGTGATACAACACCAGATATTTGTTAGTTTCGCAGAAAAAAAAAACCTAACTGGGAACCTTAGTTTTTGACATACCCTCGTATGCTGCAGATAAGCTTTGGTTTAAAAGGAGATTTCGCATTTATTAAATATATTGGTGAATCAACTGTAATTTGTTTTTATTAAAAATACATTTTTAATGCACATTTATTTTAAAAAACTAAGTAATGCATATAAAATATATTTAAATATAATTCTTTTGGTTTTTTTTTAGTCAACTATCACGTCAGTAAGTATTTGTTTTGCTATTGATTTTAATAACGGACTTTGGAAAAATATTTATGATCTTGATATCAGTGAACTGTTGTTCCTGGATTTTTCTTATATTCAGCATAAAACTCATATTCTTTATTATTGTAATAATCGCAATGAAATGTTTAACATCAGTTGAATGGGTGTATTTTTCATGTATATAATTTGGTAAAACAGACGCTAATATCCAAATTTCGAAGTCGGCTTCGAAATTTGGCAACTGTACGAAATGTAACAACTGGAAATTTAATTCCATGGAAAATTTCTTTACTAAATATGTCTAATATTTACATTTTCCAACCACCCTATAGTACGAATACTACTGTTAAAGGTACAAAATTCGGCAAATGAAAAATTTCAGTTTCTTTAAAAAAAGAGCTTCTCATATTCCAGCGGAAATATAATATTCTTCTAATAATATTTAATTGCTTTCCCTATTCTTTATATACAAGTTTTGTGTTGATTTATTTTAACTACAAATATTCATATATTTGAGACCACAATGCATGTAACATGAACACTACAGATTTAGAAATTTCATTTTAGAGCTTGTCTTTAACTTAATTCATTAATTCTTTGACGACTGTATTTCCGTTTATTTAAAAATTTTTTTTTTAAAATACCCCCTCAAGCAGCTGCTTGCCACAGAGGTCTGACAGGAGCCTGTCAGTTTATATACCACAGTAGAAGATCTGAGAGGATGGCAGGACCTTAGCAGAAAAACGACACATCCATGCCTTACCCGGGGCTCGAACCCAGGTCACGTAGATCAGTAACCAAGCGCGCTAACCACTATAAATTTCCCCTCAAGCAGCTGCCTGCAACAGAGATCTGACAAGAGCCTGTCAGTTTATACGCCATAGCAGGTCTGTGATGTTGACTGGACCTCAGCAGAAAAACGACACGATGATATATGTCTTATCCGGGGCTCGAAACCAGTTCTCTTTGATTAGCACTAAGCGCGCTAACCACTCGGCCAGGGGACCGAAAACCGTGAAAAATCCCTAAACATCAATCAGATTGATAATTCCTCAAAGACAAGCAGCTTTTAGTTGGTTGTTTGGTTGTTTTACCTCTGAGCGGCACTTTTTTGCACACAATGGGCTAAATGGCCAGGTCACAAGGACCCCGAAGGGCTCAGAGAAGGTTGGGGGAGGGGACTCATTGGACCGGCTGTTGGGAGCCAGATGGTAGCCTCCCGTCAAGGCCATCCAGCGTGTTCTTTAACGTGCACAGGGTATGGCTCTCCCGCACACGGGGCCACGGCTTAACGTCCCATCCGAGGAACGACAGCCTTTTCAAGCCCATCGGTGTCCCCTACTGAGGGACTACTTTTGCGGAGATAAATCTCAACGCTGACCCTGCTGGGACTCGAACCTGGGAACTGCAAGATTACGAACTTGGTGCGCTACCGACTGAGCCACACCTTCAAAAGACATGTAGCATCAGCGCTTCTATGGAAACTAGAAGAAGGAATATCACCTCTGTCAGATATAGCAATCTCGTTTGCAAAGAGAATGAAGTTTTCTTTCCCTTTGATTTTGTGCTTCTTTAAATGGGGGGCGGGGGTGGCTCAGTCAGTAGCGCGCCAGGCTCGTAATCTGTAGTTCCCAGGTTCGAGTCCCAGCTGAGTCAGCGTTGAGATTTATCTCCGCAAAATTCCCCGCCCTGCCCACGGTTAGTAGGGGGCACCGATGGCCTTGGAAAGGCCGCCGTCCGCCGGATGGGACGTTAAGCCATACCCTGTGCCCGTTAAAGAACACGCTGGATGGCCTTGACGGGAGGCTACCATCTGTCTCCCAACAGCTGTTCCAGTGAGTCCCCTCTCCCAACCTTCTCTGAGCCTTCGGGGTTAATGTGACCTGGCCATTTAGCCCATGGTGTGCAAAAAAGTGCCGCTCACAGGTAAAACAACCCAACAACTCTTTAAATGGTTAAATTCAAACTGGTCGATGATGCATAATACATGAAATGTATTATGCATATTGAAATGTATTCAAGAAACTTCTACAAATAAAAATGTATAAATTTAAAATCAAGAATTTTTTAATACTAACGCACAGAGCCGTATCTAGGGGGGCAAGGGGGCCATACCCCCCCCCCCCTTATATTTTTTTCGACTTAGCTGTGTTACTTTTCCCTCGCCCTCTTCGATTTTTTTCTAGATCCGGGCTTCCTAATGCATAAATGTCGTAATCAGTCTAAAAACGAATGAATATTTCTATCATTTTTAAAGAATATTTATGCACATCAGAGTTTTGGCATTTTGTTAATTAAATAAATTTTGAAAGTTCTTATAGAGAGACTCCTTGAATGTATATTATTAAGCCATGTCCACTAAAAAAATTCGTTTGCTACTCAATTTCGTCGATGACTAGATTTGCCGCTGACGAATGCCTTCCGGAACCTTGTTTTTTAGAAAAAAATCACTGAATAAAAATATATCTACATTACTACTTGTACATAGGTAAAAAGGTAAGGCATGGCTGTTTGTGTCGTTTTTCTGCTGAGGTCCTGCCATCCTCTCAGACCTTCTACTATGGCATATAAACTGACAGGCTCCTGTCAGACCTCTGTGGCCAGCAGCTGCTTGTAAAAAAAAATAAATACCCCCTCAAGCAGCTGCTTGCCACAGAGGTCTGACAGGAGCCTGTCAGTTTATATGCCATAGTAGAAGGTCTGAGAGGATGGCAGGCCCTCAGCAGAAAAACGACACATACATCCATGCCTTACCCTGGGCTCGAACCCAGGTCCCTTAGATTAGTAGCCAAGCGCGCTAACCACTCGGCCATGGGGTATTTATTTATTTTTTTTTAAAAGCAAACATTATTAGGACGATACCTGAACCTGTTTCGCAGAACAGAAAGGAGATATGATGTTACAAAGATAAGTTAATATTATTTTATAATTTTGCATCAGTGATGATATATGGAAGTCGTTTTTGCGCATTTTCCTGGCCCACCTAAGTTACTGTCACGGCCAACACTTCCTAGAAAAAGAAGGCCGCATCATCAAGTCAGTTAGGGAAATACCCAAGTGGAGGCGGGGAGGGACCGTGGGATCCGCCAAAATCCGGTCGTCTTATGCGAAATCTCAAACTTGTCCACCACTTTGAAATCCAAAAGAGTTGTTTTTGTATAATATTGTTTAAACCCCATAGTTAGGGCTGTAAATTTTTCGTGGCAAAAGGAGATGAAATTCGCGAAGCAATCGCTCTCAAAAACGCCAAAATTCGCGCATCATTTAGGTTCAAAAATCATAAAAATTTTCGTATTAGTGGTGATCACATAAACAAGATAAAGACAGCACAGTTGCTATGTACAGTTGCTTAAAAGATAGAAGATATGTACAATTGCTTAAAAGGAAGAAAAAATAAATATGAAATTGATGTATATTCAACTCGCACATTGCATATCAAGTATCAACGATGAATTCTGATACAATGTAATATAAATAAAAAAATAAAAAAACAAATACCCCTCAAGCAGCTGCTTGCCACAGAGGTCGGACAGGAGCCTGTCAGTTTATATGCCACAGTAGAAGATCTGAGAGGATGGCAGGACCTCAGCAGAAAGACAACACGGACATCCATGTCTTTACCCGGGGCCTGAACCCAGGTCCCTTAGATCAGTAGTCAAGCGCGCTAACCACTCCGTAGATAAAATGTCCGCTTTTATATAACCCCTCTCTATTTGGAAAGATATCGCACTTAATTAACAATGTTCGTTCAGCGTGATAAATTTGAGAGAGACTGAGAAATCGTTTTTTTTAATTTTTTTGAAACAACTAGAAAAGAATTCTCAGTGTTATAGTGTTATCTAATTCTTTCACAGTTTTTTTTTTTTCACAGCATTGCTAGTCGGCTTTTAATCTGTTGTATTTCAGCATGGATAAACTGTTCAAAATGATATTAATAACATCATGTGCAGAAATATTTAAGCACTTTATTAAACTGGGATCGAAAATTTTAAAACAACGACTTCAAACAATGTAGCTGATTGGAAATATTCGGCATATATCTTTTTGATTTGATTCAATACTACCTCTAGCAATCGTTTTCATACATTTCAAAGTTATGTTTTTAATATATTGCTGCAGCTGTTTCTCATTTTCTGCTAGAAAACTTACTATAATCTGCACGGTCTCAGCGATAGAGTACAGTTTGGAAGCAAAAGTTCTACCTTGTTTGAAATGGTGCTTTGTTAGGTTGTGTTCCTCTTTTCTTAAAGGATCAAATACCTTAAAACTAGCTTTACCTGCAGGACAGGAGTGACGAATTCGCGTTTGACTGCTGCAACCAAAGTGTTAACACTTGAAATAATGAGTTTGTCCTGACTGGAAGGGTGGGTGGTCGGTAAGGTGGCTCAGTCGGTAGCGCGCCAGGCTCGTAATCTGTAGTTCCCAGGTTCGAGTCCCAGCTGGGTCAGCGTTGAGATTTATCTCCGCAAAAATTCCCCGTCCTGCCCACGGTCAGTAGGGGACACCGATGGGCTTGGATAAGGCCGCCGTCCGTCGGATGGGACGTTAACCCGTGGCCCCGTGTGCGGGAGAGCCATACCCTGTGCACGTTAAAGAACACGCTGGATGACCTTGACGGGAGACTACCATCTGTCTCCCAACAGCTGTTCCAGTGGGTCCCCTCCCCCAACCTTCTCTGAGCCTTCGATGTCCATGTGACCTGGCCATTTAGCCCATTGTGTGCAAAAAAGTGCCGCTCAGAGGTAAAACAACTGACTGGAATTTGAACCCAGGTTTAGACCACAGAGGAACTGACCATTTCTCAACTAAGTGACGTAAGACCACAGAGGAACTGACCATTTCTCAACTAAGTGACGTATAAGCTTTCCTATTGATTCACCAGTGGCGCCATCTATTATCAGGAGTGGGCAGCAACTCATTATTTCGAGAGTTCCTTGTCCACAAGACTTTTCCTGTGATAATTTATTACTGAAAAGTGTTAACAGTTTTGATTTCTCTTTGTCAAATTTCACCAACAAGATTTAGAAGATCAAGCTTACTCTTGAGGAAGATCAAGCTTACTTTAAGGAATTCATTCCTATGCTTCGAATTATTGTACGAAGCATTTTCAACAACAGAAGCTGCGACAACAGAATAGATTAATTTAAATTTGTTTCTTCATGGAACAATTGTAAACAATAAACAGTGGAACTTGGGAAAATGTTAAGTTCCAACACTGAATTCCACATTTCCCGAACTCATTACTCCTTTAATGAAAATCATATAGAGGGATTTTAAAGGGGGTTGTCATCCCCACCTGAGGAGTGAATAAATAAAATAATAAATAAATATCCCCTCAAGCAGCTGCTTGCCACAGAGGTCTGACAGGAGCTTGTCAGTTTATATGCCACAGTAGAAGATCTGAGAGGATGGCAGGACCTCAGCAGAAAAACGACACACACATCCATGCCTTACCCGGTGTTCGAACCCAGGTCCCGTAGATCAGCAGCCAAGCGCGCTAACCACTCGGCGTAGGGAGAAATTTACAGTTTATTCAAGTAGAAATTAGGTAATGAGGAAAAGTTAAGGTCATTAAAGCAAGAGTCATACATCCACATCAGTTTTTCAATACAAGTTTTTATGCATTTCAAAAAAATTTTCACAAGAAATACATGAAAAGTCGTAAATTTACCCCAACTGACTATTCCGTTCTGTGACTTATCAAATTTTTTTTTCGTTTTGAAATTGTTCAAAATCTGATAAGTCACGGAATTTTAGGAGAAAAAAAAAGTGACCATCCAAATTCGCGGAATCGTTAACAAATATTCACATTCTTGGAATCGTGAAAAATATCCAAATTCGCGGAAACCTTTCAAAAACTCTGTAATTGCGGAAATTGTCGCGGAAATCCGCGCCGCGAAAAACTTACAGCCCTACCCATAGTATATATCCGACATTAAAAATAGATTAAATGAAAAAAAGAAATTTTCTTCCATAAAGAATATGATTTAAACCTTTTCTATCTGGTGAAATATTTTAGTAATTGGAAAAACCCTACTCAAGTCTTATTGTCATTCCCCCCCCCCCTCCACCACCGCAACTAAATTCTCTAACCTCTCAAAACAAAATTCTCTTCATAAAAACTTCCCATCATAAAACTAAATGCTGGGTACGACGAACCTGACGTCAGTTGGGTATTTTACCTCTGAGCGACACTTATTTGCACATAATGGGCTAAATGGCTAGGTCACAAAGACACCGAAGACTCAGAGAATGTTGGGGAAGGTGACGCACTGAAACAGCTGTTAGGAGACAGATGGTAGCCTCCCGTCAAGGCAATCCAGTGTGTTCTTTAACGTGCACAGGGTATGGTTCTCCTGTACACGTAGTCACGGCTTAACGTCACATCCGACGGAAAACGGTTTTTCCCAGCCCATCGGTGTCCCCTACTGACCGTGGGCAGGGCGGGGGAGTCTTGCGGAGATAAATTCAAAGATAACCCAGCTGGGACTCAAACCTGGGAACTTCAGATTACGAGCCTGGGTCGGTACTGACTCAGCCTCCCCAGTCCCCAACCCCCAGACGTCAACATAGGAAGTCCTAAAATCTAGACATTTCTTAAAATTTATTTCTACTTTTATTACTGGTGTGTTTTAATGCGGTTCTTTATGTTAATGTTTATAAATATACATTATATATTAAAAATAGTGTTATGTATTAGCGTTATAATAATGCTAATAGAAATAATTTTTCTTCTAAAAAGCTATATTTGTAAATAAACTTTCTGTTTTTATCACCTATCAGTGATAAAAACAGAAATAAATATGCAAGAAATGGTTGATTTTTGAGACTGCCTATGCTGACGTCATAACATGTTGTACGACTTTCTGTTCTAGGAGATGTTGACTGTTAATCGCGGCACACCATACTGCCGTAATTAACAATCAACATTATTGTTGACTGTGATCACGACAGTATGGAGTGTTCAGCGAACTGTTGAACATTGTAGAATCCTTGATTTGCATAAGAAAAAATAATATGTTATAATACTTTACATTTGCTTTCTTTGCTTGTAACGCCATGTTTCAGCATTATATTTAACTTTCTATTTTTTCGACTTTTTATCGATTTTTCCATTTACACGCTTTGATTTTATCCAGTAGTATACCAAAAAAAAACATTTTTATACTTTGCGAATATTCCTCACAGATCTGTCACTATGGCAAATTAAACTGACAGCCTCTTGTCAGAGCTCTTTAGCAAGCAACTACTTGAAGGGAAAATTTATTTTTTAGTGATATTTTAACCTTCTGATTTAAAACCTTCTGTAGGTTACAATGAGCATTACATTTTAGAATGTTTTCAACACAGGAAGAGGTATCTGTATTTTGCAATATTTGAAAAGTTCAGCGTAAGTCTTTAGTCCATAGGCATGTAGTAAAGTTTGGTGTCATCTGTGGATATCGGCCCGGATTTGGAAAAAAGAGGGTTGGGTGGGAAGCAATAGAGACGGTAAAAACAAAAGAGTTGGGGGATGGATTCCATTTCATGGAGTTTGGGGGTGGATATTCCGTAGTATAACATTTTCTCTCTGTTTTAGATGTATTTAAAAGTTTATTAGAAATGAATGAAATATACCCCCTGAAGCAGCTGCTTGAGATAGAGATCTGACAGGAGACTGTCAATTTTATGCACCACAGAGAAGATTACTGAGCAAGTTGAAACCTCAGGTAAAAAGACAACACAAAACAATCAATAAATGTCAATAAATGTTTTCAAACTCATGCTCAGTTTTCTATTTAAAAATTGTAAGAATGTAATAGAAAGTACATTTAATAACATTAAAGATTACTGTACCTGACGAAACAAGAAACAACTTGACATATTTCACAGGTGCCATTCATTTGATGTGTTTATAATGATAAAGTACATATGAATTAGAATCCTCTTTTGTGTTTCTCTCTACCGCTTTCTGAAATTTCAGAATTTTGTGCATTTTGGGAACGATGTCTGCATTATAATAATGTAAATTCTGAATTTCAGTGAAATCATGTTTAAAACTTTTTTTTTTCGTATTCTTGTTTCTTTTATCACAAAAAAAAAATACTTTTTAAATGGAAAAATGTTTTCTTCTGTAAACATAAATTTGGGTCTTTTTCAAATGAGAATTACTGGTACTGATTACAATATATTTTCAGAAAGGTGTCACCATTTTGGTCACCATCGTAAGTATTCTTTTGATTACTGAATTTAAATGTAAACTTTCGAAAAATACTTATATTTTTGAGATCAGTGAATTTCAGTTTCTCAATTTCATCCCTGCCAAACGGATAATGGATGTTTTATCCATTGTCAATTTCGTAAAGAGCAGTGAAATATTTACTGTTACTTTAAAATTGGTTTTCGAAAATCAAATCTTCAATTCAAGTTCTGTAACAGAAAATGGATCTAAGTTGAATAACAGCAAAATAAAATCTGTGTAAAATTTTAAAAATTAACACTTTGACATCAGAATTTTGTTTAATTTGAAAAGTCTACTACATGATGAGCAAATTAAGGCCTTTCAAATATGATAATTATATCTTGACAGACACTCTAAGTAATATCTGAATATTTGTCTGTGCAAGCTCATCGTATTAAAAAACTGTTTGCTGAATTATTTGTTTTAATCACATTTTAAATTATCATCGACTGCGTAATATTTATTCCATATTTTTGTAATTCAAGACTTGAATTAAAGCAAACAAAAATTCAACACTTATCTCTCCATAATGAAAATAGCGGAGCTTTCCAACAAAGACTTGAATTAAAGCAAACAAAAATTCAACACTAACTCTCCATAATGAAAATAGCGAGCTTTCCAACAATTGTAAGAAGTTTTAGCTAATTGTTTTTCACTCTGAGATAAAAACATTTATTCAATCTCTTATACCACATGAAAGTAATAATTAATATAATAAATATAATTAGATATTGATCAGTATTGTCATACTAGAGGGAGATGGACACTTTGGGCTATTGTACTTTTCAGAGAAGCATATCGACTTACACTGGTTTCCGTAAATTAAGGAAAATCCCTATGTTAGGTCAATGGGAAACTAACGTGAAAGCCCTATAACTTAAAAAATAAGTTTTTTTTGTCTTGAAAAGTGTGATTGCAGATAAAGATCTCAATCAAATAAATCAATATCTCGATTTTCAACAATATTCGTTCAGTATTTCATGAGTTATGGAAGTTCGAATAGCGGTAACAATGCCAGCCACAAAAATTGACTTCAGAAGTTAATTAAAACTTTGTAATAAGTATTGTATCGAAGTGTTTAACAAAATTAGTTCGTATTTTAGAACTTTGTGTAAAGAATTCTTTCACTGTTCTTCAGTTTTGTATAAGTTTCTTAAGACTGGCACTGCTGTTGTTAAATATTCAAACTTCCATAACTCATTAAATACTGAACGAATATTGTTGAAAATCAAGATGTTGATTTATTTGATTGAGGTCTTTATCTGCAATCACATTATTTCAAAACAAAAATACTTATTTTAGAAGTAATTTTTGCTTTGACGTTAGCTTTGACGTTAGCTTACCATTGTCTTAACATAGAGATTTTTCTTAATTTATGTAAACCAGTATAGTATTCAAGCGGAAATTCTCAATATTCATATGGTGAGAACAAGCAACCTGATATCATCCTACAAATATCTAAAAAAGGGACAATAATAGAGGTGAGTGTTTTATGGTGTGATCAAGTATCAATGTCAATAGATGCCCAATTCTCCATGGTTTTTGGACGGGGGTGGCTCTGTCGGTAGCGCGTCAGGCTCGTAATCTGTAGTTCCCAGGTTCGAGTCCCAGCTGGGCCAGCGTTGAGATTTATCTCCGCAAAATTTCCCGCTCTGCCCACGGTCAGTAGGAGACACCGATGGGCTTGGAAAGGCCGCCGTCCGTCGGATGGGACGTTAAGCCGTGGCCACGTGTGCGGGAGAGCCATACCCTGTGCACGTTAAAGAACACGCTGGATGGCTTTGACGGGAGGCTACCATCTGTCTCCCAACAGCTGTTCCAGTGGGTCCCCTCCCCCAACCTTCTCTGAGCCTTCGGGGTCCATGTGACCTGGCCATTTAGCCCATGGTGTGCAAAAAAGTGCCGCTCAGAGGTAAAACAACCCAACCCAACAACTCCATGGTTTCTCATGGAGAGATTCTCTTAAGTGCAATGTATTGAAATTATTACCAGATCCTTTGTGATATCAGTTAGCAGGATGAGTTGGTTCAGATTTCATTTGAATGGATGATAAATTCGTCTTCACAGAACGCGGCTGTTGTTGATTTGTGTTATTTTTCCTCTGAGCGGCACTCTTTTGCGCTCATTGCTCTAAATGTACAGGTCACAAGGACCCCAAGGGCTCAGAGAAGTTCGGGGGAAGGGGGGGACCCACAGCCAGTTGTTAGGAGACAGATGGAAGCCTCCCATCAAGGCCATCTGGGGTGTTTTTTTACTTCTGAGCAGCACTTTTGTGCACACAATGGGGCTAAATGACCACGTTACAAGGACCTCGAGGACTCAAAGAAGCTTGGAGGAAACATAATGGCCAGCTGTTCGGAGACAGATGAAGATTCCCGTCAAAACCATCCAGAATGTTCGAAACGGGCGCAGAGTATAGCTCTCCGCACACGGACCACGGCTTTCAGTCCCATCTGATGGACAGCTGCCTTTCCAAGCCCATCGATGTCCCCTGCTGACTGAGGGCAGGACGGGGGTTGTTACGAGATAAATCTCAAGCATTCGCCCAGGTGGGATTCGAACTTAGGAACCTCTATATGGTGCCACGGTTTAATATCCCATCAGACGGACGGCGGCCTTTTGAAGCCCATCGGTGTTCCCTTTCTGATCGAAGGCATGATGTATTTAGCAAAGATAAATCTCAACCTGACACTGGTGGGATTGGAAATCAGAAAAGTATTCATTAAGATATTGGCATACTAGTGACTGAGCAAATCCCCAATTAAAGTTGGTTCAGACTTCATTTTAGCAGATGATAAATTCGTCTACACAGGACTCGACTCGAGTTGTTTTTTGTTGTTTACTTCTGAACCGCACTTTTTTTGCACGCACTGTGCTAAATGGCCAGGTGATAAGGTTGGGGAAGGAAACCCACTGGACAGCTGTTAGGAGACAGATTGAAACCTCCTATAAAGGCTATAAAGCATGTTCTTTAACGTGCACAGGTTATCCATGAAGCATGTGTAACGTGCTTAACTTTAGAAGAAAGTGAAGATTTTAGTGGATGTCTAGCGACCAGATGGAATTATTCCCCGCTCTGCCCACGGTCAGTAGGGGACACCGATGGGCTTGAAAAGGCCGCCGTCCGTCGGATGGGACGTTAAGCCGTGGCCCCGTGTGCGGAGAGCCATATCCTGTGCACGTTAAAGAACACGCTGGATGGCCTTGACGGGAGGCTACAATCTGTCTCCCAACAGCTGTTCCAGTGGGTCCCCTCACCACAACCTTCTCTGAGCCTTCGGGGTCCATGTGACCTGGCCATTTTAGCCCATGGTGTGAAAAAAAGTGCCCCTCAGAGGTAAAACAACCTAACCCAACCCAGATGGAATTATAGACTAGTTGAACATTTAATATCTACTTTTCCCGAATTATTATGTCAAAATTTATAAAATAAGCATTCCTTTTGGCTCTGCAATGGGGTTTGCTCAGAAGGTCGCAAGCCAAGATTGTAATCTTCAGTTCCCAGGTTGAAATCGCTCTTGTAGCAGCTTTCAGATTTATCTCACTAACTCTCATCCTGCTCTCGACGAGAAAGGGTTGATCAATGGACTTGGAAGACCACCGTCCGTTAGATAGGACATTAAACTGTGGCCGTGTATGCTGGAGCCATACGCGTGAACAATAAAGAACACGCTGGATGGCCTAGATGGAAAGTTACCACCTGTCTTCTAACAACTGACCAGTGGGCCCTATTCCATCAACTTCCTCTGACCTTTGGGGTCATTCTGACAAGACCATTTGGACCACGATGTGCACAAAATTAAAGCTCAGAGGTAAAATATCCCGGTAACCCAACCTGTCGTTTGATTGTACGTGTATATTTCGTTTCAGAAATGCTCTTAAATTTGCGTATGATGAAAAATATAATAATATAATAATAATAAATAAAAATAAATACCCCCTCAAGCAGCTGCTTGCCACAGAGGTCTGACAGGAGCCTGCCAGTTTATATGCCAGAGTAGAAGGTCTGAGAGGATAGCAGGACCTCAGCAGAAAAACGACACAAACAGCCATGCCTTATCCGGGGCTCGAACCCAGGTCCCGTAGATCAGTAGCCAAGCGTGCTAACCACTCGGCCACGGAATGATAATAAAATTGCTTTTTTTTAGTTATTACGTAGGCAGATCAGAAAATAAGGTTACAACGTATAAATATATATATTATAAAGGAAATCCCAAGGACATAGGAGAACGTTAAATACACTACTCGACATAAAAAATGCCACACCAGGGGGTATTTGTTGGAGCGCAATGCAAATAGGTGGGTCTGTGTCGACAGTCGGGTTATGGAAATGAATACAGTTGCGAACCAAAAACGTGATAGGTGAGGGAGAAAACAAGGCAAAACGGCTCAGCGTAGCTAAGTTTGGTCGTCCTCACCTGGGCTTGTGGACCACTTCATCGCAATAATCTCGGTGGCGAAAGCACATGTAAGGAGTGAGAATGCCTGGGCGACATCATAAGGAATCCTACCATCCCATGGATACCTTTATCAGAGACTTCATCATAAAGACACGTATGACTGATTGGTCCCCCTGCGTCGCATCCCGGTGGAAACGCATCGGGAGGCAAAAACTGTCTGTCGAATTTGACAACAGTAGTTGGAGAAAGGTAACATGTGTTGCCGTAGTGTGACTGGTACACATAGGTGGACGTCCGAATGCTTTGATCACCGTATTCGACGGTAAGCTGTAGCAGCTCCATAATCCATAGCAGACTACATTCGACGCAGTGTACAGTCGCTCAAAAAAGTATCCGAACACTACGGTTGATTACAGAATTAAAAAAAAAATATCTGGCAATGATTTTTTTAGAAATTAGTGATCTGGCAACCTTCGTGTCACGTGATTACAGAATTCAGGAAAAATATCTGGAGCGTGTGCAGAAACTGTACACGCTCCAGTTACCGTTCACAGCAAACTGGAGCGTGTGCAGTTACTGCACACGCTCCAGTTTGCTGTGAACGGTAACTGCACACGCTCAATATTTCCGTGAGTGAGCACACACGAACCAGGTCTTTGTGAGCTCACACGATCCAATGTGCTGTGAACATTAAACGCAACCTCTCCAGTTTGCTGTGAACGGTAACTGCACACGCTCCATATTCATTGCATTATATATTCATATGCATTATATATATTAAAAAATATCCGAAAACTACGGTCACGTGACACGACGGTTGCCAGATCACTAATTTCTAAAAAAATCGTTGCCAGATATTTTTTTCTGAATTCTGTAATCAACCATAGTTTCGGATACTTATTTGAGCGACTGTACAGGCAGCTATAGACATCCCCATGTCGGCAAGGACTGTGAATCGCAAATTCGATGAAGCAGGTTTGTGTTCTCGTCAGCCATTGCCCGTTTGGAACAGAGGGAACCTACTTTCTCCATCGAATGGAGGTAGAACTTTACCATTTCCCAATCATAGCTACAATTACGGTGATCCTCTATGAATCAGGTCATTCAGTCAATCACAATCATCTGTCTAATATATATAGACGATTGTGAGTGATTCACTGACTGCTGACTGATTAACTGACTGACATGGGATCACGCTAATTCTAACTATGATGCAGAAATGATAGAGCTCTGAAAATTTGCACCTACGGATAATCCGGGTCGTAGATCTGGGGAAAAATCCCAAATTTCACCTAACTCGTGTCCTTCAAGGTCAAATAGAAGACCTTATTTCTAGGTCACATAGAAGTGAAATCTTGTGATTTACCACAGCTACAGACTTGGAAATTAGTGTCCTGGGGTGTTTCGGGCTGTAGATATAGGAAACGTTAAGAAATTTCAAATTCGGAGGGTCCTCTAGGTCAAATGTCAAATTTAAATCTATCAGAGCTAAAGAGCTCAAAATTGGTTCCTGGGGGTATTTTAAATCGTGGATCTTGGAAATGTTGCCAAATTTTGGATGCGATGGGTCCTTCGAGGTCAAAGGTGAAATGCAGATCTACCTGTATTGAGGGCTAAACATTGGTGCATGAGGATATTTTGAGTTCCAGATATCAGAAATTATGCCAAATTTCCGATGCGATGGATTCTTCGAGGTCAAAGGTCAAATTCGACATACTGGTGCTGGAGAGCAAAAAACTGATGAATAGGCACATTTCGGAGAGTAGAACTTGGTAATAAAAATAAATTTTGAGATCGGTGTCGCATTCAAGATCAAATAGGGGTCGGAGTGACATGCTAGAAATCAAGAGGTGTCAAAGGCACCGATTGTTTTCTAATTATATATTGGAATATGATGCTTATATTCTTTCATGGGTTGGGTTGTTTTACCTCTGAGCGACACTTTTTGCACACCATGGGCTAAATGGCCAGGTCACATGGACCCCGAAGACTCAGAGAAGGTTGGGGGAGGGGCCCACTGGAACAGCTGTTGGGAGACAGATGGTAGCCTCCCGTCAAGGCCATCCAGCGTGTTCTTTAACGTGCACAGGGTATGGCTCTCCCGCACACGGGGCCACGGCTTAACGTCCCATCCGACGGACGGCGGCCTTTCCAAGCCCATCGGTGTCCCCTACTGACCGTGGGCAGGGCGGGGAATTTTGCGGAGATAAATCTCAACGCTGACCCAGCTGGGACTCGAACCTGGGAACTACAGATTACGAGCCTGGCGCGCTACCGACTAAGCCACCCCCGCCCCTATTCTTTCATGCGTTTATACAGAAGACATTTGCATTCAAATGCCGTCCCGTGGCCGAGTGGTTAGCACGCTTGGCTACTGATCTAAGGGACCTGGGTTCGAGCCCCGGATTAGGCATGGATGTGTGTGTCGTTTTTCTGCTGAGGTCCTGCCATCCTCTCAGACCTTCTACTCTGGCATATAAACTGACAGGCTCCTGTCAGACCTCTGTGGCAAGCAGCTGCTTGAGGGGGTATTTTTTTTTTTTTTTTTATTGAGTATCTCTCCGGTATCAAGCTGTTTTATTTTATAAAGCAATTTGATAGTTGACAGACACTCAGTAAATCAATGATAAACTGCAAATTCATATTTCTAAATATTATTTTTGTTTCTCATTTACTTTTAAATCATTTTAATTGAATTAAACTGAAACATTCTTTCAAAGTATAGGAAACCTTATATATTCTCTTATATTCGATTTAGATAAAAAAACCAGTAAGTTCATTTTAAAAAATTCTTTTGTTAAGTTAATTGTTAAATAATATCAACATTTATGTGATTACCGTTGACTAATAATATTTGAATTAAACCCGTGATGACTTTTTTTAAATTTTTACAACAATATTCGAAATGCTTGTTTCAAATTAAAAATAGCACAGGGAATGAATATTCTGTAAACATGGAACTCACAAATAGCTGGAAAAAAAAACTAGGTTTTCCTAATATGGGATACAAAATGCAACTTCATTATATACATTGCCCAAACCCAGGGGTGGGCAATTGTTTTCGTATCTACACTGCGCATGCGTATTGACGTGGCCGTCCTAGTGGAAAATACGAGACGAATCTTCGGTCGCGCACGGGAAAGAAATCTCGGTTCAAGGCGGATTTTTCTGACTGCCTTGGCGGGCCACAAAAAACTCTTAGAGGGCCGCTATTTGCCCACCCCTGCCCTAACCTAAATATTAAAATTTAGGGCCTACAACTTATAAAATATGCATTTAATGGAAAAATATGACTGAAAATAAAGATCATAATCAAACCTATTTAAATCTGGATTGTTATCAATATTCTTTCAATATTTAAACAGTTATAAACGCTAGAATGTTTCTCGGCAGCGGAGTTGTTTTACCTCTGAGTGACCCTTTTTCGCACACTATAAGTTAAATGGCCAGGTGACAAGGACGCCAAGGGCAAGAGGGTTAAAGAAGTGGACCCACTGAACAGCTGTTAGGAGACAGATGGTAGCCTCCTGTTGAGACCATCCAACGTGTTCTTTAAAGTTCACAGAGTATGGCTCTACCCCAGACGAGACCACGGCTTAACATCCCACCCGATGGATGACAACCTTTTCAAGCTCATCTGTGTCTCCTACTGGCCATTGGCAGGGAGGGAAGTTTCGCGAAGTCTCATCGCTAGTCCAGGAGGGACTCGAACCTAGGAACTGCAGATACAAGTCTGTTACGCTACCGATACCGACAAGGGAGAGGTCCCTTGTTAACAGTAATGCGTTCAAAGAATGTGCTTAAAATTTTTTAATAAAATATTAACATGAAATTTAATGAGAAAGTTACATTTTCCCATTAAATGCACAAATTGGAAGTTATAGAGTTTCGAAGTCATACTTATTTCCATTCGCGTAGCTTGGGATTTCTCTAACATTTTGGTAGCAGTGTATATGTTACCGCTAAGGTGCAGAAATCAGTTATTCTACAGATTATCTAGGTATTGTGCAGATTAACTAGGGTGATCCGTTAACGTGCGAAAAATTGTTTTATTTTTCAAATTACCTAGGTAATCTGCAAATTACCTGGGTAATCTGCACATTACCTACTAGGCACTCGTTAAAGTGAAAATAAGATCTTTGCTGGAACAACAGGAACGTTTCTGTACGCTTAAACTAACATAATGTTATTTATCTAGTGTCCGAGAGTAGAGTTGAAACCAGGGTCATCCCTCTGTCAACATGAATCAGTCGTTCGAATTATAAAAAAACGCCTCCAAAATGAGCAGGCCAAGTGAGAACGAATCATTTTAGTGATTCGTTATCAAGAATGAATCACTTTACCGATTCGTTCTCACTTGGCCTCCGCTCATCGGGGGCGTTTTTTATAATGCGGACGAGTGAATCACGTGACACGAAGATTCATATTCCAGAGATTCACCACTATGAGAGAAACAAACTTTTGAACTTTAACGATACGGAAGCCGTTAATGTGCACATTACCTAGGTAAAATGCGGAAAACTCTTGATTCCGCACGTTAACGGAGCAAATCAGTTAATCTGCAGATTAGCTAGGTAATGTGCACATTAACGGCTTTCGAGCTTTAGCGGTAACAAATATTTCAACCTTATGTGGAAACTTTACTATTCCTTTCCGATCAAAGATGGCAGCAAGAGTTACTGCAATGAGAAATATTTTAGGTACAATTATCTGAAATATAAACTAGTTGTGATAAGTCGGCTTATATACTATAGGAAGAACTAAATAATTAGATATTTGAACGTTAAACTTATTGTAGACCCAGAGGAATGCAAGAGAAAAGAATTATTTATATCACTACTCTGAAATTTCAGCGGACCACAGTTAATACTAAAAAGCAACTATTGCTTTACTCGAAGCACTTAAAATGAAACCATTTTTTATTTGAAATTCTTGTTGAACATTTTCCTGAAAAAAAAAAGTATATAACTTCTGTAATATTCTTAATATCTCTGTATATGCGTACCTGAAAAGGTAGGGAAACCATATAAAATATAATTTTATTAGACTATAAAGATACATTTATTTTTCAACAAATGGAAATATCAGGACTGGTCATGAAAATGGAAGCTTCCATGTTCTTTCCATAGAATAGGGGTTCTCAACGTGGGGTACGCGGTAAAGTTTTTGGGGTACGCCGTGAGAGCTGAAAAGTCTCTAGATATATGTGATATATATATATGTTTTAATTTATTCTCATTGTTATACTATAACTATAGTTTTATCTATCTATACAAGGGGCATCCCAGTTACACACACATTTCCAGGGGTTACGTGAAACATAAAAGGTTGAGAACCACTGCAATAGAAAATTATATTCAGAGCTGAAAACTTTTTTTAATATTATTTGCAATGAAAACTATGTCTAAAGATAAATTAAGGATCTCCATCGAATGTAATTAAATTTTGATTTTAAACAATATTGTTCAGAGTATTGGTCTCATTTTTAAAAATTATTTTTTTTGGTAATAAATGTGTCTTTTTTAGGCCTCGTAATCTGCACTTACCAGGTTCGTTGGGTTGGGTTGTTTTACCTCTGAGCGGCACTTTTTTGCACACCATGGGCTAAATGGCCAGGTCACATGGATCCCGAAGGCTCAGAGAAGGTTGGGGGGACCCACTGGAACAGCTATTGGGAGACAGATGGTAGCCTCCCGTCAAGGCCATCCAGCGTGTTCTTTAACGTGCACAGGGTATGGCTCTCCCGCACACGGGGCCACGGCTTAACGTCCCATCCGACGGACGGCGGCCTTTCCAAGCCCATCGGTGTCCCCTACTGACCGTAGGCAAGGCGGGGAATTTTGCGAGATAAATCTCAACGCTGACCCAGCTGGGACTCGAACCTGGGAACTACAGATTACAAGCCTGGCGCGCTACCGACTGAGCCACCCCCGCCCCTACCAGGTTCGAGTCCCACCTGTTTCACCGTTGAGATTATCTCCGATAAACTTCACCATGCCAAGCCGTGATATATGTACATTAAAGAATGCGCGGGATAATTTTGACGGGATGCGTCTGTATGTCTCTTAACAATTATCCACTGGCTTCTCTTCTCCAAACTTTTCTGAGCCGTTGAGGTACTGGTGACCTGGCCATTTCGCCAAAAAAATAAAATATGCAAAAAAAGCGCCGCTCAGATGCAAAGCAACTCAAAACATCAGTAACAAGTCAAACCTTTATTTATGTGTGATAGAAACGTGAAAATGGTGTCTGGGGGTTGGGTTGGGTTGTTTTACCTCTGAGCGGCACTTTTTTGCACACCATGGGCTAAATGGCCAGGTCACATGGACCCCGAAGGCTCAGAGAAGGTTGGGGGAGGGGACCCACTGGAACAGCTGTTGGGAGACAGATGGTACCTCCCGTCAAGGCCATCCAGCGTGTTCTTTAACGTGCACAGGGTATGGCTCTCCCGCACACGGGGCCACGGCTTAACGTCCCATCCGACGGACGGCGGCCTTTCCAAGCCCATCGGTGTCCCCTACTGACCGTGGGCAAGGCGGGGTGTCTGGGGGTATTCGGGTTCTAGACCTCAGGAACTTTACGAAATTTCGGACTCGGTGGGTCTTCGAGATCAATCCCCTAGAAGCTAATTAAAAAAAAAATAATAATAAATACCCCCTCAAGCAGCTGCTTGTCACAGAGGTATGACAGGAGCCTGTCAGTTTATATACCAGTTGGGTTGGGTTGTTTTACCTCTGAGCGGCACTTTTTTGCACACCATGGGCTAAATGGCCAGGTCACATGGACCCAGAAGGCTCAGGGAAGGTTGGGGAGGGGACCCACTGGAACAGCTGTTGGGAGACAGATGGTAGCCTCCCGTAAAGGCCATCCAGCGTGTTCTTTAACGTGCACAGGGTATGGCTCTCCCACACACGGGGCCACGGCTTAACGTACAGTCGCTCAAAAAAGTATCCGAACACTATGGTTGATTACAAAATTCAGAAAACATATCTGGCAATGATTTTTTTTAGAAATTAGTGATCTGGCAACTTTCGTGTCACTTGACACGAAGGTTGTCAGATCACTAATTTCTAAAATAATCGTTGCCAGATATTTTTTCTGAATTTTGTAATCAACCATAGTGTTCGGATACGTTTTTGAGCGACTGTACCATCCGACGGACGGCGGCCTTTCCAAGACCATCGGTGTCCTCTACTGACCGTGGGCAGGGCGGAGAATTTTGCGGAGATAAATCTCAACGCTGACCCAGCTGGGACTCGAACCTGGGAACTACAGATTACGAGCCTGGCGCGCTACCGACTGAGCCACACCCGCCCCGTTTATATACCAGAGTAGAAGGTCTGAGAGGATGGCAGGACCTCAGCAGAAAAACGACACATACATCCATGCCTTACCCGGGGCTCGAACCCAGGTCCCGTATGCACTGTTCCTTCCTATTGTCATATTCCTCTAAAGAATTTCCAACCACACCCACATGATTCTTCTGTCGCTAAGAATTTTTCGACTTAATTTCTAGGTCATCATAAACCAAACCAAACCTATATCCCTTCCCTTAGTTTTATCACTGAGCTCCCAGTGCATCTTGACAAAAATAACTACAAAATAGATAGAGAAAATTCGTGACTTGATCCTCGTGTGATGCGCTGCCGATGATCTCTGACTTCCTTCTACTCTGGAACTGTGCCACTTTAATGACATTCGGATGCTCCAGTAGATTAATTGATACACTACTGGGTAAAACATTAAACTTGATCAAAGGGACCTGTATTTTAATGTTTTGTTGAAAATATTATAAAAATTAATATATTCAACAAAATGAATATTTGTGTTGTTTTTCTATTTGTTAAACATTACCTGTCTAGTGGTTAGAGTACAGTCGCTCAAAAAAGTATCCGAACACTATGGTTGATTACAGAATTCAGAAAAAATATCTGGCAAAGTTTTTTTTAGAAATTAGTGATCTGGCAACCTTCGTGTCACGTGATTACAGAATTCAGGAAAAATATCTGGAGCGTGTACAGCAACTGTACACGCTCCAGTTACCGTTCACAGCAAACTGGAGCGTGTGCAGCACGCTCCAGTTTGCTGTGAACGGTAACTGCACACGCTCAATATTTCCGTGAGTGAGCCCACACGATCTAGTATCAAAATAATATGACCACCTACAGTCGATCAAAGAAATATCCGAACACTATGGTTGATTACAGAATTCAGAAAAAATATCTGGCAACGTTTTTTTTTAGAAATTAGTGATCTGGCAACCTTCGTGTCACGTGACACGAAGGTTGCCAGATCACTAATTTCTAAAAAAATCGTTGCCAGATCACTAATTTCTAAAAAAAAACGTTGCCAGATATTTTTTCTGAATTCTGTAATCAACCATTGTGTTCGGATACTTTTTTGAGCGACTGTACCTGACGACTAAGACCAGCAGGGCATGTCCTTGTGAAGTGTTTGCATGTTGTATGAGAAACCTCGACAAGCCTAATATAGCTTCTAGGATTATCTCCGTCCTTTGTGTAAAAAAAAAGGGTCAATCGAACACCTCGAAGTCCATTCACAGGTAAAGGAAAAGTTTCTTCTTCAGAATCAGAGGCGGGGTTGGCTCAGTCGGTAGAGTGCTAGGCTCATAATCTGCAATTGCCAGGTTCGAGTCCCACATAGGTCAGCGTTGAGATTTGACTCTGAAAAACTCCCCGTCCTGCTTCCATCAGTTCCCTAACAGCTGTAAAGTGGGTCCCCTCTCTGGCCATTTATCACATTGTGTGTAAAAAAAAAGTACAGCTCAGAAGTAAAACCATCCTAGCTAAAAATGACCACAAAACAGACAGAGGAAACTTAGTGTCTTGATACTCGTGTGATGTGCTTGAGATGATCTCTGGATTCCTTCCACTCTGGAACTGTGCCATCGAGATAATGTCCTGGCGTTCCCGTTGATTAATTCATCCACCGCTGAAGGAAAAGTTCCATCGAACATGACGAAGTTCTTTCACTGGCAAGGGAAAAATTTCTTTCACAGAAAAAATAGATGCAAAAGTCCGTTACTGCACTTTCTTCTCTCATTGGTGATAAGCACTTTTATCTAACTGTTAAGATTTCTGTCGCAGATATTCTCCACAACTGAAGTATATTCTAAACGACTGCACCATAATGTGATGTCCCTGATTTTTACTTCTTCACTATTGATGGTGTCATCAGCCGTTGATTTATTGTGTGAGACATTCACCATTAAACATTTATTTAATTCTGGATCACCTAAACTCGGTGCTATTAAACTCGGTGCTAGTGCCAGAGAGGGGGGGGGGGTCGAGGGTGCTCAGTCGGTAGCGCGTAAGGCTCGTAATCTGTAGTTCCCAGGTTCGAGTCCCAGCTGGGTCAGCGTTGAGATTTATCTCCGCAAAATTCCCCGCCCTGCCCACGGTCAGTAGGGGACACCGATAGGCTTGAAAAGGCCGCCGTCCGTCGTATGGGACGTTAAGCCGTGGCCCCATGTGCGGGAGAGCCATACCCTGTGCACGTTAAAGAACACGCTGGATGGCCTTGACGGGAGACTACCATCTGTCTCCTAACAGCTGTTCCAGTGTGTCCTCTCCCCCAACCTTCTCTGAGCCTTCGGGGTCCATGTGACCTGGCCATTTAGCCCATGGTGTGCATAAAAGTGCCGCTCAGAGGTAAAACAACCCAACAACCCAAAGCCAGAGAGGGTTGACCCAGTCAATAACTGCACCACAATATATCGGCCTTTCGGATATGATGAGGTATAATAAATTTAAACGACAATCTCTTTTGATTAATGAATAATTTGGCAGACAGATATCGAAAATATTAATATATGAAGTTTATTAATTCCTTAACATTATTACTATCATCCTGTTCTTGGGGTACACATTAGGAAGTTGACTAATTACACTGGCCAACAAACGAAAAGGCTTTGAAATGAAAGTAACCAATCTTTACTAATTTCGAGGTGCTGAGCACGAAAATGACAATAAAATTTGTCGATTGGCTCTTGTTTAGGAGACACAGAGATGGTCATGTATAAACGACTCAGTCCGCATTGAGTACATAAGTAACCATAAGGCAACGCTGTATTTTAAACTCCAGATTGCAGCATATTGCGTTGTATTATATCAGCCCGCCATACACACAACCCCGGAGGTATTGCATCAGGTAGTTGAGTCATGACATCGCGGCTTTACGATCGCGGACAAAAGATGATGCAATCGTTAGTTGTAAGCGATATCTCGTAGGGCGAGCAAGTCTTTTGAGCAAATTCCATTTACCCCTATCTCATGAGTACAACACAAGTGATCCTTACAGTTTTAATCCAGCAGTAGTGATGCCTCATAACTGTGTTATAGTGCAGATACATTTTGTTACATTTACGGGGAAGTGACGTTTGCAAGCCAGAAAAGGGCCATCACTCCAATAGTGAAAGCTGCGTATGAATTTTATTTTGGATGCATGATCTTAGACCAAGACAAGGTCTGGGCTCCACACATATGCTGCAGTACCTGTGCAAGAAATCTTCCGAAGTGGCTGAAAGGCGAAAAGCGGCGATGTCGTTTGCTGTTCCTACGGTTTGGAGAGATTCAAGCAATCACGCAAATGACCTACTTCTGCATGGTTCACTTGTTTCTGGAGGCATCACAAGGAAAAAGAAGAGGACTATAGTGACCCGAATATGCAAGCTGCTCTCCACCAGTTCCGCTCGGTGAAGACCTTTTCGTTCCCGATCCTCCAAAAGAATTTTTCATCGATTAAGGGTTCTCCACAGCCTTCGGTGTCTAATAACGATCTAATAATGATCCATACATCTGCCACGGTGCGTCATCTGCGCCACACATTCTCTCCGAAGAAGAAATGAAGGATCTTGTTCGCGATCTGGAGCTTTCCAAGGCCGAAGCAGAGTTACTTGGATCCAGACTTAAACAATGGATTCTTCTCAAGAAAAATGTCCCCGTGACTTCGTTTCGAATTCGTCATGAGCAGTTTGCACCTTACTTCAGAAAGGAAGATGACCTTGTGTTCTGCTCTGGCTTGATGAATTCCCTCGGAATGAAACATGACCATCAAGAATGGCTATTATTCATAGACTCCTCGAAAATGAGTCTCAAAGCGATGTTGCTGCATAATGGAAATCCACTTCCATCCTTTCCGGCGGATACCCTGTCTTCTTGAAACAAACCTATGAAAACCTGAAACAGCTGTTGAACTGTCTTCAATACAGCAAGTATGACTGGTATCGTTGTTGTGACTTGATGGGTCTGCAGCTGGGATATACGAAATACTGCTGTTTCTTATGTGAATGGGACAGCCGAGCAAAGACTTTGCACTACGTGAAGAGAAACTGGCATCAGAGGAAATCTCTGAAAGTCAGAGAGAAGAATGTGGAACACCCAACACTGACAGAAACGTACAAAATCCTGCTACTGTCCCTACACATCAAGCTCGGTGTGATGAAACACTTCGTAAATGCCATGGACCGGATTGCATCAGCTTTCAAGTACTTGGCTGACAAATTCCCTCGATTCAACGAAACGAAAATTAAACAGGGAATTTTTTGTGGGTCCTCAGATCCGCGACTGTTCAGAAACCAGATGTTCGACAACCAGCTTCAGGGTGACGAGAAAAAGGCTTGGGATGCGTTTCGTCTGGTGTCAACTAAATTCCTCGGGAATGTCCGGGCAGAAAACTAGAAGAAACTGGTTAAGGACATGCTGTCTCTGTATCACAAACTTGGCTGCAATATGTCCTTAAAGATCCACTTTCTCCATTCACACTTTGATTTCTTCCCCGACAACTGCGGCATGGTTAGTTTTTTTTGAAATTAGTGATCTAGCAACCTTTGTGTCACGTGACACGAAGGTTGCCAGATCACTAATTTCTAAAAAAATCGTTGCCAGACATTTTTCTGAATTCTGCAATCAACCCTAGTGTTCGGATACTTTTTTGAGCGACTGTACACTGTTTATAACCCTATTCGCCAATCTATAATTATCCATTCGGGCAACATAGCCAAACCACCGGAGTCTCTATCTGCACAATATGCTGCTTAAAAGAAGTTGCCGACTCCTTTGCCTAACCTCATCATTAGTTACAAAGTTGAACCACCTAATGTCCAAGACACTGCGTAAGCATCTAGTTTCCTGTTATTTTGTTTACAAAGTGTCAAAGTTTCACTACCATACCTAACCCTAGAAAGAACCAAACTATTATACAGTCTAATTTTAGTCTTTAGGTGTATACGCTTATTTCTCCACACTCTAAATAGATTCTTAAAAGTCCCGGCAGCAATCCCTATTGGTCTGTTAATCTCATGCCGCACATCACCAGCATCTGTTACATAGCTATTAAGATAATTAAACTGTGACACCTGCTCAAGACTGCAACCATTCAGAGTAATTGAATCACAGCCTGCATGACCAATTTTCATCACTTTAGTTTTCCCTCTGTTTATAACCAAACCTACTCTACTACCAGTTTCATCAACAGCTCGAATGAAAGAGTTCATCTCATCAACATCATTTACCAAAAGGGCTAAATCATCAGCATAATCTAAATCAGAAATTTTCGTATCTGCAGCCCATTTAATGCCAAAATCTTTCCTTGCAGTGAATTTCGCATAACATAATCAATAACCAAACTAAAGAGAAAAGGAGACAAAATGCACCCTTGTCGAACACCAGAAATGATGCTAAACCAATTGTTACAAGCCTTACCAACGCTCAAACACGACTCAGTGTTATTATAGAGAGCTTTCATTATGTTAACTAACTTGTCTAGTATACCATATGATCACGATCAACCACAAATTATGACGATCAACAGAGTCGAAAGCCTTTTTCAAATCAACAAAGCTGGCAACCAAAGGTTTCTGAAACTCTAAACATTTCTCAAGAATCTGCCTAAGTGAAAATATCTGATCCACACATCCCCTACCACTTCTGAATCCACATTGCTCATCACGCAAATGACTGTCAACCAGATTCTTAATTCTATTAAGCACAATCATGGAAAGAACTCTACCTGGAACAGAGAGTAGGCTGATACCCCTATAGTTATCACAAGAACTGCGATCACCTCTTTTGAAAATAGGGATAACAATAGCTCTGGTAAAATCCTTAGGAACCATGCCTTTATCATAAAAGATATTCAGAATTTCAGTCATCCAAGTGGTGACTGAAACATTCCCAGCTCTAAGCATTTCCGTAGTAATTTCATCTACCCCTGGGGATTTATGAAGTTTAAGTTTAGAAACAGCCAAACTAACTACAGGTTGTGTTATAGGGCCAACATTAAAGCCACCAATGCATCTATCATCGTTGCAAACAATGGGAGTAGAACTTACCATATTGTTTAGAACATCACTGAAATGCTCAGCCCGCCTAGCCGTGACAGAATCCTCACCTTCTATAACTTTGCCTTGTTTATCCTTCAATCCCTGTTTACCTGTCCGTTTTCTACCACACAAAACATTAACTCTCTGGTACAGCTCTATGCTGTTGTGCTGTCTAACTGCTTCCTCGGCTTTGCCAGCCAGGCCATCAAGCCAAAGATTCTTATCAGAAGCTAAGTATCTTTTACACGTTTATTAAGCTCTCTGTAATGCTTACTATTAGGACTGGTAGGGTATTGATTAAGGACATTCCTGCAGTTCTTTCTTTCTGAAATAAGCTCAAGTGCCTTATCACTCAAATAATTCTGTCTCCTCTGCTCCTTTTTTCCTAAAAGTGTAGGTTAGTGTCAAAAAAAGCCTGTTTAAAATGATACCATTCTTCCTCAACCTCAGTAGTATGCGAACTATGACTGTCATAAACACTAAGTAACCTATTATGGTAAGCTTTAGCTATAACAGGGTCCTTCAGAGCTTCAGTATTAAAGGTAAAATTTTTAACCCTAGTACAACACTTTTTAAGTTTAAGATGCAAGACACTTTTAACAAGGTAATGGTCAGATCCAATTTCAGCTCCCCTATATGACCTGGTATTCCTAACAGAACTAGCCCATTTGCTGTTAATTAATATATAATCAATCATAATCTTATGCAGTCCTCAGGTGAAACCCATGTGTATTTATGTATGTCGCGGTGTTTGTAATACGTGTTAGTTATTCTGAAACCATTAAGTTTACTTACCAGTAGGAAACGTTGCCCATTGTCATTGCAGCTACCAATACGAAAAGGGCCTATCACCCCTCCCCAAAGGTTAGAGCCAGTGCCAACTATGGCATTGAAGTCACCTAGAACAAGGGTAATATCTTCTTTCTTGACAGAATTCAAAATATCCTGAAGATGTCCGTAAAACCTATCCTTCTCATCCTCATCGGCATCCTCAGCGGGGGCATAGCAGCAGATAACATTCAAGTCTTTAACGCTTGTCTGAAATTTTGCTGTAAGAAACCTTTCATTAATGCACTCGTATCCTAGAAGAGCCTGTAAATGGTAGCTAGGCGTAAACTGGAAGGAGAGCTGTGTATCTATCCCTAGTGATGATGCACAGAACCGGCCAGGTCTAGCACCTAATGTCCGAACCCACCTTCTCGTGGTGCAGGCCGTCAGTACCTTTCAAAAGAGAAATTCTCTTTTGGAAGGGAACGGAAGGGGAGGGCTGCCAGTTCAGTATGGCCTACTGATCTGGTCATCTATGGCCACTTTTTTCTTTTTTTTCAACCCTGCTGACCGGTGGTCAACTTTACAGGGTCCTGGTGCTGACCATTTATACCTACTAGATTGGATTTAGTAGCTGGATTTGAGCTTGATTATGGATACTGGACTTGCTGCACAGGTGGGCCTCTGTTGAGGGAGAGTCTGCTGCTGTGTTTTCTGTTTGCTTCTGGGTTGCCAGCTCTAAGTGAACAGAGGCATGGGATACCTTATATCAGCTGGTGGATAATCCTAATCAGAGGCCATCGTAGGTACCTGAACCTTACTTAGCTAGTTGGGCATCGTCAAGCCTAAACTGGAGAAATGTATCTCAGACAGGCCATATGGCTCTTGAAAATGTCCACTTGAAAAGGTGGTGCCTGATATTCCTACCAGCATCGGTGACTTCAGCCTTTAGCAGAGGAGGAACGGGTCTTTGCCCCATGCCTGCGATCAGGGGGCTGTTTGATATTGTTGGCCCTACCAATCTCAATAAACCTAATTTCTTTAAAAATCCTACTAATCATTTTCTCTCTGCAGGAACGTGGAACGTGAGGACATTACATAGAGATTATTCTCTTGATGTCCTCATGCAGGAATTCCAGCGCTATAACCTAGATATTCTAGGCTTGCAAGAGACCAGATGGACAGGTAAAGGTGAGATACTTAAAAATAACTTTAAATTTATATTTACAAGGAGGGAGGATGGAAAGCATCACCAAGGCGTGGGTCTGCTGCTCAGCAGACATGCTAGTGATGCTCTTCTAGGATATGAGTGAATTAATGAACGGTTTCTTACAGCAAAATTTCAGACAAGCATTAAAGACTTCAATGTTATCTGCTGTTATGCCCCCACTGAAGATTCTGATGAGGATGAGAAGGATAGGTTTTACGGACAACTTCAGGATATTTTGAATTCTGTCAAGAAAGGAGATATTACCCTTGTTCTTGGTGACTTCAATGCCAAAGTTGGTACCGACTCTGACCTTTGGGGAGGGGTAATAGTACCTTTTGGTATTGGTAGCTGCAATGACAATGGGCAACGTCTCCTACAGGTAAGTAAACTCAATGGTATTAACTAACACATATTACACACCGCGACATACATAAATACACATGGGTTTCACCTGATGGGCTGCATAGGAATATGATTGATTATATATTAATTAACAGCAAATGGGCTAGTTCTGTTAGAAATACCAGGGCATATAGGAGAGCTGAAATTGGATCTGACCATTACCTTGTTAAAAGTGTCTTGCATCTTAAACTTAAAAAGTGTTGTACTAGGGTTAAAAATTTTACCTTTAATACTGAAGCTCTGAAAGACCCAGTTATAGCTAAAGCTTACCATGATAGGTTACTTAGTCATTATGACAGTCATGGTTTCCTTAATACTGAAGTTGAGGAAGAATGGGGCCATTTTAAACAGACCTTTTTGGAAACTAACAGTACTCTTTTAGGGAAAAAGGAGCAGAGGAGACAGAATTATTTAAGTGATAAGGCACTTGAGCTAATTTCACAAAGAAGGAACTGCAGGAATGTCCTTAATCAGTACCCTACTAGTCCTAATAGAAAGCATTACAAAGAACGTAGTGTAAAGGATCAGTTAGCTACTGATAAGAATCTTTGTCTTGATGGCTTCGCTGACAAAGCTGAGGAAGCAGTTAGACAGCACAGCAGCAGAGAGCTGTACCAGATAGTTAATGTTTTGTGTGGTAGAAAACGAACAGGTATACAGGGATTGAAGGATAAACAAGGTAAGGTTATAGAAGGTGAGGATTTTGTCATGGCTAGGTGGGCTGAGCATTTCAGTGATGTTCTATACAATGTGGTTAATTCTACTCCCATTGTTTGCAATGATGATAGATTCATTGTTGGCTTTAATGTTGGCCCTATAACACAACCTGTAGTTAGTTTGGTTATTTCTAAACTTAAACTTCATAAATCCCCAGGGGTAGATGAAATTACTACGGAAATGCTTAGAGCTGGGAATGTTTCAGTTACCACTGGTTGGATGACTGAAATTTTGAATAACGTTTATGATAAATGCATGGTTCCTAAAGATTTTACCAGAGATATTATTATCCCTATTTTCAAAAAAGGTGATCGCAGTTCTTGTGATAAATATAGGGGTATCAGCCTAATCTCTGTTCCAGGTAAAGTTCTTTCCATGATTGTGCTTAATAGAATTAAGAATCTGGTTGACAGGCAATTGCGTGATGAGCAATGTGGATTCAGAAGTGGTAGGGGATGTGTAGATCAGATATTTTCACTTAGGCAGATTCTTGAGAAATGTATAGAGTTTCAGAAACCTTTGGTTGCTAGCTTTGTTGATTTCAAAAAGGCTTTCGACTCTGTTGATCGTCATAATTTGTGTTTGATTGCGCGATTGTATGGTATACCAGACAAGTTAGTTAACATAGTGAAAGCTCTCTATAATAACACTGAGTCATGTGTGAGAGTTGGTAAGTCTTATAGCAATTGGTTTAGCATTATGTCTGGTGTTCGACAAGGGTGCATTTTGTCTCCTTTTCTCTTTAGTTTGGTTGTTGATTATGTTATGCGAAATTCACTTCAAGGGAAAGCTTTTGGCCTTAAATTGGCTGGAGATACGAAAATTTCTGATTTAGATTATGCTGATGATTTAGCCCTTTTGGCAAATGATGTTGATGACATGAAATCTTTCATTCGAGCTGTTGATGAGACTGGTAGTAGAGTAGGTTTTGTTATAAACAGAGAGAAAACTAAAGTGATGAAAATTGGTCAGGCAGGTTGTGATTCAGTTAAGCTGAATGGTTGCAGTCTTGAGTAGGTGTCACAGTTTAATTACCTTGGGAGCTACGTAACAAATACTAGTGATGTGCGGCATGAGATTAACAGACGAATAGGTATTGCTGCCGGGACATTTAAGAATTTATGGAGATTGTGGAGAAATAGGGGTATACACCTAAAGACTAAAATTAGACTGTATAATAGTTTGGTTCTTTCTAGGGTTAGTTATGGTAGTGAAACTTGGACGCTGTGTAAACAAGATAACAGGAAACTAGATGCTTTTGATTCTAGATGCTTACGCACTATCTTGGGTATTAGGTGGTTTAACTTTGTAACTAATGATGAAATTAGGCAAAGGAGTCTGCAACCTCCTTTAAGCAGCATATTGTGCAGAGAGAGACTCCGCTGGTTTGGCCATGTTGCCCGTATGGATAATTATAGATTGGCGAATAGGGTTATGAACAGTGTGCCTAGAGACCTCAGAAGGAGGGGCAGACCTAGGATGCGGTGGGCTGACAGTGTCAAACAGGACCTTGTTAGAATTGGTGTACAGTGGCCGGATGCAGCAGATGTAGCTCAGGACAGATATGCTTGGAGAATTAAACTGCGCGGTCTGGATGGACCTCCGTAGCCCATGGCTGCTTGAGGATGATGATGATGATCCTAGAAGAGCATCACTGGCGTGTCTGCTGAGAAGCAGACCCATGTCTTGGTGATGCTTATTGTCGTCCCTCGCTGAAAAGAGAAATTGAAGATTATTTTTAAGAATCTGACTTTTATCTGTCCATCTGGTCTCTTGCAAGCCGAGAATATCTAAATTATAATGATGGAATTCTTGTGTGAGGACATCAAGAGAAAAAGCTCTGTGCAGAGTTCTCACATTCCAACTACCTATGGAGAGAAAAAGGTTAGTGGGATGTTTAAAAAAACTATGTTTATTGAGAGAGGGAATGCCAACAATATCAAACAGCACCCTAATCGCAGACATGGGGCAAAGACCCGTTCCCCCACCACTAAAGGCTGAAGCCATCTACACTGGAAGACTTCCTCCAATGTAGAATTTGACGATGCCAATAGAAGCAAAGAGTTCGGGTGCCTGCGATGACCTCTGCTCAGGATTAGCCACCAGCTGATAAACATATCCTGTGAACCTATTCACTTGGGGCTGTCAACCCACAAACAAACAGAAAACACAGCAGAAGGTTTTCCCTTCACAGAAGCCCACCAGTGCAGCAAAATCAGGATCCATAAGCAAACTCAGAGCCTTAATTCAGTTCAGTCCAGTGGGTTTTTATGGTCAGCACCAGGACACTGTGTCTATCTATTCTTTATTAGAAATTATTATATTTGTTTTAATTGCCAAAAGTTTGAAATTTAATTATAGAAGTTTTATTTTCATGTGCATGGAGAAGGACAAATCGTGAAAAATTACTGATGTTTCCTTTGTACATCACAATGCTGTGTTTTCAAAAAATGTTAAAGATCCTTTCTGCAACGCCTGAAAGCTTTGCATCGAGATTAAATTCGTTTATTCCTTTACTAAAATTAGTTTAAAGGAAATATTTTTCGGGGATGCACTGGCCCCTTGCCCACAGCTATTTAATAAATTTGATTATTTCGAAATATATTTCATGCTGTTTTCTGCGTTCGTGTTATAAGCTCATTTATTTGTTTTAGCTCCAGAACCAATAAGTAAGTAAATGTTTATTAATTAGTTTTTACCCTACTTAAAATATTGTAAATTGTAAGATATCTTTCTAATATACAATACTGTCATGTATTCCAAGAGCAAGTATTAAAATATCAATGCAAGGTTGGGTTGGGTTGTTTTACCTCTGAGCGGCACTTTTTTGCACACCGTTGGGCTAAATGGCCAAGTCACATGGACCCCGAAGGCTCAGAGAAGGTTGGGGGAGGGGACCCACTGGAACAGCTGTTGGGAGACAGATGGTAGCCTCCCGTCAAGGCCATCCAGCATGTTCTTTAACGTGTACAGGGTATGGCTCTCTCGCACACGGGGTCACGACTTAACGTCTCATCCGACGGACGGCGGCCTTTCCAAGCCCATCGGTGTCCCCTACTGACCGTGGGCAGGGCGGGGAATTTTTGCGGAGATAAATCTCCACGCTGACACTCAGCTGGGACTCGAACCTGGAAACTACAGATTACGAGCCTGGCGCCGACTGAGCCAACCCCTCCCCATCAATACAAGGTATCAAGTATTAAGTAACATTACGAGCCTTAAGGAAACTGCAATATTTTCATTTCCTAATTTTTTTCTCATTTTTTCCCATTTTATTTTTAAATAACGAGAAGAAGGTACTTCCCTGAACAAAGGAAAGAGGTAAGTTAGAAACTCTATTAGACTGGTCATGGTGTCTCATTACAACATACAAATACATATTCAGGGTTATGCCCACCAGTTTGATAGTCATTAGTTAAATGTATACATTTGAAATAATCGAGCTAAGAATACAAAAACTGGAATGTTCTGACTAAATTAGTAGTTTGAAAGAATATATTTGATACGAAAATGTTTGATCCACACATCCCCTACCACTTCTAAATCCATACTGTTCATCACGCAGTTTTCCATCAACAAAATTCTTAATTCCAATAAGTATGATCATGCGAAAAACTTTACTTGGAACAGAAAGTAAACTAATTTCCCTATAATTATCAGAACTGCGATCACCTTTTTTAAAAATTTGGACAATGATAGCTCTAGTAAAATCCTCAGGAACAACACCTTTATCCTAAAAAATATTCAAAATTTCAGTCAGCCATGTGACAACACAAATGTTCCCAGCTCTAAGCATTTCAGTGGTGATTTCGTCCACCCCTGGAAATTTGTGATAGATTTTGTGATAGTGTTTAGGAATAGCCAATGCGACTTCGGAATGTGATAAAGGGCTATCATTGAAGCCAGCAATGCATCTATCCTCATTGCGTACAATGGGAGTAGAAATAATCACATTATTTAGAATATCTCTGAAATGCTCAGTCCACCTAGCCATCACAGAATCCTCAACAATGGAACATTAAAAACAGATTTTTTTTATTGTAATAAATTATATTTATGGGTAATCTGTGACCAAATTTAAATACGAAAAACATCAGTTCATACATATAGATTTTCAGCGGCAATTTTTTCCATACAATGGGTTGGGTTGTTTTACCTCTGAGCGGCACTTTTTCGCACACCATGGGCTAAATGGCCAGGTCACATGGACCCCGAAGGCTCAGAGAAGGTTGGGGGAGGGGACCCACTGGAACAGCTGTTGGGAGACAAAATTGTAACAAAATATTCGCTCCAGGCTTGAAAAAATCAGCATGGCTAAACCAACGCAGTCTCTCTTTGCACAAATGCTACTCAATATGCTGCTCTCTCTTCCTGACTCTTTCTTATAACCACATCATTACTTAAAAAAATCAAACCACCTAATGCTCAAAATACCGCTCAAGCATCTTAGAAACAAAGGCGTCAAGTTTCTTGTTATCCTGCTTACAAAGAATGTTTCGCTACCATAACTAACCTTAGGAAGAACTAAACTATTATACAGCCTAAATTTAGTCATTAGGTGTATACGCTTATTTTTCCACTCTTCACAGATTATACTTTTAAATCAAATCGCTCTAGTTCAAGATCTTGAAAGACATTTTGGGGCGGGGGTGGCTCAGTCGGTAGCGCGCCAGACTCGTAATCTGTAGTTCCCAGGTTCGAGTCCCAGCTGGGTCAGCGTTGAGATTTATCTCCACAAAATTCCCGCCCTGCCCACGGTCAGTAGGGGACACCGATGGGCTTAGAAAGGCCGCCGTCCGTCGGATGGGACGTTAAGCCGTGGTCCCGTGTGCGGGAGAGCCATACCCTGTGCACGTTAAAGAACACGCTGGATGGCCTTGACGGGAGGCTACCATCTGTCTCCCAACAGCTGTTCCAGTGGGTCCCCTCCCCCAACCTTCTCTGAGCCTTCGGGGTCCATGTGACCTGGCCATTTAGCCCATGGTGTGCAAAAAAGTGCCGCTCAGAGGTAAAACAACCCAACAACTCTAGTTCAAATCGTCATCATCAGTTTCAATTTTTTTTCTACAATCAATTTAAAATTATTTAGAGGATAAATATTATAAGTAAATTTTTCCGCTCCACAAACAAGAACAATTTAGCCAGTATTTCTTTATTAATTGAAACTTTCCTAGGATACATATCAAAACTTGATAAAGAGAAGTTGATCGCACTACAGAAATTTCACCTCTTTTTCCAACACATTGTGTTTTAGAAATTATTCACTTCATTTGTACATTTTGAAGTTCAGACTCTTAAACCTTCATCCAAAGTAATAGCTTAAAACTGAGTTTGATAAAACGAAAAAGTGACTAGCAGTACCGTGCTAAAAATCATCGACAAATGACTGAGTTCTTCAGGAATAAAATATCTACAAAGGTCATGAACAATCGACAAAAGGTTAAAATATTCCATTCACTATATTTAAAATATTTTGTGAAAATGATTCACAATTACGATATATCAATCGTAGTTTACCCAGATTCTTGATTTTTCAGTATAGTTGAAATTTATTTTTCAGATTCTAAAGATCGGATACCAGAATTATGCTAGTCACCTATAATCACTTTTCCTACCACATTTATTATGCTTATGTAGAAATTTGCCTCTCTCTGACCACGAATGATACGTCTGATCATATATTTCCTATCTTCGGAAATTAACTCTCTGAATTACCTCTAGGTTAAAATGCTCAGAATTTTACCATTTCTACATCATAATTAGGATTAGGGGGATTTATGTTTTTCCCAACTCCTCCTACATTTCAGCCACAACCAGCAATATACATATATATATATTTATATTTCATTCCTAATATATCTTTTCTTTCTTTATTTATTTCTGTATTACTTTACATTTCGTTTCTCTGTTTACGCACTCTTCATTGGCGAAAAGTGTACGTGGAAACACATGAGACAACGAGTCGAGTTCTGGACACATCGATGATTCCTATATCACAGTGGTTCACAGATTTTATCAATCACTTATAAATCAAGCAATGATCGTCGTCACATATTGTTTATGTTTGTTTTATCGAATGAGTGACCTATGAGAATCCTTGAGGAGCCAAATACACATTGGCGCCAGAACCTATTTCTCTATCAATAATATTTTTTTAGAGAAAACTACATTTCATTATAGGAGAAAATTATATTTACCCTGCTTGTCACTGAAATTGCCCAACCTACAGAGGATGAGCGGAATGATGTGATCATTTCCAGGCAACATTGTGACGTATATGGTCTTAAAAGGTTTAAATGTCAAGTTGATGGGTCTACCTGAACGTATAACATGTTCGGCACATGGCTGACCTAGGAATCACGTATATATTTGGAGTATGATGCGCCAATGGTTGGATGCTATTCGAAATAATGTATACAGGATGATACCTGAAGATATCAACAAGACCAAGTTGGAGTCGAATGAACTCGTAACGAGAAAATATACGGTCAGCTTATTAGCAGTAGGAGTTATACCTCTCAGTAGGATTCTGCCATAATTCCAACATAGCAATATCTTCGCCCTCTGCGCCTAAGTAGGTTAACACGATTTATAGGGCGACTGCGAAAATTGAGTCAACGGCTACTATCATTTAACTTATGTACCTCTGAAACCATCCTATCTGTGTCTGAAGTGTTGCAGAGAAATAGCTGTTAAAAGACAAATCTTTTTTTTTATCCAAAACCAAAGTTCAAGGTTCAGTTTTAGTTCTGTTGAGTATTTAAGGTCTCAAGCGATTCCAAGTCACTTTGATTTTCCCCTCCGGTATAGAGTATCAATCTAAGGTAAGTACGATTTAAATAGATTTAATTGTAAAGCTGGAATGGGAATTATTACGTGGACTTTAGTTAGATAAAAGTTTTATTATTCCTATAGAAAATTATTACTTGAACATTGATTAGTTAAAGTTTTATTATTCTTATAGAAAATTATTACTTGAACATTGATTAGATAAAAATTTTAATATTCTTTTATGATAAGAAATTTATTCAGTTTTGGTTTTTAAATTTCGGTTGAGTATTTAAGAAAGGTCTCAAGCGATTCGAAGTCAGTTTGAGTTCCCCCTTCGGTACAGAGTCCCAATCTAAGGTAAATACGATTTAAATACATTTAATTGTAAAGCTGGAAAACGGGAATTATTACGTGGACTTTCGTGAGATAAAGTTTTAATATTCTTGTAGCAAAATTATTACTTGAACATTGATTAGATTAAAATTTTAATATTCATCTATGTTAAATTATCATACACTTCACAATGTTTCGGTTTGATAACAGAATTATTACTTTGGACTTATATTAGATAAATGTTTTAATATTATTATAGCAAAATTATTACTTGAACGTTGCTTAGATAAAAGTTTTTAATATTCTTGTAGCAAAATAATTACTTTGGACTTTGATTAAAAGTTTTAATTTTTTTTTCTATGATAATAAATTTATTCACTTTTGGATAAAACTTTTAATATTCTTCTTTGATAACAGAATTAATACTTTGGACTTTGCTTAGAAAGTTTTGATTCTGCTGTATACAGTGAAGTGTACGATAACTCAACAAACCACACCATTTTTTATCTCATACACACAACCTTCATTTCAACCTAATTCATTTTAAACTAATTCACAAATTAGTTTAAACCTCATCTTTAAAAAAAACTTAAATTAGTTTTTCACATGCTAAAAAACACCCCCTTTTTTTCTAATTTTCACACATATTTTCACAAAAAACCACATGAAACCTATTTTTTCCCTCATCCCCCATAACTTTTCCCATCGATTTTCACGTAATTCTTTGGCCCCATTTACTGGCCCATCTCATTTATGTTACTACTACCTCGATTACCCCAACCAAAATCTTTTACTTTCGCGCAATAAACGTAGGACTCTACACTTTGACTCCCTATCTGAGTCTCCCTGTGACTTCGCCGAACCCTTTAACTTTGCTGTTAATTGCCCTAGAGCTTTCCATTGGTACACCCATGAAGTTCCCTAAAACTTCATTTAGCTTCAAACACCTTCTTAGCGACAAGAGGAGAGGAGTTCGTTCCTCATCACAACACCCGCAAGCTCCAACGACTTTTTTTATCTATAATCACAGGATGTCGATATATCCCTAAATTTCCCACATTTCTCACATTTAGAATGGTCGGACTACATTAAACCTAAGCGTCCCAAATATTAACTATCGTACTAGGGATGACATTCTGAAGAAGGTAAAAAAGAAATGCCACAAATATTAGACATACACTAAAAATAATAAGAAATTTCAACAATAAAAATAACTGCATCAGTGTACTTTCTTCACATAATCTAATATTGAACATTAGTAAGAAAACATTGATGGATTCTGTCAGGAATACATCATTAAAATAAAAGGTATTCTAATTAAAATATCTCTCCATTCTTTTTTGTTACCCATTGGATTATACAATTCAATTACAAAAGTGTTAAATACTATTGTACCTATTTCATTTGGATATGCATAGAGAGGGGTGAAACATGGAAAATTAAAGGTGTTTGCGAGGTACTTCTTTACCATGAGATTCTGTCTTCGGAAGAGGTTAAAGATTTCTGATGTAATGCCTAAAAGCTTTGTATATGGATTAAATTCGTTTATTGATATTAGTTTAAATCCAGGTTTTTCAATAAACTTTTAATAAATATGATAATTTGAAAATATATTTCACGATGTTTGTTGAATTTGTGTTATAAGTTGTGTTATTCGTTTTAGCTTCACTTTGTGCCCTGAACAAAGTATTTTAAGTAATAAGATATCTTTACATGTACAGTACTAGCCATGTATTTCAGGATACTGTGTATTTGATTAGGTAATTAAGATTTATTAAGGGAAAAAATTAAGTAGCATTACGAGCAAAGAAAACGTAATATTTCAGCCTCAAATTTCGAATTTTTGAACCTAAATTTTTGAAATTTTTTTAACAACAAGAAATAGGTACTTCCCTATACAAAGGACGGAGATAACCTTCAAGCTCTGTGGATTTGTGTTCTCATTAAAATAAAAGGTATTCTAATTAAAATGTATCATACAACATAAAAACGGATACAAACTATGTTGAAAAAAGTGTCCGGACACTTCCATGTTAAGTGAATGGAAAACCACTTCCAAAGCTCCCTAACATTGAAAATAAACCTTTTACGCAAAAACTGTTATTGGCACAAAGAGAAAGTTAAAAGAAAAAAAATAACAGTAACCTTTATTCTCTTATGTTTTTCTTTATATGTAGTTTATTTTGTTAATTTCCACATTTTGAAGTCAGGATTTTTCTTTTTACATACTGTGATATTCATCCATTTTTCTCCTAGCTATAGCGATATCTATTATTATTTTTGCTGTTAACGACGGCCCTTCTTCTCATTGATGTAAACCGCGGTTTGGTAAAAAAAACTTTGGATTCGACTGTAGATGAGTTTCCTTGAAACTATACTATGCTATTGAAACAATTTTTGAAATGAAATATTTAATTAACTTTTCATATACCATTTGCGGAAAAATTACTACTGTTATGATATATTTGAATTTCAAGGGAAAATTCAAGAAGAATCATAAATGCATCCAAAATGCGAAGAACCTATGTATTATTTAGCACTATGCTTCAAAAAAGAGTTGGGTTGTTTTACCTCTGAGGGCACTTTTTTGCACACCATGGGCTAAATGGCCAGGTCACATGGACCCCGAAGGCTCAGAGAAGGTTGGGGGAGGGGACCCACTGGAACAGCTGTTGGGAGACAGATGGTAGCCTCCCGTCAAGGCCATCCAGCGTGTTCTTTAACGTTGGGTTGTTTTACTTCTGAGCGGCACTTTTTTGCACACCATGGGCTAAATGGCCAGGTCACATGGACCCCGAAGGCTCAGAGAAAGTTGGGGGAGGGGACCCACTGGAACAGCTGTTGGGAGACAGATGGTAGCCTCCCGGCAAGGCCATCCAGCGTGTTCTTTAACGTGCACGGGGTATGGCTCTCCCGCCACAGGGCCACGGCTTAACGTCCCATCCGACGGACGGCGGCCTTTCCAAGCCCATCGGTGACCCTTACTGACCGTGGGCAGGGCGGGGAATTTTTGCGGAGATAAATCTCAACGCTGACCCAGCTAGGACTTGAACCTGGGAACTACAGATTGCGAGCCTGGCGCGCTACCTACTGAGCCATCCCCGCCCCTTCAAAAAAGAGATTTCAAAGAATATTTGGAAACCTTTGGATGATTGATATTATGATCGAATGACGCAGAAAATACAAATTTTAATTTGTTCAAACAATGTTTTCTTACAGTGCATATTTATCTTTCTTTATCTTTATCTTTGTCTTTATCTTTTGTTTTTAATTTAGATACTGCATCAATTATTTTGAAAGTATTTGAGTGTTAAATCTTCTAAGCTGCTATATATTCTTCTCCTTCAGGCGAAAACTCTCCTTCAGACGAAACTTCTCGTTCAGACGAAAACTCTTCTTCAGATGAAACGTCTCATTCAGACAAAAAACCTTCTTCAGACGAAAAGTCGTCTTCAGACGAAACTTCTCATTTAGAGAAAAACTCTTCTTCCGACGAAAAGTCTCATTCAGACGAAACTTCTCGTAGAGACGAAAACTCTTCTTCAGATGAAACTTCTCATTCAGACAAAAACTCCTCTTCAAAAGAAAAGTCTTCTTCACACGAAACTTCTAATTCAGACAAAAACTCTTCTTCAGACGAAACTTCTCATTCAGACAAAAACTCATCTTCAGACGAAAAGTCTTCAGACGAAACTTCTCATTCAGACAAAAACTCATCTTCAGACGAAAAGTCTTCAGACGAAACTTCTCATTCAGACAAAAACTCATCTTCAGACGAAAAGTCTTCAGACGAAACTTCTCATTCAGACAAAAACTCATCTTCAGACGAAAACTCTTCTTCACACGAAACAAGTAAGTAAATGCCTTTTCATTTCTTTTTAGTTGTTTAGAAATATCTCATAATCTCAAAATGCTTCAACCGGTTGGACGATCATAATTTTAAGCAATAATTTTTAAACTATAATTTAAAGCGGTTGTGGTTTAGGAAATATCGAAGAAACAAAGCGCTTTGACATCCTTCTTCCTCTATGAAGGTAATATAGATTAATGGTCAGGAGAGTAAGAAAACTAATGGAATTTGGGCGTCTATTTCCAAAATGGTGAAGGAGGAGTGCTGTAGTCACCTCACATGTGGGGGGCGGGGGTGGCTCAGTCGGTAGCGCGCCAGGCTCGTAATCTGTAGTTCCCAGGTTCGAGTCCCAGCTGAGTCAGGGTTGAGATTTATCTCCGCAAAATTCCCCGCCCTGCCCACGGTCAGTAGGGGACACCGATCGGCTTTGAAAGCCGCCGTCCGTTGGATGGGACTTTAAGCCGTGGTCCCATGTGCGGGAGAACCATACCCTGTGCACGTTAAAGAACACGCTGGATGGCCTTGACGGGAGGCTACCATTTGTCTCCCAACAGCTGTTCCAGTGCGCCCCTCCCCCAACCTTCTCTGAGTCTTCGGGGTCCATGTGACCTGGCCATTTAGCCCATGGTGTGCAAAAAAGTGCCGCTCAGAGGTAAAACAACCCAACGTTAAAGAACACGCTGGATGGCCTTGACGGGAGGCTACCATCTGTCTCCCAACAGCTGTTCCAGTGGGTCCCCTCCCCCAACCTTCTCCGAGTCTTCGGGGTCCATGTGACCTGGCCATTTAGCCCATGGTATGCAAAAAAGTGCCGCTCAGAGGTAAAACAACCCAACGTTAAAGAACACGCTGGATGGCCTTGCCGGGAGGCTACCATCTGTCTCCCAACAGCTGTTCCAGTGGGTCCCCTCCCCCAACCTTCTCCGAGTCTTCGGGGTGCATGTGACCTGGCCATTTAGCCCATGGTGTGCAAAAAAGTGCCGCTCAGAGGTAAAACAACCCAACGTTAAAGAACACGCTGGATGGCCTTGACGGGAGGCTACCATCTGTCTCCCAACAGCTGTTCCAGTGGGTCCCTAACCTTCTCTGAGCCTTCGGGGTCCATGTGACTCTGACCATTTAGCCCATGGTGTGCAAAAAAGTGCCGCTCAGAGGTAAAACAACCCAACCCAACTCCTCACATGTGAGCAATGCAAGAATTCCGGCTTCGCAGCATTGACCTCTTGACGTTTTTTTGGTCAACATTTAACTCTGAAACTTTTTTAACGATTTTTCATTTAAAGCAAGCACCTGAACAGGATGGAAGACGAAAGACTGAAAGAACTGCAGCAAGGTGGCAACCTATAGTTGGAAAGCACGGAGGCAATTTAAATACTTTAAAAACACAATTTCGAAATGTTAGTCTATAATATTCCATTCAAAAAAAAACACTGATGAATTTTAGATTTTTTTAAATTCTTTTTAATCGAGATTTTTTACATATGAGTACACCTAATTTAAAATAATAGGGTAAAGTTTTATTTTGGTTAAAAAAATAATCTGTGATTTTTTTTTCTTCATGTATGGTCCTTGGGTTGTTTTACCTCTGAGCGGTACTTCTTTACACACCATGGGCTAAATGGCCAGGTCACATGAACCCCGAAGGCTCAGAGAAGGTTGGGGGAGGAGACCCACTGGAACAGCTGTTGGGAGACAGATGGTAGCCTCCCGTCAAGGCCATCCAGCGTGTTCTTTAACGTGCACAGGGTATGGCTCTCCTACACACGGGGGCCACGGCTTAACGTCCCATCCGACGGACGGCGGCCTTTCCAAGCCCATCGGTGTCCCCTACTGACCGTGGACAGGGCGGGGAATTTTGCGGAGATAAATCTCATCGCTGACCAAGCTGGGACTCGAACCTGGGAACTACAGATTACGAGCCTGCCGCGCTACCGACTGAGCCACCCCCGCCCCTGTATGGTCCTTGAACCAATAAAGGTTATAATTTGCAGCTCCCAAAATATGATGTTTTACCTTTTAATAGGTGTCTTGGATCTTGACCCAAAATAGGTTCAAATCCGTGTGTTAAAGATAAGTTCTGGGTCGGGGATTTTCGGATTATGATCAGACTCAAAATATACCAGACGACTTCGGGCTTCTTCTCAAAATAATTTGAGGACCAAATATTTCTTGTAATTGTAAAACGAATAAACGAAAGAAAAATATGTTTTTAAATTTAAATTCAACACTTCAACCAATCTTAGGTAATTAAAAATAACGAAAATAATAATTTTGAATTTTATTAGGAGTTATTTATATTTAGTAAATGAAAGATATGTATATATATTCTAAATAGAGATATTTATGTTCTGTAAATGGTAGCTAGGTAGTCACGGGAAGGAGAGCTATGCACCAATCCCCTGTGATGATGCATAGAACCGGCCAGGCCCAGCACCTAATGTCCGACCCCGCCTTCTCGTGGTGCAGACCGTTAGTACCTTTCAAAAGAGATACTCTCTTGTGGAAGTGAACGGAAGGGGAGGGCTGCCAGATTAGTGTGGCCTACTGATCTGGACAACTATGGCTACTTTTTTTTTCTACCCTGCTGAGGAGTGGTCAACCACACAGGGTCCTGGTGCTGACCATATAAACCCACTGGACTGGACAGATATATGGCTCTGAGCTTGATTATGGATCCTGATTTTGCTGCACTGGTGGGCTTCTGCTGCACTGGTGGTGCTGTGGAGGGAAAATCTTCCGATGTTTTCTGTTTGTTTGTGGGTTGACAACCCCAAGTGAATAGATCCGCAGGATATATTTATCAGCTGGTGGATAATCCTGAGCAGAGGTCATCGCAGGCACCCGAACTCTTTGCTTCTATTGGCATCGTCAAATTCTACATTGGAGGAAGTCTTCCAGTGTAGATGGCTTCAGCCTTTAGTGGTGGGGGTACGGGTCTTTGCCCCATATCTACGATTAGCGGGCTGTTTGATATTGTCGGCATTCCCTCTCTCAATAAACATAGTTTCTTTAAACATCCCACTAACCATTTTCTCTCCATAGGTAGTTGGAATGTGAGGACTCTGCACAAAGCTTTTTCTCTTGATGTCCTCACACAAGAATTCCACCATTATAATTTAGAAATTCTCGGCTTGCAAGAGACCAGATGGACAGATAAAGGTCAGATTCTTAAAAATAATCTTAAATTTCCCTTTTCAGGGAGGGACGACAATAAGCATCATCAAGGCGTGGGTCTGTTTCTCAGCAGACATGCTAGTGATGCTCTTCTAGGATATGAGTGCATTAATGAAAGGTTTCTTACAGCAAAATTTCAGACAAGCATTAAAGTCTTGAATGTTATTTGCTGTTATGCCCCCACTGAGAATGCCGATGAGGATGAGAAGGATAGGTTTTATGGACAACTTCAGGATATTTTGAATTCTGTCAAGAAAGGAGATATTACCCTTGTTCTTGGTGACTTCAATGCCACAGTTGGTACTACTCTGACCTTTGGGGAGGGGTAATAGGCCCTTTTGGTATTAGTAGCTGCAAAGACAATAGGCAACGTCTCCTACAGGTAAGTAAACTCAATGGTTTTAGAATAACTATCACGTATTACAAACACCGCGACATACATAAATACACATGGGTTTCACCTGAGGGCTGCATAAGAATATGATTGATTATATATTAATTAACAGCAAATGGGCTAGTTCTGTTAGGAATACCAGGTCATATAGGGGAGCTGAAAATGGATCTGACCATTACCTTGCTAAAAGTGTCTTGCAACTTAAACTTAGATAGTGTTGTGCTAGGGTTAAAATTTTTACCTTTAATACTGAAGCTCTGAAAGACCCTGTTGTAGCTAAAGCTTACCATGATAGGTTACTTAGTCTTTATGACAGTCATGGTATGTTTACTACTGAAGTTGAGGAAGAGTGGGACCATTTTAAAGAGGCTTTTTTGGAAACTAACAGTTCTCTCTTAGGAAAAAAAGGAGCAGAGGAGACAGAATTATTTGAGTGATAAGGCACTTGAGCTTATTTCAGGAAGAAAGAACTGCAGGAACGTCCTTAATCAATACCCTACCAGTCCTAATAGAAAGCATTACAGAGAGCTTTATAAACGTGTAAAGGATCAGTTAGCTGCTGACAAGAATCTTTGAGTTGATGGCCTGGCTGACAAAGCCGACGAAGCAGTTAGACAGCACAACAGCATAGAGCTCTACCAGATAGTTAATGTTTTGCGTGATAGAAAACGGACAGGTATACAGGATTGAAGGATAAACAAGGTAAAGTTATACAAGGTGAGGATTCTGTTATGGCTAGGCGTGCTGAGCATTTCAGTGATGTTCTAAGCAATGTGGTTAGTTCTACTCCCATTGTTTGCAACGATGATAGATGCATTACTGGCTTTAATGTTGGCCCTATAACACAATCTGAAGTTATTTTGGCTGTTTCGAAACTTAAACTTCATGAATCCCCAGGGGTAGATGAAATTACTACGGAAATGCTTAGAGCTGGGAATGTTTCTGTTACCACTTGGATGACTCAAATTTTGAATATCTTTTATGATAAAGGCATGGTCCCTAAGGATTTTACAAGAGCTATTATTATCTCTATTTTGAAAAAAGGTGATCGCAGTTCTTGTGATAACTATAGGGATATCAGCCTACTCTCTGTTCCAGGGAAAGTTCTTTGCATGATTGTGCTTAATAGAATTAAGAATCTGGTTGACAGTCAATTGCGTGATGAGCAATGTGGATTCAGAAGTGGTAGGGGATGTGTAGATCAGATATTTTCATTTAGGCAGAATCTTGAGAAATGTTTAGACTTTCACAAACCTTTGGTTGCTAGCTTTGTTGATATCGAAAAGGCTTTCGACTCTGTTGATCGTCATAAATTGTGGTTGATCGTGAGATCATATGGTATACCAGACAAGTTAGTTAACATAATGAAAGCTCTCTATAATAACACTGAGTCGTGTGTGAGAGTTGGTAAAGCTTGTAGCAATTGGTTTAGCATTACTTCTGGTGTTCGACAAGGGTGCATTTTGTCTCCTTTTCTCTTTAGTTTGGTTATTGATTATCTTATGGGGAATTCACTTCAAGGGAAAGATTTTGGCTTTAAATGGGCTGTAGATACGAAAGTTTCTGATTTGTATTATGCTGATGATTTGACCCTTTTGGCAAATGATGTTGATAAGATGAACTCTTTCATTCGAACTGTTGATGAAACTGGTAGTAGAGTAGGTTTGGTTATAAACAGAGAGGAAACTAAAGTGATGAAAATTGGTCAGGTAGGCTCTGATTTAGTTAATCTAAATGGTTGCAATCTTGAGCACGTGTCACAGTTTAATTATCTTGGGAGCTATGTAACAGATGCTGGTGATGTGCGGCATGAGATTAACAGACCAATAGGGATTGCTGCCGGGATTTTTAAGAATCTATGGAGAGTGTGGAGAAATAGGCATATACACCTAAAGACTAAAATTAGACTGTATAATAGTTTGGTTCTTTCTAGGGTTAGGTATGGTAGTGAAACTTGGACACTTTGTAAACAAGATAACAGGAAACTAGATGCTTACCCAGTATCTTGGGTATTAGGTGGTTCAACTTTGTAACTAATGATGAGGTTAGGCAAAGGAGTTGGCAACCTCCTTTAAGCAGCATATTGTGCAGAGAGAGACCCCGCTGGTTTGGCCATGTTGTCCGTATGGCTAATTATAGATTGGCGAATAGGGTTATGAACAGTGTACCTAAAGGCTTCAGAAAGAGGGGGAGACCTAGGATGCGGTGGGCATATAATGTCAAACAGGACCTTGTTATAATTGGTAGAAATTGTAGAATTGTAGAATTGGTGTGCAGTGGCCAGATGCAGCAGATATAGCTCAGGACAGATTTGCCTGGAGAACTAAATTGCACGGTCTGGTTGGACCTCCGTTACCCATGGCTGCTTGATGATGATGATGATGATGACCTTGTTATAATTGGTAGAAATTGTAGAATTGTAGAATTGGTGTGCAGTGGCCAGATGCAGCAGATATAGCTCAGGACAGACTTGCCTGGAGAACTAAATTGCACGGTCTGGTTGGACCTCCGTTACCCATGGCTGCTTGATGATGATGATGATGATGATGATGATGATGATGATGATGATGATGATGATGATGATGATGATGATGATGATGATGATGATGAAAAGAATGGATCTTTGCGTGTTAACAACAAACTTTCAGATTTTGAAAATATTTGTAATATTTTTCGTTTCATGAAACATTAACTTTTTAGTTTTCTCACAAATGGTTATAATTGAAATATAACAACAAAATAAATGATCAGCAAAATTGTTTTATATATATTTATATATATATTTGTCATTTAAACATTGTAGCTCAGATTGACTGAAGCTCGTAAAATTGCAAACCCACATCAAATTTGTATATATGTAAATTGCATTAAGGAAAAAACAAAGCTGAAAATAAGTTCGTTATATATATTTTCTGCAGCTGCTAAATAAAGTAATCAACACTTAAATTATTGCTAATAATTTAATCTGCTTTTATTTTATTTGATCGACTGCACATTATTCTCATGAGTCCTCTTTTTTCAATGTTAAATTAAATTATTTTCGACTTTTAATCTTATATTTAATTTATTATTTTCAGCTCGAAAACCAACAACAAGTAAGTCACTATTTCGTTTTAATTTTAACTTTCCGAGGAATACTTTACGAATGAATATTACAAATATAAAAGTTTCGACTAACTATAAATCTTTCGTAATTTTCTATAGTACTTTGTTCTCTAGGTAAAATATTTCTTCTTCATTTACAAATTTTGAAGTTAGAAGTCTTCGAACTTCAATCAAAAACATTACTAATCCCTGTGTTTTAAAAACAAGTAAGTGAAACTATTAAGCATAAAATATCTATACAAAGTAATGAACAATTTACATAACATTAAAATTTCAAGTTCATTATATATAAAAAATATTTTGTAAAAACGAATAACACGACATATTCTGATATGGGATAACAGAATTATACTAGTCACAGATAATCACATTCTGTATTATATTTATATTAAAATGTAATATGTGTTGTTATTATATAATTGAAATTTTTGCTTATTGATTAAATCGCGATGCCACTGGTCGTCCACATCAGAGACGTAAACCTGTCTGGTTTTGAATTTCGTGTAGATGGGTTTGTGTAACGTGTACACATTTTGTTGTTGGAGAAATCTTTTTACTTCTTTCTCTTTCAATCCAGTTTTGTGCATTAGATCTTTTATACGGGAATATCTCTTTAATGGATCGTAGTAAACGGAATAAAGCATCTAATTTCCTGTGTCCTAAGCCGAACCGTTTCTTTGTTTTAATGATAGGTTTAATTATCATTCTTGAAATTCTTTGTCCTAAAGTTGGATTCTGAATTTCATCCAAATCATTTAACTATTCTTGGTCGGCTTCGTGTCTCTTTATAGTTTCTGTAGATTTGCTGTAAGAAATGTCGTGCTTTTTGCAGGCTTTGTCCACACGGTTAATACCAGGATCGGTTAATACCAGGGTCTCCTCGCATTAACCTTTTCTCCAGTTTCGTAAAAGGTCCACAATACTGGTAACCTGGAATGTGCATTTCGGGTGGACTAAACTTTTCTTGAATCCAGCTTACTATATCACCACCTTTTACAAATTTTCCTTTCTGTTTCACAAATTTTTACTTCATTTTCCCACACGTTCGACATCTACCTCTCATCATTACTCTTTTATTCTTCGATGTGACATATTCGACGTTATCTGTTAAAGTTTTCGTTTTACACTTTACACAATATATGCTTAATTTTTATATATAAAATTTAAGTACGTGATGCTTATAAAAATAAAGTATAATGTATCACAGTTATCTAACTAGTTTAACGCCTGGACAAAAACAAAAATTGAAGAGTGCATTTGTAAATAAGAATCCTATTACTTTAAGTATTGATCCACAAAAGAAAGATAACGATACTTTGAAACTGACGAAGAGACAAATCATTAAACTGAAAAAAATCTAAAACGCCAGTTCGACTTCGTTTCAGTGAAACACAGCTAGGTGGATTTCTGCCGTTCTTAATACCTGCACTCGTAGCATTGGGAAAAGCAGCTGCAGTTGGAGCTGTGGGATATGCTGGTACTAAGCTTGCACAAAAAGTTCTAGGAAAGGGTTTATACGTTCCTGGAAAGCAAATAACAGCTGGCTTATCCAAAAATAAAAGAACACGAAAAGGTTTGTACATTCCAGGAAAACAAATAGCTCAGGGATTTAAAAATAAAGTGCCATTAAGTAACTTAGATATCGAAAAAATAATGAAAAACGAAAAATGATTACGTGGTATATACTCTATCGATTCTTTGCCAACAAAGATATTCAAGAACGAAAATGGTATAGTAAATTTTGGCGTTTCTCCTGGTTCAGGAACTCATTGGGTGGATTATTTCAATGATGCGAAGTTACTTTACGTCGAGTACTTTGATCCATTCGGTTTACTGTCACCAGAAGAAATGAAACACTATTTACATCTTCAAAGCCGATTGTGTATAACTCTTCGCAAATTCAAGCAAATTACTCTGTAACATGCGGTTACTATTGCATCTATTACATTAAACGAAGGAATAATAACATAAGTCCATGTGATATATTGTATCGGTTTGAACAAACTCCTAACGATCGGAATGAATTGTTAGTAACAACTAGCATATAACTATGTGGATAGTACTAAATATTTTAAATTACTACTATATTAATAAGATTACGACTACATTAATAAAAATGTTACTTATGACTATCAATTCCTCTACTATTACGGTATAAATGAATACGAGATAGCATTGATCGGTAGCAATATGTGGTATTCCTGGTACATCAGTGATAAATATAACAATAACACTCTGAAATACTTGAATGACTTTCCCGAATGGAATGTACGATATAGATGGATTTAATGATGTTTTAAAAATGCCTTTGGGAATCCTAGCCCTATAATACTAGAAAGCAACCTCCCCACATTAAGATTTCTTATTCGTTTTTCAAGAGGATATAAAAAGATTTTTCTGAAGGAAAGTTGCGAGAAATACTAGGGTTCGAATCGAAAATTATCGATGCAGCAAAAAACGAAGGAAAGTTCTCACCCAATATAACGAGAGGGGTCGATCGCATTCTGATTCACTGTTCTATTGTCGAATCTTCCTATCTCAATAACCAGAAGAGCGACGTGTTGTATAGTTTCGTGCCTCAAACACCGCCTGGCAGTTTAATCGACACACATCCTTTCTTCCCCATATATTTACCGCTGAATAACACTGATTACATTTACAACGTTAGAACGAAAGTAACCGATCAAAATAACAAATTGACTTGAACAAGGAAAACGTGACTTACATGTTACACATCAGACCCAAATATGGATGAAGATACTGAGAAAGAGATTTAAAATATTTTATACAATTCCGTCGACTGTCGTTGGAAAAAATGAGAAAATATCCCCTAAAAGCAGAAACATTCTTAATCAGTTAATTTACGGAAATGGCCTAAAAATCATAAAGTCATAAAGTAAGTATAGGATGAACGTTGAAGCTACTTACTGGAATTTGTTTGAACACTCAGTAGACGATAATTCCAAGACAAAATACAAGTACTTGGAATTTGGGAAACAATATTAATGTTAAAAATCTCAAAAAACACGAAATATATACCAAAGATATGGACGTTTTTCTACATCCACACAACAGTTATATACTGGTCAGACGCAACATACTGAAATCAGATGGGTCTTATATATCGACGGCAATGATATAGCTACGATGGTCAATAACGGGTACAACATTTCCAAGAGAGCTCAATATTTTATTGAACACAGAGAACTGGAAGATGTTGAATTGTCAGGAGTGACGATCACAATTTAATTGATTATACTGAAGACTTTTCACACAGTGCTGCCACAAGTATGATGTGTTTCAAAGATACGACAGACAGTTCGAAAATGAATAAGTATTTGTGTGACGGAGGTGAAGATAAACTGGACACGAATATTAAGATAAAGGATTTTGTACAAGAGTTGAAAATAAATCCGGAATTTAAACAAGCTTTCTCGGACAGATAAGGCAAATAGTCAAAATGTAAGTTTAATCATATCACTGAATCGGCTGTTTGGATTCTGCCGAGACGTGGATAAAGTGTTTTGCGGTGTAAAACATACCATTAAACTAAAAGAAAATGATGACAAAGATATTATTCAGAGAGTTGGGGCTACGTGGTATAAATTTAAAATATGTCACGTATTTTGGTTTATTCCAAAAGTGGCACCATCACTACAAGTACTTGCAAAACTAGAATCTCAGTTAGCAAGCGGCAATCCACATGGAATCTTTTGGGAATCCTGCAAACTGTACAAATCTGATACTCGAATTGACTCTCATGTCAGTTGGCGAGTTGCTACAACTCAAAATAAACCTGTTCATATTTATGTCGTCTTACAAAAATCTAACCGATTAAATAATCAAACCAGAAACAATATGGTATTTGATAACATGTTACTAAAACGGATTCAGATCAGAGTGAATAGCAAACAGTTTCCGAACAAGAGTTCGAGTAAAACTTTGAACCCAACAGTTTAGATTATCCGCGAGTTTATAACAGGTTACTGGCAAAAAATATGGATATCGACTCGGGTACACAAGTCAGTTACCAAACTTTTATGAAACTGTGTCCGATATTCCACTTTGCTGTCAGCAAATACGAATCATGCCTATATGAATTATCAGCAACTGCTAACATCTAAATACAATTTAAATTAAATAGGGCGCCAAATGAATTATATCACATATGTTGCATAATTGTCTCAGAACGAAAAGCAAATTTGCAACCATTAGAGGGAAAACTGTTAATCGTCGGCTAAAATTTCTAAAGCCAAATTTCGGAATAACAGATGTTTACCAATAATTTTCTGGTCGATATTCAGATAAGTAGGAAAAATTAAACTCTGACTACTTTGATTTCTCAAAACTTTGCCACATATTACATAATATTCGGTGTCTCAAATAATTCTGCTTTTATAAATTTTTATATATGAAGCATTAAATGAACGTTGTAAGAAAGCATAATAGAAACGTTGTTGTAAGAAATAAAAAAAATTCCATTCGTGACTTCACGGAGACGACTCGAAAATTGGATATCTTGTTTCAGTATTTCCTATTTCCTGTACAGATAGCAATAGACAGAATGTCTTAGTACTAATTTAGCAAGTGTTACGAGATTCCGAAATTTATTTTAAATCCTTTTTGCCTATAAATATGGTGGTTTTTCTATCATAATAAAGCGTGAACTCTAAGAAGGAGCAGGAAAGAAAAACGTGTTAACTGCGGCAAATTTGTTCGTAAATCTAACCTTGCACGTCATAGATAACTGCGTGTATTCCTCGTCTATTTAAGAATTGTTAATATTGCGACTCCAGCTTTGATAGAAATGATAATTATGGCAGACAACTGAAAGATTATCATATAAAAATAAAAAATGATTTTAGAAAAGCTTTTCGTAAATACAAATTAGATAACATAGACGTGCGGCAAGATATAAGTTTTCTGGTGAAAAATAACAAGTGGAAACGTATTATCGGTAAAAAACTGTCAACCCCTAAAATTAGAATCATATTGCACGTGAAATTTAAAAATGTCACGAATCCTGAAAGGCAGAAAGAAAGTGTTTGAGGATATTTTTCAAAAACTAATGAAAAAATCACTTTGGCTGATAATTTATGCTTATTTCTGAAATATTCGTATGAAAAAAATCGATAAAGATATAGAAAGTTTGTAAAACAGAGAAGCGGATGGGTGTTCGACAATATTATTTCACTGGAAATTCAAATGTCACAATACAATGCAGTTGGAGCAGCTTTCCTAGATTTGCCAAATCATTTAAATTTGTCAAAGGAGTAGTCAATGTTCAAAACTTTAACAATAAATGCTTTCTGTGGTCAATATTATCTGCTTTACATTCAGCTAATGATCATCTTCACCGTGTGGAAAACTATAGATATTATGAAAATGATTTGGACACATCATCGCTGACTTATCCAGTAACCATCAATCAAATTCCAAAATTCGAGGAATTAAACAAACTCTCTATCAACGTAATGGTTTCTAAGAAAAATGGCATAGAAACGTTATATATTTCAAAGAATCGTGCTAAACTACCTATACAACTGTTACTTTTAAAGAAAGGTATCTATTCCCACTACTGTTGGATAAAAAACTTCAGCAGAGTTACAGCATATCTTTCCAAACACAATGGTAAATCTTTCCTTTGTCTATACTGTCTTCACAACTTCTTCACAAAAAAAAAACACCCGAAATGCACATTCCAGGTTACCAGTATTGTGGACCTTTTACGAAAGTTAATGCGAGGAGACCTTGGTATTAACCGTGTGGACAAAGCCTGCAAAAAGCACGACATTTCTTACAGCAATTCTACAGAAACAAAAAAGAGACACGACACCGACCAAGAATTATTAAATTATTTGGATGAATTTCAGAATCCAACTTTAGGACAAAGAATTTTAAGAACGATAATCAAACCTATCATTAAAACAAAGAAACGGTTCGGCTTAGGACACAAGAAATAAGATGCTTTCTTCCGTTTACTATGATCCATTAAAGAAATTTTCTGGTATAAAAGATCTAGTGCACAAAACTGGATTGAAGGAAAAAGAAGTAAAGAGATTTCTCCATCAACGAAATGTATACGCGTTACACAAACCCATTTACACGAAATTCAAAACCAGACAGGTCTCTGATGTGGACGACCAGTGGCAGAGCGATTTAATCAATAAGCAAAAATTTTAATTATATAATAACAACAGATATTACATTTTAATATAAATATAATACAGAATGTGATTATCTGTGACTAGTATAATTCTGTTATCCCATATTAATTAATATATTATCCATATTAATTTAAAGAAGAATTCAAAGGTTTTCCAACTAAGGAGGTCGTCGCACTTCGTCGAAAATTGCATTCTATAGATGGCCTGATTTAAAAGAAATCAGCGAATGGTGTTAAAAGAGAATTTACTCACGAAAACTATCATCACTGTCTCTTTCAGAAAAGAATTTTAAGTATCAAACAAATAGAATTTCGATCTCCACAATATTATATGGAAATGTTTGAAATTACAAAGATTAGATTGTCTCAAGAATATACCAAAAGAATAGTTGATACAGATGGCATCAAAACGTATGCCTTTGGGAATTTTTCGAATTTCAGATATGTATGACAAGATAGATAATACCATTTATAAAATAATCAACTGAAAAAAATCGGTAAAGTATGTATAAAAAAATTTAAACGACCTAATAATACAATTTAATAATCCACTTGCCACTAATAATAGACTTTCTACCAAAAACAAAAGTTCCCCAACACTTTATCCAACAAACAAAACAACTTTCGTTGTATTTTAGAAATCATAATTTTTTTAAAAAAGAAATCATGAATATTAAGCTAACCGAGAACCTTATTGCAGATATAAACTGCTACACCGGAAGAGGTCAGTTCGTGGTGTTATTTCTGGCACTGGTAAAAAAAGTCAAGTTTTACAGAAATTGATTCGGACGAATGCTAAGCAAGCATCGTGTTTATAGTGGCAATAACCCACAATTGGGTAGTAGCCAATCACGAATGGAGTTACATTGCGAAAAGAGTGAACCTTTGATCAGAGCTGGCTCTAATAACTCCTGCCATTGCTCAGAGCCAATGAAGATTGTATTTTCGTTGAGTTTCTGTAATCATCAACAAGAAGAGTCTCTCAGAATACATTCACTAAGTCATATTTAGAGATTTGAACAGGAAGCAGCCGAATCGTAAGCAAGGGTTGGGTTGGGTTGTTTTACCTCTGAGCGGCACTTTTTTGCACACCATGGGCTAAATGGCCAGGTCACATGGACCCCGAAGGCTCAGAGAAGGTTGGGGGAGGGGACCCACTGGAACAGCTGTTGGGAGACAGATGGTAGCCTCCCGTCAAGGCCATCCAGCGTGTTCTTTAACGTTGGATTGTTTTACATCTGAGCGGCAATTTTTTGCACACCATGGGTTAAATGGCCAGGTCACATGGACCCCGAAGGCTCAGAGAAGGTTGGGGGAGGGGACCCACTGGAACAGCTGTTGGGAGACAGATGGTAGCCTCCCGTCAAGGCCATCCAGCGTGTTCTTTAACGTTGGATTGTTTTACATCTGAGCGGCAATTTTTTGCACACCATGGGTTAAATGGCCAGGTCACATGGACCCCGAAGGCTCAGAGAAGGTTGGGGGAGGGGACCCACTGGAACAGCTGTTGGGAGACAGATGGTAGCCTCCCGTCAAGGCCATCCAGCGTGTTCTTTAACGTTGGATTGTTTTACATCTGAGCGGCAATTTTTTGCACACCATGGGTTAAATGGCCAGGTCACATGGACCCCGAAGGCTCAGAGAAGGTTGGGGGAGGGGACCCACTGGAACAGCTGTTGGGAGACAGATGGTAGCCTCCCGTCAAGGCCATCCAGCGTGTTCTTTAACGTGCACAGGGTATGGCTCTCCCGCACACGGGCCCACGGCTTAACGTCCCATCCGACGGACGGCGGCCTTTCCAAGCCCATCGGTGTCCCCTACTCACCGTGGACAGGCCGGGGAATTTTACGGAGATAAATCTCAACGCTGACCCAGCTGGGACTCGAACCTGGGAACTACAGATTACAAGCCTGGCGCGCTACCGACTGAGCTACCCCCGCCCCGATCGTAAGCAAGCATAGCTCTCATAGTGGCAATGACCCACTATAGGTATTACAAAAATCGAGTTGTACAACACAATGCATATTTTAGAAAGGTCACAATGCACTTACGACGAAATGCTGCACACGAAATGAATGTATATAAAGGGTCTAGGAAAGAGACTTGATAGAGACTTGATACAACAGGAGAGAAGGAGAAGAGAAAGAAATGAAGAGTTTATAATCTTCCCGAATGAATTCAGTGTTTTTCTTCCCTCAATGCCAGAGTGGTTTTTTGAGTCTTTATTAATTAATATAAAGAAGTGTCTAACAGAACTTCTTCTTCAGTCAGCACCAGTGTCATGGCAACGCAAAACATGTGTGGAGCAGTAGATATATTGTCTCAAAAGCCTTCCCAGGAAGAGAATATCAGCAGAGTTCTTAATAATATTTCTTGCAGACCTCATGCCTGAAATCATTGATTCCTCTGCAATGGACATTGTGACTGAAACAACAAATACATCGATGCCGAAATGGATCCTGTGGATGGAAAACACAAAAAAATTAGATGGACCATCTTGACCGATAAAGGTGGTTTTCATATCTACTCATCTTCACTGAAACGTAAGAAATCCATACATTCACAGATAGCACTCAAAAATATATCTTTCCATCATATTTTTTCTCCCACAACCCCTGAAAACCTCATTTTACCTGTTGATTTTGAACTTTCATATATTTTAAACTAATTTCCCAAAACTACCTTGCTTTTCTCGATTTCTCTGATTTAACCAGATATTTACACCCCAACAGCCCAATAATTACGTGAAGTGTTGATAACTGCAACATTTTCATAACAAAATACCCTCGTGTCCTGTCTTTCACGCAGAGCGTCTTCCCAAAATTAGTTTAAAACTTATCACCCGAAAAGTCTCCCATAGATTAACATGGTATTCCCTATATTTTAACATTGGCTCAGAACTCTCATTTACTACACTACTTGTCCGAACACTTTTTTTCAACATAGTGTATCTGGGAAGAACAACTTTATCTCGCACAAGCTGTCACAATTCCACCATCAGAACAACTAACGTGATGGCAGCACGACTACAAGACGACCATCAGAATCGGGTATGAATTAACACTGTTTATTAACCAATTAGTCTCCGATACCATATCATCATGGGTTGGGTTGGGTTGTTTTACCTCTGAGCGGCACTTTTTTGCACACAATGGGCTAATTTGCCAGGTCACAAGGACCCCGAAGGCTCAAAGAAGGTTGGGAGAGGGGGCCCACTGGAACAGCTGTTGGGAGACAGATGGTAGCCTCCCGTCAAGGCCATCCAGCGTGTTCTTTAACATGCACAGGGTATGGCTCTCCCACACACGGGGCCACGGCTTAACGTCCCATCCGACGGACGGCGGCCTTTCCAAGCCCATCGGTGTCCCCTACTGACCATGGGCAGGGCGGAGAGTTTTGCGGAGATAAATCTCAACGCTGACCCAGCTGGGACTCGAACCTGGGAACTGCAGATTACGAGCCTGGCGCGCTACCGACTGAGCCACCCCCGCCCCCTTATCATCATGGTATCGGAAATTAATTGCAGTTACAGTTACTGTGGTATTGGAAACAAAACTAGAATTTTGTTGTTTTTAATGACGAACACTAATTTTCTTTGGAATCCAGTAAATTTCTTTTCAACCTCAGTCTTATCGGGAGATTCAGTTAGAATGGCCGTTAACGTCTGGTCGTTATTATTCGGTAGTTGATGACCAGAAACCATGTTCGAAGAATTATGATACATCGGCTTCTGAATCTTGCATACTACATCAAAAAGGTAATTTTTCAACAGCACAATAGCTACTACCCATGTAGGGATATCATATCCAAAAATGTCACATTGATCTGAATATACTTTCTTAGCCTCCACGTTTTCAAGAACTTACGTAAATCGAACATATATGAATTATGATGGGAGATTCGCTGACACCATCTCAACTCCCTAAAATCTTATCCGGCTCAAACCACTGGTCTATTAAACATTGAGTAGTGCTCACCAAGATGCTATTTAAAACATTTTAATCCCACGAGAGCGATCTTTGATCTCTTGTATTGCTGCTGTTCATCAAGGTCAGACTTCATACTTATATATTACATTCCCCTTAGTAGATTACTGATTTAGTACATAAATGAACCCATTTTCTTTTCTGCCATTCTATCTGTCGCTCCATTCTTAGGGGTAACTCCATTCCCTGGTAGGGGAAATAATTTCAATTACCAGAAGTGTAGTTGAATATCCTCTAACTTAACTAACACATTAGCACAATTTGTAAAAAAAATATATTTCACATACTTTATATACAAAAATTCTTCAAAGGAAATATATTGTAGAGAATGAGAAACACAAGGTGAAATATCTGCAGAAACTTTACACTCACTTGACGAAATTGATGAATTATTCATTGTGAAGATCATAAAAATAACCACGCTCCTTGAAAACGTAAAGGGGCAATTTAAAGAAATAAATACAGTCTTTTCCATAACCTATCATAATATTTAATATATTTTTCAAATTATACATTTCTTTTGGATAATTTAGGAATATTCATGGTGTTTAAATCAACATTTTTTTTCATTTCCCTAAAAATCTTTAAAAGTCTCTAAAAGTCTTTTTTTTATCAAATTCATTTCTGAGAACTGGTTCTTTTTTGGTTTTTAGTATCTTTCGCCAAGTTTGAGTTTTATAGGTCTAATGAAGAGAAATGCTTTAAATAGCATTGCCCAAAGCTCCAAATTATAATTTTTTATTTTTGCTCCCCACTCTTTTGATAATTGTTTTTAAGTCTGATTTGAAATTAGTTGTTGGCGAAGTTTACGTGGAAGCATTTCAGAGTACGCGGTTGCTCCATTGATGATTAATAAATTCAGTAATTGACTGAACTATCTATCATTTTTCAATCTGGAAATGATATTTTTGCTTGCAAATCTTTGTTTATTAATAAAAAAAATTGAAAACCTAAGGAAAATATCACTTATGAGAATCCTGGATGACCCAATTAGTAATTTTTATTGTCTAAGTTATTTTTACACTCTTTTCGCTACTGATCACAGGACCATTCCCTGTTCATAAAAATGTTCAAAGAGAAACTACGTTTCAGTCAAAGAAAAATTTGAGGAAAAATAAAGAACTTCATTAAAAATGACTTTTATTATGTTATTAACAAATATAAAATTGATAAATTATTCCATTATATAAATATAAATTTTACGTGGGAAACTTTTTAATATAGTTAGCACATTTCCTATTTTAAATTTAATCAGATTTGGGAAATATGGTGAAAGGCCTTTTAGTGTTTGAAGAAAGCAGATAACATTTTTATCAAATAACCATTGGGATGAGGTTAGGCAACCTCTTTGGAGAAGAATATTTGTGCAGAGAGAGACTCCGTTGGTTTGGCTGTGCTGCATGTATGTATAATTATAAATTTGTTAATAGAGTTAGAAACAGGATATATTTAATGGAGAACAGTATAAGACCTCAGAAAGTGGGGTTAACATAAGATACAGTGGGGAGACAATAACAAACAGGAATTTTTGTTAGAATTGGTTTAGAGTGGTCAAATGCAGCAAATGTTGTTCAGGACCAGGGCCGAAAGAAGCTATTTTGGCGCCCCGAGTTAACCTGGATATCAGCTGCACGGAGCGAGTCTGGACCGTGATCTTAGTAATTGACATTTAATTTAGCAAAATGTAAAGTAATAATTTATGTTTTTTTTAAATTCAATCCGTTAAACAATCTTTGGTAATTTAAAATAAGTCCATAATATATCATCTACAGTTACTGCAGGAAACAACACTAAAATTATTGCTTATACTCCAATACAAAAAGACACGATTTGATTACTGCACACTACCCTCAAGAATTTTGGTTTCTTTTTACTTTCAATATTGAATTAAATGATTTTGGAATTTTAAATCTTATGTTCTCATGTGTTGTTTTCAGCTGAAGGACCAGAAACAAGTAAGTTACTATTTCCTTATTAATGGTAAATTTCAGGAAATATTATAAGAATTAAAATTAAAGAAGTAAAAGCCTCGACTAACCATAAAAATTTTATAATTTTCTGTGGAATATTTTTCTCTATATAAAATGTTTCTTTTTTATTGATACATTTTTAAGTTAGTAGTCTTCGAACTTAATTCAAACGTACTACTAATCACTGAATTTTAAAAACGAGTAAGTGATTATTTTCTCCAATCCTAACACTTATCGGCAAATGAAACGAACCTATAAAGCATAAATTATCTACACAATGTCATGAGCATTCTGCATAATATTAGAATGCTCTATTAATAGTATATACAAAATATTTTGTGAAAACTTAACACACGACATGTTCTGATATGGGATATCAGAAATATGCTAGATAGAGATAATAGCTTTTATAGCACACTTTTATAAAGATTAGATAGAAATTTGGGGTCTACGTCACCATGAAGAAAATTCTGGTCTCATAAAAATTACTTGAATTTCTCCTGGAAAAAATTGCTCAGGGCTTTTCTCCTTCTCCATCGTAAATTTGACTGGTGTTATGTCGCTCGATTGATTAATTCTCAATTGATCAATTTCCCTTATATTCCTGTCGGATACAGGAAAAAACACACATAATTTTATCTTTCATATTCCTTATATACCCTCATTTTCCTTGTTTTTTCCATATTCTTTTATATTAAAATATCTTTGTTTTGGCATAGTTAATTGGTAAGGGTACATGGTAAAAACTGACAAAAGTAGATAACCCTTCGAGGGAAGAAAGTGAGTGTGACAGTGGCAAGATAGTAGGGGTGGACCTGCTCGCACCTATTATCTGACCACGGTAACACTCACTTAAGTCGGTGCTTTTTTAATCATTACATTTCGTGACTGGCTGCCAATGCATAGAGACCTGTTCTATTTATTCGCATTTCCAGTTGCATCTCCTACGTGACTGGACGTGATATTTCTGCTTTGTGTAAGGTTATCGGGGTGTACATGTTAATCTGTCAATTTAGTGTATAATAGCAGGCACGTCGGCCTGGGGCTCATAAAAGAATTGAGCAACATACAAAAATGGCATATGTCTTTCAATTTCATTAACCAAAATGTTAAACGGTTTTGCAGTTCATGGTGTTTAGATCAACATTTTTTTCATATCTCTAGCAACATTGGATTTTTTGTCAAATTCATTATTTCATTCTCTTTTTTGGTTTTCAATACCTTTCGCCAAGTTCGAGTTTTAGAGGACTAATGAAGAGAAATGCTTTTAATAATATTTCCCAAAGCTCCATTTTATCATTTTTTGATTTTTGCTCCCCACTTTTTCGTTAATTGTTTTAAAGTCTGATTTGAAATTAGTTATTGGCGAAATTTAGGTGGCAGCATTTCGGAGTACGCGATTGTTCTATTGACGATCAATGTACTATAGTAATTGACTGAACTATCTATAATTTTGAAATTTAGAAATGATATTTTTGCTATCAAATCTTTGTTTGATTTAAAAAAATTGAAAACTTACAGAAAATATCACTTATGAATATCCTGGAATCCTGATATCAGTAATTCTTACTTTCTAACTGGTTTCTATACAACTATCGCAAATGGCCACAGAACCATTCCGTCCATAAAAATATTTAAAGATAAACTACATATCAGTAAAAGAAAAACTTGTGGAATAATGAAGAACTTCATTAAAAATTACTTTTATTGTGTTATTAAGAAATATAAAATTAATAAATTATTCCGTTACATAAATAAAAATTTAACGCAGCTAAATTTCTAATAAAGGTAAGCACATTTGTACTGTTAAATTTAACCAGAAATGGGAAATATGGTGAAAGGCAGGTTAATGTTTGAAGAAAGCAGATAACTTTTTTTTTATCAAATAATCATTGGGATGAGGTTCCGATATGGAGTTGGAAACCTCTTTCAAAAAGAATATTTGTGCAGAGAGAGAGACTCCGTTAGTTTGGCTGTGCTGGATATATGTATAATTATAGATTAGTTAATAGAGTTAGAAATAGGATATATTTACTGGAGAACAGTATAAGGCCTCAGAAAATGTGGGAAACATAGGATACAGTGGGGAGAGAATATCAAACAGGACCTTTCATTAGAATTGATCTACAGTGATCAAATGCAACAAATGTTGTTCAGGAGCAGGGCCGAAAATACCTATTTGGGATCCAGGAGTTAACTTGTATAACAGCTGCACAGAGCGAGGATGGACCCTGACGCCTCTTTATCCAAGTCTGATCTTAGTTAGAGATATTTAATTTTTCCAAATTAAAATAATAATTCAAATCTTATTTAAATTCAAACCATTAAAGTATCTTTGGTAATTTCAACTAAGACCATTATATATCATCTGCAGTTGCCGCAGGAAATAACACTAAAAATATTGCTTGTAGACTAATACAAAAAGACACGATTTGATTATCGCACATCACCCTCATGAATTTTGTTATCTTTTAACTTTTAATATTGAAATTAATGATTTTTGACTTTTAAATCTTATATTCTCATTTGTTGTTTTCAGCTCATGTTCCAGGAACAAGTAAGTTACTCTTTCCTTATTAATTGTAAGCTTCAGGAAATATTATAAGAATTAAAAGGAAAAGCCTCGAATAAACTTAAAAATTTCATAATTTTTCAATAGAACATTGTTCTCTAGATAAAATATTTCTCTTTCATTTATACATTTTGAAGTTAGTAGTCTTCGAACTTCATTGAAACATGCTAATTATCACTGAATTTGAAAAACGAGTAAGTGATTTTTTCTGCAATACTGAAAGTTACCGGCAAATGAAAGGAAACAATAAAGCATAAAATATATACACAATGTCATGGGCAATCTGCATAATATTAAATTCCCCCAATTAACAATATATACAGAATATTTTGTGAAATGTTAACACAAGACATGTTCAGATATGGGATATCAGAATTATGCTAGATACAGATAATAACTTTTGTAGTACACTTTTATGAAGATTAGATAGAAAATTGGTGTCTACGTCACCATGAACAACATTCTGGTCTCGTATTCATTACTTTAACTTCCGTGGAACAAATTGTTCAGAGCTTTCAATTTTCCCCATGGCAAAATTGACTGGTGTTATGTCACTCGATTGATTGATTCTCAGTTTCTCGATTTCTCTTATATTTGTCACGGGTAGAGGAACAAACAAACATAATTTTATGTTTCAGACTCCTTGTATACCTTTATTTTCCTTGTTTATTTCCGTATTCTTTTACATTATCATATCTTTGTTTTGGCATCGTTAATTGGCCAAGGGTACATGGTAAAAATTGACAAAAGTAGATAACCCTTAGAGGGAAGAAAATGAGTGTGACAGTGGCAAGATAGTAGGGGAGATCATGCTTGCAACTACTATCTGGCCTCGGTCACTCTCACTTACATCGGTACCTCTTTTCACATCATTACATTTCGTGACTGGTTTCCAATGCATAGAGACCTGCTTTATTTATTGGCATTGCCAGTTGCATCTCCAACGTAACTGGAAGCGATACTTCTGCTTTGTACAGTGTTATCGGGGTGTATATATTAATCTGTCCATTTAGAGTATAATAGCAGGCACGTCGGACTGGGGCTCGTAAAAGAATTGAGCAACATACAAAATCTGACATATGTCTTACAATTTCATTAACCAAAATGTTAAACAGTTTTGACATTCATGGTGCTTAAACAAGATTTTTTTCCATATCTCTAGCAATATAAGATTTTTTTTTGTCAAATTCATTACTGAGATCTGCTCTTTTTTGGTTTTCAGTACCTGTCGCCAGGTTTGAGTTTTAGAGGACTAATGGAGAGAAATGCTATTAATAATATTTCTCAAAGCTCCATTTTACCATTTTTTTTATTTTTGCTCCACAATATTTCGTTAATTGTTTCTAAGTCTGATTTGATATTAGTTATTGGCGATGTTTAGGTGGAAGCATTTCAGAGTATGCGGTTGTTCTATTGACGTTTAATATACTTCAGTAATTAACTGAAGTATCTATCATTTTTTAATTGAGAAATGATATTTTTAATAGCAAATCTTTGTTTCAATGGAAAAAAATTGAAAACATACGGAAAGTATCACTTATGAATATCCTGGAATCTTGAATTCAGAAATTCTTATTTTCTCACTGGTTTCTGCATAACTATCGCAACTGACCTCAGAACCATTCCCGTTCATAAAAATATTTAAAGAGAAACTACGGGGCAGTAAAAGAAAAATTTGAGGAATAATGAAGAACCTCATAAAAAATGACTATTATTATGTTATTCACAAATATAAAATTGAGAATTATTCCGTTATATAAATAAAACTTTAACGCAGCTAAATTTCTAATAAAGGTAAGCACATTTCCTCTGTTAAATTTAATGAGAAATGGGAAATACGTTGAAAGGCATTTTAATGTTTGAAGAAAGCATATTACCTTTTTTTTTATCAAATAACAATTCAGATGAGGTTAGGCAAAAGAGTTTGAAATTTCTTTCAAAAAGAATTTTTGTGCAGAGAGAGACTCCGTTGGTTTGACTGTGCTGCATGTATGTATAATTATAGACAAGTTAATAGAGTTAGAAATAGGATATACTTACTTGAGAACAGTATAAGATCTCAGAAAGTGTGGGAAACATAGGATACAGTGGGGAGACCATACTAAACAGAACCTTTCGTTAGAATTGTTGTAAAGTGGTCAAATGCAGCAAATGTTGTTCATGAGCAGGGCCAAAAAATACCTATTTGGGCGATCGGATTTAACCTGGAAAACAGCTGCACGGTGCCAGAATGGACCCTGACGCTCCTTTATTCAATTCTGATGTCAGTTATTTATATTTAATTTATCTAAATTTAAAGAAATAATTTAAATCTGATTTAAATTAAATCCGTTAAACAATCTTTGGTAATTTAAATTAAGTCCATTATATACCATCTGCAGTTGCCGCAGGAAATAACCCTAGAAATATTTCTTATAATCCAATTTAAAAAGACACGGTTTGATTATTGCACATCAACATCTTGAATTTTGGTTTCTTTTTACTTTTAATATTGAATTTAATGAATTTTGACTTTAAAATCTTATATTCTGATTTGCTGTTTTCAGCTCCTGCATCAGGAACAAGTAAGTTACTCTTTTCTTATTAATTCTAAGCTTCAGGAAATATTATAAGAATTAAAAGGAAAAGCCTCGAATAAATCAAAAAATTTCATAATTTTTCAATAGAATATTGTTCTCTAGAAAAAAATATTTCTCCTTCATTTATACGTTTTGAATTTAGTAGTCTTCGAATTTCTTTCAAACATGCTAATTATCACTGAATTTGAAAAACGAGTAGGTGATTTTTTCTCCAATACTGAAACTTACCGGAAAATGAAACGAAACAATAAAGCATAAAACATGTACACGATGTGATGAGCATTCTGCATAATATTAAAATCCTCCATTAATGATATATACAGAATATATTGTGAAATGTTAACACAAGACATGTTCAGATATGGGATATCAGATTTATGCTAGATACAGATAATAGCTTTTGTAGTATACTTTTATGAAGATTAGATAGAAAATTGGTGTCTACGTCACCATGAAGAACATTCTGGTCTCATATTCATAACTTTAATTTCCCCTGGATCAAATTAATCAGAGATTAACCCCTTCTCCATTACAAAATTGACTGGTGTTATGTCGCTGGATTCTAAGTTGTTTGATTTCTCTTACATTTCTGTCGGATACAGGAACAAATACACATATTTATATGTTTCATGTTCCTTATATATCTTTATTTTCCTTGTTTATTTCTGTATTCTTCTACCTTATCATACCTTTGTTTTGGCATAGTTAATTGGCGAAGGGTACAAGATAAAAATTGACAAAAATAGATAACCCTTAGAGGGAAGAAAGTGAGTGTGACAGTGGCAGGATAGTAGGTGCGGCCTTGCTCGAACCTACTATCTGACAACTGTCACACTCACTTCGGGGCTTTTTTCATCATTATATTTCGTGAGTGGATTCCAATGCATAGAGCCTTGCTCTATTTATTGATATTTCCAGGATTACCTCCCACGTTACTGGACGTCATACTTCTATTTGTATAAAGTTGTCCGGGAGTATATATTAATCTGTCCATTTTGTGTATAACAGCAGGCACGTCGGACTGGGACTCATAAAAGTATTGAGCAACATAAAAAATCTGGCATATGTCTTTCAATTTTATTAACCAAAATATTAAATGATTTTTCCAATCACGGTTTTTAAAACAGGATTTCTTTTTATTTCTCTAACAATATACGATTTGTTTTGTCAAATTCATTTCTGAGATATGCTCTGTTTTGGTTTTGAGTACCTTTCGCCAAGTTTGAGATTTAGAGGACTAATGAAGAGAAATATTTTTAATAATATATCTCAAAGTTTCATTTCATCATTTCTTTTTTATTTTTGCTCCCCACTCTTTCGTTAGTTGTTTTCAAGTTCATTTGAAATTAGTTATTGGCGATGTTTAGGTGGAAGCATTTCGGAGTACGCGATGGTTTTATTGACGATCAATATACTACAGCAATTGACTGAACTATTTATAATTTTGAAATTTAGAAATGATATTTTTGCTAGCAAATCTTTGTATGATTTAAAAAAATTGAAAACTTACGGAAAATATCACTTATGAAAATCCTGGAATCCTGGTATCAGTTATTCTTTTTTTCTCACTGGTTTCTATACAACTATCGCAACTGGCCACTGAACCATTACGTCCATAAAAATATTGAAAAAGAAACTACGTATCAGTAAAAGAAAAACTTGAGGAATAATGAAGAACTTCATTAAAAATGACTTTTATTATGCTTTTAAGAAATATAAAATTGATAAATTATTCCGTTAGATAAATACAAATTTAACGCAGCTAAATTTCTAACAAAGGTAAGCATATTTCCGTTCTTAAATTTAATCAGAAATGGGAAATATGGTGAAAGGCATGTTAATGTTTGAAGAAAGAGATAACTTCTTTTTATCAAATAATCATTGGGATGAGGTTACGCTAAGGATTTGGAAACTTCTTCCAAAAAGAATATTTGTGCAGAGAGAGACTCCGTTGGTTTGTCTGTGCTGTTTATATGTATAATTATAGATTATTTAATAGAGTTAGAAACAGGATATACTTACTTGAGAACAGTATAAGATCTCAGAAAGTGTGGGAAACATAGGATACAGTGGGGAGACCATACCAAACAGAACCTTTCGTTAGAATTCTTCTAGAGTGGTCAAATGCAGCTAATGTTGTTCATGAGCAGGGCCAAAAAATACCTATTTGGGCGACCGGATTTAACCTGGATAACAGCTGCACGGTGCGAGAATGGACCCTGACGCTCCTTTATTCAAGTCTGATGTCAGTTATTCATATATAATTTATCTAAATTTGAAGTAATAATTTAAATCTGATTTAAATTAAATCCGTTAAACAATCTTTGGTATTTTAAATTAAGTCCATTATATACCATCTGCAGTTGCCGCAGGAAATAACCTTAGAAATATTTCTTATAGTCCAATTTAAAAAGACACGGTTTGATTATTGCACATCATCTTCTTGAATTTTGGTTTCTTTTTACTTTTAATATTGAATTTAATGATTTTTGACTTTAAAATCTTATATTCTGATTTGCTGTTTTCAGCTCCTGCATCAGGAACAAGTAAGTTACTCTTTTCTTATTAATTCTAAGCTTCAGGAAATATTATAAGAATTAAAAGGAAAAGCCTCGAATAAATCAAAAAATTTCATAATTTTTCAATAGAATATTGTTCTCTAGAAAAAAATATTTCTCCTTCATTTATACGTTTTGAATTTAGTAGTCTTCGAATTTCTTTCAAACATGCTAATTATCACTGAATTTGAAAAACGAGTAGGTGATTTTTTCTCCAATACTGAAACTTACCGGCAAATGAAACGAAACAATAAGCATAAAATATGTACACGATGTGATGAACATTATGCATAATATTAAAATCCTCCATTAATGATATATACAGAATATATTATGAAATGTTAACACAAGGCATGTTCAGATATGGGATATCAGATTTAGGCTAGATACAGAAAATAGCTTTTGTAGTACACTTTTATGAAGATTAGATAGAAAATTGGTGTCTACGTCATCATGAAGAACATTCTGGTCTCATATTCATAACTTTAATTTTCCTTGAAAGAAATTGATCAGAGCTTTACCCGTTCTCCATTGAAAAATTAACTGGTGTTATGTCGCTCGATTGATTGATTCTAAGTTGTTTGATTTCTCTTACATTTCTGTCGGATACACGAACAAACACACATATTTATGTGTTTCATATTCCTTATATGTCTTTATTTTCCTTGTTTACTTCTGTATTCTTCTACATTGACATATCTTTGTTTTGGCATAGTTAATTGGCGAAGGGTACAAGATAAAAATTGACAAAAATAGATAACCCTTAGAGGGAAGAAAATGAGTGTGACAGTGGCAAGATAGTAGGGGTGGCAATGCTCGCCCCTACTATCTGGCAACTGTCACACTCAGGTCGGGGCGCTTCTCATCATTACATTTCGTGACTGGTTTTCAATGCATAGCGCCTTGCTCTATTTATTGGCATTTCCAGTTTTATCTCCCACGTTACTGGAAGCCATACTTCTATTTGTATAAAGTTATCATGGAGTATATATTAATCTCTCCATTTTGTGTATAACAGCAGGCACGTCGGACTGGGACTCATAAAAGTATTGAGCAACATAAAAAATCTGGCATATGTCTTTCAATTTTATTAACCAAAATATTAAATGGTTTTTCCAATCACGGTTTTTAAAACAGGATTTCTTTTTATTTCTCTAAAAATAAACGATTGTTTTTGTCAAATTCATTTCTGAGATATGCTCTGTTTTGGTTTTCAGTACCTTTTGCCAAGTTTGAGATTTAGAGGACTAATGAAGTGAAACACTTTTAATAATATATTTCAAATCTTCATTTCATCATTTTTTTTTTATTTTTGCTCCCCACTCTTTCGTTAGTTGCTTTGAAGTTCGTTTGAAATTAGTTATTGGCGATGTTTAGGTGGAAGCATTTCGGAGTACGCGATGGTTCTATTAACGATCAATATACTACAGTAATTGACTGAAATATTTATAATTTTGAAATTTAGAAATGATATTTTTGCAAGCAAATCTTTGTTTGATTTAAAAAAATTGAAAACTTACGGAAAATATCACTTATGAAAATCCTGGAATCCTGATATCAGTAATTCTTTATTTCTCACTGGTTTCTATACAACTATCGCAACTGGCCACAGAACCATTCCGTCCACAAAAATATTAAAAAGGAAACTACGTATCAGTAAAAGAAAAACTGGAGGAATAATGAAGAACTTCATTAAAAATGACTTTTATTATGCTTTTAAGAAATAAAAAATTGATAAATTATTCCGCTATATAAATATAAATTTAATGCAGCTACATTTCTAATAAAGGTAAGCATATTTCCGTTCTTAAATTTAATAAGAAATGAGAAATATGGTGAAAGGCATGTTAATGTTTGAAGAAAGAGATAACTTCTTTTTATCAAATAATCATTGGGGTGAGGTTACGCTAAGGATTTGGAAACCTCTTACAAAAAGAATATTTGTGCAGAGAGAGACTCCGTTGGTTTATTTGTGCTGCTTATATGTATAGTTATAGATTATTTATCAGAGTTAGAAACAGGATATACATATTTGAGAACAGTATAAGATCTCAGAAAGTGTGGGAAACATAGGATACAGTGGGGAGACGATACCAAACAGAACCTTTCGTTAGAATTCTTCTAGAGTGGTCAAATGCAGCAAATGTTGTTCATGAGCAGGGCCAAAATATACCTATTTGGGCGACCAGATTTAACCTGGATAACAGCTGCACGGTGCGAGAATGGACCCTGACGCTCCTTTATTCAAGTCTGATGTCAGTTATTAATACTTAATTTATCTAAATTTGAAGTAATAATTTAAATCTGATTTAAATTAAATCCGTTAAACAATCTTTGGTAATTTAAATTAAGTCCATTATATACCATCTGCAGTTGCCGCAGGAAATAACCCTAGAAATATTTCTTATAGTCCAATTTAAAAAGACACGGTTTGATTATTGCACATCAACATCTTGAATTTTGGTTTCTTTTTACTTTTAATATTGAATTTAATGAATTTTGACTTTAAAATCTTATATTCTGATATGCTGTTTTCAGCTCCTGCATCAGGAACAAGTAAGTTACTCTTTCCTTATTAATTGTAAGCTTCAGGAAATATTATAAGAATTAAAAGGAAAAGCCTCGAATAAACTTAAAAATATCATAATTTTTCAATAGAATATTGTTCTCTAGAAAAAAATATTTCTCCTTCATTTACACGTTTTGAAGTTAGTAGTCTTCGAATTTCATTCAAACATGCTAATTATCACTGAATTTGAAAAACGAGTAGGTGATTTTTTCTCCAATACTGAAACTTACCGGCAAATGAAACGAAACAATAAGCATAAAATATGTACACGATGTGATGAGCATTCTGCATAATATTAAAATCCTCCATTAATGATATATACAGAATATATTGTGAAATGTTAACACAAGACATGTTCAGATATGGGATATCAGATTTATGCTAGATACAGATAATTGCTTTTGTAGTACACTTTTATGAAGATTAGATAGAAAAATGGTGTCTACGTCACCATGAAGAACATTCTGGTCTCATATTCATAACTTTAATTTCCCCTGGATCAAATTGATCAGAGATTAACCCCTTCTCCATTACAAAATTGACTGGTGTTATGTCGCTCGATTCTAAGTTGTTTGATTTCTCTTACATTTCTCTCGGATACAGGAACAAATACACATATTTATATGTTTCATATTCCTTATATATCTTTATTTTCCTTGTTTATTTCTGTATTCTTCTACCTTATCATATCTTTGTTTTGGCATAGTTAATTGGCGAAGGGTACAAGATAATATTTGACAAAAATAGATAACCCTTCGAGGGAAGAAAGTGAGTGTGACTGTGGCAGGATAGTAGGTGCGGCTTGCTCGAACCTACTATCTGACAACTGTCACACTAACGTTGGGGCTTTTTAAACCATTACATTTCGTGAGTGGTTTCCAATGCATAGAGCCTTGCTCGATTTATTGACATTTCCAGGTTTATCTCCCACGTTACTGGACGCCATACTTCTATTTGTATAAAGTTGTCCGGGAGTATATATTAATCTGTCCATTTTGTGTATAACAGCAGGCACGTCGGACTGGGACTCATAAAAGTATTGAGCAACATAAAAAATCTGGCATATGTCTTTGAATTTTATTAACCAAAATATTAAATCGTTTTTCGAATCACGGTTTTTAAAACAGGATTTCTTTTTGTTTCTCTAAATATATACGATTTTTTTTGTCAAATTCATATCTGAGATATGCTCTTTTTTGGTTTTCAGTACCTTTCGCCAAGTTTGAGATTTAGAGGACTAATGAAGTGAAATACTTTTAATAATATATCTCAAAGCTTCATTTCATCATTTTTCTTTTATTTTTGCTCCGCACTCTTTGGTTAGTTGTTTCCAAGTTCATTTGAAATTAGTTATTGGCGATGTTTAGGTGGAAGCATTTCGGAGTACACGATGGTTCTATTGACGATCAATATACTACAGTAATTGACTGAACTATTTATAATTTTGAAATTTAGAAATGATATTTTTGCTAGCAAATCTTTGTTTGATTTAAAAAATTGAAAACTTACGGAAAATATCACTTATTAAAATCCTGGAATCCTGGTATTAGTTATTCTTTTTTTCTCACTGGTTTCTATACAACTATCGCAAATGGCCACTGAACCATTAGGTTCATAAAAATATTGAAAAAGAAACTACGTATCAGTAAAAGAAAAACTTGAGGAATAATGAAGAACTTCATTAAAAATGACTTTTATTATGCTTTTAAGAAATATAAAATTGATAAATTATTCCGTTATATAAATAAAAATTTAACGCAGCTAAATTTCTAATAAAGGTAAGCATATTTCCGTTCTTAAATTTAATCAGAAAGGGGAAATATGGTGAAAGGCATGTTAATGTTTGAAGAAAGAGATAATTTCTTTTTATCAAATAATCATTGGGGTGAGGTTACGCTAAGGATTTGGAAACCTCTTCCAAAAAGAATATTTGTGCAGAGAGAGACTCCGTTGGTTTGTCTGTGCTGCTTATATGTATAATTATGGATTATTTAATAGATTTAGAAACAGGATATACATACTTGAGAACAGTATAAGATCTCAGAAAGTGTGGGAAACATAGGATACAGTGGGGAGACGATACCAAACAGAACCTTTCGTTAGAATTCTTCTAGAGTGGTCAAATGCAGCAAATGTTGTTCATGAGCAGGGCCAAAATATACCTATTTGGGCGACCAGATTTAACCAGGATAACAGCTGCACGGTGCGAGAATGGACCCTGACGCTCCTTTATTCAAGTCTGATGTCAGTTATTAATACTTAATTTATCTAAATTTGAAGTAATAATTTAAATCTGATTTAAATTAAATCCGTTAAACAATCTTTGGTAATTTAAATTAAGTCCATTATATACCATCTGCAGTTGCCGCAGGAAATAAACCTAGAAATATTTCTTATAGTCCAATTTAAAAAGACACGGTTTGATTATTGCACATCAACATCTTGAATTTTGGTTTCTTTTTACTTTTAATATTCAATTTAATGAATTTTGACTTTAAAATCTTATATTCTGATTTGCTGTTTTCAGCTCCTGCATCAGAAACAAGTAAGTTACTCTTTCCTTATTAATTGTAAGCTTCAGGAAACATTATAAGAATTAAAAGGAAAAGCCTCGAATAAACTTAAAAATTTCATAATTTTTCAATAGAATATTGTTCTCTAGAAAAAAATATTTCTCCTTCATTTACACGTTTTGAATTTAGTAGTCTTCGAATCTCATTCAAACATGCTAATTGTCACTGAATTTGAAAAACGAGTAGGTGATTTTTTCTCCAATACTGAAACTTACCGGCAAATGAAACGAAACAATAGAGCATAAAATATGTACACGATGTGATAAGCATTCTGCATAATATTAAAATCCTCCATTAATGATATATACAGAATATATTATGAAATGTTAACACAACACATGTTCAGATATGGGATATCAGATTTATGCTAGATACAGAAAATAGCTTTTGTAGTACACTTTTATGAAGATTAGAGAGAAAATTGTTGTCTACGTCACCATGAAGAACATTCTGGTTTCATATTCATTAGTTTAATTTCCCTTGAAAGAAATTGATCAGAGCTTTACCCCTTCTCCATTGCAAAATTAACTGGTGTTATGTCGCTCGATTGATTGAGTCTAAGTTGTTTGATTTCTCTTACATTTCTGTCGGATACAGGAACAAACACACATATTTATGTGTTTCATATTCCTTATATGTGTTTATTTTCCTTGTTTACTTCTGTATTCTTCTACATTGACATATCTTTGTTTTGGCATAGTTAATTTGCCAAGGGTACAAGATAAAAATTGACAAAAATATATAACCCTACGAGGGAAGAAAGTGAGTGTGACAGTGGCAAGATAGTAGGGGTGGCAATGCTCGCCCCTACTATCTGGCAACTGTCACACTCAGGTCCGGGCGCTTTTCATCATTACATTTCGTGACTGGTTTTCAATGCATAGAGCCTTGCTCTATTTATTGGCATTTCCAGTTTTATCTCCCACGTTACTGGAAGCCATAATTGTATTTGTATAAAGTTATCATGGAGTATATATTAATCTGTCCATTTTGTGTATAACAGCAGGCATGTCGGACTGGGACTCATAAAAGTATTGAGCAACACAAAAAATCTGGCATATGTGTTTCAATTTTATTAAACAAAATATTAAATGGTTTTGCCAGCACGGTTTTTAAAAAAAAAATTTTTTTATTTCTCTAACAATATACGATTTTTTTGTTAAATTCATTTCTGAGATATGCTCTTTTTTGGTTTTCAGTACCTTTCGCCAAGTTTGAGATTTAGAGGACTAATGAAGTGAAATACTTTTAATAATATATCTCAAAGCTTCATTTCATCATTTTTTTATTTTTGCTCCCCACTCTTTCGATAGTTGATTTCAAGTTCATTTGAAATTATTTTTTGGAGATGTTTAGGTAGAAGCATTTCGGAGTACGCGATTATTTTATTGACGATCAATATACTACAGTAATTGACTAAACTATTTATAATTTTGAAATTTAGAAATGATATTTTTGCTAGCAAATATTTGTTTGATTTAAAAAAATTGAAAACTTACGGAAAATATCACTTATGAAAATCCTGGAATCCTGATATCAGTAATTCTTTATTTCTCACTGGTTTCTATACAACTATCGCAACTGGCCACAGAACCATTCCGTCGACAAAAATATTAAAAAAGAAACTACGTATCAGTAAAAGAAAAACTTGAGGAATAATGAAGAACTTCATTAAAAATGACTTTTATTATGCTTTTAAGAAATAAAAAAATTGATAAATTATTCCTTTATATAAATATAAATTTAACGCAATTAATTTCTAATAAAGGTAAGCATATTTCCGTTCTTAAATTTAATCAGAAATGAGAAATATGGTGAAAGGCATGTTAATGTTTGAAGAAAGAGATAACTTCGTTTTATCAAATAATCATTGGGGTGAGGTTACGCTAAGGATTTGGAAACCTCTTCCAAAAAGAATATTTGTGCAGAGAGAGACTCCTTTGGTTTGTCTGTGCTGCTAATATATATAATTATAGATTAGTTAATAGAGTTAGAAACAGGATATACGTACTTGAGAACAGTATAAGATCTCAGAAAGTGTGTGAAACATAGGATACAGTGGGGAGACCATACCAAACAGAACCTTTCATTAGAATTTTTCTAGAGTGGTCAAATGCAGCAAATGTTGTTAATGAGCAGGGCCAAAAAAAACCTATTTCGGCGATCGGATTTAACCTGGAAAACAGCTGCATGGTGCCAGAATGGACACTGACGCTCCTTTATTCAATTCTGATGTCAGTTATTCATATTTATTTTATCTAAATTTGAAAAAATAATTTAAATCTGATTTAAATTAAATCCGTTAAACAATCTTTGGTAATATAAATTAAGTCCATTATATACCATCTGCAGTTGCCGCAGGAAATAACCCTAGAAATATTTCTTATAATCCAATTTAAAAAGATACGGTTTCATTATTGCATATCAACATCTTGAATTTTGGTTTCTTTTTACTTTTAATACTCAATTTAATGATTTTTGACTTTTAAATCTTATATTCTGATTTGCTGTTGTCAGCTCCTGCATCAGGAACAAGTAAGTTACTCTTTTCTTATTAAGTGTAAGTTTCAGGAAATATTATAAGAATTAAAAGGAAAAGCCTCGAATAAACTTTAAAATTTCATAATTTTTTAATAGAATATTGTTCTCTAGAAAAAAAATATTTCTCCTTCATTTATACGTTTTGAATTTAGTAGTCTTCGAATTTCATTCAAACATGCTAATTATCACTGAATTTGAAAAACGAGTAGGAGATTTTTTCTCCAATACTGAAGCTTACCGGCAAATGAAACGAAACAATAAAGCATAAAATATGTACACGATGTGATGAGCATTCTGCATAATATTAAAATCCTCCATTAATGATATATACAGAATATATTGTGAAATGTTAACACAAGACATGTTCAGTTATGGGATATCAGATTTATGGTAGATACAGATAATAGCATTTGTAGTACACTTTTATGAAGATTAGATAGAAAATTGGTGTCTACGTCACCATGAAGAATATTCTGGTCTCATATTCATAACTTTAATTTCCCTTGGAACAAATTCATCAGAGCTTTACCACTTCTCCATTGCAAAACTGACTGGTGTTATCTCGCTCGATTGATTGAGTCTAAGTTGCTAGATTTCTCTTATATTTCTCTCGGATACAGGAACAAACACACATATTTATGTGTTTCATATTCCTTATATGTCTTTATTTTCCTTGTTTATTTCTGTATTCTTCTACATTAGCATATCTTTGTTTTGGCATAGTTAATTGGCGAAGGGTACAAGATAAATATTGACAAAAATATATAACCCTACGAGGGAAGAAAGTGAGTGTGACAGTGGCAATAGAGTAGCGGTGGCAATGCTCGCCCCTACTATCTGGCAACTGTCACACTCACGTCGGGGCTCTTTTCATCATTAAATTTCGTGACTGGTTTCCAATGCATAGAGCCTTGCTCTATTTATTGGCATTTCCAGTTTTATCTCCCTCGTTACTGGACGTCATACTTCTATTTGTATAAAGGTATCATGGAGTATATATTAATCTGTCCATTTTGTGTATAACAGCACGCACGTCGGACTGGGACTCATAAAAGTATTGAGGAACATAAGAAATCTGGCATATGTCTTTCAATTTTATTAACCAAAATATTAAACGGTTTTGCCATGCACGGTTTTTAAAACAAGATTTTTTTTTTATTTCTCTAACAATATACGATTTTTTTGTCAAATTCATTTCTGAGATATGCTCTTTTTTGGTTTTCAGTACCTTTCGCCAAGTTTGAGATTTAGAGGACTAATGAAATGAAATACTTTTAATAATATATCTCAAAGCTTCATTTCATCATTTTTTTTTGCTCCCCACTCTTTCGTTAGTTGTTTTCAAGTTCATTTGAAATTAGTTATTGGCGATATTTAGGTGGAAGCATTTCGGAGTACGCGATTGTTCTATTGACGATCAATATACTACAGTAATTGACTGAACTATTTATAATTTTGAAATTTAGAAATGATATTTGTGCTAGCAAATCTTTGTTTGATTTAAAAAAATTGAAAACTTACGGAAAATATCACTTATGAAAATCCTGGAATCCTGATATCAGTAATTCTTTTTTTCTCACTGGTTTCTATAGAACTATCACAACTGGCCACTGAACCATTCCGTCCATAAAAATATTAAAAAAGAAACTACGTATCAGTAAAAGAAAAACTTGAGGAATAATGAAGAACTTCATTAAAAATGACTTTTATTATGCTTTTAAGAAATATAAAATTGATAAATTATTCCGTTATATTAATAAAAATTTAACGCAGCCAAATTTCTAATAAAGGTAAGCATATTTCCGTTCTTAAATTTAATCAGAAATGAGAAATATGGTGAAAGGCATGTTAATGTTTGAAGAAAGAGATAACTTCTTTTCATCAAATAATCATTGGGATGAGGTTAGGCAAGGATTTGTAAACCTCTTCGGAAAAGAATATTTGTGCAGATAGAGACTCCGTTGGTTTGTCTGTGCTGTTTATATGTATAATTATAGATTAGTTAGTAGAGTTAGAAACAGGATATACTTACTTGAGAACAGTATATGATCTCAGAAAGTGTGGGAAACATAGGATACAGTGGGGAGACCATACCAAACAGAACCTTTCGTTAGAATTATTCTAGAGTGGTCAAATGCAGCAAATGCTGTTCATGAGCAGGGCCAAAAAATACCTATTTGGGCGATCGGATTTAACCTGGATAACAGCTGCACGGTGCGAAAATGGACCCTGACGCTCCATTTTTCAAGTCTGATGTCAGTTATTCATATTTAATTTATCTAAATTTGAAGTAATAATTTAAATCTGATTTAAATTAAATCCGTTAAACATTCTTTGGTAATTTAAATTAAGTCCATTATATATCATCTGCAGTTGCCGCAAGAAATAACCCTAGAAATATTTCTTATTGTCCAATTTAAAAAGACACGGTTTGATTATTGCACATGAACATCTTGAATTTTGGTTTCTTTTTACTTTTAATATTGAATTTAATGATTTTTGACTTTTAAATCTTATATTCTGATTTGCTGTTTTCAGCTCCTGCATCAGGAACAAGTAAGTTACTCTTTTCTTATTAATTGTAAGCTTCAGGAAATATTATAAGAATTAAAACGAAAAGCCTCGAATAAACTTAAAAATTTCATAATTTTTCAATAGAATATTGTTCTCTAGAAAAAAATATTTCTCCTCTATTTATACGTTTTGAATTTAGTAGTCTTCGAATTTCTTTCAAACATGCTAATTATCACTGAATTTGAAAAACGAGTAGGTGATTTTTTCTCCAATACTGAAACTTACCGGAAAATGAAACGAAACAATAAAGCATAAAATATGTACACGATGTGATGAGCATTCTGCATAATATTAAAATCCTCCATTAGTGATATATACAGAATATATTGTGAAATGTTAACACAAGTCATGTTCAGATATGGGATATCAGATTTATGCTAGATACAGATAATAGGTTTTGTAGTACACATTTATGAAGATTAGATAGAAAATTGGTGCCTACGTCACCATGAAGAACATTCTGGTCTCATATTCATAACTTTAATTTCCCTTGGAACAAATTGATCAGAGCTTTACCACTTCTCCATTGCAAAACTGATTGGTGTTATGTCGCTCGATTGATTTAGTCTAAGTTGCTTGATTTCTCATATATTTCTCTCGGATACAGGAACAAACACACGTATTTTTGTGTTTCACATTCCTTATATGTCTTTATTTTCCTTGTTTACTTCTGTATTCTTCTACATTGGCATATCTTTGTTTTTGCATAGTTAATTGGCAAAGGGTACAAGATAAAAATTGACAAAAATATATAACCCTACGAGGGAAGAAAGTGAGTGTGACAGTGGCAATAGAGTAGGGGTGGCAATGCTCGCCCCTACTATCTGACAACTGTCACACTCACGTCGGGGCTCTTTTTATCATTACATTTCCTGACTGCTTTCCAATGCATAGAGCCTTGTTCTATTTATTGGCATTTCCAGTTTTATCTCCCACGTTACTGGACGCCATACTTCTATTTGTATAAAGGTATCATGGAGTATATATTAATCTGTCCATTTTGTGTATAACAGCAGGCGCGTCGGACTGGGACTCATAAAAGTATTGAGCAACACAGAAAATCTGGCATATGTCCTTCAATTTTATTAACCAAAATCTTGAACGGTTTTGCCAAACACGGTTTTTAAATGAAGTTTTTTTTTGTTTCTCTAACAATATACAATTTTTTTGTCAAATTCATTTCTGAGATATGCACTTTTTTGGTTTTCCGTACCTTTCGCCAAGTTTGCGATTTAGAGGACTAATGGAGTGAAATACATTTAACAATATACCTCAAAGCTTCATTTCATCATTTTTTTTTTGCTCCCCACTCTTTCGTTAGTTATTTTCAAGTTCATTTGAAATTAGTTTTTGGCGATGTTTAGGTGGAAGCATTTCGGAGTACGCGATGGTTCTATTAACGATCAATATACTACAGTAATTGACTGAACTATTTATAATTTTGAAATTTAGAAATGATATTTTTGGTAGCAAATCTTTGTTTGATTTGCAAAAAATTGAAAACTAACGGAAAATATCACTTATGAAAATCCTGGAATCCTGATATCAGTAATTCTTTTTTTCTCACTGGTTTCTACACAACTATCGCAACTGGCCACAGAACCATTCCGTCCATAAAAGTATTAAAAAAGAAACTACGTATCAGTAAAAGAAAAACTTGAGGAATAATGAAGAACTTCATTAAAAATGACTTTTATTATGCTTTTAAGAAATATAAAATTGATAAATTATTCCGTTATATAAATAAAAATTTAACGCAGCTAAATTTCTAATAAAGGAAAGCATATTCCGTTCTTAAATTTAATCAGAAATGAGAAATATAGTGAAAGGCATGTTAATGTTTGAAGAAAGAGATAACTTGTTTTTATCAATTAATCATTGGGGTGAGGTTACGCTAAAGATTTGGAAACCTCTTCCAAAAAGAATATTTGTGCAGAGAAAGACTCCGTTGGTGTGTCTGTGCTGCTTATATATATAATTATAGATTAGTTAATAGAGTTGAAACAGGATATACTTACTTGAGAACAGTATAAGATCTCAGAAAATGTGGGAAACATAGGATACAGTGGGGAGACCATACCAAACAGAACCTTTCGTTTGAATTGTTCTAGAGTATTGAAATGCAGCAAATGTTGTTCATGAGCAGGGCCAAAAATACCAATTTGGGCGACCGGATTTAACCTGGATAACAGCTGCACTGTGCGAGAATGGACCCTGACGCTCCTTTATTCAAGTGTGATGTCAGTTATTCATATTTAATTTATCTAAATTTGAAGTAATAATTTAAATCTGATTTAAATTAAATCCGTTAAACAATCTTTGGTAATTTAAATTAAGTCCATTATATATCATCTGCAGTTGCCGCAGGAAATAACCCTAGAAATATTTCTTATAGTCCAATTTAAAAAGACAGGGTTTGATTATTGCACATCAACATCTTGAATTTTGGTTTCTTTTTACTTTTAATATTGAATTTAATGATTTTTGACTTTTAAATCTTATATTCGGATTTGCTGTTTTCAGCTCCTACATCAGGAACAAGTAAGTTACTCTTTCCTTATTAATTGTAAGTTTCAGGAAATATTTTGAAAAATAAAAGCAAAAGCCTCGAATAACCATAAAAATTTCATAATTTTCAATAGAACATTTTTCTCTAGATAAAATGTTTCTCTTTCGTTTATACATTTTGAAGTTAGTAGTCTTCGAAATTCATTCAAACATGCTAATTATCACCGAATTTGAAAAACGAGTAAGGGATTTTTTCTCCAATACTGAAAGTTATCGGCAAATGAAACGAAACAATAAAGCATAAAATATGTACACAATGTCATGAGCATTCTGCATAATATTAAAATCCTCCATTAATGATATATACAGAATATTTTCTGAAATGTTAACACAAGACATGTTCAGATATGGGATATCAGATTTATGCAAGATACAGATAATAGCTTTTGTAGTACACTTTTATGAAGATTAGATAGAAAATTGGTGTCTACGTCACCATGAAGATCATTCTGGTCTGATATTCATAATTTTAATTTCCCTTGGAACAAATTGATCAGAGCTTTACCCCTTCTCCATTGCAAAATTGACTGGTGTTATATCGCTCTATTTATTTATTCTCAGTTGCTCGATTTCTCTTATATTTCTCACGAGTACAGGAACAAACAAACATAATTATATGTTTCAGACTCCTTGTATATCTTTATTTTCCTTGTTAATTTCCGTATTCTTTTCCATTATCATATCTTTGTTTTGGCATCGTTAATTGGCCAAGTGTACATGGTAAAAATTGACAAAAGTAGATAACCCTTCGAGGGAAGAAAATGAGTGTGACAGTGGCAAGATAGTAGGGGTGGTCCTGCTTGCAACTACTATCTGGCCTCGGTCACTCTCACTTACATCGGTACCTCTTTTCACATCATTACATTTCGTGACTGGTTTCCAATGCATAGAGACCTGCTTTATTTATTGGCATTGCCAGTTGCATCTCCAACTGGCAATACTCGTGACTGGAAGCGATACTTCTGCTTTGTACAATGTTATCGGGGTGTATATATTAATCTGTCCATTTAGAGTATAATAGCAGACACGTCGGACATTGGATTCCTAAAAGAATTGAGCAAGAAAAAAAATCTGGCATATGTCTTCCAATTGATTAACTAAAATATTAAAGGGTTTTCCCATTTATTGTTGTTAAATCAATATATTTTCTAGATCTTTAGCGATATAAGTTTTTTTTGTCAAATTCTTTACTGAGATATGCTCTTTTTCGTTTTTCAGTACCTTTCGCCAACTTTGAGTTTTAGAGGACTAATGAAGAGAAATGCTTTTAATAATATTTCCCAAAACTCCACCTTATCATTTTTTGATTTTTGCTCCTCACGTTTTCGTTAAATGTTTTAAAGTCAGATTTGAAATTAGTTTTTGGCGAAATTTAGGTGGAAGCATTTCAGAGAATGTTGTTCTTCTATTGACGATTAATGTATGTCATTAATTCAGTGAACCATCTATTATTTTATAATTTAGAAATGATATTTTTGCCAAACAATCTTTGTTTCATTCAAGAAAATTGAAAACTTACGGAAATAACATCTATGAATATCCTGGAAAGCTGAGATCAATAATTTTTATCTACTAACTGGTTTCTACACACCTATCGCAACTGACCACAGAATCAATATCGTCTATAAAAATATTAAAAAAAAACTACATATCAGAAAATAACTTGAAGAATGACGAAGAACTTCATAAAAAATGATTTTTATTTTGTTATTCAGAAATATAAAATTCATAAACTTTTCCGTTATATAAATAAAAATTTAACGTACCAAATTTTTAATACAGGTAAGCATATTTCCGAATTTAAATTTAATTGGAAACGGGAAATATGGTGAAATGCATCATAATGTTTGAAGAAAGCAGAGAAATTTTTATTTAGCAAATGATTATTGGGATGAGATTATGCAAAGTAGTTTAAAACCACTTTCAAAAAGATTATTTTTGCAGAGACTCCATTGGTTTTAGCTGTGCTGCATGTATGGATAATTATAAATTATTTAAAAGAGTTAGAAAGAGGACATACTTACTGGAGAACAGTATAAGGCTTAAGAATGTGTAGGAAATGTAGGATACAGTGGGGGGACAATATCAAACAAGACTTTTCGTTAGAATTTTTCTCGAGTGGTGAAATTCGACAAGTGAAGTTGAGGAACAGGGCCGAAAATACCTATTTCGGCGCACGGAGATAACTTCGATAACAGCTGCATGGAGCGAGAATGGACCCTGACGCTCCTTTATCAAAGTCTGATCTTAGTCATTGATATGCAATTTAGGTAAATTTAAGTAATAATTAAAATTTCATTGAAATGCAATTCGTTAAACAACCTTTGGTAATTTAAACTAGGCCCATTATATATCATCTGCAGTTGCTGCAGGAAATAACACTTAAAATATTGTTTACAGTCCAATAGAGGAAGCCAAGGTTTGATTACTGCACATCACACTCATGAATTTTGGTTTCTTTTTACTTTCAATATTGAATTAAATGATTTTTGACTTTTAAATCTTATACCCTTTTTTGTTTTTTTTCAGCTGAAAGTACAAAAACAAGTGCGTTATTCTTTCCTTGTCATTTTTAAAATTCATTAAATATTATGAGAATTAAAATTAAATAAGTAAAAGCCTCCACTAACGATAAAATTTTTATTTTCTATAGAACATTGTTCTCTAGATAAAATGTTTCTTCTTCATTTATACATTTGAAGTTAATAGTCTTTGTAGTTAATTCACATACATGCTAATAACCACTGAATTTTAAAAACGAGTAAATTTAATTTTCTCTAATACTAAAATTTATCGGCAAATGAAACGAAACTATAAAGCATGAAATATCTACACAATGTCATGAGCAATCTGCATAGCAATAAAATCCTCATTTATAATATATAAAAAATATATTGTGTAATTTTAAAACTTGACATGTTCTGATATGGGATATCAGAATTATGCTAGATACAGATAATTGCTTTTCTGGCACACTTTTATCAAGATTAGATACAAATTTGGTGACTACGTCACCATGAAGAAATTTCTGGTCTCATATTCATTATTTGAATTTCCAATGGAAGAAACTGATCAGAGCTCTACCCATTCTCCATGGTAAAATTTACTGTAGTTATGTCGCTCAATTGATTGATTCTTAGTTTCTCAACATCTCTTACATTTCTTTCGGATACATGAGTAAAAACACATAACTATATGCTTCATATATCTTTTATACCTTTATATTCCTTGTTTATTTCCGTATTCTTTTACATTATGATATCTTTGTTTACTCGTCGTTAATTGGCCAAAGGTACATGGTAAAATTTGAGAAAAGTCGATAACCCTTCGAGAGAAGAAAGTGAGTGTGACAGTGTCCAGATAGTAGGGGCGGTCTTGTTCGCTGCTAGTATCTGCCAACGGTCACTCTCACTTACGTCGCTGCCATTTTTCATCATTACATTTCGTGACTGGTTTCCAATGCATAGAGACCTGCTCTATTTATCGGCATTTGCAGTTGCATTTGCAACGTGACCGAAATCGATACTTCTGCTTTGTATAATGTTATCAGGGTGTATATATCAGTCTGTCCATTTTGTGTATAATGGCAGGCACGTCGAACTGGGGCTCATAAAGGAATTGAGCATCATACAAAATTTGGCATATGTCTTCCATTTTGATTAACTACAAAGTTAAAGTGTTTCTCAAATTATGGTTTTTAAATCAAGATTTTTCCATATCTCTAGCAATATAAGGTTTTTTTGTCAAATTCATTACTGAGATATGCTCTTTTTGGTTTTCTGTACATTTCGCCAAGTTTAAGTTTTAGAGGACTAATGAAGAGATTTGCGTTTAATAATATTTCCCAAAGCTCCACCTTATCATTTTTTTATTTTTGCTCCCCACGCTTTCGATAATTGTTTTAAAGTCTGATTTGAAATTAGTTATTGGCGAACTTTAGGTCGAAGCATTTCAGAGTAGATGGTTTTTCTATTGACGAATTTGACGAATTTTTCTAATTCACTGAAATATCTATCAATTTTTAATTTAGAAATCATATTTTTGCTAGGAAATCTTTGCTTGATTTAAAAGAATTGAAATCTTTCAGAAAATATCCCTTTTGAATATCCTGGAATCTTGAAATCAGGAATTTTTATTTTCTAACTGGTTTCTACACACCTATCGCAACTGACAACAGAGCCATTCCCGGCTATAAAAATATTTAATGAAAAACTGCGTATCTGTAAATGAAAAAATTTAGGAATAATGAACTACTTTATTAAAAATAATTTTATTATGTTATTAACAAATATAAAATTGATAAATTATTCCATAAAATAAATAAAATTTAACGCACCAAAATGTCTAATATAGGGTAGCACATTTCCTCATTTAAATTTAATGAGAATTGGGAAATATGGTGAAAACCATTTTAGTGTAAAGAAAGCAGATAACTTTTTTTGCTCAAAAAATCATTGGGATGTGTTTATGCAAAAGATTTCAAAACCTCTTTCAAAAAAGTATATTTTTTCATAGAGAGACTGTATTTCTTTGGCTCTGCTGCATGTATGTGTAACAGTAAATTAGTTAATAGAGTTAGAAAGAGGAAATACTTACTGGACAACAATACATGATGTCATAAAATGTGGTAAAAATAGGATACAGTGGGGAGACAATACCAAACAGGACCTTTCGTTAGAATTGGTCTAGAGCGGTAAAATGCAACCAATGTTGTGCAGGAGGAAGGTCGAAAATTCCTCTTTGGGCCCCCGGAGTTGATCTGGATAACAGTGCATGGATAAAGAATGGACCATGACGCTCTTTTATCCAAGATATTGATGTAGAATTTAGATAAATTTAAAGTAATAATTTAAATTTCATTTAAATTCAACCTGTTAAATAATCTTTGGTAGTTTAAACTAGGTCAATTATATATCATCTGCATTTGCCGCAGGAAATAACACTAAAAATAATACTTATAGTCCAATACCAAAAGACACGGTTTGATTGTTGCACATCACCCTCATGTATTTTCGTTTCTTTTTACTTTCAATATTGAATTAAATGATTTTCGACTTTTAAATGACCTATTCTCATTTGTTGTTTTCAGGTCATGGACAACATACAAGTAAGTTAATGTTTCCTTATTAAATGTAAATTTCAGGAATTATTACAAATATTAAAGACAAAGCCTCGACTAACCATAACATTTTTAGAATTTTCTATACAACATTTTCTCTACATAAAATGTTTCTTCTTCATTTAGATTTTGAAGTTACCAGTCTTCGAACTTCTTTCACATACATGCTAAAAATCACTGCATTTGAAAAACGAGTAAGCGATTTTTTTCTCCAGTACTAAAATTTATCAGAACATGAAACGAAACACTAAAGCATGTAAGATCTACACAATGTCATGAGCAATCTGCATAATAAAAAAATCCTCCATTTATAATATATACAAAATATTTTGTGAAAATTTATAACAAGACATGTTCTGATATGGGATATCAGAATTTTGCTAGATACAGACAATAGCTTTTGTAGCACACTTTTATCAAGATTGGATACAAATTTGCTGACTACGACACTATGAAATATATTCTGGTCTCATATTCATTATTTCAATTTCCCCTGGAACAAATTGATCAGAGCTTTTCCCCTTCTCCATGGCAAAGTTGACTGTTGTTATGTCGGTGGATTGATAGATTTTCAGTTTCTCAATTTCTCGTACAATTCTGTCGGATACAGGAATATGCAAACATAGTTATATGTTTCATATTTCTTATACACCTTTATATTCCTTGATTGTTTGCGTATTCTTTACATTATCATATCTTTGTTTTGTCATCGTTAATTGGCCAAGGGTACATGGTAAAATTTGACAAAAGTCGATAACCCCTCGAGGGAAGAAAGTGTGTTTGGCAGTGGCAGGATAGTAGGGGCGGCCCTCCTCGCACCTTTTATCTGGCCACGGTCACTCTCACTTACGTCGGTGTCATTCTTCATCATTACATTTCGTGACTGGTTGCAAATTCATAGAGACCTGCTCTATTTAATGACATTTCCAGTTGCGGGGTGCATATATTAATATTTCCATTTGGTGTTTAACAGAAGGCACGTCGGACATGGGGCTCATAAAAGAATTGAGCAAGATAAAAAATCTGGCATATGTCTTCCAATTTGATTAACTAAAATATTAAAGCATTTTCCCATTTATTGTTGTTAAATCAATATCTTTTCTATATCTCTAGCGATATAAGATTTTTTTTGTGAAATTCTTTACTGAGATATGCTCTTTTTCGGTTTTCAGTACCTTCCTCCAACTTTGAGTTTTAGAGGACTAATGAAGAGAAATGATTTTAATAATATTTCCCAAACCTCCACTTTATCATTTTTTGATTTTTTCTCTCCACGTTTTCGTTAAATGTTTCAAAGTCAGATTCGAAATTACTTTTTGGCGAAATTTAGGTGGAAGCATTTCAGAGAACGTTGTTCTTCTATTGACGATTAATATACTTCATTAATTCACTGAACTATATATCATTTTTTGATTTAGAAATGATATTTTTGGCAACAAATCTTTGTTTCATTCAAGAAAATTGAAAACTTACGGAAAAAACATTTATGAATATCCTGGAAAGCTTAAATCAATAATTTTTATTTACTAACTGGTTTCTACCAACTTATCACAACTGACCACAGAATCATTATAGTGTATAAAAATATTAAAAAAAGAAACTACATATCAGAAAAAAACTTGAGGAATAACGAAGAACTTCATCAAAAATGATTTTTATTTTGTTATTCAGAAAAATAAAATTCATAAACTTTTCCATTATAGAAATAAAAATTTAACGTACCAAATTTTTAATACAGGTAAGCATATTTCCGAATTTAAATTTAATGGGAAATGGGAAATATGGTGAAATGCATCATAATATTTGAAGAAAGCAGACAACTATTTATTTAGCAAATGATTATTGGGATGAGATTATGCAAAGGAGATTGAAACCTTTTTCAAAAAGATTATTTTTGCAGAGAGAGACTCCGTTGGTTTTAGCTGTGCTGCATGTGTGGAGAATTATAAATTTGTTAAAAGAGTTAGAAAGAGGACATTCTTACTGGAGAACAGTATAAGGCTTAAGAAAGTATAGGAAATGTAGGATACAGTGGGGAGACAATATCAAACAAGACCTTTCGAGAGAATATTTCTCGAGTGGTGAAATTCGGCAAATGAAGTTGAAGAACAGAGCCGAAAATACCTATTTCGGCGCATGGAGTTAACTTGGATAACAGCTGCATGGAGCGAGAATGGACCCTGACGCTCCTTTATCAAAGTCTGATTTAAAGTCTGGACCATACCAAACAGAACCTTTCGTTAGAATTGTTCTAGAGTGGTCAAATCCAACAAATGTTGTTCATGAGCAGGGCCAAAAAATACCTGTTTGGGCGACCGGATTTAACCTGGATAACAGCTGCACGGTGCGAGAATGGACCCTGACGCTCCTATATTCAAGTCTGATGTCAGTTATTCATATTTAATTTATCTAAATTTGAAGTAATAATTTAAATCTGATTTGAATTAAATCCGTTAAACAATCTTTGGTAATTTAAATTAAGTCCATTATATATCATCTGCAGTTGCCGCAGGAAATATCCCTAGAAATATTTCTTATAGTCCAATTTAAAAAGACACGGTTTGATTATTGCACATCAACATCTTGATTTTTGGTTTCTTTTTACTTTTATATAGAATTTAATGATTTTTGACTTTTAAATCTTATATTCTGATTTGCTCTTTTCAGCTCCTGCATCAGGAACAAGTAAGTTACTCTTTTCTTATTAATTATAAGCTTCAGGAAATATTATAAGAATTAAAAGGAAAAGCCTCGAATAAACTTAAAAATTTCATAATTTTTCAATAGAACATTGTTCTCTAGAAAAAAATATTTCTCCTTCATTTATACGTTTTGAATTTAGTAATCTTCGAATTTCATTCAAACATGCTAAATATCACTGAATTTGAAAAACGAGTAGGTGATTTTTTCTCCAATACCGAAACTTACCGGCAAATGAAACGAAACAATAAAGCATAAAATATGTACACGATGTGATGAACATTCTGCATAATATTATAATCCTCCATTAATGATATATACAAAATATATTGTGAAATGTTAACACAAGACGTGTTCAGATATGGGATATCAGATTTATGCTAGATACAGATAATAGCTTTTGTAGTACACTTTTATGAAGATTAGATAGAAAATTGGTGTCCACGTCACCATGAAGAACATTCTGGTCTCATATTCATAACTTTACTTTCCCTTGGAACAAATTGATCAGAGCTTTACCCCTTCTCCATTGCAAAATTGACTGGTGTTATGTCGCTCGATTGATTGAGTCTAAGTTGTTTGATTTCTCTTACATTTCTGTCGGATACAGGAACAAACACACATATTTATGTGTTTCATATTCCTTATATGTCTTTATTTTCCTTGTTTACTTCTGTATTCTTCTACAATAGCATATCTTTGTTTTGGCATAGTTAATTGGCCAAGGGTACAAGATAAAAATTGACAAAAATATATAACCCTACGAGGGAAGAAATTGAATGTGTCAGTGGCAAGATAGTAGGGGTGGCAATTCTCGCCCCTACTATCTGGCAACTGTCACACTGTCGTCGGGGCTCTTTTCATCATTACATTTCGTGACTGGTTTCCAATGCATAGAGCCTTGCTCTATTTATTGGTATTTCCAGTTTTATCTCCCACGTCACTGGACGCCATACTTCTATTTGTATAGAGTTATCATGGGGTATATATTAATCTGTCCATTTTGTGTATAACAGCAGGCACGTCGGACTTGGACTCATAAAAGTTTTTGAGCAACATAAAAAATCTGGCATATGTCTTTCAATTTTATTAACCAAAATATTAAACGGTTTTGCCATACACGGTTTTTAAAACAAGATTTTTTTTTATTTCTCTAACAATATACGATTTTTTTGTGATATTCATTACTGAGATATGCTCTTTTTTGGTTTTCAGTACCTTTCGCCAAGTTTGAGATTTAGAGGACTAATGAAGTGAAATACATTTAATAATATATCTCAAAGCTTCATTTCATCATTTTTTTTTATTTTTGCTCCCCACTCTTTCGTTAGTTGTTTTCAAGTTCATTTGGAATTAGTTATTGGCGATGTTTAGGTGGAAGCATTTCGGAGTACGCGATTGTTCTATTGACGATCAATATACTACAGTGATTGACTGAACTATTTATAATTTTGAAATTTAGAAATGATATTTTTGCTAGCAAATATGTGTTTGATTTAAAAAAAATTGAAAACTAACTGAAAATATCACTTATGAAAATCCTGGAATCCTGATATCAGTAATTGCTTTTTTCTCACTGGTTTCTATACAACTATCACAACTGGCCACAGAACCATTCCGTTCATAAAAATATTAAAAAAGAAACTACGTATCAGTAAAAGAAAAACTTGAGGAATAATGAAGAACTTCATTAAAAATGACTTTTATTATGCTTTTAAGAAATATAAAATTGATAAATTATTCCGTTATATAAATAAAAATTTAACGCAGGTAAATTTCTAAGAAAGGTAAGCATATTTCCGTTCTTAAATTTAATCAGAAATGAGAAATATGGTGAAAGGCATGTTAATGTTTGAAGAAAGAGATAACTTGTTTTTATCAAATAATTATTGGGATGAAGTTACGCTAAGGATATGTAAACCTCTTCCAAAAAGAATATTTGTGCAGAGAGAGATTCCGTTGGTTTGTCTGTGCTGCTTATATGTATAATTATAGATTAGTTAATAGAGTTAGAAACAGGATATACTTACTTGAGAACAGTATAAGATCTCAGAAAATGTGGGAAACATAGGATACAGTGGGGAGACCATACCAAACAGAACCTTTCGCTTGAATTGTTCTAGAGTGGTGAAATGCAGCAAATGTTGTTCATGAGCAGGGCCAAAAAATACCAATTTGGGCGACCGGATTTAACCTGGATAACAGCTGCACTGTGCGAGAATGGACCCTGACGCTCCTTTATTCAAGTCTGATGTCAGTTATTCATATTAAATTTATCTAAATTTGAAGTAATAATTTAAATCTGATTTAAATTAAATCCGTTAAACAATCTTTGGTAATTTAAATTAAGTCCATTATATATCATCTGCAGTTGCCGCAGGAAATAACCCTAGAAATATTTCTTATAGTCCAATTTAAAAAGACAAGGTTTGATTATTGCAAATCAACACCTTGAGTTTTGGTTTCTTTTTACTTTTAATATTGATTTTAATGATTTTTGACTTTTAAATCTTATATTCTGATTTGCTGTTTTCAGCTCCTGCATCAGGAACAAGTAAGTTACTCTCTCCTTATTAATTGTAAGTTTCAGGAAATATTTTGAAAAATAAAAGCAAAAGCCTCGAATAACCATAAAAATTTTATAATTTTCAATAGAACATTTTTCTCTAGATAAAATGTTTCTCTTTCATTTATACATTTTGAAGTTAGTAGTCTTCCAAATTCATTCAAACATGCTAATTATCACCGAATTTGAAAAACGAGTAAGGGATTTTTTCTCCAACACTGAAAGTTATCGGCAAAGGAAACGAAACAATAAAGCATAAAATATGTACACAATGTCATGAGCATTCTGCATAATATTAAAATCCTCCATTAATGATATATGCAGAATATTTTCTGTAATGTTAACACAAGACATGTTCAGATATGGGATATCAGATTTATGCAAGATACAGATAATAGCTTTTGTAGTACACTTTTATGAAGATTAGATAGAAAATTGGTGTCTACTTCACCATGAAGAACATTCTGGTCTGATATTCATAACTTTAATTTCCCTTGGAGCAAATTGATCAGAGCTTTACCCCTTCTCCATTGCAAAATTGACTGGTGTTATGTCGCTCTATTGATTTATTCTCAGTTGCTCGATTTCTCTTATATTTCTCACGGGTACAGGAAGAAACAAACATAATTATATGTTTCAGACTCCTTGTATACCTTTATTTTCCTTGTTAATTTCCGTATTCTTTTACATTATCATATCTTTGTTTTCGCATCGTTAATTGGCCAAGTGTACATGGTAAAAATTGAGGAAAGTAGATAACCCTTCGAGGGAAGAAAATGAGTGTGACAGTGGCAAGATAGTAGGGGAGGTCCTGCTTGCAACTACTATCTGGCCTCGGTCACTCTCACTTACATCGGTACCTCTTTTCACATCATTACATTTCGTGACTGGTTTCCAATGCATAGAGACCTGCTTTATTTATTGGCATTGCCAGTTGTATCTCCAACGTGACTGGAAGCAATACTTCTGCTTTGTACAATGTTATCGGGGTGTATATATTAATCTGTCCATTTAGAGTATAAAAGCAGACACGTCGGACATTGGATTCCTAAAACAATTGAGCAAGAAAAAAAATCTGGCATATGTCTTCCAATTTGATTAAGTAAAATATTAAAGGGTTTTCCCTTTAATATTTGTTATTATTGTTGTTGTTAAATCAATATCTTTTCTATATCTCTAGCGATATAAGATTTTTTGTGTCAAATTCTTTACTGAGATATGCTCTTTTTCGTTTTTCAGTACCTTTCGCCAACTTTGAGTTTTAGAGGACTAATGAAGAGAAATGCTTTTAATAATATTTCCCAAAACTCCACTTTATCATTTTTTGATTTTTGCTCCTCACGTTTTCGTTAAATGTTTTAAAGTCAGATTTGAAATTAGTTTTTGGCGAAATTTAGGTGGAAGCATTTCAGAGAATGTTGTTCTTCTATTGACGATTAATATACGTCATTAATTCAGTGAACTATCTATCATTTTTTAATTTAGAAATGATATTTTTGCCAAACAATCTTTGTTTCATTCAAGAAAATTGAAAACTTACGGAAATAACATCTATGAATATCCTGGACAGCTGATATCAATAATTTTTATTTACTAACTGGTTTCTACACACCTATCGCAACTGACCACAGAATCAATATCGTCTATAAAAATATTAAAAAAAAACTACGTATCAGAAAAAAACTTGAAGAATGACGAAGAACTTCATCAAAAATGATTTTTATTTTGTTATTCAGAAATATAAAATTCATAAAATTTTCCGTTATGTAAATAAAAATTTAACGTACCAAATTTTTAATACAGGAAGCATATTTCGGAATTTAAATTTAATTGGAAATGGGAAATATGGTGAAATGCATCATAATGTTTGTAGAAAGCAGATAAATTTTTATTTAGCAAATGATTATTGGGAAGAGATTATGCAAAGGAATTTAAAACCACTTTCAAAAAGATTATTTTTGCATAGACTCTGTTGTTTTTAGCCGTGCTGCATGTATGGATAATTATAAATTATTTAAAAGAGTTAGAAAGAGGACATACTTACTGGAGAACAGTATAAGGCTTAAGAAAGTGTAGGAAATGTAGGATACAGTGGGGGGACAATATCAAACAAGACGTTTCGTTACAATTTTTCTCGAGTGGTGAAATTCGACAAGTGAAGTTGAGGAACAGGGCCGAAAATACCTATTTCGGCGCACGGAGTTCACTTCGATAACAGCTGCATGGAGCGAGAATGGACCCTGACGCTCCTTTATCAAAGTCTGATCTTAGTCATTGATATGCAATTTAGGTAAATTTAAGTAATAATTAAAATTTCATTGAAATGCAATTCGTTAAACAACCTTTGGTAATTTAAACTAGGCCCATTATATATCATCTGCAGTTGCTGCAGGAAATAACACTTAAAATATTGTTTACAGTCCGATAGAGAAAGCCAAGGTTTGATTACTGCACATCACCCTCATGAATTTTGGTTTCTTTTTACTTTCAATATTGAATTAAATGATTTTTGACTTTTAAATCTTATACCCTTTTTTGTTTTTTTTCAGCTGAAAGTACAAAAACAAGTACGTTATTCTTTCCTAGTCATTTTTAAAATTCATTAAATATTATGAGAATTAAAATTAAATAAGTAAAAGCCTTCACTAACGATAAAATTTTTTATTTTCTATAGAACATTGTTCTCTAGATAAAATGTTTCTTCTTCATTTATACATTTGAAGTTACTAGTCTTTGTAGTTAATTCACATACATGCTAATAACCACTGAATTTTAAAAACGAGTAAATTTTATTTTCTCTAATACTAAAATTTATCTGCAAATGAAACGAAACTATAAAGCATGAAATATCTACACAATGTCATGAGCAATCTGCATAACAATAAAAACACATAACTATATGCTTCATATTTCTTTTATAGCTTTATATTTCTTGTTTATTTCCGTATTCTTTTACATTATGATATCTTTGTTTTCTCGTCGTTAATTGGCCAAAGGTACATGGTAAAATTTGAGAAAAGTCGATAACCCTTCGAGAGAAGAAAGTGAGTGTGACAGCGTCCAGATAGTAGGGGCGTTCTTGCTCGCTGCTACTATCTGCCAACGGTCACTCTCACTTACGTCGCTGCCATTTTTCATCATTACATTTCGTGACTGGTTTCCAATGCACAGAGACCTGCTCAATTTATTGGCATTTGCAGTTGCATTTGCAACGTGACCGAAAGCGATACTTCTGCTTTGTATAATGTTATCAGGGTGTATATATCAGTCTGTCCATTTTGTGTATAATGGCAGGCACGTCGAACTGGGGCTCATAAAGGAATTGAGCATCATACAAAATTTGGCATATGTCTTCCATTTTGATTAACTACAAAGTTAAAGTGTTTCTCAAATTATGGTTTTTAAATCAATATTTTTCGATATCTCTAGCGATATAAGGTATTTTTGTCAAATTCATTACTGAGATATGCTCTTTTTGGTTTTCTGTACCTTTCGCCAAGTTTAAGTTTTAGAGGACTATGAAGAGATTTGCGTTTAATAATATTTCCCAAAGCTCCACCTTATCATTTTTTGATTTTTGTTCCCCACGCTTTCGATAATTGTTTTAAAGTCTGATTTGAAATTAGTTATTGCCGAACTTTAGGTCGAAGCATTTCAGAGTACATGGTTTTTCTATTGACGATTAATATACTTCAGTAATTCACTGAAATATCTATCAATTTTTAATTTAGAAATCATATTTTTGCTAGGAAATTTTTGCTTGATTTAAAAGAATTGAAATCTTTCAGAAAATATCCCTTTTGAATATCCTGGAATCTTGAAATCAGTAATTTTTATTTTCTAACTGGTTTCTACACACCTATCGCAACTGACAACAGAGCCATTCCCGGCTATAAAAATATTTAATGAAAAACTGCGTATCTGTAAATGAAAAAATTTAGGAATAATGAAGAACTTTATTAAAAATAACTTTATTATGTTATTAACAAATATAAAATTGATAAATTATTCCATAAAAAAAATAAAATTTAACGCACCAAAATTTCTAATATAGGGTAGCACATTTCCTCATTTAAATTTAATGAGAATTGGGAAATATGGTGAAAACCATTTTAGTGTAAAGAAAGCAGATAACTTTTTTTGCTCAAAAAATCATTGGGATGTGTTTATGCAAAAGATTTGGAAACCTCTTTCAAAAGAGTATATTTTTTCATAGAGAGACTGTGTTTCTTTGGCTCTGCTGCATGTATGTGTAATAGTAAATTAGTTAATAGAGTTAGAAAGAGGAAATACTTACTGGACAACAATACATGATGTCATAAAATGTGGTAAAAATAGGATACTGTGGGGAGACAATACCAAACAGGACCTTTCGTTAGAATTGGTCTAGAGCGGTAAAATGCAACCAATGTTGTGCAGGAGGAAGGTCGAAAATTCCTATTTGGGCCCCCGGAGTTGATCTGGATAACAGTGCATGGATAAAGAATGGACCATGACGCTCTTTTATCCAAGATATTGATGTAGAATTTAGATAAATTTAAAGTAATAATTTAAATTTCATTTAAATTCAACCTGTTAAATAATCTTTGGTAGTTTAAACTAGGTCAATTATATATCATCTGCATTTGCCGCAGGAAATAACACTAAAAATAATACTTATAGTCCAATACCAAAAGACACGGTTTGATTGTTGCACATCACCCTCATGTATTTTCGTTTCTTTTTACTTTCAATATTGAATTAAATGATTTTTGACTTTTAAATCACCTATTCTCATTTGTTGTTTTCAGGTCATGGACAACATACAAGTAAGTTAATGTTTCCTTATTAAATGTAAATTTCAGAAATTATTACAAATATTAAAGACAAAGCCTCGACAAACCATAAAATTTTTACAATTCTCTATACAACATTTTCTCTAGATAAAATGTTTCTTCTTCATTTACATTTTGAAGTTACCAGTCTTCGAACGTCTTTCACATACATGCTAAAAATCACTGCATTTGAAAAACGAGTAAGTGATTTTTTCTCCAGTACTAAAATTTATCAGAAAATGAAACGAAACACTAAAGCATGTAAGATCTACACAATGTCATGAGCAATCTGCATAATAATAAAATCCTCCATTTATAATATATACAAAATATTTTGTGAAAATTTATAACAAGACATGTTCTGATATGGGATATCAGAATTTTGCTAGATACAGATAATAGCTTTTGTAGCACACTTTTATCAAGATTGGATACAAATTTGCTGACTACGACACTATGAAATATATTCTGGTCTCATATTCATTATTTCAATTTCCACTCGAATAAATTGATCAGAGCTTTTCCCCTTCTCCATGGCAAAGTTGACTGTTGTTATGTCGGTGGATTGATAGATTTTCAGTTTCTCGATTTCTCGTACAATTCTGTCGGATACAGGAATATGCAAACATAGTTATATGTTTCATATTTTTTATACACCTTTATATTCCTTGATTGTTTGCGTATTCTTTACATTATCATATCTTTGTTTTCTCATCGTTAATTGGACAAGGGTACATGGTAAAATTTGACAAAAGTCGATAACCCCTCGAGGGAAGAAAGTGAGTTTGGCAGTGGCAGGTTAGTAGGGGCGGCCCTCCTAGCACCTTTTATCTGGCCACGGTCACTCTCACTTACGTCGGTGTCATTCTTCATCATTACATTTCGTGACTGGTTACAAATTCATAGAGACCTGCTCTATTTAATGACATTTCCAGTTGCGGGGTGCATATATTAATATTTCCATTTGGTGTATAACAGAAGGCACGTCGGACATGGGGCTCATAAAAGAATTGAGCAAGATAAAAAAATCTGGCATATGTCTTCCAATTTGATTAACTAAAATATTAAAGCATTTTCCCATTTATTGTTGTTAAATCAATATGTTTTCTATATCTCTAGCGATATAACATTTTTTTTGTGAAATTATTTACAGATATGCTCTTTTTCGGTTTTCAGTACCTTCCGCCAACTTTGAGTTTTAGAGGACTAATGAAGAGAAATGATTTTAATAATATTTCCCAAACCTCCACTTTATCATTTTTTGATTTTTTTCTCTCCACGTTTTCGTTAAATGTTTCAAAGTCAGATTTGAAATTACTTTTTGGCGAAATTTAGGTGGAAGCATTTCAGAGAACGTTGTTCTTCTATTGACTATTAATATACTTCATTAATTCACTGAACTATATATCATTTTTTGATTTAGAAATGATATTTTTGGCAACAAATCTTTGTTTCATTCAAGAAAATTGAAAACTTACGGAAAAAACATTTATGAATATCCTGGAAAGCTTAAATCAATAATTTTTATTTACTAACTGGTTTCTACACACCTATCGCAACTGACCACAGAATCAATATCGTCTATAAAAATATTAAAAAAAAACTACGTATCAGAAAAAACTTGAAGAATGACGAAGAACTTCATCAAAAATGATTTTTATTTTGTTATTCAGAAATATAAAATTCATAAACTTTTCCGTTATATAAATAAAAATTTAACGTACCAAATTTTTAATACGGGTAAGCATATTTCCGAATTTAAATTTAATTGGAAAAGGGAAATATGGTGAAATGCATCATAATGTTTGAAGAAAGCAGAAAAATTTTTATTTAGCAAATGATTATTGGGATGAGATTATGCAAAGGAGTTTAAAACCACTTTCAAAAAGATTATTTTTGCAGAGAGAGACTCCGTTGGTTTTAGCTGTGCTGCACGTGTGGATAATTATAAATTTGTTAAAAGAGTTAGAAAGAGGACATTCTTACTGGAGAACAGTATAAGGCTTAAGAAAGTGTAGGAAATGTAGGATACAGTGGGGAGAAAATATCAAAGAAGACCTTTCGATAGAATATTTCTCGAGTGGTGAAATTCGGCAAATGAAGTTAAAGAACAGAGCCGAAAATACCTATTTCGGCGCATGGAGTTAACTTGGATAACAGCTGCATGGAGCGAGAATGGACCCTGACGCTCCTTTGTCAAAGTCTGATTTAAAGTCTGGACCATACCAAACAGAACCTTTCGTTAGAATTGTTCTAGAGTGGTCAAATGCAACAAATGTTGTTCATGAGCAGGGCCAAAAAATACCAATTTGGGCGACCGGACTTAACCTGGATAACAGCTGCACGGTGCGAGAATGGACCCTGATGCTGCTTTATTCAAGTCTGATGTCAGTTATTCATATTTAATTTATCTAAATTTGAAGAAATAATTTAAATCTGATTTGAATTAAATCCTTTAAACAATCTTTGGTAATTTAAATTAAGTCCATTATATATCATCTGCAGTTGCCGCAGGAAATATCCCTAGAAATATTTGTTATAGTCCAATTTAAAAAGACACGGTTTGATTATTGCACATCAACATTTTGAATTTTGGTTTCTTTTTACTTTTATATAGAATTTAATGATTTTTGACTTTTAAATCTTATATTCTGATTTGCTCTTTTCAGCTCCTGCATCAGGAACAAGTAAGTTACTCTTTTCTTATTAATTGTAAGCTTCAGGAAATATTATAAGAATTAAAAGGAAAAGCCTCGAATAAACTTAAAAATTTCATAATTTTTCAATAGAACATTGTTCTCTAGAAAAAAATATTTCTCCTTCATTTATACGTTTTGAATTTAGTAATCTTCGAATTTCATTCAAACATACTAAATATCACTGAATTTGAAAATCGAGTAGGTGATTTTTTCTCCAATACCGGAACTTACCGGCAAATGAAACGAAACAATAAAGCAAAAAATATGTACACGATGTGATGAACATTCTGCGTAATATTATAATCCTCCATTAATGATATATACAAAATATATTGTGAAATGTTAACACAAGACGTGTTCAGATATGGGATATCAGATTTATGCTAGATACAGATAATAGCTTTTGTAGTACACTTTTATGAAGATTAGATAGAAAATTGGTGTCCACGTCACCATGAAGAACATTCTGGTCTCATATTCATAACTTTACTTTCCCTTGGAACAAATTGATCAGAGCTTTACCCCTTCTCCATTGCAAAACTGGTGTTATGTCGAATTGACTGGTGTTATGTCGCTCGATTGACTGAGTCTAAGTTGTTTGATTTCTCTTACATTTCTGTCGGATACAGGAACAAACACACATATTTATGTGTTTCATATTCCTTATATGTCTTTATTTTCCTTGTTTACTTCTGTATTCTTCTACATTAGCATATCTTTGTTTTGGCATAGTTAATTGGCCAAGGGTACAAGATAAAAATTGACAAAAATATATAACCCTACGATGGAAGAAAGTGAGTGTGACAGTGCCAAGATAGTAGGGGTGGCAATTCTCGCCCCTACTATCTGGCAGCTGTCACACTGTCGTCGGGGCTCTTTTCATCATTACATTTCGTGACTGGTTTCCAATGCATAGAGCCTTGCTCAATTTATTGGCATTTCCAGTTTTATCTCCCACGTCACTGGACGCATACTTCTATTTGTATAGAGTTATCATGGAGTATATATTAATCTGTCCATTTTGTGTATAACAGCAGGCACGTCGGACTTGGACTCATAAAAGTATTGAGCAACATAAAAAATTTGCCATATGTCTTTCAATTTTATTAACCAAAATATGAAACGGTTTTGCCATGGTTTCCAATGCATAGAGCCTTGCTCAATTTATTGGCATTTCCAGTTTTATCTCCCACGTCACTGGACGCATACTTCTATTTGTATAGAGTTATCATGGAGTATATATTAATCTGTCCATTTTGTGTATAACAGCAGGCACGTCGGACTTGGACTCATAAAAGTATTGAGCAACATAAAAAATTTGCCATATGTCTTTCAATTTTATTAACCAAAATATGAAACGGTTTTGCCATACACGGTTTTTGAAACAAGATTTTTTTTATTTCTCAAACAATATACGATTTTTTTGTCAAATTCATTTCTGAGATATGCTCTTTTTTGGTTTTCAGTACCTTTCGCCAAGTTTGAGATTTAGAGGACTAATGAAGTGAAATACATTTAATAATATATCTCAAAGCTTCATTTCATCATTTTTTTTATTTTTGCTCTCCACTCTTTCGTTAGTTGTTTTCAAGTTCATTTGAAATTAGTTATTGGCGATGTTTAGGTGGAAGCATTTCGGAGTACGCGATTGTTCCATTGACGATCAATATACTACAGTGATTGACCGAACTATTTATAATTTTGAAATTTAGAAATGATATTTTTGCTAGCAAACCTTTGTTTGATTTAAAAAAAAATTGAAAACTAACGGAAAATATCACTTATGAAAATCCTGGAATCCTGATATCAGTAATTCTTTTTTTCTCACTGGTTTCTATACAACTATCACAACTGGCCACAGAACCATTCCGTTCATAAAAATATTACAAAAGAAACTACGTATCAGTAAAAGAAAAACTTGAGGAATAATGAAGAAGTTCATTAAAAATGACTTTTATTATGCTTTTAAGAAATATAAAATTGATAAATTATTCCGTTATATAAATAAAAATTTAACGCAGCTAAATTTCTAATAAAGGTAAGCATATTTCCGTTCTTAAATTTAATCAGAAATGAAATATATGGTGAAAGGCATGTTAATGTTTGAAGAAAGAGATAACTTCTTTTATCAAATAATTATTGGTATGAGGTTACGCTAAGGATTTGTAAACCTCTTCCAAAAAGAATATTTGTGCAGAGAGAGATTCCGTTGGTTTGTCTTTGCTGTTTATATGTATAATTATAGATTAGTTAATTGAGTTAGAAACAGGATATACTTACTTGAGAACAGTATAAGATCTCAGAAAATGTGGGAAACATAGGATACAGTGGGGAGACCATACGAAACAGAAGCTTTCGTTTGAATTGTTCTAGAGTGGTGAAATGCAGCAAATGTTGTTCATGAGCAGCGCCAAAAAATACCAATTTCGGCGACCGGATTTAACCTGGATAACAGCTGCACTGTGCGAGAATGGACCCTGACGCTCCTTTATTCAAGTCTGATGTCAGTTATTCATATTTAATTTATCTAAATTTGAAGTAATAATTTAAATCTGATTTAAATTAAATCCGTTAAACAATCTTTGGTAATTTAAATTAAGTCCATTATATATCATCTGCAGTTGCCGCAGGAAATAACCCTAGAAATATTTCTTATAGTCCAATTTAAAAAGACACGGTTTGATTATTGTACATCAACATCTTGAATTTTGGTTTCTTTTTACTTTTAATATTGAATTTAATGATTTTTGACTTTTAAATCTTATATTCTGATTTGCTGTTTTCAGCCCCTGCATCAGGAACAAGTAAGTTACTTTTTCCTTATTAATAGTAAGTTTCAGGAAATATTTTGAAAAATAAAAGCAAAAGCCTCGAATAACCATAAAAATTTTATGATTTTCAATAGAACATTTTTCTCTAGATAAAATGTTTCTCTTTCGTTTATACATTTTGAAGTTAGTAGTCTTCGAAATTCATTCAAACATGCTAATGATCACCGAATTTGAAAACGAGTAAGGGATTTTTTCTCCAACACTGAAAGTTATCGGCAAATGAAACGAAACAATAAAGCATAAAATATGTACACAATGTCATGAGCATTTTGCATAATATTAAAATCCTCCATTAATGATATATGCAGAATATTTTCTGAAATGTTAACACAAGACATGTTCAGATATGGGATATCAGATTTATGCTAGATACAGATAAAAGCTTTTGTAGTACACTTTTATGAAGATTAGATAGAAAATTGGTGTCCCTGTCACCATGAAGAACATTCTGGACTGATATTCATAACTTTAATTTCCCTTGTAACAAATTGATCAGAGCTTTACCCCTTCTCCATTGCAAAATTGACTGGTGTTATGTCGCTCTATTGATTTATTCTCAGTTGCTCGATTTCTCTTATATTTCTCAAGGGTACAGGAACAAACAAACATAATTATATGTTTCAGACTCCTTGTATATCTTTATTTTCCTTGTTAATTTTCGTATTCTTTTACATTATCATATCTTTGTTTTGGCATCGTTAATTGGCCAAGTGTACATGGTAAAAATTGACAAAAGTAGATAACCCTTCGAGGGAAGAAAATGAGTGTGACAGTGGCAACATGGTAGGGGAGGTCCTGCTTGCAACTACTATCTGGCCTCGGTCACTCTCACTTACATCGGTACCTCTTTTCACATCATTACATTTCGTGACTGGTTTCCAATGCATAGAGACCTGCTTTATTTATTGGCATTGCCAGTTGCATCTCCAACGTGACTGGAAGCGATACTTCTGCTTTGTACAATGTTATCGGGGTGTATATATTAATCTGTCCATTTAGAGTATAATAGCAGACACGTCGGACATTGGATTCCTAAAAGAATTGAGCAAGAAAAAAATCTGGCATATGTCTTCCAATTTGATTAACTAAAATATTAAAGGGTTTTCCCATTTACTGTTGTTAAATCAATATCTTTTCTATATCTCTAGCGATATAAGATTTTTTGTCTCAAATTCTTTACTGAGATATGCTCTTTTTCGTTTCTCAGTACTTTTCGCCAACTTTGAATTTTAGAGGACTAATGAAGAGAAATGCTTTTAATAATATTTCCCAAAACTCCACTTTATCTTTTTTTGATTTTTGCTCCTCACGTTTTCGTTAAGTGTTTTAAAGTCAGATTTGAAATTAGTTTTTGGCGAAATTTAGGTAGAAGCATTTCAGAGAATGTTGTTCTTCTATTGACGATTAATATACGTCATTAATTCAGTGAACTATCTATCATTTTTTAATTTAGAAATGATATTTTTGCCAAACAATTTTAGTTTCATTCAAGAACATTGAAAACTTACGGAAATAACATCTATGAATATCCTGGAAAGCTGAAATCAATAATTTTTATTTACTAACTGGTTTCTACACACCTATAGCAACTGACCACAGAATCAATATCGTCTATAAAATATTAAAAAAAAACTACGTATCAGAAGAAAACTTGAAGAATAACGAAGAACTTCATCAAAAATGATTTTTATTTTGTTATTCAGAAATATAAAATTCATAAACTTCTCTGTTATATAAATAAAAATTTAACGTACCAAATTTTTAATACAGGTAAGCATTTTTCCGAATTTAAATTTGATTGGAAATGGGAAATATGGTGAAATGCATCATAATGTTTGAAGAAAGCAGATAAATTTTTATTTAGCAAATGATTATTGGGATGAGATTATGCAAAGGAGTTTAAAACCACTTTCAAAAAGATTATTTTTGCAGAGACTCCATTGGTTTTAGCTGTGCTGCATGTATGGATAATTATGAATTATTTAAAAGAGTTAGAAAGAGGACATACTTACTGGAGAACAGTATAAGGCTTAAGAAAGTGTAGGAAATGTAGGATACAGTGGGGGGACAATATCAAACAAGACTTTTCGTTAGAATTTTTCTCGAGTGGTGAAATTCGACAAGTGAAGTTGAGGAACAGGGCCGAAAATACCTATTTCGGCGCACGGAGTTAACTTCGATAACAGCTGCATGGAGCGAGAATGGACCCTGACGCTCCTTTATCGAAGTCTGATCTTAGTCATTGATATGCAATTTAGGTAAATTTAAGTAATAATTAAAATTTCATTGAAATGCAATTCGTTAAACAACCTTTGGTAATTTAAACTAGGCCCATTATATATCATCTGCAGTTGCTGCAGGAAATAACACTTAAAATATTGTTTACAGTCCAATAGAGAAAGCCAAGGTTTGATTACTGCACATCACCCTCATGAATTTTGGTTTCTTTTTACTTTCAATATTGAATTAAATGATTTTTGACTTTTAAATCTTATACCCTTTTTTGTTTTTTTCAGCTGAAAGTACAAAAACAAGTACGTTATTCTTTCGTTGTCATTTTTAAAATTCATTAAATATTATGAGAATTAAAATTAAATAAGTAAAAGCCTCCACTAACGATAAAATTTTTTATTTTCTATAGAACATTGTTCTCTAGATAAAGTGTTTCTTCTTCATTTATACATTTGAAGTTACTAGTTAGAAGTTACTAGAAAAATCATTGGGATGTGTTTATGCAAAAGATTTGGAAACCTCTTTCAAAAAAGTATATTTTTTCATAGAGAGACTGTATTTCTTTGGCTCTGCTGCATGTATGTGTAATAGTAAATAGTTAATAGAGTTAGAAAGAGGAAATACTTACTGGACAACAATACATGATGTCATAAAATGTGGTAAAAAGAGGATACAGTGGGGAGACAATACCAAACAGGACCTTTCGTTAGAATTGGTCTAGAGCGGTAAAATGCAACCAATGTTGTGCAGGAGGAAGGTCGAAAATTCCTCTTTGGGCCCCCGGAGTTGATCTGGATAACAGTGCATGGATAAAGAATGGACCATGACGCTCTTTTATCCAAGATATTGATGTAGAATTTAGATAAATTTAAAGTAATAATTTAAATTTCATTTAAATTCAACCTGTTAAATAATCTTTGGTAGTTTAAACTAGGTCAATTATATATCATCTGCATTTGCCGCAGGAAATAACACTAAAAATAATACTTATAGTCCAATACCAAAAGACACGGTTTGATTGTTGCACATCACCCTCATGTATTTTCGTTTCTTTTTACTTTCAATATTGAATTAAATGATTTTTGACTTTTAAATGACCTATTCTCATTTGTTGTTTTCAGGTCATGGACAACATACAAGTAAGTTAATGTTTCCTTATTAAATGTAAATTTCAGGAATTATTACAAATATTAAAGACAAAGCCTCGACTAACCATAACATTTTTAGAATTTTCTATACAACATTTTCTCTACATAAAATGTTTCTTCTTCATTTACATTTTGAAGTTACCAGTCTTCGAACTTCTTTCACATACATGCTAAAAATCACTGCATTTGAAAAACGAGTAAGTGATTTTTTCTCCAGTACTAAAATTTATCAGAACATGAAACGAAACACTAAAGCATGTAAGATCTACACAATGTCATGAGCAATCTGCATAATAAAAGAATCCTCCATTTATAATATCTACAAAATATTTTGTGAAAATTTATAACAAGACATGTTCTGATATGGGATATCAGAATTTTGCTAGATACAGATAATAGCTTTTGTAGCACACTTTTATCAAGATTGGATACAAATTTGCTGACTATGACACTATGAAATATATTCTGGTCTCATATTCATTATTTCAATTTCCCCTGGAACAAATTGATCAGAGCTTTTCCCCTTCTCCATGGCAAAGTCGACTGTTGTTATGTCGGTGGATTGATAGATTTTCAGTTTCTCAATTTCTCGTACAATTCTGTCGGATACAGGAATATGCAAACATAGTTATATGTTTCATATTTTTTATACACCTTTATATTCCTTGATTGTTTGCGTATTCTTTACATTATCATATCTTTGTTTTGTCATCGTTAATTGGCCAAGGGTACATGGTAAAATTTGACAAAAGTCGATAACCCCTCGAGGGAAGAAAGTGAGTTTGGCAGTGGCAGGTTAGTAGGGGCGGCCCTCCTAGCACCTTTTATCTGGCCACGGTCACTCTCACTTACGTCGGTGTCATTCTTCATCATTACATTTCGTGACTGGTTACAAATTCATAGAGACCTGCTCTATTTAATGACATTTCCAGTTGCGGGGTGCATATATTAATATTTCCATTTGGTGTATAACAGAAGGCACGTCGGACATGGGGCTCATAAAAGAATTGAGCAAGATAAAAATCTGGCATATGTCTTCCAATTTGATTAACTAAAATATTAAAGCATTTTCCCATTTATTGTTGTTAAATCAATACCTTTTCTATATCTCTAGCGATATAAGATTTTTTTTGTGAAATTCTTTACTGAGATATGCTCTTTTTCGGTTTTCAGTACCTTCCGCCAACTTTGAGTTTTAGAGGACTAATGAAGAGAAATGATTTTAATAATATTTCCCAAACCTCCACTTTATCATTTTTTGATTTTTTTCTCTCCACGTTTTCGTTAAATGTTTCAAAGTCAGATTTGAAATTAATTTTTGGCGAAATTTAGGTGGAAGCATTTCAGAGAACGTTGTTCTTCTATTGACGATTAATATACTTCATTAATTCACTGAACTATATATCATTTTTTGATTTAGAGATGATATTTGTGGCAACAAATCTTTGTTTCATTCAAGAAAATTGAAAACTTACGGAAAAAACATTTATGAATATCCTGGAAAGCTTAAATCAATAATTTTTATTTACTAACTGGTTTCTACCAACCTATCGCAACTGACCACAGAGTCATTATAGTGTATAAAAATATTAAAAAAAAAGAAACTACATATCAGTAAAAAAATTGAGGAATAACGAAGAACTTCATCAAAAATGATTTTTATTTTGTTATTCAGAAAAATAAAATTCATAAACTTTTCCGTTATAGAAATAAAAATTTAACGTACCAAATTTTTAATACAGGTAAGCATATTTCCGAATTTAAATTAAATAGGAAATGGGAAATATGGTGAAATGCATCATAATATTTGAAGAAAGCAGACAACTTTTTATTTAGCAAATGATTATTGGGATGAGATTATGCAAAGGAGATTGAAACCTTTTTCAAAAAGATTATTTTTGCAGAGAGAGACTCCGTTGGTTTTAGCTGTGCTGCATGTGTGGATAATTATAAATTTGTTAAAAGAGTTAGAAAGAGGACATTCTTACTGGAGAACAGTATAAGGCTTAAGAAAGTGTAGGAAATGTAGGATACAGTGGGGAGACAATATCAAACAAGACCTTTCGGTAGAATATTTCTCGAGTGGTGAAATTCGGCAAATGAAGTTGAAGAACAGAGCCGAAAATACCTATTTCGGCGCATGGAGTTAACTTGGATAACAGCTGCATGGAGCGTGAATGGACCCTGACGCTCCTTTATCAAAGTCTGATTTAAAGTCTGGACCATACCAAACAGAACCTTTCGTTAGAATTGTTCTAGAGTGGTCAAATGCAACAAATGTTGTTCATGAGCAGGGCCAAAAAATACCAATTTGGGCGATCGGATTTAACCTGGATAATAGCTGCACGGTGGTAGAATGGACCCTGACGCTCCTTTATTCAAGTCTGATGTCAGTTATTCATATTTAATTTATCTAAATTTGAAGTAATAATTTAAATCTGGTTTGAATTAAATCCTTTAAACAATCTTTGGTAATTTAAATTAAGTCCATTATATATCATCTGCAGTTGCCGAAGGAAATATGCCTGGAAATATTTCTTATGGTCCAATTTAAAAAGACACGGTTTGATTATTGCACATCAATATCTTGAATTTTGGTTTCTTTTTACTTTTATATAGAATTTATTGATTTTTGACTTTTAAATCTTATATTCTGATTTGCTCTTTTCAGCTCCTGCATCAGGAACAAGTAAGTTACTCTTTTTTATTAATTGTAAGCTTCAGGAAATATTATAAGAATTAAAAGGAAAAGCCTCGAATAAACTTAAAAATTTCATAATTTTTCAATAGAACATTGTTCTCTAGAAAAAAATATTTCTCCTTCATTCATACGTTTTGAATTTAGTAATCTTCGAATTTCATTCAATCATGCTAAATATCACTAAATTTCAAAAACGAGTAGGTGATTTTTTCTCCAATACAGAAACTTAGCGGCAAATGAAACGAAACAATAAAGCATAAAATATGTACACGATGTGATGAACATTCTGCATAATATTATAATCCTCCATTAATGATATATGCAAAATATATTGTGAAATGTTAACACAAGACGTGTTCAGATATGGGATATCAGATTTATGCTAGATACAGATAATAGCTTTTGTAGTACACTTTTATGAAGATTAGATAGAAAATTGGTGTCCACGTCACCATGAAGAACATTCTGGTCTCATATTAATAACTTTACTTTCCCTTGGAACAAATTGATCAGAGCTTTACCCCTTCTCCATTGCAAAATTGACTGGTGTTATGTCACTCGATTGACTGAGTCTAAGTTGTTTGATTTCTCTTACATTTCTGTCGGATACAGGAACAAACACACATATTTATGTGTTTCATATCCCTTATATGTCTTTATTTTCCTTGTTTACTTCTGTATTCTTTTACATTAGCATATCTTTGTTTTGGCATAGTTAATTGGCCAAGGGTACAAGATAAAAATTGACAAAAATATATAACCCTACGAGGGAAGAAAGTGAGTGTGACAGTGGCAAGATAGTAGGGGTGGCAATTCTCGCCCCTACTATCTGGCAGCTGTCACACTGTCGTCGGGGCTCTTTTCATCATTACATTTCGTGACTGGTTTCCAATGCATAGAGCCTTGCTCAATTTATTGGCATTTCCAGTTTTATCTCCCACGTCACTGGACGAATACTTCTATTTGTATAGAGTTATCATGGAGTATATATTAATCTGTCCATTTTGTGTATAACAGCAGGCACGTCGGACTTGGACTCATAAAAGTATTGAGCAACATAAAAAATTTGCCATATGTCTTTCAATTTTATTAACCAAAATATGAAACGGTTTTGCCATACACGGTTTTTAAAACAAGATTTTTTTTTATTTCTCTAACAATATACGATTTTTTTGTCAAATTCATTTCTGAGATATGCTCTTTTTTGATTTTCAGTACCTTTCGCCAAGTTTGAGATTTAGAGGACTAATGAAGTGAAATACATTTAATAATATATCTGAAAGCTTCATTTCATCATTTTTTTTTTATTTTTGCTCCCCACACTTTCGTTAGTTGTTTTCAAGTTCATTTGAAATTAGTTATTGGCGATGTTTAGGTGGAAGCATTTCGGAGTACGCGATTGTTCTATTGACGATCAATATACTACAGTGATTGACTGAACTATTTATAATTTTGAAATTTAGAAATGATATTTTTGTTAGCAAATCTTTGTTTGATTTAAAAGAAAATTGAAAACTAACGGAAAATATCACTTATGAAAGTCCTGGAATCCTGATATCAGTAATTCTTTTTTTCTCACTGGTTTCTATACAACTATCACAACTGGCCACAGAACCATTCCGTTCATAAAAATATTACAAAAGAAACTACGTATCAGTAAAAGAAAAACTTGAGGAATAATGAAGAACTTCATTAAAAATGACTTTTATTATGCTTTTAAGAAATATAAAATTAATAAATTATTCCGTTATATAAATAAAAATTTAACGCAGCTAAATTTCTAATAAAGGTAAGCATATTTCCGTTCTTAAATTTAATCAGAAATGAGAAATATGGTGAAAGGCATGTTAATGTTTGAAGAAAGAGATAACTTCTTTTTATCAAATAATTATTGGTATGAGGTTACGCTAAGGATTTGTAAACCTCTTCCAAAAAGAATATTTGTGCAGAGAGAGATTCCGTTGGTTTGTCTTTGCTGCTTATATGTATAATTATAGATTAGTTAATAGAGTTAGAAACAGGATATACTTACTTGAGAAGAGTATCTAATAATATAACAAGATCTCAGAAAATGTGGGAAACATAGGATACAGTGGGGAGACCATACGAAACAGAAGCTTTCGTTTGAATTGTTCTAGAGTGGTGAAATGCAGCAAATGTTGTTCATGAGCAGCGCCAAAAAATACCAATTTGGGCGACCGGATTTAACCTGGATAACAGCTGCACTGTGCGAGAATGGACCCTGAGGCTCCTTTATTCAAGTCTGATGTCAGTTATTCATATTTAATTTATCTAAATTTGAAGTAATAATTTAAATCTGATTTAAATTAAATCCGTTAAACAATCTTTGGTAATTTAAAGTAAGTCCATTATATATCATCTGCAGTTGCCGCAGGAAATAACCCTAGAAATATTTCTTATAGTACAATTTAAAAAGACACGGTTTGATTATTGTACATCAACATCTTGAATTTTGGTTTCTTTTTACTTTTAATATTGAATTTAATGATTTTTGACTTTTAAATCTTATATTCTGATTTGCTGTTTTCAGCTCCTGCATCAGGAACAAGTAAGTTACTTTTTCCTTATTAATAGTAAGTTTCAGGAAAATTTTGAAAAATAAAAGCAAAAGCCTCGAATAACCATAAAAATTTTATGATTTTCAATAGAACATTTTTCTCTAGATAAAATGTTTCTCTTTCGTTTATACATTTTGAAGGTAGTAGTCTTCGAAATTCATTCAAACATGCTAATTATCACCGAATTTGAAAAACGAGTAAGGGATTTTTTCTCCAATACTGAAAGTTATCGGCAAATGAAACGAAACAATAAAGCATAAAATATGTACACAATGTCATGAGCATTCTGCATAATATTAAAATCCTCCATTAATGATATATACAGAATATTTTCTGAAATGTTAACACAAGACATGTTCAGATATGGGATATCAGATTTATGCTAGATACAGATAAACGCTTTTGTAGTAAACTTTTATGAAGATTAGATAGAAAATTGGTGTCTACGTCACCATGAAGAACTTTCTGGACTGATATTCATAACTTTAATTTCCCTTGGAACAAATTGATCAGAGCTTTACCCCTTCTCCATTGCAAAATTGACTGGTGTTATGTCGCTCTATTGATTTATTCTCAGTTGCTCGATTTCTCTTATATTTCTCACGGGTACAGGAACAAACAAACATAATTATATGTTTCAGACTCCTTGTATACCTTTATTTTCCTTGTTAATTTTCGTATTCTTTTACATTATCATATCTTTGTTTTGGCATCGTTAATTGGCCAAGTGTACATACATGGTAAAAATTGACAAAAGTAGATAACCCTTCGAGGGAAGAAAATGAGTGTGACAGTGGCAAGATGGTAGAGGAGGTCCTGCTTGCAACTACGATCTGGCCTCGGTCACTCTCACTTACATCGGTACCTCTTTTCACATCATTACATTACGTGACTCGTTTCCAATGCATAGAGACCTGCTTTATTTATTGGCATTGCCAGTTGCATCTCCAACGTGACTGGAAGCGATACTTCTGCTTTGTACAATGTTATCGGGGTGTATATATTAATCTGTCCATTTAGAGTATAATAGCAGACACGTCGGACATTGGATTCCTAAAAGAATTGAGCAAGAAAAAAAATCTGGCATATGTCTTCCAATTTGATTAACTAAAATATTAAAGGGTTTTCCCATTTATTGTTGTTAAATCAATATCTTTTCTATATCTCTAGCGATATAAGATTTTTTTTCTCAAATTCTTTACTGAGATATGCTCTTTTTCGTTTCTCAGTACTTTTCGCCAACTTTGAATTTTAGAGGACTAATGAAGAGAAATGCTTTTAATAATATTTCCCAAAACTCCACTTTATCATTTTTTGATTTTTGCTCCTCACGTTTTTGTTAAATGTTTTAAAGTCAGATTTGAAATTAGTTTTTGGCGAAATTTAGGTGGAAGCATTTCAGAGAATGTTGTTCTTCTATTGACGATTAATATACGTCATTAATTCAGTGAACTATCTATCATTTTTTAATTTAGAAATGATATTTTTGCCAAACAATCTTAGTTTCATTCAAGTAAATTGAAAACTTACGGAAATAACATCTATGAATATCCTGGAAAGCTGAAATCAATAATTTTTATTTACTAACTGGTTTCTACACACCTATCGCAACTGACCACAGAATCAATATCGTCTATAAAATATTAAAAAGAAACTACGTATCAGAAGAAAACTTGAAGAATAACGAAGAACTTCATCAAAAAATGATTTTTATTTTGCTATTCAGAAATATAAAATTCATAAACTTTTCCGTTATATAAATAAAAATTTAACGTACCAAATTTTTAATACAGGTAAGCATTTTTCCGAATTTAAATTTAATTGGAAATGGGAAATATGGTGAAATGCATCATAATGTTTGAAGAAAGCAGATAAATTTTTATTTAGCAAATGATTATTGGGATGAGATTATGCAAAGGAGTTTAAAACCACTTTCAAAAAGATTATTTTTGCAGAGACTCCGTTGGTTTTAGCTGTGCTGCATGTATGGATAATTATGAATTATTTAAAAGAGTTAGAAAGAGGACATATTTACTGGAGAACAGTATAAGGCTTAAGAAAGTGTAGGAAATGTAGGATACAGTGGGGGGACAATATCAAACAAGACTTTTCGTTAGAATTTTTCTCGAGTGGTGAAATTCGACAAGTGAAGTTGAGGAACAGGGCCGAAAATACCTATTTCGGCGCACGGAATTAACTTCGATAACATCTGCATGGAGCGAGAATGGACCCTGACGCTCCTTTATCAAAGTCTGATCTTAGTCATTGATATGCAATTTAGGTAAATTTAAGTAATAATTAAAATTTCATTGAAATGCAATTCGTTAAACAACCTTTGGTAATTTAAACTAGGCCCATTATATATCATCTGCAGTTGCTGCAGGAAATAACACTTAAAATATTGTTTACAGTCCAATAGAGAAAGCCAAGGTTTGATTACTGCACATCACCCTCATGAATTTTGGTTTCTTTTTACTTTCAATATTGAATTAAATGATTTTTGACTTTTAAATCTTATACCCTTTTTTGTTTTTTTCAGCTGAAAGTACAAAAACAAGTACGTTATTCTTTCGTTGTCATTTTTAAAATTCATTAAATATTATGAGAATTAAAATTAAATAAGTAAAAGCCTCCACTAACGATAAAATATTTTATTTTCTATAGAACATTGTTCTCTAGATAAAATGTTTCTTCTTCATTTATACATTTGAAGTTACTAGTTAGAAGTTACTAGAAAAATCATTGGGATGTGTTTATGCAAAAGATTTGGAAACCTCTTTCAAAAAAGTATATTTTTTCATAGAGAGACTGTATTTCTTTGGCTCTGCTGCATGTATGTGTAATAGTAAATAGTTAATAGAGTTAGAAAGAGGAAATACTTACTGGACAACAATACATGATGTCATAAAATGTGGTAAAAATAGGATACAGTGGGGAGACAATACCAAACAGGACCTTTCGTTAGAATTGGTCTAGAGCGGTAAAATGCAACCAATGTTGTGCAGGAGGAAGGTCGAAAATTCCTCTTTGGGCCCCCGGAGTTGATCTGGATAACAGTGCATGGATAAAGAATGGACCATGACGCTCTTTTATCCAAGATATTGATGTAGAATTTAGATAAATATAAAGTAATAATTTAAATTTCATTTAAATTCAACCTGTTAAATAATCTTTGGTAGTTTAAACTAGGTCAATTATATATCATCTGCATTTGCCGCAGGAAATAACACTAAAAATAATACTTATAGTCCAATACCAAAAGACACGGTTTGATTGTTGCACATCACCCTCATGTATTTTCGTTTCTTTTTATTTTCAATATTGAATTAAATGATTTTTGACTTTTAAATGACCTATTCTCATTTGTTGTTTTCAGGTCATGGACAACATACAAGTAAGTTAATGTTTCCTTATTAAATGTAAATTTCAGGAATTATTACAAATATTAAAGACAAAGCCTCGACTAACCATAACATTTTTAGAATTTTCTATACAACATTTTCTCTACATAAAATGTTTCTTCTTCATTTACATTTTGAAGTTACCAGTCTTCGAACTTCTTTCACATACATGCTAAAAATCACTGCATTTGAAAAACGAGTAACTGATTTTTTCTCCAGTACTAAAATTTATCAGAACATGAAACGAAACACTAAAGCATGTAAGATCTACACAATGTCATGAGCAATCTGCATAATAAAACAATCCTCCATTTATAATATCTACAAAATATTTTGTGAAAATTTATAACAAGGCATGTTCTGATATGGGATATCAGAATTTTGCTAGATACAGATAATAGCTTTTGTAGCACACTTTTATCAAGATTGGATACAAATTTGCTGACTACGACACTATGAAATATATTCTGGTCTCATATTCATTATTTCAATTTCCCCTGGAACAAATTGATCAGAGCTTTTCCCCTTCTCCATGGCAAAGTTGACTGTTGTTATGTCGGTGGATTGATAGATTTTCAGTTTCTCAATTTCTCGTACAATTCTGTCGGATACAGGAATATGCAAACATAGTTATATGTTTCATATTTCTTATACACCTTTATATTCCTTGATTGTTTGCGTATTCTTTACATTATCATATGTTTGTTTTGTCATCGTTAATTGGCCAAAGGTACATGGTAAAATTTGACAAAAGTCGATAACCCCTCGAGAGAAGAAAGTGAGTTTGGCAGTGGCAGGTTAGTAGGGGCGGCCCTCCTAGCACCTTTTATCTGGCCACGGTCACTCTCACTTACGTCGGTGTCATTCTTCATCATTACATTTCGTGACTGGTTACAAATTCATAGAGACCTGCTCTATTTAATGACATTTCCAGTTGCGGGGTGCATATATTAATATTTCCATTTGGTGTATAACAGAAGGCACGTCGGACATGGGGCTCATAAAAGAATTGAGCAAGATAAAAATCTGGCATATGTCTTCCAATTTGATTAACTAAAATATTAAAGCATTTTCCCATTTATTGTTGTTAAATCAATACCTTTTCTATATCTCTAGCGATATAAGATTTTTTTTGTGAAATTCTTTACTGAGATATGCTCTTTTTCGGTTTTCAGTACCTTCCGCCAACTTTGAGTTTTAGAGGACTAATGAAGAGAAATGATTTTAATAATATTTCCCAAACCTCCACTTTATCATTTTTTGATTTTTTTTCTCTCCACGTTTTCGTTAAATGTTTCAAAGTCAGATTTGAAATTAATTTTTGGCGAAATTTAGGTGGAAGCATTTCAGAGAACGTTGTTCTTCTATTGACGATTAATATACTTCATTAATTCACTGAACTATATATCATTTTTTGATTTAGAGATGATATTTGTGGCAACAAATCTTTGTTTCATTCAAGAAAATTGAAAACTTACGGAAAAAACATTTATGAATATCCTGGAAAGCTTGAATCAATAATTTTTATTTACTAACTGGTTTCTACCAACCTATCGCAACTGACCACAGAGTCATTATAGTGTATAAAAATATTAAAAAAAAAGAAACTACATATCAGTAAAAAACTTGAGGAATAACGAAGAACTTCATCAAAAATGATTTTTATTTTGTTATTCAGAAAAATAAAATTCATAAACTTTTCCGTTATAGAAATAAAAATTTAACGTACCAAATTTTTAATACAGGTAAGCATTTTTCCGAATTTAAATTTAATTGGAAATGGGAAATATGGTGAAATGCATCATAATGTTTGAAGAAAGCAGATAAATTTTTATTTAGCAAATGATTATTGGGATGAGATTATGCAAAGGAGATTGAAACCTTTTTCAAAAAGATTATTTTTGCAGAGAGAGACTCCGTTGGTTTTAGCTGTGCTGCACGTGTGGATAATTATAAATTTGTTAAAAGAGTTAGAAAGAGGACATTCTTATTGGAGAACAGCATAAGTCTTAAGAAAGTGTTGGAAATGTAGGATACAGTGGGCAGACAATATCAAACAAGACCTTTCGATAGAATATTTCTCGAGTGGTGAAATTCGGCAAATGAAGTTGAAGAACAGAGCCGAAAATACCTATTTCGGCGCATGGAGTTAACTTGGATAACAGCTGCATGGAGCGAGAATGGACCCTGACGCTCCTTTATCAAAGTCTGATTTAAAGTCTGGACAATACCAAAAAGAAACTTTCGTTAGAATTGTTCTAGAGTGGTCAAATGCAACAAATGTTGTTCATGAGCAGGGGCAAAAAATACCAATTTGGGCGATCGGATTTAACCTGGATAACAGCTGCACGGTGCGAGAATGGACCCTGACGCTCCTTTATTCAAGTCTGATGTCAGTTATTCATATTTAATTTATCTAAATTTGAAGTAATAATTTAAATCTGATTTAAATTAAATCCGTTAAACAATCTTTGGTAATTTAAATTAAGTCCATTATATATCATCTGCAGTTGCCGCAGGTAATATCGCTAGAAATATTTCTTATAGTCCAATTTAAAAAGACACGGTTTGATTATTGCACATCAACATCTTGAATTTTGGTTTCTTTTTAATTTTATATAGAATTTAATGATTTTTGACTTTTAAATCTTATATTCTGATTTGCTCTTTTCAGCTCCTGCACCAGGAACAAGTAAGTTACTCTTTTCTTATTAATTGTAAGCTTCAGGAAATATTATAAGAATTAAAAGGAAAAGCCTCGAATAAACTTAAAAATTTCATAATTTTTCAATAGAACATTGTTCTCTAGAAAAAAATATTTCTCCTTCATTTATACGTTTTGAATTTAGTAATCTTCGAATTTCATTCAAACATGCTAAATATCACTGAATTTGAAAAACGAGTAGGTGATTTTTTCTCCAATATCGGAACTTACCGGCAAATGAAACGAAACAATAAAGCAAAAAATATGTACACGATGTAAGGAACATTCCGCATAATATTATAATCCTCCATTAATGATATATACAAAATATATTGTGAAATGTTAACACAAGACGTGTTGAGATATGGGATATCAGATTTATGCTAGATACAGATAATAGCTTTTGTAGTACACTTTTATGAAGATTAGGTAGAAAATTGGTGTCCACGTCACCATGAAGAACATTCTGGTCTCATATTCATAACTTTACTTTCCCTTGGAACAAATTGATCAGAGCTTTACCCCTTCTCCATTGCAAAATTGACTGGTGTTATGTCGCTCGATTGACTGAGTCTAAGTTGTTTGATTTCTCTTAAATTTCTGTCGGATACAGGAACAAACACACATATTTATGTGTTTCATATTCCTTATATGTCTTTATTTTCCTTGTTTACTTCTGTATTCTTCTACATTAGCATATCTTTGTTTTGGCATAGTTAATTGGCCAAGGGTACAAGATAGAAATTGACAAAAATATATAACCCTACGAGGGAAGAAAGTGAGTGTGACAGTGGCAAGATAGTAGGGGTGGCAATTCTCGCCCCTACTATCTGGCAACTGTCACACTGTCGTCGGGGCTCTTTTCATCATTACATTTCGTGACTGGTTTCCAATGCATACAGCCTTGCTCTATTTATTGGCATTTCCAGTTTTATCTCCCACGTCACTGGACGCCATACTTCTATTTGTATAGAGTTATCATGGAGTATATATTAATCTGTCCATTTTGTGTATAACAGCAGGCACGTCGGACTTGGACTCATAAAAGTATTGAGCAACATAAAAAATCTGGCATATGTCTTTCAATTTTATTAACCAAAATATTAAACGGTTTTGCCATACACGGTTTTTGAAACAAGATTTTTTTTTATTTCTCTAACAATATACGATTTTTTTGTCAAATTCATTTCTGAGATATGCTCTTTTTTGGTTGTTAGTACCTTTCGCCAAGTTTGAGATTTAGAGGACTAATGAAGTGAAATACATTTAATAATATATCTCAAAGCTTCATTGCATCATTTTTTTTTATTTTTGTTCCGCACTCTTTCGTTAGTTGTTTTCAAGTTCATTTGAAATTAGTTATTGGCGATGTTTAGGTGGAAGCATTTCGGAGTACGCGATTGTTCTATTGACGATCAATATACTACAGTGATTGACTGAACTATTTATAATTTTGAAATTTAGAAATGATATTTTTGCTAGCAAATCTTTGTTTGATTTAAAAAAAATTGAAAACTAACGGAAAATATCACTTATGAATATTGTGGAATCCTGATATCAGTAATTCTTTTTTTCTCACTGGTTTCTATACAACTATCACAACTGGCCACAGAACCATTACGTTCATAAAAATATTACAAAAGAAACTACGTATCAGTAAAAGAAAAACTTGAGGAATAATGAAGAACTTCATTAAAAATGAATTTTATTATACTTTTAAGAAATATAAAATTGATAAATTATTCCGTTATATAAATAAAAATTTAACGCAGCTAAATTTCTAATAAAGGTAAGCATATTTCCGTTCTTAAATTTAATCAGAAATGAGAAATATGGTGAAAGGCATGTTAATGTTTGAAGAAAGAGATAACTTCTTTTTATTAAATAATTATTGGGATGAGGTTACGCTAAGGATTTGTGAATCTCTTCCAAAAAGAATATTTGTGCAGAGAGAGATTCCGTTGGTTTGTCTGTGCTGCTTTTATGTATAATTATAGATTAGTTAATAGAGTTAGAAACAGGATATTCTTACTTGAGAACAGTATAAGATCTCAGAAAATGTGGGAAACATAGGATACAGTGGGGAGACCATACCAAACAGAACCTTTCGTTTGAATTGTTCTAGAGTGGTGAAAGGCAGCAAATGTTGTTCATGAGCAGGGCCAAAAAATACGAATTTGGGCGACCGCATTTAACCTGGATAACAGCTGCACTGTGCGAGAATGGACCCTGACGCTCCTTTATTCAAGTCTGATGTCAGTTATTCATATTTAATTTATCTAAATTTGAAGTAATAATTTAAATCTGATTTAAATTAAATCCGTTAAACAATCTTTGGTAATTTAAATTAAGTCCATTATATATCATCTGCAGTTGCCGAAGGAAATAACCCTAGAAATATTTCTTATAGTCCAATTTAAAAAGACACGGTTTGATTATTGCACATCAACATCTTGAATTTTGGTTTCTTTTTATTTTTAATGTTGAATTTAATGATTTTTGACTTTTAAATCTTATATTCTGATTTGCTGTTTTCAGCTCCTGCATCAGGAACAAGTAAGTTACTCTTTCCTTATTAATTGTAAGTTTTAGGAAATATTTTGAAAAATAAAAGCAAAACCCTCGAATAACCATAAAAATTTTATGATTTTCAATAGAACAGTTTTCTCTAGATAAAATGTTTCTTTTTCATTTATACATTTTGAAGTTAGTAGTCTTCGAAATTCATTCAAACATGCTAATTATCACCGAATTTGAAAAACGAGTAAGGGATTTTTTCTCCAATACTGAAAGTTATCGGCAAATGAAACGAAACAATAAAGCATAAAATATGTACACAATGTCATGAGCATTCTGCATAATATTAAAATCCTCCATTAATGATATATGCAGAATATTTTCTGAAATGTTAACACAAGACATGTTCAGATATGGGATATCAGATTTATGCAAGATACAGATAATAGCTTTTGTAGTACACTTTTATGAAGATTAGATAGAAAATTGGTGCCTAGGTCACCATGAAGAACATTCTGGTCTGATATTCATAACTTTAATTTCCCTTGGAACAAATTGATCAGAGCTTTACCCCTTCTCCATTGCAAAATTGACTGGTGTTATGTCGCTCTATTAATTTATTCTCAGTTGCTCGATTTCTCTTATATTTCTCATGGGTACAGGAAAGAACAAACATAATTATATGTTTCAGACTCCTTGTATACCTTTATTTTCCTTGTTAATTTCCGTATTGTTTTACATTATCATATCTTTGTTTTGGCATCGTTAATTGGCCAAGTGTACATGGTAAAAATTGACAAAAGTAGATAACCCATCGAGGGAAGAAAATGAGTGTGACAGTGGCAAGATAGTAGGGGAGGTCCTGCTTGCAACTACTATCTGGCCTCGGTCACTCTCACTTACATCGGTACGTCTTTTCACATCATTACATTTCGTGACTGGTTTCCAATGCATAGAGACCTGCTTTATTTATTGGCATTGCCAGTTGCATCTCCAACGTGACTGGAAGCGATACTTCTGCTTTGTACAATGTTATCGGGGTGTATATATTAATCTGTCCATTTAGAGTATAATAGCAGACACGTCGGACATTGGATTCCTAAAAGAATTGAGCAAGAAAAAAAATCTGGCATATGTCTTCCAATTTGATTAACTAAAATATTAAAGGGTTTTCCCATTTATTGTTGTTAAATCAATATCTTTTCTATATCTCTAGCGATATAAGATTTTTTTTGTCAAATTCTTTACTGAGATATGCTCTTTTTCGTTTTTCAGTACCTTTCGCCAACTTTGAGTTTTAGAGGACTAATGAAGAGAAATGCTTTTAATAATATTTCCCAAAACTCCACTTTATCATTTTTTGATTTTTGCTCCTCACGTTTTCGTTAAATATTTTAAAGACAGATTTGAAATTAGTTTTTGGCGAAATTTAGGTGGAAGCATTTCAGAGAATGTTGTTCTTCTATTGACGATTAATATACGTCATTAATTCAGTGAACTATCTATCATTTTTTTAATTTAGAAATGATATTTTTGCCAAACAATCTTAGTTTCATTCAAGAAAATTGAAAACTTACGGAAATAACATCTATGAATATCCTGGAAAGCTGATATCAATAATTTTTATTTACTAACTGGTTTCTACACACCTATCGCAACTGACCACAGAATCAATATCGTCTATAAAAATATTGAAAAAAAATTACGTATCAGAAAAAAACTTGAAGAATGACGAAGAACATCATCAAAAATGATTTTTATTTTGTTATTCAGAAATATAAAATTCATAAACTTTTCCGTTATATAAATAAAAATTTAACGTACCAAATTTTTAATACAGGTAAGCATATTTCGGAATTTAAATTTAATTGGAAATGGGAAATATGGTGAAATGCTTCATAATGTTGTAAGAAAGGAGATAAATTTTTATTTAGCAAATGATTATTGGGATGAGATTATGCAAAGGAGTTTAAAACCACTTTCAAAAAGATTATTTTTGCAGAGACTCCGTTGGTTTTAGCTGTGCTGCATGTATGGATAATTATAAATTATTTAAAAGAGGTAGAAAGAGGACATACTTACTGGAGAACAGTATAAGGCTTAAGAAAGTGTAGGAAATGTAGGATACAGGGGGGGGGGGGACAATAACAAACAAGACGTTTCGTTAAAATTTTTCTCGAGTGGTGAAATTCGACAAGTGAAGTTGAGGAACAGGGCCGAAAATACCTATTTCGGCGCACGGAGTTAACTTCGATAACAGCTGCATGGAGCGAGAATGGACCCTGACGCTCCTTTATCAAAGTCTGATCTTAGTCATTGATATGCAATTTAGGTAAATTTAAGTAATAATTAAAATTTCATTGAAATGCAATTCGTTAAACAACCTTTGGTAATTTAAACTAGGCCCATTATATATCATCTGCAGTTGCTGCAGGAAATAACACTTAAAATATTGTTTACAGTCCAATAGAGAAAGCCAAGGTTTGATTACTGCACATCACCCTCATGAATTTTGGTTTCTTTTAACTTTCAATATTGAATTAAATGATTTTTGACTTTTAAATCTTATACCCTTTTTTGTTTTTTTTCAGCTGAAAGTACAAAAACAAGTACGATATTCTTTCCTTGTCATTTTTAAAATTCATTAAATATTATGAGAATTAAAATTAAATAAGTAAAAGCCTCCACTAACGATAAAATTTTTTATTTTCTATAAAATATTGTTCTCTAGATAAAATGTTTCTTCTTAATTTATACATTTGAAGTTACTAGTCTTTGTAGTTAATTCATATACATGCTAAAAACCACTGAATTTTAAAAACGAGTAAATTTTATTTTCTCTAATACTAAAATTTATTGGCAAATGAAACGAAACTATAAAGCATGAAATATCTACACAATGTCATGAGCAATCTGCATAACAATAAAATCCTCATTTATAATATATAAAAAATATTTTGCGTAATTTTAAAACTTGACATGTTCTGATATGGGATATCAGAATTATGCTAGATACAGTTAATTGCTTTTCTGGCACACTTTTATCAAGATTAGATACAAATTTGGTGACTACGTCACCATGAAGAACTTTCTGGTCTCATATTCATTATTTCAATTTCCACTGGAACAAATTGATCAGAGCTCTACCCATTCTGCATGGTAAAATTGACTGTAGTTATGTCGCTCAATTGTTTGATTCTTAGTTTCTCAACATCTCTTACATTTCTTTCGGATACATGAGTAAAAACACATAACTATATGCTTCATATTTCTTTTATACCTTTATATTCCTTGTTTATTTCCGTATTCTTTTACATTATGATATCTTTGTTTTCTCGTCGTTAATTGGCCAAAGGTACATGGTAAAATTTGAGAAAAGTCGATAACCCTTCGAGAGAAGAAAGTGAGTGTGACAGCGTCCAGATAGTAGGGGCGGTCTTGCTCGCTGCTACTAACTGCCAACGGTCACTCTCACTTACGTCACTGCCATTTTTCATCATTACATTTCGTGACTGGTTTCCAATGCATAGAGACCTGCTCTATTTATCGGCATTTGCAGTTGCATTTGCAACGTGACCGAAAGCGATACTTCTGCTTTGTATAATGTTATCAGGGTGTATATATCACTCTGTCCATTTTGTGTATAATGGCAGGCACGTGGAACTGGGGCTCATAAAGGAATTGAGCATCATACAAAATTTGCCATATGTCTTCCATTTTGATTAACTACAAAGTTAAAGTGTTTCTCAAATTATGGTTTTTAAATCAAGATTTTTCCATATCTCTAGCAAAATAAGATTTTTTGTCAAATTCATTACTGAGATATGCTCTTTTTGGTTTTCTGTACCTTTCGCCAAGTTCAAGTTTTAGAGGACTAATGAAGAGATTTGCGTTTAATAATATTTCCCAAAGCTCCACCTTATCATTTTTTTATTTTTGCTCCCCACGCTTTCGATAATTGTTTTAAAGTCTGATTTGAAATTAGTTATTGGCGAAGTTTAGGTCGAAGCATTTCAGAGTACATGGTTTTTCTATTGACGATTAATATACTTCAGTAATTCACTGAAATATCTATCAATTTTTAATTTAGAAATCATATTTTTGCTAGGAAATCTGTGCTTGATTTAAAAGAATTGAAATCTTTCGGAAAATATCCCTTTTGAATATCCTGGAATCTTGAAATCTGTAATTTCTATTTTCTAACTGGTTTCTACACACCTATCGCAACTGACAACAGAGCCATTCCCGGCTATAAAAATATTTAATGAAAAACTGCGTATCTGTAAATGAAAAAATTTAGGAATAATGAAGAACTTTATTAAAAATAATTTTATTATGTTATTAACAAATATAAAATTGATAAATTATTCCATAAAATAAATAAAATTGAACGCACCAAAATTTCTAATATAGGGTAGCACATTTCCTCATTCAAATTTAATGAGAATTGGGAAATATGGTGAAAACCATTTTAGTGTAAAGAAAGCAGATAACTTTTTTTGCTCAAAAAATCATTGGGATGTGTTTATGCAAAAGATTTGGAAACCTCTTTCAAAAAAGTATATTTTTTCATAGAGAGACTGTATTTCTTTGGCTCTGCTGCATGTATGTGTAATAGTAAATTAGTTAATAGAGTTAGAAAGAGGAAATACCTACTGGACAACAATACATGATGTCATAAAATGTGGTAAAAATAGGATACAGTGGGGAGACAATACCAAACAGGACCTTTCGTTAGAATTGGTCTAGAGCGGTAAAATGCAACCAATGTTGCGGATTTGATCTGGATGTTGATCTGGATAACAGTGCATGGATAAAGAATGGACCATGACGCTCTTTTATCAAAGATATTGATGTAGAATTTAGATAAATTTAAAGTAATAATTTAAATTTCATTTAAATTCAACCTGTTAAATAATCTTTGGTATTTAAACTAGGTCAATTATAAATCATCTGCATTTGCCGCAGGAAATAACACTAAAAATAATACTTATAGTCCAATACCAAAAGACAAGGTTTGATTGTTGCACATCACCCTCATGTATTTTCGTTTCTTTTTACTTTCAATATTGAATTATATGATTTTTGACTTTTAAATCACTTATTCTCATTTGTTGTTTTCAGGTCATGGACAACATACAAGTAAGTTAATGTTTCCTTATTAAATGTAAATTTCAGGAATTATTACAAATATTAAAGACAAAGCCTCGACTAACCATAAAATTTTTACAATTTTCTATACAACATTTTCTCTAGATAAAATGTTTCTTCTTCGTTTACATTTTGAAGTTACCAGTCTTCGAACGTCTTTCACATACATGCTAAAAATCACTGCATTTGAAAAACGAGTAAGTGATTTTTTCTCCAGTACTAAAATTTATCAGAAAATGAAACGAAACACTAAAGCATGTAAGATCTACACAATGTCATGAGCAATCTGCATAATAATAAAATCCTCCATTTATAATATATACAAAATATTTTGTGAAAATTTATAACAAGACATGTTCTGATATGGGATATCAGAATTTTGCTAGATACAGATAATAGCTTTTGTAGCACACTTTTATCAAGATTGGATACAAATTTGCTGACTACGACACTATGAAATATATTCTGGTCTCATATTCATTATTTCAATTTCCCCTGGAACAAATTGATCAGAGCTTTTCCCCTTCTCCATGGCAAAGTTGACTGTTGTTATGTCGGTGGATTGATAGATTTTCAGTTTCTCAATTTCTCTTACAATTCTGTCGGATACAGGAATATGCAAACATAGTTATATGTTTCATATTTTTTATACACCTTTATATTCCTTGATTGTTTGCGTATTCTTTACATTATCATATCTTTGTTTTGTCATCGTTAATTGGCCAAGGGTACATGGTAAAATTTGACAAAAGTCGATAACCCCTCGAGGGAAGAAAGTGAGTTTGGCAGTGGCAGGATAGTAGGGGCGGCCCTCCTCGCACCTTTTATCTGGCCATGGTCACTCTCACTTACGTCGGTGTCATTCTTCATCATTACATTTCGTGACTGGTTGCAAATTCATAGAGACCTGTTCTATTTAATGACATTTCCAGTTGCGGGGTGGATATATTAATATTTCCATTTGGTGTATAACAGAAGGCACGTCGGACATGGGGCTCATAAAAGAATTGAGCAAGATAAAAAATCTGGCATATGTCTTCCAATTTGATTAACTAAAATATTAAAGCATTTTCCCATTTATTGTTGTTAAATCAATATGTTTTCTATATCTCTAGCGATATAACATTTTTTTTGTGAAATTATTTACTGAGATATGCTCTTTTTCGGTTTTCAGTACCTTCCGCCAACTTTGAGTTTTAGAGGACTAATGAAGAGAAATGATTTTAATAATATTTCCCAAACCTCCACTTTATCATTTTTTGATTTTTTTCTCTCCACGTTTTCGTTAAATGTTTGAAAGTCAGATTTGAAATTACTTTTTGGCGAAATTTAGGTGGAAGCATTTCAGAGAACGTTGTTCTTCTATTGACTATTAATATACTTCATTAATTCACTGAACTATATATCATTTTTTGATTTAGAAATGATATTTTTGGCAACAAATCTTTGTTTCATTCAAGAAAATTGAAAACTTACGGAAAAAACATTTATGAATATCCTGGAAAGCTTAAATCAATAATTTTTATTTACTAACTGGTTTCTACACACCTATCGCAACTGACCACAGAATCAATATCGTCTATAAAAATATTTAAAAAAAACTACGTATCAGAAAAAACTTGAAGAATGACGAAGAACTTCATCAAAAATGATTTTTATTTTGTTATTCAGAAATATAAAATTCATAAACTTTTCCGTTATATAAATAAAAATTTAACGTACCAAATTTTTAATACAGGTAAGCATATTTCCGAATTTAAATTTAATTGGAAATGGGAAATATGGTGAAATGCATCATAATGTTTGAAGAAAGCAGATAAATTTTTATTTAGCAAATGATTATTGGGATGAGATTATGCAAAGGAGTTTAAAACCACTTTCAAAAAGGTTATTTTTGCAGAGAGAGACTCCGTTGGTTTTAGCTGTGCTGCACGTGTGGATAATTATAAATTTGTTAAAAGAGTTAGAAAGAGGACATTCTTACTGGAGAACAGTATAAGGCTTAAGAAAGTGTAGGAAATGTAGGATACAGTGGGGAGACAATATCAAACAAGACCTTTCGATAGAATATTTCTCGAGTGGTGAAATTCGGCAAATGAAGTTGAAGAACAGAGCCGAAAATACCTATTTCGGCGCATGGAGTTAACTTGGATAACAGCTGCATGGAGCGAGAATGGACCCTGATGCTCCTTTGTCAAAGTCTGATTTAAAGTCTGGACCATACCAAACAGAATCTTTCGTTAGAATTGTTCTAGAGTGGTCAAATGCAACAAATGATGTTCATGAGCAGGGCCAAAAAATACCAATTTGGGCGACCGGACTTAACCTGGATAACAGCTGCACGGTGCGAGAATGGACCCTGACGCTGCTTTATTCAAGTCTGATGTCAGTTATTCATATTTAATTTATCGAAATTTGAAGTAATAATTTAAATCTGATTTGAATTAAATCCTTTAAACAATCTTTGGTAATTTAAATTAAGTCCATTATATATCATCTGCAGTTGCCGCAGGAAATATCCCTAGAAATATTTCTTATAGTCCAATTTAAAAAGACACGGTTTGATTATTGCACATCAACATCTTGAATTTTGGTTTCTTTTTACTTTTATATAGAATTTAATGATTTTTGACTTTTAAATCTTATATTCTGATTTGGTCTTTTCAGCTCCTGCATCAGGAACAAGTAAGTTACTCTTTTCTTATTAATTGTAAGCTTCAGGAAATATTATAAGAATTAAAAGGAAAAGCCTCGAATAAACTTAAAAATTTCATAATTTTTCAATAGAACATTGTTCTCTAGAAAAAAATATTTCTCCTTCATTTATACGTTTTGAATTTAGTAATCTTCGAATTTCATTCAAACATGCTAAATATCACTGAATTTGAAAAACGAGTAGGTGATTTTTTCTCCAATACCGGAACTTACCGGCAAATGAATCGAAACAATAAAGCAAAAAATATGTACACGATGTGAGGAACATTCTGCATAATATTATAATCCTCCATTAATGATATATACAAAATATATTGTGAAGTGTTAACACAAGACGTGTTCAGATATGGGATATCAGATTTATGCTAGATACAGATAATAGCTTTTGTAGTACACTTTTATGAAGATTAGATAGAAAATTGGTGTCCACGTCACCATGAAGAACATTCTGGTCTCATATTCATAACTTTAATTTCTCTTGGAACAAATTGATAAGAGCTTTACCCCTTCTCCATTGCAAAATTGACTGGTGTTATTAATATAAAATCTTTTATGTCGCTGGTGTAAAGACTGGTGTTATGTCGCTCGATTGACTGAGTCTAAGTTGTTTGATTTCTCTTATATTTCTGTCGGATACAGGAACAAACACACATATTTATGTGTTTCATATTCCTTATATGTCTTTATTTTCCTTGTTTACTTCTGTATTCTTCTACATTAGCATATCTTTGTTTTGGCATAGTTAATTGGCCAAGGGTACAAGATAAAAATTGACAAAAATATATAACCCTACGAGGGAAGAAAGTGAGTGTGACAGTGGCAAGATAGTAGGGGTGCGAATTCTCGCCCCTACTATCTGGCAACTGTCACACTGTCGTCGGGGCTCTCTTCATCATTACATTTCGTGACTGGTTTCCAATGCATAGAGCCTTGCTCTATTTATTGGCATTTCCAGTTTTATCTCCCACGTCTCTGGACGCCATACTTCTATTTGTATAAAGTTATCATGGAATATATATTAATCTGTCCATTTTGTGTATAACAGCAGGCATGTCGGATTTGGACTCATAAAAGTATTGAGCAACATAAAAAATCTGGTATATGTCTTTCAATTTTATTAACCAAAATAGTAAACGGTTTTGCCATACACGGTTTTTGAAACAAGATTTTTTTTTTATTTCTCTAAGAATATACGATTTTTTTGTCAAATTCATTTCTGAGATATGCTCTTTTTTGGTTTTCAGTACCTTTCGCCAAGTTTGAGATTTAGAGGACTAATGAAGTGAAATACATTTAATAATATATCTCAAAACTTCATTTCATCATTTTTTTTTATTTTTGCTCCCCACTCTTTCGTTAGTTGTTTTCAAGTTCATTTGAAATTAGTTATTGGCGATGTTTAGGTGGACATTGATTGACTGAACTATTTATAATTTTGAAATTTAGAAATGATATTTTTGCTAGCAAAACTTCGTTTGATTTAAAAAAAATTGAAAACTAACGGAAAATATCACTTATGAAAATCCTGGAATCCTGATATCAGTAATTCTTTTTTTCTCACTGGTTTCTATACAACTATCACAACTGGCCACAGAACCATTCCGTTCATAAAAATATTACAAAAGAAACTACGTATCAGTAAAAGAAAAACTTGAGGAATAATGAAGAACTTCATTAAAAATGACTTTTATTATGCTTTTAAGAAATATAAAATTGATAAATTATTACGTTATATAAATAAAAATTTAACGCAGCTAAATTTCTAATAAAGGTAAGCATATTTCCGTTCTTAAATTTAATCAGAAATGAGAAATATGGTGAAAGGCATGTTAACGTTTGAAGAAAGAGATAACTTCTTTTTATCAAATAATTATTGGGATGAGGTTACGCTAAGGATATGCAAACCTCTTCCAAAAAGAATATTTGTGCAGAGAGAGATTCCGTTGGTTTGTCTGTGCTGCTTTTATGTATAATTATAGATTAGTTAATAGAGTTAGAAACAGGATATACTTACTTGAGAACAGTATAAGATCTCAGAAAATGTGGGAAACATAGGATACAGTGGGGAGACCATACCAAACAGAACCTTTCGTTTGAATTGTTCTAGAGTGGTGAAATGCAGCAAATGTTGTTCATGAGCAGGGCCAAAAAAAATACCAATTTGGGCGACCGGATTTAACCTGGATAACAGCTGCGCTGTGCGAGAATGGACCCTGACGCTCCTTTATTCAAGTCTGATGTCAGTTATTCATATTTAATTTATCTAAATTTGAAGTAATAATTTAAATCTGATTTAAATTAAATCCGTTAAACAATCTTTGGTAATTTAAATTAAGTCCATTATATATCATCTGCAGTTGCCACAGGAAATAACCCTAGAAATATTTCTTATAGTCCAATTTAAAAAGACACGGTTTGATTATTGCACATCAACATCTTGAATTTTGGTTTCTTTTTACTTTTAATATTGAATTTAATGATTTTTGACTTTTAAATCTTATATTCTGATTTGCTGTTTTCAGCTCCTGCATCAGGAACAAGTAAGTTACTCTTTCCTTATTAATTGCAAGTTTCAGGAAATATTTTGAAAAATAAAAGCAAAAGCCTCGAATAACCATAAAAATTTTATAATTTTCAATAGAACATTTTTCTCTAGATAAAATGTTTCTCTTTCATTTATACATTTTGAAGTTAGTAGTCTTCGAAATTCATTCAAACATGCTAATTATCACCGAATTTGAAGAACGAGTAAGGGATTTTTTCTCCAATACTGAAAGTTATCGGCAAATGAAACGAAACAATAAAGCATAAAATATGTACACAATGTCATGAGCATTCTGCTTAATATTAAAATCCTCCATTAATGATACAGGCAGAATATTTTCTGAAATGTTAACACAAGACATGTTCAGATATGGGATATCAGATTTATGCTAGATACAGATAATAGCTTTTGTAGTACACTTTTATGAAGATTAGATAGTAAATTGGTGTCCACGTCACCATGAAGAACATTCTGGTCTCATATTCATAACTTTAATTTCCCTTGGAACAAATTGATAAGAGCTTTACCCCTTCTCCATTGCAAAATTGACTGGTGTTATTAATATAAAATCTTTTATGTCGCTGGTGTAAAGACTGGTGTTATGTCGCTCGATTGACTGAGTCTAAGTTGTTTGATTTCTCTTATATTTCTGTCGGATACAGGAACAAACACACATATTTATGTGTTTCATATTCCTTATATGTCTTTATTTTCCTTGTTTACTTCTGTATTCTTCTACATTAGCAAATCTTTGTTTTGGCATAGTTAATTGGCCAAGGGTACAAGATAAAAATTGACAAAAATATATAACCCTACGAGGGAAGAAAGTGAGTGTGACAGTGGCAAGATAGTAGGGGTGGCAATTCTCGCCCCTACTATCTGGCAACTGTCACACTGTCGTCGGGGCTCTCTTCATCATTACATTTCGTGACTGGTTTCCAATGCATAGAGCCTTGCTCTATTTATTGGCATTTCCAGTTTTATCTCCCACGTCACTGGACACCATACTTCTATTTGTATAAAGTTATCATGGAGTATATATTAATCTGTCCATTTTGTGTATAACAGCAGGCATGTCGGACTTGGACTCATAAAAGTATTGAGCAACATAAAAAATCTGGTATATGACTTTCAATTTTATTAACCAAAATATTAAACGGTTTTGCCATACACGGTTTTTAAAACAAGATTTTTTTTTATTTCTCTAACAATATACGATTTTTTTGTCAAATTCATTTCTGAGATATGCTCTTTTTTGGTTGTCAGTACCTTTCGCCAAGTTTGAGATTTAGAGGACTAATGAAGTGAAATACATTTAATAATATATCTCAAAGCTTCATTTCATCATTTTTTTTTATTTTTGCTCCCCACTCTTTCGTTAGTTGTTTTCAAGTTCATTTGAAATTAGTTATTGGCGATGTTTAGGTGGACATTGATTGACTGAACTATTTATAATTTTGAAATTTAGAAATGATATTTTTGCTAGCAAATCTTTGTTTGATTTAAAAAAAATTGAAAACTAACGGAAAATATCACTTATGAAAATCCTGGAATCCTTATATCAGTAATTCTTTTTTTCTCACTGGTTTCTATACAACTATCACAACTGGCCACAGAACCATTCCGTTCATAAAAATATTACAAAAGAAACTACGTATCAGTAAAAGAAAAACTTGAGGAATAATGAAGAACTTCATTAAAAATGACTTTTATTATGCTTTTAAGAAATATAAAATTGATAAATTATTACGTTATATAAATAAAAATTTAACGCAGCTAAATTTCTAATAAAGGTAAGCATATTTCCGTTCTTAAATTTAATCAGAAATGAGAAATATGGTGAAAGGCATGTTAACGTTTGAAGAAAGAGATAACTTCTTTTTATCAAATAATTATTGGGATGAGGTTACGCTAAGGATATGCAAACCTCTTCCAAAAAGAATATTTGTGCAGAGAGAGATTCCGTTGGTTTGTCTGTGCTGCTTTTATGTATAATTATAGATTAGTTAATAGAGTTAGAAACAGGATATACTTACTTGAGAACAGTATAAGATCTCAGAAAATGTGGGAAACATAGGATACAGTGGGGAGACCATACCAAACAGAACCTTTCGTTTGAATTGTTCTAGAGTGGTGAAATGCAGCAAATGTTGTTCATGAGCAGGGCCAAAAAAAATACCAATTTGGGCGACCGGATTTAACCTGGATAACAGCTGCACTGTGCGAGAATGGACCCTGACGCTCCTTTATTCAAGTCTGATGTCAGTTATTCATATTTAATTTATCTAAATTTGAAGTAATAATTTAAATCTGATTTAAATTAAATCCGTTAAACAATCTTTGGTAATTTAAATTAAGTCCATTATATATCATCTGCAGTTGCCACAGGAATTAACCCTAGAAATATTTCTTATAGTCCAATTTAAAAAGACACGGTTTGATTATTGCACATCAACATCTTGAATTTTGGTTTCTTTTTACTTTTAATATTGAATTTAATGATTTTTGACTTTTAAATCTTATATTCTGATTTGCTGTTTTCAGCTCCTGCATCAGGAACAAGTAAGTTACTCTTTCCTTATTAATTGCAAGTTTCAGGAAATATTTTGAAAAATAAAAGCAAAAGCCTCGAATAACCATAAAAATTTTATAATTTTCAATAGAACATTTTTCTCTAGATAAAATGTTTCTCTTTCATTTATACATTTTGAAGTTAGTAGTCTTCGAAATTCATTCAAACATTCTAATTATCACCGAATTTGAAGAACGAGTAAGGGATTTTTTCTCCAATACTGAAAGTTATCGGCAAATGAAACGAAACAATAAAGCATAAAATATGTACACAATGTCATGAGCATTCTGCTTAATATTAAAATCCTCCATTAATGATTCAGGCAGAATATTTTCTGAAATCTTAACACAAGACATGTTCAGATATGGGATATCAGATTTATGGTAGATACAGATAATAGCTTTTGTGGTACACTTTTATGAAGATTAGATAGAAAATTGGTGTCTACGTCACCATGAAGAACATTCTGGTCTGATATTCATAACTTTAATTTCCTTTGGAACAAATTGATCAGAGCTTTACCCCTTCTCCATTGCAAAATTGACTGGTGTTATGTCGCTCTATTGATTTATTCTCAGCTGCTCGATTTCTCTTATATTTCTCACGGGTACAGGAACAAACAAACATAATTATATGTTTCAGACTCCTGGTATACCTTTATTTTCCTTGTTAATTTCCGTATTCTTTTACATTATCATATCTTTGTTTTGGCATCGTTAATTGGCCAAGTGTACATGGTAAAAATTGACAAAAGTACATAACCCTTCGAGGGAAGAAAATGAGTGTGACAGTGGCAAGATAGTAGGGTAGGTCCTGCTTGCAACTGCTATCTGGCATCGGTCACTCTCACTTACATCGGTAACTCTTTTCACATTATTACATTTCGTGACTGGTTTCCAATGCATAGAGACCTGCTTTATTTATTGGCATTGCCAGTTGCATCTCCAACGTGACTGGAAGCGATACTTCTGCTTTGTACAATGTTATCGGGGTGTATATATTAATCTGTCCATTTAGAGTATAATAGCAGACACGTCGGACATTGGATTCCTAAAAGAATTGAGCAAGAAAAAAAATCTGGCATATGTCTTCCAATTTGATTAACTGAAATATTAAAGGGTTTTCCCATTTATTGTTGTTAAATCAATATCTTTTCTATATCTCTAGCGATATAAGATTTTTTTTGTCAAATTCTTTACTGAGATATGCTCTTTTTCGTTTTTCAGTACCTTTCGCCAACTTTGAGTTTTAGAGGACTAATGAAGAGAAATGCTTTTAGTAATATTTCCCAAAACTCCACTTTATCATTTTTTGATTTTTGCTCCTCACGTTTTCGTTAAATGTTTTAAAGTCAGATTTGAAATTAGTTTTTGGCGATATTTAGATGGAAGCATTTCAGAGAATGTTGTTCTTCTATTGACGATTAATATACGTTATTAATTCAGTGAACTATCTATCATTTTTTAATTTAGAAATGATATTTTTGCCAAACAATCTTTGTTTCATTCAAGAAAATTGAAAACTTACGGAAATAACATCTATGAATATCCTGGAAAGCTGATATCAATAATTTTTATTTACTAACTGGTCTCTACACACCTATCGCAACTGACCACAGAATCGATATCGTCTATAAAAATATTAAAAAAAAACTACGTATCAGAAAAAAACTTGAAGAATGACGAAGAACTTCATCAAAAATGATTTTTATTTTGTTATTCAGAAATATAAAATTCATAAACTTTTCCGTTATATAAATAAAAATTTAACGTACCAAATTTTTAATACAGGTAAGCATATTTCGGAATTTAAATTTAATTGGAAATGGGAAATATGGTGAAATGCATCATAATGTTGGAAGAAAGGAGACATATTTTTATTTAGCAAATGATTATTGGGATGAGATTATGCAAAGGAGTTTAAAACCACTTTCAAAAAGATTATTTTTGCAGAGACTCCGTTGGTTTTAGCTGTGCTGCATGTATGGATAATTATAAATTATTTAAAAGAGTTAGAAAGAGGACATACTTATTGGAGAACAGTATAAGGCTTAAGAAAGTGTAGGAAATGTAGGATACAGGGGGGGGGGACTATATCAAACAAGACGTTTCGTTAAAATTTTTCTCGAGTGGTGAAATTCGACAAGTGACGTTGAGGAACAGGGCCGAAAATACCTATTTCGGCGCACGGAGTTAACTTCGATAACAGCTGCATGGAGCGAGAATGGACCCTGACGCTCCTTTATCAAAGTCTGATCTTAGTCATTGATATGCAATTTAGGTAAATTTAAGTAATAATTAAAATTTCATTGAAATGCAATTCGTTAAACAACCTTTGGTAATTTAAACTAGGCCCATTATATATCATCTGCAGTTGCTGCAGGAAATAACACTTAAAATATTGTTTACAGTCCAATAGAGAAAGCCAAGGTTTGATTACTGCACATCACCCTCATGAATTTTGGTTTCTTTTTACTTTCAATATTGAATTAAATGATTTTTGACTTTTAAATCTTATACCCTTTTTTGTTTTTTTTCAGCTGAAAGTACAAAAACAAGTACGTTATTCTTTCCTTGTCATTTTTAAAATTCATTAAATATTATGAGAATTAAAATTAAATAAGTAAAAGCCTCCACTAACGATAAAATTTTTTATTTTCTATAGAATATTGTTCTCTAGATAAAATGTTTCTTCTTCATTTATACATTTGAAGTTACTAGTCTTTGTAGTTAATTCATATACATGCTAAAAACCACTGAATTTTAAAAACGAGTAAATTTTATTTTCTCTAATACTAAAATTTATCGGCAAATGAAACGAAACTATAAAGCATGAAATATCTACACAATGTCATGAGCAATCTGCATAACAATAAAATCCTCATTTATAATATATAAAAAATATTTTGCGTAATTTTAAAACTTGACATGTTCTGATATGGGATATCAGAATTATGCTAGATACAGTTAATTGCTTTTCTGGCACACTTTTATCAAGATTAGATACAAATTTGGTGACTACGTCACCATGAAGAACTTTCTGGTCTCATATTCATTATTTCAATTTCCACTGGAACAAACTGATCAGAGCTCTACCCATTCTGCATGGTAAAATTGACTGTAGTTATGTCGCTCAATTGTTTGATTCTTAGTTTCTCAACATCTCTTACATTTGTTTCGGATACATGAGTAAAAACACATAACTATATGCTTCATATTTCTTTTATACCTTTATATTCCTTGTTTAATTCCGTATTCTTTTACATTATGATATCTTTGTTTTCTCGTCGTTAATTGGCCAAAGGTACATGGTAAAATTTGAGAAAAGTCGATAACCCTTCGAGAGAAGAAAGTGAGTGTGACAGCGTCCAGATAGTAGGGGCGGTCTTGCTCGCTGCTACTATCTGCCAACGGTCACTCTCACTTACGTCGCTGCCATTTTTCATCATTACATTTCGTGACTGGTTTCCAATGCATAGAGACCTGCTCTATTTATCGGCATTTGCAACGTGACCGAAAGCGATACTTCTGCTTTGTATAATGTTATCAGGGTGTATATATCAGTCTGTCCATTTTGTGTATAATGGCAGGCACGTCGAACTGGGGCTCATAAAGGAATTGAGCATCATGCAAAATTTGGCATATGTCTTCCATTTTGATTAACTGCAAAGTTAAAGTGTTTCTCAAATTATGGTTTTTAAATCAAGATTTTTCCATATCTCTAGCAATATAAGTTTTTTTGTCAAATTCATTACTGAGATATGCTCTTTTTGGTTTTCTGTACCTTTCGCCAAGTTCAAGTTTTAGAGGACTAATGAAGAGATTTGCGTTTAATAATATTTCCCAAAGCTCCACCTTATCATATTTTTATTTTTGCTCCCCACGCTTTCGATAATTGTTTTAAAGTCTGATTTGAAATTAGTTATTGGCGAAGTTTAGGTCGAAGCATTTCAGAGTACATGGTTTTTCTATTGACGATTAATATACTTCAGTAATTCACTGAAATATCTATCAATTTTTAATTTAGAAATCATATTTTTGCTAGGAAATCTGTGCTTGATTTAAAAGAATTGAAATCTTTCGGAAAATATCCCTTTTGAATATCCTGGAATCTTGAAATCAGTAATTTCTATTTTCTAACTGGTTTCTACACACCTATCGCAACTGACAACAGAGCCATTCCCGGCTATAAAAATATTTAATGAAAAACTGCGTATCTGTAAATGAAAAAATTTAGGAATAATGAAGAACTTTATTAAAAATAATTTTATTATGTTATTAACAAATATAAAATTGATAAATTATTCCATAAAATAAATAAAATTTAACGCACCAAAATTTCTAATATAGGGTAGCACATTTCCTCATTCAAATTTAATGAGAATTGGGAAATATGGTGAAAACCATTTTAGTGTAAAGAAAGCAGATAACTTTTTTTGCTCAAAAAATCATTGGGATGTGTTTATGCAAAATATTTGGAAACCTCTTTCAAAAAAGTATATTTTTTCATAGAGAGACTGTATTTCTTTGGCTCTGCTGCATGTATGTGTAATAGTAAATTAGTTAATAGAGTTAGAAAGAGGAAATACCTACTGGACAACAATACATGATGTCATAAAATGTGGTAAAAATAGGATACAGTGGGGAGACAATACCAAACAGGACCTTTCGTTAGAATTGGTCTAGAGCGGTAAAATGCAACCAATGTTGTGCAGGAGGAAGGTCGAAAATTCCTATTTGGGCCCCCGGAGTTGATCTGGATAACAGTGCATGGATAAAGAATGGACCATGACGCTCTTTTATCCAAGATATTGATGTAGAATTTAGATAAATTTAAAGTAATAATTTAAATTTCATTTAAATTCAACCTGTTAAATAATCTTTGGTATTTAAACTAGGTCAATTATATATCATCTGCATTTGTCACAGGAAATAACACTAAAAATAATACTTATAGTCCAATACCAAAAGACACGGTTTGATTGTTGCACATCACCCTCATGTATTTTCGTTTCTTTTTACTTTCAATATTGAATTATATGATTTTTGACTTTTAAATCACTTATTCTCATTTGTTGTTTTCAGGTCATGGACAACATACAAGTAAGTTAATGTTTCCTTATTAAATGTAAATTTCAGGAATTATTACAAATATTAAAGACAAAGCCTCGACTAACCATAAAATTTTTGCAATTTTCCATAGAACATTTTCTCTAGATAAAATGTTTCTTCTTCGTTTAGATTTTGAAGTTACCAGTCTTCGAACTTCTTTCACATACATGCTAAAAATCACTGCATTTGAAAAACGAGTAAGTGATTTTTTCTCCAGTACTAAAATTTATCAGAAAATGAAATGAAACACTAAAGCATGTAAGATCTACACAATGTCATGAGCAATCTGCATAATAATAAAATCCTCCATTTATAATATATACAGAATATTTTGTGAAAATTTATAACAAGACATGTTCTGATATGGGATATCAGAATTTTGCTAGATACAGATAATAGCTTTTGTAGCACACTTTTATCAAGATTGGATACAAATTTGCTGACTACGACACTATGAAATATATTCTGGTCTCATATTCATTATTTCAATTTCCCCTGGAACAAATTGATCAGAGCTTTTCCCCTTCTCCATGGCAAAGTTGACTGTTGTTATGTCGGTGGATTGATAGATTTTCAGTTTCTCAATTTCTCTTACAATTCTGTCGGATACAGGAATATGCAAACATAGTTATATGTTTCATATTTTTTATACACCTTTATATTCCTTGATTGTTTGCGTATTCTTTACATTATCATATCTTTGTTTTGTCATCGTTAATTGGCCAAGGGTACATGGTAAAATTTGACAAAAGTCGATAACCCCTCGAGGGAAGAAAGTGAGTTTGGCAGTGGCAGGATAGTAGGGGCGGCCCTCCTCGCACCTTTTATCTAGCCACGGTCACTGTCACTTACGTCGGTGTCATTCTTCATCATTACATTTCGTGACTGGTTGCAAATTCATAGAGACCTGCTCTATTTAATGACATTTCCAGTTGCGGGGTGCATATATTAATATTTCCATTTGGTGTATAACAGAAGGCACGTCGGACATGGGGCTCATAAAAGAATTGAGCAAGATAAAAAAATCTGGCATATGTCTTCCAATTTGATTAACTAAAATATTAAAGCATTTTCCCATTTATTGTTGTTAAATCAATATGTTTTCTATATCTCTAGCGATATAATATTTTTTTTGTGAAATTATTTACTGAGATATGCTCTTTTTCGGTTTTCAGTACCTTCCGCTAACTTTGAGTTTTAGAGGACTAATGAAGAGAAATGATTTTAATAATATTTCCCAAACCTCCATTTTATCATTTTTTGATTTTTTTCTCTCCACGTTTTCGTTAAATGTTTCAAAGTCAGATTTGAAATTACTTTTTGGCGAAATTTATGTGGAAGCATTTCAGAGAACGTTGTTCTTCTATTGACGATTAATATACTTCATTAATTCACTGAACTATATATCATTTTTTCATTTAGAAATGATATTTTTGGCAACAAACCTTTGTTTCATTCAAGAAAATTAAAAACTTACGGAAAAAAATATTTATGAATATCCTGGAAAGCTTAAATCAATAATTTTTATTTACTAACTGGTTTTTACCAACCTATCGCAACTGACCACAGAACCATTATAGTGTATAAGGATATTAAAAAAAAAGAAACTACATATCAGAAAAAACTTGAGGAATAACGAATAACTTCATCAAAAATGATTTTTATTTTGTTATTCAGAAAAATAAAATTCATAAACTTTTCCGTTATATAAATAAAAATTTAACGTACCAAATTTTTAATACAGGTAAGAATATTTCCGAATTTAAATTTAATTGGAAATGGGAAATATGGTGAAATGCATCATAATATTTGAAGGAAGCAGACAACTTTTTATTTAGCAAATGATTATTGGGATGAGATTATGCAAAGGAGATCGAAACCTTTTTCAAAAAGATTATTTTTGCAGAGAGAGACTCCGTTGGTTTTAGCTGTGCTGCACGTGTGGATAATTATAAATTTGTTAAAAGAGTTAGAAAGAGGACATTCTTACTGGAGAACAGTATAAGGCTTAAGAAAGTGTAGGAAATGTAGGATACAGTGGGGAGACAATATCAAACAAGACCTTTCGATAGAATATTTCTCGAGTGGTGAAATTCGGCAAATGAAGTTGAAGAACAGAGCCGAAAATACCTATTTCGGTGCATGGAGTTAACTTGGATAACAGCTGCATGGAGCGAGAATGGACCCTGACGCTCCTTTGTCAAAGTCTGATTTAAAGTCTGGACCATACCAAACAGAACCTTTCGTTAGAATTGTTCTAGAGTGGTCAAATGCAACAAATGTTGTTCATGAGCAGTGCCAAAAAATACCAATTTGGGCGACCGGATTTAACCTGGATAACAGCTGCACGGTGCGAGAATGGACCCTGACGCTGCTTTATTCAAGTCTGATGTCAGTTATTCATATTTAATTTATCTAAATTTGAAGTTATAATTTAAATCTGATTTGAATTAAATCCTTTAAACAATCTTTGGTAATTTAAATTAAGTCCATTATATATCATCTGCAGTTGCCGCAGGAAATATCCCTAGAAATATTTCTTATAGTCCAATTTAAAAAGACACGGTTTGATTATTGCACATCAACATCTTGAATTTTGGTTTCTTTTTACTTTTATATAGAATTTAATGATTTTTGACTTTTAAATCTTATATTCTGATTTGCTCTTTTCAGCTCCTGCATCAGGAACAAGTAAGTTACTCTTTTCTTATTAATTGTAAGCTTCAGGAAATATTATAAGAATTAAAAGGAAAAGCCTCGAATAAACTTAAAAATTTCATAATTTTTCAATAGAACATTGTTCTCTGGAAAAAAATATTTCTCCTTCATTTATACGTTTTGAATTTAGTAATCTTCGAATTTCATTCAAACATGCTAAATACCACTGAATTTGAAAAACGAGTAGGTGATTTTTTTTTCCAATACCGGAACTTACCGGCAAATGAATCGAAACAATAAAGCAAAAAATATGTACACGATGTGAGGGACATTCTGCATAATATTATAATCCTCTATTAATGATATATACAAAATATATTGTGAAATGTTAACACAAGACGTGTTCAGATATGGGATATCAGATTTATGCTAGATACAGATAATAGCTTTTGTAGTACACTTTTATAAAGATTAGATAGAAAATTGGTGTCCACGTCACCATGAAGAACATTCTGGTCTCATATTCATAACTTTAATTTCCCCTGGAACAAATTGATAAGAGCTTTACCCCTTCTCCATTGCAAAATTGACTGGTGTTATTAATATAAAATCTTTTATGTCGCTGGTGTAAAGACTGGTGTTATGTCGCTCGATTGACTGAGTCTAAGTTGTTTGATTTCTCTTACATTTCTGTCGGATACAGGAACAAACACACATATTTATGTGTTTCATATTCCTTATATGTCTGTATTTTCCTTGTTTACTTCTGTATTCTTCTACATTAGCATATCTTTGTTTTGGCATAGTTAATTGGCCAAGGGTACAAGATAAAAATTGACAAAAATATATAACCCTACGAGGGAAGAAAGTGAGTGTGACAGTGGCAAGATAGTAGGGGTGGCAATTCTCGCCCCTACTATCTGGCAACTGTCACACTGTCGTCGGGGCTCTCTTCATCATTGCATTTCGTGACTGGTTTCCAATGCATAGAGCCTTGCTCTATTTATTGGCATTTCCAGTTTTATCTCCCACGTCACTGGACGCCATACTTCTATTTGTATAAAGTTATCATGGAGTATATATTAATCTGTCCATTTTGTGTATAACAGCAGGCACGTCGGACTTGGACTCATAAAAGTATTGAGCAACATTAAAAATCTGGTATATGTCTTTCAATTTTATTAACCAAAATATTAAACGGTTTTGCCATACACGGTTTTTAAAACAAGATTTTTTTTTATTTCTCTAACAATATAAGATTTTTTTGTCAAATTAATTTCTGAGATATGCTCTTTTTTTGGTTTTCAGTACCTTTCGCCAAGTTTGAGATTTAGAGGACTAATGAAGTGAAATACATTTAATAATATATCTCAAAGCTTCATTTCATCTTTTATTTTTATTTTTGCTCCCCACTCTTTCGTTAGTTGTTTTCAAGTTCATTTGAAATTAGTTATTGGCGATGTTTAGGTGGACATTGATTGACTGAACTATTTATAATTTTGAAATTTAGAAATGATATTTTTGCTAGCAAATCTTTGTTTGATTTAAAAAAAATTGAAAACTAACGGAAAATATCACTTATGAAAATCCTGGAATCCTGATATCAGTAATTCTTTTTTTCTCACTGGTTTCTATACAACTATCACAACTGGCCACAGAACCATTCCGTTCATAAAAATATTACAAAAGAAACTACGTATCAGTAAAAGAAAAACTTGAGGAATAATGAAGAACTTCATTAAAAATGACTTTTATTATGCTTTTAAGAAATATAAAATTGATAAATTATTACGTTATATAAATAAAAATTTAACGCAGCTAAATTTCTAATAAAGGTAAGCATATTTCCGTTCTTAAATTTAATCAGAAATGAGAAATATGGTGAAAGGCATGTTAATGTTTGAAGAAAGAGATAACTTCTTTTTATCAAATAATTATTGGGATGAGGTTACGTTAAGGATATGCAAACCTCTTCCAAAAAGAATATTTGTGCAGAGAGAGATTCCGTTGGTTTGTCTGTGCTGCTTTTATGTATAATTATAGATTAGTTAATAGAGTTAGAAACAGGATATACTTACTTGAGAACAGTATAAGATCTCAGAAAATGTGGGAAACATAGGATACAGTGGGGAGACCATACCAAACAGAACCTTTCGTTTGAATTGTTCTAGAGTGGTGAAATGCAGCAAATGTTGTTCATGAGCAGGGCCAAAAAAAAATACCAATTTGGGCGACCGGATTTAACCTGGATAACAGCTGCACTGTGCGAGAATGGACCCTGACGCTCCTTTATTCAAGTCTGATGTCAGTTATTCATATTTAATTTATCTAAATTTGAAGTAATAATTTAAATCTGATTTAAATTAAATCCATTAAACAATCTTTGGTAATTTAAATTAAGTCCATTATATATCATCTGCAGTTGCCACAGGAAATAACCCTAGAAATATTTCTTATAGTCCAATTTAAAAAGACACGGTTTGATTATTGCACATCAACATCTTGAATTTTGGTTTCTTTTTACTTTTAATATTGAATTTAATGATTTTTGACTTTTAAATCTTATATTCTGATTTGCTGTTTTCAGCTCGTGCATCAGGAACAAGTAAGTTACTCTTTCCTTATTAATTGCAAGTTTCAGGAAATATTTTGAAAAATAAAAGCAAAAGCCTCGAATAACCATAAAAATTTTATAATTTTCAATAGAACAATTTTCTCTAGATAAAATGTTTCTCTTTCATTTATACATTTTGAAGTTAGTAGTCTTCGAAATTCATTCAAACATGCTAATTATCACCGAATTTGAAGAACGAGTAAGGGATTTTTTCTCCAATACTGAAAGTTATCGGCAAATGAAACGAAACAATAAAGCATAAAATATGTACACAATGTCATGAGCATTCTGCTTAATATTAAAATCCTCCATTAATGATACAGGCAGAATATTTTCTGAAATGTTAACACAAGACATGTTCAGATATGGGATATCAGATTTATGCTAGATACAGATAATAGCTTTTGTAGTACACTTTTATGAAGATTAGATAGAAAATTGGTGTCTACGTCACCATGAAGAATATTCTGGTCTGATATTCATAACTTTAATTTCCTTTGTAACAAATTGATCAGAGCTTTACCCCTTCTCCATTGCAAAATTGACTGGTGTTATGTCGCTCTATTGATTTATTCTCAGTTGCTCGATTCCTCTTATATTTTTCACGGGTACAGGAACAAACAAACATAATTATATGTTTCAGACTCCTTGTATACCTTTATTTTCCTTGTTAATTTCCGTATTCTTTTACATTATCATATCTTTGTTTTGGCATCGTTAATTGGCCAAGTGTACATGGTAAAAATTGACAAAAGTACATAACCCTTCAAGGGAAGAAAATGAGTGTGACAGTGGCAAGATAGTAGGGGAGGTCCTGCTTGCAACTACTATCTGGCATCGGTCACTCTCACTTACATCGGTACCTCTTTTCACATCATTACATTTCGTGACTGGTTTCCAATGCATAGAGACCTGCTTTATTTATTGGCATTGCCAGTTGCATCTCCAACGTGACTGGGAGCGATACTTCTGCTTTGTACAATGTTATCGGGGTGTATATATTAATCTGTCCATTTAGAGTATAATAGCAGACACGTCGGACATTGGATTCCTAAAAGAATTGAGCAAGAAAAAAAATCTGGCATATGTCTTCCAATTTGATTAACTGAAATATTAAAGGGTTTTTCCCATTTATTGTTGTTAAATCAATATCTTTTCTATATCTCTAGCGATATAAGATTTTTTTTCTCAAATTCTTTACTGAGATATGCTCTTTTTCGTGTTTCAGTACCTTTCGCCAACTTTGAGTTTTAGAGGACTAATGAAGAGAAATGCTTTTAATAATATTTCCCAAAACTCCACTTTATCATTTTTTGATTTTTGCTCCTCACGTTTTCGTTAAATATTTTAAAGTCAGATTTGAAATTAGTTTTTGGCGAAATTTAGGTGGAAGCATTTCAGAGAATGTTGTTCTTCTATTGACGATTAATATACGTCATTAATTCAGTGAACTATCTATCATTTTTTTAATTTAGAAATGATATTTTTGCCAAACAATCTTTGTTTTGATTCTAGAAAATTGAAAACTTACGGAAATAACATCTATGAATATCCTGGAAAGCTGATATCAATAATTTTTATTTACTAACTGGTTTCTACACACCTATCGCAACTGACCACAGAATCAATATCGTCTATAAAAATATTAAAAAAAAACTACGTATCAGAAAAAAACTTGAAGAATGACGAAGAACTTCATCAAAAATGATTTTTATTTTGTTATTCAGAAATATAAAATTCATAAACTTTTCCGTTATATAAATAAAAATTTAACGTACCAAATTTTTAATACAGGTAAGCATATTTCGGAATTTAAATTTAATTGGAAATGGGAAATATGGTGAAATGCATCATAATGTTGGAAGAAAGGAGATAAATTTTTATTTAGCAAATGATTATTGGGATGAGATTATGCAAAGGAGTTTAAAACCACTTTCAAAAAGATTATTTTGGCAGAGACTCCGTTGGTTTTAGCTGTGCTGCATGTATGGATAATTATAAATTATTTAAAAGAGTTAGAAAGAGGACATACTTACTGGAGAAGAGTATAAGGCTTAAGGAAGTGTAGGAAATGTAGGATACAGGGGGGGGGGGACAATATCAAACAAGACGTTTCCTTAAAATTTTTTTCGAGTGGTGAAATTCGACAAGTGAAGTTGAGGAACAGGGCCGAAAATACCTATTTCGGCGCACGGAGTTAACTTCGATAACAGCTGCATGGAGCGAGAATGGACCCTGACGCTCCTTTATCAAAATCTGATCTTAGTCATTGATATGCAATTTAGGTAAATTTAAGTAATAATTAAAATTTCATTGAAATGCAATTCGTTAAACAACCTTTGGTAATTTAAACTAGGCCCATTATATATCATCTGCAGTTGCTGCAGGAAATAACACTTAAAATATTGTTTACAGTCCAATAGAGAAAGCCAAGGTTTGATTACTGCACATCACCCTCATGAATTTTGGTTTCTATTTACTTTCAATATTGAATTAAATGATTTTTGACTTTTAAATCTTATACCCTTTTTTGTTTTTTTTCAGCTGAAAGTACAAAAACAAGTACGTTATTCTTTCCTTGTCATTTTTAAAATTCATTAAATATTATGAGAATTAAAATTAAATAAGTAAAAGCCTCCACTAACGATAAAATTTTTTATTTTCTATAGAATATTGTTCTCTAGATAAAATGTTTCTTCTTCATTTATACATTTGAAGTTACTAGTCTTTGTAGTTAATTCATATACATGCTAAAAACCACTGAATTTTAAAAACGAGTAAATTTTATTTTCTCTAATACTAAAATTTATCGGCAAATGAAACGAAACTATAAAGCATGAAATATCTACACAATGTCATGAGCAATCTGCATAACAATAAAATCCTCATTTATAATATATAAAAAATATTTTGCGTAATTTTAAAACTTGACATGTTCTGATATTGGATATCAGAATTATGCTAGATACAGTTAATTGCTTTTCTGGCACACTTTTATCAAGATTAGATACAAATTTGGTGACTACGTCACCATGAAGAACTTTCTGGTCTCATATTCATTATTTCAATTTCCACTGGAACAAACTGATCAGAGCTCTACCCATTCTGCATGGTAAAATTGACTGTAGTTATGTCGCTCAATTGTTTGATTCTTAGTTTCTCAACATCTCTTACATTTCTTTCGGATACATGAGTAAAAACACATAACTATATGCTTCATATTTCTTTTATACCTTTATATTCCTTGTTTAATTCCGTATTCTTTTACATTATGATATCTTTGTTTTCTCGTCGTTAATTGGCCAAAGGTACATGGTAAAATTTGAGAAAAGTCGATAACCCTTCGAGAGAAGAAAGTGAGTGTGACAGCGTCCAGATAGTAGGGGCGGTCTTGCTCGCTGCTACTATCTGCCAACGGTCACTCTCACTTACGTCGCTGCCATTTTTCATCATTACATTTCGTGACTGGTTTCCAATGCATAGAGACCTGCTCTATTTATCGGCATTTGCAGTTGCATTTGCAACGTGACCGAAAGCGATACTTCTGCTTTGTATAATGTTATCAGGGTGTATATATCAGTCTGTCCATTTTGTGTATAATGGCAGGCACGTTGAACTGGGGCTCATAAAGGAATTGAGCATCATACAAAATTTGGCATATGTCTTCCATTTTGATTAAGTACAAAGTTAAAGTGTTTCTCAAATTATGGTTTTTAAATTAAGATTTTTCCATATCTCTAGCAAAATAACATTTTTTTGTCAAATTCATTACTGAGATATGCTCTTTTTGGTTTTCTGTACCTTTCGCCAAGTTCAAGTTTTAGAGGACTAATGAAGAGATTTGCGTTTAATAATATTTCCCAAAGCTCCACCTTATCATTTTTTTATTTTTGCTCCCCACGCTTTCGATAATTGTTTTAAAGTCTGATTTGAAATTAGTTATTGGCGAAGTTTAGGTCGAAGCATTTCAGAGTACATGGTTTTTCTATTGACGATTAATATACTTCAGTAATTCACTGAAATATCTATCAATTTTTAATTTAGAAATCATATTTTTTCTAGGTAATCTGTGCTTGATTTAAAAGAATTGAAATCTTTCGGAAAATATCCCTTTTGAATATCCTGGAATCTTGAAATCAGTAATTTCTATTTTCTAACTGGTTTCTACACACCTATCGCAACTGACAACAGAGCCATTCCCGGCTATAAAAATATTTAATGAAAAACTGCATATCTGTAAATGAAAAAATTTAGGAATAATGAAGAACTTTATTAAAAATAATTTTATTATGTTATTAACAAATATAAAATTGATAAATTATTCCATAAAATAAATAAAATTGAACGCAACAAAATTTCTAATATAGGGTAGCACATTTCCTCATTCAAATTTAATGAGAATTGGGAAATATGGTGAAAACCATTTTAGTGTAAAGAAAGCAGATAACTTTTTTTGCTCAAAAAATCATTGGGATGTGTTTATGCAAAAGATTTTTAAAAATTCTTTCAAAAAAGTATATTTTTTCATAGAGAGACTGTATTTCTTTGGCTCTGCTGCATGTATGTGTAATAGTAAATTAGTTAATAGAGTTAGAAAGAGGAAATACCTACTGGACAACAATACATGATGTCATAAAATGTGGTAAAAATAGGATACAGTGGGGAGACAATACCAAACAGGACCTTTCGTTAGAATTGGTCTAGAGCGGTAAAATGCAACCAATGTTGTGCAGGAGGAAGGTCGAAAATTCCTATTTGGGCCCCCGGAGTTGATCTGGATAACAGTGCATGGATAAAGAATGGACCATGACGCTCTTTTATCCAAGATATTGATGTAGAATTTAGATAAATTTAAAGTAATAATTTAAATTTCATTTAAATTCAACCTGTTAAATAATCTTTGGTATTTAAACTAGGTCAATTATATATCATCTGCATTTACCGCAGGAAATAACACTAAAAATAATACTTATAGTACAATACCAAAAGACACGGTTTGATTGTTGCACATCACCCTCATGTATTTTCGTTTCTTTTTACTTTCAATATTGAATTATATGATTTTTGACTTTTAAATCACCTATTCTCATTTGTTGTTTTCAGGTCATGGACAACATACAAGTAAGTTAATGTTTCCTTATTAAATGTAAATTTCAGGAATTATTACAAATATTAAAGACAAAGCCTCGACTAACCATAAAATTTTTGCAATTTTCTATACAACATTTTCTCTAGATAAAATGTTTCTTCTTCGTTTACATTTTGAAGTTACCAGTCTTCGAACTTCTTTCATATACATGCTAAAAATCACTGCATTTGAAAAACGAGTAAGTGATTTTTTCTCCAGTACTAAAATTTATCAGAAAATGAAACGAAACACTAAAGCATGTAAGATCTACACAATGTCATGAGCAATCTGCATAATAATAAAATCCTCCATTTATAATATATACAAAATATTTTGTGAAAATTTATAACAAGACATGTTCTGATATGGGATATCAGAATTTTGCTAGATACAGATAATAGCTTTTGTAGCACACTTTTATCAAGATTGGATACAAATTTGCTGACTACGACACTATGAAATATATTCTGGTCTCATATTCATTATTTCAATTTCCCCTGGAACAAATTGATCAGAGCTTTTCCCCTTCTCCATGGCAAAGTTGACTGTTGTTATGTCGGTGGATTGATAGATTTTCAGTTTCTCAATTTCTCTTACAATTCTGTCGGATACAGGAATATGCAAACATAGTTATATGTTTCATATTTTTTATACACCTTTATATTCCTTGATTGTTTGCGTATTCTTTACATTATCATATCTTTGTTTTGTCATCGTTAATTGGCCAAGGGTACATGGTAAAATTTGACAAAATTCGATAACCCCTCGAGGGAAAAAAGTGAGTTTGGCAGTGGCAGGATAGTAGGGGCGGCCCTCCTCGCACCTTTTATCTAGCCACGGTCACTCTCACTTACGTCGGTGTCATTCTTCATCATTACATTTCGTGACTGGTTGCAAATTCATAGAGACCTGCTCTATTTAATGACATTTCCAGTTGCGGGGTGCATATATTAATATTTCCATTTGGTGTATAACAGAAGGCACGTCGGACATGGGGCTCATAAAAGAATTGAGCAAGATAAAAAAATCTGGCATATGTCTTCCAATTTGATTAACTAAAATATTAAAGCATTTTCCCATTTATTGTTGTTAAATCAATATGTTTTCTATATCTCTAGCGATATAATATTTTTTTTGTGAAATTATTTACTGAGATATGCTCTTTTTCGGTTTTCAGTACCTTCCGCCAACTTTGAGTTTTAGAGGACTAATGAAGAGAAATGATTTTAATAATATTTCCCAAACCTCCACTTTATCATTTTTTGATTTTTTTCTCTCCACGTTTTCGTTAAATGTTTCAAAGTCAGATTTGAAATTACTTTTTGGCGAAATTTAGGTGGAAGCATTTCAGAGAACGTTGTTCTTCTATTGACTATTAATATACTTCATTAATTCACTGAACTATATATCATTTTTTGATTTAGAAATGATATTTTTGGCAACAAATCTTTGTTTCATTCAAGAAAATTGAAAACTTACGGAAAAAACATTTATGAATATCCTGGAAAGCTTAAATCAATAATTTTTATTTACTAACTGGTTTCTACACACCTATCGCAACTGACCACAGAATCAATATCGTCTATAAAAATATTAAAAAAAAAACTACGTATCAGAAAAAACTTGAAGAATGACGAAGAACTTCATCAAAAATGATTTTTATTTTGTTATTCAGAAATATAAAATTCATAAACTTTTCCGTTATATAAATAAAAATTTAACGTACCAAATTTTTAATACAGGTAAGCATATTTCCGAATTTAAATTTAATTGGAAATGGGAAATATGGTGAAATGCATCATAATGTTTGAAGAAAGCAGATAAATTTTTATTTAGCAAATGATTATTGGGATGAGATTATGCAAAGGAGTTTAAAACCACTTTCAAAAAGATTATTTTTGCAGAGAGAGACTCCGTTGGTTTTAGCTGTGCTGCACGTGTGGATAATTATAAATTTGTTAAAAGAGTTAGAAAGAGGACATTCTTACTGGAGAACAGTATAAGGCTTAAGAAAGTGTAGGAAATGTAGGATACAGTGGGGAGACAATATCAAACAAGACCTTTCGATAGAATATTTCTCGAGTGGTGAAATTCGTCAAATGAAGTTGAAGAACAGAGCCGAAAATACCTATTTCGGCGCATGGAGTTAACTTGGATAACAGCTGCATGGAGCGAGAATGGACCCTGACGCTCCTTTGTCAAAGTCTGATTTAAAGTCTGGACCATACCAAACAGAACCTTTCGTTAGAATTGTTCTAGAGTGGTCAAATGCAACAAATGTTGTTCATGAGCAGGGCCAAAAAATACCAATTTGGGCGACCGGACTTAACCTGGATAACAGCTGCACGGTGCGAGAATGGACACTGACGCTGCTTTATTCAAGTCTGATGTCAGTTATTCATATTTAATTTATCTAAATTTGAAGTTATAATTTAAATCTGATTTGAATTAAATCCTTTAAACAATCTTTGGTAATTTAAATTAAGTCCATTATATATCATCTGCAGTTGCCGCAGGAAATATCCCTAGAAATATTTCTTATAGTCCAATTTAAAAAGACACGGTTTGATTATTGCACATCAACATCTTGAATTTTGGTTTCTTTTTACATTTATATAGAATTTAATGATTTTTGACTTTTAAATCTTATATTCTGATTTGCTCTTTTCAGCTCCTGCATCAGGAACAAGTAAGTTACTCTTTTCTTATTAATTGTAAGCTTCAGGAAATATTATAAGAATTAAAAGGAAAAGCCTCGAATAAACTTAAAAATTTCATAATTTTTCAATAGAACATTGTTCTCTAGAAAAAAATATTTCTCCTTCATTTATAAGTTTTGAATTTAGTAATCTTCGAATTTCATTCAAACATGCTAAATATCACTGAATTTGAAAAACGAGTAGGTGATTTTTTTCTCCAATACCGGAACTTACCGGCAAATGAATCGAAACAATAAAGCAAAAAATATGTACACGATGTGAGGAACATTCTGCATAATATTATAATCCTCCATTAATGATATATACAAAATATATTGTGAAATGTTAACACAAGACGTTTTCAGATATGGGATATCAGATTTATGCTAGATACAGATAATAGCTTTTGTAGTACACTTTTATGAAGATTAGATAGAAAATTGGTGTCCACGTCACCATGAAGAACATTCTGGTCTCATATTCATAACTTTAATTTCCCTTGGAACAAATTGATAAGAGCTTTACCCCTTCTCCATTGCAAAATTGACTGGTGTTATTAATATAAAATCTTTTATGTCGCTGGTGTAAAGACTGGTGTTATGTCGCTCGATTGTCTTGAGTCTAAGTTGTTTGATTTCTCTTACATTTCTGTCGGATACAGGAACAAACACACATATTTATGTGTTTCATATTCCTTATATGTCTTTATTTTCCTTGTTTACCTCTGTATTCTTCTACATTAGCATATCTTTGTTTTGGCATAGTTAATTGGCCAAGGGTACAAGATAAAAATTGACAAAAATATATAACCCTACGAGGGAAGAAAGTGAGTGTGACAGTGGCAAGATAGTAGGGGTGGCAATTCTCGCCCCTACTATCTGGCAACTGTCACACTGTCGTCGGGGCTCTCTTCATCATTACATTTCGTGACTGGTTTCCAATGCATAGAGCCTTGCTCTATTTATTGGCATTTCCAGTTTTATCTCCCACGTCACTGGACGCCATACTTCTATTTGTATAAAGTTATCATGGAGTATATATTAATCTGTCCATTTTGTGTATAACAGCAGGCACGTCGGACTTGGACTCATAAAAATATTGAGCAACATAAAAAATCTGGTATATGTCTTTCAATTTTATTAACCAAAATATTAAACGGTTTTGCCATACACGGTTTTTAAAACAAGATTTTTTTTTATTTCTCTAACAATATACGATTTTTTTGTCAAATTCATTTCTGAGATATGCTCTTTTTTGGTTTTCAGTACCTTTCGCCAAGTTTGAGATTTAGAGGACTAATGAAGTGAAATAAATTTAATAATATATCTCAAAGCTTCATTTCATCATTTTTTTTTATTTTTGCTCCCCACTCTTTCGTTAGTTGTTTTCAAGTTCATTTGAAATTAGTTATTGGCGATGTTTAGGTGGACATTGATTGACTGAACTATTTATAATTTTGAAATTTAGAAATGATATTTTTGCTAGCAAATCTTTGTTTGATTTAAAAAAAATTGAAAACTAACGGAAAATATCACTTATGAAAATCCTGGAATCCTGATATCAGTAATTCTTTTTTTCTCACTGGTTTCTATACAACTATCACAACTGGCCACAGAACCATTCCGTTCATAAAAATATTACGAAAGAAACTACGTATCAGTAAAAGAAAAACTTGAGGAATAATGAAGAACTTCATTAAAAATGACTTTTATTATGCTTTTAAGAAATATAAAATTGATAAATTATTACGTTATATAAATAAAAATTTAACGCAGCTAAATTTCTAATAAAGGTAAGCATATTTCCGTTCTTAAATTTAATCAGAAATGAGAAATATGGTGAAAGGCATGTTAATGTTTGAAGAAAGAGATAACTTCTTTTTATCAAATAATTATTGGGATGAGGTTACGCTAAGGATATGCAAACTTCTTCCAAAAAGAATATTTGTGCAGAGAGAGATTCCGTTGGTTTGTCTGTGCTGCTTTTATGTGTAATTATAGATTAGTTAATAGAGTTAGAAACAGGATATACTTACTTGAGAACAGTATAAGATCTCAGAAAATGTGGGAAACATAGGATACAGTGGGGAGACCATACCAAACAGAACCTTTCGTTTGAATTGTTCTAGAGTGGTGAAATGCAGCAAATGTTGTTCATGAGCAGGGCCATAAAAAATACCAATTTGGGCGACCGGATTTAACCTGGATAACAGCTGCACTGTGCGAGAATGGACCCTGACGCTCCTTTATTCAAGTCTGATGTCAGTTATTCATATTTAATTTATCTAAATTTGAAGTAATAATTTAAATCTGATTTAAATTAAATCCGTTAAACAATCTTTGGTAATTTAAATTAAGTCCATTATATATCATCTGCAGTTGCCACAGGAAATAACCCTAGAAATATTTCTTATAGTCCAATTTAAAAAGACACGGTTTGATTATTGCACATCAACATCTTGAATTTTGGTTTCTTTTTACTTTTAATATTGAATTTAATGATTTTTGACTTTTAAATCTTATATTCTGATTTGCTGTTTTCAGCTCCTGCATCAGGAACAAGTAAGTTACTCTTTCCTTATTAATTGCAAGTTTCAGGAAATATTTTGAAAAATAAAAGCAAAAGCCTCGAATAACCATAAAAATTTTATAATTTTCAATAGAACATTTTTCTCTAGATAAAATGTTTCTCTTTCATTTATACATTTTGAAGTTAGTAGTCTTCGAAATTCATTCAAACATGCTAATTATCACCGAATTTGAAGAACGAGTAAGTGGCATTGCCAGTTGCATCTCCAACGTGACTGGAAGCGATACTTCTGCTTTGTACAATGTTATCGGTGTGTATATATTAATCTGTCCATTTAGAGTATAATAGCAGACACGTCGGACATTGGATTCCTAAAAGAATTGAGCAAGAAAAAAAATCTGGCATATGTCTTCCAATTTGATTAACTGAAATATTAAAGGGTTTTCCCATTTATTGTTGTTAAATCAATATCTTTTCTATATCTCTAGCGATATAAGATTTTTTTTGTCAAATTCTTTACTGAGATATGCTCTTTTTCGTTTTTCAGTACCTTTCGCCAACTTTGAGTTTTAGAGGACTAATGAAGAGAAATGCTTTTAATAATATTTCCCAAAACTCCACTTTATCATTTTTTGATTTTTGCTCCTCACGTTTTCGTTAAATGTTTTAAAGTCAGATTTGAAATTAGTTTTTGGCGAAATTTAGGTGGAAGCATTTCAGAGAATGTTGGTCTTCTATTGACGATTAATATACGTCATTAATTCAGTGAACTATCTATCATTTTTTAATTTAGAAATGATATTTTTGCCAAACAATCTTTGTTTCATTCAAGAAAATTGAAAACTTACGGAAATAACATCTATGAATATCCTGGAAAGCTGATATCAATAATTTTTATTTACTAACTGGTCTCTACATACCTATCGCAACTGACCACAGAATCGATATCGTCTATAAAAATATTAAAAAAAAACTACGTATCAGAAAAAAACTTGAAGAATGACGAAGAACTTCATCAAAAATGATTTTTATTTTGTTATTCAGAAATATAAAATTCATAAACTTTTCCGTTATATAAATAAAAATTTAACGTACCAAATTTTTAATACAGGTAAGCATATTTCGGAATTTAAATTTAATTGGAAATGGGAAATATGGTGAAATGCATCATAATGTTGGAAGAAAGGAGATAAATTTTTATTTAGCAAATGATTATTGGGATGAGATTATGCAAAGGAGTTTAAAACCACTTTCAAAAAGATTATTTTTGCAGAGACTCCGTTGGTTTTAGCTGTGCTGCATGTATGGATAATTATAAATTATTTAAAAGAGTTAGAAAGAGGACATACTTATTGGAGAACAGTATAAGTCTTAAGAAAGTGTAGGAAATGTAGGATACAGGGGGGGGGGGGACAATATCAAACAAGACGTTTCGTTAAAATTTTTCTCGAGGGGTGAAATTCGACAAGTGAAGTTGAGGAACAGGGCCGAAAATACCTATTTCGGCGCACGGAGTTAACTTCGATAACAGCTGCATGGAGCGAGAATGGACCCTGACGCTCCTTTATCAAAGTCTGATCTTAGTCATTGATATGCAATTTAGGTGAATTTAAGTAATAATTAAAATTTCATTGAAATGCAATTCGTTAAACAACCTTTGGTAATTTAAACTAGGCCCATTATATATCATCTGCAGTTGCTGCAGGAAATAACACTTAAAATATTGTTTACAGTCCAATAGAGAAAGCCAAGGTTTGATTACTGCACAATCACCCTCATGAATTTTGGTTTCCTTTTACTTTCAATATTGAATTAAATGATTTTTGACTTTTAAATCTTATACCCTTTTTTGTTTTTTTTCAGCTGAAAGTACAAAAACAAGTACGTTATTCTTTCCTTGTCATTTTTAAAATTCATTAAATATTATGAGAATTAAAATTAAATAAGTAAAAGCCTCCACTAACGAAAAAATTTTTTATTTTCTATAGAATATTGTTCTCTAGATAAAATGTTTCTTCTTCATTTATACATTTGAAGTTACTAGTCTTTGTAGTTAATTCATATACATGGTAAAAACCACTGAATTTTAAAAACGAGTAAATTTTATTTTCTCTAATACTAAAATTTATCGGCAAATGAAACGAAACTATAAAGCATGAAATATATACACAATGTCATGAGCAATCTGCATAACAATAAAATCCTCATTTATAATATATAAAAAATATTTTGCGTAATTTTAAAACTTGACATGTTCTGATATGGGATATCAGAATTATGCTAGATACAGTTAATTGCTTTTCTGGCACACTTTTATCAAGATTAGATACAAATTTGGTGACTACGTCACCATGAAGGACTTTCTGGTCTCATATTCATTATTTCAATTTCCACTGGAACAAACTGATCAGAGCTCTACCCATTCTGCATGGTAAAATTGACTGTAGTTATGTCGCTCAATTGTTTGATTCTTAGTTTCTCAACATCTCTTACATTTCTTTCGGATACATGAGTAAAAACACATAACTATATGCTTCATATTTCTTTTATACCTTTATATTCCTTGTTTAATTCCGTATTCTTTTACATTATGATATCTTTGTTTTCTCGTCGTTAATTGGCCAAAGGTACATGGTAAAATTTGAGAAAAGTCGATAACCCTTCGAGAGAAGAAAGTGAGTGTGACAGCGTCCAGATAGTAGGGGCGGTCTTGCTCACTGCTACTATCTGCCAATGGTCACTCTCACTTAGGTCGCTGCCATTTTTCATCATTACATTTCGTGACTGGTTTCCAATGCATAGAGACCTGCTCTATTTATCGGCATTTGCAGTTGCATTTGCAACGTGACCGAAAGCGATACTTCTGCTTTGTATAATGTTATCAGGGTGTATATATCAGTCTGTCCATTATGTGTATAATGGCAGGCACGTCGAACTGGGGCTCATAAAGGAATTGAGCATCATACAAAATTTGGCATATGTCTTCCATTTTGATTAACTACAAAGTTAAAGTGTTTCTCAAATTATGGTTTTTAAATCAAGATTTTTCCATATCTCTAGCAAAATAAGATTTTTTTGTCAAATTCATTACTGAGATATGCTCTTTTTGGTTTTCTGTACCTTTCGCCAAGTTCAAGTTTTAGAGGACTAATGAAGAGATTTGCGTTTAATAATATTTCCCAAAGCTCCACCTTATCATTTTTTTATTTTTGCTCCCCACGCTTTCGATAATTGTTTTAAAGTCTGATTTGAAATTAGTTATTGGCGAAGTTTAGGTCGAAGCATTTCAGAGTACATGGTTTTTCTATTGACGATTAATATACTTCAGTAATTCACTGAAATATCTATCAATTTTTAATTTAGAAATCATATTTTTGCTAGGAAATATGTGCTTGATTTAAAAGAATTGAAATCTTTCGGAAAATATCCCTTTTGAATATCCTGGAATCTTGAAATCAGTAATTTCTATTTTCTAACTGGTTTCTACACACCTATCGCAACTGACAACAGAGCCATTCCCGGCTATAAAAATATTTAATGAAAAACTGCGTATCTGTAAATGAAAAAATTTAGGAATAATGAAGAACTTTATTAAAAATAATTTTATTATGTTATTAACAAATATAAAATTGATAAATTATTCCATAAAATAAATAAAATTGAACGCACCAAAATTTCTAATATAGGGTAGCACATTTCCTCATTCAAATTTAATGAGAATTGGGAAATATGGTGAAAACCATTTTAGTGTAAAGAAAGCAGATAACTTTTTTTGCTCAAAAAATCATTGGGATGTGTTTATGCAAAAGATTTGGAAACCTCTTTCAAAAAAGTATATTTTTTCATAGAGAGACTGTATTTCTTTGGCTCTGCTGCATGTATGTGTAATAGTAAATTAGTTAATAGAGTTAGAAAGAGGAAATACCTACTGGACAACAATACATGATGTCATAAAATGTGGTAAAAATAGGATACAGTGGGGAGACAATACCAAACATGACCTTTCGTTAGAATTGGTCTAGAGCGGTAAAATGCAACCAATGTTGTGGATTTCATCTGGATGTTGATCTGGATAACAGTGCATGGATAAAGAATGGACCATGACGCTCTTTTATCCAAGATATTGATGTAGAATTTAGATAAATTTAAAGTAATGATTTAAATTTGATTTAAATTCAACCTGTTAAATAATCTTTGGTATTTAAACTAGGTCAATTATATATCATCTGCATTTGCCGCAGGAAATAACACTAAAAATAATACTTATAGTCCAATACCAAAAGACACGGTTTGATTGTTGTACATCACCCTCATGTATTTTCGTTTCTTTTTACTTTCAATATTGAATTATATGATTTTTGACTTTTAAATCACCTATTCTCATTTGTTGTTTTCAGGTCATGGACAACGTACAAGTAAGTTAATGTTTCCTTATTAAATGTAAATTTCAGGAATTATTACAAATATTAAAGACAAAGCCTCGACTAACCATAAAATTTTTACAATTTTCTATACAACATTTTCTCTAGATAAAATGTTTCTTCTTCGTTTACATTTTGAAGTTACCAGTCTTCGAACTTCTTTCACATACATGCTAAAAATCACTGCATTTGAAAAACGAGTAAGTGATTTTTTCTCCAGTACTAAAATTTATCAGAAAATGAAACGAAACACTAAAGCATGTAAGATCTACACAATGTCATGAGCAATCTGCATAATAATAAAATCCTCCATTTATAATATATACAAAATATTTTGTGAAAATTTATAACAAGACATGTTCTGATATGGGATATCAGAATTTTGCTAGATACAGATAATAGCTTTTGTAGCACACTTTTATCAAGATTGGATACAAATTTGCTGACTACGACACTATGAAATATATTCTGGTCTCATATTCATTATTTCAATTTCCCCTGGAACAAATTGATCAGAGCTTTTCCCCTTCTCCATGGCAAAGTTGACTGTTGTTATGTCGGTGGATTGATAGATTTTCAGTTTCTCAATTTCTCTTACAATTCTGTCGGATACAGGAATATGCAAACATAGTTATATGTTTCATATTTTTTATACACCTTTATATTCCTTGATTGTTTGCGTATTCTTTACATTATCATATCTTTGTTTTGTCATCGTTAATTGGCCAAGGGTACATGGTAAAATTTGACAAAAGTCGATAACCCCTCGAGGGAAGAAAGTGAGTTTGGCAGTGGCAGGATAGTAGGGGCGGCCCTCCTCGCACCTTTTATCTAGCCACGGTCACTCTCACTTACGTCGGTGTCATTCTTCATCATTACATTTCGTGATTGGTTGCAAATTCATAGAGGCCTGCTCTATTTAATGACATTTCCAGTTGCGGGGTGCATATATTAATATTTCCATTTGGTGTATAACAGAAGGCACGTCGGACATGGGGCTCATAAAAGAATTGAGCAAGATAAAAAAATCTGGCATATGTCTTCCAATTTGATTAACTAAAATATTAAAGCATTTTCCCATTTATTGTTGTTAAATCAATATGTTTTCTATATCTCTAGCGATATAACATTTTTTTTTGTGAAATTATTTACTGAGATATGCTCTTTTTCGGTTTTCAGTACCTTCCGCCAACTTTGAGTTTTAGAGGACTAATGAAGAGAAATGATTTTAATAATATTTCCCAAACCTCCACTTTATCATTTTTTGATTTTTTTCTCTCCACGTTTTCGTTAAATGTTTCAAAGTCAGAATTGAAATTACTTTTTGGCGAAATTTAGGTTGAAGCATTTCAGAGAACGTTGTTCTTCTATTGACTATTAATATACTTCATTAATTCACTGAACTATATATCATTTTTTGATTTAGAAATGATATTTTTGGCAACAAATCTTTGTTTCATTCAAGAAAATTGAAAACTTACGGAAAAAACATTTATGAATATCCTGGAAAGCTTAAATCAATAATTTTTATTTACTAACTGGTTTCTACACACCTATCGCAACTGACCACAGAATCAATATCGTCTATAAAAATATTAAAAAAATAACTACGTATCAGAAAAAACTTGAAGAATGACGAAGAACTTCATCAAAAATGATTTTTATTTTGTTATTCAGAAATATAAAATTCATAAACTTTTCCGTTATATAAATAAAAATTTAACGTACCAAATTTTTAATACAGGTAAGCATATTTCCGAATTTAAATTTAATTGGAAATGGGAAATATGGTGAAATGCATCATAATGTTTGAAGAAAGCAGATAAATTTTTATTTAGCAAATGATTATTGGGATGAGATTATGCAAAGGAGTTTAAAACCACTTTCAAAAAGATTATTTTTGCAGAGACTCCGTTGGTTTTAGCTGTGCTGCATGTATGGATAATTATGAATTATTTAAAAGAGTTAGAAAGAGGACATATTTACTGGAGAACAGTATAAGGCTTAAGAAAGTGTAGGAAATGTAGGATACAGTGGGGGGACAATATCAAACAAGACCTTTCGATAGAATATTTCTCGAGTGGTGAAATTCGGCAAATGAAGTTGAAGAACAGAGCCGAAAATACCTATTTCGGCGCATGGAGTTAACTTGGATAAGAGCTGCATGGAGCGAGAATGGACCCTGACGCTCCTTTGTCAAAGTCTGATTTAAAGTCTGGACCATACCAAACAGAACCTTTCGTTAGAATTGTTCTAGAGTGGTCAAATGCAACAAATGTTGTTCATGAGCAGGGCCAAAAAATACCAATTTGGGCGACTGGACTTAACCTGGATAACAGCTGCACGGTGCGAGAATGGACCCTGACGCTGCTTTATTCAAGTCTGATGTCAGTTATTCATATTTAATTTATCTAAATTTGAAGTAATAATTTAAATCTGATTTGAATTAAATCCTTTAAACAATCTTTGGTAATTTAAATTAAGTCCATTATATATCATCTGCAGTTGCCGCAGGAAATATCCCTAGAAATATTTCTTATAGTCCAATTTAAAAAGACACGGTTTGATTATTGCACATCAACATCTTGAATTTTGGTTTCTTTTTACTTTTATATAGAATTTAATGATTTTTGACTTTTAAATCTTATATTCTGATTTGCTCTTTTCAGCTCCTGCATCAGGAACAAGTAAGTTACTCTTTTCTTATTAATTGTAAGCTTCAGGAAATATTATAAGAATTAAAAGGAAAAGCCTCGAATAAACTTAAAAATTTCATAATTTTTCAATAGAACATTGTTCTCTAGAAAAAAATATTTCTCCTTCATTTATACGTTTTGAATTTAGTAATCTTCGAATTTCACTCAAACATGCTAAATATCACTGAATTTGAAAAACGAGTAGGTGATTTTTTCTCCAATACCGGAACTTACCGGCAAATGAATCGAAACAATAAAGCAAAAAATATGTACACGATGTGAGGAACATTCTGCATAATATTATAATCCTCCATTAATGATATATACAAAATATATTGTGAAATGTTAACACAAGACGTGTTCAGATATGGGATATCAGATTTATGCTAGATACAGATAATAGCTTTTATAGTACACTTTTATGAAGATTAGATAGAAAATTGGTGTCCACATCACCATGAAGAACATTCTGGTCTCATATTCATAACTTTAATTTCCCTTGGAATAAATTGATAAGAGCTTTACCCCTTCTCCATTGCAAAATTGACTGGTGTTATTAATATAAAATCTTTTATGTCGCTGGTGTAAAGACTGGTGTTATGTCGCTCGATTGACTGAGTCTAAGTTGTTTGATTTCTCTTACATTTCTGTCGGATACAGGAACAAACACACATATTTATGTGTTTCATATTCCTTATATGTCTTTATTTTTCTTGTTTACTTCTGTATTCTTCTACATTAGCATATCTTTGTTTTGGCATAGTTAATTGGCCAAGGGTACAAGATAAAAATTGACAAAAATATATAACCCTATGAGGGAAGAAAGTGAGTGTGACAGTGGCAAGATAGTAGGGGTGGCAATTCTCGCCCCTACTATCTGGCAACTGTCACACTGTCGTCGGGGCTCTCTTCATCATTACATTTCGTGACTGGTTTCCAATGCATAGAGCCTTGCTCTATTTATTGGCATTTCCAGTTTTATCTCCCACGTCACTGGACGCCATACTTCTATTTGTATAAAGTTATCATGGAGTATATATTAATCTGTCCATTTTGTGTATAACAGCAGGCACGTCGGACTTGGACTCATAAAAGTATTGAGCAACATAAAAAATCTGGTATATGTCTTTCAATTTTATTAACCAAAATATTAAACGGTTTTGCCATACACGGTTTTTAAAACAAGATTTTTTTTTATTTCTCTAACAATATACGATTTTTTTGTCAAATTCATTTCTGAGATATGCTCTTTTTTGGTTTTCAGTACCTTTCGCCAAGTTTGAGATTTAGAGGACTAATGAAGTAAAATACATTTAATAATATATCTCAAAGCTTCATTTCATCATTTTTTTTTATTTTTGCTCCCCACTCTTTCGTTAGTTGTTTTCAAGTTCATTTGAAATTAGTTATTGGCGATGTTTAGGTGGACATTGATTGACTGAACTATTTATAATTTTGAAATTTAGAAATGATATTTTTGCTAGCAAATCTTTGTTTGATTTAAAAAAAATTGAAAACTAACGGAAAATATCACTTATGAAAATCCTGGAATCCTGATATCAGTAATTCTTTTTTTCTCACTGGTTTCTATACAACTATCACAACTGGCCACAGAACCATTCCGTTCATAAAAATATTACAAAAGAAACTACGTATCAGTAAAAGAAAAACTTGAGGAATAATGAAGAACTTCATTAAAAATGACTTTTATTATGCTTTTAAGAAATATAAAATTGATAAATTATTACGTTATATAAATAAAAATTTAACGCAGCTAAATTTCTAATATAGGTAAGCATATTTCCGTTCTTAAATTTAATCAGAAATGAGAAATATGGTGAAAGGCATGTTAATGTTTGAAGAAAGAGATAACTTCTTTTTATCAAATAATTATTGGGATGAGGTTACGCTAAGGATATGCAAACCTCTTCCAAAAAGAATATTTGTGCAGAGAGAGATTCCGTTGGTTTGTCTGTGCTGCTTTTATGTATAATTATAGATTAGTTAATAGAGTTAGAAACAGGATATACTTACTTGAGAACAGTATAAGATCTCAGAAAATGTGGGAAACATAGGATACAGTGGGGAGACCATACCAAACAGAACCTTTCGTTTGAATTGTTCTAGAGTGGTGAAATGCAGCAAATGTTGTTCATGAGCAGGGCCAAAAAATACCAATTTGGGCGACCGGATTTAACCTGGATAACAGCTGCACTGTGTGAGAATGGACCCTGACGCTCCTTTATTCAAGTCTGATGTCAGTTATTCATATTTAATTTATCTAAATTTGAAGTAATAATTCAAATCTGATTTAAATTAAATCCGTTAAACAATCTTTGGTAATTTAAATTAAGTCCATTATATATAATCTGCAGTTGCCACAGGAAATAAACCTAGAAATATTTCTTATAGTCCAATTTAAAAAGACACGGTTTGATTATTGCACATCAACATCTTGAATTTTGGTTTCTTTTTACTTTTAATATTGAATTTAATGATTTTTGACTTTTAAATCTTATATTCTGATTTGCTGTTTTCAGCTCCTGCATCAGGAACAAGTAAGTTACTCTTTCCTTATTAATTGCAAGTTTTAGGAAATATTTTGAAAAATAAAAGCAAAAGCCTCGAATAACCATAAAAATTTTATAATTTTCAATAGAACATTTTTCTCTAGATAAAATGTTTCTCTTTCATTTATACATTTTGAAGTTAGTAGTCTTCGAAATTCATTCAAACATGCTAATTATCACCGAATTTGAAGAACGAGTAAGGGATTTTTTTCTCCAATACTGAAAGTTATCAGAAAATGAAACGAAACTATAAAGCATAAAATATGTACACAATGTCATGAGCATTCTGCTTAATATTAAAATCCTCCATTAATGATACAGGCAGAATATTTTCTGAAATGTTAACACAAGACATGTTCAGATATGGGATATCAGATTTATGCTAGATACAGATAATAGCTTTTGTAGTACACTTTTATGAAGATTAGATAGAAAATTGGTGTCTACGTCACCATGAAGAACGTTCTGGTCTGATATTCATAACTTTAATTTCCTTTGGAACAAATTGATCAGAGCTTTACCCCTTCTCCATTGCAAAATTGACTGGTGTTATATCGCTCTATTGATTTATTCTCAGTTGCTCGATTTCTCTTATATTTCTCACGGGTACAGGAACAAACAAACATAATTATATGTTTCAGACTCCTTGTATACCTTTATTTTCCTTGTTAATTTCCGTATTCTTTTACATTATCATATCTTTGTTTTGGCATCGTTAATTGGCCAAGTGTACATGGTAAAAATTGACAAAAGTACATAACCCTTCGAGGGAAGAAAATGAGTGTGACAGTGGCAAGATAGTAGGGGAGGTCCTGCTTGCAACTACTATCTGCCATCGGTCACTCTCACTTACATTGGTTCCTCTTTTCACATCATTACATTTCGTGACTGGTTTGCAATGCATAGAGACCTGCTTTATTTATTGGCATTGCCAGTTGCATCTCCAACGTGACTGGAAGCGATAATTCTGCTTTGTACAATGTTATTGGGGGGTATATATTAATCTGTCCATTTAGAGTATAATAGCAGACACGTCGGACATTGGATTCCTAAAAGAATTGAGCAAGAAAAAAAATCTGGCATATGTCTTCCAATTTGATTAACTAAAATATTAAAGGGTTTTCCCATTTATTGTTGTTAAATCAATATCTTTTCTATACCTCTAGCGATATAAGATTTTTTTTGTCAAATTCTTTACTGAGATATGCTCTTTTTCGTTTTTCAGTACCTTTCGCCAACTTTGAGTTTTAGAGGACTAATGAAGAGAAATGCTTTTAATAATATTTCCCAAAACTCCACTTTATCATTTTTTGATTTTTGCTCCTCACCTTTTCGTTAAATGTTTTAAAGTCAGATTTGAAATTAGTTTTTGGCGAAATTTAGGTGGAAGCATTTCAGAGAATGTTGTTCTTCTATTGACGATTAATATACGTCATTAATTCAGTGAACTATCTATCATTTTTTTAATTTATAAATGATATTTTTACCAAACAATCTTTGTTTCATTCAAGAAAATTGAAAACTTACGGAAATAACATCTATGAATATCCTGGAAAGCTGATATCAATAATTTTTATTTACTAACTGGTTTCTACACACCTATCGCAACTGACCACAGAATCAATATCGTCTATAAAAATATTAAAAAAAAACTACGTATCAGAAAAAAACTTGAAGAATGACGAAGAACTTCATCAAAAATGATTTTTATTTTGTTATTCAGAAATATAAAATTCATAAACTTTTCCGTTATATAAATAAAAATTTAACGTACCAAATTTTTAATACAGGTAATCATATTTCGGAATTTAAATTTAATTGGAAATGGGAAATATGGTAAAATGCATCATAATGTTTGAAGAAAGCAGATAAATTTTTATTTAGCAAATGATTATTGGGATGAGATTATGCAAAGGAGTTTAAAACCACTTTCAAAAAGATTATTTTTGCAGAGACTCCGTTGGTTTTAGCTGTGCTGCATGTATGGATAATTATAAATTATTTAAAAGAGTTAGAAAGAGGACATACTTACTGGAGAATCTGTAAGTATGTCTGTATAAGGCTTAAGAAAGTGTAGGAATTGTAGGATACAGGGGGGGGGGGGACAGTATCAAACAAGACGTTTCGTTAGAATTTTTTCTCGAGTGGTGAAATTCGACAAGTGAATTTGAGGAACAGGGCCGAAAATACGCATTACGGCGCACGGAGTTAACTTCGATAACAGCTGCATGGAGCGAGAATGGACCCTGACGCTCCTTTATCAAAGTCTGATCTTAGTCATTGATATGCAATTTAGGTAAATTTAAGTAATAATTAAAATTTCATTGAAATGCAATTCGTTAAACAACCTTTGGTAATTTAAACTAGGCCCATTATATATCATCTGCAGTTGCTGCAGGAAATAACACTTAAAATATTGTTTACAGTCCAATAGAGAAAGCCAAGGTTTGATTACTGCACATCACCCTCATGAATTTTGGTTTCTTTTTACTTTCAATATTGAATTAAATGATTTTTGACATTTTAAATCTTATACCCTTTTTTGTTTTTTTTCAGCTGAAAGTACAAAAACAAGTACGTTATTCTTTCCTAGTCATTTTTAAAATTCATTAAATATTATGAGAATTAAAATTAAATAAGTAAAAGCCTCCACTAACGATAAAATTTTTTATTTTCTATAGAATATTGTTCTCTAGATAAAATGTTTCTTCTTGATTTATACATTTGAAGTTACTAGTCTTTGTAGTTAATTCATATACATGCTAAAAACCACTGAATTTTAAAAACGAGTAAATTTTATTTTCTCTAATACTAAAATTTATCGGCAAATGAAACGAAACTATAAAGCATGAAATATCTACACAATGTCATGAGCAATCTGCATAACAATAAAATCCTCATTTATAATATATAAAAAATATTTTGCGTAATTTTAAAACTTGACATGTTCTGATATGGGATATCAGAATTATGTTAGATACAGTTAATTGCTTTTCTGGCACACTTTTATCAAGATTAGATACAAATTTGGTGACTACGTCACCATGAAGAACTTTCTGGTCTCATATTCATTATTTCAATTTCCACTGGAACAAACTGATCAGAGCTCTACCCATTCTGCATGGTAAAATTGACTGTAGTTATGTGGCTCAATTGTTTGATTCTTAGTTTCTCAACATCTCTTACATTTCTTTCGGATACATGAGTAAAAACACATAACTATATGCTTCATATTTCTTTTATACCTTTATATTCCTTGTTTAATTCCGTATTCTTTTACATTATGATATCTTTGTTTTCTCGTCGTTAATTGGCCAAAGGTACATGGTAAAATTTCAGAAAAGTCGATAACCCTTCGAGAGAAGAAAGTGAGTGTGACAGCGTCCAGATAGTAGGGGCGGTCTTGCTCGCTGCTACTATCTGCCAACGGTCACTCTCACTTAGGTCGCTGCCATTTTTCATCATTACATTTCGTGACTGGTTTCCAATGTATAGTGACCTGCTCTATTTATCGGCATTTGCAGTTGCATTTGCAACGTGACCGAAAGCGATACTTCTGCTTTGTATAATGTTATCAGGGTGTATATATCAGTCTGTCCATTTTGTGTATAATGGCAGGCACGTCGAACTGGGGCTCATAAAGGAATTGAGCATCATACAAAATTTGGCATATGTCTTCCATTTTGATTAACTACAAAGTTAAAGTGTTTCTCAAATTATGGTTTTTAAATCAAGATTTTTCCATATCTCTAGCAAAATAAGATTTTTTTGTCAAATTCATTACTGAGATATGCTCTTTTTGGTTTTCTGTACCTTTCGCCAAGTTCAAGTTTTAGACGACTAATGAAGAGATTTGTGTTTAATAATATTTCCCAAAGCTCCACCTTATCATTTTTTTATTTTTGCTCCCCACGCTTTCGATAATTGTTTTAAAGTCTGATTTGAAATTAGTTATTGGCGAAGTTTAGGTCGAAGCATTTCAGAGTACATGGTTTTTCTATTGACGATTAATATACTTCAGTAATTCACTGAAATATCTATCAATTTTTAATTTAGAAATCATATTTTTGCTAGGAAATATGTGCTTGATTTAAAAGAATTGAAATCTTTCGGAAAATATCCCTTTTGAATATCCTGGAATCTTGAAATCAGTAATTTCTATTTTCTAACTGGTTTCTACACACCTATCGCAACTGACAACAGAGCCATTCCCGGCTATAAAAATATTTAATGAAAAACTGCGTATCTGTAAATGAAAAAATTTAGGAATAATGAAGAACTTTATTAAAAATAATTTTATTATGTTATTAACAAATATAAAATTGATAAATTATTCCATAAAATAAATAAAATTGAACGCACCAAAATTTCTAATATAGGGTAGCACATTTCCTCATTCAAATTTAATGAGAATTGGGAAATATGGTGAAAACCATTTTAGTGTAAAGAAAGCAGATAACTTTTTTTGCTCAAAAAATCATTGGGATGGGTTTATGCAAAAGATTTGGAAACCTCTTTCAAAAAAGTATATTTTTTCATAGAGAGACTGTATTTCTTTGGCTCTGCTGCATGTATGTGTAATAGTAAATTAGTTAATAGAGTTAGAAAGAGGAAATACCTACTGGACAACAATACATGATGTCATAAAATGTGGTAAAAATAGGATACAGTGGGGAGACAATACCAAACAGGACCTTTCGTTAGAATTGGTCTAGAGCGGTAAAATGCAACCAATGTTGTGGATTTGATCTGGATGTTGATCTGGATAACAGTGCATGGATAAAGAATGGACCATGACGCTCTTTTATCCAAGATATTGATGTAGAATTTAGATAAATTTAAAGTAATAATTTAAATTTCATTTAAATTCAACCTGTTAAATAATCTTTGGTATTTAAACTAGGTCAATTATATATCATCTGCATTTGCCGCAGGAAATAACACTAAAAATAATACTTATAGTCCAATACCAAAAGACACGGTTTGATTGTTGCACATCACCCTCATGTATTTTCGTTTCTTTTTACTTTCAATATTGAATTATATGATTTTTGACTTTTAAATCACCTATTCTCATTTGTTGTTTTCAGGTCATGGACAACGTACAAGTAAGTTAATGTTTCCTTATTAAATGTAAATTTCAGGAATTATTACAAATATTAAAGACAAAGCCTCGACTAACCATAAAATTTTTACAATTTTCTATACAACATTTTCTCTAGATAAAATGTTTCTTCTTCGTTTACATTTTGAAGTTACCAGTCTTCGAACTTCTTTCACATACATGCTAAAAATCACTGCATTTGAAAAACGAGTAAGTGATTTTTTCTCCAGTACTAAAATTTATCAGAAAATGAAACGTAACACTAAAGCATGTAAGATCTACACAATGTCATGAGCAATCTGCATAATAATAAAATCCTCCATTTATAACATATACAAAATATTTTGTGAAAATTTATAACAAGACATGTTCTGATATGGGATATCAGAATTTTGCTAGATACAGATAATAGCTTTTGTAGCACACTTTTATCAAGATTGGATACAAATTTGCTGACTACGACACTATGAAATATATTCTGGTCTCATATTCATTATTTCAATTTCCCCTGGAACAAATTGATCAGAGCTTTTCCCCTTCTCCATGGCAAAGTTGACTGTTGTTATGTCGGTGGATTGATAGATTTTCAGTTTCTCAATTTCTCTTACAATTCTGTCGGATACAGGAATATGCAAACATAGTTATATGTTTCATATTTTTTATACACCTTTATATTCCTTGATTGTTTGCGTATTCTTTACATTATCATATCTTTGTTTTGTCATCGTTAATTGGCCAAGGGTACATGGTAAAATTTGACAAAAGTCGATAACCCCTCGAGGGAAGAAAGTGAGTTTGGCAGTGGCAGGATAGTAGGGGCGGCCCTCCTCGCACCTTTTATCTAGCCACGGTCACTCTCACTTACGTCGGTGTCATTCTTCATCATTACATTTCGTGACTGGTTGCAAATTCATAGAGGCCTGCTCTATTTAATGACATTTCCAGTTGCGGGGTGCATATATTAATATTTCCATTTGGTGTATAACAGAAGGCACGTCGGATATGGGGCTCATAAAAGAATTGAGCAAGATAAAAAAATCTGGCATATGTCTTCCAATTTGATTAACTAAAATATTAAAGCATTTTCCCATTTATTGTTGTTAAATCAATATGTTTTCTATATCTCTAGCGATATAACATTTTTTTTGTGAAATTATTTACTGAGATATGCTCTTTTTCGGTTTTCAGTACCTTCCGCCAACTTTGAGTTTTAGAGGACTAATGAAGAGAAATGATTTTAATAATATTTCCCAAACCTCCACTTTATCATTTTTTGATTTTTTTCTCTCCACGTTTTCGTTAAATGTTTCAAAGTCAGAATTGAAATTACTTTTTGGCGAAATTTAGGTGGAAGCATTTCAGAGAACGTTGTTCTTCTATTGACTATTAATATACTTCATTAATTCACTGAACTATATATCATTTTTTGATTTAGAAATGATATTTTTGGCAACAAATCTTTGTTTCATTCAAGAAAATTGAAAACTTACGGAAAAAACATTTATGAATATCCTGGAAAGCTTAAATCAATAATTTTTATTTACTAACTGGTTTCTACCCACCTATCGCAACTGACCACAGAATCAATATCGTCTATAAAAATATTAAAAAAAAACTACGTATCGGAAAAAACTTGAAGAATGACGAAGAACTTCATCAAAAATGATTTTTATTTTCTTATTCAGAAATATAAAATTCATAAACTTTTCCGTTATATAAATAAAAATTTAACGTACCAAATTTTTAATACAGGTAAGCATATTTCCGAATTTAAATTTAATTGGAAATGGGAAATATGGTGAAATGCATCATAATGTTTGAAGAAAGCAGATAAATTTTTATTTAGCAAATGATTATTGGGATGAGATTATGCAAAGGAGTTTAAAACCACTTTCAAAAAGATTATTTTTGCAGAGAGAGACTCCGTTGGTTTTAGCTGTGCTGCACGTGTGGATAATTATAAATTTGTTAAAAGAGTTAGAAAGAGGACATTCTTACTGGAGAAGAGTATAAGGCTTAAGAAAGTGTAGGAAATGTAGGATACAGTGGGGAGACAATATCAAACAAGACCTTTCGATAGAATATTTCTCGAGTGTTGAAATTCGGCAAATGAAGTTGAAGAACAGAGCCGAAAATACCTATTTCGGCGCATGGAGTTAACTTGGATAACAGCTGCATGGAGCGAGAATGGACCCTGACGCTCCTTTGTCAAAGTCTGATTTAAAGTCTGGACCATACCAAACAGAACCTTTCGTTACAATTGTTCTAGAGTGGTCAAATGCAACAAATGTTGTTCATGAGCAGGGCCAAAAAATACCAATTTGGGCGACCGGACTTAACCTGGATAACAGCTGCACGGTGCGAGAATGGACCCTGACGCTGCTTTATTCAAGTCTGATGTCAGTTATTCATATTTAATTTATCTAAATTTGAAGTAATAATTTAAATCTGATTTGAATTAAATCCTTTAAACAATCTTTGGTAATTTAAATTAAGTCCATTATATATCATCTGCAGTTGCCGCAGGAAATATCCCTAGAAATATTTCTTATAGTCCAATTTAAAAAGACACGGTTTGATTATTGCACATCAACATCTTGAATTTTGGTTTCTTTTTACTTTTATATAGAATTTAATGATTTTTGACTTTTAAATCTTATATTCTGATTTGCTCTTTTCAGCTCCTGCATCAGGAACAAGTAAGTTACTCTTTTCTTATTAATTGTAAGCTTCAGGAAATATTATAAGAATTAAAAGGAAAAGCCTCGAATAAACTTAAAAATTTCATAATTTTTCAATAGAACATTGTTCTCTAGAAAAAAATATTTCTCCTTCATTTATACGTTTTGAATTTAGTAATCTTCGAATTTCACTCAAACATGCTAAATATCACTGAATTTGAAAAACGAGTAGGTGATTTTTTCTCCAATACCGGAACTTACCGGCAAATGAATCGAAACAATAAAGCAAAAAATATGTACACGATGTGAGGAACATTCTGCATAATATTATAATCCTCCATTAATGATATATACAAAATATATTGTGAAATGTTAACACAAGACGTGTTCAGATATGGGATATCAGATTTATGCTAGATACAGATAATAGCTTTTGTAGTACACTTTTATGAAGATTAGATAGAAAATTGGTGTCCATGTCACCATGAAGAACATTCTGGTCTCATATTCATAACTTTAATTTCCCTTGGAACAAATTGATAAGAGCTTTACCCCTTCTCCATTGCAAAATTGACTGGTGTTATTAATATAAAATCTTTTATGTCGCTGGTGTAAAGACTGGTGTTATGTCGCTCGATTGACTGAGTCTAAGTTGTTTGATTTCTCTTACATTTCTGTCGGATACAGGAACAAACACACATATTTATGTGTTTCATATTCCTTATATGTCTTTATTTTCCTTGTTACTTCTGTATTCTTCTACATTAGCATATCTTTGTTTTGGCATAGTTAATTGGCCAAGGGTACAAGATAAAAATTGACAAAAATATATAACCCTACGAGGGAAGAAAGTGAGTGTGACAGTGGCAAGATAGTAGGGGTGGCAATTCTCGCCCCTACTATCTGGCAACTGTCACACTGTCGTCGGGGCTCTCTTCATCATTACATTTCGTGACTGGTTTCCAATGCATAGAGCCTTGCTCTATTTATTGGCATTTCCAGTTTTATCTCCCACGTCACTGGACGCCATACTTCTATTTGTATAAAGTTATCATGGAGTATATATTAATCTGTCCATTTTGTGTATAACAGCAGGCACGTCGGACTTGGACTCATAAAAGTATTGAGCAACATAAAAAATCTGGTATATGTCTTTCAATTTTATTAACCAAAATATTAAACGGTTTTGCCATACACGGTTTTTAAAACAAGATTTTTTTTTATTTCTCTAACAATATACGATTTTTTTGTCAAATTCATTTCTGAGATATGCTCTTTTTTGGTTTTCAGTACCTTTCGCCAAGTTTGAGATTTAGAGGACTAATGAAGTGAAATACATTTAATAATATATCTCAAAGCTTCATTTCATCATTTTTTTTTTATTTTTGCTCCCCACTCTTTCGTTAGTTGTTTTCAAGTTCATTTGAAATTAGTTATTGGCGATGTTTAGGTGGACATTGATTGACTGAACTATTTATAATTTTGAAATTTAGAAATGATATTTTTGCTAGCAAATCTTTGTTTGATTTAAAAAAAATTGAAAACTAACGGAAAATATCACTTATGAAAATCCTGGAATCCTGATATCAGTAATTCTTTTTTTCTCACTGGTTTCTATACAACTATCACAACTGGCCACAGAACCATTCCGTTCATAAAAATATTACAAAAGAAACTACGTATCAGTAAAAAAAAAACTTGAGGAATAATGAAGAACTTCATTAAAAATGACTTTTATTATGCTTTTAAGAAATATAAAATTGATAAATTATTACGTTATATAAATAAAAATTTAACGCAGCTAAATTTCCAATAAAGGTAAGCATATTTCCGTTCTTAAATTTAATCAGAAATGAGAAATATGGTGAAAGGCATGTTAATGTTTGAAGAAAGAGATAACTTCTTTTTATCAAATAATTATTGGGATGAGGTTACGCTAAGGATATGCAAACCTCTTCCAAAAAGAATATTTGTGCAGAGAGAGATTCCGTTGGTTTGTCTGTGCTGCTTTTATGTATAATTATGGATTAGTTAATAGAGTTAGAAACAGGATATACTTACTTGAGAACAGTATAAGATCTCAGAAAATGTGGGAAACATAGGATACAGTGGGGAGACCATACCAAACAGAACCTTTCGTTTGAATTGTTCTAGAGTGGTGAAATGCAGCAAATGTTGTTCATGAGCAGGGCCAAAAAAAATACCAATTTGGGCGACCGGATTTAACCTGGATAACAGCTGCACTGTGCGAGAATGGACCCTGACGCTCCTTTATTCAAGTCTGATGTCAGTTATTCATATTTAATTTATCTAAATTTGAAGCAATAATTTAAATCTGATTTAAATTAAATCCGTTAAACAATCTTTGGTAATTTAAATTAAGTCCATTATATATCATCTGCAGTTGCCACAGGAAATAACCCTAGAAATATTTCTTATAGTCCAATTTAAAAAGACACGGTTTGATTATTGCACATCAACATCTTGAATTTTGGTTTCTTTTTACTTTTAATATTGAATTTAATGATTTTTGACTTTTAAATCTTATATTCTGATTTGCTGTTTTCAGCTCCTGCATCAGGAACAAGTAAGTTACTCTTTCCTTATTAATTGCAAGTTTCAGGAAATATTTTGAAAAATAAGAGCAAAAGCCTCGAATAACCATAAAAATTTTATAATTTTCAATAGAACATTTTTCTCTAGATAAAATGTTTCTCTTTCATTTATACATTTTGAAGTTAGTAGTCTTCGAAATTCATTCAAACATGCTAATTATCACCGAATTTGAAGAACGAGTAAGTGGCATTGCCAGTTGCATCTCCAACGTGACTGGAAGCGATACTTCTGCTTTGGAAAATGTTATCGGGGTGTATATATTAATCTGTCCATTTAGAGTATAATAGCAGACACGTCGGACATTGGATTCCTAAAAGAATTGAGCAAGAAAAAAAATCTGGCATATGTCTTCCAATTTGATTAACTGAAATATTAAAGGGTTTTCCCATTTATTGTTGTTAAATCAATATCTTTTCTATATCTCTAGCGATATAAGATTTTTTTTGTCAAATTCTTTACTGAGATATGCTCTTTTTCGTTTTTCAGTACCTTTCGCCAACTTTGAGTTTTAGAGGACTAATGAAGAGAAATGCTTTTAATAATATTTCCCAAAACTCCACTTTATCATTTTCTGATTTTTGCACCTCACGTTTTCGTTAAATGTTTTAAAGTCAGATTTGAAATTAGTTTTTGGCGAAATTTAGGTGGAAGCATTTCAGAGAATATTGTTCTTCTATTGACGATTAATATACGTCATTAATTCAGTGAACTATCTATCATTTTTTAATTTAGAAATGATATTTTTGCCAAACAATCTTTGTTTCATTCAAGAAAATTGAAAACTTACGGAAATAACATCTATGAATATCCTGGAAAGCTGATATCAATAATTTTTATTTACTAACTGGTCTCTACATACCTATCGCAACTGACCACAGAATCGATATCGTCTATAAAAATATAAAAAAAAAACTACGTATCAGAAAAAAACTTGAAGAATGACGAAGAACTTCATCAAAAATGATTTTTATTTTGTTATTCAGAAATATAAAATTCATAAACTTTTCCGTTATATAAATAAAAATTTAACGTACCAAATTTTTAATACAGGTAAGCATATTTCCGAATTTAAATTTAATTGGAAATGGGAAATATGGTGAAATGCATCATAATGTTGGAAGAAAGGGGATAAATTTTTATTTAGCAAATGATTATTGGGATGAGATTATGCAAAGGAGTTTAAAACCACTTTCAAAAAGATTATTTTTGCAGAGACTCCGTTGGTTTTAGCTGTGCTGCATGTATGGATAATTATAAATTATTTAAAAGAGTTAGAAAGAGGACATACTTATTGGAGAACAGTATAAGGCTTAAGAAAGTGTAGGAAATGTAGGATACAGGGGGGGGGGACAATATCAAACAAGACGTTTCGTTACAATTTTTCTCGAGTGGTGAAATTCGACAAGTGAAGTTGAGGAACAGGGCCGAAAATACCTATTTCGGCGCACGGAGTTAACTTCGATAACAGCTGCATGGAGCGAGAATGGACCCTGACGCTCCTTTATCAAAGTCTGATCTTAGTCATTGATATGCAATTTAGGTAAATTTAAGTAATAATTAAAATTTCATTGAAATGCAATTCGTTAAACAACCTTTGGTAATTTAAACTAGGCCCATTATATATCATCTGCAGTTGCTGCAGGAAATAACACTTAAAATATTGTTTACAGTCCAATAGAGAAAGCCAAGGTTTGATTACTGCACAATCACCCTCATGAATTTTGGTTTCTTTTTACTTTCAATATTGAATTAAATGATTTTTGACTTTTAAATCTTATACCCTTTTTTGTTTTTTTTCAGCTGAAAGTACAAAAACAAGTACGTTATTCTTTCCTTGTCATTTTTAAAATTCATTAAATATTATGAGAATTAAAATTAAATAAGTAAAAGCCTCCACTAACGATAAAATTTTTTATTTTCTATAGAATATTGTTCTCTAGATAAAATGTTTCTTCTTCATTTATACATTTGAAGTTACTAGTCTTTGTAGTTAATTCATATACATGCTAAAAACCACTGAATTTTAAAAACGAGTAAATTTTATTTTCTCTAATACTAAAATTTATCGGCAAATGAAACGAAACTATAAAGCATGAAATATCTACACAATGTCATGAGCAATCTGCATAACAATAAAATCCTCATTTATAATATATAAAAAATATTTTGCGTAATTTTAAAACTTGACATGTTCTGATATGGGATATCAGAATTATGCTAGATACAGTTAATTGCTTTTCTGGCACACTTTTATCAAGATTAGATACAAATTTGGTGACTACGTCACGATGAAGAACTTTCTGGTCTCATATTCATTATTTCAATTTCCACTGGAACAAACTGATCAGAGCTCTACCCATTCTGCATAGTAAAATTGACTGTAGTTATGTCGCTCAATTGTTTGATTCTTAGTTTCTCAACATCTCTTACATTTCTTTCGGATACATGAGTAAAAACACATAACTATATGCTTCATATTTCTTTTATACCTTTATATTCCTTGTTTAATTCCGTATTCTTTTACATTATGATATCTTTGTTTTCTCGTCGTTAATTGGCCAAAGGTACATGGTAAAATTTGAGAAAAGTCGATAACCCTTCGAGAGAAGAAAGTGAGTGTGACAGCGTCCAGATAGTAGGGGCGGTCTTGCTCGCTGCTACTATCTGCCAACGGTCACTCTCACTTACGTCGCTGCCATTTTTCATCATTACATTTCGTGACTGGTTTCCAATGCATAGAGACCTGCTCTATTTATCGGCATTTGCAGTTGCATTTGCAACGTGACCGAAAGCGATACTTCTGCTTTGTATAATGTTATCAGGGTGTATATATCAGTCTGTCCATTTTGTGTATAATGGCAGGCGCGTCGAACTGGGGCTCATAAAGGAATTGAGCATCATACAAAATTTGGCATATGTCTTCCATTTTGATTAACTACAAAGTTAAAGTGTTTCTCAAATTATGGTTTTTAAATCAAGATTTTTCCATATCTCTAGCAAAATAAGATTTTTTTGTCAAATTCATTACTGAGATATGCTCTTTTTGGTTTTCTGTACCTTTCGCCAAGTTCAAGTTTTAGAGGACTAATGAAGAGATTTGCGTTTAATAATATTTCCCAAAGCTTCACCTTATCATTTTTTTATTTTTGCTCCCCACGCTTTCGATAATTGTTTTAGAGTCTGATTTGAAATTAGTTATTGGCGAAGTTTAGGTCGAAGCATTTCAGAGTACATGGTTTTTCTATTGACGATTAATATACTTCAGTAATTCACTGAAATATCTATCAATTTTTAATTTAGAAATCATATTTTTGCTAGGAAATATGTGCTTGATTTAAAAGAATTGAAATCTTTCGGAAAATATCCCTTTTGAATATCCTGGAATCTTGAAATCAGTAATTTCTATTTTCTAACTGGTTTCTACACACCTATCGCAACTGACAACAGAGCCATTCCCGGCTATAAAAATATTTAATGAAAAACTGCGTATCTGTAAATGAAAAAATTTAGGAATAATGAAGAACTTTATTAAAAATAATTTTAGTATGTTATTAACAAATATAAAATTGATAAATTATTCCATAAAATAAATAAAATTGAACGCACCAAAATTTCTAATATAGGGTAGCACATTTCCTCATTCAAATTTAATGAGAATTGGGAAATATGGTGAAAACCATTTTAGTGTAAAGAAAGCAGATAACTTTTTTTGCTCAAAAAATCATTGGGATGTGTTTATGCAAAAGATTTGGAAACCTCTTTCAAAAAAGTATATTTTTTCATAGAGAGACTGTATTTCTTTGGCTCTGCTGCATGTATGTGTAATAGTAAATTAGTTAATAGAGTTAGAAAGAGGAAATACCTACTGGACAACAATACATGATGTCATAAAATGTGGTAAAAATAGGATACAGTGGGGAGACAATACCAAACAGGACCTTTCGTTAGAATTGGTCTAGAGCGGTAAAATGCAACCAATGTTGTGGATTTGATCTGGATGTTGATCTGGATAACAGTGCATGGATAAAGAATGGACCATGACGCTCTTTTATCCAAGATATTGATGTAGAATTTAGATAAATTTAAAGTAATAATTTAAATTTCATTTAAATTCAACCTGTTAAATAATCTTTGGTATTTAAACTAGGTCAATTATATATCATCTGCATTTGCCGCATGAAATAACACTAAAAATAATACTTATAGTCCAATACCAAAAGACACGGTTTGATTGTTGCACATCACCCTCATGTATTTTCGTTTCTTTTTACTTTCAATATTGAATTATATGATTTTTGACTTTTAAATCACCTATTCTCATTTGTTGTTTTCAGGTCATGGACAACATACAAGTAAGTTAATGTTTCCTTATTAAATGTAAATTTCAGGAATTATTACAAATATTAAAGACAAAGCCTCGACTAACCATAAAATTTTTACAATTTTCTATACAACATTTTCTCTAGATAAAATGTTTCTTCTTCGTTTACATTTTGAAGTTACCAGTCTTCGAACTTCTTTCACATACATGCTAAAAATCACTGCATTTGAAAAACGAGTAAGTGATTTTTTCTCCAGTACTAAAATTTATCAGAAAATGAAACGAAACACTAAAGCATGTAAGATCTACACAATGTCATGAGCAATCTGCATAATAATAAAATCCTCCATTTATAATATATACAAAATATTTTGTGAAAATTTATAACAAGACATGTTCTCATATGGGATATCAGAATTTTGCTAGATACAGATAATAGCTTTTGTAGCACACTTTTATTAAGATTGGATACAAATTTGCTGACTACGACACTATGAAATATATTCTGGTCTCATATTCATTATTTCAATTTCCCCTGGAACAAATTGATCAGAGCTTTTCCCCTCCTCCATGGCAAAGTTGACTGTTGTTATGTCGGTGGATTGATAGATTTTCAGTTTCTCAATTTCTCTTACAATTCTGTCGGATACAGGAATATGCAAACATAGTTATATGTTTCATATTTTTTATACACCTTTATATTCCTTGATTGTTTGCGTATTCTTTACATTATCATATCTTTGTTTTGTCATCGTTAATTGCCCAAGGGTACATGGTAAAATTTGACAAAAGTCGATAACCCCTCGAGGGAAGAAAGTGAGTTTGGCAGTGGCAGGATAGTAGGGGCGGCCCTCCTCGCACCTTTTATCTAGCCACGGTCACTCTCACTTACGTCGGTGTCATTCTTCATCATTACATTTCGTGACTGGTTGCAAATTCATAGAGGCCTGCTCTATTTAATGACATTTCCAGTTGCGGGGTGCATATATTAATATTTCCATTTGGTGTATAACAGAAGGCACGTCGGACATGGGGCTCATAAAAGAATTGAGCAAGATAAAAAAATCTGGCATATGTCTTCCAATTTGATTAACTAAAATATTAAAGCATTTTCCCATTTATTGTTGTTAAATCAATATGTTTTCTATATCTCTAGCGATATAACATTTTTTTTTGTGAAATTATTTACTGAGATATGCTCTTTTTCGGTTTTCAGTACCTTCCGCCAACTTTGAGTTTTAGAGGACTAATGAAGAGAAATGATTTTAATAATATTTCCCAAACCTCCACTTTGTCATTTTTTGATTTTTTTCTCTCCACGTTTTCGTTAAATGTTTCAAAGTCAGAATTGAAATTACTTTTTGGCGAAATTTAGGTGGAAGCATTTCAGAGAACGTTGTTCTTCTATTGACTATTAATATACTTCATTAATTCACTGAACTATATATCATTTTTTGATTTAGAAATGATATTTTTGGCAACAAATCTTTGTTTCATTCAAGAAAATTGAAAACTTACGGAAAAAACATTTATGAATATCCTGGAAAGCTTAAATCAATAATTTTTATTTACTAACTGGTTTCTACACACCTATCGCAACTGACCACAGAATCAATATCGTCTATAAAAATATTAAAAAAAAACTACGTATCAGAAAAAACTTGAAGAATGACGAAGAACTTCATCAAAAATGATTTTTATTTTGTTACTCAGAAATATAAAATTCATAAACTTTTCCGTTATATAAATAAAAATTTAACGTACCAAATTTTTAATACAGGTAAGCATATTTCCGAATTTAAATTTAATTGGAAATGGGAAATATGGTGAAATGCATCATAATGTTTGAAGAAAGCAGATAAATTTTTATTTAGCAAATGATTATTGGGATGAGATTATGCAAAGGAGTTTAAAACCACTTTCAAAAAGATTATTTTTGCAGAGAGAGACTCCGTTGGTTTTAGCTGTGCTGCACTTGTGGATAATTATAAATTTGTTAAAAGAGTTAGAAAGAGGACATTCTTACTGGAGAACAGTATAAGGCTTAAGAAAGTGTAGGAAATGTAGGATACAGTGGGGAGACAATATCAAACAAGACCTTTCGATAGAATATTTCTCGAGTGGTGAAATTCGGCAAATGAAGTTGAAGAACAGAGCAGAAAATACCTATTTCGGCGCATGGAGTTAACTTGGATAACAGCTGCATGGAGCGAGAATGGACCCTGACGCTCCTTTGTCAAAGTCTGATTTAAAGTCTGGACCATACCAAACAGAACCTTTCGTTAGAATTGTTCTAGAGTGGTCAAATGCAACAAATGTTGTTCATGAGCAGGGCCAAAAAATACCAATTTGGGCGACCGGACTTAACCTGGATAACAGCTGCACGGTGCGAGAATGGACCCTGACGCTGCTTTATTCAAGTCTGATGTCAGTTATTCATATTTAATTTATCTAAATTTGAAGTAATAATTTAAATCTGATTTGAATTAAATCCTTTAAACAATCTTTGGTAATTTAAATTAAGTCCATTATATATCATCTGCAGTTGCCGCAGGAAATATCCCTAGAAATATTTCTTATAGTCCAATTTAAAAAGACACGGTTTGATTATTGCACATCAACATCTTGAATTTTGGTTTCTTTTTACTTTTATATAGAATTTAATGATTTTTGACTTTTAAATCTTATATTCTGATTTGCTCTTTTCAGCTCCTGCATCAGGAACAAGTAAGTTACTCTTTTCTTATTAATTGTAAGCTTCAGGAAATATTATAAGAATTAAAAGGAAAAGCCTCGAATAAACTTAAAAATTTCATAATTTTTCAATAGAACGTTGTTCTCTAGAAAAAAATATTTCTCCTTCATTTATACGTTTTGAATTTAGTAATCTTCGAATTTCACTCAAACATGCTAAATATCACTGAATTTGAAAAACGAGTAGGTGATTTTTTCTCCAATACCGGAACTTACCGGCAAATGAATCGAAACAATAAAGCAAAAAATATGTACACGATGTGAGGAACATTCTGCATAATATTATAATCCTCCATTAATGATATATACAAAATATATTGTGAAATGTTAACACAAGACGTGTTCAGATATGGGATATCAGATTTATGCTAGATACAGATAATAGCTTTTGTAGTACACTTTTATGAAGATTAGATAGAAAATTGGTGTCCACGTCACCATGAAGAACATTCTGGTCTCATATTCATAACTTTAATTTCCCTTGGAACAAATTGATAAGAACTTTACCCCTTCTCCATTGCAAAATTGACTGGTGTTATTAATATAAAATCTTTTATGTCGCTGGTGTAAAGACTGGTGTTATGTCGCTCGATTGACTGAGTCTAAGTTGTTTGATTTCTCTTACATTTCTGTCGGATACAGGAACAAACACACATATTTATGTGTTTCATATTCCTTATATGTCTTTATCTTCCTTGTTACTTCTGTATTCTTCTACATTAGCATATCTTTGTTTTGGCATAGTTAATTGGCCAAGGGTACAAGATAAAAATTGACAAAAATATATAACCCTACGAGGGAAGAAAGTGAGTGTGACAGTGGCAAGATAGTAGGGGTGGCAATTCTCGCCCCTACTATCTGGCAACTGTCACACTGTCGTCGGGGCTCTCTTCATCATTACATTTCGTGACTGGTTTCCAATGCATAGAGCCTTGCTCTATTTATTGGCATTTCCAGTTTTATCTCCCACGTCACTGGACGCCATACTTCTATTTGTATAAAGTTATCATGGAGTATATATTAATCTGTCCATTTTGTGTATAACAGCAGGCACGTCGGACTTGGACTCATAAAAGTATTGAGCAACATAAAAAATCTGGTATATGTCTTTCAATTTTATTAACCAAAATATTAAACGGTTTTGCCATACACGGTTTTTAAAACAAGATTTTTTTTTATTTCTCTAACAATATACGATTTTTTTGTCAAATTCATTTCTGAGATATGCTCTTTTTTGGTTTTCAGTACCTTTCGCCAAGTTTGAGATTTAGAGGACTAATGAAGTGAAATACATTTAATAATATATCTCAAAGCTTCATTTCATTATTTTTTTTTATTTTTGCTCCCCACTCTTTCGTTAGTTGTTTTCAAGTTCATTTGAAATTAGTTATTGGCGATGTTTAGGTGGACATTGATTGACTGAACTATTTATAATTTTGAAATTTAGAAATGATATTTTTGCTAGCAAATCTTTGTTTGATTTAAAAAAAATTGAAAACTAACGGAAAATATCACTTATGAAAATCCTGGAATCCTGATATCAGTAATTCTTTTTTTCTCACTGGTTTCTATACAACTATCACAACTGGCCACAGAACCATTCCGTTCATAAAAATATTACAAAAGAAACTACGTATCAGTAAAAGAAAAACTTGAGGAATAATGAAGAACTTCATTAAAAATGACTTTTATTATGCTTTTAAGAAATATAAAATTGATAAATTATTACGTTATATAAATAAAAATTTAACGCAGCTAAATTTCTAATAAAGGTAAGCATATTTCCGTTCTTAAATTTAATCAGAAATGAGAAATATGGTGAAAGGCATGTTAATGTTTGAAGAAAGAGATAACTTCTTTTTATCAAATAATTATTGGGATGAGGTTACGCTAAGGATATGCAAACCTCTTCCAAAAAGAATATTTGTGCAGAGAGAGATTCCGTTGGTTTGTCTGTGCTGCTTTTATGTATAATTATGGATTAGTTAATAGAGTTAGAAACAGGATATACTTACTTGAGAACAGTATAAGATCTCAGAAAATGTGGGAAACATAGGATACAGTGGGGAGACCATACCAAACAGAACCTTTCGTTTGAATTGTTCTAGAATGGTGAAATGCAGCAAATGTTGTTCATGAGCAGGGCCAAAAAAAATACCAATTTGGGCGACCGGATTTAACCTGGATAACAGCTGCACTGTGCGAGAATGGACCCTGACGCTCCTTTATTCAAGTCTGATGTCAGTTATTCATATTTAATTTATCTAAATTTGAAGTAATAATTTAAATCTGATTTAAATTAAATCCGTTAAACAATCTTTGGTAATTTAAATTAAGTCCATTATATATCATCTGCAGTTGCCACAGGAAATAACCCTAGAAATATTTCTTATAGTCCAATTTAAAAAGACACGGTTTGATTATTGCACATCAACATCTTGAATTTTGGTGTCTTTTTACTTTTAATATTGAATTTTATGATTTTTGGCTTTTAAATCTTATATTCTGATTTGCTGTTTTCAGCTCCTGCATCAGGAACAAGTAAGTTACTCTTTCCTTATTAATTGCAAGTTTCAGGAAATATTTTGAAAAATAAAAGCAAAAGCCTCGAATAACCATAAAAATTTTATAATTTTCAATAGAACATTTTTCTCTAGATAAAATGTTTCTCTTTCATTTATACATTTTGAAGTTAGTAGTCTTCGAAATTCATTCAAACATGCTAATTATCACCGAATTTGAAGAACGAGTAAGTGGCATTGCCAGTTGCATCTCCAACGTGACTGGAAGCGATACTTCTGCTTTGTACAATGTTATCGGGGTGTATATATTAATCTGTCCATTTAGAGTATAATAGCAGACACGTCGGACATTGGATTCCTAAAAGAATTGAGCAAGAAAAAAAATCTGGCATATGTCTTCCAATTTGATTAACTGAAATATTAAAGGGTTTTTCCCATTTATTGTTGTTAAATCAATATCTTTTCTATATCTCTAGCGATATAAGATTTTTTTTCTCAAATTCTTTACTGAGATATGCTCTTTTTCGTGTTTCAGTACCTTTCGCCAACTTTGAGTTTTAGAGGACTAATGAAGAGAAATGCTTTTAATAATATTTCCCAAAACTCCACTTTATCATTTTTTGATTTTTGCTCCTCACGTTTTCGTTAAATATTTTAAAGTCAGATTTGAAATTAGTTTTTGGCGAAATTTAGGTGGAAGCATTTCAGAGAATGTTGTTCTTCTATTGACGATTAATATACGTCATTAATTCAGTGAACTATCTATCATTTTTTAATTTAGAAATGATATTTTTGCCAAACAATCTTTATTTCATTCAAGAAAATTGAAAACTTACGGAAATAACATCTATGAATATCCTGGAAAGCTGATATCAATAATTTTTATTTACTAACTGGTCTCTACATACCTATCGCAACTGACCACAGAATCGATATCGTCTATAAAAATATAAAAAAAAACTACGTATCAGAAAAAAACTTGAAGAATGACGAAGAACTTCATCAAAAATGATTTTTATTTTGTTATTCAGAAATATAAAATTCATAAACTTTTCCGTTATATAAATAAAAATTTAACGTACCAAATTTTTAATACAGGTAAGCATATTTCGGAATTTAAATCTAATTGGAAATGGGAAATATGGTGAAATGCATCATAATGTTGGAAGAAAGGAGATAAATTTTTATTTAGCAAATGATTATTGGGATGAGATTATGCAAAGGAGTTTAAAACCACTTTCAAAAAGATTATTTTTGCAGAGACTCCGTTGGTTTTAGCTGTGCTGCATGTATGGATAATTATAAATTATTTAAAAGAGTTAGAAAGAGGACATACTTATTGGAGAACAGTATAAGGCTTAAGAAAGTGTAGGAAATGTAGGATACAGGGGGGGGGGGGGGGACAATATCAAACAAGACGTTTCGTTAAAATTTTTCTCGAGTGGTGAAATTCGACAAGTGAAGTTGAGGAACAGGGCCGAAAATACCTATTTCGGCGCACGGAGTTAACTTCGATAACAGCTGCATGGAGCGAGAATGGACCCTGACGCTCCTTTATCAAAGTCTGATCTTAGTCATTGATATGCAATTTAGGTAAATTTAAGTAATAATTAAAATTTCATTGAAATGCAATTCGTTAAACAACCTTTGGTAATTTAAACTAGGCCCATTATATATCATCTGCAGTTGCTGCAGGAAATAACACCTAAAATATTGTTTACAGTCCAATAGAGAAAGCCAAGGTTTGATTACTGCACAATCACCCTCATGAATTTTGGTTTCTTTTTACTTTCAATATTGAATTAAATGATTTTTGACTTTTAAATCTTATACCCTTTTTTGTTTTTTTTCAGCTGAAAGTACAAAAACAAGTACGTTATTCTTTCCTTGTCATTTTTAAAATTCATTAAATATTATGAGAATTAAAATTAAATAAGTAAAAGCCTCCACTAACGATAAAATTTTTTATTTTCTATAGAATATTGTTCTCTAGATAAAATGTTTCTTCTTGATTTATACATTTGAAGTTACTAGTCTTTGTAGTTAATTCATATACATGCTAAAAACCACTGAATTTTAAAAACGAGTAAATTTTATTTTCTCTAATACTAAAATTTATCGGCAAATGAAACGAAACTATAAAGCATGAAATATCTACACAATGTCATGAGCAATCTGCATAACAATAAAATCCTCATTTATAATATATAAAAAATATTTTGCGTAATTTTAAAACTTGACATGTTCTGATATGGGATATCAGAATTATGCTAGATACAGTTAATTGCTTTTCTGGCACACTTTTATCAAGATTAGATACAAATTTGGTGACTACGTCACAATGAAGAACTTTCTGGTCTCATATTCATTATTTCAATTTCCACTGGAACAAACTGATCAGAGCTCTACCCATTCTGCATAGTAAAATTGACTGTAGTTATGTCGCTCAATTGTTTGATTCTTAGTTTCTCAACATCTCTTACATTTCTTTCGGATACATGAGTAAAACACATAACTATATGCTTCATATTTCTTTTATACCTTTATATTCCTTGTTTAATTCCGTATTCTTTTACGTTATGATATCTTTGTTTTCTCGTCGTTAATTGGCCAAAGGTACATGGTAAAATTTGAGAAAAGTCGATAACCCTTCGAGAGAAGAAAGTGAGTGTGACAGCGTCCAGATAGTAGGGGCGGTCTTGCTCGCTGCTACTATCTGCCAACGGTCACTCTCACTTAGGTCGCTGCCATTTTTCATCATTACATTTCGTGACTGGTTTCCAATGCATAGAGACCTGCTCTATTTATCGGCATTTGCAGTTGCATTTGCAACGTGACCGAAAGCGATACTTCTGCTTTGTATAATGTTATCAGGGTGTATATATCAGTCTGTCCATTTTGTGTATAATGGCAGGCACGTCGAACTGGGGCTCATAAAGGAATTGAGCATCATACAAAATTTGGCATATGTCTTCCATTTTGATTAACTACAAAGTTAAAGTGTTTCTCAAATTATGGTTTTTAAATCAAGATTTTTCCATATCTCTAGCAAAATAAGATTTTTTTGTCAAATTCATTACTGAGATATGCTCTTTTTGGTTTTCTGTACCTTTCGCCAAGTTCAAGTTTTAGAGGACTAATGAAGAGATTTGCGTTTAATAATATTTCCCAAAGCTCCACCTTATCATTTTTTTATTTTTGCTCCCCACGCTTTCGATAATTGTTTTAAAGTCTGATTTGAAATTAGTTATTGGCGAAGTTTAGGTCGAAGCATTTCAGAGTACATGGTTTTTCTATTGACGATTAATATACTTCAGTAATTCACTGAAATATCTATCAATTTTTAATTTAGAAATCATATTTTTGCTAGGAAATATGTGCTTGATTTAAAAGAATTGAAATCTTTCGGAAAATATCCCCTTTTGAATATCCTGGAATCTTGAAATCAGTAATTTCTATTTTCTAACTGGTTTCTACACACCTATCGCAACTGACAACAGAGCCATTCCCGGCTATAAAAATATTTAATGAAAAACTGCGTATCTGTAAATGAAAAAATTTAGGAATAATGAAGAACTTTATTAAAAATAATTTTATTATGTTATTAACAAATATAAAATTGATAAATTATTCCATAAAATAAATAAAATTGAACGCACCAAAATTTCTAATATAGGGTAGCACATTTCCTCATTCAAATTTAATGAGAATTGGGAAATATGGTGAAAACCATTTTAGTGTAAAGAAAGCAGATAACTTTTTTTGCTCAAAAAATCATTGGGATGGGTTTATGCAAAAGATTTGGAAACCTCTTTCAAAAAAGTATATTTTTTCATAGAGAGACTGTATTTCTTTGGCTCTGCTGCATGTATGTGTAATAGTAAATTAGTTAATAGAGTTAGAAAGAGGAAATACCTACTGGACAACAATACATGATGTCATAAAATGTGGTAAAAATAGGATACAGTGGGGAGACAATACCAAACAGGACCTTTCGTTAGAATTGGTCTAGAGCGGTAAAATGCAACCAATGTTGTGGATTTCATCTGGATGTTGATCTGGATAACAGTGCATGGATAAAGAATGGACCATGACGCTCTTTTATCCAAGATATTGATGTAGAATTTAGATAAATTTAAAGTAATAATTTAAATTTCATTTAAATTCAACCTGTTAAATAATCTTTGGTATTTAAACTAGGTCAATTATATATCATCTGCATTTGCCGCAGGAAATAACACTAAAAATAATACTTATAGTCCAATACCAAAAGACACGGTTTGATTGTTGCACATCACCCTCATGTATTTTCGTTTCTTTTTACTTTCAATATTGAATTATATGATTTTTGACTTTTAATTCACCTATTCTCATTTGTTGTTTTCAGGTCATGGACAACATACAAGTAAGTTAATGTTTCCTTATTAAATGTAAATTTCAGGAATTATTACAAATATTAAAGACAAAGCCTCGACTAACCATAAAATTTTTACAATTTTCTATACAAAATTTTCTCTAGATAAAATGTTTCTTCTTCGTTTACATTTTGAAGTTACCAGTCTTCGAACTTCTTTCACATACATGCTAAAAATCACTGCATTTGAAAAACGAGTAAGTGATTTTTTCTCCAGTACTAAAATTTATCAGAAAATGAAACGAAACACTAAAGCATGTAAGATCTACACAATGTCATGAGCAATCTGCATAATAATAAAATCCTCCATTTATAATATATACAAAATATTTTGTGAAAATTTATAACATGACATGTTCTGATATGGGATATCAGAATTTTGCTAGATACAGATAATAGCTTTTGTAGCACACTTTTATCAAGATTGGATACAAATTTGCTGACTACGACACCATGAAATATATTCTGGTCTCATATTCATTATTTCAATTTCCCCTGGAACAAATTGATCAGAGCTTTTCCCCTTCTCCATGTCAAAGTTGACTGTTGTTATGTCGATGGATTGATAGATTTTCAGTTTCTCAATTTCTCTTACAATTCTGTCGGATACAGGAATATGCAAACATAGTTATATGTTTCATATTTTTTATACACCTTTATATTCCTTGATTGTTTGCGTATTCTTTACATTATCATATCTTTGTTTTGTCATCGTTAATTGGCCAAGGGTACATGGTAAAATTTGACAAAAGTCGATAACCCCTCGAGGGAAGAAAGTGAGTTTGGCAGTGGCAGGATAGTAGGGGCGGCCCTCCTCGCACCTTTTATCTAGCCACGGTCACTCTCACTTACGTCGGTGTCATTCTTCATCATTACATTTCGTGACTGGTTGCAAATTCATAGAGGCCTGCTCTATTTAATGACATTTCCAGTTGCGGGGTGCATATATTAATATTTCCATTTGGTGTATAACAGAAGGCACGTCGGATATGGGGCTCATAAAAGAATTGAGCAAGATAAAAAAATCTGGCATATGTCTTCCAATTTGATTAACTAAAATATTAAAGCATTTTCCCATTTATTGTTGTTAAATCAATATGTTTTCTATATCTCTAGCGATATAACATTTTTTTTGTGAAATTATTTACTGAGATATGCTCTTTTTCGGTTTTCAGTACCTTCCGCCAACTTTGAGTTTTAGAGGACTAATGAAGAGAAATGATTTTAATAATATTTCCCAAACCTCCACTTTATCATTTTTTGATTTTTTTCTCTCCACGTTTTCGTTAAATGTTTCAAAGTCAGAATTGAAATTACTTTTTGGCGAAATTTAGGTGGAAGCATTTCAGAGAACGTTGTTCTTCTATTGACTATTAATATACTTCATTAATTCACTGAACTATATATCATTTTTTGATTTAGAAATAATATTTTTGGCAACAAATCTTTGTTTCATTCAAGAAAATTGAAAACTTACGGAAAAAACCTTTATGAATATCCTGGAAAGCTTAAATCAATAATTTTTATTTACTAACTGGTTTCTACCCACCTATCGCAACTGACCACAGAATCAATATCGTCTATAAAAATATTAAAAAAAAACTACGTATCGGAAAAAACTTGAAGAATGACGAAGAACTTCATCAAAAATGATTTTTATTTTGTTATTCAGAAATATAAAATTCATAAACTTTTCCGTTATATAAATAAAAATTTAACGTACCAAATTTTTAATACAGGTAAGCATATTTCCGAATTTAAATTTAATTGGAAATGGGAAATATGGTGAAATGCATCATAATGTTTGAAGAAAGCAGATAAATTTTTATTTAGCAAATGATTATTGGGATGAGATTATGCAAAGGAGTTTAAAACCACTTTCAAAAAGATTATTTTTGCAGAGAGAGACTCCGTTGGTTTTAGCTGTGCTGCACGTGTGGATAATTATAAATTTGTTAAAAGAGTTAGAAAGAGGACATTCTTACTGGAGAATAGTATAAGGCTTAAGAAACTGTAGGAAATGTAGGATACAGTGGGGAGACAATATCAAACAAGACCTTTCGATAGAATATTTCTCGAGTGGTGAAATTCGGCAAATGAAGTTGAAGAACAGAGCCGAAAATACCTATTTCGGCGCATGGAGTTAACTTGGATAACAGCTGCATGGAGCGAGAATGGACCCTGACGCTCCTTTGTCAAAGTCTGATTTAAAGTCTGGACCATACCAAACAGAACCTTTCGTTAGAATTGTTCTAGAGTGGTCAAATGCAACAAATGTTGTTCATGAGCAGGGCCAAAAAATACCAATTTGGGCGACCGGACTTAACCTGGATAACAGCTGCACGGTGCGAGAATGGACCCTGACGCTGCTTTATTCAAGTCTGATGTCAGTTATTCATATTTAATTTATCTAAATTTGAAGTAATAATTTAAATCTGATTTGAATTAAATCCTTTAAACAATCTTTGGTAATTTAAATTAAGTCCATTATATATCATCTGCAGTTGCCGCAGGAAATATCCCTAGAAATATTTCTTATAGTCCAATTTAAAAAGACACGGTTTGATTATTGCACATCAACATCTTGAATTTTGGTTTCTTTTTACTTTTATATAGAATTTAATGATTTTTGACTTTTAAATCTTATATTCTGATTTGCTCTTTTCAGCTCCTGCATCAGGAACAAGTAAGTTACTCTTTTCTTATTAATTGTAAGCTTCAGGAAATATTATAAGAATTAAAAGGAAAAGCCTCGAATAAACTTAAAAATTTCATAATTTTTCAATAGAACATTGTTCTCTAGAAAAAAATATTTCTCCTTCATTTATACGTTTTGAATTTAGTAATCTTCGAATTTCACTCAAACATGCTAAATATCACTGAATTTGAAAAACGAGTAGGTGATTTTTTCTCCAATACCGGAACTTACCGGCAAATGAATCGAAACAATAAAGCAAAAAATATGTACACGATGTGAGGAACATTCTGCATAATATTATAATCCTCCATTAATGATATATACAAAATATATTGTGAAATGTTAACACAAGACGTGTTCAGATATGGGATATCAGATTTATGCTAGATACAGATAATAGCTTTTGTAGTAAACTTTTATGAAGATTAGATAGAAAATTGGTGTCCACGTCACCATGAAGAACATTCTGGTCTCATATTCATAACTTTAATTTCCCTTGGAACAAATTGATAAGAGCTTTACCCCTTCTCCATTGCAAAATTGACTGGTGTTATTAATATAAAATCTTTTATGTCGCTGGTGTAAAGACTGGTGTTATGTCGCTCGATTGACTGAGTCTAAGTTGTTTGATTTCTCTTACATTTCTGTCGGATACAGGAACAAACACACATATTTATGTGTTTCATATTCCTTATATGTCTTTATTTTCCTTGTTACTTCTGTATTCTTCTACATTAGCATATCTTTGTTTTGGCATAGTTAATTGGCCAAGGGTACAAGATAAAAATTGACAAAAATATATAACCCTACGAGGGAAGAAAGTGAGTGTGACAGTGGCAAGATAGTAGGGGTGGCAATTCTCGCCCCTACTATCTGGCAACTGTCACACTGTCGTCGGGGCTCTCTTCATCATTACATTTCGTGACTGGTTTCCAATGCATAGAGCCTTGCTCTATTTATTGGCATTTCCAGTTTTATCTCCCACGTCACTGGACGCCATACTTCTATTTGTATAAAGTTATCATGGAGTATATATTAATCTGTCCATTTTGTGTATAACAGCAGGCACGTCGGACTTGGACCCCTAAAAGTATTGAGCAACATAAAAAATCTGGTATATGTCTTTCAATTTTATTAACCAAAATATTAAACGGTTTTGCCATACACGGTTTTTAAAACAAGATTTTTTTTTATTTCTCTAACAATATACGATTTTTTTGTCAAATTCATTTCTGAGATATGCTCTTTTTTGGTTTTCAGTACCTTTCGCCAAGTTTGAGATTTATAGGACTAATGAAGTGAAATACATTTAATAATATATCTCAAAGCTTCATTTCATCATTTTTTTTTATTTTTGCTCCCCACTCTTTCGTTAGTTGTTTTCAAGTTCATTTGAAATTAGTTATTGGCGATGTTTAGGTGGACATTGATTGACTGAACTATTTATAATTTTGAAATTTAGAAATGATATTTTTGCTAGCAAATCTTTGTTTGATTTAAAAAAAATTGAAAACTAACGGAAAATATCACTTATGAAAATCCTGGAATCCTGATATCAGTAATTCTTTTTTTCTCACTGGTTTCTATACAACTATCACAACTGGCCACAGAACCATTCCGTTCATAAAAATATTACGAAAGAAACTACGTATCAGTAAAAGAAAAACTTGAGGAATAATGAAGAACTTCATTAAAAATGACTTTTATTATGCTTTTAAGAAATATAAAATTGATAAATTATTACGTTATATAAATAAAAATTTAACGCAGCTAAATTTCTAATAAAGGTAAGCATATTTCCGTTCTTAAATTTAATCAGAAATGAGAAATATGGTGAAAGGCATGTTAATGTTTGAAGAAAGAGATAACTTCTTTTTATCAAATAATTATTGGGATGAGGTTACGCTAAGGATATGCAAACCTCTTCCAAAAAGAATATTTGTGCAGAGAGAGATTCCGTTGGTTTGTCTGTGCTGCTTTTATGTATAATTATAGATTAGTTAATAGAGTTAGAAACAGGATATACTTACTTGAGAACAGTATAAGATCTCAGAAAATGTGGGAAACATAGGATACAGTGGGGAGACCATACGAAACAGAACCTTTCGTTTGAATTGTTCTAGAGTGGTGAAATGCAGCAAATGTTGTTCATGAGCAGGGCCAAAAAAAATACCAATTTGGGCGACCGGATTTAACCTGGATAACAGCTGCACTGTGCGAGAATGGACCCTGACGCTCCTTTATTCAAGTCTGATGTCAGTTATTCATATTTAATTTATCTAAATTTGAAGTAATAATTTAAATCTGATTTAAATTAAATCCGTTAAACAATCTTTGGTAATTTAAATTAAGTCCATTATATATCATCTGCAGTTGCCACAGGAAATAACCCTAGAAATATTTCTTATAGTCCAATTTAAAAAGACACGGTTTGATTATTGCACATCAACATCTTGAATTTTGGTTTCTTTTTACTTTTAATATTGAATTTAATGATTTTTGACTTTTAAATCTTATATTCTGATTTGCTGTTTTCAGCTCCTGCATCAGGAACAAGTAAGTTACTCTTTCCTTATTAATTGCAAGTTTCAGGAAATATTTTGAAAAATAAAAGCAAAAGCCTCGAATAACCATAAAAATTTTATAATTTTCAATAGAACATTTTTCTCTAGATAAAATGTTTCTCTTTCATTTATACATTTTGAAGTTAGTAGTCTTCGAAATTCATTCAAACATGCTAATTATCACCGAATTTGAAGAACGAGTAAGTGGCATTGCCAGTTGCATCTCCAACGTGACTGGAAGCGATACTTCTGCTTTGTACAATGTTATCGGGGTGTATATATTAATCTGACCATTTAGAGTATAATAGCAGACACGTCGGACATTGGATTCCTAAAAGAATTGAGCAAGAAAAAAAATCTGGCATATGTCTTCCAATTTGATTAACTGAAATATTAAAGGGTTTTCCCATTTATTGTTGTTAAATCAATATCTTTTCTATATCTCTAGCGATATAAGATTTTTTTTGTCAAATTCTTTACTGAGATATGCTCTTTTTCGTTTTTCAGTACCTTTCGCCAACTTTGAGTTTTAGAGGACTAATGAAGAGAAATGCTTTTAATAATATTTCCCAAAACTCCACTTTATCATTTTTCGATTTTTGCTCCTCACGTTTTCGTTAAATGTTTTAAAGTCAGATTTGAAATTAGTTTTTGGCGAAATTTAGGTGGAAGCATTTCAGAGAATGTTGTTCTTCCATTGACGATTAATATACGTCATTAATTCAGTGAACTATCTATCATTTTTTAATTTAGAAATGATATTTTTGCCAAACAATCTTTGTTTCATTCAAGAAAATTGAAAACTTACGGAAATAACATCTATGAATATCCTGGAAAGCTGATATCAATAATTTTTATTTACTAACTGGTCTCTACATACCTATCGCAACTGACCACAGAATCGATATCGTCTATAAAAATATAAAAAAAAAACTACGTATCAGAAAAAAACTTGAAGAATGACGAAGAACTTCATCAAAAATGATTTTTATTTTGTTATTCAGAAATATAAAATTCATAAACTTTTCCGTTATATAAATAAAAATTTAACGTGCGAAATTTTTAATACAGGTAAGCATATTTCGGAATTTAAATTTAATTGGAAATGGGAAATATGGTGAAATGCATCATAATGTTGGAAGAAAGGAGATAAATTTTTATTTAGCAAATGATTATTGGGATGAGATTATGCAAAGGAGTTTAAAACCACTTTCAAAAAGATTATTTTTGCAGAGACTCCGTTGGTTTTAGCTGTGCTGCATGTATGGATAATTATAAATTATTTAAAAGAGTTAGAAAGAGGACATACTTATTGGAGAACAGTATAAGGCTTAAGAAAGTGTAGGAAATGTAGGATACAGGGGGGGGGGACAATATCAAACAAGACGTTTCGTTAAAATTTTTCTCGAGTGGTGAAATTCGACAAGTGAAGTTGAGGAACAGGGCCGAAAATACCTATTTCGGCGCACGGAGTTAACTTCGATAACAGCTGCATGGAGCGAGAATGGACCCTGACGCTCCTTTATCAAAGTCTGATCTTAGTCATTGATATGCAATTTAGGTAAATTTAAGTAATAATTAAAATTTCATTGAAATGCAATTCGTTAAACAACCTTTGGTAATTTAAACTAGGCCCATTATATATCATCTGCAGTTGCTGCAGGAAATAACACTTAAAATATTGTTTACAGTCCAATAGAGAAAGCCAAGGTTTGATTACTGCACAATCACCCTCATGAATTTTGGTTTCTTTTTACTTTCAATATTGAATTAAATGATTTTTGACTTTTAAATCTTATACCCTTTTTTGTTTTTTTTCAGCTGAAAGTACAAAAACAAGTACGTTATTCTTTCCTTGTCATTTTTAAAATTCATTAAATATTATGAGAATTAAAATTAAATAAGTAAAAGCCTCCACTAACGATAAAATTTTTTATTTTCTATAGAATATTGTTCTCTAGATAAAATGTTTCTTCTTGATTTATACATTTGAAGTTACTAGTCTTTGTAGTTAATTCATATACATGCTAAAAACCACTGAATTTTAAAAACGAGTAAATTTTATTTTCTCTAATACTAAAATTTATCGGCAAATGAAACGAAACTATAAAGCATGAAATATCTACACAATGTCATGAGCAATCTGCATAACAATAAAATCGTCATTTATAATATATAAAAAATATTTTGCGTAATTTTAAAACTTGACATGTTCTGATATGGGATATCAGAATTATGCTAGATACAGTTAATTGCTTTTCTGGCACACTTTTATCAAGATTAGATACAAATTTGGTGACTACGTCACCATGAAGAACTTTCTGGTCTCATATTCATTATTTCAATTTCCACTGGAACAAACTGATCAGAGCTCTACCCATTCTGCATAGTAAAATTGACTGTAGTTATGTCGCTCAATTGTTTGATTCTTAGTTTCTCAACATCTCTTACATTTCTTTCGGATACATGAGTAAAACACATAACTATATGCTTCATATTTCTTTTATACCTTTATATTCCTTGTTTAATTCCGTATTCTTTTACATTATGATATCTTTGTTTTCTCGTCGTTAATTGGCCAAAGGTACATGGTAAAATTTGAGAAAAGTCGATAACCCTTCGAGAGAAGAAAGTGAGTGTGACAGCGTCCAGATAGTAGGGGCGGTCTTGCTCGCTGCTACTATCTGCCAACGGTCACTCTCACTTACGTCGCTGCCATTTTTCATCATTACATTTCGTGACTGGTTTCCAATGCATAGAGACCTGCTCTATTTATCGGCATTTGCAGTTGCATTTGCAACGTGACCGAAAGCGATACTTCTGCTTTGTATAATGTTATCAGGGTGTATATATCAGTCTGTCCATTTTGTGTATAATGGCAGGCGCGTCGAACTGGGGCTCATAAAGCAATTGAGCATCATACAAAATTTATCATATGTCTTCCATTTTGATTAACTACAAAGTTAAAGTGTTTCTCAAATTATGGTTTTTAAATCAAGATTTTTCCATATCTCTAGCAAAATAAGATTTTTTTGTCAAATTCATTACTGAGATATGCTCTTTTTGGTTTTCTGTACCTTTCGCCAAGTTCAAGTTTTAGAGGACTAATGAACAGATTTGCGTTTAATAATATTTCCCAAAGCTCCACCTTATCATTTTTTTATTTTTGCTCCCAACTAGGTCAATTATATATCATCTGCATTTGCCGCAGGAAATAACACTAAAAATAATACTTATAGTCCAATACCAAAAGACACGGTTTGATTGTTGCACATCACCCTCATGTATTTCCGTTTCTTTTTACTTTCAATATTGAATTATATGATTTTTGACTTTTAAATCACCTATTCTCATTTGTTGTTTTCAGGTCATGGACAACGTACAAGTAAGTTAATGTTTCCTTATTAAATGTAAATTTCAGGACCATAAAATTTTTACAATTTTCTATACAACGTTTTCTCTAGATAAAATGTTTCTTTTTCGTTTACATTTTGAAGTTACCAGTCTTCGAACTTCTTTCACATACATGCTAAAAATCACTGCATTTGAAAAACGAGTAAGTGATTTTTTCTCCAGTACTAAAATTTATCAGAAAATGAAACGAAACACTAAAGCATGTAAGATCTACACAATGTCATGAGCAATCTGCATAATAATAAAATCCTCCATTTATAATATATACAAAATATTTTGTGAAAATTTATAACAAGACATGTTCTGATATGGGATATCAGAATTTTGCTAGATACAGATAATAGCTTTTGTAGCACACTTTTATTAAGATTGGATACAAATTTGCTGACTACGACACTATGAAATATATTCTGGTCTCATATTCATTATTTCAATTTCCCCTGGAACAAATTGATCAGAGCTTTTCCCCTTCTCCATGGCAAAGTTGACTGTTGTTATGTCGGTGGATTGATAGATTTTCAGTTTCTCAATTTCTCTTACAATTCTGTCGGATACAGGAATATGCAAACATAGTTATATGTTTCATATTTTTTATACACCTTTATATTCCTTGATTGTTTGCGTATTCTTTACATTATCATATCTTTGTTTTGTCATCGTTAATTGGCCAAGGGTACATGGTAAAATTTGACAAAAGTCGATAACCCCTCGAGGGAAGAAAGTGAGTTTGGCAGTGGCAGGATAGTAGGGGCGGCCCTCCTCGCACCTTTTATCTAGCCACGGTCACTCTCACTTACGTCGGTGTCATTCTTCATCATTACATTTCGTGACTGGTTGCAAATTCATAGAGGCCTGCTCTATTTAATGACATTTCCAGTTGCGGGGTGCATATATTAATATTTCCATTTGGTGTATAACAGAAGGCACGTCGGACATGGGGCTCATAAAAGAATTGAGCAAGATAAAAAAATCTGGCATATGTCTTCCAATTTGATTAACTAAAATATTAAAGCATTTTCCCATTTATTGTTGTTAAATCAATATGTTTTCTATATCTCTAGCGATATAACATTGTTTTTTGTGAAATTATTTACTGAGATATGCTCTTTTTCGGTTTTCAGTACCTTCCGCCAACTTTGAGTTTTAGAGGACTAATGAAGAGAAATGATTTTAATAATATTTCCCAAACCTCCACTTTGTCATTTTTTGATTTTTTTCTCTCCACGTTTTCGTTAAATGTTTCAAAGTCAGAATTGAAATTACTTTTTGGCGAAATTTAGGTGGAAGCATTTCAGAGAACTTTGTTCTTCTATTGACTATTAATATACTTCATTAATTCACTGAACTATATATCATTTTTTGATTTAGAAATGATATTTTTGGCAACAAATCTTTGTTTCATTCAAGAAAATTGAAAACTTACGGAAAAAACCTTTATGAATATCCTGGAAAGCTTAAATCAATAATTTTTATTTACTAACTGGTTTCTACACACCTATCGCAACTGACCACAGAATCAATATCGTCTATAAAAATATTAAAAAAAAACTACGTATCAGAAAAAACTTGAAGAATGACGAAGAACTTCATCAAAAATGATTTTTATTTTGTTATTCAGAAATATAAAATTCATAAACTTTTCCGTTATATAAATAAAAATTTAACGGACCAAATTTTTAATACAGGTAAGCATATTTCCGAATTTAAATTTAATTGGAAATGGGAAATATGGTGAAATGCATCATAATGTTTGAAGAAAGCAGATAAATTTTTATTTAGCAAATGATTATTGGGATGAGATTATGCAAAGGAGTTTAAAACCACTTTCAAAAAGATTATTTTTGCAGAGAGAGACTCCGTTGGTTTTAGCTGTGCTGCACGTGTGGATAATTATAAATTTGTTAAAAGAGTTAGAAAGAGGACATTCTTACTGGAGAACAGTATAAGGCTTAAGAAAGTGTAGGAAATGTAGGATACAGTGGGGAGACAATATCAAACAAGACCTTTCGATAGAATATTTCTCGAGTGGTGAAATTCGGCAAATGAAGTTGAAGAACAGAGCCGAAAATACCTATTTCGGCGCATGGAGTTAACTTGGATAACAGCTGCATGGAGCGAGAATGGACCCTGACGCTCCTTTGTCAAAGTCTGATTTAAAGTCTGGACCATACCAAACAGAACCTTTCGTTAGAATTGTTCTAGAGTGGTCAAATGCAACAAATGTTGTTCATGAGCAGGGCCAAAAAATACCAATTTGGGCGACCGGACTTAACCTGGATAACAGCTGCACGGTGCGAGAATGGACCCTGACGCTGCTTTATTCAAGTCTGATGTCAGTTATTCATATTTAATTTATCTAAATTTGAAGTAATAATTTAAATCTGATTTGAATTAAATCCTTTAAACAATCTTTGGTAATTTAAATTAAGTCCATTATATATCATCTGCAGTTGCCGCAGGAAATATCCCTAGAAATATTTCTTATAGTCCAATTTAAAAAGACACGGTTTGATTATTGCACATCAACATCTTGAATTTTGGTTTCTTTTTACTTTTATATAGAATTTAATGATTTTTGACTTTTAAATCTTATATTCTGATTTGCTCTTTTCAGCTCCTGCATCAGGAACAAGTAAGTTACTCTTTTCTTATTAATTGTAAGCTTCAGGAAATATTATAAGAATTAAAAGGAAAAGCCTCGAATAAACTTAAAAATTTCATAATTTTTCAATAGAACATTGTTCTCTAGAAAAAAATATTTCTCCTTCATTTATACGTTTTGAATTTAGTAATCTTCGAATTTCACTCAAACATGCTAAATATCACTGAATTTGAAAAACGAGTAGGTGATTTTTTCTCCAATACGGAAACTTACCGGCAAATGAAACGAAACAATAAAGCATAAAATATGTACACGATGTGATGAACATTCTGCATAATATTATAATCCTCCATTAATGATATATACAAAATATATTGTGAAATGTTAACACAAGACGTGTTCAGATATGGGATATCAGATTTATGCTAGATACAGATAATAGCTTTTGTAGTACACTTTTATGAAGATTAGATAGAAAATTGGTGTCCACGTCACCATGAAGAACATTCTGGTCTCATATTCATAACTTTAATTTCCCTTGGAACAAATTGATAAGAGATTTACCCCTTCTCCATTGCAAAATTGACTGGTGTTATTAATATAAAATCTTTTATGTCGCTGGTGTAAAGACTGGTGTTATGTCGCTCGATTGACTGAGTCTAAGTTGTTTGATTTCTCTTACATTTCTGTCGGATACAGGAACAAACACACATATTTATGTGTTTCATATTCCTTATATGTCTTTATTTTCCTTGTTACTTCTGTATTCTTCTACATTAGCATATCTTTGTTTTGGCATAGTTAATTGGCCAAGGGTACAAGATAAAAATTGACAAAAATATATAACCCTACGAGGGAAGAAAGTGAGTGTGACAGTGGCAAGATAGTAGGGGTGGCAATTCTCGCCCCTACTATCTGGCAACTGTCACACTGTCGTCGGGGCTCTCTTCATCATTACATTTCGTGACTGGTTTCCAATGCATAGAGCCTTGCTCTATTTATTGGCATTTCCAGTTTTATCTCCCACGTCACTGGACGCCATACTTCTATTTGTATAAAGTTATCATGCAGTATATATTAATCTGTCCATTTTGTGTATAACAGCAGGCACGTCGGACTTGGACTCATAAAAGTATTGAGCAACATAAAAAATCTGGTATATGTCTTTCAATATTATTAACCAAAATATTAAACGGTTTTGCCATACACGGTTTTTAAAACAAGATTTTTTTTTATTTCTCTAACAATATACGATTTTTTTGTCAAATTCATTTCTGAGATATGCTCTTTTTTGGTTTTCAGTACCTTTCGCCAAGTTTGAGATTTAGAGGACTAATGAAGTGAAATACATTTAATAATATATCTCAAAACTTCATTTCATCATTTTTTTTTATTTTTGCTCCCCACTCTTTCGTTAGTTGTTTTCAAGTTCATTTGAAATTAGTTATTGGCGATGTTTAGGTGGACATTGATTGACTGAACTATTTATAATTTTGAAATTTAGAAATGATATTTTTGCTAGAAAATCTTTGTTTGATTTAAAAAAAATTGAAAACTAACGGAAAATATCACTTATGAAAATCCTGGAATCCTGATATCAGTAATTCTTTTTTTCTCACTGGTTTCTATACAACTATCACAACTGGCCACAGAACCATTCCGTTCATAAAAATATTACAAAAGAAACTACGTATCAGTAAAAGAAAAACTTGAGGAATAATGAAGAACTTCATTAAAAATGACTTTTATTATGCTTTTAAGAAATATAAAATTGATAAATTATTACGTTATATAAATAAAAATTTAACGCAGCTAAATTTCTAATAAAGGTAAGCATATTTCCGTTCTTAAATTTAATCAGAAATGAGAAATATGGTGAAAGGCATGTTAATGTTTGAAGAAAGAGATAACTTCTTTTTATCAAATAATTATTGGGATGAGGTTACGCTAAGGATATGCAAACCTCTTCCAAAAAGAATATTTGTGCAGAGAGAGATTCCGTTGGTTTGTCTGTGCTGCTTTTATGTATAATTATAGATTAGTTAATAGAGTTAGAAACAGGATATACTTACTTGAGAACAGTATAAGATCTCAGAAAATGTGGGAAACATAGGATACAGTGGGGAGACCATACCAAACAGAACCTTTCGTTTGAATTGTTCTAGAGTGGTGAAATGCAGCAAATGTTGTTCATGAGCAGGGCCAAAAAAAATACCAATTTGGGCGACCGGATTTAACCTGGATAACAGCTGCACTGTGCGAGAATGGACCCTGACGCTCCTTTATTCAAGTCTGATGTCAGTTATTCATATTTAATTTATCTAAATTTGAAGTAATAATTTAAATCTGATTTAAATTAAATCCGTTAAACAATCTTTGGTAATTTAAATTAAGTCCATTATATATCATCTGCAGTTGCCACAGGAAATAACCCTAGAAATATTTCTTATAGTCCAATTTAAAAAGACACGGTTTGATTATTGCACATCAACATCTTGAATTTTGGTTTCTTTTTACTTTTAATATTGAATTTAATGATTTTTGACTTTTAAATCTTATATTCTGATTTGCTGTTTTCAGCTCCTGCATCAGGAACAAGTAAGTTACTCTTTCCTTATTAATTGCAAGTTTCAGGAAATATTTTGAAAAATAAAAGCAAAAGCCTCGAATAACCATAAAAATTTTATAATTTTCAATAGAACATTTTTCTCTAGATAAAATGTTTCTCTTTCATTTATACATTTTGAAGTTAGTAGTCTTCGAAATTCATTCAAACATGCTAATTATCACCGAATTTGAAGAACGAGTAAGTGGCATTGCCAGTTGCATCTCCAACGTGACTGGAAGCGATACTTCTGCTTTGTACAATGTTATCGGGGTGTATATATTAATCTGTCCATTTAGAGTATAATAGCAGACACGTCGGACATTGGATTCCTAAAAGAATTGAGCAAGAAAAAAAATCTGGCATATGTCTTCCAATTTGATTAACTGAAATATTAAAGGGTTTTCCCATTTATTGTTGTTAAATCAATATCTTTTCTATATCTCTAGCGATATAAGATTTTTTTTGTCAAATTCTTTACTGAGATATGCTCTTTTTCGTTTTTCAGTACCTTTCGCCAACTTTGAGTTTTAGAGGACTAATGAAGAGAAATGCTTTTAATAATATTTCCCAAAACTCCACTTTATCATTTTTTGATTTTTGCTCCTCACGTTTTCGTTAAATGTTTTAAAGTCAGATTTGAAATTAGTTTTTGGCGAAATTTAGGTGGAAGCATTTCAGAGAATGTTGTTCTTCTATTGACGATTAATATACGTCATTAATTCAGTGAACTATCTATCATTTTTTAATTTAGAAATGATATTTTTGCCAAACAATCTTTGTTTCATTCAAGAAAATTGAAAACTTACGGAAATAACATCTATGAATATCCTGGAAAGCTGATATCAATAATTTTTATTTACTAACTGGTCTCTACATACCTATCGCAACTGACCACAGAATCGATATCGTCTATAAAAATATAAAAAAAAAACTACGTATCAGAAAAAAACTTGAAGAATGACGAAGAACTTCATCAAAAATGATTTTTATTTTGTTATTCAGAAATATAAAATTCATAAACTTTTCCGTTATATAAATAAAAATTTAACGTACCAAATTTTTAATACAGGTAAGCATATTTCGGAATTTAAATTTAATTGGAAATGGGAAATATGGTGAAATGCATCATAATGTTGGAAGAAAGGAGATAAATTTTTATTTAGCAAATGATTATTGGGATGAGATTATGCAAAGGAGTTTAAAACCACTTTCAAAAAGATTATTTTTGCAGAGACTCCGTTGGTTTTAGCTGTGCTGCATGTATGGATAATTATAAATTATTTAAAAGAGTTAGAAAGAGGACATACTTATTGGAGAACAGTATAAGGCTTAAGAAAGTGTAGGAAATGTAGGATACAGGGGGGGGGGGGACAATATCAAACAAGACGTTTCGTTAAAATTTTTCTCGAGTGGTGAAATTCGACAAGTGAAGTTGAGGAACAGGGCCGAAAATACCTATTTCGGCGCACGGAGTTAACTTCGATAACAGCTGCATGGAGCGAGAATGGACCCTGACGCTCCTTTATCAAAGTCTGATCTTAGTCATTGATATGCAATTTAGGTAAATTTAAGTAATAATTAAAATTTCATTGAAATGCAATTCGTTAAACAACCTTTGGTAATTTAAACTAGGCCCATTATATATCATCTGCAGTTGCTGCAGGAAATAACACTTAAAATATTGTTTACAGTCCCATAGAGAAAGCCAAGGTTTGTTTACTGCACAATCACCCTCATGAATTTTGGTTTCTTTTTACTTTCAATATTGAATTAAATGATTTTTGACTTTTAAATCTTATACCCTTTTTTGTTTTTTTTCAGCTGAAAGTACAAAAACAAGTACGTTATTCTTTCCTTGTCATTTTTAAAATTCATTAAATATTATGAGAATTAAAATTAAATAAGTAAAAGCCTACACTAACGATAAAATTTTTTATTTTCTATAGAATATTGTTCTCTAGATAAAATGTTTCTTCTTCATTTATACATTTGAAGTTACTAGTCTTTGTAGTTAATTCATATACATGCTAAAAACCACTGAATTTTAAAAACGAGTAAATTTTATTTTCTCTAATACTAAAATTTATCGGCAAATGAAACGAAACTATAAAGCATGAAATATCTACACAATGTCATGAGCAATCTGCATAACAATAAAATCCTCATTTATAATATATAAAAAATATTTTGCGTAATTTTAAAACTTGACATGTTCTGATATGGGATATCAGAATTATGCTAGATACAGTTAATTGCTTTTCTGGCACACTTTTATCAAGATTAGATACAAATTTGGTGACTACGTCACCATGAAGAACTTTCTGGTCTCATATTCATTATTTCAATTTCCACTGGAACAAACTGATCAGAGCTCTACCCATTCTGCATAGTAAAATTGACTGTAGTTATGTCGCTCAATTGTTTGATTCTTAGTTTCTCAACATCTCTTACATTTCTTTCGGATACATGAGTAAAAACACATAACTATATGCTTCATATTTCTTTTATACCTTTATATTCCTTGTTTAATTCCGTATTCTTTTACATTATGATATCTTTGTTTTCTCGTCGTTAATTGGCCAAAGGTACATGGTAAAATTTGAGAAAAGTCGATAACCCTTCGAGAGAAGAAAGTGAGTGTGACAGCGTCCAGATAGTAGGGGCGGTCTTGCTCGCTGCTACTATCTGCCAACGGTCACTCTCACTTACGTCGCTGCCATTTTTCATCATTACATTTCGTGACTGGTTTCCAATGCATAGAGACCTGCTCTATTTATCGGCATTTGCAGTTGCATTTGCAACGTGACCGAAAGCGATACTTCTGCTTTGTATAATGTTATCAGGGTGTATATATCAGTCTGTCCATTTTGTGTATAATGGCAGGCGCGTCGAACTGGGGCTCATAAAGGAATTGAGCATCATACAAAATTTGGCATATGTCTTCCATTTTGATTAACTACAAAGTTAAAGTGTTTCTCAAATTATGGTTTTTAAATCAAGATTTTTCCATATCTCTAGCAAAATAAGATTTTTTTGTCAAATTCATTACTGAGATATGCTCTTTTTGGTTTTCTGTACCTTTCGCCAAGTTCAAGTTTTAGAGGACTAATGAAGAGATTTGCGTTTAATAATATTTCCCAAAGCTCCACCTTATCATTTTTTTATTTTTGCTCCCCACGCTTTCGATAATTGTTTTAAAGTCTGATTTGAAATTAGTTATTGGCGAAGTTTAGGTCGAAGCATTTCAGAGTACATGGTTTTTCTATTGACGATTAATATACTTCAGTAATTCACTGAAATATCTATCAATTTTTAATTTAGAAATCATATTTTTGCTAGGAAATATGTGCTTGATTTAAAAGAATTGAAATCTTTCGGAAAATATCCCCTTTTGAATATCCTGGAATCTTGAAATCAGTAATTTCTATTTTCTAACTGGTTTCTACACACCTATCGCAACTGACAACAGAGCCATTCCCGGCTATAAAAATATTTAATGAAAAACTGCGTATCTGTAAATGAAAAAATTTAGGAATAATGAAGAACTTTATTAAAAATAATTTTATTATGTTATTAACAAATATAAAATTGATAAATTATTCCATAAAATAAATAAAATTGAACGCACCAAAATTTCTAATATAGGGTAGCACATTTCCTCATTCAAATTTAATGAGAATTGGGAAATATGGTGAAAACCATTTTAGTGTAAAGAAAGCAGATAACTTTTTTTGCTCAAAAAATCATTGGGATGGGTTTATGCAAAAGATTTGGAAACCTCTTTCAAAAAAGTATATTTTTTCATAGAGAGACTGTATTTCTTTGGCTCTGCTGCATGTATGTGTAATAGTAAATTAGTTAATAGAGTTAGAAAGAGGAAATACCTACTGGACAACAATACATGATGTCATAAAATGTGGTAAAAATAGGATACAGTGGGGAGACAATACCAAACAGGACCTTTCGTTAGAATTGGTCTAGAGCGGTAAAATGCAACCAATGTTGTGGATTTCATCTGGATGTTGATCTGGATAACAGTGCATGGATAAAGAATGGACCATGACGCTCTTTTATCCAAGATATTGATGTAGAATTTAGATAAATTTAAAGTAATAATTTAAATTTCATTTAAATTCAACCTGTTAAATAATCTTTGGTATTTAAACTAGGTCAATTATATATCATCTGCATTTGCCGCAGGAAATAACACTAAAAATAATACTTATAGTCCAATACCAAAAGACACGGTTTGATTGTTGCACATCACCCTCATGTATTTTCGTTTCTTTTTACTTTCAATATTGAATTATATGATTTTTGACTTTTAAATCACCTATTCTCATTTGTTGTTTTCAGGTCATGGACAACATACAAGTAAGTTAATGTTTCCTTATTAAATGTAAATTTCAGGAATTATTACAAATATTAAAGACAAAGCCTCGACTAACCATAAAATTTTTACAATTTTCTATACAAAATTTTCTCTAGATAAAATGTTTCTTCTTCGTTTACATTTTGAAGTTACCAGTCTTCGAACTTCTTTCACATACATGCTAAAAATCACTGCATTTGAAAAACGAGTAAGTGATTTTTTCTCCAGTACTAAAATTTATCAGAAAATGAAACGAAACACTAAAGCATGTAAGATCTACACAATGTCATGAGCAATCTGCATAATAATAAAATCCTCCATTTATAATATATTAAAAATATTTTGTGAAAATTTATAACAAGACATGTTCTGATATGGGATATCAGAATTTTGCTAGATACAGATAATAGCTTTTGTAGCACACTTTTATCAAGATTGGATACAAATTTGCTGACTACGACACCATGAAATATATTCTGGTCTCATATTCATTATTTCAATTTCCCCTGGAACAAATTGATCAGAGCTTTTCCCCTTCTCCATGGCAAAGTTGACTGTTGTTATGTCGATGGATTGATAGATTTTCAGTTTCTCAATTTCTCTTACAATTCTGTCGGATACAGGAATATGCAAACATAGTTATATGTTTCATATTTTTTATACACCTTTATATTCCTTGATTGTTTGCGTATTCTTTACATTATCATATCTTTGTTTTGTCATCGTTAATTGGCCAAGGGTACATGGTAAAATTTGACAAAAGTCGATAACCCCTCGAGGGAAGAAAGTGAGTTTGGCAGTGGCAGGATAGTAGGGGCGGCCCTCCTCGCACCTTTTATCTAGCCACGGTCACTCTCACTTACGTCGGTGTCATTCTTCATCATTACATTTCGTGACTGGTTGCAAATTCATAGAGGCCTGCTCTATTTAATGACATTTCCAGTTGCGGGGTGCATATATTAATATTTCCATTTGGTGTATAACAGAAGGCACGTCGGACATGGGGCTCATAAAAGAATTGAGCAAGATAAAAAAATCTGGCATATGTCTTCCAATTTGATTAACTAAAATATTAAAGCATTTTCCCATTTATTGTTGTTAAATCAATATGTTTTCTATATCTCTAGCGATATAACATTTTTTTTGTGAAATTATTTACTGAGATATGCTCTTTTTCGGTTTTCAGTACCTTCCGCCAACTTTGAGTTTTAGAGGACTAATGAAGAGAAATGATTTTAATAATATTTCCCAAACCTCCACTTTATCATTTTTTGATTTTTTTCTCTCCACGTTTTCGTTAAATGTTTCAAAGTCAGACTTGAAATTACTTTTTGGCGAAATTTAGGTGGAAGCATTTCAGAGAACGTTGTTCTTCTATTGACTATTAATATACTTCATTAATTCACTGAACTATATATCATTTTTTGATTTAGAAATGATATTTTTGGCAACAAATCTTTGTTTCATTCAAGAAAATTGAAAACTTACGGAAAAAACCTTTATGAATATCCTGGAAAGCTTAAATCAATAATTTTTATTTACTAACTGGTTTCTACCCACCTATCGCAACTGACCACAGAATCAATATCGTCTATAAAAATATTAAAAAAAAACTACGTATCGGAAAAAACTTGAAGAATGACGAAGAACTTCATCAAAAATGATTTTTATTTTGTTATTCAGAAATATAAAATTCATAAACTTTTCCGTTATATAAATAAAAATTTAACGTACCAAATTTTTAATACAGGTAAGCATATTTCCGAATTTAAATTTAATTGGAAATGGGAAATATGGTGAAATGCATCATAATGTTTGAAGAAAGCAGATAAATTTTTATTTAGCAAATGATTATTGGGATGAGATTATGCAAAGGAGTTTAAAACCACTTTCAAAAAGATTATTTTTGCAGAGAGAGACTCCGTTGGTTTTAGCTGTGCTGCACGTGTGGATAATTATAAATTTGTTAAAAGAGTTAGAAAGAGGACATTCTTACTGGAGAATAGTATAAGGCTTAAGAAACTGTAGGAAATGTAGGATACAGTGGGGAGACAATATCAAACAAGACCTTTCGATAGAATATTTCTCGAGTGGTGAAATTCGGCAAATGAAGTTGAAGAACAGAGCCGAAAATACCTATTTCGGCGCATGGAGTTAACTTGGATAACAGCTGCATGGAGCGAGAATGGACCCTGACGCTCCTTTGTCAAAGTCTGATTTAAAGTCTGGACCATACCAAACAGAACCTTTCGTTAGAATTGTTCTAGAGTGGTCAAATGCAACAAATGTTGTTCATGAGCAGGGCCAAAAAATACCAATTTGGGCGACCGGACTTAACCTGGATAACAGCTGCACGGTGGGAGAATGGACCCTGACGCTGCTTTATTCAAGTCTGATGTCAGTTATTCATATTTAATTTATCTAAATTTGAAGTAATAATTTAAATCTGATTTGAATTAAATCCTTTAAACAATCTTTGGTAATTTAAATTAAGTCCATTATATATCATCTGCAGTTGCCGCAGGAAATATCCCTAGAAATATTTCTTATAGTCCAATTTAAAAAGACACGGTTTGATTATTGCACATCAACATCTTGAATTTTGGTTTCTTTTTACTTTTATATAGAATTTAATGATTTTTGACTTTTAAATCTTATATTCTGATTTGCTCTTTTCAGCTCCTGCATCAGGAACAAGTAAGTTACTCTTTTCTTATTAATTGTAAGCTTCAGGAAATATTATAAGAATTAAAAGGAAAAGCCTCGAATAAACTTAAAAATTTCATAATTTTTCAATAGAACATTGTTCTCTAGAAAAAAATATTTCTCCTTCATTTATACGTTTTGAATTTAGTAATCTTCGAATTTCACTCAAACATGCTAAATATCACTGAATTTGAAAAACGAGTAGGTGATTTTTTCTCCAATACCGGAACTTACCGGCAAATGAATCGAAACAATAAAGCAAAAAATATGTACACGATGTGAGGAACATTCTGCATAATATTATAATCCTCCATTAATGATATATACAAAATATATTGTGAAATGTTAACACAAGACGTGTTCAGATATGGGATATCAGATTTATGCTAGATACAGATAATAGCTTTTGTAGTAAACTTTTATGAAGATTAGATAGAAAATTGGTGTCCACGTCACCATGAAGAACATTCTGGTCTCATATTCATAACTTTAATTTCCCTTGGAACAAATTGATAAGAGCTTTACCCCTTCTCCATTGCAAAATTGACTGGTGTTATTAATATAAAATCTTTTATGTCGCTGGTGTAAAGACTGGTGTTATGTCGCTCGATTGACTGAGTCTAAGTTGTTTGATTTCTCTTACATTTCTGTCGGATACAGGAACAAACACACATATTTATGTGTTTCATATTCCTTATATGTCTTTATTTTCCTTGTTACTTCTGTATTCTTCTACATTAGCATATCTTTGTTTTGGCATAGTTAATTGGCCAAGGGTACAAGATAAAAATTGACAAAAATATATAACCCTACGAGGGAAGAAAGTGAGTGTGACAGTGGCAAGATAGTAGGGGTGGCGATTCTCGCCCCTACTATCTGGCAACTGTCACACTGTCGTCGGGGCTCTCTTCATCATTACATTTCGTGACTGGTTTCCAATGCATAGAGCCTTGCTCTATTTATTGGCATTTCCAGTTTTATCTCCCACGTCACTGGACGCCATACTTCTATTTGTATAAAGTTATCATGGAGTATATATTAATCTGTCCATTTTGTGTATAACAGCAGGCACGTCGGACTTGGACCCCTAAAAGTATTGAGCAACATAAAAAATCTGGTATATGTCTTTCAATTTTATTAACCAAAATATTAAACGGTTTTGCCATACACGGTTTTTAAAACAAGATTTTTTTTTATTTCTCTAACAATATACGATTTTTTTGTCAAATTCATTTCTGAGATATGCTCTTTTTTGGTTTTCAGTACCTTTCGCCAAGTTTGAGATTTAGAGGACTAATGAAGTGAAATACATTTAATAATATATCTCAAAGCTTCATTTCATCATTTTTTTTTATTTTTGCTCCCCACTCTTTCGTTAGTTGTTTTCAAGTTCATTTGAAATTAGTTATTGGCGATGTTTAGGTGGACATTGATTGACTGAACTATTTATAATTTTGAAATTTAGAAATGATATTTTTGCTAGCAAATCTTTGTTTGATTTAAAAAAAATTGAAAACTAACGGAAAATATCACTTATGAAAATCCTGGAATCCTGATATCAGTAATTCTTTTTTTCTCACTGGTTTCTATACAACTATCACAACTGGCCACAGAACCATTCCGTTCATAAAAATATTACGAAAGAAACTACGTATCAGTAAAAGAAAAACTTGAGGAATAATGAAGAACTTCATTAAAAATGACTTTTATTATGCTTTTAAGAAATATAAAATTGATAAATTATTACGTTATATAAATAAAAATTTAACGCAGCTAAATTTCTAATAAAGGTAAGCATATTTCCGTTCTTAAATTTAATCAGAAATGAGAAATATGGTGAAAGGCATGTTAATGTTTGAAGAAAGAGATAACTTCTTTTTATCAAATAATTATTGGGATGAGGTTACGCTAAGGATATGCAAACCTCTTCCAAAAAGAATATTTGTGCAGAGAGAGATTCCGTTGGTTTGTCTGTGCTGCTTTTATGTATAATTATAGATTAGTTAATAGAGTTAGAAACAGGATATACTTACTTGAGAACAGTATAAGATCTCAGAAAATGTGGGAAACATAGGATACAGTGGGGAGACCATACGAAACAGAACCTTTCGTTTGAATTGTTCTAGAGTGGTGAAATGCAGCAAATGTTGTTCATGAGCAGGGCCAAAAAAAATACCAATTTGGGCGACTGGATTTAACCTGGATAACAGCTGCACTGTGCGAGAATGGACCCTGACGCTCCTTTATTCAAGTCTGATGTCAGTTATTCATATTTAATTTATCTAAATTTGAAGTAATAATTTAAATCTGATTTAAATTAAATCCGTTAAACAATCTTTGGTAATTTAAATTAAGTCCATTATATATCATCTGCAGTTGCCACAGGAAATAACCCTAGAAATATTTCTTATAGTCCAATTTAAAAAGACACGGTTTGATTATTGCACATCAACATCTTGAATTTTGGTTTCTTTTTACTTTTAATATTGAATTTAATGATTTTTGACTTTTAAATCTTATATTCTGATTTGCTGTTTTCAGCTCCTGCATCAGGAACAAGTAAGTTACTCTTTCCTTATTAATTGCAAGTTTCAGGAAATATTTTGAAAAATAAAAGCAAAAGCCTCGAATAACCATAAAAATTTTATAATTTTCAATAGAACATTTTTCTCTAGATAAAATGTTTCTCTTTCATTTATACATTTTGAAGTTAGTAGTCTTCGAAATTCATTCAAACATGCTAATTATCACCGAATTTGAAGAACGAGTAAGTGGCATTGCCAGTTGCATCTCCAACGTGACTGGAAGCGATACTTCTGCTTTGTACAATGTTATCGGGGTGTATATATTAATCTGTCCATTTAGAGTATAATAGCAGACACGTCGGACATTGGATTCCTAAAAGAATTGAGCAAGAAAAAAAATCTGGCATATGTCTTCCAATTTGATTAACTGAAATATTAAAGGGTTTTCCCATTTATTGTTGTTAAATCAATATCTTTTCTATATCTCTAGCGATATAAGATTTTTTTTTGTCAAATTCTTTACTGAGATATGCTCTTTTTCGTTTTTCAGTACCTTTCGCCAACTTTGAGTTTTAGAGGACTAATGAAGAGAAATGCTTTTAATAATATTTCCCAAAACTCCACTTTATCATTTTTCGATTTTTGCTCCTCACGTTTTCGTTAAATGTTTTAAAGTCAGATTTGAAATTAGTTTTTGGCGAAATTTAGGTGGAAGCATTTCAGAGAATGTTGTTCTTCCATTGACGATTAATATACGTCATTAATTCAGTGAACTATCTATCATTTTTTAATTTAGAAATGATATTTTTGCCAAACAATCTTTGTTTCATTCAAGAAAATTGAAAACTTACGGAAATAACATCTATGAATATCCTGGAAAGCTGATATCAATAATTTTTATTTACTAACTGGTCTCTACATACCTATCGCAACTGACCACAGAATCGATATCGTCTATAAAAATATAAAAAAAAAACTACGTATCAGAAAAAAACTTGAAGAATGACGAAGAACTTCATCAAAAATGATTTTTATTTTGTTATTCAGAAATATAAAATTCATAAACTTTTCCGTTATATAAATAAAAATTTAACGTGCGAAATTTTTAATACAGGTAAGCATATTTCGGAATTTAAATTTAATTGGAAATGAGAAATATGGTGAAATGCATCATAATGTTTGAAGAAAGCAGATAAATTTTTATTTAGCAAATGATTATTGGGATGAGATTATGCAAAGGAGTTTAAAACCACTTTCAAAAAGATTATTTTTGCAGAGACTCCGTTGGTTTTAGCTGTGCTGCATGTATGGATAATTATAAATTATTTAAAAGAGTTAGAAAGAGGACATACTTATTGGAGAACAGTATAAGGCTTAAGAAAGTGTAGGAAATGTAGGATACAGGGGGGGGGGACAATATCAAACAAGACGTTTCGTTAAAATTTTTCTCGAGTGGTGAAATTCGACAAGTGAAGTTGAGGAACAGGGCCGAAAATACCTATTTCGGCGCACGGAGTTAACTTCGATAACAGCTGCATGGAGCGAGAATGGACCCTGACGCTCCTTTATCAAAGTCTGATCTTAGTCATTGATATGCAATTTAGGTAAATTTAAGTAATAATTAAAATTTCATTGAAATGCAATTCGTTAAACAACCTTTGGTAATTTAAACTAGGCCCATTATATATCATCTGCAGTTGCTGCAGGAAATAACACTTAAAATATTGTTTACAGTCCCATAGAGAAAGCCAAGGTTTGTTTACTGCACAATCACCCTCATGAATTTTGGTTTCTTTTTACTTTCAATATTGAATTAAATGATTTTTGACTTTTAAATCTTATACCCTTTTTTGTTTTTTTTCAGCTGAAAGTACAAAAACAAGTACGTTATTCTTTCCTTGTCATTTTTAAAATTCATTAAATATTATGAGAATTAAAATTAAATAAGTAAAAGCCTACACTAACGATAAAATTTTTTATTTTCTATAGAATATTGTTCTCTAGATAAAATGTTTCTTCTTCATTTATACATTTGAAGTTACTAGTCTTTGTAGTTAATTCATATACATGCTAAAAACCACTGAATTTTAAAAACGAGTAAATTTTATTTTCTCTAATACTAAAATTTATCGGCAAATGAAACGAAACTATAAAGCATGAAATATCTACACAATGTCATGAGCAATCTGCATAACAATAAAATCCTCATTTATAATATATAAAAAATATTTTGCGTAATTTTAAAACTTGACATGTTCTGATATGGGATATCAGAATTATGCTAGATACAGTTAATTGCTTTTCTGGCACACTTTTATCAAGATTAGATACAAATTTGGTGACTACGTCACCATGAAGAACTTTCTGGTCTCATATTCATTATTTCAATTTCCACTGGAACAAACTGATCAGAGCTCTACCCATTCTGCATAGTAAAATTGACTGTAGTTATGTCGCTCAATTGTTTGATTCTTAGTTTCTCAACATCTCTTACATTTCTTTCGGATACATGAGTAAAAACACATAACTATATGCTTCATATTTCTTTTATACCTTTATATTCCTTGTTTAATTCCGTATTCTTTTACATTATGATATCTTTGTTTTCTCGTCGTTAATTGGCCAAAGGTACATGGTAAAATTTGAGAAAAGTCGATAACCCTTCGAGAGAAGAAAGTGAGTGTGACAGCGTCCAGATAGTAGGGGCGGTCTTGCTCGCTGCTACTATCTGCCAACGGTCACTCTCACTTACGTCGCTGCCATTTTTCATCATTACATTTCGTGACTGGTTTCCAATGCATAGAGACCTGCTCTATTTATCGGCATTTGCAGTTGCATTTGCAACGTGACCGAAAGCGATACTTCTGCTTTGTATAATGTTATCAGGGTGTATATATCAGTCTGTCCATTTTGTGTATAATGGCAGGCGCGTCGAACTGGGGCTCATAAAGGAATTGAGCATCATACAAAATTTGGCATATGTCTTCCATTTTGATTAACTACAAAGTTAAAGTGTTTCTCAAATTATGGTTTTTAAATCAAGATTTTTCCATATCTCTAGCAAAATAAGATTTTTTTGTCAAATTCATTACTGAGATATGCTCTTTTTGGTTTTCTGTACCTTTCGCCAAGTTCAAGTTTTAGAGGACTAATGAAGAGATTTGCGTTTAATAATATTTCCCAAAGCTCCACCTTATCATTTTTTTATTTTTGCTCCCCACGCTTTCGATAATTGTTTTAAAGTCTGATTTGAAATTAGTTATTGGCGAAGTTTAGGTCGAAGCATTTCAGAGTACATGGTTTTTCTATTGACGATTAATATACTTCAGTAATTCACTGAAATATCTATCAATTTTTAATTTAGAAATCATATTTTTGCTAGGAAATATGTGCTTGATTTAAAAGAATTGAAATCTTTCGGAAAATATCCCCTTTTGAATATCCTGGAATCTTGAAATCAGTAATTTCTATTTTCTAACTGGTTTCTACACACCTATCGCAACTGACAACAGAGCCATTCCCGGCTATAAAAATATTTAATGAAAAACTGCGTATCTGTAAATGAAAAAATTTAGGAATAATGAAGAACTTTATTAAAAATAATTTTATTATGTTATTAACAAATATAAAATTGATAAATTATTCCATAAAATAAATAAAATTGAACGCACCAAAATTTCTAATATAGGGTAGCACATTTCCTCATTCAAATTTAATGAGAATTGGGAAATATGGTGAAAACCATTTTAGTGTAAAGAAAGCAGATAACTTTTTTTGCTCAAAAAATCATTGGGATGGGTTTATGCAAAAGATTTGGAAACCTCTTTCAAAAAAGTATATTTTTTCATAGAGAGACTGTATTTCTTTGGCTCTGCTGCATGTATGTGTAATAGTAAATTAGTTAATAGAGTTAGAAAGAGGAAATACCTACTGGACAACAATACATGATGTCATAAAATGTGGTAAAAATAGGATACAGTGGGGAGACAATACCAAACAGGACCTTTCGTTAGAATTGGTCTAGAGCGGTAAAATGCAACCAATGTTGTGGATTTCATCTGGATGTTGATCTGGATAACAGTGCATGGATAAAGAATGGACCATGACGCTCTTTTATCCAAGATATTGATGTAGAATTTAGATAAATTTAAAGTAATAATTTAAATTTCATTTAAATTCAACCTGTTAAATAATCTTTGGTATTTAAACTAGGTCAATTATATATCATCTGCATTTGCCGCAGGAAATAACACTAAAAATAATACTTATAGTCCAATACCAAAAGACACGGTTTGATTGTTGCACATCACCCTCATGTATTTTCGTTTCTTTTTACTTTCAATATTGAATTATATGATTTTTGACTTTTAATTCACCTATTCTCATTTGTTGTTTTCAGGTCATGGACAACATACAAGTAAGTTAATGTTTCCTTATTAAATGTAAATTTCAGGAATTATTACAAATATTAAAGACAAAGCCTCGACTAACCATAAAATTTTTACAATTTTCTATACAAAATTTTCTCTAGATAAAATGTTTCTTCTTCGTTTACATTTTGAAGTTACCAGTCTTCGAACTTCTTTCACATACATGCTAAAAATCACTGCATTTGAAAAACGAGTAAGTGATTTTTTCTCCAGTACTAAAATTTATCAGAAAATGAAACGAAACACTAAAGCATGTAAGATCTACACAATGTCATGAGCAATCTGCATAATAATAAAATCCTCCATTTATAATATATACAAAATATTTTGTGAAAATTTATAACATGACATGTTCTGATATGGGATATCAGAATTTTGCTAGATACAGATAATAGCTTTTGTAGCACACTTTTATCAAGATTGGATACAAATTTGCTGACTACGACACCATGAAATATATTCTGGTCTCATATTCATTATTTCAATTTCCCCTGGAACAAATTGATCAGAGCTTTTCCCCTTCTCCATGGCAAAGTTGACTGTTGTTATGTCGATGGATTGATAGATTTTCAGTTTCTCAATTTCTCTTACAATTCTGTCGGATACAGGAATATGCAAACATAGTTATATGTTTCATATTTTTTATACACCTTTATATTCCTTGATTGTTTGCGTATTCTTTACATTATCATATCTTTGTTTTGTCATCGTTAATTGGCCAAGGGTACATGGTAAAATTTGACAAAAGTCGATAACCCCTCGAGGGAAGAAAGTGAGTTTGGCAGTGGCAGGATAGTAGGGGCGGCCCTCCTCGCACCTTTTATCTAGCCACGGTCACTCTCACTTACGTCGGTGTCATTCTTCATCATTACATTTCGTGACTGGTTGCAAATTCATAGAGGCCTGCTCTATTTAATGACATTTCCAGTTGCGGGGTGCATATATTAATATTTCCATTTGGTGTATAACAGAAGGCACGTCGGACATGGGGCTCATAAAAGAATTGAGCAAGATAAAAAAATCTGGCATATGTCTTCCAATTTGATTAACTAAAATATTAAAGCATTTTCCCATTTATTGTTGTTAAATCAATATGTTTTCTATATCTCTAGCGATATAACATTTTTTTTGTGAAATTATTTACTGAGATATGCTCTTTTTCGGTTTTCAGTACCTTCCGCCAACTTTGAGTTTTAGAGGACTAATGAAGAGAAATGATTTTAATAATATTTCCCAAACCTCCACTTTATCATTTTTTGATTTTTTTCTCTCCACGTTTTCGTTAAATGTTTCAAAGTCAGAATTGAAATTACTTTTTGGCGAAATTTAGGTGGAAGCATTTCAGAGAACGTTGTTCTTCTATTGACTATTAATATACTTCATTAATTCACTGAACTATATATCATTTTTTGATTTAGAAATGATATTTTTGGCAACAAATCTTTGTTTCATTCAAGAAAATTGAAAACTTACGGAAAAAACCTTTATGAATATCCTGGAAAGCTTAAATCAATAATTTTTATTTACTAACTGGTTTCTACCCACCTATCGCAACTGACCACAGAATCAATATCGTCTATAAAAATATTAAAAAAAAACTACGTATCGGAAAAAACTTGAAGAATGACGAAGAACTTCATCAAAAATGATTTTTATTTTGTTATTCAGAAATATAAAATTCATAAACTTTTCCGTTATATAAATAAAAATTTAACGTACCAAATTTTTAATACAGGTAAGCATATTTCCGAATTTAAATTTAATTGGAAATGGGAAATATGGTGAAATGCATCATAATGTTTGAAGAAAGCAGATAAATTTTTATTTAGCAAATGATTATTGGGATGAGATTATGCAAAGGAGTTTAAAACCACTTTCAAAAAGATTATTTTTGCAGAGAGAGACTCCGTTGGTTTTAGCTGTGCTGCACGTGTGGATAATTATAAATTTGTTAAAAGAGTTAGAAAGAGGACATTCTTACCGGAGAATAGTATAAGGCTTAAGAAACTGTAGGAAATGTAGGATACAGTGGGGAGACAATATCAAACAAGACCTTTCGATAGAATATTTCTCGAGTGGTGAAATTCGGCAAATGAAGTTGAAGAACAGAGCCGAAAATACCTATTTCGGCGCATGGAGTTAACTTGGATAACAGCTGCATGGAGCGAGAATGGACCCTGACGCTCCTTTGTCAAAGTCTGATTTAAAGTCTGGACCATACCAAACAGAACCTTTCGTTAGAATTGTTCTAGAGTGGTCAAATGCAACAAATGTTGTTCATGAGCAGGGCCAAAAAATACCAATTTGGGCGACCGGACTTAACCTGGATAACAGCTGCACGGTGGGAGAATGGACCCTGACGCTGCTTTATTCAAGTCTGATGTCAGTTATTCATATTTAATTTATCTAAATTTGAAGTAATAATTTAAATCTGATTTGAATTAAATCCTTTAAACAATCTTTGGTAATTTAAATTAAGTCCATTATATATCATCTGCAGTTGCCGCAGGAAATATCCCTAGAAATATTTCTTATAGTCCAATTTAAAAAGACACGGTTTGATTATTGCACATCAACATCTTGAATTTTGGTTTCTTTTTACTTTTATATAGAATTTAATGATTTTTGACTTTTAAATCTTATATTCTGATTTGCTCTTTTCAGCTCCTGCATCAGGAACAAGTAAGTTACTCTTTTCTTATTAATTGTAAGCTTCAGGAAATATTATAAGAATTAAAAGGAAAAGCCTCGAATAAACTTAAAAATTTCATAATTTTTCAATAGAACATTGTTCTCTAGAAAAAAATATTTCTCCTTCATTTATACGTTTTGAATTTAGTAATCTTCGAATTTCACTCAAACATGCTAAATATCACTGAATTTGAAAAACGAGTAGGTGATTTTTTCTCCAATACCGGAACTTACCGGCAAATGAATCGAAACAATAAAGCAAAAAATATGTACACGATGTGAGGAACATTCTGCATAATATTATAATCCTCCATTAATGATATATACAAAATATATTGTGAAATGTTAACACAAGACGTGTTCAGATATGGGATATCAGATTTATGCTAGATACAGATAATAGCTTTTGTAGTAAACTTTTATGAAGATTAGATAGAAAATTGGTGTCCACGTCACCATGAAGAACATTCTGGTCTCATATTCATAACTTTAATTTCCCTTGGAACAAATTGATAAGAGCCCTTCTCCATTGCAAATTTGACTGGTGTTATTAATATAAAATCTTTTATGTCGCTGGTGTAAAGACTGGTGTTATGTCGCTCGATTGACTGAGTCTAAGTTGTTTGATTTCTCTTACATTTCTGTCGGATACAGGAACAAACACACATATTTATGTGTTTCATATTCCTTATATGTCTTTATTTTCCTTGTTACTTCTGTATTCTTCTACATTAGCATATCTTTGTTTTGGCATAGTTAATTGGCCAAGGGTACAAGATAAAAATTGACAAAAATATATAACCCTACGAGGGAAGAAAGTGAGTGTGACAGTGGCAAGATAGTAGGGGTGGCAATTCTCGCCCCTACTATCTGGCAACTGTCACACTGTCGTCGGGGCTCTCTTCATCATTACATTTCGTGACTGGTTTCCAATGCATAGAGCCTTGCTCTATTTATTGGCATTTCCAGTTTTATCTCCCACGTCACTGGACGCCATACTTCTATTTGTATAAAGTTATCATGGAGTATATATTAATCTGTCCATTTTGTGTATAACAGCAGGCACGTCGGACTTGGACCCCTAAAAGTATTGAGCAACATAAAAAATCTGGTATATGTCTTTCAATTTTATTAACCAAAATATTAAACGGTTTTGCCATACACGGTTTTTAAAACAAGATTTTTTTTTATTTCTCTAACAATATACGATTTTTTTGTCAAATTCATTTCTGAGATATGCTCTTTTTTGTTTTTCAGTACCTTTCGCCAAGTTTGAGATTTAGAGGACTAATGAAGTGAAATACATTTAATAATATATCTCAAAGCTTCATTTCATCATTTTTTTTTATTTTTGCTCCCCACTCTTTCGTTAGTTGTTTTCAAGTTCATTTGAAATTAGTTATTGGCGATGTTTAGGTGGACATTGATTGACTGAACTATTTATAATTTTGAAATTTAGAAATGATATTTTTGCTAGCAAATCTTTGTTTGATTTAAAAAAAATTGAAAACTAACGGAAAATATCACTTATGAAAATCCTGGAATCCTGATATCAGTAATTCTTTTTTTCTCACTGGTTTCTATACAACTATCACAACTGGCCACAGAACCATTCCGTTCATAAAAATATTACGAAAGAAACTACGTATCAGTAAAAGAAAAACTTGAGGAATAATGAAGAACTTCATTAAAAATGACTTTTATTATGCTTTTAAGAAATATAAAATTGATAAATTATTACGTTATATAAATAAAAATTTAACGCAGCTAAATTTCTAATAAAGGTAAGCATATTTCCGTTCTTAAATTTAATCAGAAATGAGAAATATGGTGAAAGGCATGTTAATGTTTGAAGAAAGAGATAACTTCTTTTTATCAAATAATTATTGGGATGAGGTTACGCTAAGGATATGCAAACCTCTTCCAAAAAGAATATTTGTGCAGAGAGAGATTCCGTTGGTTTGTCTGTGCTGCTTTTATGTATAATTATAGATTAGTTAATAGAGTTAGAAACAGGATATACTTACTTGAGAACAGTATAAGATCTCAGAAAATGTGGGAAACATAGGATACAGTGGGGAGACCATACGAAACAGAACCTTTCGTTTGAATTGTTCTAGAGTGGTGAAATGCAGCAAATGTTGTTCATGAGCAGGGCGAAAAAAAATGCCAATTTGGGCGACTGGATTTAACCTGGATAACAGCTGCACTGTGCGAGAATGGACCCTGACGCTCCTTTATTCAAGTCTGATGTCAGTTATTCATATTTAATTTATCTAAATTTGAAGTAATAATTTAAATCTGATTTAAATTAAATCCGTTAAACAATCTTTGGTAATTTAAATTAAGTCCATTATATATCATCTGCAGTTGCCACAGGAAATAACCCTAGAAATATTTCTTATAGTCCAATTTAAAAAGACACGGTTTGATTATTGCACATCAACATCTTGAATTTTGGTTTCTTTTTACTTTTAATATTGAATTTAATGATTTTTGACTTTTAAATCTTATATTCTGATTTGCTGTTTTCAGCTCCTGCATCAGGAACAAGTAAGTTACTCTTTCCTTATTAATTGCAAGTTTCAGGAAATATTTTGAAAAATAAAAGCAAAAGCCTCGAATAACCATAAAAATTTTATAATTTTCAATAGAACATTTTTCTCTAGATAAAATGTTTCTCTTTCATTTATACATTTTGAAGTTAGTAGTCTTCGAAATTCATTCAAACATGCTAATTATCACCGAATTTGAAGAACGAGTAAGTGGCATTGCCAGTTGCATCTCCAACGTGACTGGAAGCGATACTTCTGCTTTGTACAATGTTATCGGGGTGTATATATTAATCTGTCCATTTAGAGTATAATAGCAGACACGTCGGACATTGGATTCCTAAAAGAATTGAGCAAGAAAAAAAATCTGGCATATGTCTTCCAATTTGATTAACTGAAATATTAAAGGGTTTTCCCATTTATTGTTGTTAAATCAATATCTTTTCTATATCTCTAGCGATATAAGATTTTTTTTGTCAAATTCTTTACTGAGATATGCTCTTTTTCGTTTTTCAGTACCTTTCGCCAACTTTGAGTTTTAGAGGACTAATGAAGAGAAATGCTTTTAATAATATTTCCCAAAACTCCACTTTATCATTTTTCGATTTTTGCTCCTCACGTTTTCGTTAAATGTTTTAAAGTCAGATTTGAAATTAGTTTTTGGCGAAATTTAGGTGGAAGCATTTCAGAGAATGTTGTTCTTCCATTGACGATTAATATACGTCATTAATTCAGTGAACTATCTATCATTTTTTAATTTAGAAATGATATTTTTGCCAAACAATCTTTGTTTCATTCAAGAAAATTGAAAACTTACGGAAATAACATCTATGAATATCCTGGAAAGCTGATATCAATAATTTTTATTTACTAACTGGTCTCTACATACCTATCGCAACTGACCACAGAATCGATATCGTCTATAAAAATATAAAAAAAAAACTACGTATCAGAAAAAAACTTGAAGAATGACGAAGAACTTCATCAAAAATGATTTTTATTTTGTTATTCAGAAATATAAAATTCATAAACTTTTCCGTTATATAAATAAAAATTTATCGTGCGAAATTTTTAATACAGGTAAGCATATTTCGGAATTTAAATTTAATTGGAAATGGGAAATATGGTGAAATGCATCATAATGTTGGAAGAAAGGAGATAAATTTTTATTTAGCAAATGATTATTGGGATGAGATTATGCAAAGGAGTTTAAAACCACTTTCAAAAAGATTATTTTTGCAGAGACTCCGTTGGTTTTAGCTGTGCTGCATGTATGGATAATTATAAATTATTTAAAAGAGTTAGAAAGAGGACATTTATTATTGGAGAACAGTATAAGGCTTAAGAAAGTATAGGAAATGTAGGATACAGGGGGGGGGGACAATATCAAACAAGACGTTTCGTTAAAATTTTTCTCGAGTGGTGAAATTCGACAAGTGAAGTTGAGGAACAGGGCCGAAAATACCTATTTCGGCGCACGGAGTTAACTTCGATAACAGCTGCATGGAGCGAGAATGGACCCTGACGCTCCTTTATCAAAGTCTGATCTTAGTCATTGATATGCAATTTAGGTAAATTTAAGTAATAATTAAAATTTCATTGAAATGCAATTCGTTAAACAACCTTTGGTAATTTAAACTAGGCCCATTATATATCATCTGCAGTTGCTGCAGGAAATAACACTTAAAATATTGTTTACAGTCCAATAGAGAAAGCCAAGGTTTGATTACTGCACAATCACCCTCATGAATTTTGGTTTCTCTTTACTTTCAATATTGAATTAAATGATTTTTGACTTTTAAATCTTATACCCTTTTTTGTTTTTTTTCAGCTGAAAGTACAAAAACAAGTACGTTATTCTTTCCTTGTCATTTTTAAAATTCATTAAATATTATGAGAATTAAAATTAAATAAGTAAAAGCCTCCACTAACGATAAAATTTTTTATTTTCTATAGAATATTGTTCTCTAGATAAAATGTTTCTTCTTGATTTATACATTTGAAGTTACTTGTCTTTGTAGTTAATTCATATACATGCTAAAAACCACTGAATTTTAAAAACGAGTAAATTTTATTTTCTCTAATACTAAAATTTATCGGCAAATGAAACGAAACTATAAAGCATGAAATATCTACACAATGTCATGAGCAATCTGCATAACAATAAAATCGTCATTTATAATATATAAAAAATATTTTGCGTAATTTTAAAACTTGACATGTTCTGATATGGGATATCAGAATTATGCTAGATACAGTTAATTGCTTTTCTGGCACACTTTTATCAAGATTAGATACAAATTTGGTGACTACGTCACCATGAAGAACTTTCTGGTCTCATATTCATTATTTCAATTTCCACTGGAACAAACTGATCAGAGCTCTACCCATTCTGCATAGTAAAATTGACTGTAGTTATGTCGCTCAATTGTTTGATTCTTAGTTTCTCAACATCTCTTACATTTCTTTCGGATACATGAGTAAAACACATAACTATATGCTTCATATTTCTTTTATACCTTTATATTCCTTGTTTAATTCCGTATTCTTTTACATTATGATATCTTTGTTTTCTCGTCGTTAATTGGCCAAAGGTACATGGTAAAATTTGAGAAAAGTCGATAACCCTTCGAGAGAAGAAAGTGAGTGTGACAGCGTCCAGATAGTAGGGGCGGTCTTGCTCGCTGCTACTATCTGCCAACGGTCACTCTCACTTACGTCGCTGCCATTTTTCATCATTACATTTCGTGACTGGTTTCCAATGCATAGAGACCTGCTCTATTTATCGGCATTTGCAGTTGCATTTGCAACGTGACCGAAAGCGATACTTCTGCTTTGTATAATGTTATCAGGGTGTATATATCAGTCTGTCCATTTTGTGTATAATGGCAGGCGCGTCGAACTGGGGCTCATAAAGCAATTGAGCATCATACAAAATTTATCATATGTCTTCCATTTTGATTAACTACAAAGTTAAAGTGTTTCTCAAATTATGGTTTTTAAATCAAGATTTTTCCATATCTCTAGCAAAATAAGATTTTTTTGTCAAATTCATTACTGAGATATGCTCTTTTTGGTTTTCTGTACCTTTCGCCAAGTTCAAGTTTTAGAGGACTAATGAACAGATTTGCGTTTAATAATATTTCCCAAAGCTCCACCTTATCATTTTTTTATTTTTGCTCCCAACTAGGTCAATTATATATCATCTGCATTTGCCGCAGGAAATAACACTAAAAATAATACTTATAGTCCAATACCAAAAGACACGGTTTGATTGTTGCACATCACCCTCATGTATTTTCGTTTCTTTTTACTTTCAATATTGAATTATATGATTTTTGACTTTTAAATCACCTATTCTCATTTGTTGTTTTCAGGTCATGGACAACGTACAAGTAAGTTAATGTTTCCTTATTAAATGTAAATTTCAGGAATTATTACAAATATTAAAGACAAAGCCTCAACTAACCATAAAATTTTTACAATTTTCTATACAACATTTTCTCTAGATAAAATGTTTCTTCTTCGTTTACATTTTGAAGTTACCAGTCTTCGAACTTCTTTCACATACATGCTAAAAATCACTGCATTTGAAAAACGAGTAAGTGATTTTTTCTCCAGTACTAAAATTTATCAGAAAATGAAACGAAACACTAAAGCATGTAAGATCTACACAATGTCATTAGCAATCTGCATAATAATAAAATCCTCCATTTATAATATATACAAAATATTTTGTGAAAATTTATAACAAGACATGTTCTGATATGGGATATCAGAATTTTGCTAGATACAGATAATAGCTTTTGTAGCACACTTTTATTAAGATTGGATACAAATTTGCTGACTACGACACTATGAAATATATTCTGGTCTCATATTCATTATTTCAATTTCCCCTGGAACAAATTGATCAGAGCTTTTCCCCTTCTCCATGGCAAAGTTGACTGTTGTTATGTCGGTGGATTGATAGATTTTCAGTTTCTCAATTTCTCTTACAATTCTGTCGGATACAGGAATATGCAAACATAGTTATATGTTTCATATTTTTTATACACCTTTATATTCCTTGATTGTTTGCGTATTCTTTACATTATCATATCTTTGTTTTGTCATCGTTAATTGGCCAAGGGTACATGGTAAAATTTGACAAAAGTCGATAACCCCTCGAGGGAAGAAAGTGAGTTTGGCAGTGGCAGGATAGTAGGGGCGGCCCTCCTCGCACCTTTTATCTAGCCACGGTCACTCTCACTTACGTCGGTGTCATTCTTCATCATTACATTTCGTGACTGGTTGCAAATTCATAGAGGCCTGCTCTATTTAATGACATTTCCAGTTGCGGGGTGCATATATTAATATTTCCATTTGGTGTATAACAGAAGGCACGTCGGACATGGGGCTCATAAAAGAATTGAGCAAGATAAAAAAATCTGGCATATGTCTTCCAATTTGATTAACTAAAATATTAAAGCATTTTCCCATTTATTGTTGTTAAATCAATATGTTTTCTATATCTCTAGCGATATAACATTGTTTTTTGTGAAATTATTTACTGAGATATGCTCTTTTTCGGTTTTCAGTACCTTCCGCCAACTTTGAGTTTTAGAGGACTAATGAAGAGAAATGATTTTAATAATATTTCCCAAACCTCCACTTTGTCATTTTTTGATTTTTTTCTCTCCACGTTTTCGTTAAATGTTTCAAAGTCAGAATTGAAATTACTTTTTGGCGAAATTTAGGTGGAAGCATTTCAGAGAACGTTGTTCTTCTATTGACTATTAATATACTTCATTAATTCACTGAACTATATATCATTTTTTGATTTAGAAATGATATTTTTGGCAACAAATCTTTGTTTCATTCAAGAAAATTGAAAACTTACGGAAAAAACCTTTATGAATATCCTGGAAAGCTTAAATCAATAATTTTTATTTACTAACTGGTTTCTACACACCTATCGCAACTGACCACAGAATCAATATCGTCTATAAAAATATTAAAAAAAAACTACGTATCAGAAAAAACTTGAAGAATGACGAAGAACTTCATCAAAAATGATTTTTATTTTGTTATTCAGAAATATAAAATTCATAAACTTTTCCGTTATATAAATAAAAATTTAACGGACCAAATTTTTAATACAGGTAAGCATATTTCCGAATTTAAATTTAATTGGAAATGGGAAATATGGTGAAATGCATCATAATGTTTGAAGAAAGCAGATAAATTTTTATTTAGCAAATGATTATTGGGATGAGATTATGCAAAGGAGTTTAAAACCACTTTCAAAAAGATTATTTTTGCAGAGAGAGACTCCGTTGGTTTTAGCTGTGCTGCACGTGTGGATAATTATAAATTTGTTAAAAGAGTTAGAAAGAGGACATTCTTACTGGAGAACAGTATAAGGCTTAAGAAAGTGTAGGAAATGTAGGATACAGTGGGGAGACAATATCAAACAAGACCTTTCGATAGAATATTTCTCGAGTGGTGAAATTCGGCAAATGAAGTTGAAGAACAGAGCCGAAAATACCTATTTCGGCGCATGGAGTTAACTTGGATAACAGCTGCATGGAGCGAGAATGGACCCTGACGCTCCTTTGTCAAAGTCTGATTTAAAGTCTGGACCATACCAAACAGAACCTTTCGTTAGAATTGTTCTAGAGTGGTCAAATGCAACAAATGTTGTTCATGAGCAGGGCCAAAAAATACCAATTTGGGCGACCGGACTTAACCTGGATAACAGCTGCACGGTGCGAGAATGGACCCTGACGCTGCTTTATTCAAGTCTGATGTCAGTTATTCATATTTAATTTATCTAAATTTGAAGTAATAATTTAAATCTGATTTGAATTAAATCCTTTAAACAATCTTTGGTAATTTAAATTAAGTCCATTATATATCATCTGCAGTTGCCGCAGGAAATATCCCTAGAAATATTTCTTATAGTCCAATTTAAAAAGACACGGTTTGATTATTGCACATCAACATCTTGAATTTTGGTTTCTTTTTACTTTTATATAGAATTTAATGATTTTTGACTTTTAAATCTTATATTCTGATTTGCTCTTTTCAGCTCCTGCATCAGGAACAAGTAAGTTACTCTTTTCTTATTAATTGTAAGCTTCAGGAAATATTATAAGAATTAAAAGGAAAAGCCTCGAATAAACTTAAAAATTTCATAATTTTTCAATAGAACATTGTTCTCTAGAAAAAAATATTTCTCCTTCATTTATACGTTTTGAATTTAGTAATCTTCGAATTTCACTCAAACATGCTAAATATCACTGAATTTGAAAAACGAGTAGGTGATTTTTTCTCCAATACGGAAACTTACCGGCAAATGAAACGAAACAATAAAGCATAAAATATGTACACGATGTGATGAACATTCTGCATAATATTATAATCCTCCATTAATGATATATACAAAATATATTGTGAAATGTTAACACAAGACGTGTTCAGATATGGGATATCAGATTTATGCTAGATACAGATAATAGCTTTTGTAGTACACTTTTATGAAGATTAGATAGAAAATTGGTGTCCACGTCACCATGAAGAACATTCTGGTCTCATATTCATAACTTTAATTTCCCTTGGAACAAATTGATAAGAGCTTTACCCCTTCTCCATTGCAAAATTGACTGGTGTTATTAATATAAAATCTTTTATGTCGCTGGTGTAAAGACTGGTGTTATGTCGCTCGATTGACTGAGTCTAAGTTGTTTGATTTCTCTTACATTTCTGTCGGATACAGGAACAAACACACATATTTATGTGTTTCATATTCCTTATATGTCTTTATTTTCCTTGTTACTTCTGTATTCTTCTACATTAGCATATCTTTGTTTTGGCATAGTTAATTGGCCAAGGGTACAAGATAAAAATTGACAAAAATATATAACCCTACGAGGGAAGAAAGTGAGTGTGACAGTGGCAAGATAGTAGGGGTGGCAATTCTCGCCCCTACTATCTGGCAACTGTCACACTGTCGTCGGGGCTCTCTTCATCATTACATTTCGTGACTGGTTTCCAATGCATAGAGCCTTGCTCTATTTATTGGCATTTCCAGTTTTATCTCCCACGTCACTGGACGCCATACTTCTATTTGTATAAAGTTATCATGCAGTATATATTAATCTGTCCATTTTGTGTATAACAGCAGGCACGTCGGACTTGGACTCATAAAAGTATTGAGCAACATAAAAAATCTGGTATATGTCTTTCAATATTATTAACCAAAATATTAAACGGTTTTGCCATACACGGTTTTTAAAACAAGATTTTTTTTTATTTCTCTAACAATATACGATTTTTTTGTCAAATTCATTTCTGAGATATGCTCTTTTTTGGTTTTCAGTACCTTTCGCCAAGTTTGAGATTTAGAGGACTAATGAAGTGAAATACATTTAATAATATATCTCAAAACTTCATTTCATCATTTTTTTTTATTTTTGCTCCCCACTCTTTCGTTAGTTGTTTTCAAGTTCATTTGAAATTAGTTATTGGCGATGTTTAGGTGGACATTGATTGACTGAACTATTTATAATTTTGAAATTTAGAAATGATATTTTTGCTAGAAAATCTTTGTTTGATTTAAAAAAAATTGAAAACTAACGGAAAATATCACTTATGAAAATCCTGGAATCCTGATATCAGTAATTCTTTTTTTCTCACTGGTTTCTATACAACTATCACAACTGGCCACAGAACCATTCCGTTCATAAAAATATTACAAAAGAAACTACGTATCAGTAAAAGAAAAACTTGAGGAATAATGAAGAACTTCATTAAAAATGACTTTTATTATGCTTTTAAGAAATATAAAATTGATAAATTATTACGTTATATAAATAAAAATTTAACGCAGCTAAATTTCTAATAAAGGTAAGCATATTTCCGTTCTTAAATTTAATCAGAAATGAGAAATATGGTGAAAGGCATGTTAATGTTTGAAGAAAGAGATAACTTCTTTTTATCAAATAATTATTGGGATGAGGTTACGCTAAGGATATGCAAACCTCTTCCAAAAAGAATATTTGTGCAGAGAGAGATTCCGTTGGTTTGTCTGTGCTGCTTTTATGTATAATTATAGATTAGTTAATAGAGTTAGAAACAGGATATACTTACTTGAGAACAGTATAAGATCTCAGAAAATGTGGGAAACATAGGATACAGTGGGGAGACCATACCAAACAGAACCTTTCGTTTGAATTGTTCTAGAGTGGTGAAATGCAGCAAATGTTGTTCATGAGCAGGGCCAAAAAAAATACCAATTTGGGCGACCGGATTTAACCTGGATAACAGCTGCACTGTGCGAGAATGGACCCTGACGCTCCTTTATTCAAGTCTGATGTCAGTTATTCATATTTAATTTATCTAAATTTGAAGTAATAATTTAAATCTGATTTAAATTAAATCCGTTAAACAATCTTTGGTAATTTAAATTAAGTCCATTATATATCATCTGCAGTTGCCACAGGAAATAACCCTAGAAATATTTCTTATAGTCCAATTTAAAAAGACACGGTTTGATTATTGCACATCAACATCTTGAATTTTGGTTTCTTTTTACTTTTAATATTGAATTTAATGATTTTTGACTTTTAAATCTTATATTCTGATTTGCTGTTTTCAGCTCCTGCATCAGGAACAAGTAAGTTACTCTTTCCTTATTAATTGCAAGTTTCAGGAAATATTTTGAAAAATAAAAGCAAAAGCCTCGAATAACCATAAAAATTTTATAATTTTCAATAGAACATTTTTCTCTAGATAAAATGTTTCTCTTTCATTTATACATTTTGAAGTTAGTAGTCTTCGAAATTCATTCAAACATGCTAATTATCACCGAATTTGAAGAACGAGTAAGTGGCATTGCCAGTTGCATCTCCAACGTGACTGGAAGCGATACTTCTGCTTTGTACAATGTTATCGGGGTGTATATATTAATCTGTCCATTTAGAGTATAATAGCAGACACGTCGGACATTGGATTCCTAAAAGAATTGAGCAAGAAAAAAAATCTGGCATATGTCTTCCAATTTGATTAACTGAAATATTAAAGGGTTTTCCCATTTATTGTTGTTAAATCAATATCTTTTCTATATCTCTAGCGATATAAGATTTTTTTTGTCAAATTCTTTACTGAGATATGCTCTTTTTCGTTTTTCAGTACCTTTCGCCAACTTTGAGTTTTAGAGGACTAATGAAGAGAAATGCTTTTAATAATATTTCCCAAAACTCCACTTTATCATTTTTTGATTTTTGCTCCTCACGTTTTCGTTAAATGTTTTAAAGTCAGATTTGAAATTAGTTTTTGGCGAAATTTAGGTGGAAGCATTTCAGAGAATGTTGTTCTTCTATTGACGATTAATATACGTCATTAATTCAGTGAACTATCTATCATTTTTTAATTTAGAAATGATATTTTTGCCAAACAATCTTTGTTTCATTCAAGAAAATTGAAAACTTACGGAAATAACATCTATGAATATCCTGGAAAGCTGATATCAATAATTTTTATTTACTAACTGGTCTCTACATACCTATCGCAACTGACCACAGAATCGATATCGTCTATAAAAATATAAAAAAAAAACTACGTATCAGAAAAAAACTTGAAGAATGACGAAGAACTTCATCAAAAATGATTTTTATTTTGTTATTCAGAAATATAAAATTCATAAACTTTTCCGTTATATAAATAAAAATTTAACGTACCAAATTTTTAATACAGGTAAGCATATTTCGGAATTTAAATTTAATTGGAAATGGGAAATATGGTGAAATGCATCATAATGTTGGAAGAAAGGAGATAAATTTTTATTTAGCAAATGATTATTGGGATGAGATTATGCAAAGGAGTTTAAAACCACTTTCAAAAAGATTATTTTTGCAGAGACTCCGTTGGTTTTAGCTGTGCTGCATGTATGGATAATTATAAATTATTTAAAAGAGTTAGAAAGAGGACATACTTATTGGAGAACAGTATAAGGCTTAAGAAAGTGTAGGAAATGTAGGATACAGGGGGGGGGGGGACAATATCAAACAAGACGTTTCGTTAAAATTTTTCTCGAGTGGTGAAATTCGACAAGTGAAGTTGAGGAACAGGGCCGAAAATACCTATTTCGGCGCACGGAGTTAACTTCGATAACAGCTGCATGGAGCGAGAATGGACCCTGACGCTCCTTTATCAAAGTCTGATCTTAGTCATTGATATGCAATTTAGGTAAATTTAAGTAATAATTAAAATTTCATTGAAATGCAATTCGTTAAACAACCTTTGGTAATTTAAACTAGGCCCATTATATATCATCTGCAGTTGCTGCAGGAAATAACACTTAAAATATTGTTTACAGTCCCATAGAGAAAGCCAAGGTTTGTTTACTGCACAATCACCCTCATGAATTTTGGTTTCTTTTTACTTTCAATATTGAATTAAATGATTTTTGACTTTTAAATCTTATACCCTTTTTTGTTTTTTTTCAGCTGAAAGTACAAAAACAAGTACGTTATTCTTTCCTTGTCATTTTTAAAATTCATTAAATATTATGAGAATTAAAATTAAATAAGTAAAAGCCTACACTAACGATAAAATTTTTTATTTTCTATAGAATATTGTTCTCTAGATAAAATGTTTCTTCTTCATTTATACATTTGAAGTTACTAGTCTTTGTAGTTAATTCATATACATGCTAAAAACCACTGAATTTTAAAAACGAGTAAATTTTATTTTCTCTAATACTAAAATTTATCGGCAAATGAAACGAAACTATAAAGCATGAAATATCTACACAATGTCATGAGCAATCTGCATAACAATAAAATCCTCATTTATAATATATAAAAAATATTTTGCGTAATTTTAAAACTTGACATGTTCTGATATGGGATATCAGAATTATGCTAGATACAGTTAATTGCTTTTCTGGCACACTTTTATCAAGATTAGATACAAATTTGGTGACTACGTCACCATGAAGAACTTTCTGGTCTCATATTCATTATTTCAATTTCCACTGGAACAAACTGATCAGAGCTCTACCCATTCTGCATAGTAAAATTGACTGTAGTTATGTCGCTCAATTGTTTGATTCTTAGTTTCTCAACATCTCTTACATTTCTTTCGGATACATGAGTAAAAACACATAACTATATGCTTCATATTTCTTTTATACCTTTATATTCCTTGTTTAATTCCGTATTCTTTTACATTATGATATCTTTGTTTTCTCGTCGTTAATTGGCCAAAGGTACATGGTAAAATTTGAGAAAAGTCGATAACCCTTCGAGAGAAGAAAGTGAGTGTGACAGCGTCCAGATAGTAGGGGCGGTCTTGCTCGCTGCTACTATCTGCCAACGGTCACTCTCACTTACGTCGCTGCCATTTTTCATCATTACATTTCGTGACTGGTTTCCAATGCATAGAGACCTGCTCTATTTATCGGCATTTGCAGTTGCATTTGCAACGTTGCATTTGCAACCGAAAGCGATACTTCTGCTTTGTATAATGTTATCAGGGTGTATATATCAGTCTGTCCATTTTGTGTATAATGGCAGGCGCGTCGAACTGGGGCTCATAAAGGAATTGAGCATCATACAAAATTTGGCATATGTCTTCCATTTTGATTAACTACAAAGTTAAAGTGTTTCTCAAATTATGGTTTTTAAATCAAGATTTTTCCATATCTCTAGCAAAATAAGATTTTTTTGTCAAATTCATTACTGAGATATGCTCTTTTTGGTTTTCTGTACCTTTCGCCAAGTTCAAGTTTTAGAGGACTAATGAAGAGATTTGCGTTTAATAATATTTCCCAAAGCTCCACCTTATCATTTTTTTATTTTTGCTCCCCACGCTTTCGATAATTGTTTTAAAGTCTGATTTGAAATTAGTTATTGGCGAAGTTTAGGTCGAAGCATTTCAGAGTACATGGTTTTTCTATTGACGATTAATATACTTCAGTAATTCACTGAAATATCTATCAATTTTTAATTTAGAAATCATATTTTTGCTAGGAAATATGTGCTTGATTTAAAAGAATTGAAATCTTTCGGAAAATATCCCCTTTTGAATATCCTGGAATCTTGAAATCAGTAATTTCTATTTTCTAACTGGTTTCTACACACCTATCGCAACTGACAACAGAGCCATTCCCGGCTATAAAAATATTTAATGAAAAACTGCGTATCTGTAAATGAAAAAATTTAGGAATAATGAAGAACTTTATTAAAAATAATTTTATTATGTTATTAACAAATATAAAATTGATAAATTATTCCATAAAATAAATAAAATTGAACGCACCAAAATTTCTAATATAGGGTAGCACATTTCCTCATTCAAATTTAATGAGAATTGGGAAATATGGTGAAAACCATTTTAGTGTAAAGAAAGCAGATAACTTTTTTTGCTCAAAAAATCATTGGGATGGGTTTATGCAAAAGATTTGGAAACCTCTTTCAAAAAAGTATATTTTTTCATAGAGAGACTGTATTTCTTTGGCTCTGCTGCATGTATGTGTAATAGTAAATTAGTTAATAGAGTTAGAAAGAGGAAATACCTACTGGACAACAATACATGATGTCATAAAATGTGGTAAAAATAGGATACAGTGGGGAGACAATACCAAACAGGACCTTTCGTTAGAATTGGTCTAGAGCGGTAAAATGCAACCAATGTTGTGGATTTCATCTGGATATTGATCTGGATAACAGTGCATGGATAAAGAATGGACCATGACGCTCTTTTATCCAAGATATTGATGTAGAATTTAGATAAATTTAAAGTAATAATTTAAATTTCATTTAAATTCAACCTGTTAAATAATCTTTGGTATTTAAACTAGGTCAATTATATATCATCTGCATTTGCCGCAGGAAATAACACTAAAAATAATACTTATAGTCCAATACCAAAAGACACGGTTTGATTGTTGCACATCACCCTCATGTATTTTCGTTTCTTTTTACTTTCAATATTGAATTATATGATTTTTGACTTTTAATTCACCTATTCTCATTTGTTGTTTTCAGGTCATGGACAACATACAAGTAAGTTAATGTTTCCTTATTAAATGTAAATTTCAGGAATTATTACAAATATTAAAGACAAAGCCTCGACTAACCATAAAATTTTTACAATTTTCTATACAACATTTTCTCTAGATAAAATGTTTCTTCTTCGTTTACATTTTGAAGTTACCAGTCTTCGAACTTCTTTCACATACATGCTAAAAATCACTGCATTTGAAAAACGAGTAAGTGATTTTTTCTCCAGTACTAAAATTTATCAGAAAATGAAACGAAACACTAAAGCATGTAAGATCTACACAATGTCATGAGCAATCTGCATAATAATAAAATCCTCCATTTATAATATATACAAAATATTTTGTGAAAATTTATAACAAGACATGTTCTGATATGGGATATCAGAATTTTGCTAGATACAGATAATAGCTTTTGTAGCACACTTTTATGAAGATTGGATACAAATTTGCTGACTACGACACTATGAAATATATTCTGGTCTCATATTCATTATTTCAATTTCCCCTGGAACAAATTGATCAGAGCTTTTCCCCTTCTCCATGGCAAAGTTGACTGTTGTTATGTCGATGGATTGATAGATTTTCAGTTTCTCAATTTCTCTTACAATTCTGTCGGATACAGGAATATGCAAACATAGTTATATGTTTCATATTTTTTATACACATTTATATTCCTTGATTGTTTGCGTATTCTTTACATTATCATATCTTTGTTTTGTCATCGTTAATTGGCCAAGGGTACATGGTAAAATTTGACAAAAGTCGATAACCCCTCGAGGGAAGAAAGTGAGTTTGGCAGTGGCAGGATAGTAGGGGCGGCCCTCCTCGCACCTTTTATCTAGCCACGGTCACTCTCACTTACGTCGGTGTCATTCTTCATCATTACATTTCGTGACTGGTTGCAAATTCATAGAGGCCTGCTCTATTTAATGACATTTCCAGTTGCGGGGTGCATATATTAATATTTCCATTTGGTGTATAACAGAAGGCACGTCGGACATGGGGCTCATAAAAGAATTGAGCAAGATAAAAAAATCTGGCATATGTCTTCCAATTTGATTAACTAAAATATTAAAGCATTTTCCCATTTATTGTTGTTAAATCAATATGTTTTCTATATCTCTAGCGATATAACAATTTTTTTGTGAAATTATTTACTGAGATATGTTCTTTTTCGGTTTTCAGTACCTTCCGCCAACTTTGAGTTTTAGAGGACTAATGAAGAGAAATGATTTTAATAATATTTCCCAAACCTCCACTTTATCATTTTTCGATTTTTTTCTCTCCACGTTTTCGTTAAATGTTTCAAAGTCAGAATTGAAATTACTTTTTGGCGAAATTTAGGTGGAAGCATTTCAGAGAACGTTGTTCTTCTATTGACTATTAATATACTTCATTAATTCACTGAACTATATATCATTTTTTGATTTAGAAATGATATTTTTGGCAACAAATCTTTGTTTCATTCAAGAAAATTGAAAACTTACGGAAAAAACCTTTATGAATATCCTGGAAAGCTTAAATCAATAATTTTTATTTACTAACTGGTTTCTACCCACCTATCGCAACTGACCACAGAATCAATATCGTCTATAAAAATATTAAAAAAAAACTACGTATCGGAAAAAACTTGAAGAATGACGAAGAACTTCATCAAAAATGATTTTTATTTTGTTATTCAGAAATATAAAATTCATAAACTTTTCCGTTATATAAATAAAAATTTAACGTACCAAATTTTTAATACAGGTAAGCATATTTCCGAATTTAAATTTAATTGGAAATGGGAAATATGGTGAAATGCATCATAATGTTTGAAGAAAGCAGATAAATTTTTATTTAGCAAATGATTATTGGGATGAGATTATGCAAAGGAGTTTAAAACCACTTTCAAAAAGATTATTTTTGCAGAGAGAGACTCCGTTGGTTTTAGCTGTGCTGCACGTGTGGATAATTATAAATTTGTTAAAAGAGTTAGAAAGAGGACATTCTTACTGGAGAATAGTATAAGGCTTAAGAAACTGTAGGAAATGTAGGATACAGTGGGGAGACAATATCAAACAAGACCTTTCGATAGAATATTTCTCGAGTGGTGAAATTCGGCAAATGAAGTTGAAGAACAGAGCCGAAAATACCTATTTCGGCGCATGGAGTTAACTTGGATAACAGCTGCATGGAGCGAGAATGGACCCTGACGCTCCTTTGTCAAAGTCTGATTTAAAGTCTGGACCATACCAAACAGAACCTTTCGTTAGAATTGTTCTAGAGTGGTCAAATGCAACAAATGTTGTTCATGAGCAGGGCCAAAAAATACCAATTTGGGCGACCGGACTTAACCTGGATAACAGCTGCACGGTGCGAGAATGGACCCTGACGCTGCTTTATTCAAGTCTGATGTCAGTTATTCATATTTAATTTATCTAAATTTGAAGTAATAATTTAAATCTGATTTGAATTGAATCCTTTAAACAATCTTTGGTAATTTAAATTAAGTCCATTATATATCATCTGCAGTTGCCGCAGGAAATATCCCTAGAAATATTTCTTATAGTCCAATTTAAAAAGACACGGTTTGATTATTGCACATCAACATCTTGAATTTTGGTTTCTTTTTACTTTTATATAGAATTTAATGATTTTTGACTTTTAAATCTTATATTCTGATTTGCTCTTTTCAGCTCCTGCATCAGGAACAAGTAAGTTACTCTTTTCTTATTAATTGTAAGCTTCAGGAAATATTATAAGAATTAAAAGGAAAAGCCTCGAATAAACTTAAAAATTTCATAATTTTTCAATAGAACATTGTTCTCTAGAAAAAAATATTTCTCCTTCATTTATACGTTTTGAATTTAGTAATCTTCGAATTTCACTCAAACATGCTAAATATCACTGAATTTGAAAAACGAGTAGGTGATTTTTTCTCCAATACCGGAACTTACCGGCAAATGAATCGAAACAATAAAGCAAAAAATATGTACACGATGTGAGGAACATTCTGCATAATATTATAATCCTCCATTAATGATATATACAAAATATATTGTGAAATGTTAACACAAGACGTGTTCAGATATGGGATATCAGATTTATGCTAGATACAGATAATAGCTTTTGTAGTAAACTTTTATGAAGATTAGATAGAAAATTGGTGTCCACGTCACCATGAAGAACATTCTGGTCTCATATTCATAACTTTAATTTCCCTTGGAACAAATTGATAAGAGCTTTACCCCTTCTCCATTGCAAAATTGACTGGTGTTATTAATATAAAATCTTTTATGTCGCTGGTGTAAAGACTGGTGTTATGTCGCTCGATTGACTGAGTCTAAGTTGTTTGATTTCTCTTACATTTCTGTCGGATACAGGAACAAACACACATATTTATGTGTTTCATATTCCTTATATGTCTTTATTTTCCTTGTTACTTCTGTATTCTTCTACATTAGCATATCTTTGTTTTGGCATAGTTAATTGGCCAAGGGTACAAGATAAAAATTGACAAAAATATATAACCCTACGAGGGAAGAAAGTGAGTGTGACAGTGGCAAGATAGTAGGGGTGGCAATTCTCGCCCCTACTATCTGGCAACTGTCACACTGTCGTCGGGGCTCTCTTCATCATTACATTTCGTGACTGGTTTCCAAAGCATAGAGCCTTGCTCTATTTATTGGCATTTCCAGTTTTATCTCCCACGTCACTGGACGCCATACTTCTATTTGTATAAAGTTATCATGGAGTATATATTAATCTGTCCATTTTGTGTATAACAGCAGGCACGTCGGACTTGGACCCCTAAAAGTATTGAGCAACATAAAAAATCTGGTATATGTCTTTCAATTTTATTAACCAAAATATTAAACGGTTTTGCCATACACGGTTTTTAAAACAAGATTTTTTTTTATTTCTCTAACAATATACGATTTTTTTGTCAAATTCATTTCTGAGATATGCTCTTTTTTGGTTTTCAGTACCTTTCGCCAAGTTTGAGATTTAGAGGACTAATGAAGTGAAATACATTTAATAATATATCTCAAAGCTTCATTTCATCATTTTTTTTTATTTTTGCTCCCCACTCTTTCGTTAGTTGTTTTCAAGTTCATTTGAAATTAGTTATTGGCGATGTTTAGGTGGACATTGATTGACTGAACTATTTATAATTTTGAAATTTAGAAATGATATTTTTGCTAGCAAATCTTTGTTTGATTTAAAAAAAATTGAAAACTAACGGAAAATATCACTTATGAAAATCCTGGAATCCTGATATCAGTAATTCTTTTTTTCTCACTGGTTTCTATACAACTATCACAACTGGCCACAGAACCATTCCGTTCATAAAAATATTACGAAAGAAACTACGTATCAGTAAAAGAAAAACTTGAGGAATAATGAAGAACTTCATTAAAAATGACTTTTATTATGCTTTTAAGAAATATAAAATTGATAAATTATTACGTTATATAAATAAAAATTTAACGCAGCTAAATTTCTAATAAAGGTAAGCATATTTCCGTTCTTAAATTTAATCAGAAATGAGAAATATGGTGAAAGGCATGTTAATGTTTGAAGAAAGAGATAACTTCTTTTTATCAAATAATTATTGGGATGAGGTTACGCTAAGGATATGCAAACCTCTTCCAAAAAGAATATTTGTGCAGAGAGAGATTCCGTTGGTTTGTCTGTGCTGCTTTTATGTATAATTATAGATTAGTTAATAGAGTTAGAAACAGGATATACTTACTTGAGAACAGTATAAGATCTCAGAAAATGTGGGAAACATAGGATACAGTGGGGAGACCATACGAAACAGAACCTTTCGTTTGAATTGTTCTAGAGTGGTGAAATGCAGCAAATGTTGTTCATGAGCAGGGCCAAAAAAAATACCAATTTGGGCGACCGGATTTAACCTGGATAACAGCTGCACTGTGCGAGAATGGACCCTGACGCTCCTTTATTCAAGTCTGATGTCAGTTATTCATATTTAATTTATCTAAATTTGAAGTAATAATTTAAATCTGATTTAAATTAAATCCGTTAAACAATCTTTGGTAATTTAAATTAAGTCCATTATATATCATCTGCAGTTGCCACAGGAAATAACCCTAGAAATATTTCTTATAGTCCAATTTAAAAAGACACGGTTTGATTATTGCACATCAACATCTTGAATTTTGGTTTCTTTTTACTTTTAATATTGAATTTAATGATTTTTGACTTTTAAATCTTATATTCTGATTTGCTGTTTTCAGCTCCTGCATCAGGAACAAGTAAGTTACTCTTTCCTTATTAATTGCAAGTTTCAGGAAATATTTTGAAAAATAAAAGCAAAAGCCTCGAATAACAATAAAAATTTTATAATTTTCAATAGAACATTTTTCTCTAGATAAAATGTTTCTCTTTCATTTATACATTTTGAAGTTAGTAGTCTTCGAAATTCATTCAAACATGCTAATTATCACCGAATTTGAAGAACGAGTAAGTGGCATTGCCAGTTGCATCTCCAACGTGACTGGAAGCGATACTTCTGCTTTGTACAATGTTATCGGGGTGTATATATTAATCTGTCCATTTAGAGTATAATAGCAGACACGTCGGACATTGGATTCCTAAAAGAATTGAGCAAGAAAAAAAATCTGGCATATGTCTTCCAATTTGATTAACTGAAATATTAAAGGGTTTTCCCATTTATTGTTGTTAAATCAATATCTTTTCTATATCTCTAGCGATATAAGATTTTTTTTGTCAAATTCTTTACTGAGATATGCTCTTTTTCGTTTTTCAGTACCTTTCGCCAACTTTGAGTTTTAGAGGACTAATGAAGAGAAATGCTTTTAATAATATTTCCCAAAACTCCACTTTATCATTTTTCGATTTTTGCTCCTCACGTTTTCGTTAAATGTTTTAAAGTCAGATTTGAAATTAGTTTTTGGCGAAATTTAGGTGGAAGCATTTCAGAGAATGTTGTTCTTCCATTGACGATTAATATACGTCATTAATTCAGTGAATTATCTATCATTTTTTAATTTAGAAATGATATTTTTGCCAAACAATCTTTGTTTCATTCAAGAAAATTGAAAACTTACGGAAATAACATCTATGAATATCCTGGAAAGCTGATATCAATAATTTTTATTTACTAACTGGTCTCTACATACCTATCGCAACTGACCACAGATTCGATATCGTCTATAAAAATATAAAAAAAAAACTACGTATCAGAAAAAAACTTGAAGAATGACGAAGAACTTCATCAAAAATGATTTTTATTTTGTTATTCAGAAATATAAAATTCATAAACTTTTCCGTTATATAAATAAAAATTTAACGTGCGAAATTTTTAATACAGGTAAGCATATTTCGGAATTTAAATTTAATTGGAAATGGGAAATATGGTGAAATGCATCATAATGTTGGAAGAAAGGAGATAAATTTTTATTTAGCAAATGATTATTGGGATGAGATTATGCAAAGGAGTTAAAACCACTTTCAAAAAGATTATTTTTGCAGAGACTCCGTTGGTTTTAGCTGTGCTGCATGTATGGATAATTATAAATTATTTAAAAGAGTTAGAAAGAGGACATACTTATTGGAGAACAGTATAAGGTTTAAGAAAGTGTAGGAAATGTAGGATACAGGGGGGGGGGACAATATCAAACAAGACGTTTCGTTAAAATTTTTCTCGAGTGGTGAAATTCGACAAGTGAAGTTGAGGAACAGGGCCGAAAATACCTATTTCGGCGCACGGAGTTAACTTCGATAACAGCTGCATGGAGCGAGAATGGACCCTGACGCTCCTTTATCAAAGTCTGATCTTAGTCATTGATATGCAATTTAGGTAAATTTAAGTAATAATTAAAATTTCATTGAAATGCAATTCGTTAAACAACCTTTGGTAATTTAAACTAGGCCCATTATATATCATCTGCAGTTGCTGCAGGAAATAACACTTAAAATATTGTTTACAGTCCAATAGAGAAAGCCAAGGTTTGATTACTGCACAATCACCCTCATGAATTTTGGTTTCTTTTTACTTTCAATATTGAATTAAATGATTTTTGACTTTTAAATCTTATACCCTTTTTTGTTTTTTTTCAGCTGAAAGTACAAAAACAAGTACGTTATTCTTTCCTTGTCATTTTTAAAATTCATTAAATATTATGAGAATTAAAATTAAATAAGTAAAAGCCTCCACTAACGATAAAATTTTTTATTTTCTATAGAATATTGTTCTCTAGATAAAATGTTTCTTCTTGATTTATACATTTGAAGTTACTAGTCTTTGTAGTTAATTCATATACATGCTAAAAACCACTGAATTTTAAAAACGAGTAAATTTTATTTTCTCTAATACTAAAATTTATCGGCAAATGAAACGAAACTATAAAGCATGAAATATCTACACAATGTCATGAGCAATCTGCATAACAATAAAATCGTCATTTATAATATATAAAAAATATTTTGCGTAATTTTAAAACTTGACATGTTCTGATATGGGATATCAGAATTATGCTAGATACAGTTAATTGCTTTTCTGGCACACTTTTATCAAGATTAGATACAAATTTGGTGACTACGTCACCATGAAGAACTTTCTGGTCTCATATTCATTATTTCAATTTCCACTGGAACAAACTGATCAGAGCTCTACCCATTCTGCATAGTAAAATTGACTGTAGTTATGTCGCTCAATTGTTTGATTCTTAGTTTCTCAACATCTCTTACATTTCTTTCGGATACATGAGTAAAACACATAACTATATGCTTCATATTTCTTTTATACCTTTATATTCCTTGTTTAATTCCGTATTCTTTTACATTATGATATCTTTGTTTTCTCGTCGTTAATTGGCCAAAGGTACATGGTAAAATTTGAGAAAAGTCGATAACCCTTCGAGAGAAGAAAGTGAGTGTGACAGCGTCCAGATAGTAGGGGCGGTCTTGCTCGCTGCTACTATCTGCCAACGGTCACTCTCACTTACGTCGCTGCCATTTTTCATCATTACATTTCGTGACTGGTTTCCAATGCATAGAGACCTGCTCTATTTATCGGCATTTGCAGTTGCATTTGCAACGTGACCGAAAGCGATACTTCTGCTTTGTATAATGTTATCAGGGTGTATATATCAGTCTGTCCATTTTGTGTATAATGGCAGGCGCGTCGAACTGGGGCTCATAAAGCAATTGAGCATCATACAAAATTTATCATATGTCTTCCATTTTGATTAACTACAAAGTTAAAGTGTTTCTCAAATTATGGTTTTTAAATCAAGATTTTTCCATATCTCTAGCAAAATAAGATTTTTTTGTCAAATTCATTACTGAGATATGCTCTTTTTGGTTTTCTGTACCTATCGCCAAGTTCAAGTTTTAGAGGACTAATGAACAGATTTGCGTTTAATAATATTTCCCAAAGCTCCACCTTATCATTTTTTTATTTTTGCTCCCCACGCTTTCGATAATTGTTTTAAAGTCTGATTTGAAATTAGTTATTGGCGAAGTTTAGGTCGAAGCATTTCAGAGTACATGGTTTTTCTATTGACGATTAATATACTTCAGTAATTCACTGAAATATCTATCAACTTTTAATTTAGAAATCATATTTTTGCTAGGAAATATGTGCTTGATTTAAAAGAATTGAAATCTTTCGGAAAATATCCCTTTTGAATATCCTGGAATCTTGAAATCAGTAATTTCTATTTTCTAACTGGTTTCTACACACCTATCGCAACTGACAACAGAGCCATTCCCGGCTATAAAAATATTTAATGAAAAACTGCGTATCTGTAAATGAAAAAATTTAGGAATAATGAAGAACTTTATTAAAAATAATTTTATTATGTTATTAACAAATATAAAATTGATAAATTATTCCATAAAATAAATAAAATTGAACGCACCAAAATTTCTAATATAGGGTAGCACATTTCCTCATTCAAATTTAATGAGAATTGGGAAATATGGTGAAAACCATTTTAGTGTAAAGAAAGCAGATAACTTTTTTTGCTCAAAAAATCATTGGGATGTGTTTATGCAAAAGATTTGGAAACCTCTTTCAAAAAAGTATATTTTTTCATAGAGAGACTGTATTTCTTTGGCTCTGCTGCATGTATGTGTAATAGTAAATTAGTTAATAGAGTTAGAAAGAGGAAATACCTACTGGACAACAATACATGATGTCATAAAATGTGGTAAAAATAGGATACAGTGGGGAGACAATACCAAACAGGACCTTTCGTTAGAATTGGTCTAGAGCGGTAAAATGCAACCAATGTTGTGGATTTGATCTGGATGTTGATCTGGATAACAGTGCATGGATAAAGAATGGACCATGACGCTCTTTTATCCAAGATATTGATGTAGAATTTAGATAAATTTAAAGTAATAATTTAAATTTCATTTAAATTCAACCTGTTAAATAATCTTTGGTATTTAAACTAGGTCAATTATATATCATCTGCATTTGCCGCAGGAAATAACACTAAAAATAATACTTATAGTCCAATACCAAAAGACACGGTTTGATTGTTGCACATCACCCTCATGTATTTTCGTTTCTTTTTACTTTCAATATTGAATTATATGATTTTTGACTTTTAAATCACCTATTCTCATTTGTTGTTTTCAGGTCATGGACAACGTACAAGTAAGTTAATGTTTCCTTATTAAATGTAAATTTCAGGAATTATTACAAATATTAAAGACAAAGCCTCAACTAACCATAAAATTTTTACAATTTTCTATACAACATTTTCTCTAGATAAAATGTTTCTTCTTCGTTTACATTTTGAAGTTACCAGTCTTCGAACTTCTTTCACATACATGCTAAAAATCACTGCATTTGAAAAACGAGTAAGTGATTTTTTCTCCAGTACTAAAATTTATCAGAAAATGAAACGAAACACTAAAGCATGTAAGATCTACACAATGTCATGAGCAATCTGCATAATAATAAAATCCTCCATTTATAATATATACAAAATATTTTGTGAAAATTTATAACAAGACATGTTCTGATATGGGATATCAGAATTTTGCTAGATACAGATAATAGCTTTTGTAGCACACTTTTATTAAGATTGGATACAAATTTGCTGACTACGACACTATGAAATATATTCTGGTCTCATATTCATTATTTCAATTTCCCCTGGAACAAATTGATCAGAGCTTTTCCCCTTCTCCATGGCAAAGTTGACTGTTGTTATGTCGGTGGATTGATAGATTTTCAGTTTCTCAATTTCTCTTACAATTCTGTCGGATACAGGAATATGCAAACATAGTTATATGTTTCATATTTTTTATACACCTTTATATTCCTTGATTGTTTGCGTATTCTTTACATTATCATATCTTTGTTTTGTCATCGTTAATTGGCCAAGGGTACATGGTAAAATTTGACAAAAGTCGATAACCCCTCGAGGGAAGAAAGTGAGTTTGGCAGTGGCAGGATAGTAGGGGCGGCCCTCCTCGCACCTTTTATCTAGCCACGGTCACTCTCACTTACGTCGGTGTCATTCTTCATCATTACATTTCGTGACTGGTTGCAAATTCATAGAGGCCTGCTCTATTTAATGACATTTCCAGTTGCGGGGTGCATATATTAATATTTCCATTTGGTGTATAACAGAAGGCACGTCGGACATGGGGCTCATAAAAGAATTGAGCAAGATAAAAAAATCTGGCATATGTCTTCCAATTTGATTAACTAAAATATTAAAGCATTTTCCCATTTATTGTTGTTAAATCAATATGTTTTCTATATCTCTAGCGATATAACATTTTTTTTGTGAAATTATTTACTGAGATATGCTCTTTTTCGGTTTTCAGTACCTTCCGCCAACTTTGAGTTTTAGAGGACTAATGAAGAGAAATGATTTTAATAATATTTCCCAAACCTCCACTTTATCATTTTTTGATTTTTTTCTCTCCACGTTTTCGTTAAATGTTTCAAAGTCAGAATTGAAATTACTTTTTGGCGAAATTTAGGTGGAAGCATTTCAGAGAACGTTGTTCTTCTATTGACTATTAATATACTTCATTAATTCACTGAACTATATATCATTTTTTGATTTAGAAATGATATTTTTGGCAACAAATCTTTGTTTCATTCAAAAAAATTGAAAACTTACGGAAAAAACATTTATGAATATCCTGGAAAGCTTAAATCAATAATTTTTATTTACTAACTGGTTTCTACCCACCTATCGCAACTGACCACAGAATCAATATCGTCTATAAAAATATTAAAAAAAAACTACGTATCGGAAAAAACTTGAAGAATGACGAAGAACTTCATCAAAAATGATTTTTATTTTGTTATTCAGAAATATAAAATTCATAAACTTTTCCGTTATATAAATAAAAATTTAACGTACCAAATTTTTAATACAGGTAAGCATATTTCCGAATTTAAATTTAATTGGAAATGGGAAATATGGTGAAATGCATCATAATGTTTGAAGAAAGCAGATAAATTTTTATTTAGCAAATGATTATTGGGATGAGATTATGCAAAGGAGTTTAAAACCACTTTCAAAAAGATTATTTTTGCAGAGAGAGACTCCGTTGGTTTTAGCTGTGCTGCACGTGTGGATAATTATAAATTTGTTAAAAGAGTTAGAAAGAGGACATTCTTACTGGAGAAGAGTATAAGGCTTAAGAAAGTGTAGGAAATGTAGGATACAGTGGGGAGACAATATCAAACAAGACCTTTCGATAGAATATTTCTCGAGTGTTGAAATTCGGCAAATGAAGTTGAAGAACAGAGCCGAAAATACCTATTTCGGCGCATGGAGTTAACTTGGATAACAGCTGCATGGAGCGAGAATGGACCCTGACGCTCCTTTGTCAAAGTCTGATTTAAAGTCTGGACCATACCAAACAGAACCTTTCGTTAGAATTGTTCTAGAGTGGTCAAATGCAACAAATGTTGTTCATGAGCAGGGCCAAAAAATACCAATTTGGGCGACCGGACTTAACCTGGATAACAGCTGCACGGTGCGAGAATGGACCCTGACGCTGCTTTATTCAAGTCTGATGTCAGTTATTCATATTTAATTTATCTAAATTTGAAGTAATAATTTAAATCTGATTTGAATTAAATCCTTTAAACAATCTTTGGTAATTTAAATTAAGTCCATTACATATCATCTGCAGTTGCCGCAGGAAATATTCCTAGAAATATTTCTTATAGTCCAATTTAAAAAGACACGGTTTGATTATTGCACATCAACTTCTTGAATTTTGGTTTCTTTTTACTTTTATATAGAATTTAATGATTTTTGACTTTTAAATCTTATATTCTGATTTGCTCTTTTCAGCTCCTGCATCAGGAACAAGTAAGTTACTCTTTTCTTATTAATTGTAAGCTTCAGGAAATATTATAAGAATTAAAAGGAAAAGCCTCGAATAAACTTAAAAATTTCATAATTTTTCAATAGAACATTGTTCTCTAGAAAAAAATATTTCTCCTTCATTTATACGTTTTGAATTTAGTAATCTTCGAATTTCACTCAAACATGCTAAATATCACTGAATTTGAAAAACGAGTAGGTGATTTTTTCTCCAATACCGGAACTTACCGGCAAATGAATCGAAACAATAAAGCAAAAAATATGTACACGATGTGAGGAACATTCTGCATAATATTATAATCCTCCATTAATGATATATACAAAATATATTGTGAAATGTTAACACAAGACGTGTTCAGATATGGGATATCAGATTTATGCTAGATACAGATAATAGCTTTTGTAGTACACTTTTATGAAGATTAGATAGAAAATTGGTGTCCACGTCACCATGAAGAACATTCTGGTCTCATATTCATAACTTTAATTTCCCTTGGAACAAATTGATAAGAGCTTTACCCCTTCTCCATTGCAAAATTGACTGGTGTTATTAATATAAAATCTTTTATGTCGCTGGTGTAAAGACTGGTGTTATGTCGCTCGATTGACTGAGTCTAAGTTGTTTGATTTCTCTTACATTTCTGTCGGATACAGGAACAAACACACATATTTATGTGTTTCATATTCCTTATATGTCTTTATTTTCCTTGTTACTTCTGTATTCTTCTACATTAGCATATCTTTGTTTTGGCATAGTTAATTGGCCAAGGGTACAAGATAAAAATTGACAAAAATATATAACCCTACGAGGGAAGAAAGTGAGTGTGACAGTGGCAAGATAGTAGGGGTGGCAATTCTCGCCCCTACTATCTGGCAACTGTCACACTGTCGTCGGGGCTCTCTTCATCATCACATTTCGTGACTGGTTTCCAATGCATAGAGCCTTGCTCTATTTATTGGCATTTCCAGTTTTATCTCCCACGTCACTGGACGCCATACTTCTATTTGTATAAAGTTATCATGGAGTATATATTAATCTGTCCATTTTGTGTATAACAGCAGGCACGTCGGACTTGGACTCATAAAAGTATTGAGCAACATAAAAAATCTGGTATATGTCTTTCAATTTTATTAACCAAAATATTAAACGGTTTTGCCATACACGGTTTTTAAAACAAGATTTTTTTTTATTTCTCTAACAATATACGATTTTTTTGTCAAATTCATTTCTGAGATATGCTCTTTTTTGGTTTTCAGTACCTTTCGCCAAGTTTGAGATTTAGAGGACTAATGAAGTGAAATACATTTAATAATATATCTCAAAGCTTCATTTCATCATTTTTTTTTATTTTTGCTCCCCACTCTTTCGTTAGTTGTTTTCAAGTTCATTTGAAATTAGTTATTGGCGATGTTTAGGTGGACATTGATTGACTGAACTATTTATAATTTTGAAATTTAGAAATGATATTTTTGCTAGCAAATCTTTGTTTGATTTAAAAAAAATTGAAAACTAACGGAAAATATCACTTATGAAAATCCTGGAATCCTGATATCAGTAATTCTTTTTTTCTCACTGGTTTCTATACAACTATCACAACTGGCAACAGAACCATTCCGTTCATAAAAATATTACGAAAGAAACTACGTATCAGTAAAAGAAAAACTTGAGGAATAATGAAGAACTTCATTAAAAATGACTTTTATTATGCTTTTAAGAAATATAAAATTGATAAATTATTACGTTATATAAATAAAAATTTAACGCAGCTAAATTTCTAATAAAGGTAAGCATATTTCCGTTCTTAAATTTAATCAGAAATGAGAAATATGGTGAAAGGCATGTTAATGTTTGAAGAAAGAGATAACTTCTTTTTATCAAATAATTATTGGGATGAGGTTACGCTAAGGATATGCAAACCTCTTCCAAAAAGAATATTTGTGCAGAGAGAGATTCCGTTGGTTTGTCTGTGCTGCTTTTATGTATAATTATGGATTAGTTAATAGAGTTAGAAACAGGATATACTTACTTGAGAACAGTATAAGATCTCAGAAAATGTGGGAAACATAGGATACAGTGGGGAGACCATACCAAACAGAACCTTTCGTTTGAAATGTTCTAGAGTGGTGAAATGCAGCAAATGTTGTTCATGAGCAGGGCCAAAAAAAATACCAATTTGGGCTACCGGATTTAACCTGGATAACAGCTGCACTGTGCGAGAATGGACCCTGACGCTCCTTTATTCAAGTCTGATGTCAGTTATTCATATTTAATATATCTAAATTTGAAGTAATAATTTAAATCTGATTTAAATTAAATCCGTTAAACAATCTTTGGTAATTTAAATTAAGTCCATTATATATCATCTGCAGTTGCCACAGGAAATAACCCTAGAAATATTTCTTATAGTCCAATTTAAAAAGACACGGTTTGATTATTGCACATCAACATCTTGAATTTTGGTTTCTTTTACTTTTAATATTGAATTTAATGATTTTTGACTTTTAAATCTTATATTCTGATTTGCTGTTTTCAGCTCCTGCATCAGGAACAAGTAAGTTACTCTTTCCTTATTAATTGCAAGTTTCAGGAAATATTTTGAAAAATAAAAGCAAAAGCCTCGAATAACCATAAAAATTTTATAATTTTCAATAGAACATTTTTCTCTAGATAAAATGTTTCTCTTTCATTTATACATTTTGAAGTTAGTAGTCTTCGAAATTCATTCAAACATGCTAATTATCACCGAATTTGAAGAACGAGTAAGTGGCATTGCCAGTTGCATCTCCAACGTGACTGGAAGCGATACTTCTGCTTTGTACAATGTTATCGGGGTGTATATATTAATCTGTCCATTTAGAGTATAATAGCAGACACGTCGGACATTGGATTCCTAAAAGAATTGAGCAAGAAAAAAAATCTGGCATATGTCTTCCAATTTGATTAACTGAAATATTAAAGGGTTTTCCCATTTATTGTTGTTAAATCAATATCTTTTCTATATCTCTAGCGATATAAGATTTTTTTTGTCAAATTCTTTACTGAGATATGCTCTTTTTCGTTTTTCAGTACCTTTCGCCAACTTTGAGTTTTAGAGGACTAATGAAGAGAAATGCTTTTAATAATATTTCCCAAAACTCCACTTTATCATTTTTCGATTTTTGCTCCTCACGTTTTCGTTAAATGTTTTAAAGTCAGATTTGAAATTAGTTTTTGGCGAAATTTAGGTGGAAGCATTTCAGAGAATGTTGTTCTTCTATTGACGATTAATATACGTCATTAATTCAGTGAACTATCTATCATTTTTTAATTTAGAAATGATATTTTTGCCAAACAATCTTTGTTTCATTCAAGAAAATTGAAAACTTACGGAAATAACATCTATCAATATCCTGGAAAGCTGATACCAATAATTTTTATTTACTAACTGGTCTCTACATACCTATCGCAACTGACCACAGAATCGATATCGTCTATAAAAATATAAAAAAAAACTACGTATCAGAAAAAAACTTGAAGAATGACGAAGAACTTCATCAAAAATGATTTTTATTTTGTTATTCAGAAATATAAAATTCATAAACTTTTCCGTTATATAAATAAAAATTTAACGTACCAAATTTTTAATACAGGTAAGCATATTTCGGAATTTAAATTTAATTGGAAATGGGAAATATGGTGAAATGCATCATAATGTTGGAAGAAAGGAGATAAATTTTTATTTAGCAAATGATTATTGGGATGAGATTATGCAAAGGAGTTTAAAACCACTTTCAAAAAGATTATTTTTGCAGAGACTCCGTTGGTTTTAGCTGTGCTGCATGTATGGATAATTATAAATTATTTAAAAGAGTTAGAAAGAGGACATACTTATTGGAGAACAGTATAAGGCTTAAGAAAGTGTAGGAAATGTAGGATACAGGGGGGGGACAATATCAAACAAGACGTTTCGTTAAAATTTTTCTCTAGTGGTGAAATTCGACAAGTGAAGTTGAGGAACAGGGCCGAAAATACCTATTTCGGCGCACGGAGTTAACTTCGATAACAGCTGCATGGAGCGAGAATGGACCCTGACGCTCCTTTATCAAAGTCTGATCTTAGTCATTGATATGCAATTTAGGTAAATTTAAGTAATAATTAAAATTTCATTGAAATGCAATTCGTTAAACAACCTTTGGTAATTTAAACTAGGCCCATTATATATCATCTGCAGTTGCTGCAGGAAATAACACTTAAAATATTGTTTACAGTCCAATAGAGAAAGCCAAGGTTTGATTACTGCACAATCACCCTCATGAATTTTGGTTTCTTTTTACTTTCAATATTGAATTAAATGATTTTTGACTTTTAAATCTTATACCCTTTTTTGTTTTTTTTCAGCTGAAAGTACAAAAACAAGTACGTTATTCTTTCCTTGTCATTTTTAAAATTCATTAAATATTATGAGAATTAAAATTAAATAAGTAAAAGCCTCCACTAACGATAAAATTTTTTATTTTCTATAGAATATTGTTCTCTAGATAAAATGTTTCTTCTTGATTTATACATTTGAAGTTACTAGTCTTTGTAGTTAATTCATATACATGCTAAAAACCACTGAATTTTAAAAACGAGTAAATTTTATTTTCTCTAATACCAAAATTTATCGGCAAATGAAACGAAACTATAAAGCATGAAATATATACACAATGTCATGAGCAATCTGCATAACAATAAAATCCTCATTTATAATATATAAAAAATATTTTGCGTAATTTTAAAACTTGACATGTTCTGATATGGGATATCAGAATTATGCTAGATACAGTTAATTGCTTTTCTGGCACACTTTTATCAAGATTAGATACAAATTTGGTGACTACGTCACCATGAAGAACTTTCTGGTCTCATATTCATTATTTCAATTTCCACTGGAACAAACTGATCAGAGCTCTACCCATTCTGCATGGTAAAATTGACTGTAGTTATGTCGCTCAATTGTTTGATTCTTAGTTTCTCAACATCTCTTACATTTCTTTCGGATACATGAGTAAAAACACATAACTATATGCTTCATATTTCGTTTATACCTTTATATTCCTTGTTTAATTCCGTATTCTTTTACATTATGATATCTTTGTTTTCTCGTCGTTAATTGGCCAAAGGTACATGGTAAAATTTGAGAAAAGTCGATAACCCTTCGAGAGAAGAAAGTGAGTGTGACAGCGTCCAGATAGTAGGGGCGGTCTTGCTCGCTGCTACTATCTGCCAACGGTCACTCTCACTTAGGTCGCTGCCATTTTTCATCATTACATTTCGTGACTGGTTTCCAATGCATAGAGACCTGCTCTATTTATCGGCATTTGCAGTTGCATTTGCAACGTGACCGAAAGCGATACTTCTGCTTTGTATAATGTTATCAGGGTGTATATATCAGTCTGTCCATTTTGTGTATAATGGCAGGTACGTCGAACTGGGGCTCATAAAGGAATTGAGCATCATACAAAATTTGGCATATGTCTTCCATTTTGATTAACTACAAAGTTAAAGTGTTTCTCAAATTATGGTTTTTAAATCAAGATTTTTCCATATCTCTAGCAAAATAAGATTTTTTTGTCAAATTCATTACTGAGATATGCTCTTTTTGGTTTTCTGTACCTTTCGCCAAGTTCAAGTTTTAGAGGACTAATGAAGAGATATGCGTTTAATAATATTTCCCAAAGCTCCACCTTATCATTTTTTTATTTTTGCTCCCCACGCTTTCGATAATTGTTTTAAAGTCTGATTTGAAATTAGTTATTGGCGAAGTTTAGGTCGAAGCATTTCAGAGTACATGGTTTTTCTATTGACGATTAATATACTTCAGTAATTCACTGAAATATCTATCAATTTTTAATTTAGAAATCATATTTTTGCTAGGAAATATGTGCTTGATTTAAAAGAATTGAAATCTTTCGGAAAATATCCCTTTTGAATATCCTGGAATCTTGAAATCAGTAATTTCTATTTTCTAACTGGTTTCTACACACCTATCGCAACTGACAACAGAGCCATTCCCTGCTATAAAAATATTTAATGAAAAACTGCGTATCTGTAAATGAAAAAATTTAGGAATAATGAAGAACTTTATTAAAAATAATTTTATTATGTTATTAACAAATATAAAATTGATAAATTATTCCATAAAATAAATAAAATTGAACGCACCAAAATTTCTAATATAGGGTAGCACATTTCCTCATTCAAATTTAATGAGAATTGGGAAATATGGTGAAAACCATTTTTGTGTAAAGAAAGCAGATAACTTTTTTTGCTCAAAAAATCATTGGGATGTGTTTATGCAAAAGATTTGAAACCTCTTTCAAAAAAGTATATTTTTTCATAGAGAGACTGTATTTCTTTGGCTCTGCTGCATGTATGTGTAATAGTAAATTAGTTAATAGAGTTAGAAAGAGGAAATACCTACTGGACAACAATACATGATGTCATAAAATGTGGTAAAAATAGGATACAGTGGGGAGACAATACCAAACAGGACCTTTCGTTAGAATTGGTCTAGAGCGGTAAAATGCAACCAATGTTGTGGATTTCATCTGGATGTTGATCTGGATAACAGTGCATGGATAAAGAATGGACCATGACGCTCTTTTATCCAAGATATTGATGTAGAATTTAGATAAATTTAAAGTAATAATTTAAATTTCATTTAAATTCAACCTGTTAAATAATCTTTGGTATTTAAACTAGGTCAATTATATATCATCTGCATTTGCCGCAGGAAATAACACTAAAAATAATACTTATAGTCCAATACCAAAAGACACGGTTTGATTGTTGCACATCACCCTCATGTATTTTCGTTTCTTTTTACTTTCAATATTGAATTATATGATTTTTGACTTTTAAATCACCTATTCTCATTTGTTGTTTTCAGGTCATGGACAACGTACAAGTAAGTTAATGTTTCCTTATTAAATGTAAATTTCAGGAATTATTACAAATATTAAAGACAAAGCCTCGACTAACCATAAAATTTTTACAATTTTCTATACAACGTTTTCTCTAGATAAAATGTTTCTTCTTCGTTTACATTTTGAAGTTACCAGTCTTCGAACTTCTTTCACATACATGCTAAAAATCACTGCATTTGAAAAACGAGTAAGTGATTTTTTCTCCAGTACTAAAATTTATCAGAAAATGAAACGAAACACTAAAGCATGTAAGATCTACACAATGTCATGAGCAATCTGCATAATAATAAAATCCTCCATTTATAATATATACAAAATATTTTGTGAAAATTTATAACAAGACATGTTCTGATATGGGATATCAGAATTTTGCTAGATACAGATAATAGCTTTTGTAGCACACTTTTATCAAGATTCGATACAAATTTGCTGACTACGACACTATGAAATATATTCTGGTCTCATATTCATTATTTCAATTTCCCCTGGAACAAATTGATCAGAGCTTTTCCCCTTCTCCATGGCAAAGTTGACTGTTGTTATGTCGGTGGATTGATAGATTTTCAGTTTCTCAATTTCTCTTACAATTCTGTCGGATACAGGAATATGCAAACATAGTTATATGTTTCATATTTTTTATACACCTTTATATTCCTTGATTGTTTGCGTATTCTTTACATTATCATATCTTTGTTTTGTCATCGTTAATTGGCCAAGGGTACATGGTAAAATTTGACAAAAGTCGATAACCCCTCGAGGGAAGAAAGTGAGTTTGGCAGTGGCAGGATAGTAGGGGCGGCCCTCCTCGCACCTTTTATCTAGCCACGGTCACTCTCACTTACGTCGGTGTCATTCTTCATCATTACATTTCGTGACTGGTTGCAAATTCATAGAGGCCTGCTCTATTTAATGACATTTCCAGTTGCGGGGTGCATATATTAATATTTCCATTTGGTGTATAACAGAAGGCACGTCGGACATGGGGCTCATAAAAGAATTGAGCAAGATAAAAAAATCTGGCATATGTCTTCCAATTTGATTAACTAAAATATTAAAGCATTTTCCCATTTATTGTTGTTAAATCAATATGTTTTCTATATCTCTAGCGATATAACATTTTTTTTTGTGAAATTATTTACTGAGATATGCTCTTTTTCGGTTTTCAGTACCTTCCGCCAACTTTGAGTTTTAGAGGACTAATGAAGAGAAATGATTTTAATAATATTTCCCAAACCTCCACTTTATCATTTTTTGATTTTTTTCTCTCCACGTTTTCGTTAAATGTTTCAAAGTCAGAATTGAAATTACTTTTTGGCGAAATTTAGGTGGAAGCATTTCAGAGAACGTTGTTCTTCTATTGACTATTAATATACTTCATTAATTCACTGAACTATATATCATTTTTTGATTTAGAAATGATATTTTTGGCAACAAATCTTTGTTTCATTCAAGAAAATTGAAAACTTACGGAAAAAACATTTATGAATATCCTGGAAAGCTTAAATCAATAATTTTTATTTACTAACTGGTTTCTACACACCTATCGCAACTGACCACAGAATCAATATCGTCTATAAAAATATTAAAAAAAAAACTACGTATCAGGAAAAAACTTGAAGAATGACGAAGAACTTCATCAAAAATGATTTTTATTTTGTTATTCAGAAATATAAAATTCATAAACTTTTCCGTTATATAAATAAAAATTTAACGTACCAAATTTTTAATACAGGTAAGCATATTTCCGAATTTAAATTTAATTGGAAATGGGAAATATGGTGAAATGCATCATAATGTTTGAAGAAAGCAGATAAATTTTTATTTAGCAAATGATTATTGGGATGAGATTATGCAAAGGAGTTTAAAACCACTTTCAAAAAGATTATTTTTGCAGAGAGAGACTCCGTTGGTTTTAGCTGTGCTGCACGTGTGGATAATTATAAATTTGTTAAAAGAGTTAGAAAGAGGACATTCTTACTGGAGAACAGTATAAGGCTTAAGAAAGTGTAGGAAATGTAGGATACAGTGGGGAGACAATATCAAACAAGACCTTTCGATAGAATATTTCTCGAGTGGTGAAATTCGGCAAATGAAGTTGAAGAACAGAGCCGAAAATACCTATTTCGGCGCATGGAGTTAACTTGGATAACAGCTGCATGGAGCGAGAATGGACCCTGACGCTCCTTTGTTAAAGTCTGATTTAAAGTCTGGACCATACCAAACAGAACCTTTCGTTAGAATGGTTCTAGAGTGGTCAAATGCAACAAATGTTGTTCATGAGCAGGGCCAAAAAATACCAATTTGGGCGACCGGACTTAACCTGGATAACAGCTGCACGGTGCGAGAATGGACCCTGACGCTGCTTTATTCAAGTCTGATGTCAGTTATTCATATTTAATTTATCTAAATTTGAAGTAATAATTTAAATCTGATTTGAATTAAATCCTTTAAACAATCTTTGGTAATTTAAATTAAGTCCATTATATATCATCTGCAGTTGCCGCAGGAAATATCCCTAGAAATATTTCTTATAGTCCAATTTAAAAAGACACGGTTTAATTATTGCACATCAACATCTTGAATTTTGGTTTCTTTTTACTTTTAATATTGAATTTAATGATTTTTGACTTTTAAATCTTATATTCTGATTTGCTGTTTTCAGCTCCTGCATCAGGAACAAGTAAGTTACTCTTTCCTTATTAATTGCAAGTTTCAGGAAATATTTTGAAAAATAAAAGCAAAAGCCTCGAATAACCATAAAAATTTTATAATTTTCAATAGAACATTTTTCTCTAGATAAAATGTTTCTCTTTCATTTATACATTTTGAAGTTAGTAGTCTTCGAAATTCATTCAAACATGCTATTTATCACCGAATTTGAAGAACGAGTAAGTGGCATTGCCAGTTGCATCTCCAACGTGACTGGAAGCGATACTTCTGCTTTGTACAATGTTATCGGGGTGTATATATTAATCTGTCCATTTAGAGTATAATAGCAGACACGTCGGACATTGGATTCCTAAAAGAATTGAGGAAGAAAAAAAATCTGGCATATGTCTTCCAATTTGATTAACTGAAATATTAAAGGGTTTTCCCATTTATTGTTGTTAAATCAATATCTTTTCTATATCTCTAGCGATATAAGATTTTTTTTGTCAAATTCTTTACTGAGATATGCTCTTTTTCGTTTTTCAGTACCTTTCGCCAACTTTGAGTTTTAGAGGACTAATGAAGAGAAATGCTTTTAATAATATTTCCCAAAACTCCACTTTATCATTTTTTGATTTTTGCTCCTCACGTTTTCGTTAAATGTTTTAAAGTCAGATTTGAAATTAGTTTTTGGCGAAATTTAGGTGGAAGCATTTCAGAGAATGTTGTTCTTCTATTGACGATTAATATACGTCATTAATTCAGTGAACTATCTATCATTTTTTAATTTAGAAATGATATTTTTGCCAAACAATCTTTGTTTCATTCAAGAAAATTGAAAACTTACGGAAATAACATCTATGAATATCCTGGAAAGCTGATATCAATAATTTTTATTTACTAACTGGTCTCTACATACCTATCGCAACTGACCACAGAATCGATATCGTCTATAAAAATATTAAAAAAAAACTACGTATCAGAAAAAAACTTGAAGAATGACGAAGAACTTCATCAAAAATGATTTTTATTTTGTTATTCAGAAATATAAAATTCATAAACTTTTCCGTTATATAAATAAAAATTTAACGTACCAAATTTTTAATACAGGTAAGCATATTTCGGAATTTAAATTTAATTGGAAATGGGAAATATGGTGAAATGCATCATAATGTTGGAAGAAAGGAGATAAATTTTTATTTAGCAAATGATTATTGGGATGAGATTATGCAAAGGAGTTTAAAACCACTTTCAAAAAGATTATTTTTGCAGAGACTCCGTTGGTTTTAGCTGTGCTGCATGTATGGATAATTATAAATTATTTAAAAGAGTTAGAAAGAGGACATACTTATTGGAGAACAATATAAGGCTTAAGAAAGTGTAGGAAATGTAGGATACAGGGGGGGGGGGACAATATCAAACAAGACGTTTCGTTAAAATTTTTCTCGAGTGGTGAAATTCGACAAGTGAAGTTGAGGAACAGGGCCGAAAATACCTATTTCGGCGCACGGACTTAACTTCGATAACAGCTGCATGGAGCGAGAATGGACCCTGACGCTCCTTTATCAAAGTCTGATCTTAGTCATTGATATGCAATTTAGGTAAATTTAAGTAATAATTAAAATTTCATTGAAATGCAATTCGTTAAACAACCTTTGGTAATTTAAACTAGGCCCATTATATATCATCTGCAGTTGCTGCAGGAAATAACACTTAAAATATTGTTTACAGTCCAATAGAGAAAGCCAAGGTTTGATTACTGCACAATCACCCTCATGAATTTTGGTTTCTTTTTACTTTCAATATTGAATTAAATGATTTTTGACTTTTAAATCTTATACCCTTTTTTGTTTTTTTTCAGCTGAAAGTACAAAAACAAGTACGTTATTCTTTCCTTGTCATTTTTAAAATTCATTAAATATTATGAGAATTAAAATTAAATAAGTAAAAGCCAACACTAACGATAAAATTTTTCATTTTCTATAGAATATTGTTCTCTAGATAAAATGTTTCTTCTTGATTTATACATTTGAAGTTACTAGTCTTTGTAGTTAATTCATATACATGGTAAAAACCACTGAATTTTAAAAACGAGTAAATTTTATTTTCTCTAATACTAAAATTTATCGGCAAACGAAACGAAACTATAAAGCATGAAATATATACACAATGTCATGAGCAATCTGCATAACAATAAAATCCTCATTTATAATATATAAAAAATATTTTGCGTAATTTTAAAACTTGACATGTTCTGATATGGGATATCAGAATTATGCTAGATACAGTTAATTGCTTTTCTGGCACACTTTTATCAAGATTAGATACAAATTTGGTGACTACGTCACCATGAAGAACTTTCTGGTCTCATATTCATTATTTCAATTTCCACTGGAACAAACTGATCAGAGCTCTACCCATTCTGCATGGCAAAATTGACTGTAGTTTTGTCGCTCAATTGTTTGATTCTTAGTTTCTCAACATCTCTTACATTTCTTTCGGATACATGAGTAAAAACACATAACTATATGCTTCATATTTCTTTTATACCTTTATATTCCTTGTTTAATTCCATATTCTTTTACATTATGATATCTTTGTTTTCTCATCGTTAATTGGCCAAAGGTACATGGTAAAATTTGAGAAAAGTCGATAACCCTTCGAGAGAAGAAAGTGAGTGTGACAGCGTCCAGATAGTAGGGGCGGTCTTGCTCGCTGCTACTATCTGCCAACGGTCACTCTCACTTAGGTCGCTGCCATTTTTCATCATTACATTTCGTGACTGGTTTCCAATGCATAGAGACCTGCTCTATTTATCGGCATTTGCAGTTGCATTTGCAACGTGACCGAAAGCGATACTTCTGCTTTGTATAATGTTATCAGGGTGTATATATCAGTCTGTCCATTTTGTGTATAATGGCAGGCACGTCGAACTGGGGCTCATAAAGGAATTGAGCATCATACAAAATTTGGCATATGTCTTCCATTTTGATTAACTACAAAGTTAAAGTGTTTCTCAAATTATGGTTTTTAAATCAAGATTTTTCCATATCTCTAGCAAAATAAGATTTTTTTGTCAAATTCATTACTGAGATATGCTCTTTTTGGTTTTCTGTACCTTTCGCCAAGTTCAAGTTTTAGAGGACTAATGAAGAGATTTGCGTTTAATAATATTTCCCAAAGCTCCACCTTATCATTTTTTTATTTTTGCTCCCCACGCTTTCGATAATTGTTTTAAAGTCTGATTTGAAATTAGTTATTGGCGAAGTTTAGGTCGAAGCATTTCAGAGTACATGGTTTTTCTATTGACGATTAATATACTTCAGTAATTCACTGAAATATCTATCAATTTTTAGTTTAGAAATCATATTTTTGCTGGGAAATATGTGCTTGATTTAAAAGAATTGAAATCTTTCGGAAAATATCCCTTTTGAATATCCTGGAATCTTGAAATCAGTAATTTCTATTTTCTAACTGGTTTCTACACACCTATCGCAACTGACAACAGAGCCATTCCCGGCTATAAAAATATTTAATGAAAAACTGCGTATCTGTAAATGAAAAAATTTAGGAATAATGAAGAACTTTATTAAAAATAATTTTATTATGTTATTAACAAATATAAAATTGATAAATTATTCTATAAAATAAATAAAATTGAACGCACCAAAATTTCTAATATAGGGTAGCACATTTCCTCATTCAAATTTAATGAGAATTGGGAAATATGGTGAAAACCATTTTAGTGTAAAGAAAGCAGATAACTTTTTTTGCTCAAAAAATCATTGGGATGTGTTTATGCAAAAGATTTGGAAACCTCTTTCAAAAAAGTATATTTTTTCATAGAGAGACTGTATTTCTTTGGCTCTGCTGCATGTATGTGTAATAGTAAATTAGTTAATAGAGTTAGAAAGAGGAAATACCTACTGGACAACAATACATGATGTCATAAAATGTGGTAAAAATAGGATACAGTGGGGAGACAATACCAAACAGGACCTTTCGTTAGAATTGGTCTAGAGCGGTAAAATGCAACCAATGTTGTGTATTTCATCTGGATGTTGATCTGGATAACAGTGCATGGATAAAGAATGGACCATGACGCTCTTTTATCCAAGATATTGATGTAGAATTTAGATAAATTTAAAGTAATAATTTAAATTTCATTTAAATTCAACCTGTTAAATAATCTTTGGTATTTAAACTAGGTCAATTATATATCATCTGCATTTGCCGCAGGAAATAACACTAAAAATAATACTTATAGTCCAATACCAAAAGACACGGTTTGATTGTTGCACATCACCCTCATGTATTTTCGTTTCTTTTTACTTTCAATATTGAATTATATGATTTTTGACTTTTAAATCACCTATTCTCATTTGTTGTTTTCAGGTCATGGACAACGTACAAGTAAGTTAATGTTTCCTTATTAAATGTAAATTTCAGGAATTATTACAAATATTAAAGACAAAGCCTCGACTAACCATAAAATTTTTACAATTTTCTATACAACATTTTCTCTAGATAAAATGTTTCTTCTTCGTTTACATTTTGAAGTTACCAGTCTTCGAACTTCTTTCACATACATGCTAAAAATCACTGCATTTGAAAAACGAGTAAGTGATTTTTTCTCCAGTACTAAAATTTATCAGAAAATGAAACGAAACACTAAAGCATGTAAGATCTACACAATGTCATGAGCAATCTGCATAATAATAAAATCCTCCATTTATAATATATACAAAATATTTTGTGAAAATTTATAACAAGACATGTTCTGATATGGGATATCAGAATTTTGCTAGATACAGATAATAGCTTTTGTAGCACACTTTTATTAAGATTGGATACAAATTTGCTGACTACGACACTATGAAATATATTCTGGTCTCATATTCATTATTTCAATTTCCCCTGGAACAAATTGATCAGAGCTTTTCCCCTTCTCCATGGCAAAGTTGACTGTTGTTATGTCGGTGGATTGATAGATTTTCAGTTTCTCAATTTCTCTTACAATTCTGTCGGATACAGGAATATGCAAACATAGTTATATGTTTCATATTTTTTATACACCTTTATATTCCTTGATTGTTTGCGTATTCTTTACATTATCATATCTTTGTTTTGTCATCGTTAATTGGCCAAGGGTACATGGTAAAATTTGACAAAAGTCGATAACCCCTCGAGGGAAGAAAGTGAGTTTGGCAGTGGCAGGATAGTAGGGGCGGCCCTCCTCGCACCTTTTATCTAGCCACGGTCACTCTCACTTACGTCGGTGTCATTCTTCATCATTACATTTCGTGACTGGTTGCAAATTCATAGAGGCCTGCTCTATTTAATGACATTTCCAGTTGCGGGGTGCATATATTAATATTTCCATTTGGTGTATAACAGAAGGCACGTCGGACATGGGGCTCATAAAAGAATTGAGCAAGATAAAAAAATCTGGCATATGTCTTCCAATTTGATTAACTAAAATATTAAAGCATTTTCCCATTTATTGTTGTTAAATCAATATGTTTTCTATATCTCTAGCGATATAACATTTTTTTTTGTGAAATTATTTACTGAGATATGCTCTTTTTCGGTTTTCAGTACCTTCCGCCAACTTTGAGTTTTAGAGGACTAATGAAGAGAAATGATTTTAATAATATTTCCCAAACCTCCACTTTATCATTTTTTGATTTTTTTCTCTCCACGTTTTCGTTAAATGTTTCAAAGTCAGAATTGAAATTACTTTTTGGCGAAATTTAGGTGGAAGCATTTCAGAGAACGTTGTTCTTCTATTGACTATTAATATACTTCATTAATTCACTGAACTATATATCATTTTTTGATTTAGAAATGATATTTTTGGCAACAAATCTTTGTTTCATTCAAGAAAATTGAAAACTTACGGAAAAAACATTTATGAATATCCTGGAAAGCTTAAATCAATAATTTTTATTTACTAACTGGTTTCTACACACCTATCGCAACTGACCACAGAATCAATATCGTCTATAAAAATATTAAAAAAAAACTACGTATCAGAAAAAACTTGAAGAATGACGAAGAACTTCATCAAAAATGATTTTTATTTTGTTATTCAGAAATATAAAATTCATAAACTTTTCCGTTATATAAATAAAAATTTAACGTACCAAATTTTTAATACAGGTAAGCATATTTCCGAATTTAAATTTAATTGGAAATGGGAAATATGGTGAAATGCATCATAATGTTTGAAGAAAGCAGATAAATTTTTATTTAGCAAATGATTATTGGGATGAGATTATGCAAAGGAGTTTAAAACCACTTTCAAAAAGATTATTTTTGCAGAGAGAGACTCCGTTGGTTTTAGCTGTGCTGCACGTGTGGATAATTATAAATTTGTTAAAAGAGTTAGAAAGAGGACATTCTTACTGGAGAAGAGTATAAGGCTTAAGAAAGTGTAGGAAATGTAGGATACAGTGGGGAGACAATATCAAACAAGACCTTTCGATAGAATATTTCTCGAGTGGTGAAATTCGGCAAATGAAGTTGAAGAACAGAGCCGAAAATACCTATTTCGGCGCATGGAGTTAACTTGGATAACAGCTGCATGGAGCGAGAATGGACCCTGACGCTCCTTTGTCAAAGTCTCATTTAAAGTCTGGACCATACCAAACAGAACCTTTCGTTAGAATTGTTCTAGAGTGGTCAAATGCAACAAATGTTGTTCATGAGCAGGGCCAAAAAATACCAATTTGGGCGACCGGACTTAACCTGGATAACAGCTGCACGGTGCGAGAATGGACCCTGACGCTGCTTTATTCAAGTCTGATGTCAGTTATTCATATTTAATTTATCTAAATTTGAAGTAATAATTTAAATCTGATTTGAATTAAATCCTTTAAACAATCTTTGGTAATTTAAATTAAGTCCATTATATATCATCTGCAGTTGCCGCAGGAAATATCCCTAGAAATATTTCTTATAGTCCAATTTAAAAAGACACGGTTTGATTATTGCACATCAACATCTTGAATTTTGGTTTCTTTTTACTTTTATATAGAATTTAATGATTTTTGACTTTTAAATCTTATATTCTGATTTGCTCTTTTCAGCTCCTGCATCAGGAACAAGTAAGTTACTCTTTTCTTATTAATTGTAAGCTTCAGGAAATATTATAAGAATTAAAAGGAAAAGCCTCGAATAAACTTAAAAATTTCATAATTTTTCAATAGAACATTGTTCTCTAGAAAAAAATATTTCTCCTTCATTTATACGTTTTGAATTTAGTAATCTTCGAATTTCACTCAAACATGCTAAATATCACTGAATTTGAAAAACGAGTAGGTGATTTTTTCTCCAATACCGGAACTTACCGGCAAATGAATCGAAACAATAAAGCAAAAAATATGTACACGATGTGAGGAACATTCTGCATAATATTATAATCCTCCATTAATGATATATACAAAATATATTGTGAAATGTTAACACAAGACGTGTTCAGATATGGGATATCAGATTTATGCTAGATACAGATAATAGCTTTTGTAGTACACTTTTATGAAGATTAGATAGAAAATTGGTGTCCACGTCACCATGAAGAACATTCTGGTCTCATATTCATAACTTTAATTTCCCTTGGAACAAATTGATAAGAGCTTTACCCCTTCTCCATTGCAAAATTGACTGGTGTTATTAATATAAAATCTTTTATGTCGCTGGTGTAAAGACTGGTGTTATGTCGCTCGATTGACTGAGTCTAAGTTGTTTGATTTCTCTTACATTTCTGTCGGATACAGGAACAAACACACATATTTATGTGTTTCATATTCCTTATATGTCTTTATTTTCCTTGTTACTTCTGTATTCTTCTACATTAGCATATCTTTGTTTTGGCATAGTTAATTGGCCAAGGGTACAAGATAAAAATTGACAAAAATATATAACCCTACGAGGGAAGAAAGTGAGTGTGACAGTGGCAAGATAGTAGGGGGGGCAATTCTCGCCCCTACTATCTGGCAACTGTCACATTGTCGTCGGGGCTCTCTTCATCATTACATTTCGTGACTGGTTTCCAAAGCATAGAGCCTTGCTCTATTTATTGGCATTTCCAGTTTTATCTCCCACGTCACTGGACGCCATAATTCTATTTGTATAAAGTTATCATGGAGTATATATTAATCTGTCCATTTTGTGTATAACAGCAGGCACGTCGGACTTGGACTCATAAAAGTATTGAGCAACATAAAAAATCTGGTATATGTCTTTCAATATTATTAACCAAAATATTAAACGGTTTTGCCATACACGGTTTTTAAAACAAGATTTTTTTTTATTTCTCTAACAATATACGATTTTTTTGTCAAATTCATTTCTGAGATATGCTCTTTTTTGGTTTTCAGTACCTTTCGCCAAGTTTGAGATTTAGAGGACTAATGAAGTGAAATACATTTAATAATATATCTCAAAACTTCATTTCATCATTTTTTTTTATTTTTGCTCCCCACTCTTTCGTTACTTGTTTTCAAGTTCATTTGAAATTAGTTATTGGCGATGTTTAGGTGGACATTGATTGACTGAACTATTTATAATTTTGAAATTTAGAAATGATATTTTTGCTAGCAAATCTTTGTTTGATTTAAAAAAAATTGAAAACTAACGGAAAATATCACTTATGAAAATCCTGGAATCCTGATATCAGTAATTCTTTTTTTCTCACTGGTTTCTATACAACTATCACAACTGGCCACAGAACCATTCCGTTCATAAAAATATTACAAAAGAAACTACGTATCAGTAAAAGAAAAACTTGAGGAATAATGAAGAACTTCATTAAAAATGACTTTTATTATGCTTTTAAGAAATATAAAATTGATAAATTATTACGTTATATAAATAAAAATTTAATGCAGCTAAATTTCTAATAAAGGTAAGCATATTTCCGTTCTTAAATTTAATCAGAAATGAGAAATATGGTGAAAGGCATGTTAATGTTTGAAGAAAGAGATAACTTCTTTTTATCAAATAATTATTGGGATGAGGTTACGCTAAGGATATGCAAACCTCTTCCAAAAAGAATATTTGTGCAGAGAGAGATTCCGTTGGTTTGTCTGTGCTGCTTTTATGTATAATTATGGATTAGTTAATAGAGTTAGAAACAGGATATACTTACTTGAGAACAGTATAAGATCTCAGAAAATGTGGGAAACATAGGATACAGTGGGGAGACCATACGAAACAGAACCTTTCGTTTGAATTGTTCTAGAGTGGTGAAATGCAGCAAATGTTGTTCATGAGCAGGGCCAAAAAAAATACCAATTTGGGCGACCGGATTTAACCTGGATAACAGCTGCACTGTGCGAGAATGGACCCTGACGCTCCTTTATTCAAGTCTGATGTCAGTTATTCATATTTAATTTATCTAAATTTGAAGTAATAATTTAAATCTGATTTAAATTAAATCCGTTAAACAATCTTTGGTAATTTAAATTAAGTCCATTATATATCATCTGCAGTTGCCACAGGAAATAACCCTAGAAATATTTCTTATAGTCCAATTTAAAAAGACACGGTTTGATTATTGCACATCAACATCTTGAATTTTGGTTTCTTTTTACTTTTAATATTGAATTTAATGATTTTTGACTTTTAAATCTTATATTCTGATTTGCTGTTTTCAGCTCCTGCATCAGGAACAAGTAAGTTACTCTTTCCTTATTAATTGCAAGTTTCAGGAAATATTTTGAAAAATAAAAGCAAAAGCCTCGAATAACCATAAAAATTTTATAATTTTCAATAGAACATTTTTCTATAGATAAAATGTTTCTCTTTCATTTATACATTTTGAAGTTAGTAGTCTTCGAAATTCATTCAAACATGCTAATTATCACCGAATTTGAAGAACGAGTAAGTGGCATTGCCAGTTGCATCTCCAACGTGACTGGAAGCGATACTTCTGCTTTGTACAATGTTATCGGGGTGTATATATTAATCTGTCCATTTAGAGTATAATAGCAGACACATCGGACATTGGATTCCTAAAAGAATTGAGCAAGAAAAAAAATCTGGCATATGTCTTCCAATTTGATTAACTGAAATATTAAAGGGTTTTCCCATTTATTGTTGTTAAATCAATATCTTTTCTATATCTCTAGCGATATAAGATTTTTTTTGTCAAATTCTTTACTGAGATATGCTCTTTTTCGTTTTTCAGTACCTTTCGCCAACTTTGAGTTTTAGAGGACTAATGAAGAGAAATGCTTTTAATAATATTTCCCAAAACTCCACTTTATCATTTTTTGATTTTTGCTCCTCACGTTTTCGTTAAATGTTTTAAAGTCAGATTTGAAATTAGTTTTTGGCGAAATTTAGGTGGAAGCATTTCAGAGAATGTTGTTCTTCTATTGACGATTAATATACGTCATTAATTCAGTGAACTATCTATCATTTTTTAATTTAGAAATGATATTTTTGCCAAACAATCTTTGTTTCATTCAAGAAAATTGAAAACTTACGGAAATAACATCTATGAATATCCTGGAAAGCTGATATCAATAATTTTTATTTACTAACTGGTCTCTACATACCTATCGCAACTGACCACAGAATCGATATCGTCTATAAAAATATAAAAAAAAAACTACGTATCAGAAAAAAACTTGAAGAATGACGAAGAACTTCATCAAAAATGATTTTTATTTTGTTATTCAGAAATATAAAATTCATAAACTTTTCCGTTATATAAATAAAAATTTAACGTACCAAATTTTTAATACAGGTAAGCATATTTCGGAATTTAAATTTAATTGGAAATGGGAAATATGGTGAAATGCATCATAATGTTGGAAGAAAGGAGATAAATTTTTATTTAGCAAATGATTATTGGGATGAGATTATGCAAAGGAGTTTAAAACCACTTTCAAAAAGATTATTTTTGCAGAGACTCCGTTGGTTTTAGCTGTGCTGCATGTATGGATAATTATAAATTATTTAAAAGAGTTAGAAAGAGGACATACTTATTGGAGAACAGTATAAGGCTTAAGAAAGTGTAGGAAATGTAGGATACAGGGGGGGGGGGGACAATATCAAACAAGACGTTTCGTTAAAATTTTTCTCGAGTGGTGAAATTCGACAAGTGAAGTTGAGGAACAGGGCCGAAAATACCTATTTCGGCGCACGGAGTTAACTTCGATAACAGCTGCATGGAGCGAGAATGGACCCTGACGCTCCTTTATCAAAGTCTGATCTTAGTCATTGATATGCAATTTAGGTAAATTTAAGTAATAATTAAAATTTCATTGAAATGCAATTCGTTAAACAACCTTTGGTAATTTAAACTAGGCCCATTATATATCATCTGCAGTTGCTGCAGGAAATAACACTTAAAATATTGTTTACAGTCCAATAGAGAAAGCCAAGGTTTGATTACTGCACAATCACCCTCATGAATTTTGGTTTCTTTTTACTTTCAATATTGAATTAAATGATTTTTGACTTTTAAATCTTATACCCTTTTTTGTTTTTTTTCAGCTGAAAGTACAAAAACAAGTACGTTATTCTTTCCTTGTCATTTTTAAAATTCATTAAATATTATGAGAATTAAAATTAAATAAGTAAAAGCCTCCACTAACGATAAAATTTTTTATTTTCTATAGAATATTGTTCTCTAGATAAAATGTTTCTTCTTCATTTATACATTTGAAGTTACTAGTCTTTGTAGTTAATTCATATACATGGTAAAAACCACTGAATTTTAAAAACGAGTAAATTTTATTTTCTCTAATACTAAAATTTATCGGCAAATGAAACGAAACTATAAAGCATGAAATATCTACACAATGTCATGAGCAATCTGCATAACAATAAAATCCTCATTTATAATATATAAAAAATATTTTGCGTAATTTTAAAACTTGACATGTTCTGATATGGGATATCAGAATTATGCTAGATACAGTTAATTGCTTTTCTGGCACACTTTTATCAAGATTAGATACAAATTTGGTGACTACGTCACCATGAAGAACTTTCTGGTCTCATATTCATTATTTCAATTTCCACTGGAACAAACTGATCAGAGCTCTACCCATTCTGCATAGTAAAATTGACTGTAGTTATGTCGCTCAATTGTTTGATTCTTAGTTTCTCAACATCTCTTACATTTCTTTCGGATACATGAGTAAAAACACATAACTATATGCTTCATATTTCTTTTATACCTTTATATTCCTTGTTTAATTCCGTATTCTTTTACATTATGATATCTTTGTTTTCTCCTCGTTAATTGGCCAAAGGTACATGGTAAAATTTGAGAAAAGTCGATAACCCTTCGAGAGAAGAAAGTGAGTGTGACAGCGTCCAGATAGTAGGGGCGGTCTTGCTCGCTGCTACTATCTGCCAACGGTCACTCTCACTTACGTCGCTGCCATTTTTCATCATTACATTTCGTGACTGGTTTCCAATGCATAGAGACCTGCTCTATTTATCGGCATTTGCAGTTGCATTTGCAACGTGACCGAAAGCGATACTTCTGCTTTGTATAATGTTATCAGGGTGTATATATCAGTCTGTCCATTTTGTGTATAATGGCAGGCGCGTCGAACTGGGGCTCATAAAGGAATTGAGCATCATACAAAATTTGGCATATGTCTTCCATTTTGATTAACTACAAAGTTAAAGTGTTTCTCAAATTATGGTTTTTAAATCAAGATTTTTCCATATCTCTAGCAAAATAAGATTTTTTTGTCAAATTCATTACTGAGATATGCTCTTTTTGGTTTTCTGTACCTTTCGCCAAGTTCAAGTTTTAGAGGACTAATGAACAGATTTGCGTTTAATAATATTTCCCAAAGCTCCACCTTATCATTTTTTTATTTTTGCTCCCCACGCTTTCGATAATTGTTTTAAAGTCTGATTTGAAATTAGTTATTGGCGAAGTTTAGGTCGAAGCATTTCAGAGTACATGGTTTTTCTATTGACGATTAATATACTTCAGTAATTCACTGAAATATCTATCAATTTTTAATTTAGAAATCATATTTTTGCTAGGAAATATGTGCCTGATTTAAAAGAATTGAAATCTTTCGGAAAATATCCCTTTTGAATATCCTGGAATCTTGAAATCAGTAATTTCTATTTTCTAACTGGTTTCTACACACCTATCGCAACTGACAACAGAGCCATTCCCGGCTATAAAAATATTTAATGAAAAACTGCGTATCTGTAAATGAAAAAATTTAGGAATAATGAAGAACTTTATTAAAAATAATTTTATTATATTATCAACAAATATAAAATTGATAAATTATTCCATAAAATAAATAAAATTGAACGCACCAAAATTTCTAATATAGGGTAGCACATTTCCTCATTCAAATTTAATGAGAATTGGGAAATATGGTGAAAACCATTTTAGTGTAAAGAAAGCAGATAACTTTTTTTGCTCAAAAAATCACTTGGATGTGTTTATGCAAAAGATTTGGAAACCTCTTTCAAAAAAGTATATTTTTTCATAGAGAGACTGTATTTCTTTGGCTCTGCTGCATGTATGTGTAATAGTAAATTAGTTAATAGAGTTAGAAAGAGGAAATACCTACTGGACAACAATACATGATGTCATAAAATGTGGTAAAAATAGGATACAGTGGGGAGACAATACCAAACAGGACCTTTCGTTAGAATTGGTCTAGAGCGGTAAAATGCAACCAATGTTGTGGATTTGATCTGGATGTTGATCTGGATAACAGTGCATGGATAAAGAATGGACCATGACGCTCTTTTATCCAAGATATTGATGTAGAATTTAGATAAATTTAAAGTAATAATTTAAATTTCATTTAAATTCAACCTGTTAAATAATCTTTGGTATTTAAACTAGGTCAATTATATATCATCTGCATTTGCCGCAGGCAATAACACTAAAAATAATACTTATAGTCCAATACCAAAAGACACGGTTTGATTGTTGCACATCACCCTCATGTATTTTCGTTTCTTTTTACTTTCAATATTGAATTATATGATTTTTGACTTTTAATTCACCTATTCTCATTTGTTGTTTTCAGGTCATGGACAACATACAAGTAAGTTAATGTTTCCTTATTAAATGTAAATTTCAGGAATTATTACAAATATTAAAGACAAAGCCTCGACTAACCATAAAATTTTTACAATTTTCTATACAACATTTTCTCTAGATAAAATGTTTCTTCTTCGTTTACATTTTGAAGTTACCAGTCTTCGAACTTCTTTCACATACATGCTAAAAATCACTGCATTTGAAAAACGAGTAAGTGATTTTTTCTCCAGTACTAAAATTTATCAGAAAATGAAACGAAACACTAAAGCATGTAAGATCTACACAATGTCATGAGCAATCTGCATAATAATAAAATCCTCCATTTATAATATATACAAAATATTTTGTGAAAATTTATAACAAGACATGTTCTGATATGGGATATCAGAATTTTGCTAGATACAGATAATAGCTTTTGTAGCACACTTTTATCAAGATTGGATACAAATTTGCTGACTACGACACTATGAAATATATTCTGGTCTCATATTCATTATTTCAATTTCCCCTGGAACAAATTGATCAGAGCTTTTCCCCTTCTCCATGGCAAAGTTGACTGTTGTTATGTCGATGGATTGATAGATTTTCAGTTTCTCAATTTCTCTTACAATTCTGTCGGATACAGGAATATACAAACATAGTTATATGTTTCATATTTTTTATACACCTTTATATTCCTTGATTGTTTGCGTATTCTTTACATTATCATATCTTTGTTTTGTCATCGTTAATTGGCCAAGGGTACATGGTAAAATTTGACAAAAGTCGATAACCCCTCGAGGGAAGAAAGTGAGTTTGGCAGTGGCAGGATAGTAGGGGCGGCCCTCCTCTCACCTTTTATCTAGCCACGGTCACTCTCACTTACGTCGGTGTCATTCTTCATCATTACATTTCGTGACTGGTTGCAAATTCATAGAGGCCTGCTCTATTTAATGACATTTCCAGTTGCGGGGTGCATATATTAATATTTCCATTTGGTGTATAACAGAAGGCACGTCGGACATGGGGCTCATAAAAGAATTGAGCAAGATAAAAAAATCTGGCATATGTCTTCCAATTTGATTAACTAAAATATTAAAGCATTTTCCCATTTATTGTTGTTAAATCAATATGTTTTCTATATCTCTAGCGATATAACATTTTTTTTGTGAAATTATTTACTGAGATATGCTCTTTTTCGGTTTTCAGTACCTTCCGCCAACTTTGAGTTTTAGAGGACTAATGAAGAGAAATGATTTTAATAATATTTCCCAAACCTCCACTTTATCATTTTTTGATTTTTTTCTCTCCACGTTTTCGTTAAATGTTTCAAAGTCAGAATTGAAATTACTTTTTGGCGAAATTTAGGTGGAAGCATTTCAGAGAACGTTGTTCTTCTATTGACTATTAATATACTTCATTAATTCACTGAACTATATATCATTTTTTGATTTAGAAATGATATTTTTGGCAACAAATCTTTGTTTCATTCAAGAAAATTGAAAACTTACGGGAAAAACATTTATGAATATCCTGGAAAGCTTAAATCAATAATTTTTATTTACTAACTGGTTTCTACCCACCTATCGCAACTGACCACAGAATCAATATCGTCTATAAAAATATTAAAAAAAAACTACGTATCGGAAAAAACTTGAAGAATGACGAAGAACTTCATCAAAAATGATTTTTATTTTGTTATTCAGAAATATAAAATTCATAAACTTTTCCGTTATATAAATAAAAATTTAACGTACCAAATTTTTAATACAGGTAAGCATATTTCCGAATTTAAATTTAATTGGAAATGGGAAATATGGTGAAATGCATCATAATGTTTGAAGAAAGCAGATAAATTTTTATTTAGCAAATGATTATTGGGATGAGATTATGCAAAGGAGTTTAAAACCACTTTCAAAAAGATTATTTTTGCAGAGAGAGACTCCGTTGGTTTTAGCTGTGCTGCACGTGTGGATAATTATAAATTTGTTAAAAGAGTTAGAAAGAGGACATTCTTACTGGAGAAGAGTATAAGGCTTAAGAAAGTGTAGGAAATGTAGGATACAGTGGGGAGACAATATCAAACAAGACCTTTCGATAGAATATTTCTCGAGTGGTGAAATTCGGCAAATGAAGTTGAAGAACAGAGCCGAAAATACCTATTTCGGCGCATGGAGTTAACTTGGATAACAGCTGCATGGAGCGAGAATGGACCCTGACGCTCCTTTGTCAAAGTCTGGTTTAAAGTCTGGACCATACCAAACAGAACCTTTCGTTAGAATTGTTCTAGAGTGGTCAAATGCAACAAATGTTGTTCATGAGCAGGGCCAAAAAATACCAATTTGGGCGACCGGACTTAACCTGGATAACAGCTGCACGGTGCGAGAATGGACCCTGACGCTGCTTTATTCAAGTCTGATGTCAGTTATTCATATTTAATTTATCTAAATTTGAAGTAATAATTTAAATCTGATTTGAATTAAATCCTTTAAACAATCTTTGGTAATTTAAATTAAGTCCATTATATATCATCTGCAGTTGCCGCAGGAAATATCCCTAGAAATATTTCTTATAGTCCAATTTAAAAAGACACGGTTTGATTATTGCACATCAACATCTTGAATTTTGGTTTCTTTTTAATTTTATATAGAATTTAATGATTTTTGACTTTTAAATCTTATATTCTGATTTGCTCTTTTCAGCTCCTGCATCAGGAACAAGTAAGTTACTCTTTTCTTATTAATTGTAAGCTTCAGGAAATATTATAAGAATTAAAAGGAAAAGCCTCGAATAAACTTAAAAATTTCATAATTTTTCAATAGAACATTGTTCTCTAGAAAAAAATATTTCTCCTTCATTTATACGTTTTGAATTTAGTAATCTTCGAATTTCACTCAAACATGCTAAATATCACTGAATTTGAAAATCGAGTAGGTGATTTTTTCTCCAATACCGGAACTTACTGGCAAATGAATCGAAACAATAAAGCAAAAAATATGTACACGATGTGAGGAACATTCTGCATAATATTATAATCCTCCATTAATGATATATACAAAATATATTGTGAAATGTTAACACAAGACGTGTTCAGATATGGGATATCAGATTTATGCTAGATACAGATAGTAGCTTTTGTAGTACACTTTTATGAAGATTAGATAGAAAATTGGTGTCCACGTCACCATGAAGAACATTCTGGTCTCGTATTCATAACTTTAATTTCCCTTGGAACAAATTGATAAGAGCTTTACCCCTTCTCCATTGCAAAATTGACTGGTGTTATTAATATAAAATCTTTTATGTCGCTGGTGTAAAGACTGGTGTTATGTCGCTCGATTGACTGAGTCTAAGTTGTTTGATTTCTCTTACATTTCTGTCGGATACAGGAACAAACACACATATTTATGTGTTTCATATTCCTTATATGTCTTTATTTTCCTTGTTACTTCTGTATTCTTCTACATTAGCATATCTTTGTTTTGGCATAGTTAATTGGCCAAGGGTACAAGATAAAAATTGACAAAAATATATAACCCTACGAGGGAAGAAAGTGAGTGTGACAGTGGCAAGATAGTAGGGGTGGCAATTCTCGCCCCTACTATCTGGCAACTGTCACACTGTCGTCGGGGCTCTCTTCATCATTACATTTCGTGACTGGTTTCCAATGCATAGAGCCTTGCTCTATTTATTGGCATTTCCAGTTTTATCTCCCACGTCACTGGACGCCATACTTCTATTTGTATGAAGTTATCATGGAGTATATATTAATCTGTCCATTTTGTGTATAACAGCAGGCACGTCGGACTTGGACTCATAAAAGTATTGAGCAACATAAAAAATCTGGTATATGTCTTTCAATTTTATTAACCAAAATATTAAACGGTTTTGCCATACACGGTTTTTAAAACAAGATTTTTTTTTATTTCTCTAACAATATACGATTTTTTTGTCAAATTCATTTCTGAGATATGCTCTTTTTTGGTTTTCAGTACCTTTCGCCAAGTTTGAGATTTAGAGGACTAATGAAGTGAAATACATTTAATAATATATCTCAAAGCTTCATTTCATCATTTTTTTTTATTTTTGCTCCCCACTCTTTCGTTAGTTGTTTTCAAGTTCATTTGAAATTAGTTATTGGCGATGTTTAGGTGGACATTGATTGACTGAACTATTTATAATTTTGAAATTTAGAAATGATATTTTTGCTAGCAAATCTTTGTTTGATTTAAAAAAAATTGAAAACTAACGGAAAATATCACTTAAGAAAATCCTGGAATCCTGATATCAGTAATTCTTTTTTTCTCACTGGTTTCTATACAACTATCACAACTGGCCACAGAACCATTCCGTTCATAAAAATATTACAAAAGAAACTACGTATCAGTAAAAGAAAAACTTGAGGAATAATGAAGAACTTCATTAAAAATGACTTTTATTATGCTTTTAAGAAATATAAAATTGATAAATTATTACGTTATATAAATAAAAATTTAACGCAGCTAAATTTCTAATAAAGGTAAGCATATTTCCGTTCTTAAATTTAATCAGAAATGAGAAATATGGTGAAAGGCATGTTAATGTTTGAAGAAAGAGATAACTTCTTTTTATCAAATAATTATTGGGATGAGGTTACGCTAAGGATATGCAAACCTCTTCCAAAAAGAATATTTGTGCAGAGAGAGATTCCGTTGGTTTGTCTGTGCTGCTTTTATGTATAATTATAGATTAGATAATAGAGTTAGAAACAGGATATACTTACTTGAGAACAGTATAAGATCTCAGAAAATGTGGGAAACATAGGATACAGTGGGGAGACCATACCAAACAGAACCTTTCGTTTGAATTGTTCTAGAGTGGTGAAATGCAGCAAATGTTGTTCATGAGCAGGGCCAAAAAAAATACCAATTTGGGCGACCGGATTTAACCTGGATAACAGCTGCACTGTGCGAGAATGGACCCTGACGCTCCTTTATTCAAGTCTGATGTCAGTTATTCATATTTAATTTATCTAAATTTGAAGTAATAATTTAAATCTGATTTAAATTAAATCCGTTAAACAATCTTTGGTAATTTAAATTAAGTCCATTATATATCATCTGCAGTTGCCACAGGAAATAACCCTAGAAATATTTCTTATAGTCCAATTTAAAAAGACACGGTTTGATTATTGCACATCAACATCTTGAATTTTGGTTTCTTTTTACTTTTAATATTGAATTTAATGATTTTTGACTTTTAAATCTTATATTCTGATTTGCTGTTTTCAGCTCCTGCATCAGGAACAAGTAAGTTACTCTTTCCTTATTAATTGCAAGTTTCAGGAAATATTTTGAAAAATAAAAGCAAAAGCTTCGAATAACCATTAAAATTTTATAATTTTCAATAGAACATTTTTCTCTAGATAAAATGTTTCTCTTTCATTTATACATTTTGAAGTTAGTAGTCTTCCAAATTCATTCAAACATGCTAATTATCACCTAATTTGAAGAACGAGTAAGTGGCATTGCCAGTTGCATCTCCAACGTGACTGGAAGCGATACTTCTGCTTTGTACAATGTTTTCGGGGTGTATATATTAATCTGTCCATTTAGAGTATAATAGCAGACACGTCGGACATTGGATTCCTAAAAGAATTGAGCAAGAAAAAAAATCTGGCATATGTCTTCCAATTTGATTAACTGAAATATTAAAGTGTTTTCCCATTTATTGTTGTTAAATCAATATCTTTTCTATATCTCTAGCGATATAAGATTTTTTTTGTCAAATTCTTTACTGAGATATGCTCTTTTTCGTTTTTCAGTACCTTTCGCCAACTTTGAGTTTTAGAGGACTAATGAAGAGAAATGCTTTTAATAATATTTCCCAAAACTCCACTTTATCATTTTTTGATTTTTGTTCCTCACGTTTTCGTTAAGTGTTTTAAAGTCAGATTTGAAATTAGTTTTTGGCGAAATTTAGGTGGAAGCATTTCAGAGAATGTTGTTCTTCTATTGACGATTAATATACGTCATTAATTCAGTGAACTATCTATCATTTTTTAATTTAGAAATGATATTTTTGCCAAACAGTCTTTGTTTCATTCAAGAAAATTGAAAACTTACGGAAATAACATCTATGAATATCCTGGAAAGCTGATATCAATAATTTTTATTTACTAACTGGTCTCTACATACCTATCGCAACTGACCACAGAATCGATATCGTCTATAAAAATATTAAAAAAAAACTACGTATCAGAAAAAAACTTGAAGAATGACGAAGAACTTCATCAAAAATGATTTTTATTTTGTTATTCAGAAATATAAAATTCATAAACTTTTCCGTTATATAAATAAAAATTTAACGTACCAAATTTTTAATACAGGTAAGCATATTTCGGAATTTAAATTTAATTGGAAATGGGAAATATGGTGAAATGCATCATAATGTTGGAAGAAAGGAGATAAATTTTTATTTAGCAAATGATTATTGGGATGAGATTATGCAAAGGAGTTTAAAACCACTTTCAAAAAGATTATTTTTGCAGAGACTCCGTTGGTTTTAGCTGTGCTGCATGTATGGATAATTGTAAATTATTTAAAAGAGTTAGAAAGAGGACATACTTATTGGAGAACAGTATAAGGCTTAAGAAAGTGTAGGAAATGTAGGATACAGGGGGGGGGACAATATCAAACAAGACGTTTCGTTAAAAATTTTCTCGAGTGGTGAAATTCGACAAGTGAAGTTGAGGAACAGGGCCGAAAATACCTATTTCGGCGCACGGAGTTAACTTCGATAACAGCTGCATGGAGCGAGAATGGACCCTGACGCTCCTTTATCAAAGTCTGATCTTAGTCATTGATATGCAATTTAGGTAAATTTAAGTAATAATTAAAATTTCATTGAAATGCAATTCGTTAAACAACCTTTGGTAATTTAAACTAGGCCCATTATATATCATCTGCAGTTGCTGCAGGAAATAACACTTAAAATATTGTTTACAGTCCAATAGAGAAAGCCAAGGTTTGATTACTTGCACAATCACCCTCATGAATTTTGGTTTCTTTTTACTTTCAATATTGAATTAAATGATTTTTGACTTTTAAATCTTATACCCTTTTTTGTTTTTTTTCAGCTGAAAGTACAAAAACAAGTACGTTATTCTTTCCTTGTCATTTTTAAAATTCATTAAATATTATGAGAATTAAAATTAAATAAGTAAAAGCCTCCACTAACGATAAAATTTTTTATTTTCTATAGAATATTGTTCTCTAGATAAAATGTTTCTTCTTGATTTATACATTTGAAGTTACTAGTCTTTGTAGTTAATTCATATACATGGTAAAAACCTATATATATCATCCTATATATATATGGGCCCATTATATATCATCTGCAGTTGCTGCAGGAAATAACACTTAAAATATTGTTTACAGTCCAATAGAGAAAGCCAAGGTTTGATTACTTGCACAATCACCCTCATAAATTTTGGTTTCTTTTTACTTTCAATATTGAATTAAATGATTTTTGACTTTTAAATCTTATACCCTTTTTTGTTTTTTTTCAGCTGAAAGTACAAAAACAAGTACGTTATTCTTTCCTTGTCATTTTTAAAATTCATTAAATATTATGAGAATTAAAATTAAATAAGTAAAAGCCTCCACTAACGATAAAATTTTTTATTTTCTATAGAATATTGTTCTCTAGATAAAATGTTTCTTCTTGATTTATACATTTGAAGTTACTAGTCTTTGTAGTTAATTCATATACATGGTAAAAACCACTGAATTTTAAAAACGAGTAAATTTTATTTTCTCTAATACCAAAATTTATCGGCAAATGAAACGAAACTATAAAGCATGAAATATCTACACAATGTCATGAGCAATCTGCATAAAAATAAAATCCTCATTTATAATATATAAAAAATATTTTGCGTAATTTTAAAACTTGACATGTTCTGATATGGGATATCAGAATTATGCTAGATACAGTTAATTGCTTTTCTGGCACACTTTTATCAAGATTAGATACAAATTTGGTGACTACGTCACCATGAAGAACTTTCTGGTCTCATATTCATTATTTCAATTTCCACTGGAACAAACTGATCAGAGCTCTACCCATTCTGCATGGCAAAATTGACTGTAGTTATGTCGCTCAATTGTTTGATTCTTAGTTTCTCAACATCTCTTACATTTCTTTCGGATACATGAGTAAAAACACATAACTATATGCTTCATATTTCTTTTATACCTTTATATTCCTTGTTTAATTCCATATTCTTTTACATTATGATATCTTTGTTTTCTCATCGTTAATTGGCCAAAGGTACATGGTAAAATTTGAGAAAAGTCGATAACCCTTCGAGAGAAGAAAGTGAGTGTGACAGCGTCCAGATAGTAGGGGCGGTCTTGCTTGCTGCTACTATCTGCCAACGGTCACTCTCACTTACGTCGCTGCCATTTTTCATCATTACATTTCGTGACTGGTTTCCAATGCATAGAGACCTGCTCTATTTATCGGCATTTGCATTTGCATTTGCAACGTGACCGAAAGCGATACTTCTGCTTTGTATAATGTTATCAGGGTGTATATATCAGTCTGTCCATTTTGTGTATAATGGCAGGCACGTCGAACTGGGGCTCATAAAGGAATTGAGCATCATACAAAATTTGGCATATGTCTTCCATTTTGATTAACTACAAAGTTAAAGTGTTTCTCAAATTATGGTTTTTAAATCAAGATTTTTCCATATCTCTAGCAAAATAAGATTTTTTTGTCAAATTCATTACTGAGATATGCTCTTTTTGGTTTTCTGTACCTTTCGCCAAGTTCAAGTTTTAGAGGACTAATGAAGAGATTTGCGTTTAATAATATTTCCCAAAGCTCCACCTTATCATTTTTTTATTTTTGCTCCCCACGCTTTCGATAATTGTTTTAAAGTCTGATTTGAAATTAGTTATTGGCGAAGTTTAGGTCGAAGCATTTCAGAGTACATGGTTTTTCTATTGACGATTAATATACTTCAGTAATTCACTGAAATATCTATAAATTTTTAATTTAGAAATCATATTTTTGCTAGGAAATATGTGCTTGATTTAAAAGAATTGAAATCTTTCGGAAAATATCCCTTTTGAATATCCTGGAATCTTGAAATCAGTAATTTCTATTTTCTAACTGGTTTCTACACACCTATCGCAACTGACAACAGAGCCATTCCCGGCTATAAAAATATTTAATGAAAAACTGCGTATCTGTAAATGAAAAAATTTAGGAATAATGAAGAACTTTATTAAAAATAATTTTATTATGTTATTAACAAATATAAAATTGATAAATTATTCTATAAAATAAATAAAATTGAACGCACCAAAATTTCTAATATAGGGTAGCACATTTCCTCATTCAAATTTAATGAGAATTGGGAAATATGGTGAAAACCATTTTAGTGTAAAGAAAGCAGATAACTTTTTTTGCTCAAAAAATCATTGGGATGTGTTTATGCAAAAGATTTGGAAACCTCTTTCAAAAAAGTATATTTTTTCATAGAGAGACTGTATTTCTTTGGCTCTGCTGCATGTATGTGTAATAGTAAATTAGTTAATAGAGTTAGAAAGAGGAAATACCTACTGGACAACAATACATGATGTCATAAAATGTGGTAAAAATAGGATACAGTGGGGAGACAATACCAAACAGGACCTTTCGTTAGAATTGGTCTAGAGCGGTAAAATGCAACCAATGTTGTGGATTTCATCTGGATGTTGATCTGGATAACAGTGCATGGATAAAGAATGGACCATGACGCTCTTTTATCCAAGATATTGATGTAGAATTTAGATAAATTTAAAGTAATAATTTAAATTTCATTTAAATTCAACCTGTTAAATAATCTTTGGTATTTAAACTAGGTCAATTATATATCATCTGCATTTGCCGCAGGAAATAACACTAAAAATAATACTTATAGTCCAATACCAAAAGACACGGTTTGATTGTTGCACATCACCCTCATGTATTTTCGTTTCTTTTTACTTTCAATATTGAATTATATGATTTTTGACTTTTAAATCACCTATTCTCATTTGTTGTTTTCAGGTCATGGACAACGTACAAGTAAGTTAATGTTTCCTTATTAAATGTAAATTTCAGGAATTATTACAAATATTAAAGACAAAGCCTCGACTAACCATAAAATTTTTACAATTTTCTATACAACGTTTTCTCTAGATAAAATGATTCTTTTTCGTTTACATTTTGAAGTTACCAGTCTTCGAACTTCTTTCACATACATGCTAAAAATCACTGCATTTGAAAAACGAGTAAGTGATTTTTTCTCCAGTACTAAAATTTATCAGAAAATGAAACGAAACACTAAAGCATGTAAGATCTACACAATGTCATGAGCAATCTGCATAATAATAAAATCCTCCATTTATAATATATACAAAATATTTTGTGAAAATTTATAACAAGACATGTTCTGATATGGGATATCAGAATTTTGCTAGATACAGATAATAGCTTTTGTAGCACACTTTTATCAAGATTGGATACAAATTTGCTGACTACGACACTATGAAATATATTCTGGTCTCATATTCATTATTTCAATTTCCCCTGGAACAAATTGATCAGAGCTTTTCCCCTTCTCCATGGCAAAGTTGACTGTTGTTATGTCGGTGGATTGATAGATTTTCAGTTTCTCAATTTCTCTTACAATTCTGTCGGATACAGGAATATGCAAACATAGTTATATGTTTCATATTTTTTATACACCTTTATATTCCTTGATTGTTTGCGTATTCTTTACATTATCATATCTTTGTTTTGTCATCGTTAATTGGCCAAGGGTACATGGTAAAATTTGACAAAAGTCGATAACCCCTCGAGGGAAGAAAGTGAGTTTGGCAGTGGCAGGATAGTAGGGGCGGCCCTCCTCGCACCTTTTATCTAGCCACGGTCACTCTCACTTACGTCGGTGTCATTCTAGATCATTACATTTCGTGACTGGTTGCAAATTCATAGAGGCCTGCTCTATTTAATGACATTTCCAGTTGCGGGGTGCATATATTAATATTTCCATTTGGTGTATAACAGAAGGCACGTCGGACATGGGGCTCATAAAAGAATTGAGCAAGATAAAAAAATCTGGCATATGTCTTCCAATTTGATTAACTAAAATATTAAAGCATTTTCCCATTTATTGTTGTTAAATCAATATGTTTTCTATATCTCTAGCGATATAACATTTTTTTTTGTGAAATTATTTACTGAGATATGCTCTTTTTCGGTTTTCAGTACCTTCCGCCAACTTTGAGTTTTAGAGGACTAATGAAGAGAAATGATTTTAATAATATTTCCCAAACCTCCACTTTATCATTTTTTGATTTTTTTCTCTCCACGTTTTCGTTAAATGTTTCAAAGTCAGAATTGAAATTACTTTTTGGCGAAATTTAGGTGGAAGCATTTCAGAGAATGTTGTTCTTCTATTGACTATTAATATACTTCATTAATTCACTGAACTATATATCATTTTTTGATTTAGAAATGATATTTTTGGCAACAAATCTTTGTTTCATTCAAGAAAATTGAAAACTTACGGAAAAAACATTTATGAATATCCTGGAAAGCTTAAATCAATAATTTTTATTTACCAACTGGTTTCTACACACCTATCGCAACTGACCACAGAATCAATATCGTCTATAAAAATATTAAAAAAAAAACTACGTATCAGAAAAACTTGAAGAATGACGAAGAACTTCATCAAAAATGATTTTTATTTTGTTATTCAGAAATATAAAATTCATAAACTTTTCCGTTATATAAATAAAAATTTAACGTACCAAATTTTTAATACAGGTAAGCATATTTCCGATTTTCAATTTAATTGGAAATGGGAAATATGGTGAAATGCATCATAATGTTTGAAGAAAGCAGATAAATTTTTATTTAGCAAATGATTATTGGGATGAGATTATGCAAAGGAGTTTAAAACCACTTTCAAAAAGATTATTTTTGCAGAGAGAGACTCCGTTGGTTTTAGCTGTGCTGCACGTGTGGATAATTATAAATTTGTTAAAAGAGTTAGAAAGAGGACATTCTTACTGGAGAACAGTATAAGGCTTAAGAAAGTGTAGGAAATGTAGGATACAGTGGGGAGACAATATCAAACAAGACCTTTCGATAGAATATTTCTCGAGTGGTGAAATTCGGCAAATGAAGTTGAAGAACAGAGCCGAAAATACCTATTTCGGCGCATGGAGTTAACTTGGATAACAGCTGCATGGAGCGAGAATGGACCCTGACGCTCCTTTGTCAAAGTCTGATTTAAAGTCTGGACCATACCAAACAGAACCTTTCGTTAGAATTGTTCTAGAGTGGTCAAATGCAACAAATGTTGTTCATGAGCAGGGCCAAAAAATACCAATTTGGGCGACCGGATTTAACCTGGATAACAGCTGCACGGTGCGAGAATGGACCCTGACGCTGCTTTATTCAAGTCTGATGTCAGTTATTCATATTTAATTTATCTAAATTTGAAGTAATAATTTAAATCTGATTTGAATTAAATCCTTTAAACAATCTTTGGTAATTTAAATTAAGTCCATTATATATCATCTGCAGTTGCCGCAGGAAATATCCCTAGAAATATTTCTTATAGTCCGATTTAAAAAGACACGGTTTGATTATTGCACATCAACATCTTGAATTTTGGTTTCTTTTTACTTTTATATAGAATTTAATGATTTTTGACTTTTAAATCTTATATTCGGATTTGCTCTTTTCAGCTCCTGCATCAGGAACAAGTAAGTTACTCTTTTCTTATTAATTGTAAGCTTCAGGAAATATTATAAGAATTAAAAGGAAAAGCCTCGAATAAACTTAAAAATTTCATAATTTTTCAATAGAACATTGTTCTCTAGAAAAAAATATTTCTCCTCTATTTATACGTTTTGAATTTAGTAATCTTCGAATTTCACTCAAACATGCTAAATATCACTGAATTTGAAAAACGAGTAGGTGATTTTTTCTCCAATACCGGAACTTACCAGCAAATGAATCGAAACAATAAAGCAAAAAATATGTACACGATGTGAGGAACATTCTGCATAATATTATAATCCTCCATTAATGATATATACAAAATATATTGAGAAATGTTAACACAAGACGTGTTCAGATATGGGATATCAGATTTATGCTAGATACAGATAATAGCTTTTGTAGTACACTTTTATGAAGATTAGATAGAAAATTGGTGTCCACGTCACCATGAAGAACATTCTTGTCTCATATTCATAACTTTAATTTCCCTTGGAACAAATTGATAAGAGCTTTACCCCTTCTCCATTGCAAAATTGACTGGTGTTATTAATATAAAATATTTTATGTCGCTGGTGTAAAGACTGGTGTTATGTTGCTCGATTGACTGAGTCTAAGTTGTTTGATTTCTCTTACATTTCTGTCGGATACAGGAACAAACACACATATTTATGTGTTTCATATTCCTTATATGTCTTTATTTTCCTTGTTTACTTCTGTATTCTTCTACATTAGCATATCTTTGTTTTGGCATAGTTAATTGGCCAAGGGTACAAGATAAAAATTGACAAAAATATATAACCCTACGAGGGAAGAAAGTGAGTGTGACAGTGGAAAGATAGTAGGGGTGGCAATTCTCGCCCCTACTATCTGGCAACTGTCACACTGTCGTCGGGGCTCTCTTCATCATTACATTTCGTGACTGGTTTCCAATGCATAGAGCCTTGCTCTATTTATTGGCATTTCCAGTTTTATCTCCCACGTCACTGGACGCCATACTTCTATTTGTATAAAGTTATCATGGAGTATATATTAATCTGTCCATTTTGTGTATAACAGCAGGCACGTCGGACTTGGACTCATAAAAGTATTGAGCAACATAAAAAATCTGGTATATGTCTTTCAATTTTATTAACCAAAATATTAAACGGTTTTGCCATACACGGTTTTTAAAACAAGATTTTTTTTTATTTCTCTAACAATATACGATTTTTTTGTCAAATTCATTTCTGAGATATGCTCTTTTTTGGTTTTCAGTACATTTCGCCAAGTTTGAGATTTAGAGGACTAATGAAGTGAAATACATTTAATAATATATCTGAAAGCTTCATTTCATCATTTTTTTTTATTTTTGCTCCCCACTCTTTCGTTAGTTGTTTTCAAGTTCATTTGAAATTAGTTATTGGCGATTTTTAGGTGGACATTGATTGACTGAACTATTTATAATTTTGAAATTTAGAAATGATATTTTTGCTAGCAAATCTTTCAATCAACAAATGAAGTTGAAGTAGGGGCGGCCCTCCTCTCACCTTTTATCTAGCCACGGTCACTCTCACTTACGTCGGTGTCATTCTTCATCATTACATTTCGTGACTGGTTGCAAATTCATAGAGGCCTGCTCTATTTAATGACATTTCCAGTTGCGGGGTGCATATATTAATATTTCCATTTGGTGTATAACAGAAGGCACGTCGGACATGGGGCTCATAAAAGAATTGAGCAAGATAAAAAAATCTGGCATATGTCTTCCAATTTGATTAACTAAAATATTAAAGCATTTTCCCATTTATTGTTGTTAAATCAATATGTTTTCTATATCTCTAGCGATATAACATTTTTTTGTGAAATTATTTACTGAGATATGCTCTTTTTCGGTTTTCAGTACCTTCCGCCAACTTTGAGTTTTAGAGGACTAATGAAGAGAAATGATTTTAATAATATTTCCCAAACCTCCACTTTATCATTTTTTGATTTTTTTCTCTCCACGTTTTCGTTAAATGTTTCAAAGTCAGAATTGAAATTACTTTTTGGCGAAATTTAGGTGGAAGCATTTCAGAGAACGTTGTTCTTCTATTGACTATTAATATACTTCATTAATTCACTGAACTATATATCATTTTTTGATTTAGAAATGATATTTTTGGCAACAAATCTTTGTTTCATTCAAGAAAATTGAAAACTTACGGGAAAAACATTTATGAATATCCTGGAAAGCTTAAATCAATAATTTTTATTTACTAACTGGTTTCTACCCACCTATCGCAACTGACCACAGAATCAATATCGTCTATAAAAATATTAAAAAAAAACTACGTATCGGAAAAAACTTGAAGAATGACGAAGAACTTCATCAAAAATGATTTTTATTTTGTTATTCAGAAATATAAAATTCATAAACTTTTCCGTTATATAAATAAAAATTTAACGTACCAAATTTTTAATACAGGTAAGCATATTTCCGAATTTAAATTTAATTGGAAATGGGAAATATGGTGAAATGCATCATAATGTTTGAAGAAAGCAGATAAATTTTTATTTAGCAAATGATTATTGGGATGAGATTATGCAAAGGAGTTTAAAACCACTTTCAAAAAGATTATTTTTGCAGAGAGAGACTCCGTTGGTTTTAGCTGTGCTGCACGTGTGGATAATTATAAATTTGTTAAAAGAGTTAGAAAGAGGACATTCTTACTGGAGAAGAGTATAAGGCTTAAGAAAGTGTAGGAAATGTAGGATACAGTGGGGAGACAATATCAAACAAGACCTTTCGATAGAATATTTCTCGAGTGGTGAAATTCGGCAAATGAAGTTGAAGAACAGAGCCGAAAATACCTATTTCGGCGCATGGAGTTAACTTGGATAACAGCTGCATGGAGCGAGAATGGACCCTGACGCTCCTTTGTCAAAGTCTGGTTTAAAGTCTGGACCATACCAAACAGAACCTTTCGTTAGAATTGTTCTAGAGTGGTCAAATGCAACAAATGTTGTTCATGAGCAGGGCCAAAAAATACCAATTTGGGCGACTGGACTTAACCTGGATAACAGCTGCACGGTGCGAGAATGGACCCTGACGCTGCTTTATTCAAGTCTGATGTCAGTTATTCATATTTAATTTATCTAAATTTGAAGTAATAATTTAAATCTGATTTGAATTAAATCCTTTAAACAATCTTTGGTAATTTAAATTAAGTCCATTATATATCATCTGCAGTTGCCGCAGGAAATATCCCTAGAAATATTTCTTATAGTCCAATTTAAAAAGACACGGTTTGATTATTGCACATCAACATCTTGAATTTTGGTTTCTTTTTAATTTTATATAGAATTTAATGATTTTTGACTTTTAAATCTTATATTCTGATTTGCTCTTTTCAGCTCCTGCATCAGGAACAAGTAAGTTACTCTTTTCTTATTAATTGTAAGCTTCAGGAAATATTATAAGAATTAAAAGGAAAAGCCTCGAATAAACTTAAAAATTTCATAATTTTTCAATAGAACATTGTTCTCTAGAAAAAAATATTTCTCCTTCATTTATACGTTTTGAATTTAGTAATCTTCGAATTTCACTCAAACATGCTAAATATCACTGAATTTGAAAATCGAGTAGGTGATTTTTTCTCCAATACCGGAACTTACTGGCAAATGAATCGAAACAATAAAGCAAAAAATATGTACACGATGTGAGGAACATTCTGCATAATATTATAATCCTCCATTAATGATATATACAAAATATATTGTGAAATGTTAACACAAGACGTGTTCAGATATGGGATATCAGATTTATGCTAGATACAGATAACAGCTTTGTAGTACACTTTTATGAAGATTAGATAGAAAATTGGTGTCCACGTCACCATGAAGAACATTCTGGTCTCGTATTCATAACTTTAATTTCCCTTGGAACAAATTGATAAGAGCTTTACCCCTTCTCCATTGCAAAATTGACTGGTGTTATTAATATAAAATCTTTTATGTCGCTGGTGTAAAGACTGGTGTTATGTCGCTCGATTGACTGAGTCTAAGTTGTTTGATTTCTCTTACATTTCTGTCGGATACAGGAACAAACACACATATTTATGTGTTTCATATTCCTTATATGTCTTTATTTTCCTTGTTACTTCTGTATTCTTCTACATTAGCATATCTTTGTTTTGGCATAGTTAATTGGCCAAGGGTACAAGATAAAAATTGACAAAAATATATAACCCTACGAGGGAAGAAAGTGAGTGTGACAGTGGCAAGATAGTAGGGGTGGCAATTCTCGCCCCTACTATCTGGCAACTGTCACACTGTCGTCGGGGCTCTCTTCATCATTACATTTCGTGACTGGTTTCCAATGCATAGAGCCTTGCTCTATTCATTGGCATTTCCAGTTTTATCTCCCACGTCACTGGACGCCATACTTCTATTTGTATGAAGTTATCATGGAGTATATATTAATCTGTCCATTTTGTGTATAACAGCAGGCACGTCGGACTTGGACTCATAAAAGTATTGAGCAACATAAAAAATCTGGTATATGTCTTTCAATTTTATTAACCAAAATATTAAACGGTTTTGCCATACACGGTTTTTAAAACAAGATTTTTTTTTATTTCTCTAACAATATACGATTTTTTTGTCAAATTCATTTCTGAGATATGCTCTTTTTTGGTTTTCAGTACCTTTCACCAAGTTTGAGATTTAGAGGACTAATGAAGTGAAATACATTTAATAATATATCTCAAAGCTTCATTTCATCATTTTTTTTTATTTTTGCTCCCCACTCTTTCGTTAGTTGTTTTCAAGTTCATTTGAAATTAGTTATTGGCGATGTTTAGGTGGACATTGATTGACTGAACTATTTATAATTTTGAAATTTAGAAATGATATTTTTGCTAGCAAATCTTTGTTTGATTTAAAAAAAATTGAAAACTAACGGAAAATATCACTTATGAAAATCCTGGAATCCTGATATCAGTAATTCTTTTTTTCTCACTGGTTTCTATACAACTATCACAACTGGCCACAGAACCATTCCGTTCATAAAAATATTACGAAAGAAACTACGTATCAGTAAAAGAAAAACTTGAGGAATAATGAAGAACTTCATTAAAAATGACTTTTATTATGCTTTTAAGAAATATAAAATTGATAAATTATTACGTTATATAAATAAAAATTTAACGCAGCTAAATTTCTAATAAAGGTAAGCATATTTCCGTTCTTAAATTTAATCAGAAATGAGAAATATGGTGAAAGGCATGTTAATGTTTGAAGAAAGAGATAACTTCTTTTTATCAAATAATTATTGGGATGAGGTTACGCTAAGGATATGCAAACCTCTTCCAAAAAGAATATTTGTGCAGAGAGAGATTCCGTTGGTTTGTCTGTGCTGCTTTTATGTATAATTATGGATTAGATAATAGAGTTAGAAACAGGATATACTTACTTGAGAACAGTATAAGATCTCAGAAAATGTGGGAAACATAGGATACAGTGGGGAGACCATACCAAACAGAACCTTTCGTTTGAATTGTTCTAGAGTGGTGAAATGCAGCAAATGTTGTTCATGAGCAGGGCCAAAAAAAATACCAATTTGGGCGACCGGATTTAACCTGGATAACAGCTGCACTGTGCGAGAATGGACCCTGACGCTCCTTTATTCAAGTCTGATGTCAGTTATTCATATTTAATTTATCTAAATTTGAAGTAATAATTTAAATCTGATTTAAATTAAATCCGTTAAACAATCTTTGGTAATTTAAATTAAGTCCATTATATATCATCTGCAGTTGCCACAGGAAATAACCCTAGAAATATTTCTTATAGTCCAATTTAAAAAGACACGGTTTGATTATTGCACATCAACATCTTGAATTTTGGTTTCTTTTTACTTTTAATATTGAATTTAATGATTTTTGACTTTTAAATCTTATATTCTGATTTGCTGTTTTCAGCTCCTGCATCAGGAACAAGTAAGTTACTCTTTCCTTATTAATTGCAAGTTTCAGGAAATATTTTGAAAAATAAAAGCAAAAGCCTCGAATAACCATAAAAATTTTATAATTTTCAATAGAACATTTTTCTCTAGATAAAATGTTTCTCTTTCATTTATACATTTTGAAGTTAGTAGTCTTCCAAATTCATTCAAACATGCTAATTATCACCGAATTTGAAGAACGAGTAAGTGGCATTGCCAGTTGCATCTCCAACGTGACTGGAAGCGATACTTCTGCTTTGTACAATGTTTTCGGGGTGTATATATTAATCTGTCCATTTAGAGTATAATAGCAGACACGTCGGACATTGGATTCCTAAAAGAATTGAGCAAGAAAAAAAATCTGGCATATGTCTTCCAATTTGATTAACTGAAATATTAAAGTGTTTTCCCATTTATTGTTGTTAAATCAATATCTTTTCTATATCTCTAGCGATATAAGATTTTTTTTGTCAAATTCTTTACTGAGATATGCTCTTTTTCGTTTTTCAGTACCTTTCGCCAACTTTGAGTTTTAGAGGACTAATGAAGAGAAATGCTTTTAATAATATTTCCCAAAACTCCACTTTATCATTTTTTGATTTTTGCTCCTCACGTTTTCCTTAAGTGTTTTAAAGTCAGATTTGAAATTAGTTTTTGGCGAAATTTAGGTGGAAGCATTTCAGAGAATGTTGTTCTTCTATTGACGATTAATATACGTCATTAATTCAGTGAACTATCTATCATTTTTTAATTTAGAAATGATATTTTTGCCAAACAATCTTTGTTTCATTCAAGAAAATTGAAAACTTACGGAAATAACATCTATGAATATCCTGGAAAGCTGATATCAATAATTTTTATTTACTAACTGGTCTCTACATACCTATCGCAACTGACCACAGAATCGATATCGTCTATAAAAATATTAAAAAAAAACTACGTATCAGAAAAAAACTTGAAGAATGACGAAGAACTTCATCAAAAATGATTTTTATTTTGTTATTCAGAAATATAAAATTCATAAACTTTTCCGTTATATAAATAAAAATTTAACGTACCAAATTTTTAATACAGGTAAGCATATTTCGGAATTTAAATTTAATTGGAAATGGGAAATATGGTGAAATGCATCATAATGTTGGAAGAAAGGAGATAAATTTTTATTTAGCAAATGATTATTGGGATGAGATTATGCAAAGGAGTTTAAAACCACTTTCAAAAAGATTATTTTTGCAGAGACTCCGTTGGTTTTAGCTGTGCTGCATGTATGGATAATTATAAATTATTTAAAAGAGTTAGAAAGAGGACATACTTATTGGAGAACAGTATAAGGCTTAAGAAAGTGTAGGAAATGTAGGATACAGGGGGGGGACAATATCAAACAAGACGTTTCGTTAAAATTTTTCTCGAGTGGTGAAATTCGACAAGTGAAGTTGAGGAACAGGGCCGAAAATACCTATTTCGGCGCACGGAGTTAACTTCGATAACAGCTGCATGGAGCGAGAATGGACCCTGACGCTCCTTTATCAAAGTCTGATCTTAGTCATTGATATGCAATTTAGGTAAATTTAAGTAATAATTAAAATTTCATTGAAATGCAATTCGTTAAACAACCTTTGGTAATTTAAACTAGGCCCATTATATATCATCTGCAGTTGCTGCAGGAAATAACACTTAAAATATTGTTTACAGTCCAATAGAGAAAGCCAAGGTTTGATTACTTGCACAATCACCCTCATGAATTTTGGTTTCTTTTTACTTTCAATATTGAATTAAATGATTTTTGACTTTTAAATCTTATACCCTTTTTTGTTTTTTTTCAGCTGAAAGTACAAAAACAAGTACGTTATTCTTTCCTTGTCATTTTTAAAATTCATTAAATATTATGAGAATTAAAATTAAATAAGTAAAAGCCTCCACTAACGATAAAATTTTTTATTTTCTATAGAATATTGTTCTCTAGATAAAATGTTTCTTCTTGATTTATACATTTGAAGTTACTAGTCTTTGTAGTTAATTCATATACATGGTAAAAAACACTGAATTTTAAAAACGAGTAAATTTTATTTTCTATAATACCAAAATTTATCGGCAAATGAAACGAAACTATAAAGCATGAAATATCTACACAATGTCATGAGCAATCTGCATAAAAATAAAATCCTCATTTATAATATATAAAAAATATTTTGCGTAATTTTAAAACTTGACATGTTCTGATATGGGATATCAGAATTATGCTAGATACAGTTAATTGCTTTTCTGGCACACTTTTATCAAGATTAGATACAAAATTGGTGACTACGTCACCATGAAGAACTTTCTGGTCTCATATTCATTATTTCAATTTCCACTGGAACAAACTGATCAGAGCTCTACCCATTCTGCATGGCAAAATTGACTGTAGTTATGTCGCTCAATTGTTTGATTCTTAGTTTCTCAACATCTCTTACATTTCTTTCGGATACATGAGTAAAAACACATAACTATATGCTTCATATTTCTTTTATACCTTTATATTCCTTGTTTAATTCCATATTCTTTTACATTATGATATCTTTGTTTTCTCATCGTTAATTGGCCAAAGGTACATGGTAAAATTTGAGAAAAGTCGATAACCCTTCGAGAGAAGAAAGTGAGTGTGACAGCGTCCAGATAGTAGGGGCGGTCTTGCTCGCTGCTACTATCTGCCAACGGTCACTCTCACTTACGTCGCTGCCATTTTTCATCATTACATTTCGTGACTGGTTTCCAATGCATAACCTGCTCTATTTATCGGCATTTGCAGTTGCATTTGCAACGTGACCGAAAGCGATACTTCTGCTTTGTATAATGTTATCAGGGTGTATATATCAGTCTGTCCATTTTGTGTATAATGGCAGGCACGTCGAACTGGGGCTCATAAAGGAATTGAGCATCATACAAAATTTGGCATATGTCTTCCATTTTGATTAACTACAAAGTTAAAGTGTTTCTCAAATTATGGTTTTTAAATCAAGATTTTTCCATATCTCTAGCAAAATAAGATTTTTTTGTCAAATTCATTACTGAGATATGCTCTTTTTGGTTTTCTGTACCTTTCGCCAAGTTCAAGTTTTAGAGGACTAATGAAGAGATTTGCGTTTAATAATATTTCCCAAAGCTCCACCTTATCATTTTTTTATTTTTGCTCCCCACGCTTTCGATAATTGTTTTAAAGTCTGATTTGAAATTAGTTATTGGCGAAGTTTAGGTCGAAGCATTTCAGAGTACATGGTTTTTCTATTGACGATTAATATACTTCAGTAATTCACTGAAATATCTATAAATTTTTAATTTAGAAATCATATTTTTGCTAGGAAATATGTGCTTGATTTAAAAGAATTGAAATCTTTCGGAAAATATCCCTTTTGAATATCCTGGAATCTTGAAATCAGTAATTTCTGTTTTCTAACTGGTTTCTACACATCTATCGCAACTGACAACAGAGCCATTCCCGGCTATAAAAATATTTAATGAAAAACTGCGTATCTGTAAATAAAAAAATTTAGGAATAATGAAGAACTTTATTAAAAATAATTTTATTATGTTATTAACAAATATAAAATTGATAAATTATTCCATAAAATAAATAAAATTGAACGCACCAAAATTTCTAATATAGGGTAGCACATTTCCTCATTCAAATTTAATGAGAATTGGGAAATATGGTGAAAACCATTTTAGTGTAAAGAAAGCAGATAACTTTTTTTGCTCAAAAAATCATTGGGATGTGTTTATGCAAAAGATTTGGAAACCTCTTTCAAAAAGTATATTTTTTCATAGAGAGACTGTATTTCTTTGGCTCTGCTGCATGTATGTGTAATAGTAAATTAGTTAATAGAGTTAGAAAGAGGAAATACCTACTGGACAACAATACATGATGTCATAAAATGTGGTAAAAATAGGATACAGTGGGGAGACAATACCAAACAGGACCTTTCGTTAGAATTGGTCTAGAGCGGTAAAATGCAACCAATGTTGTGGATTTCATCTGGATGTTGATCTGGATAACAGTGCATGGATAAAGAATGGACCATGACGCTCTTTTATCCAAGATATTGATGTAGAATTTAGATAAGTTTAAAGTAATAATTTAAATTTCATTTAAATTCAACCTGTTAAATAATCTTTGGTATTTAAACTAGGTCAATTATATATCATCTGCATTTGCCGCAGGAAATAACACTAAAAATAATACTTATAGTCCAATACCAAAAGACACGGTTTGATTGTTGCACATCACCCTCATGTATTTTCGTTTCTTTTTACTTTCAATATTGAATTATATGATTTTTGACTTTTAAATCACCTATTCTCATTTGTTGTTTTCAGGTCATGGACAACGTACAAGTAAGTTAATGTTTCCTTATTAAATGTAAATTTCAGGAATTATTACAAATATTAAAGACAAAGCCTCGACTAACCATAAAATTTTTACAATTTTCTATACAACGTTTTCTCTAGATAAAATGTTTCTTTTTCGTTTACATTTTGAAGTTACCAGTCTTCGAACTTCTTTCACATACATGCTAAAAATCACTGCATTTGAAAAACGAGTAAGTGATTTTTTCTCCAGTACTAAAATTTATCAGAAAATGAAACGAAACACTAAAGCATGTAAGATCTACACAATGTCATGAGCAATCTGCATAATAATAAAATCCTCCTTTTATAATATATACAAAATATTTTGTGAAAATTTATAACAAGACATGTTCTGATATGGGATATCAGAATTTTGCTAGATACAGATAATAGCTTTTGTAGCACACTTTTATCAAGATTGGATACAAATTTGCTGACTACGACACTATGAAATATATTCTGGTCTCATATTCATTATTTCAATTTCCCCTGGAACAAATTGATCAGAGCTTTTCCCCTTCTCCATGGCAAAGTTGACTGTTGTTATGTCGGTGGATTGATAGATTTTCAGTTTCTCAATTTCTCTTACAATTCTGTCGGATACAGGAATATGCAAACATAGTTATATGTTTCATATTTTTTATACACCTTTATATTCCTTGATTGTTTGCGTATTCTTTACATTATCATATCTTTGTTTTGTCATCGTTAATTGGCCAAGGGTACATGGTAAAATTTGACAAAAGTCGATAACCCCTCGAGGGAAGAAAGTGAGTTTGGCAGTGGCAGGATAGTAGGGGCGGCCCTCCTCGCACCTTTTATCTAGCCACGGTCACTCTCACTTACGTCGGTGTCATTCTTCATCATTACATTTCGTGACTGGTTGCAAATTCATAGAGGCCTGCTCTATTTAATGACATTTCCAGTTGCGGGGTGCATATATTAATATTTCCATTTGGTGTATAACAGAAGGCACGTCGGACATGGGGCTCATAAAAGAATTGAGCAAGATAAAAAAATCTGGCATATGTCTTCCAATTTGATTAACTAAAATATTAAAGCATTTTCCCATTTATTGTTGTTAAATCAATATGTTTTCTATATCTCTAGCGATATAATATTTTTTTTTGTGAAATTATTTACTGAGATATGCTCTTTTTCGGTTTTCAGTACCTTCCGCCAACTTTGAGTTTTAGAGGACTAATGAAGAGAAATGATTTTAATAATATTTCCCAAACCTCCACTTTATCATTTTTTGATTTTTTTCTCTCCACGTTTTCGTTAAATGTTTCAAAGTCAGAATTGAAATTACTTTTTGGCGAAATTTAGGTGGAAGCATTTCAGAGAATGTTGTTCTTCTATTGACTATTAATATACTTCATTAATTCACTGAACTATATATCATTTTTTGATTTAGAAATGATATTTTTGGCAACAAATCTTTGTTTCATTCAAGAAAATTGAAAACTTACGGAAAAAACATTTATGAATATCCTGGAAAGCTTAAATCAATAATTTTTATTTACCAACTGGTTTCTACACACCTATCGCAACTGACCACAGAATCAATATCGTCTATAAAAATATTAAAAAAAAAACTACGTATCAGAAAAACTTGAAGAATGACGAAGAACTTCATCAAAAATGATTTTTATTTTGTTATTCAGAAATATAAAATTCATAAACTTTTCCGTTATATAAATAAAAATTTAACGTACCAAATTTTTAATACAGGTAAGCATATTTCCGAATTTCAATTTAATTGGAAATGGGAAATATGGTGAAATGCATCATAATGTTTGAAGAAAGCAGATAAATTTTTATTTAGCAAATGATTATTGGGATGAGATTATGCAAAGGAGTTTAAAACCACTTTCAAAAAGATTATTTTTGCAGAGAGAGACTCCGTTGGTTTTAGCTGTGCTGCACGTGTGGATAATTATAAATTTGTTAAAAGAGTTAGAAAGAGGACATTCTTACTGGAGAACAGTATAAGGCTTAAGAAAGTGTAGGAAATGTAGGATACAGTGGGGAGACAATATCAAACAAGACCTTTCGATAGAATATTTCTCGAGTGGTGAAATTCGGCAAATGAAGTTGAAGAACAGAGCCGAAAATACCTATTTCGGCGCATGGAGTTAACTTGGATAACAGCTGCATGGAGCGAGAATGGACCCTGACGCTCCTTTGTCAAAGTCTGATTTAAAGTCTGGACCATACCAAACAGAACCTTTCGTTAGAATTGTTCTAGAGTGGTCAAATGCAACAAATGTTGTTCATGAGCAGGGCCAAAAAATACCAATTTGGGCGACCGGACTTAACCTGGATAACAGCTGCACGGTGCGAGAATGGACCCTGACGCTGCTTTATTCAAGTCTGATGTCAGTTATTCATATTTAATTTATCTAAATTTGAAGTAATAATTTAAATCTGATTTGAATTAAATCCTTTAAACAATCTTTGGTAATTTAAATTAAGTCCATTATATATCATCTGCAGTTGCCGCAGGAAATATCCCTAGAAATATTTCTTATAGTCCAATTTAAAAAGACACGGTTTGATTATTGCACATCAACATCTTGAATTTTGGTTTCTTTTTACTTTTATATAGAATTTAATGATTTTTGACTTTTAAATCTTATATTCGGATTTGCTCTTTTCAGCTCCTGCATCAGGAACAAGTAAGTTACTCTTTTCTTATTAATTGTAAGCTTCAGGAAATATTATAAGAATTAAAAGGAAAAGCCTCGAATAAACTTAAAAATTTCATAATTTTTCAATAGAACATTGTTCTCTAGAAAAAAATATTTCTCCTCTATTTATACGTTTTGAATTTAGTAATCTTCGAATTTCACTCAAACATGCTAAATATCACTGAATTTGAAAAACGAGTAGGTGATTTTTTCTCCAATACCGGAACTTACCAGCAAATGAATCGAAACAATAAAGCAAAAAATATGTACACGATGTGAGGAACATTCTGCATAATATTATAATCCTCCATTAATGATATATACAAAATATATTGAGAAATGTTAACACAAGACGTGTTCAGATATGGGATATCAGATTTATGCTAGATACAGATAATAGCTTTTGTAGTACACTTTTATGAAGATTAGATAGAAAATTGGTGTCCACGTCACCATGAAGAACATTCTGGTCTCATATTCATAACTTTAATTTCCCTTGGAACAAATTGATAAGAGCTTTACCCCTTCTCCATTGCAAAATTGACTGGTGTTATTAATATAAAATATTTTATGTCGCTGGTGTAAAGACTGGTGTTATGTCGCTCGATTGACTGAGTCTAAGTTGTTTGATTTCTCTTACATTTCTGTCGGATACAGGAACAAACACACATATTTATGTGTTTCATATTCCTTATATGTCTTTATTTTCCTTGTTTACTTCTGTATTCTTCTACATTAGCATATCTTTGTTTTGGCATAGTTAATTGGCCAAGGGTACAAGATAAAAATTGACAAAAATATATAACCCTACGAGGGAAGAAAGTGATTGTGACAGTGGCAAGATAGTAGGGGTGGCAATTCTCGCCCCTACTATCTGGCAACTGTCACACTGTCGTCGGGGCTCTCTTCATCATTACATTTCGTGACTGGTTTCCAATGCATAGAGCCTTGCTCTATTTATTGGCATTTCCAGTTTTATCTCCCACGTCACTGGACGCCATACTTCTATTTGTATAAAGTTATCATGGAGTATATATTAATCTGTCCATTTTGTGTATAACAGCAGGCACGTCGGACTTGGACTCATAAAAGTATTGAGCAACATAAAAAATCTGGTATATGTCTTTCAATTTTATTAACCAAAATATTAAACGGTTTTGCCATACACGGTTTTTAAAACAAGATTTTTTTTTATTTCTCTAACAATATACGATTTTTTTGTCAAATTCATTTCTGAGATATGCTCTTTTTTGGTTTTCAGTACATTTCGCCAAGTTTGAGATTTAGAGGACTAATGAAGTGAAATACATTTAATAATATATCTGAAAGCTTCATTTCATCATTTTTTTTTATTTTTGCTCCCCACTCTTTCGTTAGTTGTTTTCAAGTTCATTTGAAATTAGTTATTGGCGATTTTTAGGTGGACATTGATTGACTGAACTATTTATAATTTTGAAATTTAGAAATGATATTTTTGCTAGCAAATCTTTGTTTGATTTAAAAAAAAATTGAAAACTAACGGAAAATATCACTTATGAAAATCCTGGAATCCTGATATCAGTAATTCTTTTTTTCTTACTGGTTTCTATACAACTATCACAACTGGCCACAGAACCATTCCGTTCATAAAAATATTACAAAAGAAACTACGTATCAGTAAAAGAAAAACTTGAGGAATAATGAAGAACTTCATTAAAAATGACTTTTATTATGCTTTTAAGAAATATAAAATTGATAAATTATTACGTTATATAAATAAAAATTTAACGCAGCTAAATTTCTAATAAAGGTAAGCATATTTCCGTTCTTAAATTTAATCAGAAATGAGAAATATGGTGAAAGGCATGTTAATGTTTGAAGAAAGAGATAACTTCTTTTTATCAAATAATTATTGGGATGAGGTTACGCTAAGGATATGCAAACCTCTTCCAAAAAGAATATTTGTGCAGAGAGAGATTCCGTTGGTTTGTCTGTGCTGCTTTTATGTATAATTATAGATTAGTTAATAGAGTTAGAAACAGGATATACTTACTTGAGAACAGTATAAGATCTCAGAAAATGTGGGAAACATAGGATACAGTGGGGAGACCATACCAAACAGAACCTTTCGTTTGAATTGTTCTAGAGTGGTGAAATGCAGCAAATGTTGTTCATGAGCAGGGCCAAAAAAAATACCAATTTGGGCGACTGGATTTAACCTGGATAACAGCTGCACTGTGCGAGAATGGACCCTGACGCTCCTTTATTCAAGTCTGATGTCAGTTATTCATATTTAATTTATCTAAATTTGAAGTAATAATTTAAATCTGATTTAAATTAAATCCGTTAAACAATCTTTGGTAATTTAAATTAAGTCCATTATATATCATCTGCAGTTGCCACAGGAAATAACCCTAGAAATATTTCTTATAGTCCAATTTAAAAAGACACGGTTTGATTATTGCACATCAACATCTTGAATTTTGGTTTCTTTTTACTTTTAATATTGAATTTAATGATTTTTGACTTTTAAATCTTATATTCTGATTTGCTGTTTTCAGCTCCTGCATCAGGAACAAGTAAGTTACTCTTTCCTTATTAATTGCAAGTTTCAGGAAATATTTTGAAAAATAAAAGCAAAAGCCTCGAATAACCATAAAAATTTTATAATTTTCAATAGAACATTTTTCTCTAGATAAAATGTTTCTCTTTCATTTATACATTTTGAAGTTAGTAGTCTTCGAAATTCATTCAAACATGCTAATTATCACCGAATTTAATATTATAGATTAGTTAATAGAGCCAGTTGCATCTCCAACGTGACTGGAAGCGATACTTCTGCTTTGTACAATATTATCGGGGTGTATATATTAATCTGTCCATTTAGAGTATAATAGCAGACACGTCGGACATTGGATTCCTAAAAGAATTGAGCAAGAAAAAAAATCTGGCATATGTCTTCCAATTTGATTAACTGAAATATTAAAGGGTTTTCCCATTTATTGTTGTTAAATCAATATCTTTTCTATATCTCTAGCGATATAAGATTTTTTTTGTCAAATTCTTTACTGAGATATGCTCTTTTTCGTTTTTCAGTACCTTTCGCCAACTTTGAGTTTTAGAGGACTAATGAAGAGAAATGCTTTTAATAATATTTCCCAAAACTCCACTTTATCATTTTTTGATTTTTGCTCCTCACGTTTTCGTTAAATGTTTTAAAGTCAGATTTGAAATTAGTTTTTGGCGAAATTTAGGTGGAAGCATTTCAGAGAATGTTGTTCTTCTATTGACGATTAATATACGTCATTAATTCAGTGAACTATCTATCATTTTTTAATTTAGAAATGATATTTTTGCCAAACAATCTTTGTTTCATTCAAGAAAATTGAAAACTTACGGAAATAACATCTATGAATATCCTGGAAAGCTGATATCAATAATTTTTATTTACTAACTGGTCTCTACATACCTATCGCAACTGACCACAGAATCGATATCGTCTATAAAAATATTAAAAAAAAATTACGTATCAGAAAAAAACTTGAAGAATGACGAAGAACTTCATCAAAAATGATTTTTATTTTGTTATTCAGAAATATAAAATTCATAAACTTTTCCGTTATATAAATAAAAATTTAACGTACCAAATTTTTAATACAGGTAAGCATATTTCGGAATTTAAATTTAATTGGAAATGGGAAATATGGTGAAATGCATCATAATGTTGGAAGAAAGGAGATAAATTTTTATTTAGCAAATGATTATTGGGATGAGATTATGCAAAGGAGTTTAAAACCACTTTCAAAAAGATTATTTTTGCAGAGACTCCGTTGGTTTTAGCTGTGCTGCATGTATGGATAATTATAAATTATTTAAAAGAGTTAGAAAGAGGACATACTTATTGGAGAACAGTATAAGGCTTAAGAAAATGTAGGAAATGTAGGATACAGGGGGGGGGACAATATCAAACAAGACGTTTCGTTAAAATTTTTCTCGAGTGGTGAAATTCGACAAGTGAAGTTGAGGAACAGGGCCGAAAATACCTATTTCGGCGCACGGAGTTAACTTCGATAACAGCTGCATGGAGCGAGAATGGACCATGACGCTCCTTTATCAAAGTCTGATCTTAGTCATTGATATGCAATTTAGGTAAATTTAAGTAATAATTAAAATTTCATTGAAATGCAATTCGTTAAACAACCTTTGGTAATTTAAACTAGGCCCATTATATATCATCTGCAGTTGCTGCAGGAAATAACACTTAAAATATTGTTTACAGTCCAATAGAGAAAGCCAAGTTTTGATTACTGCACAATCACCCTCATGAATTTTGGTTTCTTTTTACTTTCAATATTGAATTAAATGATTTTTGACTTTTAAATCTTATACCCTTTTTTGTTTTTTTTCAGCTGAAAGTACAAAAACAAGTACGTTATTCTTTCCTTGTCATTTTTAAAATTCATTCAATATTATGAGAATTAAAATTAAATAAGTAAAAGCCTCCACTAACGATAAAATTTTTTATTTTCTATAGAATATTGTTCTCTAGATAAAATGTTTCTTCTTGATTTATACATTTGAAGTTACTAGTCTTTGTAGTTAATTCATATACATGGTAAAAACCACTGAATTTTAAAAACGAGTAAATTTTATTTTCTCTAATACTAAAATTTATCGGCAAATGAAACGAAACTATAAAGCATGAAATATCTACACAATGTCATGAGCAATCTGCATAAAAATAAAATCCTCATTTATAATATATAAAAAATATTTTGCGTAATTTTAAAACTTGACATGTTCTGATATGGGATATCAGAATTATGCTAGATACAGTTAATTGCTTTTCTGGCACACTTTTATCAAGATTAGATACAAATTTGGTGACTACGTCACCATGAAGAACTTTCTGGTCTCATATTCATTATTTCAATTTCCACTGGAACAAACTGATCAGAGCTCTACCCATTCTGCATGGTAAAATTGACTGTAGTTATGTCGCTCAATTGTTTGATTCTTAGTTTCTCAACATCTCTTACATTTCTTTCGGATACATGAGTAAAAACACATAACTATATGCTTCATATTTCTTTTATACCTTTATATTCCTTGTTTAATTCCGTATTCTTTTACATTATGATATCTTTGTTTTCTCGTCGTTAATTGGCCAAAGGTACATTTTAAAATTTGAGAAAAGTCGATAACCCTTCGAGAGAAGAAAGTGAGTGTGACAGCGTCCAGATAGTAGGGGCGGTCTTGATCGCTGCTACTATCTGCCAACGGTCACTCTCACTTACGTCGCTGCCATTTTTCATCATTACATTTCGTGACTGGTTTCCAATGCATAGAGACCTGCTCTATTTATCGGCATTTGCAGTTGCATTTGCAACGTGACCGAAAGCGATACTTCTGCTTTGTATAATGTTATCAGGGTGTATATATCAGTCTGTCCATTTTGTGTATAATGGCAGGCACGTCGAACTGGGGCTCATAAAGGAATTGAGCATCATACAAAATTTGGCATATGTCTTCCATTTTGATTAACTACAAAGTTAAAGTGTTTCTCAAATTATGGTTTTTAAATCAAGATTTTTCCATATCTCTAGCAAAATAAGATTTTTTTGTCAAATTCATTACTGAGATATGCTCTTTTTGGTTTTCTGTACCTTTCGCCAAGTTCAAGTTTTAGAGGACTAATGAAGAGATTTGCGTTTAATAATATTTCCCAAAGCTCCACCTTATCATTTTTTTATTTTTGCTCCCCACGCTTTCGATAATTGTTTTAAAGTCTGATTTGAAATTAGTTATTGGCGAAGTTTAGGTCGAAGCATTTCAGAGTACATGGTTTTTCTATTGACGATTAATATACTTCAGTAATTCACTGAAATATCTATCAATTTTTAATTTAGAAATCATATTTTTGCTAGGAAATATGTGCTTGATTTAAAAGAATTGAAATCTTTCGGAAAATATCCCCTTTTGAATATCCTGGAATCTTGAAATCAGTAATTTCTATTTTCTAACTGGTTTCTACACACCTATCGCAACTGACAACAGAGCCATTCCCGGCTATAAAAATATTTAATGAAAAACTGCGTATCTGTAAATGAAAAAATTTAGGAATAATGAAGAACTTTATTAAAAATAATTTTATTATGTTATTAACAAATATAAAATTGATAAATTATTCCATAAAATAAATAAAATTGAACGCACCAAAATTTCTAATATAGGGTAGCACATTTCCTCATTCAAATTTATTGAGAATTGGGAAATATGGTGAAAACCATTTTAGTGTAAAGAAAGCAGATAACTTTTTTTGCTCAAAAAATCATTGGGATGTGTTTATGCAAAAGATTTGGAAACCTCTTTCAAAAAAGTATATTTTTTCATAGAGAGACTGTATTTCTTTGGCTCTGCTGCATGTATGTGTAATAGTAAATTAGTTAATAGAGTTAGAAAGAGGAAATACCTACTGGACAACAATACATGATGTCATAAAATGTGGTAAAAATAGGATACAGTGTGGAGACAATACCAAACAGGACCTTTCGTTAGAATTGGTCTAGAGCGGTAAAATGCAACCAATGTTGTGGATTTCATCTGGATGTTGATCTGGATAACAGTGCATGGATAAAGAATGGACCATGACGCTCTTTTATCCAAGATATTGATGTAGAATTTAGATAAATTTAAAGTAATAATTTAAATTTCATTTAAATTCAACCTGTTAAATAATCTTTGGTATTTAAACTAGGTCAATTATATATCATCTGCATTTGCCGCAGGAAATAACACTAAAAATAATACTTATAGTCCAATACCAAAAGACACGGTTTGATTGTTGCACATCACCCTCATGTATTTTCGTTTCTTTTTACTTTCAATATTGAATTATATGATTTTTGACTTTTAAATCACCTATTCTCATTTGTTGTTTTCAGGTCATGGACAACGTACAAGTAAGTTAATGTTTCCTTATTAAATGTAAATTTCAGGAATTATTACAAATATTAAAGACAAAGCCTCGACTAACCATAAAATTTTTACAATTTTCTATACAACGTTTTCTCTAGATAAAATGTTTCTTCTTCGTTTACATTTTGAAGTTACCAGTCTTCGAACTTCTTTCACATACATGCTAAAAATCACTGCATTTGAAAAACGAGTAAGTGATTTTTTCTCCAGTACTAAAATTTATCAGAAAATGAAACGAAACACTAAAGCATGTAAGATCTACACAATGTCATGAGCAATCTGCATAATAATAAAATCCTCCATTTATAATATATACAAAATATTTTGTGAAAATTTATAACAAGACATGTTCTGATATGGGATATCAGAATTTTGCTAGATACAGATAATAGCTTTTGTAGCACACTTTTATCAAGATTGGATACAAATTTGCTGACTACGACACTATGAAATATATTCTGGTCTCATATTCATTATTTCAATTTCCCCTGGAACAAATTGATCAGAGCTTTTCCCCTTCTCCATGGCAAAGTTGACTGTTGTTATGTCGGTGGATTGATAGATTTTCAGTTTCTCAATTTCTCTTACAATTCTGTCGGATACAGGAATATGCAAACATAGTTATATGTTTCATATTTTTTATACACCTTTATATTCCTTGATTGTTTGCGTATTCTTTACATTATCATATCTTTGTTTTGTCATCGTTAATTGGCCAAGGGTACATGGTAAAATTTGACAAAAGTCGATAACCCCGCGAGGGAAGAAAGTGAGTTTGGCAGTGGCAGGATAGTAGGGGCGGCCCTCCTCGCACCTTTTATCTAGCCACGGTCACTCTCACTTACGTCGGTGTCATTCTTCATCATTACATTTCGTGACTGGTTGCAAATTCATAGAGGCCTGCTCTATTTAATGACATTTCCAGTTGCGGGGTGCATATATTAATATTTCCATTTGGTGTATAACAGAAGGCACGTCGGACATGGGGCTCATAAAAGAATTGAGCAAGATAAAAAAATCTGGCATATGTCTTCCAATTTGATTAACTAAAATATTAAAGCATTTTCCCATTTATTGTTGTTAAATCAATATGTTTTCTATATCTCTAGCGATATAACATTTTTTTTTGTGAAATTATTTACTGAGATATGCTCTTTTTCGGTTTTCAGTACCTTCCGCCAACTTTGAGTTTTAGAGGACTAATGAAGAGAAATGATTTTAATAATATTTCCCAAACCTCCACTTTATCATTTTTTGATTTTTTTCTCTCCACGTTTTCGTTAAATGTTTCAAAGTCAGAATTGAAATTACTTTTTGGCGAAATTTAGGTGGAAGCATTTCAGAGAACGCTGTTCTTCTATTGTCTATTAATATACTTCATTAATTCACTGAACTATATATCATTTTTTGATTTAGAAATGATATTTTTGGCAACAAATCTTTGTTTCATTCAAGAAAATTGAAAACTTACGGAAAAAACATTTATGAATATCCTGGAAAGCTTAAATCAATAATTTTTATTTACCAACTGGTTTCTACACACCTATCGCAACTGACCACAGAATCAATATCGTCTATAAAAATATTAAAAAAAAAACTACGTATCAGAAAAAACTTGAAGAATGACGAAGAACTTCATCAAAAATGATTTTTATTTTGTTATTCAGAAATATAAAATTCATAAACTTTTCCGTTATATAAATAAAAATTTAACGTACCAAATTTTTAATACAGGTAAGCATATTTCCGAATTTAAATTTAATTGGAAATGGGAAATATGGTGAAATGCATCATAATGTTTGAAGAAAGCAGAAAAATTTTTATTTAGCAAATGATTATTGGGATGAGATTATGCAAAGGAGTTTAAAACCACTTTCAAAAAGATTATTTTTGCAGAGAGAGACTCCGTTGGTTTTAGCTGTGCTGCACGTGTGGATAATTATAAATTTGTTAAAAGAGTTAGAAAGAGGACATTCTTACTGGAGAACAGTATAAGGCTTAAGAAAGTGTAGGAAATGTAGGATACAGTGGGGAGACAATATCAAACAAGACCTTTCGATAGAATATTTCTCGAGTGGTGAAATTCGGCAAATGAAGTTGAAGAACAGAGCCGAAAATACCTATTTCGGCGCATGGAGTTAACTTGGATAACAGCTGCATGGAGCGAGAATGGACCCTGACGCTCCTTTGTCAAAGTCTGATTTAAAGTCTGGACCATACCAAACAGAACCTTTCGTTAGAATTGTTCCAGAGTGGTCAAATGCAACAAATGTTGTTGATGAGCAGGGCCAAAAAATGCCAATTTGGGCGACCGGACTTAACCTGGATAACAGCTGCACGGTGGGAGAATGGACCCTGACGCTGCTTTATTCAAGTCTGATGTCAGTTATTCATATTTAATTTATCTAAATTTGAAGTAATAATTTAAATCTGATTTGAATTAAATCCTTTAAACAATCTTTGGTAATTTAAATTAAGTCCATTATATATCATCTGCAGTTGCTGCAGGAAATATCCCTAGAAATATTTCTTATAGTCCAATTTAAAAAGACACGGTTTGATTATTGCACATCAACATCTTGAATTTTGGTTTCTTTTTACTTTTATATAGAATTTAATGATTTTTTACTTTTAAATCTTATATTCTGATTTGCTCTTTTCAGCTCCTGCATCAGGAACAAGTAAGTTACTCTTTTCTTATTAATTGTAAGCTTCAGGAAATATTATAAGAATTAAAAGGAAAAGCCTCGAATAAACTTAAAAATTTCATAATTTTTCAATAGAACATTGTTCTCTAGAAAAAAATATTTCTCCTTCATTTATACGTTTTGAATTTAGTAATCTTCGAATTTCACTCAAACATGCTAAATATCACTGAATTTGAAAAATGAGTAGGTGATTTTTTGTCCAATACCGGAACTTACCGGCAAATGAATCGAAACAATAAAGCAAAAAATATGTACACGATGTGAGGAACATTCTGCATAATATTATAATCCTCCATTAATGATATATACAAAATATATTGTGAAATGTTAACACAAGACGTGTTCAGATATGGGATATCAGATTTATGCTAGATACAGATAATAGCTTTTGTAGTACACTTTTATGAAGATTAGATAGAAAATTGGTGTCCACGTCACCATGAAGAACATTCTGGTCTCATATTCATAACTTTAATTTCCCTTGGAACAAATTGATAAGAGCTTTACCCCTTCTCCATTGCAAAATTGACTGGTGTTATTAATATAAAATATTTTATGTCGCTGGTGTAAAGACTGGTGTTATGTCGCTCGATTGACTGAGTCTAAGTTGTTTGATTTCTCTTACATTTCTGTCGGATACAGGAACAAACACACATATTTATGTGTTTCATATTCCTTATATGTCTTTATTTTCCTTGTTTACTTCTGTATTCTTCTACATTAGCATATCTTTGTTTTGGCATAGTTAATTGGCCAAGGGTACAAGATAAAAATTGAGAAAAATATATAACCCTACGAGGGAAGAAAGTGATTGTGACAGTGGCAAGATAGTAGGGGTGGCAATTCTCGCCCCTACTATCTGGCAACTGTCACACTGTCGTCGGGGCTCTCTTCATCATTACATTTCGTGACTGGTTTCCAATGCATAGAGCCTTGCTCTATTTATTGGCATTTCCAGTTTTATCTCCCACGTCACTGGACGCCATACTTCTATTTGTATAAAGTTATCATGGAGTATATATTAATCTGTCCATTTTGTGTATAACAGCAGGCACGTCGGACTTGGACCCCTAAAAGTATTGAGCAACATAAAAAATCTGGCATATGTCTTTCAATTTTATTAACCAAAATATTAAACGGTTTTGCCATACACGGTTTTTAAAACAAGATTTTTTTTTATTTCTCTAACAATATACGATTTTTTTGTCAAATTCATTTCTGAGATATGCTCTTTTTTGGTTTTCAGTACCTTTCGCCAAGTTTGAGATTTAGAGGACTAATGAAGTGAAATACATTTAATAATATATCTCAAAGCTTCATTTCATCATTTTTTTTTATTTTTGCTCCCCACTCTTTCGTTAGTTGTTTTCAAGTTCATTTGAAATTAGTTATTGGCGATGTTTAGGTGGACATTGATTGACTGAACTATTTATAATTTTGAAATATAGAAATGATATTTTTGCTAGCAAATCTTTGTTTGATTTAAAAAAAAATTGAAAACTAACGGAAAATATCACTTATGAAAATCCTGGAATCCTGATATCAGTAATTCTTTTTTTCTCACTGGTTTCTATACAACTATCACAACTGGCCACAGAACCATTCCGTTCATAAAAATATTACAAAAGAAACTACGTATCAGTAAAAGAAAAACTTGAGGAATAATGAAGAACTTCATTAAAAATGACTTTTATTATGCTTTTAAGAAATATAAAATTGATAAATTATTACGTTATATAAATAAAAATTTAACGCAGCTAAATTTCTAATAAAGGTAAGCATATTTCCGTTCTTAAATTTAATCAGAAATGAGAAATATGGTGAAAGGCATGTTAATGTTTGAAGAAAGAGATAACTTCTTTTTATCAAATAATTATTGGGATGAGGTTACGCTAAGGATATGCAAACCTCTTCCAAAAAGAATATTTGTGCAGAGAGAGATTCCGTTGGTTTGTCTGTGCTGCTTTTATGTATAATTATAGATTAGTTAATAGAGTTAGAAACAGGATATACTTACTTGAGAACAGTATAAGATCTCAGAAAATGTGGGAAACATAGGATACAGTGGGGAGACCATACCAAACAGAAGCTTTCGTTTGAATTGTTCTAGAGTGGTGAAATGCAGCAAATGTTGTTCATGAGCAGGGCCAAAAAAAATACCAATTTGGGCGACCGGATTTAACCTGGATAACAGCTGCACTGTGCGAGAATGGACCCTGACGCTCCTTTATTCAAGTCTGATATCAGTTATTCATATTTAATTTATCTAAATTTGAAGTAATAATTTAAATCTGATTTAAATTAAATCCGTTAAACAATCTTTGGTAATTTAAATTAAGTCCATTATATATCATCTGCAGTTGCCACAGGAAATAACCCTAGAAATATTTCTTATAGTCCAATTTATAAAGACACGGTTTGATTATTGCACATCAACATCTTGAATTTTGGTTTCTTTTTACTTTTAATATTGAATTTAATGATTTTTGACTTTTAAATCTTATATTCTGATTTGCTGTTTTCAGCTCCTGCATCAGGAACAAGTAAGTTACTCTTTCCTTATTAATTGCAAGTTTCAGGAAATATTTTGAAAAATAAAAGCAAAAGCCTCGAATAACCATAAAAATTTTATAATTTTCAATAGAACATTTTTCTCTAGATAAAATGTTTCTCTTTCATTTATACATTTTGAAGTTAGTAGTCTTCGAAATTCATTCAAACATGCTAATTATCACCGAATTTGAAGAACGAGTAAGTGGCATTGCCAGTTGCATCTCCAACGTGACTGGAAGCGATACTTCTGCTTTGTACAATGTTATCGGGGTGTATATATTAATCTGTCCATTTAGAGTATAATAGCAGACACGTCGGACATTGGATTCCTAAAAGAATTGAGCAAGAAAAAAAATCTGGCATATGTCTTCCAATTTGATTAACTGAAATATTAAAGGGTTTTCCCATTTATTGTTGTTAAATCAATATCTTTTCTATATCTCTAGCGATATAAGATTTTTTTTGTCAAATTCTTTACTGAGATATGCTCTTTTTCGTTTTTCAGTACCTTTCGCCAACTTTGAGTTTTAGAGGACTAATGAAGAGAAATGCTTTTAATAATATTTCCCAAAACTCCACTTTATCATTTTTTGATTTTTGCTCCTCACGTTTTCGTTAAATGTTTTAAAGTCAGATTTGAAATTAGTTTTTGGCGAAATTTAGGTGGAAGCATTTCAGAGAATGTTGTTCTTCTATTGACGATTAATATACGTCATTAATTCAGTGAACTATCTATCATTTTTTAATTTAGAAATGATATTTTTGCCAAACAATCTTTGTTTCATTCAAGAAAATTGAAAACTTACGGAAATAACATCTATGAATATCCTGGAAAGCTGATATCAATAATTTTTATTTACTAACTGGTCTCTACATACCTATCGCAACTGACCACAGAATCGATATCGTCTATAAAAATATAAAAAAAAAACTACGTATCAGAAAAAAAACTTGAAGAATGACGAAGAACTTCATCAAAAATGATTTTTATTTTGTTATTCAGAAATATAAAATTCATAAACTTTTCCGTTATATAAATAAAAATTTAACGTACCAAATTTTTAATACAGGTAAGTATATTTCGGAATTTAAATTTAATTGGAAATGGGAAATATGGTGAAATGCATCATAATGTTGGAAGAAAGGAGATAAATTTTTATTTAGCAAATGATTATTGGGATGAGATTATGCAAAGGAGTTTAAAACCACTTTCAAAAAGATTATTTTTGCAGAGACTCCGTTGGTTTTAGCTGTGCTGCATGTATGGATAATTATAAATTATTTAAAAGAGTTAGAAAGAGGACATACTTATTGGAGAACAGTATAAGGCTTAAGAAAGTGTAGGAAATGTAGGATACAGGGGGGGGACAATATCAAACAAGACGTTTCGTTAAAATTTTTCTCGAGTGGTGAAATTCGACAAGTGAAGTTGAGGAACAGGGCCGAAAATACCTATTTCGGCGCACGGAGTTAACTTCGATAACAGCTGCATGGAGCGAGAATGGACCCTGACGCTCCTTTATCAAAGTCTGATCTTAGTCATTGATATGCAATTTAGGTAAATTTAATTAATAATTAAAATTTCATTGAAATGCAATTCGTTAAACAACCTTTGGTAATTTAAACTAGGCCCATTATATATCATCTGCAGTTGCTGCAGGAAATAACACTTAAAATATTGTTTACAGTCCAATAGAGAAAGCCAAGGTTTGATTACTGCACAATCACCCTCATGAATTTTGGTTTCTTTTTACTTTCAATATTGAATTAAATGATTTTTGACTTTTAAATCTTATACCCTTTTTTGTTTTTTTTCAGCTGAAAGTACAAAAACAAGTACGTTATTCTTTCCTTGTCATTTTTAAAATTCATTAAATATTATGAGAATTAAAATTAAATAAGTAAAAGCCTCCACTAACGATAAAATTTTTTATTTTCTATAGAATATTGTTCTCTAGATAAAATGTTTCTTCTTGATTTATACATTTGAAGTTACTAGTCTTTGTAGTTAATTCATATACATGGTAAAAACCACTGAATTTTAAAAACGAGTAAATTTTATTTTCTCTAATACTAAAATTTATCGGCAAATGAAACGAAACTATAAAGCATGAAATATCTACACAATGTCATGAGCAATCTGCATAACAATAAAATCCTCATTTATAATATATAAAAAATATTTTGCGTAATTTTAAAACTTGACATGTTCTGATATGGGATATCAGAATTATGCTAGATACAGTTAATTGCTTTTCTGGCACACTTTTATCAAGATTAGATACAAATTTGGTGACTACGTCACCATGAAGAACTTTCTGGTCTCATATTCATTATTTCAATTTCCACTGGAACAAACTGATCAGAGCTCTACCCATTCTGCATGGTAAAATTGACTGTAGTTATGTCGCTCAATTGTTTGATTCTTAGTTTCTCAACATCTCTTACATTTCTTTCGGATACATGAGTAAAAACACATAACTATATGCTTCATATTTCTTTTATACCTTTATATTCCTTGTTTAATTCCGTATTCTTTTACATTATGATATCTTTGTTTTCTCGTCGTTAATTGGCCAAAGGTACATGGTAAAATTTGAGAAAAGTCGATAACCCTTCGAGAGAAGAAAGTGAGTGTGACAGCGTCCAGATAGTAGGGGCGGTCTTGCTCGCTGCTACTATCTGCCAACGGTCACTCTCACTTAGGTCGCTGCCATTTTTCATCATTACATTTCGTGACTGGTTTCCAATGCATAGAGACCTGCTCTATTTATCGGCATTTGCAGTTGCATTTGCAACGTGACCGAAAGCGATACTTCTGCTTTGTATAATGTTATCAGGGTGTATATATCAGTCTGTCCATTTTGTGTATAATGGCAGGCACGTCGAACTGGGGCTCATAAAGGAATTGAGCATCATACAAAATTTGGCATATGTCTTCCATTTTGATTAACTACAAAGTTAAAGTGTTTCTCAAATTATGGTTTTTAAATCAAGATTTTTCCATATCTCTAGCAAAATAAGATTTTTTTGTCAAATTCATTACTGAGATATGCTCTTTTTGGTTTTCTGTACCTTTCGCCAAGTTCAAGTTTTAGAGGACTAATGAAGAGATTTGCGTTTAATAATATTTCCCAAAGCTCCACCTTATCATTTTTTTATTTTTGCTCCCCACGCTTTCGATAATTGTTTTAAAGTCTGATTTGAAATTAGTTATTGGCGAAGTTTAGGTCGAAGCATTTCAGAGTACATGGTTTTTCTATTGACGATTAATATACTTCAGTAATTCACTGAAATATCTATCAATTTTTAATTTAGAAATCATATTTTTGCTAGGAAATATGTGCTTGATTTAAAAGAATTGAAATCTTTCGGAAAATATCCCTTTTGAATATCCTGGAATCTTGAAATCAGTAATTTCTATTTTCTAACTGGTTTCTACACACCTATCGCAACTGACAACAGAGCCATTCCCGGCTATAAAAATATTTAATGAAAAACTGCGTATCTGTAAATGAAAAAATTTAGGAATAATGAAGAACTTTATTAAAAATAATTTTATTATGTTATTAACAAATATAAAATTGATAAATTATTCCATAAAATAAATAAAATTGAACGCACCAAAATTTCTAATATAGGGTAGCACATTTCCTCATTCAAATTTAATGAGAATTGGGAAATATGGTGAAAACCATTTTAGTGTAAAGAAAGCAGATAACTTTTTTTGCTCAAAAAATCATTGGGATGTGTTTATGCAAAAGATTTGGAAACCTCTTTCAAAAAAGTATATTTTTTCATAGAGAGACTGTATTTCTTTGGCTCTGCTGCATGTATGTGTAATAGTAAATTAGTTAATAGAGTTAGAAAGAGGAAATACCTACTGGACAACAATACATGATGTCATAAAATGTGGTAAAAATAGGATACAGTGGGGAGACAATACCAAACAGGACCTTTCGTTAGAATTGGTCTAGAGCGGTAAAATGCAACCAATGTTGTGGATTTCATCTGGATGTTGATCTGGATAACAGTGCATGGATAAAGAATGGACCATGACGCTCTTTTATCCAAGATATTGATGTAGAATTTAGATAAATTTAAAGTAATAATTTAAATTTCATTTAAATTCAACCTGTTAAATAATCTTTGGTATTTAAACTAGGTCAATTATATATCATCTGCATTTGCCGCAGGAAATAACACTAAAAAAAATACTTATAGTCCAATACCAAAAGACACGGTTTGATTGTTGCACATCACCCTCATGTATTTTCGTTTCTTTTTACTTTCAATATTGAATTATATGATTTTTGACTTTTAAATCACCTATTCTCATTTGTTGTTTTCAGGTCATGGACAACGTACAAGTAAGTTAATGTTTCCTTATTAAATGTAAATTTCAGGAATTATTACAAATATTAAAGACAAAGCCTCGACTAACCATAAAATTTTTACAATTTTCTATACAACGTTTTCTCTAGATAAAATGTTTCTTCTTCGTTTACATTTTGAAGTTACCAGTCTTCGAACTTCTTTCACATACATGCTAAAAATCACTGCATTTGAAAAACGAGTAAGTGATTTTTTCTCCAGTACTAAAATTTATCAGAAAATGAAACGAAACACTAAAGCATGTAAGATCTACACAATGTCATGAGCAATCTGCATAATAATAAAATCCTCCATTTATAATATATACAAAATATTTTGTGAAAATTTATAACAAGACATGTTCTGATATGGGATATCAGAATTTTGCTAGATACAGATAATCGCTTTTGTAGCACACTTTTATCAAGATTGGATACAAATTTGCTGACTACGACACTATGAAATATATTCTGGTCTCATATTCATTATTTCAATTTCCCCTGGAACAAATTGATCAGAGCTTTTCCCCTTCTCCATGGCAAAGTTGACTGTTTTTATGTCGGTGGATTGATAGATTTTCAGTTTCTCAATTTCTCTTACAATTCTGTCGGATACAGGAATATGCAAACATAGTTATATGTTTCATATTTTTTATACACCTTTATATTCCTTGATTGTTTGCGTATTCTTTACATTATCATATCTTTGTTTTGTCATCGTTAATTGGCCAAGGGTACATGGTAAAATTTGACAAAAGTCGATAACCCCTCGAGGGAAGAAAGTGAGTTTGGCAGTGGCAGGATAGAAGGGGCGGCCCTCCTCGCACCTTTTATCTAGCCACGGTCACTCTCACTTACGTCGGTGTCATTCTTCATCATTACATTTCGTGACTGGTTGCAAATTCATAGAGGCCTGCTCTATTTAATGACATTTCCAGTTGCGGGGTGCATATATTAATATTTCCATTTGGTGTATAACAGAAGGCACGTCGGACATGGGGCTCATAAAAGAATTGAGCAAGATAAAAAAATCTACCATATGTCTTCCAATTTGATTAACTAAAATATTAAAGCATTTTCCCATTTATTGTTGTTAAATCAATATGTTTTCTATATCTCTAGCGATATAACATTTTTTTTTGTGAAATTATTTACTGAGATATGCTCTTTTTCGGTTTTCAGTACCTTCCGCCAACTTTGAGTTTTAGAGGACTAATGAAGAGAAATGATTTTAATAATATTTCCCAAACCTCCACTTTATCATTTTTTGATTTTTTTCTCTCCACGTTTTCGTTAAATGTTTCAAAGTCAGAATTGAAATTACTTTTTGCGAAATTTAGGTGGAAGCATTTCAGAGAATGTTGTTCTTCTATTGACTATTAATATACTTCATTAATTCACTGAACTATACATCATTTTTTGATTTAGAAATGATATTTTTGGCAACAAATCTTTGTTTCATTCAAGAAAATTGAAAACTTACGGAAAAAACATTTATGAATATCCTGGAAAGCTTAAATCAATAATTTTTATTTACTAACTGGTTTCTACACACCTATCGCAACTGACCACAGAATCAATATCGTCTATAAAAATATTAAAAAAAAACTACGTATCGGAAAAAACTTGAAGAATGACGAAGAACTTCATCAAAAATGATTTTTATTTTGTTATTCAGAAATATAAAATTCATAAACTTTTCCGTTATATAAATAAAAATTTAACGTACCAAATTTTTAATACAGGTAAGCATATTTCCGAATTTAAATTTAATTGGAAATGGGAAATATGGTGAAATGCATCATAATGTTTGAAGAAAGCAGAAAAATTTTTATTTAGCAAATGATTATTGGGATGAGATTATGCAAAGGAGTTTAAAACCACTTTCAAAAAGATTATTTTTGCAGAGAGAGACTCCGTTGGTTTTACCTGTGCTGCACGTGTGGATAATTATAAATTTGTTAAAAGAGTTAGAAAGAGGACATTCTTACTGGAGAACAGTATAAGGCTTAAGAAAGTGTAGGAAATGTAGGATACAGTGGGGAGACAATATCAAACAAGACCTTTCGATAGAATATTTCTCGAGTGGTGAAATTCGGCAAATGAAGTTGAAGAACAGAGCCGAAAATACCTATTTCGGCGCATGGAGTTAACTTGGATAACAGCTGCATGGAGCGAGAATGGACCCTGACGCTCCTTTGTCAAAGTCTGATTTAAAGTCTGGACCATACCAAACAGAACCTTTCGTTAGAATTGTTCTAGAGTGGTCAAATGCAACAAATGTTGTTCATGAGCAGGGCCAAAAAATACCAATTTGGGCGACCGGACTTAACCTGGATAACAGCTGCACGGTGCGAGAATGGACCCTGACGCTGCTTTATTCAAGTCTGATGTCAGTTATTCATATTTAATTTATCTAAATTTGAAGTAATAATTTAAATCTGATTTGAATTAAATCCTTTAAACAATCTTTGGTAATTTAAATTAAGTCCATTATATATCATCTGCAGTTGCCGCAGGAAATATCCCTAGAAATATTTCTTATAGTCCAATTTAAAAAGACACGGTTTGATTATTGCACATCAACATCTTGAATTTTGGTTTCTTTTTACTTTTATAAAGAATTTAATGATTTTTGACTTTTAAATCTTATATTCTGATTTGCTCTTTTCAGCTCCTGCATCAGGAACAAGTAAGTTACTCTTTTCTTATTAATTGTAAGCTTCAGGAAATATTATAAGAATTAAAAGGAAAAGCCTCGAATAAACTTAAAAATTTCACAATTTTTCAATAGAACATTGTTCTCTAGAAAAAAATATTTCTCCTTCATTTATACGTTTTGAATTTAGTAATCTTCGAATTTCATTCAAACATGCTAAATATCACTGAATTTGAAAAACGAGTAGGTGATTTTTTCTCCAATACCGGAACTTACCGGCAAATGAATCGAAACAATAAAGCAAAAAATATGTACACGATGTGAGGAACATTCTGCATAATATTATAATCCTCCATTAATGATATATACAAAATATATTGTGAAATGTTAACACAAGACGTGTTCAGATATGGGATATCAGATTTATGCTAGATACAGATAATAGCTTTTGTAGTACACTTTTATGAAGATTAGATAGAAAATTGGTGTCCACGTCACCATGAAGAACATTCTGGTCTCATATTCATAACTTTAATTTCCCTTGGAACAAATTGATAAGAGCTTTACCCCTTCTCCATTGCAAAATTAACTGGTGTTATTAATATAAAATCTTTTATGTCGCTGGTGTAAAGACTGGTGTTATGTCGCTCGATTGACTGAGTCTAAGTTGTTTGATTTCTCTTACATTTCTGTCGGATACAGGAACAAACACACATATTTATGTGTTTCATATTCCTTATATGTCTTTATTTTCCTTGTTTACTTCTGTATTCTTCTACATTAGCATATCTTTGTTTTGGCATAGTTAATTGGCCAAGGGTACAAGATAAAAATTGACAAAAATATATAACCCTACGAGGGAAGAAAGTGAGTGTGACAGTGGCAAGATAGTAGGGGTGGCAATTCTCGCCCCTACTATCTGGCAACTGTCACACTGTCGTCGGGGCTCTCTTCATCATTACATTTCGTGACTGGTTTCCAATGCATAGAGCCTTGCTCTATTTATTGGCATTTCCAGTTTTATCTCCCACGTCACTGGACGCCATACTTCTATTTGTATAAAGTTATCATGGAGTATATATTAATCTGTCCATTTTGTGTATAACAGCAGGCCTGTCGGACTTGGACTCATAAAAGTATTGAGCAACATAAAAAATCTGGTATATGTCTTTCAATTTTATTAACCAAAATATTAAACGGTTTTGCCATACACGGTTTTTAAAACAAGATTTTTTTTTTATTTCTCTAAAAATATACGATTTTTTTGTCAAATTCATTTCTGAGATATGCTCTTTTTTGGTTTTCAGTACCTTTCGCCAAGTTTGAGATTTAGAGGACTAATGAAGTGAAATACATTTAATAATATACCTCAAAGCTTCATTTCATCATTTTTTTTTATTTTTGCTCCCCACTCTTTCGTTAGTTGTTTTCAAGTTCATTTGAAATTAGTTATTGGCGATGTTTAGGTGGACATTGATTGACTGAACTATTTATAATTTTGAAATTTAGAAATGATATTTTTGCTAGATTTTTGCTTTTCTAACACTTTTTAAAAGAGTTAGAAAGAGGACATATTTATTGGAGAACAGTATAAGGCTTAAGAAAGTGTAGGAAATGTAGGATACAGGGGGGGGGGACAATATCAAACAAGATGTTTCGTTAAAATTTTTCTCGAGTGGTGAAATTCGACAAGTGAAGTTGAGGAACAGGGCCGAAAATACCTATTTCGGCGCACGGAGTTAACTTCGATAACAGCTGCATGGAGCGAGAATGGACCCTGACGCTCCTTTATCAAAGTCTGATCTTAGTCATTGATATGCAATTTAGGTAAATTTAAGTAATAATTAAAATTTCATTGAAATGCAATTCGTTAAACAACCTTTGGTAATTTAAACTAGGCCCATTATATATCATCTGCAGTTGCTGCAGGAAATAACACTTAAAATATTGTTTACAGTCCAATAGAGAAAGTCAAGGTTTGATTACTGCACAATCACCCTCATGAATTTTGGTTTCTTTTTACTTTCAATATTGAATTAAATGATTTTTGACTTTTAAATCTTATACCCTTTTTTGTTTTTTTTCAGCTGAAAGTACAAAAACAAGTACGTTATTCTTTCCTTGTCATTTTTAAAATTCATTAAATATTATGAGAATTAAAATTAAATAAGTAAAAGCCTCCACTAACGATAAAATTTTTTATTTTCTATAGAATATTGTTCTCTAGATAAAATGTTTCTTCTTGATTTATACATTTGAAGTTACTAGTCTTTGTAGTTAATTCATATACATGGTAAAAACCACTGAATTTTAAAAACGAGTAAATTTTATTTTCTCTAATACCAAAATTTATCGGCAAATGAAACGAAACTATAAAGCATGAAATATCTACACAATGTCATGAGCAATCTGCATAACAATAAAATCCTCATTTATAATATATAAAAAATATTTTGCGTAATTTTAAAACTTGACATGTTCTGATATGGGATATCAGAATTATGCTAGATACAGTTAATTGCTTTTCTGGCACACTTTTATCAAGATTAGATACAAATTTGGTGACTACGTCACCATGAAGAACTTTCTGGTCTCATATTCATTATTTCAATTTCCACTGGAACAAACTGATCAGAGCTCTACCCATTCTGCATGGTAAAATTGACTGTAGTTATGTCGCTCAATTGTTTGATTCTTAGTTTCTCAACATCTCTTACATTTCTTTCGGATACATGAGTAAAAACACATAACTATATGCTTCATATTTCTTTTATACCTTTATATTAATTGTTTAATTCCGTATTCTTTTACATTATGATATCTTTGTTTTCTCGTCGTTAATTGGCCAAAGGTACATGGTAAAATTTGAGAAAAGTCGATAACCCTTCCAGAGAAGAAAGTGAGTGTGACAGCGTCCAGATAGTAGGGGCGGTCTTGCTCGCTGCTACTATCTGCCAACGGTCACTCTCACTTAGGTCGCTGCCATTTTTCATCATTACATTTCGTGACTGGTTTCCAATGCATAGAGACCTGCTCTATTTATCGGCATTTGCAGTTGCATTTGCAACGTGACCGAAAGCGATACTTCTGCTTTGTATAATGTTATCAGGGTGTATATATCAGTCTGTCCATTTTGTGTATAATGGCAGGCACGTCGAACTGGGGCTCATAAAGGAATTGAGCATCATACAAAATTTGGCATATGTCTTCCATTTTGATTAACTACAAAGTTAAAGTGTTTCTCAAATTATGGGTTTTAAATCAAGATTTTTCCATATCTCTAGCAATATAAGATTTTTTTGTCAAATTCATTACTGAGATATGCTCTTTTTTGTTTTCTGTACCTTTCGCCAAGTTCAAGTTTTAGAGGACTAATGAAGAGATTTGCGTTTAATAATATTTCCCAAAGCTCCAACTTATCATTTTTTTATTTTTGCTCCCCACGCTTTCGATAATTGTTTTAAAGTCTGATTTGAAATTAGTTATTGGCGAAGTTTAGGTCGAAGCATTTCAGAGTACATGGTTTTTCTATTGACGATTAATATACTTCAGTAATTCACTGAAATATCTATCAATTTTTAATTTAGAAATCATATTTTTGCTAGGAAATCTGTGCTTGATTTAAAAGAATTGAAATCTTTTGGAAAATATCCCTTTTGAATATCCTGGAATCTTGAAATCAGTAATTTCTATTTTCTAACTGGTTTCTACACACCTATCGCAACTGACAACTGAGCCATTCCCGGCTATAAAAATATTTAATGAAAAACTGCGTATCTGTAAATGAAAAAATTTAGGAATAATGAAGAACTTTATTAAAAATAATTTTATTATGTTATTAACAAATATAAAATTGATAAATTATTCCATAAAATAAATAAAATTTAACGCACCAAAATTTCTAATATAGGGTAGCACATTTCCTCATTCAAATTTAATGAGAATTGGGAAATATGGTGAAAACCATTTTAGTGTAAAGAAAGCAGATAACTTTTTTTTGCTCAAAAAATCATTGGGATGTGTTTATGCAAAAGATTTGGAAACCTCTTTCAAAAAAGTATATTTTTTCATAGAGAGACTGTATTTCTTTGGCTCTGCTGCATGTATGTGTAATAGTAAATTAGTTAATAGAGTTAGAAAGAGGAAATACCTACTGGACAACAATACATGATGTCATAAAATGTGGTAAAAATAGGATACAGTGGGGAGACAATACCAAACAGGACCTTTCGTTAGAATTGGTCCAGAGCGGTAAAATGCAACCAATGTTGTGGATTTGATCTGGATGTTGATCTGGATAACAGTGCATGGATAAAGAATGGACCATGACGCTCTTTTATCCAAGATATTGATGTAGAATTTAGATAAATTTAAAGTAATAATTTAAATTTCATTTAAATTCAACCTGTTAAATAATCTTTGGTATTTAAACTAGGTCAATTATATATCATCTGCATTTGCCGCAGGAAATAACACTAAAAATAATACTTATAGTCCAATACCAAAAGACACGGTTTGATTGTTGCACATCACCCTCATGTATTTTCGTTTCTTTTTACTTTCAATATTGAATTATATGATTTTTGACTTTTAAATCACTTATTCTCATTTGTTGTTTTCATGTCATGGACAACATACAAGTAAGTTAATGTTTCCTTATTAAATGTAAATTTCAGGAATTATTACAAATATTAAAGACAAAGCCTCGACTAACCATAAAATTTTTACAATTTTCTATACAACATTTTCTCTAGATAAAATGTTTCTTCTTCGTTTACATTTTGAAGTTACCAGTCTTCGAACTTCTTTCACATAAATAAATAAAAATAAATACCCCCTCAAGCAGCTGCTTACATGCTAAAAATCACTGCATTTGAAAAACGAGTAAGTGATTTTTTCTCCAGTACTAAAATTTATCAGAAAATGAAACGAAACACTAAAGCATGTAAGATCTACACAATGTCATGAGCAATCTGCATAATAATAAAATCCTCCATTTATAATATATACAAAATATTTTGTGAAAATTTATAACAAGACATGTTCTGATATGGGATATCAGAATTTTGCTAGATACAGATAATAGCTTTTGTAGCACACTTTTATCAAGATTGGATACAAATTTGCTGACTACGACACTATGAAATATAATCTGGTCTCATATTCATTATTTCAATTTCCCCTGGAACAAATTGATCAGAGCTTTTCCCCTTCTCTATGGCAAAGTTGACTGTTTTTATGTCGGTGGATTGATAGATTTTCAGTTTCTCAATTTCTCGTACAATTCTGTCGGATACAGGAATATGCAAACATAGTTATATATTTCATATTTTTTATACACCTTTATATTCCTTGATTGTTTGCGCATTCTTTACATTATCATATCTTTGTTTTGTCATCGTTAATTAGCCAAGGGTACATGGTAAAATTTGACAAAAAATCGATAACCCCTCGAGGGAAGAAAGTGAGTTTGGCAGTGGCAGGATAGTAGGGGCGGCCCTCCTCGCACCTTTTATCTGGCCACGGTCACTCTCACTTACGTCGGTGTCATTCTTCATGATTACATTTCGTGACTGGTTGCAAATTCATAGAGACCTGCTCTATTTAATGACATTTCCAGTTGCGGGGTGCATATTTTAATATTTCCATTTGGTGTATAACAGAAGGCACGTCGGACATGGGGCTCATAAAAGAATTGAGCAAGATAAAAAATCTGGCATATGTCTTCCAATTTGATTAACTAAAATATAAAAGCATTTTCCCATTTATTGTTGTAAAATCAATATGTTTTCTATATCTCTAGCGATATAAGATTTTTTTTGTGAAATTATTTACTGAGATATGCTCTTTTTCGGTTTTCAGTACCTTCCGCCAACTTTGAGTTTTAGAGGACTAATGAAGAGAAATGATTTTAATAATATTTCCCAAACCTCCACTTTATCATTTTTTGATTTTTTTCTCTCCACGTTTTCGTTAAATGTTTCAAAGTCAGATTTGAAATTACTTTTTGGCGAAATTTATGTGCAAGCATTTCAGAGAACGTTGTTTTTCTATTGACGATTAATATACTTCATTAATTCACTGAACTATATATCATTTTTTAATTTAGAAATGATATTTTTGGCAACAAATCTTTGTTTCATTCAAGAAAATTAAAAACTTACGGAAAAAAACATTTATGAATATCCTGGAAAGCTTAAATCAATAATTTTTATTTACTAACTGGTTTCTAATAACCTATCGCAACTGACCACAGAATCATTATAGTATATAAAAATATTAAAAAAAAAGAAACTACATATCAGAAAAAACTTGAGGAATAACGAAGAACTTCATCAAAAATGATTTTTATTTTGTTATTCAGAAAAATAAAATTCATAAACTTTTCCGTTATAGAAATAAAAATTTAACGTACCAAATTTTTAATACAGGTAAGCATATTTCCGAATTTAAATTTAATTGGAAATGGGAAATATGGTGAAATGCATCATAATGTTGGAAGAAAGGAGATAAATTTTTATTTAGCAAATGATTATTGGGATGAGATTATGCAAAGGAGTTTAAAACCACTTTCAAAAAGATTATTTTTGCAGAGACTCCGTTGGTTTTAGCTGTGCTGCACGTGTGGATAATTATAAATTTGTTAAAAGAGTTAGAAAGAGGACATTCTTACTGGAGAACAGTATAAGGCTTAAGAAAGTGTAGGAAATGTAGGATACAGTGGGGAGACAATATCAAACAAGACCTTTCGATAGAATATTTCTCGAGTGGTGAAATTCGGCAAATGAAGTTGAAGAACAGAGCCGAAAATACCTATTTCGGCGCATGGAGTTAACATGGATAACAGCTGCATGGAGCGAGAATGGACCTTTATCAAAGTCTGATTTAAAGTCTGGACCATACCAAACAGAACCTTTCGTTAGAATTGTTCTAGAATGGTCAAATGCAACAAATGTTGTTCCTGAGCAGGGGCAAAAAATACCAATTTGCGCGATCGGATTTAACCTGGATAACAGCTAACTGCACGGTGCGAGAATGGACCCTGACGCTCCTTTATTCAAGTCTGATGTCAGTTATTCATATTTAATTTATCTAAATTTGAAGTAATAATTTAAATCTGATTTGAATTAAATCCGTTAAACAATCTTTGGTAATTTAAATTGAGTCCATTATATATCATCTGCAGTTGCCGCAGGAAATATCCCTAGAAATATTTCTTATAGTCCAATTTAAAAAGACACGGTTTGATTATTGCACATCAACATCTTGAATTTTGGTTTCTTTTTACTTTTATATAGAATTTAATGATTCTTGATTTTTAAATCTTATATTCTGATTTGATCTTTTCAGCTCCTGCATCAGGAACAAGTAAGTTACTCTTTTCTTATTAATTGTAAGCTTCAGGAAATATTATAAGAATTAAAAGGAAAAGCCTCGAATAAACTTAAAAATTTCATAATTTTTCAATAGAACATTGTTCTCTAGAAAAAAATATTTCTCCTTCATTTATACCTTTTGAATTTAGTAATCTTCGAATTTCATTCAAACATGCTAAATATCACTGAATTTCAAAAACGAGTAGGTGATTTTTTCTCCAATACCGAAACTTACCGGCAAATGAAACGAAACAATAAAGCATAAAATATGTACACGATGTGATGAACATTCTGCATAATATTATAATCCTCCATTAATGATATATACAAAATATATTGCGAAATGTTAACACAAGACGTGTTCAGATATGGGATATCAGATTTATGCTAGATACAGATAATAGCTTTTGTACTACACTTTTATGAAGATTAGATAGAAAATTGGTGTCCACGTCACCATGAAGAACATTCTAGTCTCATATTCATAACTTTAATTTCCCTTGGAACAAATTGATCAGAGCTTTACCCCTTCTCCATTGCAAAATTGACTGGTGTTATGTCGCTCGATTGACTGAGTCTAAGTTGTTTGATTTCTCTTAAATTTCTGTCGGATACAGGAACAAACACACAAATTTATGTGTTTCATATTCCTTATATGTCTTTATTTTCCTTGTTTACTTCTGTATTCTTCTACATTAGCATATCTTTGTTTTGGCATAGTTAATTGGCCAAGGGTACAAGATAAAAGTTGACAAAAATATATAACCCTACGAGGGAAGAAAGTGAGTGTGTCAGTGGTAAGATAGTAGGGGTGGCAATTCTCGCCCCTACTATCTGGTAACTGTCACACTGTCGTCGGGGCTCTTTTCATCATTACATTTCGTGACTGGTTTCCAATGCATAGAGCCTTGCTCTATTTATTGGCATTTCCAGTTTCATCTCCCACGTCACTGGATGCCATACTTCTATTTGTATAGAGTTATCATGGAGTATATATTAATCTGTCCATTTTGTGTAAAACAGCAGGCACGTCGGACTTGGACTCATAAAAGTATTGAGGAACATAAAAAATCTGGCATATGTCTTTGAATTTTATTAACCAAATTATTAAACGGTTTTGCCATACACGGTTTTTAAAACAAGATTTTTTTTTATTTCTCTAAAAATATACGATTTTTTTGTCAAATTCATTTCTGAGATATGCTCTTTTTTGGTTTTCAGTACCTTTCGCCAAGTTTGAGATTTAGAGGACTAATGAAGTGAAATACATTTAATAATATATCTCAAAGCTTCATTTCATCATTTTTTTATTTTTGCTCCCCACTCTTTCGTTAGTTGTTTTCAAGTTCATTTGAAATTAGTTATTGGCGATGTTTAGGTGGAAGCATTTCGGAGTACGCGATTGTTCTATTGACGATCAATATACTACAGTGATTGACTGAACTATTTATAATTTTGAAATTTAGAAATGATATTTTTGCTAGCAAAACTTTGTTTGATTTAAAAAAAATTGAAAACTAACGGAAAATATCACTTATGAAAATCCTGGAATCCTGATATCAGTAATTCTTTTTTTCTCACTGGTTTCTATACAACTATCACACTGGCCACAGAACCATTCCGTTCATAAAAATATTAAAAAAGAAACTACGTATCAGTAAAAGAAAAACTTGAGGAATAATGAAGAACTTCATTAAAAATGACTTTTATTATGCTTTTAAGAAATATAAAATTGATAAATTATTCCGTTGTATAAATAAAAATTTAACGGAGCTAAATTTCTAATAAAGGTAACCATATTTCCGTTCTTAAATTTAATCAGAAATGAGAAATATGGTGAAAGGCATGTTAATGTTTGAAGAAAGAGATAACTTCTTTTTATCAAATAATTATTGGGATGAGGTTACGCTAAGGATATGTAAACCTCTTCCAAAAAGTATATTTGTGCAGAGAGAGATTCCGTTGGTTTGTCTGTGCTGCTTATGTGTATAATTATAGATTAGTTAATAGAGTTAGAAACAGGATATACTTACTTGAGAACAGTATTAGATCTCAGAAAATGTGGGAAACATAGGATACAGTGGGGAGACCATAATAAGCAGAACCTTTCGCTTGAATTGTTCTAGAGTGGTGAAATGCAGCAAATGTTGTTCATGAGCAGGGCCAAAAAATACGAATTTGGGCGACCGGATTTAACCTGGATAACAGCTGCACTGTGCGAGAATGGACCCTGACGCTCCTCTTTTCAAGTCTGATGTCAGTTATTCATATTTAATTTATCTAAATTTGAAGTAATAATTTAAATCTGATTTAAATTAAATCCGTTAAACAATCTTTGGTAATTTAAATTAAGTCCATTATATATCATCTGCAGTTGCCGCAGGAAATAACCCTAGAAATATTTCTTATAGTCCAATTTAAAAAGACACGGTTTGATTATTGCACATCAACATCTTGAATTTTGGTTTCTTTTTACTTTTAATATTGAATTTAATGATTTTTGACTTTTAAATCTTATATTCTGATTTGCTGTTTTCAGCTCCTGCATCAGGAACAAGTAAGTTACTCTTTCCTTATTAATTGTAAGTTTCAGGAAATATTTTGAAAAATAAAAGCAAAAGCCTCGAATAACCATAAAATTTTATAATTTTCAATAGAACATTTTTCTCTAGATAAAATGTTTCTCTTTCATTTATAAATTTTGAAGTTAGTAGTCTTCGAAATTCATTCAAACATGCTAATTATCACCGAATTTGAAAAACGAGTAAGGGATTTTTTCTCCAATACTGAAAGTTATCGGCAAATGAAACGAGACAATAAAGCATAAAATATGTACACAATGTCATGAGCATTCTGCATAATATTAAAATCCTCCATTAATCATATATGCAGAATATTTTCTGAAATGTTAACACAAGACATGTTCAGATATGGGATATCAGATTTATGCAAGATACAGATAATAGCTCTTGTAGTACACTTTTATGAAGATTAGATAGAAAATTGGTGTCTACGTCACCATGAAGAACATTCTGGTCTGATATTCATAACTTTAATTTCCCTTGGAACAAATTGATCAGAGCTTTACCCCTTCTCCATTGCAAAATTGACTGGTGTTATGTCGCATTATTGATTTATTCGCAGTTGCTCGATTTCTCTTATATTTCTCACGGGTACAGGAACAAACAAACATAATTATATGTTTCAGACTCCTTGTATACCTTTATTTTCCTTGTTAATTTCCGTATTCTTTTACATTATCATGTCTTTGTTTTCGCATCGTAAATTGGCCAAGTGTACATGGTAAAAATTGACAAAAGTACATAACCCTTCGAGGGAAGAAAATGAGTGTGACAGTGGCAAGATAGTAGGGGAGGTCCTGCTTGCAACTACTATCTGGCCTCGGTCACTCTCACTTACATCGGTACCTCTTTTCACATCATTACATTTCGTGTCTGGTTTCCAATGCATAGAGACCTGCTTTATTTATTGGCATTGCCAGTTGCATCTCCAACGTGACTGGAAGCGATACTTCTGCTTTGTACAATGTTATCGGGGTGTATATATTAATCTGTCCATTTAGAGTATAATAGCAGACACGTCGGACATTGGATTCCTAAAAGAATTGAGCAAGAAAAAAAATCTGGCATATGTCTTCCAATTTGATTAACTAAAATATTAGAGGGTTTTCCCATTTATTGTTGTTAAATCAATATCTTTTCTATATCTCTAGCGATATAAGATTTTTTTTATCAAACTCTTTACTGAGATATGCTCTTTTTCGTTTTTCAGTACCTTTCGCCAACTTTGAGTTTTAGAGCAGTAATGAAGAGAAATGCTTTTAATAATATTTCCCAAAACTCCACTTTATCATTTTTTGATTTTTGCTCCTCACGTTTTCGTTAAATGTTTTAAAGTCAGATTTGAAATTAGTTTTTGGCGAAATTTAGGTGGAAGCATTTCAGAGAATGTTGTTCTTCTATTGACGATTAATATACGTCATTAATTCAGTGAACTATCTATCATTTTTTAATTTAGAAATGATATTTTTGCCAAACAATCTTTGTTTCATTCAAGAAAATTGAAAACTTACGGAAATAACATCTATGAATATCCTGGAAAGCTGACATCAATAATTTTTATTTACTAACTGGTTTCTACACACCTATCGCAACTGACCACAGAATCAATATCGTCTATAAAAATATTTAAAAAAAACTACGTATCAGAAAAAACCTTGAAGAATGACGAAGAACTTCATCAAAAATGATTTTTATTTTGTTATTCAGAAATATAAAATTCATAAACTTTTCCGTTATATAAATAAAAATTTAACGTACCAAATTTTTAATACAGGTAATCATATTTCCGAATTTAAATTTAATTGGAAATGGGAAATATGGTGAAATGCATCATAATGTTTGAAGAAAGCAGATAAATTTTTATTTAGCAAATGATTATTGGGATGAGATTATGCAAAGGAGTTTAAAACCACTTTCAAAAAGATTATTTTTGCAGAGACTCCGTTGGTTTTAGCTGTGCTGCATGTATGTATAATTATAAATTATTTAAAAGAGTTAGAAAGAGGACATACTTACTGGAGAACAGTATAAGGCTTAAGAAAGTGTAGGAAATTTAGGATACAGGGGGGGGGGGACAATATCAAACAAGACGTTTCGTTAGAATTTTTCTCGAGTGGTGAAATTTGACAAGTGAAGTTGAGGAACAGGGCCGAAAATGCCTATTTCGGCGCACGGAGTTAACTTCGATAACAGGTGCATGGAGCGAGAATGGACCCTGACGCTCCTTTATCAAAGTCTGATCTTAGTCATTGATATGCAATTTAGGTAAATTTAAGTAATAATTAAAATTTCATTGAAATGCAATTCGTTAAACAACCTTTGGTAATTTAAACTAGGCCCATTATATATCATCTGCAGTTGCTGCAGGAAATAACACTTAAAATATTATTTACAGTCCAATAGAGAAAGCCAAGGTTTGATTACTGCACATCACCCTCATGAATTTTGGTTTCTTTTTACTTTCAATATTGAATTAAATGATTTTTGACTTTTAAATCTTATACCCTTTTTTGTTTTTTTTCAGCTGAAAGTACAAAAACAAGTACGTTATTCTTTCCTTGTCATTTTTAAAATTCATTAAATATTATGAGAATTAAAATTAAATAAGTAAAAGCCTCCACTAACGATAAAATTTTTTATTTTCTATAGAATATTGTTCTCTAGATAAAATGTTTCTTCTTCATTTATACATTTGAAGTTACTAGTCTTTGTAGTTAATTCATATACATGCTAAAAACCACTGAATTTTAAAAACGAGTAAATTTTATTTTCTCTAATACTAAAATTTATCGGCAAATGAAACGAAACTATAAAGCATGAAATATCTACACAATGTCATGAGCAATGTGCATAACAATAAAATCCTCATTTATAATATATAAAAAATATTTTGCGTAATTTTAAAACTTGACATGTTCTGATATGGGATATCAGAATTATGCTAGATACAGTTAATTGCTTTTCTGGCACACTTTTATCAAGATTAGATACAAATTTGGTGACTATGTCACCATGAAGAACTTTCTGGTCTCATATTTATTATTTCAATTTCCACTGGAACAAACTGATCAGAGCTCTACCCATTCTTCATGGTAAAATTGACTGTAGTTATGTCGCTCAATTGTTTGATTCTTAGTTTCTCAACATCTCTTACATTTTTTTCGGATACATGAGTAAAAACACATAACTATATGCTTCATATTTCTTTTATACCTTTATATTAATTGTTTAATTCCGTATTCTTTTACATTATGATATCTTTGTTTTCTCGTCGTTAATTGGCCAAAGGTACATGGTAAAATTTGAGAAAAGTCGATAACCCTTCCAGAGAAGAAAGTGAGTGTGACAGCGTCCAGATAGTAGGGGCGGTCTTGCTCGCTGCTACTATCTGCCAACGGTCACTCTCACTTAGGTCGCTGCCATTTTTCATCATTACATTTCGTGACTGGTTTCCAATGCATAACCTGCTCTATTTATCGGCATTTGCAGTTGCATTTGCAACGTGACCGAAAGCGATACTTCTGCTTTGTATAATGTTATCAGGGTGTATATATCAGTCTGTCCATTTTGTGTATAATGGCAGGCACGTCGAACTGGGGCTCATAAAGGAATTGAGCATCATACAAAATTTGGCATATGTCTTCCATTTTGATTAACTACAAAGTTAAAGTGTTTCTCAAATTATGGTTTTTAAATCAAGATTTTTCCATATCTCTAGCAATATAAGATTTTTTTGTCAAATTCATTACTGAGATATGCTCTTTTTGGTTTTCTGTACCTTTCGCCAAGTTCAAGTTTTAGAGGACTAATGAAGAGATTTGCGTTTAATAATATTTCCCAAAGCTCCAACTTATCACTTTTTTATTTTTGCTCCCCACGCTTTCGATAATTGTTTTAAAGTCTGATTTGAAATTAGTTATTGGCGAAGTTTAGGTCGAAGCATTTCAGAGTACATGGTTTTTCTATTGACGATTAATATACTTCAGTAATTCACTGAAATATCTATAAATTTTTAATTTAGAAATCATATTTTTGCTAGGAAATCTGTGCTTGATTTAAAAGAATTGAAATCTTTTGGAAAATATCCCTTTTGAATATCCTGGAATCTTGAAATCAGTAATTTCTATTTTCTAACTGGTTTCTACACACCTATCGCAACTGACAACAGAGCCATTCCCGGCTATAAAAATATTTAATGAAAAACTGCGTATCTGTAAATGAAAAAATTTAGGAATAATGAAGAACTTTATTAAAAATAATTTTATTATGTTATTAACAAATATAAAATTGATAAATTATTCCATAAAATAAATAAAATTTAACGCACCAAAATTTCTAATATAGGGTAGCACATTTCCTCATTCAAATTTAATGAGAATTGGGAAATATGGTGAAAACCATTTTAGTGTAAAGAAAGCAGATAACTTTTTTTTGCTCAAAAAATCATTGGGATGTGTTTATGCAAAAGATTTGGAAACCTCTTTCAAAAAAGTATATTTTTTCATAGAGAGACTGTATTTCTTTGGCTCTGCTGCATGTATGTGTAATAGTAAATTAGTTAATAGAGTTAAAAAGAGGAAATACCTACTGGACAACAATACATGATGTCATAAAATGTGGTAAAAATAGGATACAGTGGGGAGACAATACCAAACAGGACCTTTCGTTAGAATTGGTCTAGAGTGGTAAAATGCAACCAATGTTGTGCAGGAGGAAGGTCGAAAATTCCTATTTGGGCCCCCGGAGTTGATCTGGATAACAGTGCATGGATAAAGAATGGACCATGACGCTCTTTTATCCGAGATATTGATGTAGAATTTAGATAAATTTAAAGTAATAATTTAAATTTCATTTAAATTCAACCTGTTAAATAATCTTTGGTATTTAAACTAGGTCAATTATATATCATCTGCATTTGCCGCAGGAAATAAGACTAAAAATAATACTTATAGTCCAATACCAAAAGACACGGTTTGATTGTTGCACATCACCCTCATGTATTTTCGTTTCTTTTTACTTTCAATATTGAATTATATGATTTTTGACTTTTAAATCACCTATTCTCATTTGTTGTTTTCAGGTCATGGACAACATACAAGTAAGTTAATGTTTCCTTATTAAATGTAAATTTCAGGAATTATTACAAATATTAAAGACAAAGCCTCGACTAACCATAAAATTTTTATAATTTTCTATACAACATTTTCTCTAGATAAAATGTTTCTTCTTCGTTTACATTTTGAAGTTACCAGTCTTCGAACTTCTTTCACATACATGCTAAAAATCACTGCATTTGAAAAACGAGTAAGTGATTTTTTCTCCAGTACTAAAATTTATCAGAAAATGAAACGAAACACTAAAGCATGTAAGATCTACACAATGTCATGAGCAATCTGCATAATAATAAAATCCTCCATTTATAATATATACAAAATATTTTGTGAAAATTTATAACAAGACATGTTCTGATATGGGATATCAGAATTTTGCTAGATACAGATAATAGCTTTTGTAGCACACTTTTATCAAGATTGGATACAAATTTGCTGACTACGACACTATGAAATATAATCTGGTCTCATATTCATTATTTCAATTTCCCCTGGAACAAATTGATCAGAGCTTTTCCCCTTCTCTATGGCAAAGTTGACTGTTGTTATGTCAGTGGATTGATAGATTTTCAGTTTCTCAATTTCTCGTACAATTCTGTCGGATACAGGAATATGCAAACATAGTTATATGTTTCATATTTTTTATACACCTTTATATTCCTTGATTGTTTGCATATTCTTTACATTATCATATCTTTGTTTTGTCATCGTTAATTAGCCAAGGGTACATGGTAAAATTTGACAAAAGTCGATAACCCCTCGAGGGAAGAAAGTGAGTTTGGCAGTGGCAGGATAGTAGGGGCGGCCCTCCTCGCACCTTTTATCTGGCCACGGTCAATCTCACTTACGTCGGTGTCATTCTTCATGATTACATTTCGTGACTGGTTGCAAATTCATAGAGACCTGCTCTATTTAATGACATTTCCAGTTGCGGGGTGCATATTTTAATATTTGCATTTGGTGTATAACAGAAGGCACGTCGGACATGGGGCTCATAAAAGAATTGAGCAAGATAAAATATCTGGCATATGTCTTCCAATTTGATTAACTAAAATATAAAAGCATTTTCCCATTTATTGTTTTAAAATCAATATGTTTTCTATATCTCTAGCGATATAAGATTTTTTTAGTGAAATTATTTACTGAGATATGCTCTTTTTCGGTTTTCAGTACCTTCTGCCAACTTTGAGTTTTAGAGGACTAATGAAGAGAAATGATTTTAATAATATCGTTACCTCCACTTTATCATTTTTTGATTTTTTTCTCTCCACGTTTTCGTTAAATGTTTCAAAGTCAGATTTGAAATTACTTTTTGGCGAAATTTATGTGCAAGCATTTCAGAGAACGTTGTTTTTCTATTGACGATTAATATACTTCATTAATTCACTGAACTATATATCATTTTTTCATTTAGAAATGATATTTTTGGCAACAAATCTTTGTTTCATTCAAGAAAATTAAAAACTTACGGAAAAAAACATTTATGAATATCCTGGAAAGCTTAAATCAATAATTTTTATTTACTAACTGGTTTCTAATAACCTATCGCAACTGACCACAGAATCATTATAGTGTATAAAAATATTAAAAAAAAAGAAACTACATATCAGAAAAAACTTGAGGAATAACGAAGAACTTCATCAAAAATGATTTTTATTTTGTTATTCAGAAAAATAAAATTCATAAACTTTTCCGTTATAGAAATAAAAATTTAACGTACCAAATTTTTAATACAGGTAAGCATATTTCCGAATTTAAATTTAATAGGAAATTGAAAATATGGTGAAATGCATCATAATATTTGAAGAAAGCAGACAACTTTTTATTTAGCAAATGATTATTGGGATGAGATTATGCAAAGGAGATCGAAACCTTTTTCAAAAAGATTATTTTTGCAGAGAGAGACTCCGTTGGTTTTAGCTGTGCTGCACGTGTGGATAATTATAAATTTGTTAAAAGAGTTAGAAAGAGGACATTCTTACTGGAGAACAGTATAAGGCTTAAGAAAGTGTAGGAAATGTAGGATACAGTGGGGAGACAATATCAAACAAGACCTTTCGATAGAATATTTCTCGAGTGGTGAAATTCGGCAAATGAAGTTGAAGAACAGAGCCGAAAATACCTATTTCGGCGCATGGAGTTAACTTGGATAACAGCTGCATGGAGCGAGAATGGACCTTTATCAAAGTCTGATTTAAAGTCTGGACCATACCAAACAGAACCTTTCGTTAGAATTGTTCTAGAATGGTCAAATGCAACAAATGTTGTTCCTGAGCAGGGGCAAAAATACCAATTTGCGCGATCGGATTTAACCTGGATAACAGCTGCACGGTGCGAGAATGGACCCTGACGCTCCTTTATTCAAGTCTGATGTCAGTTATTCATATTTAATTTATCTAAATTTGAAGTAATAATTTAAATCTGATTTGAATTAAATCCGTTAAACAATCTTTGGTAATTTAAATTAAGTCCATTATATATCATCTGCAGTTGCCGCAGGAAATATCCCTAGAAATATTTCTTATAGTCCAATTTAAAAAGACACGGTTTGATTATTGCACATCAACATCTTGAATTTTGGTCTCTTTTTACTTTTATATAGAATTTAATGATTCTTGATTTTTAAATCTTATATTCTGATTTGATCTTTTCAGCTCCTGCATCAGGAACAAGTAAGTTACTCTTTTCTTATTAATTGTAAGCTTCAGGAAATATTTTAAGAATTAAAAGGAAAAGCCTCGAATAAACTTAAAAAATTCATAATTTTTCAATAGAACATTGTTCTCTAGAAAAAAATATTTCTCCTTCATTTATACCTTTTGAATTTAGTAATCTTCGAATTTCATTCAAACATGCTAAATATCACTGAATTTCAAAAACGAGTAGGTGATTTTTTTCTCCAATACCGAAACTTACCGGCAAATGAAACGAAACAATAAAGCATAAAATATGTACACGATGTGATGAACATTCTGCATAATATTATAATCCTCCATTAATGATATATACAAAATATATTGCGAAATGTTAACACAAGACGTGTTCAGATATGGGATATCAGATTTATGCTAGATACAGATAATAGCTTTTGTACTACACTTTTATGAAGATTAGATAGAAAATTGGTGTCCACGTCACCATGAAGAACATTCTGGTCTCATATTCATAACTTTACTTTCCCTTGGAACAAATTGATCAGAGCTTTACCCCTTCTCCATTGCAAAATTGACTGGTGTTATGTCGCTCGATTGACTGAGTCTAAGTTGTTTGATTTCTCTTAAATTTCTGTCGGATACAGGAACAAACACACAAATTTATGTGTTTCATATTCCTTATATGTCTTTATTTTCCTTGTTTACTTCTGTATTCTTCTACATTAGCATATCTTTGTTTTGGCATAGTTAATTGGCCAAGGGTACAAGATAAAAGTTGACAAAAATATATAACCCTACGAGGGAAGAAAATGAGTGTGTCAGTGGCAATATAGTAGGGGTGGCAATTCTCGCCCCTACTATCTGGCAACTGTCACACTGTCGTCGGGGCTCTTTTCATCATTACATTTCGTGACTGGTTTCCAATGCATAGAGCCTTGCTCTATTTATTGGCATTTCCAGTTTCATCACCCACGTCACTGGATGCCATACTTCTATTTGTATAGAGTTATCATGGAGTATATATTAATCTGTCCATTTTGTGTAAAACAGCAGGCACGTCGGACTTGGACTCATAAAAGTATTGAGGAACATAAAAAATCTGGCATATGTCTTTGAATTTTATTAACCAAAATATTAAACGGTTTTGCCATACACGGTTTTTAAAACAAGATTTTTTTTTATTTCTCTAAAAATATACGATTTTTTTGTCAAATTCATTTCTGAGATATGCTCTTTTTTGGTTTTCAGTACCTTTCGCCAAGTTTGAGATTTAGAGGACTAATGAAGTGAAATACATTTAATAATATATCTCAAAGCTTCATTTCATCATTTTTTTTATTTTTGCTCCCCACTCTTTCGTTAGTTGTTTTCAAGTTCATTTGAAATTAGTTATTGGCGATGTTTAGGTGGAAGCATTTCGGAGTACGCGATTGTTCTATTGACGATCAATATACTACAGTGATTGACTGAACTATTTATAATTTTGAAATTTAGAAATGATATTTTTGCTAGCAAAACTTTGTTTGATTTAAAAAAAATTGAAAACTAACGGAAAATATCACTTATGAAAATCCTGGAATCCTGATATCAGTAATTCTTTTTTTCTCACTGGTTTCTATACAACTATCACAACTGGCCACAGAACCATTCCGTTCATAAAAATATTAAAAAAGAAACTACGTATCAGTAAAAGAAAAACTTGAGGAATAATGAAGAACTTCATTAAAAATGACTTTTATTATGCTTTTAAGAAATATAAAATTGATAAATTATTCCGTTGTATAAATAAAAATTTAACGCAGCTAAATTTCTAATAAAGGTAAGCATATTTCCGTTCTTAAATTTAATCAGAAATGAGAAATATGGTGAAAGGCATGTTAATGTTTGAAGAAAGAGATAACTTCTTTTTATCAAATAATTATTGGGATGAGGTTACGCTAAGGATATGTAAACCTCTTCCAAAAAGTATATTTGTGCAGAGAGAGATTCCGTTGGTTTGTCTGTGCTGCTTATGTGTATAATTATAGATTAGTTAATAGAGTTAGAAACAGGATATACTTACTTGAGAACAGTATTAGATCTCAGAAAATGTGGGAAACATAGGATACAGTGGGGAGACCATACCAAGCAGAACCTTTCGCTTGAATTGTTCTAGAGTGGTGAAATGCAGCAAATGTTGTTCATGAGCAGGGCCAAAAAATACCAATTTGGGCGACCGGATTTTACCTGGATAACAGCTGCACTGTGCGAGAATGGACCCTGACGCTCCTCTATTCAAGTCTGATGTCAGTTATTCATATTTAATTTATCTAAATTTGAAGTAACAATTTAAATCTGATTTAAATTAAATCCGTTAAACAATCTTTGGTAATTTAAATTAAGTCCATTATATATCATCTGCAGTTGCCGCAGGAAATAACCCTAGAAATATTTCTTATAGTCCAATTTAAAAAGACACGGTTTGATTATTGCACATCAACATCTTGAATTTTGGTTTCTTTTTACTTTTAATATTGAATTTAATGATTTTTGACTTTTAAATCTTATATTCTGATTTGCTGTTTTCAGCTCCTGCATCAGGAACAAGTAAGTTACTCTTTCCTTATTAATTGTAAGTTTCAGGAAATATTTTGAAAAATAAAAGCAAAAGCCTCGAATAACCATAAAATTTTATAATTTTCAATAGAACATTTTTCTCTAGATAAAATGTTTCTCTTTCATTTATAAATTTTGAAGTTAGTAGTCTTCGAAATTCATTCAAACATGCTAATTATCACCGAATTTGAAAAACGAGTAAGGGATTTTTTCTCCAATACTGAAAGTTATCGGCAAATGAAACGAGACAATAAAGCATAAAATATGTACACAATGTCATGAGCATTCTGCATAATATTAAAATCCTCCATTAATCATATATGCAGAATATTTTCTGAAATGTTAACACAAGACATGTTCAGATATGGGATATCAGATTTATGCAAGATACAGATAATAGCTCTTGTAGTACACTTTTATGAAGATTAGATAGAAAATTGGTGTCTACGTCACCATGAAGAACATTCTGGTCTGATATTCATAACTTTAATTTCCCTTGGAACAAATTGATCAGAGCTTTACCCCTTCTCCATTGCAAAATTGACTGGTGTTATGTCGCATTATTGATTTATTCGCAGTTGCTCGATTTCTCTTATATTTCTCACGGGTACAGGAACAAACAAACATAATTATATGTTTCAGACTCCTTGTATACCTTTATTTTCCTTGTTAATTTCCGTATTCTTTTACATTATCATGTCTTTGTTTTCGCATCGTAAATTGGCCAAGTGTACATGGTAAAAATTGACAAAAGTACATAACCCTTCGAGGGAAGAAAATGAGTGTGACAGTGGCAAGATAGTAGGGGAGGTCCTGCTTGCAACTACTATCTGGCCTCGGTCACTCTCACTTACATCGGTACCTCTTTTCACATCATTACATTTCGTGACTGGTTTCCAATGCATAGAGACCTGCTTTATTTATTGGCATTGCCAGTTGCATCTCCAACGTGACTGGAAGCGATACTTCTGCTTTGTACAATGTTATCGGGGTGTATATATTAATCTGTCCATTTAGAGTATAATAGCAGACACGTCGGACATTGGATTCCTAAAAGAATTGAGCAAGAAAAAAAATCTGGCATATGTCTTCCAATTTGATTAACTAAAATATTAGAGGGTTTTCCCATTTATTGTTGTTAAATCAATATCTTTTCTATATCTCTAGCGATATAAGATTTTTTTTGTCAAACTCTTTACTGAGATATGCTCTTTTTCGTTTTTCAGTACCTTTCGCCAACTTTGAGTTTTAGAGCAGTAATGAAGACAAATGCTTTTAATAATATTTCCCAAAACTCCACTTTATCATTTTTTGATTTTTGCTCCTCACGTTTTCGTTAAATGTTTTAAAGTCAGATTTGAAATTAGTTTTTGGCGAAATTTAGGTGGAAGCATTTCAGAGAATGTTGTTCTTCTATTGACGATTAATATACGTCATTAATTCAGTGAACTATCTATCATTTTTTAATTTAGAAATGATATTTTTGCCACACAATCTTTGTTTCATTCAAGAAAATTGAAAACTTACGGAAATAACATCTATGAATATCCTGGAAAGCTGAAATCAATAATTTTTATTTACTAACTGGTTTCTACACACCTATCGCAACTGACCACAGAATCAATATCTTCTATAAAAATATTTAAAAAAAACTACGTATCAGAAAAAAACTTGAAGAATGACGAAGAACTTCATCAAAAATGATTTTTATTTTGTTATTCAGAAATATAAAATTCATAAACTTTTCCGTTATATAAATAAAAATTTAACGTACCAAATTTTTAATACAGGTAATCATATTTCCGAATTTAAATTTAATTGGAAATGGGAAATATGGTGAAATGCATCATAATGTTTGAAGAAAGCAGATAAATTTTTATTTAGCAAATGATTATTGGGATGAGATTATGCAAAGGAGTTTAAAACCACTTTCAAAAAGATTATTTTTGCAGAGACTCCGTTGGTTTTAGGTGTGCTGTATGTATGGATAATTATAAATTATTTAAAAGAGTTAGAAAGAGGACATACTTACTGGAGAACAGTATAAGGCTTAAGAAAGTGTAGGAAATGTAGGATACAGTGGCGGGACAATATCAAACAAGACTTTTCGTTAGCATTTTTCTCGAGTGGTGAAATTCGACAAGTGAAGTTGAGGAACAGGGCCGAAAATACCTATTTCGGCGCACGGAGTTCACTTCGATAACAGCTGCATGGAGCGAGAATGGACCCTGACGCTCCTTTATCAAAGTCTGATCTTAGTCATTGATATGCAATTTAGGTAAATTTAAGTAATAATTAAAATTTCATTGAAATGCAATTCGTTAAACAACCTTTGGTAATTTAAACTAGGCCCATTATATATCATCTGCAGTTGCTGCAGGAAATAACACTTAAAATATTGTTTACAGTCCAATAGAGAAAGCCAAGGTTTGATTACTGCACATCACCCTCATGAATTTTGGTTTCTTTTTACTTTCAATATTGAATTAAATGATTTTTGACTTTTAAATCTTATACCCTTTTTTGTTTTTTTTCAGCTGAAAGTACAAAAACAAGTACGTTATTCTTTCCTCGTCATTTTTAAAATTCATTAAATATTATGAGAATTAAAATTAAATAAGTAAAAGCCTCCACTAACGATAAAATTTTTTATTTTCTATAGATCATTGTTCTCTAGATAAAATGTTTCTTCTTCATTTATACATTTGAAGTTACTAGTCTTTGTAGTTAATTCACATAGATGCTAATAACCACTGAATTTTAAAAACGAGTAAATTTTATTTTCTCTAATACTAAAATTTATCGGCAAATGAAACGAAACTATAAAGCATGAAATATCTACACAATGTCATGAGCAATCTGCATAACAATAAAATCCTCATTTATAATATATAAAAAAACGTTTTGTGTAATTTTAAAACTTCACATGTTCTGATATGGGATATCAGAATTATGCTAGATATAGATAATTGCTTTTCTGGCACACTTTTATCAAGATTAGATACAAATTTGGTGACTACGTCACCATGAAGAACTTTCTGGTCTCATATTTATTATTTCAATTTCCACTGAAACAAACTGATCAGAGCTCTACCCATTCTCCATGGTAAAATTTACTGTAGTTATGTCACTCAATTGATTGATTCTTAGTTTCTCAACATCTCTTACATTTTTTTCGGATACATGAGTAATAACACATAACTATATGCTTCATATTTCTTTTATACCTTTATATTCCTTGTTTATTTCCGTATTCTTTACATTATGATATCTTTGTTTTCTCGTCGTTAATTGGCCAAAGGTACATGGTAAAATTTGAGAAAATTCGATAACCCTTCGAGAGAAGAAAGTGAGTGTGACAGCGTCCAGATAGTAGGGGCGGTCTTGCTCGCTGCAACTATCTGCCAACGGTCACTCTCACTTACGTCGCTGCCATTTTTCATCATTACATTTCGTGACTGGTTTCCAATGCACAGAGACCTGCTCTATTTATCGGCATTTGCAGTTGCATTTGCAACGTAACCGAAAGCGATACTTCTGCTTTGTATAATGTTATCAGGGTGTATATATCAGTCTGTCCATTTTGTGTATAATGGCAGGCACGTCGAACTGGGGCTCATAAAGGAATTGAGCATCATACAAAATTTGGCATATGTCTTCCATTTTGATTAACTACTAAGTTAAAGTGTTTCTCAAATTATGGTTTTTAAATCAAGATTTTTCCATATCTCTAGCAATATAAGGCATTTTTGTCAAATTCATTACTGAGATATGCTCTTTTTGGTTTTCTGTACCTTTCGCCAAGTTTACGTTTTAGAGGACTAATGAAGAGATTTGCGTTTAATAATATTTCCCAAAGCTCCATCTTATCATTTTTTGATTTTTGCTCCCCACGCTTTCGATAATTGTTTTAAAGTCTGATTTGAAATTAGTTATTGGCGAACTTTAGGTCGAAGCATTTCAGAGTACATGGTTTTTCTATTGACGATTAATATACTTCACTAATTCACTGAAATATCTATCAATTTTTAATTTAGAAATCATATTTTTGCTAGGAAATCTTTGCTTGATTTAAAAGAATTGAAATCTTTCGGAAAATATCCCTTTTGAATATCCTGGAATCTTGAAATCAGTAATTTTTATTTTCTAACTGGTTTCTACACACCTATCGCAACTGACATCAGAGCCATTCCCGGCTATAAAAATATTTAATGAAAAACTGCGTATCTGTAGATGAAAAAATTTAGGAATAATGAAGAACTTTATTAAAAATAATTTTATTATGTTATTAACAAATATAAAATTGATAAATTATTCCATAAAATAAATAAAATTTAACGCACCAAAATTTCTAATATAGGGTAGCACATTTCCTCATTTAAATTTAATGAGAATTGGGAAATATGGTGAAAACAATTTTAGTGTAAAGAAAGCAGATAACTTTTTTTGCTCAAAAAATCATTGGGATGTGTTTATGCAAAAGATTTGGAAACCTCTTTCAAAAAAGTATATTTTTTCATAGAGAGACTGTATTTCTTTGGCTCTGCTGCATGTATGTGTAATAGTAAATTAGTTAATAGAGTTAGAAAGAGGAAATACCTACTGGACAACAATACATGATGTCATAAAATGTGGTAAAAATAGGATACAGTGGGGAGACAATACCAAACAGGACCTTTCGTTAGAATTGGTCTAGAGTGGTAAAATGCAACCAATGTTGTGCAGGAGGAAGGTCGAAAATTCCTATTTGGGCCCCCGGAGTTGATCTGGATAACAGTGCATGGATAAAGAATGGACCATGATGCTCTTTTATCCAAGATGTTGATGTAGAATTTAGATAAATTTAAAGTAATAATTTAAATTTCATTTAAATTCAACCTGTTAAATAATCTTTGGTAGTTTAAACTAGGTCAATTATATATCATCTGCATTTGCCGCAGGAAATAACACTAAAAATAATATTTATAGTCCAATACCAAAAGACACGGTTTGATTGTTGCACATCACCCTCATGTATTTTCGTTTCTTTTTACTTTCAATATTGAATTAAATGATTTTTGACTTTTAAATCACCTATCTCATTTGTTGTTTTCAGGTCATGGACAACATACAAGTAAGTTAATGTTTCCTTATTAAATGTAAATTTCAGGAATTATTACAAATATTAGACAAAGCCTCGACTAACCATAAAATTTTTACAATTTTCTATACAACATTTTCTCTAGATAAAATGTTTCTTCTTCATTTACATTTCGAAGTTACCAGTCTTCGAACTGCTTTCACATACATGCTAAAAATCACTGCATTTGAAAAACGAGTAAGTGATTTTTACTCCAGTACTAAAATTTATCAGAACATGAAACGAAACACTAAAGCATGTAAGATCTACACAATGTCATGAGCAATCTGCATAATAATAAAATCCTCCATTTATAATATATACAAAATATTTTGTGAAAATTTATAACAAGACATGTTCTGATATGGGATATCAGAATTTTGCTAGATACACATAATAGCTTTTGTAGCACACTTTTATCAAGATCGGATACAAATTTGCTCACTACGACACTATGAAATATATTTTAGTCTCATATTCATTATTTCAATTTCCCCTGGAACAAATTGATCAGAGCTTTTCCCCTTCTCCATGGCAAAATTGACTGTTCTTATGTCGGTGGATTGATAGATTTTCAGTTTCTCAATTTCTCGTACAATTCTGTCGGATACAGGAATATGCAAACATAGTTATATGTTTCATATTTTTTATACACCTTTATATTCCTTGATTGTTTGCGTATTCTTTACATTATCATATCTTTGTTTTCTCATCGTTAATTGGACAAGGGTACATGGTAAAATTTGACAAAAGTCGATAACCCGTCGAGGGAAGAAAGTGAGTTTGGCATTGGCAGGATAGTAGGGTCGGCCCTCCTCGCACCTTTTATCTAGCCACGGTCACTCTCACTTACGTCGGTGTCATTCTTCACCATTACATTTCGTGATTGGTTGCAAATTCATAGAGACCTGCTCTATTTAATGACATTTCCAGTTGCGGGGTGCAGATATTAATATTTCCATTTGGTGTATAACAGAAGGGACGTCAGACATGGGGCTCATAAAAGAATTGAGGAAGATAAAAAATCTGGCATATGTCTTCCAATTTGATTAACTAAAATATTAAAGCATTTTCCCATTTATTGTTGTTAAATCAATATGTTTTCTATATCTCTAGCGATATAAGATTTTTTTTGTGAAATTATTTACTGAGATATGCTCTTTTTCGGTTTTCAGTACCTTCTGCCAACTTTGAGTTTTAGAGGACTAATGAAGAGAAATGATTTTAATAATATTTCCCAAACCTCCACTTTATCATTTTTTGATTTTTTTCTCTCCACGTTTTCGTTAAATATTTCAAAGTCAGATTTGAAATTACTTTTTGGCGAAATTTAGGTGGAAGCATTTCAGAGAACGTTGTTCTTCTATTGACTATTAATATACTTCATTAATTCACTGAACTATATATCATTTTTTGATTTAGAAATGATATTTTTGGCAACAAATCTTTGTTTCATTCAAGAAAATTGAAAACTTACGGAAAAAACATTTATGAATATCCTGGAAAGCTTAAATCAATAATTTTTATTTACTAACTGGTTTCTACCAACCTTTCGCAACTGACCACAGAATCATTATAGTGTATAAAAATATTAAAAAAAAAAGAAACTACATATCAGAAAAAAACTTGAGGAATAACGAAGAACTTCATCAAAAATGATTTTTATTTTGTTATTCAGAAAAATAGAATTCATAAACTTTTCCGTTATAGAAATAAAAATTTAATGTACCAAATTTTTAATACAGGTAAGCATATTTCCGATTTTAAATTTAATAGGAAATGGAAATATGGTGAAATGCATCATAATATTTGAAGAAAGCAGACAACTTTTTATTTAGCAAATGATTATTGGGATGAGATTATGCAAAGGAGATTGAAACCTTTTTCAAAAAGATTATTTTTGCAGAGAGAGACTCCGTTGGTTTTAGCTGTGCTGCACGTGTGGATAATTATAAATTTGTTAAAAGATTTAGAAAGAGGACATTCTTATTGGAGAACAGTATAATCTTAGGAAAGTGTAGGAAATGTAGGATACAGTGGGGAGACAATATCAAACAAGACCTTTCGATAGAATATTTCTCGAGTTGTGAAATTCGGCAAATGAAGTTGAAGAACAGAGCCGAAAATACCTATTTCGGCGCATGGAGTTAACTTGGATAACAGCTGCATGGAGCGAGAATGGACACTGACGCTCCTTTATCAAAGTCTGATATAAAATCTGGACCATACCAAACAGAACCTTTCGTTAGGATTGTTCTAGAATGGTCAAATGCAACAAATGTTGTTCATGAGCAGGGGCAAAAAATACCAATTTGTGCGATCGGATTTAACCTAGATAACAGCTGCACGGTGCGAGAATGGACCCTGACGCTCCTTTATTCAAGTCTGATGTCAGTTATTCATATTTAATTTATCTAAATTTGGAGTAATAATTTGAATCTGATTTGAATTAAATCCGTTAAACAATCTTTTATAATTTAAATTAAGTCCATTATATATCATCTGCAGTTGCCGCAGGAAATATCCCTAGAAATATTTCTTATAGTCCAATTTAAAAAGACACGGTTTGATTATTGCACATCAACTTCTTGAATTTTGGTTTCTTTTTACTTTTATATAGAATTTAATGATTTTTGATTTTTAAATCTTATATTCTGATTTGCTCTTTTCAGCTCCTGCATCAGGAACAAGTAAGTTACTCTTTTCTTATTAATTGTAAGCTTCAGGAAATATTATAAAAATTAAAAGGAAAAGCCTCGAATAAACTTAAAAATTTCATAATTTTTCAATAGAACTTTGTTCTCTAGAAAAAATATTTCTCCTTCATTTATAGGTTTTGAATTTAGTAATCTTCGAATTTCATTCAAACATGCTAAATATCACTGAATTTGAAAAACGAGTAGGTGATTTTTTCTCCAATACGGAAACTTACCGGCAAATGAAACGAAACAATAAAGCATAAAATATGTACACGATGTGATGAACATTCTGCATAATATTATAATCCTCCATTAATGATATATACAAAATATATTGTGAAATGTTAACACAAGACGTGTTCAGATATGGGATATCAGATTTATGCTAGATACAGATAATAGCTTTTGTAGTACACTTTTATGAAGATTAGATAGAAAACTGGTGTCCACGTCACCATGAAGAACATTCTAGTCTCATATTCATAACTTTAATTTCCCTTGGAACAAATTGATCAGAGCTTTACCCCTTCTCCATTGCAAAATTGACTGGTGTTATGTCGCTCGATTGACTGAGTCAAAGTTGTTTGATTTTTCTTACATTTCTGTTGGATACAGGAACAAACACACATATTTATGTGTTTCATATTCCTTATATGTCTTTATTTTCCTTGTTTACTTCTGTATTCTTCTACATTAGCATATCATTGTTTTGGCATAGTTAATTGGCCAAGGGTACAAGATAAAAATTGAAAAAAATATATAACCCTACGAGGGAAGAAAGTGAGTGTGACAGTGGCAAGATAGTAGGGGTGGCAATTCTCGCCCCTACTATCTGGCAACTGTCACACTGTCGTCGGGGCTCTTTTCATCATTACATTTCGTGACTGGTTTCCAATGCATAGAGCCTTGCTCTATTTATTGGCATTTCCAGTTTTATCTCCCACGTCAGTGGACGCCATACTTCTATTTGTATAGAGTTATCATGGAGTATATATTAATCTGTCCATTTTGTGTATAACAGCAGGCACGTCGGACTTGGACTCATAAAAGTATTCAGCAACATAAAAAATCTGGCATATGTCTTTCAATTTTATTAACCAAAATATTAAACGGTTTTGCCATACACGGTTTTTAAAACAAGATTTTTTTTTATTTCTCTAACAATATACGATTTTTTTTTCAAATTCATTTCTCAGATATGCTCTTTTTTGGTTTTCAGTACCTTTCGCCAAGTTTGAGATTTAGAGGACTAATGAAGTGAAATACATTTAATAATATATCTCAAAGCTTCATTTCATCATTTTTTTTTATTTTTGCTCCCCACTCTTTCGTTAGTTGTTTTCAAGTTCATTTGAAATTAGTTATTGGCAATGTTTAAGTGGAAGCATTTCGGAGTACGCATTTGTTCTATTGACGATCAATATACTACAGTGATTGACTGAACTATTTATAATTTTGAAATTTTGAAATGATATTTTTGCTAGCAAATCTTTGTTTGATTTAAAAAAAATTGAAAACTAACGGAAAATATCACTTATGAATATCCTGGAATTATGATATCAGTAATTCTTTTTTTCTCACTGGTTTCTATACAACTATCACAACTGGCCACAGAACCATTCCGTTCATAAAAATATTACAAAAGAAACTACGTATCAGTAAAAGAAAAACTTGAGGAATAATGAAGAACTTCATTAAAAATGACTTTTATTATGCTTTTAAGAAATATAAAATTGATAAATTATTCCGTTATATAAATAAAAATTTAACGCAGCTAAATTTCTAATAAAGGTAAGCATATTTCCGTTCTTAAATTTAATCAGAAATGAGAAATATGGTGAAAGGCATGTTAATGTTTGAAGAAAGAGATAACTTCTTTTTATCAAATAATTATTGGGATGAGGTTACGCTAAGGATTTGTAAACCTCTTCCAAAAAGAATATTTGTGCAGAGAGAGATTCCTTTGGTTTGTCTGTGCTGCTTATATGTATAATTATAGATTAGTTAATAGAGTTAGAAACAGGATATACTTAATTGAGAACAGTATAAGATCTCAGAAAATGTGGGAAACATAGGATACAGTGGGGAGACCATACCAAACAGAATCTTTCGTTTGAATTGTTCTAGAGTGGTGAAATGCAGCAAATGTTGTTCATGAGCAGGGCCAAAAAATACCAAATTGGGCGACCGGATTTAACCTGGATAACAGCTGCACTGTGCGAGAATGGACCCTGACGCTCCTTTATTCAAGTCTGATGTCAGTTATTCATATTTAATTTATCGAAATTTGAAGTAATAATTTAAATCTGATTTAAATTAAATCCGTTAAACATTCTTTGGTAATTTAAATTAAGTCCATTATGTATCATCTGCAGTTGCCGCAGGAAATAACCCTAGAAATATTTCTTATAGTCCAATTTAAAAAGACACGGTTTGATTATTGCACATCAACATCTTGAATTTTGGTTTCTTTTTACTTTTAATATTGAATTTAATGATTTTTGACTTTTAAATCTTATATTCTGATTTGCTGTTTTCAGCTCCTGCATCAGGAACAAGTAAGTTACTCTTTCCTTATTAATTGTAAGTTTCAGGAAATATTTTGAAAAATAAAAGCAAAAGCCTCGAATAACCATAAAAATTTTATAATTTTCAATAGAATATTTTTCTCGAGATAAAATGTTTCTCTTTCATTTATACATTTTGAAGTTAGTAGTCTTCGAAATTCATTCAAACATGCTAATTATCACCGAATTTGAAAAACGAGTAAGGGATTTTTTCTCCAATACTGAAAGTTATCGGCAAACGAAACGAGACAATAAAGCATAAAATATGTACACAATGTCATGAGCATTCTGCATAATATTAAAATCCTCCATTAATGATATATGCAGAATATTTTCTGAAATGTTAACACAAGACATGTTCAGATATGGGATATCAGATTTATGCAAGATACAGATAATAGCTTTTGTAGTACACTTTTATGAAGATTAGATAGAAAATTGGTGCCTACGTCACCATGAAGAACATTCTGGTCTGATATTCATAACTTTAATTTCCCTTGGAACAAATTGATCAGAGCTTTACCCCTTCTCCATTGCAAAATTGACTGGTGTTATGTCGCTCTATTGATTTATTCTCAGTTGCTCGATTTCTCTTATATTTCTCACGGGTACAGGAAAAAACAAACATAATTATATGTTTCAGACTCCTTGTATACCTTTATTTTCCTTGTTAATTTCCGTATTCTTTTACATTATCATATCTTTGTTTTGGCATCGTTAATTGGCAAAGTGTACATGGTAAAAATTGACAAAAGTACATAACCCTTCGAGGGAAGAAAATGAGTGTGACAGTGGCAAGATAGTAGGGGAGGTACTGCTTGCAACTACTATCTGGCCTCGTTCACTCTCACTCACATCGGTACGTCTTTTCACATCATTACATTTCGTGACTGGTTTCCAATGCATAGAGACCTGCTTTATTTATTGGCATTGCCTGTTGCATCTCCAACGTGACTGGAAGCGATACTTCTGCTTTGTACAATGTTATCGGGGTGTATATATTAATCTGTCCATTTAGAGTATAATAGCAGACACGTCGGACATTGGATTCCTAAAAGAATTGAGCAAGAAAAAAAATCTGGCATATGTCTTCCAATTTGATTAACTAAAATATTAAAGGGTTTTCCCATTTATTGTTGTTAAATCAATATCTTTTCTATATCTCTAGCGATATAAGATTTTTTTTTGTCAAATTCTTTACTGAGATATGCTCTTTTTCGTTTTTCAGTACCTTTCGCCAACTTTGAGTTTTAGAGGACTAATGAAGAGAAATGCTTTTAATAATATTTCCCAAAACTCCACTTTATCATTTTTTGACTTTTGCTCCTCACGTTTTCGTTAAATGTTTTAAAGTCAGATTTGAAATTAGTTTTTGACGAAATTTAGATGGAAGCATTTCAGAGAATGTTGTTCTTCTATTGACGATTAATATACGTCATTAATTCAGTGAACTATCTATCATTTTTTAATTTAGAAATGATATTTTTGCCAAACAATCTTTGTTTCATTCAAGAAAATTGAAAACTTACGGAAATAACATCTATGAATATCCTGGAAAGCTGATATCAATAATTTTTATTTAGTAACTGGTTTCTACACACCTATCGCAACTGACCACAGAATCAATATCGTCTATAAAAATATTAGAAAAAAACTACGTATCAGAAAAAAACTTGAAGAATGACGAAGAACTTCATCAAAAATGATTTTTATTTTGTTATTCAGAAATATAAAATTCATAAACTTTTCCGTTATATAAATAAAAATTTAATGTACCAAATTTTTAATACAGGTAAGCATATTTCCGAATTTAAATTTAATAGGAAATGGAAATATGGTGAAATGCATCATAATATTTGAAGAAAGCAGACAACTTTTTATTTAGCAAATGATTATTGGGATGAGATTATGCAAAGGAGATTGAAACCTTTTTCAAAAAGATTATTTTTGCAGAGAGAGACTCCGTTGGTTTTAGCTGTGCTGCACGTGTGGATAATTATAAATTTGTTAAAAGATTTAGAAAGAGGACATTCTTATTGGAGAACAGTATAATCTTAGGAAAGTGTAGGAAATGTAGGATACAGTGGGGAGACAATATCAAACAAGACCTTTCGATAGAATATTTCTCGAGTTGTGAAATTCGGCAAATGAAGTTGAAGAACAGAGCCGAAAATACCTATTTCGGCGCATGGAGTTAACTTGGATAACAGCTGCATGGAGCGAGAATGGACACTGACGCTCCTTTATCAAAGTCTGATTTAAAGTCTGGACCATACCAAACATAACCTTTCGTTAGAATTGTTCTAGAGTGGTCAAATGCAACAAATGTTGTTCATGAACAGGGGCAAAAAATACCAATTTGGGCGATCGGATTTAACCTGGATAACAGCTGCACGGTGCGAGAATGGACCCTGACGCTCCTTTATTCAAGTCTGATGTCAGTTATTCATATTTAATTTATCTAAATTTGAAGTAATAATTTAAATCTGATTTGAATTAAATCCGTTAAACAATCTTTTATAATTTAAATTAAGTCCATTATATATCATCTGCAGTTGCCGCAGGAAATATCCCTAGAAATATTTCTTATAGTCCAATTTAAAAAGACACGGTTTGATTATTGCACATCAACATCTTGAATTTTGGTTTCTTTTTACTTTTATATAGAATTTAATGATTTTTGATTTTTAAATCTTATATTCTGATTTGCTCTTTTCAGCTCCTGCATCAGGAACAAGTAAGTTACTCTTTTCTTATTAATTGTAAGCTTCAGGAAATATTATAAAAATTAAAAGGAAAAGCCTCGAATAAACTTAAAAATTTCATAATTTTTCAATAGAACATTGTTCTCTAGAAAAAAATATTTCTCCTTCATTTATACGTTTTGAATTTAGTAATCTTCGAATTTCATTCAAACATGCTAAATATCACTGAATTTGAAAAACGAGTAGGTGATTTTTTCTCCAATACGGAAACTTACCGGCAAATGAAACGAAACAATAAAGCATAAAATATGTACACGATGTGATGAACATTCTGCATAATATTATAATCCTCCATTAATGATATATACAAAATATATTGTGAAATGTTAACACAAGACGTGTTCAGATATGGGATATCAGATTTATGCTAGATACAGATAATAGCTTTTGTAGTACACTTTTATGAAGATTAGATAGAAAATTGGTGTCCACGTCACCATGAAGAACATTCTAGTCTCATATTCATAACTTTAATTTCCCTTGGAACAAATTGATCAGAGCTTTACCCCTTCTCCATTGCAAAATTGACTGGTGTTATGTCGCTCGATTGACTGAGTCTAAGTTGTTTGATTTCTCTTACATTTCTGTCGGATACAGGAACAAACACACATATTTATGTGTTTCATATTCCTTATATGTCTTTATGTTCCTTGTTTACTTCTGTATTCTTCTACATTAGCATATCTTTGTTTTCGCATAGTTAATTGGCCAAGGGTACAAGATAAAAATTGACAAAAATATATAACCCTACGAGGGAAGAAAGTGAGTGTGACAGTGGCAAGATAGTAGGGGTGGCAATTCTCGCCCCTACTATCTGGCAACTGTCACACTGTCGTCGGGGCTCTCTTCATCATTACATTTCGTGACTGGTTTCCAATGCATAGAGCCTTGCTCTATTTATTGGCATTTCCAGTTTTATCTCCCACGTCACTGGACGCCATACTTCTATTTGTATAAAGTTATCATGGAGTATATATTAATCTGTCCATTTTGTGTATAACAGCAGGCACGTCGGACTTGGACCCCTAAAAGTATTGAGCAACATAAAAAATCTGGTATATGTCTTTCAATTTTATTAACCAAAATATTAAACGGTTTTGCCATACACGGTTTTTAAAACAAGATTTTTTTTTATTTCTCTAACAATATACGATTTTTTTGTCAATTTCATTTCTCAGATATGCTCTTTTTTGGTTTTCAGTACCTTTCGCCAAGTTTGAGATTTAGAGGACTAATGAAGTGAAATACATTTAATATTATATTTCAAAGCTTCATTTCATCATTTTTTTTTATTTTTGTTCCCCACTCTTTGGTTAGTTGTTTTCAAGTTCATTTGAAATTAGTTATTGGCGATGTTTAGGTGGAAGCATTTCGGAGTACGCGATTGTTCTATTGACGATCAATATACTACAGTGATTGACTGAACTATTTATAATTTTGAAATTTAGAAATGATATTTTTGCTAGCAAATCTTTGTTTGATTTAAAAAAAATTGAAAACTAACGGAAAATATCACTTATGAAAATCCTGGAATCCTGATATCAGTAATTCTTTTTTTCTCACTGGTTTCTATACAACTATCACAACTGGCCACAGAACCATTCCGTTCATAAAAATATTACAAAAGAAACTACGTATCAGTAAAAGACAAACATGAGGAATAATGAAGAACTTCATTAAAAATGACTTTTATTATGCTTTTAAGAAATATAAAATTGATAAGTTATTCCGTTATATAAATAGAAATTTAACGCAGCTAAATTTCTAATAAAGGTAAGCATATTTCCGTTCTTAAATTTAATCAGAAATGAGAAATATGGTGAAAGGCATGTTAATGTTTTAAAAAGAGGTAACTTCTTTTTATCAAATCATTTTTGGTATGAGTTTACGATAAGGATTTGTAAACCTCTTCCAAAAAGAATATTTGTGCAGAGAGAGATTCCGTTGGTTTGTCTGTGCTGCTTATATGTATAATTATAGATTAGTTAATAGAGTTGGAAACAGGATATACTTACTTGAGAACAGTATAAGATCTCAGAAAATGTGGGAAACATAGGATACAGTGGAAAGTCCATACCAAACAGGACCTTTCGTTTCAATTGTTCTAGAGTGGTGAAATGCAGCAAATGTTGTTCATGAGCAGGGCCAAAAAATACCAATTTGGGCGACCGGATTTAACCTGGATAACAGCTGCACTGTGCGAGAATGGACCCTGACACTCCTTTATTCAAGTCTGATGTCAGTTATTCATATTTAATTTATCTAAATTTGAAGTAATAATTTAAATCTGATTTAAATTAAATCCGTTAAACAATCTTTGGTAATTTAAATTAAGTCCATTATATATCATCTGCAGTTGCCGCAGGAAATAACCCTAGAAATATTTCTTGTAGTCCAATTTAAAAAGACACGGTTTGATTATTGCACATCAACATCTTGAATTTTGGTTTCTTTTTACTTTTAATATTGAATTTAATGATTTTGGACTTTTAAATCTTATATTCTGATTTGCTGTTTTCAGCTCCTGCATCAGGAACTAGTAAGTTACTCTTTCCTTATTAATTGTATGTTTCAGGATATATTTGGAAAAATAAAAGCAAAAGCTTCGAATAACCATAAAAATTTTATAATTTTCAATAGAACATTTTTCTCTGGATAAAATGTTTCTCTTTCATTTATACATTTTGAAGTTAGTAGTCTCCGAAATTCATTCAAACATGCTAATTATCACCGAATTTGAAAAACGAGTAAGGGATTTTTTCTCCAATACTGAAATTTATCGGCAAATGAAACGAAACAATAAAGCATAAAATATGTACACAATGTCATGAGCATTCTGCATAATATTAAAATCCTCCATTAATGATATATGCAGAATATGTTCTGAAATGTTAACACAAGACATGTTCAGATATGGGATATCAGATTTATGCAAGATACAGATAGTAGCTTTTGTAGTACACTTTTATGAATATTAGATAGAAAATTGGTGTCTACGTCACCATGAAGAACATTCTGGTCTGATATTTATAACTTTAATTTCCCTTGGAACAAATTGATCAGAGCTTTACCCCTTCTCCATTGCAAAATTGACTGGTGTTATGTCGCTCTATTGATTTATTCTCAGTTGCTCGATTTCTCTTATATTTCTCACGGGTACAGGAACAAACAAACATAATTTTATGTTTCAGACTCCTTGTATACCTTTATTTTCCTTTTTAATTTCCGTATTCTTTTACATTATCATATCTTTGTTTTGGCATCGTTAATTGGCCAAGTGTACATGGTAAAAATTGACAAAAGTACATAACCCTTCGAGGGAAGAAAATGAGTGTGACAGTGGCAAGATAGTAGGGGAGGTCCTGCTTGCAACTACTATCTGGCCTCGGTCACTCTCACTTACATCGGTACCTCTTTTCACATCATTACATTTCGTGACTGGTTTCCAATGTATAGAGACCTGCTTTATTTATTGGCATTGCCAGTTGCATCTCCAACGTGACTGGAAGCGATACTTCTGCTTTGTACAATGTTATCGGGATGTATATATTACTCTGTCCATTTAGAGTATAATAGCAGACACGTCGGACATGGGATTCCTAAAAGAATTGAGCAAGAAAAAAAATCTGGCATATGTCTTCCAATTTGATTAACTAAAATATTAAAGGGTTTTCCCATTTATTGTTGTTAAATCAATATCTTTTCTATATCTCTAGCGATATAAGATTTTTTTTGTCAAATTCTTTACTGAGATATGCTCTTTTCGTTTTTCAGTACCTTTCGCCAACTTTGAGTTTTAGAGGACTAATGAACAGAAATGCTTTTAATAATATTTCCAAAAACTCCACTTTATCATTTTTTGATTTTTGCTCCTCACGTTTTCGTTAAATGTTTTAAAGTCAGATTTGAAATTAATTTTTGGCGAAATTTAGGTGGATGCATTTCAGAGAATGTTGTTCTTCTATTGACGATTAATATACGTCATTAATTCAGTGAACTATCTATCATTTTTTAATTTAGAAATGATATTTTTGCCAAACAATATTTGTTTCATTCAAGAAAATTGAAAACTTACGGAAATAACATCTATGAATATCCTGGAAAGCTGATATCAATAATTTTTATTTACTAACTGGTTTCTACATACCTATCGCAACTGACCACAGAATCAATATCGTCTATAAAAATATTAAAAAAAAAATTACGTGTCAGAAAAAAACTTGAAGAATGACGAAGAACTTCATCAAAAATGATTTTTATTTTGTTATTCAGAAATATAAAATTCATAAACTTTTCCGTTATATAAATAAAAATTTAACGTACCAAATTTTTAATACAGGTAAGCATATTTCCGAATTTAAATTTAATTGGAAATGGGAAATATGGTGAAATGCATCATAATGTTTGAAGAAAGCAGATAAATTTTTATTTAGCAAATGATTATTGGGATGAGATTATGCAAAGGAGTTTAAAACCACTTTCAAAAAGATTATTTTTGCAGAGACTCCGTTGGGTTTAGCTGTGCTGCATGTATGGATAATTATAAATTATTTAAAAGAGTTAGAAAGAGGACATACTTACTGGAGAACAGTATAAAAGCTTAAGAAAGTGTAGGAAATGTAAGATACAGTGGGGGGACAATATCAAACAAGACTTTTCGTTAGAATTTTTCTCGAGTGGTGAAATTCGACAAGTGAAGTTGAGGAACAGGGCCGAAAATACCTATTTCGGCGCACGGAGTTAACTTCGATAACAGCTGCATGGAGCGAGAATGGACCCTGACGCTCCTTTATCAAAGTCTGATCTTAGTCATTGATATGCAATTTAGGTAAATTTAAGTAATAATTAAAATTTCATTGAAATGTAATTCGTTAAACAACCTTTGGTAATTTAAACTAGGCCCATTATATATCATCTGCAGTTGCTGCAGGAAATAACACTTAAAATATTGTTTACAGTCCAATAGAGAAAGCCAAGGTTTGATTACTGCACATCACCCTCATGAATTTTGGTTTCTTTTTACTTTCAATATTGAATTAAATGATTTTTGACTTTTAAATCTTATACATTTTTGGGTTTTTTTTCAGCTGAAAGTACAAAAACATGTACGTTATTCTTTCCTTGTCATTTTTAAAATTCATTAAATATTATGAGAATTAAAATTAAATAAGTAAAAGCCTCCACTAACGATAAAATTTTTTATTTTCTATAGAACATTGTTCTCTAGATAAAATGTTTCTTCTTCATTTATACATTTGAATTTACTAGTCTTTGTAGTAAATTCACATACATGCTAATAACCACTGAATTTTAAAAACGAGTAAATTTTATTTTCTCTAATACTAAAATTTATCGGCAAATGAAACGAAACTATAAAGCATGAAATATCTACACAATGTCATGAGCAATCTGCATAACAATAAAATCCTCATTTATAATATATAAAAAATATTTTGTGTAATTTTAAAACTTCACATGTTCTGATATGGGATATCAGAATTATGCTAGATACAGATAATTGCTTTTCTGGCACACTTTTATCAAGATTAGATACAAATTTGGTGACTACGTCACCATGAAGAACTTTCTGGTCTCATATTCATTATTTCAATTTCCACTGGAACAAACTGATCAGAGCTCTACCCATTCTCCATGGTAAAATTGACTGTAGTTATGTCGCTCAATTGATTGATTCTTAGTTTCTCAACATCTCTTACATTTCTTTCGGATACATGAGTAAAAACACATAACTATATGCTTCATATTTCTTTTATACCTTTATATTCCTTGTTTATTTCCGTATTCTTTTACATTATGATATCTTTGTTTTCTCGTCGTTAATTGACCAAAGGTACATGGTAAAATTTGAGAAAAGTCGATAACCCTTCGAGAGAAGAAAGTGAGTGTGACAGCGTCCAGATAGTAGAGGCGGTCTTGCTCGCTGCTACTATCTGCCAACGGTCATTCTCACTTACGTCGCTGCCATTTTTCATCATTACATTTCGTGACTGGTTTCCAATGCATAGAGACCTGCTCTATTTATCGGCATTTGCAGTTGCATGTGCAACGTGACCGAAAGCGATACTTCTGCTTTGTATAATGTTATCAGGGTGTATATATCAGTCTGTCCATTTTGTGTATAATGGCAGGCACGTCGAACTGGGGCTCATAAAGGAATTGAGCATCATACAAAATTTGGCATATGTCTTCCATTTTGATTAACTACAAAGTTAAAGTGTTTCTCAAATTATGGTTTTTAAATCAAGATTTTTCCATATCTCTAGCAATATAAGGTTTTTTTGCCAAATTCATTACTGAGACATGCTCTTTTTGGTTTTCTGTACCTTTCGCCAAGTTTAAGTTTTAGAGGACTAATGAAGAGATTTGCGTTTAATAATATTTCCCAAAGCTCCACCTTATCATTTTTTGATTTTTGCTCCCAACGCTTTCGATAATTGTTTTAAAGTCTGATTTGAAATTAGTTATTGGCGAAGTTTAGGTCGAAGCATTTCAGAGTATATGGTTTTTCTATTGACGATTAATATACTTCAGTAATTCACTGAAATATCTATCAATTTTTAATTTAGAAATCATATTTTTGCTAGGAAATCTTTGCTTGATTTAAAAGAATTGAAACCTTTCGGAAAACATCCCTTTTGAATATCCTGGAATCTTGATATCAGTAATTTTTATTTTCTAACTGGTTTCTACACACCTATCGCAACTGACAACAGAGCCATTCCCGGCTATAAAAATATTTAATGAAAAACTGCGTATCTGTAAATGAAAAAATTTAGGAATAATGAAGAACTTTATTAAAAATAACTTTATTATGTTATTAACAAATATAAAATTGATAAATTATTCCATAAAATAAATAAAATTTAACGCATCAAAATTTCTAATATAGGGTAGCACATTTCCTCATTTTAATTTAATGAGAAATGGGAAATATGGTGAAAACCATTTTAGTGTAAAGAAAGGAGATAACTTTTTTTGCTCAAAAAATCATTGGGATGTGTTTATGCAAAAGATTTGGAAATCTCTTTCAAAAAAGTATATTTTTTCATAGAGAGACTGTATTTCTTTGGCTCTGCTGCATGTATGTGTAATAGTAAATTAGTTAATAGAGTTAGAAAGAGGAAATACTTACTGGACAACAATACATGATGTCATAAAATGTGGTAAAAATAGGATACAGTGGGGAGACAATACCAAACAGAACCTTTCGTTAGAATTGGTCTACAGCGGTAAAATGCAACCAATGTTGTGCAGGAGGAAGGTCGAAAATTCCTATTTGGGCCCCCGGAGTTGATCTGGATAACAGTGCATGGATATAGAATGGACCATGACGCTCTTTTATCCAAGATATTGATGTAGAATTTAGATAAATTTAAAGTAATAATTTAAATTTCATTTAAATTCAACCTGTTAAATAATCTTTGGTAGTTTAAACTAGGTCAATTATATATCATCTGCATTTGCCGCAGGAAATAACACTAAAAATAATACTTATAGTCCAATACCAAAAGACACGGTTTGATTGTTGCACATCACCCTCATGTATTTTCGTTTCTTTTTACTTTCAATATTGAATTAAATGATTTTTGACTTTTAAATCACCTATTCTCATTTGTTGTTTTCAGGTCATGGACAACATACAAGTAAGTTAATGTTTCCTTATTAAATGTAAATTTCAGGAATTATTACAAATATTAAAGACAAAGCCTCGACTAACCATAAAACTTTTACAATTTTCTATACAACATTTTCTCTAGATAAAATGTTTCTTCTTCATTTACATTTTGAAGTTACCAGTCTTCGAACGTCTTTCACATACATGCTAAAAATCACTGCATTTGAAAAACGAGTAAGTGATTTTTTCTCCAGTACTAAAATTTATCAGAAAATGAAACGAAACACTAAAGCATGTAAGATCTACACAATGTCATGAGCAATCTGCATAATAATAAAATCCTCCATTTATAATATATACAAAATATTTTGTGAAAATTTATAACAAGACATGTTCTGATATGGGATATCAGAATTTTGCTAGATACAGATAATAGCTTTTGTAGCACACTTTTATGAAGATTGGATACAAATTTGCTGACTACGACACTATGAAATATATTCTGGTCTCATATTCATTATTTCAATTTCCCCTGGAACAAATTGATCAGAGCTTTTCCCCTTCTCCATGGCAAAGTTGACTGTTGTTATGTCGATGGATTGATAGATTTTCAGTTTCTCAATTTCTCTTACAATTCTGTCGGATACAGGAATATGCAAACATAGTTATATGTTTCATATTTTTTATACACCTTTATATTCCTTGATTGTTTGCGTATTCTTTACATTATCATATCTTTGTTTTCTCATCGTTAATTGGCCAAGGGTACATGGTAAAATTTGACAAAAGTCGATAACCCCGCGAGGGAAGAAAGTGAGTTTGGCAGTGGCAGGATAGTAGGGGCGGCCCTCCTCGCACCTTTTATCTGGCCACGGTCACTCTCTCTTACGTCGGTGTCATTCTTCATCATTACATTTCGTGACTGGTTGCAAATTCGTAGAGACCTGCTCTATTTAATGACATTTCCAGTTGCGGGGTGCATATATTAATATTTCCATTTGGTGTATAACAGAAGGCACGTCGGACATAGGGCTCATAAAACAATTGAGCAAGATGAAAAATCTGGCATATGTCTTCCAATTTGATTAACTAAAATATTAAAGCATTTTCCCATTTATTGTTGTTAAATCAATATCTTTTCTATATCTCTAGCGATATAAGGTTTTTTTTGTGAAATTCTTTACTGAGATATGCTCTTTTTCGGTTTTCAGTACCTTCCGCCAATTTCGAGTTTTAGAGGACTAATGAAGAGAAATGATTTTAATAATATTTCCCAAACCTCCACTTTATCATTTTTTGATTTTTTTTCTCTCCACGTTTTCGTTAAATGTTTCAAAGTCAGATTTGAAATTACTTTTTGGCGAAATTTAGGTGGAAGCATTTCAGAGAACGTTGTTCTTCTATTGACGACTAATAAATAAAAAATAATAAATACCCCCTCAAGCAGCTGCTTGCCACAGAGGTCTGACAGGAGCCTGTCAGTTTATATGCCACAGTAGGAGATCTGAGAGGATGGCAGGACCTCAGCAGAAAAACGACACAGACATCCATGCCTAATCCGGGGCTCGAACCCAGGTCCCTTAGATCAGTAGCCAAGCGTGCTAACCACTCGGCCACGGGACGGCTTGACGATTAATATACTTCATTAATTCACTGAACTATATATCATTTTTTGATTTAGAAATGATACTTTTGGCAACAAATTTTTGTTTCATTCAAGAAAATTGAAAACTTACGGAAAAAACATTTATGAATATCCTGGAAAGCTTAAATCAATAATTATTATTTACTAACTGGTTTCTACCAACCTATCGCAACTGACCACAGAAACATTATAGTGTTTAAAAATATTAAAAAAAAGAAACTACATATCAGAAAAAAACTTGAGGAATAACGAAGCACTTCATCAAAAATGATTTTTATTTTGTTATTCAGAAAAATAAAATTCATAAACTTTTTCTTTATAGAAATAAAAATTTAACGTACCAAATTTTTAATACAGGTAAGCATATTTCCGAATTTAAATTTAATAGGAAATGGGAAATATGGCGAAATGCATCATAATATTTGAAGAAAGCAGACAACTTTTTATTTAGCAAATGATTATTGGGATGAGATTATGCAAAGGAGATTGAAACCTTTTTCAAAAAGATTATTTTTGCAGAGAGAGACTCCGTTGGTTTTAGCTGTGCTGCATTTGTGGATAATTATATATTTGTTAAAAGAGTTAGAAAGAGGACATTCATACTGGAGAACAGTATAAGGCTTAAGAAAGTGTAGGAAATGTAGGATACAGTGGGGAGACAATATCAAACAAGACCTTTCGATAGAATATTTCTCGAGTGGTGAAATTCGGGATATGAAGTTGAAGAACAGAGCCGAAAATACCTATTTCGGCGCATGGAGTTAACTTGGATAACAGCTGCATGGAGCGAGAATGGACCCTGACGCTCCTTTATCAAAGTCTGATTTAAAGTCTGGACCATACTACCAAACATAACCTTTCGTTAGAATTGTTCTAGAGTGGTCAAATGCAACAAATGTTGTTCATGAGCAGGGCCAAAAAATACCAATTTGGGCGACCGGATTTAACCTGGATAACAGCTGCACGGTGCGAGAATGGACCCTGACGCTCCTTTATTCAAGTCTGATGTCAGTTATTCATATTTAATTTCTCTAAATTTGAAGTAATAATTTAAATCTGATTTGAATTAAATCCGTTAAACAATCTTTGGTAATTTAAATTAAGTCCATTATATATCATCTGCAGTTGCCGCAGGAAATATCATTAGAAATATTTCTTATAGTCCAATTTAAAAAGACACGGTTTGATTATTGCACATCAACATCTTGAATTTTGGTTTCTTTTTACTTTTATATAGAATTTAATGATTTTTGACTTTTAAATCTTATATTCTGATTTGCTCTTTTCAGCTCCTGCATCAGGAACAAGTAAGTTACTCTTTTCTTATTAATTGTAAGCTTCAGGAAATATTATAAGAATTAAAAGGAAAAGCCTCGAATAAACTTAAAAATTTCATAATTTTTCAATAGAACATTGTTCTGTAGAAAAAAATATTTCTCCTTCATTTATACGTTTTGAATTTAGTAATCTTCGAATTTCATTCAAACATGCTAAATATCACTGAATTTGAAAAACGAGTAGGTGATTTTTTCTCGAATACCGAAATTTACCGGCAAATGAAACGAAACAATAAAGCAAAAAATATGTACACGATGTGATGAACATTCTGCATAATATTATAATCCTCCACTAATGATATATACAAAATATATTGTGAAATGTTAACACAAGACGTGTTCAGATATGGGATATCAGATTTATGCTAGATACAGATAATAGCTTTTGTAGTACACTTTTATGAAGATTAGATAGAAAATTGGTGTCCACGTCACCATGAAGAACATTCTGGTCTCATATTCATAACTTTACTTTCCCTTGGAACAAATTGATCAGAGCTTTACCCCTTCTCCATTGCAAAATTGACTGGTGTTATGTCGCTCGATTGACTGAGTCTAAGTTGTTTGATTTCTCTTACATTTCTGTCGGATACAGGAACAAACACACATATTTATGTGTTTCATATTCCTTATATGTCTTTATTTTCCTTGTTACTTCTGTATTCTTCTACATTAGCATATCTTTGTTTTGGCATAGTTAATTGGCCAAGGGTACAAGATAAAAATTGACAAAAATATATAACCCTACGAGGGAAGAAAGTGAGTGTGACAGTGGCAAGATAGTAGGGGTGGCAATTCTCGCCCCTACTATCTGGCAACTGTAACACTGTCGTCGGGGCTCCTTTCATCATTACATTTCGTGACTGGTTTCCAATGCATAGAGCCTTGCTCTATTTATTGGCATTTCAAGTTTTATCTCCCACGTCACTGGACGCCATACTTCTATTTGTATAGAGTTATCATGGAGTATATATTAATCTGTCCATTTTGTGTATAACAGCAGGCACGTCGGACTTGGACTCATAAAAGTATTGAGCAACATAAAAAATCTGGCATATGTCTTTCAATTTTATTAACCAAAATATTAAACGGTTTTGCCATACACGGTTTTTAAAACAAGTTTTTTTTTATTTCTCTAACAATATACGATTTTTTTGTCAAATTCTTTTCTGAGATATGCTCTTTTTTGGTTTTCAGTACCTTTCGCCAAGTTTGAGATTTAGAGGACTAATGAAGTGAAATACATTTAATAATATATCTCAAAGCTTCATTTCATCATTTTTTTTTATTTTTGCTCCCCACTCTTTCGTTAGTTGTTTTCAAGTTCATCTGAAATTAGTTATTGGCGATGTTTAGGTGGAAGCATTTCGGAGTACGCGATTGTTCTATTGACGATCAATATACTACAGTGATTGACTGAACTATTTATAATTTTGAAATTTAGAAATGATATTTTTGCTAGCAAATCTTTGTTTGATTTGAAAAAAATTGAAAACTAACGGAAAATATCACTTATGAAAATCCTGGAATCCTGATATCAGTAATTCTTTTTTTCTCACTGGTTTCTATACAACTATCACAACTGGCCACAGAACCATTCCGTTCATAAAAATATTACAAAAGAAACTACGTATCAGTAAAAGAAAAACTTGAGGAATAATGAAGAACTTCATTAAAAATGACTTTTATTATGCTTTTAAGAAATATAAAATTGATAAATTATTCCGTTATATAAATAAAAATTTAACGCAGCTAAATTTCTAATAAAGGTAAGCATATTTCCGTTCTTAAATTTAATCAGAAATGAGAAATATGGTGAAAGGCATGTTAATGTTTGAAGAATGAGATAACTTCTTTTTATCAAATAATTATTGGGATGAGGTTACGCTAAGGATTTGTAAACCTCTTCCAAAAAGAATATTTGTGCAGAGAGAGATTCCGTTGGTTTGTCTATGCTGCTTATATGTATAATTATAGATTAGTTAATAGAGTTAGAAACAGGATATACTTACTTGAGAACAGTATAAGATCTCAAAAAATGTGGGAAACATAGGATACAGTGGGTAGACCATACCAAACAGAACCTTTCGTTTGAATTGTTCTAGAGTGGTGAAATGCAGCAAATGTTGTTCATGAGCAGGGCCAAAAAATACCAATTTGAGCGACCGGATTTAACCTGGATAACAGCTGCACTGTGCGAGAATGGACCCTGACGCTCCTCTTTTCAAGTCTGATGTCAGTTATTCATATTTAATTTATCTAAATTTGAAGTAATAATTTAAATCTGATTTAAATTAAATCCGTTAAACAATCTTTGGTAATTTAAATTAAGTCTATTATATATCATCTGCAGTTGCCGCAGGAAATAACGCTAGAAATATTTCTTATAGTCCAATTTAAAAAGACACGGTTTGATTATTGCACATCAACATCTTGAATTTTGGTTTCTTTTTACTTTTAATATTGAATTTAATGATTTTTGACTTTTAAATCTTATATTCTGATTTGCTGTTTTCAGCTCCTGCATCAGGAACAAGTAAGTTACTCTCTCCTTATTAATTGTAAGTTTCAGGAAATATTTTGAAAAATAAAAGAAAAAGCCTCGAATAACCATAAAAATTTTATAATTTTCAATAGAATATTTTTCTCTAGATAAAATGTTTCTCTTTCATTTATACATTTTCAAGTTAGTAGTCTTCGAGATTCATTCAAACATGCTAATTATCACCGAATTTGAAAAACGAGTAAGGGATTTTTTCTGCAATACTGAAATTTATCGGCAAATGAAACGAAACAATAAAGCATAAAATATGTACACAATGTCATGAGCATTCTGCATAATATTAAAATCCTCCATTAATGATATATGCAGAATATTTTCTGAAATGTTAACACAATACATGTTCAGATATGGGATATCAGATTTATGCAAGATACAGATAATAGCTTTTGTAATACACTTTTATGAAGATTAGATAGAAAATTGGTGTCTACGTCACCACGAAGAACATTCTGGTCTGATATTCATAACTTTAATTTCCCTTGGAACAAATTGATCAGAGCTTTACCCCTTCTCCATTGCAAAATTGACTGGTGTTATGTCGCTCTATTGATTTATTCTCAGTTGCTCGATTTCTCTTATATTTCTCACGGGTACAGGAACAAACAAACATAATTATATGTTTCGACTCCTTGTATACCTTTATTTTCCTTGTTAATTTCCGTATTCTTTTACATTATCATATCTTTGTTTTGGCATCGTTAATTGGCCAAGTGTACATGGTAAAAATTGACAAAAGTACATAACCCTTCGAGGGAAGAAAATGAGTGTGACAGTGGCAAGATAGTAGGGGAGGTCCTGCTTGCAACTACTATCTGGCCTCGGTCACTCTCACTTACATCGGTACCTCTTTTCACATCATTACATTTCGTGACTGGTTTCCAATGCATAGAGACCTGCTCTATTTATCGGCATTTGCAGTTGCATTTGCAACGTGACCGAAAGCGATACTTCTGCTTTCTATAATGTTATCAGGGTGTATATATCAGTCTGTCCATTTTGTGTATAATGGCAGGCACGTCGAACTGGGGCTCATAAAGGAATTGATCATCATACAAAATTAGGCATATGTCTTCCATTTTGATTAACTACAAAGTTAAAGTGTTTCTCAAATTATGGTTTTTAAATCAAGATTTTTCCATATCTCTAGCAATATAAGGTTTTTTTGTCAAATTCATTACTGAGATATGCTCTTTTTGGTTTTCTGTACCTTTCGCCAAGTTTAAGTTTTAGAGGACTAATGAAGAGATTTGCGTTTAATAATATTTCACAAAGCTCCACCTTATCATTTTTTGATTTTTGCTCCCCACGCTTTCGATAATTGTTTTAAAATCTGATTTGAAATTAGTTATTGGCGAAGTTTAGGTCGAAGCATTTCAGAGTACATGGTTTTTCTATTGACGATTAATATACTTCTGTAATTCACTGAAATATCTATCAATTTTTAATTTAAAAATCATATTTTTGCTAGGAAATCTTTGCTTGATTTAAAAGAATTGAAATCTTTTGGAAAATATCCCTTTGAATATCCTGGAATCTTGAAATCAGTAATTTTTATTTTCTAACTGGTTTCTACACACCTATCGCAACTGACAACAGAGCTATTCCCGGCTATAAAAATATTTAATGAAAAACTGCGTATCTGTAAATGAAAAAATTAGGAATAATGAAGAACTTTATTAAAAATTATTTTATTATGTTATTAACAAATATAAAATCGATAAATTATTCCATAAAACAAATAAAATTTAACGCACCAAAATTTCTAATATAGGGTAGCACATTTCCTCATTTAAATTTAATGAGAATTGGGAAATATGGTGAAAACCATTTTAGTGTAAAGAAAGCAGATAACTTTTTTTGCTCAAAAAATCATTTTTGATGTGTTTATGCAAAAGATTTGGAAACCTCTTTCAAAAAAGTATATTTTTTCATAGAGAGACTGTATTTCTTTGGCTCTGCTGCATGTATGTGTAATAGTAAATTAGTTAATAGAGTTACAAAGAGGAAATACTTACTGGACAACAATACATGATGTCATAAAATGTGGTAAAAATAGGATACAGTGGGGAGACAATACCAAACAGGACCTTTCGTTAGAATTGGTCTAGAGTATTAAAATGCAACCAATGTTGTGCAGGAGGAAGGTCGAAAATTCCTATTTGGGCCCCCGGAGTTGATCTGGATAACAGTGCATGGAAGAATGGACCATGACGCTATTTTATCCAAGATATTGATGTAGAATTTAGATAAATTTAAAGTAATAATTTAAATTTCATTTAAATTCAACCTGTTAAATAATCTTTGGTAGTTTAAACTAGGTCAATTATATATCATCTGCATTTGCCGCAGGAAATAACACTAAAAATAATAATTATAGTCCAATACCGAAAGACACGGTTTGATTGTTGCACATCACCCTCATGTATTTTCGTTTCTTTTTACTTTCAATATTGAATTATATGATTTTTGACTTTTAAATCACCTATTCTCATTTGTTGTTTTCAGGTCATGGACAACATACAAGTAAGTTAATGTTTCCTTATTAAATGTAAATTTCAGGAATTATTACAAATATTAAAGACAAAGCCTCGACTAATCATAAAATTTTTACAATTTTCTATACAATATTTTCTCTAGATAAAATGTTTCTTCTTCGTTTACATTTTGAAGTTACCAGTCTTCGAACTTCTTTCACATACATGCTAAAAATCACTGCATTTGAAAAACGAGTAAGTGATTTTTTCTGCAGTACTAAAATTTATCAGAAAATGAAACGAAACACTAAAGCATGTAAGATCTACACAATGTCATGAGCAATCTGCATAATAATAAAATCCTCCATTTATAATATATAAAAAATATTTTGTGAAAATTTATAACAAGACATGTTCTGATATGGGATATCAGAATTTTGCTAGATACAGATAATAGCTTTTGTAGCACACTTTTATCAAGATTGGATACAAATTTGCTGACTACGACACTATGAAATATATTCTGGTCTCATATTCATTATATCAATTTCCCCTGGAACAAATTGATCAGAACTTTTCCCCTTCTCCATGGCAAAGTTGACTGTTGTTATGTCGGTGGATTGATAGATTTTCAGTTTCTCAATTTCTCGTACAATTCTGTCGGATACAGGAATATGCAAACATAGTTATATGTTTCATATTTTTTATACACCTTTATATTCCTTGATTGTTTGCGTATTCTTTACATTATCATATCTTTGTTTTGTCATCGTTAATTGGCCAAGGGTACATGGTAAAATTTGACAAAAGTCGATAACCCCTCGAGGGAAGAAAGTGAGTTTGGCAGTGGCAGGATAGTAGGGGCGGCCCTCCTCGCACCTTTTATCTGGCCACGGTCACTCTCTCTTACGTCGGTGTCATTCTTCATCATTACATTTCGTGACTGGTTGCAAATTCATAGAGACCTGCTCTATTTAATGACATTTCCAGTTGCGGGGTGCATATATTAATATTTCCATTTGGTGTATAACAGAAGGCACGTCGGACATGGGGCTCATAAAAGAATTGAGCAAGATAAAAAAATCTGGCATATGTCTTCCAATTTGATTAACTAAAATATTAAAGCATTTTCCCATTTATTGTTGTTAAATCAATATCTTTTCTATATCTCTAGCGATATAAGATTTTTTTGTGAAATTATTTACTGAGATATGCTCTTTTTCGGTTTTCAGTACCTTCCGCCAACTTTGAGTTTTAGAGGACTAATGAAGAGAAATGATTTTAATAATATTTCCCAAACCTCCACTTTATCATTTTTTGATTTTTTTCTCTCCACGTTTTCGTTAAATGTTTCAAAGTCAGATTTGAAATTACTTTTTGGCGAAATTTAGGTGGAAGCATTTCAGAGAACGTTGTTCTTCTATTGACGATTAATATACTTCATTAATTCACTGAACTATATATCATTTTTTGATTTAGAAATGATATTTTTGGCAACAAGTCTTTGTTTCATTCAGGAAAATTGAAAACTTAGGGAAAAAACATTTATGAATATCCTGGAAAGCTTAAATCAATAATTTTTATTTACCAACTGGTTTCTACCAACCTATCGCAACTGACCACAGAATCATTATAGTGTATAAAAATATTAAAAAAAAAGAAACTACATATCAGAAAAAACTTGAGGAATAACGAAGAACTTCATCAAAAATGATTTTTATTTTGTTATTCAGAAAAATAAAATTCATAAACTTTTCCGTTATAGAAATAAAAATTTAACGTACCAAATTTTTAATACAGGTAAGCATATTTCCGAATTTAAATTTAATAGGAAATGGAAAATATGGTGAAATGCATCATAATATTTGAAGAAAGCAGACAACTTTTTATTTAGCAAATGATTATTGGGATGAGATTATGCAAAGGAGATTGAAACCTTTTTCAAAAAGATTATTTTTGCAGAGAGAGACTCCGTTGGTTTTACCTGTGCTGCACGTGTGGATAGTTATAAATTTGTTAAAAGAGTTAGAAAGAGGACATTCTTATTGGAGAACAGTATAAGGCTTAAGAAAATGTAGGAAATGTAGGATACATTTGGGAGACAATATCAAACAAGACCTTTCGATAGAATATTTCTCGAGTGGTGAAATTCGGCAAATGAAGTTGAAGAACAGAGCCGAAAATACCTATTTCGGCGCATGGAGTTAACTTGGATAACAGCTGCATGGAGCGAGAATGGACCCTGACGCTCCTTTATCAAAGTCTGATTTAAAGTCTGGACCATACCAAACAGAACCTTTCGTTAGAATTGTTCTAGAGTGGTCAAATGCAACAAATGTTGTTCATGAGCAGGGCCAAAAAATACCAATTTGGGCGACCGGATTTAACCTGGATAACAGCTGCACGGTGCGAGAATGGACCCTGACGCTCCTTTATTCAAGTCTGATGTCAGTTATTCATATTTAATTTATCTAAATTTGAAGTAATAATTTAAATCTGATTTGAATTAAATCCGTTAAACAATCTTTGGTAATTTAAGTTAAGTCCATTATATATCATCTGCAGTTGCCGCAGGAAATATCCCTAGAAATATTTCTTATAGTCCAATTTAAAAAGACACGGTTTGATTATTGCACATCAACATCTTGAATTTTGGTTTCTTTTTACTTTTATATAGAATTTAATGATTTTTGACTTTTAAATCTTATATTCTGATTTGCTCTTTTCAGCTCCTGCATCAGGAACAAGTAAGTTACTCTTTTCTTATTAATTGTAAGCTTCAGGAAATATTATAAGAATTAAAAGGAAAAGCCTCGAATAAACTTAAAAATTTCATAATTTTTCAATAGAACATTGTTCTCTAGAAAAAAATATTTCTCCTTCATTTATACGTTTTGAATTTAGTAATCTTCGAATTTCATTCAAACATGCTAAATATCACTGAATTTGAAAAACGAGTAGGTGATTTTTTCTCCAATACCGAAACTTACCGGCAAATGAAACGAAACAATAAAGCATAAAATATGTACACGATGTGATGAACATTCTGCATAATATTATAATCCTCCATTAATGATATATACAAAATATATTGTGAAATATACAACAACTGACAAGACGTGTTCAGATATGGGATATCAGATTTATGATAGATACAGATAATAGCTTTTGTAGTACACCTTTATGAAGATTAGATAGAAAATTGGTGTCCACGTCACCATGAAGAACATTCTGGTCTCATATTCATAACTTTACTTTCCCTTGGAACAAATTGATCAGAGCTTTACCCCTTCTCCATTGCAAAATTGACTGGTGTTATGTCACTCGATTGACTGAGTCTAAGTTGTTTGATTTCTCTTACATTTCTGTCGGATACAGGAACAAACACACATATTTATGTGTTTCATATTCCTTATATGTCTTTATATTCCTTGTTTACTTCTGTATTCTTCTACATTAGCATATCTTTGTTTTGGCATAGTTAATTGGCCAAGGGTACAAGATAAAAATTGACAAAAATATATAACCCTACGAGGGAAGAAAGTGAGTGTGACAGTGGCAAGATAGTAGGGGTGGCAATTGTCGCCCCTACTATCTGGCAACTGTCACACTGTCGTCTGGGCTCTGTTCATCATTACATTTCGTGACTGGTTTCCAATGCATAGAGCCTTGCTCTATTTATTGGCATTTCCAGTTTTATCTCCCACGTCACTGGACGCCATACTTCTATTTGTATAGAGTTATCATGGAGTATATATTAATCTGTCCATTTTGTGTATAACAGCAGGCACGTCGGACTTGGACTCATAAAAGTATTGAGCAACATAAAAAATCTGGCATATGTCTTTCAATTTTATTAACCAAAATATTAAACGGTTTTGCCATACACGGTTTTTAAAACAAGATTTTTTTTATTTCTCTAACAATATACGATTTTTTTGTCAAATTCATTTCTGAGATATGCTCTTTTTTGGTTTTCAGTACCTTTCGCCAAGTTTGAGATTTAGAGGACTAATGAAGTGAAATACATTTAATAATATATCTCAAAGCTTCATTTCATCATTTTTTTTATTTTTGCTCCCCACTCTTTCGTTAGTTGTTTTCAAGTTCATTTGAAATTAGTTATTGGCAATGTTTAGGTGGAAGCATTTCGGAGTACGCGATTGTTCTATTGACGATCAATATACTACAGTGATTGACTGAACTATTTATAATTTTGAAATTTTGAAATGATATTTTTGCTAGCAAATCTTTGTTTGATTTAAAAAAAATTGAAAACTAACGGAAAATATCACTTATTAATATCCTGGAATCCTGATATCAGTAATTCTTTTTTCTCACTGGTTTCTATACAACTATCACAACTGGCCACAGAACAATTCCGTTCATAAAAATATTACAAAAGAAACTACGTATCAGTAAAAGAAAAACTTGAGGAATAATGAAGAACTTCATTAAAAATGACTTTTATTATGCTTTTAAGAAATATAAAATTGATAAATTATTCCGTTATATAAATAAAAATTTAACGCAGCTAAATTTCTAATAAAGGTAAGCATATTTCCGTTCTTAAATTTAATCAGAAATGAGAAATATGGTGAAAGGCATGTTATGTTTGAAGAAAGAGATAACTTCTTTTTACCAAATAATTATTGGGATGAGGTTACGCTAAGGATTTGTAAACCTCTTCCAAAAAGAATATTTGTGCAGAGAGAGATTCCGTTGGTTTGTCTGTGCTGCTTATATGTATAATTATAGATTAGTTAATAGAGTTAGAAACAGGATATACTTACTTGAGAACAGTATAAGATCTCAGAAAATGTGGGAAACATAGGATACAGTGGGGAGACCATACCAAACAGAACCTTTCGTTTGAATTGTTCTAGAGTGGTGAAATGCAGCAAATGTTGTTCATGAGCAGGGCCAAAAAATACCAATTTGGGCGACCGGATTTAACCTGGATAACAGCTGCACTGTGCGAGAATGGACCCTGACGCTCCTTTATTCAAGTCTGATGTCAGTTATTCATATTTAATTTATCTAAATTTGAAGTAATAATTTAAATCTGATTTAAATTAAATCCGTTAAACAATCTTTGGTAATTTAAATTAAGTCCATTATATATCATCTGCATTTGCCGCAGGAAATAACCCTAGAAATATTTCTTGTAGTCCAATTTAAAAAGACACGGTTTGATTATTGCACAACAACATCTTGAATTTTGGTTTCTTTTTACTTTTAATGTTGAATTTAATGATTTTTGACTTTTAAATCTTATATTCTGATTTGCTGTTTTCAGCTCCTGCATCAGGAACAAGTAAGTTACTCTTTCCTTATTAATTGTAAGTTTCAGGAAATATTTTGAAAAATGAAAGCAAAAGCCTCGAATAACCATAAAAATTTGATAATTTTCAATAGAACATTTTTCTCTAGATAAAATGTTTCTCTTTCATTTATACATTTTGAAGTTAGTAGTCTTCGAAATTCATTCAAACATGCTAATTATCACCGAATTTGAAAAACGAGTAAGGGATTTTTTCTCCAATACTGAAAGTTATCGGCAAATGAAACGAAACAATAAAGCATAAAATATGTACACAATGTCATGAGCATTCTGCATAATATTAAAATCCTCCATTAATGATATATGCAGAATATTTTCTGAAATGTTAACACAAGACATGTTCAGATATGGAATATCAGATTTATGCAAGATACAGATAATAGCTTTTGTAGTACACTTTTATGAAGATTAGATAGAAAATTGGTGCCTACGTCACCATGAAGAACATTCTGGTCTGATATTCATAACTTTAATTTCCCTTGGAACAAATTGATTAGAGCTTTACCCCTTCTCCATTGCAAAATTGACTGCTGTTATGTCGCTCTATTGATTTATTCTCAGTTGCTCGATTTCTCTTATATTTCTCACGGGTACAGGAACAAACAAACATAATTATATGTTTCAGACTCCTTGTATACCTTTATTTTCCTTGTTAATTTCGGTATTATTTTACATTATCATATCTTTGTTTTGGCATCGTTAATTGGCCAAGTGTACATGGTAAAAATTGACAAAAGTAGATAACCCTTCGAGGGAAGAAAATGAGTGCGACAGTGGCAAGATAGTAGGGGAGGTCCTGCTTGCAACTACTATCTGGCCTCGGTCACTCTCACTTACATCGCTACGTCTTTTCACATCATTACATTTCGTGACTGGTTTCCAATGCATAGAGACCTGCTTTATATATTGGCATTGCCAGTTGCATCTCCAACGTGACTGGAAGCGATACTTCTGCTTTGTACAATGTTATCGGGGTGTATATATTAATCTGTCCATTTAGAGTATAATAGCAGACACGTCGGACATTGGATTCCTAAAAGAATTGAGCAAGAAAAGAAATCTGGCATATATCTTCCAATTTGATTAACTAAAATATTAAAGGGTTTTCCCATTTATTGTTGTTAAATCAATATCTTTTCTATATCTCTAGCGATATAAGATTTTTTTTGTCAAATTCTTTACTGAGATATGCTCTTTTTCGTTTTTCAGTACCTTTCGCCAACTTTGAGTTATAGAGGACTAATGAAGAGAAATGCTTTTAATAATATTTCCCAAAACTCCACTTTATCATTTTTTGATTTTTGCTCCTCACGTTTTCGTTAAATGTTTTAAAGTCAGATTTGAAATTAGTTTTTGGCGAAATTTAGGTGGAAGCATTTCAGAGAATGTTGTTCTTCTATTGACGATTAATATATGTCATTAATTCAGTGAACTATCTATCATTTTTTAATTTAGAAATGATATTTTTGCCAAACAATCTTTGTTTCATTCAAGAAAATTGAAAACTTACGGAAATAACATCTATGAATATCCTGGAAAGCTGATATCAATAATTTTTATTTACTAACTGGTTTCTACACACCTATCGCAACTGACCACAGAATCAATATCGTCTATAAAAATATTAAAAAAAATCTACGTATCAGAAAAAAACTTGAAGAATAACGAAGAACTTCATCAAAAATGATTTTTATTTTGTTATTCAGAAATATAAAATTCATAAACTTTTCCGTTATAGAAATAAAAATTTAACGTACCAAATTTTTTAATACAGGTAAGCATATTTTCGAATTTAAATTTAATAGGAAATGGGAAATATGGTGAAATGCATCATAATATTTGAAGAAAGCAGACAACTTTTTATTTAGCAAATGATTATTGGGATGAGATTATGCAAAGGAGATTGAAACCTTTTTCAAAAAGATTATTTTTGAAGAGAGAGACTCCGTTGGTTTTAGCTGTGCTGCATGTGTGGATAATTATAAATTTGTTAAAAGAGTTAGAAAGAGGACATTCTTACTGGAGAACAGTATAAGGCTTAAGAATGTGTACGAAATGTAGGATACAGTGGGGAGACAATATCAAACAAGACCTTTCGATAGAATATTTCTCGAGTGGTGAAATTCGGCAAATGAAGTTGAAGAACAGAGCCGAAAATACCTTTTTCGGCGCATGGAGTTAATTTGGATAACAGCTGCATGGAGCGAGAATGGACCCTGGCGCTCCTTTATCAAAGTCTGATCTTAGTCATTGATATGCAATTTAGGTAAATTTAAGTAATAATTTAAATTTCATTTAAATTTAATTCGTTAAACAACCTTTGGAAATTTAAACTGGGCCCATTATATATCATCTGCAGTTGCTGCAGGAAATAACACTTAAAATATTGCTTATAGTCCAATAGATTGATTACTGCACATCACTCTCATGAATTTTGGTTTCTATTTACTTTCAATATTGAATTAAATGATTTTTGACTTCTAAATCTTATAATATTTTTTGTTTTTGTCAGCTGAAAGTCCAAAAGCAACTAAGTTACTCTTTCCGTTTTAATTTTAAAATTCATTAATTATTATGAGAATTAAAATTAAAAAAGTGAAAGTCTCCACTAAAGATAAAAATTTTAGTTTTCTATAGAACATTGTTCTCTAGATAAAAGGTTTCTTCTTCATTTATACATTTGAAGTTACTAGTCTTTGTACTTAATTCACATACATGCTAATAACCTCTGAATTTTAAAAACGAGTAAATTATATTTTCTCTAATACTAAAACATATCGGCAAATGAAACGAAACTATAAAGCATGAAATATCTACACAATGTCATGAGCAATCTGCATAAAAATAAAATCCTCCATTTGTAATAAATAAAAAATATTTTGTGAAATTTTAAAACAAGGCATGTTCTGACGTGGGATATCAGAATTATGTTAGATACAGATAATTGCTTTTCTGGCATAATTTTATCAAGATTAGATACATATTTGGTGACTACGCCACCATGAAACACATTCTGGTCTCATATTCATTATTTCAATTTCCACTGGAACAAATTGATCAGAGCTCTACCCATTCTCCATGGAAAACTTGACTGTATTTATGTCGCTTGATTGATTGATTCTTAGTTCTCAACATCACTTACATTTTTTTCGGATACATGAATAAAACACATAATTATATGCGTCATATTTCTTTTATACCTTTATATTCCTGGTTTATTTCCGTATTCTTTGAATTATGATATCTTTGTTTTCTCGTCGTTAATTGGCCAAATGTACATGGTAAAATTTCAGAAATGTCGATAACCCTTGAGAGAAGAAAGTGAGTGTGACAGCGTCCAGATAGGAGGGGCGGTCTTGCTCGCTCCTGCTGTCTGGCCACGTTCACTGTCATTTACGTCGGTGCCATTTTTCATCACTACATTTCGTGACTGGTTGCCAATGCATAGAGACATGCTCTATTTATTGACATTTCCAGTTGCATCTCCAAGGTGACTGGAAGCGATACTTCTGCTTTGTATAAGGTTATCAGAGTGTATATATTAGTCTGTCCATTTAATGTATAATAGCAGGCACGTCGAACTGAGGCTCATAAAGGAATTGAGCATCATACAAAATTTGGCATATGTCTTCCATTTTGATTAACTACAAAGTTAAAGTGTTTCTCAAATTATGGTTTTTAAATCAAGATTTTTCCATATCTCTAGCAATATAAGATTTTTTTGTCAAATTCATTACTGAGATATGCTCTTTTTTGTTTTATGTACATTTCGCCAAGTTTAAGTTTTAGAGGACTAATGAAGAGATTTGCATTTAATAATATTTCCCAAAGCTCCGCTTTATCATTTTTGGATTTTTTGCTGCCCACGCTTTCGATAATTGTTTTAAAGTCTGATTTGAAATTAGTTATTGGCGAAGTCTAGGTGGAAGCATTTCAGAGTACATGGTTTTTCTATGGAAGATTAATATACTTCAGTAATTCACTGAAATGTCTATCAATTTTTTATTTAGAAATCATATTTTTGCTAGGAATTCTTTGTTTGATTGAAAAAAATTGAAATCTTTCGGAAAATATCCCTTATGAATATCCAGGAATCTTGAATTCAGTAAGTTTTATTTTATAACCGGTTTTATAACCCTATCGCAACTGACAAGAGAACCATTCCAGGCTATAAAAATATTTAATGAAAAACTGCGTATCTGTAAACGAAAAACTTGAGGAATAATGAACTCTATTAAAAATAATTTTATTAAGTTATTAACAAATATAAAATTGATAAATTATTCCATAAAATAAATAAAAATTAACGCACGAAAATTTCTAATAAAGGGTAGCACATTTCCTCATTTAAATTAAATGAGAATTGGGAAATATGGTGAAATCCATTTTAGTGTAAAGAAAGCAGATAACCTTTTTTTCTCAAAAAATCTTTGGGATGAGTTTATGCAAAAGATTTGGAAACCTCTTTCAAAAAGTATATTTTTTCAGAGAGAGACTGCCTTTCTTTGGCTCTGCTGCATGTGTGTATAATAGTAAATTAGTTAATAGAGTTAGAAAGAGGAAATACTTACTGGACAACAATACATGATGTCATAAAGTGTGGGAAAAATAGAATACAGTGGGGAGACAATAACAAACAGGACCTTTCGTTAGAATTGGTCTAGAGTGGTAAAATGCAATAAATGTTGTGCAGGAGGAAGGCCGAAAATTCCTCTTTGGACCCCCAGAGTTGATCTGGATAACAGCTGCATAGATACAGAATGGACCATGACGCTCCTTTATCCAAGACTGATCTAGATATTGATGTAGAATTAATTTAAATTTAAAGAAATAATTAAAATTTTATTCAAATTCAGCCTGTTAAATAATGTTTGGTAGTTTAAACTAGGTCAATTATATGTCACCTGCATTTTACGCAGGAAATAACACTAAAAATATTACTTATAATCCAATACCAAAAGACACGGTTTGATTGTTGCACATCACCCTCATGTATTTCCGTTTCTTTTTACTTTCAATATTGAATTAAATGATTTTTGACTTTTAAATCACCTATTCTCATTTGTTGTTTTCAGGTCATGGAGATCATACAAGTAAGTTAATGTTTCCTTATTAAATGTAAATTTCAGCAATTATTACAAGTATTAAAGACAAAGCCTCGACTAACCATAAAATTTTTACAATTTTCTATACAACGTTTTCTCTAGATAAAATGTTTCTTCTTCATTTACATTTTGAAGTTACTAGTCTTCGAACTTCTTTCACATACATGCTAAAAATCACTGCATTTTAAAAACGAGTAAGTGATTTTTTCTCCAGTACTAAAATTTATCAGAAAATGAAATGAAACACTAAAGCATATAATATCTACACAATGTCATGAGCAATCTGCATAATGATAAAATCCTCCATTTATAATATATACAAAATATTTTGTGAAAATTTATAACAAGACATGTTCTGATATGGGATATCAGAATTATGCTAGATACAGATAATAGCTTTTGTAGCACACTTTTATCAAGATTAGATACAAATTTGCTGACTACGTCACTATGAAAAATATTCTGGTCTCATATTCATTACTTCAATATCCCCTGGAACAAACTGATCAGAGCTTTACCCCTTCTCCATGGCAAAGTTGACTGAACTATCTATCATTTTTTAATTTAGAAATGATATTTTTGTCAAAAAATCTTTGTTTCATTGAAGAAAATTGAAAACGTACGGAAAATATCATTTATGAATTTCGTGGAAAGCTGTAATCAGTAATTTTTAGTTGCTAAATGGTTTCTACACACCTATCGCAACTGGCCACAGAATCTTTATCGTCTGTAAAAAAATGTAAAAAAAACTACGTATTAGAAAAAGAACTTGAGGAATAACGAAGAACTTCATCATAAGTGATTTTTATTATGTTATTAAAAATATATATATCATAGTCGTTTCCATTATATAAATAAAAATTTAACGCACCAAATTTCTAATTCAAGTAAGCTCATTTCCGAATTTAAATTTAATCGGAAATGGGAAATATGGTGAAATACATCATAAACTTTGAAGAAAGCACATAACGTTTTATTTATCAAAGGATTATTGGGATGAGATTATGCAAAGGAGTTTGAAACCTCATTCAAAAAGATTATTTTTGCAGAGAGAGACTCCGTTGGTTTCAGCTCTGCTGCATGTATGGATAAGTATAAATTACTTAAAAGAGTTAGAAAGAGGACATACTTATTGGAGAACAGTATAAGGCTTAAGAAAGAGTGGGGAATGTAGGATACAGTGGGGAGACAATATCAAACAAGACCTTTCGTTAGAATTTTTCTCGAGTGGTGAAATTCGACAAATGAAGTTGAGGAACAGGGCCGAAAATACCTATTTCGGCGCACGGACTTAACTTGGATAGCAGCTGCATTGAGCGAGAATGGACCCTGACGCTCCTTTATCAAAGTCTGATATTAGTCATTGATATACAATTTAGCTAAATTTAAAGTAATAATTTGAATTTCATTTAAATGCAATTCGTTAAATAACCTTTGGTAAATTAAAGTAGACCCATTATATATCATCTGCAGTTGCTGCAGGAAAAAACACTTAAAATATTGCTTATAGTCCAATAGACAAAGACAATGTTTGATTACTGCACATCACCCTCATGAATTTTGGTTTCTATTTACTTTCAGTATTGAATTAAATAATTTTTGACTTTTATATCTTATACTCTTTTTTTGTTTTTTTCAGCTGAAAGTACAAAAACAAGTAAGTTACTCTCTCCTTTTTAATTTTGAAATTCATTAATTATTATGAGAATTAAAATTAAAAAAGTAAAAGCCTCCACTAACGATAAAAATTTTACAGTTTTCTATAAAATATTGTTCTCTAGATAAAATGTTTCTCCTTCATTTATACATTTGAAGTTATTAGTCTTTGTACTTAATTCAGATACATGCTAATAAACACCGAATTTTAAAAACGAGTAAATTTTGTGTTCTCTAATACTAAAACATATCGGCAAATGAGACGAAACTATAAAGCATGAAATATCTACACAATGTCACGAGCAATCTGCATAATAATAATATCCTTGATTTATAATATATCAAAAATATTTTGTGAAATTTTAAAACAAGACATGTTCTGATATGGGATATCAGAATTATGTTAGATACAGATAATTGCTTTTCTGGCACGCTTTTATCAAGATTAGATACAAATTTGGTGAGTAGACCACCATGAAGAACATTCTGGTCTCATATTCATTATTTCAATTTCCACTGGAACAAATTGATCATAGCTTTACCCATTCTCCATGGGAAAGTTGACTGTAGTTATGTCGCTCGATTGATTGATTCTTAGTTTCTCAACATCTCTTACATTTTTTTCGGATACATGAGTAAAAACACATAATTATATGCTTCATGTTTCTTTTATACCTTTATATTCCTTGTTTATTTCCGTAATCTTTTACATTATCATATCTTTGTTTTGTCGTCGTTAGTTGGCCAAAGGTCATGGTAAAATTGACAAAAGTCGATATCCCTTCGAGAGAAAAAAGTGATTGTGACAGCGGCAAGATAGTAGGGACGGCCTTGCACGATCCTGCTATCTAGCCACGGTCACTCTCATTTACGTCGGTGCCAGTTTGATCATTACATTTCGTGAATGGTTGCCAATGCATAGAGACCTGCTCTATTTATTGGCATTTCCAGTTGCATCTCCAACGTGACTGGACACGATACATCTGCTTTCTATAAGGTTATCAGGGTGTATATATTAGTCTGTCCATTTAGTGTACAATAGCAGGCACGTCGAACTTGGGCTCATAAAGGAATTGAGCAACATACAAAATTTCGCATATGTCTTCCAATTTGATTAACTAAAATGTTAAAAGGTTTTTGCCATTTATGGTTTTTAAATCAAGATATTTCCATATCTCTAGCAATATAAGATTTTTTTGTCAAATTCGTTACTGAGATATGCTCTTTTTCCGTTTTCAGTACCTTTCGCCAACTTTGAGTTTTACAAGACTAATGAAGAGAAATGCTTTTAATAATATTTCCCAAAGCTCCACTTTATCATTTTTGGATTTTTGCTCCCCACTCTTTCGTTAATTGTTTTAAAGTCTGATTTGAAATTAGTTATTGGCGAAATTTAGGTGGAAGCATTTCAGAAAACGTGGTTCTTCTATTGACGATTAATATACTTCAGTAATTCACTGAACTATCTATCATTTTTTAATTTGGAAATGATATTTTGCCAACAAATCTTTGTTTCATTCAAGGAAATTGAAAACTTGCGGAAAATATGATTTATGAATATCCTGGAAAGCTGAAATAAGTAATGTTTATTTTCTAATTGGTTTCTACACACCTATCGCAACTGACATCAGAATCATTTCCGGCTATAAAAGTATTTGATGAAAAACTGCGTATAAATAAAAGGAAAATTTGAAGAAAAATGAAGAAATCTATTAAAAATAATTTTATTATGTTATAAACAAATATAAAATTTATACATTATTCCATAAAATAAATAAAATTTAATGCACCAAAATTTCTAACAAAGGTAACAAATTTCCTCACTTAAATTTAATGAGAAATGGGAAATATGGTAAAATCCATTATAGTGTAAAGCAGGCAGATACCTTTTTTTTCTCAAAATATCGTTAGGATGAGGTTATGCAAAGAGTTGGAAACCTCTTTCAAAAGTAAATTTTTGCAGAGAGAGACTGCATTACTTTGGCTCTGCTGCATGTATGTATAATAGTAAATTAGTTAATAGAGTTAGAAAGAGGAAATATTTACTGGACAACAATATATGATCTCAGAATATGTGGGAATAATAGGATACAGTGGGGAGACAATACCAAACAGGACCTTTCGTTAGAATTGGTCTAGAGTGGTGAAATGCAACAAATGTTGTGCAGGAGGAAATCCGAAAATTCCTATTTGTGTCCGCAGAGTTAATCTGGATAACAGCTTCACGGAGCCAGAATGGATCATGATGCTCCTTTATCCAAGTCTGATCTTAGATATTGATATACAATTTAGCTAAATTTAAAGTAATAATTTAAATTTCATTTAAATGCAATTCGTTAAACAATCTTTGGTAATTTAAACTAGGCCCATTATATATGATCTGCAGTTGCTGCAGGAAATAACACTTAAAATATTGCTTACAGTCCAATAGAGAAAGCCAAGGTTTGATTACTGCACATCACCCTCATGAAATTTGCTTTCTTTTTACTTTCAGTATTGAATTAAATAATTTTTGACTTTTAAATCTTATACTCTTTTTTATTTTTCAGCTGAATGTTCAAAATCAAGTAAGTTACTCTTTCCTTATTAATTTTAAAATCCATTAATTATTATGAGAATTAAAATTAAAAAAGTAAAGGCCTCCACTAACGATAAAATGTTTATAGTTTATTAACGATATAAAAGTAACATATAAAAGTTTATTTTCTATAGAACACTGAGCAGTGAATTTTAAAAAGGAGTAAATTATATTTTCTCTAATACTAAAACTTATCGGCAAATGAGACGAAACTATAAAGCATGAAATATCTACGCATTGTCATGAGCAATCTGCATAATAATAAAATCCTCCATTATATATAAGAATATAAAATCCTCCATTATATAAAATAATATAAAATCCTCCATTATATATAAAAAATATTTTGTGAAAATTTCAAACAAGACATGTTCTGATATGGGATATCAGTATTATATTATATACAGGTAATTGCTTTTCTGGCCCACTTTTATCAAGATTAGATACAAATTTGGTGACTACGTCACAATGAAGGACATACTGGTCTCATATTAATTATTTCAATTTCCACTGGAACAAATTGATCAGAGCTTTACCCATTCTCCATGGCAAATTTGACTGCAGTTATGTCGCTCGATTGATTGATATTTAGTTTCTTTCGGATACATGAGAAAAAAACATAATTATATTCTTCATATTTCTATTATACCTTTATATTCCTTGTTCATTTCCGTATTCTTTTACAGTATCATAACTTTGTTTTCTCGTCGTTAATTGGCCAAAGGTACATGGTAAAAATAGACAAAAGTCGATAACCATTCGAGAGAAGAAATTGAGTGCGACAGCGGCCAGATAATAGGGGCGGCCTTGCTCGCTCCTACTATCTGGCCACGGTCACTCTCACTTTCGTCGGTGCCATTTTTCATCGTTACATTTCGTGACTGGTTGCCAAAGCATAGAGACGTGCTCTATTTATTGTCATTTCGATTTGCATCTCCAACGTGATTGGACGCGATACTTCTGCTTTGTATAAGGTTATCAGGGTGTATATATTAGTCTGTCCATTTAGTGTATATTAGCAGGCATGTCAAACTGTGGCTCATAAAGTAATTGAGCAACATACAAAATCTGACATATGTCTTTCAATTTGATTAACTAACATGTTAAACGGTTTTTGCCATTTATGGTTTTTACATCAAGATTTTTCCATATCTCTAGCAATATAAGTTTTTTTGTCAAATTCATTACTGAGATATGCTCTTTTTTGGTTTTCAGACTTTTCACCAAGTTTGAGTTTTAGAGGACTAATGAAGAGAAATGCATTTAATAATATTTCCCAAAGCTCCGCTTTATTGTTTTTTGATTTTTTCTCGCCACTCTTTCGTTAATTGGCGCTCCAATTTATTGGAGTAGAATAGATGGAAGCATTTCAGTGTTGGCTGTTGTTCTGTTGACGATTTATATACTTCACTAATTGACTGAACTATCTATCATTTTTTAATTTAGAAATGATATTTTTCTAACAAATCTTTGTTTCATTGAAACAAAATTGAAAACTTACGGAAAATAATAATCCAAGTTTGAGTTTCAGAGGATTAATGAAAAGAAATGCCTTTAATAATATTTCGAAAACTCCACTATATTATTTTTAATTTTTCTTCCCACTCTTTCATCAATTGGTTTAAAGTCTGATTTCAAATTAGTTATTCGCGAAGTTTAGGTGGAAACATTTCAGTGTACGTGGTTGTTCTATTAACGATTGATATACTTCAGTAATTAACTGAATTATCTATCATTTTTTAATTTACAAATGATATTTTTCCTAGCAAATATTTGTTTCATTCAAAAAAATTGAATACTTACGGAAAATATCACTTATGAATATCCTGAAATGCTGAAATCAGTAATTGTTATTTTCTAACTGGTTTCTACACACCTATCGCAACTGACCACTGAACAATTCACGTCTATAAAAAATATTCAAAGGGAAACTAAGTATCAGTAAAAAAATAACTTGAAGAATAATGAAGGACTTCATAAAAATGATCTTTATTATGTTATTAACAAATATATAATTGATAGATTATTCCGTTATATAAATAAAAATTCAACGCAGCAAAATTTCTAAAATTACATTTCCGCATTTAAATTTAATCAGAAATTGGATATATGCCGAAAGGCACTTTGGTGTTTGAAGAAAGCAGAAAACTTTTTTTTTTTCAAATAATCATTGGGATGAGGTTATATGCAAAGGAGTTGGGAACCTCTTTCAAAAAGATTATTTGTGCAGAGGGAGACTCCGTTGATTTGGCTGTGCTGCATGTATGTATAAATATAAATTAGTTAATAGTGTTAGAAACAGGATATACTTACTGGAGAACTCTTTATAAAAACTCATAAAATAAATTGCAGAAAAAGGATGCTTCAAATTATGAATCATTATGTAGTTGCCCACTTGTTGAGCAAGTAAATAAAATAAATTACTTAGGAAACAGTCTGGTTGGACCTCCGTAGCCCATGGCTGCTTGATGATGATGATGATGATGATTCCTTATTTAACTCTATTTCCCTGGTTTATTTCCGTATTCTTTTGCATTATGATATCTTTGTTTCGGAATCGTAAATTGGCCAAGTGTACAAGGAAAAAATTGATAAAAGCAGATAACCCTTCGAGGGAAGAAAGTGAGTGTGACATTTGCAAGATAGTAAGTGCGGCCATGTTCGCACCTATTATTTGGCCACGCTCCCACTCACTTACTTTGGTGCCTTTTTTCATCATTATATTTCATGACTAGTTTCCAATGCATAGAGACCTGCTTTATTCATAGGCATTTCCGTTTGCAGGTCCCACGTGACTGAATGCGATACTTCTGCTTTGTATAAGGTTATCGGGGTGTATATATTAATCTGTCCATTTAGTGTATAATAGTAGGCACGTCGGACTGGGGCTCATAAAAGGATTGAGCAATATACAATATCTGGCATATGTCTTCCAATTTGAATAACCAAAATGTTAAACGCTTTTGCCATTCATGGTGCTTGTATCAAGATACTTTTCATATGTCTAACAATATAAGTTTTTTTTATCAAATTCATTTCCGATATATTTCCCTTTTTTTGGTTTTCAGTACCTTTTGCGAAGTTTGAGTTTTAGAGGACTAATGAAGACAAATAATTTTAATAATATTTCTCAAAGCTCCACTTTATAATTTTTTTATTTTTGCTCCCCACTCTTTCGTTAATTGTTTTTAAGTCTTATTTGAAATTAGTTATTGGAGTAGTATAGGTGGAAGCATTTCAGAGTACGTGGTTGTTCTATTGACGATTAATATACTTCAGTAATTAACTGAACTATCTATCATTTTTTAATTTAGAAATGATATTTTTGCTGCAAATCTTTGTTTCGTTGAAAAAAATTGAAAACTTAAGGAAAATATCACTTATGAAAATCCTTTAATCCTGATATCAATAATTTTTATTTTCTAACTGGTTTCTACCTACCTATCGTAACTTACCACAGAACCATTCACGTCTATAAAAGTATTTAAAGAGAAACTACGTATCAGAAAAAGAAAAACTTGAGGAATAATGAAGAACTTCATTAAAAATGACTTTTATTATGTTATTAACAAATATAAAATTGATAAATTATTCCTTTACATAAAAAAAAAAAATTAACGTAGCAAAATATGGTATACCAGACAAGTTAGTTAACATAATGAAGGCTGTGTATAATAACACTGGGTCGTGTGTGAGAGTTGGTAAATATTGTAGCAATTGGTTTAGCATTACTTCTGGTGTTCGACAGGGGTGCATTTTGTCTCCTTTTCTCCTTAGCTTGGTTATTGATTATGTTATGCAAAATTCACTTCAAGGGAAAGATTTTGGCCTTAAATGGACTAGAGATACGAAATTTCTGATTTAGATTATGCTGATCATTTAGCCCTGTTGGCAAATGATGTTGATGAGATGAACTCTTCATTCGAGCTGTTGATGAGACTGGTAGTAGAGTAGGTTTGGTTATAAACAGAGAGAAAACTAAAGTGATGAAAATTGGTCAGGCAGGTTGTGATTCAGTTCATCTGAATGGTTGCAGTCTTGAGCAGGTCTCGCAGTTTAATTTCCTTGGGAGCTCTATAACAGATACTGGTGATGTGCGGCATGAGATTAACAGACGAATAATTATTGCTCCTGGAACTTTTAAGAATCTATCGAGAGTGTGGAAAAATAGGCTTATAAACCTAAAGAGTAAAATTAGACTGTATAATAGTTTGGTTCTTTCTAGGGTTAGTTATGGTAGTGAAACTTGCACGCTGTGTATACAAGATAACAGGAAAGTAGATGCTTTTGATTCTAGATTTCTACCTTATGTAGTATCTTGGGTATTAGGTGGTTTAACTTTGTAACTAATGATGAGGTTAGGCAAAGGAGTCTGCAACCTCCTTTAAGTAGCATATTGTGCAGAGAGAGACTCCGCTGGTTTGGCCATGTTGCCCGTATGGATAATTATAGATTGGCGAATAGGGTTATGAACAGTGTGCCTAAAAGCCTCAAAAGGAGTGGGAGACATAGGATGCGGTGGGAAGACAATTTCAAACAGGACCTTGTTAGAATTGGTGTGCAGTGGCTGGATGCAGTAAATGCAGCTCAGGATAGACTCAGATGCAGCTCAGGATAGATTGCTCCAAGCTACTATTTGTCATAACGGTTACAGGAACTTTCCAGTTTATGTGACACAGTAGAAGGCGTGAGAGGATGGCAGGAGCTCAGCAGAAAAACAACGCAATCATTCATGTGTTGTCATAGAGCTCGACCCTGGGTTCCTTAGATCATAAGCCATGGGTGCTAACCATTTATCTACGGGAAAGATTTTAAACTTTCTATCCGATGGCTTTCATAACTTATATCTAATTGTGAAATCGAAAAGGTAGGTTATTATGATGCTTTATCTCTACATTGATTCTGTGACGCTGATAAAGTAGTACTGAAGAGTATCCATTTCATTACTTTTCTGGCTATTGTGAGGAATTCATCGTAAAGATCAGAAAATTAGCAAGTCTATATATATGGAAAAATAATAATCTAACTTAGATGTTACTTGTGATTTTAGCTGCGTTGGAAATCGTTTTCGTTAAAGTGTGGTAGATGAACCAATGATTGCTTGTGTTCTTTTGCACAAATTACTTTAATTATCTTACGAAATGTGTGCGATGGATACTGATAATATAAGAGAAAAAGCAAAGAATGGACATTGAGAGCTTTACGATTCTATGGAGAAACACGCGAATGTATCTGAAGATTAAGCTATAGCTCCAAGTTTGTATGACAGTGAAGGTTTAATAAATATCCTTGAATTTTTGTAATTAGATTGTTTTTCAATCTAAATGCCTACATAATATCTGAACCGTTTAGGTAGTTTGTGTGCTTAAGTAATGATGAAAAAGTCATTAGCGAGTGCTGAGTAGTGTCTTGTGTAGATAGAGATTTTGATACGTACATTTAGCGCTATACATTAGTGTATAATGTTACTAATGCCTCAGAAAAAGAGGAAGTCCTAGATTGTTTGTAAAACATTCCATGTGATCTTGTTGGACAGTACCGCAGAATTAAGTCAGTAGTAGACAAGTACAGCAGAATTAAGTCCGAAGATTGCGTGGAGAATTAAACTCTACAGAACTGTATTCATCTTTGGTAGTTAAATATATCATTTCTCAAGCATTGGAGGATCCACAATATATGACAGTATAGAGAAAGCGTATGAGGAAAACAATTCTTCATTAGGAATATAACGTAGAAAATTCGGTTTCCAAGTCTTTTATTAGTATTCCTGTATGCTAGCCGAGGGTGAAATAAATTTTATTCATCGAAGTATTTCAAACACAGTTTGCGAGAAAAATTAACATTTAGTTGTATAATATGCAGGTTCGAAGAGTGTGCTTCGTGTTCTCCACTGTATTAAGCCATAGTGAGTCCTAGAGTGTCTGCACTTTTCACACATTTGATTGAATAACGATTTGTTGTATCGATGTGGTCGAGTGGTTAGCGTGCTTGATTACCGATCTAAGGGACCTGGGTTTGAGCCCCGGGTAAGGCATGGATGTATGTGTCGTTTTTCTGCTGAGGTCCGGCCATCCTCTCAGACCTTCTACTGTGGCATATAAACTGACAGGCTCCTGTCAGACCACTGTGGCAAGCAGCTGCTTGAGGGGGTATTTATTTATTTATTTTTTATGTATCGATGTGATTAGGTTGTAACTCTCGTGATAGTATCTAGCTTCGGAGAAATTAAAGTTCTTTAGCGTTTATGAGTGGAAACGAGTCTCTTATATCACTTTTAGTCGGTGATCATCTGAACTATCGTACATGAAAGTTTAAACATACATGTGTAGAGACTATGTATTCGAAATCCATTATAGCATATTGTACAAAAGTTTCGTATAAGAAATATTACTTAACGAACAACCTTAGTCCTGATGCTAAGACTTATATAGAAATGTATATCCTTTAACTAGGAGGAAAATATTACTTATAGATCTGAATAAGCGTCCTTTTTGACAAAATATGTGTTCAACAGATGCTAAAGTAGATAGCGTTACAGTTCTGTCAAATCATTTTCTGTTCAAACGATGAATTCTTAGAACTGTTAATATACAGAAATATCCTGTGGAGGAGAATGGATACATATTGCTATCATGCTAGATGTTTCATCTCACATCTCATATATATTATTCAATCATTAGAGCACGACATAAGCAGATGACGGGTTTGTGATCTCATCGCACGGAGGAAGTCTAACGAGTTATCACTCTACAGTGATTTATTTTTGTTCCATGCCATAGATAGATTTTTAAAACGTTTCTGCAACGATCGTACTGTATGTTTACAGATGTGAAGTATATCAAACGATATTGTAGTAATCATTCTGTTTCTCTGGGAGCTCTTCCGTATGGACAAAATGAAATGTACTCAAGCTATATTAAGAGCATTCTGAAGTAACTGTGTGATGAAAGTGTTTCTATGTATAATACGTTTAAAATACTTCTGTATGTGTGTGTGTTAAAAAACAGAATTCATCTTCTCTAGTGTAAGACTTTCATTCAGAAAAGGTTGATCATTTATTCGTGTAGAGTTGGAGGAATTCGTTGCTGTCTCTCTCTAACATGGTTAATTTCATCACAACTGTTCTGTCCTCTGAGTGAATTGCTATGATTATCGTCTCTCTCCAAACAGAGATGGATATTACGTGCACGCGCGCTAGTCTCTCTCTCTAGCACCCTAATTATCATAATTCCCAGCAGAAGAGCAGCTTTGGAAAGCTCCCTCTAAGTCTTGAGATGATTTTTATGTTCACAAAATAACGTTTTCCTGCAACATGAAATATAAAGATTGTTGTATGTTTTCTGAGACATAGTAGTGAACAAGAAATCAGTAATTATGTAGAGCCTGAGGAGTTTTCTCATCCTAAGCAATCTTTCTTCCAAGAAAATGAGAAGGTTTATTATTACCAAATCGATCACGTTGGAGAAGATAGTAATAGGGATGCGAGCAGCTGATTCTCCCTTAGCACTGTGTGAAGTGGGGGGGGGGGGGTAAAAACTCTCTTTGTCAGCATCTGTTCTCGAGTCGCAGGTGTCACTTTTCAGAACGTGCAGGGAGGACTCAACCGTCTTGTGCTATTAGTAGGACATCTGTTCTTTAGATGGGGGGAAATTTTGCATCTTCGTATACACCTAAAGACTAAAATTAGACTTTATAATAGTTTGGTTCTTTCTAGGGTTAGTTATGGTAGTGAAACTTGGACGCTCTGTATACAAGATAACAGGAAAGTAGATGCTTTCAATTCTAGATGCTTACGTAGTATCTTGGGTGTTAGGTGGTTTAACTTTTTAACTAATAATGAGGTTAGGCAAAGGAGTCTGCAACCTCCTTTAAGCAGCATATTGTGCAGAGAGAGACTCCGCTGGTCTGGCCATGTTGCCAGTATGAATAATTATAGATTTGCGAATAGGGTTATGAAGAGTGCCTAGAGGCCTCAAAAGGAGTGGGAAACATAGGATGCGGTGGGAAGAATGTCAAACAGGACCTTGTAAGAATTGGTGTGCAGTGGCCAGATGCAGTAGATGCAGCTCAGGATAGACTTGCTTGGAGAACTAAATTGCACGGTCTGTTTGGCCCTCCGTAGCCCATGTCTGCTTGATGATGATGATGATGATGATGATGAAGGACTTTTAATCTTAACTCGCAACTCCAGCCTCGAGACACCCAAAACAAGTTTTCGTGTTTTCACACACATCTTTCAGAAGCTAGCAGGAAAAGGAGGCTTTTTGCTGCTGTCACGTCGATTCTAGAGTTCAACACAGTTACCAAAAACGTACACAGAGGCATATCTACTATTTAGTGGGAGGGTAAAAAAGTGCTTTTTCATTAGTCGAATGGTTGAAAGAGTGATCTTTAGCGAAAGGGTTAAAAAGGGTATTTCATCTCCGAAAGTGGCTTTTCTCATAATTTTTATATCATTTAAGGATTTTAATTCGTTAGAATTGATATACCTATCGGATACTGAAGTAGCATGAGTTTCGAAACATTCCCATGGAAGAATCATCTGGCCGATATAATTACTCTCATGCGAGACCTATTCGTGAGAATCAGAACACCAATAACACTCCTTCCAAACATTCCCTCAGCCATCTGCTCGATAAAATTATTCACATACAAGATGAATTCGTGAAAACATTTCCGCTCGAAACATCCACTCATTAATTAGTCTATCCTCAAAAACATCTGTTCGATTATTAATTATCCTATCATCATCTCCATATTATATAGAAACATCTGTCCAATCATTAATTATCTCATCTGAAAAACATTTGCTCTTCAGAGAAAGAGTAAAAAGAGCTATGCATCAATTTGCATTCCTCATGAATAATTAAATCTGGCCGAGTGACAACCACTTACGACTTTCCTGTGACCTCTTATATGGTCGCCCCGAGGCTATGCTGGGTCCATTCCACAATACGTGCAAGAATTAGAATAACGACTAGACGAAATTCACCACTCCGTCAGAAATAACATCAACTTGGTAATCGAGAGAACAAAAACGAGGTACGATACTAAAACCTATGATTTTGAAAGTTTAAACATGGAACTGTTTTCAATCAAGAAGATCTTGTCTGGCTTTACAATCCACAAAGAAAGAAGAGCCTTTCTCCAAAATTTCAGAAACCTTGAGAAGATCCATATACGGTAGTTAACAGGATTAACGACGTAGTGTATCGCGTACGTCTACAAAATGCAAATTGGTTCATGTGGATCGTTTGGGCTCGTTTCATCGAAGAAATGAAGAAGCTTCGGAAACCAGAATTGTTGCGAACGAACAAGACCTAAGAAGAGGGCAATGTTACGACAGAAGAACGAGCAACAATGAAAAGCGTGATGTGATGTCAGAAATACGTCACGAGTAAATTAGAACAGTCAAATACTCGAAATATAACGTTATTCTAAGAGTAATAAAAAAAGGGCGATTTTCAACGAGAGAGATTTACGGAAATAATAATATCAAGTAGAGACTCAGTACTCTTATGCTTTGTGGCGTTAGTATACGAAGAATTATATATTTTGGTGTGTGCACGGGAGGACAAAAGTGTTGATTAGTGTGGATTTTTGTTAGTAAATTAGTAAGGAAAAAGAATAATTCATCGTCTGAAGAGGGGTGATCAACGTCTGAAAAAATTGGTTCTAATAAACCAGTATGCTTAGCGGCAGTTTTGGAATGCTTGATGACTGGAATCCTTGAAGGAAGTCATTTGATGTATAGCTATTTAGTCTGTTTTAGGAATTGCTAAGGTTCTTCTTGATAAGTAACAGGTTTATTCGCAAGTATAATTATGCCTCTTCTCGAATATTGTAAAAAAAATTGTCTTCTTTAGATCAAATATATATCCTCTTTACATTAAAATATAGATTTGTGTTAGTTGAGTTTAGTTTAGTTGAGTATTAGTTTCCAATAATGGTATCGGAAGACACCTGGATATGTCGAAAAGACTCTGGTAGAATCAATAGAACATCCAAAGCATAAAATATTGTTTAAGATCACTAAAGCAGAGAAATATGTCTCATAAGGTTCCAGCTAGCAAAACTTTGTTTCATTCAAGAAAATTGAAAACTTACGGAAAATATGATTTATGAATATCCTGAAACGCTGAAATCAATAATTTTTACTTACTAACTGGTTTCTACACACCTATCGCAACTGACCACAGAATCATTAACGTCTATAAAATATTTAAAAAAAACTACATATCAGAAAAACAAACTTGAGGAATAACGAAGAACTTCATTAAAACGATTTTTATTATGTTATTAAGAAATATAAAATTCATAAATTATTCCGTTATATAAAAAAAATTTAACGCAGCAAATTTCTAATACAGGTAAGCACATTTCCGCATTTAAATTTAATCGGAAATGGGAAATATGGTGAAAAGCATTTTAGTGTTTGAAGAAAGCAGATAACTTTTTATTTATCAAATGATTATTGTGGTGAGATTATGCAAAGGAGTTTGAAACCTCTTTCGAAAACATTATTTTTGCAGAGAGAGACTCCGTTGGTTTTAGTTGTGCTGCATGTATGGATAATTATAAATTAGTTAAAAGAGTTATAAAGAGGATATAATTTCTGGAGAACAATATATGGGCTCAGAAAGTGTGGGAAATATAGGATGCAGTTTGGAGATAATATCAATTTCGTTAAAATTGGTCTCGAGTGGTGAAATTCGACAAATGTTGAGGAACAGGCCCTCCACTAACGAGGCCTCCAAAGTAAAAGCCTCCATTAACGATAAATAATTTATAGTGTTCTATAGAACATTATGCTCTAGATAAAATGTTTCTTCTTCATTTATACATTTGAAGTTACTAGTCTTTGTACTTAATTCAGATACATGCTAATAAACAGTGAATTTTAAAAATGAGTAAAAGATATTTTCTCTAATACTAAAATTTATCGGCAAATGAAACGAAACTATAAAGCATGAAATATCTACACAATGTCATGAGCAATCTGCATAATAATAAAATCCTCCATTTATAATGTATTCAAAATATTTTGTGAAAATTTATTACAAGACATGTTCTGATATGGGATATCAGAATTATACTAGATACAGATAATTGCATTTGTGGCACAATTTTATCAAGATTAGAGACAAATTTGTTGACTAGGGTCACCACGAATATCATTCTGATCTCATATTCATTACTTCAATTTCACTTGGAAAATACTGATCAGAGCTTTGCACCTTTCCATGGCAAAGTTGACTGTTGTTATGTCGGTCGATTGATAGATTTTCAGTTTCTAAATTTCTCTTACAATTCTGTCGGATACAGGAATAAGCAAACATAATTATATGTTTAATATTTCTTATATACCTTTATATTCCTTGTTTGTTTACGTATTCTTTTACATTATCATATCTTTGTTTTCTCCTCGTCAATTACCCGAAGTTTTATGTTAAATATTCCTTTTATACCTTTATTTTCCTTGTTTATTTCCGTATTCTTTTACATTATCATATCTTTGTTTTGGCATCGTTAATTGGCCAAGGGTACATGGTAAAAGTTGACAAAATTCGATATCCCCTCGTAGGAAGAGAGTGAGTGTGACAGTGGCAAGAGAGTAGGAGCGGCCCTGCTCGCACCTTTTATCTGGCCACGGTCACTCTCACTTACGTCGGTGTCATTCTTCATCATTACATTTCGTGACTGGTTGCAAATTCATAGAGACCTGCTCTATTTAATGACATTTCCAGTTGCGGGGTGCTTATATTAATATTTCCATTTGGTGTATAACAGAAGGCACGTCGGACATGGGGCTCATAAAAGAATTGAGCAAGATAAAAAATCTGGCATATGTCTTCCAATTTGATTAACTAAAATATTAAAAGTTTTTTTCATTTATGGTTTTTAAATCAAGGTTTTTCCATATCTCTAGCAATATAAGTTTTTTTGTGAAATTCATTACTGAGATATGCTCTTTTTCGGTTTTCGGTTCGTTTCGCCAAATTTGAGTTTTAGAGGACTAATGAAGAGAAATGCATTTAAAAATAATTCCCAAAGCTCCACTTTATCATTTTTTGATTTTTGCTCCCCACTCTTTCGTTAATTGTTTTAAAGTCTGATTTGAAATTAGTTATTGGCGAAGTTTAGTGGATGCATTTCCGAGTACGTGGTTGTTCTATTGACGACTCATATACTTCAGTAATTGACTGAACTATCTGTCATTTTTTAATTTGGAAATGATATTTTTGCTAGGAAATCTTTGTTTGATTGAAAAAAATTGAAAACTTACGGAAATGTCACTTATGAAAATCCTGGAATCCTGAAATCAGTAATTTTTATTTTCTAACTGGTTTCTACACACCTATCGCAACTGACCACAGAACCATTCCGGTCTATCAAAATATTTAACGAAAAACTACGTATCAGTAAAAGAAAAACTTGAGGAATAATAAAGAACTTATATGGAATATTATACTTACTGGAGAACAGTATAAGATCTCGGAAAGTGTGGGAAACATAGGATACAGTGGGGAGACAATATCAAACAGGACCTTTCGTTAGAATTGGTCTTGAGTGATCAAATGCAACAAATGTTTTTCAGGAGCAGGGCCGAAAGTACCTATTTTGGCGACTGGAGTTAAGCTATATATCAGGTGCACGGAGCGAGAATGGACCCTGAGGCTCCTTTATCCAAGTCTGATCTTAATTATTTATGTACATTTTCGCTAAATTTAAAGTAATAATTTAAATTTCATTTGAATTCAACCCATTAAACAATCTTTGGTAATTCAAACTGAGTCCATTATATATCATCAACATTTGCCGCAGGAAATAACAGTAAAAATATTGCTTATAGTCGAATGCGAAAAGACAGGGTTTGATGTATGGCGCATCACCCTCATGTATTTTCTTTTGTTTTTACTGTCAATATTGAAAAATATGATTTTTGACTTTTAAATCTCATATTCTCATTTGTTGTTTTCAGCTCATGAATCAACAACAAGTAAGTTACTATTTCCTTATCAATTGTAAATTTCAGGAAATATTAAAAGTATGAAAAGCTAAAGCCTCGACTAACTATAAATTTTTTTATAATTTTCTATAGAACATTGTTCTCTAGATAAAATGTTTCTTCTTCATTTATAATAGCTTTTGTAGCACACTTTTATCAAGATTAGATACAAATTTGGTGACTACGTCACCATCAAAAACATTCTGGTCTCATATTCATTACTTCAATTTATACTGGAACAAATTGATCAGAGCTTTTCCCGTTCTCCATGGCAGAGTTGGCTGTTGTTATGTCGGTCGATTGATAGATTTTCAGTTTCTCAAATTCTCTTACAATTCTGTCGGATACTGGAATAAACACACATAATTATATGTTTCATATTTCTTATATACCTTTATGTTCCTTGTTTGTTTACGTATTCTTTTGCATTATCATATCTTTGTTTTCTCCTCGTCAATTGCCGAAGGGTACAGTCGCTCAAAAAAGTATCCGAACACTATGGTTGATTGCAAAATTCAGAAAAAATATCTGGCATTGATTTTTTTAGAAATTAGTGATCTGGCAACCGTCGTGTCACGTGACACGAAGGTTGACAGAAGACTAATTTCTAAAAAAACCAATGCCAGATATTTTTTCTGAATTTTGCAATCAACCATAGTGTTCGGATACTTTTTTGAGCGACTGTACATGGTAAAAATTGACAAATGTCGATTACCCTTCGAGGGAAGAATGTGAGTGTGACAGTGGCGAGATAGTAGGGGCGGCCCAGCTCGCCAGTACTACCTGGCCATTTTTCATCATTACATTTCGTGACTGGTTGCCAATGCATAGAGACCTGCTCTATTTATTGGCATTTCCAGTTGCATCTTCAACGTGACTAGAAAGATAAATCTGCTTTGTATAATGATATCGGTGTGTATATATTAATCTGTCCATAGAGTGTATGATAGCCGGCACGTCGAATTCGGCTCATAAAAGAATTTATCAATATACAACATCTGGCATATATCTTCCAATTTGAATAACCAAAAGGTTAAACGGTTTTGCCATTCATGATGCTTATATCTAGATATTTTTCATAACTCTGCCAATATAGGATTTTTTTGTCAAATGCATTTCTGAGATATGCTCTTTTTTGGTTTTCAGTACCTTTTGCGATGTTTGAGTTTTAGACGACTAATGAAGACAAATGCTTTTAATAATATTTCTCAAACATCCACTATATTATTTTTAATTTTTCTTCCCGCTCTTCCATTAATTGTTTTAAACTCTGATTTCAAATTAGTTATTCGCGAAGTTTAGTTGGAAACATTTCAGAGTACGTGGTTGTTCTATTAACGATTAATATACTTCAGTAATTGACTGAACTATCTATCATTTTCTACTTTACAAATGATATTTTTGCTAGCAAATATTTGTTTCATTCAAAAAAATTGAAAACTTACGGAAAATATCTCTTATGAATATCCTGGATTGTTTAAATCAGTAATTGTTATTTTCTAACTGGTTTCTACACAACTATCGCAACTGAACCATTCCCGTCTATAAAAAATATTCAAAGAGAAACTAAATATCAGTAAAAAAAAACTTGAGGAATAATGAAGAACTTCATTAAAAATCACTTTTATTATGTTATTAGCAAATATAAAATTGATAAATTATTCCGTCATATAAAAAAAAATTCAACGCAGCAAAATTTCTAATAAAGGATATTATATTTCCGCATTTAAATTTAATCAGAAATGGGAAATATGGTGAAAGGCATTTTAGTGTTTGAAGAAATAAAAATAATATTTTTTTATGAAATAATCATTGCGATGAGGTAATGCAAAAGAGTTAGAAACCTCTTTCAAGAAGATTATTTGTGCAAGAGAGAGACTCCGTTGGTTTGGCTGTGCTGCATGTATCTATAATTATAGAGTAGTTAATAGAGTTAGGAACAGGATATACTTACTGGAAAAACAGTATAAAGTCTCAGAAAGTGTGGGAAACATAGGATACAGTGGGGAGACAATATCAAACAGGACCTTTCGTTAGAATTGATCTAGAGTGGTCAAATGCAACAAATGTTGTTCAGGAGCAGGGCCGAAAGTTCCCCTTTGGACGCCCGGAATTAACCTGGATAACAGCTGCACGGAGCGAGAATGAACCCTGACGCTTCTTTATCCAAGTCTGATCTTAGTTATTGATATACAATTTAGCAAAATTTAAAGTTATAATTTAAATTTCATTAAATTTAACCCGTTAAACAATCTTTGGTAATTTAAACGAAGTCCGTTATATATCGTATGTAATCGCTGCAGGATATAACACTAAAAATATTGCTTACAGTCCGATAGAAAAATACACGGTTTGATTACTGCACATCACACTCATGAATTTTGGTTTCATTTTACTTTCAATATTGAACTAAATGATTTTTGACTTTTAAATCTTATATTCTTATTTGTTGTTTTCAGCTGAAAGACCAAAAACAAGTAAGTTACTATTTCCTTATTAATTTTAAAATTCATTTACTATTATGAGAATTAAAATTAAAAAAGTAACAGCCTGGACTGCGCATAAAAATTTTATAATTTTCTATAGAACATTGTTCTCTAAATAAAATATTTGTTCTTCATTTACATTTTGAAGTTACTAGTCTTCGAACTTCATTCACATACATGCTAATAATCACTGAATTTTAAAATCCAGTAAGTGATTTTTTTCCAATACTAAAACATATAGGCAAATGAAACGAAACTATAAAGCATGAAATATCTACACAATGTCATGAGCAATCTGCATAACATTACAATCCTCCATTATTAATATGTACAGAATATTTTGTTAAAACTTAACACACGACATGTTGTCATATGGGATATCAGAATTATGCTAGATACAGAAAATAGTTTTTGCAGCACATTTTTATCAAGATTGGATAGAAATTTGGTATCTACGTCACCATGAAGAACATTCTGGTCTGATATTCATTACTTTAATTTCCCCTGGAACAAATTGTTCAGAGCTTTACCCCTTCTCCATCGCAAAATTGATTGGTGTTATGTCGCTCAATTTTTTTAGTGTCAATTGCTCAATTTCTCTTACATTTCTGCCGGATACAGGAAAAAACACTTTAATTTTATGTTTCATGTTCTTTATATGCCTTTATTTCCCTTGTTTATTTCTGTATTCTTTTACATTATCATATCTTTGTGTTGGCATCGTTAATTGGCCAAGTGTACAAGATAAAATTTGATAAAAGCAGAAAACCCTTCGAGGGAAGAAAGTGAGTGTGACAGTGGCAAGATAGTAGAGGCGGCCCTTCTCGCTCCTTCTATTTTGCCATGATCACTCTCACTTACGTCGGTGCCCTTTTGTATCATTACATTTCGTGACTGGTTTCCAATGCATAGAGACCTGCTCTATTCATAGGCATTGCCAGTTGCAGCTCCCACGTGACTGGACGCGATACTTCTGCTTTGTATAAGGTTGTCGGGTGTATATATTAATCTGTCCATTTAGTGTATAATAGCAGGCACGTCGGACTGGGGCTCATAAAGATTTGAGCAACATACAATAAATGGCATATTGCTTCCAATTTGATTAACCAAAATGTTAAACAGTTTTGCCATTCTTGGTGTTTCAACAAGAATTTATTCATATCTCTAGCAATATAGGATTTTTTTCTCAAATTCATTTCTGAGATGCGCTCTTTTTTGGTTTTCAGTACCTTTCGCCAAGTTTTAGTTTTAGAGGACAAATGAAGAGAAATGATTTTAATAATATTTCTCAAAACTCCACTTTATCATTTTTTTATTTTTGCTCCCCACTCTTTCGTTAATTGTTTTTAAATCTGATTTGAAATTAGTTATTGGAGTAGTATAGGTGGAGGCATTTCAGAGTACGTGGTTCTTCTATTGACGATTAATATACTTCAGTAATTAACTGAACTATCTATCATTTTTTAATTTAGAAATGATATTTTTGCTAGCAAATCTTTGTTTCGTTTAAAAAAATTGAAAACTTACGAAAATATCACTTATGAAAATCCTTTAATCCTGAAATCAGTAATTTTTATTTTCTAAATGCTTTCTACCCACTTATTGTAACTGACCACAGACTTTTATTATGTTATTAGCAAATATAAAATTGATAAATTTTTCCGTTACATAAATAAAACTTTAACGCAGCAAAATGTGGTATACCACACAAGTTAGTTAACATAATGAAAGCTCTCTATAATAATACTGAGTCGTGTGTGAGAGTTGGTAAGTGTTGTAGCAATTGGTTTAGCATTACTTCTGGTGTTCGACAAGGGTGCATTTTGTCTCCTTTTCTCTTTAGTTTGGTTATTGATTATGTTATGCGAAATTCACTTCAAGGGAAAGTTTTTGGCCTTAAATGGGCTCGAGATACGAAAATATCTGACCTAGATTATGCTGATGATTTAGCCCTTTTGGCAAATGATGTTGATGAGATGAACTCTTTCATTCGAGCTGTTGATGAGACTGGTAGTAGAGGAGGTTTGGTTATAAACAGAGAGAAACCTAAAGTGATGAAAATTGGTCAGGCAGGTTGCGATTCAGTTCATCTGAAATGTTGCAGTCTTGAGCAGGTGTCACAGTTTAATCACTTTGGGAGCTATGTAACAGATACTGGTGATGTGCGGCATAAGATTAACAGACGAATAGGTATTGCTGCCGGAACTTTTAAGAATCTATCGAGAGTGTGGAGAAATAGGGGTATACACCTGAAGACTAAAATTTGACTGTATAAAAGTTTGGTTCTTTGTAGGGTTAGTTATGGCAGTGAAACGTGGACGCTGTGTATACAAGATAACAGGAAAGTAGATGCTTTTGATTCTATATCCTTTACGTAGTATCTTGGGTATTAGGTGGTTTAACTTGGGAACTAATGATGAGATTAGGCAAAGGAGTCTGCAACCTCCTTTAAGCAGCATATTGTACAGAGAGAGTCTCCGCTGGTTTGGCCATGTTGCCCGTATGAATAATTATAGATTGGCGAATAGCGTTATGAACAGTGTGCCTAGACGCCTCAGAAGGAGAGGGAGACCTAGGATGCTGTGGGCAAACAATGTCAAACAGGACCTTTTTAGAATTGGTGTGCAGTGGCCGGATGCAGCAGATGTAGCTCAGGATAGACTTGCTTGGAGAACTAAACTGCACTGTCTGGTTGGACCTCTGTAGCCCATGGCTGCTTGATGATGATGATGATGATGTTTTCGTAACCATTCTTTAGCTAGTGAACTCGAAATTAGTGTATTTTTGCTTTAAAATAGATATCCCTTCAAGCAACTATTTGTCATAACGGTTACAGGAACCTTCCAGTTTATGTGACACAGTAGAAGGTGTGAGAGGATGGTAGGAGCTCAGCAGAAAAACAACGCAATCATTCATGTGTTGTCATGGCGCTCGACCCTTGGTTCCTTAGATCATAAGCCATGGGTGCTAACCATTCGGTTGGAAACCGAATTTTCTACGTTATATTCCTAATGAAGAATTGTTTTCCTCATACGCTTTCTCTATACTGTCATATATTGTGGATCCTCCAATGCTTGAGAAATGATTTATTTAACTACCAAAGATGAATAGAGTTCTGTAAAGTTTAATTCTCCACGCAATCTTCGGACTTAATTCTGCTATACTTGTCTACTACTGACTTAATTCTGCGGTACTGTCCAACAAAATCACATGGAATGTTTTACAAACAATCTAGGACTTCCTCTTTTTCTGAGGCATTAGTAACATTATACACTAATGTATAGCGCTAAATGTACGTATCAAAATCTCTATCTATACAACACAGTACTCAGCACTCGCTAATGACTCTTTCATCATTACTTAAGCACATAAACTACCTAAACGGTTCAGATATTGCGTAAGCATTTAGATTGAAAAACAATCTAATTACAAAAATTCAAGGATATTTATTAAACCTTCACTGTCATACAAACTTGGAGCTATAGCTTAATCTTCAGATGCATTCGCGTGTTTCTCCATAGAATCGTAAAGCTCTCAATGTCTATTCTTTGCTTTTTCTCATATATTATCAGTATCCATCACATACATTTCGCAAGATAATTAAAGTAATTTGCTCAAAAGAACACAAGAAATCATTGGTTCATCTATCACACTTTAACGAAAACATTTTCCAAAGCATCTAAAATCACAAGTAGCATCTAAGTTAGATTATTATTTTTCCATATATATAGACTTGCTAATTTTCTGATCTTTACGATGAATTCCTCACAATAGCCAGAAAAGTGATGAAATGAATTCTCTTCAGTACTACTTTACCAGCGTCACAGAATCAATGTAGAGACAGAGCATCATAATAACTTACCTTTTCTATTTCAAAATTAGATATAAGTTATGAAAGCCATCGGATAGAAAGTTATCCCATAGATAAATGGTTAGCACCCAAAATCTATCCCCATACCGTTACAGTTCCGTCAAATCATTTTCTGTTCAAACGATGAATTCTTAGAACTGTTAATATACAGAAATATCCTGTGGAGGAGAATGGATACATATTGCTATCATGCTAGATGTTTCATCTCACATCTCATATATATTATTAAATCATTAGAGCACGATATAAGCAGATGACGGGATTGTGATCTCATCGCACGGAGTAAGTCTAACGAGTTATCACTTTACAGTGATTTATTTTTGTTCCATGCCATAGATAGATTTTTAAAACGTTTCTGCAACGATCGTACTGTATGTTTACAGATGTGAAGTATATCAAACGATATTGTAGTAATCATTCTGTTTCTCTGGGAGCTCTTCCGTATGGACAAAATGAAATTTACTCAAGCTATATTAAGAGCATTCTGAAGTAACTGTGTGATGAAAGTGTTTCTATGTATAATCCGTTTAAACTACTTCTGTGTGTGTGTGTGTTAAAAAACAGAATTCATCTTCTCTAGTTTAAGACTTTCATTCAGAAAAGGTTGATCACTTATTTGTCTAGTGTTGAAGGAATTCGTTGCTGTCTCGCTCTAACGTGGTTAATTTCATCACAACTGTTCTGTCCTCTGAGTGAATTGCTATGATTATCGTCTGTCTCCAACCAGAGATCGATATTACGTGCACGCGCGCTAGTCTCTCTCTCTCTCGCACCCTAATTATCATAATTCCCAGAAGAAGAGCAGCTTTGGAAAGCTCCCTCTAAGTTGTGAGATGATTTTTATGTTCACAAAACAACGTTTTCCTGCCACATGAAATATAAAGATTGTTGTATGTTTTCTGAGACATAGTGGTGAACAAGAAATCAGTCATTATGTAGAGCCTGAGGAGTTTTCTCATCCTAAGCAATCTTTCTTCCAAGAAAGTGACTTCGGAAAAGTTTATTATTATCAAATCGATCACATTAGAGAAGATAGTAATAGGGATGCGAGAAGCTGATTCTCCCTTAGCAGTGTGTGAAGGTGGGGTAAATATCTCTCTATGTCAGCATCTGTTCTCGAGTCGCAGGTGTCACTTTTCACAACGTGCAGGGAGGACTCAACACTCTTATACTATTATTAGTCCTTCTGTTCTTTAGATGGGTGGAAAATTTGCATTTCCTATAAACTAAGGATTTTTAATTTTAACTCGCAACTGCAGCCACCAGACACCGAAAACAAGTTTCCGTGTTTTCACACACATCTTTCAGAAGCTAACAGGAAAAAGAGGCTTTTTGTTGCTGTCAGATCGATTCTAGTATTCTACACGGTTCCCAAAATCGTACAGAGAGGCATATCTTCTCTTTAGTGGGAGGGTAAAAAAGTGCTTTTTCATTAGTCGAATGGTTGAAAGAGTGATCTTTAGCGAAAGGGTGAAAAAGGGTATTTCATCTCCGAAAGGGGCTTTTCTCATACTTTTTATATAATCTAAGGATTTTTATTCGTTAGAATTGATATACCTATCGGAAACTGAAGTAGCATGAGTTTCGAAACATTCCCATGGAAGAATCATCTGGCCGATATAATTACTCTCATGCGAGACCTATTCGTGAGAATCAGAAAACCAATAACACTCCTTCCAAACATTCCCTCAGCCATCTGCTCGATATAATTATTCACATACGAGATGAATTCGTGAAAACATTTCCGCTCGAAACATCCACTCATTAATTAGTCTATCCTCAAAAACATCTGTTCGATTATTAATTATCCTATCATCATCTCCATATTATATAGAAACATCTGTCCAATCATTAATTAGCTCATCTGAAAAACATTTGCTCTTCAGAGAAAGAGTAAAAAGAGCTATGCATCAATTTGCATTCCTCATGAATAATTAAATCTGGCCGAGTGACAACCACTTACGACTTTCCTGTGACCTCTTATATGGTCGGCCCGAGGCTATGCTGGGTCTATTCCACAATACGTACAAGAATTAAAACAACGACTAGTAGAAATTCACCACTCCGTCAGAAATAACATCAACTTGGTAATCGAGAGAACCAAAACGAGGAACGATACTAAAACCTATGATTTTGAAAGGTTAAACATTAGACTGTTTTCAATCGAGAAGATCTTGTCTAGCTTTACAATCCACAAAGAAAGAAGAGACTTTCTCCAAAATTTCAGAAACCTTGGGAAGATCCATATACGG